>OX336391.1:170822005-173796473 GCA_946902985.2 Meconema thalassinum
TAAATTCATTATCTTATGCCTTAATTAACAAGTGTTGTGTCGTGTGAATCGTATTCCTTTTTTCCCATCAATTTGAAACGCTGAAGTGGTACGTTATCCCTTCCAAAATACACATGGATAGAAATGTTTATAGCTTCACCATACAACGATTTTCTGGGTCTGGTCAAAACATTATCGTTACAAACGTGTCATGTCATTGAAATCACTCTACCCGTCTGCATAAATTAGTGTGAACTGGGCAAACACTTTACAAAGATGCCTAAATTTATTTGGTGCAGTATTCCTCCTCAGAGAATAACTGGGCCAAATATTATCCGATCACAGCGATCCAACATGGTATGTGTGTGGAAATACATCATTTAATTCAATTGGCATCATCACATCAATCATATCTTAATTACTTTTCGAAATATCGAGATTCTTCAGTGTCCCACTACGCTTTTAAAATAAAAGGGCTCAGGTCAATAGACCTCCTTTCCAAGCGGGCAATAAATTCGTTCCGGCTGAGTGAGAAAGATGGCCGCCTGTCTCGTGGCCTTCCTACCACCCCCATCTGGCTCCTAGCAAGGTCAAGTTTGTTTACTTGTGCAGTACAATGGAGGTACCCTGAGTATTGTCCCTAGTAATTGAGTCATTCTAATTATTTAACACCTACATTGAATATAATGGGCTCAACTCGGCTCCTAATTAATATTCATGGCATAGGATGGATCGAGTAATAGCCTTGCCGTTCTGTGGCGATATTAGTGGCTTCTGGCGTGCATCTCGAATGAGTATCCAAGTTTTCTCACCGGGCAGCTGCCTATAATAAGGAAATCGGCGTTTCCTATACGACGAACATGAGTCTTACCTCTAAGGGCAGATCAATTAACACATGGGCTCACACAGGGTCTCGAACAGTTATCCCTGCGGGCAACAATTCCCGCAAGCGGTGGATACAGACAGTCTCCGTTCCACTTCGCTGCGAATAATACCAGTATGCTCCAAGGCGATACTATCTCGTAGATTAGCTGACTTTTTCGCCTAACGTGCAAGCTATGTTTGGATGATCCCCGCAACTTATTGACGTAAATCTCTTGACTCTACGTTACTTGCTCGCTGTATGCGGCTCAAACAATACTTCTCATAGATAACTCAATTATTAAAGCACTCACGTCCTCTCTGCAATTACTCTTAAGCCATAGCTTCATGTAGCTCCTAAAACAAGTATAAATTTACTGGCTTACATTACCTTAATGGTTCTCAAATACAACCCTGTAGAATTTACCATATTAAATATACATTCAACAATTCAATGACACTGAAAAACTTTCATATCTCGATATATTTTACGTTATTTTCTTACTGTTTACAAATTACAGTATTTTTACGTTAGACATGACACACTTTGCAAGTACTCTAGGCCTGACATGCCTATTATTTTACATATTACTGTTACCGACCCCAGATTATTATTATGATTAATATTTAACGTTACCGTTACTTTCATCACTATCTTAGGCCTAAATGGCCGTAAACAAATCACCATCCAAGCCATATTTTACCACAATACGATGGGTGTAAGCTCGTACATAAATGAGTGTTAAATCTTAGTCTTAAAGTGATGCTTCGTTGTATGGTGAACTCTTTAATTATATCAACTGTACGCAACTTAGATGAAGTAATAGAAATAAACATATACTTACGTACGCAGCAGACGTCAGTGGAAACGTAGCTGAAGCTCTTCCCCTATCCCCGAAGAAATATAAAATAAAATAAAATAGAAGAAAGAAAAACGGGGAGATCGCAGTCTTGTTTGGCTTTCGCTGGGCCCAAATTTTAAAAGGCAAACCAGAAAGCAATCCCAAAAGGAAGGGGGAAAGCTAAATAAAATTAAACTACGGTATAATCCAAAGATGAACAAATTTAAATCAGAGGCCGTGTAGGTCGTATTAACGTCACAAGTACGCTAATAAGACCGACAAACCGAAATATAGCAAAAACCAGACAAAACTCGAAGAAGGTTACTAAAATTAAAATAAGACGTGACGCAAAAGCAGAGATACTTAGGCAAAGATAAAATGTATTAAAATAACAACTACAATGCACAACGATCCCAGAGATATTAAAAGCAAGAAGAGAAATGACCAACAAATAAACCACAAAATTAGTTTACCGCAAGAAAAAATACAAATTAGGAAGAAAATCGAAAATATACTAAATTAAATTATATTAAAATGAAATAAAATAAGATAAGTTAAGGTAACGTGTTCAAGGCAAGATGAAACGATGACTAAATGTAAGTATGTCGCAATTAAATAAAAAGACAAAACTCAGAAACGACTACACTCAACGAAGTCAAGATACGTTCTCCAAATTTAGACAAAGCGTGTCAAAAGGGATGAACAAAATAGGAGGGGGTACAATGGTTCAGAACGGGGTGGAGAGGGGTGAGAGGGAGGGGAGGAGTGAGGAAGAAAGACGCGGAGGCACATGCAAGAACGAGTGAGTTACGAGAAAAATAGGAAATTAGACAAAAGGAAAAATTACATTAAATTATCGGCAAAGCCAAAAATATACTTTAAAAATTGAAAGTATGCGTAGGAGATAAGGGCACACAAAGACGATGAAAATATGTGATGCGCATAATATGGGCATTCACAGAGACAAGAATATCACAGGTTAGGTCACCAGCAAAATGCAATGGTGAGACCTCCTTTTGTGAACTCTTTAGATAAAGAACAAAGCATTACGGGAAGCAAGAAAAATAATCTGCAATCCCGTTATATTGTTCTACGATAAGATACACTCTGAAAGACAGACTCAAAGGTGCTCCCTACAAGGTAGGCAAACCCACCGTCACGCACTCCAGAGTAAATCGAAGACAGCCCACATACATAACTTTCAAACCTTAAAGTACAAAAACTACGTTATCAAAATAAATGAAAATTACACTACCATACAAAACAAAAACTCACCAGCAATTACACGCACACAAAGGGCGGAGGGAAAATATTGGGAGGGGGCAAGTACACGCGACCAAAAGAAAAATAACACAGAAAAAGAGTTTTAAATTGCCGAAATATGAAACTGAACTACAGTAAAGCAATATAGATTACGACATACAGACACCTCGCCATGGTTTCACCTTGAACGCGGGCACTTTCCCAAGAATATGGGAATACGACTAGCCTACTTGGCTGCAAGAAAGAAATGCCTCGAAACAAAGCAAATGACGACGCAACACAAAGGTAACTGCGTGGTAAAATTTGATTGGTCACGACCCCTTCCAATATATAAATCACTGGCCAATAAGGGGACAAGATGCAGATATGTCCATATATGGTATTAAGACATCATAGGGCTATTAATAGCTTCACAGCCAAGGTTTCACAAAGGCGTGCATTGATCACGTCAGATAAAAATGGCACAAAGGAGTAACTTATATATCTCATAAAAATGGCTCAAAATTCCCCCACTTCCTTGGGAAAAAAATGTTTACCCAATACAAACACAAAACATTTTTTTTTGTATATATGGTATAAGATGCACTCTTGTTTCATTCATAAAATGGCTCGCAAGGAGAGAGTCTCATTTGACACAAACACACGGAGTAGCTCACATTAGAGTTCCAAACTCATTGCCTTTCACAGAGGCTTGGTATAGCACAAGTCCATCTCTTTGAAGTATACATCAAACGCACAAGCAGTTAAGTTAGTGAGGGGAATTTTGGCTAGGTAAACCTAGAAAATTGAAATTTAGGTGCAAAAACGCAACGAATACAAAATCCGCTGCCTAAAATGCCAGCGAAGCAGTGTCCCATGAGAGAAGGTGGTACTGACCTTATCACACAAAACACTCAATTCACTAAACCCGTTGGCGGCAAATTTTGACTAGGGAGAAAAAAAATGAACATATAAGTTATGAGTTATCTCACAAAGAAAAACATTTTTCTGTTTTTGAAATTTCCGAAGAATAACGAGAAGTTGTAATCCAAAGGCCTGAAGATGAACAAGGGGGAACCCAGGACCATTGCAGTTGACGTCAAGGCTGCAGAGATTTTCCTTCCTCCCAATATTCCTAATATAGAAAAAAACAAAAGTGTTACATTGTGGTATAAATGGTTAATAAAACTTAATCTGTGGAGCACCCTGTATTTCCAATGGAATGTTCTGTCGTCACAACCATTGATAAAATGATATTACACTACTTGGATGCGGTGTGGTCTAAGGGAGAGAGAAAGAAAACAGCGCGCGATAACACTCGCGGACGTTAAGAGATACTGAAAACAATCATGGACACACTAAACTAAATAAACAGGCAGGGATCCTGTAAAAACATCAACACTGGGATCGCCGCGTCAAAACACTGAAAGAAATTCAAACTCTAGATAAACAAATAATTACACAGACACCACATCATTCATGGTATTTCTTAAGATTTGCTACATGAGAAACAGAAATTAGTTGAGGATCGTCATTAGAAATCATCTCCACAGTCACATTGTTCAGGAACCTGGTTATGGTCCTTGGTTCGGACCAGCGCCAACACAGTTTACTGGAGATGCCGGAAGCTGCATTACTAATAGGGTGTAGTCGCACCAAAACTCTATCTCCTATCTGAAAATGAACAGGTTTTCTACGCTGGTTGTACCGTGCTGAGACCTTCTGTCTAGCCCGCTTAAGGCTAGCGACGGCGGAATCCCATTTCTCTTGAGTAGAGATGGTTCGAGACGTGATAGACAAATACTCGATATTCCAACGGAGCATCAGGGGATCAACGAGTTTACGGCCTATAAACAATTCCGCTGGTGTGGTTTGAATAGACGAATGAAACGAGGTATTAAAACCTAAGGTAAAATAATGCAAGTTAACATCCCAATTGGATTGTTCCACATTATGGAAGGCGGTTAGACAAGCTTTCAGATTACGATGAAATCTCTCTACCTGATTGCCTTGTGGTCTGAACGGCGCTAATAACACGTGATTAATGCCCCAACTGAAGGTCATAGATTTGAAAGTTTTGGACTTGAAGATGGTAGCATTATCGGTAACAAGGAACTTGGGCGGGCCAAATATAGCAAAAATATGCTTACATAATAAATGGACCGTCCCTTTTGCAGAAATGTCCTTAACAGGAAAGAGCCAGACAAACTTAGAAAAACCGTCGATCACTGTCAAAATCGCCTGATGACCAGACCTAGAACGTGTCATAGGACCGAATATGTCAATAAATAACCGTTCTCCAGGACGAGTAACAACATGAGCACTATGCAAACCTATCAGCGTATTTTTCGCTGGCTTAGAGCGTTGACAGGCGTGACATTTTTTTACAAAATCAAACACATCTGGTTTGATTGTAGGCCAATAGAATTCAGAATCAATTTTGCGTAAAGTACGGTACATTCCAACGTGTAAGCCTATAGCCGAAGAATGATAGTATGTTAAGAGCATATTACGAACATTCTCAGGGGAGAAAATTCTGAAGGAGTTTGAACCAGGGAGGAGACGGCCAATTACATCATTACGGACACAAAATTCACTCACAGTGGGGTCCTTGTTGGTAATTTTCTCACGGAGTTCACGACAATAAAGATCATCTGCCTAAAACTTACGTATATCTACGAAGGACCATGGACCAAACTGTAATAAAAACACATTTTCAGGCATTTCCTGAGGTGAAGTTTCGACAGAAGGAGGAACAATCTGACTAGGAGCGGAAATAGTGGAATCCTCGAACATGCGCGAGAGACAATCAGCCACAAAGTTTTCACTGCCTTTCACGTGTACAAAGTCGAACTTGAACGACGATAGTCTCAAAATCCACCGATTGATACGACCAAGTTTCTTTACATGCGACATGCTCCATTTCAGAGCTTCATTATCGGTGTAGACAGTGAAATGGCGATGTTCTATGAAACTCCTGAATTTCTCGCAGCCAAAGACAACAGCTAGGGACTCCTTTTCAAAGATGGAATAGCGACGTTCATGTTCATTAAGCATGCGACTAGCAAAAGCTACAGGCGCAAACTTCCCGTCCACGTGTTGACTTAAAACGCTTGACACAGCTAGATCACTAGCGTCGCAATGGAGGAAGAACCTAGACTCGAAATCTGGAGCTTGCAACACAGGAGCAGATATAAGACTCTCTTTTAAAGTGTTAAAAGCTTTATCTTGCTCTGGACCCCATATAAATTTAGCGTTCTTCTTTTTGAGGGCATTCAATGGAGCCGAAATATCTGAGAAATGTCTGATAAACCTGGAATAAAACCCAAACATGCCCATGGCACGGCGTAGAGCTTTCACAGAGGTAGGTACCGGTAGATTCTTAATACATTCAACTCTATCAGGCATGACGCTAATACCGTTAGTCGTCAGAACATGTCCTAAAAACTTGATCTGCTTGCGGGCCAAAGAGGTCTTTTCGGGATTGATAGTGAGTCCCGCTTTTCTGAGGCGAGATAAAACTTCACGGAGATGAGTTATGTGCTCCTCGAAAGATTTGCTATAAACAACAAGGTCATCTAAATAATTGAAGACAAACTTAAATTTCAAGTCACCTAATAGATCATCTAACACACGACTAAGAATTTGTGCTCCGACAGCGATACCCATAGGTTATCTATTGAAGTTGAATAACCAAAAAGGTGTGGAAGAGGCGGTAAAATCACGGCTCTCGGCGTCTAACGGAATTTGATAATATGAGGAATTGAGATCAATAATAGAATAATAGTTAGCTCCATGAAAATGCTGAAAAGCGCTGTCGAGTGTAGGTAACGGAAAATTGTCAAAAACAACCTTCTTATTCAGCTTCCTGTAGTCGACAACTAATCTATATTCTCCGTCTTTCTTGTGAATCAGAAAAGCTGGAGAACCATACGCAGACTTGGGAGGAACGACTACTCCTTTATCTTGTAGCTCTTTGACATATTTTCTCATAGCCAACAGCTTTGGAGGTGAACATGCAAATGGCGGGGATCGAGCCGGGGCATTGTCTGTGAGATCGATATGCCATTCGTGACCTACCGCTGAACCTAATTTATATGTGAGGACATCCGAGAATTCGTTCACCAAATCACTCAGCACACCACGCTCTGCTACCATTTGTACGCAACTTCGATGAAGTAATAGAAATAAACATATACTTACGTACGCAGCATACGTCAGTGGAAACGTAGCTGAAGCTCTTCCCCTATCCCCGAAGAAATATAAAATAAAATAAAATAGAAGAAAGAAAAACGGGGAGATCGCCGTCTTGTTTGGCTTTCGCTGGGCCCAAATTTTAAAAGGCAAACCAGAAAGCAATCCCAAAAGGAAGGGGAAAGCTAAATAAAATTAAACTACGGTAAAATCCAAAGATGAACAAATTTAAATTAGAGGCCGTGTAGGTCGTATTAACGTCACAAGTACGCTAATAAGACCAACAAACCGAAATATAGCAAAAACCAGACAAAACTCGAAGAAGGTTACTAAAATTAAAATAAGACGTGACGCAAAAGCAGAGATACTTAGGCAAAGATAAAATGTATTAAAATAACAACTACAATGCACAACGATCCCAGAGATATTAAAAGCAAGAAGAGAAATGACCAACAAATAAACCACAAAATTAGTTTACCGCAAGAAAAAATACAAATTAGGAAGAAAATCGAAAATATACTAAATTAAATTATATTAAAATGAAATAAAATAAGATAAGTTAAGGTAACGTGTTCAAGGCAAGATGAAACGATGACTAAATGTAAGTATGTCGCAATTAAATAAAAAGACAAAACTCAGAAACGACTACACTCAACGAAGTCAAGATACGTTCTCCAAATTTAGACAAAGCGTGTCAAAAGGGATGAACAAAATAGCAGGGGGTACAATGGTTCAGAACGGGGTGGAGAGGGGTGAGAGGGAGGGGAGGAGTGAGGAAGAAAGACGCGGAGGCACATGCATGAACGAGTGAGTTACGAGAAAAATAGGAAATTAGACAAAAGGAAAAATTACATTTAATTATCGGCAAAGCCAAAAATATACTTTAAAAATTGAAAGTATGCGTAGGAGATAAGGGCACACAAAGACGACGAAAATATGTGATGCGCAAAATATGGGCATTCACAGACACAAGAATATCACAGGTTAGGTCACCAGCAAAATGCAATGGTGAGACCTCCTTTTGTGAACTCTTTAGATAAAGAACAAAGCATTACGGGAAGCAAGAAAAATAATCTGCAATCCCGTTATGTTGTTCTACGATAAGATACACTCTGAAAGACAGACTCAAAGGTGCCCCCTACAAGGTAGGCAAACCCACCGTCACGCACTCCAGAGTAAATCGAAGACAGCCCACATACATAACTTTCAACCCTTAAAGTACAAAAACTACGTTATCAAAATAAATGAAAATAACACTACCATACAAAACAAAAACTCACCAGCAATTACACGCACACAAAGGGCGGAGGGAAAATATCGGGAGGGGGCAAGTACACGCGACCAAAAGAAAAATAACACAGAAAAAGAGTTTTAAATTGCCGAAATATGAAACTGAACTACAGTAAAGCAATATAGATTACGACATACAGACACCTCGCCATGGTTTCACCTTGAACGCGGGCACTTCCCCAAGAATATGGGAATACGACTAGCCTACTTGGCTGCAAGAAAGAAATGCCTCGAAACAAAGCAAATGACGACGCAACACAAAGGTAACTGCGTGGTAAAATTTGATTGGTCACGGCCCCTACCGATATATAAATCACTGGCCAATAAGGGGACAAGATGCAGATATGTCCATATATGGTATTAAGACATCATAGGGCTATTAATAGCTTCACAGCCAAGGTTTCACAAAGGCGTGCATTGATCACGTCAGATAAAAATGACACAAAGGAGTAACTTATATATCTCATAAAAATGGCTCACAACATTGTAAATTTGCACTCACTTTTCATTTTTGCTGGGTTAGTCCAGCACGCCAGCCACGAGTCTACCATGATGCTTGGTTTAAGCCATCAACATATATCTCACACGGCACATGGTATACACTTCACACATGATAATCATTTTTTTATCACTGGCTTTTCTCACTTTAACACAATACATATTATTTTACCATTTTAAAATCACTGTAATTTAACTTATATACAATTACCGCACTATTTAACATGTGGATCCTTAATTGGACTCCTACTAACGCCTGACCTCAGAGATGCGATGCAGCTAAATTCTGACAACCGCTGGTCTCCATGAAAGTCTATCTTGCGCGTGCGTGCGTTCGATTCCCGTCACCAACAATACATATGATCTCTACTGCAATTCTGTTCAGTTCTCTGTCACGACTATTTGTGATGCCTTCCAGGCTCCCATAATTGTAGTGATCCTGACAATAATGTGTCATTTTTAACTATGACAACACCTCCTGGTATGGTCACTGTCCAAAAACATCCTAAATTATCCCTACGCTGTACTGAATTTATACTTGCGTATGATTATTGGTTAAATATCTGCTGTAGATTAAATCTTACTCGATTCATAATTACGATTGTGAAGCTGCATGATGCGCTTCCATTGTTCTCCAAATATACTTGAGCGTCGATACTTTATCAATCGCGCACTTTCTTTCGTGATCTGGCAGCGAATTAGTTTACGTGTTGAGTCAAGACGAACTGGAGAATAACTAACTTCCCTGCGAAGCTCCCCCTATATAAAGGTTTCTTGTAAAACGTAGTCCGCCGGACATTCAGGACCGACTCCTTTCTTGAAATAATGCATTTACAGACAAAGTGACGTATAATCCTCGTTTGTCTAGGTGTGGAGGTCCCAAAATCACTGGTGTGCAAGCGATTGCTTCGGCCAATTAATTACAATTAATTGCCTTCTACCATGGCGTCATGCCGCTACCCTGGTACTTCCCCTCCTGTGGGTCTCCAAAACATTCCTCCCGCGCGTAAGCAGTGTGTTCAGAGGCTCATTTATAGATGTAGGCTTTAATTTAGGCGTAAGACCACTCCTAAATTATCTTTCCTAGAATATATTCACCTGGGTGTAAGTTTTATTTCATTTCAATGTTCCAATTGGCTGTAATCAATTAATTTCCATGGGTGACTACCCCCTCTCCGGTCTCAGGCCTTGTGAAACGGTGAACCCCAGAGTCATTAATCTTGAGCTGTCCCTGTGGTCCAGACGAAAATGAGTTCCTCGGCGTCACCCAAATACGCCCCTCTGCTAGCTCCGATTTGTCAAATGTCAAGCTGGTTTGCATTCATGCGTTCATGCTTCTAAAGCGTACATATGCCTGCATTTTCTTGCAATTATCGGCCTTAAAAAGCTATGATATTCCCATTCTAGCCGTGAAATCATGCTACTATGGTTATATGCCATTATAACTCATTGCTCTTCGGGATCCCTGTAGCTGTTCCCCCTCAGAGATCAATGGTTCGGTTCTGGGCATAATCATGAGCCTGGTCTTCTTTGATAAGACCCGAGTTCGATGCCAGGCTGCTGTTTCTCATTAGGCACATCTTTCCCTCGCTATGCTCGGAAAATTCATTTTACAAGTGAATTCTTTCGGGCCTCCAGATGGCATTGACTCCATACGGTGTTTACTATAAGCGGTCAGTGCTCTCGAGCAGTGGGTTGTCTCGTTCCCCCACTCCACTACGTCTGCTGTCTCGTATTTTCTTGTTCTGCTCTCTTAGCTGTTCATTCATTTCTTGGAGCTCGGTTGCTGCCTCACACAACTGTCGTAAAATACTTTCAACTGGCAGCTGCATTCAACCCTCGTTTCCCCTGGGTCTGAGAGCTGGCTGTCTCGCTTTCTTTCTCCCTGGTGCGGGCTTTTCTCAGGACTCTCTGCGTGCATATATAATGACTCCCTGTCCATTTGGGTGTGAATGGCTTGCTCTTCTCTTGTTTCATATTCCTATGGCGGACTATATATCTTTAAATCCGCTGCGTTTACAACAACTTCTCTGCCTGTTTCTTCATCTTTGATTCTGTAGGCATTATTTTGCAAGTCCCGTATAATCAGGTAGGGTCCGTGATAATTATGTTGGAACTTTTTGTATTTCCTGCTCTCTGGATCTGAACTAGGTGGTTTCTTAATAAGACGTATTCTCCTACGAGTAGTGGTCGGTGGTAGCGTTTCCTTCTATTTCTTCGCTGCCGTCTGTCCGCTTGTTTCTTGAGATACTCGAATGTTCTCTGGATCCTCAACTCGCGTCCAGGCTGTGCATCTACTGGTGTCCGAATGACGTTGTTCCATGGCCTCTCCGGTCGTCTATCAAGATGTAGGCTCACGGGCACTTCTCCTGTCGCTTCATGCACTGTATTGTTAATACAATACTCAATAATTTCTAGTACATCTATCCACTTCCAGTTTTCTGTAGAGCAGTATATTTTCATGTATTTCTGCAGTTCCCTCATCACACTTTCAGCGGAATTCGATTCCGGGTGTCGAACTGTGGACAAAATCTGTCTTATTCCCAGATTTTCCAACTCCCTGCGAAATTTTACGCTGGTAAAACAGCTCCCATGATCAGACAATATGTTCTCCGGCTGCCCTAGTATAGGAATGATTCTTTCCTTCAGCCTCTTAAGAACCTGTTTCGTACTGGTTTTCTGAATTGGACATAGGACTACCTTTTAGAAAACACGTCTAGTGCAACTAGGATGTGTCTATTTCCTCTTCTAGCTCTCGGAAGCGGCCCGAAATTATCCAGTGCCAGAAGCTGACATGGCTTCTCTGGCAAGAGTGGTATCGGTTTTTGCCTCATTAAATACGAGTTAGGCTTTACTCGTTGGCAAATATCGCATGTCCTGATTGTATTCCTGACTGTATCTCTAAGTTTTGGCCAAATAAATGCTTCTTTTAGCAGGGCAACAGATTTGTCTACGCCGGGGTGACCAAAAGCTCTGTGTGCCAACCATACTAGCCTTCTCTGCAACGCCGGCTGTATAACAATCCTGGGTCGAGTGTGGTCTGCATCGCTCCACTTGTGTAGCATCTGGTAAAACCATAGATATTCTGTTGATAATGCCTCGGCTTCTTCATACATCGGGGTTCCTCTGACAAGCTTTCCCTCGAAGTAATTAATCATTAACCGTATCCAGGGATCTTCACGTTGAAAAACGGTGATGTTCCTTAGATCATCTAAGGTCTTCTGGTCTCTATCTTCTATGTCGATAGCTAGAGCTTCCTCTTCATCAGCTGTCGTGTATCTGCTTAGCAAGTCAGGTATGATATTGTCCTTCCCCGGGCAATACTCAATTTCCACTTGAAATTGCTGTATATACAAGGACCACCTCGTCAGTCTTTGACTTGACAAGTCAGTTTTCAACAGGAATGTTAGGGCTTTATGGTCCGTTCTCAATACAATTCTGAACCCGTAAATCATTTTTCGCCAATACAATAAGGCATACAGTATTGCGAGTAATTCAATCTCCGTAACCGTATAGTGTTTTTCATTAGGTTTCAACCTTCTGCTTATGAATGCAATATAAGTTTTCTCCTCTGGCCTGTCCACATTTTCCTGGTAGAGCATCGCCCCAATGCCTATAAGTGATGCGTCAGTCTGGATAATAAATTTCTGGGTGTAATCTGGATATCCTAATTTAACATAATCTAAAAGCATCTGTTTAGATTTCACGAAGGCTTCCTCGCATTTTTCCGTCCATCGCCACCTTCCCCCTTTCTTCAGTAAATCTTGGAGTGGTGCTACGGTCTCGGTATACTTCGGGCAATGGCTCGAAAAGAATCCAATAACGCCTAGATATTGCCTGACATTCTTCACCTTCGTTGGTCTCGGGAAATGTTTAATGACCTCCAATTTTCCCGGATTTGGTCTAACTCCTTGCGCATCTATTACATGGCCTAGGAATTTAACTTCTCTCTGACCAAAGTTAGATTTCTTTAGATTGACCTTAAAGTTAGCCTGACTTAGGTCATCCAACAGCTTGCGTAGATATCTGATGTGTTCTTCGATTGTTTCAGATGTCAGCAGTATATCATCTACAGTACATAGCTTATGGTTGTTGCTTTTACTTCTTCAGACAGGTTTCGATCAAGTGCTCGTATCAACGCTGAACCCGCTGTTTTCAGGCCAAATGGGAGACGCACGAATGAGTATGTATGCTGATCGAATAAAAACCCAATTAATAAGCTTGTTTTCTCCTCCAGTGCAAGATGGTGAAAACTTGCTGTCAGGTCAAGATTTGAGAATACCGTCTTTCTTTTGAACCTTCTGAGGACCTCCTTTATGGGCGGCACTTTGTCTAATTCTGGTATGACCTTGGAATTCAAATTCCGCAGGTCCAGGCATATCCTTACACTTCCATCCTGTTTAGGTACAACTACCAGTGGGCTGACATAAGGCGTGGCTGTCTTTACAATGACGCCCGCCTCTATCATCTACTGTATTGCTTCCTTGACCTTTAAATAATGTTTTTCGGCTACCGGATAAGGCTTTTGTCTGAATGGTGTCCAGTCACTAACTTGGAACGCATATTGGAAATTCTTGATCCGGCCAGGTCTCGAATCGAAGACTTCTTTGTATTCAAATAGCAGTTCCTTTAACATTTGCTTATGCTCTGGACCAATTTTAGCTTCCTCTATCTTTTCTCCCATGCATTCTTCAAATTGTGGTTCGAGGTCCTTTTCAATGTCTGTGGCCAGTGTTGACAACTCTCCCTCAATGTCCTCTGTTGTCAATACTGCATCCCCAGTCATATCTCCGTATGTATGCCATACGTACTCTTCTGGTCTCGTTTCATTGTGTTTTAATGAGAGCTCTAAATTTTCCTTTCCCTCACTTGCGCGAAACATAACAATGTCTTGTGAGAGATCTATTATGACCTTATATTCTCTTATGAAATCCATGCCAACAATAATGTTAAAAGGCAGCTTATTCACAAGTAGGAAGCTCTGTGAAAATGTAGAGTTCCCTATCTGTACATCTAAAAATACTTGGTATCTGCATATCATTACTTTATCTGGTAACACGCCTTTTATCTTCACGCTTGAAGTTGGTATTTTCAATACGTGGATTTTACTTTGGATTTCATTATATAACGCCTGGGTAATTAGACATACCGTTGAGCCTGTGTCTAGAAGACTTCTTATCTTCATGCCTGCGATGTTTACAATTATAATGGGTAGTTCCCTTCTCACATTGACCGGCCCTTCATCTTGGTCTTCAATAAGTTCCTCAGGTTTAGCAATCCAGTTAACCACATTCACTGTATTCCATCCTGCATTTATCTCTCCTATTTGGTCATTTAATTTTGGTGGTTTTTTTTTCATTGCTCCATTCTTTGTGGAGTTCTTCTGTCTGTCTTCGTACTGCTGAAGTTCCAGACTATTGGCTCCGTCTCCATTCTTATAGATGTCGGGTGATCTTCTATTCTTAATCGCTTCATCCCAATGCATTTGCGATTTTCTATTGTCGTCTCCACGCTCGTCCATATATCTTAGTGATGCGTGATAGCTTTCTTCCCCTTCTTCGTCGAACCCACGACTCTGTTCTTGGGATCTCCATTCTCGGTTATTCCCATTTCGGCCGTAATTTCTCCTGTTATCAGGCTGTTGATCTCTTGTATCGCGCTGGTTCCAGGTTTTTCTTCCTTGGTATCCGCGGTTCGATCTTCCTCTGTATGCTGGCCTCCAATTCTGGTTTTCCCTTTCTTCTCGTTGCCAGTCTGACTTCTCCGTTTCTGTGCTAGTAGACTTACTTTTAGTCTGCACCTTAATCGATTCAGTTGGTGTACTAGTCATATGGACTTGTTCCGTGTTCCGACTTTGCCTTGTGTGCTGCGCTGTAGTGAGATCGAGTTGCCTCAGCACTTCCTCCATGTCAGTCGCTGTCTTGGCGTTTGCCGAGATAAATAGTCGTTGTACTTCATATGGTAACTGCTTGGCTATCGCGATACACATATATGACTCTCTAATTCCTTCATCAAATTCTCGGAAACGGCACAATTGAGCTATGAAGAACTCAGCTTACTTCGTTGGATTATTTGTACTATAGCGTCTGGAGTACAAGTCCAATCTGAGATTCTGTTGTATATTTGCATTCCAGTACCTGCTTAAAAATGCCTGGCGAAATTCGTCAACGGTGTTAAACGTGTACCGAAAACTTCTAAACCATAAGGCACGCTCGCCCTCAGTCAGTTTTTCGATAGCTCTTAATCTTCGCTCTGGCGGTACTTTCGCGTCATTCAAGTACTCGGAAACCTCTTTGAGCCAGTATTTGGGTGTCATATTAGAATTACTCCCAGAATATTTCTTCGGTTTCTCGTCACTAGCCCTCACAACCGTGGCTATTTGATTTTGTACAACATTTTCATGCGGTGTGGACATAGCAATAGGTATACCAGGCGTGGTATACGGGCTGTCACTTGGCATGGCTGTATTCTTTGGAGTGGGCTGTATCTCTGTGTCTGCCCATCTATTTCTCCTATTTTCATCCTTGCTTCCTTCATTGGATCTAGGATTTCGCAATATGGACTCCTCCTGTGCGATCATTCTAGTTTCTATTTGGCTGTGCCTGTTTTCCGCTCTTTCTAAA
Source organism: Meconema thalassinum (assembly GCA_946902985.2). Taxonomy (NCBI): domain Eukaryota; kingdom Metazoa; phylum Arthropoda; class Insecta; order Orthoptera; family Tettigoniidae; genus Meconema; species Meconema thalassinum. Next base: position 170,837,535 of record OX336391.1, read on the forward strand.
CGAGCTAATACCTCTCGTTCTATTTTTTCCAAGCGATCCCGGTTTTTCTCTGCCATGGAAAACACTTTCTCCTTGTCATCTTTAAGGCTTTCTTTCATATGAGAAATTTCCTCCGTTAGACTCTGCCTTACCTCGGCAAGCGTTTTATCGCTGGCTTCAGTCTTCAAGCCCTCTCGAAGTTCCAATTCTTCTCGTAAGCCTGTAACCTCCTTCTGGATGTGACCATGCATATGGGAGATTTCGGTCCTTATTTTTGTAATTTCTCCCTGGTCCTCATCCTGCCTTTTATGAATGACTGCTAGATCGTTTTGAGTTTGTTCTAACTCTTTTTGAACCTTTCCAACCTGCCTTTCATGTTTGAGATTATTTCCTTATTCTCTTGAGCGGAAGTTTTTATTTCACTGATCTCCTTGCATTGGTCAAGGATATTCTGATCCTGCTTCCTTAATGCTTCGTCTACAGCTTTTGCGTAGCCTGCCATACGATTATTCCATTTTCCGTCGCTGTCTTCGAGCCTTTGATCCACGGTCTGAGTGAACGTATTAAAATGCTCTTGCTGACGCTTAGTATTCGCTTCGCTATGATTTTGAATATCTTTAAGCTCTACGGACATACTGTTTAAGCTATCATTAATCTCGCGTTGTGATTCTCTGCACGCTTGCAGATTATTCTCGAGTTTTACCTCTATTGACTCAAAGCGTTTGTCGTTATTTGCTTGCATCTCTGAAACCACGCTAATAATATTCTTAGTTACCTCTTGCTTAATAGATTCTTTAACATCATCAATTTTTTATTGACCTCTAATAGGTTTGAATCTAATCTTTGACTAACCTCTAACTGGTTATTTTCTAACTGTGTGTTTACTGTAGCCAACATCTGGCTTACCTCAGTTTGATTAGCCTCTAATCTAGTGTTCATTTCAGTTTGATTAGTCTCTAACTGGGTATTTACTGTAGCCAACATCTGGCTCATTTCAGTTTGATTTGTCTCTAACTGAGTATTTACTGTAGCCAATCTACCCGCTATTTCATCTTGAAATGCTTTAGCCTCTTCCCTACTCTTAGCATGAGCAGTATCAAAATGTTCTTTTAACTCCGCGATACACTTGAGTACCCCCTCAGTTCCAGCCATCCTGTATTTCTTATTTTGAGATTTAGGCAGGCCGTAGCTGAGCATGCTGGCGCGTTATATTGGGAAAAAGAATTCCGATATCACGACAACAACAACATTCATATTACACAGTGCTGTAACCACCTATGGAATGGGTTTAGACCCTCGTACCCGTCTGACAACAGTGTCTAATGTCTGAGTATCACCTAAAAAGACTCACAATCGCTCAAACAGAGTTTGAGGGGAAAAAATACTACTATAGTTTTCCCCCATGGAAATCTAATTATTAAAATGGGGTTTTCTGAATCCCATAAGCCATCACGTCTCTGGGCGCCATGATAATGTAAGAGGAGGACGTGCTTTATGGTGAATATAAGTAGGTGGGTGCTCAACGCTAACAAGTTACATTTAAGCATGTCTTATGGAGGATTATCAACATTTATTTTGACGTGAAGGCTTATTAACAAATGGGACGCGGCCTTTTCCTAATATATCCTAAATTTTCTGCTATACTTGCCTCTACCATTAATATCTTGGCCGACTTTTAGTAGTACCTGTGACTCAATCCTAGTACAATAACATATCCTCCATGTACCCAATCGTCATCATATATAACATGTGTTCGTATCCCAGCTAACTCACGGTCTTTCGAGGTATGGGACATTCATGCCCACCATACGACCACATGCTCAGGATTTGAGTCTGTCAGGTAACTACTCTACATGAAAGAAACAACATATTCCTAAATACAACCTTTAATAATAGAAAATCATGGCTATACAACAAAAAAAAAACAATGGATATTTTACATTTACTTCCCACAACGAAAATCAAGGTTATCTGTGAGTCTCTTCTTAAAATTAGTGCTATACTGCACTCAAGTCTATTCCTAGCATCCTATCATCGATAATCTCTGACATCTGCGAGTGTCCATAGTGTTCTTCACGTGGCACAATTTAACACAAACTGGAATATCCCAACACAATGGTCACAATATCTTTAAATGACATTAATTCTACAATTATTAAACATTAATCCGTTTCTCACGGGGCATTTACTGTCATTAACATAAATTCATTATCTTATGCCTTAATTAACAAGTGTTGTGTCGTGTGATTCGTATTCCTTTTTCCCATCAATTAGAAACGCTGAAGTGGTACGTTTTCCCTTCCAAAATACACATGGATAGAAATGTTTATAGCTTCACCATACAACGATTTTCTGGGTCTGGTCAAAACATTATCATTACAAACGTGTCATGTCATTGAAATCACTCTACCCGTCTGCATAAATTAGTGTGAACTGGGCAAACACTTAACAAAGATGCCTAAATTTATTTGGTGCAGTATTCCTCCTCAGAGAATAACTGGGCCAAATATTATCCGATCACAGCGATCCAACATGGTATGTGTGTGGAAATACATCATTTAATTCAATTGGCATCATCACATCAATCATATCTTAATTACTTTTCGAAATATCGAGATTCTTCAGTGTCCCACTACGCTTTTAAAATAAAAGGGCTCAGGTCAATAGACCTCCTTTCCTAGCGGGCAATAAATTCGTTCCGGCTGAGTGAGAAAGATGGCCGCTTGTCTCGTGGCCTTCCTACCACCCCCATCTGGCTCCTAGCAAGGTCAAGTTTGTTTACTTGTGCAGTACAATGGAGGTACCCTGAGTATTGTCCCTAGTAATTGAGTCATTCTAATTATTTAACACCTACATTGAGTATAATGGGCTCAACTCGGCTCCTAATTAATATTCATGGCATGGGATGGATCGAGTAATAGCCTCGCGGTTCTGTGGCGATATTAGTGGCTTCTGGCGCGCATCTCGAATGAGTATCCAAGTTTTCTCACCGGGCAGCTGCCTATAATAAGGAAATCGGCGTTTCCTATACGACGAACATGAGTCTTACCTCTAAGGGCAGATCAATTAACACATGGGCTCACACAGGGTTTCGAACAGTTATCCCTGCGGGCAACAATTCCCGCAAGCGGTGGATACAGACAGTCTCCGTTCCACTTCGCTGCGAATAATACCAGTATGCTCCAAGGCGATACTACCTCGTAGATTAGCCGACTTTTTCGCCTAACGTGCAAGCTACGTTTGGATGATCCCCGCAACTTATTGACGTAAATCTTTTGACTCTACGTTACTTGCTCGCTGTATGCGGCTCAAACAATACTTCTCATAGATGACTCAATTATTAAAGCACTCACGTCCTCTCTGCAATTACTCTTAAGCCATAGCTTTATGTAGCTCCTAAAACAAGTATAAATTTACTGGCTTACATTACCTTAATGGTTCTCAAATACAACCCTGTAGAATTTACCATATTAAATATACATTCAACAATTCAATGACACTGAAAAACTCTCATATCTCGATATATTTTATGTTATTTTCTTACTGTTTACAAATTACAGTATTTTTACGTTAGACATGACACACTTTAAACGTACTCTAGGCCTGACATGCCTATTATTTTACTTATTACTGTTACCGACCCCAGATTATTATTATGATTAATATTTAACGTTACCGTTACTTTCATCATTATCTTAGGCCTAAATGGCCGTAAACAAATCACCCTCCAAGCCATATTTTACCACAATACGATGGGTGTAAGCTCGTACATAAATGAGTGTTAAATCTTAGTCTTAAAGTGATGCTTCGTTGTATGGTGAACTCTTTAATTATATCAACATTGTAAATTTGTACTCACTTTTCATTTTTGCTGGGTTAGTCCAGCACGCCAGCCACGAGCCTACCATGATGCTTGGTTTAAGCCATCATGATATATCTCACACGGCACATGGTATACACTACACACATGATAATCATATTTTTATCACTGGATTTTCTCACTTTAACACAATACATATTATTTTACCATACACATAAACACTTTTAGAATCACTGTAATTTAACTTATATACAATTCCCGCACTATTTCACATGTGGATCCTTAATTGGACTCCTACTAACGCCTGACCTCAGAGATGCGATGCAGCTAACTTCTGACAACCGCTGGTCTCCATGAAAGTCTGTCTTGCGCGTGCGTGCGTTCGATTCCCGTCACCTACAATTCATATGATCTCTACTGCAATTCTGTTCAGTTCTCTGTCACGACTATTTGTGATGCCTTCCAGGCTCCCATAATTGTAGTGATCCTGACAATAATGTGTCATTTTTAACTATGACAACACCTCCTGGTATGGTCACTGTCCAAAAACAACCTAAATTATCCCTACGCTGTACTGAATTTATACTTGCGTATGATTATTGGTTAAATATCTGCTGTAGATTAAATCTTACTCGATTCATAATTACGATTGTGAAGCTGCATGATGCGCTTCCATTGTTCTCCAAATATACTTGAGCGTCGATACTTTATCAATTCGCGCACTTTCTGGCGTGATCTGGCAGCGTATTAGTTTACGTGATGAGTCAAGACGAACTGGAGAAGAACTAACTTCCCTGCGAAGCTCCCCCTATATAAACGTTTCTTGTAAAACGTAGTCCGCCGGACATTCAGGACAGACTCCTTTCTTGAAATAATGCATTTCCAGACAAAGTGACGTATAATCCTCGTTTGTCTAGGCGTGGAGGTCCCAAAATCACTCGCGTGCAAGCGATCGCTTCGGCCAATTAATTACAATTAATTCCCTTCTGCCATGGCGTCATGACGCTACCCTGGTACTTCCCCTCCTGTGGGTCTCCAAAACATTCCTCCCGCGCGTAAGCAGTGTGTTCAGAGGCTCATTTATAGATGTAGGCTTTAATTTAGGCGTAAGACCACTCCTAAATGATCTTTCCTAGAATATATTCACCTGGGTGTAAGTTTTATTTCATTTCAATGTTCCAATTGGCTGTAATCAATTAATTTCCATGGGTGACTACCCCCTCTCCGGTCTCAGGCCTTGTGAAATGGTGAACCCCAGAGTCATTAATCTTGAGCTGTCCCTGTTGTCCAGACGAAAATGAGTTCCTCGGCGTCACCCAAATACGCCCCTCTGCTAGCTCCGATTTGTCAAATGTCAAGCTGGTTTGCTTTCATGCGTTCATGCTTCTAAAGCGTAGATATGCCTGCATTTTTTTGCAATTATCGGGCTAAAAAAGCTATGATATTCCCATTCTAGCCGTGAAATCATGCTACTATGGTTATATGCCATTATAACTCATTGCTCTTCGGGTTCCCTGTAGCTGTTCCCCCCTCAGAGATCAATGGTTCGGTTCTGGGCATAATCATGAGCCTGGTCATCTTTGATAAACCCGAGTTCGATGCCAGTCTGCTGTGTCTCATTGGGCACATCTTTCCCTCGCTAAGCTCGGAAAAATCATTTTACAAGTGAATTCTTTCGGGCCTCCAGATGGCATTGATTCCATACGGTGTTTTCTTTAAGCGTTCAGTGCTCTCGGGCAGTGGGTTGTCTCGTTCCCCCACTCCACTACGTCTGCCGTCTCGTATTTTCTTGTTCTGCTCTCTTAGCTGTTCATTCATTTCTTGGAGCTCGGTTGCTGCCTCACACAACTGTCGTAAAATACTTTCAACTGGCAGCTGCATTCAACCCTCGTTTTCCCTGGGTCTGCGAGCTGGCTGTCTCGCTTTCATTCTCCCTGGTGCGGGCTTTTCTCAGGACTCTCTGCGTGCATATATAATGACTCCCTGTCCATTTGGGTGTGAATGGCTTGCTCTTCTCTTGTTTCATATTCCTATGGCGGACTATATAACTTTAAATTCGCTGCATTTACAACAACTTCTCTGCCTGTTTCTTCATCTTTGATTCTGTAGGCATTATTTTGCAAGTCCCGTATAATCAGGTAGGGTCCGTGATAATTATGTTGGAACTTTTTGTATTTCCTGCTCTCTGGATCTGAACTAGCTGTTTTTTTAATAAGACGTATTCTCCTACGAGTAGTGGTCTGTGGTAGTGTTTCCTTCTATTTCTTCGCTGGCGTCTGTCCGCTTGTTTCTTGAGATACTCGAATGTTCTCTGGATCCTCAACTCGCGTCCAGGTTGTGCATCTACAGGTGTCCGAATGACGTTGTTCCATGGCCTCTCCGGTCTTCTATCAAGATGTAGGCTCACGGGCACTTCTCCTGTCGCTTCATGCACTGTATTGTTAATACAATACTCAATAATTTCTAGTACATCTATCCACTTCCAGTTTTCTGTAGAGCAGTATATTTTCATGTATTTCTGCAGTTCTCTCATCACACTTTCAGCGGAATTCGATTCCGGGTGTCGAACTGTGGACAAAATCTGTCTTATTCCCAGATTTTCCAACTCCCTGCGAAATGTTACGCTGGTAACACAGCTCCCATGATCAGACAATATGTTCTCCGGCTGCCCTAGTATAGGAATGATTCTTTCCTTCAGCCTCTTAAGAACCTGTTTCGTACTGGTTTTCTGAATTGGACATAGGACTACCTTTTAGAAAACACGTCTAGTGCAACTAGGATGTGTCTATTTCCTCTTCTAGCTCTCGGAAGCGGCCCGAAATTATCCAGTGCCAGAAGCTGACATGGCTTCTCTGGCAAGAGTGGTATCGGTTTTTGCCTCATTAAATACGAGTTAGGCTTTACTCGTTGGCAAATATCGCATGTCCTGATTGTATTCCTGACTGTATCTCTAAGTTTTGGCCAAATAAATGCTTCTTTTAGCAGGGCAACAGATTTGTCTACGCCGGGGTGGCCAAAAGCTCTGTGTGCCAACCATACTAGCCTTCTCTGCAACGCCGGCTGTATAACAATCCTGGGTCGAGTGTGGTCTGCATCGCTCCACTTGTGTAGCATCTGGTTAAACCATAGATATTCTGTTGATAATGCCTCGGCTTCTTCATACATCGGGGTTCCTCTGACAAGCTTTCCCTCGAAGTAATTAATCATTAACCGTATCCAGGGATCTTCACGTTGAAAAACGGTGATGTTCCTTAGATCATCTAAGGTCTTCTGGTCTCTATCTTCTATGTCGATAGCTAGAGCTTCCTCTTCATCAGCTGTCGTGTATCTGCTTAGCAAGTCAGGTATGATATTGTCCTTCCCCGGGCAATACTCAATTTCCACTTGAAATTGCTGTATATACAAGGACCACCTCGTCAGTCTTTGACTTGACAAGTCAGTTTTCAACAGGAATGTTAGGGCTTTATGGTCCGTTCTCAATACAATTCTGAACCCGTAAATCATTTTTCGCCAATACTATAAGGCATACAGTATTGCGAGTAATTCAATCTCCGTAACCGTATAGTGTTTTTCATTAGGTTTCAACCTTCTGCTTATGAATGCAATATAAGTTTTCTCCTCTGGCCTGTCCACATTTTCCTGGTAGAGCATCGCCCCAATGCCTATAAGTGATGAGTCAGTCTGGATAATAAATTTCTGGGTGTAATCTGGATATCCTAATTTAACATAATCTAAAAGCATCTGTTTACATTTCACGAAGGCTTCCTCGCATTTTTCCGTCCATCGCCACCTTCCCCCTTTCTTCAGTAAATCTTGGAGTGGTGCTACGGTCTCGGTATACTTCGGGCAATGGCTCGAAAAGAATCCAATAACGCCTAGATATTGCCTGACATTCTTCACCTTCGTTGGTCTCGGGAAATGTTTAATGACCTCCAATTTTCCCGGATTTGGTCTAACTCATTGCGCATCTATTACATGGCCTAGGAATTTAACTTCTCTCTGACCAAAGTTAGATTTCTTTAGATTGACCTTAAAGTTAGCCTGACTTAGGTCATCCAACAGCTTGCGTAGATATCTGATGTGTTCTTCGATTGTTTCAGATGTCAGCAGTATATCATCTACAGTACATAGCTTATGGTTGTTGCTTTTACTTCTTCAGACAGGTTTCGATCAAGCGCTCGTATCAACGCTGAACCCGCTGTTTTCAGGCCAAATGGGAGACGCACGAATGAGTATGTATGCTGATCGAATAAAAACCCAATTAATAAGCTTGTTTTCTCCTCCAGTGCAAGATGGTGAAAACTTTCTGTCAGGTCAAGATTTGAGAATACCGTCCTTCTTTTGAACATTCTGAGGACCTCCTTTATTGGCGGCACTTGGTAAATTCTGGTATGACCTTGGAATTCAAATTCCGCAGGTCCAGGCATATCCTTACACTTCCGTCCTGTTTAGGTACAACTACCAGTGGGCTGACATAAGGCGTGGCTGTCTTTACAATGACGCCCGCCTCTATCATCTACTGTATTGCTTCCTTGACCTTTAAATAATGTTTTTCGGCTACCGGATAAGGCTTTTGTCTGAATGGTGTCCAGTCACTAACTTGGAACGCATATTGGAAATTCTTGATCCGGCCAGGTCTCGAATCGAAGACTTCTTTGTATTCAAATAGCAGTTCCTTTAACATTTGCTTATGCTCTGGACCAATTTTAGCTTCCTCTATCTTTTCTCCCATGCATTCTTCAAATTGTGGTTCGAGGTCCTTTTCAATGTCTGCGGCCAGTGTTGCCAACTCTCCCTCGATGTCTTCTGTTGTCAATACTGCATCCCCAGTCATATCTCCGTATGTATGCCATACGTACTCTTCTGGTCTCGTTTCATTGTGTTTTAATGAGAGCTCTAAATTTTCCTTTCCCTCACTTGCGCGAAACATAACAATGTCTTGTGAGAGATCTATTATGACCTTATATTCTCTTATGAAATCCATGCCAACAATAATGTTAAAAGGCAGCTTATTCACAAGTAGGAAGCTCTGTGAAAGTGTTGAGTTCCCTATCTGTACATCTAAAAATACTTGGTATCTGCACATCATTACTTTATCTGGTATCACGCCTTTTATCTTCACGCTTGAAATAGGAATTTTCAATACGTGGATTTTACTTTGGATTTCATTATATAACGCCTGGGTAATTAGACATACCGTTGAGCCTGTGTCTAGAAGATTTCTTATCTTCATGCCTGCGATGTTTACAGTTATAATGGGTAGATCCCTTCTCACATTGACCGGCCCTTCATCGTGGTCTTCAATAAGTTCCTCAGGTTTAGCAATCTAGTTAACCACATTCACTGTATTCCATCCTGCATTTATCTCTCCTATTTGGTCATTTAATTTTGGTGTTTTTTCCATTGCTCCATTCTTTGTGGAGTTCTTCTGTCTGTCTTCGTACTGCTGAAGTTCCAGACTCTTGGCTCCGTCATCATTCTTATAGATGTCGGGTGATCTTCTGTTCTTAATCGCTTCATCCCAATGCACTTGCGATTTTCTATTGTCGTCTCCACGCTCGTCCATATATCTTAGTGATGCGTGATAGCTTTCTTCCGCTTCTTCGTCGAACCCGCGACTCTGTTCTTGGGATCTCCATTCTCGGTTATTCCCATTTCGGCCGTAATTTCTCCTTTTATCAGGCTGTTGATCTCTTGTATCGCGCTGGTTCCAGGTTTTTCTTCCTTGGTATCCGCGGTTCGATCTTCCTCTGTATGCTGGCCTCCAATTCTGGTTTTCCCTTTCTTCTCGATGCCAGTCTGACTTCTCCGTTTCTGTGTTAGTAGACTTACTTTTAGTCTGCACCTTAATCGATTCAGTTGGTGTACTAGTCATATGGACTTGTTCCGTGTTCCGACTTTGCCTTGTGTGCTGCGCTGTAGTGAGATCGAGTTGCCTCAGCACTTCCTCCATGTCAGTCGCTGTCTTGGCGTTTGCCGAGATTAATAGTCGTTGTACTTCATATGGTAACTGCTTGGCTATCGCGATACACATATCTGACTCTCTAATTCCTTCATCAAGTTCTCGGAAACGGCACAATTGAGCTATGAAGAACTCAGCTTACTTCGTTGGATTATTTGTACTATAGCGTCTGGAGTACAAGTCCAATCTGAGATTCTGTTGTATATTTGCATTCCAGTACCTGCTTAAAAATGCCTGGCGAAATTCGTCAACGGTGTCAAACGTGTACCGAAAACTTCTAAACCATAAGGCGCGCTCGCCCTCAGTCAGTTTTTCGATAGCTCTTAATCTTCGCTCTGGCGGTACTTTCGCGTCATTCAAGTACTCGGAAACCTCTTTGAGCCAGTATTTGGGTGTCATATTAGAATTACTCCCAGAATATTTCTTCGGTTTCTCGTCACTAGCCCTCACAACCGTGACTATTTGATTTTGTACAGCATTTTCATGCGGTGTGGACATAGCAATAGGTATACCTGGCGTGGTATACGGGCTGCCACTTGGCATGGCTGTATTCTTTGGAGAGGGCTGTATCTCTGTATCTGCCCATCTATTTCTCCTATTTTCATCCTTGCTTCCTTCATTGGATCTAGGATTTCGCAATATGGACTCCTCCTGTGCGATCATTCTAGTTTCTATTTGGCTGTGCCTGTTTTCCGCTCTTTCTAAACGAGCTAATACCTCTCGTTCTATTTTTTCCAAGCGATCCCGGTTTTTCTCTGCCATGGAAAATACTTTCTCCTTGTCATCTTTAAGGCTTTCTTTCATATGGGAAATTTCCCCCGTTAGACTCTGCCTTACCTCGGCAAGCGTTTTATCGCTGGCTTCAGTCTTCAAGCCCTCTCGAAGTTCCAATTCTTCTCGTAAGCCTGCAACCTCCTTCTGGATGTGACCATGCATATGGGAGATTTCGGTCCTTATTTTTGTAATTTCTCCTGGTCCTCATCCTGCCTTTTATGAATGACTGCTAGATCGTTTTGAGTTTGTTCTAAATCTTTTTGAACCTTTCCAACCTGCCTTTTCATGTTTGAGATTATTTCCTTATTCTCTTGAGCGGAAGTTTTTATTTCACTGATCTCCTTGCATTGGTCACGGACATTCTGATCCTGCTTCCTTAATGCTTCGTCTACAGCTTTTGCGTAGCCTGCCATACGATTATTCCATTTCCCGTCGCTGTCTTCGAGCCTTTGATCCACGGTCTGAGTGAACGTATTAAAATGCTCTTGCTGACGCTTAGTATTCGCTTCGCTATGATTTTGAATATCTTTAAGCTCTACGGACATACTGTTTAAGCTATCATTAATCTCGCGTTGTGATTCTCTGCACGCTTGCAGATTATTCTCGAGTTTTACCTCTATTGACTCAAAGCGTTTGTCGTTATTTGCTTGCATCTCTGAAACCACGCTAACAATATTCTTAGTTACCTCTTGCTTAATAGATTCTTTAACATCATCAATTTTTTTATTGACCTCTAATAGGTTTGAATCTAATCTTTGACTAACTTCTAACTGGTTATTTTCTAACTGTGTGTTTACTGTAGCCAACATCTGGCTTACCTCAGTTTGATTAGCCTCTAATCTAGTGTTCATTTCAGTTTGATTAGTCTCTAACTGAGTATTTACTGTAGCCAATCTACTCGCTATTTCATCTTGAAATGCTTTAGCCTCTTCCCTACTCTTAGCATGAGCAGTATCAAAATGTTCTTTTAACTCCGCGATACACTTGAGTACCCCCTCAGTTCCAGCCATCCTGTATTTCTTATTTCGAGATTTAGGCAGGCCGTAGCTGAGCATGCTGGCTCGTTATATTGGGAAAAAGAATTCCGATATCACGACAACAACAACATTCATATTACACAGTGCTGTAACCACCTATGGAATGGGTTTAGACCCTCGTACCCGTCTGACAACAGTGTCTAATGTCTGAGTATCACCTAAAAAGACTCACAATCGCTCAAACACAGTTTGAGGGAAAAAAATACTACCATGGTTTTCCCCCATGGAAACCTAATTATTAAAATGGGGTTTTCTGAATCCCATAAGCCATCACGTCTCTGGGCGCCATAATAATGTAAGAGGAGGACGTGCTTTATGGTGAATATAAGTAGGTGGGTGCTCAACGCTAACAAGTTACATTTAAGCATGTCTTATGGAGGATTATCAACATTTATTTTGACGTGAAGGCTTATTAACAAATGGGACGCAGCCTTTTCCTAATATATCCTAATTTTTCTGCTATACTTGCCTCTACCATTAATATATTGGCCGACTTTAGTAGTACCTGTGACTCAATCCTAGTACAATAACATATCCTCCATGTACCCAATCGTCATCATATGGAACATGTGTTCGTATCCCAGCTACCTCACGGTCTTTCGAGGTATGGGACATTCATGCCCACCACGACCACATGCTCAGGATTTGAGTCTGTCAGGTAACTACTCTACATGAAAGAAACAACATATTCCTAAATACAACATTTAATGATAGAAAATCATGGCTATACAACAAAAAAAACAATGGATATTTTACATTTACTTCCCACAACGAAAATCAAGGTTATCTGTGAGTCTCTTCTTAAAATTAGTGCTATACTGCACTCAAGTCTATTCCTAGCATCCTATCATTGATAATCTCTGACATCTGCGAGTGTCCATAGTGTTCTTCACGTGGCACAATTTAACACAAACTGGAATATCCCAACACAATAGTCACAATATCTTTAAATGACATTAATTCTACAATTATTAAACATTAATCCGTTTCTCACGGGGCATTTACTTTCATTAACATAAATTCATTATCTTATGCCTTAATTAACAAGTGTTGTGTCGTGTGAATCGTATTCCTTTTTCCCATCAATTTGAAACGCTGAAGTGGTACGTTTTCCCTTCCAAAATACACATGGATAGAAATGTTTATAGCTTCGCCATACAACGATTTTCTGGGTCTGGTCAAAACATTATCGTTACAAACGTGTCATGTCATTGAAATCACTCTACCCGTCTGCATAAATTAGTGTGAACTGGGCAAACACTTTACAAAGATGCCTAAATTTATTTGGTGCAGTATTCCTCCTCAGAGAATAACTGGGCCAAATATTATCCGATCACAGCGATCCAACATAGTATGTGTGTGGAAATACATCATTTAATTCAATTGGCATCATCACATCAATCATATCTTAATTACTTTTCGAAATATCGAGATTCTTCAGTGTCCCACTACGCTTTTAAAATAAAAGGGCTCAGGTCAATAGACCTCCTTTCCTAGCGGGCAATAAATTCGTTCCGGCTGAGTGAGAAAGATGGCCGCCTGTCTCATGGCCTTCCTACCACCCCCATCTGGCTCCTAGCAAGGTCAAGTTTGTTTACTTGTGCAGTACAATGGAGGAACCTTGAGTATTGTCCCTAGTAATTGAGTCATTCTAATTATTTAACACCTACATTTAGTATAATGGGCTCAACTCAGCTCCTAATTAATATTCATGGCATGGGATGGATCGAGTAATAGCCTTGCCGTTCTGTGGCGATATTAGTGGCTTCTGGCGCGCATCTCGAATGAGTATCCAAGTTTTCTCACCGGGCAGCTGCCTATAATAAGGAAATCGGCGTTTCCTATACGACGAACATGAGTCTTACCTCTAAGGGCAGATCAATTAACACATGGGCTCACACAGAGTCTCGAACAGTTATCCCTGCGGGCAACAATTCCTGCAAGCGGTGGATACAGACAGTCTCCGTTCCACTTCGCTGCGAATAATACCAGTATGCTCCAAGGCGATACTATCTCGTAGATTGCCGACTTTTTCGCCTAACGTGCAAGCTATGTTTGGATGATCCCCGCAACTTATTGACGTAAATCTCTTGACTCTACGTTACTTGCTCGCTGTATGCGGCTCAAACAATACTTCTCATAGATGACTCAATTATTAAAGCACTCACGTCCTCTCTGCAATTACTCTTAAGCCATAGCTTTATGTAGCTCCTAAAACAAGTATAAATTTACTGGCATACATTACCTTAATGGTTCCCAAATACAACCCTGTAGAATTTACCATATTAAATATACATTCAACAATTCAATGACACTGAAAAACTCACATATCTCGATATATTTTACGTTATTTTCTTACTGTTTACAAATTACAGTATTTTTACGTTAGACATGACACACTTTGCAAGTACTCTAGGCCTGACATGCCTATTATTTTACTTATTACTGTTACCGACCCCAGATTATTATTATGATTAATATTTAACGTTACCGTTACTTTCATCACTATCTTAGGCCTAAATGGCCGTAAACAAATCACCCTCCAAGCCATATTTTACCACAATACGATGGGTGTAAGCTCGTACATAAATGACTGTTAAATCTTAGTCTTAAAGTGATGCTTCGTTGTATGGTGAACTCTTTAATTATATCAACATTGTAAATTTGTACTCACTTTTCATTTTTGCTGGGTTAGTCCAGCACGCCAGCCACGAGCCTACCATGATGCTTGGTTTAAGCCATCATGATATATCTCACACGGCACATGTTATACACTACACACATGATAATCATTTTTTTATCACTGGATTTTCTCACTTTAACACAATACATATTATTTTACCATACACATAAACACTTTTAAAATCACTGTAATTTAACTTATATACAATTCCCGCACTATTTCACATGTGGATCCTTAATTGGACTCCTACTAACGCCTGACCTCAGAGTTGCGATGCAGCTAACTTCTGACAACCGCTGGTCTCCATGAAAGTCTATCTTGCGCGTGCGTGCGTGCGTTCGATTCCCGTCACCTACAATTCATATGATCTCTACTGCAATTCTGTTCAGTTCTCTGTCACGACTATTTGTGATGCCTTCCAGGCTCCCATAATTGTAGTGATCCTGACAATAATGTGTCATTTTTAACTATGACAACACCTCCTGGTATGGTCACTGTCCAAAAACATCCTAAATTATCCCTACGCTGTACTGAATTTATACTTGCGTATGATTATTGGTTAAATATCTGCTGTAGATTAAATCTTACTCGATTCATAATTACGATTGTGAAGCTGCATGATGCGCTTCCATTGTTCTCCAAATATACTTGAGCGTCGATACTTTATCAATTCGCGCACTTTCTTGCGTGATCTGGCAGCGTATTAGTTTACGAGTTGAGACAAGACGACTGGAGAAGAACTAACTTCCCTGCGAAGCTCCCCCTATATAAAGGTTTCTTGTAAAACGTAGTCCGCCGGAGATTCAGGACCGACTCCTTTCTTGAAATAATGCATTTCCAGACAAAGTGACGTATAATCCTCGTTTGTCTAGGTGTGGAGGTCCCAAAATCACTCGCGTGCAAGCGATCGCTTCGGTCGATTAATTACAATTAATTGCCTTCTACCATGGCGTCATGACGCTACCCTGGTACTTCCCCTCCTGTGGGTCTCCAAAACATTCCTCCCGCGCGTAAGCAGTGTGTTCAGAGGCTCATTTATAGATGTAGGCTTTAATTTAGGCGTAAGACCACTCCTAAATGATCTTTCCTAGAATATATTCACCTGGGTGTAAGTTTTATTTCATTTCAATGTTCCAATTGGCTGTAATCAATTAATTTCCATGGGCGACTACCCCCTCTCCGGTCTCAGGCCTTGTGAAACGGTGAACCCCAGAGTCATTAATCTTGAGCTGTCCCTGTGGTCCAGACGAAAATGAGTTCCTCGGCGTCACCCAAATACGCCCCTCTGCTAGCTCCAATTTGTCAAATGTCAAGCTGGTTTGCTTTCATGCGTTCATGCTTCTAAAGCGTACATATGCCTGCATTTTCTTGCAATTATCGGCCTTAAAAGCTATGATATTCCCATTCTAGCCGTGAAATCATGCTACTATGGTTATATGCCATTATAACTCATTGCTCTTCGGGTTCCCTGTAGCTGTTCCCCCTCAGAGATCAATGGTTCGGTTCTGGGCAGAATCATGGGCCTGGTCTTCTTTGATAAGAACCGAGTTCGATGCCAGACTGCTGTGTCTCATTGGGCACAATATATATGTATATATATATATATATATATATACAGACATTTGTATACACACACATACATAAATAAAATTTAGTCTTTGCAAAATGAATTTAGGGATGTCCTTCTCTCGGTACACACCAGCACATGGCTTCATGAGGGGACGATACCCAATTCAGGCGGTCTAAAGGATGATATTCAAACTGAACTCAATACACAGGAGGGAAACTACATGCGGTATTTATCGACTACACAAAGGCATTTGACCTAATGAGTAGGAAGATAATAATTGAAAAAGTAGAAGAGATAACAGGAAGAACATACGATACAAGACTATTAAAGAACATACTAGCAAGAAACATCGTTGAAATAGACGACACGGTGACAAGATCTGACCCAATCGAGCAAACAAATGGAGTACTACAGGGGGACACAATCAGCCCCCTACCCTTCATAATAACCACAGCTGAAATTCCAAACGCCATTGATACCGAAAATGTAAAAATATATATGTACGCTGATGATATGGCCCTAGTATCACCAAGCATACAAAACCTACAGGTAGCATTTGACAAATTGACCAAATGGACAAAAGAAAATGATTTAAACTTAAATGAAGACAAAACTGTGGTAATGACTTTCTGGAAAGGAGGAAGACGGAGAGCGAGCGACAATATCACATATAAGCAGACAACATTAAGACATGTAACAAATTTTAAGTACCTAGGAATCTCCCTTCAAACCAAAGGGTTTGTATACACTATGAACATCAAAGAGCGACCAGCAGCTGCAACGAAGGCAATTAACGGCATAAAATATTTAAGACGATTTTCATTGACCACAGCTCTGATTCTCTTCCGCTTAAAAATATTGCCCATACTGACGTACGGTTTAGAGATTATATGGGAACACCTTGACAAATCGAATCTGAAAGACCTAGAGAACGCCAAAGGATCTTTTTTAAAACAGCATTATGCCTGTCAAAATATACTCCAACTCGACTGGTCTATATCCTGGCAAGTGAACCTTTTCTAATTGAAGAACTTCTACTCGACATGATTTTACCCTGTACAGCAGCACACTCCGATCTACTAAAAGAGCTGGAAGGCAAACGAAAGGACATATGGCAAGAATTTTATGCCACAGATGCCATATATGAGGATTTGCTCAATGACTTTTCTTAGCTTTGCAGAACTATTTACTTAGCTGACGTGTTTGATCACTCGAATGTTTTGAATTTGAGTTTGCAAGGTGACTATGTTGATATCTTCAGTGCTGACGATAAGATCAGTGCGATTGGGAAAAAGTGTAATATTTGGGCAGCAAGGCTTCAAAATGGCTCACATGCCCATTTCCACAGACTAAATACGTTTCTGCAGTCATCTAACGAAGGTTTCCCTTGCAAGATAAAAGAAAATATAACCGAAAATCTTCGTAGTCTTGCAACTACTTTTCGGGATTAGTTTCCCAAGCCCGATAGCGATAACTGCTGGATTCGAGACCCATTCAGCTCCAATCTCGAAATTGAAAATATTCAGCTACTATCAGAGGAGGAATAAGACCAACTCGTTGAATTGACCTCAAGTGGTGAAATGAAAAGAAAGCTAGCAGACTTCTGGTGACAGCTCGAATGGACTACACGGGAATCATCGATAAGACAATACAAATTGTTATTCCGTTGGCATCAACTTACTTGTGCAAGCAAGGTTTTTCCACAATGTGCGTAATGAAAAGCAAATATAGAAATAGACTAGATATGGCACCTGATTTCAGGGTGAACATTTCGAAATTGCAACCAGACCTTCGAGAAAGAATTGAGAGAAAGTATAGGTTACGTTCGCCTCATTGAACGCCGGCCCTTTTTACACATTATTACTGTTAACAAAATGATAATAAATAGGTCTTGTTCCTTCTTTTTTTCTCAACCACTGAATTGTTATTTTTATGTCAGTAGCACTACCTACCTTTACGACTTAGAAATTTTATATGATGTAATAGGATTAAATAAATAAATATTAACATACTGTACAAATAATACAGCACAGTACTCCAGGGCAGATGTTCCCATTAGGAATTTAAATATTTTAAGTCTTGACTTAAAAGATTTTGGAGCAGGGTGGAGGGGGGTGGTCCGAGCTTACATTACGATCGCTTTAGGGGGTCCGAGAAAAATTCGTAATGGGAACCACTGCTCTATAGAATCAGTCACTATAGTG
This sequence comes from Meconema thalassinum, assembly GCA_946902985.2. NCBI lineage: Eukaryota > Metazoa > Arthropoda > Insecta > Orthoptera > Tettigoniidae > Meconema > Meconema thalassinum. The sequence goes on from OX336391.1 coordinate 170,855,564, forward strand.
CAGGACACCGCATTGCAAGCCTCATGGTCACGCTTAGTCGGTGCGGTGTTCCCCTGTACGTTCTCGCATTCAGCACGCGACTGAAGGTACGGTGCAACACCGCCAGGCGCGGGGTGGAGAGCGGAGCGGAGGGCCAGTTGGCCTTCAGGCCTGCAATGCTGTGTCCCGCACTATAGTAAATTTGATAAAATGGATAAGTACTGTTACGGCTGTGCGGTTGCTTCATCACCTCCTCGCGTGATTCACCATCCGCCCCGGGCTACCCCCTGCCTCTGTGCTAACCAGCGATTTGCGCAACAAGAAGACAGGCAGTAACAAAGAGACCGTCTCGAACCTTCGCGGCCCACTCGGTAATGGAATTCTCGAGTAACCGTGAATCCTGGTCTGCTCTGGAGACATCCATTGAGTCACCAGCCCCGCTATACAAAGTGACCTGGCCAGCGAGGGACGAATGTGTTTTTGAGCGAGTGTGTTTCACTGTGCGACAGAGGTTATTGTGGTGAAGTGCTGTGTGAATTGCGAAACCCAGTGGACTGTTCCCTAGCCTGTGGACAGCGAAGCTGTGTGCGGTATTCAAGCATGAGTGAGTGCCAGACTATCGTCAATAACACTGTAGCTTGTGTATTCAAGGGAGTGTTGCAAATACGAAGAAAGACAGCTAATTGTTTCTATTATGTACTTATTGTGAGGTGTAACTTTCTGACCTGCAATAAAGCTAATATTTCTTTAAAGGACCTTGTGTGTTGTGCTTTGCCTACTTTGATCCAATTAACGAACTTGCTACTAGAGGTAGCATGTATCAGTACGCTGATGCATAATTGAATCTGTCATTTGAGAAACCCCCACATCATATTGCCTGTCTTATTCTAATTGTAAGTATGCCACCTATATGAACTTTGTCCATTATTACCTTGTAAATTAACGGTTCAAATAATCTTATAGAACCCCTAGGTATATTTCCCCCTTGTGGTTAAACATACCCACATGTATACAAAATTCAAAATGTGAGTGAAAATTAACCAAAAATTTTATCATAAACAGAAGTGGGTACCGTACATATAATTTATAAACAATACACTTAAAATATGGCCCCTTTGTTCACTGCAGACAGCTATTTTTTGCTATCTCATAAACAAGGTTCCAATAGATGTGGCGTTTGTCAAGTGAACTATTCAATTCTTCAGTTTTGTACGCACATAGTGTAGATAGAGTCCAACGCTTGCTTGTCAGTGTTGGCGGTGTGTTTATGAGATGTATCTGGAGTAACGTAGGTAGCTTTGGTTTTAACTTTTAATTCTACTGACTAAAATCGATACAATGTTTTGATAATGAGTTACGAGTTTGAAATTTACATATTATTTTAAAATAACAATGCAGATGCCCAGCAAGCTCGATCTCAAGGACAGGAAGACCCTGTGGAGAATACAGTACGAGAAGAGGTAGGCACGTACAGAATTAGACACAATTATTAACTCATCGCACATTAGGGAGAGATCCTCACGGGCGGCTTCGGTGGCGTAGTTGGTCGCATGCTGAGTTTTATGCCCAAGGTCAGAGGTTCAAACCCGGCCGAAGTCGTCAAATTTTTAAAGAGCGTTAAAAATCCCTCAGTATGCCTTCCTTTGGAGGAGAAGTAAAGCAGGCGGTCCCATGTCATAGATTTATGGCATGAAGAAGAACCTTCCACTAACTAGATTTGTGTGAAGCCAAAATTTGTAGTTTGGATTATTTGATAACGCTATATTATTTCTAACATTCTTCGCAAGGTGCTGGCTGCGATGGCATCTACTAACCAAGTCCACAGCTAGGTGTCGTGGACGGTAGCATTTGGTAGAAAAAGTAAGAACTACTTGAAATATTGATCTTCTGCAGTGCTTTCCTGAATCACTGATAACACACACTAATACAGCCATCACAATTAACACCGGTATCAGACAAATTCTACACACACCCAAAGTACACGGAGCTACATGACCGCGTTGTCGCATCTCCTAAACTAAGGAACCAACCAACCAGATATCGTCACGAGTGTGAAGAAAAGAAACCTTCTCTGGGCACTTAACCCACATGAGCCCTTGCAGACTCACTCGCAAGATCTTCACAGTGGTAGGAAGAGGGAACAAGTGGATTTCTACGGTCTGGTTAGATCTGGAGTAACTGAAGATGCCACATGAGTTCATACATGACCACCCACAATTCCGGCAAGCCATTCGGCAGGCAGTTTTTCCCACATCACTTACTAGTAGGAAGAACACAGGGAACAGCAGACCTTTATGGACGGAGGAAAGAAAGCTGACTCATAGTCAGAAGAGTACTGGAAGAGGAGGAAACAGCAGTCCCAAGTGACGAGATGATATGTCTGGAAAGGCATACGTTTATTATTCCCAAAATTTCACATTGAATTGAAATTAGAGGCAGTGAACTTTTCAGTCAATTAAATTAACTTGTTTCTACCATCAAAACACTCATTTTGAAAAATTGTAATGATTGTGTAAAATACATTTGAGCTATTTAGGTTAAATGCTGTTGCTGCATATCAAACACTCTTCTATTGTGGCTTGGTGACTCGTCCCATGAACAAGATGGTATCTCGTTCTTCATCAACAATCACGAACATGAAGGGATGATCAGCCCTGAAGACTGGCGGTGTTGGAGGTGGTGGGTAACTTTCCACTATTGTCACTGAAACAACAAATATGGTTTATGCTGATATACGAACACAGAAAAAAATGGCCAATAAATTCAACCAAAGTACATGCGTAATGTACTTTGGTTGAAGTATGGGGTTGAATTATCTATATGCGAGTATATATAAAGCTGAATGTTAGTTTGTATGTTTGTATTTGATTTATACGAATCTATACCGTTTCACCAAACTGACCTTTTGGAACCCTGCGGGTAGCACTGTTTTCTTGAGATTTGGACAACCCTCTCCCCATTCTCTAGATTTAGGCCCTTTGGCACTTGGAAGAAATATCGAATTTTCTCCAACACTTAAGCCTATCTAAATTCATATTAACCCTCATAAGAGGAAGATACAAAACCCGGGACGAAACACTTGGTTCAGTTCAGTGAAACATTGTAGATATATGAATCGGCGTTTTTTAAAAGGGCGTAATAGACATTTTCACTTTTTTAGCGTTTTGTTTTCCTTTTGGATAGAGACATCTGTTTCCTTTGAAAGGACGCTTGTGCAAACGTTCTTTCCGTATAAAACTCATGTTCATAAATATTTAGTTTTTTTTGAAAGGGCGGACGTGCGTCACACCCAAAGTACACGGGACTACATGACCGCGTTGTCGCAGCCCCTAAACTAAGGAACCAACCAACAATGACTGTCTTATGTTGTAAGTGATTCCCTGTGTTTCAGATTTGTTGCAATTTTTTTGTGTAGCAAATACGTTCCATCTGAACACAATGTCTGTGCTTCAGATCAGCACTAATTTCTTAATATTGCAAAAACATTCCAATTTAAGTCCTAAACTGATATTTAACAATGATCCATTATATTTTGTGTCCATATTTGCCATACATTTGTGTAGATATCTGTCTCCAGCAAATAGATTGCTAATTTTCGAACAATTTAATGAACAATTTTGTGTCTAATTATTCTATTTTTTATGAAAGGGCGTAGTTGCACGATTTTCTTTTAATGAACAATTTTGTGTCTAATTATTCGATTTTTTATGAAAGGGCGTAGTTGCACGATTTTCTTTTGCGCATATTTTCCGAAAAAAAATATTTTAGAGATTGGAACATCTTCCATAAAAGCATGTTAGTCACAAAATCCATTAAAATAAAAATTAAATTAAAAATTGAGCCTTTGGGGAAGTTTTATATAGTTTCCTAACGATTTCCTTTCGCTCACCTACGCCCTAAAAAAACACTGATTCATATGTAAGTAAGGTTTATTAACCCTTTCACTTTCAAGCTCTCATGTGATGGATGTGTGAAAACTGACAGCCATATTTACCAAGCTGCGCACACACGTCTTTTAAAATCAGATGGAAGAGAGACCATTAAAGATATTAAAATAAAATATTATAAACATAGAGTGTATACATCACTTGTTATTACTGAAAATAAGTGATGTCTCTGATCCACATGATTTCAATGTTAAAAAGAACAATGAAACAAATTATACATTTCAGATTTAAAATTTTTGAACTAATTTTGGAAAATGGAATTCACTTGTAAAGTCTACTATTTATGTTAAAAGAAACTCTATATTATTTGGCAGCGTGGTAAATGTCAACATTCCAAAATTACCAACAAAAACTGAGAAATAAAACACGCAAATATGCCACCAACCACGACGTAAACAAGATACGAAACTCTGTGAGTACATGTTTCAGACTCTAAGAATTAATATAAATAATCTCAGAGGTTCCCGCGGAATATAAACATGAATTGAAATTGCCTTCTTCATATTCCCTGGAAATTGCTCCTATCAAGCGTAAAAATAATGAAATAATCAATAACAAAAGCTGGTAACGATGGATCGTTACCCTGACAGTTTTGGCACGAACAGGGCCTAACTACAGATCGTACCTTGAAAGTCAAAGGGCTAAAAGCCTCGCAATGCAACAAACAATACTCGAGAAATAAACTTCATTCAATTAGGTGACGCGGTGCAGACTTACATAAATATCAAACAGACAATGGGACACGAAAACCACGTTGTAAGGCCCTACAACCAACCAAGACGGTATTATTTCGATGTTGTAGTAAAAAAACGTCCAGATATTCTGGAAATTGGGCTGTAACTGTTAGAATATTTCAATTAGTGTATTGTTGGCTGGCAATGCAGGCTGCATCAGACAATCCCAATCCGTGTTCTGGCGCAGAATTGCGAAAATATTTACATCTCGAGCTGCTTGCAAATTGCAGTCTTGGGAGTAATTCCCATAAACAGATTTCATAAGCTCCTTAAAATAGAAATCATCATCATCATATATAACTGTAGGTCATATCTGCTAACTAAATATTAGGCCTGTGTATAAATGCGATTGTATTGAGGTGGAGCATTGAGGTTATCAGCTGCAATATTGTTGGTGCTTTCAAATTTTCCTTTCTGTAGGCTACTCTAAACATTATCTTAAAGCACTATGTGGCTAAACATGACACTCTTGCTCTCTCTCAGTAGCGGGGGACAGCTGCAGTTTTCCGATCATCTGACCATTATACTACTAATCACCATATTATACAGTCTTCCTCGAATGCGATTTTTAAAACATTCCGTAGGTAGGCAGGCCCACTAATAAATGTATCAGAATGAAAATGAACCTATACTTTCTTTAAACGGCATAACTTACTGTATGTGCGAAAAGCACATGCTATATACAGTAAATACAGAACGTGTCATATTGTTATTATTATTCTGGGGTAAATACTGAGCTATAAAACATCTGATAGTTATCACGAATAGTATCCATCCGTGGCTTTAAACGGGAAGTAGGGAAAATACTAATTTAAATGAGAGAAGAAACAATTTTTTCTATCAATTTCTTATCATTTAAATCGTCCTCGTGGATCATGTGAATTAAACTAAGTTGAAAACTTAAGGCGAGTTCGCACGGAGTCGTGAAGCAGGCGAGAGCACTACTGGTCGATCAGCCGGTCGTGGACACGACGTCGTGTGAACCAGTGGTAGTGGGAGTGGGGTTCATGCTCGCCCTCGTAAAGGTGGGGCGTGAAATCTCCAACTGGTTGGAGTGAGCACGACCGCTTCAGTCGTATTCTTTCGCAGCTTCACGTTCTGCCATGATTGAACAACGAGCGAGAAACTTTCGACCAGCGAGAACACTTCGTCCGTGTGAACTGAACAAGCAAGTCGTGACGCATGCTCAAAACTAGAAGTGCTCTCGCCCGCTTCACGACTCCGTGTGAACCCGCCTTAATTAAAATGAAGTAAGATTTTCCGCCGTTGGATAGCCTTGAGCCCGGGATATTAAAAGCAGTAAGCAGGCATGTAACAAACAACTCGTACACTTTTCCTACGGACATAGGCTATAGTATGTGCCCATTGTTGCACAACTTATTAACGCGTGTGATTAAGTATCCAATAATTACAGTTAGATCTTAAATACTGAATAAAATGTATTCGTCCAGTACCTGCCATGTTTTCAAGTTTACTTAAAGAAAGATTCACGACCACTTTGCGTTAATAATGCGCATCAATTGCAAATATTATCCTCTAATGACAACCCTCCTCCATGTTTAGTTTCTTAAAACTCGGCGTACGATATGCTAGCGTGTGATACACTTCGGTCATAAAAGCAGGTGTACTGACGAGGTTGAACAGAGTCATACACGATTTCTTACGAGCCATCACAACAGCAACCTTACCAGAGACTGTCGTGTAATACCGACTTAAGCACGATAGCATTTGATGGTAATATTTACAGTTGATTTGCATTATTAATGCAAAGCGGTCGTGAAGCATGGTTTAAGTACATTTGAAATCACTACAGCTCGCGTCAGCCCGGAAGGCGGCTGGCTCGCTGGGATTTGCGCAGAGAGGGAGAGAAAGAGATACATGTCCACTGTTGCAACAGGTCCACCATGTCAGAATCCCCACACTGCAGCCTGCTGCCATAAGTTCCTGCGGTATGGCAACACCGTCGCATACCTATCCAGCCTGTTTCTTTCACGCTGCTTTACACTTCGCTTTCCTGACAACACACTAGCTCAGATTCTCAAGACAGACTGACTGTGATTGGTGGGATGGAAGTGAGGCATGACGTAATGGTAGCGTTGTGTTCTGTGCACCGTCTTCCCGACTAGCTCAAGTTCTAGCATTACCCGTCGCGGCTTCGCCCGCGAATATTCTAGTTGTAAAGAGTACACTTAGCAAAATCTCAATCATGAATGCTATGACTGATTTATCCTTGGTATGAATAATCAGACTTTTATCAATTCAGCTACTGGTGCAGTAGTGAGGGGTTTGTCATTCCTTCATAGGTAAGTTATATCAGAGCGAAGTTAGTTTTCTGGGAATATCACAGACACTGTTAATTTAAGGGCCTTTACATGTGGTTTTCGGGACCCTTTATAGTCGGGTGGAAAAGACTTTCGTACCACACTCACACGTGAAAATTGCGTGAAAAAATCTAGAGTGCCCCTTGACCCCCTTAAGCGCATTATACTGTATGTATTGATGAATTTTACAGCTTAATTTGGTTCCGTGATAACCTTATAACCGTCTGGAAACTTTCACAATAATGTAATAATTGGAATTGCATTGCGTCTTACAGAAACAGATGAACCTGTGAGATTCTGTTACCATGGTTACCGTGTTGCATTCTTTCATTATTTCATTGTAAATATACATGTTTTAAGGTATTTATTTAATTGTGAAGCATTTAAAGAGTAAGTGAATGCGTTTCGTTTACGCATTGGGTTATGCTGAACCTGTAGGTACCACATATGTGTAGGTTGGTGTTAATGGGACCTTATTTTCGGTACGAAACTGGAATGGGACCTTAGCAGAATAATATAGGGAGGGATTCCAGGCACTGAATAAATACATTCCAATCAGAATTTAAGATCTAATTTGGGCTTAAGCCTAGCATGCTAACCAAATAGCCACGGGTGCCGGATGACCACTCGACAATAGAACAACATTGAGTTACGCAGTCGGTAATAGGCCCAGTAAGTACCTTAATGAGCGGAAATATGGAAAATCATTAGCATAGTATAATGTACAATACACCACGTTGTAGCATATATCAACAAGCTACTACAACTCCTTAATAAGGACTAAGAGTTATAATTATGTATACCCATACATTTAGAAGAAAGTAGACTGCCGGTATATACTCTTTACTGAACATCTTGTTTCGTTGCTAAACTATATGTTCCAGTAGTTAGTACTCGATTCCATTGTCATTACCATTAGGGACAAAAGCCCTACATGTTACGTCCAATTAGGTACTAATCACCACATTATACAGTCTTCCTTGACTGTGGTTTATATAATATTTTTAGCCTATTTTCATTTTATGAAAAAAAAAAGGCTTAGGAGATCACATTTTGTCCGTGTGTGTGTGTGTGTGTGTGTGTGCGTGTGCGCGCGCGCGTATGTGTGTATGTGTGGTGTGTTTCCCCCTAATAACTTCTAAATGGCTGGAGCGATTTCAATGAAACTCTGTAGGGTCATAGCACCATTTCGGCCGACCCAGACTGTGCTCTTTAAATTTTATTACGTCTCACCAATCCAAGATGGCGGCTGTATGAAATATTTCACCAGCATTCAACATCTCCGAAACTATTACCGATATCACCCTGAAATTTAGTACGGTGAACAAGAGCACTACTAGACGTTTATCTATGAAGCTTTCAAATATCTGTGAAGTACAAAACGAGCATGGCGACCAAGAGAATTTGAAACATTTTAATATACTTTTCTCGTGATTTAACCATCTGAGCGCAGTGAAATATGGTAGAGTAAATAATTATTAATATTTTGATGCACTGGCATCTAATTTAGTTCAATTGTTTACATAAACTCAAGATACGTTTGTGAGAAAATTTAAAATTAAATTTTTATTTCTTGTGTCGTAATCATGTGATCGAAGTGAAAGTTTGAATAATGAAGCTGAGCCATAATTTTCCGTTAATGGTATATAACTGTATGGCCTATATATATTACAATCCAAAATGGCGACCATCCGAAATATTTAGACGGTTCTCAGTATCTACGAATATTTTACAGCAATCAAACTGAATGTTTTAATGTTCATAGAGACTATGAACATATGTTCATCTATAGGACTTTCAATAACCTAGTGAGCACAAATCCAACATATTGGCGACGCGAAATATATATATCTTAATGGACGTTACTCGCGATTTAACCATCCGAGTGCAGTGAAACTTTTTACGGTAAATGCTTATAGAAATATTAATCCACTAGCATGTAATTTATTTCAATTGTTTTCACAACCACAAGATGGCAGACGTGCGAAATTATAAAATCTCGTTTTCACTTCTTGTGTCCTAATCATGCGTTTGAAGTTTGAATACCACACGTAGGCCACACTATAATCTTCATGTAATAGTACATAAATAAAAATCCAACATGGCGACCATCTGAAATATTTAGACAGTTCTCAATATCTACGAATCTATTACAACAATGAAACAGAAATTTTGTTATGTTGATGGAGGCAATTAACATGAGTAGGATATATGAAAATAGGCTGTATAGTTCTTCACGTAACTACTTGTTTCTACTAGTAGACTGTGTATAATATGTCAGTTAAGTAGAAGTTTTCATTAACATTCCCAAAATAAATAAATAAATGCATACGTTTAATATAATTCATCAGGTTGAGTGTTATCAGACAACGGAGCTTAAGGACACAGACTCTTTATTATCATTCCACCGGGTGAAGTCACGTACTACTGCTAGTTTTTTTAAAATAAAATATTGGTCAATAATCAAGAAATATTTAGTCCATTACATATAAAAAATGTCTTTATTTTCAGGGAGAGGGTTGTGATAGAAAGGACCAGTGGACCATACATTATTATACAAATATGCTATTTGTTCTTTAAGGAACTATTATATGGCTCGTCGCCATCTAGAACTTTCCAACTTATGCTGTTGGTCAAAAATCTGGATTCTTTATAAATATTCTGATGAACCTTTCCAAGCACGTTTATTATTCCCAAAATTTCACATTGCATTGAAATCAGAAGCAGTGAACTTTTAAATCTAATAAAATAACTTGTTTCTACCATCTAAACACATATTTTGAAAAACAGTAAAGATTGTGTAAAAGTTCGTCAATCTTGACATTTGTAACTCTTGATTTATATAAGTTAAATAATGGTTTTACTGCATATCAAACACTCTTCTATTGCGGCTTGATGACTCGTCCCATGAACAAGATGGTGTCTCGTTCTTCATGAACGATCACGAACATAAAGGGATGATCAGCCCTGAAGACTGGCGGTGGTGGAGGTGGTGGGTACTGGTAACTTTGTCTTGAAATCACTGAAACAAGAAATATGATTTTTGTTGAAATGTGTATTGAAAATGGTTACGCAATGCTATCAAATTAGAATACGCAAGTTCGAGTAGGATGGGTGAAATTATGATTGTATGTTGGTTTTTAATTATACAAATCTACACTGTTTCACCGAACTGAACCTAATTTTACGTACCGTACCTACCTTTTGGAACCCTGCGGGTAACAATGTCTATTTGAAATTCGGACAGCCCTCTCCATTCCCTCGAGTCTTTGGCACATAGATGAAATATCGAATTTTTTCTATGACTATTCTAGTTTCATATTAACCCTCACATTGCATAAACAAAACCCGGGATGTAATATTAATTTCCATTCGGTGGCACGGTGCGGATTATTTCATAATGAAAATGAAAATCCACAGCCTGCTTCCAGTCTCCGACCGGGTCAGGAATGGAATGAATGAAGCCCCCATCTAGCGGCGAGGATATGAACTGTGCCGGCTGCCGAGGCCTGACGCACTCCTCTGGGGCAATGATTAAACGAATGACAGATGAAATGAAATGATAGTGGAGAGTGTTGCTGGAATGAAATGTTGACAGGGAAAACCGGAGTACCCGGAGGAAAACCTGTCTGCCTCCGTTTTGTCCAGCACAGATCTCCTCACATGGAGTGACCGAGATTTGAACCACGGACCCAGCGGTGAGAGGCCGACGTGCTGCCGCCTAAGCCACGGAGTCTTCTGGATTATTTTATAATAAACAGACAGAAATACCCGTAAACCACGTTGCCCCAGAACCAACCGTGTCGGAAATATTTCGATGTTGTAGTAGGAACCCAGAGAAGATGGAAATTGAGGTGTAACTGTAAGAATATTTCAATGAATGTATTGTTAGCTGGCATTGCGGTCTACATCACACCGCAACTATCCGTGATCTGGCGCGGAATTGCGAAAATAATTATATATTGTGCTGCCTACAAATTTCAATCTCAGAGTAAAAAGTGAAAAAAGATGTCATAGGCCCCTTACAACAGCCATCATCATCATCATCATCATCATCATCATCATCATCATCATCATCATCATCATAGCGGCTTCGGTGGAAGAGTTGGTAGCATGCTGAACTGCTGTGTCCAAGATAGCGGGTTCAAACCCGGCCGAAGTAGTCGGATTTTTTAAGAGCGTTAAAATCCTTCAGTCTGCCTTCCTTCGGAGGGGAAGTAAAGCTGGCGGTCCCATGTCAGAGATTTATGGCATGTAAATGATCCTTCCAGAGACTAAACTTGTGTGAAGCTAAATTTTTAGGTTAGATTTCGTTGGAACGCTCTATCAAAGTTCCAACGTTCATCACTAGGTATTAGTGAGATCTGGTAGCGAAAGTTGGAACTACCTGAAATTGAACGGAACTTGTAGCTCACCCTATGGGTGTCCGCTTGAAGCAGCTACAGCCTCTGGTGAGCCGAACATGTCCTCGGATACTCCTGGCACTAAATGCCATACGATAAATAAATCATGATCATGCATAACTGTGAGCTACAACTGTTAACTAAATATTAGGCCTCTGTGTAAGTGCGATGGTAATAATAATAATATCGTATGGCCTCGGTTGCCGGGTGCAAGCTTTGTTAAACTTCGCATACATGATGACCAATTGATACCCGTCAGTCATCACGACTGAAATGTTACAATGTCAATTGTTAATAAGGTACGGAAACACTAATAAAATGGCTACAAAACTCTCAGGTTGTTGGTTGGTTTCTCAGTTAAGGGGCTGTGACAGCGCGGTCATGTAGCCCCGTGTACTTCGGGTGTGTGTAGAATCTGTCTGATAACCGGTCTTAATTGTGATGGCTGTATTAGTGTGTGTTATCTGGTTTTAGTTCAAGTGGCTACCTGTACTTTGTAATATCGCTCCACCCCATATAAGGAGACAGCAAGCTCTTGTTCGCTTGTGGTACAGGATCAAAGAAAATGCTGAGCTTCCTATTCATCAGGATGTCATACGGCTCTCTACAAAGAGATTGAAATTCCGAAAGCCAGCATGCAAAACGGCTATTGATCTTTCGTCCACTGAGTTCAACCTCCGAAATGCCTGGAGAGATGAATGGCGAAACTCCTCACCTCGCGGCTTACTTCAAATCAGTGACCCCACCACAAGACTTGCTGGTTTTAATCTTCCTCGGGCAGTTTGGTCAAGGCTCAACAGAATCCGATGTGGTACCGGTCGAACAGGTGCAGCCGTACACCAGTGGGGTTGGATAGATTCCCCCCGATGTGACTGTGGTTTTGAAATGCAGACTATCGAGCATATTGTGCAGGAGTGCCCTCTGCATTCATATCCCGGCGCCTTGGATGATCTCCACTCAGCAACTCCTGATGCAATTGCGTGGATTACAGACCTTCCTGTCCCAATTTGATGTGATGGTCCTAATGCTGAGAATAGTGTTTAAAATTGTAAATAGTGTATATACTGTAATTATTTTTCTGTCTTGTAAGCATCATACGCTAAATAAACAATAAGTTCAAGTAAGGACTGCGAATGATAATTTCAAGTAGTTCCTACATTTTCTAACAACACCTAGCCGTTAATTTGGCCCCTAGATGCCACCGCGCCCGTCACCTGACGGCGAACGTTGGAACTAAGAGAGCGTTAATCCTATCTAACCTACAAATTTATCTTCACACAATTGTAGTTAGTGGAAGGTTCATTTACATGCCATAAATCTATGACGTGGGCCCTCTGCTTTACTTCCCCTCTGATGGAAGGCATACTGACGGATTCTTAATGCTCTTAAGAAATCTGACGACTAACGCGGGTTTGAACCCGCGATCTTTGGCATAGAAGCTCAGAATGCTACCAACTACGCCACCGAAGCCTCCTAAAAAGCTCTCTATACATGTTGAGCAAGTCACAATGGTAATATCTGTGTTGGTGTTTGGGGCATCCCTACATAGAGAGAGAGAGAACAATGTGTATTCAAAGTTTTACTAACATGATAGAAGGATTTATCATCAATGTTTTGGAACATATGACAATTTTCCACCTAATCCATCACAAGACAGATAACACTGGTTGACCCAACAAGCTTGCTCATAATTTTCCAAATGCTTCCATTCGAAGTGAAATATTTCAATATTTTATATTTTAGGTATAATTTATCTGAATATCTATACTAATATATAACAAGTAGTTCCGTGAGGAACTAAAGTCTATTTTCATAAACCTGCTTATGTTGATTGCCACTATCAACATACAAAATGTCAGTTAGATTGCTGTATTATATTCGTAGATATTGAGAACCGTCTGATATTTCGGATGGTCGTCATGTTGGATTTTTATATGTAGGCCTTAGAGTTATGCACGATTACATGAAGATTATTGTGTACGTGTAGTAGTCTATTCAAACTTCAATCGCATGATTTTGACACTGGAAGTAAAAACGACATTTTAAAATTTCGCACAGATGCCATCTTGGGGTTATGAAAACAATTGAAATACATTTGATGGCAGTGGATTAACATTTGTATAAGCATCTACCAACTTTCACTGCACTCGGATGGTTAAATCGCGAGAAACATCCATTTATATATTTATAGTTCGCGTCGCCACCATGTTAGATATGTGCTCACCAGGTTATTGAAAGTGCTATAGGTGAACTTATGTTCTTAGCCTCTATGAACATTAAAAAAACGTTTGATTGCTGTAAAAGATTCGTCTAAATATTTCGGATGGTCGCTATGTTGGATTGTTATACGTATTTTACCCTTTGAAGAAGTAATATATGGTGATACTTCGTCTAGCTCAATCGAATCGGGGATGGTACATTCATTTCCCACGATATGACACATATATATTAGGATCATGAGCACACAGGTCAACACTCAAAAATAAAAATAAAAACAAGATGTACAGTAAAGAACATATAGCCTACTTTCTCCTAAATGCATGGGTATTGTTATAACTCTTTGCCCTTTTCGAGGAGTATAATTGAATGTTGGTTGGTTGGTTGGTTCCTTAGTTTAGGGGCTGCGACAACGCGGTCATGTAGCCCCGTGTACTTTGGGTGTGTGTAGAATTTGTCTGATAACCGGTGTTAATTGTGATGACTGTATTAGTGTGTGTATCTGTTTTTATTAATTCAAGTAGGGACTGAAACTTTGAATTTTCAAATAGTTCCTACTTTTGCCGCCAAACGCCACCGTCAACGACTACTAGGCCTAGTTCAGAACTAGCTACTAGACGCCACCGCAGTCGGCTCTTGGCAACGAACGTAGCAACCTAAGAGCGTTGTTTACATTCTTAACCTATCCAATTTAGTTTCACACAGGTGTAATTAGTGGAAAGATCTTTAACATGCCATAAATCTATGACATGGGACCGCCGGCTTTACTTCCCCTCCGAAGGAAGGCATACTGAGGGATTTTTAACGCTCTTAAAAAATCCGACGGCTTCGAATTGAATGTTGGTTGTAGTGCTTGTTGAAATACAACGTGCTATAGGGATATTAAACATGAATATGAGGTGCCCTTTGCAAGTGCTACCTCTGTAAAAAAAATCATTCAATTCGGTTTCACCGTGTTTGAATTGATCCGGGGAATGGATTTGCACACATACATGGCCGCTATTTGCAAACTATTGGGCTGATGACCTTGTAGTCAGTCATAAGATGCTTTCCACAAAAAGGCATGCTGTTGCAAAATCCGGTAGAGATCAAATTATTAGGATGGTCGAAATTTGATTTAAGGTTTTAACATTTGAGTGGCCGTTATTCCGTTTCCGTCAAGATGGCGGCGACATAAAACATGACACTGAGGTGCCCTTTGCTAGTGCTACCTCTGTTCCAAATTTCGTTCAATTCGGTTTCACCGTGTTTGAATTGATAGGGGGAATCGATTTGCATACATACTTGGCCACCATCTGCAAACTATTGGGCTGATGATCTAGCAGTATGGTCAGAATATGCTTCCCACATAAAGATTTGTTGTTGCAAAATTTGGTAGAGACTAGATTATTAGGTTGGTCGTAATTACATTTTAGCCTTTAAAATTTGGGTGGCCGCGATTACGTTTCCGTCAAGATAGCGGTGATATAAAACATGACACTGAGGTGGGCTTTTCTAGTGCTACCTCTGTACCAAATTTCGTTCCATTCGGTTTCACCGTGTTCGAATTAATAGGGGTAATCGATTTTCACACAAAGCTGGCCGCCATCCGCAAAATATTAGTCTAATGACCTATTAGTTTGGTCAAAGGATGCTCCCTCCATAATGGTATGTTGATGCAAAATTTGGTAGAGATCAGATGATTAGGTTAATCGTAATTTGATTTAAGCTTTGAATATTTGTGTGGCCGCCATTACGTTTCCGTCAAGATAGCGGCGATATAAAACATGACACTGAGGTGCCCTTTGCAAGTGCTACCTCTGTACCAAATTTCATTCCATTCGGTTTCACCGTGTTCGAATTAATAGGGGTAATCGATTTTGACACAAAGATGGCCGCCATCCGCAAACTATTAGGCTAATGACCTATTAGATTTGTCAAAGGATGCTTCCTCCATAAAGGTATGTCGTTGCAAAATTTGGTAGGGATCGGATGATTAGGTTAGTCGTAATTTGATTTAAGCTTTGAACATTTGTGTGGCCGCCATTACGTTACCGTCTAGATGGTGGTGATATAAAACATGACACTGAGGTGCCCTTTGCTAGTGCTACCTCTGTACCAAATTTCATTCCATTCGGTTTCACCGCGTTTGAATTAATAGGGGTAATCGATTTTGACACAAAGATGGCCGCCATCCGCAAACTATTAGGCTAATGACCTACTAGATTTGTGAAAGGATGCTCCCTCCATAAAGGTATGTTGTTGCAAAATTTGGTAGAGATCGGATGATTATGTTAGTCGTAATTTGATTTAAGCTTTGAACATTTGTGTGGCCGCCATTACGTTTCCGTCAAGATGGCGGCGATATAAAACATGACACTGGGGTGCCCTTTGCTAGTACTACCTCTGTACCAAATTTCGTTCCATTCGGTTTCACCGTGTTCGAATTAATAGGGGCAATCGATTTTCACACAAAGATGGCCGCCATCCGCAAACTATTAGGCTGATGACCTATTAGTTTGGTCAATGGATGCTCCTCCCATAAGGGTATGTTGTTGCAAAATTTGGTAGAGATCGGATGATTAGGTTAGTCGTAATTTGATTTAAGCTTTGAACATTTGTGTGGCCGCCATTACGTTTCCGTCAAGATGGCGGCGATATAAAACATGACACTGAGGTGTCCTTTGCTAGTGCTACCTTTGTACCGAAATTCGTTCAATTCGCAATCACCGTGTTCGAATTGATAGGGGGGGGGGCAGACATTCAGAGTACACACACTCACACACACACACACACACATACACACACACAGACAGACACACTTTTTTTCGCCCTGTAGTGATCTCATAAGTCTACTTTCATTTTTTTGCAAACATCGAAAGTAGGCTAATATCACAAAAACATATTTAATTATAAACTATAAGGCGCTACAAACAAATTAATAAACACAAAATAAAATGACATCAAAATAAACTCAAATCTAAAATGACAGTCAACTTATTCCATAATCAAAGGAATGTTCACTATACACATCAATCTGACCAAAGGTACTACGGCTACACCGAGCCTATAACGTCAGATTTCACTTCCATATGGCAACTCCACAAATGTCTGTATAATGAGTTCAACTGACTCGACAATACTTGGCAATCTTCTTCTTCTTCTTCTTCTTCTTCTTTCGTCGTTATGCCCATTCAAAGAGCGCGTTTGAACTTGTTAGTTGGCCTGTGCTGCATCTTGCGTTCTGTCGACCACTTCCTACCAGTTTTCTTTATGGGTTTGTCCCTAAATTTATGGTTGGCTACCTTTGTCCTGAAAGCTCCACGATTGTCTATGATGTCGTCTGTGATATTTATTTCTTTGAGGTCCGCCTTTGTTTCTTCTAGCCATTTTATCTTGACCTTCTTTGAGTTGATTACTTTGAATAATCTCTCAGTTAGTCTGTCGCTGTTCATTCTGTAGATATGGCCATAGAAATTCAGGCGTCGCTTCCGTACGGCATCAGTGAACCTATCAGTGAAGGAGTAGAGGTTCGCTGTTCTCCTCTTAATCCTCATTCCATTTTCTCTCGTGGGACCATACATTTTCCGGAGAATTTTCCGTTCATGTTTTGCAATGTCTGCAATATTTTAGAGTGGCCACCCAGGCATACGGTTTCTGAGGCATATAAAGCTTCCGGCAATACAACTGTCTTGTAGTCTCGTAATTTTGCATTACGCGATATGACTCTTTTGTTGTAGTAATTCCATGTCAGTCTGTACGCCTTATGGAGTTTGGTGGTTCTTTCTACATTGGCACTGCTGACTAGTCCTGATGGTAGTATGATTTCTCCAAGATATTTGAAGGAGGAAACGTGTGAAATTGTGTCGTTTTCCAATTCTAGCGTAGTTCGTTTGCTATATTGATGTAGATTTTCCATGTACTTGGTTTTCTCGCACGATATCTGGAGGCCTGCCATTGATGCTATATTGTGTAGTCTCTGTATTGTACCCAATCGGAGATCGGTACAAGAATCAAAAACGCAGGCACTTGGAAAAGGTTGGGTAAACTCACAACATTATGAAGAAAGAAATCTGTAGACTTGGTCTTAGAAACGAGACACATGTTGGGGAGGGGAAGCCAACGATCTTGTCTTATTAACCATGTTTCGAAGCAGTAAATGGGGAGTTCTTTTTTATACAAGGCCAGACACTCGAGAAGGGTCAAGCGCCAACTAGCAATTATGCCGTGAAAAGATAAAATTAATTAACGACGGGAGCTACAATGTTATAAGTTATACAGTTGAGTTGTTGGGATTGAGATTGACATCCCCAGCAATTTTTTTAATTAAAATCTTTTGATTTTTGACGCACATTGTCAGAGTAATTATGATAAGTATAATCGGTCCCTACCTTCCCATAAAAGACGGGTAAGTGAATAATGATATTAATGAATACAGATGGGAATGAGCCCACTGAACTAATTGATGAAAACTTGATGCATGCTATATCACAAAAATTAAAGGCATAAGAAGAAGAGAAATTGATGTGGAAGTTTGGGGTTCGATTCCAGACATGTGGTGTGTGTAAAATGGTATTGTATTACAAAGTTGTGGAGATTTGAAGCTTGAAGGAAGTGAAAGTAACTGAGATTAAATAAGCTGAAATGAATAATGCTAATGAATAAGTGATAATTGAATTTAATGCCCAAAAATGGGAACGTAATAAAATATGCCACAAGCTTTAGATTGATGATTTTTCAACGTATAATATGTCAACTTTTTGTGACAAAATTGAGTAATAATTTAATAGTTGAATGATATTCAAGCAGGGAGTTAAGCAAGATGATTTTGATATTCTGTAAGGATGTTTTGATGCTTTATTGAAGGCTATTGTATTTTTTTAAATGTATGATTTTATTGTTGGGTGCTTCCCTTAGTTTAATAAATCATTTTTAAGGTTAACATTATGTGATTATTTGTGTAGTCTTGTTGATCTGAAGTTGCTCAATATCCGAATGTACGGTCATACGGTGGGATGAACGTAACACCCCCCAAAACCGTTGAGCTACGCTGGAGTATGACCATGCATTCACCGGAATCATTTACGGGTACAGTATGGCATATCTTGTTTCATCCTTGGTCTTAGTAATGATTGCTAGATCATCAGCAAATGCTTAATATTTCACATTGACCTTGCTTCCCAAATTTCCGATGTTCACACCCTTGATATCCTTTTCCCATTCTCTAATAACTTTGTCTAGAACTAAGTTCAACAGAATAGGGGAGATGCCGTCTCCTTGACGAACGGCCGTACATATTTCAAAGGACTCAGAGATTTCCTCAAGGAATTTCACTTCAGAGGTCGTATTCGTGAGGGTCTGCCGGATAAGTGCTCTGGTCTTCTTGTCCACTCCGAGTTTTTCTAGAATATCAAAAACTGTACACACTTCTTAAAGTACACAAACGTGACGAACCTGCTGGCACTTCGGTGAATCCTTAATATCGTCTTCAAGTTCCATTTGTTCTGCACATGATCGACCTTTCCTGAAACCCGTTTGGTACTCGCCAATCAGATGATCTGTCTGTTTTTACAACCCGTTTAAGAGAGCTTTGGAAATAATTTTGTATGTGATTGGCAGTATAGATATGCCTCTGTAGTTGTTTGGATCCGCCTTGTCACCTTTCTTGTGCAATGGGTGTATTAATGCACACTTCTAATCCTGCGGGATTATTTCCGTTTCTTATATTTCTACTAGGATTGCATGCATTTTGTGTACAAGGTCATCTCCAAGTTTTACACATCTCCGCAGTGATGCCGTGCTCTCCAGGGGCTTTATTATTTTTAAGCGATCGTATGATCTCTGCTGTTTCCTGTATTGTCGGTGGTTGTGGATCAGGGTTGGGCATGGGCTTTTCAAAATCCAGTCTTTCTTTTGGAGGCTCACAATTGAGGAGGTATCGGAAGTATTTAGCTAAAATGGTGCAGTTTTCTTTGGTGTTCGTTTATATTGTTCCATTTGCTCGACGGAAGCATAAAGATGATGGTTGATAGCTGGATAAATTCTCACAGAAAGTCTTGTAGAAATTCCTGGTGTTGTTTCTTAGGAAATCTTGTTCGATTTCTATGCGTCTATTTTTATCACAGGTTCGTTTCTCCCGGCGGATTATTTTTGAGGAAATTTTATGCACCATTAGGAAGGTTTCCCATTTCTCGGTTGTTTGATGTCCATTCCACTGATTCCATGCTTTCGACCGGTCATGAATGGCATTATCACAAGTCGTGTTCCACCACATATGCTTGCGTTTCCTTGGAGGCTATCCTAATTTCACTGCTGATGTCTGAAGTGTGTTACGAAGACCTGGCCAGTCCTTGGAGTCCTGCTCTCGTATATCTTGTAGGAAGATCTTGGCGTTCTGTCGAATACATTCTAGATCAACTCTTAGAGATCTTTTGTGTTTAGGTCTGCATCTGTTGGGTTGGAATCTCACTTTGATTTGTGTTTCGTGGTGGTCCGAGTCGATAACTCCCTTCCGTACTGTAACATTTTGGATCTCACACATATTCTGTCTAGAGATTGTGACGTGATCGATCTGGAATTCCCCCAATAACTGGTTTGGTGATTTCCTCGTTTTTTTTTGAACAAGGCTAGCAACAGAGACCAATGGAAGAGGCTAAAAAGTGAGGCAATGAACAGACTTCGGTTCGTTTGCCAAAGAAGTAAGTAAGTAAGAAATCTCTCAAAATGCGTATACATGAGTATTAAGGCAAACGTTTTACAAAATTCTATAAGACGTTCTCCGTTCTTATTCGTCCTCCAATGTGCCGAGTAATGACCTGAAATCCATTTGAGTTTCCTCTCTCTGCCAACCTGTGCGTTAAAATCACCTACTAAGATTTTCACATGATGCTTTGGAATCTTGCTAGTGGTTTCTTCTAAGAGTTCCCAGAAGGCTTCAACTTTCTCTGGGGTTTTCTTATTGTCTATATTATTATCATCATTACCGAACCTTTACTGGCGCAGGGCATTGAAGATAAATGTGGAGAAGAGTAAAACAGTGGTGATGAGTAGAGCTAAGAAAGAAGGAAAAGGAGTAATCAAATTCGGAGATAAGGAATTGGAAGCGGTGCAATACTTCAAATACTTGGGAAGTGAACTGACTAAATATGGAAGACTATATTTGGAAATTATCAGATGAATACAACTCGGGAGTGCTTTCTACCAACAGGTACGGGGTCTAGTATGGAACAAGGATATACCAATTAAGGCTAAAGGAGTTATGTACAAAGCATATTATGTTCCTATAATGACATATGCAGCGGACAATTGGACAATGACTAAGAGGGATGAGAGCAGAGTACAGGCAGCTGAAATGAAATTCCTGCGAAGTATGGTCCAGAAAACGACGAGAGATAGAGTGAGAAATGAAAATATACGGAAAGAACTGGGAGTACAGAGACTACAGTAAATGACAAACTGGGGAAAAACAGATTGAGATGGTTTGGACATGTCAAACGGATGAATGAAGTAAGGCTACCAAGACGAGCCCTGGAATGACGGCTGACAGGGAAGAGAGGACGTGGAAGACCAAGAATGCGTTGGATGGACTGGGTGAAGTATAGCATTAGTAAACGGAACCTGGACTGGAACACCGTGTCGGAAGAGGAATGGTGGAACGACAGAACAAAGTGGAGAGGAACCATATTTGCCCCCACCCGGTGTGAGCAGGAAAAGGGGAAATGAAGATGAATGAAACGCTGAAGAAGACATCATCGTATATCGAAACATGTACTAACATTTGAATAGAATTTGTATTGATTGGCGAAGCTTAACTCATTAAATTATGTGTAACTGTGAAAAATATGTGAATTTCTGTTTGTTGGTTTGAATATGCTATTTAGAGCGGACATATTTTTAAAGTTAATTCCTCCTTTGACACATCCTATTGATGTCAAATTATAAAAGCCGCCTTGTCAAACACTAGAAGGTAGATTAATTAAATTCACACGGACATATTTCGTTAAATCAATGATAACTTCGTCAGCGTGAAAAAAATCTTAGAAACTCTCTTAACAAAAACTAAAAAGAAAATGGATATCCTTACAAAAAGTCATTAATTTAAACAAATGAAAGGTCACAAAAAGGAATTAATAAATAATTATAGGATGTGTGAAATACTTGGACATTGGTATTCCAACAGTAAATGATACGATAACATTGCACCACATAAACCAGATATATCAGTCACTTCAATAAATTTTGAAGAAGGGAAAGTTTACTTCAGGACATAGACCTGCTAAAAACATCTGTCGTTTATACATTATTATGAATTTTCATTTCTAGTGGGGTAAGGTAAGACCCAGACTTCGAAAGCAGATCGACAAGTAGCCTACTTTTGTCGGGGCCTGGAGATTAAAAAAGATCGATACTCTACCATTTATTAGTTCAATTCATTGGATTTATTTTAAATCCTGGCGCCCTATATTTATTTATTTATTTATTTATTTATTTATTTTGACGGTACACAACAGGGCTCAGTGTGCGCCCCAATAACAGTGCACCTACACAGTAAAATACATTTTCTGATATTTCTACATTAAGTATTAATATCTAAATGTACCGTAATTATTAAAACTAGGAAGTTAACACAGATTGAAATGCATAGTAGTAAAAAGCTTAATCTAACGGTAATATAAAAACTAAATCTAAATTTTACCTAATGTCAAATATATAAAAAGCAGGTTTTGAAATTATTACATCGTAAACTAAAAGGTAACATTGATAACTTGGGTACAGGCCTATCCATATATATACATTGTTGATTCTGTTTTGTGTGATAACTTTATTTCAAGTATGAATTAGAGTGACTGGGTTATAATTTCCAAGAACGGTCTAATTGAGAGACAGAAATCTAGTTTCCAGTTTACACGAACCGCATCGTTGTAAATACTGCAAAGCCTCCATACAGGTGAATTATTATGTGAAGTAGTATTGGTTATATAATTTTTGAATGTTATAGTTGATCTTGTAGTAAAGCGAGGGGTGTTGAAATTTAGGAGCGATAGGAAAAATGAGTTATCAATTTGACCGTTAATAACTTTATAAAGGAATTTCATATCATTCACTTGCCTTCGAGACTCCAAACTAGTCATGCCGAAATTCAACAAAAGTTCACCGTAGGGTACCATGTGTGGGTAATTGCCCGTTATTTTGAGGTGTAAATATCTGAGGAATTTCTTTTGAACTTGCTCAATGGATTTAATGCATGTTTTCTGCCAGGGACTCCTTACTAGGCTGGCGTACTCGAGCTTGGATCTCACCATGGCAATATAAAGGTTTATGCAGGTACTGGTCCTAATGAATGGCTTAGTGTTTCTTATTATAAACCCTAACATGCGGTAAGCATCCCCGACTGTCTTTTGCACATGACAAGTGAAAGCAAGCTCTCGGTCAAACAAGATTCCTAGATCTTTCTTCTCGCTTACTATTTGCAATGACTGAGGTCCAATTCCATAAACAAATGTGATTGGGTTCTTCTTACGTGTAAAGGTCATAACAACGCACTTAGGTACATTTAAGTATAATCTGTTTTCTATACTCCATTTGTGTATATTATTTAGGTCATTTTGTAGTAGAGTGCAGTCATTAGCGGAAGAAATTGATTTAAAAATGTTGAAGTCATCTGCATATAAAAGACTATTTGAGTGTACTATACAACGTGGCAAATCGTTTATCATTACTAGAAAAATCAGAGGTCCAAGGTTCGAGCCTTGGGGTATTCCGGAATGAACTATGTATTCCT
The DNA here is from genome assembly GCA_946902985.2 of Meconema thalassinum. Taxonomy (NCBI): domain Eukaryota; kingdom Metazoa; phylum Arthropoda; class Insecta; order Orthoptera; family Tettigoniidae; genus Meconema; species Meconema thalassinum. Next base: position 170,878,925 of record OX336391.1, read on the forward strand.
TTGAGACAATTTTCTGGAACAAAACAAATTGTTTCCTGTCTCTGAGGTAGGAGCTGAATAATTTGAGTAATGGGTGGGAGAATTCCAAAATACACAATTTGTTAAGAAGGATATCATGATTTATTGTGTCGAACGCTTTCTCAAAGTCTGTAAATATGACATCTATTTGTCCTCCTTTATCTAACTCTTTAGATATAATTTGAGTAAAATTAGTTGCATTCGTCACCGTAGATTTCCTGGATAGGAAACCATGTTGGTTATCTGTTACGAGCGGTCTGAGAAATACTGATATTCTTCCGTGCAATATGAATTCAAATACCTTGGCTGCTGCAGATAAAATAGATATAGGACGGTAGTTATTAATTAGTGATGGATCTCCCGATTTTAGTATAGGGCAGACGCGAGTGATTTTCCAGGCGTCAGGAAGTTTGTATGGCTAAGTTAAATATAAAGTGCAACGGGTCCCTGAGACTTTCAGCACATCCTTTCACTACATACGGTGGAATATTATCAGGACCAGCCGACGACTTAGGTTTTAATTTTTTAATGCATTTCCAACCTCTTCCTTTGAGACAAGTTTTATGTGAAGGGTGTTGGGAGTATTCGAATTGCAGGCTGGGACTTTGTATTGGGCTGACTGAGAGTCATAAACTGATTTGAAATATGTCGCAAAACCTTCAACAATGGAATCACCCCTGTCCAATTCTTCATTATTATATTTAAAGGTGTCGCATGTGTTCCTATTTTTTCTTGTTTTTAATAAACGTCCAAAATTTCTTTGAGTCCTGGCTAATGTTTTGTTCAATATTACGGATATATTTCTTATAAGATAATTGAATGTCCTTTTTAATTTCTGATCTTAATTCTTCAAAACGTAGTCTATGTTGATCTGAGTAATTTTTTCTCTTCCTATGGTATTCCTTCTCCTTCAATTTACTTTTTGTTTCCTTAGAAAACCAGACAGGATATTTTCTGCCCGTTTGTCGTTTACATATAGGAACGGTTTCGCCAAGTACTGCGTAAAAAAATTGATAAAACAGGTCTACTGCAGTATTTACATCAGTGCACTCGTATATTTGACCCCAAGCGCCATTCCTCAACAGAGTGTACAGCTGCTCAAAATTGGCTTCCCGAAAGTTCAAGGTATCATTAGGCTGGATATGTACTTGGTGTCGACATATTATTAGAGATATTTCCACATCCAGGGCAGGGTGGTGGCGATCCAGCGGTAAGAGTGGATCAGTGATTTCAGTTACATTTATGTTGGTTTTGTTGGATAAAACTAAGTCCAGCGTCCTCCCGTTACGGTTTAGTACTGAATTATAAGACTTTAGCTGAAGATAATTAATAAAATTTACAATTTCTCTTGTTTGAATGTTGTCGACTTTAATTAGTGTACTTTGTATTGTTGGGATGTTGAAATCGCCGAAGATTATTAAATTTTGATCATATAATTCTGTTCTGGATTCTAACCACCGGTATAGTTCCCTGTATGTTTCTACTTTTGAAGCTAGTGGAATGTACATATTACAGACGTACCAAATATTTCCCCTAATGACCAGTTCACTAATAGACATTCCAATGTGCCAGTCATTCTGTCGACCTTGAGTACCGTTAATCCGCTCCTGACCAAGACAGCCACCTCACTCCCTGCTCTGGCAAGCCTCTCAGCCCTGTACACTCTGTATGTATCAGAACAGACCTCACTGTCAGCGATTTTACTAGATAACCAAGTTTCTGTAATTAGAATTAAGTCATACTGTTTGGTGATCAGGTTTTCATTGAATAAATTTAATTTTGTATTCATTCCTCCTACATTTTGATAATAAATGGATAATCTAGGTTTTGATACCATTAGAGCAGGGGTTACCAACCTGGGGGGCGCGCCCCTCTAGGGGGGCGTGGGGCTTTATCAAGGGGGGCGTTAAGTGATTTTCGAATTAAGTTTTTTCACTCGAATATTACAATTTTGTAATTATTTTGTATCTCTCCAATTGATAGTCGCACCAAGCCAATCGTTCCAAAGCACTGGTAATTGCCAACTGTCGGCATAAACCTCTGCGGAGCCACGAGGTTGTAGGTGAAATAAGGAATTTGCTGTGTTGTAAGGGGCAAAATTATGCCAATTTTATCGTCTCATTGGCATGTCTTTGTGAATTCTTTGAAGCTTTGAACAGTTTTAACTTACATTTTCAAAGACATATTTATGCGAGTGAGAATTTTCAACGTTGAGTGTCATAGAATCAAAGCAGCACTGTCGGCTTGATGTTGCAAATGCTCTGTCAAATATCAAACCAAACATACCGAATCTTACCAAGAGAAAACAGTGTCAACCCTCTCACTGACATTTGTTGACTAATTTACGGATTTGTTGAAAAAGTGTGTTCTTTGTATTGTGCTAAAATGAAGACTTAAGCAGGAACAAAGCACCAGGTATAGATGATATACCGATTGAGTTGCTACGCTGCATAGGAGATGAAGGTCTGATCAGGTTATTTCACTTGGTGTGTAGGATTTATGAGACAGGTGAGGTACCCTCTGATTTCAAGAAGAATGTTATCATCCCTATACCGAAAAAAGTAGGAGCTGACAGATGTGAGGATTACCGTAAAATCAGCTTGATTACTCATGCTTCAAAGATCCTGTCTAGAATAATTTACAAGAGGCTGGAAAGCCAGATAGAAGCGGAATTGGGTGAAGACCAGTTTGGTTTCAGGAGAAATGTAGGAACAAGGGAAGCTGTACTAAGTCTTAGGCTGATTTTGGAAGGTAGAATAAGAAAAGACAAGAGAACGTTCATGGCAGTTGTAGACTTAGAAAAGGCTTTTGATAACGTTGAATGGACTAAATTGTTTGACATTTTGAAAATGATTGGAATAAAGTATAGGGAAAGGAGGGTGATCTACAATCTATACAGAAACCAGACAGCAGTCATTCGAGCTGATGGACATGAGAGAGAAGCTGGTATTCATAAAGGTGTGAGGCAAGGCTGCAACTTATCACCCATACTTTTCAATCTTTACATTGAACAAGCAATGAAGGAAATTAGAGAGTAATTTAAAGTGGGAGTGAAGATTCAATGAGAAATAATTTCAACTCTGAGATTTGCTGATGACATCGTCATCTTGGCCGACACGCCTGATCATTTGAATGTGTTTTTGAATGGTACGGACTCCGTCTTGAGGAAAGAATTCATGATGAAAATTAATAAATGTAAAACAAAAATATTGGAATGCAGCCACAATAAATCAGAAACCTCTATGGACATCAATTTGGCAGGGGAAAAACTAAAGGAAGTAGGAGACTTCTGTTACTTAGGAAGCAAAATAACCAGTGATGGACGAAGCAAAGAGGATATAAAAAGTAGGTTGACTCAGGCAAGAAAAACATTTCTACAGAAAAGGAATCTGTTGACATCGAATATAGATTTAGTTATTAGGAAGACTTTTTTGAAAACCTTTGTCTGGAGCGTCGCACTCTATGGAAGTGAAGCTTGGACTATTGGTGCAGCAGAAAAGAGGAGAATTGAAGCGTTTCAAATGTGGTGTTACAGGAGAATGATGAAGATCAGTTGGGTAGGTAGGGTAACAAACGAAGAGGTATTACGACGAGTGGGAGAGGAGAGATATTTCTGGCGACTGCTAATGAAAAGAAGAGATAGGTTGGTAGGACACATACTAAGACACCCAGGAATAGCAAGCTTAGTTATGGAAGGAAGGGTCGAGGACAAGAACTGTAGGGGTAGACCAAGGTTAGAGTATGTTAAACAGATTGCCTCGGATGTAGGGTGTGGTAGCTATGTAGAGATGAAACGATTAGCTCAGCGCAGGGAGACATTGAGCGCTGCATCAAACCAGTCAAAAGATTGAAGACTCAAACAACATGTAATAGATATGCCTACTCCATTATGTAGTGTTATTGGGTTAGGTCTATATCCTCCGCGTCAATCGAAGAGATTATAGAAGCGATGAGTAGTTGGGAGGGGGTTGGGGAGGGGGGAGGGGGGCGCGACGAACTCCCGTGTTTGAAAAGGGGGGCGTCAGCTGACAAAGGTTGGGAACCACTGCATTAGAGAGTGTTCAGGTCATCCTCATTTCGAATTACGATGACCTTCAGATTTGCGTATTTTAATATGTCCATTTCTTACCCACAAGAAAGCATACTCTTTCTCTCTTCTGATGCTCCTAGCTTATGCCAGCAACTTCCTCTTTTCCGGGGATAAACTCTCGTTCACATAAATTACATTATCGCCTGGTAGACCAACGTGACGAGTGGAGAGATTCCGTTTCACCCGGCGTCGCTCCAAAAGATGCTCCTTGTCGTCCCGCCGAACGAATTTTAAGATGATGCCACTGTGTTGATGATTAGGTGACTTAGGCAGTCGATGACAGGCATCCACCATTGTTTCAGTGATGACCACATCCAGAGCTTGACCTACTTTCTTCACAGTTTAAATAATGTTTTCGTTAGGAACCTCCGGGACACCGTGTATTTCCACCGTATTCCTACGTGTGTACTGCTCAGATTTTCCTAGGCGGTTTTCAAGGGATTTTAGCTTCGCCTTAAAATTGACATTCTGCTGAGTTAATGATTCAATGTGTCCTTTACATTCCTTAATTTCTATCTGCTGGTTTGAAATTAATGTTACACAATCGTCTAGTTTTTTATGACACAATTCCATTGAATTACCCAGATCAGTCTCTCTCGCTCTTTGTTCGTCTTTTATGATTTTAAGTTGTTCTTTTAAGTCTTTCAGCATTCCATAAATATTCTCCATTGATGGAGTGTCTTTGTCACTTACACTATCACTTATTGTTGCACTATAGTCCACACATTGCACACACAGCCACTCGGTGAATCAGTTCAATGTATTCACACACTTCTTGCGGAACCACTTTTTACATGAACCACACTGTACCTTTCCAGCCTTCCCCAAGCTACCACCACACTCTCCACAGTCGCCCATGTTGCCGATGCAAATGAAAACTCCTATTTAACCAATTTACGAGGAAGTTAGTAATTGTAATTGATGAAGTTATTAATAACTGGTCAACGTATACACTTATGTTGTTGGGTGACAAATACGGTTTAGTTTCTTCCTCGAATACACTCTTAAATACACAATGTTTTCGGAGCTACTCATGGCTGTGTTGTTCACTCAGCCGCCATATTCTCAAGAGATTCATGTTAAACATTTCAATAGTTATACGAATTCATCTCTATATATATAAAAATGGATGTTTGTGGGTTTTTTTCTGTATTTCCACGGAAATTTGCGATATTTGCGCGTTTCAGACTGTTTTATGACGGGTGCGTGCTGGGTGGATCAACGTAAAATTTGATACAGATATCCATCAGAGGTACGACACTAATCATTGATGTAACTATTCTCCGTACCTCACATAAAAGGGGGCCTACCCCCTTAAAATACATGCTGAAGTAGGCGTAGAAGGGTGAGACAAAGCTCATTTTCAGCCCCTCAATATAAGAAACGAAACTCGGGGGCCCCTAAATGGACCCCGAAAATCACATTTAAGGCCCTAAAACCAACAGCTTTTGAGATATTCCCAGAAAACTAATTTCACTTAATAAATTAATAATAATAATACTAATAATATCGTATGGCCTCGGGTGCCTGGTGCAAGCTTTGTTAATTGACACCCAGAGGGTAGCTTGCATGTCGAATTTCGTCGTTCCTTTGAACGCTATGAAAGTCAAGGAGGTTAGATATCTAAACTCCTTGACAATACAGCGATTTCAAGTAGAGAATGGAGGAACTTTGTGTTGGCGGAAAATCCCGAAATTAATTTTGCCATTGAACACGACCTACTGAATTCAAATGGGTTCTTTAACATGCCAACAACGTATGACATGAGTATCGTGATTTTTGTCGCCTTCAAAAATCACTTACCATGGCCAGGGGTGAACCTGCAATCTTGGGGTTGGTAGTCCGACACTATAACCACTCACCCACCGTGGCAAGCAATAAATTAATGAAAGAATGCAAGCCGGAAACCATGGCAACCGAATCTCAGAGGTCCATCTATTTCTGTAAGACGCAATGCAATTCCATTTATTACATTATTGTGAAGGTTTGCAAACGGCTATATATTTATAACGGATCCAAATTAAGCTGAATTATTCATCAATACATATAATGAGCTTAAAAGGGGTCAAGGGGTACTCTAGAATTTTTTCACGCGATTTACACGTGCGGGTATGGTACGGAAGGTCTATTATATCCCTATCCCTACATTGTTATATTATAATTATAATTATTATTATTATTATTATGGCGTACAACGACGAGACAAAGCTCATTTTCAACCCCTTGGTGTCACAGACAAAACTCGGGGCCCCTAAAGAGCCGTAAAGGGTCCCCAAAAACTACATTTTAAGGCTCTGAAACCAACAGTTACTTAGATATTCCCAGAAAACTAATTTCATTTAATAAACTAATGAAGGAATGCAAGCCAGTGACCATGACAACAGTATCTCAAGAGGTGACATCCAACTTTCATCTACTTCTGCAAGAAGTAATGCCACTCCATTTATTACATTTCTGTGAAAGTTTGCAAATGTCTATAAGGTTATCACGGAATCAACTAAAACTATAAAATTCATCAATGCGCTTAAGGGGTTCAAGGAGTACCCTAGATTTTTTTCACATGATTTACACGTCCGATATGTCGTACAGATGGTCTATTATATCTCCAAATAGCAACATTATTTTCAAAAATTCCCGATTTGAAATAGTAGACTGTTTTTTGCTGCTTTTAGGAATTCGGGCCATTGGAGGCTAAAAAACCTGAATTTTCATGCACCACAAGACTGTATAATTTATAAAAGGGGTCTTCGTGTGGTTGGGCACTTGATTCAACGGTTAGGGTCAGTTTGTATGTGACGTGTATTGAGATTCGTCTACGAGGTTTTCAATTTTATTTTCACGTCAGGAAGAACACGTTAGGTAAATTTAGCTTGAGAGCACATTTTAACTAATCATTTTTCTTTGTCGACAAACGGGTTCCAAGCCCCTAACCATTGCAACAGTACCTCAATTGATAACGTCTGGTTATTAATACCGAAGACCGTTCGAAGAATGGGTACTTCTGCTAGTATTAATATAAAATACGGTATTTCAACAAATTATGTTGGGAAAAAATCAGAAGAATATAAATATTACAGAAGCTTAACGACGAGCAATACATATCAAATTAATAATGTTTGTTGTTATTTGTTATGGGTTTCAAGTCAGCACAATGGACAAGAACAGCAACAATGGTTTTTACTTCTGTGTCGCATGGCACTCGTCTGAAATTCCTAAAATGCATACGGAAGGTCGGGAACCAGCCGTTCGTGATTGACTGGTCAGTCACGCAGGTTGAACGGGTCGATCACAAAGCACTTCAGGGAATAAAAGAGAAGTGTCTTCAGAATTCGATTTTGTGATTTTATTTGAGGTGTGTTTAATTAGTATGTCCGTAGACGGTGGCGATTGCTGGAGGAGAACCTTGGGCCTTACAACTGGAGCTACTTGCTGTCTGAATATTATGAACTGCATTTGAACTCCTCAGCTTAAGAACCTGTTAAATGCTCTTAAGTTCTTCAACAAGTGATATGGAATCCAGATTATCTTGGGCTGCTTGTAGTGTAGCGGCTAGCATGCTTGGCTCTCGCCCCAGAGTTCCTTGTTCGATTTACGGCTCTGCCAAGAAATTTTAATTCTGGTGTGAGGACTGGGACGGGCTACACTCAGCCTCGTCAGGCAAAACAGATAAGATGAGGTTTCGATTCCCACCTCAGCCACCCTAGAAGTGATTTCCCCGCTTCTACCCCAGGCAAATACTCAGAGCCGGATTTAAGAGTATGCCGCCTATAGGCTAAAGTCCATTTGCCACCCCTCTAAAGCTCATATTTGCTTAATACATTGTTTTACACAACAAAAGGATAGAGTTCATTGACGTTTTCATCTTTTTTAAACATAAAGTTCATTTAGTTTAGATAAAACTACAATTTTAATGACTTATATAATAAATGTTATTATGAAATTATTTATCTACTTGTTTTTTACTTACTTCTTTTAAGATTTGTTAATAAATGAAATGGGTTTAGAACTTAATTAATTAATTAATTTGTTTTTGGAGATCAGTGATCATTATTTTACACATATTTTTATAGTTTAATGCTAATGACAATCTTTTGCGTACGGTAGTTGAAGAGCTGTGTTCAATTTGAATTAAGTTGTCCTACACGGTGAAATGAAATTATACAAAATGTAGTTAACAACTGGCTTATTTGTTGAAAAATATACAAACTTCTCTAAAACAACTTACCCCACGTAATCTTTATGTTCAAATTTACATAGGTTTCTTACGAGATTTCTTAATGGCAAACTCGTTAATAATGTCCTCTTATGAAAGTGTTTTGGTTGTATTTGCCTCAATACAAAGTAATGAAAGTGAGTTTAACCGTATTTCAGAAATACTAGTTTGCAGATAGTTCTTATCTCTTCTAAGGAAGGAAATACTGTAGAAGGACTAAAACATATTTTTAAGTAACGTGTATTCTTAAATTCGCACGGAAAATATGATTAACGTCTGAAATACTTCATTTTAGCTTTTGAATGAATTACCAAACTGCCGCCCCTGAAAATTTGCCGCTCTAGGCTGCAGCCTACTTAACCTATTTAGAAATACGGCCCTGCAAATACTGCGATGGTTTGTAACTTAAGACCACAGCCACCTCCTTCAAAATCCTATGCCCAATTTAGAAATGCACATGCAATATCACATATTACCACACGAATGCCACACACTCCCAAACATACACGGGGCTATATATGACCGCGATGTCTCTGCTCCTAAAATAAGCTACAACAACAAAAGTTGCCCATGCATTACAATGTGTATAAACATTTGCAGTACCTTGTTTCACTGTGCTCGGATGGGTAAATCGCGAGAAAAGTCTATTTAAATGTTTCAACTTCGCTTGACCTCGATGTTCGTTTTGTACGTAACAGGTTTTTGAGAGTCACATAGATGAAGTTCCCTTCATTATGGTACAAAATGTCATGGTGATGTCAGCAATAGTGTCGGAGACATACAATGGCGGTGAAATATATCGCACGGCGGCCATTTTGGATTGGTGAGATGTAATAAAAAATTTTGAAGGGCACAATCGGGTTCAGACGAAATAGTACTGTGACCACACCGAGTTTCATTGTAATCCCTCCAGTCATTTAGATTTTATTAGGGACACACATACACACGGATAAGCCTATTTTTCATAATTGAAAATAGGCTAAAAAAGGCTTCACTCACCATAATTAATGGTCAATAGTGGCTTCGGTGGCGTAGTCGGTAGCATGATGAACTGCTGTGCCCAAGATAGCGGGTTCAAACCCAGCCGAAGTCTTTGGATTTTTTAAGAGCGTTAAAAACCCTTCAGAATGCCTTCCTTCGGAGGGGAAGTAAAGCCGGCGGTCCCATGTCATAGATTTATGGCATGTAAAAGATCCTTCCACAGACTAAACATGTGTGAAGCTAAATTGTTTGGTTAGATTTCGTGGGAACGCTCTATCAACGTTCCAACATTCACCAATAGCTATCATTGATATCTGGTAGCGAAAGTTGGAACTACTTGTAATTGAACGGAACTTGTAGCTCACCCTAATGGTGTCCGCTGGAAGCAGCTACAGACTCAGGCGAGCCGAACAAGTCCTAGGGCACTCCCGGCACTGAAGGCCATACGATATATAAAATAAATAAATAAATAAATAAATAAATAAATAAATAAATAAATAAATGGTCAATAACAAAATCAGACACTGACGTGCTCTGGTCTTAGAAACCAATACATATTCTGATCTGAGGGACAGACCACAGCTCAAGTAATCGTGTTATATCCCCAATTACATTGTACTAACTTCAACTAGCCTAACAATTTCGTCATCACACCTACTAACACCCACTGCCAAATATATCGTTAGAGCAGAGGGTGTTAAAAACCAGCATAACAATATTAATGTGTTGTGTGTGTGTTTAAGTCTTTGATACAGCACTCCATGCCGCCCTGTCCTGAGCTAATCGATTCATCATTACATAGCTACCACACCCTACATCCGAGGCAATTTGTTTAACATATTCACACCTTGGTCTACCCCTACAGTTCTTGTCCTCAACCCATCCTTCCATAACTAAGCTTGCTATTCCTGGGCGTCTCAGTAAGTGTCCTACCAACCTATATCTTCTCTTCATTAGCAGTTACCAGAAACCTCTCTTCTCTCCTACTCGTATTAATACCTCTTCATTTGTAACCATATCTACCCATCCGATCTTCATCATTCTCCTGTAACACCACATTTCAAACGATTTGATTCTCCCCTTCTCCGCTGCACCGATAGGCCAAGTTTCAATAGCCACGCTCCAGACAAAGGCTTTCAAAAATGACTTCCTAATACCTACAGCTATATTTGATATCAACAGATTCCTTTCCCGTAGAAATTCCTTTCTTGCCTGAGCCAACCTACTTTTTATATCCACTTGGCTTCGTCCATCACTTGTTATTTTGCTTCCTAAGTAACAGAAGTCTTCTACTTCCTTTAGCTTTTCATCTGCCAATTTGAAAAATTAATAACTAAAATTTTATCATTAAGTGCAAATTTCTCAATGGGCAAAAGGAGCACAGTTAGGAGCACCAGATCCCCGAAAATGACGAGACAAACTTTTTATGTTCTCCTTGCCAGGACTAGAGACCGACTGAAAAAAATCTACTAATAAACAAGAAGTTCCGTGAAGAACTATACAGCCTACTTTTCATGCCAATGATTATTCTACAGAATATGAACCTATCTAGAATAATGACGAAATTAAGTTGGTAATATCGAAATATCAAATTAGTTCAAAATATACCTGGTATAATGTAGCCTAATAGAGCACTACAGTTGGCAGCCCTGGTGACTGAATATATTCTTAGTTCCATCTCTTAAGGTACAGAATACAAAATTTGGTTGAAATCCAATGGACGTTACATGCAGTTAGACACTGGATCTATCAGGACGCGTAAAAGCATGTTGCCAACAATACCATGCGTGTGCTGGTCAGAAATAATCTGAAATATTATGATATCTTGTTGTGCCAATTTTGGATGAAATCCATTTGTTAGTATAGAAGTTACATGTATTTTAAAATTGGACATATCAGCAGGCATAGAATCATGTTGGCAGCACTGCCTTGTATTAATTACTCCAAATTAATCTACAATGTCAGGTGCTATACGTGTGCAAAGTATAGAGCTGTTGGCTTGCATACTTTCTGATATATTGATATTAGGGTAAAAATGTATATACAGCATTTATTAACAGTTGGCAGCCATGATTGATCTTAACAATACTTTCAGTCATATCTGTTATGGTACACATAGCACATACGAAATTTGGTTGAAATCCAACTGATAGTATAGAAGTTACATGTATTTAAAAATTGGTACTATCAGCAGGTTCATAATCATGTTGGTAGAACTGACGTATATAAGTTACTCCAAATTAATCTAAAATGTCAGAATATACGTGTGCATAGTTTAAAGCTGTTGGCTTGCATACTTTCTGATATATTGGTACTTGGATAAAAATAGAGAGAGCAATTATTAACAATTGGCAGCCCTGGTGGCTCTTAAGAATACGCTCAATCATATCTGTTTATGTACAGATATTACGTACAAAATTTGGTTGAAATCCAATTGATAGTGTAGATGTTATATGCATTTAAACATTGGAGCTATCAGAAGGCTTCAAATTATTTTGGCAACACTGTCATGGTTAGCCTCCTGGAAATTAAACTGAAATAGTATTATCTGCATGTGTACCAATTTTGGAATAGCTCCCATGCATACCTTGCGAGATATCCAACATGGAGCTCAAATTTCTAGTGCGTTTTTTCAGCAGTTGGTAGCACTGACATCATTTTCAAATATGGACGTGAGATATTCCGGTGCACATCTTAACTCATACTAAATTTGGTTTTGATTGCGTCAGCCGTTTAAGAGTTGATAGGGGGGGACACACACACAGCCAGACAGACAGACAGACAGACAGGCAGACAGACAGAAGGACAGACAGACAGACAGACATTTTCCCGGATCGATCTCATAAGTTTACTTTTTCCTAATTTTTGCAAAATGTGAAAAGGAGGCTAAAAATACATTGCATGTAAATAAACACACTTACCAGCTAGTGATACTGCTGCTGCCTCTGCTCCCTCTTCGTTGACCTCAATGAAGGCTTTCTGCATAACCTTGCTCACACGAACACCAGCATCAGTAATGCCTGAGAAGTCTGCCTTATCACTGAAAAGTTCACCCAAACCAAGCTGCAACAAGAAAATTGTATTGAAATATTTTGAACGGTTGCCTCATGAGATCAGTTATGTTTACAGTGTTTGCATGACCGCCATCTTGAAATTATTCAGCTGATGGACAAGAAGTTTAGGACTCTGACAGTTCTCAAATGGACCGTTTGTCTTTCCGAAGTTTGGTACAGGTCAAATGATTTAGTTTATTCAATATTTGATTTAATCGTTGAAACTTCGAGTGTTGAACATTGACTTACTACGACGTAAATGTATTGATAACAATTACAACAACACAAATGTATTGATAACAGTTACAACACCACAAATGTACTGGTAACATTTACAACAACACAAATGTATTGGTAACATTTACAACAACAAAAATGTATTGATAACAGTTATAACAACACAAATGTATTGATAACAGTTACAACAACACAAATGTACTGGTAACAGTTACAACAACACAAATGTATTGGTAACAGTTACAACAACACAAATGTATTGGTAACAGTTACAACAACACAAATGTATTGATAACAGTTACAACAACACAAATGTATTGATAACAGTTACAACAACACAAATACATTGATAACAGTTACAACACAAATGTATTGATAACAGTTACAACATCACAAATGTATTGATAACAGTTACAACAACACAAATGTATTGATAACAGTTACAACAACACAAATACATTGATAACAGTTACAACATCACAAATGTATTGATAACAGTTACAACATCACAAATGTATTGATAACAGTTACAACAACACAAATGTATTGATAACAGTTACAACAACACAAATGTATTGATAACAGTTACAACAACACAAATGTATTGATAACAGTTATAACAACACAAATGTATTGATAACAGTTACAACAACACAAATATATTGGTAACAGTTACAACAACACAAATGTATTAGGTGACTCTTAGTACAACACATATGCATCTTAACATTTGTAACAACAGCATATAAATCGACATATTTTTATCAGTATTATTTGAAGAAATGTTGAACAATGCTGTTCAGTCTCTGTTTTGCATGTAGTGTTCAAGGTTCCAATCATCTTACACAGACTATCAGCTGGCCTTACAGATAGCGTGGGAGGAGTATGTGTGGGGGGAATATTGAGAAAGCAAATATATTTAATGTACAATATGGAGAAATATTGCTTTGAAGGATAAGGTGAAAAATAAAGATGAGCTATGAAATGGAATTATAAGGAGCGTTTCATACATTAAAAAATAATTTCTTGAGAACACAATGATGAATCAATAAAAAAAATTGAGAATTGGTTACCTTCTCGAGAGGATCATTGAGTTCCAGAGTGCTCTCGATCTTGATGCGAGGCAGGCACACTTTCACTTGCTGCGTAAGTACCAAGCTCTTCAATGTGCGAGTTATATTGAGCGATGTGATGTTCCTCTCCAAGTCCCTCAAACCATCAATCCTCGTGGGTAGGAATATCAGCATGCTGACTTTGTCCCCCTGTGAACATTGAACTGATTAGCAAAGATACCGTATCCCAGTGTGTCCGCAAATTCTCTCCGCAGCGCCGAGCTACGTGGGTCTCGCCTTGCGGAACGTGTTGTGTTGGCAGTATATTCATGTCGCTATATACGCAGTCTCACCGCAGCGCTTGTTCCGTGTTGATGTTCAACTGGAGTGGTAGGGTGGGGAATCCTGGTACATTATTGCAGACAGTGAGTGCCTGTGCATAACAGTGTTCACGCTGTAAGTTGCGTACAGTTTTACGATGTGGACACCTCGAGGCAGGAAGACGTAAACTAAATTGCCGCCTCACATGCTGTGTAAAGTTTCCACCAGCACGGAAAACCTCTTCCATTAAAAACACACGCTCTTCAGTAGTCAGCATTCCCACTAGACTCAGCTTACAGAAGAACTTGACAAGATGACATCGTACAGCGTCAACACTGTCATGGACAGACACTCACTGTCAGCAATAATGAACCCGGATTCCCCACCCAACCACTCCAGTTGAAGGTCAACACGGAACAAGCGCTGCAGTGAGGCTGCTTAAACAGCGACATGAATGTACTGCCATCCTAACATGTCCCGTAAGGCGAGCCCCCCGTAGCTCGCCACTGCGGAGAGAATTTGCGGACACAATGTATTATGTTATAAAATTTTTCGGTCGTATCGAACCGTACACCATACTTTGGAAATATGGTTATAACATCAAATTAATGTTCTTCGGACTCACACCATGGGCAGAAGTAGAAAGGAAACTGGTACAAAATACTGGAAAAGAGAACCAGTAACAATATGGAATATTATTTTGTCTATCCATATGGGAAATGTGATAGTTACGTATCATGAGAATGAATCATTTCATCTGTCTGGGATCAAAGACAGATAAAACTGTAAATGCAGATCTGATAGTGGGTAGCAATATTAAGATAGGTTTGATGAGTTATATTCCATTTAATTAATTAATTAATTAATTAAACCAAGTCTACTTGTTAATTGTCACTTTAACTCAGAGAGTCATATCGTGACATACAGACAATAAACACATAGATAACATAAATTTACAGTATGGCGTTAGATAATTAAACCAAATGTCCATTCGGCATTTCATAGCTTCCTTGTTATTTCAAAACTTAATAATGTTTTTCAGTAGTTATCTTCATTCACAATATCACTGGGCAACTTTTCTGATGGAAACTGCACAAAGATCTTTCTTAATCCTAAATGTGGACACAGTGTTCTTCATTTTTTGACAGTTCTCCATGGGAGACACCTCACAGAAAGAATTACTTTTATTTCCCTATCGAGCCCTTACTGACTGTAAGAGTCTGATAAGTTTTGTGGCAAGGAAAAAAACCCATCAAACTCACAGGCAAAATCTACAGACAGCAATATGTGGCTGTACGGTAGTAATCGTATAGGCTACCTAGTTAATACAGATAAGCTCTCCTAGGCTTTAACAAGATTTATAGCTTAGGAAGCCGTCTCCTGTACTTGAATGCTTAATTTACATGCATCTTTGTTCTGAATCTCATCCGACGCTTTCTTATTCCACATTGCCCTGATGGTATTAAAATATTTTGCTAATTGACCTGCTTTCCCCCATTCCCTTTTTAGTAATTTAATTAAAGTGTGGTACTCATTTTCATCTTCTATTCTGTTTAGATCTGCTTTGTCTACAAACTTTGCTCTTATCATTTTAATTTCCTTGTATTCCCTGATCAGGTGCGCCGCACACATAACCTTCCCACAAAACAGGCAAATGTCCTCTTTTCCTACTTCTCTCAACGCTTTGTTCTTATACACCCCCATTAACCACCAAATTATCCCTCTCATTTCTCTTTTCATTAGGCATTGAGGCTTTATGCTCATAAAGTTCCTTATTTCGCAGAACTCCGTTAAGGTTCTCCTACTGGTGCACTCTTCCCTTAGCACCTGCAACTCTACGTCATTAAACCTTCTGCACACTTTTTTACACACCCTACCTTCCTCTCTTTGTAAGTCCCTATCCCATAGATAACCCATTCCTAATCTTTCCAGTACACTTCTTACCCCGTCCACCCAGTAGCCCTCTTGCTGATGCTTCATTTGGTGCAGGTGGTGTTCGCTTTTGCGAATGTTTTTTTTTGTGGCTATGTTTCCCGCACGGTTTGAAACACTCGTTCAATTTTGCCCCATTATTTTTTTCCGTTATAATTGCAGTATGAACACGGTGTTCTGATTATTTACTTAACTTACGTTTCATTTGAATTGTTGTTCTTTATTATTCTTGTCAACTCACCTTTTTCTGAAGTGTCTTTCTAGACGCACCATACTGTCACACTTTTTCATGAGGTACTGTGCTCATCTCAGCGGCAACCGTCGCAATGTGCTTGGGCTGTGCGCTGATTGGCTGTTTGACGCCCCGCCTTCATTCTGGATTGTTCGACGCGCTGTCGTCATTTCCACTATAAATTCTCCGCTTCGCCGTTCTTCGGCCTTGTCTACATCTACCTGCTTGAACCAGTCTGACCACGGCTGCCTGCCGTTCCACAGCAAGGCCCTTCTTGGGAAGGCCCTGTTAGTAAACATTGAGTGGCTGGAACCTTGCCAGGCGGCATGCTTCATCACTCGGACTCTGTCATGCTGGGCGAGGCATGAGTCAACGACCTTCACCTCAGCAACTAAGTCAGCCCGCTAGCTCACTACAACTCGGCGATGAGAAACTACAATTGATTGTAAACCGCCGGACAGATCATTACCAAGAGGTCTGTTCCTGCGGGGTGCAATTCGCCAATGGAGCCACCATCCATCTTTCTCGGAACGCATGCCGAGGCAGCTTAGAGGAAGCCTTCGTTTGGATCACAACCCGCTTCCTGCGGGCCAAATACTAAGTACAAAAGTATCGAATTATTGGTAACGTGAACTACCTTCACTTGGTTTATACATTTTTTAAGGCTAAGCCTTTTTTCTTGCTTCTTGCTTGTTTTTAGATATTTTTCTTAAACATACTTTTTTAATCGCCTTTATATGGCCTTTTTTGGCATTTTTATTATAATTCTTCTTTATTCTAAGTTTCCTGGAGAAACCTTGCATTTTTTATTAGCTTCTTTTAATTATTCTTCTAAATGAAAATGTTTGTTATTACTTCACAAATCAAATAAATGTATCAAACCTTGGTTATCAATATTTGGTCTCTTCCTCATCGCTCTATTTAAATTTCACTGTGTGCCCGAATCCCAATTCCCCTTTTCCCAGTTGGGGTGCTAACTACTCACCCCTTTCCATGGTACCTCAACCCCGGGATCGAACCCAGAACCTTTATTCTGAGACCACAAATTCTATTCCAAAAAAAACAGAACTTGTGTAATCTAATATTTGCCTTATACATTTCAGTATATCGTGGCTAGCGCAGGAGATCTGCGGGAAAGCGGAGACAATCCCAGCTTACTCCATAACTGGTTTCTTTCTGGAAAGCAGGTCCGTCTGGTGCCGCAAGCAGCTTTGGTAGGTGAGTTATTCCAACTTCCCAGCCATGCCAGTAATAATAGACGATAAACTGTTAAACTCTCGGGCGGCCTACAAAGGTCAACTTACCCGATTTCAAAAATATCTAGCCACTCTACCGAAAGAGGAACAAAATCTTGATATTATATCTCAGCGTTTAAAAGCTTTTGAACAGGCGTACGAGAAATATGATCTCGTGCAACTTGAAATTGAAATCAAAAGTCCAGAACATCAATCAGATAGGGAAGAAGTAGAGAGTAATTACTTTGATACACACGCTCAGGCTGTGGCATTAGTAAGAACTTTGACCCTGGCGTTGAAGGTAGAGGAAACTCAAGGAAGAATTAGTGACCATGGGAATGGTATCAAACCATTGCTACCTAAAATTGAAATTCCGCATTTTTCAGGAAAGGAAGAGATGTGGCAATCATTCTTTGAATTGTTCAGTTCATTAGTACATAATAATGCCACACTTCCGGAAATTCAGAAATTTCATTACTTAAAATCCATTTTGCAGGGGCCACCCCTTCAACTTATAAGAGAACTTCCCTTAACAGGAGAAAACTATAACATTGCTATCGAGCTTCTTAAAGGCCGTTATGGCAATGAAAAATTATGTTTACAGAGGCACATTCAAGCCTTATTTAACCTGCCCGCATTGCGAGCTGACAGCTTGTCAACACTGCGAGCCTTAAGTGACACGGTCCAACTACACGTCAGAGCATTGGCACGGTTGAATCAACCGGTCGAGCACTGGGATCTATTCTTAGTTCACTTGGTTACTTCTAAATTTGATTCATCAACTTTAAATGCATGGGAGAGGGAACTAACAAATGACACTTCATATACTTACGGCTCATTGCTTACGTTTATGAATAATAGATGTCAGGTTTTGTCAGCTGTAGCCTGTCATATGTCAGGGAGTGCAGATAACAAATCTAATGTTGTGAAACCAGTCGGTGCCAAAATAAACAAATCTGCTGTCTTTACTGTTCAGCATAACTCAACGGATTGTATTCTCTGTAAAGCACCTCACAGGTTATATTCCTGCGTTGCCTTTAAAGCCCTTTCTACCGATGAAAGACGCAAATTAATAGCTCAAAAAAGATATGGCTATAACTGTTTGTCAACTAGGCATATGGTGCCTGATTGCTTATCTAAAAATACTTGCTCCCATTGCAAGGCTCAACATCATACCTTGCTTCATAGGTTTGAAAAGCCACGTCAGGCTCCTTCCCCTGGATGTTCTAAAGATGCATCCCCAGGAGCTAATGCGCAATCTTATACTCAGAGCTCTAGCTCAATTCGTAGTTCCCAGGTGCTACTATCAACCGTGTTAATAAAAGTTCAAGACTCTTCTGGTAGATGGCTTGAAGCACGTGCCCTATTGGATAATGCCGCCACCCATGACTTCATAAGTGAGCGTCTCATTAAGAAACTTGGTCTTCCCAAGCAACCTACATTAATTCAGGTTACCGGTATTAACAATAGCAATGTTAAATCTTTGCATTTTGTTCGTGTTCACATCAAAGATGCTGTTAATTCTAACACAACATTTCAGTTGAATTGCCTTGCCATTGATACTATTGGCAGTAATACCCCTAGTACTTCTTTTGAAATTAGAAAGTGGCAATTTCCGCATAACATTCAGTTGGCGGACCCAACATTTAATACGAGCGCCCCGGTAGACATACTTCTCAGTGCCCAAGTATTTTGGCAATGTCTCCTTAGCTCTAAGGTTAAAATATCACCTGGAGTGTTTGTTAATCATACCAAGCTAGGTTAGTTAGTAACGGGTCAGGTCCCTCGTAAGTCGTTTCAAAATTTCTCTCAATGTCATTTTGTCAATACAAGTCTCGATTACAACTTAGAAAGATTTTGGAAAATTGAAACTATAGATTCAGTTTCACCTTCCTCGATTGAAAATGAAATGTGTGAAAAACTGTTTCGTGAAACAACCAAACGCAATTCAGAGGGTAGATTTGTTGTAACAATGCCCCGAGTGGATAATCCACCTCTTTTATTTGAAACACACCCTAGGGCTCTTAGAGCACTCTATGCTGTGGAAAACAAATTTAAACGTGACCCTGTTGTTAAAGCTCAATACTCCACGTTTATGGAGGAATATGAGGCACTTGATCACATGGAGGTTGTTACCAAGAAAGATGAGGCTTCTTATACCCCATCTGAAGTCATTTACCTCAATCATCATCCAGTTTGGAAGAATGAGATTTTAAAGGAAAACATAAGGGTGGTCTTTAATGGCTCTGCTTTGGATGCCAATGGAACTTCTCTGAATGACACATTATTATCAGGCCCTCCTATTCAATCTGACATTTTTTCTGTCTTAATGAATTTTCGCTTGTTCCCTATCGCAGTGATATCTGATATCAAGCAAATGTATAGGCAGATTTTGGTCGATCAACAACAGTGCGACCTTCAGAGAATTCTTTGGCGCGACGAGCCTACTAAACCTGTCAAGATCTTTCGGCTAAAAACCTTAACCTATGGACTAAAGCCTTCTGCTTTTTTAGCCATACGTACGTTGAAATTACTTGCTGAACAGGATGGCCCGTTGTATTCTCCTAAGGCTTCTGAAGTGTTAAAATCATCATTCTACGTTGACGATTTTCTTCATTCATTTGAGTCAGTGCCTGAAGCCCTGCAAGTCTCTAAGGATTTGACAGCTTTGCTTTTGGGAGGCGGATTTTCCTTGTGCAAGTGGAACTCTAATTCGGAAGAATTCCTTTCTAAATTTCCATTAACTTCAGCCTATAACGACTCAGTAGAGCTTCTTCATGAAAATAATTCTATCAAAACTCTAGGCATCTATTGGAGTCCTCAAAAGGATTTTTTCTTTTTCAAAATTAATCTCAGTGACATCAAACCGCAAACTAAGCGGCAAATTTTGTCTGAGATTGCAAAAATATTTGATCCTCTCCAATTTTTGGCGCCAATTATCGTCACCGCAAAACTTTTCATGCAAGACCTTTGGTCCTTGAAAACTGGTTGGGATGAACCAGTTCCTTCCGAGTTGCAAAAAAATTGGATTTCTTATAGAAATAGCTTGGAAGATCTCTCCAATATCATTATCCCGCGAGTGATTATTCCCTTTCCCTCCTGTGGAGGATATGAACTTCACATCTTTGCCGATAGCTCATTGAAAGCTTATGGGTGTTGTGCGTATATTGTTTGCCGCAATTTTGACCAGTCATATTTCTTTTCCAATTTAATTTGCGCTAAGTCAAAGGTGGCTCCTCTTAAATCCTTATCCTTGCCACGTCTGGAACTTTGTGCTGCTCTTCTGGCGGTTGAATTATCGGTCAAAATCCGCCAATCTTTGAAAATCCGATTTAGCAAAACTTACTTTTGGAGTGACTCAGCCATCACGTTGGCATGGATTGCCAAACCCTCCTCGCATTGGCAGGTGTTTGTAGCTAATAGAGTGTCCAAAATTCAACAATTGTCTAACTTTGAACAATGGCATCATGTATCTGGCAAGGAGAATCCTGCAGATGTCATCTCTCGGGGATGTTCCCCTCTTATGTTGGCTAACCTGACATTATACTGGCACGGTCCTTCTTGGCTTCTACAAGAACCTTCCGCTTGGCCAAATTTTCCTCTTCCGGAATTATCAGACTTGCCGGATGTTGGTAAGATTACTGGATCTTCTCTTTTCGTTTCTGACTCTCCCCTTCTCTTGCAGCGATATTCCTCTTTTCATAAATTGGTGAGGGTTATGGCTTATCTCCTTCGTTGGAAATATTTTGTGGTAGAACAACCTCTTTTTCCTAAGCCATATTTAACCCTTTCTGAATTAGGTTTAGCCACTACAAAAATCTTATGGCTTACTCAACAAGAAATATTCGCTGAAGAATGTCAGGTGTTGTCTCAAGGTCAATCCCTCAAGAAATCGAGTAGGCTATCCTCACTCGCCCCCTTTTTGGATGCTGATGGTTTATTAAGAGTGGGAGGACGTTTATCTTTGGCTGATCTTTCTGAGGATAAAAAACACCCAATTATTCTTCCTTCAAAGCATCATGTCACTTCTCTAATCATTCGTCAGTATCATTACCAGCATCTTCATGCTGGAACCCGTACATTACTTTCCATCATTCGGGAAAGGTATTGGCCCATAAACGGAGTCCATGAAGTTACCTCTGTTATCCGGAAGTGCATTCCATGTTTTAAATCCAACCCTAAAATTACCACTCAGCTCATGGGTAATCTTCCCAACTTTAGATCTGCGCCTGCTAGACCTTTTGCCTTTACGGGGGTGGATTATTCCGGGCCTTTTGTTTACAGAAAAAATTCTCCTGAGGCCAAAAGATGTATTTGTGGAAAACTCTATATTTCGCTGTTTGTATGTATGGTCACCGGAGCGGTACACTTAGAACTAGTTACCAACGCCTCTACTGCTTATTTTTTGGCAGCTTTTGCCAGATTTTCTGCTCGCCGAGGGCTTCCTTCAGAAGTATTCTCCGACAATGCTAAAAATTTTATCGGAGCTTCTGAGCAAATTAAGAGAGCTCTTACTCAAAATGCAGCGCTGGAAAGGATTACTGATTATGCTCACCAGAGAAATTTCAAGTGGCACTTCATCCCCCCTTATGCGCCCCATCAAGGTGGACGGTGGGAGTCTTGTGTGAAACTCACCAAGAAGCACCTTAGACGTGTTTGTGGCCACACCCCCCTATCTCATGAAGAGTTTAACTCCTTAATTATTTTTATTGAGGGCATAATTAATTCTCGTCCTTTATCACCCTTATCTAATGACCCTTCAGATCTTCTACCATTAACGCCGGGCCATTTTCTTATCGGTGGTCCATTGACTGCCTCCCCATCTTTATTATATTCTAATTCTCCATCTTCTTTAGCCATTTCTTGGCGCAAAATTGAAAGTTTGCGCAACAATTTTTGGCGCCGCTGGAGGTTGGAATACCTCGGTTTGCTTCAGCAGCGTGGCAAATGGCGTGTTTCCTGCTCTAACCTTCAGATTGGGGACTTGGTCCTTTTGAAAGACCCTAGTCCCCCTCTTGTCTGGAATTTGGGTAGGATTGTTGAGTGCTTTCCTGGCAGAGATGGTAGGATTCGCGTGGTAAAACTGCGGACTTCTGCTGGCCAGTTTCTCAGGCCAATCACTATGATTGCTCCTTTGCCACGCGAGACCTAACTTCTGCGACTTCTTACTGCAATTTTTTCTCGCCCCTCCCAGCATGTTCGCTTTTGCGAATGTTTTTTTTTTGTGGCTATGTTTCCCGCACGGTTTGAAACACTCGTTCAATTTTGCCCCATTATTTTTTCCGTTATAATTGCAGTATGAACACGGTGTTCTGATTATTTACTTAACTTACGTTTCATTTGAATTGTTGTTCTTTATTATTCTTGTCAACTCACCTTTTTCTGAAGTGTCTTTCTAGACGCACCATACTGTCACACTTTTTCATGAGGTACTGTGCTCATCTCAGCGGCAACCGTCGCAATGTGCTTGGGCTGTGCGCTGATTGGCTGTTTGACGCCCCGCCTTCATTCTGGATTGTTCGACGCGCTGTCGTCATTTCCACTATAAATTCTCCGCTTCGCCGTTCTTCGGCCTTGTCTACATCTACCTGCTTGAACCAGTCTGACCACGGCTGCCTGCCGTTCCACAGCAAGGCCCTTCTTGGGAAGGCCCTGTTAGTAAACATTGAGTGGCTGGAACCTTGCCAGGCGGCATGCTTCATCACTCGGACTCTGTCATGCTGGGCGAGGCATGAGTCAACGACCTTCACCTCAGCAACTAAGTCAGCCCGCTAGCTCACTACAACTCGGCGATGAGAAACTACAATTGATTGTAAACCGCCGGACAGATCATTACCAAGAGGTCTGTTCCTGCGGGGTGCAATTCGCCAATGGAGCCACCATCCATCTTTCTCGGAACGCATGCCGAGGCAGCTTAGAGGAAGCCTTCGTTTGGATCACAACCCGCTTCCTGCGGGCCAAATACTAAGTACAAAAGTATCGAATTATTGGTAACGTGAACTACCTTCACTTGGTTTATACATTTTTTAAGGCTAAGCCTTTTATCTTGCTTCTTGCTTGTTTTTAGATATTTTTCTTAAACATACTTTTTTAATCGCCTTTATATGGCCTTTTTTGGCATTTTTATTATAATTCTTCTTTATTCTAAGTTTCCTGGAGAAACCTTGCATTTTTTATTAGCTTCTTTTAATTATTCTTCTAAATGAAAATGTTTGTTATTACTTCACAAATCAAATAAATGTATCAAACCTTGGTTATCAATATTTGGTCTCTTCCTCATCGCTCTATTTAAATTTCACTGTGTGCCCGAATCCCAATTCCCCTTTTCCCAGTTGGGGTGCTAACTACTCACCCCTTTCCAGGTGGTTTGATGAGTTACGAGGCAACCGGAGTGCTTGGCTACTGTGCCACCAAGAAGCGCCGGGTGAGTTAGCCGTGGTCGTTACGGGGTGGTTGCAGGCAGTCGCTCACATCCGGGAGGCGAGGAGGTTCGAATCCCCCCGCTGGCACCTTTAAGATGGTCTTCTGTGGTTTCCCATCTTCCTTCCAGGAAAATGCCGGGGTTGTTCCCTAAGTATAGGCCACAGCCGCTACGTTCCAATTCCTCGTCCTTACAATCACACTTTCCTCCCCAGACTACATTCCACACGCGACGGTACTTGTAGCTCACCCATGGGTGTCCGCACAGAAGCAGCTACAAACTTTAGCAAGCCAAACATGTCCTCGGACACTCCCGGTACTGAAAGTCATACGTAAAAAAGAAAATCAAGGAGCACTATGTACATTGAAAGGAAAAGTGGGTAAGATATTGGCAAGACCAGCTCTTTTGTAATTTAAGGGGTTGAAACCTAACCTTTTATAGAAGACAAGTGAACAGGATGATTGTTACAGAATCTAAGGTTAAGATGAATAAGCAGGGCAATCAGAATACATAAAACTTTAAGAGGGCAGAGCAGGAAGGAAACTTTCAAAATAAAATATTGAGATGGTTTGTCCAGGTTATGAGAAAAGAAAAGAATTAGAAGCCACTACGGATGGAGATAGATGTCAAGAGGAGAGGAGAAGATCCACGAAATGATGGAGAGAGCTGAAGGAATAGCATGTGTAACTCTTGAAGAAATTCAACAAACTCAGTGATCCTGTAAAACACAGTTCAAGTCGGAAAAAGAAACTCAGCAGTTTTTCTAGGTTTGTGCAGTGTCTTGTGTGGGATTTCGCCTAGGATACAAAGCTGGCTCATCAGGGGGCTATTGGTGTCCCCACCCGGACCCCCACAGGAGTAGCGAACTGCGCGCTACCTCCCTTTTTATGTGGCGCACCTGCGCCCCTTCACTGCGAGAACTAAAAGCTCAAGCAGCCATAGCCTCCCTATGAAGGCTTCCAAAAATGTTCACTGGCCGTGAAAGCCAATATACCACCTTTTTGGAAACCTTCATAGGGAGGTTATGGCTGCTTGGGCTTTTAGTTCTCGCAGTGAAGAGGCGCAAATGCGCTTTATAAAAAGGTAGTGGCGCGCAGTTCACTACTCCCGTAGGGGTCCGGGCGGGAACACCAAGAGCTCGCTGATGAGTCAGCTTGGTGTCCTAGGCGAAACCCCACACAAGACACGGCCCAAACCTAGAAAAATTGCTGAGTTTTAATTCACTGGCCGTGAAATCCAATATACCATCATTTGAGTAATTTTACGCTCCTAACAGGATTATTTATTGGAGCCTAATGAAACATGAAAATACCTGGTTGTTACACTGGACCGTGTAATTACATTTAAGACTCAGTGCCATTAGATCAAGGAGAAGATTTCGGCAAGGAACAATGTGTTGCGAAAGTTGACTGGTACCTCATAGGGAGCCAAGCCTCAGCTTATTATGACCGGAGCTCTCTCGGTATAATTTGTTATTCGAACGAAAAATGTGTCTTCCCGTGATATTCATACAATTTTCCCGAACAAGTCGTAATATTTGATACCTACTTAAAACATTCATCTGCCAAAATGGCATCCTTAAGATATCCGGCGGGTCTGCTGTAATCACCTCAGACGGACCAAGATCCGAACTGTTTGCTTGAAATCATAATATGTTTTCGTGTCTGATCGTAAACTTGTTAACACGAGGATAGCGGGAATATTGCCATACGAGAATGGGCGCCGATAACCATCGCGACTTTTCCTCATGCCCGACGGTGAACATAAAAGCGCACGGAGAGCAAGACGTGTGTCAACTCACTATAAACGACATTGCCCGTGTAGCATCGCGATACTTCCTCCTTGTGATCCACCACGAACTCGCGGCCACAGGATAGGGACAGCTGGAATCACGTCAACCTACTTGCGAGCGGCGCTAATCGTATACGATGACCATGTCTGCTGTAGAGTTTTGCCCAACCTCGAACTTGCGACCGCCACTCTGGTAGGACAGCGAGAATTACGTCAAGCTACTTGCAAACGGCGCTGATCATATACGATGGCCATACCCGTTGAATAGCTTTGACCATGCCCAATCTTGAACTTGCTCTCGCCACTCTAGTAGAACAGCGGAAATCTCGTTAATCGGCCGGGTGCGGCGCCGATTGGTTAACACCGTGATATTTCGTCATTCTTTACTGCGCTACGTGAATCTCGTCAAACGGTCAAGAGTAGAGCACTCTATGAGTATGTACAGCTGATTT
Organism: Meconema thalassinum; assembly: GCA_946902985.2. Classification (NCBI taxonomy): domain Eukaryota; kingdom Metazoa; phylum Arthropoda; class Insecta; order Orthoptera; family Tettigoniidae; genus Meconema; species Meconema thalassinum. Next base: position 170,904,953 of record OX336391.1, read on the forward strand.
GGTATTAAAAAAATACCCAATATTTATTTCATATAGCCTTTAGCCACTTATTATTTAATAATTATCTATAATTTATTTATCACTTTATTTCTATTATTATTTACTTCTTATTTAAATATGTATAAGAGTTGTTCATAAAGTGTTCTTTTTCTAAAACTGTCCGTACAACGTTCTCTTATTAGATTTTGCACAGGATAAAATAAATTTTAAATAAGCCAAATCATTATACAGTATGTAGTCAGGATTTTTGTACGAAATAACAACATAAATGAATTTTATTTACCGCTTGAAACACAGCTCATTGTTGTTTTATACGCCGCTATTTATACTTTTTATTTACCGAAACCTAGGGTCCCTATGCATACGCCTTCATCTATGAAAGGTCTGTCACGGAATAATCCAGCGAATCTTATTCACTTGAAATCCAAAAATCTTCTATCAATTATTTTCGCACCGGATGAATGTTTGTATACAGGCCCGAGTGAATGGTTCATCTAGACATCATAGACTCATAATCAGCCTGCCCGAACTGTGAACTCTTCTGTTCCTTTGAATCATTGAAATAATACCGGGTGAGTTAGCCGTGGTCGTTACGGCATGACTGCTGGCAGTCGCTCACATCCGGGAGGCGAGGAGGTTCGAATCCCCCCGCCGGCAACCTTGAAGATGGTCTTCTGTGGTTTCCCATCTTCCTTTCAGGCAAATGCGGGGGTTGGTCCCTAACTATAGGCCGCAGCCGCTACCTTCCAACTCCTCGACCCTCCATTCCAACTTTCCTCCCCAACGGTACTTGTAGCTCACCCATTGGGTGTCCGTCTTGAAGCAGCTACAAAACTGGCAAGCCGAACATGTCCTCGGACCCTCCCGGCACTAAAAGCCATAAGCTAAAAAAATAAATAAAAAAAATTGAAATAATAACACATGAATATACTGAAACGCCAACAGTAGCCTATGTAAGCCACTGAATTGTACATGACAAGAAACAGAAGCTGCTGATTAATTTATTTGCCTCGTTAAATAGAAGTATGAAAATTGCTTGGAAAATACCTATAATCTTTTTATGGAAATAAAAACTCATTCCTTCAGATTTAGGGTCCTAGTTTCATGGACTTAGTTTTTGCGAACCATATAGAGGATTGCATTCCTTCAAGCAGACTTTGCTCGTAAAATGTATTTGGAAGAACAAGGCAGAAGTATGCCGCCTAATTATGGTAGTTGGCGCGCAGTTCACTTCGGATAGGCCTACCTACGTTTTCTTCCGAGGGAATATTGGCTTTCAAGATAAGTAATTTAATTCCAGTTATTCTAGGTGTTTAGCATATCCGTTGCGGGGTTTCCCCCAGGTGTACCAAGATGGTACAACGAGCCAAGACCCTATTGGAATAACGAACCTTGCACTGCGTCCCATCGTAGCACTTCTTTACTGACCCAGCACGAGGCTTGTTGATGTTCTACTTAACCAAACCATGCGCATTATAACAGGCACTTTAAAGAATACCCCTACATTCTGGCTTCCAATCCTGAGCCATATTGAGCCTCCTTCCCTGCGACGAGAATGTTCACTTGTGCGTGAATTCACGAAAATTACTGCTAGACCTGAGCTCCCTATTCATGAAGACATTCCTGCCATCCACACAAAGAGACTCCGTTCCCGTCATCCTCCATTACAAACTTGCCAAGTCAATAACAATAAATACACTATAATATAAGTCAGATATGGGCACAATTCGGCTCATTGAGCAGTGCTCCCGCTCCGGCAGGAGAAAGAGCCGAGTATGCGCTCTCGCCGAAGTTAACCTTGTAGCTGCTTGCACAGCTTGCCGTTACAAGCGGCCTATCACAACAGCTTTATACTTGTGCCCTGTTTGTTGTGCATTACATGATTAGATTATGGTGCTACATACATACGCTTAATTATATTCCTTTTATAAGGTTCTGTGTATGAAACATAAATAATTACTTTGACAGCTGATAAATACACACTCCTTTGCCCACTACCGATAGTCCTGAAACTACAATATGCCAACCTAACAACTCGTTTAGAACACAAGGAACGAAAACTTGCTCTAGGAGTACAGAAATTAATTCATGAACAAATATCATTCACCATAAACAAAACATAGGCCAATGTGTTCATATATATCTGAACGGTCATTCTACAGATGATGAGGAGATATGCGTATCTTTTCGCTGAAGAAGACGGGTTACATTTGGAGCCATCGATCTTACACTTGCAATTCGAAGAACGGCAGTGAGATGTGCGTCAGTTAGAGTGGCTCTTCGTGGAGATGTATTAATCTTCATTAGAGAGAACAGTTTCTCACACAGATATGTTGAACCAAACATTGATAGAAGTTTGGCAGTCATTTTGTGCATGTTTGGTAAATCTGTTTGCAAAAACTGTTCATAAAAATGTGCTAAGCTTGTTCGTGATCCATATTTAGCGTACAGCCGTACATAATATAGGCCTACTAGGCCCGGTACAATGTTGTACCTATGCTTGCGCCTTGACTGCGCATATTGCCATCTAGTTGTTCCAGCACAAACTATTAGCGAGCAGTCAGCTGGTCCCGGCTCCTTGGCTCCGCTCGCGCACATGCAGTTGGCTCCAGGAGCTGCGCTCTATCATTGCCCAGCTTTGATGTAAGTGATCGATGGACTAAATTATGGCAAACCAGTGCTACAAAGTAACAACTGAAGATGCCCTGTATCAAAACCAGGCCACCATGATTTGATAAATACAGGAATTGGCAACTCAAACTAACACTTGGGGCGCTGCGGTCGGTCTGGATAAGTAGGGTAAAAATACTCAATAACACGCGTTTGATATGGAACACTTTTTATTTTTCGGTTATAATCAGTAAATGTGGTCCCTAAAATAATGACAGTGTTATTTTTGATTGTATATATGTATAACTGTGCGATACACGTGGTCTAATTTGTGTGTTCCACTGGATTTTATGTGTCAATTGCATATTATCAAGCATCGGTTGTCTGCTGGTATCTGTTTTTGAGCAGTTCGAGTCATGGCGCTGTTACTTTAAAAGCTATATTTGAGTTTGCTCACTGTACCATAGACTGTAGAAATTATTTGCTGCTTGGTAGGGCGAAGGGATGAGTTTAACTTGTATTAAAGCTCGGGGGACACAGGAATTGCTTGATTTAGATGGTTAGCTGGTGGGTTTGGTGTAGAATATCGGACTGGTAGCAGGTTCTCGCAGAGTAGATATTTACCCTGCGAAGTCAAATTAGGCCTATATGACTCGTAGTGGAATGGCTGGGATATCGCAGAGCGAGGTGATGGCGATTGGTAGGGTAATTGGAAATGAACTAGGGAGGGGGAAGGATATCTGACTGATGAAGCTTGGCTGTGGTCGGCTGGTGTAGGCCTAGCTGTCTTGGTACGGCTTGGCTCGGCGTAAACAGTGAACAACCCGTCCTGTCGTCAGTGAGTGTAGTGGTGAGTGGTCCAACCCGCTCCTGTTGCCCGTATTTATTTGGTATCGTCACCTTTTGGCTATTGCTATTTACATCTTTTGGAAAGTGATGAAAACTTATATCCGCAGCCCTCTTTTATGCATCGACTTACAGCCGTAAACTGAGCAATATACGTTGCTTTTACTCTTTTTACACTCCATCAACGAGTAAAACTTATTACTTATGTATAAAGACACGAAGAAATTACCTCGATCTGCTTACGAATACAAGAAACCATATACAACCAGTCACCACGTGACAAATGTACCCTACTTGGTAAGTTTCTAATTTTTACCGCTAGATGACATATCAGATAGCTGGAGTTGCCAATACTCTGAATAGAATACGAACTAATTTTGGTAGATGCGCCGATTCCTTACATAAATAGGGGATGACATGCTCCCCGCGCTGTGATTGTGGTGTTGAACGTCAAACGGTTCAGCACATTGTCCAAGCGTGCCCCTTACGAGCATTCCGTGATGACCCGCAGGAGTTCCTCCTCGCAACAAATGAGGCTATTGAATACATCACAAATCTGGATATCTGTTCGTGACCCAGTGTATAGATTATTATGCACATATGTATACAGACTATAATTATCTTTGTCCAATGTGTTTCCAAAAGCTAAAAATAAATAACTGACCCAGCATTATCTCCTTGCTATAAAAGTACCTGGTACACCTGGGAAAATTCCGCAACAAACATGACAAAACCGCAGAATAATTGCTGGCATTTATATTTCCTCTGATCCCTGGTGCTTGGTTGGCATTGTAATGTGGCTATTGGGCTTCCATAACGAATGCCATGTTTTCTTATAGGGAAGAAAGTGACTGTCAAGTACTTACCTGATAAGGTAGCCTCAGGACCTGAGATTGCAAGTCATTGAATTCTCCGTATTTAAAGGCCTGTACTTGCTGCATCATTTGTACTTTGGTTGTTGACTTGGTGTCCAGATGAAATATTTCTTCGGAAGTGAAGTTCTTACCAAACTCGTATTCCCACACGCCTTTGAAATATATGGCATTAAGAAGTAACAAAACCGTTTCTTCATCGAGTCCGCCTGTCATGAAACACAAACAACATTGAATTAGTATTCTAGAATAGGATTCTCACAACTATTGTGCCCGTTCAGACGTCAGACTAACAGCGCACAAAGACGCTAAGTGGTAATGGTGTTTCTATTAATGATGATGATAATTATTGTTGTTTTATGAGGCTTAACATCTAGGTTATCGGCCCCTAATGGTTTGGGTAACAGTGGAAGATGAGAATGAAAAAAATAACTAATACTAACTACGGACTTACATACTAGAAGAAGAAATGGTAAACAAATGAAGGATAAGGCAAATAAAGGATGGGAAGAAAAGAAATGCCCTTAACCCTCGAAGAATGAGGATTGAGGGACTTGGAAGGAAGGAGAGCCAAGAAAGGCAGATAGGAAAGGGAAAGAAGAGAGCGTCTGCCCCAAAGAAAGTCAAAAGAAAAAAAAGAAGAAAAACGGACCCAGTTCGGGATCGCCAACTCCCGAACTCACCAGCCGTGAGATCCTGAGGGTGTAGCAATATCCAGGGTGCACCAGAAATGGTGGGGCTACACACACCCTGCCTCCTTGAGGGCTTTGAGCCGAAGGCAGGAGATAACATGAAAAGAAAAAGAAGGCTGACCCCTCGCAGAAGGAGGGAATCAGGAAAGATGAGACAAGGGCCAATTATGGCGGGAAAGGAAGAGACTCCTTAGGAAGAGAACAAGAGTTGACCAAGAGAGGTCGAAAGGAAAGATGACGGACGGGAGCCCGGCACAAGTAAGTGGAAGCAATGCCGTACTCAGCTGGGGTCCCGTGGTCGCCAACCCACGTGTTTCTATTAACGGGAGGTTTCCAGTCGGTCAACACAGATTGTGCCCAATATTTACAATAGGCGGAAAACAATGTTGGTTGGTTGGTTCCTCAGTTTAGGGGCTGCGACAACGCGGTCATGTAGTCCCGTGTACTTTGGGTGTGTATAGAATCTGTCTGATAGCCGGTGTTAATTGTGATGGCTGTATTAGTGTGAGTTATTGGTAATTCAGGTGAGGACTGCAGAAAAATGTAAAGTGGGAGTGAATATTCAAGGAGAAATAATTTCAACTCTGAGATTTTCCGATGACATAGTCATCTTGGCCGACACGCCTGAGGATTTGAATGAGTTTTTGAATGGTATGGACTCCGTCTTGAGGAAACAATCCATGATGAAAATTAATAAATGTAAAACAAAAATATTCGAATGCAGTCGAAATAAATCAGAAACCTCTATGGACATCAAATTGGCAGGTGAAAAGCTAAAGGAAGTAGGACAATTCTGTCGCTTAGGAAGCAAAATAACCAGTGATGGACGAAGCAAAGAGGATGTAAAAAGTAGGTTAGCTCAGGCAAGGAAAGCATTTCTACAGAAAAGGAATCTGTTGACATCGAATATAGATTTAGGTATTAGGAAGTAATTTTTGAAGGGCTTGGTCTGGAGCGTGGCACTCTATGGAAGTGAAACTTGGACTATTGGTGCAGCAGAAAAGAGGAGAATTGAAGCGTTTGAAATGTGGTGTTACAGGAGAATGATGATCAGATGGGTAGATAGAGTTACAAACGAAGAGGTATTAAGACGAGTGGGAGAGGAGAGATGTTTCTGGCGACTGCTAATGAAGAGAAGAGATAGGTTGGTAGGACACATACTAAGACACCCAGGAATAGCAAGCTTAGTTATGGAAGGAAGGGATGAGGACAAGAACTGTAGGGGTAGACCAAGGTTAGAATATGTTAATCAGATTGCCTCGAATGTAGGGTGTGGTAGCTATGTAGAGATGAAACGATTAGCTCAGGAGAGGGAGTCGTGGAAAGTTGCATCAAACCAGTCAAAAAAACTGAAGATCCAAACAACTGCAGACGATCAATTTCAAGTAGTTCCTACTTTTTCTACCAAATGCTACCGTCAACGACACCTAGCTGCGAACTTGGTTACTAGATGCCACCGCAACCGGCACCTGGCGGCGAACGTTGGAACTAATATAGCGTTATCAAATACAAATTTTGGCTTCACACAAGTGTAGTTAGTGGAAGGTCCTTTAACATGCCATAAATATATGACATGGGCCCGCCGGCTTTTTTCCCCTCCGAAGGAAGGTATACTGAGGGATTTTAACGCTCTTAAAAAATCGGACGACTTCAGCCGGGTTTGAACCCGCGACCTTGGGCATAGAAACTCAGTATGCTACCAACAACGCGATCGAAGCCGCCATCCGTGACTTTACCTTACGTAAAGAGAATTAAGATATCTGCTCCTTAAGCTCAGTATCACAGTGAAGGTGTTCAAGGCCGGAGGTCATGCGCTCGAGTCCCACTTGGTCGGTCATTTAAACTCTCCAAAAGTTTTGAATGATTTTTTAAACGGTATGGACTCAGTTTTGGGGATGGAATTCATGATTGAAAATCAATAAAGTGAAATAGAAGTAATGGAATACATCCGAAAGAAATCAGAATCCCCTACTGACATCAAATTGGTAGGTGAAAAGAAAAACTAAGCAAAATAAACTTTGATGCAGAAAGCAAAGATATAAGAATTGGACTGGCACAGGTAAGGAAAGCTTTTCTGTGGAAAAAAAATTTGTTGACATCTAATATGGATTTAGGTATTAGAAAATTGATTTTGAAAGCCTTTATTTGGGGGGATTTTGGCACTCTATGGAAGTGAATGTTGGACGGTTGGTGGAGCAAACCGGATTAGAATTGAAGCATTTGAAAAGAGGTGTTGGTCGCTATGGGGAGCGCAGGCCCCCAGTAAAAAATAAAAATTAATGAGCTCAATTTTTGAAAAAAAAAAAAAAAAAAGAGAACATGTAATGCCAACTTGAAAAATTTTAAAAACTCGACCAACCTAACGTAAAAAAATCAAAAGTCATATCAACCTAACCTAACAAAAAGTACTAACCACCTAACCTAACGGCAAAAAATCTACCAACGTAATCTACGTAAAAAATTCTAATAACCTAACCTAAAATAAAAATAAACAAGAAGTTCCGTTAAGAACTATACAGCCTACTTTTCATGCCAATGATTATTCTACAGAATAAGGACCTATCTAGAATAATGACGAAATTAAGTTGCTAATATCGAAATTTCCAATTAGTTCGAAATACTGTATACCTGGCATAATGTATCCTAATAGAGCACTACAGTTGGCAGCCCTGATGACTGAATATATTCTTAGTTCCATCTCTTAAGGTACAAAATACAAAATTTGGTTGAAGTCCAATGAATCGCATGGACGTTACATGCAGTTAAACATTGGATCTAACAGCGCGCGTAAAATCATGTTGGCAACAATGTCATGCATGTATTGGTCAGAAATAATCTAAAATAATATGATCTATTGTTGTGCCAATTTTGAATGAAATCCATTAGTTAGTATAGAAGTTACATGCATTTTAAAATTGGACCTATCAGCAGGCTTAGAATCATGTTGGCAGCACTGACGTATATTAGTTACTCCAAATTCGTCTAGAATGCCAGGTACTATACGTGTGCAAATTTTAGAGCTATTGGCTTGCATACTTTCTGATATATTGATATTAGGGTAACAAAAATAGGGACAGCACATATTAACAGTTGGCAGCCCTGGTTGCTCCTTAGAATACGCATAGTCATATCTGTTATGGTACACATAACACATACGAAATTTGGTTGAAATCCAAATGATAGTATGGAAGTTGCATGTATTTAAAGTTGGACCTGTCAGCAGGCTTAGAATCATGTTGGTAGCACTGACGTATATAAGTTACTCCAAATTAATATAGAATGTCAGGTACTATACGTGTGCATAGTTTAAAGCTGTCGGCTTGCATACTTTCTGATATATTGGTATTTGGATAAAATAAATTAGGAGCATTTATTAACAGTTGGCAGCCCTGGTAGGTCTTAAGAATACGCTCAGTCATATCTGGTTATGTACACTTACAACATACGAAATTTGGTTGAATTCCAATTGATAGTGTAGAAGTTATATGCATTTAAAAATTGGACTTATCAGGAGGCTTATAATCATTTTGGCAACACTGCCATGTTTGGCCTCCTGGAAATTAAACTGAAATATTATGGTCTGTACGTGTGCCAATTTTGAAATAGCTCCCATTCATACTTTCCAAGATATCCAACATGGAGCTCAAATTTCAATTGCGATTTTTTAGCAGTTGGTAGCACTGACATCATTTTCAAATATGGCCGTGAGATATTCAGGTGTAGATCTTTACTCCTACCAAATTTTGTTTCGATTGCTGCAGCCGTTTAGGAGTTGATAGGGGGGGACACACACACAGCCAGACAGACAGACAGAAGGACAGACAGACAGACAGACAGACAGACACACATTTGCCCGATCTCATAAGTCTACTTTTTTCTCATTTTTGCAAAATGTGAAAAGTAGGCTAAAAACAATACCCTACCATGGTTATAATACGTTAAACTGGTTGACTCGGATGTGGTGTGTGGTAGTTATGCAGTTATGTCATGGAGTGCTGCAAAGACTGAAATTAATTTTACTCCCGGTACAATAAAGGGCCTAATGGCTGTAAGCTACAATTTTCCTCATAATTAGCCACAATTCACCGTCCTTGGTTAAAATTGCAAACACTCCAGTCATTTCATTTCATTTCGTATTAAACAGAAGCGTGGTTTGCATTGATAGCGCCTTTAGAGTGCAGGTCAAGTTATTTCAGATGCAACGTATTGAATCATTCGATCTACGATCGGAATGGGTTGAAATACACCCTGGATTATATCAATCATTCCAATGAGAGGGGGGGGGGGAGCGGGGGGATGGGTTACTGAACAATATGCGAATATCAATATCAAGACTTCAATTTGTAAAAAATAATTTCTTGTGATGGACTTTGAAACTAACTAAATTACGACGTGATCCAGATGTAGATTTTTATACAACCAAGCCGTTGTTAAACGCCTTCTTAAACTAATTCTTGAGGCACTGAACTTGCCCAGTTCTGATTAGAGAACTTATATCAAAAGGAGATTTTGTTGTCATTATTACAGTATCTTTAATCATTGCCCCAGAGGAGTGTGTCAGGCCTCGGCAGCCGGCACAGTCCATATCCTCGCCGCTAGATGGGGGCTTCATTCATTCCATTCCTGACCCAGTCGGAGACTGGAAGCAGGCTGTGGATTTTCATTCATTACAGTATCAATGGACCATAACGTCTTGATTTTTTCCCAACTTCCTGTTTTTCATAATTTAGTTGAACCCTGTTCTTTCATTAGTATGCAATTCTGGCTCATATCTTATAAAATATGTTAAAATTGGTTGAAATTAATGTGTTTACAACTTGATATTCTGCGCAGAGAAGTTCTGTAACATCAATGGACCAGACCTTAGATCCGGGTCTGATTATCTACTGTTTCTATGGTTCTCAGCTAAGTAGTTTCTTATCTGCATTGGTGTGATGTCCCGTTAATGGTAAAATGTTATCCCTGTGGTAGCCTCTTCTACGACATCCTTAATCCTTCTTGATTCTGACGAGATTATGTGCATCGAATTCTATCATTATATTGCGTGTAGCGAAATCTCCCCTTATGGTTTACGAAGCTACGCGTTAAGTAACCTTTAGCTATGATCACGATCCATAGCTTTTCCACCCCTATGTAAAATAACAACATTTAAGTAGAGACTGTGTTTTTTGATAGGTAAAATATATTAATGATCTTAACTTCGAACTGTACTCCAGTGGGTGGGGCTGCAAAAGGCGTCTGTTCTCCATGTCAGGGGCGGCCTCATTATGTGCTGGCAGCAGCTATAAAATGCTTGGCGACAGGCTATGTGACAAGCCGGCTGTAAACAGAATTCGTCACATCCCCATGACATGCTGTCTGAAGGATCTGAACTAAAGGCTAGGGAGTCCCCCAGAAGCGACGCGCAACGACGAGGCCCGGTTGGCGCGAGAAGTATGCAAGGGTTACTGTCGCACGGGCTAAACAAGCTAGCTCCTACATCCCGAATTGCATCACTTAATGTAGGCACTATGTCTGGACGTCACAACGAGCTAGCGAAAGCGCTAGAAATGAGGCGCATCGATGCCTGTGCTGTACAGGAAGCACGGTGGAGTGGTGATAAAGCGTACAAAATTGGGTGCGGATACAAGTTGTATTATAATGGTAGACATGGGACTACCAGTGGTGTGGGAATTGCAGTATCAGCACAGGTTGATGGTTCTGTCCCCGAAGTCCAACGGTATGATGATCGTCTGATGAAAATCGTCTACATCGCTGATGGAAGAAAAATCCACCTCTTCAGCGCCTATGCTCCTCGGGCAGGCATAACGGCAACGATCAAAGACGCCTTCTGGGCGTTGCTTGACGAAAATACCGCTGAAGTGCCCTTAGAGGACTACCTCATAGTTGCAGGCGACCTAAATGGAAATGTTGGTCGCTTGAAAGAAGACCATGCCGCCCATGGCGGATTCGGATATGGTGAGAGGAACGACGACGGCCTGAGAATTCTAGATTATGCGGAAACACAAGGTTTAATAAACGTGATTCACATCTAATCACATACTACAGCAGCACAAATACAACACAAATAGACTACATTCTAGTCAGGCGCAATGACCTTACAGATGTGTTGGACACTAAAGTCGTCCCTTACGAAACAGTTGCGACCCAACACCGACCACTTACCTGCAAGCTCCGTGTAAAGCCGCCAATAGTATTACAGGCAGGAACAGGACCGGCGAGAATCAGATGGTGGCAATTTAAAGAAAAGGGAGAAGAAATCATTAGATGTCTTACGCTGCCGCCGATTACAACTGTTGAAGAAAGCTGGACAAAAATTAAGAAAGCTGTTCACGAAGCCACGCATGCAGTTCTTGGACTTACGAAGCCAGGAAGACGTCGGATTGATAAGGACACATGGCTTTGGAATGAAGCAGTCAAAACTGCGGTACGCAAGAAGGAACAGCTTTACCACGATTTTATGGAAGACAAAACACCTTCTCGTTGGAATGCTTACAAAATAGCCCGCGGGGAAGCGAAGAAGACTGTTGCTGCGGCAAAATCTGCTCGGTACGCAGACCTCTACGCGAAGCTGGATACACGCAAGAGAGAGCAGGACATCTATCGCCTTGTCAAATCCAGGCACCATAACTCTCAAGATATCCAACGCTTCTATGGCATCAATGACGGTAAGGGCGTTTTGCTCGTCGACTGGAAGAAGGTGAGAGAACGTTGGTGAAATTACTTTCAGAAGGTCTCAACAGAGGAATTTCATCACAACCAGATACCTGTCGCTATTGCTGTCGAAGGTCCTATCAAACCTATTGATGTCAGAGAGGTTGCAGGTGCCTTGAAACAAATGAAACCAGGGAAGGCAACTGGTCCAGATGACATCGCGGCGGAGCTATGGTGCTCTCAGAAATGGGATCCAGCGGATTGGTTGGCAAGACTCTTCAACCAAATTGTCAAAGAAGGACGAACGACACTTGATTGGCAACATAGCATCACGATACCCATCTTCAAAAAGAAGGGAAGTCCAGCCGAGTGTGCTAATTACTGTCCAATTCGACTCCTCTGTCATACCATGAAGGTCTTTGAGCGCATTCTTGATAAGAGGATCACCCAGGACGTGCGATCACCCAGCCGACCAAAAACCAAGCTGGATTTGTGAAAAAATGAATCATAACAGATGCAATTCACGCCAAACGGATTTTAGTTGAAAAGCATCGTGAAAAGTATAAGCCGTTGCACCTTGCTTTCTTAGATCTCAAAAAGGCTTTTGATCGTGTTCCGCATGCCTTGATCTGGTTGACTCTTCGACAACATGGCATCCGAGAGTACCTTGTCAACTGGATAGAGTTGCTCTACGCTGAGCCAAGAAGTTACGTCCAAGCCGCCGCAGGAGCGTCAGAAAACTTCCATGTAACAGTTGGTGTTCATCGAGGTTCGGCCCGGTCAACATTGCTGTTCATTATGGTCATGGACACGGTTACTGCAGATCTACAACAACCGTTACCTTGGACCATTCTTTACGCCGATGACGTTATGTTGGCCAATCAAAATAAGATGGATCTCCAACATCAAGTCCAGGAATGGAGTGTTCGGTTAAGTCAATATGGCCTGCGGCTTAACAAAGCTAAAAGAGAGATATATGACAACGGATGTAGGAGAAATCGGAACAATCCAAGTCGACGGCGATGATCTGCCTCGAACGACAAAATTAAAGTACCTTGGCTCTACGATAACTGCTGAAGGTCGTCTAACCGAGGAGGTCAACGTAAGAATTAATGCTGCGTGGATGAAGTGGCGAACAACGACAGGTGTCATATGCGATAGCCAGATGAAAGACCACCTGAAATCGAAGATTTACCGCACTGTCATTCGTCCCGTGGCGCTTTATAGTACTGAATGTTGGCCGACCACGAAGGAAGCAGAACGTCGGCTAAGTGTCACGGAGACCAAGATGCTTAGATGAACAGCTGGCATAACTAGTTTGGATCACATCCCCAGTGAAAGAATAAGGGAACGATTTGGTATCGCGGCAATCAATAACAAAATGCGTGAGGGTCGTCTGCGATGGTTTGGGCATGTGCTACGGTCAGGAGCAGACACCATTGCAAAACAGGGCTACACACTAGAGGTCACCGGGGAAAGACCAAAGGGTCGACCGAGATAACGTTGGGCCGATACACTGCACAGGGATCTGAAAAGTGTCAACCTACATCCGGACATGGCTCATGGCCGAGTAAAGTGGAGACAGCGGATTCTAATAGTGGACCATGCCACGAGGCGGGACAAATGCTAAAGCAAAAGAAGAAGAAGAACTTCGTTCAAAAATGTTTTAATTCCTACCCTCGTTTCGATTGCCTTATTTTCATATCTAGACATAGCGGCTTTGGTGGCGTCGTCGGTAGCATGCTGAGCTTCCATGCCCTAGATCACGGGTTCAAACCCGTTAAGAGCGTTAAAATCCTTCAGTATGCCCTCCTTCGGAGGGGAAGTAGAGTCAGCGGTCCCATGTCATAGATTTATGGCATGTAAATGAACCTTCCACTAATTAAACTTGTGTGAAACTAAATTGTAGGTTAGATTTCGTTGAAACGCTCTATCAAAAGTATCAACGTTCACCAATAGGTGTCAGTGACCCTCTGGCGAGTCGAATATGTACTCGGACACTCCCGGCAATAAAAGCCATACGCTATATAAATCCAGACATAGGGATTCGAACTTAGAGTTTCATTTCCTTGTTGTAATTTTTATTTTGCCGTCCTTGACCCAGTTTTTCATTATGGGATCATGTTTAATTCACTGCCAGCTGGCAGTGGTTCAAGTATTCGGATGACTGACGATATTTTATTCTTTTGATGAGACAGTGCTCCCACATCCATTTAGGCTTTGAGTAGTAGGCCAGAGGATACGATAGGACTTTCAAAATTGAGGCAGTTGATTTGGTTTGTTTTCTCAGTTTTAGCTTTTCTGTTGCGTATTTTATCTTGGTCTCGACACCGGAGTTTGTTTAGTCTTATGCCATTTAATTGTCTTTCTTTAAGGGGATTGTATGACCCTTGTCTTGAAGAATTTAACGTAAGTGTAATGTGTTGGTGATTTTTCTGGTGTTGGTAATTCGCTCTTGTGTTTTTGGTGGGGTGGTTTAGGGTTGATCATTATTACTTGATTTTCTTGGCATTCTTTGAGGTTATGTGGTTTATTTGATAATCAGACATTCGTGTTCCTTCTTTATAACTTCAAGGATATTGAAAGGGACCACTTCATACATATACGTATGAAAATCCACAGCCTGCTTCCAGTCTCCGACCGGGTCAGGAATGGAATGAATGAAGCCCTCATCTAGCGGCGAGGATATGAACTGTGCCGGCTGCCGAAGCCTGTCGCACTCCTCTGGGGCAATGATTAAATGAATGACAGATGAAATGAAATGATAGTGGAGAGTGTTGCTGGAATGAAATATTGACAGGGAAAACCGGAGTACCCGGAGAAAAACCTCTCTGCCTCCGTTTTGTCCAGCACAGATCTCACATGGAGTGACCGGGATTTGAACCACGGACCCAGTGGTGAGAGGCCGGCGTGCTGCCGCCTAAGCCACGGAGGCTCTACATATACGTATATGTGTGTCAATTAGTGTGCATAATCGTTGAGAATTATTGTTTATTCAATGTAGGATTGTTTGTTTGCCGACCTTTGAAGTCCTGTAGAGTCCAGCAGATATTCAAGCAGTTATACCTTGCCTGAATATCTTGTAGTTTTGGTTATCAAGGAAATTGACCACATTTGTTAGGAAAGCGTGCTATATTTCAACATATGTTTCTACATATCTTGATTTTTCGACAAAATCTTCCTAAAATATCGTTTAGCACAACGCATTCTTTTCACCAAAATTAGGCAGTGCAGAAATGAGTGGGCACAGTTATCAATGTTACAATGTTACAGCATGAGCTTCAAGGAATACGACTTACCTCTAGGGATGAAGTCTAGAATTTTGTTATTAGTGTTGTTCGACGCCCATTGGTTGATAGCAAGTCTAACTTCTTCGGTTTTATTTTGAAAATCCACCTGTTCAGCTGCTGATAGAAAGTTGTTTTTGGTGGACTGGATGAATTCATCCTTAATGTTAAACCCCTCCTGAGCGTAGATCTTGTTCGCTATTTCCAGAGTCACATTCCGAGGTCGCTGTAAACAAACAAAAAGTACTGCTCTCAGTGGTTCTTTGGTGAGGTACATTAGAATTTTGGGGGTAATTTGATATAGGGGAAGCATTTTGAATGGAGTGCAAGGCCTCCATTTTAGGCAAATTCTCTCATTTGAAAAATAGGTTTATGAGCTCAATTTGAGTTTAATGTATGTATGTAATTATTTAATACACCCGTGGTCACCTGCGTGACCTCAGATTCCACCGGATTATTATTATTAATAATTGTCGCAGTATGCATTGTAATATTTACAGGAGCAACAATACACACATTGTGGGTGGACGCAGAATTTGAGCACAGGGTACCCATTACAAAAGCAGTGCCTCTACTCCCCACATACAGGGTGTCCGGAAGACAGATTCTCACATTTACAGCAGTGTTAATATGCAACATAACAAGAAAACAATGATGTAAACATTATTTGTAAACTTAATATCCTCTGAGATATGGCCCATCTTCTTTACAAGGAGCACGTCTTGCACTCTGAGACCTTTGGCACGAAACAAATAAGAAAACAGTATGAATATCGGCGCTCAAAAGCTAATTTGCATTATCACCTATGTCATTCTGTTGAAATATCTTAGTGTATGCACCGTTGGCATGTGGTGTATTCTTTGAATACACGGTACGAGAGATATAATGTCTATTGCTCTTTGCATGTTCATTTTTTCCTTCCTCCTTGCCAAACACCAACAGTGATCATCTGTTTTCTCCCTGTTGAGCATGTCTCTTATGTCTTCATAAGTATGTTTCAGATATATAACTTCTGTGATCCACCTAGCGCTATCTAGTAGCGAACCTCTGAAGCTACTCAATTCCTCATCGTGCAAGAGGACTTACTTATCCATTTGGCTACCAGATCTCGTTACCATCGTCAGCTATTTTCTCCTTGAGCAAGAGGACTACGTCTACTTCTTTGCTCACCATGCTGCGCTAGTATCATCTATCAACTCCTTGAAGACCAGCTCAGCAAGAGAAGATCAATTTTTTTTGTAATGTTGGCTATGTTTATATGTTCTCCTTTTGTCTCCTACCCCCTCTCTTTCCCCTTTTTCTTGGACTCTCCGTGCTCCGCTGAGCTTCACTCACTTCTACGTCTGCAGTTGACTCGTTCAGTCAAAGCTCCGCTCGAGCTTAGCCTCCTCAAACCAAGAGGCACACCCTCTTCTACGCCATGTTGGCTAGATAGTCTTCATAAGGAACTCCGACTTCAACATGAAATCGAGATAAGTACCATTTTTAAAAAGTTTTAACCTCATCTTCATGGTTTTAACTTTCAAGTGCTTTTAATTATAGGCAGTGTGAAATTATTTACTTGGGGCAATAATCATTCTTCGTGGATTTTGCCATGTTGAGCTTTTACTTGAATAAGCCAACCTTACTAAAAAGAGCTTTTCTTAAGCGATTCAAACGAGAAATCCTCTCGCTACGTGGGATATTATATAATACCCGCTGCCTATAATTATAAACTATTTCCTCCGTTGGATTTTCTCAACCCCATTTTCTGCTAAGGTCGTTCTGGAACCTTCTAGAACTTGTTCTCTATCTGCGAGCCCTGCCGTCATGTATTTCTCACGTACTTGGGAGAATTCTGTTTAAAACTAAATTACTACAACAGTGAATTTTCGTCCTCCGCTGGAACCTCTGGAAAATTCTACGGCGCATTTGATTGTAAATTACAGCTTTTTCAAGAAATAGACTTTCACCTACATAGTGCAATTAGTTATCTCCATAATTGCAATAACTTTTTTTCTCATAAACTTCAGTGTTTCTCTAGTGAACTTTGCATCCATCTTTACAGACTATAGTGTTAATCAGTGCTTGCTCCACTTTTCTACCGCGTCGCGATCGTCCGGTTATATTAAATACGGCCATGAACATTGTTCCTATCTCCCAATGATCTTTCCTTAACCTTCTACTAACAACCATTATTTATGAAATTGTAACTTTTTATAAGGTGTCACTCACGAGGTACCCTTCCAACTTTGCTAGTTTAACATTAAGTAAATTCTGCATAATTGCTTGTGTGATACAAGTTTTAAATCACGTTGTCCCTTTCCTATACATAGGGAAAACAATTCTCTACACTCTTGAGAGAGTCATGTTCAGGTTTCACGAAATGGAAACTGTCCCATTTTTCTCGTGATTCCCAATTAAACATAGGGAGTCTAGAAACTTCCTTTTCACTTTCTCCAGGTTTCACAGTAAGTGACCTGCTCTTTTTGTATAATTCTCATATATTAACTCTGTATAAATATAAGAAGTTGTAGGAACTTCCTTTTTCTTTATGTTTTACAGTTTGTTATCTTCGAAGTTGTTATTCTCGTTAGAATGTTCTTTCGGAGGTTTCGTATGGTACACTGCTTGTACTCCTGTAAATGTTAAAACTTTAATTATTCCATTTTGCCTATTTATGAAATCTTACCAAGATTTTAATACACGGTTAAAAAACCTTAAAAATTGTCAATTGCCTGGAGCAACTGTTTAATGTGGAGAGGTCTGCAACCCTATTTGTTAAAAGGTTCAAATGAACCATGTTTATCAAATTTATATTGCACAATTGTTAATTTCCTCAAACTTCCTGCATTGTTAAATAAATTAGATATTTATTTTTGGATTCATCATTTCTTTGATACTACAGTTAGGCAGGATCCTGGCTTTCCTAGCTCTTCCTAGGTTTATGCCCTCGTTAACGCACAATAAAGCTTTTACTATTTGTCTGGCCAGATCATCACCCTTCCCTATAGTACTTTCATTCGTGCTTGGGAGGAAATACACCACAGGTTCTCTCTGGCAAAGTGCCCAAGTCTTATCTGCGGTTCCCGTCAGCCTCGACCAAGCTCGTTCCTATTTTAGGTATCCGAGCACATATTTGCATTGGCAACTACCTTTAAGTGTGTTTTACACTAAATTTATTACTTTTGTGGGACTCTCCTCCTATTCTTCTATCCTTCTTTTCCAATTCCAAAATCTACTTCCTTCTTTTCATCATCTTCCCTTGGTGGGTGGGTTATTCCCTAACCTATAATCTACCCAAAATTTGGTACCAGAAACCCGGGAGAGTCCATTTTTTATGTCCATTGTTTGTCAAGTGTCATTTGACAATACTTTGCAAATTTTTAATATCTCCTTTGGATCTTTCAGCTATATCTACGTCATGCAAAGCCTGTGAACGGGAAAGAGGCCGCTCCTGTCTCCTTTGGGGTGTCCTGTTCTTTCTACTCTTTCGCTGTTGCCAACCTGACAGCATCTCCAAGGTTCTACAGTTTCGTGAGTTGTATTTCAATTTATTATTTTTGTCATGGCTCCTGCCGAAAAAGATGAAACTCTTATTGCTAGACGTTCTTCTTATAAAGGGCAACTCACTAGATTCCGAAATTTCATCAGCAAATTAAATCCCGCCGAGTGTGATTTAGATATCTTGACTCATCGCCTTAAGTTGTACGAACGGTCTTATGATTATTATGACCAAATTCAAACAGAGATTGAATCCGCTTGTCCAGAACTGCAATTGGACCGGGATGAGGTCGAACCCTTGTACTTTGAAGGAATTGCAAAGGCCCACCAATTGATCCGCAATATCTCAGAACCGGACACTAAGGTCATCAATCCGGCCCAGTTCGTACCCGCTTCAGTTCACAAGAACAAACCGAAACCGTTACTTCCCAAGATAAGCCTACCGCACTTCTCAGGCAAGGAAGGTGAATGGTATTCTTTTTACGAACTTTACTGCTCTTTAATTCATGAAAATATCGAGATCCCAGACATACATAAATTTTACTACCTCCGTACTTCTTTGGAATCAGAGGCCTTGACCTTGGTAGAGTCACTGCCTTTAAGCGCAGACAACTACCACATCGCCTTTAATCTCCTTAAAGAGAGATATGGCAATTTAAGGTTGAGTGTCGCTCGTCATATCCGCTGTCTCTTCAATTTACCAGCCGTCAAACCTAATGACGTCACATCTTTAAGAGACCTCTTAGATTCTATGCAGTTAAATGTCAGAGCGTTATACCAGCTAAAACAGCCTGTCCAAACATGGGACACCATACTTATTCACCTAGCTACATCAAGATTCGATTTTTCGACACTGAAAGCCTGGGAGATCGAACTCGCCTACAACAAGGAACATTCGTTCGAACACCTCGTTTCGTTTCTCAACAGTCGATGTCAATTCCTTACAGCACTCGCATTTCAGTGCGAAAAAGTCGAAACGAATCCTCAGTGTCAAATTTTTGAAAAAAAAACTTGCTTCTTCAAAGGGACATCAGCCCCCATTTGTCGAAAACAAACAAACCCGTTCTTCTTTTAATCATTCAAGAGAAGATATCAGGCCGCTTAACAAATCGTTAAAATGCACGCTCTGTAAAAAGCTTCACACCTTGTATTTGTGCAAATCCTTTAAAGAATTGTCTGTCGAAGATCGAAGAAAGTTTGTCTTAAACAGCAAACATTGTTTCAATTGCTTATCACCTAAGCATTCTTCTTCGAACTGTACGTCATTAAATCTCTGTTTTCATTGTAAAAAACCGCATCATTCGTTATTGCACGTTCACGATAAATCGAGGTCATCAGCACCCACCTCTTTAAGCTCCTTGCAGAGCCGCTCCGAACAAACTAATGCTTCTTCCTGCATTTCCAACGCCGAAACTTTTCACAGTGCGCAAACCCTGTTGACCACTGTACAATTTGAAATCCAAGATAGATTTGGAAATTGGTTCAAAACCCGTGGTCTTCTCGATTCCGCTTCAACGCACAACTTTGTTTCGAAATCGTTGATTAAAAAACTAGGTCTTTCGTCATCGCCTACTTCTATCAATGTGACCGGCATTGACAATTTGAAAACTCAAGTTTTGCAGTCTTCAAAATTGAAAATCAGAGACGTTTGTCAAAGAAACACCAATCTTAATTTAAACTGTCTCATTCTTACCAGTATTGGTAAAGACACTCCAAGTCACTCCATTAATACTTCCAGTTTAAAGATTCCTTCGCACTTAAGGTTAGCCGATCCTCAGTTTAATGCTCAAGGTCCCATTGATGTACTTCTCAGTGCCAATGTTTTTTGGAACTGCCTTCGCAAACAAACACGCAAGTTATCTTCAACCGTGGTTGCTAGAGACACCGATTTTGGTTGGGTTATCACTGGCGAAATCAAACATACCAGTGTTCAAACCAAAGCACAATGTCATTTCGTCACAGCTGACATAAATCCCATTTCTGAAAAAGAGAACGCTCATGTTTCAAATCTCAATATTTTTGAAAACCACTTGTCGAAACGATGTCTTACCGTGAACAACTGCGCTAACCCCGTAAGTTGTTTAAATGGTTTTTCTTTCTTCCCGCACAAAATGGCAACTCAAGTTCGCCTTGCTTTGTGTTATTTCGTATATCTTCTTATGTCATTTTTTATAGCAGTTAATTGCTTAAACTATTCCTCGAAAACTATCTTCCCCTTGTGTAAAACCATGGCTATCAGTCACCATCACTTTGCTGTACGCTATGTTTCACTTCTTTCGTTATGTAGAAGGATGGCCACGGCCGGCTCCTCCCCCCTTCCTCGCAATTGGAAGTCGCTCATGAAACCGCTTGAAACTCTGAATTCCATTGCATCTAGAATAACTATTCTTATGCATAACCTTCGTCTCAATGTCCCAGCTTGTCTTCTTTGCTCGGAAGAATTAATCTTCTTTTTGGTGAAAATTGTTCGATTTCGTGATCCTCTCAATTATGCGAAATTGATTTCCTACTTTATTTCATATAGCTTTAAATTGTTTTTTCACGTCCAAGTTACGATTGGTTGCATGTCGTGTCACTCGTTCTGCCTTAAGTTACAGCTGACTCAATTAGTGTGTGTGCACTTTGAACTGCTTGTTTTTGAGACTCCTGTGTATACCAGTCTGAGGAATGCCATGTTGTTGTTTATTTCCTGTATGATTGACACAGTTCAAAACAAGTTTCTCTTATCTCAACTTTGGCTGATTGCCAAGCATTGTCTGGTGAGTCGCTACTGCAAGTACGGAAGCTGTTTACCTAGTTCCCAAAATAAACTCGTTCCGCTTAAGGACTCGTTCAGCTATTTATATGCCTTATCTCGTTGTACTATGTGTGTCAAGGCTGTACTTGTTTACTTCTCTTACTTACTCATGCTCGTATTCCATAACTGCTTTGATCCCTGTTTCAAAACTTCGTTGCGTATTTCTCACGCGCGTATGTATTGCAATTTGCTTGCATATTTTGCGATCTTAATGTTCATTGATGAACAAACTTGTTTTTTCTCGACGTCACATTCGATGTGTTTTTGTATTGTGCCCATTTAGCAAGAAATATGCCAATCACAGTATACCAGCGTAGCTCAATTCGGGATTTCGGGGCAGCGGTAAGTTCCCCCACTCTGTGACTCACATATTTTGGATTAATTAGAGGATACACTTGCAAAAATAACAACAAAATCAACTCCTATTTAAACACATTTAATTAATAAAATTAATGGCGCTACAAACAATTAAACAATTTAATTACTGACCCAAATATCAACTGCTTGTTCCAAATGAACAAGGGATCACAAAATAAAATAAACAAATATTGAATTCAAAACCTGTGGTTTCCACATAAACCAACAATTCTTACTTAGTCTCACTTCCATAAAGCACTAACATTAAGTTTACATAATTCTGAGCTCTTTGGCTCCATGCATTTACATTATTACGGTGTCATCCTTGCACACCTCAAACACTAGCTTTTATATTTTCTTATTTCTCAAGAACAAATATATAATTATATTTAAAATCTATGTTAATTATCTGATTCAATATTTTGGGCATGTCCACACATTCAGTTGTCATCATCTCTCTTTATTTCACAAACATATTAAGGTAATCAGAAAATCAATTGTGTACTCCAGAGCGTGAAGGTACTTGACACAGTCAAAAAACTATAGTTACTCCCGAACTCAGTTGCCTTCAATCAACTCGTGGAATCCCACGTCCTTACATTATTACAATAGGGATTGTTATTTATCTCTTATGTCTTAAATAGACCATTATCATATAAGAAACTACGATCTGAACCGGCAAACGAAATATCTATCTTTAAGGACCTCGGTTCAACGCCCGGGTCGTTTACAACTTTAAACACTCCTGGTGTATTCGTTTCTCTTTAAAACAGCTTACGAGACGGTCTCAGTTCCTTCTCGCTTTAAGAAGGCTAGACTCCACTACATGGGGTGCGATTTATGACACGTTAGGGTGGGGAGACATCCCGCCTGACCCAACATTTAGTAGCTTATTTTCAAGGCTTTCAAAACAAACCTTTCCATTCATTCAGTTCTGGGGAGACCGGGCTTTATTGTACCGTATACATTCAAACAACTATTCTTTGGTTCACAGACCATTTTTATATCCTTGGCATTTATTAATTATGAGAGGGTCCTCATTGATTGGGAAGATTAAATACACATACGACGACGAAGAATTTCAGGGGCTTTTATCATAAGAAGATCCTGCATTCGAATCTCTTCAGGTGCCTCGGGAACTAATCCCGTACAGAGGGCTTATACAAAATGCGATTTAGAGTCGGCCGTGGCCCGTATGACATACGCTCAATAATACCATATATTAGCTCCCTTTTTAAATACATACACAATGCCTCGTGATACCATATCACAAATAGAGGACTTACACAATTATCAATTCACTGCAATCAACTACCCTCCATAAGTAATGTACCAAGTATTTAACCACTACGCGTTCCTAGCGTGACACTTTAATATTATATTTGCGCTCATTATGCGTTATGCATTATTTTAAGCCGAAATGTCTTCCCAAGAACTGGTAAAATCTTTTTAGTAACAATTCATATTATTTTAATTCACATATTAATCTTTCCATGGTCGATAAATCGCTCCCTATTTTAAAATATTCCATTGAACCTCATTTCTTACACATACGTTAAGGCTTAACGTTCTTATGTTCATATCAATTTATTTGATTTTTATTTAACATTTCCATATTTAATTATTATTATTATTATCTTTATTCTTTATACAAGCTCAAAGGCTATTTCTTTCATATCTCAACTTTACTTTATTCAACGTCTTTCATGATAATTAAATGATATTTCTTTTGCTCTTATGACATTTGTTAAATCCATTAACCCTTTATTCACATATTTCCTCTACGGGAATTACTCTTTACATCATTATTCATAATTTCTCTATTTATTTATTTATTGTTCAGACCGTATTCTTGATTATTCAGTATTCATTCATTAAAACACATCCCTTTCACTCAAAACTCCGGTGAGTTGTACACAATCAATTTCTGACACCAAAATAAAAATGAATTTTGTACTTACATATTTTCAGATCATCCCATGATCTTAAATCTGGTGTGGCGTTTCATTTTTGGGCCCACTTCGAACTGTTTACACCATGTTGAAGGTATTCATCTTACTTAAAAACACTTTTTGACCTATATCTAGAACACTTAATATTGACGACATTTTTATATACTGGTGTGTCCCTTTTGAACACATAATAACACTAAAAATATTATCTAACACACAATCTTGATTATTTTACACTTCACAATGACTCGATCACTAGGCCGTACTTCTGAGCCTAATCACACGTGATCTTCTTAAATTCCCGTTTCCAAGGGTGAGATTTATCCGATGTCGGCTTCCTATTCTGAAGAAATCGAAAGTCCCGAAACATCTACTGTTCCCTGGAGTTCAATTCTGCTATTCCTATCCTGGATAACTGGCTATTATCTCGCTTGAACGGCTTCTCTGTAGATCTGTCTATTGATCCTAACGAGAGTCTATATGGATCGAGGTCTCCTCTAAGACCTATAGATTAGTTTCTAGCAGCTAGCACTTTTTGATTCTAGTACTATTATAATTGTTCGCCTGCTATCTGGAGCTAATGCTTATAGTCTCCTATTCTATTTATTTGAACTGTTTTTTAACGCTCCTACGTTCGAACCTTATTCTGTTCTTCCTTTTTAGGTTGCTTCAACTTAAATAACAGTTTATCTGTCTGGTACGATACTTCCGTACGTTATGATCTGTTCGTTACATTTAACGACCTATCGCCTTTAAGTCCGACGTTCGCAGCCTGCTCTGACTATATCTTGCGAATCTTCACTTTAACTTGTATACAGTCGGCCTAAATCCTATAATTAGGATTTTCCTAATACTTCACTACGGCGATACTTTTAATTTTCGTCTTGACGGCTCCTTATGGAGGCAAGCAAGTCGTTACTACTGTGACGCCTGTGGCTATTTGATCTTACTTCGGTGATGTAAAATAGCGTTTTCTCCCCTCAAGGAGCACTGGCAGCTGTTATCGATGTAACACAGAGTCACGTCCCTTCACGGACTGTCGGAATGATTACTTCTACGTCGTGGAGCAGCACTTCCCCTCACGGAATGCTTGTAGGACTGATGCGATGTGACGTGATACAGCACCTCTGGCTGTCTGAATACTGCATGATTGGCTTGGAAACGCCCGAAGCTTTATACTGTTTTACTACAAAAAAATAAGACTCAAGCCTTTTCTGTGGTCAACTTCTAAAATAATGGTGCCACAATTATAAAAATTATACCTTCCGAAAGCTCGTCTTCTCAATGTCTAATGATCTTATTGCACCTAAGAATCGATCGTGCAATTCGGAGATATTAATTAATTTCTCGTCCTCAATTGTGTGGGTGTTGCATTCTTTTTGATCTCTCCCCTCCACAGAGGCTTAGGTAATTCACCGATGACGTCGTCTTACGTCGGCAGTTTATTTCTGCACAATTATTACATGGTTTCTCTATACTGAAAAATCTCTCATTCAATATAATTCACTGTACTGTGCTTGTTCACTCATTATTATGCTCGTAAACGTGTTAATTTTAATTATTCCTCTTCTGGTGCGTATGCGACGTTGTCAATTTCCAGCCACGTCAGCTTGAATTCCGATTCAGGCTTCTCTTTCTATCACGGCGGAAACTTCCACTCAGTTATTAATACTCGTGACCGGCCCTCTCTGAAATGTTGAGTGGGGTGATCTCATCTAAGGAGCAGCTGTCCCTAGCCGCTTGCACAATGTTAAGCTATATTCCTGGCTTAAAATCTTTCTCCGTTCCTTTAGGAAACTATACGTTTCTTTCATTTCTTCCTTAAGGACATTGGTTCGACCATCATGGACCCGATGGCCCATGGGTTCATCTCTCCCCTCCTTAGGTAAATAAATTTTCGAGAATTTTGAGGAAATTTATTTCAATTTAATTTGTATTTCCTTTCCGTCGAATCAATCATAACGTCATCCGTATTTACTGTTGTTTTTACTTCCTTTGAGTCGTATCCGGTAATTGTGTAGGTCGGGTATGCTCTGTCCCTACCCTTTCTTTCTTTCTTTCTTTATTTGTCTGGACTTTAAGTTCCCAGAACCTCATTCTCCCTTACGGGTTTGGTCTATCCCTACCCGTTTCCTTATTTCATCATTTTCTTTTCTTAACTTGGAATTTTCTTCTTCAATAAATTCAATTATTTCTTTAATTTCCCAATATACTTTCTCCAATTCGCATTCGCACTCGAATGCTTGAGCTCTATTTTCTATTTCTTTTTCATTCTTATTTATGTCAAAAGCGGATTCATCTCTAAATGTTTCCATGACCAGGGCTTGTTCATTTTCTTCATCAAAATCTTCGGGAGGGTAATATAATTTCAAATTCGCTGAATTCATAGTCACTTCGTGATCCGTTTCACAGTGCCGAATTCTATATGCGTTATTCCTCAAATCTCTGATTATCTGATATGGTCCGTGGTACATTTTCTGGAACTTCTTGTACACACGGTTCCCTGGATCCGAAATGGCTGGTCTCTTCACTAACACCATTTCTCCTGCTAATAATGGTCGATGATACCTCTTATGCCTATTTCTTCTCTGCCTCCTGTCGGCTTGAGCTTTTAGATGCTCAAAGGCTCTCCTAATTCGTACATCTCTTCCCGGCTGAGCGTCTGCTGGTCTAGGAATTACCAGATTCCAAGGTCTTTCTGGTTGCTCATTCCGATGTAACGTTATGGGTATCTCTCCTGTGGATTCATGGATTGTATTATTTATACAAAATTCAATAATATCCAAAATATCTATCCACTTCCAATTTTCTTCGGCACAGTATATTCTACAATACTTGGCCGTTTCTCTCATAACTCTCTCTACAGGGTTTGCCTCAGGATGGCGAATACTTGACAAAATTTGACGTATCCCAAGTCTTTCTAATTCTCGTCTGAACTCTACACTGGTGAAACAACTGCCGTGATCCGACAACAAATTCTCAGGTTTCCCCAGAATCGGTATCACTTTTTCTTTAAGTCGTTTTAACACCTGTTTGATACTAGTCTTCTGTATGGGAGCAAGGACAACCATTTTAGTGAAGACATCCATAGCCACCATTATGTGTCGATTTCCTCTTCTTGCCTTTGGCAAAGGTCCAAAATTATCGATAGATATGATTTGGCCAGGCCTTTCAGGCAACAATGGTATAGGCTTCTGTCTCATCAGAAATGCATTAGGTTTAATCCTTTGACATAGATCACATGTCTTTAGCGTGTCCCTTACAGTTTCTCTCAGTCTCGGCCATATAAATGCTTCTTTCAGCATCGAGACTGTTTTGTCGACTCCCATATGTCCGAACGATCTATGGGCTAACCATACTATTTTCCTCTGCAAAATTACAGGTACAACAATCCTTAACTTCGTATGGTCAGAGTCCACAAACTTATATAATAACCCATTATAAAACGTGTAGTCCTGTGCTATCTTCTCAGCTTCCGTGTACGCTGGTGTTCCTCTTATCAAGCTTCCCTCAAGGAATGATATGAGCATGTTCATCCATGGATCCTCCCAATGTCTTTGACTCATGCTTCTTAACTCATTAAGAGTACGCTGATCCCTGTTTTCCAAATCTATAGCCATTACTTCCTCTTCTATGGACTCTGGCTGTCTACTTAAGTAGTCTGGAACTAGGTTTTCCTTTCCTGGGCAGTACTCTATCTTGACATCAAATTGTTGAATATATAAAGCCCAACGCATCAACCTTTGACTGGATAAATCAGTCTTCATCAAAAAGGTTAAGGCTTTATGCTCCGTCCTTAGAATGACCTGAAACCCATATACGATCTTCCGCCAATATTGCAACGCGTGTAATATCGCTAACAGCTCGATCTCGCTGATCGTATAATTTTTCTCGTGTGGTTTCAGTCTCCGACTTGTGAAAGCTAGATAGTTCTTCTTATCAGGGTTTTCCGGGTTCTCCTGATATAGCATTGCCCCTATTCCAATCTGGGATGCATCTGTCTGAATGATAAATCTCTGATTAAAATCAGGATATCCTAGCTTCACGTAATTTAAGAGCATTTCCTTGGCCTCCACGAATGCTTTCTCTGCTTCCTCCGTCCATCTCCACTTGCCCCCCTTCTTCAGAAGGTCCTGTAGTGGTGCAACAGTTTTGGTGTATGATGGACAGTGTCCTGAGAAGAACCCAATCAATCCCAAAAACTGGCGAACGTTCTTCACTTTCAAAGGCCTTGGAAAATCCCTTATCGATTCCAATTTGCATGGATTTGGTTTAACACCATCCTTGTCAATCACATGCCCTAAAAATGTCACTTGCCTTTGACAGAAGTTCGACTTCTTTAAATTTATCTTAAAATTTGCCCTTCTTAGGTCTTCTAATAATTTCTTCAAATTCACTAAATGTTCCTCAATGTTCTCCGAGGTAAGCAAAATGTCATCTACGTATCGGATAGTGCACTCTTTCACTTCCTCTGACAGGTTTCGATCCAGCGCTCTTATTAATGCCGATCCTGCAGTCTTTAATCCAAACGGACATCTTCTAAAGCAGTATGTTTGTTGATCGAACTGAAATCCAGTCAACAAGCTGGTTTTCTCTTCCAGTTCGAGATGATGATATGAAGAAGTCATGTCAATATTCGTAAAAATCTTCTTGCCTTTAAACTTCCTCAGTATTTCTTTTATGGGTGGTGCCGAATCATTTTCTGGTATAATTTTTGCATTTAGATTTCTGGCATCTAAACACACCCTTACTGAGCCATCCGGTTTACTCACAATCACTAATGGACTAACATATGGTGTCGCCATCTTTTCTATAACACCTGCATTCATCATCTCCTGCAGTGTTTTCTTGGTTTGTGGGTAATGTTTTTCCGCAACCGGGTATGGTTTTTGTTTGAACGGTGCCCAATCATTGACTTGGAACGCGTATTTAAAATTTTCAATCTTCCCTGGCTTGGAATCAAATACGTCCCTATAATCCAATAATAATTTCTTTAACTGTTCCTTAATTTCGAGGCTGACTTTAGCTTCCTCCACTTTTCCCGACAGGTTGGTCTCGAACTCATTTTCCACATTATCTTCGAGTTCTATGTTGAGGACTTCAAATATTTTTTCTATATCCTTATAATCTTCCTCAATCACTTCTTCCATATGCCATACCTGTTCTGCTAGTTTCGCCTCCTGATCCTGTAAGTTAATGTTTTGCTCATCCACATCCTCTCTTTGAATTCGAATGCAGTTTTGCGCTAGGTCTATAATGACCTTGTTCTCACGGATAAAATCAATACCTAATATGACATTATACGGTAATTGATTTACCAGCAAAAAGCACTGCGAAATTTCAGCGTTACCCATGATTAAATCAATGTATACCTGAAATTTACATGTCAAAGATTTTTCAGGGATAATTCCCTTAATCTTTACACTTGATGTGGGAATCTTTAGTACTCGGCCCCTTGTTTCCAATTCATTTAAAAGGGTTTGTGTAATTAGACTTATTGTGGATCCAGTATCAATCAATGCTCTGACCAGTAATCCTTCTATCCTAAGCATAATTATAGGTAGTTCTCTTTTAACAGGTGGGATTCCTTCCACATCCTCGTTAATTAGTTCATCTGGTCTGGCTATCCAATTTACAATTTCTACCTCCTCCCAGCTCCTGGTATGTTTCCACTTTTGACAATTTAAATTTGGAGTTTTTTTTATCCTGAGGGCTCCCTTTTTCCTCATTCTTTAGCTGAGCTTGTAGTTCCAAGCTTTGAGCTCCATCTAGTCGGTCGGGTGATTTCCTGTTCTTGATTGCTTCACTCCAACGGACTTTTTGCCTATCAGGTTCATCTGGTCTTTCGTTCATATAACGAAGACTCTCCTGATATCTTTCTTCTATTTCGGCCCGATATTCATCATCCCTATCGTCTGGCCTTACATTTCTCCTGGGATAATTCTCCCATTTCTTTCTATTATCCGGCCTTTGCTGGTTATTGTTATAGGGTCGGCTTTCCTGTTGCCTATAACCCGTCGTTCTAGGATTTCTTCCTCGATATCCTCCCCGGTAATATGGCTGTATCCTTCTAGGCTCCTGGTGCCCATACTCTCGATCTCGTCCTTGAGTATCCGTACTGGTGGACTGATTCCTGGTCGCTGGTTTTTCTCCAGTTTCCTGACTGCTGGCCATGTGTACTTGCTCAGTTTGTCTCTGATGCCGAGGTGTTACGTGCGAAGTCGTCATATCTAACTGACGTAATACGCTTTCCACTTCCACAGCACTTCTGGCTTTGGATGAGATTAGCAGCCTCTGAATCTCATGTGGAAGCTGTCTTGCAATGGCGGCACACAGGTCGTTTTCTGCCGGAGCAATATCCAGTTCGCGGAATTTACACAGCTGAGCGGTGAAAAATTCCGAGTATTTAGTAGGTGCATTGGTGCTGTACTTCCTAGAGTACAGATCTAGCCTTAAATTTTCTTGGACATCTGCTGCCCAATATCGCTTTAAAAATGCTTCCCTAAAGCCTTCCACCGTATCAAAAGTGTATCTAAAGCTTCTGAACCAGGTGAGACAATCACCTGCCAACAGCTTTTCAATAGCTCTCAGTCTCCGATCCTGAGGAACCTTCATTTCATTTAGATACTCTGCCACTTCTTTTAGCCAGTATTTTGGAGTAATAGACATGTTATTACCCGTAAACTTTACTGGTCTGTCCTCATTGGATTTAATAATGTTTATTATTTGGCCATTTGTCTGATTCGTGTACGGGGTTGACATCGCCATTGGATATCCTGGGATCTTATAAGGGCTCTCCCCTCGTAAGTCCCTCTCCGTATCTGTGCCTTGTTCACGGGAATCTACCCATCCTGTCTTTGGAAACTCCTCCTGATTTTCGAATTCTAACTTCCTTTCTCTACGGGCACTTTCTTCATTTGCCATGAGTTGGATTTCCATTTGACTATTCTTCAGTTCCGTCCTCTCCAATCGGGATCTTAATTCATTCTGAATTCTTTCTTGATTCATTTTAATATCTTCCTCTATCTTTTTGAGTTGGAATTTCTCATCCCTGAAGCTATCCCTAAATCCATTTATTTGGTCTTCTACCTCTTTCTTAATGATCTTAGCATGTTGGTCTATAATTTCTGGCTTAACGTCACCTATGGTCTCTAAGCCCTCTCGTATCTCCTTTATTTGCTTCTCCACTTCTTTTCGTCCTTTGACCATATCTATTTTCATTCCTTCAAGCCTTCCCTCGGTCTTCTCTTGACTCTTATATAACTTCATCATTTCATCTTGGACCTGACTAATTTCCTTATTGGTTTTTCCTACATGAACCTTTAATGTTCCGATGGTTTCCTGAACCTCAATAATACCCTGACTTATTTCATTTATTTTATGGGTACTTTCCTTACTTTCGTCCTCTCGTTGTTTTCTTTCACCCTGGAGATGCCCCTCGTAGATACCTAATCTTCGATTTATTTCACCCTCATACTTCTTTAAGTTATCATCTACCTGCCCGGTAAACAGCTCAAATTGATCTTTCATATTCCGCGCATCCTTTATATTTTGATTTTTCATCTCAGTTACCTCAGTCTGAACTACACCGATTTTGTTCTCTAGGGTCCCTACTTTCTCCTCAACCTTTCCAAATCGGGTCCCTAGCTTATTCACGCTTTGTTTTATTTCATCCCGGGATGCCTTACAAATATCGCTGTTAGATTTTATCTGAGCTTCCAATTCTTTCTGCACACCTTGGATCTGGGTTACAAGTTTCTTTTCACACTCATTACCCTTTGTTTCTATGTTAACTAATTTAGTTGCTAACATTTTAAAATTTTCTTTACATGTATTTTGGGACTCTACCATATTTTTGTTCATAGTCTCTATTTGGACTTGTATTCCTGAGTAAACTCCTTTACTTTCCTCTTTAATTTCACTTAACTTAGTCTCCAACTTAGTGTCAAAACCTTGGAACTTGTTATTTATTTTATCTATCTCAGCCTTTACTTCATTGTTCATTGTTACACAGTTAGCCTCGATAGCTTCTAACTTAGTTTCCATGGCCTTACCTTTAACTTCAATAGCTTCTAATTTAGTGCCTATATTAGCACTATCAATTTTTATTGACTCCAAACTTAGATTCATGGATCCTAACCTTTGGTTATTTTCCTCCTGTTGGCTGTCCAACTTATCGTTTATAGATCCTAACCCTTCTTTATTTTCAATCTGTTGTCTATCCAATTTATTCAAACTTTTATTTATGGATTCGAACACTTCGTTATTTTCATCCTTTTGGAGGCCCAATGTCTTGTTTATAGCCTCTAACTTCTCATTGCTATCGGCTTTTATCGCCTCCAAAAGCCCCTGCAATTCCTCACTCAATACCATCTTATGAGAATACAGTGGGCCACAAATGCCACCACACTAGTACATGCTTGAGAGATGATACTCTGAATCCGTGTGTCCCAATTTTTTTTAAAATATTACTTTGGTACGGGTATTCACTTACAACGTACCCTTTTACTACTTTTATTCAATTTCATAAAACCTTTATGGAAGTGTTTAAAATTCAAAATTTCGAAAAACCATTTTTTTTTCAAAAAATGAAAATTTTGATTTTTCGAGAAAAACTCGGGTTTTCCCTAGGAAAACTCAGCCCTGCGTACTGGGCGCCAAAAAGATTAAAGGTTTGCTAGGGGGTTTGATAATGTAATATATATTCAGGGCTGCTCGGTATGAGTTTCCAGGGACCCATGCGGTCAGTTAATATTTTACGTTGTAGCTTTTCCTATCATTACCTTAATTTTACATGATATGACCGACTTAAGTGTTCCTCTAGTTATTAATCCAGCACAGTATTTATATATCCCCCTGTGCCCATTTAGCAAGAAATATGCCAATCACAGTATACCAGCGTAGCTCAATTCGGGATTTCGGGGCAGCGGTAAGTTCCCCCACTCTGTGACTCACATATTTTGGATTAATTAGAGGATACACTTGCAAAAATAACAACAAAATCAACTCCTATTTAAACACATTTAATTAATAAAATTAATGGCGCTACAAACAATTAAACAATTTAATTACTGACCCAAATATCAACTGCTTGTTCCAAATGAACAAGGGATCACAAAATAAAATAAACAAATATTGAATTCAAAACCTGTGGTTTCCACATAAACCAACAATTCTTACTTAGTCTCACTTCCATAAAGCACTAACATTAAGTTTACATAATTCTGAGCTCTTTGGCTCCATGCATTTACATTATTACGGTGTCATCCTTGCACACCTCAAACACTAGCTTTTATATTTTCTTATTTCTCAAGAACAAATATATAATTATATTTAAAATCTATGTTAATTATCTGATTCAATATTTTGGGCATGTCCACACATTCAGTTGTCATCATCTCTCTTTATTTCACAAACATATTAAGGTAATCAGAAAATCAATTGTGTACTCCAGAGCGTGAAGGTACTTGACACAGTCAAAAAACTATAGTTACTCCCGAACTCAGTTGCCTTCAATCAACTCGTGGAATCCCACGTCCTTACATTATTACAATAGGGATTGTTATTTATCTCTTATGTCTTAAATAGACCATTATCATATAAGAAACTACGATCTGAACCGGCAAACGAAATATCTATCTTTAAGGACCTCGGTTCAACGCCCGGGTCGTTTACAACTTTAAACACTCCTGGTGTATTCGTTTCTCTTTAAAACAGCTTACGAGACGGTCTCAGTTCCTTCTCGCTTTAAGAAGGCTAGACTCCACTACATGGGGTGCGATTTATGACACGTTAGGGTGGGGAGACATCCCGCCTGACCCAACATTTAGTAGCTTATTTTCAAGGCTTTCAAAACAAACCTTTCCATTCATTCAGTTCTGGGGAGACCGGGCTTTATTGTACCGTATACATTCAAACAACTATTCTTTGGTTCACAGACCATTTTTATATCCTTGGCATTTATTAATTATGAGAGGGTCCTCATTGATTGGGAAGATTAAATACACATACGACGACGAAGAATTTCAGGGGCTTTTATCATAAGAAGATCCTGCATTCGAATCTCTTCAGGTGCCTCGGGAACTAATCCCGTACAGAGGGCTTATACAAAATGCGATTTAGAGTCGGCCGTGGCCCGTATGACATACGCTCAATAATACCATATATTAGCTCCCTTTTTAAATACATACACAATGCCTCGTGATACCATATCACAAATAGAGGACTTACACAATTATCAATTCACTGCAATCAACTACCCTCCATAAGTAATGTACCAAGTATTTAACCACTACGCGTTCCTAGCGTGACACTTTAATATTATATTTGCGCTCATTATGCGTTATGCATTATTTTAAGCCGAAATGTCTTCCCAAGAACTGGTAAAATCTTTTTAGTAACAATTCATATTATTTTAATTCACATATTAATCTTTCCATGGTCGATAAATCGCTCCCTATTTTAAAATATTCCATTGAACCTCATTTCTTACACATACGTTAAGGCTTAACGTTCTTATGTTCATATCAATTTATTTGATTTTTATTTAACATTTCCATATTTAATTATTATTATTATTATCTTTATTCTTTATACAAGCTCAAAGGCTATTTCTTTCATATCTCAACTTTACTTTATTCAACGTCTTTCATGATAATTAAATGATATTTCTTTTGCTCTTATGACATTTGTTAAATCCATTAACCCTTTATTCACATATTTCCTCTACGGGAATTACTCTTTACATCATTATTCATAATTTCTCTATTTATTTATTTATTGTTCAGACCGTATTCTTGATTATTCAGTATTCATTCATTAAAACACATCCCTTTCACTCAAAACTCCGGTGAGTTGTACACAATCAATTTCTGACACCAAAATAAAAATGAATTTTGTACTTACATATTTTCAGATCATCCCATGATCTTAAATCTGGTGTGGCGTTTCATTTTTGGGCCCACTTCGAACTGTTTACACCATGTTGAAGGTATTCATCTTACTTAAAAACACTTTTTGACCTATATCTAGAACACTTAATATTGACGACATTTTTATATACTGGTGTGTCCCTTTTGAACACATAATAACACTAAAAATATTATCTAACACACAATCTTGATTATTTTACACTTCACAATGACTCGATCACTAGGCCGTACTTCTGAGCCTAATCACACGTGATCTTCTTAAATTCCCGTTTCCAAGGGTGAGATTTATCCGATGTCGGCTTCCTATTCTGAAGAAATCGAAAGTCCCGAAACATCTACTGTTCCCTGGAGTTCAATTCTGCTATTCCTATCCTGGATAACTGGCTATTATCTCGCTTGAACGGCTTCTCTGTAGATCTGTCTATTGATCCTAACGAGAGTCTATATGGATCGAGGTCTCCTCTAAGACCTATAGATTAGTTTCTAGCAGCTAGCACTTTTTGATTCTAGTACTATTATAATTGTTCGCCTGCTATCTGGAGCTAATGCTTATAGTCTCCTATTCTATTTATTTGAACTGTTTTTTAACGCTCCTACGTTCGAACCTTATTCTGTTCTTCCTTTTTAGGTTGCTTCAACTTAAATAACAGTTTATCTGTCTGGTACGATACTTCCGTACGTTATGATCTGTTCGTTACATTTAACGACCTATCGCCTTTAAGTCCGACGTTCGCAGCCTGCTCTGACTATATCTTGCGAATCTTCACTTTAACTTGTATACAGTCGGCCTAAATCCTATAATTAGGATTTTCCTAATACTTCACTACGGCGATACTTTTAATTTTCGTCTTGACGGCTCCTTATGGAGGCAAGCAAGTCGTTACTACTGTGACGCCTGTGGCTATTTGATCTTACTTCGGTGATGTAAAATAGCGTTTTCTCCCCTCAAGGAGCACTGGCAGCTGTTATCGATGTAACACAGAGTCACGTCCCTTCACGGACTGTCGGAATGATTACTTCTACGTCGTGGAGCAGCACTTCCCCTCACGGAATGCTTGTAGGACTGATGCGATGTGACGTGATACAGCACCTCTGGCTGTCTGAATACTGCATGATTGGCTTGGAAACGCCCGAAGCTTTATACTGTTTTACTACAAAAAAATAAGACTCAAGCCTTTTCTGTGGTCAACTTCTAAAATAATGGTGCCACAATTATAAAAATTATACCTTCCGAAAGCTCGTCTTCTCAATGTCTAATGATCTTATTGCACCTAAGAATCGATCGTGCAATTCGGAGATATTAATTAATTTCTCGTCCTCAATTGTGTGGGTGTTGCATTCTTTTTGATATCTCCCCTCCACAGAGGCTTAGGTAATTCACCGATGACGTCGTCTTACGTCGGCAGTTTATTTCTGCACAATTATTACATGGTTTCTCTATACTGAAAAATCTCTCATTCAATATAATTCACTGTACTGTGCTTGTTCACTCATTATTATGCTCGTAAACGTGTTAATTTTAATTATTCCTCTTCTAGTGCGTATGCGACGTTGTCAATTTCCAGCCACGTCAGCTTGAATTCCGATTCAGGCTTCTCTTTCTATCACGGCGGAAACTTCCACTCAGTTATTAATACTCGTGACCGGCCCTCTCTGAAATGTTGAGTGGGGTGATCTCATCTAAGGAGCAGCTGTCCCTAGCCGCTTGCACAATGTTAAGCTATATTCCTGGCTTAAAATCTTTCTCCGTTCCTTTAGGAAACTATACGTTTCTTTCATTTCTTCCTTAAGGACATTGGTTCGACCATCATGGACCCGATGGCCCATGGGTTCAGTATTCATGCTTGTCATGCCCCGGTTTTCGCTGACTTAAGTATTTTTCTGAGTAAACCCTTTGATACTCATTATAACTTGAGGTCATTGTTTATAGCTACTCGTTTGTTACCTATGGCGTTCTTGCTTTCTACTCGCATAGTTCCTTTGTTTATTTGGTATATTCTTGTCCTGAATAGATGTACTTGTTCCTATACGCTTTGTTTAAACTTGCCAATTCTTCTTTCTCATCGTATCGTAATCTTTACTAGTGCTTTATTTCCCTCAGTTTCCAGCTATTTCGTGATTGAAAGTGTTGATAATTCTCGCCTTTCAACTCCTCTTTCCAATGACCCTGATGACCTCCTTCCACTTACACCTGGTCGCTTCTTTACACGCACTTCTCTCTCTGCCTATCCTCCTCCTCTTCCTAATTCTTACAGGGATTCTAATCTACCTATCGCTTGGCGGAAACTTGAAGCCCTCCGTAATTCCTTTTGGAAAAGGTGGAACTTGGAATATTTAACTTCCTTGCAACGGAGGCAGAAGTGGTTTCTTTCCAGTCCCGACATTAAAGTGGGGGACTTGGTCTTGGTTAGGGATATTTCACCCCCCCCTAGTATGGATTTCTGGTAGGGTGACCAATTGCTACCCTGGAAGAGATGGGAGAGTCAGGGTGGCCAGAATCTTGACTACAAATGGACCGATCACAAGACCACTGTCTTTGATCGCTCCGCTTCCAATAAATGTGTAACTGCTTTCTTGCTCGCTGTTGGTGTTTGTCCCCCCAGTATGGTGTATTCTTTGAATACACGGTAGGAGATATATAATGTCTATTGCTCTTTGCATGTTCATTTTTTCCTTCCTCCTTGCCAAACACCAACAGTGATCATCTGTTTTCTCCCTGTTGAGCATGTCTCTTATGTCTTCATAAGTATGTTTCAGATATATAACTTCTGTGATCCACCTAGCGCTATCTAGTAGCGAACCTCTGAAGCTACTCAATTCCTCATCGTGCAAGAGGACTTACTTATCCATTTGGCTACCAGATCTCGTTACCATCGTCAGCTATTTTCTCCTTGAGCAAGAGGACTACGTCTACTTCTTTGCTCACCATGCTGCGCTAGTATCATCTATCAACTCCTTGAAGACCAGCTCAGCAAGAGAAGATCAATTTTTTTTGTAATGTTGGCTATGTTTATATGTTCTCCTTTTGTCTCCTACCCCCTCTCTTTCCCCTTTTTCTTGGACCCTCCGTGCTCCGCTGAGCTTCACTCACTTCTACGTCTGCAGTTGACTCGTTCAGTCAAAGCTCCGCTCGAGCATAGCCTCCTCAAACCAAGAGGCACACCCTCTTCTACGCCATGTTGGCTAGATAGTCTTCATAAGGAACTCCGACTTCAACATGAAATCGAGATAAGTACCATTTTTAAAAAGTTTTAACCTCATCTTCATGGTTTTAACTTTCAAGTGCTTTTAATTATAGGCAGTGTGAAATTATTTACTTGGGGCAATAATCATTCTTCGTGGATTTTGCCATGTTGAGCTTTTACTTGAATAAGCCAACCTTACTAAAAAGAGCTTTTCTTAAGCGATTCAAACGAGAAATCCTCTCGCTACGTGGGATATTATATAATACCCGCTGCCTATAATTATAAACTATTTCCTCCGTTGGATTTTCTCAACCCCATTTTCTGCTAAGGTCGTTCTGGAACCTTCTAGAACTTGTTCTCTATCTGCGAGCCCTGCCGTCATGTATTTCTCACGTACTTGGGAGAATTCTGTTTAAAACTAAATTACTACAACAGTGAATTTTCGTCCTCCGCTGGAACCTCTGGAAAATTCTACGGCGCATTTGATTGTAAATTACAGCTTTTTCAAGAAATAGACTTTCACCTACATAGTGCAATTAGTTATCTCCATAATTGCAATAACTTTTTTTCTCATAAACTTCAGTGTTTCTCTAGTGAACTTTGCATCCATCTTTACAGACTATAGTGTTAATCAGTGCTTGCTCCACTTTTCTACCGCGTCGCGATCGTCCGGTTATATTAAATACGGCCATGAACATTGTTCCTATCTCCCAATGATCTTTCCTTAACCTTCTACTAACAACCATTATTTATGAAATTGTAACTTTTTATAAGGTGTCACTCACGAGGTACCCTTCCAACTTTGCTAGTTTAACATTAAGTAAATTCTGCATAATTGCTTGTGTGATACAAGTTTTAAATCACGTTGTCCCTTTCCTATACATAGGGAAAACAATTCTCTACACTCTTGAGAGAGTCATGTTCAGGTTTCACGAAATGGAAACTGTCCCATTTTTCTCGTGATTCCCAATTAAACATAGGGAGTCTAGAAACTTCCTTTTCACTTTCTCCAGGTTTCACAGTAAGTGACCTGCTCTTTTTGTATAATTCTCATATATTAACTCTGTATAAATATAAGAAGTTGTAGGAACTTCCTTTTTCTTTATGTTTTACAGTTTGTTATCTTCGAAGTTGTTATTCTCGTTAGAATGTTCTTTCGGAGGTTTCGTATGGTACACTGCTTGTACTCCTGTAAATGTTAAAACTTTAATTATTCCATTTTGCCTATTTATGAAATCTTACCAAGATTTTAATACACGGTTAAAAAACCTTAAAAATTGTCAATTGCCTGGAGCAACTGTTTAATGTGGAGAGGTCTGCAACCCTATTTGTTAAAAGGTTCAAATGAACCATGTTTATCAAATTTATATTGCACAATTGTTAATTTCCTCAAACTTCCTGCATTGTTAAATAAATTAGATATTTATTTTTGGATTCATCATTTCTTTGATACTACAGTTAGGCAGGATCCTGGCTTTCCTAGCTCTTCCTAGGTTTATGCCCTCGTTAACGCACAATAAAGCTTTTACTATTTGTCTGGCCAGATCATCACCCTTCCCTATAGTACTTTCATTCGTGCTTGGGAGGAAATACACCACAGGTTCTCTCTGGCAAAGTGCCCAAGTCTTATCTGCGGTTCCCGTCAGCCTCGACCAAGCTCGTTCCTATTTTAGGTATCCGAGCACATATTTGCATTGGCAACTACCTTTAAGTGTGTTTTACACTAAATTTATTACTTTTGTGGGACTCTCCTCCTATTCTTCTATCCTTCTTTTCCAATTCCAAAATCTACTTCCTTCTTTTCATCATCTTCCCTTGGTGGGTGGGTTATTCCCTAACCTATAATCTACCCAGCATGACGTATAAATAAGAAATCGACTTCAAGTTCAAAGTTTACTGTAGGCCTAATTGAAATATTGTCAGAGCAAGGTTATACAAGAACATAATATAAAACCACACCTCACTAGAATAGACTAGTATTTTTTGTCGTGTGGCCTCCTGAGAGGCCAAGTGCAGGCCTTTCTAGTCGACGCCCGTGGGTGACCAGCGCGTCGGGATGAGAGATGGAATGGATGAAGATGAATGAAACTGGGCAAGGATGTGGAAGGAAGCGGCCATGGCCTGTCAGAAGGTACCGTCCCAACATTTGCCTGGTGTTGAAAATCAAAAACCATGGAAAACCATTTCAAGGACGGCCGACGGTAGGGCTCGAACCCACGTGTCAACCGAGTCAGCAGAGAGCTTGGCTCCATGACCTAACACTGCACTTTAGCAAGCGTAGCCACTGCTGTCTGTTAATAGTCTATAGAGCATCCAGCGTTTAGAAAAGACTGTGGAGCCTTATGGCTACAGTGTTGCTAACTCTAGGCAGAGGTAGCGCTGACGTCATACGTTATCTTCACCCGCTTCGAGTACTGCGCTTTCATAAGTTAGCGAGACAACACAACCCCAGCAGCTACCTGAGTACAACAGGCACAGGAAGGAGCAGTTTTGCAGGTGTTAACGGATTGGATCAGTATTAAGGATACCGTACGCGAAGAGAACCAATAACGACATTCATTTCGTTGTGATATGACGCTTTACTGATTGATAGATGTCGAGAGCGCAACCCTTCCTTCCTTCTCCGATGTATTCTGACGATGTTAACAATTTTTACGTCAGCAATACTGTTGATAATCACTTTTTGTTTTTTATTAGTTAGGCTATAATTTAGTTTCTTTCTATTCTTGTTGTTTTGTTTAGATTAATATTTGTAATATTGTAATGAGTTAGCCATGCGGTTGGAGGCGCGCAGCTGTGAGCTTGGATTCGGGAGATAGTGGGTTCGAACTCAACTGTCGGCAGCCCTGATTCGATCGAACAGAAAATAAAACAGACACACAACAATAACACCAATGACGGATAGTGCTTCAGAACTTGTGTTACCGGCGGAACTGAGCACGTGCTCCACTCCGGGCGAGCATGCAGCACAGGACGAGGCTCTTCTTTCCAGCGTGCTAACTTCGAAAAGGTTTAAATCACTAAGACATAATATAAACGATACTTGTATGCAATAACAAAGGTAATCAATTGGCAGATAATTGTAGGAAGCTATTATGACGAAAAATATCTATGTTCAGAGTTCCTTCATGATAAAAGGTGACGTAACAAAACCAGTGTAAGGGGGGTTTCCGTTAAAAGTAAAAGCTCATATGACCCATAGTCCTTTCTAAACGCTGGATGCTCTATAGTTAAGAAGGTGGGAAGATACAAGAACAAAGCAACATCCAATGAAAACAAATTAATATTTATAGAGTATGATAACTCAATCATCATCATCAGTAATAATTATAATTTACGGTCTCAGCCACCTGATGCTGAATACAAAATCAGTGACAGGTCTGTTACTGGGCCCTCAGAGTGCTTCTTTAAGTGCTACGCATAAAATAGAGAAGAAAAATTCAAAATCGTTACCATAATAATCTAACGCTTTATAGTACGGTATTTGAAAAGGACCCATTCATTCCATTCCTGACCCGGTCGGAGACAGGAAGCAGGCTGTGGATTTTCATTTTTCATTTTCATCTCTACAATCTATCTATCTATATCTATTATCTATCTATCTATCTATATCTATATATTTAAAACACTAAGCTGTTTTTTGTACACACGAAATTGTGAAAACGACTTAACCGATTGGCTTCGTAAGACATTCTAACGAAAGCTCTTGGCATGCAGATTTGCTGAGTTTCTTTAAAAGGAAAATGTATGTTACGGTATATTTTTAAATGAATAAAGAAATATGTAATATTTGACACTCCCGCGCATGCGCACAATGGCCTTTCTCAACAAGGAAAATGGCGATTCCGGTCGCGACTAACTCAGATCTTTGTTTATGAGAATTAAAAAGGGTCTCCAATAATGTTAATTATGTTTTTACAATATGCATTGAAATAGAATTATATTAAATAAACCACGAATTGAAGGACTTAAAACTGCAGGATGAGTGTGTATACTGGTTAGATAGCTTAATACTGCAGTGTTACATAGTTGTCTGGATGGCCGAGGGGATAAGCTTACTGCCCAGAAATTTGTATTATGCATGATCGAGAGGGTTCGATTCCCACCTCGGATATGTTTTTTTATTTTCGTTTTCTTCCTTCCTACGACTGGTATTACATTGTAGAAACATATTTCACTTTTATCATTCCCGTAAAGTAACGAATTCTCTGTTGCCATCCTTAGCATGGTCGAGAGGGTTCGATTCCCACCTCGCATACGTTTTTTTATTTTCATTTTCTTCCTTCCTACGATTGGTATTACATTGTAGAGACATATTTCACTTTTTTAATTCCGGTAAAGTAAATAATTCTCTGTTGCCATCCTTTGCATGGTCGAGAGGGTTCGATTCCCACCTCGGATATGGTTTCTTTTTGTTTTCTTCCTTCCTACGATTGGTATTACATTGTAGAAACATATTTCACTTTTATCATTCCCGTAAAGTAACGAATTCTCTGTTGCCATCTATCTATATATTTAAAACACTAAGCTGTTTTTTGTACACACGAAATTGTGAAAACGACTTAACCGATTGGCTTCGTAAGACATTCTAACGAAAGCTCTTGGCATGCAGATTTGCAGAGTTTCTTTAAAAGGAAAATGTATGTTACGGTATATTTTTAAATGAATAAAGAAATATGTAATATTTGACTCTCCCGCGCATGCGCACAATGGCCTTTCTCAACAAGGAAAATGGCGATTCCGGTCGCGACTAACTGAGATCTTTGTTCATGAGAATTAAAAAGGGTCTCCAATAATGTTAATTATGTTTTTACAATATGCATTGAAATAGAATTATATTAAATAAACCACGAATTGAAGGACTTAAAACTGCAGGATGAGTGAGTATACTGGTTAGATAGCTTAATACTGCAGTGTTACATAGTTGTCTGGATGGCCGAGGGGATAAGCTTACTGCCCAGAAATTTGTATTATGCATGATCGAGAGGGTTCGATTCCCACCTCGGATATGTTTTTTTATTTTCGTTGTCTTCCTTCCTACGATTGGTATTACATTGTAGAAACATATTTCACTTTTATCATTCCCGTAAAGTAACGAATTCTCTGTTGCCATCCTTAGCATGGTCGAGAGGGTTCGATTCCCACCTCGGATACGTATTTTTATTTTCATTTTCTTCCTTCCTACGATTGGTATTACATTGTAGAGACATATTTCACTTTTTTCATTCCGGTAAAGTAAATAATTCTCTGTTGCCGTCCTTTGCATGGTCGAGAGGGTTCGATTCCCATCTCGGATATGGTTTCTTTTTGTTTTCTTCCTTCCTACGATTGGTATTACATTGTAGAAACATATTTCACTTTTATAATTCCCGTAAAGTAACGAATTCTCTGTTGCCATCTATCTATCTATATATTTAAAACACTAAGCTGATTTTTGTTACCGCGAGATTGAGGGAACGGTAGAACCGATTCACTTCGTAGAGCAATCTATCGAAAGCTGTAGGCCTGTAGATTTGCAGAGTGTCTTTAAAATAAACAAATATGTTATCACATATTTTTAAATTTATAAACAAAACTACAAAATTATTGGCTCAGGCGCATGCGCAGAATCATCTTGGTTAATGACAGACATGGCGGATGTCCACCGCGTTTTAATGCAATAGTTATTTATAAGAATTATAATAAAGGAGGGGAATATTGACTATGAAGCTTCCACGATATAAACAGGAATAGAATATTATAAATAAAAGACGGGAAATGTAGAAGAACTTATACGGACTGTTGAGAGTGAATGTTGTTTAAGTAACTTAATATTGCACTGCTCCACCGGTGATTCGGTAGCTCAGACGGTAGCGTTCAAAGTTGTTAATTTATACAACGCGCAATGGAAGCAGTTCGAATCCCACCTCCGACATATATTTTTATTTCTCAATTATTCTTTCTGCCTATTGGTAATACATTGTCTTAACATATTTTACTTTTATTATTCCCATAAAGTAAGGAATTCTCCACGATTTACGTTCCCATATACTTTTAAATTATTAAATAAAAGATGGCCACAATCGCTTTCGCCATGAGAGACAATTGACGAACATAATTCATTTGTTGGACTCAGACATCGTGGTCACTCAGCCCCGTCTACTTTGGTGTGTGTGTCAAATTTTCTCTGATAACATGTGTTATTGTGATGGCAGTACTGATGTGTGCATTTGTAATTAAAGTGGGGAATGGGAAATTGGCGACCGAGGCTTTAAGTTAGGAACTATCCCGGTATTTACCTGCAGTGGAAGTGGCAAACCACGGAAAACCACATCCCAGATTGTTGAGATGGGAATCGAACCTTGCCCTACTTAGTTTTGCCTCAAGAGTGCGCCCCGTTCTAGCCCTCAGACCAGAATTACACCTGCAGTGGAAGTGGCAAACCACGGAAAATCAAATCCCAGATAGTTGAGATGGGAATCGAACCTTTCCCTTCTTAGTTTTGCCTCAAGAGTGCGCCCCGTTCCAGCCCTCAGACCAGAATTACAGTTCTAGAGAAATGGCGGATAAAGGATTCACCGTACGTAGTGTGATCTTTGTTTTTGAGAATTAAAAAGAGGGGATTGAAGAACTTCAACAGACGTTTGAGTTCGTTGGTTGTTTAAGTAACTTAATATTGGTTT
Source organism: Meconema thalassinum (assembly GCA_946902985.2). NCBI lineage: Eukaryota > Metazoa > Arthropoda > Insecta > Orthoptera > Tettigoniidae > Meconema > Meconema thalassinum. The sequence goes on from OX336391.1 coordinate 170,949,281, forward strand.
CGAAGTCTGTTGACTGGGTGGCTCAGGGGTTACATTGCGGACCCAGGAATGAATTTTGCATAGTCGAAGGAGTCTCACCTCAGACATGTATTTTTATTTCCTAATTATTCTTTCTGGCTATTGGTAATTCATCGTCTTAACATATTTTACTTTTATTATTCCCGTACAGTAAGGAATTCTCCACGATATACATTGCATTATACTTTTAAATTATTAAATAAAAGATGGCCACAATCGATTTCGCCATGAGAGACAATTGACGAATATAATTCATTTGATGGACTCAGACATCGTGGTCACTCAGCCCCGTCTACTTTGGTGTGTGTGTAAAAATTTCTCTGATAACCTGTGTTATTGTGATGGCTGTACTGATTTGTGCATTTGTAATTCAAGTGGGGAATGGGGAATTGACTACCGAGGCTTTAAGTTACGAACTATCCCGGTATTTACCTGCAGTGGACGTGACAAACCACGGAAAACCACATCCCAGATTGTTGAGATGGGAATCTAACCATGCTCTCCTGAGTTTTGCCTAAAGAGTGCGCCCCGTTCCAGCCCTCAGACCAGAAGTAAATTTCTTGGCAAACCAGGGATCGAACCTGGAATCCGAGGCAATAGCTCAGAATGTAGCCTTCAGATTGGGCTTCCCTGTGTTAATACGATTTTTGACAAGCACTGAGCATATGGTCTAACTCTTAAACTCCCTCCATTACGGTGGCTGTCGAAGTGAGTCTATGCTCATTCCAGTAGTTGGCGAAGTATGCTCCCTTGCTTAATTTACTGTCATGGAAATGCAAAGGATTGTACCTACATCAGGTGATGGAAATTGCTTATTTAGAGCAGTTTCGTACTGTTTATTCCAAAATGCAGGACGTTATCCTGAGCTGCGTTTGCAAGCAAATTGCAAAAATTGTTGCTGGCATGAATAATTATAAGGATTTTATTATTGGCGATCAGTATCATCGCATTCTCATCAGCAACAAACTTGAGAATGAAAGTATCTGATCTTCATTGTATACGTGAATATTATTGTTTATTGATGATTTGTTTAGAGTACATAACAATGAGTCTAACCACGCTGTTGATTTTGGCAATGGAAGTATTATTTGCCATTTAATATTTGGCGGCTGTGTTAATGCAGGCCACTATAGTGTTATTGAATATGACGTTAATTTGGAGAGAAATGCTGCAATAAATATACCCATTTGACGAAAAAGAACATTAGCCACAAAAAAGTGGGAAATCGTAGAAAATACGAAGCCACTTTTAAAATCTAATATAAAAATGCCATTTCAGAAACAATTCCAGATATTATGCCGTACAGTGTATGGTCCTTGACGAACAAATGTAAACATTGTTCTGCACTGTATTTCTGTAGCGAGAAATCTACGCCTGGTTACTTTGACCTTTGGTTTGTAATGGCAAAATTTATCTTCCTAAATATAAAATATTTGACAGACTGCAACAATTTTTCACTGGAAATTATATCTCAAGGAATTTAAGAGATAACCCTTCGACTTGATTCCATATTAATTATATGAATTATGCATGAAAATGCTTGGATTTGGAAATAAGTGCAGTTAAAATTAGGCAGAAAGGTCTAATCCTTCGACTTCATTTAACACCGCCGGATAAAACAATCATTTTCTTTTAAGAGGCAACATTTTCCGATTCGCTTCGCATACTTTATCACAATCAATAAAGCTCAAAGGGGATCTCTGGAACGTACAGGTCTCAATTTGCCTCATCAAGTTTTCAATCATGGCCAGCAGTATGTTTCAATGTCTAGAGTGCTATCTTTTGACGCCCTTAAAGATTCAATAGTGCCAAAAAATAATTGTACAAAGAACGTATATAAGAAAATTCTTCAGTAAATATTTTCTTATTGGCCGTCATGTATTGACGGGTTTCAACTAGTATATATTTAAAACACTAAGGTATTTTTTGTACACTCGAGATTTTGAAAACGACTTAACCGATTGGCTTCGTATGGCATTCTAACGAAAGCTCGTGGCATGCAGATTTGCAGTGTGTCTTTAAATGGAAAATATATGTTACGGTATATTTTTATATGCTTAAAGAAAAGTGTAATATATGTGGCAATTGCGCGTTGCCACAATGGCGTTCCTTCATGAGAGAAATGGCGGATAAAAGATCCACCGTATCGTAGTGTGATCTTTGTTTATAAGAATTGAAAAGGGAAATATCGCTTATGTTGTATCCCGATATAAACTGGAATAGAATCATGAAATAAGGGAAATATTGATGAACTGTAACTGGCAGTTGAGTGCGTTTGTTGTTTACGTCACTTAATATTGCACTCTAATTTCGTTGTCTGGGTGGCTCAGCGGCTAACACTGTGGACAACGAAATTGACTATGCATCGTCGAAGGAGTTTGATTCCCACCTCAGACATGTAATTTTAATTCCCAATTATTCTATCTTGCAATTGGAATTACATTGTCTAAACATATGTTACGTTTATTATTCCCGTAAGGTAAGGAATTCTCCATGATTTACGTTGCCAGATACTTTTAAATTATTAAATAAAAATCGGCACAATCGCTTCGCCTTGAGAGAAAATTGTCGAACATAATTCATTTGATGGACTCAGACATCGTGGTCACTCAGCCCCGTCTACTTTAGTGTGTGAGTGTAAACCTTTCTCTGATAACCTGTGTTAATGTGATGGCTGTGGGGAATGGAGAGTTGACGACTGAGGCTTTAAGTTAGGAACTATCCCGGTATTTGCCTGGAGTGGAAGTGGGAAACCACGGAAAACCACATCCAAGATTGTTGAGATGGGAATCAAATTTTGCTCTTCTTAGGTTTGCCTCAAGAGTGCGCCCCGTTCCAGCCCTCAGACCAGAATTAAATTTCTTGGCAGAGCAGGGATCGAACCTGGAATCTGGGGCGATAGCTCAGAATGTAGCCTTAAGACTGGGCTTCCCTGAGTTAATACGATCTTTGAAAAACACTGAACATATAATTCTAAAACTCCCTCCATTACGGTGGCTGGCGAAGTGAGTCCATGCTCATTCCAGTAGTGGCGAAGTGATTCTATGCTCCCTTGCATAATTTACTGTCATGGAAATGCAAAGTATTGTACCTTCAACAGGTGATGGAAATTGATTATTTAGAGCAGTTTCATTCTGTTTATTTCAAAATGAAGTTCGTCATCCTGAGTTGCGCTTGCAAGCAAATTGCAAAAATTGCAAGGATTTTATTATTGGCGATCAGTCTCATCGCATTCTCATCAGCAACCAACTTGAGAATGGAAGTCTCTGAACTTAGTTGTATAAGTGAATATTATTGTTCATTGATTATTTTTTTAGAGTACATAACAATGAGTCTAACCACGCAGTTGATTTTGGCAATGGAAGTAAGTTATTATTTGCTATTTAATATTTGGCAGCTGCGTTGATGCAGGCCACTATAGTGTTATTTAATATGACGTTAATTTGGGGAGAAATGCTGCTATAAATAAACCCAATTTACGAAATAGAATATTAGCCGCAAACAAGTGGGAAATCGGAGAAAAATACGAAGCCACTTTTAAACTCCAATATGAATACGGCATTTCAGATACAATTCCAGATACTATACCGTTACAGTGTAGGGTCCTTGACGAACAAATGTAAACATTGTTCTGCACTGTATTTCTCTTGAGAGAAATCTACACTTGGTGACTTTGACCTTTGCTGTTGTAATGGTAAAATTAATCTGACTAAATATAAAATATTTGACATGTTGCAACAATTATTTTTCACTGGAGATGATATCTCAAGGAATTTCAAAGAGACTATCGGCAGTACAATGCTATATCCTTCGTTTCATTTGGTGCCAATGTTACTGTGCCACACCCATACGGTCCACATTGTTTTAAGATGTATGGAGGTGCACATCATCGCATTTCTTCGTTTTATTCCAAAATTATATGTGACGGTTTGCGGCCAGTTTTATTAGACTACTCAGAGTTCTTGAAATCCTTGGAAATAAATGACTTGCCTCCACATATTCCAAACGCTTGAACCGTTATGCTGCTTAGAAATCTGAACGTTTCCCAGGGGCTCCTAAATGCAACCATATTGCTTGGATTTGGAAATAATAAGTGCAGTTAAAATTAGGCAGAGAGGTCTAATCCTTCTACTTGATTTAACAGCATCCGATAAAACACTATCATTTTGTTTTAAGAGGCAATATTTTCCAATTTATTTGGTACACTCTGTCACAATCAATGAAGCTCAAGGGAAAACTCTGGAATGTATAGGTCTCAATTTGCCTCATCAATTTTTCAGTCATGGCCAGCAGTATTTTGCAATGTTGAGAGTGCAATCTTTTGACGCCCTTATAGTTTCAATAGAGCCAAAAAATAATCGTACAAAGAATATACAGTGGGGCTACATAAGAAAATTCTTCAGTAAATATTTTTCTATTGACCGTCATTTTTGACGGGTTTCAACTAGTTCTATATTTAAAACAGTAAGGTGATTTTTGTTACCACGAGATTGAGAGAACGACAGAAGCGATTTACTTCGTAGAGCACTCTAACGAAAGCTCTTGGCCTCTAGATTTGCAGAGTGTCTATAAAATAAACAAATATATTACGGTATATTTTTGAATTAATATAGAAAATAGCAGAATTCTTGCCCATCACGCATGCGCACAATCCGCCTGGGGTCATGACAAAATGGCGGTGAGAAGTCCATTAAAATGTAAGTTATTTAATAAGCTTGCATGTAATTGAAAACATACATTAACCAAGTTCTGACAATTAAATATAATAACAGTATGAACGTATACCAATGTGCAACATTGATTTATTTGGATAATGAAATGGATTATTTCCTTCAGACAGCGGCTTTTGATGATAATGAACGGCTGCGTCTGCTGCAAGATAGAGTGCGTGAGTAGCTATGTGGTTAAGGCGACTGACTGTGGTTCCAAGGTTCACCGGTTCGATCCCAGCCCTCGCCGCTATATATATTTTTTTACCACTGAAATATTGTTTAATCAAGGAGTATTAGTAAGGATTTATGTCTGTTAAAGATACATCGGTATATTTTTGAATTAATATAGAAAATAGCAGAATTCTTGTCCCTCACGCATGCGCACAATCCGCCTGAGGTCATGACAAAATGGCGGTGAGAAGTCCATTAAAATGTAAGTTATTTAATAAGCCTCCATGTAATTGAAAACATACATTAAACAAGTTCTGACAATAAAATATAATAACAGTATGAACGTATACGAATGTGCAACATTGATTTATTTGGATAATGAAATGGATTATTTCCTACAGACAGCAGCTTTTGAAGATAATGAATGGCTGCGTCTGCTGCTGAAAAAGAGTGCGTGAGTAGCTATGTGGTTAAGGCGACTGACTGTGGTTCCATGGTTCACCGGTTCGATCCCAGCCCTCGCCGACATATATTTTTTTTACCACTGAAATATTGTTTAATCAAGGAGTATTAGTAAGGTTTTATGTCTGTAAAAGATACATATTTCTACATTCCCTCTCAATACGTTTTATTTCCGTTTTACCATTGCATTACAGCATGTTATCAAAAGAGCAAACTGTTGTCCTCAGTACGCCGTTTAAATATCTGCAATCAGTTCCTATAACTGACAACAGATGGCAGTACATAGCCCATATAGTTCCAGTAACTGACAGCAGATGGCAAACCCAAGACATGGCACGTTTTCACGTGATGGAGAATTATAAAGGAGGGGAATATTTAAGAAGGGAAATTTTGAGGAACATTAACCGACAGTTGAATGTGTAGGCTATGTTGTTTATGTACCTTAATATTGCAATTTCTTCCCAATGCTTCGGTGGTCAAGTTATTAGCGTCCTAGACTAAAAGTTATAATTATGCATCGTCGATATACTCTTAAATTATTAAAGAAAAAAGTAGTTTTCCAGGCACTCGCGCGTGTCCACAATTGCTTTCGCCATAAGAGACACTTGGCAAACATAATTCGTTTGAAGGGCTCTGACATCGTGGTCACTCAGCCCCGTGTACTTTGGTGTGTATGTGTAAAATTTTCTCTCATAACCTGTGTTATTGTGATGGCTGCATTACTGTGTGTATTTGTAATTAAGGTGGTAAATGGCAAGGAGACGGCCAAGGCCTTAAGTTAGGAACCATCCCGGTATTTGCCTTAAGTGGATGTGGGAAACCACGGAAAACCACATCCAAGATTGTCGAGGTGGGAATTAAACCTTCCTCTTCTTAGTTATACCTCAAGAGACTGAATGTGCCCCGTTTTTGCCCTCAGACCAGAATTCAATTTCTTGGCAGAGCAGGAAATGTAACCCGGGTCTCCGGGGCGATAGACAAGAATAGGTGGGCCTCCATGTGTTAATACGATGTTTGACATGCACGGGACATATAATTAAAAAACTGCCTCCATTAGGGTGACTGCCGAAGTGAATATTGAGTATAGGCCTATGGTCGTTCCAGTAGTTGGCGAAGTGATTCTATGTTCCCCTGCAAAATGTACTGTCATAACCTATAACAGGTGTTGGAAATTGCTTATTTAGAGCAGTTTCGTACTGTTTATAACAAAATGAAGAACGTCATTCTGAGTTGCGTTTTCAAGCTATCGCAAAAAATTTCGCTGGCAGGAACAATTACAAGGAATTTATTTTAAGCGATCAGTCTCATCGCATTCTCCTCACCAACCAACTTGAGTATGAAAGTCTCTGGACGGTCATGTTGAACTTCATTGTATAAGACAATTGTTTAATGATTATTTGTTTAGAGTACTGAGTCTAACTACGCAGTTGATTTCGGCAATGGAAGTATTATTTGCCATTTAATATTTAGCGGCTCCGTTATTGCAGGACACTATAGTGTTATCGAATAATACGAAGCCACATTTAAAATCCAATATAAATAGGCAATTTCAGAAACAATTCCAGATATTATGCAGTACAGTGTACTGTAAGGTCTTTGACGATCAAATGTAAACATTGTTCTACATTGTATTTCTCTTGCGTAAAATCTATGCGTGGTTACTTTGGTCTTTACTGTTGTGAGGGTAAAATTGATCTGCTGGAATATAAAATATTTGCCAAGCTGCAACAATGTAATGATATTAATTTAAAAGTCATTGAACTTATATCCAGTAGTTCAAACACATACATCAGCGTTAACAGATTGGATACTGAAGATGAAAGCCAGCTACTTCATTTCCCTATTATTGAATTTTTCAATTCCTTGGAAATAAGTGATTCGCCTCCACATACTCCGAACGTTTGAGCCATAGTTATGCTCCTTAGAAATCTGAACGTTTCCCAAGGACTCATATATGGTAATATATTAATTGTAAGAAATATGTAAGAAATTGCTTGGATTCGGATATAATAGGTGCAGTAATTTTAGGCAGAGAGCTCAAATCCTACGACTTGATTTAACACCTTCCGATAAAACACTTGCAGGTACAGTACATTTTCTTTTAATAGGCAACAATGTCCTGTTCGCTTGGCCTACTTTATCACAATCAATCAAGCTCAAGGAGAAACTCTTGAACGTATTGGGCTATTTACCTCATCACGTTTTAAGTCATGACCAGCAGGATAGTGAAGGTACAAAAAAGGTCCTGTATGGGATGGTAAAGAATAAGAGGCGGAAGGATCCTACGGATTATGTTAGAATGGTGAACAAAAGGGGACAAGGGATAGAAAATAGGGAAGAACTGAAGAAAATGTGGAAAGAATATTTTGAAGAACTCCTGAACCCAAATGGAAACCACGGCGAGGAAGAAGAAATCGTGGAAGAGGTACAGTAGATGAACTGCAAACAGAAAAGGACTTACCATGGAAAGAAGTGGAAGATGCAGTGAGGAAGATGTAAGGAGGGAAGGCACCGGGTGTGGATGAGTTGAGTGTGGAGATGGTGAGAGCAGCAGGAGAGGTGGGGATACAATGGTTGTACCGAGTGATGAAGGCAGCATGGAAGGAAAGGAAGACCCCAAGGACTGGAAAAAGGGAATAATTGTCCCGATCTTCAAGAAAGGTAGTAGAACAGAATGCAGAAACTATCGGGGAATAACACTGATGAGTCATTGTGCAAAGATGTTTGAGAAAGTTTTGGAAAGGAGAATTAGGACAAGGATAGAAGGAGGGATGAGGGAAGAACAACATGGCTACAGAGCAGGAAGGTCCACAGTGGATTTGATTTTTGCTGTAAGTCAGTTATAAGAACAGCACTATGAGTATGGAACAGATCTACTGATGGCCTTCCTGGACATTGAGAAAGCATATTACAGTGTATGCAGAAACTAAGTATGGAAGTCCCTGGAGGATAGAGGAGTAGAAAAATGGATTATAAGGAGGATAAAGGAGATGTACAAGGGAAGCGTGAGCTGTGTGAAAGTGGGAGGATAGAGATCGGACTGGGTGGAACAGAGAAACGGCCTGAAACAAAGAAGTGCACTGTCGCCGTTACTTTTCATTGTGGTGATGGATGACATAATGACCCGAGCGGCACAAGTAATTGGGGAAGGAAAGATGAAAGCAATGGTGTTTGCGGATGATTTGATGATTTGTGGAAACAAGGAGGAGGAGGTACAGGAACAGTTGGACGTGTGGGAAGGAATAATGCAAGGATATGGGATGAAATTTAGCATAAATAAGAGTGAGACGGTGATCACAACAAGGAAGAAGGAAAGGACCACAACGGGAATAACAATTGGTGGGGAACAGCTGAAGAAAGTGGAGAGTTTCAAGTATCTGGGAAGGCTGATACAAGAGAATGGAAGAAACGGTAGAGAAATAAATGAGCGGGGAAGACAGGCAGAAGCATTCCGGAGGAGTGTGAGAAGCATGTTATGGAGCAGGGATGTCCCTCAGAACAGCAAGTAGATCATATATCGTACTATGTCCCTATCCTGACGTATGCCTCGGAGACCTGGGTTATGAAAGGAAGGGAGAAGAGCAAAATACAGGCCAGTGAGATGAGGTTCTTGAGAAGCAGTATTGGAGCTACAAAGAGGGACAGAATAAGAAATGAGAGGACCAGAGAATTAATGAAGGAGGAACCATTACAGGATGGTATAGAGAAATCTAGACTTAGATGGTATGGACATGTAAAACGAATGGAGGAGAAGAGGATACCCAGGAGGATACACGAGACGAAGTGGGAAGGAAAGAGACCAAGAGGGAGACCGAGAGACAGGTGGCTGAAGGGGGTGGAAGAAAGCCTGAAGAAGAGAGGAGAAGACTGGACAAGGGTGGAGGCTGAGAGATGGTGGGAAGACAGAAGACGTTGGAGAGGCTTCTGTTCCAAACAGACCCGGCCAGTGGCTGGGAACTGTGCAAAATGATGATGACCTCATCACGTTTTCAGTCATGACCAGCAATATGTTGCAATGCTGAGAGTGCTATCTTTTGACGCCCTTAAAGTTGCAATAGTGCTAAAAAGTAATCGTACAAAGAATGTAACTTATATAAGAAGCTTCTTCAGTAAATTTGTTTTCCATTGTCCGTCATGTTTTGACGGGTTTCATCTAGCCTAGTTTAAAATTATAAAGTCGTTTTTTAAATCACATATGTGAACTTTGAGCATGTAGTTTTGTAAACCTCTGTGTCTGTAACAAATCCAGACGTGGATAAGACTAGTAAAAATAATGAACAAATGATATATAAAACACTGTAATAATGCATAATACGCCAACGTTTGTGAAAACTGCAATACCAAGAAAGATATATGATAACATGTTGTTGTTGTTTGAGTCTTCAGTCTTTTGACTGGTTTGATGCAGCCCTCCATGCCTCCCTGTCCTGAGCTAATCGTTTCATCTCTACATAGCTACCACACCCTACATCCGAGGCAATCTGTTTAACATATTCTAACCTTAGTCTACCCCTACAGTTCTTGTCCTCGACCCTTCCTTCCATAACTAAGCTTGCTATTCCTGGGTGTCTTAGTATGTGTCCTACCAACCTATCTCTTCTCTTCATTAGCAGTCGCCAGAAACATCTCTCCTCTCCCACTCGTCTTAATACCTCTTTGTTTGTAACCCTATCTACCCATCTGATCTTCATCATTCTCCTGTAACACCACATTTCAAATGCTTCAATTCTCCTCTTTTCTGCTGCACCAATAGTCCAAGTTTCACTTCCATAGAGTGCCACGCTCCAGACAAAGGCTTTCAAAAATGACTTCCTAATACCTAAATCTATATTCGATGTCAGCAGATTCCTTTTTTGTAGAAATGTTTTTCTTGCCTGAGTCAACCTACTTTTTATATCCTCTTTGCTTCGTCCATCACTGGTTATTCTGCTTCCTAAGTAACAGAAATCTCCTACTTCCTTCAGCTTTTCACCTGCCAATTTGATCTCCATAGAGGTTTCTGATTTATTTCGGCTGCATTCCAGTATTTTTGTTTTACATTTATTAATTTTCATCATGAATTCTTTCCGTAAGACGGAGTCCATACCATTCAAAAACTCATTCAAATCCTCAGGCTTGTTGGCCAAGATGACGATGTCATCAGCAAATCTCAGAGTTGAAATTATTTCTCCTTGAATCTTCACTCCCACTTTAAATTTTTCTCTAATTTCCTTCATTGCTTGTTCAATGTAAAGATTGAAAAGTATGGGTGATAAGTTGCAGCCTTGCCTTACACCTTTCTGAATACCAGCTTCTCTCTCATGTCCTTCAACTCGAATGACTGCTGTCTGGTTTCTGTATAGATTGTATATCACTCTCCTATCCCTGTACTTTATTCCAATCGATTTCAAAATGTCAAACAATTTAGTCCAATCAACGTTATCAAAAGCCTTTTCTAAGTCTACAAAAGCCATGAACGTTCTCTTACCTTTCCTTATCCTACCTTCCAAAATCAGCCTAAGACTTAGTACAGCTTCCCTTGTTCCTACATTTCTCCTGAAACCAAACTGGTCTTCACCCAACTCCGTTTCTATCTGGCTCTCAATCCTCTTGTAAATTATTCTAGACAGGATCTTTGAAGCATGAGTAATCAAGCTGATTGTACGGTAATCTTCACATCTGTCAGCTCCCACTTTCTTTGGTATAGGGATGATTACATTCTTCTTGAAATCAGGGGGTACCTCACCTGTCTCATAAATCCTACACACCAAGTGAAATAACCTGATCAGACCTTCCTCTCCTATGCAGCGTAGCAACTCAATCGGTATATCATCTATGCCTGGTGCTTTGTTCCTGCTTAAGTCTTCCAATGCTCTGTCAAATTCTGATATCAATATTAAATCTCCTTTCGCACCCTCATCAATTTCCTCCATCCTTTCCATTACATGATTCTCAATCTCCTTTCCCTTATACAAACTCCCTATGTAAGCTTTCCATCTCTCAACCTTTTCTTCCCTATCTGTTAGAGGCTTTCCATTTGTGTCCTTAATATTACATGACTGTACACAAATGATCAGGATACAAAACCTGATCTCTGACTCTTAGAAATCAGTATGTTGTGAAAGCCCCTGCGTGCTGCTATCTGAGACTCTAAAGTCGTGGCATGGAATCAAAGAAGACCTGAGAAATCTCCCTCCATATGATTTGTTTGCAAGTCCACAAAGCATCAACAGTGGTTGCTAGACGACCGTGACGAACCAGTGGCTGACCTACCATATCCCAGAATTGTATGATGGATGACATGTCAGGCGAACATGCAGGACAAAGAAACGGTGGTACTCGTCATTCTTGGAAGGACGTATTCACAGTCTTCACGACATTTGAGTGGACATTGTCCTGCAAAAATATGGCAAATGTAGTTGCCTGAAGGAGGGTCAGGACCTTCCTCAAGCTCCGAAACCTCTGTGAAATGGTTGCAGTTCAAAATGCCGTCAACACGTAGTTGTCAAGATCGCATCTTGTACCCAATGGTGCCTCAAACCACATTTGGCGTTTGTCCGAGATACTACTCAAGAATACAGGGTAGGGTCTATCTCGTATGTAACTATCATTGTAGAATAGGTTTAGGTGTTTGGTTGGTTCCTTAATATAGGGGCTGCGACAACGCGGTCAGGTATTCCCGTGTACTTTGGGTGTGTGTAGAATCTGTCTCATAACCGTTGTTAATTGTGATCACTGTATTAGTGTTTGTTATCTGTTTTCAATTCAAGTAAGGACTGCATACATTGCATTTTTCAAGTAGTTCCTACTTTTCCCGCCAAACGCCACCATCAACGACTACTAGTTCAGAACTTGGTTACTAGATGCCATCGCAGTCGGCTCCTGGCGATGAACATCGGAATCTAAGAGCGTTTGTCAAATGTTTAACCTAATTTAGCTTCACACATGTGTAATTGGTGGACGGTTCTTTAACATGCCATAAATCTATGACATGGGACCGCAGGCTTTACTTCCCCTCCGAAGGAAGGCATACTGAGGGATTTTTAACGCTCTTAAAAATCCGATGACTTCGGCCAGGTTTGAACCCGCGATCTTGGGCATAGACGCTCAGCATGCTATCAACTGAGCCACCGAAGCCGCTAGGGTTTAGGAGGGACGCGCACGAAAACACATTTTGCCACTCAGCACGCCAAATACGGCGTCCACGTGCCCATTACAGTGCAACATATTTATGTTTTCTGGACAATGGGACCCGACGCAATGGCATGCGTACCACCAGTACTGGCCACAGCAGTTGGCGTCGAGACATCGAGCGTCGAGCCAGCACTGTGGACAAAACAGCACAGTATGCGGACAAGATGGCGGTCATCCCATGCTGTGGTCCTGTTCCTGCTCATCGCTGCGTACGACCCTCCCCTATCCAATTGTTCCACACCTTGTACAGTAGTAGCAGCACGCTTTGAACTAACCAAAATGCCACGCATGGCAAACCAGTTTCCAAGAAACCGACAATTCTTCCCCGTTCTAAATCACTCGCTTGCCGATATTTGCACTTTGATGTCGTCAAGGCATACTGGAATTTGCTTTCACGTTTTCACTTGGTGTGACAGCTCTTCACTGACTGAGCTTGGCGTAACACTGACTTTCCCCATTCAATTTGAGAGGGATCTGCTGGGCCTACATGTACACCATGTCTCTGCAATCTTGATCACTCAATGCTGGTTCATTGTTCTACACATCATCCGAATTTGGATTCATTCTGGTGATTCTTTCTGGGTGATGAAATTTTAACAAACGTTAATGTGTATTGGTATTTGAAATAAAGTTAGTTGAAAACTAGTACCAAAACAAAATATTATGGGTGAATTGGCGTAGGTATGATCTACAGTGCCTTTGTTCAAGTGTTGGCCGGCCAACTTACGGCGAGACTGATTCGCGGCCAACAGCGCGCTGCTTGCCGGCTGACTGGAATATTCGCAGACGTTACATTCTGTGTTCTAAAGTAAACTCACTGTTTGGCATTCTAACGGCCTTATAACACGAAGGCGAACACAAACACGTTGTCTCACAATGCATCAAGTCCCTTCAACTGTCTAATAAGCACATGGAGTTGCGCAGCTGTGCGGACAGAACCGGTTAGGAGCAGTATTGCTCGCCTCCAGGTGGCCCCGCTGTGAGAAGCTTTCTGGCCGGCCACCACTTGAACCAAAGGCACTGTATAATGTAAGGTAATAGGTTTAGATTTCACTATGTTCCAATAATATTGTTTAGCAATTTCTCCATAATCACAAGACTGCACTTGAGTCGTCTGGTATCAAAACAAGATGCATAACTATTTTTACGATTTTGAGAGTATGGCTGATTTAACAAGACGTCCTAAATGCCCTCTTTACATGTGGGAAGAGAAAGGTATTCGAAACAGGACACATCATGCCGTTTTAAAATGTTGAAGTAGTCGGTTGGTTTCAAAATAAGACAAGTAGATGAATGATTATCAAAACAAGACACATCTTGGCAGGGTCTATTGCGCATTGATCAGCGCATCAACTGATAGGGCGCTCTCTGTGTGCTGCTTATGCATTTTTTCGTGTTCTGTTAGTGCCGGTGTGTTAAATCGACTTTATACTTGTGAAGAGTGATTATTTTACTTTCAAAATAAGATACATCTGATTACTGAGTTGCAAAACAAGATACATCAACAAGTTTTAAAACAAAATAAGACACATCGAATATTAAAATGTTTATAAAAAGGAAAAAAACCAGCATTAGTTATGAAACTTTCGGGAAATATTTTGTCTATATCACTTAATACTTTCAAAAGAGAGGCATATTTATCTGTCTGTAAACAAAGGACTTATTCAGTGTTTTGTGTCTCCCGAAAATTTTTGTTCAAATGATGAGTCTTGTTTTGATACCATATGCCTCACTTAGGCTGCATTTTATACGATAAATATGACAAATATGATCACTCTATAATCGTATGTTATTGTGCAAGTGGGGAAGTGTTGTCGTTAATGGCTACCTGGATTCAAGCGAACAATATCTTGAAGACCTGACCACAATGCGTATTTTAACGCACATCTATTAGAGCATAGCTGAGATAGCTTGGTGTTATCATTAAGTGTTACCTGGAATGAAGCGAGAAACGTCTTGAAGCCCTGCTCCACCGTGGCTTGCTTGACAGGAAGATGGAGAGCAGAAGATACAATCTCAGCAGATTTTCCCCTCATTCCCGCCAGTACCATTGCCAGGACCGTTTGCACACTGAAGGGTGAGAAGATCATGTTTTCAGCAGATTCACTCAGCACCTAAAAAGTAAAGAATGTGTTGGTGAAAGAAGAAAGTGATATTAACTTAAGACTAGGAGGCTGCGTAGCTCAGTGGGTAGAGGCGTTGAGCTTCTAACTGAAAGGGAATGGGTTCAAATTACATCCAGGTGGTGGAATTCACAAACAAAGCTACCACTTTCGGAAACGTAAAAGGCCCTGGGTTTACTCAGCCTACAACAGAAATGAATATCAATGTAATTCCTGGCAGCAAGGAGCTGACAAGCCTACATGGTAAGAAAAAGAGACTTGTAGTTTTTATGTGACTGTTAATCTCGCGAACATGAGCCACTTGTTGTTCTCCATTTTACATGGAATCCGATCCACAGGACGTGACATTTCACTTCAAAAATATCACATACATTAATCGGGAATCGAATTCGATGTGCCTGGGTGAGAGGCAAGCAGATTGTACTTTGGGCTAAAATTTATCAGTTTGAAATCGTTTGTGTTCTTTGCTAGGTTGCCAAAAACAAAATTGCGTGAAGTTCTGAGGTCATGAGTTCATTACCTTGTACAGAGAAGTGCTGAAGGAGTTGATGCCCTTCACTACGTCACGGTGGGCCTGCTCAGCGTCTACCATGTCGTCGCCTTTGGAAGTCACCAGCAGGACGGCTGCAACAGATATTGAGAAGAAATCAGAGTCCAGGACTTTCGCTGTCACCCTCTAAATTAGTGATTTATTTAGTATTAAACCTAGCTCGTGCCATAATGAAACAGTTGGAAAGCGTTTGGTCATCGCCTTCTCGTCTGCAATTTGATTTGAGAGGGGGAATACTTTCACGAATATGCGGGTGTTAAGAGGTGCTGATAAGGAGATTAAGGAGAGGACAAGAACTCAGTTGGAAGACTCTGCGGTCGTACTCGTTAAATGAGTTGGAAGAGGAGTACGTACGTAATCTATGACTAGCCTACTGCTTTAATATTGTAACATTTTAATAAGTCCTTTTACGTGGTGTTAACAATTGTGGTTCAATAAAAACAAACATGATAAGAATATATAAATACACTGTGGTGTGACCTTACCTGTGATAGTATAATATAATAAGTTGTTGAGCGCCAGATCCCTATTTAAGACAGTGAATCGAAATTTAAGAATTAACCTCGGCTATCAGCAGTAGAGTCGAGACCACTTACCCGGGCCGTAGTGTAACTTAGTTGACTAACCATTCAATATTTATTTATAAGGAGTAGTTAATTTGCCTATAGTATTTACTAACCACTATGAAAGAAATAGGCATTACGTTAAAGAAAATGAATTTATTGACTCAAGAACAAAATACTAATAGTTACAAAAAAGAATTTAATTTACCAACTGCGGTTTAATTATTTAAAAGAAAATGAGCATTTAAATTACTTGAATAAAAAAAGCTTGACTCTAAATTGCAAATAGAGACGGAAGTAATAATTGTTTATGCTCACCAACTTGCAGCTTTGTCATATTGAACGTTATAACAGATAACCTTAATGTTCCTTCTCATATTCAAAAAAAATGTTGTAGTATGTCATAAGATACAGCATACTACGTTCCATTGTGTTGCCATCTCTAGATTTATTGTAGTATTCAACTATAAGCCATTGTCAGCTTATATATATATCTTGTCAACATTGTTGTTATTATGTCGAGACATGATGTATGCTAAAGCTATGAATGATATTTCAGGTAGCAGTCGGTCGACCTCTGTCGCTGCTCTGTCACTAATGAGTTGTCGTTCACTAATCATGTTGTAGACGCGGGTTACAGGTTATATCTTCCTTGTCACGTGGTGTCACAGCTTCCCTCTCTCTTTAGCCTTCTCCATTCTTGACTCCTAACTTGCAGCTTTGACGCGTATATGGGCTACAGTAGTGACGTATTGGTTACACCATAGTTGAAATATAATGTTCCATTCCTTCTCGAAGGAACTAGATGGTGCGCACGTGATGGTTACTCATGACAGTGACTCTTAGCCGTGGTGAAACGATACTGCGTCATTCTGGGGTTTTTAAGATCCCGGGACAATGGCTACCGGCCGTTGTGAAATTACTACTGCGTTGTTCTGTTTGTGACTCTTAGGGTTGGTCCATATCGCCAATCTTGTTGCAATATATCATACTTCGTTTCTTTACAAATAAATGTTAATAAAAATCTAATTGAATATAATAATAAAAACCGCTTACAATTATCTGATATAAAAATCATCTCATGGATGTACTAATTAATAATAATAATAACATGATAAATGAATAGCCCTATAAATATAACAGCTATGGGATCGAATCGTTACAATCGCCCCTAAGATAAATAATTTAAATGACATTTAACATTATTTCTCTTACCACATCCAACATAAAAAAACTATAAATATAAATATTATAACCCCCAAAAAGACAACATACAATATACTCTTCATCAATACACAAAAATATACAAGAAATATATTCTTCACAAAAATTCACATTTTAACTTTCATTTATCTCATTCTTCCAAATGTTCATAATGTTCATTCTTCTTTATATTTATGCTGTAAAAATATACATAAATGCCCTTCACTTTTAATTTTGACATTTATGTCAACGCTGCACTCGTTTATAATGGTGGTGATTGTATGCTTGACATACAATTTTGGTTTCTTATCTAGTGAACGTAGTTTTCGTCAGTCTGGTGTAGAATTACATTGTTGGCGTACCAGCTGATTAACACTTTAAAACTATCATAGCTCATGATATGCAAACAACACAATATTCCTTTCGTCTCTATAAAGGTATTACTCAAATGCAGTAAAATTTCAATAATTGAAGAAAAAAATAACTTAGCAAGATACCTAAGGCAATTCCAATTTCAGTGCATATGTCATACATGTAAATATTTCCCCAAATACATAATGACATCGAAATACCTTAAAGCAGTTATTAAACAGTTCACTTAAATATCCAAGTTACTACTCACCTGCCTTCGTGGCTTAATTCTGTCTTAGGCCATGGCCGCCTCCTTCCAAATTAATACTTCCTAAGTCTCCACGACTTCGTAACTTCTCATAAAACCATAATTCCTCTTTACTACTTCTCAAAAACAATAACTTGAATTTTCAAAATCACAAATAAACATAAAATCTGACTTCTTGTTCACTTTATAAAATTTAACTTAGCGTTAAGATATAACTTTACTGTATCGTCATTCTTACCTACCATAACAAAATGATTAAGACGAGGACAAAATACTACTCAATTCCTGAATTACGTATATCACTAAACTATTTCACAAAAACACCTGACAAACTCCTCGGAATAAATATTTCGTTCCACAAAATATTAATGCTCTTATACTTTGAACTTAGTCTATTCATGATTTGACTTCTTGCTGAATACCTAAAAAAAGCTTAGTTTTCTCTTAAAACTTATTGTGACATTACACGTCAACACTTCCTTACTTGCTTCGATCACCTGGACTATAGCTCATTCTTGCTATACCAGAATCTCTCAAAACTCATCGTGACATCACACGTCACATACAAAAACCTCCCCTATTCGTGGTATAATCCCACATCTTCGTATTGTTACAGGTCACCTCTTACTGACCAATAACACACTAAATTTCAGCTAAAAAAAATCTTACATGCTTCGACTAATTCCTTGGAATAATAACATCACACTTTGTTTTCCTAACTATTGTCTTCCTAAAATAATGACAGTGTACTAGTTGATAGTCAATAACACCGACACTCCTAATTCGCAAATATTCTCCCATAATCACTTCATAAAGCAAGTCCTGAGTTATAACACAGTTAAGACACTCTCTGCTCCACCAAATTAAATGCGTAAATTACACCTGCCTTTAATTGAAACTTCATTATTACCCCTTAGGTATACACTTATCTTACTAACTTATTCTTGTCTTCAAAAATATAAACTTCTCTTTACTAACTCCGTATGACATAAATAAAACTTAATTTCTTGTCTACCAAAAAAAATGATTTATCTTTAAATCCTAAAACGTCGAATTATAACAAATTCCTTTCAATACTAGTAAATATTATGTCAACCATCTAATTATTATTATTATCTTTACTTTTATCTGTGTAGGACAACAATCTACCACATCATTAATTCGTTATTAATCATCAGTAACTTTTTACTACAAAGTGGTTTAGCTCGATAACAAGCCTTGTAATATCTTTAAAACGTGCGTAACGGTAACTAAAACTTGGACCATATTACCTTTGTAATCTCTATGTATGCGTATAACCATATATACTTAAAAAAACTCCCAACTTCACGTAGTCCCGTAGACACCATAAAAAAACTCATTGCTCAACGGAATATACCTCGCTGACCTACTTCATCCTCCAAAAACTTCTTAAAACTCCATTTGGCATCTTACCAAAACTTCCTCCATTATAACTCCATTTGGCATCTTACCAAAAACTCAAAAAAATCATTGCTCAACGGCATTATACCTTCGTTGGCCTACTTCTTCAAACTCACGTCCATTTACGTGAAAATACACACATACACACACACATATCTGTCAGCAAGTACCAGATGCCCTAATTAGTTACTACTTCCTTATTTCAACCCGATGTTGGTTAATTCATACAACGCATTACCATTAACAATTCTAAACCACTTATACATTTCTCAAAATATATCCTCTGATAATCTCGCTGTCCTCAAAATGAAACTTCTTTATTAAATCAATACTTACTTCTTCAACTCATTAATTTTATTACCACTGTACCACATCATCTTCACTCACTTTTGAATTAAATCTTCATTACCATTATATTCATAATTATGGTTGCCATAATAATTATTTCTTTCTTTCGATTACTTAACTTTGTAATAACTTTCCTATCTTTTTAAATTTAATTCTCACTTCATCCAACTTACCTGCAGTTTAAGGACCCACATTCAACCTACCTGAATTGCTCAATAGCACGACAACCTCTGTCTTCCAAATTAAATGATTTTAGTCAATCTAAATCAATAAGCGTAGGCACTACACGCCCCTTACCATCCTAACTTCACGACTGAATTAAAATTACTCACAGCAGGTTCCTTATCTACCTCTGTTAAATCATATAAAACTTCATTACTTAATATTTAAGTCATACGGAAGAGTAACTATCGTTAATATAAATTTACATCACTATTTTCTCTGGCATTTCACAGTTCTTACCACATTCATCTTCAATTCTATCTTTCTCTAGGATTCCACTTTCCTCCTTCCTTATAACATTAATTTCTACCTCTTTCGGACTACATTCATCAATAGTAACACTGTGCTTTGGCTTTCCCCCTCTCACTTCCCCAAGTCTGGCTAATTCAGTACGCCACTGCACATCATATGCTTTCTTTCTCTCTTTCATTCTGATTTCCTTTTCCTCTAACAACTTAATTCTCTTCTCTTTCATTTTACTTCTAAAATATCTACCTAGATGTCTTCTCTTCACTTCGCTACTACTATCACTTAATTTTCTCTTTAGCCGTGGACTATTGCTTCTGCTCTTATCTATCTCTCTCCTCCTCTTACCCTGTTTACTAATTATGTTCTTCTGACTATGACTTAACGCATGCTTCTCTGCCACTAATAATTTCACATTAATTTCCGCTACACCATCATTAAATTCTTCCCTAGTCAACATATCCTCTTCACCTAAGATTTTCTGCATCTAATTTCATGAGTGCCTAGTACTTTCTTTATCTTACCTACTTCTATCCCTATCTTTTCTCTCATCTTCTCCACTTCTTTTTCACTACATTCTATAGTCTCTTCTATAGCTGTCCTGCTTTCATCTATCATCTCCGCTGATTGCTGTTCCTTACCTAAGCTACTTTCATCTATGTCTAGCATCTCTACCAACTCTACTATGTTTTCTCCTATTATATCCGCTAACTGCTGTTCATCACCTATACTTTCTTCTACAGCTATCCTGCTTTCATCTAAAATCTCCTCTGACTCTAATTTGCTTTCACCTACAATCTCCTCCAACTCTACTATGCTTTCTTCTACTATCTCCTTTGACTCTACTCTACTTTCACCTACAATCTCCTCCAACTCCACTATGTTTTCTTCTACTATCTCCTCTGAATCTAATCTACTTTCAATTACAGTCTCCTTACAGGCTGTCTTTACTGATTCTACTTCAGTATCCCCTAAAGTCTCTACCACCTGCCTAGTTTCCGCTTCTACCAATTTGCTAAAACTTTCACCTTGAATTGCTATTTTATCATCAATCACAGTTCCTATTCTTTCCTGAATCCTACTTTCTGCTGCTTCTAATTTCTTATCTACTGTCCTAATAATATCTTTAGCCTTCATCTCTACCTCCTCCTTAATTTCACCTCTGATTTCCTATTTCACCCCCTGAATACTCTCCTGCAGCATATCATACTTCATACTTAATTCTCTATTCATCTTTTCCACAATACCTATCTTTACATTATTCTCTTCCAGCTTCTGATTTACTTTACTCATATCCTCTCTCATCTCTTGACTATTTTTATTCATCTCCCCTAAATCTCTACTCAATTCCTTCCTACTTTCCAAATTATCTTTCTTACTCTCTTCCATATTTTGATTTAGCCTACCCATATCTTCTTTCATCTCCTTACTATTAATTCTCATCTCCCTCATAAACACAGTTAATGGATCTTCAGGAATCTCTATAGACTTTTCTTTCTCTAGACTACCACTAGTCTCAGGATGTACCTCTGTATTCGTCTCAAGATTTTCCTCTGAATTCGTGTCAGGGTTAACCTCAGGATTATTTTCAGGATTACTCTCAGGATTATTCTCAAGATTTACCTCCGACATCTTGGTATTATTCTCTACGCTCTCAACATCGCTACTGCTATCAACCTCCTTATAATTAACTTTCTCGACTTTATTCCTACTTCTCAACTGCCTCTGTTCCTCTTCCGACATCTCGAAGTACACCGTATAACAATTGCCCTTCCAAAATTTCACTTCACTTCACTGTCCCCCAAAAGCACTAACAATTTGCACTGAAATTATACACTCCTCTCCTAAATACCCAATGGTTTTCGTTCCCCACGTTGGGCGCCAAATGTAACATTTTTAATAAGTCCTTTTACGTGGTGTTAACAATTGTGGTTCAATAAAAACAAACATGATAAGAATATATAAATACACTGTGGTGTGACCTTACCTGTGATAGTATAATATAATAAGTTGTTGAGCGCCAGATCCCTATTTAAGACAGTGAATCGAAATTTAAGAATTAACCTCGGCTATCAGCAGTAGAGTCGAGACCACTTACCCGGGCCGTAGTGTAACTTAGTTGACTAACCATTCAGTATTTATTTATAAGGAGTAGTTAATTTGCCTATAGTATTTACTAACCACTATGAAAGAAATAGGCATTACGTTAAAGAAAATGAATTTATTGACTCAAGAACAAAATACTAATAGTTACAAAAAAGAATTTAATTTACCAACTGCGGTTTAATTATTTAAAAGAAAATGAACATTTAAATTACTTGAATAAAAAAAGCTTGACTCTAAATTGCAAATAGAGACGGAAGAAATAATTGTTTATGCTCACCAACTTGCAGCTTTGTCATATTGAACGTTATAACAGATAACCTTAATGTTCCTTCTCATATTCAAAAAAAATGTTGTAGTATGTCATAAGATACAGCATACTACGTTCCATTGTGTTGCCATCTCTAGATTTATTGTAGTATTCAACTATAAGCCATTGTCAGCTTATATATATATCTTGTCAACATTGTTGTTATTATGTCGAGACATGATGTATGCTAAAGCTATGAATGATATTTCAGGTAGCAGTCGGTCGACCTCTGTCGCTGCTCTGTCACTAATGAGTTGTCGTTCACTAATCATGTTGTAGACGCGGGTTACAGGTTATATCTTCCTTGTCACGTGGTGTCACAGCTTCCCTCTCTCTTTAGCCTTCTCCATTCTTGACTCCTAACTTGCAGCTTTGACGCGTATATGGGCTACAGTAGTGACATATTGGTTACACCATAGTTGAAATATAATGTTCCATTCCTTCTCGAAGGAACTAGATGGTGCGCACGTGATGGTTACTCATGACAGTGACTCTTAGCCGTGGTGAAACGATACTGCGTCATTCTGGGGTTTTTAAGATCCCGGGACAATGGCTACCGGCCGTTGTGAAATTACTACTGCGTTGTTCTGTTTGTGACTCTTAGGGTTGATCCATATCGCCAATCTTGTTGCAATATATCATACTTCGTCTCTTTACAAATAAATGTTAATAAAAATCTAATTGAATATAATAATAAAAACCGCTTACAATTATCTGATATAAAAATCATCTCATGGATGTACTAATTAATAATAATAATAACATGATAAATGAATAACCCTATAAATATAACAGCTATGGGATCGAATCGTTACAATATTGTTTGAAGAACCTTTACCCTTGAGGCAGACAAACATTTGATTGAATTGTTTTCTGCTTATGAAAATTAAAGGCTTCAGGGAAAAGGACCAGGAACCATAAAGCAAGAGAGCAAATTGATAGCTCGAAGACACATCGAACAGAATTTCACAACCATACAATTTTTATCTTGATAATATCAAAGAACCAAGTTTGTAGGAAACATGCTCATTACTCTTTACTACCTTTTCTGTAAATATTGTTAAGAAATTTGTTTAATTTATTTCATCACATAATGGACCCTGATTGTTTTTGCCTGGATTAAATACAAAAACTTGTTATTATTACGTGACCAAAGTACACCTGTTTGATTTGCAAGCATGTTACTTATACAATATATCTTTAGAAAATGCATAGTTAACAACTTAATACCAATTACTATAACAATGACATTATCGTTCAAAATTGCATTAATATTAATAATAATTTAATAACAATAATAAATTCATTAGACTACCAATATTCAAGACGGCGTCAAAACCAAGAGCGTCAATGATACGAACCATATATATAGAGCAAAAGTAGTAAATACCTTAGAGAATGGATCTCAGAAGACCTTAGTGAAGTAAGCTTTCGAACAAAGCCAAATGAAACTAGACAGAGCTTACTATGCCTGCAGAAAACTGTACGCCTCGAAACATCTGTCGATGAATGTCAATCTAGGACACTATAATACTGTAGTTAGGCCATCAATCCTCTATGCAGCTGGCTTATTTCTAACTAAGATCCCCCAGGAGCTCACATCTAGTGGGACGTGGGTTGGCGACCACGGGGCCCCAGCTGAGTCCGACATTACTTGTGCCGGGCTCCTCTCCGTCTTCTTTCCTGTCGACCTCACTTGGTCAACTCTTTTTCTCTTCCGACCCGGACGGTATTAGGGTATCCAAGGCCTAGGGAGTCTCTTCCTTTCCCGCCTTAATTGGCCATTGTCTCATCTTTTCTGATACCCTCCTTCTGCGAGGGGTCAGCCTTCTTTTTCTTTTCCTGTTATCTCCTGCCTTCTGCTCAAGGCCCTCAAGGAGGCAGGGTGTATGTAGCCCCACCACTTCTGGTGCACCCTGGATATTGCTACACCCTCAGGGGCTCACGGCTGGTGAGTTCGGGAGATGGCGACCCCGAGGGATTCCTGAGCTGGGTCCGGTTTTCCCCCTTTTATCCATTACCTGTGGGGCGGACCCTCTCCTCTTTCACTTTCCTATCTGCCTTTTATGGCTCTCCTTCCTTCCAAGTCCCTCAGTCCGCATTCTTCGAGGATTGAGGGCATTTCTTTTCCTCCTGTCCATTATTAGTCTTATTCCCCTTTTGTTTTATATTTAGTCTTCTAGTATATAAGTTAACAGGCTAGTTAGTTTTAGTTATAGTTTACATTTCATTATCATCTTCACAATCACCCAAACCATTAGGGACCGATAACCTAGATGTTAGGCCCATTAAAACAACAATTATCATCATCATAATCTAACTAATAAGATGCCCCTAGGGCCCTCGAAGTAGAAGAACGGGAATTCTTGCGAAAAATAGAGGGACTATACCGTGTTAGATGATACACACTGTTATTTTTAACACTCTGAACAAGAACGGGAAGAAACATAAATGGAACTACACCTTTTTTTAATTTATTTTCATTCATCGTCTCACTGGAAGAGTACATGAAAACAAAGCTATCATTATTCTTCCTTCTCTTTGCCCTAGGCCTAAAGAATAAGTATCAGCTGTATCTGAAACATCACGAAATTAAAGCTCGTCAGGACATACAGTATCTTTACATAGAAAACTAACTTAATATTCACATCACATTCTTATGGTACGTTCTCAATATCCGAATGATTATATTTTTCTATTCACAATACCCCCATAGGACCAATGATCTTACCAGATGGAAGGCGATGATACAAACCAAATTTTGAACTCGACCAACACGAAGACTACCTCACAGATGCCATCAGAAGGAGACGCCTGGCTTTCTACAGTCTGTTGTTTAAGTGGCGGAACAGCTAGGCCATCTGCCCCTTGTCACACAGTATACAGTGAGACAAATGTGTTTAAGGGTAAATGTCCCGACATTTTGGTAAGAAACTATTTCGACAGACGGCAGCACAAACGAAGTTGAATTTATTTATAATTTTTTTCTCGAAAGGGAGCTCCGATCTGCGATCTGAAAACTGCTTTGCACTCTGTCTAGTAGTAGAATTGAGAATAATGCAATGCTTATTTTCATAATTGAGATTAATTCAATGCTTAATTTTTAATTTCAAAAACAGAAAATTTGCTGTTTGTATTTGAAAAATCTGATTACAATTCGAAAAAAACGGGGAATACGAAAGTTGAGTTTTATTCACTGATTAGCAGTAGTGCCCGGCTTCGCCCGATGGATTTAGCCTATTTGTATTATGGATGATAATGAATACTACTACAGAACTGGCACATGATACTTAAACTACCAGAAACAAAATAATTAAATATAAATTTTTGAAGTGGTGGTGGTGGTTGTAGTGAGGGTGATAAGCAGAACAGTACAATGGACGTAACATTTAGATCATTTTCCCCTAATGATAATAATGATAATAATGAATAGGGAAACGGCTATTTCCTAACTACAGCACTGGCACATGTAATTTACAAACACATTTTTAAAAATGATTACAAAGAGGAGTAAGTGAAATAAAAGACACTGCCTAGGGCGTATATCTCATTGTCTGTTAGAAATGTAGAAACCAATAGTGTCGTCTTTTGACGCATAGCGCCATATGAAAATAATTAGAACACTTTGGAAAACTTCGGCTGTCCCCAGCTCATGAGGTAGCAATAGTATCATTTATGGCCACACAGCGCTCAACGATAAGTTTCGGAATAAATTACGGTAAATTTGAAAGCACCAACGCTTATTGCAGCTGACCTTAATGTATTGCACCAACACCTTCGCACTTATACAGGGGCATAATATTCACACTGGCAACTGTTTTAAGGGGCCTAAGAAATCTTTTTGCACTAATTATTCCTCGTGACTGCAATTTATAAGCAGCGCAAGATGTAACTATTTTCGCAATTCTGCACCAGAACACTGGTAGGGGTGACGTGATGCAGCCCGAATTGCCAGTCAACAATAGACTTATTAAAATACTCTTACAGTTACACTACTACGGACATGAATGATTCTAGGGCCTTAATACGTGGTTTTCAAGTTAAGTTAGTTTGTTATTCTAAATGTAGGGAATGGAGAGCGTTGTCCAAAATATCAAGTGGACAGTTTTACCAGCAGGGTTTCAAAGTGTATGTATAATTTGGTGCAATTAGGAGGAACGGTGTAGATTTGTGATAAAGAGCCTAAATGCAGGGAATGGAGTGGTCTGTCCGAAATTTCAAGCAGACAGTGTTACTCGTCGGGTTCCAAAGTGTACTCTAATTATGCAAATTTTGGTCCAGATCGGTGAAACGGTGTAGATTTGTGCCAAATAGCCTAAATGCAGGGAATGGAGTGGTCTTTCCGAAATTTTATGCAGACAGTGTTCCTCGTAGGGTTCCAAAGGGTAAGTATACAAATTTTGCTTCAAATTGGTGAAACGGTGTAGATTTGTGCCGAAGGGCCTAAATGCAGGGAATGGAGTGGTCTGTCCGGAATTTCATGTAATCAGGGTTACTCGCAGTGTTCGAAAGGGTAAGTATACACATTTTGGTTCAGATCGGTGAAACGGTGTAGATTTGTGTCAAAGGGCCTAAATGCAGGGAATTGAGTGGTCTGTCCGAAATTTAAACTGGACAGTGTTACCCGCAGTGTTCCAAAGGGTGTGTATACAAATTTTGGTTCTGATCAGTGAAACGGTGTAGATTTGTACCAAAGGGCCTAAATGCAGGGAATGGTGTGGTCTGTCCGAAATTTAACATAGCCTAAACTATTCCTCTTGAATCTGGCTATCATATAAAAAAAGAATTTTTCGAATCCGACTGGTAGTTCCAGAAATTAGCGCGTTTAAACACACAAACACACACACAAACTCTTCAGCTTTATTATATTAGTATAGAATATAGATTCCAAAGCTGTATCGAAAATATAAATCGGTTGAATAGAATCGTCGGGTTCACTTTGGAAATTTTGTGAATAAGAGTGTAACAAGTGTACTTGCAACAAAAGGCGTGGTAGTAGAACAAGGTCTCGGAGAGCGGGGCGGGGGAGGGGAGGGGAGCTCGAGTGATTGAGATGGTATGGGAATGGGATTCCTCAGCATCTACTCCGAAGTTTCGATTGCCTGTGCTGGCTAGTTCCGAATTGTCCACGTCTGGATATTTCTGAGTGATCCTTTGCTATCTTTCCAGTTCGTACTTACGACTTCTACGACTTCTTGTAGTTTTCTTTGTTGTTTCTCCTGTTTTCAGTTCATCGATCTATTTATTTACTTTCAGTTTAATTTATTTTACCTGCGACAGTATTAATTATTAATGTTCGTTGGATGTTCCATTTTCGACACTTTATTTTTGGGATAGTAATTCTGATAGAACAGATACATGTACATTTACAGTAGGTACGACTGATGGAGAGCATTACGCTCATCAAGTGCAGTTAGTTTTACATTTTTGTTGAAAAATGGAGCCAACACCAAAACTGATTCAAGGCAGGGCTGGCATGCGAAACGAAATGTAATAATGTAATGTAATAAAATTTCACTCCCGGAGCGAAATAACATTAGTTACAGAATTTTAATTTCGCTCCTGTTGTGAAATAAAATTCGTTACAGACTTTTAATTACGCTCCTGGCACGAAATAAAATTCATTACAGACTTTTAATTTCGCTCCCGGCTCTAAATAAAATTCTTTACAGACTTTCAATTTTGCTTCTGGCGTGAAATAAAAACTGCTACAGTCTTTTAGATTCGCTTTTGGCGCGAAATAAAATACACTACAGACTTTTAATTTAGCTCCGGGCGCAAACTAAAATTCGTTACAGGCATTTAATTTCGCTTCTGGCACGAAATAAACTTCATTAGAATAAAGACTTTTAAATCGAAATAAAATTCATTGATGATGATGATGATGATCAGGTGCCATCAAGTCGGCGTCGACTCCTAGCGACTGCATGGATGAACTGTCTCCATATGATTCGGTCTTCAGCCATATACTTCAGATCCTTCAGTGACATATTCATGTTGGATTTGATGGAGTCGATCCATCTCAATGCTGGCCGCCCTCGTCTCCAAGACCCTTCCACCTTTCCAAGCATAATAGTCTTTTCCCACGAATCAGAACGCCTCATAATGTGTCCAAAATATGACAACTGTATTCGTGTTATTAATGCTTCAAGAGACAGATCTGGTTTGTTTTTTTGAATCACCCATACATTCGTCTTCTTGGCTGTCCAAGGAATACACAGTATCCTTCTCCAACACCAGAGCTCAAAAGCAGCAATATACTTCCTATCTCGCTTCCTTATGGTCCAGCTTTCGCAACCATATGGAGCTATGGGAAAGACTAGTGCCTTAACCATTCTAATTTTAGTAGACAAAAAAACATCGGAACATTTGAAGATCTTATCCAGGCCTTTAAAAGCTGCCCTTCCTAGGGCAAGTCTCCGGCGAATCTCTTGACTGCTTGACCCACTACTACTAATGGTCGATCCCAACAAACAGAAACTATTCACCTCTGTGATTATCTTATTATCTATTATAATGTTTGATGGTAAACCTGTTGTCATTAGTTTTGTCTTGTTGATATTCAAGTACAAGCCCATGGTTTCACTCTGTTCTTTAACTTTCATAATGATATCCTCGAGCTCTTCCTTGCTCTCAGCAACCAAAGTGGTGTCATCTGCATACCTCAAGTTGTTTATATTCAATCCACCAATCTTAAAACCATGAGATGACTCATCCAATCCAGATTTCCTCATGATGTACTCAGCATACAGATTGAATAAGTAAGGCGAAAGTATACAGCCTTGTCGCACACCTTTAATAATAGGGAACCACTCTGTTTCATCATGCTCAGTTTTAACATTGGCTTCTTGTCCAAAATATAGGTTATGCATCAGGACAATGAGATGTTCAGGTATGCCCATCTGTCTAAATACATTCCACATCTTCGCATGATTCACACTATCAAAGGCCTTCCTGTAATCTATAAAGCACATGTACAGCTCCTTCTGGTATTCCTTTGCTGTTTCCATCATCCAACGTACATCACTAATAATGTCCCTGGTTCCTCTACCTTTCCTAAAACCAGCTTGAGTAGCGGACATTTCACGTTCCATGTAAGGTTCTAATCTTCGTTGTATGATTTTCAACATCACCTTGCTGGCATGTGGTATCAGAGCAATTGTGCGATAGTTGGAGCAGTCCAACAGGTCTCCCTTTTTGGGTATAGGAATAAAGACGGATCGTTTCCAATCTGTGGGCCAAGTGAATGTTTTCCAAATCTGTTGACCTATTGCAGTTAAAACTTTAACAGACGTTTCTTCAATTGCTTGCCATATTTCAGCTGGAATTCCATCAGTTCCTGAGGCCTTGTTTTGTGCCAATGACTTTAAAGCTATTCTGACTTCATCTTCTAACACTGGTTGTTCTAGATCAAAATCTGCCTCTTGTAATGAGTCGTCACTTCTTATCTCTAGACCATACAAGTCCTCTGTATAATCTTTCCATCTCTGTTTAATCCCGTCACCATCATTAATCGCATTACCATTAGCATCTTGACCATTCCAATTCTTGGCTGAAACTTCTTTCTTAAGGTGGAAATATGTTGAACGACCCTTCTCGTGTTACCTTTTTCATTTTCTTCTTCCAAATCAGTACAAATCTTGTTATAGTACTGCTGCTTATCTTTGCGAACATTTCTCTGAAAATCTCTATTCAAAAGAGTCATGAGTTCCCTATTCTTCTGAATTTTGGCTATCTTCCTTCTCTTCGCTATTTTAATTTCGCGCCCGGATCGAAATAGAATTCTTCAAGGACTTTTAATTTTGACCCTGGCGTGAAATAAAATTTGTTATAAGACTTTTCATTTCGCTCCTGACGCGAAATAAAGACCGTTACAATCTTTAAATATTTTTAACGACTCTTAATTTCGCTCCTGGTATGTAAAACAAGATGTTCAGTAAAGAACATATAGCCTACTTTCTCCTAAATGCATGGGTATTGTTATAACTCTTTGTCCTTTTCAAGGAGTATGATTGAATGTTGGTTGTAGGAGCTTGTTGAAATACAACGTGCTATAGGGATATTAAACATGAATATGAGGTGCCCTTTGCTAGTGCTACCTCTGTACCAAATTTCGTTCAATTCGGTTTCACCGTGTTTGAATTGATAGGGGGAATCGATTTGCACACATACTTGGCCACCATCTGCAAACTATTGGGCTGATGTTCTTGCAGTTTGGTCAGAATATGTTTCCCACATAAAGATATGGTGTTGCAAAATTAGGTAGAGACTAGATTATTAGGTTGGTCGTAATTACATTTTAGCTTTTAACATTTGGGTGGCCGCGATTACGTTTCCATCAAGATAGCGGTGATATAAAACATGACACTGAGGTGCCCTTTGCTAGTGCTACCTCTGTACCAAATTTCGTTCATTCGGTTCCACCGTGTTCGAAATAATAGGGGGAATCAATTTTGACATAAAGATGGCCGCCATCCGCAAACTATTTGGCTAATGACCTATTAGATTGGTCAAAAGATGCTCCCTCCATAAAGGTATGTTGTTGCAAAGTTTGGTAGAGTTCGGATGGTTATGTTAGTCGTAATTTGATTTAAGCTTTAAACATTCGTGTGGCCGCCATTACGTTTCTGTCAATATGGTGGCGATATTAATCATGACACTGAGATGCTCTTTGCTAGTGCTATCTCTGTACCTAATTTCGTTCCATTCGGTTTCAGCGTGTTTGAATTAATAGGGGGAATCAATTCTGACACAAAGATGGCCGCCATCCGCAAACTATTAGGCGAATGACCTATTAGATTGGTCAAAGGATGCTCCCTCCATAAAGGTATGTAGTTGCAAAATTTGGTAGAGATCGGGTGATTAAGTTAATCGTAATTTGATTTAAGCTTTGAACATTCGTGTGGCCGCCATTACGTTTCAGTCAAGATGGCGGCGATATAAAACATGACACTGAGGTGCTTTTTGTTAGTACTACCTCTGTACCAAATTTCGTTCCATTCGGTTGCACCGTGTTCGAATTAATAGGGGAATCGATTTTCACACAAAGATGGCCGCCATCCGCAAACTATTACGCTGATGACCTATTGGTTTGGTCAAAGGATGCTCCCCCCATAAAGGTATGTTGTTGCAAAATATGGTAGAGATCGGATGATTAGGTTGGTCGTAATTTGATTTAAGCTTTGAACATTTGTGTGGCCACCATTACGTTTCCGTCAAGATGGCGGCGATATAAAACATGACACTGAGGTGCCTTTTGTTAGTACTACCTCTGTACCAAATTTAGTTCCATTCGGTTTCACCGTGTTCGAATGAATAGGGGGAATCGATTTTCACACAAAGATGGCCGCCATCCGCAAACTATTACACTGATGACCTATTGGTTTGGTCAAAGGATGGTCCCCTCATAAAGGTATGTCGTTGCAAAATTTGGTAGAGATCGGATGATTAGGTTAGTCGTAATTTGATTTAAGCTTTGAACATTTGTGTGGCCGCCATTACGTTTCCGTCAAGATGGCGGCGATATAAAACATGACACTGAGGTGTCCTTTGCTAGTGCTACCTTTGTACCAAATTTCGTTCAATTCGCATTCACCGTGTTCGAATTGATAGGGGGGGACAGACATTCAGAGTACACACACTCACACACACACACACACACACACACACACACACAGACGCACACACACACACACACACACAGACAGACACACTTTTTTCGCCCTGTGTTGATCTCATAAGTCTACTTTCATTTTTTTGCAAAAATCGAAAGTAGGCTAAAAATGCCGGCCCCATGGTGTTGGAGTAGCGTGCCTGCCTCTCACCCGGAGGCCCCAGGTTCTATTCCCGGCTCCGTAGGAATTTAAGAAAATGACGTGAGGGTTGGAGCGGGGTGCACTCAGCCTCGTGAGTCTGACAGTGAGGCAGCGCCCCGGTCACGAAAACCTAGATTAGCATCCGAGGGAACCCGATGCGCTGACCAATATCTGCAGGCCTAATGGCTGGGCAGCGGTCGCTTGGTAGACCTAGGCCCTTCATGGGCTGTAGTGCCATGGTTTCTTTTAATGACACAAAATTCCCAAACAGCATTTAGTTTCGCCCCCGGCGTGAATTTAAAATACATGGAACATTTCATTTCGTGTCTGAAATTAAATCTGGGTTGGCATGCGAAACGAAATGTCTGTGGGCGCGTAAGCAATTTAATTTTGCCGTGAGTGTGATATTCGGGTGCGAAATGATATTGATTGTCGGTGCTAAAATTAAAATCGAAGCAAAACTTAATTCAAAGCAAATAACATAGCGAAGAACGACGCAAAAGTAAATGCAGTGTGAAACGAAATACGTGGCACAGGGGTTTGATTTTGTGCCATGGTCAGTATAAATGCGCTGAGGGCAAGAAGGATGATGATGATGATAATTGTTGTTTTAAGGGGCCTAACATCTAGGTTATCGGCCCCTAATGGTTTGGGTGATCGTGAAGATGATAACGAAATATAACCTATAACTAAAACTAACTACTAACTTATATACTAGAAGAAGAAATGGAAAACAAAAGGAGGATAAGGGAAATTAAGGACAGGAGGAAAGGAAATGCCCTCAACCCTCGAAGAATGCGGATTGAGGGACTTGGAAGGAAGGAGAGCCATAAAAGGCAGATAGGAAAGTGAAAGAGGAGAGGGTCCGCCCCACAGGTAATGGATAAAAGGGGGAAAACCAGACCCAGCTCAGGAATCCCTCGGGGTCGCCAACTCCCGAACTCACCAGCCGTGAACCCCTGAGGGTGTAGCAATATCCAGGGAGCACCAGAAGTGGTGGAGCTACATACACCCTGCCTCCTTGAGGGCATTGAGCAGTAGGCAGGAGATAACAGGAAAAGAAAAAAATTACGAGCCTTACAGTAGTCGCATATGATGTGTAACATCTGACATAGAAGAAACCTCACGTAAAATTGTTCATACACCGGTATTTTATACTATTATTGGCACAAATATTAATCTATTGTAAAAGGGAGAGTTTTACAGATATTGTAGTTTATAATACGGAACTCATTTTATTAGATGATTTGTAGCTTCCACCACCACTAGCCTAAATAAAGAATACGGTATGGATCAACTCGATTAATAGACACGACACCGCTCATAACCTTAAATTCCTTATAAACTGGTCCTCTTCATTCACAGACCAACACGTAATTTCATATGGATTCTGTTAAAATGAGTCATATTGATATGATAAATATCGTTTAAAATGATAATCTGGTAGCAAAAATATCCACCCCGTCCAGGATTCGAACCCAAGTTCTCTAGATTCACAGTCATAAGTACTACCCCACGGCTATTTCGACTGCGCAAATCTTGTGCACAAGATGGTGACTTATTTCCACGTTCCAATAATACTGCATTACGGAATTAAGTTTCATTTATATTTTGCTTGTTTCGATAATGTTCCTGCGTGAAATTGAGTTTAAAATGCCTTATGAATAGGCCCTCTTGTGAGTAAAGAGAATGTATTCAGTAATAGTTCATGAAGGCTTGCTCAATTCTCGTATAACCACAACGATTACATTATATTGATGACTGCATTACCGTTATGTGGGTTAATATTGGAATAGCCATTGTGCAGAAACATAATACCGGCAATGCCGACTACTTACAATGTTTGATATTAAGGCATTATACCATTTAAATACTGATACGAAGACTTCGAACATGTGCCATGTCATTTGTTTCAATCACTTGACACCAGAGTTCGCATGAGCGTTTTCCGTTCAGTATGCAATATACATTCCACATGGCCGGGAGTACCTCATGGTATCAACACCGCGCGCTCATTGTTTCTCGTACCACTGCTCGCTGGATCGATTGATCGAGCGGGCAGTGCATACTTCCGTTTATCACCACTGCCAGCTAGTACATTTCCGTTCGATCGAGCGAGTGGGCAGTGCATACTTCCGTTTTCCACCACTGCCAGCTAGTACACTTCCGTTCGATTGATCGAGCGGGCAGTGCATACTTCCGTTTTCAACCACTGCCAGCTAGTACACTTTCGTTCGATCGATCGAGCGGGCAGTGCATACCTGCGTTCGATCCACCACTGCCAGCTCGATCGTTCCGATCCACTTCCGCCCCCAATTTTCAAAATCACTCCCACAAAACTATCCAGCACCCGAGCGGAAAGATGTTACACTTCAAAAAGAAGGCTGACCCCTCGCAGAAGGAGGGTATCAGAAAAGATGAGACAAGGGCCAATTAAGGCGGGAAAGGAAGAGACTCCCTAGGCCTCAGATACCCTAATACCGTCGGTGTCGGAAGAGAACAAGAGTTAACCAAGTGAGATCGACAGGAAAGAAGACGGAGAGGAGTCCGGCACAAGTAAGTGGAAGCAATGCCGGACTCAGCTGGGGCCCCGTGGTCGCCGGGGGTTAAGAAGGAAGTAGTAAGGAATGCCAAGCTTCTCCGATACTTCAAGGGAGCAGGGAACGTTTCCGAGAGTCATGGATTTCACCGGCAATATTTCTATCCAGTGGCGTATAGGGGGGTAAACCTCCCCCCCCCCCATTGTAGAAATGAGAGGAATGAACCCCCACCCCCGTTGTTCGAGTAACCCCCCTCCAAAACAGAACTCCATATACGCCGCTGGTACTATCACAGACGATTTACTGTTATTTTTAACTCTTCAGTCGGTCAACACTAATTTGTCCAATAACTGGGTGGGGTACTATGTTTAAGAGATGTAGGGCCTAACACTCATGGAAGAAAACTACACGTATTAGATTAAGATCACTAAAATTGCTCCATTATAATAATGACCATAAACTAATACATGTAATGTTTTCAATGAGTGTTATTTATTGGGTATATTAATGTTGACCAACTGAAGAGTTAAAACTGACAGTTTGTATTGTAATGGGAGTTCTTCACTTATCTTGAATGTCTATCCGCACGGCTCATTCGTCTTCTTGTCCGCTATGGAACAAGGGGTGATACCGAGCTCCGCTGATGAGTTCTCTCCACGGGGGTCAATTAGGAAAATCCTAACAGGGGAAGTTGCCTGAGGCGTGTTTTACTGCCCCCCACTCCAAACTGGACGTGAAGGTAGTAATATTAACGGAATGTGTCAACCTGCGATGATCTTCACTATCTAGTGTACTCTTGTTATCTCAAATACGTAGTCCATACCACTCATTAGACATTCTAGGCGTACTATACAAATCAATATGCACATTTTAATTTGTATGTTGTAGACAAGAGTTTAGTGCTTTTCAGTAATCTCATGTAATTTATTTCAGGATTAGGGCATAACCCATCTCTTTTGGGTACATTCGTGTTGACCGACTGAAAAGCACTAAACTCTTGTTTACTAAGGCAACACTGAAAATATGGCTTCAAACACCACAATGTTGTATGTTGTAGCTTTGGAATAATGTTATCATATGAAAGTTATAACCAGCAGTATGAGCATTACAACGATATTCTGCTACAAGGTGCAAAACTGCAGACAAAAGCTTTACTTCCACTGACAGTTCGTGGAGTTAACGTTAAAACTTTGACGGTAAGAAAATAATTCATCTTCTTAGTATTTTCATTCAATCAAGACGAAGTACTGGTATAAGAACAAAATTGAATGTAGAAATTTTATGACACATCGTTTAAGTCTTAAGAGAATAAAAATAACCTTTACCACAAGGTGATTTCTTAAAGTCTGCAAATGTGTAAATTGGGGGATCAAAGTGAAACGATCATGGTGGTGGTGGGGGGGAATTGTGTTTAAATGTACCTACTGTATTAGTCCAATAACTAACCAAAATACTCATTCTACTAATATTTAATATAACAACCGCTATTCTTTATTTTTTTTTGGTGGGGTGTGAAATTTGTCACCGCACTGGTAGCCCCACTAAACTACATTTAGTGGCAATATACCTAAACGAAACCTTGTTATTGTCACATTGCATTACATTTCATTTGCATATTCCTTGTTGGTGCACACTGTTTCTTGAAGATACTTAGTTGAGTTTATTCTCGACTTATCCATATATTTTGGCCCATCAATGTCCAAGTATTTCATTCAACCTATAAATATACTTGGCAAATTGAATTATGATATGAAATAAATCACCCGTTTGGACAGCTAGTTCTACAGAGCTAACCTAGAAGTAGGATCCTCTGGTTTTATTCGAGGTTAGTTAGTTAGTTAGATGGTTTTATCATTTATAAAACATATTTACGGTGTTCGACCATCTGGAAACAACATATTGTAACCACAAATATATTTCAACAGGACTCTTTATAAGGTTAGACGACTTCAAAAATCTTACGCATTGTTCCATATCAGTATGCCTGGCTGGAAACAACATCCCATAGCATTCATCAGCGACATCCGTTTCAATATATAATAATAATAATAATAATAATAATAATAATAATAATGATAATATCATATGGCCTCGGGAGCCGGGTGCAAGCTTTGTTATTTTACACCCAGAGGGTAGCTTGCATGTCGAATTTTGTTGTTCCTTGATGAAAGTCAGGAAGGTTAAATATCTAAGCTCCTTGACACTATAGCGCTTTCTAGTAGAGAAATTAGGAACTTTGAGTTGGCGGAAAATCCCGAGATTAATTTTGTCATTATGAACACGGCCTACTGAATTAAAATGGGTTCTTTGACATGCCAACATCGTATGACATGTCGTAATTTTTGCCGCTTGTCAAAAATCACTCACCCCGCCCAGGAGCGAACCTGCAAGCTTGGGGTTAGTAATCTGACACTATAACCACTCACCCACCGTAGCAAGCAATATATTATTATTTAGCCGTATTGAATAAATCCAGTCTAATATAGGCCTAATATAGAAAGTTTGGGTTCAACTAGAACGTTTTTCAAGGTTAGAGGACTTTATCAGTCAAAAATTGTTACGCATTTCACCAATTCTTTATACGTGGAAACAACACCTTTTAGCAATCAACAGGAGATCCGATTCATTATATTGAACCATAGTGTAGAAGTATAATGTAGACAATCTATTAAGGTAGATTTATATTAACTTTAGTCTTGTTTAGTTTATGTATTTTTCTTGTTTTTTGTGACCTTTCATTTTATTTAAATTTTAATGTGTACTTTGTAAAGATACCCATTTTCACCGTGGCATTAATTCTTAACATA
Source organism: Meconema thalassinum (assembly GCA_946902985.2). NCBI lineage: Eukaryota > Metazoa > Arthropoda > Insecta > Orthoptera > Tettigoniidae > Meconema > Meconema thalassinum. The sequence goes on from OX336391.1 coordinate 170,986,688, forward strand.
GTTTTTAAGATTGTTTTATTATTTCAATCTACGCTGACGATTATCATTGTATACCGAAGCATGTACGTATTAATTTAAATATTAAACGTCTTTTAAGTGTTTGACAAGGCGGCTATTATAATTTGAGATTAATATAATGAAAACCAAGCCTGCGTGGCTTAGGCGGCAGCACGCCGGCCTCTCATCGCTGGGTCCGTGGTTCAAATCCCGGTCACTCCATGTGAGATCTGTGCTGGACAAAACGGAGGCAGGCAGGTTTTTCTCCGGGTACTCCGGTTTTCCCTGTCACAATTTCATGCCAGCAACACTCTCCACTATCATTTCATTTCATCTGTCATTCATTTAATCATTGCCCCAGAGGAGTGCGTCAGGCCTCGGCAGCCGGCACAGTCCATATCCTCGCCGCTAGATCGGGGCTTCACTCAAACCATTCCTGACCCGGTCGGAGACTGGAAGCAGGCTGTGGATTTTCATTTCATAATGAAAACCAAAATGTTAATGTATAGTCTATATCATTTTAAAGCTTATAAAACAGGTTACAATGTTAATACTGAGAGCTCTCCATTATTTTTTTTACGGAGGTCCATGTTTTATTCCAGGCTCTGCTAAGTAATTTAATTCTGGTCTATGGGTTGGAACGGGGTACACTCAGCCTCGCGAGGAAACACTGAGAAGAAATGGGTTCAATTCCCACCTCAGCCATCCAGGAAGTTGTTTTCTGTGGTTTCCCCACTTCTACTCCAGGCAAATGCTGGAAGGTTCCTAACTTAAGGTCACGGCCCCCTCCTTCCCAATCCTCCAGTCTAGTCTGCAAGCCTCTGTTTGTGGACAAGTCACCTCCATGATCTCCTATTAGCAGTTAGCACTGCGGCCTCCTCTGCTTCTATACCTCTACATTGAAATCGTTCAACACTGAATCTAACCATCGCCTCCTAGGTCTACCTCTACTTCTCTTACGCTCTACAGCCGAACTCATTAACCTCTTAGATAATCTCTCCTCCCCCGTTCTCTTCACATGACCCCACCATCTGAGTCGGCTCATACGAACATCTGGCGTGTTTATTTCTAACTTATCCAATTTCTCTTCATTTACACACAACAATACTTAAATGTTCCGTCTATAAAAATAGTTTCTCTTTTACACAAGTATTTCAAATTTGATGCAGTAGAAAACATAATAATGTTATTCTCTCTGTCTTTTACCAGAAGCAAATTTTCTTTTAGTCGGCCCCGTGGTGTTGGGATAGCGCGTCTGCCTCTCACCCGGACGCCCCGGGTTCGATTCCTGGCTCCGTCAGGGATTTTAGAAACTGACGTTAGGGCTGGAACGGGGTTCACTCTGCCAATATTAACGGCCGAGGGGACCCGATGCGCTGATCACGCGTCACCCCAATATCGGCAGGGCAGCGGTCTCTTCGTAAGCCTAGGCCCTTCACGGGCTGTAGTGCCAGGGGTTATTATTATATTTTCTTCTAAGTTCGATTGAATGTCCATAATGGCTAGAGTATCATGAACTTCTTGCTTATTTTGAGGCAGAGGTGGTAAGTTTCTCAGTCGCAATATTATTTTCAATCCTCTCTATGCCATTTGATAGTAAATTATCAGACAAGTGGTTAGGGGTAGCAAGTATATCCTTTCTCATTACCTTCGATGGCCGTTCACATATATTGTTACGTACATTTCTTTTTACACAGTTTGAAATAAATTCTTGATTAATCGTCGTACATGGTTCGTGATTGTGAGACCCACATAACAGAAAGTTACCACCATTTGTAAATAAATGGGCAGAACATTCCTTGACACCTCCACTGTTGGCCCCATTTTGACAACTCACACTTATGAAATTTATAGTTTCCTATAATTCGCAATTCTCCACCTCTTTGACTGTACATGGATAACATGTTCGCTGCACTGATTATATCTACAGAAATCCCAGGGGGTCCAGGTGTATGTAGCTGTCAGTCAACTCATGACTTACAAACATTTCAGGAGAGGTTGCCTACCCCCACTCTCTTCCCAAACCCATTAGCGTGAGCTGACAGGACTGTTTGGGTTTAACCTAATCAGCGGAGTTCGACCATCCCGGGAACAAGTAGAGGTACTTGTTGCCCCATTGTACACAAAGTACTACGTTAATAACGTCAGGGAGGGCCGGCCCCGAGTCCGAGGTGCAGTCGACGACGATGGTGTTGTTGATAACCATAGCACTGACTTTCTCCTACACTGGAGTGATGACCATTGAATGACTCACGTCGCTGTTGCGGCCCAGCAGAACGTGCAGGTGGTCTACGCTAAGACTGCTGTTGTCAACGTCAGGACTTTGAACATCGCACCGAACATAATTTAACTCTCGAAACGAATATATATTAATTTCAACAACGAAATGAAAAGTTCCATGCATTTTAAATTCACGTCGGAGGGTGAAACTGAATACCGTTTGGGAATTATATTTCACGCTGGGTGCGAAATTAAGTGTCTGTAATGAATTTTACATCGCGCCGGAAACGAAATTAAAAGTCTGTAACAAATTTTATTTCGCACCGGGAGCGAAATTTTATTCAATTGCACAATGTCATTTGGCGTTGCTATTATGTTTCGCGTTGATTTCGCAACGTCATTTCGCTTCGAATTAAGTTTCGCTTCAATTTAATTTCGCGCCGACAATCATTATCATGTTGCTCCCGAGTATCGCGCTCACGGCGAAATTCAAATCTTTTCGTCCCAACATCCATGCATTACGTTTCGCATGCCAGCCCTGATTCAAGGGCATACCACTAAATACCAGGGGAGACTGCGACTAAGTATTCTACCAAGAAAAGGAAGCCAGGCCCTAAAATAAGAACCTCTACACACCCCTAATTTTTCTATCCTAGTTTACATTTGAAATTATATATTTCTTTACGCTTGCATTAGAGAATCTGTAATGTACTGAGTAGTTTTAATTTCACTTATATTTTACCTGTACAAGTTGGATGACTAAACGTCACACCGCAATCTGCAGGCTACATGGCTGAACAGCGATTGCTTGAAAGGCCTAGGCCCTTCAGGGGCTGTCGTGCCACGGGTTTAGTTTTCTATTCAATGTCAACTTTTTTCAGATAAACATGTTCAACTTCAAATAATGGAAACAATGCGTAGTGTGGAAAGGAAAGACGTAGCGATTGTGAAAATGGAAAATAGCGGAAATACCGACGACAGTCAAGCTCCATGTTCTCCAGGTGCAAGCGTTCTGCATAAATATCCATTTCCTTTTTAGGCCCACAGAAATTGAAGAAAAGTTCCACCAGAGGTTATGAATAAGCGGGCTCCATGGTATTGGGGTAGTGCAGCTGCCTCTCACCCTGAAGCCTTCGGTTTCGAATCCTGGCTCCGTCAGGGATTTTAGAAACTGACGTGAGGGCTGGAACGGGGTGCACTCAGCCTCGTGAGGACAATTCAGTAGCTGTCTGACAGTGAGGCAGCCCCCCGATCACGAAACCCAAGATTAATGGCCGAGGGGACCCGATGCACTGATCACGCGTCACCCTGATATCTGCAGGCTAAATGGCTGGGCAGCGGTCGCTTGGTAGGCCTAGGCCATTCATGGGCTGTAGTGCCAGGGGCTATTTTTTATACAGCTTATGAATTGGCGTATTGAACGAAAGAAAAGGTAAGGAACTGAAACAATGCGTCTTACCTGTATTGTGATTCAGAATTTCCTTCTTATTTATGATTTTTCCTAGGAAACTGTCAATAGTCAAACATCTCTCATTGACTACTCAACACCTGACACTTAACCAACCACTGTGGTTGCACCTGCAGTTCAGTTGTGTCTTGTGTTTCCCAGGTTTTTCCACACTCCCTCCAGGTAAATGCCGAGATAGTACCTTACTTGCCGTCTCAGGGCACCTGCCCCATCCCTGACTCTCAAACAGTTACACACATAATCACCTACATGGGACTGATGACCAAGAAGTCCCAAGCCCCTACAATGTGTATTTATCAACAAGAACAACAACAAGAATGTTTGAGGAAGTAAGAAAGGTATACGTACAACAACGTTACATAAGCGTGGCACTATTATAATTTTATTGCTCAGATATTGTTCTAAGCCTAGGCACTTGTACATGTAACTCGCCGGACTATAATATTTATGACAAGATGAAGACAACTCCTTTCTGTCGTCAGCACGTTCTCCTCTCCCTTCTCCCTCCACCCTCTCGGCGTGTTCATTCATTTTCCTTGCGCAAGAGATCTTGTGAAGACGCGCCGCTACCTCTACCACCCTTTTCAAAACAATTCCCAAACTAATGCTGACGATTCCATTCACCCGATTTTACTTTTGAAAAAATGCACTGGAATAAGGAAATAAATCTCGGTTTTCGTATTACCTGTTTAATTTCATATTTTAAGCGGAAATATAAAAAAACTGCTAGTAACTTTCTTGTTTTTCACATTTTGGAAAGCGTATTGAATTAATATCAATTCTACTGCACTCTAGTATACATATTGGTTTTCAGATCGCAAATACGAGCATCCGATCAAGAGAAAACTTAAAAAGAAAAAATACACGGATAGTCAGTCTGAAAGACTGGACTTTATATCATTTTAAATGCTAGCAGCCGAGTACCAAGAAGGCAGTGCGAGAACAGAGTTTCAAGATTCTATTTTGTTTCTTCACTGCCTACTTGATTGTTCTCGCACTGCCTACTTGGTACTCCGCTGCGACATCGTACTATGACGTCACACACCTCAGTGCATTCTAGGTACATTTCGTCCCGTCACCGTAACGTAACGCCAGACCTCAGCGTAACGACGAAGTCAACAAGCTCATTTAAAATGATAAAATTGTCTCACTTTGGTGCTGCTACATGGTGTCAGAATTACAAACTAATAATCGGGACATTTAGCCTTAGTAGGGTTGAGGACAAGAATTGTAGGGGTATACCAAGGTTCGAATATGTTAAACAGATTGCCTCGGATGTAGGGTGTGGTAACTATGTAGAGATGAATCGATTAGCTCAGGACAGGGAGGCATGGAGCGCTGCATCAAACCAGTCAAAAGACTGAAGACTCAAACAACAACATCAGTTTTTGCAAGTTATATTAGAAGGAAGTAGCTGAAGGACGATAAGTCTACTTACGAGAAGGTCTGTTTCTCTCCGATTTTCCTTGATCTTCGCTGTGTTTGTTGTTGTTTCATTTGAGGGGCTCGGACTCCGTGGCCATGTAACGACGTCTAGTTGGGTGTGTGTGGAATTTTGTCTGATATCCTGTGTTATTGTGATGTCTCTATCAGTGTGTGTATTACAGTGAGGATTGGGAACGAGTCAGCCGTGGGCTTCCCGCCATTTTCCTAGGGTAGAATGGGAAAACCACTTCCAGGATAGCTGAGGTTCGAACCCACCTCTTCTCAGTTTTGCCCCACGAGGCTGAGTGTACCACGCCTCAGCCTTCAGACTGGGCCAGGAATCGAACCCAGAATACTAGTCGCTACACCCGTGTCGTCTCAAAGCTCAGTCTTAAAACTCACGAGTCTCAAAATTCACGAATTTCAAAATGATGGTTAGTAAAAGTAGGTTCTATCCGGTTTCTGTACCTGGGCCAGTCTCAAAACTCACGAGCCAAGCCAGTTCTTCTTTGAATGGGAAACGGTTCATTGTTAGGGCCAGCCGGAACTGCGGCAAAATTCCGGCACCCCGGCGTCGTCTGTAAAAGCCACAGTACACCCTGGGCACAAAGTCCCGTTACCCCTATACATTTCAGGAAATACATTGATTTTTTAAACATTTTCTGTTTCAGATATAATCAATGGCTGATACTAGTGACTATAGCATTGAAGAACGCATTGTCACAAGCACTTGGATTCATGAGAGACCAAGAACAGGGAAAACGTTGGAACAGGTGTGTACTGACTTTGAGCAGCGATTCGGACGACAGCCTCCTCAAAAGACAACACTTTTGCGTTGGGAAAAGAACCTGTTCGCTACAGGCAGCGTGAAGGACAAGCCAAGAAGTGGTCGACCATCAACAGGAGAGGAACAATGCCGAGAAGTCGCGGAGTCAGTGGAAAGATCACCAACGAAGTCAACTCGTATACGATCCGCGGAACTGGGTGTACCCCGGTCAACTCTGCGCAAACACATGAAACATGACACCGTTGAAGACTTAAAAGAAGCTGTGAGATCTGCTTTCAGACGGGTTACTCCAGCAATGCAGCGAAGAATGTCTCACCGAACGTGGCGACGCATTATTTTGTGTTCTGAAAACGATGGCTTGCAGACTGATGTTTTAGACATTTAAGCAGCAAAGGTACGTGCATTAAACACGTTTAGGCATTAGAGATTGCAACGTGCATCAATAGTATATGTATACTCCCAGTTAAGGAGGGGTAACGGGACTTTGTGCCCACCCTGTAGTTAAAAAGGGACATAAAACCCATAACATTATATATATATATATATATATATATATATATATATAAAGTCTTTAAGACCATCTAGGACCACGTTAAGTCTTGCTATACTTGGTAATTTGTTCCACTTTCCTCTGAGCCCAGAATTCCCTCATTCTCTGTGAATTTGAATTTGAATTTATTGTTTCTCTTATACAGGCCACTGAGGCTACAAAGCCTCTTTATGCAGCTCTCTTCATTCAGAGGGCGGTTAAATACAATAGAATAAATGAAGAAAGAAAAAACTTAACCTATACATACAGTTGACAATAGAAGTTCTTGTTAATACATTCGTTCACCTTGTACATGATAATTGTATAGCTGATAGATTACAATGAAGGGAGTGTTTTATCGCTCTGATAGGAAGTCCTGAATACTGGTGCAATTTATATTTATTCCAGAGAATACTAGCTGAAATACGGAATGAACCTTTGCATTTTTCGGTTCTGTGATTAGGTATCTGGAGCATCTGTGCAGTGTGTCTATTCGCACGGTTATGCACTGATTGCATGGGAGTTAGTGTGCAGTAAATATAAGACGGAATTTTGAATTTTAGAATTTTTATCACAGTCAGAGCCATGGCATACTGTCTTCGTTCCTTTAACTTAAGCCATCCAATCTGGACGTAAAATGGAGTTATATGAGACTCTCTTGGTACATTGAGAACAAACCGCAAGCAAGCATTTTGCATTCTTTGCAATTTTGTATTGAGGACCTCTCCCATATCATGGTAAATTATAGATCCATAGTCAAATATTGGTAATATCAAACTCTGTATCAGTATCTTTCGTACATTTTGAGGCAAATAGAAGCAAGTTCGCCTAATTTGATATAATGACGATGCAACCCTTTTCAGAATCATGTTTGTGTGATCCTGCCACGATAATCGAGAGTCAAAAATAACTCCCAGATTTCTTACTGCTGACTGATACGGAACTGTTTGGGATGCAAGCTGTAAAGGTGGTAATGGGTCAGGTAGGGAACTGAGTAATTTGGTATAGCCGATGATGATCGGTTGCGTTTTTTCGAAGTTAAGTATTAGATTATGATCGAGTGCGTACTGAGATAGGCTTTGAATGTCACTGTTAATTAGTGCTACGTTCAAATGAATGGATTTCAGATCCGCGTGTAGATATAGCTGAAGGTCATCTGCGTACATATGATGTTGACAGAATTTAAGGACAGATGGAAGGTCATTTATATACACGGAGAACAGGAGTGGACCAAGGACCGAACCCTGCGGCACACCTGTTGTTACTTCACACCATTCTGAAACATTGTCATCTGCTAGGACTACTCTCTGACATCTGCTTGTTAGGTAAGACCTAAACCAGTTCGTTACTGACTTTGAAAGGCCTAGATTTCTTAATTTAACTAGTAGGATCTCATGGTGAACTCTGTCAAAAGCCTTGCTGAAATCGAATAGAGATAATATAGTTATTTCCTTCCGGTCCATTGCTAGACGAATGTCGTCTGTGACTTTGATAAGGGCTGTCAGAGTACTATGTTTTGATTTATATCCAGATTGGTTCGGGTTTAGGATATTGTTGGAATTTATATATTCATAAAACTGATCAAAAACAATCCGTTCTAACGCTTTCCCAATTGCACACAATATACTTATTGGTCTAAAGTCACTACAGTTTAAGGCGTTCGTGAATTTTGGTATTGCTTTGATGTTGGCTTTTTTCCATTGTGTCGGATAAATACCCATTTGCAGGCTATAGTTAAATATATGCAATAAAACTGGCATGAGGAGGTCCATATTCCTTTTCAATAGCGTAATAGATATACGATCTGGTCCTATGGCTTTTGAAGTTATCCTAAATATGGCTAAATGAATGTCCTCAGGATATATATAGCCAAAATGAAATTCTTCCCGTCGGTCAGTAAATTTTTCCCTGTAGTTAGCAACAGTTGACAAAACTCTATTGCTGTCTACAACGGTTGATACGTTTAAATAATGCTTATTAAGCTCATCAGCGCTCATTGTTGGGTTATTGCTTTTGTGTCTGGATTTTCCAACACCGAGAGTTTTTGTAGCTCTCCACAAAGCCGAAGAGTTTTTAGCTGAATTAATTAGCGAATAAGTGTAACGTATCTTTGTATTACGAATAACTTGCTGGGTTCTGTTGCGTAAGCTTTTGTATTCTACAATGTCCTCGGGTTTCTGTGTTCTGTTGCACTTCTTTCTGGCTCTATTTCGAGATCTTATTAGATCTTTTATTTCTGTGTTGATCCAGGCAGCTGGTGCGTGCCTCACGTTAGCTGAGCGCACTGGGGCATGGCGATCATATAAATCAATTAAAAATGTGTTCAATGTTTCTACCTTCTCATCTATAGTTTGCTGCTCGAAAACAGTGTGCCATGGAACTGAGATGGCATCGGCCTTAAACCTTTCATAATTAAACCTGCTGAAGTCTCGAAAAGTTCGAATACTGGGCTTATATTTTGGAGTTGACAGGGTATATACTGCGTATAAGAGATCATGTGCTGAGAAGCCAGAAGCAGCAGTTTGGCCAAACTCAATCACGTGCTCATTGCAGTTGGATGCTATTAGATCCAGAGTAGAAGAGGAGGTTGCAGTGTGATGTGTATCTTGATACGGGAGCCACGACAGATTGCAAGTATTTAGAGTTTCTACTATGTTTTTCGTTTCAAATGTAGCCGACCCAAAATGGGCATTCAAATCACCGGCTAATATTACATATTTATAACTAAAAATGTGTGAAAGCATGTCATTTAATAGTAGTTCCATAAAACCGACTTTGGGTGCTCTATAAACACAAATAAATAATACTTTAGTATCTTTCAGGCAAATCTCTACGAATAGGTACTCAGGTCTGAAATTCTCATTATTTGGGGATTTGCAGATAACCCGGCACTTAATGTGCTGTCGAACATACACTGCTACTCCACCCCCTTCTCTACGTTGTCTGTCATTGCGGTAGATATTATATCCTGGCAAGGTTACAGATGAATCAGTAATGGACTTATTGAACCATGTTTCACTAACAGCGATTACATCAATACCGGAGTTAACAAATGTGTATTCAAATTCTGCGAAATGTTCTAGCATTTTAAGTGACTGCGTGTTCAGGTGAGTTACTTTAAAATCATTGGGTAATCTATCAGCTATATCACAAAGATAGGCATGCATATCATACTCATTGGTACTAATATCCATGCAAAAGATAATTGAAAGTTATTGTAAAATTGTTAAACAAGAAATATCAAAAATTACAAAATCTAAAACTTAAGCTATTTTCTAAATATTAATCAATAATATCGGCTTGTATTTTGGCTAGACACTGTAGTTAAAGTTCCACCAGTAACCATATTACATGTCTGTGCTTACACTTGTAACTTTGATCAGTTGAGCCCCCTCACACTGGCACGTATGAGAGTCCTTTACGTACGAGGAGCGGGAAACTTTTTCTTCAAAAAGTCCAATTCTCGAAGTGTTTTCACACGATGCCTCGTGTCATCAATGCGGATCAGAACAACGCCATCTGCAGTCCAGACACCGTGTAACCCAAAGTGGCTTACTGCTTGTTTTACAATATCAGTCCGGGTTTTCGTCAGATCTTCTCTTACAGTTATGCCGGTATTCCTTAAGTATTTCTTCGACCTGAAGAGTGCTGCTCGATCTGCATAGGACACGAACCGCACTATTATTGGCCGCTTCTTTCCAGCATCCCGGAGTCCTACACGATGAGATCGGTCGGGGGTGAGCCATCTTGCGCTCCGCTGTCCAGGTGGTACCTTGTCTTCTTTTCGGGTTCGGTGTCTCGTCTCGAGTTAGCCCATTAGTCAGAATCATTTTGCGGAAGGATCTCTATTGAAGGCGTCGTCGGGATTTAGATGCAGCATTTGAATCGGTCATTGTTAGTAGGCACTAATTCAATTCTTGTCGAAATTGCGATTTCCATGGATACGTATATAGTATGAATATCGACGCATCTAGCTTGGTTAAAAGGAATTAAGTCTGCCCGTTCAGTATGCTGTATAACTACTTGCTGAATTTAACGTTCAGTGTTAAAGAGATCGACTTAGTTCCAGACTTTTTTGCTTCTATTTGCCCAGTACTGTATTGCTAGCATTGAAAATTAGTAATATGCAATACTGGTATCTATAAATCTGTATATTTGTCATGGAAGGGTACTAACTACTTTTAAAGATCCGATTCATTGTTATTGGGGCGTGGTGGCTCAGCGGTCTAGCTGTATGCCTCTCACCAAGGCATACCGGGTTCGATTCCCGGTCAATGCATGTGAGATTTTCGAAGTGAAATTCCATGTCCTGTGGTTCGGGTTCCACGTAAAGAGGTGGTCTCGTGGCTCATGATCTCAAGATTAACTGTCACGTTAAACTACAAGCTACCTTATGATTCATTGTTAAAGGGAACCAAGTCATAAACTTCTTTTTCTATTTTCTCTCTTTTTAAAAGGATTCCATTCAAATTGTCCTCTCTAGAACAGTATTATTGCGCGCAATGATACTTGCACGTATCAGCAGCTATGCTTTACAATTAAGTGAGAGAAACAGTTTTTGTCAATTATCTCAATTCTTACAACAAGTAGTTCCGTGAAGAATTATACAGCCAATTTTTTATTTTATATATCCTACTCATGTTAATTGCCTCTATCAACTTACAAAATTTCAGTTTGAAAGTTGTGATAGATTCGTAGATATTGAGAACCGTCTAAATATTTCAGATGGTCGCCAGGTTGGATTTTTATCTTTGTACTATTACATTAAGATTATTGTGTACGTGTGGTATTCAAACTTCAATCGCATGATTAGAACACAATAAGTAAAAACGAGATTTTAAAATTTCGCACAGCTGCCATCTTGTGATTAGGCAAACAATTGAAATAAATTAGATGCTAGTGGATTAACATTTGTATGAGCATTAAACGTGCAACGTTTCACTGCACTCGGATAGTTAATTCGCGAGAAACGTCCATTTAAATATTTATACTTCGCATTGGATTTGTGCTCATCAGGTACTGAAAGTCCTATAGGTAAACATATGTTCATAGCCTCTATGAACATAAAAAAAAAATCAGTTTGATTGCTGTAAAAGATTCATAGATATTGAGAACCGTCTAAATATTTCGGATGCTCGCCATTTTGGATTGTTATGTGTATAGGCCATAGAGTTATGTACCATTCAAGGACAATTATTGCCTAGGTTCGTTATTCAAACTATCACTTCGATCGCATGATTACGACACAAGAAATAAAAACTTAATTTTAAAACTTCGCACAGCCGCCATCTTGAGGTTATGTAATAATTGAACTAAATTAGATGCCAGTGCATTACAATATGTACAGTCATTTACTGTGCCACATTTCACTGCGCGCAGAGAGTTAAATCACGAGAAAAGTCTATTAAAATGTTTCATCTCGCTTGGCCGCCATGTACGTTTCGTACTTTACAGGTTTATGAAAGTTACATAAATAAACTTGTATCAGTACCCTTTATCACCGTACAAAATTTCAGGGTGATATCTGTAATAGTGTCGGAGATATAGAATGTCAGTGTAATATTTCGCACAGTCACCGTTTTGAGGTTATGTAAATATTTGAACTAAATTAGACTCTAGGGCTATACAGTGTGTATAAACATTAGCTGTACCCAGTTTCATTACGTTTGGATGGTGAAATCGCGTGAAAAGTCTATTTAAATGTCTCAACTTCGCTTGGCCGCCATGTTGGTTTTGTAGTTACCAGATTTTTGAAAGTCTCATAGGTAAACTTGTAGTAGTGCCCTTTATCACCGTACACAATTTCAGGGCGCACACACGGACAAAAGGTGATCTCATTAGCATATTTTTTCATTAATTGAAAATAGGCTAAAAATGACTTAGTGCCTTCTAACAATGACCGATTCATTTTGAGGTCGTCCTTGGTATTCATAAATCAGGGCATGACCAATATTTGTATAGTAACCCTTTGGAACCCTGCGAGTAACACTGTCTGCATGAAATTTATGGCAGACCAGTCCATTCCCTGCATTTAGGCGCTTTGGCACAAATCTACACCTTTTCACCGATCTGAACCAAAATTTGTATACTTAGCCTTTGGAACCCTGTGAGTAACACTGTTTACATGAAATTTCGGACAGACCACTCATATCCCTGCATTTATGCCCTTTGGCACAAATCTACATCGTTTCACCGATCTTAACCAAAATTTGTATAGCCTACTTACCCTTTGGACTTCGGTGGCGTAGTTGGTAGCATGCTGAACTGCTGTGCCCAAGATAGCGGGTTCAAACCCGGACGAAGTCGTCGGATTTTTTAAGAGCGTTAAAAAACCTTCAGTATGCCTTCCATCGGAGGGGAAGTAAAGCCGGTGGTCCCATGTCATAGATTTATGGCATGTAAAAGGTCCTTCCACAGACTAAACTTGTGTGGAGCTAAATTTCTAGGTTAGATTTCGTTGGAACGCTCTATCAAAGTTCCAACCTTCACCACTAGGTTTCATTGACATCTGGTAGCGAAAGTTGTAACTACTTGAAATTGAACGGAACGTGTAGCTCAACCTCTAGGTGTCCGCTGGAAGCAGCTACAGACTCTGGTGAGCCCAACATGTCCTCGGACACTCCCGGCACTAAAAGCCATACGATAAATAAATAATAACCCTTTGGAACCCAAATCTACACCTTTTCACTGATCTGAACCAAAATTTGTATACTTAGCCTTTGGAACCCTGTAAGTAACACTGTTTACATGAAATTTCGGACAGACCACTTCATTCCCTGCATTTATGCCCATTGGCACAAATCTACACCGTTTCACCGATCTAAACCAAAATTTGCATACTTACCCTTTGGAACCCTGCGAGTAACACTGTCTGCATGAAATTTCGGACAGACCACTCCATTCCCTGCATTTAGATACTTTGGCACAAATCTACACCGTTTCACCGATCTGAACCAAATTTCACATATTTACCCTTTGGAATCCGACGAGTAACACTGTCTGCTTGAAATTTCGGACAGACCACTCCATTCCCTGCATTTAGGTACTTTGGCACAAATCTACACCGTTTCACCGATCTGAACCACATTTTGTACACTTACACTTTGGAACCATGCGGGTGACACTGTCCACTTTACATTTCGGACTGATCACTCCATTCCCTGAATTTAGGCCCTTTATCACAAATCTACACCGTTCCTTCTAATTGCAACACATTTTACATACACTTTGAGATCCTGCTGGTAACACTGTCCACTTGATATTTTGGACAGCGCTCTCCGTTCCCTACATTTAGAATAACAAACAAACTGAACTTGAAAACCACGTATTAAGGCCCTAGAACCATTCATGTCCGTAGTAGTGTAACTGTAAGAGTTATTTATTTATCGTATGGCTTTTAGTGCCGGGAGTGTCCGAGGACATGTTCGGCTCGCCTGATTCTGTAGCTGCTTACGGCGGACACCCTAAAGGGTGAGCTACAAGTTCCGTTCAATTTCAAGTAGTTCCAACTTTCGCCACCAGATATCAATGATACCTAGTGGTGAACGAAATCCAACCTAACAATTTTGCTTTACACAAGTTTAGTCTGTGAAAGGATCTTTTACATGCCATAAATCTATGACATGGGACCGCCGGCTTTACTTCCCCTCCGAAGGAAGGCATGCTGAAGGATTTTTAACGCTCTTAAAAAATCCGACGACTTTAGCCGGGTTTGAACCCGCTATCTTGGGCACAGCAGTTCAGCATGCTACCGACTACGCCACCGAAGCCGCTACTGTAAGAGTATTTTAATAAGTCTATTGTTGACTGGCATCACGTTGCCCCTACCAGTGTTCTGGTGCAGAATTGCGAAAATAGTTAAATCTTGCGCTGCTTATAAATTGCAGTCACGGGGAGTAATTCGTACAAAAAGATATCTTAGGCCCCTTAAAACAGTTATCATCATGAACATATTAACTTATGCCTCTGTATAAGTGCAATGGTGTTGGTACAGTACATTGAGATTATCATCTGCAATAAACGTTGGTGCTTTCAATTTTACCTTCATTTATTCCGAGCTCGGGATAGCCGAAGTTTTCCTAAGTGTTGTGATCATTTTCCTATGGCGCTATGCGACAAAAGACGACACTATTGGTCTCTACATTTCTAACAAACAATGAGATATAGGCCATAGGCAGTGTCTTTTATTTCACTTACTCTTTCTAATGATTTTTAGAAATTTGTTTGTAAATTACATGTGTCAGTGCTGTAGTTAGTAAATTGCCGTTTCCCTATTCATTATTATCATTGCGGGAAAATGGCCTAAATAGTACGTCCATTATACTGTACTGTTTATCACCCCCACTACAACCACCACCACCACCACCACCACCCCCACCACCACCACCACCACCACCAGCACAAAAAGTTATATTTAACAAGTAGTTCCGTGAAGAACTATACAGCCTATTTTCATATATCCTACTAATGTCAATTGCCTCTATCAACATACAAAATTTAAGTTTGATTGTTGTGATAGATTCGTAGATATTGAGAACAGTCTAAATATTTCAGATGGTCGCCAGGTTGGATTTTTATTTATGAACTATTACATGAAGATTATTGTGTACGTGTGGTATTCAAACGTCCATCGCATGATTAGGACACAAGAAGTAAAAACGAGATTTACAATTTCGCACATATGCCATCTTGTGGTTTTGAAAACAATTGAAATAAATTATATGCCAGTGGATTAACATTTGTATAAGCATTTAACGTGCAAAGTTTCACTGCACTCGGATGGTTAAATCGCGAAAACGTCCCTTGAAATATTTATACTTCGCGTCGTCGTCATGTTGGATTTGTGCTCACCAGGTTACTGAAAGTCCTATAGGTGAACTTATGTTCATAGCCTCTATGAACATAAGAAAATTCGGTTTAATCGCGGTAAAAGATTCGTCGACATTGAGAACCGTCAAAATATTTCGGATGCTCGCCATTTTGGAGTGTTATATGTATAGGCCATAGAGTTATGTACCATTAAAGGAAAAGGTGGCTTTTCACCGATGACTCAGTCTCACTCATGGCTGTGATTATATGGAAGCTACTGAGGTATGGGTGGTGCTTAGTAATGGCATTCAGGGCACAGTCAGTGCCTGTGAATGCTGTGAAAGGTTCTACTCATAGGGTTAGGAGTACTGTTCTGACTCAGTGAGGAAAGCAATGGCAAACTACCTCACTCCTCTTCTTGTCTAGAACGCCTCAATATAGCGCTGCCTTGGGTTTTTGTGGGTATCTACTCACATAACGTAACGGCGGTGCTTTTTGAGGATCCAACCAGCCTTCGGGCTGACTACCTAACAGACAGACAGACAAAGGAAAATTATTGCGTAGCTTCATTGTTCAAACTTTCACTTCGATCGCATGATTACGACACAAGAAATAAAAACTTAATTTAAAAATTTCGCACAGCCTCCATCTTGAGGTTATGTAAACAATTGAACTAAATTAGATGCCAGTGCATTACAATATGTATAATCATTTACTGTACCACATTTCACTGTGCTCAGATGGTTAAATCACGAGAAAAGTCAATTAAAATGTTTCAACTTCACTTGGCGGCCATGTTCGTTTTGTACTTTACAGGTTTTTGAAAGTTACATAGATAAACTTGTAGTAGTGCCCTTTATCACCGAACAAAATGTCACGGTGATGTCTGTAATAGTTTCGGAGATATAGATTGGCAGTTAAATATTTAGCACTTCCGCCATTTTTAGGTTATGTATACAATTGAACTAAATTAGAAGCCAGTGATTTACAATGTGTATAAACATTTGCTGTACCAAGATTCATTACGTTTGGATGAATAAATCGCGAGAAACGTCTATTTAAAAGTCTCAACTTCGATTGGCCGCCATGTTGGTTTTATAGTTACCAGGTTTTTAAAAGTCTCATAGGCAAACTTCCAGTATTGCCCTTTATCACCGTACAAAATTTCAGGGTGATATCTGTATTAGTTTTGGAAATACTGAATGCTGGTGAAATATTTCGCACAGCCACCATGTTGGATTGGTGAGACAAAATAAAATTTGAAGGGCACGGTCGGGGTCGGCCAGAATGGTGCTATGATCTTTCGTTGAAATCGCTCCAGCCGTTTAGAATTTATTAGACACACACACACACACATACACACACACACGAATCAAACACGCACACACAGACATACGGACAAAAGGTGATCTCATAAGCCTATTTTTTCATAAAATGAAAATAGGCTAAAAATATTTATTTTCTGGTAGATTAAGTATCATGTGTCTGTTCTGTGGTAGTATTCATTTTCATCCATAAATCAAATAAATCCACCGGGCGAAGCCGGGCACGACTGCTAGTTATCGAATAAGCCGCAGGTCATTTGTTTGGACCAACATAATAGTAAACCTAAGTCACTTGATGGGTTTGACAGATATGAGCATTCCATGTGCTTACTTCAGTTGTTTTGCCAATGACCATTGGCTGTCGCTTAGTATCCAAACACAAAATAACGCCCTCCATGATTCCAATGATGTTTTTAAGGCCTGTTTTATGTCACCAAGCAGAATGACTTGAGTTATATTTGGAGAATTTGGTCTGTGGTAGGTTGATAATTCCTGTTAAAAAAAATCCTCTCGGCACGCCGGAAGGCGGAGGTAGATTTCACCGGGAAAACTAGAGGATAGGCGAAAATAGGCAGAATATGCAGGTTTTCGTAGAAGGATCAGACCTCATTTATTGCGAGAAAGTATTTTACAATTGGCGCTTAATTAACTTAGCTTTTAGTTTTTATGCATATTTTTAACATTTTATTGTCTTATGGGGACGGTAACCTTCTTGTCATTTAGAGTCAATTTTTATACTTGTGGTCACACTGTCCTTATGCAAGGTTTCGACACTGATGTGTGACTATCTAGCGGTCTGTTACTTCTTCACGCAAAATTTTATCTCCCGCAGAGATGTTGGTTGGTCCCTCAGTTCAGGGGCAGCGACAACGCGGTCATGTAGCCCCGTGTACTTTGGTCGTGTGTAGAATCTGTCTGATAAACGGTGTTAATTGTGATGGCTGTATTAGTCTGTAATTCTGGTAAGGACTGCGACGGTCAATGTCAAGTAGTACAGTAGTTCCTAATTTTGCTACCAAATACTACCGTCAACGACACCTAGTTGTGAACTTGGCTACTAGATGCCACTGCAACCAGCTACTCGCAACGAACGTTGGAACTTCCCCTCCAAAGGAAGGCATACTAAGGGATTTTTAGCGTTCTTAGAAAATACGAATTCGGCCGGCTTTGAACCCACGACCTTGGGCATAGTTCAGCATGCTACCAGTTACCTCACCGAAGCCGCTTCCCACAGAGTCAGGTGGAAGAATGAATGTGATCTCGTGCAATGATGTTGTCATGGCAACGTCTGATGGCTCATCCCTCATCAATTCAGTAGTGTTGTCATGGCAACGTCTGATGGCACTTGGCATTTTCTTCTAATTCCGAAATCATTTTGCTCATCCCTTGGCGAAAGGGTGGGTCATATCAAAAATTCTTTCAGACAAAAGTTTTAGGTAATTATTAGGGGAATATTGTCCATTTTGTACGGTTTTGATATTGTGTCTATTAAGAGAGATATGATTAATGTTTCCCGAAAAACCCACTTTTTCTCACCCCTTGGTCAATGGTTGGTGCTGTCAAAAAACTTTTCAAACATAAATTTTTGGGCCTTATCCGACACATTGTATGAAATTTGAATGGATTCGGTAGTTCAAATATTAAGAGAGTTATAGCGATATTTCACTTTTAGAAAAAAGCCCCCCATGTTCACCCCCTTCGACCGATTGTGCCCATTAACGAACTCGACCGAGATTTTATAGGGATACATATTATGTAAAAAATTCAAAGTGATTGGTGCAAAATTGCGGTAGTTATCGTGTCCACAAGAAAGTGATATATGTATATATATATATTTGGGGTCTGGGGGATGTGAAACGCGAAGATATGTCGAAATTTTCCGGAAGTCGAAACATGGTACCCATTGCAATAGTTAGCTTTCTAATGAAATCTACCTAACAATACAAACGAGATCCCATTCTAAAACTGTGTGGGCAAACATGAGTTGAAGGGCAGTGTGAGTCACCGTACACCTCATACTTCGTGCGGTCACCGCAGGCACGTGAGTTTTGAGACTAATATATTAGAATGTTAATTCAGCTACCTGTACTAGGAAAATGAAAATAGTTGACAAAAAACACTTACGTGGACACGATGTACTGGTACAGGTAAATTTTGCTTTTTAGGTTGGGATTACATATTTTTTCATATGCTAACATATTTATCGTGTCCACGTAAGTGTTTAATGTCAAGTATTTTCATTTTTCTACTGTTTGAGTTTTATTACTAACCTCCTCAATTCAATCATATCTTTTTAGAACGTTGGCATTTCCTACGTCGAGCTGTTTTCAAGAAATATTTTTCCATATTAATCAAAATTGTAACAGATCTGGTTTTATTAGTTTTTTTAAAGTAATTTAGGCAATTTACATTTCTAGAAATAGTTTTGAACCTAAACTTTTTTTAAATTTAATTATCACATAGACTTTCAACGTCATTTTCCATTAATTACATTAGCTGATGAAGGTCGTACATAAATAATTTTATTGACTCAAGGTATTTTTTTCGTTATTAATAATAATAATAAAATTATAATCATTTGAGACAGTGTTTTAAGGTCATTTATCTGTCGTGGTTTTAGAGATAGTGGGGAGGTAGGATTTTGCCCTGAATGGAATATTTTACGTGACGGCAATTCTACCGAAATAGATCAGTCGCATTGAAACACCCTTTTAAGTCAACAAACTTTGCTAAATTACAACATTCTGGCAGATAAATAAATATTCCATTTGAGAAGCTACACGAGGTATCGACTTCAGACGTAGTAGGCACACAAGAAATATGACTGTGGTATTTCAAATGACGAAACAATATGAATAATACATTTGCCAGGAGTAGAAATGGGAAATCACGGAACCCACTTCTAGGATGGCTGATGTGGGAATCTAACCCACCTATTCTTTGTTTGACATCACGAGGCTGAGTCTACCCGTTCCAGAACCTCAAACCAGAATTACATCTCTTGGTAGAGCCGAGAATCAAACTCGGACTTCTGGATGCTAGCCGCTACACTACGAGGTGTTCTGACGCCTGAAGAGGAACACACTCCGCTTAGGGAGGATACGTGAGGAGAGGAGGTTACGGTACACATTTCACCCTCCAAGAAGTGGGTTTCCACGGTTTTCCTAAAACTCCTTGCTACTGCTGGGATGGCACCTAACTTAAAGCCACGGCCGCCTCCTTTCCAATCCTCTTCTGAATGGCATATGCACACACTAATACAGCCATCACAATAACACAACTTATCAGACAGAAATTTCACGCACCCCAGTACACGGGGCTACATGACCACGACGTCGCTAAACCCCTAAATATACAACAACGAGAATCTTTAGAAATGAAAGACGAAATCAGGTAAATTAGAAGCGGCTTCGGTGGCGTAGTTGGTAGCATGCAAAGCTTCTATGCCGAAGCTTCTATGTCGTCGGATTTTTTAAGAGCAAAAACAAAAGTTTGTTTACTTAGACAACACTGAAAAATAGCTTCAAATATCACAACAATATTTTAAGAGCGTAAAAAATTCCTCAGTATGCCTTCCTTCGGAGGGGATGTAAAGCCGGTGGGCCCATGGCATCGATTTATGGCATGTAAAAGATCCTTCCACTAACTAAACTTATGTGAAGCAAAATTTGTAGGATAGGTTTGATTAATGAACATAATTTCCAACGTTCGCCGCTAGGCGCTGGTTGCGATGGCATTTAGTAGTAGCCAAGTTCACACCTAGGTATCGTTGACGGTAGCATTTGGTAGCGAAAGTAGGAACTACTTGAAATTACCGTCTGCAGTCCTTACTTGAATTAATAACAGATAACACACACTGGTACATTCATAACAATTAACTCCGGTTATCAGACAGATTCTACACACACCCAAAGTACACGGGGCTACATGACCGCGTTGTCGCCGCCCCTAAACTAAGGAACCAACCAACCAAGTAAATTAGCGTTAGATAAAAAGAAAACTAGTAGACGAGATAGACCCCATTTATTTGAACGCTTACAGCCAATACCAATTAGACTGAACCCAACAGCAAGATTAAAACATGGACTATTGTGTGCTAAGCTTCATAACAATCCTACAAATGTAATGCAATTTGGCAACGCCGCACAAGCTGTCCGACATGCGGGACTGCAAAGGGGAATCAGACATTCGGCGACTGGTAATTGTAATATGCTTGTTTGACTTGTTTTTGATATTTCATTGGGCCATTTATCCCCGTGGACTTTGGTGTATGTATAATTTGTCTGATAACCTGTGTAGTGTCTTTAGTAGTGTGTAAATTTGTAATTCTGGAGTGGCCAGTACTCTTGGCTGTCACCCCAGAGGCTTGGGTTCGATTCCCCGCTTTGCCAAGAAATTTAATTCTGGCCTGAGCGCTGGAACGGGGTACACTCAGCCTCGTGAGGCAAAACTGAGTAGAGGTCGTTTCAATTTCCACCTCAGCCATCCAGGAAGATGATTTCCGTGGTTTCTCACTTCTACTTCAGGTAAATGCCGGGATGGATCCTAAGCCACGGTTGCTTCCTTCCCAATCCTTATCTGAATTACGAATACACACACTAATATAGCCATCACAATAACACAGGTTATTAGACGAATTCCATACACACCTAAGTACACGGGACAATATGACCACTATGTCGCAAAGCCTCTAAATGAATCAACAACAACAACTGTAGTTCTGGATAGGATAGGAGACGGCCGTGGCTTTAAGTTAGGAACAATTCTGGCATTTGTCTGGAGTAGAAGTGGGAAAACGCGGAAAACCACCTCTTCTCAGTTTTGACTCACGAGGCTGAGGATACTCCGTTCCAAACCTCAGGCCAGAATTATATTTCTTGGCAGAGTGGGGAATGGGACCTCCGAGGCGACAGCCAAGAATGCTAGCCACTACACCACGATGTGTTAACTTTGAGTTTGAAGTAGACTCGTACTGTTCAGTGTTCGAACTGGTCGGGGATGGGTTTGGGCTAGGGGTGTCCAGATGGGCTGACCATTTTACAGCAGCAGGCCAAAGTGTGTCCGGATAGGGCAGTTAATTCAATAGGTGACCAAACACGACCGACTGACATCTCTACCAAACACCTTTATTTGCGGGTCACGATTCATAGGTTGAAAAGTTGTGTCGTAGAGAATGTATTTGTCCCCTAGCTGTGCTATATTAAATTCGCCTCCATCAGAGGTATTTGTCCGGTATTATACTGTACTTTCGGACCTGTGCGAGAACTCTCACATGTGTATAAACCACCCGCCTGGCATACTGTTATGCGGGCGTCTATAAATATGTTTATTTGTTTAAACGCACTTTTTAAACAAATTGAGGGTTGTGCGCGCCCCATGTGTACAGACTTCCCACCCGGCTGTAGTGCTATGCGGGCTGTACGCGAAACAGTTCTGCCAGGGGCTATCGTCTTGTTTATTTGTTTAAAAGCACTTTATAAACAAATAAATGTATTTCTGTTGACTTATCAAGAAATGAAAGATTTTACCTGTACTATTGAGACGAATTGGAAGATTTTGGTACAAAGCACCCCTTCTAACTCCCTCTGGTTTAGGAGCTTGAGTTTTGTGAAACATATACCTTAGCGTATTATATATATAGATAGATTATACTGTACTTACCAATTGCCACTGACAACACATACCACGCCATCATGACTCCGTGAGGTGAATACGAACACTGTGTCGTGTTTACAGGCCGGGCACTTGTTATGTACACCTCCACTGTAGCATTCCTTTGGTGTTATTAAGCTGTTGTTGCACCGAGACTGATAAGTTGTGATGAAATGGATGACTAATACATGTTATCATCTCTACATCTTCCTGATGACCAAGGAAGATTCCATGTTAATATTCCAGGAACACGAACATTCCTCTTGTGTAACGCTTTACACACATCCTCTTACTCACACATGCCTTACCAACAGTAAGGTGCAGATAGTGCAGCTCCCATTGACTCGCTTATGTGCTTTAGTTTTGGATGTTTAAGTTCAGTATTTCAGATACACAAGAAACTTTCTCGCCAGAACTGCTTAGCCTTGCCCATTGCCTCGTTGCTTACTGGCTAGCATTCTTGAGTCTCAGTCGCCTCCATGGTGTAGTGGTCAGCGTGCTTAGCTGCCACCCCGGAGGTCTGAGGTTCGATTCCCGACTCTGCCACGAAATTTGAAGAGTGGTATGAGAGCAGAAACGGAGTCTAAGCCTCGGGTGGTCCAAGTGAGTAGAGGGGTTTGATTCCCACCTCAGCCATCCTTGGAGTGGTTTTCCGTAGATTCCCCACATCGTCTCCAAGCAAATGCCGGGATGGCACCTAACGAAAGGCCACGGCCGCCTCCTTCCTTGCCTATCCCTCCCAATCTTCCCATCCCTCATAAGGCCCCTGTTCGCTTTGCAGGTGAGGCTGCCTGGGCGAGGTGCTCGTCCCACCTCCCCAGTTGTATTCCCCGACCCGCAGTTTCAAGCTCCAGGACACTGCCCTGGAGGTGGTAAGGGTGGGATCCCTCGCTGAATCTGAGGGAAAAAGCCAACCCTGGAGGGTAAAACGACTAAGTAGAAGAAATTCTTGGCTGTCACCGCGGAACCCCGGGTTCGATTCCGGGTTTTATCAAGAAATGTAGTTCTTGTCTGAGGACTGGAACGGGTTACACTCAGCCCGTAAAACTGAGAGGAGGAAGTGGTTTTCCTTATTTCCCCACCTCTAGTCCACACAAATGCCAAGAAGATGCCTAACTTAGTGCCACGGCCGCTCCCTACTCAAAACCTACGTCAATTACAAATACACACACTACAGTAGTACAGACGTTACAGTGTCACAGATAATTACATATATTCTACACACATCCAAGTACATGGGGCTACAAGACAAAGATGTCGCAAAGCTCTCAAATAATCAACAACAAAAACAACCTGGTCATAAATGACAAATGATCTTCTGGAAAGGAGGGCAGATGAGAGATGAATCAATAAACTATAAAGACCAAAAAAAAAACAAGATGTTCAGTAAAGAACATATAGCCTACTTTCTCCTAAATGCATGGGTATTGTTATAACTCTTTGTCCTTTCCAAGGAGTATAATTGAATGTTGGTTGTAGTAGCTTGTTGAAATACAACGTGCTATAGGGATATTAAACATGAATATGAGGTGCCCTTTGCTAGTGCTACCTCTGTAAAAAAAATTCATTCAATTCGGTTTCACCGTGTTTGAATTGATATGGGGAATGGATTTGCACACATACATGGCCGCTATTTGCAAACTATTGGGCTGATGACCTTGTAGTCATTCATAAGATGCTTTCCACACAAAGGCATGTTGTTGCAAAATCCGGTAGAGATCAAATTATTAGGATGGTCGAAATTGGATTTAAGCTTTTAACATTTGGGTGGCCGTAATTCCGTTTCCGTCAAGATGGCGGCGATATAAAACATGACACTGAGGTGCCCTTTGCTAGTGCTAACTCTGTACCAAATTTCGTTCAATTCGGTTTCACCGTGTTCGAATTCATAGGGGAATCGATTTGCACACATACTTGGCCACCATCTGCAAACTATTGGGCTGATGATCTTGCATTTTGGTCAAAATATGCTTCCCACATAAAGATATGTTGTTGCAAAATTTGGTAGAGACTAGATTATTAGGTTGGTCGTAATTACAATTTAGCTTTTAACATTTGGGTGGCCGCGATTACGTTTCCGTCAAGATGGGGGTGATATAAAACATGACACTGAGGTGCCCTTTGCTAGTGCTACCTCTGTACCGAATTTCGTTCCATTCGGTTTCACCGTGTTCGAATTGATAGGGGGAATCGATTTGCACACAAAGATGGCCGCCATCCGCAAAATATTAGGCTAATGACCTATTAGTTTGGTCAAAGGATGCTCCCTCCATAAAGGTATGTTGTTGCAAAATTTGGAAGAGATCGGATGATTATGTTAGTCGTAATTTGATTTAAGATTTGAACATTTGTGTGGCCGCCATTACGTTTCTGTCAAAATGGCGGCGATATAAAGCATGACACTGAGGTGCCCTTTGCTAGTGCTACCTCTGTACCAAATTTCGTTCCATTCGGTTTCACCGTGTTCGAATTAATAGGGGGAGTCGATTTTGACACAAAGATGGCCGACATCCGCAAACTATTAGGGTAATGACCTATTAGATTGGTGAAAGGATGCTCCCTCCATAAAGCTATGTTGTTGCAATGTTTGGTAGAGATCGGATGATTAGGTTAGTCGTAATTTGATTTAAGCTTTGAACATTTGTGTGGCCGCCATTACGTTTCCGTCAAGATGGCGGCGATATAAAACATGACACTGAGGTGTCCTTTGCTAGTGCTACCTTTGTACCAAATTTCGTTCAATTCGCGTTCACCGTGTTCGAATCGATAGGGGGGGGACAGACATTCAGAGTACACACACTCACACACACACAGACTAACACACACACATACACACGCACATACAGACACACTTTTTTTTCGCCCTGTGTTGATCTCATAAGTCTACTCTCATTTTTTGCAAAAATCGAAAGTAGGCTAAAAAAACAACCTTGGCACTACAGCCATGAAGGGCCTAGGCCTACCAAGCGACCGCTGCCCAGCCATTTGGCCTGCAGATATTGGGGTATTGGTATTGGAAGCCTCCGTGGCTTAGGCTGCAGAACGCCGGTCTCTCACCGCTGGGCCCGTGGTTCAAATCCCGGTCACTGCATGTGAGATCTGTGCTGGACAAAACGGAGGCAGACAGGATTTTCTCCGGGTACTCCGGTTTTCCCTGTCAAAAATTTCATTCCAGCAACTCTCTCCACTATCATATCATTACATCATTGCCCTAGAGGAGTGCGTCAGGCCTCGGCAGCCGCTAGATGGGGGCTTCATTCATTCCATTCCTGACCCGGTCGCAGACTGGAAGCAGGCTGTGGATTTTCATTTTCATATTGAGTTATTGGGTCAGCAAATC
Source organism: Meconema thalassinum (assembly GCA_946902985.2). Taxonomy (NCBI): domain Eukaryota; kingdom Metazoa; phylum Arthropoda; class Insecta; order Orthoptera; family Tettigoniidae; genus Meconema; species Meconema thalassinum. Next base: position 171,012,239 of record OX336391.1, read on the forward strand.
GGCTCCCCTCGGCCGTAAATCTTGGTTTTCGTGACAGGGGTGCTGTCTTACTGTCAGACAGCTACTCAATTGTCCTTACGAGGCTAAGTGCATCCCGTTCCAGCCCTTACGTGAGTTTCTTAAATCCCTATCGAAGCCGGGAATCCCCGGGTGAGAGGTAGTCGTGCTACCCCAACACCACGGATACTATGAAGATCAGCCTAAATAATATTGGTAAACTCCTTCAAGTACCTCGGGATCACACTACAGACGACGAACTCTCCTAACAGACTCCATGTAAAGGACCGCGCAAAGGCTGCAATAAAAAGCAGTTTTAGCCTACTTTTCACAATTTTCAAGAATGATGAAAAAGTCTGTTTGTCCTTCTGTCCGTCCTTCTATCTGTGTGTGTCCCCCTATCAATTCCTAAACGGCTGCAGCTAGAGAAACTAAATTTGGTATGAGTAAAGATATATACCTGAATATCTCACGGCGATATTTTAAAATTACGTCAGTGCTACCAACTGCTGAAAATCAGAATTAAAATTTGAGCTCTATGTTGGATACCGGTATCTCAGAAGACATGTTTGCGTTGGATACCGGTATATCAGAAGATCATGTATGCGAACTGTTCCAAAATTGGCACACACATAGATAATAACAATCCAGATTAATTTACAAGAGCCCATGCATGACAATGGTGCCAACATGATTCTAAGCCTGCTGACATATCCAATTTTTAAATGCATATAACTTCTTTACTATCAATTTGATTTCAACCAAATTTCGTATGTGCTATGTGTACTGTTGTGTTTTCTGAACTTTGTATTTTCCAAGGTTGAAAATTCCACGAACTGATCAACCATATTACAATTTATTATGAGAAAACCAGACAATGTACAGATCAGTGAGCAACAATGTATTGACGGCTCTGGTGGTGTCCAAGTGTTACCAACTGTTGAGGGTGAAATTTCTTTTGAACATACATTTAGAGTTCGAATACGCAACTTGTACCATACCATATATGCCTAAGCCTATTCTTAATAGCAACCAGGGCTGCCAACTGTTAATAAATACTCTCTCTATATTATTATCCTACTCTACCAATATATCAAAAATAATGCAAGCCAACAACTCTAAACTTTGCACACGTACAGTACCTATCATTCTATATTAATTAGGAGTAAGTAATATACGTCAGTGTGGCCAACATGATTCTAAGTCTGCTGATAGGTTCAATTTTTAAATACATGTAACTTCTATACTAACAAATAGATATCATCCAAAATTGGCACAATAAAAGATCGTAATATTTCAGATTAATTCTGAACAACTGATACATGACATTGTTGCCAGCACGATTTTACGTCCGCTGATAGATCCAATGTCTAACTGCATGTAACGTCCATGCTATCCATTGACCTTCAACGAAATCTTATATGTGCATTCTGTACCTTAAGAGATAGAACTAAGTATATATTCAATCACCAGGGCTGCCCATTGTTGTGCTCTATTAGGCTACACTATTTCAGGTATATTTGGAACTAATTGAAAATTTCAATATTACCAACTTAATTTCGTCATTATTCTAGATAGGTCTATATAGAAATTTTGGCATGAACCTTAAATTTTAAGAAAAGTAGGCTCTTAATTCGGCACGGAACTACTTGTTTGATATAAAGAGACAGCGATTAAGTTATTCAACGCCAATATTGTCCCCATACTGACTTATGGACTGGAGCTCATAGGGGTAAAACTCTCCAGGAAAGACCTTGCATCATTAGAAAGAGTAATAGCCAAGTACCTAAACGCAGACCTCAGACTAGTCACAAATTGTGCTTCAAGACTTGTATGTGAGTTGACACGAAAGTCCTTTCTGCTAATGGACCTGAGATTACTACTGTCATTGCCATCGACTGAGAATTGGAGGAGACAAATCTATGAAAGAGAAGAAACAAAGAAGGGAGACATCTGGCCAGGGTTCGACGCAACTGATGCCATGATTTAATTATTCAGAGAGACTGGACCCGTCTGAACCAAAGACAGCATCACGTATTAACTCGACTGGCAGTACATAGGTTCCACCACAAATAAAGCGGCTTCGGTGGTGTAGTTGGTAGCATGCTGAACTGCTGTGCACAAGATAGCGGGTTCAAACCCAGCCGAAGTCGTCGGATTATTTGAGAGCGTTAGAGATCCTTCAGTATGCCTTCCTTCGGAGGGAAAGTAAAGCCGGCGGTCCCATGTCATAGATTTTTGGCATGTAAAAGCTTGCCACGGTGGGTGAGTGGTCAACGTGTCGGTCTACTAACCTTGAGCTTGCAGGTTCTCTCCTGGCCGTGGTAAGTGATTTTTGAAAGGCGGCAAAAATACGACACCATGTCATACGATGTTGGCATGTCAAATAACCCATTTGAATTCAGTAGGCCGTGTTCATAATGACAAACTTAATATCGGGATTTACCGCCAACGCAAAGTTCCTAATTTCTCTACTAGAAAGCGCTATAGTGTTCAAGGAGCTTAGATATCTAACCTCCTTGACTTTCATAGAGCTTCAAGGAACAACGAAATTCGACATGCCAGCTACCCTTTGGGTGTGAAATAACAAAGCCTGCACCCGGCACCCGGGCCATAAAATATTATTATTATTATTGTTGGTTTATTTGAAATAAATTAACAAACATAAATGAATAAACTTTGAAAGCGATCTTTGTTCTTATTAAAACAGCGACTGAATATTATTATTGTGCATGGGACGGATCAAAGACGATAAAAAGATAAGAATAGTTACTCCAGCTTTTGTGAGTGGGTGTTCTCACATATGGCGCTAGTGTAGTTAAATTTCAATGAGTTATTAAATAACAATGTTGTTTGAGTCTTCAGTCTTTTGACTGGTTTGATGCAGCACTCCATGCCTCCCTGTCCTGAGCTAATCGTTTCATCCTTACATAGCTATCACACCCTACATCCTAGGCAATCTGTTTAACATATTCTAACCTTGGTCTACCCCTACAGTTCTTGTCCTCGACCCTTCCTTCCATAACTAAGCTTGCTATTCCTGGGTGTCTTAGTATGTGTCCTACTAACCTATCTCTTCTCTTTATTAGCAGTTGCCAGAAACATCTCTCCTCTCCCACTCGTCTTAATACCTCTTCGTTTGTAACCCTATCTACCCATCTGATCTTCATCATTCTCCTGTAACACCACATTTCAAATGCTTCAATTCTCCTCTTTTCTGCTGCACCAATAGTCCAAGTTTCACTTCCATAGAGCGCTACGCTCCAGACAAAGGCTTTCAAAACTGACTTCCTAATACCTAAATCTATATTCGATGTCAACAGATTCCTTTTTTGTAGAAATGCTTTCTTTGCCTGAGCCAACCTACTTTTTATATCCTCTTTGCTTCGTCCATCACTGGTTATTCTGCTTCCTAAGTAACAGAAGTCTCCTACTTCCTTCAGCTTTTCACCTGCCAATTTGATCTCCAAAGAGGTTTCTGATTTATTTCGGCTGCATTCCAGTATTTTTGTTTTACATTTATTAATTTTCTTCATGAATTCTTTCCGTAAGACGGAGTCCATACCATTCAAAAACTCATTCAAATCCTCAGGCTTGTCGGCCAAGATGACTATGTCATCAGCAAATCTCAGAGTTGAAATTATTTCTCCTTGAATCTTCACTCCCACTTTAATTTTTTCTCTAATTTCCTTCATCGCTTATTCAATGTAAATATTGAAAAGTATGGGTGATAAGTTGCAGCCTTGCCTAACACCTATCTGAATATCAGCTTCTCTCTCATGTCCTTCAGGTTGAATGACTGCAGTCTGGTTTCTGTATAGATTGTAGATTACCCTCCTATCCCTGTACTTTATTCCAATAGATTTCAAAATGTCAAACAATTTAGTCCAATCAACGTTATCAAAAGCCTTTTCTAAGTCTACAAATGCCATGAACGTTTTCTTATCTTTCCTTATTCTACCTTCCAAAATCAGCCTAAGACTTAGTACAGCTTCCCTTGTTCCTACATTTCTCCTGAAACCAAACTGGTCTTCACCCAACTCCGTTTCTATTTGGCTTTCAACCCTCTTGTAAATTAGTCTAGACAGGATCTTTGAAACATGAGTAATCAAGCTGATTGTACGGTAATCTTCACATCTGTCAGCTCCCACTTCTTGAAATCAGGGGGTACCTCACCTGTCTCATAAATCCTACACACCAAGTGAAATAACCTGATCAGACCTTCATCTCCTATGCAGCGTAGCAACTCAATCAGTATATCATCTATGTCTGGTGTTTTGTTCCTGCTTAAGCCTTCCAAAGCTCTGTCAAATTCTGATCTCAATATTAAATCTCCTTTCGCATCCTCATCAATTTCCTCCTCCCTTTCCATTACATGATTCTCGATCTCCTTTCCCTTATACAATCTCTCTATGTAAGCTTTCTATCTCTCAACCTTTTCTTCCCTATCTGTTAGAAGCTTTCCATTTGTGTCCTTAATATTACAGCATTTAGTATTTTTTCCCCAAAAGTATTCTTAATCCTTCGATAAGCTGTGTCTACTTCTCCTAATTTCAGACAATTTTCTATACCTGCGCATTTCTCTTTCAACCATTCTTCTTTCGCTTCCTTGCACTTCTTGTTAACCTCAATTCTCAGACGTCTGTATTCTGCTTTCCCCTTTTTATCTCTTGCATTCTTGTGTTTCCGCCTTTCATCCATCAATTCTAGTATATCCCGAGTAATCCACGATTTTCTACCTATTCTTTCTTTTCTACCAATGTTTCTTCTGCGGATTTTGTTATTTCATTCTTCAAAAGTGCCTATTCGTCTGCAATTGAAGTTTGTTTAGGGTTTTTCATTAGTCCTTCCTTTATTCTCTTCTTGAATCTTTCGTTTACATCCTTTACTTTCAGCCTGCCTATTGCCCATCTTTTTGGCTTTTGACTTTTCTTCAGTTTCTTCAACTTTAATCTGCATTTCATTACAACCAGATTGTGGTCAGAGTTTATGTCAGCACCAGGATATGTTTTACAATCCAAAATCTGGTTTCGAAACCTCTGCTTGACCATAATGAAGTCGATTTGGTAACGCCCTGTATCTCCTGGTCTCATCCATGTGTATATTCTTCTATTGTGGTTATTGAATAAGGTGTTAGCTATGACCAACTCATGCTCGGTGCAGAATTCCGTCAATAAATATGTGAAATACATCAACACTCTCCCTTATTTAATAACTTTGCAGACCCCCATGTCGTTACATAATTTTCGAAAACGAACTGAAAACAAAGGTTTGGTCAAAATATCCGCGAGCTGATTTTGTGTGTCAACTCTTGAAATGTCTATTTCTCCTGCTGTGACCAATTCACGAACAAAGAAGTGTCTGATACGAATGTGTTTCGTTCTCCGATGAAACACAGGATTTTGTGCTAGCCGGATGGCTGCTTCGTTGTCGACTTGCAGAATGGGCGTCGACTTCAACTGGCCTAGTTCAGTCAGAAGCCTCTTGATCCAGATGATCTCTCTAGCTGCTTCACTGGCAGCCACGATTTCAGCTTCGGTTGTGGATATGGCAACAGAGGGTTGTCTCTGGCTCATCCCGAGATAGGCGATCCAGAGTACAGACACAGGACCCCTGAGGTTGAGCGACCCGTACTGAAGTCACCATCGTGATCTGCATCGCTGAAACAATCAAAAGCCTCCTCTCCCAGGTTGGCTTTGTAGAACAGTCCAAGATCTGTTGTACCTCTCAAGTACCGCAGGATCCTCTTCACTCTGAGCACGTCTCGTTCGGTTGGTTTGTCAAGGTTCCTGGAGGCCACGCTGATAGCATACGCGATGTCTGGTCGAGTGCCGCACATGAGAAACATGAGTGCTCCAACAGCTTGTCTGTATGGAAACTCAAATTTCCGAGGGCTCTCTTCTGAATCGTTGTCCTTGGTGATTGGAGTAGTCACAGCCTTGCAACTACTCATGTTGAATCTCTCCAGTATGGCTTCCGTGTAATGAGCTTGGTTCACACGTATTGACCCATCTTTTCCTTGGTTGATTTCCAATCCTAGGTAGTACGATGCTGGCTTAGAGGTGATTTTAAACTCCCGTTTCAGATCGTCGATAAATTTATGGAGTTCCTGCTCACCTTCAGCTGCAAACATTCCATCGTCAACGTACAGAACGAAGAACATCTTCTTTCGTCCTTTTTGCCTCACGAAGAGACAAGGATCCGCTTCACTTCGCCGAAATCCCAGGCTGACGATGTAGTTGCTGAACTTCTCATTCCAGCATCGAGGAGCTTGCCTCAGTCCATAGAAGCTTTTCTTCAGGTGGCATACCCTGGCAGATCCATCACCATATCCTTCAGGTTGTTGCATGTATATAGATTCCTGGAGGTCACCATAGAGAAATGCCGTTGAAACGTCGATCTGTGCTAGTTTCATTTTCTCTTTTGCAGCAACACTGAGCAATGTTCTGATGGTTGATGTCCTGGCCACTGGACTGAAGGTTTGGTTGTAAGCTACTCCTTTCCGCTGTGAATAGCCTTTGATGACCAGTCTGGCTTTGAATTTATCGACCGATCCATCGGCGTTCGTTTTAACTCGGTAGACCCATTTGTTTGAAACAGCTCTTTTTTCCTGGAGGCAGTTCAACCAGTTCCCAAGTTTTGTTCTCTTCAAGAGCTTTCATCTCACGACCCATGGCTTCCTTCCACTGGTCCTGTTGATCTGATCTCATGGCTTCACTGTAGGATTCAGGTTCTTGTTGAGGGCTTGAGAGATACATCACGAAGTCTTGATACTTTGATGGAGGATTGAGAGACGAACGCTCACGAAGTCGTCGAACGATGGTTTCATCTGAGATCGGAGTACCTTTTTGTTCTGGCTGACTTTCAGCTTCGTCTTCATTATTCAGGTGTCAGAATTCATCTTCCTCCTCTTCGCTCTGCGTTTCGTCGTCAGCTTGATATTCTTCAGGGATCGAATCTTGTTCTGGTTGAACAGAGGAGTCTAAGCTTCCCGGAATATTGACATCGTTCTTGTGCTGCAATACTTTCTCATCGAAGGTGACATCTCTCGATCGAATTGGTTTACTTTCCTCTTCACAATAGATCCTGTAACCGTCATCGTTGTCGTATCCGATGAGAATTCCTTTGGTGGCCTTGGGATCCATCTTCTTCCTTTGCTGCTTGGGAACATGCGCATAGCAGGTAGACCCGATCACCCGAAGATGCTTCAGACCTGGTTTCCTGCCGTACCATAGCTCGTAGGGAGATGTTCCCTCAGTGTGGGAAGGTCCAGTCCTATTAAGGACGTAGGCTTCTGTCTGGATCATCTCAGCCCAAAGTTTTTGTGGAAGTTTTCCATGAGCATACATCATTGCTCGAGCAGATTCGACCACGGTGCGGTTCTCTCTTTCGCTGGATCCGTTTTGTTCCCGAGTGTATGGCGTGACGAGTCGTTGAACAATTCCGTCTTTCTGAAAGATTTTTCTGACATACTGGTTGTCGAATTCTTTGCCATTGTCACTAAGCAGCTCCCTGATGTTGTGTCCGAGAGTCTTAGCTTCTGCAACGAATTGGGCTAATTTCTCTGGAATTTCAGACTTTTCTCTTATGAAGTAAATAGTCCTGAACTTCGTGAAATCATCCTTGAAGAGGACGAAATACTAGTATCCTGACATCGACTCGTCGAATTAGCCGCAGACATCTGTGTGAATCCGCTCTCCCGGTTTCGTAGTTCCGGACCTCGTTCCGAGAGGCAGACGATGAGCCTTGCCATAGACGCAGCCTTCACACAGTTCGCTGTCCAGCTCAACGCGGATTCCCAGCTCTTTGTTCAGGAGGGATCTCACGTGTCACTTGTTCTGATGTCCGAATCGTTCATGGTAAAGTTGGAGAAGGTTGTCCTTTTCTGTTGCGTTGACTTCCTTGAATGCAGTGTTGTTCACGCTCCTCACTCTCAGCTTGTAGAGTCCACCGAACCGTTCACGAGCTCCAATTAATCTCACTTCGGCGTTGACGACGAAATTGCAGACCTCTTTTGACGAGACGAACCTGCTGTCCTTGTTTCTGTCTTGGGCTGCAAGGACTGAGAATAGATTTCTCTGGATCCCAGGAACGCACCATACATCAGCCAACGTGAGCTTGTGCCACTCGCCGTTAACCACTGCTTCGATGTCGATGTTACCTTTTCGAATGGCCGCAACCTTCACACCGTTCGCTGTGGTCACTGAGTGTTCCGTAGAAAATGGTTCAAATGTCCTAAAAATGTTCCTGTTATTAGAAACATGGCTCGTTGCTCCATTATCTACAAACCAGTCGTCAGAGTTGTTTTCTGAGTTTATCACAGTCGAGGTTATAGCGACCAAAATCATGTTGGTACCGCTTTCTGATGTTCCTGAGTTGCTGGGCTTGGGCGGTCTTCCATCGGCGATCCACTTCCTACACTGTTTGATAGTGTGGTTAGGTCTCCTGCAGTAAGGACAGAATATTTTCTTTTTGTTGCTCTTTTGGAGATAGTTTTGCGAAGAGTTCTGCTGCTGGGTTTTCTGTTTGGACGAATCCGAGTAGAGTGCTTCTTGTTGAGGTGATTCTCCTTTGCCTCTGAGCACCCTCTCGTACGCACACAGCTGATTGGTCAGGTTGTCGACTGTCCTGTCCCTTTTTGACATCAACATCCAGCTAGACTTGAACGAAAAATATTCTTCTGGCAGTGTCCCCAGAATTTTACAAATCATAAATACATCTGGCAGATCAGAGTTGATTTCGGCATCTCTGGACATTTCCTGCTTTAGGTCGCTCCACAGATTCTTTAACTTTGAAACGTGCGTTGCGATGTCATCCTCGTTTGCCTTTTTGTAGCTGAAGAATTGCAGGCATAAGTTGTAAACTTTATCTTCTGAGACAACGTCAAATAGTTTGTGGAGTTCTAACCACACTTCCCGAGCTGACGTGAGACGCATGCTTTTTTGTAACGTCTCTTCTGACATGTTAGTGGTTAACACAATCAATGTGTGGCTATCCGCCTCATTAAAAACATCAAGCTTACTCTGATACGCCGCCTTTGCTTCAGTGGTTGCGTCCTCAGAAAGTGAGGTTGGCTTCACTAACCTGCCTTCAATTACGTCTATAGCTCCGGTGATCCCTCGTAGGCGAATACTTATTTTGTATCTCCATGTGTTCCAGTTCGCTTTTCCTTCCAGAAGACCAACGTTGATTATCCTAGTTGAATCCATTGTGTGAGCACTTGGTCCTAACCTCAAGATTGGCTTCTCGGAGTTTTCGTCAAAATATCGCGCACAAAATACTTTGTTTTTTATTTCGTCTAATTACGCACTTTATCTCAATGCGTGACTGAACCCATAACCTGTTGGTTTATTTGAAATAAATTAACAAACATAAATGAATAAACTTTGAAAGCGATCTTTGTTCTTATTAAAACAGCGACTGAATAGTATTATTGTACATGGGACGGAACAAAGAAGATAAAAAGATAAGAATAGTTACTCCAGCTTTTGTGAGTGGGTGTTCTCACATATGGCGCTAGTGTAGTTAAATTTCAATGATTTATTAAATAACAATAAAGTTGTGAAATACATCAACAATTATTATTATAATATTATTATGGCATGTAAAAGATCCTTCCACAGACTAAACTTGTGCGAAGCTAAATTGTTAGGTTAGATTTCGTCGGAAAGCTCTATCAAAGTTCCAACGTTCACCACTAGGTATCATTGATATCTGGTAGCGAAAGTTGGAACTACTAGAAATTGAACGGAACTCGTAGCTCATCCTAAAAGTGTCCGCTGGAAGCAGCTACAGACTCAAGCGAGCCGAACATGTCCTCGGACACTCCCGGCACTAAAAGCCATGCGATAGATAAATAAATACTACAAGATAAGCAAAAATATTTTCTACTACGACCGCAGTGATACTTATGTGTGCATCTTACTGTATGTGATGGACCATGTGACAGATATCACATCACAACCTGCACCCGCATAACTAGATGAATCACAGAATACAGAATTGCTTTTAGTTTGTAATTAATGCTCTTTCGAGCGCACCTTAATAGATTATTATTATTATTGTCAGCACCATTCTCATCTGATTTTAGATATTTAGGTTGGCTGGTTCCTTAGTTTATGGGCTGTGACAATGCGATCATGTAGCCCCGTGAAGAATTTGTCTGAAAACCGGTGATAATTGTGATGGCTGTATTAGTGTGTGTTATCTGTGATTCAGGTAGGAGGACTGCGAACGATGAATTTTTCAAGTAGTTCCTACTTTTGCTAACAAATGCTACTGTCCATGACACCTAGCTGTGGACTTGGCTATTAGATGCCATCGCAGCCAGCAAGCACCTTGCGGTGAACGTTGGAACTAATATAGCGTTATCAAATACAAATTTTGGCTTCACACAAGTGTAGTTAGTGGAAGGTTTCTTCATGCCATAAATATATGACATGGGACCGCCGGCTTTACTTCCCCTCCGAAGAAATGCATACTGAAGGATTTTTAACGCTCTTAAAAAATCCGACGACTTCGGCCGGGTTTGAAACCGCGACCTTGGGCATTGAAGCTCAAAATGCTACCAACTACGCCACTGAAGCCGCCTTTGGATATTTTAGTATTGTTATTAGACTATCATAAATTGTATTAGTATTGTATACGTATTAGATTTTAGTACTAGAGTTCCAGTCACACTGAATTCATGTTATAACTAGAGCCCTGCGCGTTATCCGCCCCGCATCCGCACTACTGTTATCCGCATCCGCCCCGCATCCGCCCCGCATCCGCCCCGCATCCACCCCACATCCGCACGACAATTATCCTCATCCGCCCCGCATCCTCACTACTGTTATCCGCATCCGCCCCGCATCCGCACGACCATTATCCTCATCCACCCCGCATCCTCACTACTGTTATCCGCATCCGCCCCGCATCCGCACGACCATTATCCTAATCCACCTCGCATCCTCACTACTGTTATCCGCATCCACCCCGCATCCGCACGACCATTATCCTCATCCGCCCCGCATCCTCACTACTGTTATTCACATCCGCCCCTCAGCCGCACGACCATTATCCTCATCCGCCCCACATCCGCACGACCATTATCCTCATCCGCCCCACATCCTCACTACTGTTATCCGCATCCACCCCACAGCCGCACGACCATTATCCTCATCCGCCCCACATCCTCACTACTGTTATCCGCATCCGCCCCACAGCCGCACGACCATTATCCTCATCCGCCCCGCATCCGCACGACCATTATCCTCATCCGCCCCACAGCCGCACGACCATTATCCTCATCCGCCCCACATCCTCACTACTGTTATCCGCATCCGCCCCACAGCCGCACGACCATTATCCTCATCCGCCCCGCATCCGCACGACCATTATCCTCATCCGCCCCACAGCCGCACGACCATTATCCTCATCCGCCCCGCATCCGCATGACCATTATCCTCATCCGCCCCACAGCCGCACGACCATTATCCTCATCCGCCCCACATCCTCACTACTGTTATCCGCATCCGCCCCACAGCCGCACGACCATTATCCTCATCCGCTCCGCATCCGCACGACCATTATCCTCATCCGCCCCATAGCCGCACGAGCATTATCCTCATCCGCTCCACATCCCCACTACTGTTATCCGCATCCGCCCCACAGTCGCACGACCATTATCCTCATCCGCCCCGCATCCGCACAACCATTATCCTCATCCGCTCCACATCCCCACTACTGTTATCCGCATCCGCCCCACAGTCGCACGACCATTATCCTCATCCGCCCCGCATCCGCACGACCATTATCCTCATCCGCTCCACATCCCCACTACTGTTATCCGCATCCGCCCCACAGTCGCACGACCATTATCCTCATCCGCCCCGCATCCGCACGACCATTATCCTCATCCGCTCCACATCCCCACTACTGTTATCCGCATCCGCCCCACAGTCGCACGACCATTATCCTCATCCGCTCCACATCCCCACTACTGTTATCCGCATCCGCCCCACAGCCGCACGACCTTTATATGCATATAGGCCTACACGTTTGTTACTGGAATCTACTGGCATTACAATTATATTTTCAATTAGATAAAGCACAAAGCAACACATTTAGACATTTGGGGAGAAAGTCGTTACCTTAGGCTATGCATGCCAAGTGCTAATGAATGTTATTACTGCCAGAATTGCAACCCTTTCCAGTTCGGCGTGCTTAATGACATAATTTGAACTAGTGGGCCCATGCGAGCTTTCTCAACGTGAATGTAGGTTTATGGGGGTAGTAGGGAAGAATGTGGGAGAACGAAGTTTTAAATATTGAAGAAATGTATTTATTGTTGTTAAACGGTATACGCACATGGGAAGAACACAAAGAATTATGTAGAACAGTGTTTTGTACTTGTCACATCACCTCTGTGTAGACGATATTCGATGTTACAATGAATTCATCGGTTATTGTTTGCTCGGGAGTTTCTTCTGCAGCAATTTTTACATTTGCGAAGGATTGAAGCCTAGAGAAAGTCTCGGCGAGACCACACCGGAGCCATCTGCTGAGAGACTCCTCAGCTAGCAGTACGCCGCGCTCCCGCCAGATGGCTGCCACCACCGCACTGCACTGCGCTCTAGCGGCAGGCTCGCCTAGCAATACGCCGCGCTCCCGCCAGATGGCTGCCGCCGCCGCGCTGCCCTGCGCTCTAGCGGCAGGCTCGCCAGCTCACGGTGCTCCCATTGTAAATGTATATTTTAAAGTATTTATTTAATTGTGAGGCATTCAAAGAGGAAGTGAGTGCGTTTCGGGCACACATGGGGTTATGCGGAACCTGTAGGTACCCCATATGAGTAGGTTGGTGTTATCAGGACATTATTTACGGTTCAAAACCGGAATGGGACCTTAGCAGAATAATATAGGGAGGATAACATAAGCTTAAATCATCGCCTTACATTTGTCATGAAAAAAAAATATAACGGAAATAAAATCGGGTCCAAGTAATGACATTCAACAAGTTCGGATTGTAATCCAAAAATTATCCGCAAATTTACTCCAAACATTATCGCAGTTTATCTGCTATCCACACAGCCATGCAAAATACATCCGCATGGCGAAAACATTAGTGGATATCCGTGAGTTTATCCGCCAATATCCACATCCGCGCAAGGCTTTAGTTATAACCTGATTAGAGAAGCCCAATAGTTCTAATATTGCCAGACAAAATAAAACTAAACGAATCTAATATATTTCCGATAATGCTTAGTATTTGAGACAAAAAGGATAGTCTTTAAATATCATTTCAACTTGAAGAATGTAAGAATTTTTCACTGGTAATATTCTACTACAATCCCCCCCCAGGGGCTCACATCTAGTGAGACTTGGGTTGGCCACCACAGGACCCCAGTTGAGTCTGGCATTGCTTCCACTTACTTGTGCCGGCTCCTCTCCGACTTCTTTCCTGTCGACCTGTCTTGGTCAACTCTTGTTCTCTTCAGATCCCGACGGTATTAGGGTATCCGAGGCCTAGAGAGTCTCTTCCTTTCCCGCCTTAATTGGCCCTTGTCTCATCTTTCCTGATACCCTCCTTCTGCGAGGGGTCAGCTTCTTTTTCTTTCCATGTTATTATCTCCTGCCTTCTGCCCAAGGCCCTCAAGGAGGCAGAGTGTATGTAGCCCCACCACTTCTAGTGCACCCTCGATATTGCTACACCCTCAGGGGCTCATGGCTAGTGAGTTCGGGAGTTGGCGACCCCGAGGGATTCCTGAGCTGGCTTCGTTTATTCGCTTTTTCCACTGACCTGAGCGGGCCCTCTCCTCTTTCCCTTTCCTATCTGCCTTTCATGGCTCTCTTTACTTCCAAGTCCCTCAATCCGCATTCTTCGGGATTTGAGGGCATTTCTCTCCTTCCTGTCCTTTATTTGCCATATCCTTTATTTGTTTCCAATTTCTTCTTCTAGTATGTAAGTTTGTAGTTAGTATTAGTTATAATCATTCTCATCTCATCTTTCAATATCACCCAAACCTTTAGGGGCCGATAACCTAGATGTTAGGCTCCTTAAAACAACAATTATCATCATCAGTATTATCTACTACAAAACCGCTTTATGGCCAAAATAAATATAAAGAAACGTTAACAGTTAACAAATCTACTGAAAAACCAAGGTCAGTCATTTATAATTGTAACTGCGCAAGTTGCAGTGGAAAAGTTCCCAACATACGTCTTACCCTTGAACCACCTGTGTAATGCAAGACATAGTATATTTGAACAGCATGTAAATGAAATGTTCTTTATTAGTCATCTCAACTGAAGCGTGGAAATGGAAGAGTATTTAAAGATGCATCAGACTAGTGCGTTCAACATTGCAACTATGAAGACTCTATTTGTAAGTACATCATCTCTTTTCTCTCCAACACACAGATGCATACATTGTTCGGCTCAACGCTATAGTTTTTTATTTAGGAAGTTTTCTCTGGTCACAAATTGAGACTGTGGTGCAGTGGGGTTCATTTATCATCTCAAGTTGGAGCTACTCTGGATTAATAAATAAATAAACAAATAACCAAACAAATAAATACATAAATATATAAATAAATGATTATTAAATAAATAAATAAATAAATAAATAAATAAATATAATCTCTAGATAGTATGAAACAAAGTCCCCGATTCTTGGATGTAACGGGTAATCTCGAGAACCACTGGATGGATTTTGATGCGGGTTTCATCATTCTGTAAATTATTTCTCGAGGAAGGTTTCTGCTAAAAGTCATTCATTTATGACCAAAGGATGCCGAGCAGTAACGATTTCATTGAATCAAGTCGAAGAAAATCCTGTCGTCCGTGCGCCTTTTAAGATTACGCCGGGTAAACCGTTAAAAATATATATAGGAGTGTAAGAATTGTTCAGCATGAAAAGTTCTACAAAAAGGTCCACGACAGTATATCAATTTCTTTAATACATCGCCCACTGTAAGTGTTTTTTACGTTTTCATTTCTTCCAACAATCTCCATTCAGTGAAAATTTAAATGACTAGCTTCGCAGCGAGATTGCGAGCTAGCGAGCGAACCTATCACCCTCGCTTTGGCCAGCTTCAAACTGTCGACTCGTGTCGATTTATGACTTCAGAGAAGAGTACAGTATATGTGTTTGGAGTTCCGCTGTTCATCTCGGCTTTTCTGAATTGCGTCTGGGATCTGGCGTCCGTGCGCCTTTTAAGCTCACGCTGGGTAAACCGTTAAAGATACCGGGTGAAGCTGGGGCGGGTTGCTAGTCAATAAATCCCTTCCTATATTATTCTGCTAAGGTCCCATTCCAGTTTTGTGCCGAAAATAAGGTCCCATTAACTCCAACCTACACATATGGGGTACCTACAGGTTCAGCATAACCCAGCGGTTCCCAAACTGGGGGGGTCGCGACCCCCAGAGGGGTCGCGGGCCGTTCGGAAAGGGGTCGCGAGATGTATACAAATAATGGTGAACTATGTACTTAAACTTAGATGGCCATCGGGAGTTCTAAATTAAATAACATTGTACATTTACAAAATATCAATATATTTTACAGATTTTGTCAAAACAAAACAGAAACATGTAATAATTTTGATATGTAATTGTTAATACATTTCTAAGTAAAAAAGACTTCTTTAGTGAGAAACATGGGCCTGTTTTTTGTCAACAAGTTTCTTAAAATTCGGCTTAGTTTTAGATACACATACAATAGGTCGTCTTCTACGTCCAGTCGATTTCTTGCCTTGGTTTTAATGTTGACCAATGTAGAAAATCCGAGTTCGCAGAGGTAGGATGTTTCAAAGGGCATGATGATTCTCAGAGCCACTGATGTTAAGCTTGGACACTCAGCTCTTCTTTGTAGCCAGAACTTGTCAACATTTTGGGTGCTGAAGGACAGTTGCAAAGTCATGTCACAGGATAGCTCGATGAGTTTGTCATGAATCAGTGGGTTTAAGTCTGCCTCGTTCACAGCCTGCTCGTTGAAGGGGTTAAGCACCCAGTTCCAACCGATGTGTTGATCATCGGGAATGTAGCTAAGGATCTGCTCTTGTTGACCTTGCAAGTGAGTAGTAACCAGTTTGAACTGGTTGTCAATGTCGGGATAGTATTCATCACTTCGATCAAGGGATGTGATAAGCTCATTTGTCAGTTCAAAGTTTTCAAATGTATTCTTCTCAACCCTGGTTGACCAAGTGGCTAATTTCTTTAAAAACGAATTGACTTTGTCTTGTGCAAAAAGTATGGTTTTGTCTCTTCCCTGCAAGGAAACGTTGAGATCGTTCAGATGATGAAACATGTCCGCTAAATAAGCAAGTTTTAACAGCCATTCATTGTCACTCAAAAAACCGGCAAGGTCTTTGTTTGCAACTTGAAAAAATGTCTTAAGCTCAGAGCGCAAAGCGAACACTCGAGAAAACACCTTCCCTCGTGACAGCCACCTTGCCTCTGTGTGAAGCAAGAGGCATTTGTACTGTGCCTCCATTTCTTCGCATAACTGTGATAACAGTCGACACTGTAATGGCCGGCTTTTTACAAAATTAACCAACTTAACAGTTTCGTTCAACACTGTTTTTAGCTCAGTTGGCATGACCTTGGTAGCTAATGCCTGGCGATGCAGAAAACAATGAACCCAAGTGGCATTAGGCATGACATTTTTCATCCGTCTCACGAAACCGCTGTCTTTCCCAGTCATTGCTTTGGCACCATCACTGCAGATTGAAATACACTTTTGAAAGTCAATTTGAAGCGAATCGGTTGCAGACATGAACATTTTAAACATGTCCTCACCTGTTGCGTGGTCAGGCAAAGGTTTGCAAATTAAAATGTCTTCTTCCACACTACCGTCACCCTCAAAACGAACAAAGCACATAAACTGCGCCAAACTCGACACGTCCGTAGACTCGTCAACTTGAATGGAAAAGTACTCACTTTTCTGCAACTTTGTTTTCAACTGATCCTTTATGTCTTGAGCCATCTCGGTAATGCGCCTCCCCACCGAGTTGTTCGACAGAGGAATGGTGGAAAGCTTCTTAGCTGCATCTGGGCTGATCATAGTTGAAACCATATCCTGAGCAGCAGGTAGAATGAGCTCTTCAGCAATCGTGTGTGGTTTACCTTTCTTTGCTATTCGTAAAGCCACTTGATACAATGCTAGCAAAGCACTTTTGCTCATATTATTTCCACTTAACTGAACTACTGCATTTTTCTGGTAATCTAAAGCAGTTAACTTACGTTCAAAAAAATCTGCCGGCTTATCTTTAAAACTGGGATGTTTACTTTATAAATGGCGAATCATCTTGGAAGGTTTCATACTCTCGGCCGATAACAACTCGCTGCAAATAACACACTGTGGCCGATTTCCGAGCACCGTAAATCCATACTTAATATAACTGTCACTATACTTTCTCACCTTTACCCTCTTCTGTTCATGATCATCATGAGAAGTTGAAGGCCCTGCACGCTTAACAAACTTATCCATAGTTAGAACAAAATCAAACAATACGCGAGCGAACAAAACACAAGAGACGTACAGTACAAGTCAGGCAGCTTGAAGCGCGGCTGACGCATGCGCATACGAGCCCTTCTTCCTCCACACGTTACTAACGTCACAACTACAGTCAAGTCAAGACAGTCGAGCTACTAGGTTCCTTTGTGACTATTTAAAAGCATTTATAAAAGTTAATAGCAGGTTATAGGCACTACTACTTTTCGTTTTTAAAAGAATACCCTGGTAGTCTAAAAAGAATTACTACCTTTTATTTAAATATCATTATACTAATGAACAAGCCTCCGTGGCTTAGGCGGCAGCACGCCGGCCTCTCACCGCTGGGTCCGTGGTTCAAATCCCGGTCACTCCATGTGAGATCTGTGCTGGACAAAACGGAGGCAGACAGGTTTTTCTCCGGGTACTCCGGTTTTCCCTGTCGAAAATTTCATTCCAGCAACACTCTCCACTATCATTTCATTCATCTGTCATTCATTTAATCATTGCCCCAGAGGAGTGCGTCAGGCCTCGGCAGCCGGCACAGTTCATATCCTCGCCGCTAGATAGGGGCTTCATTCATTCCATTCCTGACCCGGTCGGAGACTGGAAGCAGGCTGTGGATTTTCATTTTTCATACTAATGAACCGCCAAATATTATTTTTTGTGTCATATTATTTTACATTTAAGTTTCTCAGTAAACATCAAACAGGTCAGTAACATCAGGATAAGATTAAAATTTTAAAATCTGAACAAAGTAAATAAATAAATATTTAAACGAATAACCTACCGGCCACTTAAGTTAAATTCCAAAGTAATTTTATCCCTCCACTTTGTCCCACCCCCCTCACAGACACCTGCGCTAAAACGGGGGTCGCGGCTAAAACGTATGGGCTAAAATGGGTCACGGAAAGAAAAAGTTTGGGAACCGCTGGCATAACCCAATGCGTCAGTGAAACGCACTCACTTACTCTTTAAATGCCACACAATTAAATAAATACCTTAAAACATGTATATTTACAATGAGATAATGAAAGAATGCAACACGGTACCCATGGTAACAGAATCTCACAGGTCCATCTATTTCTGTAAAAGACGCAATGCAATTCCAATTATTACATTACTGTGAAAGTTTCCAGACGGTTATAAGGTTATCACGGAACCAAATTAAGCTGTAAAATTCACCATTACATGCAGTATAATGCACTTAACGGGGTCAAGGGGCACTCTAGAATATTTTCACGGTATTTTCACGTGTGAGTGTGGTACGAAAGGTCTTTTTCACCCGACTATAAAGGGTCTCCGAAAACCACATTTAAAGGCCCTTAAATTAACAGTGTCTTTGATATTCCCAAAAAACTAACTTCACTCTGATATACCTATGAAGGAATGACAAACCCCTAACCACTGCACCAGTACCTGAATTGATAAAGTCTGATTATTCATACCAAGGATAAATCAGTCATAGCATTCATGATTGAGATTTTGCTAAGTGTACTCTTTACAACTAGAATATTCGCGGCCGAAGCCACGACTGGTAATGCTAGTAATAAATAAAAATACTGTCTGTCTTTCTAACAGTCTCTTTAATAGTTTGTCAAGTATTTGCGTCTGAACGACATTAATGGAATTTTCATGGAAGACTTGTACCTTGCGACTAGGACTGGCGATATTTAATCCCCAAATATGATAGAATAGCCGAAATACGGTGGGATTTACACTTCATTGACTGTTATAAAGTGATCATGAATTGAGATATTGTGGTTGGTTCCTCAGTTTAGGGGCTGCGACAACGCGGTCATGTATCCCTGTGTACTTTAGGTGTGTGTAGAATCTGTTTGATAACCGGTGTTACTTTTGATGGCTGTATTAGTGTGTGATATCTGAAATTCAGGTAAGGACTGCAGACGATCAATTTCAAGTTGTTCCTTCTTTTGCTACCAAGTACTACCGTAGGTTAGTAATTTCGATCGTTTTTATGATTTAGATGTTTTTGAAGTTTAATTATTTTTATGAGAAGGCAGGAGTATCTAGGTTTGATGTTTTTGAATCGAGTTTTCGTAAATGTCTTTGGATTTATATAATTTATGGAGGATATTCTATCGTATTACGTTTTGTTCTTGATAGTTTGATAATTCGACTTTCGAATTTATTCTTGTATCTTATTGTATTTTGGAACAACGATAGATATACGACCTTTATTTTAGAACAGAGTGAAGTTAAGTCAATAACGACTTATTGTCAGATCAGATGACGAATATTTCTCACAAGACATGATTGTGAATGATGTACAAGCATATTGAAGGAAAGTTATTAATGTCATATTTTATGATAATTGAAGTTACGATAAATATACACCTAGCTGTGAACTATACTACTAGATGCCACCGCAACCGGCACCTTGCGACGTACGTTGGAACTTAATAGAGCGTTAATCAAATCTAACCTACAAACTTGGTTTCACATAATTGTAGTTAGTGGAAAGTTCTTTTACATGCCATAAATCTATGACATGGGTCCGTCGGCTTTACTTCTCCTCCGAAGGAAGGCATACTGAGGGATTTTTATTCCTCTTAAAAAATCTGACGACTTCGGCCGGGTTGGAATGCGCAATCTTGGACATTGAAGTTCAGCATGCTACCAACTACGTCACCGAAGGCACCGTGGGATTTTTTAAGAGCGTTAAAAACCCTTCAGTATGCCTTCCTTCGGAGGTGAAGTAAAGCCGGCGGACCCATATTATAGAATTATGGCACATAAAAGAACCTACTACTGCAAATTATGGTGTGCAGCAAAATTTTATGGTTTTGTTTGGCTGGTTATGAAACGCTGTATCAAAGTTCCTACATTCGCCGCTAGTGTTAGTGACAGTAGAATCTGGTAGCTAAAGTTGGAACTACTTGAAACTGAACTTGTTGGGAGCCCTCGGGCGTTCAATCAAAAATACCCAGCTTATGGCCAGTGGCTGCGATTCGTATATCATCATTTACTTCTCTATGAAATCAGGCATCATGTGAAGGAAACTGTTTCTTTTGGAGAGAACATGAGGTAGTTTTATACATACCACTGAAATCCAAATGTTGAGCCGTTCTTATGCCGGAGGAATCATTGGAGCAGGGGGCATTTAAGGGATGGAGGGTTGTTTTCACTATTGAAGGCCAAAAAATAGGCTACAAGGAATAAGAGCCGGGTCTGATTTCTAATAACCTTTCCAATGTGGTAAATATTTTATCCCTGGGAGAACAATATACTCGTAAATCCTCTGAAGATTTAGCCTATAATACTTTTCGCGCCGTGGGCCGCAGTCTCAGCATCTAGACCAGTCGTCCTCAACCTACCATTAAATTGAATATAATAATAATAATAATAATAATAATAATAATAATAACTACTTCAGTTGTAACCATGACACCGACATAGATCGATGTCCCCACTACTTTCAACTTGTTAGCATGATGGAAACAACCTACAATATAACTACCCCAGGCCCTAGTAGACATACTAGTTATTTTTCTCGGTCATCGGATTCTGGGGGACCGAGAACATCATGCGGGAATGTATCGGAGCTTCCCAAATCTCTTCGCCCAAAATGCAAAACTTTCATTGGTAGCTTAAACATCAACACACTTCGGAAAACTGGCAAGTTAAAACAATTAACAGACATGTTGGATAACTTCAACATCCAAATTTTAGCACTACAGGAAACCAGATACACGGATGAAAATCATTTTGAATCAGGAAATTATAGAATTTATAAAGGCAAGCCAGCAATCTCCCTCCATATGAAGCCACTACAATTTGGCACTGGATTTGCTGTCAGAAAAAACATTATAAACTCAGTGCTTAACTTTTCCTCGCCTTCTGAAAGAATTTCAACACTATCCGTTAAATCAGGAAACAAAGCTTATACGCTTATTAATGCGCATGGACCCACCAACAACTACAATCGTAAAGATCCACAAAAGGTGGAAGACTTCTGGGAACTGCTGGAAGAAACTACAGCCATCATTCCAAATCATCACATAAAAATCCTATTGGGAGATTTTAATGCCCAAATTGGTAGAGAAAGGAAATTCAGGACCATTGTAGGACTATATCCAGCACACAATAGAACTAATAAAAATGGAGAAAGATTACTTGATTTTTGCAAAACTTTTGATCTCAAACTAATGTCAACACATTTCCTGGCACTTCCACACAAGAAAAAGACCTGGAGATCCCCTAATTTTCACTTAGGAGAATTTCAAATAGATCATGTGGCTATTTCCAAAAAGAATCAAAAAGAAATTATGAATGTCAAAGTCAAGAAAGGAGTCATTGACTCTGACCACCATCTATCCTTAATCAAGGTAAAATTTCAACCGAACAGATCCAAACCAAAAATAACAAAAAATCTGCGCGTCGATCCAGAATTTCTTAAACAGAACGCCAGTACTTTCCAAGAAAGTATCCCTACTCACGATTCTTCTGGCTGGTTAGAACTCAAAGATATACTTTCGAAAGCTTCTCAAAACATTGGCACACCGCCCAGGAAACGCAAGCATAGGTGGTGGAACGAAACCTGTGACAAGGCTATAAACTTCAGAATTAAAGCCTGGCAGAATTGGAATTCTCACAAAACGGAAGAAAATTGGCACGAATTCACCAAAGTACAGAAACAAACCTCTAAAATCATCAGATCTGAAAAACGCAAGTACGATCACTACAGATTGGCTGAAATTGAACAAGATTTTACTAAAAACAATACACGAAACTTCTACAAAACCTTCAGAGAAGAATTATCAAATTATCAGGCACCCAGTCTTTGCTTCAAACGCCCGGATGGGACATTGGAAACAAATAATCAAGAAAATTGCAAACTTCTAGCAGATTATTTCAAGGATCTTTTAAACTGTGAATCCCCTAAAGAACAACTCATCTTTGAAAAACAAACATCCAACCAAGATTCAGAACCCCCAACATTGGAAGAAATTAAAGAAATAATCCATGGACTCAAAAATAATAAAGCCCCAGGGGAAGATGGTATAATTGCCGAAATGCTGAAGATAGGTGGTGAGAACGTAGCCCGGAAAATCCACTCAATTCTTGAGAACATCTGGATCACCGAAGAAATACCTGAGGATTGGAAATGTGCGCTAATCCATCCACTGCACAAGAAAGGGGATAAAACCAACATCAATAATTATAGAGGAATTTCCTTGATACCAGTTATTTATAAAATTTTCTCCAAAGCCCTGCTCACTAGACTTGAGAAACAAACAGACCGTCTGATTGGAGAATACCAGGCAGGTTTCCGAAAAGGAAGATCATGTACGGAACAAATTCTCAATCTCAAAACTATCCTACAAATGCGCAAAACCAGACAGACAGTCATTACCTTTGTAGATTTCAGAAAAGCATATGACTCTATAGATCGTCAAACACTTTTCAATACTCTAGAAGAATTTCAAGTTGATAGAAAAACAAGAGAATTAATCAGACAAACACTAACTGGCACTACGTCAAAAGTTAAATTCCTCGGCGAAATATCTGAGCCTTTTGCAATTAACACTGGGGTCCGCCAAGGAGACGGATTATCTCCGTTACTGTTCAGCCTCGTACTTGAGAAGATAATCAGGACCTGGGAAAAGGAAACTAAGGGAATAACCCTTGGCAGACTACTCAAAGATAGAATTCATGTACATTGTTTGGCCTTTGCTGATGACATAGCAATCCTTTCTAATAACAGACAAGAAGCAATTCATTCCATTGAAAAATTACATGAAATTGCCATCAAAACGGGACTTCAAATTTCTTATGAGAAAACTCAGTACATGGAAGGAGCCTCACGATACTTAGACGGACAACCTATGAGAACTAAATTCGGCAAAATCTTTCAAGTGAACGAATTCAAATATCTGGGAGAAATTATTCAGCCCTCTGGTTTAAACCGTGAAGCAAATAAAGAGAGAATTTCCAAATTACAGAAAGCTTACAGAATCACTTGGAATAGGTATAACAAAAAATCAATATCTCGGAAAGCAAAACTTAGACATTATAATACAGTAATCAAACCGGAGGCGTTATATGCATCAGAAACCTTAATCATTGGTGGCAAATCTTTAACCAAAGAGATTGAAAAACAAGAAAGGAAAATTTTACGAAAAATTTTTGGCCCAGTTTTTATAGAGGGAATCTGGAGGAAAAAGTCATCCCAGGAAATATATCGCCAATGTGAAAAAATGTCTCATACTTTTCGGAAAAGACGATTGAAATTTTACGGGCACATTATCAGAATGAACAATGGCAGATTGACTAAAAGAATTCTCAACTTGGCCCTCTCACTAAAAACCAAGAACAGCTGGCTACGTGAAATTGAAACAGATCTCCAGGAAATCAACATTTCAGACAATATTATACAGGACAGATGCAAATTCAGAACCCTAATCGACAATCACCAATTTGAAGACAAACCCAACACCAGGGCCACCATAACTTGGACAGAAGACCGAAGAAAGGCGCTCAGCGAGAGGATGAAGAGATTTTGGAAGGAAAAGAAGGCCAACACATCAGCTAAACAGGTTCAACCGTGCTCCTGAGTCGGGCATAACGATGCAAGAAGTATAATAATGAAACAAGGATGTGCCTCTCTTTCCTTTTCCCATCTCTCTCTCCCTCAAAAGTGATAGTACAATAGATATGGACTCACCGCTCACCAGGCATGCTGCGACTGCATATTTTATGTTATTCGTAACAGGGATGTCCAATATTATTTTTACTATAGACTAAAAAGTACTACTATATTTTTTAGCGGCTTCTATGGCGTAGGCTAGTTGGTAGCATGCTGAGCTTCTATACCCAAGATCATGGGTTCAAACCAGGCGGAAGTCGTCGGATTTTTAACAGCGTTAAAATCCCTCAGTATGCCTTCCTTCGGAGGGCCCATGTCTTAGATTTATGGCATGTAAAAGAACCTTTCAATAACTAAACTTGTGTTAAGCAAAATTTGTAAGTTAGGTTTGATTAATGCTCTTAAGTTCCAAATTTCCTCACCAGGCGCTGGTTGCGATGGCATCTAGTAGTAGCCATATTCACAGCTAGGTAACGTTGACGGTAGAATTTGGTTGAGAAAGTAGGAACTAATTGAAATTATCGTCTGCAATCCTTACTTGAATTAAGAACAGATAACACACACTAATACAGCCATCACAATTAACACCGGTTATCAAACAGATTCTACACACACCTAATGTACATTTGCATTCATTCGTTCATTTATTTGCAAGTGGGGGTGTGCCCCCAGGTGGCAAATTAGAACATAACAAATACATAACAATTCAATAACAATTAAACAGGAGTATTTACACAAATAGTCAGTCTTTTCTTAAACACACCTATATGTTTGGGAAAAGGCTCTAAGACTGCGTCAGGTAGAGAGTTCCAGTTATCAATGGCATGGTTTACGAAAGAATATTTACCATAATTTGTTCGCTGTGGTCGGGCCTTAACTTTGAAAGGATGATCACTCCTACTTATGTAAGTTTGCTAAGCTGACCCCATGCTGGTTGATTTGTATACGTGTTGTACATAGCGCAGAGTCTAGATTTCATCCTCCTTGCCTCAAGTGAGTCCCACTCAAGTTTCTTTAACATACGGCTCCCGCTCACACTGCTTCTGGGATTAAAGTCACTGAGCACAAATCAATTACGGGGCTACATGACCGCGTTGTCGCAGCCCCTAAACTAAGGAACCAACCAACGACTGTATTTCACAAGACGGTGACATTTCTGACTGTCAAAACTTGAAATGAAGAATGGATCTCAGGGGAGCTGGTTCTCGCGAGCACTTTCTGGCTTTTTTATGAGAGCAGGAAATCTCACTTAACCCTGGAACAGTACAGTGGGCCTCTCAATGCCCCCAGATAATTCTCGTTCCCCGATTACGTTATGTTGGTATGCCTGGTAGCGGCCACCTCCTGTAACTTTTACTTGATTTCGACTGTCTTTCAGTCAATGTGTATACTTCTTAGAAGTGACAGCTATTTATACCCAAAGTAGTGTCTCCAGGACATTGAGTCCTGATCTGCCCACGATCCAAGGACACCAAGACAACTATGGTGTGCTCAGAATGCAAGAGGTTTGTGCGTAAACATCATAGATTGATGTTTTGTAGTGATAGTGAGAAGAGAAAATGGTGATTATGATTATGATGACAAAATAAATAATATCTACAAAAACATTGAACTATTGCTAATAATTTGTTTTCTATCATATTCACACATTCATAGCCTTAATAGTTTAAGTATTCTGTGCTACAGGGTTGATTTCACTCATTTGTAATTGCAGTTATTAGTAATACATTATCTTAATCTATCAGAGTTGTGTTATTGTCCTGGGGTACTCAGTGCCCCGGGATACCATTGCTGTTTCCGGAGAATAAGGGTACTGTTCCAGTGTTAAAGAGCACTCTGTTGCTCACAAGCACTAGGTTTAGAACGCCTGGTCTAGACCATGACGTCCTTTTAATATCAAATAGCTTATTATATCTAACACCATCGCAGTGAAAGAAACGTCAGTACATTTTACAAAATTATTTCTTCCGAACAGACATGCTTTTCATAACAGACAGCTTCACACTGCTCATATCGAATACTAGCAGTAGTTCCCGGCATCGCCCAGTGGATTTATTTGTTTTATGGATAATAATGAATACTACTACAGAACTGGAGCGCTCATGGATAAGGAACGGAAAGCACCAACGCTTATTGAAGCTGACAACCTCATTATACTACACCAATACCATCGCCCTTATACAGAGACATACTATAGTCATGATGATAACTGTTTTAAAGGGCCTAAGAAATCTTTTTGCACTAATTACTCCCCGTGACTGCAATTTATAAGCAGCTCGCAATTCTGCACCAGAACACTGGTAGGGGCGACGTGATGCAGCCCGCATTACCAGGCAACAATAGACTAAGGTATTATTGAAGCTGTCCGGGAGCGCTTGTTCTTCCGACTTACTGAACAAAAATCAATCTTTATGGTTACCTGAGAGGTGTAGCCTAATGCTACATAGTCTAATCTATTCCTCTTAAATCTGGCTATCATATGCAAAAATAATAATATTTCGAATCTGACTGGTAGTTTCAGAGATTAGCGCGTTTAATCACACACACACTATTCAGCATTATTATATTAGTATAGATTTCTGGTTGTCAAAGCAATATTAAGGGTATATTTACGCTTGGGTAAGTACTTCTAATACTTGTTCCTTGATTTGATTGTCTTTACAAAGGGTTTAGAATATATTATCTTCAACGATGTGTATAGGCTGCATTTTGGCCTACTTAAGTATATTCTGCAACGTTGAAGCTCACTTAATTCAAATTGTTAATTCGCGCTACAGAGAGTAGAAATTCTAGTAAATATAAATAAATAAATAAATATGTAATGCTCGTAAGGCAAAACTGAGGAAAAGTGGGTCCAGTTCTCACCTCAGTAGTTTTCTAAGCTTTCAAATTTCTACTCCAGGCGAATGCAGGGCGAGTACCTAAAAATAACCACGACCAACTCCTACTTTAGCCCTAGACCCAATTAAGGCGGCTTCGGTGGCGTAGTTGGTAGCATGCTGAGCTTCTATGCCCAAGGTCGCGGGTTCAAACCCGGCCGAAGTCGTCGGATTTTTTAAAAGTGTTAAAAATCCCTCAGTATGCCTTCCTTCGGAGGGGAAGTTAAGCCGGCGGTCCCATGTCATAGATTTATGGGATGATAAAGAACTTTCCACTAATTACACTTGTGTGAAGCTAAATTATAGGTTATATTTGACTAACGCTCTTAGGTTCCAACGTTCATCACCAGGAGCCGACTGCGGCGGCATCTAGTAACTAAGTTCAGAACAAGTTGGTCGTTGACGGTGGTGTTTGGTAGCAAAAGTTGGAACTACTTGAAAATTGAATGTCTGCAGTCCTTACTTGAATTAAAAACAGATAACACACACTAATACAGCCATCACAATTAACGCCGGTTATCAGACATATTCTACACACACCCAAAGTACACGGGGCTACATGACCGCTTTGTCGCAGCCCCTAAACTAAGGAACCAACCAACCAGACCCAATTACAAATAAAAACACCTCGCAGATCCACAGCCCACAAGTGTCTCGGTCTGACAAGCAACCGCTGCCCAGCCATTTGACCTGCATATTGCGGGGTGAGGTGTGGTCAGCACGCCAGTTTCCCTCAGCCGTTGATCTTGGTCTTAGTGACCGGGGCGCTGCCTCAATGTCAGACAGCAACTAAATTGTTCTCACAAGGCTGAGTGCACCCTCACACCAGTTTCTAAAATGCCTGATGACAATGACGGTAGAACCCGAGAATCGAACCCCGGGTCTACGGGTGAGAGGCGGCTGCGCTGCCCCAACACCACTGGGCCTAATATAACTGAACACACTAATTCTGCAGTCAGAATGATACAATCAGAAACAGTCCACATACACAGCCAAGTACACGGGGTTATATTAACACGATGCCCCAATGTCCCTAAACGAGTCATCAAATGAAGATATTTCGAAGGAGAAACCTATCCTCAAACTATGATCAAAACCCTTCATAATATTCCAGGGGAGCACGGGTTCTGCCCGTATAATTGAAGGGAATATGTACTGTAGGGACCCAGCCCACCCGGAATTCAGGGCTCGTGGCGTTATCATTGTCAAGCAAGATAAAATAAGAATTTGGAAAATACAATGTGTATGTCAGTGTGTTTGCCAGCATCGACGTTCTAACACACTCCATATATACACTGCATGTGTATGCAGAATATTGTACACACATCAAAAAAGTATTGTTTCGCCTTGATTCGAGAGGTTTTGCACCTTGACATGGCTTAGAGATATACACAAACAACTTTCAGCTCTCTTGATTGTTCATGAAAACTACACATTGCCAGTTGTACAATCATACAGCGGGCCTTTCGGAAGTTGTGGTCCAGATTGCAGCATACAACTTTACCGTGAATACCAAGTCGCATTGATGCGTGCCTGTATCCGTCTTGGCATACTATCCACGAGTACATCAAGGCACTTTTGGTTGATGAGTCATCTCGTCCAGAAACAGCTCCTTTCAATGTATCCCAGGCATGTACGATGAGGTTCATGTCTGGAGAACATGCCGGTCACTCGAGGCGAGCGATGACGTTATCATGAAGGAACGCATTCACAAGATGTGCACGATGCAGGCGAGAATTGTTGTCCATGAAGACTAATTCCTCCCCGAAATTCTGCCGATATGGTTGCACTATGGGTCGGAGGATGTCATATCGTAGAGCCATTTCAGTGCCTTCCATGACCACCAGTGGAGTACGTCGGCCCCACATGGTGCCACCCCAGAACATCAGGGAACCACCAACTTGCTGCACTCGCTGGACAGTGTGTCTAAGACGTTCAGCCTGACCAGACTGCCTCCAAACACGTCTCCGACGATTATCTGGTTGAAGGCATATGCGACACTCATCGGTGAAGAGAACATGTTACCAATCCTGACGGGCCCATTCAGCATGTTATTGGGCCCATCCGCTGCATGGTGTCGGGGTTGCAAAGGTGGACCCCGCCATGGACGTCGGGAGTGAAGGTGCGCATCATGCAGCCTATTGTGTACAGTGTTAGTCGAAACACGACGTTCTGTGGTGGCACGAAATGCATTATTCAGCATGGTGGCGTTGCTTTCACGGTTCCTCCGAGCTGAAATTCGTCAGTAGCGATCATCCACTGCCGTTGTGGCCGTTGGGTGGCCTGAGCGAGGCATGACATCGACAGTTCCTGTATCTCTGTACCTCCTCCATGTCCGAACAACATCGCTTTGGCTCACTCGGAGACGTCTGGAAACTTCCCTTGATGAGAGCCCTTCCAACCATGCGGATATGATGAAATGGTGGTATTGAACTTCTAGGCATGGACGAACTACAGGCAACACGTGCAGTGTACCTCCTTCCTGGTGGAATGACTGTCCCTGATCGGCTGTCGTACGCCCTCCGTCTAATAGTTCCTGCTCGTGCATGGTTGTGTACAGCTTTGGGCAGGTTTAGTGACATCTAGGAACAGTCAAAGGGACTGTGTTAGTGAAGCTATATCGACATTCAGCGTCAGTGGTCAGGCGATCCTGGACCTTGTGATGCAAAACTTCGTTTGATGTGTGTATTTATATCTGTGTTGTTCTAATTCCAGGTGTTAACTCTGCTCGCAGTTCTGTGCTGTGTTGCCTTGGGCCAGTGGAATCCGCAAGGATTTCTAGGAGGACGCGGACAAGGAGACTACGGTGGATTTTTGGATAGAATTGTACAAGGAGGGAACGGTGGATCTGGGGGTGGACCAAGACCTTGGAACATGCTTGGCGGACAGGGGCAACAAGGAGGTCAAGGGGGTAACAGAGGACCACCACCACGTCGTCCTCCACAAATGCAGAACAGCACTGATGCCTCCAACTCAACCAGCAGCCAATAATGTATCATTATAATGGATGAATAAATATCCCAGCATCTCAATATCTCTCATCCTTCATTTACAACTTCTTCATAATTATTAAGTTGATGAATGTAACATTTTAACTCATTTACAACTTTTTCATATCTTGATGAATGTAATGTTTTAACTTCGATATGTTTTGCGCTGGGAGTCCATCTAGAATAGCGTGATCAGTTTCCAAGGCCAAAGTATTCATGGCAACCAGTGTTTGTCATCTATTTATTCTAGGTCAGCAGCGTCATCTATACGTTGTTGTAAGAACACAAACACTTAGTAACGCGCTGTTTGTTTATTTATACGTACTACGTCAGTAGCGTCATCTATACAGGCCGGACGTTTGTTTTAGACGATTGTCCTTGATCTTGAAGCCTGCGGGTGAGCCTACACACAGTCACTCTCTCACCCTTTCGCTTCACACTTGTCACCACTGATCAAATGTAATGGAATTCCAGACTTGAGCAGACAGTACAGTCCAGGTCGAAGTATTGTGTGACGCGGTAGTACACGTTACGTAGTTACGAACAAAACGTCATTATATTTGCCAATGACTGTACTTCATCAGTAGTGTCAGACAGATTTGTCAATCATCGGACCGCTTGGGGGCAGCTGATAACAACATAGGTACTGCAGTAACTCGCCTCCAGGCTTCCATTAAGATTTTTCACTCGTCTAAAACAAACGTCCGGCCTGTACGTTGCTACATGAACGTGCTGTACGTTTCTTAGTTACGTATATTTTGTAGCACTAGTTTGTTTCGCACATGTTTTTACGCTAAAAACTGTTTACTTTACCGCGAATGGAAACGTGCGGCGAAGGGAGATAAAGAGTTTCAAAATATATCCTACACGTTATTCTACAGCTACCAGTTCAGAAAAGTACTGAGTGCTTCAGGAACTCCAAGACGGTCAGAAATCAGAAAGCCGCAAACACATCCATGATACAATGAGATTCTATTGCTGGAGCGGGACCGACGGCCGGCAGCCATTCACGCGCGCCTTCCTCCAGCCAGCCGAGCTCGGGCCGAAGGGTTGACGGCGGCGAGCTAATCACGGTCATTAAAGTCATTAATTAAGTCACTAAACTTTCATCTGCGAGGCTATGTAGTGTCAGCGCACAGATAAGGAGGTAACATAAACAGCTTCCTGCAAGATTTAATTAAAGAAGCACAGATTTTTTAAATTTATTTCTTGGGAATCTGAATGACCTCACGCCACCTGTTACAGGTTAGAACTTACCTTTTTACAGAAGATGCTGAAAATGTTCTCCTTCAGCTGACAGACAGTAACTTTGGAAGTTACATCGTTACATTATGTAACTACTCCTGGACCCCTTTCCCCTGAGTGTTTACTGTAATTAATCGAAGCACGGACCTAAGCCCGTTTGATCTTCAATTGTGGGGTAATTTAAAATACAAAGTGTACAGATCAATTACCCGTACTCTAGTGGAGCTGGAGAACAATATACGGCAGAAGATATTCCTCACAACAGAAGATAATTACAACTTGTAAATGCCAATTTATTACACGGCACAACGCCTGTCTGTCAGCTGAAGGAGAATACTCTCAGCATCTCCTGTGGATAGGTAAGTTCTTTAATCATGACTTGCTGGTGAATTTACCATTAATTAATGTACTTTGTTACGGTTTCCACCTACGCGCAATCCGCGGACCTAGCTCGGTTGGCTGGCGAAAGGCGCGCGTGCCCGGTAGCCGGCCGCCAGCCCCTATCCAGCAAAAGAATCTCCCTGTACTATGCTTTTCTGTATAATGGTGAAAATTGACGAGTTAATGTTTATTTGTCTGTTGGCACAGGCTAGAGCAAAATGTGCCGATGTCTCAATTCCATTTGGGATAACGGTTACATGGAGCTACATATGTCTGGGCATTGCTGATGCATTTGCCGTACGGCTAGTGCAGGTGCGCCGTATCTTCGGCCGTTTTTCTGCATACCGATACTTAAAGAATCCGTGTTTAACATTAAAACAATCAGAAATATTGATAAGGTATCACGGGACTCATTTAAGACTTTGCAATCTCGGCGGCTTTATTACTTTCCATGTTTTCAATTTTTCTCAATTTGTTTTCGTATTTACAATATGCTCAATGTTTGGTACGATTGTTTGAGACACAAACAACCAGAGCTGTTTCACAGGTTACCGTCAAATATCAGACCGTGATTTTGTGATTTTATAAGTTTCAATGCAGAGAAAAACGTTTCGCAGACATACAGTAAGCTATGTTGCTCCATACATTCATATCATTTGTGCGGTCTGGCTGTACAATTTCAGGTATTCTTGCTGCAGTAATTGCGAAGAAATAGGGCATTTTTTCACAGAGCTAAGAATATCCTGAAGCCTAGAGCTACAATGCAAATGTATTAGCCACTTATCCCCGCGGTCAAATAATGTAAAGTCACACTACTGCTAGAAAGATAGGGAACACCGCACCACGAACGTTTGACGTTCGACACAGCGATGGCAGTACGGAGGGGGGGATTGAGACGGGGAAGCCAGCGAGAGAGACAGACATATAGTCTTTCCTCACCCCCGCTGCAAGGCCGTCTGCGCCAGATGCACGCCGGCGTGCAGCAAGCATTCCAGCGCGCCTGGCGTGCTGCATGGACACTTGTGATCTAGTGACTGTCTATGGACTGCTAGCCCGTGACATTCAGCTGCTAGTTCTGGAGCAAGGAACACGCTAGCACCACGCACAAGAACAACCATCCTTATCAAGCATTCCAACAAGCTGATCCTACCCACCCAACCAAACGTGTTCCTAGCCTCCACCACTTCAAGCAAGCCACACTTTCTTCCCAACCACGAAACGTTGTGACAATGAGCTACTCAAGCCACTCACCTCCCCAGGTAAAGTTCAAGCTGAAAACGAAGCAACTCAGCTTAAAATTTCCACAATAATTCCCCTCCCTCCACCTGCCATTAAGATTCCTCAAGTTCCAGATATCTCTGTTCGTGCCCTATCACGGCCAGTGGCGGCCGGTAATAAGGTTTCAGTGTGGCACAATAACCAGATTGTTTTAAAATAAATAAATAATAATACCGTAATAATAATCTTATAGCAATAAAATTGTTATTTAATCATTCAGAAAAAACGTGTAGTACTGTGAACTGTTCGAGAGTGTGAAGCACTCCTACACCACTGCATAGGAGGGCTCGCTGTGTGGCCGTTCCCATGTCCGAGCGCCGACCAGATCTCAATACTGGAGGGTAGGGCAGAGTAAGTCCTATTCCAACAGTTAACTCGGCTGAGCGTTGCTCGCTGATTGCATCAAGGGAGGAGAGGGTGGACGAAGACATCCGAGATGGCCGATACATCTTTCTCGTGAGTATCACACTTGTGGTCCTCTCTTACCCACGTGTAGCCTATATCTTACGTGGTTTTAGGTAGATTTCATTAGAAAGTTAACTATTACAATGGGTACCATGTTTCGACTTCCGGAAAATTTCGACATATATTCGCGTTTCACATCCCCCAGACCCCAAAACCACCGTCAGTTCAAAAGTTTATATATAATTTATGTATGTATATCAGTTTCTTGTGGACAGGATAACTGCCGTAATTTTGCACCAATCACTTTGAATTTTTTACCGAATATGTATACCTATAAAATCTCGGTCGAGTTCGTTACTGGGCTAAATCGGTCGAAGGGGGTGAAAATGGAGGGGGGGGGGGGCTCTTTTTCTTTCGAAAAAGTGAAATATTGCTATAACTCTCTTAATATGTGAAATATCGAATCCGTTCAAAGTTCATGCTATGTGTCGGTTAAAGCCCAAAAAATTATGTTTGAAGAGTTTTTTTTATAGCACCAACAATTGACCAAAGGGGTGGGAAAATTTGGGTTTTTCGTGAAACATTAATCATATCTCTCTTAATAGGCACAATATCAAAACCATACAAAATGGACAATATTCCCCTAATAATTACCTAAAACTTTTGTCTGAAATAATTTTTGATATGACCCACCATTACGCCAAGGGATGAGAAAAATGATTTCGGAATTATAAGAAAATGCCAAGAGCTATCACAGGTAGCCATGGCAACACTACTAAATTGATTGAGGGATGAGCCATCAGACGTTGCCATGACAACGCACTTGCACGAGATCAGATTCAGATTTCCATCTGACTAAGTGTGAAGCGGCTTCGGTGACGTAACTGGTAGCATGCTGAACTTCTATGCCCAAGGTCGCGGGTTCAAAGCAGGCCGAAGTCGCCGGATTTTCTAAGAGCGCTAAAAATCCCTCAGTATGCTTTCCTTTTGAGGGGAAGTTCCAACGTTCGTTGCGAGTTGCTGGTTGCGGTGGCATCTAGTAGCCAAGTTCACAGCTAGGTGTCGTTGACGGTAGTATCTGGTAGCAACATTAGGAACTACTGCTTGAAATTGACCGTCTGCAGTCCTTACCTGAATTACAGACTAATACAGCCATCACAATTCACACCGTTTATCAGACAGATTCTACACTCACCCAAAGTACACGGGGTTACATGACCGCGTTATCACAGCCCCTAAACTGAGGAATCAACCAAAATCTCTGCGGGAGATATAATTTTGCGTGAAGAAGTAACAGACCGTTACATAGTTACACATCAGTGTCGAAACCTTGCGTAAGGACAGTGTGACCCCAAGTATAAAAATGGACCCCAAATGACAAGAAGGTTACCGTCCCCATAAGAGAATAAAATGTTTAAAATATGCATAAAATGACGAAAAACAAAGTTAATTAAGCTCCAATTATAAAATACTTTCTCGCAATAAATTAGGTCTGATCCATCTACGAAAACCTGCATATTCTGCCTATTTTCGCCTATCCCCAAGTTTGTCCGGTGAAACCTACCTCCGCCTTCCGGCGTGCCGAGAGGACTTTTGTTCTTGTGAAAATGAAAATCCACAGCCTGCTTCCAGTCTCCGACCGGGTCAGGAATGGAATGAATGAAGCCCCCATCTAGCGGCGAGGATATGAACTGTGCCGGCTGCCGAAGCCTGTCGCACTCCTCTGGGGCAATGATTACATGAATGACAGATGAAATGAAATGATAGTGGAGAGTGTTGCTGGAATGCAATTTTGACAGGGAAAACCGGAGTACCCGGAGAAAAACCGGTCTGCCTCCGTTTTGTCCAGCACAGATCTCACATGGAGTGACCGGGATTTGAACCATGGACCCAGCGGTGAGAGGCCGGCGTGCTGCCGCCTAAGCCACGGAGGCTCCTTGTTCTTGTGAATGTTTCCAAATAATCAATTTTTTCCCGAAGTGAATGTGATGCTCTCACGACTGCGGCTTTCGTGACGAATAAGTTACTGTACATCAGCACGTGTATTCCGTCTTCTCTGGTATCAAGCTGTATTTTACCCTACCCCACCTCTCCTTAGTGTTGATGGTGTAATATCCAGAACAATTATCCGCCGCCCACCACTGATCATGGCATCAAACGTATAATTCAAAACCTGACGCAACAGAACATATCCGGCAAATAAACAAAGTCTACGAAGGTATTTGACCACCGCAGACACCACAGCACGTACACAACAAACCTGCGCACACCCATACATCAAATAATACACCATGGACACAAACGAGTGGAATTAACCCTGGACACGGCACCCAGTTGGACGCTCATCCTCCCACCCAGACTTCGATTTTCAAGGGAGTCTGGTTAGTTATAGTTATTGTTGTTTTAAGGGGTGGAACTACGAGGGCATATGCCCCTCAAAGGAGTCTGTAGTACGTCTCGGAAACTAGAGTATCGCATAGGAGTACACTGATCATCCCCCCTCCATGCAATGTCGACATCTACACTCACAGACAGGCAGTCATCCGTGTACTCCAGACAACAGAGAGGAAACTCATCACCACTGTATCACACTAAAACACACACCTACAGGTTATCAAAGCCACACATACATAGGCCTACCTCAGTTCACCCAAATTTCTCCGCATCCCCAGCCTTTCTGCTAGGAGAGGAGTCAACACACAAAACATAGCCATAAACTAACACAACAAATTATCGAGGAACACAAACAACACCAGATAATGTTGCTAAATTTAAATTGTATTGAGCTATGTTTAGGTTAAATTAGGTTATGTTTGGATTGAAAAATACGATAGTAATAATAATAATAATAATAAGAAGAAGAAGAATGTGTACAACAGAAAATCTATAACCCTGAATGCAAAACTGAAGCACTACTGCACGGTCATCCGGCCAGAAGCTTTGTATGCTGCGGAATGTCTCTCCTTGAATAGAAAAGGCATAATGGAAAAACTGGAGACCAAGGAAAGGAAGATATTGAGTAAAATCCTGGGTCCAGTCAACGAACACGGCGAGTTCAGAAGACGCCACAACCACGAGCTGTACACTCACGTAGAGAAAATAACTGACGTGATGAGGAAAAGGAGGATTTCTTTTTATGGACATATAACCCGAATGAAATCAACACGGCTATCCAACATAATTTTTACTTTTCGGCGTGAGAAAAAGACAAAGGGGGCCTGGTTCAGTGAAGTAGAGAAAGATCTGTTGGAGACTGGGATAACATGTGAAGATATCCAGGAGCGTGGGCCACTTAGGGAGAAACTTCAGAAACATCGGAGTTTTCAACTTAAGCCGAAACTAAACCCGGGAAGGCGTGGACGACGGAGAGAAAGGTGCAACATCGATTGCAAATGAAAGAGTACTGGGCCAACATTAAAATGCGGAAGAAACAGTTGACATGACGTGTTCCTTAAG
The DNA here is from genome assembly GCA_946902985.2 of Meconema thalassinum. NCBI lineage: Eukaryota > Metazoa > Arthropoda > Insecta > Orthoptera > Tettigoniidae > Meconema > Meconema thalassinum. The sequence goes on from OX336391.1 coordinate 171,048,950, forward strand.
TTGGCCGTAACGAAAAATAATAATAATAATAATAATATCGTATGACCTCGGATGCCGGGTGCAAGCTTTGTCATTTGACACCCAAAGGGTAGCTTGCATGTCGAATTTCGTTGTTCCTTGAAGCACTATGAAAGTCAAGGAGGTTAGATATCTAAGCTCCTTGAACACTATAGCGCTTTCTAGTAGAGAAATGAGGAACTTTGTGTTGGCGGAAACTCCCGAGATTAATTATGCCATTATGAACACGGCCTACTGAATTCAAATGGGTTCTTTGACATGCCCACATCGTATTACATGGTGTCGTAATTTTTGCCGCCTTTCAAAAATCACTACCACGGCTAGGAGCGAACCTGAAAGCTTGGGGTTAGTAATCCGACACGTTGACCACTCACCCACCGTGGCAAGCTAAAAATACGATAAAAGCACACAAATAATATTTCAAAATACTTACTTTCACCAGCCCAGCAATTCTTACAAATCTTTCCGTATCACTAGTCTTGATTTTTTTTCCTCATCTTCTTTCTTGAAACTGTTGTACATATTCACTATAGCCAACTGGAGTGAGTTCAGCAAATCATAAGGCCTGGTGGAGTTTCTCCTATCCTTTTCTCGCACCTTATTTTGATGAAATTCAAATAAGAATTTATGCAAAAGTAAATAATATGAAAATTACGGAAGTTCTTCAGACATACAGTATACACATATACAGAGCGGTTCACCAGCCCCTTATTGTTTTGTTTGATGAAACCCAACTAACATCACATTTCTCCGGATGGTCGATATTATTCTGCGCTCTGCCTGTGTGACAGCAATGTAATTGAGCCATTGTCTTGCAAAGAAAAAACGACCATACGATCGAATTAATAGGTTACGCTACGTGACCTGTAATAGTAGAAATTTTAAATCAACACCTTAAAGATTGAGGATTTTGAGATGAATACTAACGTTTCAGGTGGGATGGTCACAGTAACTAGTACAGTTTACGACATGGTTTTTGGACGGTGAGCCCCGGCTTCACAGTCGTACAGAGGGCAGGTGGCCAACTTCAGGCATGTGCATTTGATATGAGAGTTGCTTTCCGCGCAACTGAAAGCTCACGTATCAATTGCACATGGCTGATGCTCACCTCTGTACGACTTTGAAACCGAGGCTCACCGTCCAAAAACCATGGCGTAAACCGTACACGTTCAGCGCGTGGTATCCATGTTTAAGTTGTAGAACGGGTAGAATAGTGTTTAGAATCCAGCGGTAAGCATGCTTTTTTTAACGAGTGCCCATGCTCTATTTTAGCCACATTGCCATATTTATTAACTTACTATGTATTCCTGCGAAGAGTACGTTGAATTTTGGTGATTTGTAAAGTGAATACGATCGAATTGGTAGGTTATGCCACGTGACCTGTAATGGCAGAAAGTTAAAATATCTGACATGGATACTAACATGAGATATGGAAGTGTCGCTTCGGAGGTCCGGGTGCGATCCTGCTCTGCCAAGAAATTTAATGATGGTCTGACGGCTTGTATGGGGTACACTAAGCCTCGTGGGGAAAAACTGAGAAGAGGGGGTTCGATTCCCACCTCAGCAACCCTGGAAGTGGTGTTCTGTGGATTCCCACTTCTACTCCAGGCTAATGTCTGGACTGTTTCTAACTTAAGGCCACAGCCGCCTTCATCCCAATCCTTACCTTCATTGCTAATACACACATTAATACAGACACCACTATAACACAGGTTATCACAGATATTTTACACACACACCCAAGTACACGGGGCTAAATGACCGCGACGTTCTAGCCCCTCAAATGAAACAACATATCGAAGGAGATTCTGATTACCAGTGCTCGCATCAAAGTATACGCATTCATGAGAGTTTCCCTTGGTATTATTTTATTATTAAATTCTAACAAAAAGAAGACAACTCTGTTTGACGTGTAAATATTAAGATGTTTCGTGTAATAACAGATTCGTACACCAAGTAGTGTTCAAGGAATCCAATCTAAATATGCATCTGCTTGCTATATTAACAGTGCCCCATCCTCAGTAATTTACAGTAATCTCTTGTATCACTTCTGTCGTAAGAAATTGGTAATTTGGTCGACACAGACGATAAACGAATTATTGAACTATCCCCCAAACAAGTATCGAACCCCAACGCTTTCAATCCGTAGTCCAACGACTTACCATTTCAGCCACGGATGCTTATACACTATAGGTAGTGCAGAATATATCACAAAAATAGAAAGCGAGAACCGTTTGAGTTGGACACTTGACTTTCTTTATCTAAAACGTTCTTATCGGTTCGAATACTTTTCGTTAGTCGTCAGATATGAGAAAAAGAAGGTCATGTTTTTCACTTTTGTTGTGATGCCTTTCAAATGTGCAGCCATCGCCAGGTCGATCGCATGCCCTAGCCACCTGATCTTCATGGGTAGCAGAAACAACATTATGCAATGGAGCCATGAGAATTAGGAATAGTGTGATATCCTCGCAGCGTTTTATCTGGAGTAGAAGTGGGATGACACGGAAAACTACTTCCAGGATGAATTAGGTTGGTGTCGAGTAGATGATAAAGACTTGAAAATACATTCCACAAGCATACCAACACACACTATTTTTAGCCTACTTTCGATTTTTGCAAAAAATGAAAGTAGACTTATGAGATCAACACAGGGCGAAAAAAGTGTGTGTGTCTGTCTGTGTGTGTGTATGTGTGTGTGTGAGTCTGTGTGTGTGTGAGTGTGTGTACTCCGAATGTCTGTCCCCCCCCCCCCCCCCTATCAATTCGAACACGGTGAATGCGAATTGAACGAAATTTGGTACAAAGGTAGCACTAGCAAAGAACACCTCAGTGTCATGTTTTATATCACCGCCAACTTGACGGAAACGTAATGGCGGCCACACAAATGTTCAAAGCTTAAATCAAATTACGACTAACCTAATCATCCGATCTCTACCAAATTTTGCAACAACATACCTTTATGGGGGGAGCATCCTTTGACCAAACTAATAGGTCATCAGCGTAATAGTTTGCGGATGGCGGCCATCTTTGTGTGAAAATCGAATCCCCCTATTAATTCGAACACGGTGCAACCGAATGGAACGAAATTTGGTACAGAGGTAGTACTAACAAAAGGCACCTCAGTGTCATGTTTTATATCGCCGCCATCTTGACGGAAACGTAATGGCGGCCACACAAATGTTCAAAGCTTAAATCAAATTACGATTAACTTAATCATCCGATCTCTACCAAATTTTGCAACTACATGCCCTTATAGAGGAAGCATCCTTCGACCAAATGAATAGGTCATTAGCCTAATAGTTTGCGGATGGCGGCCATCTTTGTGTGAAAATCAATTCCCCCTATTAATTCAAACACGGTGAAACCGAATGGAACGAAATTTCGTACAGAGGTAGCACTAGCAAAGGGCATCTCAGTGTCATGTTTTATATCGCCGCCATCTTGACAGAAACGTAATGGCGGCCACACAAATGTTCAAAGCTTAAGTTAAATTACGACTAACATGACCATCCGATCTCTACCAAACTTTGCAACAACATACCTTTATGGATGGAGCATCCTTTGACCAATCTAATAGGTTATTAGCCTAATAGTTTGCGGATGGCGGCCATCTTTATGTCAAAATTAATTCCCCCTATTAATTCGAACACGGTGGAACCGAATGGAACGAAATTTGGTACAGAGGTAGCACTAGCAAAGGGCACGTCAGTGTCATGTATTATATCGCCGCCATCTTGACGGAAACGTAATGGCAGCCACACAAATGTTCAAAGCTTGAATCAAATTACGACTAACTTAATCATCCGATCTCTACCAAATTTTGCAACAACATACCTTTATGGGGGGAGCATCCTTTGACCAAACTAATAGGTCATCAGCGTAATAGTTTGCGGATGGCGGCCATCTTTGTGTGAAAATCGATTCCCCCTATTAATTCGAACACGGTGCAACCGAATGGAACGAAATTTGGTACAGAGGTAGTACTAACAAAAGGCACCTCAGTGTCATGTTTTATATCGCCGCCGTCTTGACAGAAACGTAATGGCGGCCACACAAATGTTCAAAGCTTAAATCAAATTACGACTAGCCTAATCATCCGATCTCTACCAAATTTTGCAACAACATACCTTTAATGGGGGAGCATCCTTTGACCAAACTAATAGGTCATCAGCGTAATAGTTTGCGGATGGCGGCCATCTTTGTGTGAAAATCGATTCCCCCTATTAATTCGAACACGGTGCAACCGAATGGAACGAAATTTGGTACAGAGGTAGTACTAACAAAAGGCACCTCAGTGTCATGTTTTATATCGCCGCCATCTTGACGGAAACGCAATGGCGGCCACACAAATGTTCAAAGCTTAAATCAAATTACGATTAACCTAATCATCCGATCTCTACCAAATTTTGGAACAACATGCCCTTATAGAGGAAGCATCCCTTGACCAAATGAATAGGTCATTAGCCTAATAGTTTGCGGATGGCGGCCATCTTTGTGTGAAAATCAATTCCCCCTATTAATTCAAACACGGTGAAACCGAATGGAACGAAATTTGGTACAGAGGTAGCACTAGCAAAGGGCATCTCAGTGTCATGTTTTATATCGCCGCCATCTTGACAGAAACGTAATGGCGGCCACACAAATGTTCAAAGCTTACGTTAAATTACGACTAACATAACCATCCGATCTCTACCAAACTTTGCAACAACATACCTTTATGGAGGGAGCATCCTTTGAACAATCTAATAGGTTATTAGCCTAATAGTTTGCGGATGGCGGCCATATTTATGTCAAAATTGATTCCCCCTATTAATTCGAACACGGTGAAACCGAATGGAACGAAATTTGGTACAGAGGTAGCACTAGCAAAGGGCACGTCAGTGTCATGTTTTATATCGCCGCCATCTTGACTGAAACGTAATGGCGGCCACACGAATGTTCAAAGCTTAAATCAAATTACGATTAACCTAATCATCCGATCTCTACCAAATTTTGCAACTACATACCTTTATGGAGGGAGCATCCTTTGACCAATCGAATAGGTCATCAGCGTAATAGTTTGCGGATGGCGGCCATATTTGTGTGAAAATCGATTCCCCCTATTAATTCGAACACGGTGCAACCGAATGGAACGAAATTTGGTACAGAGATAGCACTAGCAAAGGGCATCTCAGTGTCATGATTAATATCGCCGCCATATTGACAGAAACGTAATGGCGGCCACACAAATGTTTAAAGCTTAAATCAAATTACGACTAACATAACTATCCGATCTCTACCAAACTTTGCAACAACATACCTTTATGGATGGAGCATCCTTTGACCAATCTAATAGGTCATTAGCCTAATAGTTTGCGGATGGCGGCCAACTTTATGTCAAAATTGATTCCCCCTATTAATTCGAACACGGTGGAATCGAATGAACGAAATTTGGTACAGAGGTAGCACTAGCAAAGGGCACCTCAGTGTCATGTTTTATATCACCGCTATCTTGACGGAAACGTAATCGCGGCCACCCAAATGTTAAAAGCTAAAATGTAATTACGACCAACCTAATAATCTAGTCTCTACCAAATTTTGCAACACCATATCTGTATGTGGGAAACATATTCTGGCCAAACTGCAAGAACATCAGCCCAATAATTTGCAGATGGTGGCCAAGTATGTGTGCAAATCGATTCCCCCTATCAATTCAAACACGGTGAAACCGAATTGAACGAAATTTGGTACAGAGGTAGCACTAGCAAAGGGCACCTCATATTCATGTTTAATATCCCTATAGCACGTTGTATTTCAACAAGCTACTACAACCAACATTCAATCATACTCCTTGAAAAGGACGAGGAGTTTTAACAATACCCATGCATTTAGGAGAAAGTAGGCTATATGTTCTTTACTGAACATCTTGTTTTGTTTAACAAGTAGTTCCGTGAAGAACTATACAGCCTATTTTCATATATCCTACTTAGGTTAATTGCCACTATCAACATACACAATTTCAGTTTGATTGCTGTAATAGATTCGTAGATATTGAGAACCGACTAAATAATTCGGATGGTCGCCATGTTGGATTTTATATATGTAGGTCCTAGAGCTATGTACTGTTAGATGAAGATTATTGTGTACGTGTATCATTCAAACTTCCATCGCATGATTAGGACACAAGAAGTAACAAGGAAATTTTAAAATTTCGCACAGCTGCCATCTTGTGGTTATGGAAACAATTGAAATTAGATGCCAGTGGATTAACATTCGTATAAGGATTTACTGTACCAAGTTTCACTGCACTCGGATGGTTAAATTGCGAGAAACGTCCATGTGAATATTTATCGCCGCCATGTTGGATTTGTGAACACCAGGTTATTTAAAGTCCTATAGGTGAACTTAAGTTCACAGTCCCAATGAACATAAGAAAATCAGTTTGATTGCTATAATAGATTCGTTGATATTCAGAGCCGTCTAAATATTTCGGATGTTCGCCATGTTGGATTGTTAAATGTATGGGCCATAGAGGCATGTACCATTAAAGAAAAATTGTTGCGTAGGTTCATTATTCAAACTTTCACTTTGATCGCATGATTACGAGACAAGAAATAAAAACTTAATTTTAAAATTCGCACAGCCGCCATCTTGAGGTTATGTAAACAATTGAACTAAATTAGATATCAGTGCATTACAATGTGTACAAACATTTGCTGTACCAGATTTATTTGCGTTTGGAACATTAAATCGCGAGAAAGGTCTATTTAAAATTTTCGAATTCGCTTGGTCGCCATGTTCGTTATGTAGTTGACTGGTTTTTGAAAGTCTTATAGATGAACTTCCAGTAGTGCCCTTTATCTCCGTACAAAATTTCAGAATGATACCGCTAATAGTTTCAGAGATATGGAATGCCGGTGAAATATTTCGCACTTCCGCCACCTTGTGGTTATGTAAACAATTGGAGAAAGATGTCGGTGCATTACAATGTGTATAAACAAAACTGTACCAAGTTGTATTGCGTTTGGTTAGTTAAATCGCGAGAAACGTCTATTTAAAAGTCGCTAATTCGCGTGGCCGCCATGATGGTTTTGTAGTTACCAGGTTTTTGAAAGTCTCATAGGTGAACTTCTAGTAGTACCCTTTATCACCGTACACAATTTCAGGCTGATATCGGTAATAGTTTCGGAGATATTGAATGCTGGTGAAATATTTCGCACAACCGCCATGTTGGATTGGTGAGACGTAAGAAAATTTGAAGGGCACGGTCGGGGTTGCCCGGAATAGTGCTATGAACTTACCGAGTTTCATTGAAATAGCTCTAGCCGTTTAAAATTTATTAGGGACACACACACACACACACACACACACACACACACGGACAAAAGGTGATCTCATAAGCCAATTTTTTTCAAAATTGAAAATAGGCTAAAAGAATCCTACCTGAAAATGAATTTAGCAGGTGCTCATTCGATTAGTAGCTTTCTTTTCTAATAACTTCCGTTTCTCTCTAGCATATCGTTAGTGAGAAAAATCATGTTAACAGTCGAATTAACTCAATACACTACAGTATTTATCACAAGTGGATCAATTAAAACGTTTTTATGTTTGTTAAGTGTAAGTATAGGGAATGGTTTACATCCAGAGGTTTCAGAGGTCTTTGACATAACACAGCGTAAGAATGAGAAATGGTTTACAACCCGGTGTTATAGAGGGCTTTGACTTGACACGTGCGGCGGCCAGAGTGAGTCTTGAGTTTTCCATTAAACCAAGGTGGTCAGCATTTCGAACACTTGCTACCCTGAATATACAGAGTACCCTGCTTTCGTTCCACAGATCATTATGTCATCGTTCAACCTGGTTATGTACCATCGGATAAATACGGTCCTTTTCAGGACCAAATAAAAATCACTCGTTGGAACTGGTATATATATGCGTCCATAATATATCCACTATAATCGACATTAGCAAAAGAATATGTACTAGTTCAGTGTTCGAACCGCCTACCAGGCAGCTTAGCTGACGCTACTACGGAAATGCTTGATTTAGCCACCTTATCTACTGAGAGCCATGGAGTACTGCTGGCACGTATTGAATCTATTCGTAGACACTTCTTGTCCAAACGTAAGGTGGTGTTATTCGGAGCTGGGATCGTTTTAAACATGCATTATAGTTGAGGTCATTGAAATTACCCTGCCGCCAACGATTTCTACTATATTCGCGAGCAAGAACTGAACGGTGAAGTTGTACTAAGGCCGTAAAGGAGCAGGTACAAATGTTCTTAGGATGACTATGATATACCCGTCAGTGGGGTTGCCTTTCTCCAAAAAGTAATAAAATAAGGGGCTGGTGAACCACTCTGTATATTATATAACTAAGTATATAATGACCATAACTTAATAACTGTTTTATTTGTTGTATTTCAGTAGCACTTACCTTGTACAATTGCACTGGACTTAGTATTCCTGAGAGATATTGAAATTTATTCAATTAAATGTACAATCATGTGCGTTGGTGTAAAGGAATTTGGAAATCTTGGTCACATTCAACGCTATGCATTCTGTGCGCAATCGCGCGTCAACCTTTTCCTGGATTCGGCAACTTTATTTTAAGAAATAAGTAGTAATATTGAGTGGGCATGACATGATGTGAAGTAAGGTTGGTGCTTCTATAAGAAACTTAACTTCTAGAAATTCTACCATAAACTACCATGTAATAGGTATGGGGGATGAATGGTAAGATTACCTATTTAATAACTTATATAAGGTGGCGCAGATTATAGCAACTTAATTTGCTGCCACCGTGACAGCTCCCTGTTGGCTACCGCTGCTGACGGCTGCCCCGTCGGACACAAACCTCATTATTACATCTCACCAAAATTATATAAAATCCCATATTAATTCAAGCAGGATGCGCACGAAGATTCACATGTGGATGGCACTCGACTGCGTCAACATACTGTAGATTTATCACCTACCCCATCTCTGTCCCTAATAAAGCTATACACAGTACAACCACCATCGCAGAAACACAGGTTATTAGTCAAGTTCAACACCCAGCAAGTAGTAGGTCTGATGACTAAGATGTCCAAAACCCCTACATTAATTATCAACAATCAAAAACAGCAATTAGGGAAAATATTACCAGTAGTCCTATTCACGATCAGGGGTACAGCCTGCTTGTTAACATTCCAAGATTGGTTGGTTGGTTCTTAAGTTAGGGGCTGCGACAACGCGGTCATGTAGCCCCGTGTACTTTGGGTGTGTGTGTAGAATCTGTCTGATAACCGGTGTTAATTGTGATGACTGTATTACTGTGTGTTATCTGTTTTTTTTTTTAAATTTATGTACTGCAACTTAGAATTTTTCAAATAGTTCCTACTTTTGCCGCCAAGCACCACCGTCAACGACTACTAGGCCAAGTTCAGAACTTAGCTACTAGACGCCACCACAGTCGGCTCTTGGCAACGAACGTAGAAACCTAAGAGCGTTGTTTACATTCTCAACCTATCAAATTTAGCTTCACACAGGTGCAATTAGTGGAAGGTTCTTTAACATGCCATAAATCTATGACATGGGACCGTGGGCTTTACTTCCCCTCCGAAGGAAGGCATACTGAGGGATTTTTAACGCTCTTAAATATCCGACGGCTTCGGCCGGGTTTGAACCCGCTATCTTGGGCATAGAAGCTCAGCATGCTACCGACTACGCCACCGAAGCCGCTCATTCCAAGATTCAGATTAAGGATTTAAGGAGCTTGGACGTCATGGTCACTTGACCCCATGTAGTTGGCTGTGTGTGTGTGTGTAATTTTGTCTGCTAACCTTTGTTATTGTGATGGCTGTATTAGTTGGTTAGTTGGTTGGTTTCTTAGTTTAGGGGCTGCGACAACGCGGTCATGTAGCCCCGTGTACTTTGGGTGTGTGTAGAATCTGTCTGATAACCGGTGTTAATTGTGATGACTGAATTAGTGTGTGTATCCGTTTTTTAATTCAAGTAAGGACTTCAACTTTGAATTTTTCAAATAATTCCTACTTTTGCCCCCAAACGCCACCGTCAACGACTACTAGGCCTAGTTCAGAACTAGACTACTAGACGCCACTGCAGTCGGCTCTTGGCAACGAACGTAGAAACCTAAGAGCGTTGTTTACATTCCTAACCTATACAATTTAGCTTCACACAGGTGTAATTAGTGGAAGGTTCTTTAACATGCCATAAATCTAAGACATGGGACTGACGGATTTACTTACCCTCCGAAGGAAGGCATACTGAGGGATTTTTTACGCTCTTAAAAAAATTCGACGGCTTCGGCCGGGTTTGAACCCGCTATCATGGGCATAGAAGCTCAGCATGCTACCGACTACGCCACCGAAGCCGCTTGGCTGTATTAGTGTGTGTATTGGTAATTCACGCGAGGATTGAGAAGAAGGTGGCCGTGGCTTTAAGTTATGAACCATCCCGGCATTCACCTGGAGTAGAAGTGAGAAACCACGAGAAAACACTTTCAGAATTGCTGAAGTGGGTAACCTTTGTTATTGTGATGGCTGTATTAGTTGGTTAGTTGGTTGGTTGGTACTCTGCTGCTACATCTTACTATGACGTCACACATCTTCTCAGTTTTGCCTCACGAGGCTGAGTGTACTGCGTTCGAGCCCTCAGACCAGAATTAAAGTCCTTGGCAGAGCCGGAAATCGAACCCGGACATCCGGGGTGACAGCCATGAATACTAGTCACTACACCACATTCAGATTGCAGCGCTATGTTGGACAGAGTGGTAAGAAATTTAAGGAACACTTGAATAGAAGTATTATACACAAGTCTTTATCAAGTTCTAGGTAACATATTGTATATTTGACGCGGGATAATTCCTCGCTCAAGTCTAGGTTTCAGCATTGAATGATAATATACAGGGAGTCCTTTTTAAGACCGCCTTTCAGGCCATAACCCGTGGGAACCCCATTTTTGGTCCGCAGGATTCCCCATGTGAGACCAGATGGCGTGTGTCGTTAGCAGGCTTTGACAGCTGCAAACGGAAGCGATTACTTTTAAGCTCATTGTCCTACAGCAGTTTAGTAATAAATACCCATATTCTTTGGTAATGTAATAACTAATAACTCAACTACTGGACATGAAAGGTGTGTAGTGGTGCCGTAAGGTTTATTATCGTAATGGTCAAGTATACTATAGCCTTGAGAATATTACTGGTCGAGTGTTATTTGTACAATAAGAACCCAGTTAAAAGGTGCCTTCGAAATTTCAGGAGAGTGTTTCCGGGTTTTACCGTACCATCAAAGCGTTACGTACAACTACTCGTTCGTAAGTGGCGTAAGAGTGGTTCTGTACATACTGCAATAAGAAAAAAAGACACGGATAGTCAGTTTTGAAAGACTAGACTTCATTTTAAATGCTAGCAGCCGAGTACCAAGAAGGCAGCGCACGAACAGAGTTTCAAGATTCTATTTTGTTTCTTCACTGCCTACTTGATTGTTCTCGCACTGCCTTCTTGAAACTCTGTTCTCGCACTGCCTTGTTGGTACTCGGCTGCTGCATCTTACAATGACGTCACACATCTTAGTGTATTCTCGACACATTTCGTCCCGTCACCGTAACGTAACGCCAGACACCAGATAAAGTCGACATGATCATTTAAAATGATTAAAAAACAGCGAAGGAGGACCGCTCTCACTCAGGAGAGGTTAGACGATATACAGGCAAAACTGCAAGTCCGTCCACGTGTAAGTCGCTTCGAAGATTAGCTCAAGAAACTGGTATTTCACGTAATTCAGCTCGTAATGCAAGAAAGTTATTACATTTAGGATCTGAACGGTCTCATTCAGTCCATAACATACATCCTGCAGATTTCGTTGCAAGAATAAGATTTTGCAATTGGCTAATCACTGGTGTAAAAGTCCATGAACCTAGTCATAGTTACTCTTTATCCGTTTTGATTTTAATCTGCAAAGATCTTTTCCACTTTTCAACAACATTGTTGTTTTCCCTAGGGTGGATAAATGTTTCGGCATTTGCGTCTTCATCAGTCCTTAGCATATACTAACACTATCTAAAAATACTCTTTAGAAAGCATGCTACATCAGATTAAAACCTTTAAAATACATTAACGTTCATCCAATGAAACTAGACGTAAAATTCTTAAAGAAATTTTCAAGACTTCATGAAGTCCATTGTTATAAATATGTACCAATGAAAACCTGTTCCAGTGCGATGTTCCTCAAGTGTGCTCCATTTTATCTGTGAAATTGAAACATGGACCCCTTTTAGAAACTGTACGTCGTAATTGTATAAAATATCCCATTTAAAGTGTACACTTACCCTTTGGAAATTGACGTCTGTTTTGTGTTAAAAAACGACCTCTCATTAGGAAATCCCAAACATCTGCGAATCTGCTATTTTTTGGAACCTACGAAATGTGTGAATTGTTATTAATAATGCTGTGATATGTCATCCTTAGGTTAAAATTAACAACTTGTAAAGGTTACTACATACCAGGTTGTAATTATTATTCAAATTGATGTGTTGTGGTGCCTAGCACGTTGTGTTTAGCGGTCAGCTGCTTCCAATTGTGGTGCACTACTCATAGCTGCGTCGCGCACTCTGAGGTGTAGTGTGACCTGTTCTGTAAGAGATGGAGGAGTGGGGCCGTGTGTATGGGAAGTAGTTTGTTGACGTTATAGCATATGTCAATCTCTGGCTTGTAAAGTTTTAGATCTAATTTTAGAAATTGTATTGAATAAAATATTATCTGTGTAGTTTATTTTAGTGAGGTTATTCATTGGATCTGTTTTTTGGGCAATATGAATCTCAATGTTTTCCAGTATGTTAAGTATTTTACCCTTGCCCAGTACATACATAATTGTCAAGTCCTCGTTTATAGAATTAAACTTATTCTTTTTTCCACAATTTGGATGGCCATGACCGAAAATTTGATGTGTTTAACGGCATTGAAATGTTCTAACGTAAGTGTCTTATTAGCCTAATTTAGATTTTTGCAAAAAATGAAAGTAGACTTATGAGATCAACACAGGGCCAAAAATTGATTGTCTGTCTGTGAGTATGTGTGTGTTAGTGTGTGTACTCTGACTGTCTGCCCCCCACCCCTCCTCCCCCACCCCTCCCCCTATCAATTCGAACACAGTGAAACCGAATTGAACGAAATTTGGTACAGAGGTAGCACTAGCAAAGGGGACCTCAGTGTCATGTTTTATATCGCCACCTCTTGACGAAAACGTACGGTGAAACCGAATTGAACGAAATTTGGTAGAGAGGGAGCACTCGCAATAGACAACTCAGTGTCATGTTTTATATCGTCGCCATCTTGACGGAAACGTAATGGCAGCCACCTAAATGTTAAAAGCTTAAATCAAATTACGACCAACCTAATCATCTGATCTCCACCCAATTTTGCAAGAACATACCTTTATGTGAGAAGCGTTCTTTGACCAAGCTACAAGGTCATCAGTCCAATAGTTTGCATATGGCAGCCACGTTGGTGTGCAAATCGATTCCCCCTATCAATTCAAACACGGTAAACCCGAATTAAACAAAATTTGGTACAGAGGTAGCACTAGCAAAGGGCACCTCAGTGTCATGTTTTATATCGCCGCCATCTTGACGGAAACGGAATGTCAGCCACCCAAATGTTAAAAGATTAAATCAAATTACGACCAACCTAATCATTTGATCTCTACCAAATTTTGCAACAACTTACCTTTTTGTGCGAAGCATCTTTTGACTGAACTACAGGGTCATCAGCCCAATAGTTTGCAGATAGCGGCCATGTAAGTGTGCAAATCGATTCACCATATCAATTCAAACACGGTGAAACCGAATTGAATGAAATTTTGTACAGAGGTAGCACTAGCAAAGGGCACCTCTCATATTCATGTTTAATATCCGTATAACACGTTGTATTTCAACAACCTACTACAACCAACATTCAATTATTCTCCTTGAAAAGGACAAATAGTTATAACAATACCCTTGCATTTAGGAGAAAGTAGGCTATATGTTCTTTACTGAACATCCTGTTTGTTCGCAATATGTGGAATTGCAATCCTTGTAGCTTAATTTATAAACCCCTGATTTGCAGAATTTTTGGTTTTATTTACGCTATTGTGGTTAACAGTATATTGTTATTCTTATGTTGTGTTTTGTATGCAATGTTTATGTTGTGTTTCTTGATTGGGTTTGTGATTGCGTGTATTTTGGGGTTCACGTAAGTGAAACATGCATATTTCTGATTCTTATGGGACTGTTTCTCAAATGTTGTTGTGAATTTGTTTTTGATTTTATTCTTAATTCTATTTACGTATTGGGGCGTGGTGGCGCAGCGGTCAAGCTGTTGGACTCTCACCATGATGAGCCGGGTTCAATTCCCGGTCAATACATGTGAGATTTTCAAAGTGAAATGCCATGTCCTGTGGTTCGGTTTCCACGTAAAAAGGAGGTCCGTGGCTTATGATCTCGAGATTAACGGCCCCGTAAAACTAAAATCTTCCTTCCTATTTACGTATTATTGTGTGTAATCGTTCTTCTTTGCAATGTTCATTATGATCTTCAGTTCATTGTTAAAATTTTCTTCATTTAAGGGTATGTTCATTGCTCTATAGAGCAAGCTGTAAAATGCCACTTTCTTTTGGCTTTCTGGGGGAATGGAGTCTGCTTTTATTGTTATATCAATTTGGGTTGGTTTTCTGTTTAATTCGTACCTTGATGTTTACATTTTTGACCCTGAGATCCAAACAGTTTAAACTGTTGTATTTTTCTATTTCAGATTCTACTTTGAATTTTATGTTGTCCAATGTGTTTAATAGTTCTAGGATTGTTTCTACTGTGGTGACATTTTCATCTATAATTGTGAAAACGCCATCCACATACCTTCTCCATACTTCTACAGTATTCCTGGTATGTGATTGTTTTTTTTTTTTTCAAAAAATCTACGTAAATGTTGGCCATGAAGCCCGATGCTTGCGAACCCATAACTAGCCCGATTGTCTGTTGGTAAATTTTGAAGTTGAAGGTAAAAAGGTGTTTTCTAATAAGCTTTCTGATAGCGTCATGAACTCCTGAATCTCTGCTTTACTCAAGTTACCATATTTTTGTAAATTATTTTAGATAATTATTTGCGCCCTTTTATTTGGTATATTCGAGTATATGTCTTGCACGTCGAATGAGTGCATTGTGTTTTTGTTGTCCAGATCAAGCATAACTGTTTTTTTTTTTGTGAAATCAATGGAATTTTTGAACCCCACATTGGCCTCTTGTTTTATATGTTTTTTCGATGTGTAACATCTTTCCGCTCGGTTGCTGGATAGTTTTGTGGGAGTGATTTTGAAAATTGGGGACGGAAGTGAATCGGGCGGAAGTGGATCGAACGGAAGTGGATCGGACGGAAGTGAAGACGCACTGCCAGAAAAATGGGACGGAAGTGAATCGAGCGGAAGTGGTCGAGCGGAAGTGGATCGGACGGAAGTGAAGACGCACTGCCAGCTGGATGTACAATTGAAAATGTGTGTGTTGGAAACAAGGCAGTGTGTGCTCTGTAGCGCGAGAATGTTATGACAATACAGTAGGCAGTGCATTTAGCAGGCACTGGTTTGACGAGCACAGTGGCAAATGTTTCACCGACTTTCATTTATCACTGTACAGTTTATGAAGCTTCACGTTCAAGGTTGAATATCACATGGGGTAGGACAAAGACGACAAATGACATTTAAGGTATGTATTAACGTTGCGAAATAAAATCTACATTTATTAACCAACTCGTTTGAGATTTATACCACAAAGCACACACCAGTGGACTAAGATAATCATATATTGAAATCAGTTTATTCTGCTTTATCTTCAAAATAAAAAATAGTTTAATAAAATACACATCAATTTTCAAAATATGATAAAATTTTCAAAAATGTTATTGCCCGGATTTTTACTTCACTAATTTGAAGTATGCCCTTCATAGAATGTTGTGAACTAGGATCTTCTAATTTTCATTATTAGATACGGAGCTAGAAAATAAATTTGAAAAAAAAAACGTTTAAAATTAATTAATTATAATAATTAAAATAATTATAAAAATAGTTTCCTTCACAACAAGAAAAAAGTTCTAGTATACAATATTCCCACATTCATTACCTTTAATTTGATGTATTAAAGAATTCCATACCACAACACTAAGGTTAGTTATGTTTATTTGAAGTATAAGAAGTGTACAAGAATTTAATTTCAAGAAAAACATCACTGGAGTTTCAGGACCAAGTAGTGAACATAACACACTCACTTGGCTTCTTAAAACTCGCCTGCTACATAGGTTGGTCCCTCTATGTCAATAGTGCCATTGTAATTGTCAATAACACTATTCGGATCAATATTTACAGAAGGCAATTTGGATTGTGAAGCACTAGCCTTTACATTAGGCCTACCTTGTGATTCACTATTTAGCCTACATTGACAGCACTATTAACACTGACATTCATCTTATTGTGGCTGTTCCCTTGCTATCTCCGCTTTTTCTTCGCACCAGATCGGTTTTAGAACCCATATTATACGCACTCACAAAGAGAAAAAGCTCACAAGTCACAATGAGAAAGATCACACGGACACAAGGAAGCTGTTATATTTGTTTATGTCTGTTGCTTAGCAATGGAATCCAACACCAAAGAGGTTATTCCAACACTGAAGTCTTTGGAATATACAAGTAATGACATCTATTGTTCACAATTTGAACTATGAACTATATACCCAGGAGGAATGCAAAGAGTGCAATTTGAAAAAGAAAATCTGACAACATATTCACTGTAGGATGTAGGCAGGACACTGCAGCCACGCCCCATGACACGTGCGCATGAGGCTATTTAAATCTTATTTTCAGGCACTTAGAGTTGGAATATATGTATGAATTATATCTCATTATTAAGGAGATATACCAAGCTTTCATTTCCGATGAAAAAAATTAAAAGACATTTTTTGAAGAAAAATTACATTTTCAACGATAATGCATACCTTAAGTAAGCGGCATTATTGTCAAGCTGTGGGTGAGTAGTCAAATATTAAATGCATAACAGAATGTTGTTATATGAGTTGAATAAAAGCTGTATTTTCATCATATGTGAGACTAGGTCATTTCATGATTGTAGGACGCCATGTTTTGATTGTTTACGACGAACTGTATGAGAGCCTTGAGAATAATGAATGTTATAGTTACTGAGCAATGTGCTCATAGTATTTGAGAGTACTATCGACGTTGTGTGTCACTTTGTTATTATGAATTATTAATGTAAAAGGAAGGAAGGAAGCTTGTAGTTTTGCGTGTCCGTTAATCTCACGATCATGATCCACGGTACCTCCCTTTTACGTGGAATGCGAACCACAGGACATGGCATTTCAATTCGAAAATCTCACATGTATTGACCGGTAATAAAACCCGGTCTACCTTGGTGAGAGACTAACAGCTTGACTGCTGCGCCACAAATGTGACAGTAGCATATCTGCAATTCAATCTATACATTCATCATAGTACCAGTATGAAAATGGAGTGTAAATTAACATTTTAAGAATGTCCAAGCTGTGTAGTATACGAGTAGGATAACATGGCTCGTATATTTTTTTTAAATTGTTGTATATATTTGGATAATTTATACGTCGGGCTGATTAAAAAATTAATTATGGGCCTAATGGGTATTCCTTCTTTGTGGGTCCTAGGTAGTTCTCTTGCTGATGGGATTCCCGGGTTCATACTGACCAGGTTAGAGGGATTACAGTGTTCTATCACGCAGTATATCAACATTTTAATAGCTTCTTTGAGTTTCTTCTGTGTACATACTGTGGGGTCTTTATTAGTTACTTTGGATTTAGTGTTATCAAAAAAGGCTTCTGTCTTCTTGATGTATTGTTTCTTCTCTAAGATTCTATCGTGTTTCTTTTAACAGATTTAGATACTATTAAGTTTTTGTCATTTATTTTCCGTTTAGGCTGTTTGGTTTTGTGTTCGTCTATTTGCTTTTTATATTAGTATTTTTCAAGATGTTTTCTAGTTTTTTGTTGGTCTCGTGTCTTACAACAGTTTTTTCTTCTAGTGTTAAGTTTTGAATTGCCAATTCAACTTCCGCTACTGTGTTTGTGACTGTGTGTTCATTGAACGACTGATTCCAATTATATTCAGGCCCCTTATTTACAATTTCTTCCTCTTCTTTAATTAACTTAGTAACTGTTAAATTGTTAAAACATTGAGATTCATATTGCCCCCTCCCCCCAAAAAAAACAGATTCAATAAATAACCTCACTAAAAAAAAACTACACAGGTAATATTTTATTCAATACAATTTCTAAAATTAGATCTAAAACTTTACAAGCCAGAGATTGCCATATGCTATAACGTCAACAAACTACTTCCCATACACACGCCCCCACTCCTCCATCTCTTACAGAACAGGTCACACTACACCTCAGAGTGCGCGACGCAGCTATGAGTAGTGCACCACAATAGGAAGCAGCTGACCGCTAAACACAACGTGCTAGGCACCACAACACATCAATTTGAATAATAATTACAACCTGGTATGTAGTAACCTTTACAAGTTGTTAATTTTAACCTAAGGATAACATATGACAGCATTATTAATAACAATTCACACATTTCGTAGGTTCCAAAAAATAGCAGATTCGCAGATGAATGGGATTTCCTAATGAGAGGTCGTATTTTAACACAAAACAGACGTCAATTTCCAATGGGTAAGTGTACGCTTTAAATGGGATATTTAATAAAATTACGACGTACAGTTTCTAAAAGGGGTCCTTGTTTTAATTTCACAGATAATATGGAGCACGATTAAGGAACAGGTTTTCATTTGTACATATTTTTAACAATGGACTTAATGAAGTCTTTCAAATTTCTTTAATAATTTTTCATCTAGTTTCATTGGATGAACGTTAATGCATTTTAAAGCTTTTAATCTGATGTAGCATGCTTGCTAAAGAGTATTTTTAGAAAGTGTTATTATAAGGACTGATAAAGGCGCAAATGCCGAAACATGTATCCACCCTGTAAATGATATAATAGGGAATACAACAATTTTGTATTGAAAAGTGGAAAAGATCTTTGATAGATAATCAATGGTGTCCACGATGGGATCGTGGATCCGAACTTTCTTTTTATGAAAGTGGACTGGGTTCCATTCCCGGTGAATGCATGTCAGATTTTCGAAGTGAAATATCATGTCCTGTGGTTCGGATTCCACGTAAAAAGGAGGTCTCGTGGCTCATAATCACAAAATTCACGGTCACATAAAACTACAATCTTCCCTTCCTTTTTTCTTTTTATGAGCGACGAGGCGTGATTCCATCTGAACGGATATGTCTATTCATAAAAGAAAAGGATCTGAGATAAAGAGAAGCCGCACATTTTACATCCGAGACATCTGCATGATGTAAAGGTGGGTGTATGGCATGCAGTTAGTGCTCGACGAATTATCGGTCCAATATTTTTTGAAGAGACGGTTACCTACGACCGATATATTCTCAAAATTCTCGAACCATTTTCTGCCGAACTAACTGAAGAAGAGAAAAGATACTGTTACTTACAGCAGGATAGTGCGACAGCCCATACAGCGCGTAGGTCTATGCTTAGGTTACATGAAGTGTTCCATGATAATCAAATCATCAGTACAGCCTTATGGTTCTCTCGTTCGCCTGATTTAAACGCATGTGACTTTTATCTATGGGGAAATCTTAAAGGTAAAGTTCGCCGGAATAATCCTCGAACTGCAAAACAAATTGAGGGACGAAGTTAAGAACACAGTGCATTCCATCAGCGTTCATGAACTGCAAAGAGTATTTCGAAATCTCATTACAAGATGCAAAGCTTGCATTGCGGCTCACCAAGATCACTTCCAACATCTTCTGTACATACCGGTGAGTTCAGTTTCATTTACTAGTTTATTTGTTTGATTTATGTATTTCTTCTGATCGCGTATATAACTAGTGATTTTAGTTTCATTTACTGGTTTATTTGTTGGGTGTATTATTTGTTCTGAGTACACATATAACTGATGAATTTCAGTTTCATTTAGTTTTTAGAGGCGTAATCATGCTGCTTATTTGAACGAATAACGTCCGCTAACGTGTCTGACTTTTGCGGCCACTGTGCTCCCTGTCTCCACATGCATGCACTCCTAATCCTCGGCAGATTACCTATTAGTTCCGCCCCTTAAAACAACAATAACTAACTAACTAACTAACTAACTAATCCTCGGTACTCCGTCACGAAGTATTTAAAAGGACACCCTGTATAACTAACCAAGCAAATCATTTCATGAAGTAAAATTTATTTTCTAAAACTAAAACCTATTTTTCATGTAACACTCTTCTCTCAATGTAATCCCGTGCTGGCTAGTCCACTTTCGCAAAGTATGTAGACGACCTTCACAAGCTACGAGGTTGTTGGAAATGTCTATTTCGGCGAGATTTCTCAGTCCTCTGAACACATTTACGTTTATTTCTTCGAGATAGTTATCACTAACTCTTATTACATCTACATTCTTGATGCCTTGAAAGATATTCGACGGTAAATATGTGATATTATTTTCAGTCAATGAAAACTCTCCTAAGGAAGGGACGAACAGGAATGGTTGGTTAAATTGTACACTGATTCTATTTCCCTCCAGGTTTAAGTAAGAAAGAATATGATTGTGCTTGAAGCTGTGTGGGTCTACGTAGTCAATATTATTAAATGATAAGATGAGATTCTTAAGCATCTTCAAGTGCTGAAAGGACTTCACATTCACACTCGTTAACTTGTTGTTATCCAGTATAAGGTCATAAACATAGGGCATGTTCTTGAACATCTCGTCAGGTAAATGAGTAATATTGCAGGAGAATAAGGATAAATAGCGGAGGCCTAATATATTGTAGATGGGTCTGTCTTCAGGAAAGACGAGAGGATTGTTGCCCAATATCAGTTTCTGTAGTGTGGGAGGAAATGTGTCAGGATCAATATCAGTCAATTTGTTGTCTGAAAGTACTAAATCCTGTATTTCCTCTGTGTTATGAAACGTCGAGAGATCGATTCTCGTTAGCGGGTTTCCATACATCAACAGCCTCTTCAATTTTCTCAAGTACCGAAAGCTATCGTAATCTAGTTCAGTGATGTTTTCATGGATTATAAGAACAGTGGTATTGGCTGAAATATCGTCTGGAAGGTAGTTGAGTGATCCACCCTGACATTTCACAGTGGTTTGCGTCGGGCAGAAACAGTGGAGAGGACACGGAAGATCAGCCGAGACCGACAACTGCCACACCATGATCACTGCCAGCGACCAGCCCTGCGACAACAAGGACATTGCTATTAGTAAAATGTCTACCCCTTACTATTACCGTTTATCAACGGGGTCGGGGATGAGATGCGATGGAAGTCTAAGTGGCGGATGTTTTATGGCCGGATGCCCTTCCTGACGCCAACCTCATGAGAGGAATTAATGAGAGATGAAATGAATGAAACTGGGCAAGGATGTGGAAGGAAGCGGCCATGGCCTGTCAGAAGGTCCCGTCCCAGCATTTGCCTGGAGTTGAAAATGGGAAACCACGGAAAACCATTTAAAGGACGACCGACGGTGGGGCTTGGAGACAACTTGGCCCCATGGCCTAGCGTTGCACCTTAGCGAGCGTAGCTACGGCTGGTGGTCTGCTATTAGTAAATATCCGATTAAAACGTTTCAGAGGAAGTTCCCACAGTATGGGTTGGTTTTTTAGTTTTGGCACCAATGCTTCAGTTGCAACAATGTTGGGCGCTGCCACTTTTACCGACGGTTGCTGCCCTGCATCCGCTCCCTCAGAGCCCATGACCTCGCCTGTCCTCACCACCGCTCGTGCGCAGTCGCGCCTGTTAGATGAGTAGTGTGAGACCAGCGCTCGCGAAAGACAGTCGCAATATTTTCCAAGCAGGAGCAGAGAACGTGGATAAAAATTCGGTGTGCTAGGGGTCGCAGTGCTAAACAGTGTCACCGAGGATTACAGGAAGCGTGCGGTGCAGCTGTGCTACCGTTCAGAACGGTAGCAAGATGGGTTGCAGCCTTTCGAGATGGGCGCGAACGTGTGGAGCACATGCCTCGATCTGGTCACCCACCAGTAAGTGATGGCAATGTACAGATGGTGTCCGCGTTAGTAGAGGTGGATCGGAACGCAACGATTCGTCAATTAGAGCAAGATACCGGACTGGCGCATTCAATTGTCCTCCACATCCCGAAGGACTTACTGAAAATGAGGAAGATTGCGTCCAAATGGTTTCCGCATGACATAACCAACATGCACAAATGGCTGCGATATGACGCTTGTCGTATGCACTTGCAGCGTTATGAGCGCGAAGGAGAGGCCTTCTTACGGCGTATCATAACCATTGACGAGACGTGGGCCAGATCTTATGAGCCACAGTTAAAACGCCAATCGAAGGAGTGGCGGCACCACGGATCATCACGGAAACAAACAGTTCGACCAACCCCCACCAATGTGAAGGTAATGTTGATTCTTGCCTATGATTGGGATGGTGTGATCATTCACCATACTGTTCCCCGAGGGCAAACCGTTAATGCGGCGTACTATTGTTTGTTTCTGGAAGACCATCTCCGGCGAGCTCTGAGAAGGAAACGGCGCCACCACATGGTTACACCGCCCATCGTTCTGCATGACAATGCTAGGGCACACACAGCAGGCGTTGTGTCGGCATTGTTGGATCGCTGGGGCTGGAAGGTCCTCTATCACCTCCCATATTCTCCCGACATCAGTCCCTGCGACTATGATCTCATCCCGAAGATGAAGATGACAATGCGCGGGGAGCGCTTCCGTACCATTGAAGACGTTAAGCAGGCTGCCGAGCGCTTTCTTCGTACCATCAATAGATTGGGCAGTGCCAACGGGATCCAACGACTTCCGCATCGCTGGGAACACGTTGTACGCAACGGTGGGGACTACATCGAGGGCCTGAGAAACTTGGAACCATCTAAGTGAGTTATTAATCCAGTTATAACTAAGGTGCCAAAACTAAAAAACCAACCCATGTATCATTCAACTATTGACAGAGCGAGACTTCTAGAATGTTTTATTTTTGCTTTTAACATCTCAATACGAAAGAACACTAAAAGAAAACAAGATGTTCAGTTTCTCCTAAATTCATGGGTAGAGGGCCCGGATGTTGATGACTTATCATCTTTTTACTGAGCTGTATAAAACAATGCTGAAGTACCCCGTCTTCAAATATGTCATTTTTATTTTGCATATATTTGCATTTTTGTGCTATTTTTCCATTTTAAGAGCATTTTTTTAAGTTTGGTAGATTTTTTGGTCTTATTTTAGAGAAATCGGCCTTTTAAGGTCTTTTTTTTCATTTTAGTCATGTCACAGCTTTATATGAGGGAGTTACGTCTCTCAGAGTTAAGAAGAAGCTAGTAGCTGATACAAGATAATTTAAAATGAAATATTAATTAATCAACCGGGTGGAAACTAGTCTGAGCAACAATCGTGGCGACATTGCTGCGGGTATTGCATCAAAACTGAAAAAAAGTGTTGGACAAAAAACCTGGTATAAAACATTATGCAAAATTGCAGACATTCTTTTTGGTGAAAACAACTGCACGGATGGGATTGAGGAGGATTTAGCAGCAAACGACCTTCCTCACTTCAAGTACGCTCCGATCACATCAGTTGATGTTGAATGCAGCTTTTCGGGATATAAAAACTGGTTGGCTGATAACCACAGATCATTTACATTTGACAACATCAGAATGACATTCGTAGTGCAGTGAAACTCAGACTAAAGTGAGCATAAACCTTTTGTTAAGTGCTAGAAATCTATTTTGATTGACTTTTCAGTTTGAGCTTAAGATGTCATTTTTCAAATATTGGTGAGTTTATTATTATAAGATCATTTTCTCCATTTTATAGTGCATTTTTCAAATTTTTAGGTAATTTATTACAGTCATTTTTGAAAATTTTAAGTGCATTTTTTAAACTTTATAATGGCATCAACATCCGGCCCTATAACGCTATGTCCTTATCAAAGAGTAGACTATGATTGAATGTTGGTTGTAGTAGCTTGTTGAAATGCAACTTGGTGCATTATACGCTATATTATGCTAATGATTGTCCTTATTTCCATTCATTACGGTACTTCATGGACCTCTTACAGACTGCGTAACTCAATGTGGTACTTTTGTCGAGTGTTCTTACGGCACCGGGGCTAATTGGTTAGCATGCTAGGCTTTGGTCCTAAAACCTGTATAACATGACGCTCGTGGGCATGGAAGCTTCTGCCAGTACGCGTATTACACGCTAGTAAAGACACCATTATTCCAATGCGGATTGTACCTTCTAGGCTAGGTTCTGCCTTCCATGATAACTTTTATGCAACTCAGGGAATTGAACAGGTGCCATTTTTCCCGGCAGTTTTCATGGAAGATTGAGTAAAACAACCAATCGAATTGCTTTTCTTGTTCTAGTCGAAATTCTAGCAGCAATATAAACAAATAGATTTGTTATGTGGGTATACCTATGAAATAAATACATCAGAATGAAACTTTCATCATCATCATCTTGTACAGTTTCCAGCCCCAGGCTGGGTCTGTTTGGAACATAAGCCTCGCCTCGGGGAAATAAGTAAAGATACTCGAGTTTACAGGTCAATAAAACCTTTACCATCAGTCTTACATAAGAACAACCTACACCAAAATTTTCCTTGGTTTATTTGTCGTTTAACGATATAGAGTAAATATTTGCATTGTATCTCGTTAAAATTTTATAGCAGATTGAACAAAAAAAGTACCTGTTTTTCTTACCAAGTTTACGGAGCGCTCACTTAGAAAGATCATTACGTTAAAAGTATTGATCTGATCGTAACGAAACTTTAATACATCTTAAAGGAACTTATTGTTAACGCGTATATGAAGTTTTAATCTGATCTGACGTTTCTTAAAATAGCTGTTGTGGATTTTGTAAAACAACTTTTTCTCGGGCCTGGGTGGTCATAGCAGTATGAAATATGGCTTGTTGTGAGGCTCATAGCAATGCAAGGCTTAACGTAAAACTACATTTTATCTACTTTTGATTATCGATTTTATATGGATTGATATTTAATCGGACCATTGTGGGCGGCGATAGTACCGCAGCAGCCTGGCAATGTTGCCAGTTGGCTACCGTATTTCGAACTCGCTGCGCGCTCGTTCCTATGCACACCAAACTCTGACCTTTGTTCTTCGTTGAGTCATTAGCAACAAGCAGCAACTATCACTGTCTGTATTACCTACATCGATCAAGATGCCAGCTAAACCGCAGTTAACGGAGGGAGAATTTGCCATGATTATAAGTGCAATATGCTTTTTTAGAAGCGAGAGAGAAAGTAATAATGATAAGAGGGTTTAGCAAAAAGTATCCAAGGTCGATAGCCACAGTGAAGGGATGTGCCGCTGCAATGAAAGATATTCCTCTTCCTCCCAGAATCCAAAAGTATGAAAGTATGACTAAAGCAGAGCTAATTGTTCACGCCAAACCTTACTTCAGGGCACCTAAAAAGAAGCTGGAACAGATAATCAAGAATGTTCGTCCTGACGTCGAACTCGTCTGGCTGCCAGTTGCTCATTGTGAGCTAAACCCCATAGAGCTGGTTTGGTCCTACGTGAAAAATAAAATAGCTAAAGTGAATATGAGTAACCAGGCGGAGAGAGGAAGATCAATGGAGGTGATGCGAGATCTCTGTAAAGAAGCCTTGAGGTCCGTAACACCGGAGCTATGGAAAAAAATGCATCGAACACACCAAAAAATACAGAAACATTACTGGGAAAAGGATGGGCTAACAGAAGACGTCCCCGTTGTTGAGCCACTTGTTATAAACTTAAATGACAGTTCATCTGATTCATCGGGCAGTGATTTTTCAGACGGTTAATAAGGGAGCAATTTTATAATCTTATAATCTCAAAGTGTAAATTACTTCAATTAATCTTATAATAATAGCTTTTCAGCTGACACACCATTTTAAAACCTGCCAATGGAGGTCCAAAGCCCTCATTAAAAAGGTGTTGGGAAATGTTTCACTTCTTGCGGAAATGAAATAAGACACGTTTCTCTAACTTGTAGGTAAAATTAGCAGAGGATATTAGCGCTGTACATAAGGCACGCATATTTCAGGATATAAAGAAGAATTAAATAGTTAAGTTAAATAGACGTGAATGATAGTGTATTTTATTTTTATTTCTTTTTTTCTTAGTCGTATTACCCTCCAGGGTTGGCTATTCCCTCGGACTCAGCGATGGATCCCACATACACCGCCTCCATTTTGAAACTTCGGGATCGGAGATACAACTGGGATGTGTGACCAGCCCCTCGCCCAGGCGGCCTCAACTGCAAAGCGAACCTTATGAGGGATGGGAAGAATGGGAGGGATAGGCGAGAGAGAGGGAATGAGGCGGCCGTGGCCTTACGTTAGGTATCATCCCGGCATTTGCCTGGAGACGAAGTGGGAAACCACGAAAACCACTTCGAGGATGGCTGAGGTGGGAATCGAACCCACCTCTACTCATTTGGGCCACCCGAGGCTGAGTAGACCCAGTTCCAATCCTCATACCACTTTTCAAATTCCGTGGCAGAGCCGGGAATTGGACCACGGACCTCCGGGGTGGCAGCTAAGCTCGCTGACCACTACACCACGGACGCGAATATAGATTATAATATTTGTATTATAATTCGTCAATTTCACTTATGGTT
Organism: Meconema thalassinum; assembly: GCA_946902985.2. Taxonomy (NCBI): domain Eukaryota; kingdom Metazoa; phylum Arthropoda; class Insecta; order Orthoptera; family Tettigoniidae; genus Meconema; species Meconema thalassinum. Next base: position 171,075,700 of record OX336391.1, read on the forward strand.
TTTAATTTATTTTAATTAATGTCATTTTTCAAGTCCTCGTACTGCAGCTCCTTCACCAAGATTTTACTCGTATAAAATAATATCTTCCTTGTCAGGTGAGCGACCCATGGATTAACCCATAGACATTCACTTTATCTTTCCGTTTCCTTTACATACCGGTATTGCCACCACAAAATTTCAACTACCATAATATAGTTAAGTGAACAAGGAACTGTCCTTCATCCATTTTGCTGAACTATGATAACATATTTGATGTAGTGTAATGGTGGGATGATTGCTTTGTATAACTGTGATAAAAGTTCAGTTTTATAAAATATTTGATAACATTTATTTGACAAATTTCTTTGGTAGTGTAATACCGGCCTAACACAAATTACAAAACAACAACAGAAATTCACAGACTTTACGCCTTGGAACGCGCGCGTATTACGTTTCACAGGGCAACGTCGCACGAGTTTCCTCGACCGAGCGCATTGTTCCCGTCGCTTGCTACGATACATTCTTCTCACATAACCACCTGATTAAATATCAATCGATATAAAAGCAATTATCAAAAGTAGATAAAATGTAGCTTTTCGTTTGGCCTTGCATTGCTATGAGCCTCATAGCAAGCCATATTTCATACTGCTATGACCACCCAGGCCCGAGAAATAGTTCTTTTACAAAATTCACAACAACTATTTAAAGAAACATCAGATCAGATTAAAACTTCATATACGCGTTAACAATAAGTTCCTTTAAGACGTATTAGAGTTTCGTTACGATCCGATCAATACTTTTAACGTAATGATCCTCCTAAGTGAGCATTCCGTGAACTTGGTAAGAAAAACCGGTACTTTTTTTTGTTCAATCTGCTATAAAATTTTAACGCGATATAATGCAAACATCTACTCTATATCGTTAAACGAGAAATAAAACAAGGAAAATTTTGGTGTAGGTTGTTCTTATGTAAGACTAAGGGTAAAGGTTTTATTGACCTCTAAACTCGAGTATCTATACTTATTTCCCCGACAGTAGTCCTTTCTTCCCACCACCTCTCCGCTGTCACTCTGGTCCAGTCCTCGCCACTCTTCTTGACACATTCCTCCACCCCTTTCAGCCATCTATCTATCTCTTGGTCTTCCCCTTGGTCGTTTCTTCTGCATCTGCATCTCATTTATCCTCTTGGGAATCTTCTTCTCATCCATTCTCTTTAAGTGTCCATACCACCTCAGTCTTGATGTCTCAATCCTACCTTGCAAGGGCTCCTCTTTCACTATTTCCCTGACCTTTTCATTCCTCACCCTGTCTCTTCTTGTTACTCCGATCCTACTTCGCAGGAACTTCATTTCACCTGCCTGTATTCTGCTTATGTCTCTTTTCTTCATTGTCCACATTTCTGAAGCATAGGTCAGTATCGGGATATAGTAGCTTCTGTATTACACTTCCTTGCTTTTTTTGTGGGACATCTTTATTCCACACTAAGCTCCTAATGCTTCTCAGAAAATTAATGATTCTGCCTGTCTGCCACGTTCCGTAATCTCTTTGTCATTTCTCCCATCTTCTTCTCATCCATTCTCTTTAAGTGTCCTCACCCTGTCTCTTCTTGTTACTCCGATTCTACTTCGCAGGAACTTCATTTCACCTGCCTGTATTCTGCTTATGTCTCTTTTCTTCATTGTCCACGTTTCTGAAGTATAGGTCAGTATCGGGAAACTTTATTTTCTTTAATTCATGCATGTTTATAACTTTATTTAAAGCAAGTCCCCCCCCCCGCTTTGCGTTCACAATGCTAATCACCTGCAAATTACTCTCAAACGATAACACTTCCCTTATTTGATTTCCTACACTTTTGCGAATAATATAAAAATAATAAATTTATTGCACTCATTGTGCAAAGTCTGTACATTACATGATACGTAAGTCAAGAAGAGCAAAATTGAGCTATTGCTCCTCTTCTTTTCTTACATTTCATCGCGCGGTAAATATCGCACTGTTCACTGCATAGAACACATAGGCCTATACACTCCTAATTGGCTTGGTAAAATATTTCCTGGCACACATATGATGTTTAAAGCCGTGTATCGCAAAGCGTGTCATCAGGTGTCTCAACTCGTATTCCTAATTCATCCTCTCCTTATGTACCATAGCATCGGCAGTGCAGAAACTTTCCTCGATCGAGTCATTTTTCTCCTCTAGTTCTCGTAATAGCCGAGTTTGCTGGAGTTGCATTTCCATTCTTAAGTCCTCAATCGGAAAGGTTTCCCTGGCTACGGCATATCTGACATATTGTGATAACCCTAGAACCTGGTAGGAGCCATTAGTAAGCAAGGATCGACTTCCGACTTTGTAAATAACCATTATGGTTATATATTGACTGCCAGAGAAAGGCAGTGTCCAAAGTTAGTGTGAGCCCGGGAATGTTCTCCGCAGCGCCTACCTGCGTCTGCGAGAGCTAGCTACAGCAGTTAACAAATAAACAGTAAACTTCATACTCGCCACAGCCATTCATAACAGATGCTGGAACCATTCACAGTACATAACTATTTTTCCGTAATCAGTTTGTTTTAATTCATGAACCACGGTAACTTTATAAGGGAACAACTGAAGCTTGTCTCTTACAGCTTTATGTGCTGTCGACAGAGATTCCTGTTTGTTGAGCTAATTTTCGTGTTGATTTACTTGGACTACGCAGCATTATATCGGAGATTTCATCAAGTTTTTCGTCCGTTAAAAGCGTAGGCCTGCCTGTTCCCGGTACATCGTGAACTGAGCCAGTCACACGAAATTTACTTATCAAATCCCGAACGGTATCACGGTTCGGACACTTTGAATTAGGAAACCGCGCCTGAAATCTTAATTTTACATTTTCTGTAAACCGATCGCCATCGCGAAAAACGTATTCCACCAAAATACTCTCTCTTCAGTGGTAAACATTACCGCATGTATACTGTTGCAATCTTCCAAGAATCTATTTGAACGCTCGCTGACTGTAATACACTCTGAAGACATGCAGGCTCACTCGCTTATTGCAATACACACTGACAGTCCACACGGGAGAGTCCCGCTTTCAAGGACAAAGTGCAGCCAACTAAACTCATGAAAACCACTCACAGCTGCACTTACCCACTGCGGAGTACATTCTCGGGCGCCCTGTATATAGCCTTTATATGATGGAAATATTTCTAGTTAACGTTTGTGAAATCACATTTTTATTTCAGATTATGAAAAGCGTTTGACTTTGTCTTCTAATAAGAGTACAATGTTCAGTCAGGTATAACGAAAACGACATTTATATATTTTAAATGCCGTTGACCTCTGACCTCTTGTGCCTGTCCTATATTTCAGTAGTTTGAGTATGTTGCATACTGATAGAAATAATATTAACTTTGTATGAAATGGTTTATTATAATGAAGATGTACTGCAGTGAAATAATCGTTTATTTCAAGATATTATTTGCTAACACGCTGTATGTAAGTCGGTTAATAACATTAAATTGTTCCGGACCTATTTGGCACCGTGGTATAGTGTTCGTCGCTCACGCTGTCGACTGGGGTTCAAAACATACTACAGTTACCTTTTCTTCGTTTCGAAACATAATTAAAACATACAAGAATCCCAATTCCACGCAGCATTTGTTTGTTGTTGGTGCGGGCTTCAAAATAAATGCAAACTTGGTACTTCCAGGATGTCTTGGGATGAACAAATGATGGAGGGGCCTGAAAATCCTAGTCCTAGGGCGCATATTAGCTCTCCACTGCCCTGTCTTGCAGGCAGCTGTTAGCCAGCACAAGGAACTTGAAGAGGTAGTGCTCCACTCCTCAGCCAAGTACAGAGGTGGACCATCCCACAGCAGTCAACATAACACATAAGAGTATATCAATAACATTGCCCCGCGGGAACGAAAACAAGAGAACAGTCAACCAGAAACCGCTCAAGTTTCATTTTTTTTTCGAGAACATTCCAATCGCCTTAAACCTCATACAGCACCACTTCAAGCTTTTGAAAATACTAACCACACTTGTTGGTTGAACGTCACGACCTTATACCCGAAGAGCTGTTCTGAAGAACATTCTTCTTCACCTCTTGTTGTTGTTGTTGTTGTTGTTTCATTTGAGGGACTTGGACATCGTGGTCATTCAGCCCCGTGTACTTGGGTATGTGTGGAGATATGATAAACTGTGTTATTGTGATGGCTGTATTAGTGTGTGTGTGTTTGTTATTCAAGTGAGGATTGGGAAGGAGGTAGCCATGGCCTTAAGTTAGGAACCATCCCGGCACGGAAAACCATTTCCAAGATGGCTGAGATGGGAATCAAACCCAGTTCATCTCAGTTTTGCCTCACGAGGCTGAGTGTTCCCAGTTCCAGCCCTCGTCTGGAAATCAAACCCGGACCTCCGGGGCGACAGCTAAGAATGCTAGCCACTACACCACGAGGTGGTCCCTCCTTCACCTCAGCCCAACCTTCTTTTGCCTTTATTACACGGACATACTTTGTTCATTCAGAGGTTAGGTCAAAATATCACTCAGCATTAAAAGTCCCCGTCGTAAATAATAATTGCTGTTTCGGCTGTAAAAAAAATTGCAGTTTTTCCTGTTACATCATCTGTTTTACATAGTAGTCCTAATCAACCCCAGAAAAGTACTGTCTGAAATTGAAATTACTAAACAAGATGATATTCAGGCAACACTCTTTATATTCATCTAAAAATCTATTTCAACATCACACAATACTTCCACAGAGTTACGCCATCTTGAATAGTCCAGTTGTTCAAAGTATGAAGTCGACCATCACAAGCAACAGGGTTGTTGGAAATGTCGATGAATGTAAGATTTCTCAATCCTCTGAACACATTTTCGTTTATATCTTCGATATAATTGTCATTAAGTCTTATTTCTTCGATTCTCTTAACGCCTTGAAACATTTTGTCAGGCAGAAATGATATATTATTGTTAGATAATGAGAGTTCTTCCAAGGAAGGGATGTACAGGAATGGTTGGTTAGCCTGTACGTTAATTTTGTTTCCATCCAAATTTAAATGATATAACTCATGATGACCCCTGAATGTCTCTGGGTCAATATATTCAAATTCATTATATGATAATATGAGATATTGAAGCCTCTTCAAATGCTGAAGAGCTTTCAGATGAACACTTTTTAGGTTATTATTTTGAAGTATGAGCTCGTGGATATAGGGCATGTTCTTGAACATCTCGTCAGGCAAATGCCTAATATTGCAGGAGTCTAGGGATAAATGGCGAAGACCCAATATATTGAAGATTGGTCTTTCTGTAGGAATGACGAGAGGATTCTGGCCCAATATGAGTCGCTGAAGTATGGGAGGAAAAGTATTGGGATCTATTTCAGTCAATCTGTTGTCCGAAAGTGATAGGCTCCATAAATTCTCGTTGTTACGAAACGTCGAGGGATTGATTCTTGTCAACGAGTTACCATCCATCACAAGCTTCTCCATTTTCCTCAAGTATCGAAAGCTATCGTAATCGAGTTCAGTGATGTTTTCATAAACTACAAGAACAGTGGTATCTTCTGGAATATCGTCTGGAATATAGTTGAGTGATCCACTCCGACACATCACAGAGCCTTCAATTGGACAGCTGCACTCGAGAGGACATGGTAGAACAGCCGAGACCGACAACCGGCACAGCAAGACTACGGTCAGCAAACCACCCTGCGACAACAAAGAAATTATTATATAGGCCTGCGATGAAGAACATTGTTGACACCTCTTTCTGTAATTTTGTGTTCAAAAACCAAATATGATACATCACAAACACTATTTATTTATTTATTATTATTATTATTATTATTATTATTATTATTATTATTATTATTATTATTATTATTAGAATAAGGAATATTACATTCAGCAATACAGGAAAATACATAGAGGAGATGGTGGGAATATGGAATACTATTTTGTATTTAGTAAATAAAAGTGTTCACAGATAAATTTTATTTTATTCATTAATACAGATAGGTATTTCATTTAGTTCTACATCTGACAACTTGGTTGACATTATAAGTAAAAATGACACCACACCAGAATATGCTTTTTATGAAAATGTGCAATTTTGAGGTCCATTGAAAATACGGTTATAATATGGATTACACCGGTTCAGTAAATATAAACTGTTTGAATAATGTTTTCATTTGCAGAAATCACACACGTTAAATTTTTGTTAAGCATCTGCACATTCTACACATGCCCACGTACTGCACACTACACATTTAATCCATGTTTCGCCACTCCTATCATCGGAAAAGTTTCCTCCACAAAGTAGGCACTCCGCATCTCCATCATCAGGACGTGCGCCTAGTCCCTTCAAGTCGGTATCGTCGTCTGCAACACGCACATCTTCTTCCTCGCTCTCAGACGATGACATTTCCGTTACTTTCGTGTTTATTTTGGCTTTTGGCAGGGTTAATATTCCTTCCCTTTATGAGAGACTTCATTTTTGGTTTTAGTTTGTTGGTTGGCATTCCTGTCAATGTCGAAGGAATATTTCCTAGAAATGGCTGCAATTCCTTTTTGTACGGAGAGCTGATCCAGATTTTCTACCACTTCTAGAAACAGTCTTCTTGCTAGTAGGAACAAGTGAGATATGGAAGAGTAAAACGATTTCATTGTGCGACAATGTTGGCTCTATGAATCCACTGGCTTCTTCTGATTGATATTGATCAACATCACTCTGAAATTACCACCATCGCCATGTTTGATTTTAAGCTTTCATATGTCGTCTCAAATTTGGAGTAATAACTTGTATCTGCTCTATAGGCGTACATAGATATGTTACTCAATTGGCACATACTAGATATATTACCTTGAACGTCCGGAGAAGATCAGAAAAGAAAGTTATCACGAACTGGAAGCGCTTTTGTAACTCAGTGAACAATAAGACACACTCGCTGCGAGTGCAAGATTCACGAGCTAGACTCTTGTAGCGTTAGCAACTCTAGTTAACAGCCTTCTGAGTGGTGTCACTCCAGTACCACACCTGCTAAATGTGAATTCCATATTGACACCCTATCCCATATTCCAACCACCTCCTCTACATGCATAGATTTTTATTTAATTATTAGGACATACCCGTATATTACTCAAGCACATAGTGTATGATTTACAGACATCGTCCTTGTAAATACAACACTCTACAATTTTACTTGTTTCCTTGATCACAGGAAGTCCTGTTATATTAAATATGTACTGAGCCCGGAGTCTCATCTTTGAGAAAGTACAATTTGGAAGAGACTCCCGAAAATGTTCTTACCGCTGAGAGAATTAACCACATGAACTAATGAACGCACCTTACGTACCGTGAAACGTGATATTAGCAACCAGACAGAACCGGAAGGAAGTATTTTATCATTATGGAAATTCAGCCGTAATACAAAGGAAATTATTACTTGTTAATCCCGTGAGTAATATGCTGATATTTTTGGAATTGTTTATCACATTACAAAAAAAAAGAAGAACTTTGATGACCCAGTGCTAATTTCACTAGTTCCGCTGTAGGAAAGATGGACAGTGGGAAATTATTACTTGTTAATCCCGTGAGTAATATGCTGATATTTCTGGAATTGTTTATCACATTCCAAAAAAGAAGAACTTTGATGACCCAGTGCTAATTTCACTAGTTCCGCTGTAGGAAAGATGGACAGTGGGAATTCATTATAACAGACGACAGTACATTTCATCGTTCAGAAGTTGACGGATCCGCACCTTGTTGTAACCGAACACGAGATATTCAGAATCGTGTTGATCATTGTATGAGAATTACGTGTTGGTCGTAACCGAAGTGAAATTCAAACTGCTAATTACGTGTAGAGAATGGCGAACTGGTTATTTCATTGGACATTGAAAAATTGGATTTTTGGTAAACGAAAGTTTATGTGTGAAAGAAGGTGTGTCGTAATAGCACAATATCAATTGATCTGAATATTTCAATGAACATACTTTTGTGTGAACCACTCAATCCACAAACAGTACATTTTTCAAGCTGCTTTACCGATTTTCTTATGCATAAAACACGGGAGAACGTGTGCTTTTTACGGCGAAGGTGCTAATAATTGTTGCATTCGAGCGCTGATAAGCTCGCCATTAGACTCTGTGCCAGGCAGAAGTGCATAGTCGTTTTACTGAAAGATCTGCCATGTTTAGAAGCAGTGAGCTGTAGTTCGAGAAGAACACATTTTTATTTAGGACACGGATAGGGATCTGAATTTTAAAATAAATTTATAATAAACTTTATATAAGACTGGATTATTTTTTGAAGCTTTGTTTTTCCATGTGGTTGTGCATCCTGGGATAGTTTGAGCTAGCGCCTCTCATAAAAAAAACCGAAACGGCCCGAGATTAATTTTCTTGTGCGGAGGTAGTCTAGATGTACATCTGAACCTCTCCCTATATGATGCATTTGGAAAGGAGTCCCATGGTTACTGAAGTGGCTCCCAGTCACATGGTACTTCGGACTAGACGGGCTCAGTGCATTCTTCATCATGCAGTATAGTAACTGAAGTATATTTCTTATTAGAAGACTTAGGCAGAAACAAAGCACCAGGCATAGATGATATATCGAATGAGTTGCTACGCTGCATAGGTGATAAAGGTCTGAATTTTTTTAAGACACATAACAGCAGTTTCATTATTTGTAGATTTCTTTGACCTTTCTTGAAAATTTATGTTGTGATTCTTTGGTTTTCTTTAATTTATTTATCTTATTGAACTCGGAGATTTGCTGCATCAAACCAGTCAAAAGACTGAAGACTATAGTTAGTTAGTTATTGTTGTTTTAAGGGGCGGAACTACGAGGTCATCTGCCCCTAACTAAAGAATATAATACACAACTTAGATTCTAATTTTTAAAGATACATAACAGCAGTTTCATTATTTGTAGATTTCGTTGGCCTTTCTTGAAAATTTATGTTGTGATTCTTTGGTTTTCTTTAATTTATTTATCTTGTTGATCTCTGAGATTTGCTGCATCAAACCAGTCAAAAGACTGAAGACTAAAATACACAACTTAGATTCTAATTTTTTAAGATACATAACAGCAGTTTAATTATTTGCAGATTTATTTGACCTTTCTTGAAAATGTATGTTGTGATTTTTTTTGTTTTCTTGAATTTATTTATCATGAGTTTCTTAAAAGTTACTGAGCACGATCCTTTACTGGGCTAATAGGGAATTTCGGTAATTAATAATTACATATCGTATATCAAGTGATGGTTACAATAAATAATATTCTCGTCCAATCTCTGGGAAGTTCAATGTTGCAAAAAAGAAAAAAAAAGTTCACGCCACGGTTTTTGGCCGGTGAGCCCGATTGCACAATCGTACAGAGGACAGGTGTTGAACCTCAGGCATGTGCAATAGATACATGAGTTGCTTTCCGCGGAACTGAAAACTCACATATCAATTGCACATGCGCCAGGCTCGCCGATTGTTCTCTGTACGACTGTGAAACCGGGACTGACCAGTCAAATACCGTGGCGTAAACTATACGTAAGTGTAGAGAATGATCTGTCTCTTACATTTACCGACTCTGTTACCCGTTTCAGACGATTGTCGCCGAGCAAGGTTGCTCTGCTATTTGTACAGAGTCTTTCACTCAAAGTGGGGCCAGTCGCGCGGCGCGTGGAGCACATGGCAACTCACTGAGCTTGGGGTCAAGAGAGCGCCCGTACGAATCGCATGTACTTATAAATAACAAGCACACATAATAACACATACAGTAATCAAAGTAAAATCATTGTCACAGAAGATGTTGGAAAATATCTTCCACCATTTCTGGCATTTTCTAAGGAAAATTTCAGTCACATGCTTTAGTTCATCTACCGAGATAGCCTCAATTTCACTCGTGATATTTAGTTTGAGTTCATCTAGTGTGTTGTTGCATAAGCCTTATTAGCCTACTTTCGATGTTTGCAAAAAATGAAAGTAGACTTATGAGATCTACACAGGGCCAAACATTGTGTGTCTGTCTCTGTGTGTGTGTGAGAGTGTGTACTCGGAATGTCTGCCCCCCCCCTCGTGTTATGTTTTATATTGCCGCCATAATGACGAAAACGTAATGGTGGCCACCCAAAAATTAAAAACTTAAATCAAATTACGACCAACCTAATCATCTGATCCCTACTACATTTTGCAACATTATACCTTTATGTATGAAGAATCATTTGACCAATCTACAAGGTCATCAGCCCAATAATTTGCGGATGGCGGCCATGTATGTGTGCAAATTGATTCCCCCTATCTATTCAAACACGGTTAAACCGAATTTAACGAAATTTGGTACAGAGGTAGCACGAGCAAAGAGCACCTCAGTGTCCTGTTTTATATCACCGCCATCTTGACGGAAACGTAATGGTGGCCACCCAAATGTTCAAAGCTTGAATCACATTACGACTAACCTAATCATCCGATCTCTACCAAATTTTGCAACAATATATTGTACTACAACTACAAAGTCATCAGCCAAATAGTTTGCAGATGGCTGCCATGTATGTGTGCAAATAGATTCGTCCTATATTTTCAAACACGGTGAAACTTAATTGAACGAAATTTGGTACAGCGGCAGCACTAGCAAAGGGCACCTCAGTGCCGTGTTTTATATTACCACCATTTTGACGGGAACGTAATGGTGGCCACCCAAATGTAAAAAGCTTATATCAAATTACGACCAACCTAATCATTTGATCTCTACCAAATTTTGCAACAACATACCTTTTTGTAGGAAGCATCTTCTGACTGAACTTCAAGGTCATCAGGGCAATAGTATGCAGATAGTGGCCAAGTATGTGTGCAAATCGATTCCCTATTTCAATTCAAACACGGTGAAACCAAATTGAATGTTTTTTTTTACAGAGGGTAGCACTAGCAAAGGGCACCTCATATTCATGTTTAATATACGTATAGCACGTTGTATTTCAACAAGCTATTACAACCAACATTCAATTATACTCCTTGAAAAGGACAAAGAGTTATAACAATACCCATGCATTTAGGAGAAAGTAGGCTATATGTTCTTTACTGAACATCTTGTTTTTCCATTGTCCCCATAAATAAGAATTGTAGCAATGGGCTTGAACACTCAGCAATACTACGTTATACAATTTTGAAACACAATGACAATTAAGCAATAAACACGAACTCTCGTTATAAACTTATAACACTTATATCTTAAAATAGGCTATAAACGAAATAACGAAGTCAACTTTACTTGTCAAATCCTGCGTCGTAACTGTCTCAGCTCCGTGATGCATTTTTATCGTCTGACCTTTGGCTCGACCTTCTACCTGCAGCGCTGCGTCGGCCGAGCGACCGGCCGCAATTTGAGTGAAAGATCCTGTATATCCTAGTGCTTGTAGACTAGCGGGGCAAAGTGTAGACTACTGCATCGGATTTAAACCTTTATAGGGCAAAACTATTTTTTACTTTTAGGTGTTTCTACATTTTAATTTATCTTAATTATTATAACTATAAATAATGCGATTTTTGCTTCTCTAATTTTAATATTTGTTGTTGTTTGAGTCTTCAGTCTTTTGACTGGTTTGATGCAGCTCTCCATGCCTCCCTGTCCTGAGCTAATCGTTTCATCTCTACATAACTACCACACCCTACATCTGAGGCAATCTGTTTAACATATTCTAACCTTGGTCTACCCCTACAGTTCTTGTCCTCGACCCTTCCTTCCATAACTAAGCTTGCTATTCCTGGGTGTCTTAGTATGTGTCCTACCAACCTATCTCTTCTCTTCATTAGCAGTCGCCAGAAACATCTCTCCTCTCCCACTCGTCTTAATACCTCTATGTTTGTAACCCTATCTACCCATCTGATCTTCAACATTCTCCTGTAACACCACATTTCAAATGCTTCTATTCTCCCCTTTTCTGCTGCACCAATAGTCCAAGTTTCACTTCCATAGAGCGCCACGTTCCAGACAAAGGCTTTCAAAAATGACTTCCTAATACCTAAATCTATATTCGATGTCAGCAGATTCCTTTTTTGTAGAAAAGCTTTCTTTGCCTGAGCCAACCTACTTTTTATATCCTCTTTGCTTCGTCCATCACTGGTTATTCTACTTCCTAAGTAACAGAAGTTTTCTACTTCCTTCAGCTTTTCACCTGTCAATTTGATCTCCATAGAGGTTTCTGATTTATTTCGGCTGCATTCCAGTATTTTTGTTTTACATTTATTAATTTTCATCATGAATTCTCTCCGTAAGACGGAGTCCATACCATTCAAAAACTCATTTAAATCCTCAGGCTTGTCGGCCAAGATGACGATGTCATCTGCAAATCTCAGAGTTGAAATAATTTCTCCTTGAATCTTCACTCCCACTTTAAATTTTTCTCTAATTTCCTTCATTGCTTGTTCAATGTAAAGATTGAAAAGTATGGGTGATAAGTTGCAGCCTTGCCTTACACCTTTCTGAACACCAGCTTCTCTCTCATGTCCTTCAACTCGAATGACTGCTGTATATTTATATATTTTTAATTTTCAATTTTTGTTCTTATACATTTAATTTTGATATTTTTGTTGAATTAATTAATTAACTAATTTAGAATTGACTTTTATAATTATTTTCATATTCATAATGTTGAATTTTGGGCTTATGCCGTGTTTAATTATATTGCAATTCGACGCGTTTCGAAAGAAACCATGTCTTTCATCGTCAGGAATAATCTGGAATACGACAATGTTGCTAAGAGAAAGCAACGAAGAACATATAGAAGGTGCCCAAAGATGGACGCCATTATAGCCCCATGTTAGGGACAACGGAAAGCAGCAGTGAATTACTTTCTCAGGGTTCTGATAATAGGTAGCCAGGATTCACTGAGATTGTAGCCGGTGTCGCGGTTGAAATTATCTGGGTGTTTACGTATTTCAACCTCTTCCCTGATGATTCTGGGACGATATTGCTTTATACGGGCAAGAACATCCACCCCTTGGAACATGACATCATGGCCAGGTGTTAAAGCATGATCGGCAACAGCTGATTTATCAGGTTGAATGAGCCTGATACATCTATTATGTTCCTTAATGCGAGTGCATATTGTTCTCGACGTCTGCCCGATGTAAACCTTGCCACAAGTACAGGGAACTCTGTAGATACCCGGTTGTTGCAATTTAGGCAAACTGTCCTTAGTTGGTCGCAGGAGTTGCCTAATCTTAACATAAGTTCCAAATACAGTCCGTATGTTGTATCGACGTAGGATTTTAGCAATACGATCCGTTGTGTTATGTATGTACGGAAGGTAAGCAGTTCCTCTTACATCTCTTTTCTCAACTGACGTCCTATTATTATTTGTTGGTTTCAGAACCGTAGAAATCAAAGCCTTGCTATAACCGTTGCTCTCAAAGGTGGTTCGCAGGGTGTTAATTTCTTCTTGTAAAGAAGACACTTCCAAGATCTCGTCTTTGTTATCAGATCCTGTATATAGGATTAATAGTCGTGATCCTACTACTCGCTACTCAAATGTCACCGTCAAATTGATCAAGCAATCATCTATTCCAGCGGATGCAGCGAAGACTCTCCTTCCAGGGGATGCTATTCCTCCGAGACTCTATGGTCTTCCTAAAATACATAAGGAAGATGTTCCTCTAAGACCTATTGTTAGTACGATTGGTTCTCCCACATATGCCCTTTCCAAATACTTAGGTAGACTACTTCAGCCGCTTCTGGGTAACACGCCTTCGTACATTAAGGATTCCACACACTTCGTGGAAAAGTTAAAAGCTATAACACTTCAGCCGGGTGATATTCTAGTGAGTCTCGACGTGGTGTCTCTGTTTACGAGAGTACCTATTGATGGTGTTATGTCTCTCATTAATGGCTTTTTTCCTGAAGACATCACAATACTTTTTTATCACTGCATGACCTCCTCCTACTTTCTATGGAATGGGAATTTTTATGAGCAGACTGATGGTGTGGCCATGGGTAGTCCTCTCTCTCCTGTTGTGGCTAATTTCTTCATGGAGAACTTTGAAGAGAAAGCTTTGTCGTCGGCTCCTTTCAAACCGAAGATCTGGTGGCGTTATGTGGATGACACGTTCGTTGTTTGGACGGAAGGTGAGGAAAATCATAGCCATTTCCTGGATCACCTTAATCTCCAGCACCCTTCTATTTGTTTCACCATGGAAAAAGGAATCTGACAGCAAAATACCTTTTTTAGATGTTCTCGTCACCAAGAAAGAGGATGGATCTTTAGGACACAGCGTTTTTCGTAAGCCAACACACACCAATAGATACCTCCACGCAAGTTCTCACCATCACCCTGCCCAGAAACATGGTATCCTTACAACTCTAACTACCAGGGCTAGGAGGATTTGTGAAGTGTCTTCTTTACAAGAAGAAATTAACACCCTGCGAACCACCTTTGAGAGCAACGGTTATAGCAAGGCTTTGATTTCTACGGTTCTGAAACCAACAAATAATAATAGGACGTCAGTTGAGAAAAGAGATGTAAGAGGAACTGCTTACCTTCCGTACATACATAACACAACGGATCGTATTGCTAAAATCCTACGTCGATACAACATACGGACTGTATTTGGAACTTCTGTTAAGATTAGGCAACTCCTGCGACCAACTAAGGACAGTTTGCCTAAATTGCAACAACCGGGTATCTACAGAGTTCCCTGTACTTGTGGCAAGGTTTACATCGGGCAGACGTCGAGAACAATATGCACTCGCATTAAGGAACATAATAGATGTATCAGGCTCATTCAACCTGATAAATCAGCTGTTGCCGATCATGCTTTAACACCTGGCCATGATGTCATGTTCCAAGGGGTGGATGTTCTTGCCCGTATAAAGCAATATCGTCCCAGAATCATCAGGGAAGCGGTTGAAATACGTAATCACCCAGATAATTTCAACCGCGACACCGGCTACAATCTCAGTGAATCCTGGCTACCTATTTATCAGAACCCTGAGAAAGTAATTCACTGCTGCTTTCCGTTGTCCCTAACATGGGGCTATAATGGCGTCCATCTTTGGGCACCTTCTATATGTTCTTCGTTGCTTTCTCTTAGCAACATTGTCGTATTCCAGATTATTCCTGACGATGAAAGACATGGTTTCTTTCGAAACGCGTCGAATTGCAATATAATTAAACACGGCATAAGCCCAAAATTCAACATTATGAATAATAACACGGGCCGTGAAAGTCTAAATGACAATAATTATTTTCATAATTCTTTTTTAGTTATGTTATTATTTTAATTTATTATAGTAATTCTATTTTTATGATTTTTATTTCTATATTTATATTTTATTTTAACACTTTAATTGTTAATGATTTTAGTTTTAAATTTTTTAACATTTTATCCACCACATTACGTCAAGTAGGTGCGTATATAATATTTGATTTTTAGAAATACTAGCACTTAGGCATGAACATTTTCCGAAATTTGCCTGAAAGATTCAACTATCAGCATCTTTGTAAGCATAAACTGTCCTTACGACAGGTGGTTAATATAGAGACCACTATCCCATAATGGAATAAGGAACGCTTATTTCATAAATTGCCCGCCCGCTAGCGTAACTTATCTCAAACGGGTGATATAATAGTGACTCATTTTTAGGGAGCCAACATTTTATGATTATGTTTCCAACATAGTTAATAATTGTTGCTTTAAGGGGCGGAATAACGTGGTCATCTGCCCCGTATTTTCAAGTGATGATCGTACGTCGCGAGCACATCACATTGTTCCAAATGGAACACTATAAGACTGTATCACAGGAGCAGCTCGATTGCTAGAGAAGTCACTATTATTGTTTGATGAAACAAGTAGCTTGCCACGGTGGGTGAGTGGTTATCGTGTCGGACTACCAAACCCTAAGCTTTCAGGTTCGCTCCTGGCCGACGTAAGTGTTTTTTGGAAGGCGAAAAAAATCACGAAATGGATGCCATAAGTTGTTGGCATGTAAAAGAACCCATTTGAATTCAGTAGGCCGTGTTCATAATGGCAAAATTAATCTCGGGATATACCGCCAACACAAAGTTCCTCCATTCCCTACTAGAAAGCGCTATAATGTCAAGGAGCTTAGATATATAACCTCCTTGACTTTCATAGCGTTCCAAGGAATGACGTTTAGGGGTAGATGACCTCGTAGTTCCGCCCCTTAAAACGACAATAACTAACTTAGGAACGACGAAATTCGACAAGCAACTGCCCTCTGGGTGTCAAATAACAAAGCTTGCACCCGGCACCCGGTGCCATACGATATTAGCCTATTATTATTATGAAACTAGTACTTACTCGTACTCTAATAAGTAGTTGCGTGAAGAACTAAATAGCCTATTTTCATATATCCTACAGTACTAATATTAATTGCCTCTATCAACATACAAATTGTCAGTTTGATTGCTGTAATATATTCGTAGATATTGAGAATCGTCTAAATATTTTGGATGGTCACCATGTTGGATTTTTATATTATAGGCCTTAGCTTTATGTACTATTACATGAAGATTATTGTGTAGGTGTTTTATTCACACTTTAATCGCATGATTAGGACACAAGGAATAAAAGCGGGAATTAAAAATTTCGCTCAGCCGCCATCTTGTGGTTACGAAAATAATTTAAATGAATTAGATGCCAATCGATTAAAATTTGTATAAGGATATACCGTATTAAGTTTCACTGCACTCGGATGGTTAATACGCAAGAAACGTCCATTTGAAATTTAAATTTCACGTCACCGCCATGTTGGATTTGTGCTCGCCAGGTTATTGAACGTCCCATAGGTGAACTTATAGCTTATAGCCTCTATACACTTACAAAATTTCAGTTTGATTGCTGTAGTAGATTAATAGATATTGAGAACCGTCTAAATATTTCGGATGGTCGCCATGTTGGATTTTAATATATGTAGGCCATAGAGTTATGTACTAATAGATGATGATTATTGTGTACGTTCATTATGCAAATGTTGATTTCGATCGCATGATTAGAACACATGAAATAGAAACTTAATTTTCGAAATTCGCACAGCCACCATCTTGAGGTTACGTAAACAATTGAAGTAAATTAGATACCAGTGCATTACAATGTATATAAACAATTGCTGTACGAAGTTTCATTGCGTTTGGATCATTAAATCGCGAGAAAAGTCTATTTAAAACTTTTAACTTCGCTTGGCCGCCATGTTAGTTTTGTAGTTAACCGAATTTTGAAAGTCTTATAGAAGAACGTCCAGTAGTGCCTTTTATCCCCGTACAAAATTTCATGGTGATACCGGTAATAGTTTCAGAGATATAGAATGCCAGTGAAATATTTCGCACAGCCGCCATCTTGAGGTTACGTAAACTATTGAACAAAGTTAGATATCGGTGCATTACAATGTGTATAAACATATACTGTACCAAGTTCCATTGCGTTTGGTTGGTTAAATCGCGAAAAACGTCTATTTAAAAGTCGCAAATTCGCTTGGCCGCCATGTTGCTTTTGTAGTTACCAGGTTTTCAAAAGTTACATAGGCAAACTTTCCCTTTATCACCGTAGAAAATTCCAGGGCGATATCGGTAATAGTTTCGGAGATATTAAATGCTGGTGAAATATTTCGCACAGCCGCCATGTTGGATTGGTGAGACATAACACAATTTGAAGGGCACGGTCGGGGTCACGCGGAATAATGCTATAAACCTACCGAGTTTCACTGAAATCGCTCCAGCCGTTTATAAGTTTTTATGGGGAGGACCCACAAAAATCCATCACACATGCACACACCTTTTGTCCGTGTGTCTGTGTGTGCGTGTGTGATTCGTGTGTGTGTGTGTGTCCCTAATAACTTCTATACCGCTCGAGCGATTTCAATGAAACTCAGTAAGATCATAGCACCGTTCTGGCCGACCTCAACCTTGCCCATCACATTTTATTGTCTCTCACCAATCCAACATGGCGGCTGTGCGAAATATTTCCCCAGCATTCAGTATCTCCAAAACTATTACCGATATCACCCTGCAATTGTGTACGGTGATAAAGGGTACTACTACAAGTTCACCTATGCACTTTCAAAAACCTGGTAACTGCATAAACAACATGGCGGCCAAGCGAAGTTGAGATTTTTAAATAGACTTTTTTCGCGATTTAACCATCCAAACGTAATGAATCTTGGCACAACAAATGTTTATAGACATTGTAATGCACCGACATCTAACTTCGTTCAATTGTTTACATACCCTCAAAATTGCGGCTGTGCGAAATACTTCACTGGCATTCTATATCTCCGAAACTATTAAATAAATCACCCGGTAATTTTGTACAGTGATAAAGGATGCTGCTCAAGTTTATCTATGTAATTTTCAAAAACCTGTCAAGTACAAAGCGAACATGGCGGCCAAGCGAAATTGAAACATATCAATAGACTTTTCTCGTGATTTAACCATCTGAGTACAGTGAAATGTGGTACAGTAAATGAATACACATATTGCAACGCACTGGCATCTAATTTAGTTCAATTGTTTACATAACCTCAAGATGGCGGCTGTGCGAAATTTTAAAATTAAGTTTTTATTTCTTGTGTCGTAATCATGCGATCGAAGTGAAAGCTTGAATAATGAACCTACGCAGTAATTTTCCTTTAATAGTACATAACTCTATGGCCAATACACATAACAATCCAAAATGGCGCGCATCCGAAATATATCGACGGTTCTGAATATCTACGAATCTTTTACAGCAATCGAACTGATTTTTAGCCTATTTTCAATTTTGAAAATATAGGCTTATGAGATCACCTTTTGTCCGTGTGTGTGTGTGCGTGTGTGTGTGTGTGTGATTCGTGTGTGTGTCTCCCCCTAATAAAATCTAAACGGCAGGAGCGATTTCAATGAAACTCGGAAAGTTCATAGCACTATTCCCGGCGACCTCGACCGTGCCCTTCAAATTTTGTTAAGACTCACCAATCCAACATGGCGGCTGTGCGAAATATTTCACCAGCATTCAATATCTCCGAAACTATTACCGATATTACCCTGACATTTTCTAATGTGATAGAGGGAACTACTATAAGTTCACTTATGTGACTTTTGAAAACCTGGTAACTACAAAACCAACATGGAGGCCAAGCGAATTTGCTACTTTTAAATAGACGTTTCTCGCGATTTGACCAACCAAACGCAATGAAACTTGGTACAGTATATGTTTATATACACTGTAATGCACCGACATCTGACTTCGTTCAATTGTTCACATAATCACAAGATGGCGGATGTGCGAAATATTTCACCGGCATTCTATATCTCTGAAACTATTAGCGGTATCTCCCTAAAATTTTGTACGGAGATAAAGGGTACTACTGGAAGTCCATCTATAAGACTTTCAAAAACCGGTTAACTACAAAACGAACATGGCGGCCAAGCGAATTTGAAAATTTTAAATAGACCTTTCTCGCGATTTAATGTTCCAAGCGCACTGAAACCTGGTACAGGAAATATTTATACACATTGTAATCCTCTGGTATCTAATTTAGTTCAATTGTTTACATAACCTCAAGATGGCGGCAGTGCGAATTTTAAAATTAAGTTTTTATTTCTTGTGATGTTGTCATGCGATCGAAGTGAAAGTTTGAATAATGAACCTACGCAATAATTTTCCTTTAATGGTACATGACTCTATGGCCTATACATTTAACAATCCAACATGGCGACCATCCGAAATATTTAGACGATACTGAATATCTACGAATCTATTTTAGCAATCAAACTGCATTTTTTAATTTTCATAGGGGCTATGAACTTAAGTTCACCTATAGGACTTTAAATAACCTGGTGATCACAAATCCAACATGGCTGGGACGCGAATTATAAATATTCACATGGACGTTTCTCGCAATTTAACCATCCGCGTGCAGTGAAACTTGGTACAGTAAATCCTTATACGAATGTTAATCCACTGGCATCTAATTTATTTCAATTGTTTCCATAACCTCAAGATGGCAGCTGTGCAAAATTTTAAAATCTCCTTGTTTTTTCTTGTGTCCTAATTATGCGATTGAAGTTTGAATACTACACGTTCACAATAATCTGCATGTAACAGTACATAACTCTAGGACGTACATATATAAAATCCAACATGGCGACCATCCGAAATATTAAGTCGGTTCTCAATATCTACGAATCTATTACAGCAATCAAACAGAAATTGTGTATGTTGATAGTGGCAATTAACATAAGTAGGATATATGAAAATAGGCTGTATAGTTCTTCACGGAACTACTTGTTTAATGTTCATAGAGGCTATGATTATAAGTTCACCTATAGGACTTTCAGTAGCCTGATGAGCACAAATCCAACATGGCGGCGACGCAAATTATAAATATTGAAATGGACGTTTCTCGTGATTTAACCATTCGAGTGCAGTGAAACTTTGGACGTTAAAAGCATATACAAATGTTAATCCACTGGCATCAAATTTATTTCAATTGTTTTCTTAACCACAAGATGGCAGCTGTGCGAAATTTTAAAATCTTGTTTTAACTTGTTGTGTCTTAATCATGCGATTGAAGTTTGAATACCATACGTAGACAATAATCTTCATGTAATAATACTGTGCCCGATAATCTGGCTTTGGATTGGGTGGCCCGACACACACTTCAACCCTCACCCAGAATTCGGTACAACTAAAAAAGAAAAAAAATCTTGAATGTCCGAATCAATTTTGGCCTTAAAAAAACTGTGTCGGGAACGAGATTCAAGTAATCCCGGCGTCTTTATAATGATGGGTACAACTGGGGTAAAATCTCAAAATTGATCCGGTGGACACACAAGTATGACAACGAACAAGAATGACAAAAAACTCCGCTGTTAAGGTAAAACTCATCCACCATTTATTACATAACCACACCACTAAATACATAGAATCAAACACAGAAGCCTACCTTCGATCGGAGACTTCTCAAAATTACTCTTGATGTGCAAATAAATAAATGACGCAGAAGCAAAGTTCAAATTAATGAGGACAAAAATCTCCGGGCGTCCTATCTTTGGATACAAAATAACTTACGGAGATCAGAGCTATATCACCCTAGTATTACAACCATTACTTCAAAATGCTATGTCACCTCTCCGTTAATAGTCCATAAATGAGCAGGTGCATAAATCTGAGAAAATATTCAAAGAAAAATTTGTTGCCTCATTCGATCTCCTTCTAACTAAATGTAATCTCCAAAATAGAAAAAAACATTTATATATATATGGATGTCACTGGCGTTAAAGAATTTATTTTCAGACCATTTATTCATGGATTAAATACTTTCATTATTATTTTCACTGGTTTTCGTTCAGCTGTGCCTCACTCAGAAAAATGACTGGTTGTTGGCTTTTACATTTATCACTTTACATTGTAACATCTTTATGATTCCAGATATTTATTTATTTATTTGTTTGTTAATCACTGCATGCTCTTCACATATTTATAACTACACCATAAACATTTAAGTAGATGGCCTCTGCCTATCTGCATTATTTTCAACTGACAATTGCCTCAAAATTTCATATACTTGAACCTATCACGTAACATTAATTATAATCATTTATTTTATTCACCTCGCTATAGCGAGAACCTTTAGATTCATCATAACTTCGTATTAGGCAACCCTACTATTTTATCAATGCAGTATCATTATTTATTCAACCTTGTATCAGTCACCTACCAAACGCATCTCCTCATGTTAGCATGTAAAGGGAAACCTCAGTGACGTGTGAGTGTTTAGTATAAGTCTCATGTTGTGCACACAAAGAGTGGCCCCTTAAGTGTAAATGAATCCCCTGTAATTTAAGCCTGTTCAAACCATAAATTGTCATCCAGGTTGTACCAATTCAAAGAACACAGCGAAGTAACACGCTGAAAGAAACCTGCACTCAGATTATATTTTAAAGCATCCATATATTTATTTTTAAACCCTAAATATGACTGCATTAATCTCTCAAAAGAAAACTTAAAATTTACTATCCTAATAATCATGTCATGATATCGCATTTTATCTTTATGATTAACTTCTATTTCGATTTAAGCCCATCTGTCCAAATCTTAGTAACCACTACTCATTAACCACTACTTAAGAATTAACATGGTTTTCAGTACCTTTCGACCACCTCAGTCTTGGTTCCGCTGACACGTTTCCTGGGGGTTTGGGTCCACGTTCTTCCCATTGAACATCCTCCCCTCTCGTCCTGGATCCAGCTCGCGACCCTCGGGGTGTCCATGGTCCTGGCTCGCCTTCGTTTCCACGTCATCGTAACAGCTTCCACATTACTAAACTTAGCTTGTCATCTCTTCGCTCGTAAAGTTCTGGACACAAAACTCGCACTGGTCTGTACTGATAGCCTTTATGTCCGTCCAATACATCGCTGCTATCTTCATGTCGAATATGCCAAGTAATATCAACTTATGACCGTGATAATAACTCTATAACGGCACCTTTCCACCTTGACTTTTCCTGGAGCTCATCAGCGCCCTCTACACTTCTGGAACCTTCGCCTAGTCATGCTGTCGACTATGTCCATGACGTAAAAACATCAACCTCAGGTTACTTCCGCTTGCTTTCTTCCTCCTGCTATGCGACGTTGCCAGGGCTCTCAAAACCATGCGATATCGGTCACAAATCCCCCTCAACCAGGAATAATAATAAGCGTGAAACATCTCGATTATTATTATTCTGTTGGGTTAACAATCTACTTCTTCAAGGAGTTCTCCATATCGCATGCTTACTGTCTCGTGTGGTACCTTTTAAGGCTAGCTGCGTTGAATTTGCCTATAACTCTCTCAGTTGCATCTTCTTCTGTGGTATTCTCCTCCTGAAACGGTAGCTCCATCCATTCTTCACTCATTCTACTTTCATCTTCGTCTTGGTCTTCATATCTCCTATCATCATCAGTAATGGTGTGAATGGCTTGAATTTGGACTGTCATGACATCTGGGCGTAAATCATTATTAATGGGCAAAAAATCGTTATTACTGCCTGTGAATCCCTGTTCAAACTCGGCGTTTCCTTCCTGTCAGCTTCTCTTTCCTGATTTGACTCCACTGGTGCCTGGTTTCGATTCCTCATGCTGTTTTGCCTGAGATTCTTCTTCTTGTTCCTTTTCCCTTAATTGTTCAATGTATCTCTGGCTTTCTTGGTGAAGTTCTTCTAATGATGGCCTATAATTTTGCCTTTCTTGATTCCCGTATCTTGGGTAGTTATTGTATGGTCTCCGATCACGTGACCACGATTCTCTCCCTCTATATCCTGACCTTCCGTAGTCCCTCTGATTAAATCGTCCACTTCTATCCTGATAATATGGCCTCCGGTCATATGGCTTTCCTTGATTCCTGTATCTGTTTAAGCCATTTCCTTCATCCCTTCCATCTCTATCGTTCCTTCCATAACTTCGCTGCGCCCTACGATCCATTACCACCATATTTGCCTCTCTCTGTTCGGTCCTTGGACTACGAGGTTCCGTCATCTTGCTCGTGTGGACTAGTTTCCTGAAAATCTCTTCACACACCTCGAGTCTATTTGCACCCGATGCAATTAATACACGCTGAACTTCTACCGGATATTGCTGTATTATGGCATGCACCAAATCCTGCTCCTCCAACGGTGGATCCAAAAATTGTAGCCTGGCTACCTGATTCGTGAAATACCCAGCGTATTGTGTTGGCCTGGTAGTCGCGTATTTCTTTGAGTATAATTCAGCCCTTATACTTTGTTGATCTTCTGAGGACCAAAATCTCCTCAGGAAAGCGTTCGCAAAGTCATCGTACCCTCTAAACTGATTCCTAAAAGCTCGCATCCAGTTTAGCGGTTGGCCTTCAAGAGCTCTTTCTATTACCCTCATTTGTCTCTCTTTAGGAACCCTATGTTCATCCATGTATTCCTTCAGGTCCCGCAAGAATTCTATGGGTGTAATGCCAGTCAAATTTGATTTTTTTTTTTTGGGCGGTCCTCCTGATTCCTAATGATGGTAATCGGTTGAGTTGAGCTGTAATTGAATGGCGTGAATGTTGTTCCTGTCGGACTCGGCTCCTTGTTTTCATCTATCGATTTTGATTCTACCATCTTTCCTTCCAATTCAACAATTCTCTTTAACTGTTCTCCGTGAGTAATACTCACTTTATCTTGTACTGTCGAAACCGCTGTTGCAATCTGTGTTTTAATTTCGTCGTTTAACTCTAATTTCATTTCCCCCATCTGACTCCTAAGACTTTCCATCTTGCATTCCTGCTCCATGGTGAATTCAGACATTTTATCGGTCATGCTCCTGGTATCTTTCGCTAATCTCTGCTGTACTGCTTTCGCCTCTTCCTTTAACACTGAGACCTCTGCGTTGATTGCTTTATCCGTTTCTTCCATCTTGGCGGTCAATGCCTCCACGCTTCGATCCATTTTCTCTTGAACGGTTTTCTCCAATGATTTCAACTGTGTCCCCATATTACTTTCAATTTCGACCTTATTCCTCTTAATTTGTTCCTTTAAATCCGTCATTTCGGCTTGAGCCTTCTCCATGTACTGTTTCATATCGAATTGGTGCTCCTTAAATAATTCCAATCCTCCTTGCAAGTCCCCTGACTGAATTCCAAGATTTTTTTCAAACCCTTCGAATTTAGTATCTAAATCTTTGAATTTGGTGTCGAAACCTTTAAATTGAGTGTCGAAACCTCTAAATTGAGTGTCTAAACCTTCAAATTTAGTGTCTAAACCTTCAAATTTAGTGTCTAAATCTTTCAATTTTGTGTTGAAACCTTTAAATTGAGTGCCTAGAACTTCAAATTTAGTATTTATTCCTTCCTACATCTTAATCAACTGTCTATCCAACCCATCTAGATTAGCGTTCATACCACCTTCATAGTCTTTCCATTGAGCCTTCAAACCTTCCTCCATATTCTTTTGACTTTTAGCTAACTCCTTTAGCTTCTCTCCTAGCTGTCCCATCAATCCCTTAATTTCATCAAATTCTCCCATATTTCACAACAAATAAACATGGAAGCTGTTACAACTAGTGACTAACTTAGACTAAGGACTAGTGGTTACTTCAATTTGACAGTGGAATCGAAATCTAATATCATGTGGAAATAATAAATGTGGATGGTAACGCTTAAACACAGCGATCTAACGTTACTGAATCGCTTCGTTCTATGTCATTCAAACACACACAAAAATCCTACAAAGTGAACTTTAACAGACTGACAGACATATCGCACAATAAAATGGGGTACCAGCACTCAATTGGTTTTCTCTCCATTCCATTTGTGCCACATGGCCGTCCACCATTTTGTCACTCTCCTCTGGTGTTCCAATTTTTTCGAGTTCAAAATGTCGGCTATACCACTGCGTGGTACGATATTCCCAGTTCGAGGCCATTACACGGTGGGCGCCATCTTGTTGTGCCCGATAATCTGGCTTTGGATTGGGTGGCCCGACACACACTTCAACCCTCACCCAGAATTCAGTACAACTCGAAAAGAAAAAAAAAATCATGAATGTCCGAATCAATTTTGGCCTTAAAAAAAACTGTGTCGGGAACGAGATTCAAGTAATCCCGGGGTCTTTATAATGATGGGTACAACTGGGGTAAAATCTCAAAATTGATCCGGTGGACACACAAGTATGACAACGAACAAGAATGACAAAAAACTCCGCTGTTAAGATGAAACTCATCCACCATTTATTACAGAACCACACCACTAAATACATAGAATCAAACTCAGAAGCCTACCTTCTTTCGGAGACTTCTCAAAATTACTCTTGATGTGCAAATACATAAATAAATGACGCAGAAGTAAAATTCAAATTAATGAGGACAAAAATCTCCGGGCGTCCTAATCTTTAGATACAAAATAACTTACGGAGATCAGAGCTATATCACCCTAGTATTACAACCATTACTTCAAAATGCTATGTCACCTCTCCGTTAATAGTCCATAAATGAGCAGGTGTATAAATCTGAGAAAATATTCAAAGAAAAATTTGTTGCCTCATTCGATCTCCTTCTAACTAAATGTAATCACCAAAATAGAAAAAAGAACATTTATATATATATATGGATGTCACTGGCGTTAAAGAATTTATTTTCAGACCATTTATTCATGGATTAAATACTTTCATTATTATTTTCACTGGTTTTCGTTCAGCTGTGCCTCACTCAGAAAAATGACTGGTTGTTGGCTTTTACATTTATCACTTTACATTGTAACATCTTTATGATTCCAGATATTTATTTATTTGTTTGTTAATCACTGCATGCTCTTCACATATTTTTAACTACACCATAAACATTTAAGTAGATGGCCTCTGCCTATCTGCATTATTTTCAACTGACAATTGCCTCAAAATTTCATATACTTGAACCTATCACGTAACATTAATTATAATCATTTATTTTATTCACCTCGCTATAGCGAGAACCTTTAGATTCATCATAACTTCGTATTAGGCAACCCTACTATTTTATCAATGCAGTATCATTATTTATTCAACCTTGTATCAGTCACCTACCAAACGCATCTCCTCATGTTAGCATGTAAAGGGAAACCTCAGTGACGTGTGAGTGTTTAGTATAAATCTCATGATGTGCACACAAAAAGTGGCCCCTTAAGTGTAAATGAATCCCCTGTAATTTAAGCCTGTTCAAACCATAAATTGTCATCCAGGTTGTACCAATTCAAAGAACACAGCGACGTAACACGCTGAAAGAACCCTGTACTCAGATTATATTTTAAAGCATCCATATATTTATTTTTAAACCCTAAATATGACTGCATTAATCTCTCAAAAGAAAACTTAAAATTTACTATCCTAATAATCATGTCATGATATCGCATTTTATCTTTATGATTAACTTCTATTTCGATTTAAGCCCATCTGTCCAAATCTTAGTAACCACTACTCATTAACCACTACTTAAGAATTAACATGGTTTTCAGTACCTTTCAACCACCTCAGTCTTGGTTCCGCTGACACGTTTCCTGGGGGTTTGGGTCTACGTTCTTCCCATTGAACATCCTCCCCTCTCGTCCTGGATCCAGCTCGCGACCCTCGGGGTGTCCATGGTCCTGGCTCGCCTTCGTTTCCACGTCATCGTAACAGCTTCCACATTACTAAACTTAGCTTGTCATCTCTTCGCTCGTAAAGTTCTGGACACAAAACTCGCACTGGTCTGTACTGATAGCCTTTATGTCCGTCCAGTACATCGCTGCAATCTTCATGTCGAATATGCGAAGTAATATCAACTTATGGCCGTGATAATAACTCTATAACGGCACAGGTTATATCGTACGCATCCACACCAGCCTGCACTGATAAGAGATTACGTCCGTCCTTGACCTTGAATGTCGCTCTATATTTGGACTACACTCAGTTTATCTCTCATAGTTCACTGACCCTGGATACTCATTTGTCTGCTCGTCAAACAAAAGCACATCGCTTCGTTCATATGTTCTGGGCGTCAATTATATCGCGCACGGCCCATACAGTCCCGTATCTAGTAAAAGCTTGAGACACCACGTGTGTCTGCTCGCACTTCGTCGAACAAATGACTAGTGTCCCACAACATAATGCATTATGATCTGCGTTATAATATCACCTCGCCACATTCGGCTTTAGTATTCGTTAATACAGAGCTGTCCACGCAAGAAATAATACTGAGCCTTTCAGCTATGTCCCAAAAACTGTCGGAATACCACACTGGTTCCAAACGGCCACGGTACGACTGCTACTACACACTTGTTTGGAACTTCAGCGTGCGGCGACACAAAAATAAAGATGAACTTCGGCGTACGGCGACACAAAAGAAAGTGAACTTCGTTGTACGGCGATGCAAAATAAAGTGACCCGCTTCTCCGGTGTGACCTTTCCACCTTGACTTTTCCTGGAGCTCATCAGCGCCCTCTACACTTCTGGAACCTTCGTCTAGTCATGCTGTCGACTATGTCCACGACGTAAAACATCAACCTCAGGTTACTTCCGCTTGCTTTCTTCCTCCTGCTATGCGACGTTGCCAGGGCTCTCAAAACCATGCGATATCGGTCACAAATCCCCCTCAACCAGGAATAATAATAAGCGTGAAACATCTCGATTATTATTATTCTGTTGGGTTAACAATATACTTCTTCAATGAGTTCTCCATATCGCATGCTTACTGTCTCGTGTGGTACCTTTTAAGGCTAGCTGCGTTGAATTTGCCTATAACTCTCTCAGTTGCATCTTCTTCTGTGGTATTCTCCTTCTGAAACGGTAGCTCCATCCATTCTTCACTCTTTCTACTTTCTTCTTCGTCTTGGTCTTCATATCTCCTATCATCATCAGTAATGGTGTGAATGACTTGAATTTGGACTGTCATGACATCTGGGCGTAAATCATTATTAATGGGAAACACATCGTTATTACTGCCTGTGAATCCCTGTTCAAACTCGGCGTTTCCTTCCTGTCAGCTTCTCTTTCCTGATTTGACTCCACTGGTGCCTGGTTTCGATTCCTCATGCTGTTTTGCCTGAGATTCTTCTTCTTGTTCCTTTTCCCTTAATTGTTCAATGTATCTCTGGCTTTCTTGGTGACGTTCTTCTAATGATGGCCTATAATTTTGCCTTTCTTGATTCCCGTATCTTGGGTAGTTATTGTATGGTCTCCGATCACGTGACCACGATTCTCTCCCTCTATATCCTGACCTTCCGTAGTCCCTCTGATTAAATCGTCCACTTCTATCCTGATAATATGGCCTCCGGTCATATGGCTTTCCTTGATTCCTGTATCTGTTTAAGCCATTTCCTTCACCCCTTCCATCTCTATCGTTCCTTCCATAACATCGCTGCGCCATACGATCCATTACCACCATATTTGCCTCTCTCTGTTCGGTCCTTGGACTACGAGGTTCCGTCATCTTGCTCGTGTGGTCTAGTTTCCTGAAAATCTCTTCACACACCTCGAGTCTATTTGCACCCGATGCAATTAATACACGCTGGACTTCTACCGGATATTGCTGTATTATGGCATGCTCCAAATCCTGCTCCTCCAACGGTGGATCCAAAAATTGTAGCCTGGCTACCTGATTCGTGAAATACCCAGCGTATTGTGTTGGCCTGGTAGTCGCGTATTTCTTTGAGTATAATTCAGCCCTTATACTTTGTTGATCTTCTGAGGACCAAAATCTCATCAGGAAAGCGTTCGCAAAGTCATCGTACCCTCTAAACTGATTCCTAAAAGCTCGCATCCAGTTTGGCGGTTGGCCTTCAAGAGCTCTTTCTATTACCCTCATTTCTCTCTCTTTAGGAACCCTATGTTCATCCATGTATTCCTTCAGGTCCCGCAAGAATTCTATGGGTGTAATGCCAGTCAAATTTGAAATTTTTTTTGGGCGGTCCTCCTGATTCCTAATGATGGTAATCGGTTGAGTTGAGCTGTAACTGAATGGTGTGAATGTTGTTCCTGTCGGACTCAGCTCCTTGTTTTCATCTATCGATTTTGATTCTACCATCTTTCCTTCCAATTCAACAATTCTCTTTAACTGTTCTCCGTGAGTAATACTCACTTTATCTTGTACTGTCGAAACCGCTGTTGCAATCTGTGTTTCAATTTCGTCGTTTAACTCTAATTTCATTTCCCACATCTGACTCCTAAGTCTTTCCATCTTGCATTCCTGCTCCATGGTGAATTCAGACATTTTATCGGTCATGCTCCTGGTATCTTTCGCTAATCTCTGCTGTACTGCTTTCGCCTCTTCCTTTAACACTAAGACCTCTGCGTTGATTGCTTTATCCGTTTCTTCCATCTTGGCGGTCAATGCCTCCACGCTTCGATCCATTTTCTCTTGAACGGGTTTCTCCAATGATTTCAACTGTGTCCCCATATTACTTTCAATTTCGACCTTATCCCTCTTAATTTGTTCCTTTAAATCCGTCATTTCGGCTTGAGCCTTCTCCATGTACTGTTTCATATCGAATTGGTGCTCCTTAAATAATTCCAATTCTCCTTGCAAGTCCCCTGACTGAATTCCAAGATTGTTTTCAAACCCTTCGAATTTAGTATCTAAATCTTTGAATTTGGTGTCGAAACCTTTAAATTGAGTGTCGAAACCTCTAAATTGAGTGTCTAAACCTTCAAATTTAGTGTCTAAACCTTCAAATTTAGTGTCTAAATCTTTCAATTTTGTGTTGAAACCCTTAAATTGAGTGTCTAGACCTTCAAATTTAGTATTTATTCCTTCCTGCATCGTAATCAACTGTCTATCCAACCCATCTAGATTAGTGTTCATACCACCTTCATAGTCTTTCCATTGAGTCTTCAAACCTCCCTCCATATTCTTTTGACTTTTAGCTAACTCCTTTAGCTTCTCTCCTAGCTGTCCCATCAATCCCTTAATTTCATCAAATTCTCCCATATTTCACAACAAATAAACATGGAAGCTGTTACAACTAGTGACTAACTTAGACAAAGGACTAGTGGTTACTTCAATTTGACAGAGGAATCGAAATCTAATATCATGTGGAAATAATAAATGTGGATGGTATCGCTTAAACACAGCGTTCTAACGTTACTGAATCGCTTCGTTCTATGCCATTCAAACACACACAAAAATCCTACAAAGTGAACTTTAACAGACTGACAGACATATCGCACAATAAAATGGGGTACCAGCACTCAATTGGTTTTCTCTCAATTCCATTTGTGCCACATGGCCGTCCACCATTTTGTCACTCTCCTCTGGTGTTCCAATTTTTTCGAGTTCAAAATGTCGGCTATATCACTGCGTGGTACGATATTCCCAGTTCGAGGCCATTACACGGTGGGCGCCATCTTGTTGTGCCCGATAATCTGGCTTTGGATTAGGTGGCCCGACACACACTTCAACCCTCACCCAGAATTCGGTACAACTCGAAAAGGAAAAAAAAAATCTTGAATGTCCGAATCAATTTTGGCCTTAAAAAAACTCTGTCGGGAACGAGATTCAAGTAATCCCGGGGTCTTTATAATGATGGGTACAACTGGGGTAAAATCTCAAAATTGATCCGGTGGACACACAAGTATGACAACGAACAAGAATGACAAAAAACTCCGCTGTTAAGATAAAACTCATCCACCATTTATTACAGAACCACACCACTAAATACATAGAATCAAACACAGAAGCCTACCTTCGCTCGGAGACTTCTCAAAATTACTCTTGATGTGCAAATAAATAAATAAATGACGCAGAAGCAAAATTCAAATTAATGAGGACAAAAATCTCCGGGCGTCCTAATCTTTGGATACAAAATAACTTACGGAGATCAGAGCTATATCACCCTAGTATTACAACCATTACTTCAAAATGCTATGACACCTCTCCGTTAATAGTCCATAAATGAGCAGGTGCATAAATCTGAGAAAATATTCAAAGAAAAATTTGTTGCCTCATTCTATCTCCTTCTAACTAAATGTAATCACCAAAATAGAAAAAAAAACATTTATATATATATGGATGTCACTGGCGTTAAAGAATTTATTTTCAGACCATTTATTCTTGGATTAAATACTTTCATTATTATTTTCACTGGTTTTCGTTCAGCTGTGCCTCACTCAGAAAAATGACTGGTTGTTGGCTTTTACATTTATCACTTTACATTGTAACATCTTTATGATTCCAGATATTTATTTATTTACAAGCTGTACCCGGCATGCGTTGCAATGCCAA
The DNA here is from genome assembly GCA_946902985.2 of Meconema thalassinum. Classification (NCBI taxonomy): domain Eukaryota; kingdom Metazoa; phylum Arthropoda; class Insecta; order Orthoptera; family Tettigoniidae; genus Meconema; species Meconema thalassinum. Next base: position 171,107,361 of record OX336391.1, read on the forward strand.
TCAAAGAAAGTGTTGGCGTTGAAATTCTGTTTTTTGAAGTGCTTTTGGATACACAACATGTTTTTCAATTTCCGTTAACTGCCCCTATGCTATCGTAAAATGGATTTTCTAATTTAGAATCAATCGTGGGAGCGTGCACAACAACTTTCAAAAGTTTCATCGCAATCGGATGAATGGTATATGAACGTATACGGGATTTTGTTTGAACGATTCGTGCGCTGTCACTCATTTGTTGATTCTACTCGTACGCTACCTATTGAGAAATGAATTTGCTAAGTCGAAACCCTACCCTGGCGTGTACACAATAACTCATCAAGGTTTCATCACAATCGAAGAAGGTTATATGAACCCAATATGGGATTTTGTTGAAACGCTTCGCGCGTCGGCACCCATTTGTTGCATCTACTCTTGCGCTACTTATTGTGAAATGGATTTACTAAGTCGAAACCCTTCCCTGGCGCGTACACAATAACTGATCAATGTTTCATCGCAATCGGATGAATAGTATATGAACGCATACCGGATTTTGTTTAAACGATTCACGCTCCGTCACTCATGTGTTGAATCTACTCGTGCGCTACCTGCTGTAAAATGTATTTACCAAGTTAGAAACCGTCACGTAAGTGTCCACAACATCTCACCCAAGTTTCATCGCTATCGGACTAATGGGATATGAAGACATAGGGGAGTGTATTTAAACGCTCCGCGTGTCGTCGTTCATTTGTCGAATCTACTCGTGTGCTACCTACTGTGAAATATATTTACTAAGCCAGAAACCTTCCTTGGAGTGTCCACCATATTTCACCCAAGTTTCACCGCTAACGGCAGAATGGTATATGACCTTATACGGGACTTTGTTGAAACGCTTCGCGCGTCGTCCCTCATTTGTTGAATCAACGTGTGCGCTGCCTGTTGTATAGTGGATTTACTAAGCCAGAAACCTTCCATGAAGTGTACACAACATCTCACCCAAGTTTCATAGCTATCGGACGAATGGTATATGAATGCAGACGGGACATGGTTGAAACGCTTCGCGTGTCGTCGCTCATTTGTTGATTCTACTTGCGCTACTTATTGTAATATGGATGTACTCAGCCAGAAACCTTCCCTGGAGTGTACACAACATCTCACCCAAGTTTCATCGCAATCGGATGAATGGTATGTGAACGTATACGGGACGTTGTCGAAACGCTTCGCGCGTAGTCACTCATTTGTTGAATCTAAACGTGCGCTTCGTATTGTAAAATGGATTAACTAAGCCAGAAACCTTTCCTGTAGTGTACACAACAATTCACCAAACATTTATCACTGTCAGACGAATAGTATATGACCTTATACGGGATTTTGTTGAAACGCTTCGCGTGTCATCGCTCATTTGTTGAATCTACTGCTGCGCTACCTATTGTAAAATGGATGTACTAAGCCAGAAACCTTCCCTGGAGTGTACACAACAGCTCACCCAAGTTTCATCGCTATCGGATGAATGGTATATGACCTTATATGGGACTTTGATGAAAAACTTCGCGCGTCGTCGCTCATTTGTTGATTCTGCTCCTGCTCTTCCTATTTTTAAAGGGATTTACTAAGCCAGAAACCTTCCCTGGAGTGCACACATCTCAGCCTAGTTTCATCGCTATCGGACGAATGGTATATGAACGCATACGTGACTTTGTTGAAATGCTTCACGCGTCGTAGCTCATTTGTTGAATCTACTCGTGCGCTGCCTATTGTAAAGTGGATTTAATAAGCCAGAAAAATTCCCTGAAGTGTACACAACATTTTACGCAAGTTTCATAGCTATCGGACGAATGGTATATGAATGCATACGGGACTTTTTTGAAACTGACTTTGTTGAAATGCTTCGCGCGTCGTAACTCATTTGTTGAATCTACTCGTGCGCTGCCTATTGTAAAGTGGATTTACTAAGCCAGAAAATTTCCCTGAAGTGTACACAACATTTTACGCAAGTTTCATAGCTATCGGACGAATGGTATATGAATGCATACGGGACATTTTTGAAACACTTTGCGTGTCGTCGCTCATTTGTTGAATCTACTCGTGTGCTATCTACTGTGAAATGTACTCACTAATTTGGAAACCTTCACGTAAGTGTATACAACATCTCACCCAAGTTTCATCGCTATCGGACGAATGGTATATGAACACATACGGGACTTGTTTGAAACGCTTCGCGCATCGTCACTCATTTGTTGAATCTACGCGTGCGCTACCTATTGTAAAATGGATTTACTAAGTCAGAAACCTTCCTTAGAGTGTACTCAACATCTCACCCAAGTTTCATCGCAATCGGTTGAGTGGTATATGAATGCATAGGAGACATACACACACACCCACAGACAAACTATCACGTAACATTGATTTTTATATATATAGATTTGTTTGTTAATCACTGCATGCTCTTCACATATTTATAACTACACCATAAACATTTAAGTAGATGGCCTCTGCCTATCTGCATTATTTTCAACTGACAATTGCCTCAAAATTTCATATACTTGAACCTATCACGTAACATTAATTATAATCATTTATTTTATTCACCTCGCTATAGCGAGAACCTTTAGATTCATCATAACTTCGTATTAGGCAACCCTACTATTTTATCAATGCAGTATCATTATTTATTCAACCTTGTATCAGTCACCTACCAAACGCATCTCCTCATGTTAGCATGTAAAGGGAAACCTCAGTGACGTGTGAGTGTTTAGTATAAATCTCATGATGTGCACACAAAAAGTGGCCCCTTAAGTGTAAATGAATCCCCTGTAATTTAAGCCTGTTCAAACCATAAATTGTCATCCAGGTTGTACCAATTCAAAGAACACAGCGACGTAACACGCTGAAAGAACCCTGTACTCAGATTATATTTTAAAGCATCCATATATTTATTTTTAAACCCTAAATATGACTGCATTAATCTCTCAAAAGAAAACTTAAAATTTACTATCCTAATAATCATGTCATGATATCGCATTTTATCTTTATGATTAACTTCTATTTCGATTTAAGCCCATCTGTCCAAATCTTAGTAACCACTACTCATTAACCACTACTTAAGAATTAACATGGTTTTCAGTACCTTTCGACCACCTCAGTCTTGGTTCCGCTGACACGTTTCCTGGGGGTTTGGGTCTACGTTCTTCCCTTTGAACATCCTCCCCTCTCGTCCTGGATCCAGCTCGCGACCCTCGGGGTGTCCATGGTCCTGGCTCGCCTTCGTTTCCACGTCATCGTAACAGCTTCCACATTACTAAACTTAGCTTGTCATCTCTTCGCTCGTAAAGTTCTGGACACAAAACTCGCACTGGTCTGTACTGATAGCCTTTATGTCCGTCCAGTACATCGCTGCAATCTTCATGTCGAATATGCGAAGTAATATCAACTTATGGCCGTGATAATAACTCTATAACGGCACAGGTTATATCGTACGCATCCACACCAGCCTGCACTCATAAGAGATTACGTCCGTCCTTGGCCTTGAATGTCGCTCTATATTTGGACTACACTCAGTTTATCTCTCATAGTTCACTGACCCTGGATACTCATTTGTCTGCTCGTCAAACAAAAGCACGTCGCTTCGTTCATATGTTCTGGGCGTCAATTATATCGCGCACGGCCCATACAGACCCGTACCTAGTAAAAGCTTGAGACACCACGTGTGTCTGCTCGCACTTCGTCGTACAAATGACTAGTGTCCCACAACATAATGCATTATGATCTGCGTTATAATATCACCTCGCCACATTCGGGTTTAGTATTCGTTAATACAGAGCTGTCCACGCAAGAAATAATACTGAGCCTTTCAGCTATGTCCCAAAAACTGTCGGAATACCACACTGGTTCCAAACGGCCACGGTACGACTGCTACTACACACTTGTTTGGAACTTCAGCGTGTGGCGACACAAAAATAAAGATGAACTTCGGCGTACGGCGACACAAAAGAAAGTGAACTTCGTTGTACGGCGATGCAAAATAAAGTGACCCGCTTCTCCGGTGTGACCTTTCACCTTGACTTTTCCTGGAGCTCATCAGCGCCCTCTGCACTTCTGGACCCTTCGCCTACAGTCGACCAAAGTATTATGTGCACTCGAGTTTGAAGGTTGTTTGTGAAGTAACCAATAGACCTACATAAAATCCAATAACGTCATCATTTTCGTCGTTCTATTTTGGGTTAGTTCATGTAGGTTTGGAATTTTTAATTTATATTTTAATATTCTTTATCGCAGTTGGAACACAAAATGTGCCCGTTTTTAAGCGTGTTTCAACCATGCGTCACATTTAAGAATTATTATCCTCAAAACCCCGTCATCAGATCGAATGCAAATTTTAACACAATATACATTGGAATGTTGTGTAACAGGTTTATTAATTTCAAAATTTTGTGTGTCCAAGGAACAAAGTTGTTATCATTTTTGTAAGGTAACTTTTTCTCGGCTCGGGGTGGTTGGAAAATATAGCTCTTGGTCGCGTTGCAATCCTTATACATCAAGAAGTTATGCTGTATGACTGTGAAATACGTAAATTATTTCACTTATTTTATATCGGTTTGTATTTGTTCGTGGAAATAATGCATGATTCACCAGCCAGCCGCTCGGGGGTAAGCTGTACAGCGTTGCTGAGAGGGAGCCCATCACTGCCGAGCGAGGCGAGGTCGTATTTCCCAGTTCAAATATAAACCGATATAAAATAATTGAATTAATTTACGTATTTTAAAGTCATACAGCATAACTTTTTGATGTATAAGGATTACAACGCGACCAAGAACTACATATTCCAACCACCCCAAGCCGAGAAAACGTTACCGTACACAAATGATAACAACTTTGTTTCTTGGACACGCAAAATTTTGAAATTAATGAACCAGTTATACAACATTCCAATGTATATTGTGTTAAAATTTGGATTCGATCTGATGACGGGTTTGTGAGATAATAATTCTTAAATGTGACACATGGTTGAAACACGCTTAAAAACGGGCACTTTTTGTGTTCCAAATGCGATAAAAAATATTAAAATATAAATTAAAAATTCCAACCCTACATGAACTAACGTAAAATAGAACGACGAAAATGATGTTATTATTGGATTTTATGTATGTCTATTGGTTACGTCACAAACAACCTTCAAACTCGAGTACACATAATACTTTGGTCGACAGTAGTCATGCTGTCGACTATGTCCATGACGTAAAAACATCAACCTCAGGTTACTTCCGCTTGCTTTCTTCCTCCTGCTATGCGACGTTGCCAGGGCTCTCAAAACCATGCGATATCGGTCACAGTACTGTGCCCATTTAGCAAGAAATATGCCAATCACAGTATACCAGCGTAGCTCAGTTCGGGATTTCGGGGCAGTGGTAAGTTCCCCCACTCTGTGACTCACATATTTGGATTAATTAGAGGATACACTTGCAAAAATAACAACAAAATCAACTCCTATTTAAACATATTTAATTAATAAAATTAATGGCGCTACAAACCTTTAAACAATTTAATTACTGACCCAAATATCAACTGCTTGTTCCAAATGAACAAGGGATCACAAAATAAAATAAACAAATATTGTATTCAAAACCTGTGGTTTCCACATAAACCATCAATTCTTACTTAGTCTCACTTCCATAAAGCACTAACATTAAGTTTACATAATTCTGAGCTCTTTGGCTCCATGCATTTACATTATTACGGTGTCATTCTTGTACACCTCAAACACAGTCTTTTTTTTTTATTTTCTTATTTCTCAAAAACAAATATATAATCATCTTTAAAAATCTAGGTTAATTATCTAACTCAATGTTTTTGGGCATGTCCACACATTCAGTTGTTATCATCTCTCTTTATTTCACAAATATATTAAGGTAATCAGAAAATCAATTGTGTACTCCAGAGCGTGAAGGTACTTGACACAGTCAAAAAACTATAGTTACTCCCGAACTCAGTTGCCTTCAATCAACTCGTGGAGTCCCATGTCCATACATTATTACAATAGGGATTGTTATTTATCTCTTATGTCTTAATAGACCATTATCATATAAGAAACTACGATCTGAACCGGCAAACGAAATATCTATCTTTAAGGACCTCGGTTCAACGCCCGGGTCGTTAACAACTTTAAACACTCCTGGTGTATTCGTTTCTCTTTTCAACAGGTTACGAGACGGTCTCTGTTCCATCTCGCTTTAAAAGAGCTAGTCTCTACTACTGGGGTGCGATTTATGACACGTAGGGCGGCGGAGACATCCCGTCTGACCCAACATTTAGTCGCTTATTTTCAAGGCTTTCAAAACAAACCTTTCCATTCTATCCAGTTCTGAGGAGACCAGGCTTTATTGTACCGTAACATTCAAACAACTATTCTTTGGTTCAAAGACCATTTTCATATCCTTGGCATTTATTAATTATGAGAGGGTCCTCATTGATCGGGAAGATTAAATACACATACGACGACGGAGAATTTCAGGGGCTTTTATCATAAGAAGATCCTGCATTCGAATCTCTTCAGGTGCCTCGGGAACTAATCCCGTACAGAGGACTTATTTCAAAATGCGATTTAGAGTCGGCCGTGGCCCATATGACATACGCTCAATAATACCATATATTAGCTCCCTTTTTAAATACATACACAATGCCTCGTGATACTAATGTCACAAAATAGAGGACTTACACAATTATCAATTCACTGCAATCAACTACCCTCCATAAGTAATGTACCAAGTATTTTACCACTACGCGTTCCTAGCGTGACACTTTAATATTATATTTGCGCTCATTATGCGCTATAAACCCGGCCGAAGCCGTCGGATTTTTTAAGAGCGTTAAAATCCCTCAGTATGCCTTCCTTCGGAGGGGAAGTAAAGCCGGCGGTCCCATGTCATAGATTTATGGCATGTTAAAGATCTTTCCACTAATTACACCTGTGTGAAACTAAATTGGATAGGTTAAGAATGTAAACAACGCTCTTTGGTTGCTACGTTCGTTGCCAAGAGCCGACTGCGGTGGCGTCTAGTAGCTAGTTCTGAACTAGGCCTAGTAGTCGTTGACGGTGGCGTTTGGCGGCAAAAGTAGGAACTATTTGAAAATTCAAAGTTGCAGTCCCTACTTGAATTAAAAAAACAGATACACACACTAATACAGTCATCACAATTAACACCGGTTATCAGACAGATTCTACACTCACCCAAAGTACACGGGGCTACATGACCGCATTGTCGCAGCCCCTAAACTAAGGAACCAACCAACCAATTATGCGCTATGCATTACTTTAAGCCGAAATGTCTTCCCAAGAACTGATAAAATCTCTTTAGTAACAATTCATATTATTTTAATTCACATATTAATCTTTCTGTGGTCGATAAATCGCTCCCTGTTTTAAAATATTCCAATGAACCTCATTTCTTACACATACGTTAAGGCTTAACGTTCTTATGTTCATATCAATTTATTTGATTTTTATTTAACATTTCCATATTTAATTATTATTATTATTATCTTTATTCTTTATACAAGCTCAAAAGCTATTTCTTTCATATCTCAACTTTACTTTATTTCAATGTCTTTTATGATAATTAAATGATATTTCGCTTGCTCTTATGACATTTGTTAAATACATTAACCCTTTATTCACATATTTCCTCTACGGGAATTATTCTTTACATAATTATTCATAATTTCTCTATTTATTTATTATTGTTCAGACCGTATTCTTGATTATTCATTATTCATTCATTAAAACACATCCCTTTCACTCAAAAACTCTGGTGGGTTTTGTACACAATCAATTTCTGACACCAAAATAAAAATGAATTTTGTACTTACATATTTTCAGATCATCCCATGATCTTAAATCTGGTGTGGTGTTTCATTTTTGGGGCCCACTTTGAACTTTTTACACCATATTGAAGGTATTCATCTTACGTAGAAACACTTTTTGACCTATATCTAGAACACTTAATATTGACGACATTTTTATATACTAGTGTGTCCCTTTTGAACACATAATAACACTAAAAATATTATCTAACACACAATCTTGATTATTTTACACTTCACAATTACTCGATCACTAGGCCGTACTTCTGAGCCTATCACACGTGATCTTCTTTAATTCCCGTCTCCAAGGGTGAGATTTATCTGATGTCGGCTTCCTATTCTGAAGAAATGCGAAAGTCCTGAAACATCTACTGTTCCCTGGAGTTCAATTCTGCTATTCCTATCCTGGATAACTGGCTATTTATCTAGCTTGAACGGCTTGTCTGTAGATCTGTCTATCGATCCTAACGAAAGTCTATATGGATCGAGGTCTCCTCTAAGACCTATAGATTTAGTTTCTAGCAGCTAGCACTTCTTGATTCTAGTACTATTAGAATTGTTCGCCTGATATCTGGAGCTAATGTTTATAGTCTCCTATCGTCTTTATTTGAACTGTTTTAACACTCCTACGTTCGAACCTTATTCTGTTCTTCCTTTTTAGGTTGCTTCAATTTAAATAGCAGTTTATCTGTCTGGTACGCTACTTCCGTGCGTTATGATCTGTTCGTTCGTACATTTACCGACCTATCGCCTTTAAGTCCGACGTTCGCAGCCTGCTCTGACTATATCTTGCGAATTTTCACTTTAACTTGTATACAGTCGGGCCTAAATCCTATAATTAGGATTTTCCTAATACTTCACTGCGGCGATACTTTAAGATTTCGTCTTGACCACCCCTTATGGAAGGCAAGCAAGTCGTTACTACTGTGACGCCTGTGGCTATTGGATCTTACTTCGGTGGTGTGAAACAGCGTTTTCTCCCCTCAAGGAGTACTGGTAGCTGTTATCGATGTAACGCAGAGTTACGTCCCCTCACGGACTGTCGGAATGATTACTTCTACGTCGTGGAGCAGCACTTCCCCTCACGGAATGCTCGTAGGACTGTATGCGATGTGACACAGCGACGTGCCCTCTGGCTGTCTGAATACTGCATGCGATGTGACGTGATACAGCGTTACGTCCCCTCACGGGCTCTCAGAATAACTGCATGTGCTGATATAACTTCACGTCCTCCTGGACGGATTCGTGATGCGTGATGCGTGGCGATACCCCTCGGGCCGTTCGAATACTGCATGATTGGCTTGGAAACGCCCGAAGCTTTATACTGTTTTACTACAAAAAAATAAGACTCAAGCCTTTCCTGTGGCCAACTTCTAAAATAATGGTGCCACAAATATAAAAATTATACCTTCCGAAAGCTCGTCTTCTCAATGTCAAATGATCTTATTGCACCTAAGAATCGATCGTGCAATTCGGAGATATTAATTAATTTCTCGTCCTCAATTGTGTGGGTGTTGCATTCTTTTTGCTCTCTCCCCTCCACAGAGGCTTAGGTACTTCCCCTATGACGTAGCCTTACGTCGGCAGTTTATTTCTGCACAATTATTACATGGTTTCTCTATACTGAAAAATCTCTCATTCAAAATAATTCACTGTACTGTGCTTGTTTACTCATTATTATGCTCGTAAACGTGTTAATTTTAATTATTCCTCTTATGGCGCGTATGCGACGTTGTCAATTTCCAGCCACGTCAGCTTGAATTCCGATTCAGGCTTCTCTTTCTATCACGGTGGAAGATTCCACTCAGTTATTAATACTCGTGACCGACCCTCTCTGAAATGTTGAGTGGGGTGATCTCATCTAAGGAGCATCTGTCCCTAGTCGCTTGCACAATGTTAAGCTATATTCCTGGCTTAAAATCTCTCTCCGTTCCTTTAGGAAACTATACTTTTCTTTCATTTCTTCCTTAAGGACATGGATTCGACCGTCATGGACCCTATGGCCCATGGGTTCATCTCTCCCCTCCTTAGGTAAATAAATTTTCGATAATTTTGAGGAAATTTATTTCAATTTAATTTGTATTTCCTTTCCGTCGAATCAATCATAACATCATCCGTATTTACTGTTGTTTTTACTTCTTTTAAGTCGTATCCGGTAATTGTGTAGGTCGGGTATGCTCTGTCCCTACCCTTTCTTTCTTTCTTTCTTTCTTTATTTGTCTGGACTTTAAGTTCCCAGAACCTCATTCTCCCTTACGGGTTTGGTCTATCCCTACCCGTTTCCTTATTTCATCATTTTCTTTTCTTAAATTGGAATTTTCTTCTTCAATAAATTCAATTATTTCTTTAATTTCCCAATATACTTTCTCCAATTCGCATTCGCACTCGATTGCTTGAGCTCTATTTTCTATTTCTTCCTTATTCTTGTCTATGTCAAAAGCGGATTCATCTCTAAATGTTTCCATGACCAGGGCTTGTTCATTTTCTTCATCAAAATCTTCGGGAGGGTAATATAATTTCAAATTTGCTGAATTCATGGTCACTTCGTGATCCGTTTCACAGTGCCGAATTCTATATGCGTTATTCCTCAAATCTCTGATTATCTGATATGGTCCGTGGTACATTTTCTGGAACTTCTTGTACACACGGTTCCCTGGATCCGAAATGGCTGGTCTTTTCACTAACACCATTTCTCCTGCTAATAATGGTCGATGATACCTCTTATGCCTATTTCTTCTCTGCCTCCTGTCGGCTTGAGCTTTTAGATGCTCAAAGGCTCTCCTAATTCGTACATCTCTTCCCGGCTGAGCGTCTGCTGGTCTAGGAATTACCAGATTCCAAGGTCTTTCTGGTTGCTCATTCCGATGTAACGTTATGGGTATCTCTCCTGTGGATTCATGGATTGTATTATTTATACAAAATTCGATAATATCCAAAATATCTATCCACTTCCAATTTTCTTCGGCACAGTATATTCTACAATACTTGGCCGTTTCTCTCATAACTCTCTCTACAGGGTTTGCCTCAGGATGGCGAATACTTGACAAAATTTGACGTATTCCAAGTCTTTCTAATTCTCGTCTGAACTCTACACTGGTGAAACAACTGCCGTGATCCGACAACAAATTCTCAGGTTTCCCCAGAATCGGTATCACTTTTTCTTTAAGTCGTTTTAACACCTGTTTGGTACTAGTCTTCTGTATGGGAGCAAGGACAACCATTTTAGTGAAGACATCCATAGCCACCATTATGTGTCGATTTCCTCTTCTTGCCTTTGGCAAAGGTCCAAAATTATCGATAGATATGATTTGGCCGGGCCTTTCAGGCAACAATGGTATAGGCTTCTGTCTCATCAAAAATGCATTAGGTTTAATCCTTTGACATAGATCACATGTCTTTAGCGTGTCCCTTACAGTTTCTCTCAGTCTCGGCCATATAAATGCTTCTTTCAGCATCGAGACTGTTTTGTCGACTCCCATATGTCCGAACGATCTATGGGCTAACCATACTATTTTCCTCTGCAAAATTGCAGGTACAACAATCCTTAATTTCGTATGGTCAGAGTCCACAAACTTATATAATAACCCATTATAAAACGTGTAGTCCTGTGCTATCTTCTCAGCTTCCGTATACGCTGGTGTTCCTCTTATCAAGCTTCCCTCAAGGAATGATATGAGCATGTTCATCCATGGATCCTCCCGTTGTCTTTGACTAATGCTTCTTAACTCATTAAGAGTACGCTGATCCCTGTCTTCCAAATCTATAGCCATTACTTCCTCTTCTATGGACTCTGGCTGTCTACTTAAGTAGTCTGGAACTATGTTTTCCTTTCCTGGGCAGTACTCTATCTTGACATCAAATTGTTGAATATATAAAGCCCAACGCATCAACCTTTGACTGGATAAATCAGTCTTCATCAAAAAGGTTAAGGCTTTATGATCCGTCCTTAGAATGACCTGAAACCCATATACGATCTTCCGCCAATATTGCAACGCGTGCAATATCGCTAACAGCTCGATCTCGCTGATCGTATAATTTTTCTCGCGTGGTTTCAGTCTCCTACTTGTGAAAGCTAGATAGTTCTTTTTATCAGGATTTTCCGGGTTCTCCTGATATAACATTGCCCCTATTCCAATCTGGGATGCATCTGTCTGAATGATAAATCTCTGATTAAAATCAGGATATCCTAGCTTCACGTAATTTAAGAGCATTTCCTTGGCCTCCACGAATGCTTTTTCTGCTTCCTCCGTCCATTTCCACTTGCCCCCCTTCTTCAGAAGGTCCTGTAGTGGTGCAACAGTTTTGGTGTATGATGGACAATGTCCTGAAAAGAACCCAATCAATCCCAAAAACTGGCGAACGTTCTTCACTTTCAAAGGCCTTGGAAAATCCCTTATCGATTCCAATTTGCATGGATTTGGTTTAACACCATCCTTGTCAATCACATGCCCTAAAAATGTCACTTGCCTTTGACAGAAGTTCGACTTCTTTAAATTTATCTTAAAATTTGCCCTTCTTAGGTCTTCTAATAATTTCTTCAAATTTTCTAAATGTTCCTCAATGTTCTCCGAGGTAAGCAAAATGTCATCTACGTATCGGATAGTGCACTCTTTCACTTCCTCTGACAGGTTTCGATCCAGCGCTCTTATTAATGCGGATCCTGCAGTCTTTAATCCAAACGGACATCTTCTAAAGCAGTATGTTTGTTGATCGAACTGAAATCCAGTCAACAAGCTGGTTTTCTCTTCCAGTTCGAGATGATGATACGAAGAAGTCATGTCAATATTTGTAAAAATCTTCTTGCCTTTAAATTTCCTCAGTATTTCTTTTATGGGTGGTGCCGAATCATTTTCTGGTATAATTTTTGCATTTAGATTTCTGGCATCTAAACACACCCTTACTGAGCCATCCGGTTTACTCACAATCACTAATGGACTAACATATGGTGTCGCCATCTTTTCTATAACACCTGCATTCATCATCTCCTGCAGTGTTTTCTTGGTTTGTGGGTAATGTTTTTCCGCAACCGGGTATGGTTTTTGTTTGAACGGTGCCCAATCGTTGACTTGGAACGCGTATTTAAAATTTTCAATCTTCCCTGGCTTGGAATCAAATACGTCCCTATAATCCAATAATAATTTCTTTAACTGTTCCTTAATTTCGAGGCTGACTTTAGCTTCCTCCACTTTTCCTGACAGGTTGGTCTCGAACTCATTTTCCACATTATCTTCGAGTTCTATGTTGAGGACTTCAAATATCTTTTCTATGTCCTTATAATCTTCCTCAATCACTTCTTCCATATGCCATACCTGTTCTGCTATTTTCGCATTCTGTTCCTGTAGGTTAATGTTTTGCTCATCCACATCCTCTCTTTGAATTCTAATGCAATTTTGCGCTAGGTCTATAATGACCTTGTTCTCACGGATAAAATCAATACCTAATATGACATTATACGGTAATTGATTTACCAGCAAAAAGCACTGCGAAATTTCAGCGTTACCCATGATTAAATCAATGTATACCTGAAATTTACATGTCAACGATTTTTCAGGGATAATTCCCTTAATCTTTACACTTGATGTGGGAATCTTTAGTACTCGGCCCCTTGTTTCCAATTCATTTAAAAGGGTTTGTGTAATTAAACTTATTGTGGATCCAGTATCAATCAATGCTCTGACCAGTAATCCTTCTATCCTAAGCATAATTATAGGTAGTTCTCTTTTAACAGGTGGGATTCCTTCCACATCCTCGTTAATTAATTCATCTGGTCTGGCTATCCAATTTACAATTTCTACCTCCTCCCCGCTCATGGTATGTTTCCACTTTTGACAATTTAAATTTGGAGTTTTTTTTTATCCTGAGGGCTCCCTTTTCCCTCATTCTTCAACTGAGCTTGTAGTTCCAAGCTTTGAGCTCCGTCTAGTCGGTCGGGTGATTTCCGGTTTTTGATTGCCTCACTCCAACGGACTTTTTGCCTATCAGGTTCATCTGGTCTTTCGTTCATATAACGAAGACTCTCCTGATATCTTTCTTCTATTTCGGCCCGATATTCATCATCCCTATCGTCTGGCCTTACATTCCTCCTGGGATAATTCTCCCATTTCTTTCTATTGTCCGGCCTTTGCTGGTTATTGTTATAGGGTCGGCTTTCCTGTTGCCTATAACCCGTCGTTCGAGGATTTCTTCCTCGATATCCTCCCCGGTAATATGGCTGTATCCTTCTAGGCTCCTGGTGCCCATACTCTCGATCTCGTCCTTGAGTATCCGTACTGGTGGACTGATTCCTGGTCGCTGGTTTTTCTCCAGTTTCCTGACTGCTGGCCATGTGTACTTGCTCAGTTTGTCTCTGATGCCGAGGTGTTACGTGCGAAGTCGTCATATCTAACTGACGTAATACGCTTTCCACTTCCACAGCACTTCTGGCTTTGGATGAGATTAACAGCCTCTGAATCTCATATGGAAGCTGTCTTGCAATGGCGGCACACAGGTCGTTTTCTGCCGGAGCAATATCCAGTTCGCGGAATTTACACAGCTGAGCGGTGAAAAATTCCGAGTATTTAGTAGGTGCATTGGTGCTGTACTTCCTAGAGTACAGATCTAGCCTTGAGTTTTCTTGGACATCTGCTGCCCAATATCGCTTTAAAAATGCTTCCCTAAAGCCTTCCACCGTATCAAAAGTGTATCTAAAGCTTCTGAACCAGGTGAGACAATCACCTGCCAACAGCTTTTCAATAGCTCTCAGTCTCCGATCCTGAGGAACCTTCATTTCATTTAGATACTCTGCCACTTCTTTTAGCCAGTATTTTGGAGTAATAGACATGTTATTACCCGTAAACTTTACTGGTCTATCCTCATTGGATTTAATAATGTTTATTATTTGGCCATTTGTCTGATTCGTGTACGGGGTTGACATCGCCATTGGATATCCTGGGATCTTATAAGGGCTCTCCCCTCCTAAGTCCCTCTCCGCATCTGTGCCAGGTTCACGAGAATCTGCCCATCCTGTTTTTGGAAACTCCTCCTGATTTTCGAATTCTAGCTTCCTTTCTCTTCGGGCACTTTCTTCATTTGCCATGAGTTGGATTTCCATTTGACTGTTCTTATGTTCCGTCCTCTCCAATCGGGATCTTAATTCATTCTGAATTCTTTCTTGATTCCTTTTAATCTCTTCCTCTTCCTTTTTGGATTGGAATTTCTCATCCCTGTAACTATCCCTGAATTCCTTTAGTTGTTCTTCTACCTCTTTCTTAAAGATCATGACCCTTTGGTCTATAATTTCTGGCTTAACGTCACCTATGGTCTCTAAGCCCTCTCGTATCTCCTTTATTTGCTTATCCACTTCTTTTCGTCCTTTGACCATATCTATTTTCATTCCTTCAAGCCTTCCCTCAGTCTTCTCTTGACTCTTATATAACTTCATCATTTCATCTTGGACCTGATTAATTTCCTTATTGGTTTTTCCTACATGAACCTTTAATGTTCCGATGGTTTCCTGAACCTCAATAATACCCTGACTTATTTCATTTATTTTATGGGTACTTTCCTTACTCTCGTTCTCTCGTTGTTTTCTTTCACTCTGGAGATGCCCCTCGTATACACCTAATCTTTGATCTATTTTCGTTTCGTATGTCTTCAGATTCTCATCTACCTGCCCGGTAAAATGATCAATTTGATCTTTCATCTCCTTAACATCCTTTAGATTTTGATTTTTCATCTCAGTTACCTCAGTCTGAACTACACCGATTTTGTTCTCGAGGGTCCCTACTTTTCCTTCAACCCCTTCAAATCTATCTCCTAGCTTATTCACGCTTTGTTTTTTTTCCTCCCGGGATGCCTTACAAATATCGCTGTTAGATTTTATCTGAGCTTCTAATTTTTCCCGCACACCTTGGATCTGGGTTACAAGTTTCTCCTCACATGCTTTTACATTTCCCTCCATATTACTCAATTTAGTTTCTAAAATTTCAAAATTTTGTTTACATGTATTTTGGGACTCTACCATATTTTTGTTCATAGTCTCTATTTGGACTTGCATTCCTGAGTAAAATCCTTTACTTTCCTCTTTAATTTCACTTAACTTGTCCCCCAGCTTAGTATCAAAACCTTGGAATTTGTCATTCATTATCCCTTCTAATTTCTCATTTATATTACTTTGTATTTTAATCTCCATGGCCTCTAGTTTAGTGTTCATATTAACACTATCAGTTTTTAGTGACTCCAAACTTAGATTCATGGATCCTAACCTTTGGTTATTTTCCTCCTGTTGGCTGTCCAATTTATTGTTTATAGATCCTAACCCTTCTTTATTTTCAGTCTGTTGTTTATCCAACTTATTCAAACTCTCATTTATGGATTCGAACACTTTGTTATTTTCATCCTTTTGGAGACTCAATATATTGTTTATAGCTCCTAACCCTTCTTTATTTTCAATCTGTTGGCTATCCAACTTATTCAAACTCTCATTTATGGATTCGAACACTTTGTTATTTTCATCCTTTTGGAGACCCAATGTATTGTCTATTGTTCCCCATTTATTGTTCATGGTCTCCCACTTCTCATTACTATCGGCTTTTATCGCCTCCAACTTCTCATTACTATCGGCTTTTATCGCCTCCAAAAGTTCCTGCCTCTCTACCCTATTCTCCTTTTTTGCATTTTCCGTACTTTGCGTACTTATTCTTATTATCTCGTCCCTATTCTTTTGGAAATGTTCATCCAAACACTCCTTTAACTCCATCATCGTCACCATCTTTTCTAATATAAAAATACAGTGGGCCACAAATGCCACCACACTAGTACATGCTTGAGAGATGATACTCTGAATCGGTGTGTCCCAATTTCTTTTAAAATATTACTTTGGTACGGGTATTCACTTACAACGTACCCTTTTACTACATTTATTCAATTTCATAAACCTTTATGGAAGTGTTTAAAATTCAAAATTTCGAAAAACCATTTTTTTTCAAAAATGAAAATTTTGATTTTTCGAGAAAACTCGGGTTTTCCCTAGGAAAACTCAGCCCTACGTACTGGGCGCCATGTTTAAGATGATTTGCTAGGGGGTTTAATAATATAATATATAATATATTCAGGGCTGCTCGGTATGAGTTTCCAGGGACCCATGCGGTCAGTTAATATTTTACGTTGTAGCTTTTCCTATCATTACTTTAATTTTACATGATATGACCGACTTAAGTGTTCCTCTAGTTATTAATCCAGCACAGTATTTATATATCCCCCTGTGCCCATTTAGCAAGATATATGCCAATCACAGTATACCAGCGTAGCTCAGTTCGGGATTTCGGGGCAGTGGTAAGTTCCCCCACTCTGTGACTCACATATTTGGATTAATTAGAGGATACACTTGCAAAAATAACAACAAAATCAACTCCTATTTAAACATATTTAATTAATAAAATTAATGGCGCTACAAACCTTTAAACAATTTAATTACTGACCCAAATATCAACTGCTTGTTCCAAATGAACAAGGGATCACAAAATAAAATAAACAAATATTGTATTCAAAACCTGTGGTTTCCACATAAACCATCAATTCTTACTTAGTCTCACTTCCATAAAGCACTAACATTAAGTTTACATAATTCTGAGCTCTTTGGCTCCATGCATTTACATTATTACGGTGTCATTCTTGTACACCTCAAACACAGTCTTTTTTTTTATTTTCTTATTTCTCAAAAACAAATATATAATCATCTTTAAAAATCTAGGTTAATTATCTAACTCAATGTTTTTGGGCATGTCCACACATTCAGTTGTTATCATCTCTCTTTATTTCACAAATATATTAAGGTAATCAGAAAATCAATTGTGTACTCCAGAGCGTGAAGGTACTTGACACAGTCAAAAAACTATAGTTACTCCCGAACTCAGTTGCCTTCAATCAACTCGTGGAGTCCCATGTCCATACATTATTACAATAGGGATTGTTATTTATCTCTTATGTCTTAATAGACCATTATCATATAAGAAACTACGATCTGAACCGGCAAACGAAATATCTATCTTTAAGGACCTCGGTTCAACGCCCGGGTCGTTAACAACTTTAAACACTCCTGGTGTATTCGTTTCTCTTTTCAACAGCTTACGAGACGGTCTCTGTTCCATCTCGCTTTAAAAGAGCTAGTCTCTACTACTGGGGTGCGATTTATGACACGTAGGGCGGCGGAGACATCCCGTCTGACCCAACATTTAGTCGCTTATTTTCAAGGCTTTCAAAACAAACCTTTCCATTCTATCCAGTTCTGAGGAGACCAGGCTTTATTGTACCGTAACATTCAAACAACTATTCTTTGGTTCAAAGACCATTTTCATATCCTTGGCATTTATTAATTATGAGAGGGTCCTCATTGATCGGGAAGATTAAATACACATACGACGACGGAGAATTTCAGGGGCTTTTATCATAAGAAGATCCTGCATTCGAATCTCTTCAGGTGCCTCGGGAACTAATCCCGTACAGAGGACTTATTTCAAAATGCGATTTAGAGTCGGCCGTGGCCCATATGACATACGCTCAATAATACCATATATTAGCTCCCTTTTTAAATACATACACAATGCCTCGTGATACTAATGTCACAAAATAGAGGACTTACACAATTATCAATTCACTGCAATCAACTACCCTCCATAAGTAATGTACCAAGTATTTTACCACTACGCGTTCCTAGCGTGACACTTTAATATTATATTTGCGCTCATTATGCGCTATGCATTACTTTAAGCCGAAATGTCTTCCCAAGAACTGATAAAATCTCTTTAGTAACAATTCATATTATTTTAATTCACATATTAATCTTTCTGTGGTCGATAAATCGCTCCCTGTTTTAAAATATTCCAATGAACCTCATTTCTTACACATACGTTAAGGCTTAACGTTCTTATGTTCATATCAATTTATTTGATTTTTATTTAACATTTCCATATTTAATTATTATTATTATTATCTTTATTCTTTATACAAGCTCAAAAGCTATTTCTTTCATATCTCAACTTTACTTTATTTCAATGTCTTTTATGATAATTAAATGATATTTCGCTTGCTCTTATGACATTTGTTAAATACATTAACCCTTTATTCACATATTTCCTCTACGGGAATTATTCTTTACATAATTATTCATAATTTCTCTATTTATTTATTATTGTTCAGACCGTATTCTTGATTATTCATTATTCATTCATTAAAACACATCCCTTTCACTCAAAAACTCTGGTGGGTTTTGTACACAATCAATTTCTGACACCAAAATAAAAATGAATTTTGTACTTACATATTTTCAGATCATCCCATGATCTTAAATCTGGTGTGGTGTTTCATTTTTGGGGCCCACTTTGAACTTTTTACACCATATTGAAGGTATTCATCTTACGTAGAAACACTTTTTGACCTATATCTAGAACACTTAATATTGACGACATTTTTATATACTAGTGTGTCCCTTTTGAACACATAATAACACTAAAAATATTATCTAACACACAATCTTGATTATTTTACACTTCACAATTACTCGATCACTAGGCCGTACTTCTGAGCCTATCACACGTGATCTTCTTTAATTCCCGTCTCCAAGGGTGAGATTTATCTGATGTCGGCTTCCTATTCTGAAGAAATGCGAAAGTCCTGAAACATCTACTGTTCCCTGGAGTTCAATTCTGCTATTCCTATCCTGGATAACTGGCTATTTATCTAGCTTGAACGGCTTGTCTGTAGATCTGTCTATCGATCCTAACGAAAGTCTATATGGATCGAGGTCTCCTCTAAGACCTATAGATTTAGTTTCTAGCAGCTAGCACTTCTTGATTCTAGTACTATTAGAATTGTTCGCCTGATATCTGGAGCTAATGTTTATAGTCTCCTATCGTCTTTATTTGAACTGTTTTAACACTCCTACGTTCGAACCTTATTCTGTTCTTCCTTTTTAGGTTGCTTCAATTTAAATAGCAGTTTATCTGTCTGGTACGCTACTTCCGTGCGTTATGATCTGTTCGTTCGTACATTTACCGACCTATCGCCTTTAAGTCCGACGTTCGCAGCCTGCTCTGACTATATCTTGCGAATTTTCACTTTAACTTGTATACAGTCGGGCCTAAATCCTATAATTAGGATTTTCCTAATACTTCACTGCGGCGATACTTTAAGATTTCGTCTTGACCACCCCTTATGGAAGGCAAGCAAGTCGTTACTACTGTGACGCCTGTGGCTATTGGATCTTACTTCGGTGGTGTGAAACAGCGTTTTCTCCCCTCAAGGAGTACTGGTAGCTGTTATCGATGTAACGCAGAGTTACGTCCCCTCACGGACTGTCGGAATGATTACTTCTACGTCGTGGAGCAGCACTTCCCCTCACGGAATGCTCGTAGGACTGTATGCGATGTGACACAGCGACGTGCCCTCTGGCTGTCTGAATACTGCATGCGATGTGACGTGATACAGCGTTACGTCCCCTCACGGGCTCTCAGAATAACTGCATGTGCTGATATAACTTCACGTCCTCCTGGACGGATTCGTGATGCGTGATGCGTGGCGATACCCCTCGGGCCGTTCGAATACTGCATGATTGGCTTGGAAACGCCCGAAGCTTTATACTGTTTTACTACAAAAAAATAAGACTCAAGCCTTTCCTGTGGCCAACTTCTAAAATAATGGTGCCACAAATATAAAAATTATACCTTCCGAAAGCTCGTCTTCTCAATGTCAAATGATCTTATTGCACCTAAGAATCGATCGTGCAATTCGGAGATATTAATTAATTTCTCGTCCTCAATTGTGTGGGTGTTGCATTCTTTTTGCTCTCTCCCCTCCACAGAGGCTTAGGTACTTCCCCTATGACGTAGCCTTACGTCGGCAGTTTATTTCTGCACAATTATTACATGGTTTCTCTATACTGAAAAATCTCTCATTCAAAATAATTCACTGTACTGTGCTTGTTTACTCATTATTATGCTCGTAAACGTGTTAATTTTAATTATTCCTCTTATGGCGCGTATGCGACGTTGTCAATTTCCAGCCACGTCAGCTTGAATTCCGATTCAGGCTTCTCTTTCTATCACGGTGGAAGATTCCACTCAGTTATTAATACTCGTGACCGACCCTCTCTGAAATGTTGAGTGGGGTGATCTCATCTAAGGAGCATCTGTCCCTAGTCGCTTGCACAATGTTAAGCTATATTCCTGGCTTAAAATCTCTCTCCGTTCCTTTAGGAAACTATACTTTTCTTTCATTTCTTCCTTAAGGACATGGATTCGACCGTCATGGACCCTATGGCCCATGGGTTCAGTACATAATTAAAAATCCAACACGGTGACCATCTAAAATATTTAGACGTTCTCAAGATATACGAATGTATCACAACATTTAAACTGAAATTTTGTATGTTGATAGAGGCAATTAACATGAGTGGGATATATGAAAATAGGCTGTATAGTTCTTCACGGAACTACTTGCTTATTTTGTTAGCGTATGGCTTTTAGTGCCGGGAGTGTCCGTGGACATGTTCGGCTAGCCAGAGTTTGTAGCTGCTTCCATGCGTACACCCATGGGGTGAGCTACAACTACCGCCGCGTGAGGAGTGTTGTCTAGGGAGGAAAGTTTGAATGTAAGGACAAGGAGTTGGAAGGTAGCGGCTGTGGCCTATATATAGGGACCAATCCCGGCATTTGACTGGAAGGAAGATGGGAAACCGCAGAAGACCATCTTCAAGGTTGTTAGCGGGGGGATTCGAACCTCCTCGCCTCCCGGATGTGAGCGACTGCCTGCAGCCACGCCGTAACAACCACGGCTAACTCACCCGGTTTTTACATGCTATAAATCTATCACATGCGGCCGCCGGCTTTACTTCCCCTCCGAAGGAAGGCATTCTGAGGGATTTTTAACGCTCTTAAAAAAAACCGACGACTTCGGCCGGGTTTGAACCCGCGACCTTGGGCATAGAAATAAAATTATCACACAAAACAGAATCAACAATGTATACATGTTGATAGGCCTGTTCCCTAGTTATCAATGTTACCTTTTTGTTTACGATGTAATAATTTCAAAACCTGTTTTTTATATATTTGACATTAGGTCAAATTTAGATTTAGTTTTTATATTATCTTTAGATTAAGCTTTTTATTACTATGCATTTCAATCTGTGTGAACTACCTAGTTTTAATGATTACATTTAGATATTAATACTTAATGTAGAAATATCAGGAAGCGTATTTTACTGTGTAGGTGCACTGTTATTGGGGCGCACACTGAGCCCTGTTGTGTAACGTCAACAAATAAATAAATACATAAATAAATAAACTACGCCACCGAAGCCGCCGCATGCTTGTATTTACTAGAGTGCATCAGGGATATGGATTTATAGGAATTATATAAAAATAACAGGGTATTATATATATATCTCTCAATTATCCTGTATTTATGTTCTCATTACATTTTCTCAGCTTCATAACAATCATCAGATATAATGACTGCGGCATTGCGGGCCCAGTCCATCAGCTCATCGCGCTCGAGACGACAGACTACCGGATTGTGAGAAAAATCTAACACCTGCAGACTTTTCAGATCTTTGAAAGCTTCAGTGTTTACTGCAGTGATATAATTACTACGAAGTCGTATGGATAATATTCCTGGAACACCTTTAAATGCTTTCTCGGGTATTTCTGTGATGTTATTATGGTCCAGAGTCAGTTCCTCCAATGAGGGGACATTTACCAGAGGTTCATTGGAGCTAAATTCCAGAAGATTATTTGATAATCTCAAGTATTTCAAATTATTACTATTCTTCAACAAATCTGGTTCAAGCTTCCTAATGTTGTTTCCACTCAGTTCAAGATTCTCGAGATATACTAAGCCCTCGAATACAGTCTTATCGATATCCTCAAGGCGATTATTGCTCAAGGAAATTGATTTAATATTGGGCATAGTTTTGAAGATTGGAACAGGCAAGTAGGTGATGTTACATGATTGTAAGGAGAGGTGTTGCAGAGCTTCAGCAATGAATAAAGGTTCTTCTTCAGGTATAATAAGAGGGTTCCTGTCAAGCTCAAGATTCTCAAGATTACTCGGGAAGGTATTGGGGTCTATTCTGGTTAAGAGATTGTTGGAAATCGTCAACTCTCGTAACTGCTCAAGTATTTGAAATGCTCCAACTTGAATGACAGTGATATTTCCTGCGTAAAATGTGATGCTCTGTAGCCTCGGGTGAGACACAAAGGTGTCATTTTGAAGCTCGGTCATAGCCACACCGATCATTACGAGGTGAGATATATTTGGCGACATGTCGTCTGGGAGAGACGTCAGGCGTCCATCTGTACACTTGACGGCGTCTTCGCTATAACACTCGCAGCCAGCTGGACATGAAGATTCGGCCCACGCGAGCGATAAAGCCATCGCAATTATAGCCACCGCGATACCCTGCGACAAGAAGGTTACTATTTTAATGTCTCTCGTGAACGAACAAAAGTACACGAAATTACATTATTTAAAAGAAAATTGCCCTAAGTTTGTACATGCCGTGTATCATTTATTTCACACACAATTCCTCAACAAATAATGAGCATGCCACATCAAACCATTGATCATTAGACACCGCTGAGTGTAAGCTAACTGCTTAACTGGTCTTAGCTCAGAAGAGACTAGATTAAAGTATTTTCGCTTTAGAGCATCAATAGCACCCTGTTTGAGAGACACACGCAGAGAGTGGCGGCAGCTGTAGATTCGCAGTTTAGTAAGTTGAAAACATGGTTTTATCATAATACGTCATTCAGCATTTACTTGATTTCCCGAATGTAAAAAAGGAAGGAAGGAAGCTTGTAGTTTAACGTGACTGTTAATCTGTAGATTATGAGCCACGGGACCTCCGTTTTACGTGGAGTACGAACCACAGGACATGGCATTTCACTTCGAAAATCTCACATGCGGACCCGCCTTGGTGAGAGGCATACAACCCGAATGTGAGAATGTGAACCGAGTATCTAATACTTTTACACATGCAAATCTGTCACTAATTTGCTCCATCAAAATATTGGCTCCCCTGCAACCAGTAAATAGGATGCCTCGGAGTTTTCTTTTCTGGCTTTGCCTATCGAACCATACCAAGGTGTGGTGGGACGACACAAAGAGTGTGTATTGCGATGCCTTAAAGGCAACCTAGGAACTCAAAATTATGTTCAACGGAAGGTGATACCCCGAAATCCCTATGGACATCTAAAATTTTATAATTTTAGCAAGGGGGCGAGCTAGAGGGTTTTGAAATTGAGGCTTAGAAGAAAATTGGCTCGCGGTTATTTTAAAACCATAGGTTAATATTTTTCCAGCGCGATGACCTACAGTTTTCATGAGCTTGAAAGGTTCCTAAAAATACATTATTTTAACATTTAATCTCGAGAAGGTGTTATAGGAATCATTCGAGGTATTAAAGAGGTAATGCCGAGATATATGGATGTACGTATAATGAAGATAAACGTGAAAGTTTACATGAATCAAAGAGACACTTCTACGTAACCTAGGAGCTTAAAACATGGCATAAAGGAAGCTGATACAACCAAGATTTCTAGAAAAATCAAAAGTTCCCAAAGCACCACGGGGGTTAAATATGGAAGGGGTTTGAAATTAGAGTTCATTAGAAACAGTACGCAACAGTAAGCATCTTTTCAACCAGTTAGTAACTTTTTTCACATGCAACGACTTATAGCTTATTTGAGTTTAAAAGATTTGTAAAAGAACAAAATAACTTTTAACAACAAACCCCGAGAAATGTTGTAGAAACCCTTCGAGATATCAAGGAGGTAATGACGTGGTGTATTTGTTTCAATGTTCGTTAGTAGTCTGTAATTAATTATTGTAACCAACCGGAAGGGCACGCAACATCTAAACATGCCTGACAAAGTGTTAACGCATGCGTTGTGTATGGACAAGGGCTATGTTGCTCGTATTAATGCTCATTGAAGAGCCGAGCACACTGAAGCTGAGTGCCTAGGCCAGCTCTGAACGTGCCTGTCCTGCCAAGAGATCTTGTCGCGCACGTCTCTCTCGAGGTTTGTTTGGCACTCAGTTTCAAAAGGCTAAGTGTTGAGACTGGGCTGTTCGAAAAGACAACAAGTCATTTGAAACACTATAAATATAGGCTAATAATTTAATATTTCCATTAGTAAACATATAATGCGTAAATATTAAAAATAGTTGACGTTTTTACCCCCTCTTTTAGCCTATTTTCATTTATGAAAAAAGTAGGCTTATGAGATCACCTTTTGTCTGTGTGTCTGTCTGTGTGTGCATGTGTGTGTGTGATGGTGTGTGTGTTGGATGGAGGTTTGTGTGCCCCCCTAATAACTTCTAAACGGCCGGAGCGATTTCAATGAAACTCGGTAAGTTCATAGCACTATTCCGGGCAACTCCGACCGTGCCCTTCAAATTTTGTTACGTCTCACCAATCCAACATGGCGGTTGTGCGAAATATTTCACCAGCATTCAATATCTCCGAAACTATTACCGATATCACCCTGGAATTCTGTACGGTGATAAAGGGAACTACTAGAAGTTCACCTATGTGACATTTGAAAACCTGGTAACTACAAAACCAACATGGCGGCCAAGCGAAGTTGCCACTTTTAAATAGACGTTTCTCGCGATTTAACCAACCAAACGCAATGAAACATGGTACAGTATATGTTTATATACATTGTGATGCACCGACATCTAACTTCGTTCAATTGTTTATTTAACCTCAAGATGGCGGCTGTGCGAAATATTTCACCGGCATTCTATATCTCTGAAACTATTACCGGTATCACCATGAAATTTCGTAAGGAGATAAAGAGCACTACTGAAAGTTCATCTACGAGACTTTCAAAAACCGGTTAACTACAAAACGAACATGGTGGCCGAGCGAAGTTGAAAGTTTTAAATAGAGTTTTCTCGTGATTTAATGATTCAAACGCAATGAAACTTGGTACAGCAAATGCTTATACACATTGTAATGCACTGGTATCTAATTTAGTTCAATTGTTTATATAACCTCAAGATGGCGGCTGTACGAATTTTAAAATTAAGTTTTTATTTCTTGTGACGTAATCATGCGATCGAAATGAAAGTTTGAATAATGAACCTACGCAATAATTTCCTTTAATAATACATGCCTATACATATAACAATTCAACATGGCGACCATCCAAAATATTTAGGCGGTTCTCAATATCTATTAATCTACTACAGCAATCAAACTGAAATTTTGTAAGTGTATAGAGGCTATAAGCATAAGTTAACCTATGGGACGTTCAATAACCTGCCGAGCACAAAACCAACATGGCGGCGACGCGAAATTTAAGTATTCAAATTGACGTTTCTTGCGTTTTAACCATTCGAGCGCAGTGAAACTTGATACGGTATATGCTTATACAAATTTTAATCGACTGGCATCTAATTCATTTAAATTATTTTCATAACCACAAGATGGCGGCTGAGCGAAATTTCAAATCCCGCTTTAATTTCTTGTGTCCTAATCATGCGATTGAAGTCTGAATAAAACACCTACACAATAATCTTCATGTAATCTATTATATAAAATCAAGTGTCCTGACTGACTGACTGACTGACTGACTGACTCATCATCGCCCAGCCAAAACTATTAAAGTTAGAAACAAGAAATTGAGGGGATATGTTCGTTGTAAGTCGAAAACGCCCACTAAGGAAGGATTTTTGGATATTCAGGTTCTAATGGGGTGTTAAGGGGTACACCTGCATTTCATTGAATAACAATATCTCCGGCTTGGTTTCATTGAGGGATGTGATACTCGGCATATAAACTCATCACCAAAACTAAGAAGACACATGTCTGAGGGGTTTTCGATGTGGTGTATATTAAGAGGTGAAAGGGGGTGAAAAGTGGGGGTTGAAGGATTCTTAACGGAGCGTGTATCTCTTAAACGACATGGGCGAGGAGTTTGAAACTCAGCGGAAAAAATCAGCTTAAAAAAATAAGTGAATAGGTGTTTGACCGTTTTTTCATTAATCCAATTTAAGAGGCCCATGGGGAGGGGTGAAATTCTGGGGAAGAAAAACAGGAAAGAAAGTGTCCTAACTGATTGACTGACAGACTCACTCATCAAACTCAAGGGGAAAACTGCTTAAAAATAAGTAAATAGGTGTTCGTCAGTTTTTTCATGAACCCAATATAAGGAGTTCATGGGGAGGGGTGAAATTCTGAAAAAAGTAAATTGAAAGAAAAAGTCCTGACTCACTCATCATCGCCCAGCCAAAACATTGAAGTTAGAAACATGACATTTTGGGGGATATAATCATTGTATGTCACAACCGTTCACTAAGGGAGGATATTCGGATATTCAGGTTCTAAGGGTGTCTTAACGGGGTTAAACCTGCTTTTCATTGAATAACAAAAACTCCCGATTGGTTTCAATGGGGAATGTGATACTCGGCATATAAACTCATCATTAAAAATAAGAAGTCAAGGATTCCTAACGGAGCGTGTATCTCTTTAACGACATGGGCGAGGAGTTCGAAACTCAGCAGGAAAAAATCAGCTTAAAAGATAAGTAAATAGGCGATCGACCGTTTTATTTTCATAAATCCAATTTAAGCGGTCCATGGGGAGGGGTGAAATTCTGGGGAGGACAGAAAAGAAAGTGTCCTAACTCATTGACTGACTCACTCACTCTTCAAACTCAGGGAGAGAAAACTGCTTAAAAATAAGTAAATAAGTGTTCGACAGTTTTTCTTTTCATAAATCAAATTTAAGGGGTTCATGGGGAGGGGTGAAATTCTGAAAAAAAATTGAAAGAAAATGTCCTGACTCACTCACTCACTCACTTATCATAACCCAGAAATAATTATTGAAGTTAGAAACATGAAATTTTGGGGATATGTTCGTTGTTTGTCAAAACCGTACACTAAGGGAAAATTTTCGGATATTCAGGTTCTAAAGGTGTCTTAAGGGGTTTAAACCTGCATTTTATTGAATAACAATATCTCACGAGAGGTTTCATTTGTGGATTTGATACTCGGCATATAAACTAATCATTAAAAATAAGCAGACATATGTCAAAGGGTTTTTCGATGTGGTTTGTTATTACATGGTGTAAGGGGTGAAAATTGGGGGTTGAAGGATTCCTAACGGAGCGTGTATCTCTTAACGACATAGGCGAGGAGTTTGAAACTCAGCGGGAAAAAATCAGCTTAAAAATAGGTAAATCGGTGTTCAACCGTTTTTTCATAAGTTCAATTTAAGGGGCCAATGGGGTGGAGTGAAATTCTGGAGAAAAAAAAGGACAAACGGTGTCCTAACTGACTGACTAACTCACTCACTCATCAAACTCGGGGGAAAAAGACAGCTTAACATATAAATTAATAGGTGTTCGATCGTTTCTTCATAAATCCAATTTAAGGGGCCCATGGGGAGGGCGTAAAATTCTGGTAAAAATAATTGAAAGAAAATGACCTGACTGACTCACTCACTCATAATCGCCCAGCGAAAACTATTGAAGTTGGAAACATTTAATTTTGGGAATATTTTCGCTGTATGTCGAAAACGTCAACTAAGGAAGGATTATTGTTTATTCGGGTTCTTAAGAGGTGTTAAGGGGGCAAACGTGCATTTCATTGAATAACGATATCTCATGAGCTGTTTCTTTGGGGATGTGATATTCGGCATATAATCTAAACATCAAAAATAAGCAGACATATGTCTAAGGGATTACCGATGTGGTGTATATTATGAGGTGAAAGGGGTGAAAATTGGGGGTTGAAGGATTCTTAACGGAGCGTGTATCTCTTAAACGACATAGGCGAGAAGTTTTGAATTCAGCGAAAGAAGCCAGCTTAAAATATGAGTAAATAGGTGTTCGACCGTTTTTTTTTCATAAATCCAATTTAAGCTGTTTATGAGAGGGGTGACATTCTGGAAAATAAATGAAAGAAAATATCCTGACTTACTCAATCACTCATCATTCCCCAGCCTAAATTATTGAAGTTAGAAACATGAAATTTTGGGGTTATGTTCGTTGTATGCCGAAAACGTCCACTAAGGAAGAATTTTTGGATATTCAGGTCCTAAAGGGGTGTTAAGGGGGTAGACCTGCATTTAATTGAATACGATTATCTCCTGATTAGTTTCCTTGGGGTATGCGATAGTCGGCATATAAACTCATCATTAAGTGTAAGAAGACACATGCCTAATGGTTTATCGATGTAGTGTATATTATGAGAGAAAGGGGTGAAAAGTGGGGGTTGAAGGATTCCTAACGGAGCGTGCATCTCTTAAAACGACATAGGCGAGGAGTTTGAAACTCAGAGGAAAACAATCAGCTTAATAAAGAATAAATAAATAATTAAATAAATAGGTGTTCGACCGTTTTTCTTTTCATAAATCCAATTTAAGGGGCCCATCGGGAGGGGTGAAATTCTGGAAGATAAACTTCCACTAAGGAAGGATTTTTGGATATTCATTCTCATCGACCAACCAAAACTATTAGAGCTAGAAGAATGATGTTTTGGGGATATGTTTGTTGTGTGACGAAAACGTCTACTAAGGAGGGATTTTTGAATATTCATGTTCTAAAGGGGTGTTAACGGGTTTAAACCTGCATTTCATTGAATAACAATATGACACGACTATGACGCGAGCGAAGCCGCGGGTACCTGCTAGTAGTACATAAATCTAAGGCCTATAATATAAAAATCCAACATGGTGACCATCCAAAATATTTAGACGATTCTCAATATCTACGAATCTATTACAGCAATCAAACTGACAATTTGTATGTTGATAGAGGCAATTGATATTAGTAGGATATATGAAAATAGGCCATTTAGTTCTTCACGGAACTACCTGTTTAAATGTCCAAATAGACCTTGCCTAAACTAAGTAGCCGCACCTGGTGGAGACAAACTCCCAGTGAGCACGAGAGGAGAGTCCAAAGATCAGGAGACCTAGGTGAAGTTTGCTGACTTGTTCCTACATACAGAGCATGAGGATATCCTAGTAACCAATGCGGAGACTGAGTTGCTTAATAGTCATTCCTAATTGCATCATGTCTCATGATTCCTGTGACGTGCTTTGAACTCGCAACCATACGCTATAGTACAGGACAGCTGCACAGAAAAAAAAACACCTTTTGTTCCAAAAACTGTGCTATGGTTGGCTATTTGTAAATCGTTAGAAAAGCACAAAAAAGCTTAACTCTGAATTTTAGAATAATTTGCACGATTATTTTTTCGGAAAATTCAAAAAACATTTAAAAGCGTTTTTCTCTGAATCGACGTATTTTAAAGAAAAGTTATATAAACAAAAAATGTAGAGGACATTGTCACCTACAATTCGTCTCATTGAGGTCATGCCATACGTTTTGAAATGCAGAAGCTAAGTGGCGCCAAAATTTCCAAAAAAGTGTTTTTTCACTTTTTTTTTCCTAGAAAAAATGTTTTGTTCACAAAAGAGCGAATCAGAAATTTTTTCCTCTCAAAATTGTCTACTACATTTATTGAAACATTTTTTTCCTCCGCCTTATCGTTCCAAAGATATAGTCTGCCGAAGTGTGAAAATTGTACTATTCAGATGGCACAAAGGTTAATATGTGTACAGTTATGATTGATACGTTGCGATTGAAATAGATGTGATTGAGATAATTAACAAACACAGCCCGCCTCCTGTTTGACCGAGCCTTAGGCAGCTGTCCGACACCGGTCCCTGTCTAAAATATGCCCACCGCTCTCTCCGCAGTAACAATAGTAGCCTTGACTACGCAGCGTTGCATTTGCTGCGCTATAACTTTGGAACGGTAAGTCGGAGGAAACAAACGTTTAAATAAATGTTGCAGACAATTTTGAGAGGAACAAATTTCTTGTACACTCTTTTGTGAAAAAATAAAAATTACTTTTTCTAGGACAAAAAGTGAAAAAACACTTTTTTGGAAACTTTGGCGCCACCTAGCTTCTGCATTTCAAAACGTATGACATGACCTCAAGGAGACGAATTGTAGGTGGCAATGTCCTCTACATTTTTTGTTTAAAAAACTTTTCTTTAAAATACGTCGATTCAGAGAAAAACGATTTTCAATGTTTCTTTGAGTTTTCCGACAAAACGTGCAAATTATTCTAAAAATCAGAGTTAAGCTTTTCTTGTGCTTTTCTAACGATTTACAAAAAGCCAACCATAGCACAGTTTTTGGAACAAAACCATTCCAGCTGTACTGTACTACTAGGAGATGAGGAGCATTAATACTAACATTGAGAATTTCCAAGGGAAATGCGTGGGTCATGCACAAATAAGCACAACCTTGACTAGTCAACTGATGGGAAAATGTGTGCCCATAGCATGACACAGCGGGCACCGCTCTATACACGGCGCCCCCGAATCTGAACTTCCTGTTTATGTGTTGGTTTATTTATTTATTTTGTTTATTTATTTATTTATTTTGTGAAACCACCGTCGGGGAAAATTAAATGCCAAGGAAGAATTATAATTGAAGAACAGAATGTCTTCTTACAAAACCAACAAACCCCGTGTCACTTATCTCTTGAAAGGTCTTGGCCTACCAAGCGATCACTGTCCAGGCTTATTGGTCTACAGAATGTAGGGTGACCCGTGGTCAGCGCGTTGGGTTCCCTCGGCTGTTAATCTTGGTTTTCTTGACCTGGGCTGTGCCTCTCTAATCAGACAGCTACTCAATTGCCCATACGATGCTGAGTGCACCTCATTCCAGCCTTCACGTCAGTTTCAAAATTCTCTGACGGAGCCGGGAATCGAAACCTGAGCCTCCGGGTGAGAGGCAGGCATGCTGTCGCGACACCATGGGAAGGTGATTGTGGTCATAGGTTTGGAACCATCCCGGCATTTTCCTGAAGGAGAAGTGGGAAACTACGGAAAGCCAGCTGAGGTGTGAATAAAATCCATTCTTCTTATAGGTTTTGAAAATTATTCGCACACACTCTCTGTATAATATTAATTGCTCATCCTCCCAGCTCGGCTTCAACCACGGACTCTGCGAGGGATCATTCCTCTACCGTCGCAAGGAAGGTGGGGATGGTGACAAGCCGATCACCTGGGCGACCGCTAACTCGGGTCTAATAGGAACCTTCCCGGCATTTGCCCGGTGATGAAAATGGGACGGCTGAGGTGGGACTCGATCCCACGCTCTCCCGATGCCGCGCGGCATGAGCTAGTGCGTTAGCGAGAGAGGACTAATGCTATTTTTCCGTTGCCAGGCCCGAGCACCGATCAGATCTCAATAGTGGAGAGTATGGCAGAGATGCTAGACCGGGTAAGTCCTATCCCAACAGTTAACTCGGCTGGTCGTTGCTCGCTCATTGTAACAAGGGGGAAGAGGGGTGGACGATGACATCCGAGATTTGCCTTCTACTGCCGATACCATGCATCACAATGTTATTTGAGCGTTAGTGCGACATTTGAGGTTCTCTCTCGCCCACGGGTAGCCCATAGATTGCCCGGTTCTGTTCTCGTGAAGTTTTTCAATTTAGTTGGTTGATTCCTCAGTTCAGGGACTGCGACAACGCGGTTATGTAGCCTCGTGTACTTTGGGTATGTGTAGGATCTGTCTGATAACCGGTGTTAATTGTGATTGCTGTGTGTGTTATCTGTAATTCAGGTAAGGACTGCAGACGATCAATTTCAAGTAGTTCCTAATTTTGCTACCAAATGCTACCGTCCACGACACCTAGCTGTGAACTTGGCCACTAGATGCCACCGCAACCAGCACTTGGCGGTGAACGTTGGAACTAATATAGCGTTAATCAAATGTAACCTACAAATGTTAGCTTCACACATGTGTAGTTAGTGGAAGGTTCTTCTGCATGCCATAAATCTATGACATGGGCCCGCCAGCTTTACTTCCGCTCCGAAGTAAGACATACTGAGGAATTTTTAACGCTCTTAAAAAATCCGACGACTTCGGCCGTCTTTTTTTTCTCAATTTAAACTCGAGGTGAATGTTGGTTGGTTGGTTCTTAAGTTCAGGGGCTGCGACAACGTGGTCATGTGGCCCCGTGTACTTTGGGTGTGTGTAGAATCTGTCTGATAACCGGTGTTAATTGTGATGACTATTAGTGTGTGTTATCTGTTTTTTAATTTAAGTACTGTGACTTAGAATTTTTCAAATAGTTCCTACTTTCGCCGCCAAGCGCCGCCGTCAACGACTACTAGGCCAAGTTCAGAACTTAGCTACTAGACGCCACCGCAGTCGGCTCTTGGCAACGAACGTAGAAACCTAAGAGCGTTGTTCACAATTTTAACTTATCCAATTTAGCTTCACACAGGTGCAATTAGTGGAAGGTTCTTTAACATGCCATAAATCTATGACATGGGACCGCCGGCTTTACTTCCCCTCCGAAGGAAGGCATACTGAGGGATTTGTAACGCTCTTAAATATCCGACGGCTTCGACCGGGTTTGAACCCGCTATCTTGGGCATAGAAGCTCAGCATGCATGTTCTCTGGACTGAGGCATTCGTGACGAATAAGCTACATCATTTTTACCAAGCACGTGTATGCCGTCATATGTTGTATCAAGCTGTCCTTTACCCCACCCCACCTCTCTTGTGCAACACCCAGACCAAATAGCCATCAGCAGACACTGACCTGTTTTTTTTGTCGTGTAGCCTACCTGCGCGTCGGAATGAGAGATGGAATGGATGAAGATGAATGAAACTGGGCAAGGATGAGGAAGGAAGTGGCCGTGGCCTGTCAGAAGGTACTGTCCCAGCATTTGCCTGGTGTTGAAAATGGGAAACCACAGAAAACCATTTCAAGGACAGCCGACGGTGGGGCGCGAACCCACGCGTCTACCGAGTCAGCAGAGAGCTTGGCCCCTTGACCTAACGCAGCGCTTTAGCCCGCGTAGCCACTACTCCTGATGAGAAGGGAAGATTCAGCCCTCTTTGTACCTGTGGAGCCATACACACAGTGGTCAACATTTTAACCGAGTGTGTGCATCTTGCTGATCTAGGAAGGGACATTGCTGTTCATGATACGCTCAATCGCATATTAGCCATTACATGGTAGCTGCTGATCACGTCGTCCACATTATGGTAGGGCCAGCAATATAAATTGAGAAGAATAAGGTGACTCAAATGATTAGTTATTTCTTGAAAAATTTATTTTTTGGATTCTGTTTATTGTATTTTTTATTTTTTTTATTAAAACATACTAGTAGACTACTCTATTGTTAATCAGCACATTTTTCAAATATAATACATAAATGGATTCACATTTGACATGGTTTATTTCAGTTCCTTTTGTCATCTACTGCAGTCTCCACGCACGCGCACTCGGGTCTCGCTGGCCCACTGCAACAGTTCATCAGTTGAGGACTCACACACCAAGGGGTTGTGTGAAACATCTATGACCGACAGATTATTCATACCTCTAAATACATTCACATTTACCTTACGAATATTATTACCGCCCATGTACAACTCTATGAGTGCTGGTGTACCTTCAAATATCCTCTCTGGTAAATCAGATATATTGTTATAGTCCATTGAGAGCTCCTGAAGAGAATAAGAGCTAATGAATGGTTCATCCGAACTAAAGGCTAGGAGATTACCAGATAATCTTAAATGTTTCAAGTTATAGTTGTTTTGAAAGGAATTTGGATCTACAATCTTTATTGTATTTTCATATATTTCAAGGCGTTCAAGGTTTTGTAAGCCATCAAATACACCCACACTGATTGTCTCCAGTAGGTTGTAGCTAAGTAACAGTTCTTCTAACCGAGGCATGTTCTTGAAAATGACAGACGGAAGTTGAGTTATGTGACATGAGGTAAGAGACAGGAATAGAAGGCTGTCAATGTTAAATAGCGGGTCATCCTCAGGTATTGTCAGTGGATTGACATCAACTTGAAGAACCTTCAGCGAAGATGGAAAGGTGTTGGGATCAATGTTTGTCAAATTGTTTCCTATGAGGGAGAGCTCTATTACGTTTTCCAGTCCATGGAACGTTCCCGGTTCAATCAAAGAAATGTTGTTGCTGTCTATTGATATTATCTCCAAATTGGCCAAGTTTCGAAATGTGTCATTACGGAGTTGCGTCAGATTGTCTCCAGTGATGGTGAGGACGACAAATCTACCTGCCAGCTCGTTTGGAAGATCAGTCACTGAGGAGTTCCAGCAGAACGCAGACTCTTCGTCAGAGCATCTACAGCCGGGCGGACACGAGGACGACTCGGATTCGATCAACTGCGGCAACAAGTTTAGTACGAGCAGCGCTCCCTGCGACAGACACGGACATGTTTTAATGGTTGGGGAAAAAAAAGGAACAAAATACATGTCAAATTAGATGTTTCTAACAGTAGATTTGTTTGTTTTATCGTTAACTTGGCATAGGCCTAATTAGTTAACCGACATTTCGCCCTCTAAAGTAGAGGTAGCTGGTATGTGTCTTTGATTATGATTTAGACGCTGATGTGAGTTTGAACATGATTTGGAAAGTTATGTGAGTTTGATTATGATTTAGAAACTAATGTGATTTTGATAATGATTTAGAAGCTGATGTGAGTTTTATAATTATTTAGAAACTGATGTGAGTTCGATCATGATTTAGAAACTGATATGAGTTTGATCATGATTTGGAAACTTATGTGTGTTTGATTATGATTCAGAAACTTAGAAAAACGGATGAGAATGATATGAATTGGAGTAGTCATGTAGGATGTGTAGTTCCTAAAGCTCACAAATCTCTGCACTTTGTAATGAGGATATTAAAAGGAAGTAGTACCTATACTAGAGAATTAGGATATTTGTCACTTATAAGAGCTATTGTGAAATACGCCTAGGTGGTTAGTGATCCATATCAAGTAGAGCTCACCAATGAGTTGGACATGGTACAAAGAAAGGTCTCTAGATTTGTGCTCAGTGACTTTAACCCCAGGAGCAGTGTGGCCCGTTTGTTTAAGTTTCTTGGGTGGGATTCACTTGAGGCCTACATACAGTGACTCTCTCTCACGACTCGGTCAGCCGGGCCGGGCCGCCCAGCTTACCTGTCTCCCGTTGACTCATCACTACCCGCTCGGCATAACATAGCACTTCGCTAACGTTATCCGTGCAAGACATGAGATAACAATTAAAATTAATAAAATAAACTGCTACTACCTCATGACAGGATATGTTATAAATGTTCTCCTCCTACATCCACACATTTACGGCATCGTCTTAGGGAACTCCGATTCACACGCATATGTTCGTCCTTCGTAATTGAGGCTATTTCTCTCCGGATATGTTAATATTTTTCTCGGACGAAGCTTGGTTTGACGAGGCAGAATAACAGATATTGGAGTAGAGAAACGCCCCATCGCATATACGAAATTCCTCTACATAACGAATGGATCGGAGTATGGTGCGCAGTGAATGGATACATTATTACAGGGCCCATCCTTTTTCATGGCACAATTAATGCACAAAGGTACAGGGAAAATATACTCAAAGCATTTTTTGACGAACTGACTGCCACTAACTCTCGAAATGGATATATTCAGCAAGACTCTGCCACCGCGCATACAGCTCATGACACATTAAACTTAATTGAGGACATGTTTGAATACCGTGTAATTAATACGGACTTATGGCTGTCACGGTCCCCATATTTAACTGTTTGAGACTTTTATTTATATGGGTGCTTAAAGAATAAAGTGTATGCAAGAAACCTTCACACGTTGGGCGAACTGAAAGAACATATCCAGAGAGATATAAAGCCTCAATTACGGAAGACGAACTTATGCGTGTGAATCGGAGTTTCCTAAGACGATGTCGGAAATGTGTGGATGTATGGGGAGAAAATTTTCAACATCTCCTGTCATCAAGTACGAGCTTATTTAATTAATTGTTATTTTCTTAATTTTAATTGTTATCTCATGTCATGCATGGATAGAGTGAGCGAAGTGCTATATTATGCCGAGCGGGAAGTGATGAGTCAACGGGAGACAGATAAGCGTGGCGCGCCGGCCGGCCGAGTCGTGAGAGAGACTCGCTGTATTTACAAGCACCCTGTCAACAACGGGTACGCACAGGCAGTAAGTGAATGTAAACCTTATAATATTGTCTTAAGCAGTCCAACTAGCGTTGTTTTCTGCAAGGTCAATATTCCTTTGCTTGCAACCCATATAGTAGGGAATCGATGCTGAACCCTATTAATTTTCCCTCATTGTGACTACAGACTAATACAAGGGGAAAATAATAGTGGTATATTGGCTCTCAAGGCCAGTGAATTAAAACTCAGCTGGGAAAATAATAGTGTTCAGTACCGTTTGCTTGCAGTGCATTAGTACCATACAGGATGCAGGTTGATAAACATCGACCTTCCTGATAACACGCTGCAATAAACAATATCATTAGGAGCAGATGATTCGCCTGATGTATTTATTAATACAACTATATTTATCTTTCTCTAATACAAAGTAATGTTAACCTTTGAAAATAGCGATGGTATCTGTGCCAGCGCTGCCATTATCAATGTAATGGTCTGCTCACGCGCATCCTGCCAGCAAGGTCAGGTCGAGGTGATGTGGAATAGCTAAAGTTACTACCTGTTAGGTTATTTAGCTCATGGCCTACTTACTAGGCCGTATTCTGCTGAGAACTGCAGAATATAGCAAACTTGGTGGTGGCGGTTGTTAAACAATACTATGCAATCTTAAGCTTGGGAATTGTGTAGGCCTATATTACCAGCATATGTGTCCATACGATTCAATCCTTCTTTTCCTTATGGTATCTGAAAGTCTCTCCGACTTTACATA
Organism: Meconema thalassinum; assembly: GCA_946902985.2. NCBI lineage: Eukaryota > Metazoa > Arthropoda > Insecta > Orthoptera > Tettigoniidae > Meconema > Meconema thalassinum. The sequence continues at coordinate 171,144,967 of OX336391.1, forward strand.
CAGGGTGTCGTTCCTATAGAAAACTTGTTTGTTATTTTGGAATTTGATTTCTAATTTTTCCATTTGCATTTTCTCGTTTAGTGCTAAGGCCATGGATACGATAATTGTAACGTGAAAATTTAATTTACGGTGTTATGAATTGGATGGTTACCATGTGATGCTATTTGGAGGTTAGAAAATATATAAATTTTAGCAACGGGAATTCAGGAGAAAAATAACATTGGTTTATTCTGGAACACTTACCACAGTTGTTTTTCAACCAAATGCTTTCTAAGTTTTTTCACATACTGAGAATAGCCAACGTCAGAATGTTAACCCGTTTAGTTCATTAATATTCAGTCGGTACCTAGAACAGAATTTTAAAAATCCAACTTACTAAAATTATTTTTAAGTTAATTTTTAACGGATTATAATTTTTATCTTGGCTTCTTAATATCAGATAAAACGTGTTATAGGAATAAACCAATGACGTTTCCGAATTTTCTTTGGTAATATTTGTATTAATTTTCCAGATTTTCTAATATTAAGCATCATAAGATGGTTATTGTTGTCGTTGTTGTTGTTTTAAGGGGAGGAACTACACGGTCAGCTGCCATATAGTTATCATCCAGTACAGAATATGTTACCTTTTGCATATTACAAGAATCTTAGCCATGGTCTTAGCACAAAACAAGAAAATGCTTTGTATGAGAACGGATCGAAAAGTTTTGCCCCTATTAAAAAAATACATAGGCATACAGGTAATTACAAATATACGTACTATTCTACGTACCTTCCACTTTTTTTCCACATAGTTTCCACATATGTTCAGACACTAAATTTGAGATGCCACTGTGGTAGAATTCAGCCGTATGCCTGTGGAACCGTCGTCGGACTGCTCTCTTGGCTTAATCGTTGCACGTAAATCGCTCTCCTGCCAAGAACGTATACACACATCAAAAAAAGTTTTGCATCACCTCGGTTCCAAGAGTTCCGGAACCGTTAAATACAAAGGGAATAGAGATCAACACAAACAACATTTCAGCTCGTTTTATTGCTCATGAGACCCACACATTGCATGTTGTACCATCATACAGCTAGACTTTCAGCATTTGTGGTCCAGATTGCAGTACACACCACTACCTCTAATACCCAGTAGCACGTCCTCTTGCATTGATGCATGCCTGTATTCGCCGTGGCATACTATCCACAAGTTCATCAAGACACTGTTGGTCCAAATTGTCCCACTCCTCAACGACAATTCGGCGTAAATCTCTCAGAGTGGTTGGTGGGTCAAGACGTCCATAAACAGCCCTTTTCAACATATCCCAGGCATGTTCGATAGGGTTCATGTCTGGCGAACATGCTGGCCACTGTAGTCGAGCGATGTCGTTATCTTGAAGGAACGCATTCACAAGATGTGCACGATGAGGTCGAGAATTGTCGTCCATGAAGACAAATGCCTCTCCAATATTCTGCCGATATGGTTGCACTATGGGTCGGAGGATGTCATTCAGGTATCGTAAAGCCGTTTCGGAGCCTTCCATGACCACCAGTGGCGTACGTCGGCCCCACATAATGCCACCCCAAAACATCAGGGAACCACCACCTTGCTGCACTCGCTGGACAGTGTGTCGAAGACGTTCAGCCTGACCAGGGTGCCTCCAAACACGTCTCCGACGATTGTCTGGTTGAAGGCATATGCGACACTCATCGGTGAAGAGAACGTGATGCCAATTCCGTGGGGTCCATTCAGCATGTTGTTGGGCCCATCTGTACCGCGCTGCATGGTGTCGGGGTTGCAAAGCTGGACCTCGCCATGGACGTCGGGAGTGAAGTTGCGCATCATGCAGCCTATTGCGCACAGTTTGAGTTGAAACACGACGTCCTGTGGCTGAACGAAACGCATTATTCAACATGGTGGCATTGCTGTCAGGGTTCCTCCGAGCGGCAATCCGTAAGTAGCGGTCATCCACTACAGTAGTAGCCCTTGGGCGGCCTGAGCGAGGCCTGTCATCGACAGTTCCTGTATCTCTGTACCTCCTCCATGTCCGAACAACATCGCTTTGGTTCACTCTGAGACGCCTGGAAACTTCCCTTGTTGAGAGCCCTTCTTGACACAAAGTAACAATGCGGACGCGATCGAACTGCGGTATTGACCTTCTAGGCATGGTAGAACTACAGACAACATGAGCAGCGTACCTTCGTCCTGGTGGAATGACTGGAACTGATCGGCTGTCGTACCCCCTCCGTCTAATAGGCCCTGCTCATGCATGGTTGTTTACATCTTTGAGCAGTTTTAGTGACATCTATGAACAGTCAAAGGGACTGTATCTTGGATACAATATACACAGTCAACGTCTATATGCCGGAGATCTGGGAACCGAGGTGATGCAAAACTTTTTTTGATGTGTGTATATAACATTCTGAAGTTAGCTATTCTGAGTACGTGAAAAAATGAAAAATTAAATTCCACAGCCTGCTTCCGGTCGACCGACCGGGTCAGGGAATGGAATGAATGAAGCCCCAATCTAGCGGCGAGGATATGCACTGTGCCGGCTGCCGAAGCCTGATGCACTCCCCTGGGCCAATAATTAAATGAATGACAGATGAAATGAAATGATAGTCCTGGAATGAAATTGGGACAGGGAAAACCGGAGTACCCTGAGAAAAACCTGTCTGCTTCCGCTTTGTCCAGTACAAATCTCAGATGGAGTGACCGGGATTTGAAACACGGATCCAGCGGTGAGAAAGCCGGCGTGCTCCGCTTTAAATGAAAAAATATACAGAGCATTTTCCCAAAAAATTATCTACAGTATTAGCAAACTTCTTGAAGAATTTACCATTATGTTTTAAATGTCATCTTTATTGTCATTTGTGGTTGTTAAATTTCTATTTCTTTTAGCCATTTCATGTTTTGTTGTTGTTGTTGTTGTTGTTGTTGTTCTTTTCTTCTTCTTCTTCTTCTTCTTATTCCTCTTTTCAAATCACCCACTTTGGGGTACGTCAGATCAATCACTTCTTAGATGCTTGTGCTCTCGTTTTCTCCCAAAACTTCTTAATTCTGTCTGATCTCCTCTTCCTTTCCTCTTCTGATATCTGCATCGGTTTTCTGGTGTCAACTTTGGCGTGAAACGTCTTAGTGTTGTCTTTGGTCACGGTTTTGGCTGTAACATTCATTAACATTAGTTCAGTAATTTTCAGTTCTCGCAGGACCTTTACTACTTCCGTAAACCAATTAGGTTTCATCTTCTTTTTGGAAAATAAGTCAAAGATTTGCTTGGTCATTCGGGCAGGATTCATTCGGTATGAAAATGAAAATCCACAGCCTGCTTCCAGTCTCCGACCGGGTCAGGAATGGAATGAATGAAGCCCCCATCTAGCGGCGAGGATATGAACTGTGCCGGCTGCCGAGGCCTGACGCACTCGTCTGGGGCAATGATTAAATGAATGACAGATGAAATGAAATGATAGTGGAGAGTGTTGCTGGAATGAAATGTTGACAGGGAAAACCGGAGTACCCGGAGAAAAACCTGTCTGCCTCCGTTTTGTCCAGCACAGATCTCACATGGAGTGACCGGGATTTGAACCACGGACCCAGCGGTGAGAGGCCGGCGTGCTGCCGCCTAAGCCACGGAGGCTTATTCATTCGATATATGTGTCCATATAAATCAATCCTTCTTTTCCATATGATATCTGAAACTCTCTCCGAATTTACATACAGGGTGACGTTTCTATGGAAAACATATTTATTATTTTGGAATTTAGGACATATGATCTTCCTCAAAACATTCCTCTGTTTGATTTCCAATTTTTCTATTTGCCCTTTTCTCCTCAAGACTAGTGCCTCTGCTGCAAAGAGTGCTTCTGGCTTAATTACTGTGTTATAATGCCATATTTTGGTGTTCCAAGAGAGGGGTTTCTTATTGTATGTGTTTTTGGTTTTCTGGAAGGCTAGTTCCATTTTGGATCTTCTCGCTTCCATTGTTTTTCCTTCAAGGATGTTCCAGTCAAGACATTCTCCTAGGTACTTGAAACTCTTAACCACCTTGATTTTTTAGCTCCTACTGTATCTATCCTGGGCACTTCCAATCAATTTCCAGTCCTGCTCTTGTTAGTCTGTGATTTGTTTCTTAGTTTCCTTCCACGTTTCTGCGAGCAGTGCCAAGTCGTCAGCAAACGCCAAACACTTACTCGCGATTCCTTTGTTTCGTTCATTTGAGACTGAAAATTTCTTTAGTTTACCATTCTTTTGTGAAGAATATCTCGAGGATTTGGCCTTTTTTTCACATATTTCAAACATGATGAAAATATAGACCTATGAGATCAATCCGTGCAAATGTGTGTCGGTCCTGTCTGTGTATGTGTGCCCTCTATCAACACCTAAACGGCTGCAGCTATCGAAACCAAATTTGATATGAGTAAAGTTCTATACCAGGATATAGGCCTATCACTACAATATTTGAAAATTGCTTAAAAATCACAATTGAAGTTTGAACTTTATGTCGGATAACTATTCCAAAATTGGCACACATTATGGACAGTAATATTTGGATTAATTTTCAGCAGCCCATATATCACAGTTTCCATAATGTTATTACGCGTGCTGATAGGTCTATTCTTCAAGTGCATGTAACTTCCATACTATCTATTGGATATCAACGAAATTTCGTATGTGCTTTGTGTACTGTTACAGATATCCTAGAAAATGTCGAGGAAAAAACGTCAGATTTACTCCTACAAATATAATTGTAAATTGAATCTTTAATCATTTAGGGTTTATATGACTGCCTATTTTTTTTTGAAGTTTAAGGGCAGCAAGAGCTACATTCTTCATGATATTGTTGGCTATATGCAACCTTTGAATGGTGTCTCTGAAGTGCGATCTTATAGTATCTCTTGCGCCAAACATTAGACACTTCTCTTAACCTTGTATATTTGAAGGTAGTAAGGAATAGCTGAGTTGTTCACTGACCGTTCCCCCTCGTCCAGTTCAGTGAGATGGTTGACGTGAGACACGAACCTGTTAATGAATGCAGAACTGTCTGCGATTTTGTACACAATAATAGACTATCAACGAGTCGAATACTTCCGGTATCAGATAGGCCACAGAGATTACATGACAGTTCCCCACACTGACACTTCCAAACACTGCCCAAAATACTGACAATTCCCCACACCCCATGGACGTGGCTACCTGTTAAATGACTCAGAAATAATCTCGACTGACAGTTCCACACACATCCCCCCCCCTAAGGCTATAGGCTTCAGCGATCATCGTTACAGCCGCACCAGTGACAATGCACCTTAACATTTGGAGTGAATAAAAGCGCTCGGTTTGTGTACTTCATTACTAACACGGTCTCGAAAATATCATTGTGATGTAGTGTAATTTCCATCAAAATAAATTATATGCAAAGTCTGATTTCCATCACACTTTATCCAGGCTGTGGACTGGCAACATAATAACAAAACCGGTCATTTTGGTGGTGTTATCATTTTGGCGTGTTTAAAATCAGCTTTCTAGGCTTCGTCAGTTTTTTTATTTTTATTTTTTTGTTCAACAATAATATTAACCAACTCCATTTTCTGTGAATAGGCAACTGCCTTCAGAAAACTTTTCATTTTTTTGTGTGTGTAATTTTCGAACTTTTTCTGAATGCTCTCAATCCGTCCGTCCAGTTTGACATATTTTCTTCTTCTTTTTTCCTTCCGTGTTGAGCTCGGCCTTTACAAATGCGCAGTTTGTCTTCTGAGCTTCCGTCTTCAACACTTTGACAACCTCTTTTAATTTGGGGTGAGGTCTCCCGACAAGATTGTTGAGTCGGTTGCTCCAGCCCTCAACAGCATTCGTTGTCCTGTGTCGTGCTTGGTGGCAGTTCCACATCTCGATTGGAATGTCTGGGTTATCTAGCCAGTTGTCAACGAAGTAGTCAAAAAACTGGCTGTTTGGGACTTTCTGGAGCTTGAGAGTGTATTTCCACCCATCCATCGAGCACATCTTCAGGCTTTAAAAACGCAAGTGCTGCGCACATACGGACATGAAGGCTGATTTCGTTATTCTCTCGGTACTCCACCGACAATCCGAGATCCTGTACTTTTCTCCATAAGTAGTTGGAAATACGTCTTTCAGAGAATAAATTACAGCAGCTTCAAAATCCACATTTATGTCTTCAACTTGATCGTTTTCATAGTAGCCTTGGTGGTGGGGGGAAGATGTGTGTGGAAATGTCAGTGGAGATTATTTCCGAGTCATTAAACAGGTAGCCACGTCCAAGGGCTGTGGGGAAGTGTCAGTATTTTTTGCAGTGTGTGGAAGTGTCAGTGTGGGGAACTGTCCGGACACGGCCACAGACTTCCACGTAAACGGTGAATACGTCATTAAGACCTGATGCAATCACTGAGTGGATTCGGTGCTGTCTACTGTTCCGCAGAATCTCGCAATATCCCAAAACATGTGAAAGTGTTTCGACCACACTGAGTTGTTGATTATTTTAGGGGCTGCAACATCGTGGTCTTATATCCCCGTGTATTTGGGTGTGTGCGTGTGGGGGTTTTGTGTGTTAACCTGTGTTATAGTGATGGCTGTGCAAGTTATTTGTAAATTGGAGATATGATTAGGAAGGAGGAGGCTGTGCCCTTAAGCTAGGAATGATCCTAGTATTTTCCTGGAGTAGAAGTGGTAAAACCACGGAAAACCATTTCCAGGATGGCTGAGGTGGGAATTGGACCCTCCTCTTCTCAGTTTTGTCTCACGAGGTTGAGGTTACCCCGTTACAGCCCTCAGGCCAGATTTTAACTTCCTGGCAGAGCCAGGAATCGAACCCTAATCATGATGATGATGATGATAATTGTTGTTTTAAGGGGCCTAACATCTAGGTTATCGGCCCCTAAAACCCTAATCAAATGCTAGCCGCTACGTAACGAGGCGGACGACCTCACTGAGGGACCGCTTACAACGGTTATTGTCTCGGGATCTGCCCAGTAGCATTGAAGCAGTCCCTATAGTAAAGGAGTGTTTTCCTAACTCCGCATTTTGTGCGGAGCGCACTGCGCACTGCGCACCTCTCTCCGCACATCCCAATGCGCTGCGCGATAGTGTTTTCCTAGCTCAGCAATGCGCTGCGTCCATTTCAAGTTTTCATTTGTTTGAGAAGAGAGTGAATATGAGGTCTCATCCTCTGAGCAAGAAAAAAATAGCGTGATTGATGTTTTAGAAGAGGAAGAAGAGATCGAAGATGAAATTTACTTCATTGTTGGTTGTCTTTATAAAGTGCGGAAATCTGTCAGTTCCATGTACACATCTAGAGAGCAAGAAGTGTTTAAACTTTTAATCCAAGGACATTTGCTCGACGACGAAGTGGATTTCAAATCTTACTTCAGAGTTACTAGGTGTCAGTTTGAATACTTTCTTAGTTTTGTAGAAAATGATTTTGCAAGCGAGTCCTGCAACAGGATTAGAAGACCGATATCAGCGGCGGAGAAGCTGGCGTTTACATTGAGGTATGTTTGTGGAATTTATTTATTGGACAATTTAACAAGCTAATTTATAAGGCCTACGTCTAATTAATTAACTAAATTTGTCCAATTAAATTAAATTAATGTATCTTTCTTTGAAAAAAGGTTAATATAGCGAATCATTCTAGAAAATATTTATTTATTTAATAAAGATCGATAGTAAAATTTAAAAAAATATAAAATGGGTAAAAAATGTAGTTTCTTTGGACAAAGTTACTGAACTTAACTTGGAACTACTGAACGCACTCAATTAGTTCTTTTTGAATTGTGTGGCAAAGAAAGAAATCTACAGTACACAAGAGAAAACTGCCCAAATACTCGTCTGTTGCGTAGCGCGGTCCGCACTTGAATGCTCTCAAAGGAGTCGTCCAGTTGTGCAGAGCGCACTGCGCACCACGGAGGGGTGCAGGAAAACGATGCCGTCTGATTCCGTGTTGTTGAGTAGACTCCGCAGTGCGGACTGCGCATTGCGCAGTGCGCTCTGCACAAAATGTGGAGCTAGGAAAACCCAGCTTAACGCTATCATTAGTTCCGACTTGACGTTTCAGTACTAGGTTAGAGTTTCGTTCGCTAAATCACGACATCGCGAACGAATCTCGATTTATCGTGATAAATTGATTTAAATGACTGCCTGTGATTGGCTAGTTAAAATAATTTTCCTTCTGACCGCTAGATAATTCTAGGGTAACACTGAAACGTCAAGTCGGAAGTACTGATGGCTTTACCATTCATCTATAGGCGGACTAATACTAACTCTGCGAAGAGCCGTGAGGAAGGGCTACTGCTTTCAGGGTGTTCGTTCGTGGAGGCAGCACGTGGCAGCAATATGCATGCATATAGAAAACATGCATATTCATTCATGAAAGGTATTACAAGGTTACATTAACACCAAGTATGATATGTCATAATAAACATCTGGGTCCTAGTAATGCTATTTACCTCAGCATCCACACAAGTGTTATCCGCATCCGCCCCGCATCCGAACGACATTTACCGTATTCGCACGTTTGTTATCCGAATCTACTATACTATAATGCGAGCTCTAAATAGTATTGTTTAACTTGGATAATTATTGATCTGGTCTTATTACAGAACAAATACAATCCAGTATTACACTGTATGCCCTGTTGTCATCAGCCAGATTATTTCCTGGTCACTACAACCTCATAAGTAGACCATGATTCAGCTTATTGCACAAGATTTCATTAGCAATCATCTGATAGCAGACTCATTCCTCGATAAGAAAGACCCCTGAGCTCACTCAGTTCTCTGTAACCTATTGAGAAACTTAATGCTTCTCTAAACACTTGTCGTTCGTATTCATCACTAGAGCCCTGCGCGAATAAACAAAACGTTATCCGCATCCGCCCCGCATCCGCACGACTGTTATCCGCATCCAGCTCGCATCCGCACGACTGTTATCCGCATCGGCCCCACATCCGCAAAACTGTTATCCGCATCCGCCCAGCACTCGCCCCACATCCGCCCCGCATCCGCACGACTGTTATCCGCATCCAGCTCGCATCCGCACGACTGTTATCCACATCCGCCCCGCATCCGCAAAACTGTTATCCGCATCCGCCCAGCACTCGCCCCACATCCGCCCCGCATCCGCACGACTGTTATCAGCATCCACCCCGCATCCGCATGACTGTTATCCGCAGCCACCCCGCATCCGCCCCGCATCCGCACGACTGTTATCCGCATCCGCCCCACATCCGCACGACTGTTATTCGCATCCACCCCGCATCCGCCCCACATCCGCACGACTGTTATCCGCATCCGCCCCACATCCGCACGACTGTTATTCGCATCCGCCCCGCACTCGCCCCACATCCACCCCGCATCCGCACGACTGTTATCCTCATCCGCCCCGCATCCGCACGACTGTTATCCTCATCCGCCCCGCATCCTCACGACTGTTATCCGCATCGGCCCCACATCCGCCCGCATCCGCAAAACTGTTATCCGCATCCGCCCCGCACTCGCCCCACATCCGCCCCGCATCCGCACGACTGTTATCCGCAGCCACCCCGCATCCGCCCCGCATCCGCACGACTGTTATCCGCATCCGCCCCACATCCGCACGACTGTTATTCGCATCTACCCCGCATCCGCCCCACATCCGCACGACTGTTATCCGCATCCGCCCCACATCCGCACGACTGTTATTCGCATCCGCCCCGCACTCGCCCCACATCCACCCCGCATCCGCACGACTGTTATCCTCATCCGCCCCGCATCCGCACGACTGTTATCCTCATCCGCCCCGCATCCTCACTACTGTTATCCGCATCCGCCCCGCACTCGCCCCACATCCGCCCCGCATCCGCACGACTGTTATCCTCATCCGCCCCGCATCCTCACTACTGTTATCCGCATCCGCCCCGCACTCGCCCCACATCCGCCCCGCATCCGCACGACTGTTATCCTCATCCGCCCCGCATCCTCACTACTGTTATCCGCACCCGCCCCGCACTCGCCCCACATCCGCCCCGCATCCGCACGACTGTTATCCTCATCCGCCCCGCATCCTCACTACTGTTATCTGCATCCGCCCCACATCCGCCCCACATCCACCCCGCATCCGCACGACTTTTATCCGCATCCGCCCCACATCCGCCCCACATCCACCCCACATTCGCAAGATTGTTATCCGCATCCACCCCGCATCCACACGACTTCTTTCCGTATTCCCGCGTTTGTTATTTGAATCTACTGGCATTACAATAACATTTTCAATTAGATAAAGCATAAATTACTAAAGCGACAAACAGTATTTAGACATTTGAGGAAAAAGTCGTTCCCTTAGGCTTTGTATGTTATTTTCTATGCATAAAATGAATTTTACTCAGCCAGAATTGCAACCCTTTCCTGTTCAGAGTGTTAATTATGTTTAATGACATAATTTGAATGAGATTAGCTTAAATCATCATCTTACATTTGTCATGAAAAAAAAAACGGAAGAATATGATACGTCATAATAAACGTCTGGGTCCTAGTAATGCTATTAACTTAAGCCTAAACAAGTTCGGATTGTATTCTAAAAACTATATCTGCATGGCGAAGCATTTTTCGGATATCCACGGGTTTATCCACGGATATCCGCATCCGCGCAGGGCTTTATTCATCACCAAGCTGTCCTTACGTGTGTTTGTGTGTGTAAGAGGAAGGGGGGCATAGACGCCTGCAGGAATTCTTCCCCCCTTTTCGTTTCATTTCTTATTTGCTTCGTGAAATTCATTATTTTGCTGCTCTGTAACCGTTGACTACTTTATGGCAAGATTGGGAGGAATATTTTGTTTTTAGTTCACAGTTTTTGTCCTTAGAAGTTCGCTTTTCATCTTTTGTGATTCATCGTCATAATGTTTGGTTCTTAAAAACAAGTAAAAATAGTGGTATCATCATGTATCGACAAAAATAAAATTCAAGCAGTTCATTAAAATGTAAATCTGGTTCGCCTTTTTTCTAAATAACTGGACACATTTTAGATATTTCCAAATTACTGAGTTAAATTAAACTGTGGCAATTCCCTACGCATAAATATGCCTAATAATTCAAATAGCACTGTTTACAAATATCTAGTTTGTACTGGCCTTTACAGCGGACCCATCACCTTCCTTTTCTTCTTCTTCACAACCTATCAGGAATACTTGGCATTGCTCTTCTTAGTACAATGAATTTTCTACGAAGTGATAAATTAGTATTGTACGTTACTCGTACTTACGACGTCCATGGTTTTAGCAAATTTTCGTTTAAAAAAATAATTTGATTATTGCTGACCGTTTAGTGAAATATATGAAACTCACAAATTCACGTACTTCTTACTTAGTCGCTTTGATAACGACACAAACATCGCAGGATCATCTAACTATTATAAATTCGTACTTAAAAATGTCAGAAGCACATAATTATCAATCCCCCCTTGAATTTTGGCGTTATCACCTAATTGATCTATATTGAATTGTAACTTTCAGTCGGTCAATACGAGTATAAGCCAAATTAAATTAGGATTAAATTAGATACTCCGCTCATATAAGTAGGCTACATGTTGCACATCGAAAATTGCCTGCCGTGCAAGAGGATTCTATTGGAACCATATAGCTTACAACATTACTAAATCCACCACTATTGAATTAACCATTTTGTCTCAACTGATCTGCCGTCTACTGTACATTCAATTGAGAGTGCGAATCTCAGTCGCTTTGATAAAAGCACAAACACCGCTGGACAATTTAACTATTATAAATTGCTTCGATAGTAGAAAATTTAACACAAGTTAAGAATCTACAACAGTTCTCATTTGTAGCAATAATTGCTCTGTTCTCACGAAATGAGCCATCGTAGTAAGTATATGGCGTTTCGCAGCACGAATAACGATCGCGTTAAGGCAAAACGGCGCAAAATTTGACGAGTGTATAATACAGAACAGTCAGGACCGTATAGCTTACAGAGCTTTTGACGCCCCTGGGCAAAAAGTGAAAAATAAAAACTCTTTGCAACCCCGACTTAAATTATGTAGATTTATTAAAGTTTTCTTAACATGCGGGGCTGTTTCTTCACTTGAATGTGTATTTAACTGCAGTATGAGTGGTAAACACTATAAATATGCGTTTACTAAAATTACAAATAGAAAAACACTCAATACAAAAGAATTTACAATAAATTTTAACAGGTATCATACACAACCAATGACAGAAACTCCAAATAGGCTATTTGAATAACAAAGGGCTTCCTTCTCGCCTTGTGATTTGCAAACAAGAAGATTAGAATTTCTTCATTAGCCCAATTTCACTTTCAATTCAGATTCAAAAGCAAGAACACAAAGATAACTAAGATGATCTTTAAATCATCAAAATTGCAAATGTGCGACAGTAAATATTCTCTTGTGGAGGGGTTAAAATTTAATAACTTGGGGTTTAATACCCAAGCGGTTTTGTACAGTTTTCCAGAAATATTGTCGCCCCTAAAAACTGCCGTCCTGGGAAATTGCTTTGTTTTTTCCGCCGTAATTACGGGTCTGAATACATTAAACGAACCAATATTGTATGCATGACCTCAAGAGATCAGTGTTTTATTAGTCAGCAAAGAAAGCCTCGTTTTAAGGGCTGAAATCCGCTATCGATGTTGCAATGTATAAACATATCTTCAGAACGTGCTTTCATATCGCCACTGCCGAAGTGAGGTGGGGAAAGTAGTACCCTTTCTTGATAGTTATGGGGAAGCATCCGGTATTTAACACTAGGCATAACCATATTGAAAATTGGAGCTATGTTTCCATTGGTGCTCTAGTACATGACATAATTAGAACCATATATTTTTTAATGTAAATATAGTACATATTACGTCAGCAACATTATGGAAGTTTCCTATTGTAACAGTTGTCAGTTGATTAATTCAGTAACTTCAATTTATGAAATAAATTGGTGACAATGAACAATCGAATATCAAAATTCTCGGCATTCCATAGGGGGGGGGGGGCACGGCCCCACTTAAACAGATTACGTAAGATATACATTTTCAATAAATGGTCAAGTGGGCCGGATGAAAGGTTTCAGCGGGTTGGGACCCTGTCGGGGTCCGGGCGGGGACACCGAGAGGACGCTTGGTGTCCTAGGTGGAACCCCACACAAGACACATCACAGACCAAGAAAAATTGCTGAGATTTATTTCACAAGCCGTGAAAGCCAATATACCATCCTTTTGGAAGCCTTCATAGGGAGGTTGAGGCTGCTTGAGCTTTTAGTTCTCACAGTAAAGAGGCGCAGGTGCGATTCATAAAAAGGGAGGTAGCGCGCAGGTCGCTACTCCTGTGGGGGGTCCAGGCGGGGACACCAAGAGCGCTTTGATGAGCCAGCTTGGTGTCCTAGGCGAAACCCCACACAAGACACGGCACAAATCTAGAAAAATTGCTGAGTTTTAATTCACTAGCTGTGAAAACCAATATACCAAATTTATTACAACGTTCGCCGCCAGGTATTGATTGCAATGGCATCTAATATGCAAGTTCGCAACTAGGTGTCGTGGACGGTAGCATTTGAGAACTCCACGGGAAAAACGGGGTAAGTCACATTATGTAAATGTTTCAGGAGAACCAATTTAAACTTTCAACACTAAAAAGAGATACTTAAAACACCCCAATTGAGGGTAAGCAATATATTTTGTCTAATATATTTCTTATTAAGGAAGCACATGCAATACAAGTAACAACTAAAGTTTAATTATGAAAACGTGAGAGGATATCGGATGTTCTTTCCGTTTCCACTAAAAAATAAAAACATCTGTATCTCGGGGACATTCTGCCTTATTTGAAATTAATTTCAACTGATCTGTAGTTACAATGGCTGGCCAGCAGAATACGCCATAAACTCATTTCCTAAAAAAAAATAAAAAAAAATGGACTTGCTCCGTTCTTTCCGTGGGGTCTTCATTTGGTAGCAAATCTAGGAATTAAACTTGAAATTGATCGTCTGCAGTCCTTACCTGAATCACAAATAAAACACATTAATATGGCCATCACAATAACACCGGTTATCAGACATTCTACACACACCCAAAGTACACGGGGCTACATGACCGCGTTGTCACAGCCCCTAAACTAAGGAAACAACCAACAGTAGGCCCACTTTCACACGGAATCGACGGATAGACAGATACCAGTTTATGTTGGTGTTGTTGTTTACTCATTGGGTGATATTGAGTTGGTCAAAATATCCCTCTGTGGATTACGGTCGCCCCTAAGTTAGGTTACGTGAGGATGGTGAGGTGAGGGTAGATTTATTTAGGCTAATTTAGGTTAGGTTAGGTGACGTTAGGTGAGGAATGGCGAGGTGACGGTAGATAGTTTGGATTAGGTTAGGTTAGGTTTGGTCAAGTTAGGTTAGGTGATGTGAAATGAGGTGAGATGATGTGAGATTAGGTTAGATGAGGTTAGTTTGGGTTAGGTTAGGTTAGGTTAGATAAGGTTAGGTAAGTTTAGGTTAGGTTATCGTAGGTTAGGCTAGGTTGGGTAAGATTAGGTTAGGTTATATCAGGTTAGGCTTGGTTAGGTTAGGTAAGTTTAGGTTAGGTTATGTTAGGTTAGGCTAGGTTGGGTTAGGTTAGGCTAGATTAGGTTAGGTTGTCTTCTTGAGAATATATATTGCAACTTCCCAGTTTGTATTTCACTTACCGATGTACAGTAATCAGTAAATCGGGAAGAAATAATATCAAAAACAAGATGTTCAGTAAAGAACATATAGCCTACTTTCTCCTAAATGTATGAGTATAGTTATAACTCGTTGTTATTATCAAAGAGTATAATAGAACTATTCTTTGTTGAAGACCTTAGAAACGATTTACCTCTACCAAACGCCACAACCTAGATAAAAACTGCTATCATCATTGAAGAAAGAAAGATAAGAAGTATCTAAAGAATGTTATGGATCTGGAGACATAATCGACCGGACTGGCGGCGTGGCTCAGCGGTAACGTTCTCGCTTGCTGGACCGTATGTTTCAGGTTCGTATCCTGGCGCAGTCAGCTGGCATTTGGGGGTGCACAAATGCGAGGGAGCCGTGTTAGTAGATTTACTGGCACGTTAAAGATCCCCTTCGGGACAAAATTCTGGCACCCCGGCGTCTCTAAAAGCAACAGTAGTTAAAAGGGACGTAAAACCAATAACATTATTATTATTATTATTATTATTATTATTACATAATCGGCCTGACGCGGGCAACATCCAACTTTGAGTTGAGGCATGTCTTTACACGTCTGGCTGCGTATGACTTTCACAACCCTAATTGAATTAACAAATCTTTCCATGACCCTACAGAGACGTGTGTATACCAACTATGTGGATATTTTCGATTGCTATTTGGCTGAAATAGAAGTATTAATTAATATCCTGAACTAGCACCAACGATAGAGTTCAGATACTATGTGAAATCGTTTTGTTCTTTACTTCAATTAACATTTTCAAATAACGCACAATAGGCTGTTACAAACCCTTTAAAATAGAAAGTAAAAATGTATCGTAGTATCATCTTGTCATTCTTCAAATTCGATGCGCATAGAATGCGAATGGTATAGTAATCAATGGAGCCCCACGTAGACTAGTCGTGATATCTAGTGGTGAAATATCTAACAATAAAATCCTAACAGAGCGAGTGCATTCTAGCGGCCAGAAGAAGAAACTTTTCAATAAAATCTGGTCGGCGTGCAGTTACCTTTTTGGCAGCTAGATGTCTCGAGTAAATCTGCTGGCGAATTATGTTTTAATTAAATATATATTTTACACCATAATATGCACAATATAACGCTTAATTTTAAAACATCTGAGTCATTACAAAACAATAAACATATAAAATTTCAAGCAAAAAAACTAGCTCTGATCGGGTTTGAACTATAGGCATTTGAGCGATAGGCTAACGCTCTACCACTGAGCTAATTGTGTCAACGAATATCGTTCTACATAAAATGACTTACATAGAACTTGTTAGCAAATAGTGATTTATACTAAACGATTTCATCACTGGAGTATATTATTTATATATAAAGCATTTCATACAAAGTTTATTTATTTTATATCAGTACGCTATATTGCATGCAATACTCAAATTAGTGAAATATAAGTCAGGCACAAGATATCCGCTGCCATCTTGTCTTATTACTAAATCAGCTCAGCTTTTTAAAATCACGTCTGCACTATAGTATTACAAAATAAACTTTTAATTTCGAACGTGCCTCTTCCTTTAGAACAGTTAAAACGATTCTCGGCTCGATAATCGGAACTGGTGGGTCCCATGATATGGATTATAAAGTTTGCATAATTCGCACGGCCGCCATCCTGAAATGGTATGGCGGACGACCTTGTAGTTTGGTCACAAGACGCATCCTGTACGAAGGTATGTTGTTACCAAATTTGGTAGAGATCGGATGATTTGGTTAGTCGTTATTTGATTTTACGTTTTGAACGTTTGAGTGGCCGCCATTCAGTTTTAGTAAAGATGGCGGCGATATAAAACATGACACTGAGGTGTCCTTTGCTAGTGCTACCTTTGTACCAAATTTCGTTCAATTCGCATTCACCGTGTTCGAATTGATAGGGGGGGACAGACATTCAGAGTACACACACACACACACACACAGACACACAGACACACACACACAGACTCACACACACACATACACACACACAGACAGACACACTTTTTTCGCCCTGTGTTGATCTCATAAGTCTACTTTCATTTTTTGCAAAAATCGAAAGTAGGCTAATAACAATAACAAGAAGTTCCGTGAAGAACTATACAGCCTACTTTTCATGCCAATGATTATTCTACAGTATATGAACCTATCTAGAATAATGACAAAATTAAGTTGGTAATATCGAAATAACTAATTAGATCAATATATACCTGGTATAATGTAGCCTAATAGAGCACTACAGTTGGCAGCCCTGGTGGTGACTGAATATATTCTTAGTTCCATCTCTTAAGGTACAGAATACAAAATTTGGTTGAAGTCCAATGGACGTTACATGCAGTTAGACACTGGATCTATCAGCACGCGTAAAAGCATGTTGCCAACAATAACATGCGTGTGCTGGTCAGAAATAATCTGAAATATTATATCTTGTTGTGCCAATTTTGGATGAAATCCATTTGTTAGTATAGAAGTTACATACTCGTATATTTTAAAATTGGACATATCAGCAGGCATAGAATCATGTTGGCAGCACTGCCTTGTATTAATTACTCCAAATTAATCTAGAATGTCAGGCGCTATACGTGTGCAAAGTATAGAGCTGTTGGCTTGCATACTTTCTGGTATATTGATATTAGGGTAAAAAAATATATACAGCATTTATTAACAGTTGGCAGCCCTGATTGCTCTTAACAATACTTATAGTCATATCTGTTATGGTACACATAGCACATACGAAATTTGGTTGAAATCCAACTGATAGTATAGTTACATGTATTTAAAAATTGGTACTATCAGCAGGCTTATAATTATGTTGGTAGAACTGACGTATATAAGTTACTCCAAATTAATCTAAAATGTCAGAATATACGTGTGAATAGTTTAAAGCTGTTGGCTTGCATACTTTCTGATATATTGGTATTTGGATAAAAAATAGAGAGAGAGCAATTATTAACAGTTGGCAGCCTTGTTGGCTCTTAAGAATACGCTCAGTCATATATGTTTATGTACAGATATTACATACAAAATTTGGTTGAAATCCAATTAATAGTGTAGAAGTTATATGCATTTAAACATTGGACCTATCAGAAGGCTTAAAATTATGTTGGCAACACTGTCACTGTTGGTCTCCTGGAAATTAAACTGAAATAGTATTATCTGCATGTGTGCCAATTTTGGAATAGCTCCCTATGCATACCTTGCAAGATATCCAACATGGAGCTCAAATTTCTAGTGCGTTTTTTCAGCAGTTGGTAGCACTGACATCATTTTCAAATATGGACGTGAGATATTCCGGTGCACATCTTTACTCATACTACATTTGGTTTTGATTGCTGCAGCCGTTTAGGAGTTGATAGGGGGGGAAACACACACACACAGCCAGACAGACAGACACACATTTTCCCGTATCGATCTCATAAGTCTACTTTTTCCTCATTTTTGCAAAATGTGAATAGTAGGCTAAAAACTAGCGGCTGAGTATTAACAAATGAAGAAACTCATCCTACTGACCAGGGGTCCAACCCTTCGGGGATCGACGATAATCCGCAGATGAATGTTTTGATAGTGTGGCCACCTGACACGTTTACAATTCATTTAGAAAAACTGAGAAGAGGCGGGTTCGATTCCCACCTCAGCCGTTCTGGAAGTGGTTTTCCGTGGTTTCCCATTTATATTCCGGGCGAATACCAGGATGGTTCCTAATTTAAGTCCACAGCCGTCTCCTTCCCAATTCTCATCTGAATTACAACTACACACACTAATACAGCCATCACAATAACATGGGTTTTTCGACCATTTCAACACTCACCCAAGTACACGTGGCTACATGACTGCGATCTCATAAAGTCCCAAAATGAACCTACAACAAACAACTCTGTTTAATTTTTGTGGTTGGGAGGTTTAAACACCTTCTAACTGTTGAGCAAGTGTTAAGAATGATCGATTTTTGAACACATGGCCCTGTATTGATGGGAAGTTCCAATACTTGCAGGTTTCCCTTCTGTGATGTTGTTGCAAAACCTGTTGCTCAGAGGACAAGTGGTATTTTTTTGATGGCACATTATTTCTTCTGCCAACTCACAGCATTTGTATATTTTGATTGTGGTATTATTATTATTATTATTATTATTATTATTATTATTATTATTATTATTATTATTATTATTATTGTTCTTTACATTAGCAACATGACTCATATCGGTACGTTGCGTACCAGGAACTGAGAAAAGTCACACTTTGAAGAGCCTACAGCATACGTTTAAACTGTATACCATGGAAGTTTGACAGTATTAAATAGATTTCATTAGAAAGCTAACTATTGCAATGGGTACCATGTTTCGACTTCCGGAAAATTTCGACATATCTTCGCGTATCACATCCCCCAGACCCCAAAACCACCGTCAGTTCAAAAGTTTATATATATATCAGTTTCTTGTGGACACGATAACTGCCGTAATTTTGCACCAATCACTTTGAATTCTTTACCGAATATGTATACCTATAAAATCTCGGTCGAGTTCGTTACTGGGCTAAATCGGTCGAAGGCGGTGAAAATGGGGGGCTTTTTTCAAAAAAGTGAAATATTGCTGTAACTCTCTTAATATGTGAAATATCGAATCCGTTCAAAGTTCATACTATGAGTCGGATAGAGCCCAAAAATTTATGTTTGAAGAGTTTTTTATAGCACCATCCATTGTCCAAAGGGGTGGGAAAAAGTGGGATTTTCGGGAAACATTAATCATATCTCCCTTAATAGGCACAATATCAAAACCGTTCAAAATGGACAATATTTCCCTAATAATTACCTAACACTTTTGTCTGAAAGAATGTTTGATGTGACCCACCATTACGCCAAGGGATGAGAAAAATGATTTCGGAATTATAAGAAAACTAGCAGAAGTACCCGCTCTTCGAACGGTCTTCGGTATTAATAACCAGACGTTATCAATTGAGATACTGTTCCAATGGCTAGGGGCTTGTCATTCCTTCATAAGTTTATCAGAACGAAGTTAGTTTTCTGGATATATCGCAGACACTGTTAATTTAAGGGCCGTAAAATGTGGATTTCGGAGACCCTTTATAGACTCCCTAGTTTTGTATCACACATTGAGAAGCGCAACATATGCTTTTGTCGTCCTTCTAGGATAATTTTTATTTTCGCCTATTTTAGCATGTATTTTGAAAAGTTGTTCCTTATACCCTCCCTTCTATGAGAAGTACGTTGAAGAGTTTTCTAAATGATTGGTGTATTGACTCATGGTTACAATACCTAATTTTACAATGCTCAAAGCACCCGAACATGAATTATAGGCGTACAAAAACATAAATATATATCAACCACACAGTATAAAACAAAATCATCTTTACGATGGACCCGTTTGTCGACAAAAATATGATTACTTAAAATGTGCTCTCAAAGTAAATTCACCTAACGTGTATTTCCTGACGTGAAAATAATATTGGAAACCTCGTAGACCAAACGCAATATATGTCAAATTAAAACTGGCCCTCACCGTTGTGGAAAGTCCCCATCCCCAGGAAGACCCCTTTAATAAATTATAAAGGCTCTTGGTGCATTAAATTCGGGATTTTTAGCCTCCAATGGCCCAAATTCCCAAAAGCTGCAAAAAACACTATTCCAATTCAGGAATTTTTGAAAATAATGTTGCTCTTTGGAGATATAATAGACCTTCTGTACAACATATCGCATATCGCACGTGTAAGTCACGTGTAAATATTCTAGGGTACCCCTTGACCCCCTTAATCGCAATGTTGAATTTTACAGTCTATGTTTGGTTTGACGATAACCTTATAGCCATTTGCAAACTTTAACAGAAATTTAATAAATTGAGTGGCATTGCTTCTTACAGAAATAGATGGAAAGTTGGATGTCACTTCTTGTGACACTGTTGTCATGGTTACCGGCTTGCATTACTTCATTAGTTTCTTCTAGTTCTTCTTCTTCTTTCGGATGGGCCAGCTAAGGACCACGACGTTCAACTTTTCAGCTGGGCGAGGGACTTGATGTTTGCCCAATATTCGCGCAATCTCCTCTCTTTTGTCCCGACGATGCCGGTTTTCTTACAGGTTGGTCTGTCCTGAAAACTCTTCTGTTTAAGTATCTTTCTGAGATGTGATCGGCTTCTAATATCACTTTTCATTATCTTCAGTTCTTGGATATCCTCGTTAACTACTGTTACCGACGGTGTCACACTCCTTCTCTTCCCCCAGTCGTTGAGAAGCCCGTTTGTTAGTCTTGTTGGGTTCATCCATGAGACATGTCCATAGAAAGCCAGACGTCTCTTCCTGGCCACATCTGTGATTTTCTCAGTATAACTATACTGTATAGCTCCTGATTTGGTCTTCTTCTGTACTCGTCATCTATTTATTAGTTTATAAAATAAAATAGTGCCATATCCCCTCCAGGGACGTAGGCGACCTGAATAAGAGCCCTTGACTAAGTCAAGGGATTACTAACCAGGCATCCCGAGCCGGAGTTTGCGTGTGGTAGGCTGGCCAGTTCCTTTCCACTCCTCCACCTACCATAGCATCCGGCAAGTTCCCATTTTGCATCACGACGCTGGGAGACCGCGTATCAGACCATACAAAGAATTTTAAATTCACGGCAGAGCTAGGGATCGAACCCGGTACCTCAGGGGTGACAGCCAACAATGCTAGCCACTGCGCCACGAGGTGGTCTTTATTAGTTTATTAAATGAAATTAGTTTCTGGGAATATCTCAGAAACGTGGTTTAAGAGCCTTAAAACGTAGTAGCCTCCAAGCCACTGAGGGGCTGAAAATGAGTTTTGCTCGTCCTTGTACGCCATAATACAATGATAATAATTATTATAATCTCTCTATATATAAGAATTAAAGTTTGTCTGTTTTTTCTGAATTTCTGCGGAAATTTGCGTTATTTACGCGTTTTAGACTGTTTTATGACGGATGCGCGCGAAAATAAAATTTTTGTCTGTCTGTCTGTTTGTTTGTCTGTCTGTGGACAATTTTTTGTGTCCTTATAACTCGAGAACGGCTGAGTGGATCAACGTAAAATTTGGTACAGACATCCTTCAGAAGCACGACACCAATCATTGATGTAACTCTTCTCTGTACCTCTCATAAAAGGGGGCCTACCCCCTTAAAATACTTGCTGAAATAGGCGTAGAAGGGCGAGACAAAGCTCATTTTCAGCACCTCAATGTGAGAAACGAAACACGGGGGCCCTAACCACATTTTAAGGCCCTAAAACCAACAGTTTCTGAGATATTCCCAGAAAATTAATTTCATTTAATACAATAATGAAAGGAAGCTAGCCGGTAACCATGGCAACAGAAATTCACAGGTCCATCTATTGCTGTAATATAAGACGCAATACAATTCCATTTATTACATTACTGAGATAGTTTGCAAACGGCTAGAAGGCTATAACGGAACCAAACTAAGCTGTAAAATTCATCAATACATATAATGCGTTTAAGGGGGTCAAGGGGTACTCTAGAATTTTTTCACGCATTTTACACGTGCTGGTGTGCTACGGAAGGTCTATTATATCCCTATCCCTATATTGTTATATTATTATTATAATAATAATTATTATTATTATTACACTACGGAAAGGAAGACCCCAGATGACTGGAAAAAGGGAATAATTGTCCCGATCTTCAAGAAAGGTAGTAGAACAGAATGCAGAAACTATCGGGGAATAAAACTGATGAGTCATTGTGCAAAGATGTTTGAGAAAGTTTTGGAAAGGAGAATTAGGACATGGATAGAAGGAGGGATGAGGGAAGAACAACATGGCTTCAGAGCAGGAAGGTCCACAGTGGATTTGATTTTTGCTGTAAGGCAGTTACAAGAACAGCACTGTGAGTATGGAACAGATCTACCGATGGCCTTCCTGGACATTGAGAAAGCATATGACAGTGTATGCAGAAACAAAGTATGGAAGTCCCTGGAGGATAGTGGAGTAGAAAAATGGACTATAAGGAGGATAAAGGAGATGTACAAGGGAAGCGTGAGCTGTGTGAAAGTGGGAGGAGAGAGATCGGACTGGGTGGAACAGAGAAACGGCCTGAAACAAGGAAGTGCACTGGCACCGTTACTTTTCATTGTGGTGATGGATGACATAATGACCCGAGTGGCACAAGTAATTGGAGAAGGAAAGATGAAAGCAATGGTGTTAGCGGATGATTTGATGATTTGGGGAAACAAGGAGGAGGAGGTACAGGAACAGTTGGACGTGTGGGAAGGAATAATACAAGGATATGGGATGAAATTTAGCATAGATAAGAGTGAGATGGTGTTCACAACAAGGAAGAAGGAAAGAACCACAACGGGAATAACAATTGGTGGGGAACAGCTGAAGAAAGTGGAGAGTTTCAAGTATCTGGGAAGCCTGATACAAGATAATGGAAGAAACTATAGAGAAAAAATGAGCGGAGGAGACAGGCAGAAGCATTCCGGAGGAGTGTGAGAAGCATGTTATGGAGCAAGGATGTCCCTCAGAACAGAAAAAAGATCATATATCGGACGTACTATGCCCCTAACATGACGTATGCCTCGGAGACCTGGACTGTGAAAGGAAGGGAGAAGAGCAAAATACAGGCCAGTGAGATGAGGTTCTTGAGAAGCAGTATTGGAGCTACAAAGATGGACAGGATAAGAAATGAAAGGACCAGAGAATTAATAAAGGAGGAACCATTACGGGATGGTATAGAGAAATCTAGACTTAGATGGCATGGACATGTAAAACGAATGGAGGATAAGAGGATACCCAGGAGGAAACACGAGACGAAGTGGGAAGGAAAGAGACCGAGAGAAAGGCCGAGAGGAAGACCGAGAGACAGGTGGCTGAAAGGGATGGAAGAAAGTGTGAAGAAGAGAGGAGAAGACTGGACAGGGGTGGAAGCTGAGAGATGGTGGGAAGACAGAAGACGTTGGAGTGGCCTGTGTTCCAAGTAGACCCGGCCAACGGCTGGAAACTGTGCAAGAGGATGATGATGATGATACTACGGCCTACAACGACGAGACAAAGCTAATTTTCAGCCCCTTGGTGTCAGAAAAAAACCTCGGGGCCCCTAAACAGTCGTAAAGGGTCCCCGAAAACTACATGTTAATGCTCTAAAACCAAGAGTTTCTGAGATATTCCCAGAAAACTAATTTCATTTAATAAACTAATGTAGGAATGCAAGCCAGTAACCATGACAACAGTGTCTCAAAAAGGTACATCCAACTTACCATCTATTTCTGCAAGAAGTAATGCCACTCCATTTATTAAATTTCTGTGAAAGTTTGCAAATGGCTATAAGGTTATCACGGAACCAACAAAAACTGTAAAATTCATCAATGCGCTTAAGGGGGTCAAGAGGTACCCTCGATTTTTTCACAAGACTTAAACGTGCGATGTGTCGTACAGAAAGTCTATTATATCTTCAAACAGCAACATTATTTTCAAAAATTCCTGAATTGAAATAGTTTATTTTTTATTTTATTTTTTTGCTTTTAGGAATTTTGGCCGTTGGAGGCTAAAAAACCTGAATTTTCATGCACCTCAAGCCTTTATAATTTATTAAAGGGGTCTTCCTCTGGATGCGGACTTGACACAACAGTGAGGGTCAGTTTTTATGTGACGTGAATGGCATTTCGTCTACGAGGTTTTCAATTTTATTTTTACGTCAGGAAGTACACGTTAGGTAAATTAGTTTCAGAGCATATTTCAAGTAATCATTTATCTTTGTCGACAAACAGGTTCCAAGCCCCTAACCATTGCAACAGTAGTTCATTTGATTACGTCTGGTAATTAATACCGACGACCGTTCGAAGAATGGGTACTTCTGCTAGTCTCTCTATATATAAGAATGAACGCTTGTCTGTTTTTTTCTGAATTTCTACGGAAATTTACGTTATTTACGCGTTTTAGACTGTTTTATGACGGATGCGCGCGAAACTAAAATTTTTGTCTGTCTGTCTGTTTGTTTGTTTGTCTGTCTGTGGACAATTTTTTGTGTCCTTATAACTCGAGAACGGCTGAGTGGATCAACGTAAAATTTGGTACAGATATCCTTCAGAGGCACGACACCATTCATTGATGTAACTCTTCTCTGTACCTCTCCTTAATGGGGGCCTACCCCCTTAAAATACTTGCTGAAATAGGCGTAGAAGGGCGAGACAAAGCTCATTTTCAGCACCTCAATGCGAGAAACGAAACACGGGGGCCCTAACCACATTTTAAGGCCCTAAAACCAACAGTTTCTGAGATATTCCCAGAAAATTAATTTCATTTAATACAATAATGAAAGGAAGCTAGCCGGTAACCATGGCAACAGAAATTCACAGGTCCATCTATTGCTGTAATATAAGACGCAATACAATTCCATTTATTACATTACTGAGATAGTTTGCAAACGGCTAGAAGGCTATAACGGAACCAAACTAAGCTGTAAAATTCATCAATACATATAATGCGCTTAAGGGGGTCAAGGGGTACTCTAGAATTTTTTCACGCGTTTTACACGTGCTGGTGTGCTACGGAAGGTCTATTATATCCCTATCCCTATATTGTTATATTATCATTATTACACTACGGAAAGGATGACCCCAGATGACTGGAAAAAGGGAATAATTGTCCCGATCTTCAAGAAAGGTAGTAGAACAGAATGCAGAAACTATCGGGGATTAAAACTGATGAGTCATTGTGCAAAGATGTTTGAGAAAGTTTTGGAAAGGAGAATTAGGACATGGATAGAAGGAGGGATGAGGGAAGAACAACATGGCTTCAGAGCAGGAAGGTCCACAGTGGATTTGATTTTTGCTGTAAGGCAGTTACAAGAACAGCACTGTGAGTATGGAACAGATCTACCGATGGCCTTCCTGGACATTGAGAAAGCATATGACAGTGTATGCAGAAACAAAATACGGAAGTCCCTGGAGGATAGTGGAGTAGAAAAATGGACTATAAGTAGGATAAAGGAGATGTACAAGGGAAGCGTGAGCTGTGTGAAAGTGGGAGGAGAGAGATCGGACTGGGTGGAACAGAGAAACGGCCTGAAACAAGGAAGTGCACTGGCACCGTTACTTTTCATTGTGGTGATGGATGACATAATGACCCGAGTGGCACAAGTAATTGGGGAAGGAAAGAAGAAAGCAATGGTGTTAGCGGATGATTTGATGATTTGGGGAAACAAGGAGGAGGAGGTACAGGAACAGTTGGACGTGTGGGAAGGAATAACACAAGGATATGGGATGAAATTTAGCATAAATAAGAGTGAGATGGTGATCACAACAAGGAAGAAGGAAAGAACCACAACGGGAATAACAATTGGTGGGGAACAGCTGAAGAAAGTGGAGAGTTTCAAGTATCTGGGAAGCCTGATACAAGATAATGGAAGAAACTATAGAGAAAAAATGAGTGGGGGAGACAGGCAGAAGCATTCCGGAGGAGTGTGAGAAGCATGTTATGGAGCAAGGATGTCCCTCAGAACAGAAAAAAGATCATATATCGGACGTACTATGCCCCTAACATGACGTATGCCTCGGAGACCTGGGCTATGAAAGGAAGGGAGAAGAGCAAAATACAGGCCAGTGAGATGAGATTCTTGAGAAGCAGTATTGGAGCTACAAAGATGGACAGAATAAGAAATGAAAGGACCAGAGAATTAATAAAGGAGGAACCATTACGGGATGGTATAGAGAAATCTAGACTTAGATGGCATGGACATGTAAAACGAATGGAGGATAAGAGGATACCCAGGAGGATACACGAGGCGAAGTGGGAAGGAAAGAGACCGAGAGAAAGACCGAGAGGAAGACCGAGAGACAGGTGGCTGAAAGGGATGGAAGAAAGCGTGATGAAGAGAGGAGAAGGCTGGACAGGGGTGGAAGCTGAGAGATGGTGGGAAGACAGAAGGCGTTGGAGTGGCCTGTGTTCCAAACAGACCCGGCCAACGGCTGGAAACTGTGCAAGAGGATGATGATGATACTACGGCCTACAACGACGAGACAAAGCTCATTTTCAGCCCCTTGGTGTCAGAAAAAAACCTCGGGGCCCCTAAACAGTCGTAAAGGGTCCCCGAAAACTACATGTTAATGCTCTAAAACCAAGAGTTTCTGAGATATTCCCAGAAAACTAATTTCATTTAATAAACTAATGTAGGAATGCAAGCCAGTAACCATGACAACAGTGTCTCAAAAAGGTACATCCAACTTTCCATCTATTTCTGCAAGAAGTAATGCCACTCCATTTATTAAATTTCTGTGAAAGTTTGCAAATGGCTATAAGGTTATCACGGAACCAACAAAAACTGTAAAATTCATCAATGCGCTTAAGGGGGTCAAGAGGTACCCTCGATTTTTTCACAAGACTTAAACGTGCGATGTGTCGTACAGAAGGTCTATTATATCTTCAAACAGCAACATTATTTTCAAAAATTCCTGAATTGAAATAGTTTATTTTTTATTTTATTTTTTTGCTTTTAGGAATTTTGGCCACTGGAGGCTAAAAAACCTGAATTTTCATGCACCTCAAGCCTTTATAATTTATTAAAGGGGTCTTCCTCTGGATGCGGACTTGACACAACAGTGAGGGTCAGTTTTTATGTGACGTGAATGGTATTTCGTCTACGAGGTTTTCAATTTTATTTTCACGTCAGGAAGTACACGTTAGGTAAATTAGTTTCAGAGCATATTTCAAGTAATCATTTATCTTTGTCGACAAACAGGTTCCAAGCCCCTAACCATTGCAACAGTAGCTCATTTGATTACGTCTGGTAATTAATACCGACGACCGTTCGAAGAATGGGTACTTCTGCTAGTCTCTCTATATATAAGAATGAAAGTTTGTCTGTTTCTTTTTCTGAATTTCTACGGAAATTTGCGTTATTTACGCGTTTTAGACTGTTTTATGACGGATGCGCGCGAAAATAAAATTTTTGTCTGTCTGTCTGTCTGTCTGTTTGTTTGTCTGTCTGTGGACAATTTTTTGTGTCCTTATAACTCGAGAACGGCTGAGTGGATCAACGTAAAATTTGGTACAGATATCCTTCAGAGGCACGACACCATTCATTGATGTAACTCTTCTCTGTACCTCTCCTTAATGGGGGCCTACCCCCTTAAAATACTTGCTGAAATAGGCGTAGAAGGGCGAGACAAAGCTCATTTTCAGCACCTCAATGTGAGAAACGAAACACGGGGGCCCTAACCACATTTTAAGGCCCTAAAACCAACAGTTTCTGAGATATTCCCAGAAAATTAATTTCATTTAATACAATAATGAAAGGAAGCTAGCCGGTAACCATGGCAACAGAAATTCACAGGTCCATCTATTGCTGTAATATAAGACGCAATACAATTCCATTTATTACATTACTGAGATAGTTTGCAAACGGCTAGAAGGCTATAACGGAACCAAACTAAGCTGTAAAATTCATCAATACATATAATGCGCTTAAGGGGGTCAAGGGGTACTCTAGAATTTTTTCACGCGTTTTACACGTGCTGGTGTGCTACGGAAGGTCTATTATATCCCTATCCCTATATTGTTATATTATCATTATTACACTACGGAAAGGATGACCCCAGATGACTGGAAAAAGGGAATAATTGTCCCGATCTTCAAGAAAGGTAGTAGAACAGAATGCAGAAACTATCGGGGAATAAAACTGATGAGTCATTGTGCAAAGATGTTTGAGAAAGTTTTGGAAAGGAGAATTAGGACATGGATAGAAGGAGGGATGAGGGAAGAACAACATGGCTTCAGAGCAGGAAGGTCCACAGTGGATTTGATTTTTGCTGTAAGGCAGTTACAAGAACAGCACTGTGAGTATGGAACAGATCTACCGATGGCCTTCCTGGACATTGAGAAAGCATATGACAGTGTATGCAGAAACAAAATACGGAAGTCCCTGGAGGATAGTGGAGTAGAAAAATGGACTATAAGTAGGATAAAGGAGATGTACAAGGGAAGCGTGAGCTGTGTGAAAGTGGGAGGAGAGAGATCGGACTGGGTGGAACAGAGAAACGGCCTGAAACAAGGAAGTGCACTGGCACCGTTACTTTTCATTGTGGTGATGGATGACATAATGACCCGAGTGGCACAAGTAATTGGGGAAGGAAAGAAGAAAGCAATGGTGTTAGCGGATGATTTGATGATTTGGGGAAACAAGGAGGAGGAGGTACAGGAACAGTTGGACGTGTGGGAAGGAATAACACAAGGATATGGGATGAAATTTAGCATAAATAAGAGTGAGATGGTGATCACAACAAGGAAGAAGGAAAGAACCACAACGGGAATAACAATTGGTGGGGAACAGCTGAAGAAAGTGGAGAGTTTCAAGTATCTGGGAAGCCTGATACAAGATAATGGAAGAAACTATAGAGAAAAAATGAGCGGGGGAGACAGGCAGAAGCATTCCGGAGGAGTGTGAGAAGCATGTTATGGAGCAAGGATGTCCCTCAGAACAGAAAAAAGATCATATATCGGACGTACTATGCCCCTAACATGACGTATGCCTCGGAGACCTGGGCTATGAAAGGAAGGGAGAAGAGCAAAATACAGGCCAGTGAGATGAGATTCTTGAGAAGCAGTATTGGAGCTACAAAGATGGACAGAATAAGAAATGAAAGGACCAGAGAATTAATAAAGGAGGAACCATTCCGGGATGGTATAGAGAAATCTAGACTTAGATGGCATGGACATGTAAAACGAATGGAGGATAAGAGGATACCCAGGAGGATACACGAGGCGAAGTGGGAAGGAAAGAGACCGAGAGAAAGACCGAGAGGAAGACCGAGAGACAGGTGGCTGAAAGGGATGGAAGAAAGCGTGATGAAGAGAGGAGAAGGCTGGACAGGGGTGGAAGCTGAGAGATGGTGGGAAGACAGAAGGCGTTGGAGTGGCCTGTGTTCCAAACAGACCCGGCCAACGGCTGGAAACTGTGCAAGAGGATGATGATGATACTACGGCCTACAACGACGAGACAAAGCTCATTTTCAGCCCCTTGGTGTCAGAAAAAAAACCTCGGGGCCCCTAAACAGTCGTAAAGGGTCCCCGAAAACTACATGTTAATGCTCTAAAACCAAGAGTTTCTGAGATATTCCCAGAAAACTAATTTCATTTAATAAACTAATGTAGGAATGCAAGCCAGTAACCATGACAACAGTGTCTCAAAAAGGTACATCCAACTTTCCATCTATTTCTGCATGAAGTAATGCCACTCCATTTATTAAATTTCTGTGAAAGTTTGCAAATGGCTATAAGGTTATCACGGAACCAACAAAAACTGTAAAATTCATCAATGCGCTTAAGGAGGTCAAGAGGTACCCTGGATTTTTTCACAAGACTTAAACGTGCGATGTGTCGTACAGAAGGTCTATTATATCTTCAAACAGCAACATTATTTTCAAAAATTCCTGAATTGAAATAGTTTATTTTTTATTTTATTTTTTTGCTTTTAGGAATTTGGGCCATTGGAGGCTATAAAACCTGAATTTTCATGCACCTCAAGCCTTTATAATTTATTAAAGGGGTCTTCCTCTGGATGCGGACTTGACACAACAGTGAGGGTCAGTTTTTATGTGACGTGAATGGCATTTCGTCTACGAGGTTTTCAATTTTATCTTCACGTCAGGAAGTACACGTTAGGTAAATTAGTTTCAGAGCATATTACAAGTAATCATTTATCTTTGTCGACAAACAGGTTCCAAGCCCCTAACCATTGCAACAGTAGCTCAATTGATTCCGTCTGGTTATTAATACCGACGACCGTTCGAAGAATGGGTACTTCTGCTAGTTTAATAATATAGGGATAGGGATATAATAGTTCTTTAGTGCCCCTTGACCCCCATAAGCGCATTATATACGTATTGATGAATTTTACAGCTTAAGTTGGTTCCGTGATAACCGTATAGCCGTTTGCGAACGTTCACAGTTATGTAATAAATGGAATGGCATTGCGTCTTACAGAAATAGATGTACTTCTGAGATCGTGTTGCCATGGTTACCGACCTGCATTCTTTTAATAGCTTAATAAATGAAATTAGTTTTCTGGGTATATCTCTAAAACTGTTGGTTTTAGGACCTTAAAATGTGGTTTTCGGGGCCCGTAGGACTCCCGAGTTTTGTTTCTGACATTGAGACGAAGAAAATGAGCTTTGTCACGTTTTTCTACGCCCATTTCAGCATGCATTTTAAGGGTTTAGGCCCTCTATTATGAGAGGTACGGAGAAGAGTTACATCAACGATTACTTTCGTGCCTCTGATGGACTTCTGTACCAAATTTTATGTTGATCCACTCAGCCGTTCTCGAGTGATGCGCGTGCAAAATTGTACACAGTCAAACAAACAAACAGACAGACAGACAAAAATTTTGTTTTTGCGCGCAACCGTCATAAACCAGTCTAAAACGCGTTAATAACTCAAAATTCCGTGGAAATTCCGAAAAAAAACCGACAAACTTTCATTTTAGGTAAATTTCATTAGAAAGCTAACTATTGCAATGGGTACCATGTTTCGACTTCCGGAAAATTTCGACATGTCCTCGCTTTTCACATCCCCCAGACCCCAAAACCACCGTCAGTTCAAAAGTTCATATATAATTTATGTATATATACATATATATATCAGTTTCTTGTGGACACGATACCTGCCGTAATTTTGCACCAATCACTTTGAATTTTTTACATAATATGTATCCCTATAAAACCTCGGTCGAGTTCGTTAATGGGCAAAATCGGTCGAAGGGGGTAAAAATGGGGGGCTTTTTTTTTTCGAAAAAGTGAAATTTCGCTATAACTCTCTTAATACGTGAAATATCGAATCCATTCAAAGTTCATAATATCTGTCGGATAAGTGCCAAAAATGTATGTAACATAAGATTTCTGATAGCACCAACCATTGACCAAAGGGGTGGAAAAAAGTGGGTTTTTCGGGAAACATTAATCATATCTCTCTTAATAGGCACAATATCAAAACCGTACAAAATGTAAAATATTCTCCTAATAATTACCTAAAACTTTTGTCTGAAAGAATTTTTGATATGACCCACCATTACGCCAAGGGTTGAGAAAAATGATATCGGAATTTTAAAAAATGTCAAGTGCCATCAGAGGTTACCATAACAACGCTTTTAAATTGATGAGGGATGATCTATCAGAGGTTGCCAAGACAACGCCATTGACGAGATCACATTCATTTTTAGCCTACTTTTCACACTTTTCAAAAATGAGGAAAAAGTAGACTTATGAAATATATCCGGGAAAATGTGTCTGTCCTTCTGTCTGTCTGTCTGTCTGTCCTTCTGTCTGTCTGTCTGGCTGGCTGTGTGTGTCCCCCCCATATCAACTCCTAAACGGCTGCAGCAATCGAAACCAAATTTAGTATGAGCAAAGATGTATACCGGAATATCTCAGGCCCATATTTGAAAAAGATGCCAGTGCTACCAACTGCTAAAAAAACACACTAGAAATTTGAGCTCCATGTTGGATATCCTGGAAGGTATACATGGGAGCTATTCTAAAATTGGCACACATGTAGATAATACTATTTCAGTTTAATTTCCAGGTGGCCATACATGACAGCGTTGCCAAAATAATTTTAAGCCTTCTGATAAGTCCAATTTTTAAATGCATATAAATTCTACACTATCAATTGGATTTCAACCAAATTTTGTATGTAATATGTGTACATAAACAGATATGACTGAGTGTATTCTTAAGAGCCACCAGGGCGGCCAACTGTTAATAATTGCTCTCTATTTTGTATCCAAATATATCAGAAAGTATGCAAGCCGACAGCTTTAAACTATGCACACGTAAATTACCTGACATTTTACATTAATTTGGAGTAACTTATATACGTCAGTTCTACCAACATGATTCTAAGCCTGCTGATAGGACCAATTTTTAATTACATGTAACTTCTATACCAACAAATGGATTTCATCCAAAATTGGCACAAAAAGATATAATATTTCAGATTATTTCTGACCAGCACTCGCATGATATTGTTGCCAACATGCTTTTACGTGTACTAATAGATCCAATGTCTAAATCCATGTAACGTCCTTTGGACTTCAACCACATTTTGTATTCTGTACCTTAGGAGATGGAAGTAAGAATATATTCAGTCACCAGAGCTGCCAACTGTATTGCTCTATTAGGCTATATTATGCCTAGTATACCTTATTTCGAACTAATTAAGACATTTCGATATTACCCACTTAATTTCGTCATTATTCTAGATAGGTTCATATACTGTAGATTAATCTATGGCATGAAACTTTATTTTAAGAAAAGTAGGCTCTTTAGTTCGTCACGGAACTTCTTGTTCAATCTGACTATGAGGGAAGCGGCTAACTGGTAGCATGCTGAACTTCTATGCCCAAGGTCGCTGGTTCAAAGCAGGCCAAAGTCGCCGGATTTTCTAAGAGCGCTAAAAATCCGTCAGCATGCTTTCCTTCGGAGGGGAAGTTACAACGTTCGTTGCAAGTTGCTGGTTGCGGTGGCATCTAGCAGCCAAGTTCACAGATAGGTGTCGTTGACGTTAGTATTTGGTACAAAATTAGGTACTACAACTTAAAATTGACCGTCTGCAGTCCTTACCTGAATTACAGACTAATACAGTCATCACAAATAACACCGTTTATCAGACAGATTCTACACTCACCCAATGTACACGGGGTTACATGACCACCTTGTCGCAGCCCCTAAACGGAGGAACCAACCAACATCTCTGCGGGAGATAAAATTTTGCGTGAAGAAGTAACAGACTGTTAGATAGTTACACATTAGTTCCAAACCTTGCATAAGGACAGTGTGATCACAAGTATAACAAGATGTTCAGTAAAGAACATATAGCCTACTTTCTCCTAAATGTATGAGTATAGTCATAACTCGTTGTTATTATCAAAGAGTATAATAGAACTATTCTTTGTTGAAGACCTTAGAAACGATTTACCTCTACCAAACGCCACAACCTAGATAAAAACTGCTACCATCATTGAAGAAAGAATAATAATATAATGTTATTGGTTTTACGTCCCTTTTAACTACACTGGCTTTTAGAGACGCCGGGGTGCCGGAATTTTGCCCCGAAGGGGATCTTTAACGTGCCAGTAAATCTACTGACACGGCTCCCTCGCATTTGCGCACCCTCAAATGCCAGCTGACTGCGCCAGTTGAAGAAAGAAAGATAAGAAGTATCTAAAGAATGTTATGGATCTGCAGACATAATCGACCGGACTGGCGGCGTGGCTCAGCGGTAACGTTCTCGCTTGCTGGACCGTATGTTTCAGGTTCGTATCCTGGCGCAGTCAGCTGGCATTTGAGGGTGCACAAATGCGAGGGAGCCGTGTTAGTAGATTTACTGGCACGGTTAAAGATCCCCTTCGGGACAAAATTCTGGCACCCCGGCGTCTCTAAAAGCAACAGTAGTTAAAAGGGACGTAAAATCATTATTATTATTATTATTATTATTATTATTATTATTATTATTATTATTGTTATTGTTATTATTATTATTATTGTTATTATTATTATTATTATTATTACATAATCGGCCTGACGCGGGCAACATCCAACTTTGAGTTGAGGCATGTCTTTACACGTCTGGCTGCGTATGACTTTCACAACCCTAATTGAATTAACAAATCTTTCCATGACCCTACAGAGACGTGTGTATACCAACTATGTGGATATTTTCGATTGCTATTTGGCTGAAATAAAAGTATTAATTAATATCCTGAACTAGCACCAACGGTAGAGTTCAGAGACTATGTGAAATCGTTTTGTTCTTTACTTCAATTAACATTTTCAAATAACGCACAATAGGCTGTTACAAACCCTTTAAAATAAAAAGTAAAAATGTATCGTAGTATCATCTTGTCATTCTTCAAATTCGATGCGCATAGAATGCCAATGGTATAGTAATCAATGGAGCCCCACGTAGACTAGTCGTGACATCTAGTGGTGAAATATCGAACAATATAATCCTAACAGAGCGAGTGCATTCTAGCGGCCAGAAGAAGAAACTTTTCAATAAAATCTGGAAGTTAATAAGTAGCGGCGTGCAGTTACCTTTTTGGCAGCTAGATATCTCGAGTAAATCTGCTGGCGAATTATGTTTTAATTAAATATATATTTTACACCATAATATGCACAATATAACGCTTAATTATAAAACATCTGATTCATTACAAAACAATAAACATATAACATTTCAAGCAAAAAAAAATAGCTCTGATCGGGTTTGAACCATAGGCATTAGAGCGATAGGCTAACGCTCTACCACTGAGCTAATTGTGTCAACGAATATCGTTCTATATAAAATGACTTACATAGAACTTGTTAGCAAATAATGATTTATACTAAACGATTTCATCACCGGAGTATATTATTTATATATAAAGCATTTCATACAAAGTTTATTTATTTTGTATCAGTACGCTATATTGCATGCAATACTCAAATTAGTGAAATATAAGTCAGGCACAAGATATCCGCTGCCATCTTGTCTTATTA
Organism: Meconema thalassinum; assembly: GCA_946902985.2. Classification (NCBI taxonomy): domain Eukaryota; kingdom Metazoa; phylum Arthropoda; class Insecta; order Orthoptera; family Tettigoniidae; genus Meconema; species Meconema thalassinum. The sequence continues at coordinate 171,180,161 of OX336391.1, forward strand.
CTGAATCGGCTCAGCTTTTTAAAATCACGTCTGCACTATAGTATTACAAAATAAACTTTTAATTTCGAACGTGCCTCTTCCTTTAGAACAGTTAAAACGATTCTCGGCTTGATAATCGGAACTGGTGGGTCCCATGATATGGATTATAAAGTTTGCATAATTCGCACGGCCGCCATCCTGAAATGGTATGGCGGACGACCTTGTAGTTTGGTCACAAGACGCATCCTATACGAAGGTATGTTGTTACCAAATTTGGTAGAGATCGGATGATTTGGTTAGTCGTTATTTGATTTTACGTTTTGAACGTTTGAGTGGCCGCCATTCAGTTTTAGTAAAGATGGCGGCGATATAAAACATGACACTGAGGTGTCCTTTGCTAGTGCTACCTTTGTACCAAATTTCGTTCAATTCGCATTCACCGTGTTCGAATTGATAGGGGGGACAGACATTCAGAGAACACACACTCACACACACACACACACACACACACACACACACACACAGACTCACACACACACATACACACACACACACACACACACACACACACAGACTCACACACACACATTTTTTGCAAAAATCGAAAGTAGGCTAAAAATGAACCCCAAATGACAAGAAGGTTACCATCCCCATAAGACAGTAAAATGTTTATAATATGCATAGAAAGACGAAAAAAATGTTAACTAACCTCCAATTGTAAAATACTTTCTCGCAATAAATGAGGTCTGATCCTCCTACGAAAACCTGCATATTTTGCCTATTATAGCCTATCCCCTAGTTTGCCCGGTGAAATCTACCTCCGCCTTCCGGCGTGCCGAGAGGATTTTTTTATATATAGAGAGATGCCAAGAGCTATCGGAGGTTGCCATGGCAACACTACTAAATTGATGAGGGATGAGCCATCGGACGTTGCCATGACAACGCACTTGCACGAGATCAGATTCAGATTTCCATCTGACTAAGTGTGAAGCGGCTTCGGTGACGTAACTGGTAGCATGCTGAACTTCTGTGCCCAAGGTCGCGGGTTCAAAGCTGGCCGAAGTCGTCGGATTTTCTAAGAGCGCTAAAAATCCCTCAGTATGCTTTCCTTTGGAGGGGAAGTTCCAACGTTCGTTGCGAGTTGCTGGTTGCGGTGGCATCTAGTAGCCATGTACACAGCTAGGTGTCGTTGACGGTAGTATCTGGTAGCAACATTAGGAACTACTGCTTGAATTTGACCGTCTGCAGTCCTTACCTGAATTACAGACTAATACAGCCATCACAATTCACACCGTTTATCAGACAGATTCTACACTCACCCAAAGTACACGGGGTTACATGACCGCGTTGTCTCAGCCCCTAAACTGAGGAACCAACCAAAATCTCTGCGGGAGATATAATTTTGCGTGAAGAACTAACAGACCGTTACATAGTTACACATCAGTGTCGAAACCTTGCATAAGGACAGTGTGACCACAAGTAAAAAATTGGACCGCAAATGACAAGAAGGTTACCGTCCCCATAAGACAATGAAATGTTTAAAATATGCATAAAATGACGAAAAACAAAGTTAATTAAGCTCCAATTATAAAATACTTTCTCGCAATAAATGAGGTCTGATCCTTCTTCTGCCTATTTTCGCCTATCCCCAAGTTTGTCCGGTGAAATCTACCTCCGCCTTCCGGCGTGCCAAGAGGACTTCCTTTTTGTTTTCCAGGAGTGCAACTCACGCATCTCCTTTATCCAAGGAATTCCTAGTATGTATTCAATTCACAAACGATGCTGCAGGCCTTCAGAATTGCAGCCATTTGTGCAATATTATTGTATTATGCTTTCATACAGTACATATAAGACATTGCTGGTACAATACAACATAACTATACGGGCTTCAGGGAACCAAAGTATAGTTACTGAAACGGCAACTTCTCAGCTGGAATGTCGCTACCCATGAACTTCTGGACATTTCGGGTTGTTGCATTAGTTTGAACAGTTCAGTATTTAGTTCCAGTACTTTAAGGCCTTGGAGCATGGTACTTGGGATCACGCCCGTACTTGAGGCAGTGATAGGTAAGGTCTTTACCCGTTCTACATGCCATTGCCTTTTGCTAGGGACGACCAACTCGCTGTATTTGCTGATCTTTTCCATGTGTTTTTACAGGAGATTCTTGTTGTTAGGAATCGCAACATAAATCAAAGTAGTTTGCTTGATTTTCTTGCTGACTACCACCAGATCCGGTCTGTTTTGTGATTCTTCTTCTTCTTCTTATTATTATACCGACAGCAGTGGCTACGCTCGCTAAAGCGCAGTGTTAGGCCATGGGGCCGAGCTCTCTGCTGACTCGGTAGACGCGTGGGTTCGAGCCCCACCGTCGGCCGTCCTTGAAATGGTTTTCCATGGTTTCCCATTTTCAACAGCAGGCAATTGCTGGGACGGTACCTTCTGACAGGCCAAGGCCGCTTCCTTCCACATCCTTTCCCAGTTTCATTCATCTTCATCCTTTCCATCTCTCATCCCCACGCGTAGGTCGCCCACGGGCGTCGACTAGAAAGACCAGCACTAGGCCCCTCAGGGGGCCACACGACAAAAAATAAAAATAAACAAGTAGTTCCGTGAAGAACTATACAGCCTATTTTCATATATTCTACTTATGTTAATTGCCTCTAGCAACATACACAATTTCAGTTTGATTGCTGTAATAGATTCATAGATATTGAGAACCGACTAAAAATTTCGGATGGTCGCCATGTTGGATTTTATATATGTAGGTCCTAGAGTTATGTACTGTTACATGAAGATTATTGTGTACGTGTAGTATTCAAACTACAATCGCATAATTAGGACACAAGAAGTAACAAGGAGATTTTAAAATTTCGCACAGCTGCCATCTTGAGGTTATGGAAACAATTGAAATAAATTAGATGCTAGTGGATTACCATTCGTATAAGGATTTACTGTTCCAAGTTTCACTACACTCGGATGGTTAAATTGCGAGAATCGTCCATGTGAATTTTTATATTTCGCGTCGCCTCCATGTTGGATTTGTGAACACCAAGTTATTTAAAGTCCTATAGGTGAACTTAAGTTCATAGCCCCTATTAACATTAAGAAATTCAGTTTGATTGCTATAATAGATTCGTAGATATTCAGAGCCGACTAAATATTTTGGATGGTCGCCATGTTGAATTGTTAAATGTATAGGCCATAGAGTCATGTACCATTAAAGGAAAATTTTTGCGTAGGTTCAATATTCAAACTTTCAATTCGATCGCATGACTACATCACATGAAATAAAAACTTAATTTTAAAATTCGCACATCCGCCATCTTGAGGTTATGTAAACAATTGAACTAAATTAGATACCAGTGCATTTCAATGTGTATAAATATTTCCTGTACCAGATTTCAGTGCGTTTGGAACATTAAATCGCGAGAAAGGTCTATTTAAAATTTTCGAACTTCGCTTGGCTGCCATGTTCGTTTTGTAGTTAACCGGTTTCTGAAAGTCTTATAGATGGACTTCCGTAGTGCCCTTTATCTCCGTAAAAGATTTCAGGGAGATACCGCTAATAGTTTCACAGATATGGAATGCCGGTGAAATATTTCGCACATCCGCCATCTTGTAGTTATGTAAACAATTGAACGAAGTTAGATGTCGGTGCATTACAATGTATATAAACATATACTGTACCAAGTTTCATTGCGTTTGGTTGGTTAAATCGCGAGAAACGTCTATTTAAAAGTCGCAACGTCGCTTGGCCGCCATGTTCGTTTTGTTGTTACCAGATTTTCAAAGGTCACATAAGTGAACTTATAGTTGTTCCCTTTATCACCATACAAAATGTCAGGGTAATATCGGTAATAGTTTCGGAGATATTGAATGCTGGTGAAATATTTCGCACAGCTGCCATGTTGGATTGGTGAGTCGTAACAAAATTTGAAGGGCACGGTCGGGGTCGCAGGGAATAGTGCTATGAACTTACCGAGTTTCATTGAAATCGCTCCAGCCGTTTAGATTTTATTAGGGGGACACACACACACGAATCACACACACACACACACACGCACACACACACGGACAAAAGGTGATCTCATAAGCCTATTTTTTCAAAATTGAAAATAGGCTAAAAATAATATTATACACGGAACGTCTACTGGACGTTCAAATCGCGGTTAAGGGGTTATCAGGCATCAGGAATGTACTTCAAGAATGAGGACGGGAGGTTAGGAATGACCGACAAGCAAAACTGTGACATCCTCGCCAGATATTTCGACTCGGTGCTGAACTGTGATGGTCCGCAAGAAAACCTGAAAATGGAATCACCAGAGGTATCATCCCCCAATTCATTGCCTCCCGTTGAAGACGAAGTTTTCCGGATTATTCAAGGAATTAAGGCCAACAAAGCTGCTGGTGCAGATGGTATCGTCGCTGAACTCCTACAAATGGGATCTGCGGGAGTCGTAAAATCTTTCACTCGGTTACTTGAGAAGATATGTACAACTGAGAGAATCCCTGCTGACTGGCAAATGGCTCTGATCCATCCCCTTCATATATAAGAAGGGTGACAAGATGGATGTTAATAATTATAGAGGCATCTCTCTTGTTTCGGTTCTTTAAAAGATTTTATCCAAAGTGTTACTGACGAGAATAGAAGGGATATTGGATTCTGAACTGGGTGAATACCGGGCAGGCTTTCGTAAAGGGAGATCTTACGCTGACTAAATCTTCAACCTGTGGAGTATCATAAAGTACAAGATGTTGGGACATAACAAATATGTCGCCGTCTTTGTGAACTTCCGAAAGGCCTATGACTCCATTGACCGAAAAACCTCATTGGCAGTCCTCGAGGTATATGGAGTGGACAACAAGACGAGGAATCTAATTCAACAGACGATTAGCAATACTTTCTCCGAAATAAAGTTCAGGGTGGAGTTCTCAGAGCCTTTCGAAATCAAAACGGGCGTGCGACAAGGAGACAGGCTATCATCAATAATATTCAACTGCGTCTTAGATAAAGTTATTCGAGAATGGACGAAGGGAATTTCTGATAAAGAGGCTTTCAGGTTAGGGAGAGGTAAATTATAAGAACGGATTGTTTGGCATTCGCTGACGATGTTGTAAAACTCACTACCAGTGTTAAAACAGCGATAAAAAGGACAGAAGAACTCCTGATGATAGCCAAGAAGACTGGACTACAAATTTCTTTTGAGAAGACTGTGTTCATTACCAACATCAAAGACGCTCCTTTCTACTTGGAGTTGTGAGATGACAAGATACAACGAGTTAAGTGTTTTAAGTACTTGGGGGGGAATTGCAGGACAATGGGTCGGAAAAGGATGCCATCAAAGAGTGGGCGAGAAGAATGGAAATGGCTTATCAACTTACGAAGGATATATACAACAAAAAGGGTCTATGCTTTCGGGCTAAATTCCGACACTTAGATACTGTTGCCAGACCTGAATGCCTGTACGCAGCAGAAACACTAGATATGATTGGGAAAGGTGGCCTCGAAGACATCCGGAAGAGAGAAAGGAAAATGCTCAGAAAAATCCTAAGCCCAAATATCAAGGATGGAGATAGGAGACTCAAACCTAACAAAGAAGTATACATGAAGACAGAAGGAGTCGTAGCATTAGTGACAAAAAAGAGAATACAGTTTTATGGACACTTGGTGAGGATGAACAGCACCAGATGGACGAAGAAGATTTTTGAATTCTTCACGAAGAGGAAGACGGAGCTGAAATGGCTTCGTGAAGTGAGATTGGACTTGGATTGGATGGGGGTGAAGGAAGAAGTCATAACGGACAGAGAGCGATTTAGACGACTGGTTAATGAATTTGCAGGTTTCCAGGAGACAGGGGAGTTGTCAGTGAGGAAAGGAATCTCTTACACGGATGAACAGAAGAAGGAAGTGGAAGAGAGAATGAAGAGATATTGGCAGAGAGTGAAGACAACAAATAATGTAAAAACTGTCAAACGTGGTCCAGAGTTGGCCGTAACGAATATTATACAGTACAGTATATATAAAAATATTACATTACATTATGCGAACCGGCCAAAACTAAGGACCACGCAAATATTATTTCATTTCCTTCTCATAGTTCTTTCTTCCTTTCTCTTCCTCCACACTTCCTTCATTCTTATTATTATTATTATTATTATTATTATTATTATTATTATTATTATTACAGAAATATTCTTGACCAATCCAAATTTTGTGATAGTGTTAACTCTTGGTCCCCACCACCCAAAGTGACTACGACCCGACCACCCCTCACACACGAGAGGAAGGACAAGTTATTGGCTGGACTGAGGAGATATTGGGAAACAAAGAAAGCGTCGCAGAGGCACTAGTCGTAAGCTCTTTTTAGTGGGCTTAAATCACTAATAATAATTATTACAGAAATAAGTTAAAGGTCGTACTTACAATTGTATTGACTGGAAACATCATGGATGTTCGTGCAGGTTCGAGCTGCGTGATACGAATGAGTATAGTCTGGTCATTGAGTTCCGTAAAAAATGAGGTTCCATTTCTATTGGTCATATCATACAGAACATCTGCACTGTGTGTTGCTAGGGAAGTGGCAGTGACAGGCTGTTCCGGCTACATCCTACTTCCTGGCTTGTATAGCCTAAATTATGGTTTCCCAACCTGCTGTTGTGAAGGCCGTAAGCTATTCTCCGGGAGGATGAAGTGGTGGAGGCAGACAGTGGCAAATCCAGGGAAGAAGCGAGGGGGACGCGCGTCCTCCATTAAGGCCCTGATTGTTATAGATATAATGGGTGGTTAGGCTGTTACTAGGTATACGATTATTTAGCTGAGAAAACGTCGAAATATGTGAAAACATGTCGATGTCAATTCAATACTTCGCATCTACATTTTTACGATTTTAAGTTTTAGGTAGATTTTATAAGAAAGCTACCTATTTCAGTGGGGACCATGTTACGGCTTCCGGAAAATTTCAACATCACTTCGCGTTTCACATCTCCCAGACCCAAAACCACCGTCAGTTCGAAAGTTTATAGTATATCTCTGCTTAGTATAAAAGAAAGTCCCCGATTATTGGATGTTTCGGGTAAACTAGAGAACCACTGGATGGATTTTGATGCGGTTTTCACCATTCTGTAAAGAATATCTCGAGAATGATTTCTTTAGAAAATAATTTATTTATATTCAAAGGAAGCCGAGCAGTAACGATTTCAGTGGAAAAGTCGAAAAAAAAAACCTGGCGTCCGAGCGCTTTGTAAGCCTACGCTGGGCAAACCGTTAAAAATAACTAAATACAATGAGTGTAAGAATTGTTCAGCATGAAAAGTTCTACAGAAGAGTCCGCGAGAGCATAAGTCTATCTTCAATACGTCGCCCACTATAAGTGTTTTTACGTTTTAATTTCTTCCAACCATGTCCATTCAACTACTGGGGCGACAGTTTACGAGAACCATGTCCATTCAACTACTGAGGCGACAGTTTACGAGCTAGCTAGGGGCGAGTCAATCATCCCTGTTACAGCCTAGCTAGCGGGCGAACCTATTTCCCCAGATACAGCCAGCAGCAAACCGTCGAGTCGGTGGTTGTGTTTGAAGTTTCCCTGGAAGTGCAACTCGGGTTTTCTTCATTTTGCCTGTGGAACAGAAGTTAAGATTGGACGGAAGGGGAATTTGAGTTTCATTCACCTCGCCATTCCCTGGAAGTGCAACTCTCATTTTCGTTCCGCAAAATTCACAGTCAATTTAAGATTAGACGGTAGGGGGATTATATTATATTAAATTTTACTGATTGGCATATAATGTCTACTTAGTATAAAACAAAGTCCCCGATTCTCGGATATGCCGCGAGGTCATATTAGCTCTATCTTCAATACATCGCCTACTATAATTGCTTTTAGATTTAGATTTTAGAAGGGGGATTTGAGTTTCATGCACCTCGCATTCTTAAATTACGTCTGACAAGAATTCGTTGTACATGCATCTCCGTGATAATATAATTAATAGTCTAGTCAGCGATTTTAACCCATCATGCTGAGACGTAAAACAGATATAGGTCGTAGTTCATTGACTTCGAAAATAAAGGCGCTTATCACGTAACGCATTCATAACTGTTCCCGGGTGAAGCCGGGGCGGGTTGCTAGTAATTTATATATCACATTCTTGTGGACATGCTAACTACCGTCAGTTTGCACCAATTACTTTCAAAATCGGATCAAGGGGTTAAAATGGCGGGGGGGGGCTTTTCCCAAAACGTGAAATATACGGTAGCTATAACATTCTTAGTATGTAAACAATCGAAACCATTCAAAGTTTGTAATATTATTCGGGTAAGGGCCTGAAACTTATCTTCGTGGATATTTTTGAGAGTGGCTCAGCGGTAACGTTCTCACTATATAATTTAATAAGTGGAGCTAACTGCCAAAAAATATATACACGACCATGCATACAACAACCTAAATAAGTCCGCACATTCTGTCATTGCAGAAATCTGTCAACGAGACTAATCTTTTGGAGCACAAAAGCAGGTCATAACGGTCACAGATTGTCCCACACAGTTTACACCTGCAGTTATCGTCCGGGTCGTGGAATTTCTCAGTCTGGCATATCCGGTGGTGGAAACCATGCACGGCGTATCGCGTCACTACATGCCGTACTTCATATACAACTTGAGTCCATTCCCTGTAAATCATGGCATCTGTTGAAAAGAACTTTGGCCATATGTCTTGCCGTTTTGCATTGAGTTATTGTACAAGTTCTATGTAGCGGCGGTTGATGGTAGCAATTGGTTAAGGCGAAGATCTTCGATGAAAAATTGCTCTCTTGCTAGCACGTAGGTGAGGCGAGACCGTGTGAATTTCGACGGACACAGTGTTCTTTTCAGGAAAGTGGCTTTGACCCTTTCTATTTCTTCCAAATTTCTTTTCGTCAGATGTAGCCGAATTGTCTCCAGTCCATAAGTTCGTATCCTGGCGCAGTCAGCTGGCATTTGAGGGTGTGTAAATGCGAGGGTCCCGTGTCAGTAGATTTACTGGCACGTTAAATATACCCTTCGGGGTATCTCTAAATGCCAGAGTAAGGGATGTAAAACAAATAACATTATTATTAGATTTTTGAGAGCACCAACCATTGACCAAAGGGATAGGAAAAATAGGAGTTTTGAGAAAAGACCTCCCTTAAAATGCACAATATCAAAACCGTTTAGACTGGTCGATAGATCTGATTAACTGCACCACAATCACAGGTTGAGGAAGATCGCATACCCCTCTTAAACATCATTGATCCGCATCTCCCGTGGTTAGTGCGGACTCTGCTGAGAGTTACCTATGTCTTGCGGGGTAAATCAAAGCCAGCTGGCAGATTTTGAAAGTTGAACATTGCCTGCCATTGAATCGGAGCTATGCTGTTCCACTCTTTTATAATTATTGATATATGATATAGAATTGATCATTATAATTAATAATATATTTATTGCATCCAAATGGCCATCTCATTTATATACTGTACATGAATTTACACTTTCCGTTTTGCCTATCTCTATATATAACAAGTAGTTCCGCGAAGAACTATACAGCCTATTTTCATATATCCTGCTCATGTTAATTGTCTCTATCAACATACAAAATTTCAGTTGAATTGCTGTAACAGATTCGTAGATATTGAGAACCGTCTAAATATTTCAGATGGTCGCCAGGATGTATTTTTTTGTACTATTACATGAAGATTATTGTGTACGTGTGGTATTCATACTTCAATCGCATGATTAGAACACAAGAAGTAAAAACGAGATTTTAAAAGTACGCACACCAGCCATCTTGTGATTATACAAGCAATTGAAATAAATTACATGCCAGTGGATCAACATTTGTATAAGCATTTAACGTGCAACGTTTCACGGCACTCGGATAGTTAATTCGCGAGAAACGTCCATTTAAATATTTATATTTCGCGTCGCCGCCATGTTGGATTTGTGCTCACCAGGTTACTGAAAGTCCTATAGGTGAACATATGTTCATAGTCTCTATGAACATAAAAAATTCAGTTTGGTTGCTGTAAAAGATTAATAGATATTGAGAACCGTCTAAATATTTCGGAAGCTCGCCATTTAGGATTGTTATATGTATAGGCCATAGAGTTATGTACCATTCAAGGACAATTATTGCCTAGCTTCATTATTCAAACTTTCACTTTGATCGCATGATTACGACACAAGAATAAAAACTTAATTTTAACATTTCGCACAGCCGCCATTTTGAGGGTATGTAAACAATTGAATTAAATTAGATGGCAGTGCATTACAATCTGCAAAATCATTTACTGTACCACATTTCACTGCGCTCAGAGAGTTAAATCACGAGAAAAGTCTATTAAAATATTTCAAATTCGCTTGGTCGGCATGTTCGTTTTGTACTTTACAGGTTTATGAAATATACATAGGTAAACTTGTATTAGTACCCTTTATCACCGTACAAAATTGCATGATGATATCTGTAATAGTTTCGGAGATATAGAATGTCAGTGAAATAATTCGCACAGCCGCCATTTTGAGGTTATGCAAACAATTGAACTAAATTAGACTCCAGTGCATTACAATGTGCATAAACATTTGCTGTACCAAATTTCATTACGTTTGGATAGTTAAATCGCGAGAAATGTCTATTTAAAAGTCTCAATTTCGCTTGACCGCCATATTGGTTTTGTAGTCACCAGGTTTTTGAAAGTCTCATAGGTGAACTTCTAGTAGTGCCCTTTATCACCGTACACAATTTCAGGGCGATATCGGTAATAGTTTCGGAGATATTGAATGCTAGTGAAATAATTCGCATAGCTGCCATGTTGGATTGGTGAGACGTAACAAAATTTGAAGCGCACGGTCGAGGTCACCGGGAATAGTGCTATGAACATACCGAGTTACATTGAAATCGCTCGAGCCGTTTAGATTTTATTAGGGGGACACACACACACCTCACACACACACACACGCACACGCACACACACACGGACAAAAGGTGATCTCATAAGCCTATTTTTTCAAAATTGAAAATAGGCTAAAAATCAATTTTACGTGATAGTTTGTCTGTCTGTCTTTCTGTCTGTCTGTCTATGGGTGTGTATGTCTCCTATGCGTTCATATACCATTCATCCGATTGCGATGAAACTTGGGTGAGATGTTCAGTACTCTCCAAGGAAGGTTTCTGATTTAGTAAATCCATTTTACAATAGGTAGCGCACGCGTAGATTCAACAAATGAGCGACGATGCGCGAAGCGTTTCAACAAAGTCCTGTATGTGTTCATATACCATTCGTCCGATTGCGGTGAAACTTGGGTGAGATGTTGTGTACACTTAATTGAAGGTTTCAAAATTAGTGAATACATTTCACAGTAGATAGCGCACGAGTAGATTCAACAAATGAGCGATGACACGCAAAATCGTTTCAACAAAGTCCCGTATGCATTCATATACCATTCGTCCGATAGCTATGAAACTTGCGTAAAATGTTGTGTACACTTCAGGGAAATTTTCTGGCTTAGTAAATCCACTTTACAATTGGCAGCGCACGAGTAGATTCAACAAATGAGCTACGACGCGCGAAGCATTTCAACAGAGTCACGTATGCGTTCATATACCATTCGTCCGATAGCGATGAAACTAGGCTGAGATTTTGTGTGCACTCCAGGGAAGATTTCTGGCTTAGTAAATCCCTTTAAAATAGGTATAGCACGAGTAGAATCAACAAATGAGCGACGATTCGCGAAGCGTTTCACCAAAGTCCCGTGTAAGGTCATATACCATTCGTCTGATAGTGATAAATGTTTGGTGAATTGTTGTGTACACTCCAGGAAAGGTTTCTGGCTAAGTAAATCCATTTTACAATACGAAGCGCACGTTTAGATTCAACAAATGAGTGACTACGCGCGAAGCGTTTCAACAACGTCCCGTATACGTTCACATACCATTCATCCGATTGCGATGAAACTTGGGTGATATGTTGTGTACACTCCAGGGAAGGTTCCTGGATGAGTACATCCATATTACAATACGTAGTGCAAGAGTGGAATTAACAAATGAGCGACGACACGCGAAGCGTTTCAAACAAGTCCCGTATGCATTCATATACCATTCGTCCGATAGCTATGAAACTTGGGTGAGATGTTGTGTACACGTGATGGAAGGTTTCTAGCTTAGTAAATCCACTATACAATATGCAACGCACAAGTCGATTCAACAAATAAGGGACGACGCGCGAAGCGTTTCAACAAAGTCCCGTATACGGTCATATACCATTCTGGCGTTAGCAGTGAAACTTGGGTGAAATATGGTGGACACTCCAAGGAAGGTTTCTGGCTTAGTAAATACATTTCACAGTAGGTAGCACACAAGTAGATTCGACAAATGAACGACGACACGTGGAGCGTTTTAATATAGTCCCCTATGTCTTCATATCCCATTAGTCCGATAGCGATGGAATTTGGGTGAGATGTTGTGGACACTTACGTGCCGGTTTCTAACTTAGTAAATATATTTTACATTAGGTAGAGCACGAGTAGATTCAACAAATGAGTGACGGGGCGCGAATCGTTTAAACAAAATCCGGTACGCGTTCATATACTATTCATCCGATTGCGATGAAACATTGATCAGTTATTGTGTACCCGCCAGAAAAGGGTTTCGACTTAGTAATACATTTCTCAATAGGTAGCGCACGAGTAGATTCAACAAATGAGTGACAGCGCACAAATCGTTTAAACAAAACCCCGTATACGTGCATATACCATTCATCCGATTGCGATGAAACATTGATGAGTTATTGTGTACACGCCAGGGAAGGGTTTCGACTTAGTAAATCCATTTCACAATAGGTAGCGCACGAGTATATGCAACAAATGAGCGACGACGCGCGAAGCGTTTCAACAAAGTCCCGTATGCGTTCAAATACCATTCGGCCGATAGCGATGAAACATGGGTGAGATATTCAGTACATTCTAAGGAAGGATTCTGGCTTACTATATCCACTTTACAATAGCTAGCGCACGAGTAGATGCAACGAATGAATGACGACACGCGAAGCGTTTCAACAAAGTCCCGTACGTGTTCATATACCATTCGTACGATAGCAATGAAACTTGGGTGAGATATAGTGTACACTTACGTGAAGGTTTCTAACTTAGTAAATACATTTCACAGTAGATAGCGCACCAGTAGCTTCAACTAATGAGTGACGACACGCAAAGCGGTTCAAGAAAGTCCCGTTTGCATTCATATACCAATCGTCCGATAGCTATGAAACTTGGGTTAGATGTTGTATACACTTCAAGGAAGGTTTCTGACTTAGTAAATCCACTTTACAATAGGCAGCGCGCGAGTATATTCAACAGAGCCACGTATGTGTTCATATACCATTCGTCCGATAGCGATGAAACTAGTGTGAGATGTTGTGTACACTCCAAAGAGGATGTGTGGCTTAGTAAATCTACTTTACAATAGGCAGCGCACGAGTAGATTACACAAGTGAGTGACGGCACGCGAATCGTTTCAACAAAGTCCCGTATAAGATCATATACCATTCGTCAGATAGCAATGAAACTTGGGTGAGATATTGAGTACACTCTAAGGAAGAATTTTGGCTTAGTATATCCACTTTACAATAGGTAGCGCACGAATAGATTCAACAAATGAGCGACGACGCTCACACCGTTTCAACAAAGTCCCGTATGTGTTCATATACCATTCGTCCGATAGCAATGAAACTTGGGTGAGTAAATACATTTCGCAGTAGATAGCGCACGAGTAGATTCAACAAATGAGTGACGACACGCAAAACGTTTCAAGAAAGTCCCGTATGCATTCATTAACCATTCGTCCGATAGCTATGAAACTTGGGTTAGATGTTGTGTACACTTTTGGGAAGGTTTCTGGCTGAGTAAATCCACTTTACAATAGGCAGCGCATGTGTAGATTCAACAAATGAGCTACGACGCGCGAAGCGTTTCAACAAAGTCACGTATGCGTTCATATACCATTCGTCCGATAGCGATGAAACTTGGGTGAGATATTAAGTACACTTTAGGAAGGATTCTGGCTTAGCAAATATACTTTACAATAGGTAGCGCACGAGTAGATTCAACAAATGAGCGACGACGCGCGAAGCCTTTCAACATACCGTACGCGTTCATATAGGCCTACCATTCGTCCGATAGCGACGAAACTTGGCTGAGATGTGGTGTACAGTCCAGGGAAGGTTTTTGACTTAGAAAATCCATTGCACAATAGGCAGCGCACGAGTAGATTCAACAAATGAGCGACGACGCGCGAAGCCTTTCAACATACCGTATGCGTTCATATAGGCCTACTATTTATCCAATTGCGATGAAACTTGGGTGAGTTGTTGTCCACACTGCAGGGAACGTTTCTAATTTAATAAGTCCATTGTATAATGGGTTGCACACGAGTAGTTTCAACAAATGAGTGACGGCGCACAAACCGTTTCCACAAAGTTCCATCTGCGTTCATATACCATTCATCCGATTGTGATGAAACAAGGGTGAGTTGTTGTGCACACTGAAGGGAAGGTTTCTGACTTAGTACATCCATTATACAATAGGTAGCGCGCGAGTTGATTCAACAAATGAGTGACGGCACGCGAATCGTTTAAACAAAATCCCGTATGCGTTCATATGCCATTCACCCGATTGCGATGAAACTTTGATGATTTGTTGTGTATACGCCAGGGAAGGTTTTCGACTTAGTAAATCCATTTTACAATAGGTAGCGCACGAGTAGATGCTACAAACGAGTGACGACGCGTGAAGTGTTTCAGCAAAGTTCCATCTGCGTTCATGTACCATTCATCCGATTGCGATGAAACTTTGGTGAGTTGTCGCGCACGCTCCCACAAATGTTTCAAAATTAGAAAATCCATTTTACGATAGCTAAGAGGCAGTTAACGGAAATTGAAGATAAAATTGTGTATCCAAAAGCACTTCAAGAAACCAAATTACAATGCCAACATTTTCGTTGATTGGCATTGCAACGCATGCCGGGTACAGCTTGTGCATATATATTTCCTTACTTAACAGTCCTCTAACACCATAATAAGATGTTCAGTAAAGAACATGAGTATAGAATGAGTATAGTTATAACTCGTTGTTTTTATCAAAGAGTATAATAGAATCATTTCTTGGTTGAAGACCTTAGAAACAATTCTACCTCTACCAAACACAATACCTTGAAAAAACTGCTACCATCATTGAAGAAAGAAAGATAAGAAGTATCTCAAGAATGTTATGGATCTGGAGACATAATCGACCGGACTGGCTGCGTGGCTCAGCGGTAACGTTCTGGCTTTCTGGGCCCTAGGCTGCAGGTTCGTATCCTGGTGCAGTCAGGTGGCATTTGAGGGTGCACAAATGCGAGGGAGCCGTGTCAGTAGATGTACTGGCACGTTAAAGGTACCCTTCGGGGCAAAATTCCGGCACCCCGGCGTCTCTAAAAGCAACAGTAGTTAAAAGGGACGTAAAACCAATAACATTATTATTATTATTATTATTACATAATCGACCTGACATGGGCAACATCCAAATTTGAGTTGAGGCATGTCTTTACACGTCTGGCTGTGCATGGCTTTCACAACACTAATTGAATTAACAAATCTTTCCATGACCCTACAGAGACGTGTGTATACCAACTATATGGATATTTTCGATTGCTATTTGGCTGCAATAAAAGTATTAATATCCTGAGCTAGCAACCAACGACTAGAGTTCAGGTACTATGTGAAATCGTTTTGTTCTTTAGTTCAAATAACATTTTCAATAACGCACAATAGGCTGTTGCAAACCCTTTAAATTAAAAAGTAAAAATGTATCGTAGTACCATCTTGTCATTCTTCAAATTCGATGCGCATAGAATGCCAATGGTATACTAATCAATGGAATCCCACGTAGACCAGTCGTGACATCTAGTGGAGAAGTCTCGAACAAGATAATCCTAACAGGGCGAGTGCATTCTAGCGGCCATAAAAATAAACTTTTCAATAAAATCTGTAAGTTAATCTGTAGGCCGGCGTGCAGTTCGCCGCCAGTTGGCCATGATAATTCACTTTTTTGCTGCTAGATGTCTCGTGCAAATCTTCTGGCGAATTTTGTTTTAATTAAATATATATTTTCCATCGTAATATTCACAATATAACGCTTAATTTTAAAACGTCTGTGTCATTACAAAACAATAAATATAAAAAAATTCAAGCAAAAAAAGTAACTCTGATGGGGTTTGAACCATTGCTATAACAGTGATAGGCTAACGCTTTACCATGGAGCCAATCGTGCCAACGAACATCGTTCGATATCACATGAGTTACATAGAACGTGTTAGCAAATCATGATTTAGACTAAACGATTTCATCAGTGGGGTACGGCCGCTATCCTGCAATGGTATGGCGGATGACCTTGTAGTTTGGTCACGAGGCGCGTCCTACATGAAGGTATGTTGTTACCAAATTTGGTAGAGATTGTATGATTTGTTTAGTCGTTATTTGATTTTACGTTTTGAACGTTTGAGTGGCCGCCATTCAGTTTTGGTAAAGATAGCGGCGATATAAAACATGACACTGAGGTGCCCTTTGCTAGTTCTACCTCTGTACCAAATTTCGTTCAATTCGGTTTCACCGTGTTTGAATTGATAGCGGGGACAGCCATTCAGAGTACACACACACACAGACACACACACACACTCTCTCTCTCACACACACAGACCCATAATTTTTGGTCCTGTGTAGATCTCATAAGTCTACTTTCATTTTTTGCAAAAATCGAAAGTAGGCTAAAAATATCAGTTTCATTGCTTGAATGGTTTCGGAGATATTGATAACCGGTGAAATATGCAGCATTGACCCCATGTTGGATTGTTTTATGGATATGCTATAGAATTATATGCCAGCAAATAAATATTATGATCGTGGTTCATTACACTAACCAACACTGCAAAAGTTGATACACAACTGAATGATACAATGAGGACAATATCAGGCACCATCAAATCCACACCTTTGAAGTGGTTGCCAGTGCTATCCAACATCCACCCATCTCATGTAAGAAGGAAAACAGCTCTGAAAAACGTATGCTGGAAATGTCGCAGTAATCCCCAACTGTCCATACACCAGGACTGTAATTTGCAGAAAAGGGTCAGATTGAAATCCAGAAATCCTCCATGGAAGCTGGGGAAGGGGCTAATTCCATCACATTTCACTGCTGACAAAACCTGGAATGAAGAATCGGCTGCATCAAAACCTGACCATCTGGGTTTAATAACAGATCCCTGCAGAGAAGCATCTGGATTCTATTTAGCGAGAAAGGTATGGACATGATTGAACAGGGTCCGCACAAATCACGGACGATGCAACTTCTGGCTGCACAAGTGGGGAAATAGCTCAAAGCCTATTCTGCGACTGTGCCAATGTACCTCAGTCTATTCAGCATGTTGCCCAAGGAGGAGATTTGAAGCAACTATCCATGGCCTACACAATGCCACCGATTATGCTGTCAACTGGCTGAATACTCTGAACATTGCGCTGTAAATGCCAAAACCGTTACAGTACCTACAATCTACTCTGTAAATATAGTATATATTTTTACCTTTTTGTTATCTGTTCTTTGCCGCAATGTATCCTCATTTTGTCATACGAAATAAACAACATAAGCACTAACCTACATTTCTATCGCTTGTTTAGGACACGAGAAATAAAAACACGATTTAAAAATATTACTCAGCTGCTTGTTGTCAGTTCTCTTAAAATTGGAATTAAATTAGATGTGAATATATTAAGCATTGTATGAAGATTTACCGTGCTATGTTTTATTCAGCTCGGATAGCCTAATTATTTTTGAGAAATATTTAAATTTAAATTTAGCGTCGCCACCATGTTGATTTTGTACTCATCCATATATTGAGAGTCCAATAGCCTCTATCTATATGCAAAATTTTAGATTGATTGCTGTAATAGACTCGTAGATATTGAACGTCTGAATATTTAGGATCATCGCCATGATCGATTGTTCTCTATGTAGGCCGTAGACTTATGTACCATTAGTTTAAGGTTATTGCGTCTGTTCATTATTAAAACGTTCACTTCGATCGCATGATTAGGACACACAAAATAAAAACTTAAATTCAAAATTTTGCACAGCCACCACTTTGAGTTTGTGATATCAATTGATTTAAAATAGATTCCAGTAGATTAAATCATGTGTAGACATAAAGGATGTTAGGTTTCACTGCGTTCGGTTGATTAACCCACGAGGACTGGCGCATGGGCATTTTTGACCCGGGGCTTAAATAATGCTCTGTATTTTAGTTTTCGTCAGCCCCCATATCCTGTCGCTTACTGTACTATCGCGTGCATAAATGACGGGCCGCCTTGCCGAGCGGGAGTTGAGTTTTCGAGTCATCAGGTTGCCCTCACTTGGTGTGTTTTCGGGAGGGGAATGCTCAGAATCGTGGTTGGGCAGCTATCCTTGTAGGCAGGGGGGAGGGGGAGGGGAGAGGAGGGGGAGTGTTGTATCACCTGTTAACCACAAGAGGCTGACAGTGGTTCAGTAACACGATAGCGAACTCGATTTTGAGGTCGGTGACCTTTAATGTGAACGACCGTTTGGTGAGGAGGGGCAGATGATTGGGCTCTATGAAGCTGGCGTCGGAATAACAGAAATATAATTAGTTTAGGACGTTTGCGATTTCTTCTTTTTTTTATTATTAAACTGCGTTTAGTCCCTAACTGTGAAAACTCGATTCTCAAAGGAATTCACACACAGTAAAACACAACAGGGCATTTCTAACGAGATTTAACAATTAATGGGCTACTTAGCATTTCAATTTAGATTTATTAAAACCGTCTCGTTATCTGTAACAATCTTCCAAGCGCGAAACTAAAGAAAATCAAAGTTAGCGCTGCGCTCCTCGATCTGTCCCCCTCCTCTCCCACCTTGCCAACAAGGACAGGTGTCCAACCACGGCTCTGAGCATTCCCCTCCAGACAACACCCCAAGTGATGGCAACCTGATAGCTCGAAAACTCAACTCCCGCTCGGCAAGGCGGCCCGTTATTTATGCACACGATAGTGCCTTCCTTCCTAGCTTTGAACTTCGCCCTACTTTGTGAAACCCCAAGTTATTACTATATTATTTACGGTCGGGTCAGATGTATCCATGGCGCCAGTCCTCGTGTGACAATGTTCGGCTTACGTTAGTCGAATGATGATGATGATAGTTGCTGTTTTAAGGGGCCTAACATCTAGGTTATCGGCCCCTAATGGTTTGGGTGATAGTGAAAGATAAGGTGAGAACGATAATGATGATGATGATAATGATAATTGTTGTTTTAAGGGACCTAACTTCTAGGTTATCGGCACGAATAGTTTGGGTGACAGTGAAAGATGAGATGAGAATGAAAACTATAACTAATACTAATTAAAAAACTTCCATACTAGAAGAAGAAATGGTAAACTAATAAAGGATAAGGCAAATAAAGGACAGGAAGAAAGGAAATGCCCTCAACCCTCGAAGAATTAGGATTGAGGAACTTAGAAGGGAGGAGAACAATGAAAGGCAGATAGTAAAGGGAAAGAGGAGAGGGCCCACCAGTAGTGTTTTTTTAAGAGTTCTAGACCCTCCTCCTCCTCACCCTCCTCACAAGATGGCGGCGGTGCGATATCTCTCGAACGCATGGTCGGATTTTAACAAATGAGGTGTCGTAGGACTCGGGCTGACTCCCCCTTTCCAATGGACAACATATATCCACCCCAAAATAAAACCTATCCCTACTAGGGGGTGAAAGAGTAATTCTTTTAGGTAAACGTTGCTTTCCAAGTGCAACATGCATGCAGTTTAATGCTATAAGGAAATTAAACGTTGTTCCACATGAAACGCATACATACAACTGGATGCCACTATGATTTAACATTTTTGTTTTTTGTTTTACGCATGCCCACTCATGACTTTTTGTAAGAGGGCGTGCTTTTTAAAGATGACGGCTGTAGTGTAACATAACCTAACCCAACCCACAAGGGGTGATTAAAAAGTATTCCAAGCGACGCTTGTCGATTGGCAAACCAATAATCAAAGAGGACTATGTCAGATCTTGAGGCAATAACCCCTTTTGATTGATCCCTGTTGATTTGTCCCTTTGGACTGGTCCCTGCTGACGGGTCATTGCTGACGACTCCCATTGGACGGGTCATTGTTGACGGGTCCTTTTTGACGAGTCCTGGTTGACGGGTCCCTGTGGACGGGTCCTTGTTGACAGGTCCTTGTGGACGAGTCCTTGTTGACAAGTCCCTGTGGACGAGTCCTTGTTGATGGGTCCCTGTGGACAGGTCCTTGTTGACAGGTCCTTGTGGACGAGTCCTTGTTGACGAGTCCCTATGGACGAGTGCTTGTTGACGGGTCCTTGTTGTCGGGTCCCTTTGGCCTGGTCCCTTTGGCCTGGTCCCTATGGACTAGCCCATGAATTTATCCAAATTGTGCTAAAGGGCCAAACTACATTTGTGTGTAAAGCAGTGTGTTGAACTGACGTTGTTCACCAGTTCTCACTACTACAATCTGATAACGATATGAAAGGAAAGTGACGAAATAGATGTGAACACGAGGCGTGGCTTGGTCCCAAAGGTTCTATGTTTGGTGTCATTGTAACGTGACACTAGCTCAGGTAACATTTCCCACCAGCGATGAGTGCCCTGAGCGGTAAACGCTTTCCACATATAGGTTTTCTATGCTCGGTTAAACCGCTCGACCACGCTGGCTTTGAGATTGCTGTACGTGGTGTAATGGTGAATATCCAAAGATTTGAGAAAACTAGAGAAATCCTTGTTGAAAAATTCTTTTCCCTAGTCGGTTTGTAGCAAGTGAGGTTGACGTTTGGATTGTTGAATAATATGTTGAAAGGCCTTGGTGAGTAGTGGACCATACTTGCGACTCACGGGTTCAACAAAGGCCATTTTGGAATACACATCAATGACCGTCAGCATATAGCGTACACCATCGTTAACACTAGCATAGGGAATCATTTCCACCAAATCGGCTTTCCAAAGTTCATCCACACCCCGTGTAATCACCTTGAGTCGCGGATAGTGACGTCTAGCTGGACGATGCAAATCATGAGCGATGCCCACTTTAATGGGTAAAGGCTTAAACAATAATTTTGGCATTTCGAAGGTCTTCTTCAATTTCTTGAATTTCCCAATCGTGACCGGTATGGCCGGCTTGACGTGAAGCATGCAATAGCCGTAGTCGCTGGTCGAGCTTATTGGGATTATGCCATTAGGTAACATTCACAAAGGGTTTTAATGGTTACATGTCACTCCCGAAGCGGATGCTTTACGACGACCACTTTGACTGGTGGGGAACATTTTTGCAATGATGGTTTTATATTTTTGAGATATATTGGCATTCATTTGTTGAGTGGGGTCATACTGTCTTTTGTGGGCATGGGTGTCCAATAAAATGGATTTATATTTGTCAAGGTCCTCTGGCGTATAATCATGGGAAGATGGGGACCGAGAGAATAGAAGCTTTAACAGTCCTGGTGTTAATTTATAATTGATCTTTTTAATGACAGCTTTAGTACGAGCAAATTTAATCGATGAATCCCCAATTTTAAAACTATCATCCTCATAACGAACACCATATGTGGTATCTGTGTTTCCAATAAATAAATCGCTGAAATAGGGTTCCAGTGTTGATCCATAATATTTTATTAAAATGTTTTTCAGTTGAGCTTTATGTTGAGGAGTGGTGAAGAGTTGTGAAAACGGAGACGATCTGGAAGGGCAAGGTGTTTCAACCATGGCCAAGGATTTCTTTTTTCGTAAAAACTCTGCGAGGGGTGAGATCTTTTTTTGAGGTGTAAATACTTGTTCTCCGTCATCCTCAACCTCGCTAACACTAGTCAAATTTTCCTGTACCTCTTCCTCTTCCTCTTCCACAGGATCCTTGTGTAGTGTCTGCGTAGCTTGTGAAACAGTGGGTAGCGTTTCAGATGGCTTGAAAGAGGGTTTCAACATGGCTTTTAGCGGAAGTGCTAAATGTTGCTGAATAAACAAAGCATGATCTGCACGTGATCGTTTCAATTCACGAAAATGTTGACGAATTGTATTTCTTGCTTTAATAATATGCTTTTTCAATTGACTCTCTGCTAACACCATGGTGTCTTGACAAATGACTTGAGAGGGAATGAGACAGTGCCTTAAATAGCAATAAAATGATCAAACCCTAAGCGATACCGTCCTTAGTTGAGTTCACTTTGTTTGTCAATAACCAAACAGGCATGACCTTGAGTGTTCCAGCACTTGGTACATAATTCAGTAAACATTTGAAAGGTCATATCCGGATTCACATGTTCATTATAAATGTGACGACTATTCCTCTCGTCTTGGCGAAATAAAATAATGACATTAGCATCGTCACGAATCAACTGTTTAGACATTTTAGAATATGTTTGTCCTAGATAGAAGCAATCGATGTGTTTGTGTCGACCATGCTGAATTAGCTTTGAATGATGCCTTGTCGTTCAGTGGATACATAATCGAAAATCATGAGTGAATCAGGCGCTACCTCATTCGGTGAAATAACATTTTCTTGCATGGAAAATGTGAAATAACCCATATTCTCATTTTGTAATCCAGACATGACTTGATCCAGAAACACGTAGAGGGGTTGGTGGAGAGATTTTGCAAAAATATAAATATTTTGAAAATGCAGACCAATAGCCGCTGTAATGAGCGTCAGCAAAAGATTGGTCTTTCCACATCCCGAAGGTCCTACAATGATGCAGCGAATGGAAGATGGAAACAGTGAACCATGGCGTTGTTCTCGTGATGTGGGACAGATATGGGAAACCATGTCCCCCACGGGGAATGACTCTTGCTGCTTAATAATCTTCATATGAACTAAGGCTTAGAGAGGCTAGCAGGCTGTCTATATACATGACACCAAGCCTTGTCATAGAAACAGTAGACTCGTACTACAGGTTGACGATGGATGTCTTTGGACGTGAAATGATGGCCAAAGCTAGGTCTGTCCCCATACATGATCCTAAACAAGAAACGGATCCTGCTAATAAACACTATGTGGATAGGTCTGTGGTGCCACGCACAAAACAGGGAGATTA
Organism: Meconema thalassinum; assembly: GCA_946902985.2. NCBI lineage: Eukaryota > Metazoa > Arthropoda > Insecta > Orthoptera > Tettigoniidae > Meconema > Meconema thalassinum. Next base: position 171,203,282 of record OX336391.1, read on the forward strand.
TGGCTTTAAGGGAAAGCGGTTAACCCATGTGAAACATCCTCAAGTGTCTACAGATGTCACTACAAAAAAGTATGTGGATAACAAAGTGTATGAATTTTATGACAAAGTGCCTAAGGTTACAGTGAATGGCTATACCGCTAATCATCAGCGCATTATTCACGTGGAGGACCCACAAGACGAAGACGATTATGTACCAAGCGTTACGTGACCTATCAAATGAAAAGACTTTATAAATTTATCCCATCTGTATTTTTAGTGTATCTGACAAATGAAAAACCTGTGAATGATAGAAACCATTTACCGCTAGTCCATGACCAGCACCTGACCTATGTGCTTGCTTCGGGTTTAAACCACTATCGATTACACTATAATGGAACCATTCATATGAAATACGCGATGCCCGATGACAATCATTTGCAAATAGAGATAAACGGTCATAGGATGTTGGTCCATATCCATGAAATGGTCAATGCAGGTGACGAATTATCCTTTCATCTCATTTTGACATGGGATGAAAAGCAAACTGGAAAAACCATAAACGATTTCCCACTTTATGTGGAAATGGAATATTCAGCCATGAAATAACAAGATGACGCTAGTTGGGACTTAAGCTTTCTTGTGAAAGGTTGTTGGCCATCATCATCATCATCATGGTGAAACAGCGATATGTGGTGAAAAAGACTAAAAATAAGACTGTCCTTGGCAAAGCATGGGCTTAAGACATTAGTGGACAAGCCCTTGCGAAAGAAAATAAGAAAAAAATAATGTATTGACCATAAGGAAAGCCCTTCGAACAGCACTGAGACGTGTTATTCCAAATCGTCAGCGACAGGGCTCAAAACAAGGGCGAGTGATTCCCGTCCCCAAACGAGCGGGATTTTTACCTGCTTTATTTGCCGGTAAAGCTGCTCTGGGTTCACTTTTGGGTGGTGCCAGTGCGGTGGCAGAAACCATTAAAGCTTCACAGCAGGGCAAGCAACAACTAAAAGAGAGTCAGCGACACAGTGGAGCCATGGAAGCGATTGCTATGGGGGCTAGAAATGCCAATTTAAAGCCTGCCGTTTATCAACAAGGATTTGGGATTTCACCATTTCAAAAAGAAAAAGAAAAAAAAATCTCAGCCATAGCGAGACATGCACTGACTCATGAACAAGTGGAAAGCTATGCTAAACAACTAAAGCTTTCTCATTTTAGAGGTGTGTTTATGCGAAACCAATTACCCCCACGACCCTGGGAACAGGAATGTGCTGTTGTCAATTTGGATGATCACCGAGGACCAGGAACACATTATGTAGCTTATGTCAAAGAGGGATCCACTGTAAGGTACTTTGACAGTTTTGGGAATTTGCCCCCGCCTATGGAACAAGTGACCTATTTTGGAAACAGGATCAAGATATATTATATTGTGAAACGTGAGCAAACATTTAACAGCCAACAGTGTGGACGTTTGTGTTTTTTTATATAAGACGCAGCATAAGCAAAAACGTCAACAGTATGTCGGTGGAAAGTAAGACGTTTACACTGCATGGATGTGGACCTGAAGTCAGCCTAGACTTTTACCCGCCTATTGAATTGAGTGAAAGACCTTATGGTTTAGGACTTGTTTCACTTGAAACGTACAATCGAATATACAACATACGTGAAAATGTGAACAACAAGTTTTAATATGATGATTGTGTGCTCACCCTGAACTCTGGTGGATATACGATAGATGACATTTATGAACACATTTATGTGGTGTTGATCAATGAATATGGTTTAAAGTCATTTCTCGATGGAACGCGCAAGTTTGAACTTGTAGGAAATACCAACACTCATCGCTGCAGTATTTTTCTACATTCAATATTGACTTTAAACACACCCCGATTCCAGTGGTCCATTGCTAGGATTTAAACCACGCGTGTTGGAGCCCAACAAAAAACATGAATCAGACAATGAAGTGAAATTCATTGAGGACCATCATGTTTCGGTGACGTGTAATATTATTAGCCAAGTGTACACCAATCAAGAACCATCGCATGCGCTTTATGACTTTATTGTAACATCGCCCAATGGCTATATTATTCGTGAAAATCCTCCAGTGGTGCTTTTTAGCCTATTTTGAACTTTGAAAAAAAAATAGGCTAATGAGATCACCTTTTGTCCGTGTGTGTGTGCGTTTGTGTGTGTGTGATTCGTGTGTGTGTCCCCCCTAATAAAATCTAAACGGCTGGATAAATTTCAATGAAACTCGGTAAGTTCATAGCCCTCTTCCGGGCGACACCGACCGTGCCCTTCAAATTTTGTTATGTCTCACCAATCCAACATGGCGGCTGTGCGAAATATTTCACCAGCATTCAATATCTCCGAAACTATTACCGAAATCACCCTGCAATTTTGTATGGTGATAAAGGGAACTACTAGAAATTCACTTATGTGACCTTTGAAAACCTGGTAACTAAAAAACCAATATGGCGGCCAAGCAAAGTTTCTACTTTTAAATGGACGTTTCTCGCAATTTAACCAACCAAACGCAATGAAACTTGGCACAGTATATGTTTATATACATTGTAATGCACCGACATCTAATTTCGTTCAATTGTTTACATAACCTCAAAATGGCGGCTGTGCGAAATATTTCACAGGCATTCAATATCTCCAAAACTCTTTATGATATCAACCTGAAATTTTGTACGGTAATAAAGAGCACTGCTACAAGTTTATCTATGTAACTTTGAAAAACTTGTAAACTACGAAACGAACATGGCGGCCAAGCGAATTTGAAACATTCTAATACATTTTTCTCGTGATTTAATCATATGAGCGCATTGAAATGTGGTACAGTAAATGATTATACATATTGTCATTCACTGGTATCTAATTTAGTACAATTGTTTACATAAACTGAAGATGGCGGCTGTGCGAACTTTTAAAATTAAGTTTTTATTCTTGTGTCGTAATCATGCGATCAAAGTGAAAGTTTGAAAAATGAAGCTACGCAATAATTTTCCTTTAATGGTACATAACTCTATGGCCTATACATATAACAATCCAAAATGGCGAGCATCCGAAATATTTTGACGGTCTCAATATCTAAGAATCTTTTCCAGCAATCAAACTGATTTTTTAAAATGTTCATAGAAGCTATGAACATAAGTTCACCTATATGACTTTCAGTAACCTGGTGAGCACAAATCCAACATGGCGGCGACACGAAGTATTAATATTTAAATGGACGTTTCTCGCGATTTAATCATCTGAGTGCAGTGAAACTTTGCACGTTAATGCTTATACAAATGTTAATCCGCTGGTATCTAATTTATTTCAATTGTTTTCATAACCACAAGATGGCAGCTGTGCGAAATTTTAAAATCTCGTTTTTACTTCTTGTGTCCTAATCATGCGATTGAAGTCTGAAAACCACAAGTACACAATAATCTTCATGTAATAGTACATAAATAAAAATCCAACCTGGCTACCATCTGCAATATTTAGTCGGTTCTCAGTATCTACGAATCTAACATAGCAATCAAACTGAAATTTTGTATGTTGAAAGAGGCAATTAATATGAGTAGGATATATGAAAATAGGCTGTATAGTTCTTCACGGAACTACTTGTTGATTCTGTAGCTGTCGATGGTATTAGTAATATAACATTAAGACTGATCAGTAGAGAGCAACAACTCATTCAACTAGATTCTATCACACCAGTGACTTACAAGTTGGTGCTAAAGCCACTATGAAATTTGTCTATAAAGCAACAACACCGTCTAGGAATGGTGTTAGTTGTTTGCCACGTGAATACACGTTAACATCTAAGGAAAAGCAGATTTTACAGCATTTGGGTTACCACGTCAACCCGCATGATGAATTCTATCCTAGAGGTAGCGAACCGCACCGAGGAGCAACCAGGAGTGGTAAGAATTGATCTCCATTCCTATCAAACTCAAACACCTGGACTCAATAACAATGATGAAATTAAATTTGTTATCAACAATCAAGATATTTACACCCTACCACATGAAAGTGTCATTCAGATTGAAGGCCGGCTTACCAAAGCCGATGGCTCAACACCTACCACATCCAAGTTAGCCAACCATGGTTTGGCCTTTCTGTATTCTGAGGTGCGGTATGTTATTAACGATATCCTATTGGATAGCACTCGAAATGTGGATATTTCCAGTGTCATGAAACTACACCCCTCTTATAGTGAGGAAGAAGGTAAAACACTTTGCATGGCGGGTTGGTGTCCTGACTCGACCAATGACTGGATGGTACACACGGATGGCACCTTTACTGGATATTTACCTCTTAAACTGATTTTAGGCTTTGCTGAAGATCACCAGCGCATTGTGGTGAATGCAAGGTAAGTGATTTATTTGGTGAGAGACAGGAGTGATATTAATGCACTCACGGGAGCCGACAATGCCCCCATAGATTCAAAAATTCAACTACAACGCATGCTATGGAAAGTGCCCCTGTAACCCTTGACGATAGCAAAAAACTGGACATACTCAAAATGGTAAAGAGGGATATGCCTCTACCCATGGATTTTAGAAGCTGGGCACTCCATGAGTACCAGTTATTGCCCACCACCAACACACACAGTTGGTCTATAAAAACAGCTCGCTATACAGAGAGACCTCTCTACATGATCGTCGATTTTCAAACAAACCGCAAGTATCAACAAACCAAAGATGCCACACAATTTGATCACCTGCAATTAAGAAATGCACGTCTATTCCTAAACGGTGCTGTGTTTCCCTATGAAGGACTGGATTTGGATTTTTCAAAAAATAAGTTTGGTCCCCTATACGACTTGTTTTCTAAATTTAGATGGTCGTATTATCAAAAAGAGAATTGCCCCATGTTGTCACCCCAAGTGTTTAAGACAAGGGCGCCACTGATTTTCTTTGACTGTTCCTACTTGGAAGAGTCTCTCAAGCCATCGAATATCGACATTCGACTAGATTTTGAAACGCATGATAATGTTCCAGCCAATACGACGGCCTACTGTTTGATTATTCATCACAAACAAGTCAACTATTATCCACTGTCCAACCAAGTGACAAGTGTATAAATAACAAGTCAACTCACGTCAAGCCGCTCAGTCATTTCTTGCTTTAAAGCATCAAGAGACATCACACCGATGAATTTAAAATTTGAGGAACAACGTTTCCAGACCTTTGCAACGTGGCCTGTGTCCTTCATAAACCCTCAAGCCTTGGCGGCCGCTGGATTCTATTATTTAAAAACAAGAGATGAAGTGAAATGTGTGTTTTGTCCCATCATCATTGACCAATGGGAAGTGGTGCATTCTTGGAATACACGGTACCAGAGATTAAAATTTTCAATGCTTTTGCATGTTCTTTCCTTCCTCTTTGTCAAACACCAACAGTGATCTTCTGTTTTCTCTTAGGGGTTCAGGTCGCTTATATCTTTTATGAGTCTGTTCCAGATATATATTCTATGACCCACCTAGCGTCATATAGCAGAGAATATCTGAAGCTCTTCAACTCTTCCTCGTGCAAGAGGAATTCCTTCTCCATCTGGCCACCAGATCCTGTTACCATCGCCAGCTATTATCTCCATGAGCAAGAGAACTACGTCTACTCTTTTACTCACCATGCCGTGCTAGTATCATCTGTTATCAACTCTTTGAAGACCAGCTCAGCAAGAGAAGATCAATTTTTGTTGTAACATTGGCAATGTGTATATGTTCTCCTTTTGTCTCCTACCCCCCACTCTTTTCCCCTTCCTTGGACCCTCCGTGCTCCGTTGAGCAGGTCTCACTTCTCAATCGGCAGTTGACTCGGTCAGTTAAAGCTCCTCTCGAGCTAGTCTCCTCAAACCAAGAGGCACACACTCTTCTACGCCATGTTGGCAAGGTAGTTGTCATCAAAGGAAACTTCGCCTTCAACATGAAATCAAGATAAGTACCATTTTAAAAGTTTTAACCTCATCTTCATGGTTTTAACTTCCACGTGCTTTTAATGATATTTTTATAGACAGTGTGAAATTATTTATTTTGGGTAAAAATCATTCTTCGTGGGATTTGCCATGTTGAGCTTTTGCTTGTATAAGCCAACTTTACTAAAAAAAAGAGCTTTGCTTAAGCTATTTAAATGAGAAATCCTCTCACTACGTGGTATATTACCTAATACCCGCTGTCTATAATTATAAAGCTAGTTCCTCCGCTGGATTAACTTTGACTCCATTCTTCTATAAAGATCGTTCTGGAACTTTCCAGATCTGGTACTCTATCTGCGAGGCTTGCCGTCAGGTATTTTTCACTCACTTGTGAAAATACTAGTTAAAATGAGGAATCTTCCTTAAATTACTGCAATAGCTAACTTTCGTCCACCGTTGGGATGTTCTATGGCGCATTTAACTGTAATCCACCATTTTCTCCAGCAATAGACTCTCGCCTACCTAGTGCAACCAGTTTTTTTCAGCATTGTAAAAACTTTCTTTCTCATGAACTTTCGAGTTTCTATAGTGAACTTTGCATCCAATTTTATAGACTACAGTGATAACCAGTGCTTGCTCCAAGTTTCTACCGCGTCGCGATCGTCCGTTTACATTAAATACGGCCATGAACATTGATCCTATATCCCAATGATCTTTCCTCAACCTTCTACTAACCACCAATATTAATAAAATTGTAACTTTCCTATAAGGTGTCACTCACGAAGTGCCCTTACAACTTTGCTAGTTTAACATTAATTAAATTCTGCATAATTGCTTGTGTGATACAAGTTTCAAATTCACATTGTTCCTTTCCTATAATCAGGGAAAACAATTCTTTCAACTCTTGTGTGAGTTATTTTTTAGGTTTCACGAAATGGAAACTGTCCCATTTGGCTAGTGATTCCTACTCAAACTTGGGAAGTCTAGAACCTTCCTTTTAACTCTCTTCAGGTTTCACAGTAAGTGACCAGCCCTTATTTGCATAATAACCAACATTAATTCTGTATAAATATAAGAAGTTTTAGGAACTTCTATCTTATTTTTCATGTTTTTATTATTGTTATTTTCGAAGTTGTCACTTTCTCTAGAACATTCTCTCAAGAATTTCTTAAGGTACACTCTTTGTACTCCAATTAACGTTCCAACTTTAATTACTTCATTGGTTATTTGTTTAAATCTTATAAAGATTTTAGAAACATGTAAGGTTTTAAACCTCATAAATTGTCAATTGCCTGGAGCAATCGTTTAATGTGAGGAGGTCTGCGACCCCATTTGTTAAAAAGTTCAAATGAACTATGTTTGTCAAAATTATATTACATGCTTGTTAATTTCCTCAAACTTCTTTGCATTGTTTAATAAATTAAATATTTGTTTTTGGATTCATCATTTCTCTGATACTACAGTTAGGCAAGATCCTGGCTTTCCTAGCTCTTCCTAGGTTTATGCCCTCGTTCATACTCAATAAAGCTTTTACTATTTGTCTTGCCAGACTATCACCCTTCCCTATAGTAGTCTTATTCGTGCTTGGGAGGAAATACACTAAAGCCTTTCTCTGGCAAACTGCCCAAGTCTTAGCTGCGGTTCCCGTCAGCTTCGACCAAGCTCGCACCTACTTTAGCTATCAGAGAGTTAATTTGCAGTTGCAACCGCTTCTAAATGTATTGAAAGTCAAATTCATAACTTTTGTGGGACTCTCCTCCTATTTTTCTATCCTTTTTCTCCAATCCAAAATCTACTTCCTTTTCTTAATCATCTTCCCTTGGTGGGTGGGTTATTCCTCAGCCAATAAACTACCCAAAATTTGGTACCAGAAACCCGGGAGAGTCCATTTGTCATTTTTCTGTTTGGCAATATTTTGCAAATTATTAATATCTGTTTTGAATATTTCAGCTATAACCACATCGTGCAAAGCCTGTGAACGGGAAAGAGGCCACTCCTGTCTCCTATGGTGTGTCCCATTCTTTCTACTCATTTGCTGCTGCAAGCTTGACAGCATCTCCAAGGTTCTACAGTTTCGTGAGTTGTATTTCAATTTATTCTCTTTGTCATGGCTCCTACTGAGAAAGATGAAACTCTCATTGCCAGACGTTCTTCCTATAAAGGGCAACTCACTAGATTCAGAAATTTCATCGGCAAATTAAATCCCGCCGAGTGTGATTTAGACATCTTGACACATCGCCTTAAGTTGTACGAACGGTCTTATGATTATTATGATCAAATTCAAACCGAGATTGAATCCGCTTGCCCAGAACTTCAATCGGATCGCGACGAGGTCGAACCCTTGTACTTTGAAGGGATTGCAAAGGCCCACCAATTGATTCGCAATATCTCAGAACCGGACACTAAGGTCATCAATCCGGCCCAGTTCGCACCCGCTTCAGTTCACGAAAACAAACCGAAACCGTTACTTCCTAAGGTAAGCCTACCGCACTTCTCAGGCAAGGAAGGTGAATGGTATTCTTTTTACGAACTTTACTGCTCCCTAATTCATGAAAATACTGAGATCCCAGACATTCATAAGTTCTACTTCCTCCGTACCTCTTTAGAATGCGAGGCCTTAGCCTTAGTGGAGTCACTGCCTTTAAGCGCAGACAACTACCACATCGCCTTTAATCTCCTTAAAGAGAGATATGGCAATTTACGTTTGAGTGTAGCTCGCCACATACGCTGTCTCTTCAACCTACCGGCCGTCAAACCTAATGACGTCACCTCTTTAAGAGACCTCTTAGACTCTATACATTTGAATGTCAGAGCATTATACCAACTTAAGCAGCCTGTCCAAACATGGGACACCATACTCATTCATCTGGCTACATCAAGATTCGATTTTTCTACTTTAAAGGCTTGGGAAATTGAACTCGCTCGCAAGGAAGAATTTTCCTTCGAACACTTTATCTCGTTTCTTAACAGCCGATGCCAAGTCCTTACAGCACTCGCATTTCAGTGCGAAAAGGTCGAAACGAATCATCAGTGTCAAATTTTTTAAAAAAACCTTGCTTCTTCAAAGGGACATCAGCCCCCATCTGTCGAGAACAAGCAAACCCGTTCTTCTTTCAATCATTCAAGAGAACATATCAGGCCGCTCAACAAATCGTTAAAATGCACGCTCTGTAAAAAGCTTCACACATTGTATTTGTGCAAATCCTTTAAAGAATTGTCTGTCGAAGATCGAAGGAAGTTTGTCTTGAATAGCAAACATTGTTTCAACTGCTTATCACCTAAGCATTCTTCTTCAAACTGCACGTCATCCAATCTCTGTTTTCATTGCAAAAAACCGCATCATTCTTTATTGCACGTTCACGATAAATCGAGGTCATCAGTACCTGCCTCTTCAAGCTCCTTGCAGAGCCGCTCCGAACAAACTAATGCTTCTTCCTGCATTTCTAACGCCGAAACTTCTTACAGTGCGCAAACCCTTTTGACCACTGTACAATACGAAATCCAAGATAAATTTGGAAATTGGTTTAGAACCCGTGGTCTTCTCGATTCCGCTTCAACTCATAACTTTGTTTCGCAATCGTTGATTAAAAAACTAGGTCTTTCGTCATCGCCTACTTCTATCAATGTGACCGGCATTGACAATTTGAAAACTCAAGTCTTGCAGTCTTCAAAATTGAAAATCAGAGACGTTTGCCAAAGAAACACCAATCTTAATTTAAACTGTCTCATTCTTACCAGTATTGGCAAGGACACTCCAAGTCACTCTATTAATACTTCCGGTTTAAACATTCCCTCGCACTTAAGGTTAGCCGATCCTCAGTTTAATGCTCAAGGTCCCATTGATGTACTTTTCAGTGCCAATGTTTTTTGGAAGTGCCTTCGCAAACAAACACGCAAGTTATCTTCAACCGTGGTCGCCAGAGACACCGATTTTGGTTGGGTTATTACTGGTGAAATCAAACATACCAGCGTTCAAACCAAAGCGCAATGTCATTTCGTTACAGCTGACATAAATCCCCTTTCTGAAAAAGAGAACGCTCATGTTTCAGATCTCAATATTCTTGAAAAACACTTGCCGAAACGATGTCTCATCGTGAACAACTACGCTACCTCTGTAAGTTGTTTAAATGGTTTTTCTTTCTTCCCGCACAAAATGGCAATTCAAGTTCGCCTTGCTTTGTGTCACTTCGTCTACCTTCTTATGTCATTTTTTATTGCAGGTAATTGCTTAAACTCTTTCTTAAAAACTATCTTCCCCTTGTGTAAAACCATGGCTATCAGTCTCCATCACTTCGCTGTACGCTATGTTTCACTTCTTTCGTTATTTAGAAGGATGGCCACGGTCGGCTCCTCCCTCCTTCCTCACAATTGGAAGTCGCTTTTGAAACCGCTTGAAAATCTGAATTCTCTAACATGAAGAATAACTATTCTTATGCATAACCTTATTCTCAATGTCCCGGCTTCTCTTCCTATTTCGGAAGAATCAAGCTTTTTCCTGTCGAAAATTGTCGGATTCCGTGATCCTCTCAATCATGCGAAATTGATTTCCTACGCTGTTTCATACTTCTTTAAATTGTTTGTTCACGTCCAAGTTACGATTGACTGCATGCCGTCCAACCTGAATATCTGCTTTAAGTTACAGCTGATTCAACTAGTGTTGTTTGTTTATTCCGAACTGCTTGTTTTTCAAACTTGTTTGTATACAAGCCGGAGTAAGGTCAAGTCACTGTTTATTTCCTGTACGCTTGACACAGTTCAAAGCAAGTTTCTCTTATCTCAACTTTGGCTGATTGCCAAGCATTGTCTAGTGAGCCGCTCCTGCAAGTACAGAAGCCGCTCACCTATTTACCAAAATAAACTTGTTCTAGTCAAGGACTCTTTCAGATATTTATATTCGTTATCTCGCTGTACTCTGTGGGTCAAGGCCGCGCTTGCTTACGTCTCTCACTTACTCACGCTCGTATCTTACAATTGCTTCGATTCTTGCTTCAAAACTTCGTTGCGTATTTCTCACGCGCTCATGTATTGCACTCTGCTCACATATTTTGAAATCTTATTGTTCATTAATGAACAAACTGGTTTTTTCTCGTCCTTACATTCGATGTGTTTTTGCATTTATACTTGTCACGTCACGTTTCTCGCTGACTTAAGTATTTTTATGAGTAACCCCTTTGATACTCATTATGACTTAAGGTCATTGTTTATGGCTACTAGGTTGTTACCTATGGCGTTCTTGCTTTCTACTCGCATAGTTTCTTTGTTTATTTGGCATATTCTTGTCCTGAATAGATGTACTTGTTTCTATACGCTTTGTTTAAACTTGTTAATTCTCCTTTTGCATTGTATCGCAATCTTTACTAGTGCTTTATTTCCCTCAGCTTCTAGTTATTTTGTGATGGAAGATGTCGTTAATTCTCGTTATTTAACTCCGCTTTCTAATGACCCTGATGACCTCCTTCCACTTACACCTGGCCGCTTCCTGACACGCACTTCTCTCTCTGCCCATCTTCCCCTTCCCAATTCTTACAGGGATTTTAATCTACCTATTGTTTGGCGTAAACTTGAAGCCCTCCGTAATTCCTTTTGGAAGAGGTGGAACTTGGAATATTTAACTTCCTTGCAAGGGAGACAGAAGTGGTTTCTTTCCAGTCCCGACATTAAAGTGGGAGACATGGTCTTAGTTAGGGATGTTTCACCCCCCCTAGTCTGGCCTTTTGGATGAGTGACCGAGTGTTATCCTAGAGGAGATGGGAGAGTCAGGGTAGTCAGAGTTTTGACCACTAATGGTCAGATCACAAGACTACTTCTCCGCAATTGCTTATTACCTTTAAATGTTTACTTGTTTTTCTTGTTCCCTGTTGGTGTTTTCCCCTCTCAGTATGGTGCATTCTTGGAATACACGGTACCAGAGATTATAATTTTCAATGCTTTTGCATGTTCTTTCCTTCCTCTTTGTCAAACACCAACAGTGATCTTCTGTTTTCTCTTAGGGGCAAATCTCTTATGTCTTCATAAGTCTGTTCTAGATATATAACTTCTGTGACCCACCTAGCGTCATCTCGCAGCGAATCTCTGAAGCTCCTCAATTCTTCCTGGTGCTAGAGGACTTACTTATCCATTTGGCCACCAGATCCTGTTACCATCGCCAGCTATTTTCTCCTTGAGCAAGAGGACTACGTCTACTTCTTTACTCACCATGCTGCGCTAGTATCATCTGTTGTCAACTCTTTGAAGACCAGCTCTCCAAGAGAAGATCATTTTTTGTTGTAACATTGGCAATGTTTATATGTTCTCCTTTTGTCTCCTACCCCCCACTCTTTTTTCCCCTTCCTTGGACCCTCCGTGCTCCGTTGAGCAGGTCTCACTTCTCAATCGGCAGTTGACTCGGTCAGTTAAAGCTCCTCTCGAGCTAGTCTCCTCAAACCAAGAGGCACACACTCTTCTACGCCATGTTGGCAAGGTAGTTGTCATCAAAGGAAACTTCGCCTTCAACATGAAATCAAGATAAGTACCATTTTAAAAGTTTTAACCTCATCTTCATGGTTTTAACTTCCACGTGCTTTTAATGATATTTTTATAGACAGTGTGAAATTATTTACTTTGGGGCAAAAATCATTCTTCGTGGGATTTGCCATGTTGAGCTTTTGCTTGTATAAGCCAACTTTACTAAAAAAAGAGCTTTGCTTAAGCTATTTAAATGAGAAATCCTCTCACTACGTGGGATATTACCTAATACCCGCTGTCTATAATTATAAAGCTAGTTCCTCCGCTGGATTAACTTTGCCTCCATTCTTCTATAAAGATCGTTCTGGAACTTTCCAGATCTGGTACTCTATCTGCGAGGCTTGCCGTCAGGTATTTTTCACTCACTTGTGAAAATACTAGTTAAAATGAGGAATCTTCCTTAAATTACTGCAATAGCTAACTTTCGTCCACCGTTGGGATGTTCTATGGCGCATTTAACTGTAATCCACCATTTTCTCCAGCAATAGACTCTCGCCTACCTAGTGCAACCAGTTTTTTTCAGCATTGTAAAAACTTTCTTTCTCGTGAACTTTCGAGTTTCTATAGTGAACTTTGCATCCAATTTTATAGACTACAGTGATAACCAGTGCTTGCTCCAAGTTTCTACCGCGTCGCGATCGTCCGTTTACATTAAATACGGCCATGAACAATGATCCTATATCCCAATGATCTTTCCTCAACCTTCTACTAACCACCAATATTAATAAAATTGTAACTTTCCTATAAGGTGTCACTCACGAAGTGCCCTTACAACTTTGCTAGTTTAACATTAATTAAATTCTGCATAATTGCTTGTGTGATACAAGTTTCAAATTCACATTGTTCCTTTCCTATAATCAGGGAAAACAATTCTTTCAACTCTTGTGTGAGTTATTTTTTAGGTTTCACGAAATGGAAACTGTCCCATTTGGCTAGTGATTCCTACTCAAACTTGGGAAGTCTAGAACCTTCCTTTTAACTCTCTTCAGGTTTCACAGTAAGTGACCTGCCCTTATTTGCATAATAACCAACATTAATTCTGTATAAATATTAGAAGTTTTAGGAACTTCTATCTTATTTTTCATGTTTTTATTATTGTTATTTTCGAAGTTGTCACTTTCTCTAGAACATTCTCTCAAGAATTTCTTAAGGTACACTCTTTGTACTCCAATTAACGTTCCAACTTTAATTACTTCATTGGTTATTTGTTTAAATCTTATAAAGATTTTAGAAACATGTAAGGTTTTAAACCTCATAAATTGTCAATTGCCTGGAGCAATCGTTTAATGTGAGGAGGTCTGCGACCCCATTTGTTAAAAAGTTCAAATGAACTATGTTTGTCAAAATTATATTACATGCTTGTTAATTTCCTCAAACTTCTTTGCATTGTTTAATAAATTAAATATTTGTTTTTGGATTCATCATTTCTCTGATACTACAGTTAGGCAAGATCCTGGCTTTCCTAGCTCTTCCTAGGTTTATGCCCTCGTTCATACTCAATAAAGCTTTTACTATTTGTCTTGCCAGACTATCACCCTTCCCTATAGTAGTCTTATTCGTGCTTGGGAGGAAATACACTAAAGCCTTTCTCTGGCAAACTGCCCAAGTCTTAGCTGCGGTTCCCGTCAGCTTCGACCAAGCTCGCACCTACTTTAGCTATCAGAGAGTTAATTTGCAGTTGCAACCGCTTCTAAATGTATTGAAAGTCAAATTCATAACTTTTGTGGGACTCTCCTCCTATTTTTCTATCCTTTTTCTCCAATCCAAAATCTACTTCCTTTTCTTAATCATCTTCCCTTGGTGGGTGGGTTATTCCTCATCCAATAAACTACCCAGGAAGAAAGTGATGAACCCATGAAAGAACATCAGCGCTGGTCACCCGCCTGCCCCTACCTGTGTAGAATGGATGTGGGTAATATACCCTGTCATTCAAGTTACCCCTCACTGATGCCTTTGAGTGATGAAAAAGTTATGATACATGTGGACTTTATGGTGTCAACGGTGCTTCAGTGATCAGCTCACAGTCAAAAACACCCAGTTTAGAGACATTGGGATATAGGTGTTATGGACGCTATAAACATAAAATACTTTTTTGTTGTTTGAGTTGATACAGCCCCTATCCAAGAATGACAAAAGAATGTAAAACTTGTTATGCTAATAAAATAATGTCATAACAAATTGGTTGTTGTTGTTGTTATATTATTATTTCTTATGCCCCCTGTCATACCCTAATTTCAATAGTGACTAGTCAGTGTTTTTTTTACTAGAATGGATTGTAAGTAAATGTCATGGGTACACCTTACTGGACGATAGTCAGTCTGTGGTCAGTTGGACTTGATCCAGACAAGAGTGAACATGTTGCGTACACTGATTGTCGACTGTCAAGGGTTTAAAATTGGAGATAACAAATTTATATTTAAAGAAGTGGCCATCATCGATTGTTACACTTTTTGGATATCGCAATCTACCCATTTGGTATTTAAACCACCCTATGCGTTTGATTTATTGTGTGATAAAGACTGTAACAAACCCAGTGGATTGAAACTCATATGCAACTAGAGTGGAATCAAGGAACCATTTCATATAAGCACCTGGTCATGGTTATGAAAGCCCACTTGTCCTCTGCCCATGTGGTATTTGTGAAAGGCAGTGAAAACGTCAATGGCTACAACAATTTGTAGCGTCTTACTGTCAATGTATCGATTTAATGGACATGGGCTGTCCCTCGCTGCAAACACTCATGGACCGCTGCCCCTGTGTCAATATTACCCATAAAGCCATGGCACAGGTGTGGCAATTGTTTCATTGGCTAACCACCAATGCCTGCTTGGAGTTGTTAAATAAAATTAAAACTCTAGGTTTACCTGTGAATGACACCAATGTGATTTCTACAGGCAACGTGTAAACATCAACGTGATACCATGGAGAAAGGGGATGCTACCGATAAAGCGATTGGGAAGTTCTTTGTGTGTAAAAAGAAACTAGACAGTTTTACCAAAGAAGAATTATTGGCTCTTTCAAAAGCGTTCATTTATTATGTGGCAGCATATGCAGTGAAAGAAATCTGGCAACATGTACCAAAATCATGGACTCAAGACCCTGTGTTAAGTGAATTGCAACCATGTACGGATTATGATCACCATAAGCAAGTGGCCATGGCAAAAATACCCTCTATGCGACAGTGTGCTACTTGCCAGCTGGTCAAACTGCATCACGGTCATAAAAGTCAGTGTAAAGACTTTGTCTCCTCATTCCACGGGTGTGGTGGCGAGAAAAAGCAACAACATCAATATCGTCTACAGATGAAGAGGAAAATCAATCCTTTTCTCCACCTATGGTAAAGGATATGCCAAACTTGTACTGGTCATGGCGTCTTGACAAAGTCATTCAATACTTACCTTTTGAAATCCATCTTCCTGGTTATCGTTTTTGTGGTCCTGGAACAAAGCTGAATCAACGTTTGCAACGTGGTGATGTACCTATTAATCCTTTGGATCATGCGTGCAAAGAACATGACCTTTCTTATCGCCATAGGCATCCTGCATTAAGACGTGTGGCGGATAAAGTATTGTTAAAAAAAGCTAAACAACGTTTGACATCTTGTGATGCCTCAGTGGGAGAAAGGTTGGCAGCCCTCATTGTGATTAGTGCTATAAAAGGAAAGTTAATGATGAGTGGACATGAACATTGAAAGGATTGAGGAATTGCTATTTCTTTGTATTCTATTTTGTAAAGCCCTATTTGTTAGCCTACTTTCGATTTTTGCAAAAAATGAAAGTAGACTTATGAGATCAACACAGGGCGAAAAATTGTGTGTCTGTCTGTGTGTATGTGTGTGTGTGAGTCTGTGTGTATGTGTGTGTGTGTGTGAGTGAGTGAGTGTGCTCTGAATGTCTGTCCCCCCCTATCAATTCGAACACGGTGAAACCGAATTGAACGAAATTTGGTACAGAGGTAGCTCTAGCATAGGGCACCTCAGTGTCATACTTTATATCGCCGCCATCTTTACCAAAACTGAATGGCGGCCACTCAAACGTTCAAAACGTAAACTCAAATTACGGCTAAACTAATCATCCGATCTCTACCAAATTTGGTGACAACATACCTTTATATAGGACGCGTCTTTCACCCAAACTTCAAGGTCATCGGCCTTGCCATTTCAGGATGGTGGCCGTGTGAATTATGCAACCGTTATAATCAATAGCTTAAGACCCACCAATTCAGATTATCAAGCCTAGGGTGGTTTAAGCTATCCTGAAGGTCGTGATCCGTTATTTATTATAATTTAATATTATAATATTATTCTGTATGACTGGCTTAAAAGAGCTGAGCTGTATTTGCCACACGACAAGATGGCAGCTGTCCTCATGAGCCTGTCTTATATTTCAGTAGTTTTAGTATGTTGTATGCGATATACCCTACTGATACAATAATATAAACTTTGTATGAAATGATCTATAATGAATATGTACTGCAGTGAAGAAATAGTTTATTTCAAGTCATTATTTGCCAACAGGTTGAATATAATATATCAGTTAAGATCGCCATGATGTTACGGATATGTTTAGCTCTGGGCTAGCGTGTTAGCCTGTCACGCAGTTGACTGGGGATCGAATACAGCTACAGTTGACTTTTTTTTTCTTGAATTCTTTTACAAATGATGTGCACAAGCTCTTTTCACAGATACTGAATAAAATGTCATTTAGCTCAAAGGGGAGGCTAATGTATACACTCGTTTATTAATAAAATGACAGTCCCAGCATTGCACATAAACAGAAGACATTACGAAAAGGAGAATAGAAGAATTAGATACACGTTGTTATCAACCACAGCCTTCTTAATGTCTCTGTACGGTGCTGTCCTCTTGTGGGTTATGTGGGTAGTATTGTTCCAAATATACCGCTGTGTCAATACCTGGCCTCGTAAAGTATGGTAATTTTGTAATACTGGTAGTTCGACTATTAGCCACGATCGCGTTCCGATTACCTTTAATGATAGAACGTACAAGGCACTGCCGGCAGGAAGTTAGGTCCTCATTTGAGTACGTAATTCAATTGCTTATATGAGGACGAAGCGTCCTGCTGGCAGGACCGTTCTTTTTTCCATTATATAGAGGGAAATGTAACGAATCAGCGCATGCAAGTCTGAAGTTGGTAGCTCTGACCGTTCAGTAATGGCGGCGATTATACGTAATGGTGACTGTGTTTATGTTTTTGCTACCTATTTCGATGCTCCAAACAGCGGAGATGCATGGAGTCGCTCGTTATTTGCTAGTAATTATGATATCAATAAATGTCATGGTACTGTAGTTTAAATTACGTGTAGTTGTGCAACTGTGCAGTGGGATATTGACAAAAACACAACTAGGCTTTTTTTTATTTATTTATTCTCGAGTGATGGACGCGCCGTCGCTCATACATTTATTTAGTCTCTGTACTATAAGAAAACACGTTTATACTTTATACGTTTATATATTTTAGAGTCAATATGTTGTTAAGAGACAGTTATTGTATTAGTCAATATGAGTCATATTGAATATTTTAGAATATTTACAGACTTTTATTGTTTGCCCAGTACCAGAACTGCAATATTATTACGCTCTGATAACCCAAAGTACTGCCGGAAGGACGCGTCCTGCTGGAAGGCCAGTTCAAACATTTGCCATAAGGGTCCAAAGTCCTGCTGGAAGGACGCACCGCTGTGTACAAAAGTACTTCCGGAAGGTCCTTCTAGCAGGACGAGTGACTGTACGCTCTATCATTAAACACTGCCAGTTGGATCGCCTCCCTCCTGGCTACTTTAAACTGCCTACTCGTTGAACACCCAGAGGCGTACTAGATAAATATGAATTCACTGCTAGGTCGCAGCACCAACCTACTGTGATTGGCGCGGATTTTTTTAAGGAGAAGGTACCCAAAACGATAGATTCTTAAGTTTGCAGGCTGGCTTAATATAGAGATTAACGGACGTGAATGCATTACAATAAGTTAGTAGTTTTGTTATTCAATCATCATAAAGTATATAATATTGATTTTGACACTTACTGGCTAATTATCAATATAAAAGAAAACAAACACTACATGGTGGTAGAGGTGGTTTTAGGGATGAGGACAAAGAGTTATAAATATACCCATACATTTAGGAGAAAGTAGGCTATATGTTCTTTGCTGAACATCTTGTTGTTAGAAAAAAACAAGGATTACCAGATCACAATGTATTTTTTTTTTTAAATGGTGATAGTCACACATGGATATTTACAATTTCCACTTTACATTTTTACATTGCTCTTGTTTAGTTTTACAATTTGTACATTTAAAAAAATAATTTTTAACCATTTTTCACACATGGATATTTACAATTTTCACTTAACATTTTTTACATTGTCTTGTACAGATTTCACATTTTATACACTTTTTATATCATTTCTTTAACCATAATATAAAAAGCAAATGTTTACAGTGAAGTGTGTTATTTTAAACTAAAACTACAGTAGCCTAATATTATAATTCTTCATACAGTTTTACAAATATATCACAATATAAAACACACACTACAAATGATACAATATGCTGAACATTAGACTTAAGTAAAGTAATAGTCATCAATGCGACGGTTTCCCCATGCAAGAGTATCAAATGTGTTGGGTATAATGAATCGTTTGTTGTCTTCATTACTTAAAGCAACTTTGTTCAGCAAATTGGTATGTAGCTGTTGATTTTTACTTCTAAATACACACATTTTCTTATATAATATAGTTGGGTTACTGACTATACAGTTCTTATGATCACTTATGTCTAACTCTTAACTAACAACATTCTTTTTCACTACTTTTAATTTTTTATTACTACATCATCAATCGTCATATAGCTGTATGATTTAGATTTTGTGCCTACAAAGGTGTCTATAACAACACCAGCACATTCATCCTTAAATTTTCCTAGAACCTTTTTTGTTAATAGAGGTAAATGGTAGATATTATCCTTGGGATAGTCACTTGTATCAAACCTATTTAGCTCAGTTTTGATATCCTCATAAAAATCATCAGTTTGAAATTCATAAATAAAAGAATCTGTATCTGTATAGGGTAATTTTGCATTATCATGATAGTTTTTCTGAACATAATCATAGTGAAATTCATACATAAGTGTTTTTGACAATTCCAGAATGGCGTAACCCACATATATGGGTTTGTTGTAGGTTACATTAAGACGTTTCATTTGTATCACAACTAAATCCTCATGAATAATAGAACAGCTATGGAAGTTAGGCTTGCTTATTAAGTTGTTCGCACCATACCTTTGACCTTCATTCTCCCACTTTGTTATCAGCTTTACATCAACTCGCTTATCAACATTCTCCATCGTCTTTCCAGAAACACTATTATTCATAAGTTTATAAAAATCTTTTTCAAAAGCATTTGTTGATAGTGTTCTTAAATTATTGTTCTGATCAATATATGGTTTGAGCCATGCTGACTAATGAAATTGTAATACACGATGATTTTTAGTTAGTTTTAATCCATGCTGTAGACACTGTTTTAAGTTTTGATAATGTATTACATATTTACATTTATCATTTACATTAGCAATTAACATTTTTGTTCGTGATGTTATGTATGGAGATTTCATATTCTCAGGACAAAATGGTAGATCATTATGTTCATCATGTAACTCTTTAGGGTACTCAAGATTTACCTCTAAAATATATCCTTTTTCATCGTTATAATTTAAAGTGTTAACATTGAAAACATCAATTTCAGGTTGTGTCAGCCAGCGAAAATCTTTTAGTGGTAGATATTGACTCATAGCCCAACCATATTGGTTATTTGCATCGAGGTAGACAATATACTTTAACTCTTCACAAGGGTTGTAGCTAGGCATGTATTTATTATTTGCTTTAGAATATCGCCCACTACATTGACTTAATCCACCTCGAATTGAAGATTTTATAAAATTAATCATGTCTATATCAGTCATCAATTCTAAATTTACTTTTGTCTTTTTCAACATTGAACTAAAACTTAACCCAGGAGCAGTAAAATACTGACAAGGATCAAGGTCGTAAGTTTTCATACAAGCATTCCGGAAATTTTCAAAAACATCTGCTAATAACAACACATCTGTCTTCAAATATATGTCTGAAAATTCACCTAAAGTTTGAATGTCAAACTGTGTCCATACACGTTGTGCATGTAAATATTCCTGATCACTGATGTGACTTGTGTTTAAGGAACTGTAAAATGCATCTTTTGGTGGCAAAGAACACTCCTCAAGACGTTCCAGACAGTTAATATATTCATAAGGGAAGATACCCTTTTGACGAATCGAATTAAAATCATCTTCTTTAGGAAAAACACGTTGAATTTCATGAAACTGATCTGATTTTAAATTACTAATAAGCTTATCAAGACTACTTGGCATGAAGCGGAATGATTCTAAAAATTGCAGTTCTATCTTTTTTAGGTGTCAGTTTTGATGTATTTTGTGAACGATATGTATTGTTGCTTATTATTTGCAATCACATCAATTTTCACATCTGAAGCTCCAAAAATTCTTTAACGATAAAGTAGTTATCATATTTGCTGCCGTTATGTAGAATGACTGGAATGAATTTTGTTACTCTATACTTTAAATTACATTCTTGGTGAGCAGCACCTCGATACTTTCCTGTTAAATGGCCATGAATGCGAACCCTGCCGGTATATAAACATTCACCACATATAAAACAATTAGTTTCAGTTTCAAAACTCATTTGCTGTGTTGATGTTAGTGGCTCCATTGGAATGATAGTATTTAAAATAGAGGATATACGGATGGCATCTTTTTCAAGTCTTTCCATAAAAACTTTAGGTGCATCAGGTCCTCGATAGAGCTCAAACTTATTTAACGAGTCATCATAACTACATTTAATATAATATGCAAAGCTAAAAGTTTCATGAAAGTGAGTAGTGTTAGTAAAAGGTTTCATTGGATTCGATGGACATGTATTAAAAGGTTTTAGCAAAGCTTCAAAGTCGGCATATATAACAAATGGTACTCGAAGCTGCTTCTCAAAATCCTTAAATTTCAGAATGTTATTTCTAGGAGTCGGTAATACCGTACAAACATGATTACAACCCCATTTTTGATGTTGAGTTAGTTGATCCTCTTTTCTAAAATATAACAAACAGCCATCACACAACCACTTTTTCCCATGACATTTTGTTATTTGACTACCGACAAGTCTACTTAAATGTTTTATCCAGCAATAGTGAGCATTTTCACCTTTGGGTGTGTTTAGTACATTTACATGAGCATCCTTTTTTTCCTGAGTATAATATAGAGGACCTACAATACTCTTGTTTTCAATTCCATACACATTAATACTTATATTGTTCAGCTCTTCAAAACGTTGAATGTCTTTTATCTCCGAAGGAAAATCGATTTCTTTTAAATCTAACACTGAGGAATAGTGAGGATAAGATGATGTTCTCTCTACATGCTCCACTGCTGGATAGAGAGCTGAGGTTACAGCCCACGCAAAACATATATGGTCACTATTCATAACGTTTACACAAGCTTTCTTACGTTTGATCCATCCTGGCAAATCAATATATGATGATGCTCGAAGGGGGTTATATTTATTCATGTTGGTTTCTAAATAAAGTATTTCAACCAATGCCCAGCCTGACTCCCTTTCCTCGAACTCTTCACTCTTCACAATGATTGCACTTGCAATATCTTGGTACATATCACTAATAATAGTTGATTCACTAACAATTACATTTTTTGTAATAAAGGATTTGATATCCATAATTTCACCTTCGCTCCCAGTTTTTACATACAGCCCAAAGAGTTCAAAATTCATTTTAAATGATTTATGCTCTACTAAAACATTATCTACTAAGTCAAACACACTAGGTTGAACATTTCTTAAAAATGATTCAATACTTTGAGTTTTTTCTTCACTATGAAGTCTGTAACTAGCAATTCGACTTTTAAACGCACTACCAATTTGTTGAATATTCGCAGAATTTCTTTCATGGCAAGCGTTATTTTTATGATGAATACTGCGTAAATGTCCATGAATGATTGAAGATGGTATATCAATATTACATACATCACAATGCGTTATCGAAGGTTCACCATTCTTCTTTATTTTTGTTGCACAACTATTTTCACAATCTTGAGAACGTTTACGCTTTTGAGCATCACATTCGTTTAAAGGTTCCGTGCTAGTTGAGGGTTTTACAGATTTCAATTCCTGTTGTTCTCCATGCACATCAACCATGTGGGATTGATATCGCTTGACAGCAGAAAAACCATGATCACAAACTGAACACGAAAATGGTGCTGAACTAACATGCATTAAATTTACATGACGTGCAAGATTATCTTGTATGTTAAATGTCACAGCACAATGACTGCACACAAACATTTTAATGTTATGTTTAGTACTTGAAGGTTGTAAGGTCTTGAGAATTGTTTCTTACAGTCACCACACTTGAACATGATGATCACTTTCCAAATTACCTAAAAAAGAAAGAAATCATAAATGTTAATAAAAGATAAAACAACGTAAAATTACATTCCAGTCAATGGTCATAGCAGGGTATTTAAATCAATCATCTGTGAACTCCTAGCAAGTCTAATTTCATGTAGTTCTAACTGAGGGTTATTATATACCACTGTCACTGACACCTAGCGGTGAACGTTTGAACTTGATATAGTGTTAATCAAATCTAATCTACAAATTTAGCTTCACACACCATTGTCGAGTAGTTCCAGCTTAAGTTATCAGGTACCATTGTCACTGACACCCAGTAGTGAACGTTGGAACTTGATAAAGCGTTAATCAAATCTAACCTACAAATTCAGCTTTACACCATTGTCGAGTAGTTCCAACAATAGTTACCAGGTACCATTGTCACTGACACCTAGTAGTGAGCATTGGGACTTGATAAAGCGTTAATCAAATCTAACCTACACATTTAGCTTCACACCATTGTCGAGTAGTTCTAACTTTAATTATCAAATATGGTACTGTCGCTGGCACTTAGCAGTGAACGTTAAAACTTAATAGAGCGTTAATCGAATCTAACCTACAAATTTAGCTTCACACATCATAGTCAAGTAGTTCCAACTTTGACTATCAAATAAACCATTGTCACTGACATCTAGCGGTGAACATTGCAAAATATCGCTCTGACTGTTTAAAAGTTATTCGAGGCGGTACTTACCTTTAATAATTTATCAACTGCTGCCACTGACTGAACTAGGTACAGGAATCTGCTAACCTACAGGTACGCCAATTATCTGTAAACAAATAAATCAATCAATCAATAAATACATTCCAATCAATTACTTCAAGATCAATTAGTAATAAAAGACTAAAATCCATTAATATTAAGTACTTACCTGGCAAAATAATTTAATGATTTTCAACCAAAAAGTCTTTTTTGCAACTGTTGAGCAGTAATAAAGCAATGTTCACTTTTTGCAAGTAATAAAGACAGACAGTAGGGAAATATATAACACCTCCCTTATATAGGTTGAGATTGCTTGAGTCAGCAGTTTTGTAGATCATTGCAATTCCTTTCCTGTGAACCTGCCCAGTCCAAGGTGCACTAGGAACACCTGTGCGGTATCAGATTACTGCTGACTTTGCATGATCATTACCCATTGTCTTGATGAACACCTGTGGTTTTAAATTACTGCAGCGTTAGTCATAGCAACAGAACTGTGCGCTCTCGGCCATGTCAGCAACATGACACCGGAAGGAACGCCTGTGTAATATCCAATGACTGCTAACTTTGCATGATCATCACCCATTGTCTTGATGAACACCTGCGGTTTAAAATTACTGCAGTGTTAGTCATAGCAACAGAACTGTGCGCTCTCTGCCATGTCAGCAATATGATAACGGAAATAACAAGTCGGTTTACTGCACGTACCATCTCCTCAGGTTTAACATCTTAAATACATGCATTATTCTCCTTCAACTCCAAATGACACATCCATCCACCAAGTTAGATTCCTTAACCTGTCCTCAAATTGCATGTGCCTCGTGAACTAGAGTGTGATCATTAACCCTAGCAGTAGAACATATTAATCCACCAAGTTTTGCACTTAGCCCCTTGACATGTCCTCTATCTACCAAGTTTTACACTTATACGAACCAAAACAGGATGTGACTTGTTAGCTTACAAATGTTGTTTCACAAGGGGTCGGTAATAATATCATCTCGCACATGTTCACATCTATTTCGTCACTTTCCTTTCATATCGTTATCAGATTGTAGTAGTGAGAACTGGTGAACAACGTCAGTTCAACACACTGCTTTACACACAAATGTAGTTAGGCCCTTCAGCACAATTTGGATAAATTCATGGGCTAGTCCATAGGGACCAGGCCAAAGGGACCAGGCCAAAGGGATCCGTCAACAAGGACCCGTCAACAAGGACTCGTCCACAAGGACCTGTCAACAAGGACCTGTCCACAGGGACCCGTCAACAAGGACCTGTCCACAGGGACCCATCAACAAGGACTCGTCCACAGGGACTTGTCAACAAGGACTCGTCCACAAGGACCTGTCAACAAGGACCCATCCACAGGGACCCGTCAACAAGGACTCGTCAACAAGGACCCGTCAACAATGTCCCGTCCAAAGGGACTCGTCAGCAATGACCCGTCAACAGGGACCAGTCCAAAGGGACAAATCAACAGGGATCAATCAAAAGGGGTTACCGCCTCAAGGTCTGACATAGCCCTCTTTGATTATTGGTTTGCCAATCGACAAGCGTCGCTTGGAATACTTTTTAATCAGTTGCGCTCTGCACTACCGGTATAGAAAATGAGCATCTTTACTTGAAATCCCGTTAGTTACTCACCTACTCACACAGCACTGTCAACCGAGTTTAGCATAACAAAGACTTGACACTATCTTCTACTATATATTTGTCAAATACCACTCACTCTCTCACTCATTCATTCATCACTAAATCTCAGAAACCACCGAACGGATTGGAATGAAATTTGGTATGCTGCTTCCCCAAGGGCCGCAAATGCCCACTAAGAGAGGACTATTGTACATTCAGGTTCTAAAAGGGTGTTAAGGGGGTAGACCTGCATTTCATTGAATGGCAATATCTCCCGATTTGTTTCATTGGGGGATGTGATACTCGGCACATAAACTCATCATTAAAAGTAAGAAGACACGAGTCTGAGGGTTTTTCGATGTGGCGTATATTATGAGGTGAAAGGGGTGAAAAGTGGGGATTGGAAGATTCCTAACGGAGCGTGTATCTCTTAAACGACATAGGCGAGAAGTTTGAAACTCAGCGGAAAAAATCAGCATAAACATAAGTAAATATGTGTTTGACCGTTTTTTCATAAATCCAATTTAAGGGGCCCATGGGGAGGGGTGAAATTCTGGGGGGGGGGGGGACAGGAAAGAAAGTGTCCTAACTGATTGACTGACTGACTCACTCATCAAACTCAGGGGGGAAAAACTGCTTTAAAGTAAGTAAATAGCTGTTCGACAGTTTTTTTTCATAAATCAAATTTAAGTGGTTCATGGGGAGGGGTGAAATTCTGAAAAAAGAAAATTGAAAGAAAATGTCCTGACTCACTCAATCACTCATCATCGCCCAGCCAAAATTATTGAAGTTTGAAACATGACAGTTTGGGGATATGCTCATTGTATGTCAAAACCGTCTACTAAGGGAGGATTTTCGGATATTCAGGTTCTAAAGGGGTCTTAAGGGGGTTAAACCTGCATTTCATTGAATAACAATATCTCCCGATTGGTTTCATTGGGGGATGTGATACACGGCATATAAACTCATCATTAATAAGTAAGAAGACACGTTTCAGAGGGTTTTTTGATGTGGTGTATATTATGAGGTGAAAGGGGGGAAAAGTAGGGATTGAAAGATTCCTAACGGAGCGTGTATCTCTTAAACGACATAGGCGAGGAGTTTGAAAGCGGAAAAAAATCAGCATAAAAATAAGTAAATATGTGTTTGACCGTTTTTTCATAAATCCAATTTAAGAGGCCGATGGGGAGGGGTGAAATTCTGGGGGGGGGGGGGGAACAGGAAAGAAAGTGTCCTAACTGATTGACTGACTGACTCACTCATCAAACTCAGGGGGAAAAACTGCTTTAAAGTAGGTAAATAGCTATTCGACAGTTTTTTTGATCAATCAAATTGAAGGGGTTCATCGGGAGGGGAGAAATTCTGAAGAAAAACAAATGAAAGAAAATGTCCTGACTCATTCACTCACTCATCATCGCCCAGCTAAAAATATTGAAGTTGGAAACATGGCATTTTGGGGATATGTTCGTTGTAAGTCAGAACCGTACGCTAAGGGAGGATTTTTAGATATTCAGGCTCTAAGGGGGTCTTAAGGGGGTTAAACCTGCATTTCATTGAATAACAATATCTCACGAGTGGTTTCATTTTTGGATGTGATACTCGGCATATAAACTAATCATTAAAAATAAGCAGACATGTGTCTTAGGGTTTTTCGATGAGGTGTATTATTATGAGGTGAAAGGGGTGAATAGTGGGGGTTGAAGGATTCATAACGGAGCGTGTAGGCCTATCTCTTAAACGACATATGCGAGAAATTTGAAATTCAGCGAAAAAAATCAGCTAAATAAATAAGTAAATCGGTGTTCGACCGTTTTTTCATAAATTAATTTAAGGGGCCAATGGGGTGGGGTGAAATTCTGGGGGGAAAAAGGAGAGAAAGTGTCCTAACTGACTAACTCACTCACTCATCAAACTCGGGGGAAAATGACAGCTTAAAAATAAGTTAATAGGTGTTCAAGAGTTTTTTCATCAATCCAATTTAAGGGGCCCATGGGGAGGGATGAAATTCTGGTAAAAATAATTGAAAGAAAATGTCCTGTCTGACTCACTCACTCATCACGCCCAGCGATAACTATTAAAGTTGGAAAAGTGAAATTTTGGGAATATGTTCGCTGTATGTCGAAAACGTCAACTGAGGAATGCTTTTTGTTTATTCGGGTTTAAAAGAGATGTTAAGGGGGTAAACGTGCATTTCATTGAATAACGATATCTGATGAGTTGTTTCTTTGGGGATGTGATATTCGGCATATAAACTAATCATTAAAAATAATCAGACACATATCTATGTGTTTATCGATGTGGTGTATATTATGAGGTGAAAGGGGTGAAAATTGGGGGTTGAGGGATTTTTAACGGAGCGTGTATCTCTTAAACAACAAAGGCGAGAAGTTTGAAATTCGGCGGGGAGAAAACAGCTTAAAATACAAGTAAATAGGTGTTCGACCGTTTTTTTCATAAATCCAATTTAAGGGGCCCTTGGAGAGGGGTGAAATTCTGAAAAAAAAAAAAAAAAGAACAGGAAAGAAAGTGTCCTAACTGATTGACTCATTACTCACTCATCAAACTCAGGGGGGAAACATCTTTAAATAAGTAAATAGGTGTTCGACCGTTTGTTTCATTAATCCAATTTAAGGGGTCATGGGGAGGGGTGAAATTATTATAAATGAAAGAAAATGTCCTGACTCACTCACTCACTCACTCATCATCGCCAAGCCAAAATTATTGAAGTTAGAAACATGAAATTTTGGGGATATGTTCGTTGTACGTCGAAAACGTCCACTAAGGAAAGAGGTTTGAATATTCAGGTTCTAAATAGGGTGTTAAGGGGGTAAACGTGCATTTCATTGAATAACAATATCTCACGAGTGGTTTCATTTGGGGATGTGATGTTGGCATATATACTAATCATTAAAAATAAGCTGACACATATCTAATGGTTTTTTGATGTAGTGTATATTATGAGGTGGAAGGGATGAAAAGTGGGGTTGAAAGATTCTTAACGGAGCGTGTATCTCTTAAACGACATAGGCGAGGAGTTTGAAACTCGGAGGAAATCAATCAGCTTAAAAATAAATAAATAAAATAAATGGGTGTTCGACCGTTTTTTCATAAATCCAATTTAAGGGGCCTATGGGGAGGGGTGAAATTCTGGAAGAAAAACGTCCACTAAGGAAGGATTTTTGGATGTACACTCTCATCGACCAAGCCAAACTATTAATGTTAGCAGAATGATACTTTGGGGATATGTTTGTTGTGTGCCGGAAACGTCTAAGGAGGGATTTATGGATATTCAGGTTCTAAAGGGGTGTTAACGGGGTTAAACCTGCATTTCATTGAATAACAATATGACACGACTATGACGCGAGCGAAGCGAGGCTAAAAATGAGATGGTGTGTGTCTGTGTATTACTCAATCACACAAGTACCACTGGTCCGATTTACATGAATTTTACATGGAAGTAGCTGATTTACCTGGTTAACATATAGGTTACTTTTGATTTCAATATTTTGCACTATTTAAAGATGGCGACCATTTTAGTGACGTCACTACACCCTTTGGTTAAAAAATCTTTCATATTTCTATTTCAAATAAAAAGAGAACACTAAGAAATAGCAAACTTTTGATGGCATATACGAGGTTTAAAGTTACATTTTCTATCCGAAAGGTATCTCCAACCGTTAGCGAGTAAAATCTAAATTTGTGCTATAAAACACGGTCAACGCCGAGCGGTGTAGTTGGACAAAATGTTCCATCCTTAATCTCCTTCTGCGCAGCACCTCGCCTATCCCCTGTTTTAACTGTCACCTTCATATTTTATTTTATTTATGACGAGTAGCGAAGCACGGGTACTTCAGCTAGTGCATATACACACATCAAAAAAAGTTTTGCATCACCTCGGTTCCCAGATCTCCGGCATATAGACGTTGACTGTGTATATTGTATCCAAGATACAGTCCCTTTGACTGTTCATAGATGTCACTAAAACTGCTCAAAGATGTAAACAACCATGCATGAGCAGGGCCTATTAGACGGAGGGGGTACGACAGCCGATCAGTTCCAGTCATTCCACCAGGACGAAGGTACGCTGCTCATGTTGTCTGTAGTTCTACCATGCCTAGAAGGTCAATACCGCAGTTCGATCGCGTCCGCATTGTTACTTTGTGTCAAGAAGGGCTCTCAACAAGGGAAGTTTCCAGGCGTCTCAGAGTGAACCAAAGCGATGTTGTTCGGACATGGAGGAGGTACAGAGATACAGGAACTGTCGATGACAGGCCTCGCTCAGGCCGCCCAAGGGCTACTACTGTAGTGGATGACCGCTACTTACGGATTGCCGCTCGGAGGAACCCTGACAGCAATGCCACCATGTTGAATAATGCGTTTCGTTCAGCCACAGGACGTCGTGTTTCAACTCAAACTGTGCGCAATAGGCTGCATGATGCGCAACTTCACTCCCGACGTCCATGGCGAGGTCCAGCTTTGCAACCCCGACACCATGCAGCGCGGTACAGATGGGCCCAACAACATGCTGAATGGACCCCACGGAATTGGCATCACGTTCTCTTCACCGATGAGTGTCGCATATGCCTTCAACCAGACAATCGTCGGAGACGTGTTTGGAGGCACCCTGGTCAGGCTGAACGTCTTCGACACACTGTCCAGCGAGTGCAGCAAGGTGGTGGTTCCCTGATGTTTTGGGGTGGCATTATGTGGGGCCGACGTACGCCACTGGTGGTCATGGAAGGCTCCGAAACGGCTTTACGATACCTGAATGACATCCTCCGACCCATAGTGCAACCATATCGGCAGAATATTGGAGAGGCATTTGTCTTCATGGACGACAATTCTCGACCTCATCGTGCACATCTTGTGAATGCGTTCCTTCAAGATAACGACATCGCTCGACTACAGTGGCCAGCATGTTCGCCAGACATGAACCCTATCGAACATGCCTGGGATATGTTGAAAAGGGCTGTTTATGGACGTCTTGACCCACCAACCACTCTGAGAGATTTACGCCGAATTGTCGTTGAGGAGTGGGACAATTTGGACCAACAGTGTCTTGATGAACTTGTGGATAGTATGCCACGGCGAATACAGGCATGCATCAATGCAAGAGGACGTGCTACTGGGTATTAGAGGTAGTGGTGTGTACTGCAATCTGGACCACAAATGCTGAAAGTCTAGCTGTATGATGGTACAACATGCAATGTGTGGGTCTCATGAGCAATAAAACGAGCTGAAATGTTGTTTGTGTTGATCTCTATTCCCTTTGTATTTAACGGTTCCGGAACTCTTGGAACCGAGGTGATGCAAAACTTTTTTATGTGTGTATAATACTTAACTTCTCTTGAACGCCATGTTGATTTAGTACCTAACAGGTTTAAGTCGTCACATGGCTCTACTTGGTTTAGTATTCTTTATCACCATACAAAGTTTCAGGGTGGCTGACTTTCTATGCCCAAGATCGCGGGTTCAAATCCGGCCAAAGTCATCGGAATTTTTAAGAGCGTTAAAAATCCCTCAGTATGGCTTCCTTCGGAGGGGAAGTAAAGCCGGCGGTCCCATGTCATAGAGTTATGGCATGTTAAAGAATCTTCCACTAATTACACCTGTTTGAAGCTTAATTATATAGGTTAAGAATGTAAACAACGCTCCTAGGTTCCTACGTTCGTTGCCAAGAGCCGACTGCGGTGGCGTCTGGTTGCTAAGTTCTGAACTAGTAGTCGTTGACGGTGGCGTTTAGCAGCAAAAGTAGGAACTATTTGAAAAATTCAAAAGTCTGCTGTCCTTACATGAATTAAAATACAATTAACACACACTAATACAGTCATCACAATTAACACCGGTTATCAGACAGATTCTACACACACCCAAAGTATCCGGGGCTACATGACCGCGTTGTCGCAGCCCCTAAACTTAAGAACCAACCAAAGTTTCAGGGTGATATAGATATAGAATGCCGGTGAACTATAACGCGTGGCTGCCATGTTGGATTGAGGAAACGTATTAAAATTTGATAGTCATGGTCGAGGTCGGACAAAATAGTACTATGCCCTTACCGAATTTTATTGGAATCGCTCCAGCCGTTTAGAATATTTTAGGGACACACGCACACAGATCACACACACGCTCACACGTACAAAAGGTGAACTCATAAGCCTATTTTTAGCATATTTTCGTTTATGAAAGAAAACAAAAAGGCGTATGTGATCACCTTTTGTTCGTGAGTGTATGTGTATGAGTATGTGTGCGACCGTGTGTTAGTCCCCCGCTAATAAAATCTAAACGGCTGGAGCGATTCCAATGAAATTTGGTATTAACTTAGCACTCCAACCCCGATCGTGCCCTTCACATTTTTATACGTCTCACTAATCGAACATGGCCGCTGTGAGAAATATTTCACCGGCATTCTATATCTCCGAAACTACTACTGATATCACACAGTAATTTTCTACGGTGATAAACAGCACTACTAAAAGTTTCCCTATGTGATCGTCAGAAACCTGTTAAGTACAAAACGAACATGGCGGCCAAACGAAGATGAAACATTTAAATAGACGTATCTCGCGATTTAACCATCAGAGCACAATGAAACTAGGTACAGCAAATTTTTATACAAATTGTAACGCACTGACATCTGATTTAGTTCAATTATTTATATAACCTCAAGATGGCGGCTGTGAGAATTTTTAAAATCTCGACTTTATTATTTCTTGTGTCCTACTTATGCGATTGAAGTTTGAATAATACACCAACACAATAATCCTCATGTAATAGTACATAACTCTAAGGCCTACATATGGTGCCCGTTTGACTAGGATTTCGGGGAGCCATAGACCTTAAATGACCCTTCCGAAACCCCCTCTCGCAGGAAGACATATAGGACGAGGAGGAATCCATTCTTGGACTATGGTGCATCGGGAAACTTAACTCGGGGGTGTCGGGTATTATGAGAGAGGAAACTACCAGTCCAGAGGAATACAAACTCAAATACAATAAAGAGGCCAGGCTTACATTTAAATCGCACTCAGTTTATTCAAAAAACTACTTCAGAGAGGTAAAACGGCTAACCCGTGCTAAACAGTGGTGATAATAACTGAACTCGTCTCCGTACGAAAACTCCTAAGACTGAAGCCACCCGAAGTCCTACTAAAATGAAGAAGTCAATAAGCAAGCTAAGAGGATGACACGTAATCCTTCCCGCTGCAATTACTTCGGAGATGCAATAATAATAATAATAATAATAATAATAATAATAATAATAATAATAATAATAATAATAATAATAATACAAGCCTGAATCTACAGCAAAGAAAGATATTAACTTGTTTACAATGCAAGGAATTCATTACATTTACGGCATAATAAGTTTTAAAGCTATGCTATAATGGTGTCACCTCTAACATTTAACGTTACTGTAAGTTAAGCTAATACCTAACGTACGTTAATGGTAGCAATGATGCAAACGAGAAGCGTTTCATCCAAAATGTATTCCAAGGGAAAAACTAAGCACATTCTGAACCTAACCGAAAAATATGAAAAAGCTACCCTAATTTACAACACAAATGAATAACATGTAACCCTTTTAATACTGCGCAATTTGCGCCACTGTTCCTGCTTACACGCACTTCACTGTTTGGGAAAGTGTGCCATGGATGTATGGGAGAGAAAAATTAGGTCGGCAACTGCATGAGTAAAACATTTCTAACGTCGCATTATCATGTTGGCCACCGTGTTTAAAAACGTGACTAACTGATTGTCGTCTAACAATAGGGAACAGCTATAGTTGTATTTAGATGTGTCGAAGAATCAAATCTAAGCACTGGTCATCAAAGTTTCTTTAAGTTTCTTGGTTTATTTACATTTTTAGAAGGCTTCCTAACACTTTATTTACGTTCATGTTTAGACAAAAATCCTGTTATTTGATTATTACTTTTCCTGTTCAGCAGATTGTTTTAGTCCTACCAGTTTCGTTGTATTTATTTAGTGACCATGTTAACCTCGAGAAGTGTAAAAAATTGGTGTAGGAAAAATCCAATATCATATTCCTCATTAGAAGATGAGCCGTCCGGCCTTTCGCAGATGTCGTCGCAGTGGAAGTGTGTACCAATTAGCCTGGCGCTGGGCCCATTAAACCAGACTAAGGTTATGAAGGTATCAGAGGCGATGGATTGAACGTACATTCATTGCGATGTGAATGCAAGTTCTATTCGAATGCGCTAATCGTAAGAATCATGGGCCTAGCTTAGCCTAGCCTAATTGCTTAAGAAATAAAGATCTAAACGACTAGTAAATAAGGTACGCAAATGCCACACTTAAAATGAGGAACGATGATGTATGTATTCTCAAAGTCAAAGGTCTTGATAAATGACGAGGAAGTGTATACATGGTAAGGTAATGATTGTAATATGCTCGTCTAACACAAGAGATAACCTAACCGAACGGGGAACCGTAACATTAAGGTTATGTGGGAATATGCAGTAAATGTAGGGGAGGGAATGTAAATGGGGAAGATATACTCGTAATGAGTAAAATTACATTGTGAAGGGAGACAGATTATAAGAGCAAGACACGAAACCAGGAAACGTGAGTCTACAGTCAAAGAGGGATCGGCAGCTCTGATAGCTCCGAAGAAAGCAAGAGGTGAGGGAATCTAAGAAGGGTCGGAGAATAAATAAAAGTACGCGTAGACCCGGCGTGAACAAAACAAACACAAAACTGAGGCGCAAGAAACCGAAATGAAATATGTGAAGGGAAGTTAACGTTTCACATTACAAAGATATCCATCAAGATAAGTTCCGTGAAAAGGTAAGTCAAACTCATGGACTTGCGTATGAAAACACAATCCTAAGATAAGATAGGCCGATAAAGATAAAAAGGTAAGGTGTTGGTCTTACTGTGATGTACGTACCATCCAGTAAACCGAACCATAACCAACATAAAAGGGGACGACGATAAAGAGACAACCGATAAAGGAACGATAGAGGCATACAATGGACATACTAGAAAAGGCTGAATGCCCTAGTATTCCTTACAGAAGCCACGTATCCACACTCACACACAAGGAATATTAAGCCGTGACTCACCTTGATGGATCCAGCTTATTCGACATCACGAAATAGAATAAACATAAGCTAAACACACGTCTCTACGCGTACCTTTAAATAAATAACTAAGAAAAAGGGAGAAAACCGAAATAAAGAAAGGCATCTCGAATACGAGAGCGGGATCACAAACAAAAAGGTCCTACCAGGATAGAAAAAACAGAAGACTGCTCGAGAGGGAACAAAGAGTTATTACAGTAGACAGAAAAGAAGATAAAAGGGAAGAAGCGTCACTAATCACGATTCGGCATAGCAACAAGTCACTATAAGGAACCTTGATCAGTAATTATAGAAATGTCCACTGATCTGCTCGGTTATTCTGGTCAGTAATAACCAAGAAGAAAAGAGAACAATTCCGATAATTGACACGCCGAAGAAAAGAGAAAAGGGAAAGACTACAGGAGGAAAAGAAAAGCGGTTCAGATTCCCACACACTCCCCCAACATTTTTGTTACGTCCACCAAAATAGACGAACAAAAATTTTAACGAAACAAACACAAGGAAGGGAGAAGGGGGTAAAACGGGTACATCACGAAAATGTGACGGGAAGGAGCCTAGAAATAGGGGAAGACGGGGAAGACTCAAAAAGAGTGTACTTCAAAGAAGATAAATATAAGAATCAAAAGACGAAAATTTCACAATAAAAACGTAAGTTAAACCAGATAAAACAAAATAGTTAAAATAAAATAAAAACCTTAGCTTCCTCGCCAAAATATTATACAAAAGTTAGACATGTACAATATATAATAAATATAAGTACACAAAAGCTGTGTTCCATAATCTCCCAAGGTTGGATGACAGAGAGCAGATATCGATAATTAACTAAAACAAGAAAGAACGATTAATTGAGAGCGATATTAATTTATTCTAATAATGGGATAAAGTTGAGTGGTGACTACCACGATACTCCGACAAAGATTAAATTTGGGACGAAGAAAAATGACTAGACGTCATCTATTTAAATATTATTCGAAGAAATAGCCTGAAAAGAAGTAGATAATTATAATTGATAGCAACACCATCTTGCGCCAACGCACGTAAACTTGAAGAAATCCAGCTGAAAAACATGTCACAAGAGAAATACACATTCAAGAGATAAAGAAGGTACTTGCTGCAGGCAGTCATCACTTACAAGTTCCACGGTACGCCCCTGCATTGCTCACAGAGTGTAGCTCACCAAGACCTAGTCAATTACCTGAAAAGTAATGGCATATCTTCCTGCATTGAACCTATCTTACTGAAGGAAGGAAAATCAGTTATCATCAATGCGTAGTCTCTGCTGAAACAAATCTTCTTAGCCTCAGGATTGGATTCATTATCGCCAGGGTTCACTAGTTTTCCAAGTGATTAGTAGCGTTGCAGCGGGGTCAGATTGGTTTGGATACTCCTTGCAGACCGCAGCCAAAACCAAACTTTCCTTTTAGCAGTTCCAAACATTCACGGTAGACATGGGGCCATTTTAAGCAGTTCCAGCATTGGACAAAGGACCTGGGAGTCTTCACGGGAGTAGGAGCATTTACATCAAAGTTGTAGGAACGAGGGGTACTACGTTGGACATTACTTACGGCATTAACGCGAACATTAGTTCTATGTGAATTAACAGAGGCGAAGGTATTGCCTCGATTGTTGCAGTGTAGTGTCGACCAACGAGCTGAAGTAGTATTACCGTGTTGCTCACATGCAGGAATATCGATCTTATTACTACACTCATTCATGCTGAACGTTAATTCAGGGAACATACATTCAGAAAATCATGGAGGTGGAATATATCGATTACACAGTCGGGCAGTTGCTTCAAATTCTTGCCCTTGGATAAGAATGTCTTCAATATCTAATACTGAAGACCGGCGAATAAACTGTTTATATGAGGGATATAAATTACAATAAACAGTATATTAGTTTCACGAGAAGACAGTGAAACAGGAAGGGGGAACATCAGGGTACGAAGCGCTGTGACATAATCATCAATGTTTTCGCCAATGTTGCTATTCAGGTTTGTCATCACACTCGCAGAAAAGGCAAGAAAATATAATTAATACAAGCCTTACCTTTACTATGAAGCCCAAAAAAGTTTGCTACGGCGAGAAATTATCACCAGGATGATAATTTTCACTAACGTTTTACTAGATCCTCACAATAGTTTGTTTTTATCAAGTTTCACAACAAACTCCAGCCATCTTTCAGTCTCGACATGAAAAACAACAAACAAACGATAAGTACCATATTGCTAACTTACACAAATAGGTGGACGTATTTGTTGGCTAAGCGTTGCTCTTATGTCATTTTGGGGAATGAAACTAGGTGCAGTTACATGTAGAGCGATGCATTCGAGTAGAAACCACGAGCTCTGGATACCATTTTGAGCCGTCCGGCCTTTCGCAGATGTCGTCGCAGTGGAAGTGTGTACCAATTAGCCTGGCGCTGGGCCCATTAAACCAGACTAAGGTTAAGAAGGTATCAGAGGCGATGGATTGAACGTACATTCACTGCGATGTGAATGCAAGTTCTATTCGAATGCGCTAATCGTAAGAATCATGGGCCTAGCTTAGCCTAGCCTAATTGCTTAAGAAATAAAGATCTAAACGACTAGTAAATAAGGTACGCAAATGCCACACTTAAAATGAGGAACGATGATGTATGTATTCTCAAAGTCAAAGGTCTTGATAAATGACGAGGAAGTGTATACATGGTAAGGTAATGATTGTAATATGCTCGTCTAACACAAGAGATAACCTAACCGAACGGGGAACCGTAACATTAAGGTTATGTGGGAATATGCAGTAAATGTAGGGGAGGGAATGTAAATGGGGAAGATATACTCGTAATGAGTAAAATTACATTGTGAAGGGAGACAGATTATAAGAGCAAGACACGAAACCAGGAAACGTGAGTCTACCGTCAAAGAGGGATCGGCAGCTCTGATAGCTCCGATCAAAGTAAGTGGTGAGGGAATCTAAGAAAGGTCGGAGAATAAATAAAAGTACGCGTAGACCCGACTTGAACAAAACAAACACAAAACTGAGGCGCAAGAAACCGAAATGAAATATGTAAAGGGAAGTTAACGTTACACTTTACAATGATATTCATCAAGATAAGTTCCGTGAAAAGGTAAGTCAAACTCATGGACTTGCGTATGAAAACACAATCCTAAGATAAGATAGACCGATAAAGATAAAAAGGTAAGGTGTTGGTCTTACTGTGATGTACGTACCATCCAGTAAACCAAACCATAACCAACATAAAAGGGGACGACGATAAAGAGACAAACGATAAAGGAACGATAGAGGCATACAATGGGCATACTAGAAAAAGCTGAATGCTCTAGTATTCCATACAAAAGCCACATATCCACTCTCACACACAAGGAATATTAAGCCGTGACTCACCTTGATGGATCCAGCTTATTCGACATCACGAAATAGAATAAAAATAAACTAAACATACGTCTCTACGCACACCTTTTAAATAAATAACTAAGGAAAGGGAGAAAACCGAAATAAAGAAAGGCATCTCGAATACGAGAGCGGGAGCACAAACAAAAAGGACTTACCAGGATAGAAAAAAAAACCAGAAGACTGCTTGAGAGGGTAACAAAGAGTTTTTACAGTTGACGGAAAAGAAGATAAAAGGGAAGAAGCGTCACTAATCACGATTTGGCATAGCAACAAGTCACTATAACGAACCTTGGTCAGTAACTATAGAAATGTCCACTGATCAGCTCGGTTATTCTGGCCAGTAATAATCAAGAAGAAAAGAGAACAATTCCGATAATTGACACGCCGAAGAAAAGAGAAAAGGGAAAGACTACCGGTGGAAAAGAAAAGCGGTTCAAAGAAAAGTCCATTCCAAACTTTATTTAGCTCCTCCATGTGCTCAACAATAACACTGACCCGTCGGTCATCAGCTAGATTAACGAGACAAAAGTCGTACACCTTATCAGCTCAATTAGTACCAAAACTTGTAATGAGCTACTAAGGGTAATCATATCCTACCTCTATAGTACAATCAAACATAACAATGGTTTTACTAACTTTATACAGTTCCAGCTCGTGGACAGTATCTTAATCTGCCGTGCTAACTGCTGTGGATTCTGAACATTGTTCTAAACAAATGAGAGAGTGCAACAGGTGCTCTTATGTCAGACTTCTACGGTCTGGAAAACTTGTATTAATAAACCAGGGTCTTTCATTTACAGTCCTAAAATGACCCCTCACTTCGAACCCAAAATAGCCTGCTTGGCTCATCATCATATATATTATTTCAGTAGTATGCATCCCTCCTGCGGCGCTCACAAGAGACCGATCGTGAAAAGTGAGCATTAAAATGAAAGAGAATATACATTGCCAGTGACTCATTGCACTCTAATTTCATAAATATCTATCATTTCTTTAAAAAATGACTAAAAAACAGCACGAAGTGTGCGATTTGCAGTTACTGTTGCTGCAGGAAGATACGCTCCATAATTGGTGTCCACTTCACATTTTGGCCGCTGTGACGCCTTTTTTTTATGCCATTTTGACATTCTGAGGTCTTTCCTTTTTCATTTTGCATCGATTTCAGAAACAGTAAATCAAAGGATTGTGTACGTTTACAGAATCAATAGGCTAAATCAATTGATTGGGTACTCAAATCGTATAACCAGCGAGTGTTACTGCTAAGCTTTCAATCAATGGACTCAGCATGAACATGATTTAAGCTCATCCGTCTAAACAATGGATTTATTATATTCCAGGTTTGTTAATATGCCGCGATACAGGATTTTCTTCTGCAGTCATATTTCATAATATCGATCTTTGTAAGAATTGTGCTTTTTGCAAATAGGCCTACTGTTGCTCTACCATGTTGCAATTCTGAGTTGTCGTCTAAAACCTTAAAACCTTGAACGTTAATTCTCTAACAGTTTTTCTTCTATCAGATTTTCAGAATCAGTTAATCAATGGATTGGGTACAGGTTTTTCTTCTGCATTCTAATTCCATAAATATCTATTTTTGTAAGAAGTGTGCTTTTTGCAAATACTGCTGCTGTATCATGCCAGAGTTGTCGTCTATGGCGTTAAAAATATCATCATCATCATCATCATTATATAGGCCTCAAAAATTAGCAGTGAAGAATTGCATTCTAATTTCATAAATATCGATTTTTGTAAGAAGTGTGCGATTTGCAAATATTGATGCTATAACATGCTGCAATTATGAGTTGTCTAAACCCTTAAAACTATTAAACGTTAATTATATTACAGGTTTTTCTTCTATCGTTTCCCATGGTTTTCAGAATTACTAAATCAATGGATTGGGTACTCAAATCGTATAATTTCATAAATATCGAATAACCGATGAGTGTTATGATGATCCAATTTTCAGTGATTGACTTCTTAAGTTACAGAACGTACAATTTGCAATTCTGACTGAAATGTATCGAATAACCGGTGAGTGTTACGGCTAAGCTCTCAATCAATGGACTCAGCACAGAAATGGAATCAACAGTGACGAATTGCATTTTAATTTCATAAATATCAAAGAAAGAAACCAGCCACAGCACACTCTCATGCTGACGCTCCACTCGGGAAAGCGAAAGCACCCCTGTAGGTAACGTGCAAAGGAGTTTAGCGTTGAGCGCTGCACACAGAACAAGGAAAGCACCCCTCTAGATAACGTGCAAAGGAGTTTAGCGCTGATCTGCGCACTTAGGAACAAGGTAGCCTCACTGTAAGCGGGACGTGAAGAAGTTTTCCAACGAGGGCTGTCCTGATAAGGGAGAAGGACGCTCCTCAGCCAAGAAGAAAAAGCAGGAAATCTTGACCAAGATGCTTTCATAAATATCGAATAACTGGTGTGTGTTATGATGATCCAATTTTCAGTGATTGCCTTTAAGTTAGAGAACGTAGAACTTGGAATTCTAACTGAAATGTAAACAGTGTTCTATAATCATTTAGATGAAATGAAAACATAACAACCTTTCTCCTTAAGTCTCTCATTATAAACCTACTGGGAAATGTGTGGTTTATGAACAAGCGAGATTTTCTAATTTCATAAATGTCTATAATTTATACGTAGTGTGCAATTTTCAGTTTTTTTTAGCGTATGGCTTTTAGTGCCGGGAGTGTCCGAGGACATGTTCGGCTCGCCAGTTTTGTAGCTGCTTCGAGACGGACACCCAATGGGTGAGCTACAAGTGCCGTTGGGGAGGAAAGTTGGAAGGGAAGGGCGAGGAGTTGGAAGGTAGCGGCTGTGGCCTATAGTGAGGGACCAACCCCGGCATTTGCCTAGAAGGAAGTTGGGAAACCACAGAAGACCATCTTCAAGGTTGCCGGTGGGGGGATTCGAACCTCCTCGCCTCCCGGATGTGAGCGACTGCCATTAGTCAAGCCGTAACCACCACGGCTAACTCACCCGGTAATTTTCAGATACTGTTGCTGAAGGAAAATACGCTCCATAAATGCTACCACTTCACATGTAAGCCGCTGTGACGCCTGTTTAGTGCAATTTTAACATTCTGAGATCATTCCTTTATCATTCTGCATGGATTTCAGGAACAGTAAATCAAAGGAATGTGTACTCAAATCGTATAATTTCATAAATTAGCGGTGACGAATAGCATAAATATCAATTTTTGTAAGAAGTGTGCCTTTTGCAGATACTGATGCTCTAACATGCTGC
Organism: Meconema thalassinum; assembly: GCA_946902985.2. Taxonomy (NCBI): domain Eukaryota; kingdom Metazoa; phylum Arthropoda; class Insecta; order Orthoptera; family Tettigoniidae; genus Meconema; species Meconema thalassinum. The sequence continues at coordinate 171,244,292 of OX336391.1, forward strand.
AATTATGAGTTGTCTAAACCCTTAAAACTATTCAACGTTAATTTATTTTACAGTTTTCCTTCTGCATTCTAATTTCATAAATATCGATCATTTCGCATGGTTTTCAGAAACAGTAAATCAATGGATTGAGTACTCTAAATCGTATAACCGGCGTGTGTTACGGCGTCTAAAACCTTAGAATTATTAAACATTAATTCTTATTGGTATATTGGCTTTCACGGCCGGTGAATTAAAACTTAGCAAGTCTTCTAGGTATGTGCCGTGTCTTATGTGGGGGTTTCGCCTAGGACATCAAGCTGGCTCATCGGCGGGCTCTTGGAGTCCCCGCCTGGACCCCCACAGGAGTGACGAACTGCGCACCACCTCCCTTCATATTAGGTGCAACTGCACCACTCGACTGCGAGAACTAAAAGCACAAGCAGCCTTAACCTCCCTATGAGGGCTTCCAAAAAGATGGTATATTGGCTTTCAGGGCCGGTGAATTAAAACTCAGCAATTCGTCTAGGTTTGTGCCGTGTCTTGTGTGGGGTTTCGCCTAGGACACCAAGCTGCCTCATCGGCGGGCTCTTGGTGTCCCCGCCCAGACCCCCACAGGAGTGACGAACTGCGCGCCACCTCCCTTTATATTAAGGGCAACTGCACAACTCGACTGCGAGAACTAAAAGCTCAAGCAGCCTTAACCTCCCTATGAAGATTTCCAAAAGGATGGTATATTGGCTTTCATGGCCGGTGAATTAAAACTCAGCAATTCTTCTAGGTTTGTGCCGTGTCTTGTGTGGGGTTTCGTCTAGGACACCAAACTGGCTCATCGGCGGGCTCTTGGTGTCCCCGCGCGGACACGCACAGGAGCGACGAACTGCGCGCCACCTCCCTTTATATTAGGTGCAACTGCACCACTCGACTGCGAGAACTAAAAGCTCCAGCAGCCTTAACCTCCCTATGAAGGCTTCCAAAAAGATGGTATATTGGCTTTCACGGCCGGTGAATTAAAACTCAGCAATTCTTCTAGGTTTGTGCCGTGTCTTGTGAGGGGTTTCTTCCAGGACACCAAGCTGGCTCATCGGCGGGCTCTTGGTGTTCTCGCCTGGACCCCCACAGGAGTGACGAACTGCGCGCCACCTCCCTTTTTATTAGGTGCAACAGCACCACTCGACTGCGAGAACTGAAAGCTCAAGCAGCCTTATCCTCCCAATGAAGACTTCCAAAAAGATGGTATATTGGCTTTCACGGCCGGTGAATTAAAACTCAGCAATTCTTCTAGGTTTGTGCCGTGTCTTGTGTGCGGTTTCGCTTAGGACACCAAACTGGCTCATCGGCGGGCTCTTGGTGTCCCCGCCCGAACCCCCACAGTTCTCGCAGTCGAGTGGTGCAGTTGCACCTAATATAAAGGGAGGTGGCGCGCAGTTCGTCACTCCTGTGGGGGTGCGGGCGGGGACACCAAGAGCCCGCCGATGAGCCAGTTGGGTGTCCTATGCGAAACCCCACACAAGACACGGCACAAACCTAGAAGAATTGCTGATTTTTTTATTAATTCTTATTCTTTTACAGGTTTTTATACTATCATTTCCCATGGTTTTCAGAATTACTAAATCAATGGATTGGGTACTCAAATCGTATAATTTCATAAATATCGAATAACCGATGAGTGTTATGATGATCCAATTTTCAGTGATTGCCTTTTTAAGTTACGGAACGTACAACTTGCAATTCTGACTGAAATGTATCGAATAACCGGTGAGTGTTACGGCTAAGCTCTCAATCAATGGACTCAGCACAGAAATGGAATCAACAGTAACGAATTGCACTTTAATTTCATAAATATCCGAGAAAGAAACCAGCCACAGCACACTCTCATGCTGACGCTCCACTCGGGAAAGCGAAAGCACCCCTGTAGGTAACGTGAAAAGGAGTTTAGCGTTGAGCGTTACACACAGGACAAGGAAAGCACCCCTCTAGATAACGTGCAAAGGAGATTAGCGCTGATCGTTGCACTTAGGAACAAGGAAGCCTCACTGCAAGCGGGGCGTGAATAAGTTTTCCAACGAGGGCTATCCTGATAAGGGAGAAGGAGGCTTCACAGCCAACAAGATACAGCAGGAAATCTTGACCAAGATGCTTTCATAAATATAGAATAACTGGTGAGTGTTATGATGATAGAATTTTCAGTAATTGCCTTGTTAAGTTAGAGAACGTACAGCTTGGAATTCTAACTGAAATGAAAATGGTGTTCTATTATCATTTGGTTGAAATAATAACAATAACAACCGTTCTCCTTAAGTCACTCATTATAAACCTACTGGGGAAATTATGACTTATGAACATGCAAGATTTCTCGCACGGGTTCGCTAGTCTTATAAAATACAGATTACAGCTTGTATCATAGTCGTCTGAATGTCGAAATGAATAAAGTAACACTACCGTGTCTTCATGTGGCGTAAAACAGGTTTTATGCGGTGATGGTTAGCGTTCATATCATTCACCGCCTTTTAAATAATATCACTGGTAAAGAGTTCACTGTGATCGCGTCTACAAGGTCAATAAAAGAAACTGACATTGGCTTGTTCCATAGCCTTGGCTAACAGGTGGGAACTGGATTTACTGCTTCAGTGGAATGCAGTTCATACATGATTATATAACGAAAAATTACCTACACATAAAAGAGTGTTGGTTTGATGCCTAGTTAACTATAAAAATATGTATTTACAATAATGAGGGCAAGAGCGTTTATCCCAAGCTCTGGCAAATGATACGAATAATTTGGTGGTTACCTAACGACTAGGAAAACATATTAATTAAGGCCCTCCCTATGAATGTGCAGCGTAAGGTCTTATTACAACTAATTCCCTTAACAAGATCGGACATAAAAAGGTTTTTGGCTGCCAGACGGACTCACATGTTTCCTTCACGCTTCCATCGTGAATTTGCTTGCCTGGCCTCGGTTGCAAAGTGGCATGGTGGTAATGTGCCGAGGAACACCGTCCTTCCTTCCTGGTAGTTTTCAGCCATCACTAGACCCCTTCATCATGGGGTTTTTATGCCATTCCAAACTTCATCATGATAGGAATAGTAATTATTTCTTCAGCGTGTTTATTTATTTATTTAATCGTATGGTGAATCATATACAAAATTCACATTATACAATATTATCCACATTCTGCAACCAAATTATGACATTTGGAGTGACATGAAAGAGTTCAACAGGGTTCCCAGGGAACGAGAACAGAGGGTAGCGTCGGAGCAGATGAGCCATTGTCTGCTCCTCTTGATCACAGTCGCACATTGCTGAATTGGTCCAGCCCCATCTGTGTTGAAAGAATTTACAGCAACCATGGCCGGTTCTGAATCTGTTAAGACGGCACCACAGTTTCCTTGGGAGATCAGAACCTTTCAGTTCCTTTGTAGGATCAAAATAATGGGCACTTGTCCCCGCTGTTTTAGTTGAACACTCGTTTCTCCAACTTTGGTTTAAATTAAACCCATCCACATATAGTATTTCTGCAGTAACACATGTTGGCCTCCTAGACCGTAGTCGCTGTTGTGAGGGATGGCAAAATTCATGGTATAGTGGTAAAGTAGGTGAAGCCCTGATCTTCTTAGCCTCTCTCAACAATGCTTGTTTCCTTCTTAGATGTGGTGGAGGAATGTGGCTCAGCACAGGCAGCCAATGGCAAGGCGTTGACTTAATAGTACCAGTGATGCAACGCATTGTATCATTTAATCTTGAGTCTACTTTATGCACATGTGCACTTTCCAACCACACGGGTGCACAGTATTCTGCTGTTGAATAGACAAGGCTAATGCCAGTTAGGCGTAAGCGGTCGGCAAAGGCTCCCCAGGAAGTACCACTAAGTTTATGTAGGATATTGTTTCTTGCAGCAATTTTATGGGAGAGCTTGGTGAGATGCTCTTTGTAGGTCAGGGTTCTATCCAAAGTCACTCCAAGATAAGTAGGAAAGGGATTGTATCTAAGTTGTTGTCCGTCAAGCAAAATGTTTGGTTTGTAATTAGAAAGCGGATGTGCAAGATGGAAGCAAGATACTTCTGTTTTATTCAGGCTCGGAATCAATCTCCAGGACTGAAGGAAAGCTGACATCTTAAGGTCTTCAGTAAGGGTGTTTTCTGCATCTTCAAAATTTCTGCTCTGCGTTACAAGCACAATATCGTCAGCATAAATGAACTTTCTTGCCTTAGTATTTGGCAAGTCATGAATATACAGGTTGAAAAGGATTGGGGCCAAAACAGATCCTTGTGGGAGTCCATTATTCAGCTTCCTCTTGTGACTTTTAGAGTCACCCAAGAACACCTCAAACTGTCTTTCACTGAGAATGTTTGATAACAAATTCACAATTTCAAAAGATGGAATAACTTGAAACAGTTTGAAAAGTAACCCTTGTCTCCAGACAGTATCATAGGCTGCCGTGAGATCAATGAAGACAGCTGTGGATTTTAGATGGTTTTGGAAACCTGCTTCAATATGTGTTGTAAGGGAAAGCACTTGATCTGTGCAACTACGACCGTTTCGGAAGCCAGCTTGTTCAGGAGGTATGACATCTTGAATGTACGGTTCTATCCTGTTCAGAAGAACACGTTCCAGAAGTTTAAATATGGCGCTAAGCAGGGCAATGGGACGATAGCTTTCAGGATTGTGTTCAGATTTACCTGGTTTCAGAATAGATATAACTTTGGATAGTTTAAACTGTTTGGGTAGGTGATTCTTTTCAAGGATGTATGTGAAAAGAGAAGTAATCCAGTTTATGCTGAGTGGACCCATGTGTATGATGAATTCATTATACAGGATGTTACAAAAAGGTACGGCCAAACTTTCAGGAAACATTCCTCACACACAAAGAAATAAAATATGTTATGTGGACATGTGTCCGGAAACGCCTAATTTCCATGTTAGAGCTCATTTTAGTTTCGTTAGTATGTACTGTACTTCCTCGATTCACCGCCAGTTGGCCCATTTGAAGGAAGGTAATGTTGACGTAATGTTAGAGCTCATTTTAGTTTCGTTAGTATGTACTGTACTTCCTCGATTCACCGCCAGTTGGCCCATTTGAAGGAAGGTAATGTTGACGTCAGTGCTTGTGTTGACATGCGACTCATTGCTCTACAGTACGAGCATCAAGCACAAAAGTACGTAGCATCAACTGGTTAGTGTTCATCACGAACGTGGTTTTGCAGTCAGTGCAATGTTTACAAATGCGGAGTTGGCAGATGCCCATTTGATGTATGGATTAGCACGAGGCAATAGCCGTGGCGCGGTACGTTTGTATCGAGACAGATTTCCAGAACGAAGGTGTCCCGACAGGAAGACGTTCGAAGCAATTGATCGGCGTCTTAGGGAGCACGCAACATTCCAGCCTATGACTTGCGACTGGGGAAGACCTAGAACGACGAGGACACCTGCAATGGACGAGGCAATTCTTCGTGCAGTTGACGATAACCCTCATGTCAGCGTCAGAGAAGTTGCTGCTGTACAAGGTAACGTTGACCACGTCACTGTATGGAGAGTGCTACGGGAGAACCTGTTGTTCCCGTACCATGTACAGCGTGTGCAGGCACTATCAGCAGCTGATTGGCCTCCACGGGTACACTTCTGCGAATGGTTCATCCAACAATGTGTCAATCCTCATTTCAGTGCAAATGTTCTCTTTACGGATGAGGCGTCATTCCAACGTGATCAAATTGTAAATTTTCACAATCAACATGTGTGGGCTGACGAGAATCCGCACGCAATTGTGCAATCACGTCATCAACACAGATTTTCTGTGAACGTTTGGGCAGGAATTGTTGGTGATGTCTTGATTGGGCCCCATGTTCTTCCACCTACGCTCAATGGAGCACGTTATCATGATTTCATACGGGATACTCTACCTGTGCTGCTAGAACATGTGCCTTTACAAGTACGACACAACATGTGGTTCATGCACGATCGAGCTCCTGCACTTTTCAGTCGAAGTGTTCGTACGCTTCTCAACAACAGATTCGGTGACCGATGGATTGGTAGAGGCGGACCAATTCCATGGCCTCCACGCTCTCCTGACCTCAACCCTCTTGACTTTCATTTATGGGGGCATTTGAAAGCTCTTGTCTACGCAACCCCGGTACCAAATGTAGAGACTCTTCGTGCTCGTATTGTGGACGGCTGTGATACAATACGCCATTCTCCAGGGCTGCATCAGCGCATCAGGGATTCTATGCGACGGAGGGTGGATGCATGTATCCTCGCTAACGGAGGACATTTTGAACATTTCCTGTAACAAAGTGTTTGAAGTCACGCTGGTACGTTCTGTTGCTGTGTGTTTCCATTCCATGATTAATGTGATTTGAAGAGAAGTAATAAAATGAGCTCTAACATGGAAATTAAGCGTTTCCGGACACATGTCCACATATCATATTTTCTTTCTTTGTGTGTGAGGAATGTTTCCTGAAAGTTTGGCCGTACCTTTTTGTAACACCCTGTAGATGTTATCAGGACCAGCTGCCTTGTTGGTCTTCAACTGCTTGATAGCTGCTACAACTTCTTCAACAGAAAACGCCCTGGATAGTTGATTATTTCTCTGGGAGTTCTTTTTGAGGAGAGTGAGGTTACGTTTCACCATTTTGGTGTGACACTTGTCTCGCTTTGCCCTTGTAAGATCTACCATTCTATTAGCAATGGTGTCAGGACTTAAAGTACCGTATGTCTTTCTGGAGTTTTTATTACCAGTCAGTCCGTGAAGTATTCTCCAAGCTTTTCTGTTCGACTTCACTAAATTCATTTCTGTAACAGTTGCTTCCCACTTCTCTCTCCTGCTTTTATTGAGGGACAGTAGTAGCTGAGTGTCAATGATTGATCTCCAGTACTTTGATATTCTTTATACAAGTCATCACTGTCCTTATTCCATCCAGGCACTTATTCCTTCCTATAAACCCTAGGAATGTTTGATTTTGCAGCCTTAATAACGAGTTCAACAAATTCGCCATTGTTGGTTGCTGTTGATTGTAAGTTCTTTTCAGTTTAGTTTTTATCAAGTTCCTTAGAGAATGCGTCCCAATTAGCGCGCCGGAAATTCCATCTTGGTAAAGGCATCGAATTCACAAGAGGGATTTTCAGCCCTACCTCTACAATTACAGGACGGTGTTGGCTGTTTGGAAAGTTAGACAGAACATTTCGTGAGGTATATAAGGGTTGCGATAGGTGATCCATAGAAACAAATACTAGATCTGGGTTGTAGTCCCTATTCCAGCGAGCGGAATGGAAAGTACCTTTGTCCTTTACATCAAAGACCAGATGTAAATTGGATATTTCTGCCCATAAAAGTAATGTCTCTCCATTATCATCTACTGTATCATAACCCCATGATGTGTGGTGGCTGTTAAAGTCACCAGTATAGATACATGGATGGTCAAAAGTAGGCAGTACAGATGGAGTCCAGTTTATGCATGGAGGCTTGTACACATTGACAATTTTCAGGCCGTTAACCTCAATCACTAATAGGAAGGTATTGTCTACGACTGTGGACTCAAGAACTTGGACTGCAGTCAAGCTGGACTTGGCATAAGTGGCTATACCATACTGTGGGTGGTGGATGACATTTACTAGGGTATAACATGGAAGGTGTCCTCTTCTATGGAAGTCCTGCTCATCTTTGGTATGCGTCTCTTGGATATTAACGATGTCAATATCAAGATCCTGTAGTTGTTTATGTAGATAAACACATTTGGCTGAACTTAGGCCTTCAATATTGAGTTGCATAATCCGTGTTGAGTGTCCAATATCTCTAGTTTGGTGGTTCTGAAAAGAACCATTTTTACATTGCATTCTTGGCATTATATGTATAGTTCACCTAATATTGTTGCTCGTTTAGCACCACCCAGGGGTCCGTATGAGTAGGGCTAAGTTATAGGTTACACCTACGGACGTGAGCAACATCAACCCCCTTCAGCGTGTTGAATGTGCGGGATAAATTCCATAGTAATGCAGTATTTGAAAGGTTTTCACTGACTCTAATCGTGTTGGATTATTAGTTGCAATTCTCACTGAATCTACACTTGAATAGCGGGTAAGAGCAATAAATGGCCATGTGTTATCATCCGATCACAGATTCTTGTTTAGCAGCTTTTGCCACTAGGTCACTCAAAAACTGGTGCATTAAATCGCACGTAAACCTGTTCATAGCATTATTCACTATACGTTTTCCGGTAGTACTGTAATGCTTTATGTGCACTCAGAAAAACACGTGCTGGGCGGCGTATTCGATACCGGAGTGAATGAAAAAATTGATAGATTCCCAAATATGAGGAATTTGCTTTCACTATTGGTTTCAAACTGATCTAGCAGCTCTGCTGCGTGCTTATGCACATCACTGTTCACTGGATTAAATCTTTTACGTAAGATGTTCGTCGATTTGGACGATGACAAAAATTAGACGTCACAACAGGACCATGCCTGCTGTAAGAGTGGTGGCTAACTAGATGCCGGATGCTCTATCTAGCTGTCAGTCAAAAGTGCGACTGTAAAATGTTCATAGCATTCTCTGCGGGGTTACATCTTTATGTTTCATTTTCAGCATAAATTAAATATTCTTCCTGTGCATCGACATATGTACAAACGCTGGTTAACAATTCAGTCTCTTAGAAAACAAAAATATTAATTTCATTGGCGGCGCGGCAACTCATAATAAATCAAATGAGCGCTACTCATGCTTCCTCCTTGGAAGTCCTCGCTTAGTCCAGAGACGTTATATTCCTCATGAGCCATGGAGGTCACATAGCAGATGCGAATTCGGGCTCAATATATTAAAATCCAAGATTGTGACCATGCGAAATATTGAGACGGTTCTCAATATCTACGAATCTATTACATCAATCAAACTGAAATTTTGTATGTTGATAGAGGCAATTAACATAAGTAGAATATATGAAAATAGGCAGAAAATATTGGTTTTTCTTCTCAGCCTTGCTAGTAAAAATGTGTTTCCCAGAACTGACTCCAGAAACAAGTCGGGAATATAGTTGTAATATGGTACGTTTTGTACCGATAATGGTTCATAAACCCTCATTGAGGGTCTGGCCAAATATCTTGCAGATGAGTATCATGGAAGATTGTGGAAAGATTTTTATTCCCAGGCCTCTATTAATTCATCTTCACAGAATCATGTCTGAATTACTGCGACTCAAAGAGCATTTGGGACGTTTAAAACGGAACATATAGGTGCAGGTACTCGAATCTTTCAAGACCATCGAAAAATTGATAATTAATTTTTGGTTATTGACTGTGTTGAATATAGAGATACATTTTTGTTTCCATTCACACGTGCTATTGACAACTGATTACTCCATATTGAAATAGTGCAAGCATCTTCGTTACATCCTTACTCTTAAGAGTAACGGCTTCACTGTTATAGTTCCTTATTTTAAAAAGTAACTTCATTACCTTCTCGTTACCGTAAGAAGTAACTGTTGCTAATACTGGCGTCACCGTTATAGTTCCTTATTTTAAAGATGTAGCCTAACTTCATTACCTTCTCGGAACCTTAAGAAGTGACTGTTACTAATAATGGCGTCACCGTTATAGTTCCTTATTTTAAAAAGTAACTTCATTACCTTCTCGTTACCGTAAGAAATAACTGTTTCTAATAATGGCGTCACCGTTATAGTTACTTATAATAAAATCTAACTTCATTACCTTCACGTTACCGTAAGAAGTAACTTTTACTAATAACGGCGTCATCATTACAGTTGCTTATTTTAAAAAGGAACTTCATTACCTTCTCGTTACCGTAAGAAGTGACTGTTACTAAAAACTGAGTCATATTTACAGTTCGACGCCCAGCGTATTGGTGGACCGAAGTGATTGCAGAATTGAGATGAAACTGTCTGCGACTTCTACGAATGGCCCAGAGGACGAGATGCAGACAAGTGAATACCTCAGTCACAGCGGAGTATAAGTCAGCAAAGAAGGTATTCGGCAAAGCAATTAAGAAGTGTAAAGCTGTTAAATGGTGGGCTTTGGCTTAGGAAAGGGAAGATGATCCATGGGGACTGGATTATAAGATTGTAATGAAGAAACTTGGCACATTCTCAAACCCGCGCATGGACTCAGAAACCATTAAAAATGGTGGATACACTATTCCGCGACCATCCAGACACCTCTGTTTGTGACGAAGAAAGTGAACTGAATGATATCTCTCTCCATAGTAGAAGAACTGAATACAGCTTTTAGCTCCCTTAGAAACAAGAAGGCTCCAGGACCAGATGATATACCTGCAGAAGTGCTAAAGATAATATCAGTACATTGTTCAGAACTGTTGTTTAATATGTACAATCATTGCCTGCAAGCGGGTGATTTTAATGCCCGATGGAAAATGGCTTGATTGGTTTTGATCAGCAAAGGAAAATCAGGTGGTTTTAGACCTTTATGTATGTTGGACATATCTGGAAAAGACCTAGAGAAACTTCTGCCGCCAAGAATTCTCTCAGCAGTTCAGATAGCAGGGGATTTGTCTGTTGAACAGCATGGATTTCGGAGAGGACATTCGACTATTGATGAAATATGAGAGGTGGTGAACACAGTAGAAAGAGTGCAAACGGGCATCATCATTCTCGTAAAGTGACACTTCTTGTAAAACTGGATGTAAAGATTGCTTTTAATTCGGCAAGTTGGAATGACATGTTGGAATCTCTGGAAGAGACTTTTAAAGTACCACAGTATCTTATGCGCATAATGAGAGACAACGTCGGGGATCGCACTCTGCTGTATGATACGGAAGATGGACAAAGGGCAAAACGACTCACGGCTGGATCAGCGCAGGGATCAATCCTTGGTCCAGATCTCTGGAACATCATGTATGATGGCTTGTTACGTCTGGAGAAGCCAGAGGATACGAATCTTCTAGGCTACGCTGATAATGTAGCTGCCTTGATAGTGGCCCGCAATGTTGAGATGGCTCAAATCAAATTGAACCAGGTGATGCAGCGCATAAAAAAACTGGATGACGAGTCACAGGCTAACACTAGCAGAACATAAAACGGAGATAGTTCTTCTGGCAAGGAAAAGGATTGAGACTCTTGTACCAATGACTGTTGGAGATACAGTGATTGAAACATATACGAGTCCAACACATTTAGGAGTGACACTTGACTCCAAGCACACATTCGGCAACCATATTCAGAGAGCGACAGATAAGGCAGTAAAATTCATGACAGCACTTATTGTTTTAGGCTGATGGGCAACATTAACGGACCAAAATCAAGTAAAAGACGCCTCCTCATGATGACGGTTCAGTCAGTGCTCCTGTATGGCTCTGAAGGTTGGGCCGAAACTTGCGATTTGCATGGTATCGGAGAAGGAGAGCAGCTTTACGTATTGCATGTGCAATACCGCACGGTTTCTGAACCTGCCATCCTCACGGTGTCAACAATAGCCCCAATAGATCTACTTGCATTGGAGCGACAAGAAATGTGGCGTACCTAAGGAGAGCTGGGAAATAAATGTGCGAAGAAGCGTGCCATTAATCAACGGATGAGGTGATGGGAACTCAGATGGGAAAGTGACCCTCGTGGTAAATGGACCAAGCGACTGATACCACGCCTGGATACCTGGGTCGCAAGAGTCCATGGTGAAGTCAATTATTACCTCACAGAACTTCTAACAGGACACGGATATTTCCAGAAATTCCTGTATAGAGTAGGCGGAGCGAGTGGTGCAACATGCATATATTGTGACGATTGTACTTCACACCTTCTCCGCGTTTGGGCATTGGATGACAAAGAGAGAATATGTGGAAACTGAATTGGGCGAACTGACACCAGATAATATTATTGCTGTGATGTTACGGAACCAGCAATCATGGGATCAGGAAGCAGGGTATGTGGAGGATGTCCTTCGCCAGAAAAAGTGGGATCTGGAAGCGTACGAACGCCCTTAAGAAGAAATGAAGAAAGAATAAATCTGAAAGGCTAACTAAGCACGACATCACCCTGAAGTAATGCGAGAGCTGTTCCGGGGTGATGAACGCATCGTGGGAAAAGGGATGTGGTTTTTAGTGGGAAAGAATCCCCCACTACTGTGGAGTGCGGACCCTTCACAAGTGTCTTTTAAAGATTTTCCACAGTCCCTCGTAAAAAACTTATTTTAAGAAGTAACTTCATTACCCTCACATTACCGTAAAAAGTAACTGTTACGAATAATGGCGTCACCGTTACAGTTATTAATTTTAAAAAAGTAACTACATTATCTTCTCGTTACCGTAAGTAGTGCTAGAAGGGGACTTCTACTTTATCTACTACTTTCATATAAACTTTGCCGATATTTCCCGAACGCATGATCGGATTTTAACGAACGTGGTGTTGTTGGCGTTGGGGTGACGCCCTCTTTGCTAAGAATGTGTGTTGGTATTTAAAAAAAATGGATTTTTTTTTGGATTGGCGCTATTTTGGAAACGGTGAATTTTGGAAAAACGTTTGTTTGACGTTAATGAAAGTTGGCTATACCCTCTAGGCGGTCAGCAAGTTTCAAGTGCGTAGGAGGAAAAAAAATGATAGCCTACTTTCTCGCGAAGATTTGAATTTGAATTTGAATTTATTGTTTCTCTTATACAGGCCACTGAGGCTACAAAGCCTCTTTATGCAGCTCTCTTCATTCAGAGGGCGGTTAAATACAATAGAATAAATGAAGAAAGAAAAAACTTAACCTATACATACAGTTGACAATAGAAGTTCTTGTTAATACATCCGTTCACCTTGAACATGATAATTGTATAGCTGATAGATTACAATGAAGGGAGTGTTTTATCGCTCTGATAGGAAGTCCTGAATACTGGTGCAATTTATATTTATTCCAGAGAATACTAGCTGAAATACGGAATGAACCTTTGCATTTTTCGGTTCTGTGATTAGGTATCTGGAGCATCTGTGCAGTGTGTCTATTCGCACGGTTATGCACTGATTGCATGGGAGTTAGTGTGCAGTAAATATAAGACGGAATTTTGAATTTTAGAATTTTTATCACAGTCAGAGCCATGGCATACTGTCTTCGTTCCTTTAACTTTAGCCATCCAATCTGGACGTAAAATGGAGTTATATGAGACTCTCTTGGTACACTGAGAACAAACCGCAAGCAAGCATTTTGCATTCTTTGCAATTTTGTATTGAGGACCTCTCCCATATCATGGTAAATTATAGATCCATAGTCAAATATTGGTAATATCAAACTCTGTATCAGTATCTTTCGTACATTTTGAGGCAAATAGAAGCAAGTTCGCCTAATTTGATATAATGACGATGCAACCCTTTTCAGAATCATGTTTGTGTGATCCTGCCACGATAATCGAGAGTCAAAAATAACTCCCAGATTTCTTACTGCTGACTGATACGGAACTGTTTGGGATGCAAGCTGTAAAGGTGGTACTGGGTCAGGTAGGGAACTGAGTAATTTGGTATAGCCGATGATGATCGGTTGCGTTTTTTCGAAGTTAAGTATTAGATTATGATCGAGTGCGTACTGAGATAGGCTTTGAATGTCACTGTTAATTAGTGCTACGTTCAAATGAATGGATTTCAGATCCGCGTGTAGATATAGCTGAAGGTCATCTGCGTACATATGATGTTGACAGAATTTAAGGACAGATGGAAGGTCATTTATATACACGGAGAACAGGAGTGGACCAAGGACCGAACCCTGCGGCACACCTGTTGTTACTTCACACCATTCTGAAACATTGTCATCTGCTAGGACTACTCTCTGACATCTGCTTGTTAGGTAAGACCTAAACCAGTTCGTTACTGACTTTGAAAGGCCTAGATTTCTTAATTTAACTAGTAGGATCTCATGGTGAACTCTGTCAAAAGCTTTGCTGAAATCGAATAGAGTTAATATAGTTATTTCCTTCCGGTCCATTGCTAGACGAATGTCGTCTGTGACTTTGATAAGGGCTGTCAGAGTACTATGTTTTGATTTATATCCAGATTGGTTCGGGTTTAGGATATTGTTGGAATTTATATATTCATAAAACTGATCAAAAACAATCCGTTCTAACGCTTTCCCAATTGCACACAATATACTTATTGGTCTAAAGTCACTACAGTTTAAGGCGTTCGTGAATTTTGGTATTGCTTTGATGTTGGCTTTTTTCCATTGTGTCGGATAAATACCCATTTGCAGGCTATAGTTAAATATATGCAATAAAACTGGCATGAGGAGGTCCATATTCCTTTTCAATAGCGTAATAGATATACGATCTGGTCCTATGGCTTTTGAAGTTATCCTAAATATGGCTAAATGAATGTCCTCAGGATATATATAGCCAAAATGAAATTCTTCCCGTCGGTCAGTAAATTTTTCCCTGTAGTTAGCAACAGTTGACAAAACTCTATTGCTGTCTACAACGGTTGATACGTTTAAATAATGCTTATTAAGCTCATCAGCGCTCATTGTTGGGTTATTGCTTTTGTGTCTGGATTTTCCAACACCGAGAGTTTTTGTAGCTCTCCACAAAGCCGAAGAGTTTTTAGCTGAATTAATTAGCGAATAAGTGTAACGTATCTTTGTATTACGAATAACTTGCTGGGTTCTGTTGCGTAAGCTTTTGTATTTTACAATGTCCTCGGGTTTCTGTGTTCTGTTACACTTCTTTCTGGCTCTATTTCGAGATCTTATTAGATCTTTTATTTCTGTGTTGATCCAGGCAGCTGGTGCGTGCCTCACGTTAGCTGAGCGCACTGGGGCATGGCGATCATATAAATCAATTAAAAATGTGTTCAATGTTTCTACCTTCTCATCTATAGTTTGCTGCTCGAAAACAGTGTGCCATGGAACTGAGATGGCATCGGCCTTAAACCTTTCATAATTAAACCTGATGAAGTCTCGAAAAGTTCGAATACTGGGCTTATATATTGGAGTTGACAGGGTATATACTGCGTATAAGAGATCATGTGCTGAGAAGCCAGAAGCAGCAGTTTGGCCAAACTCAATCACGTGCTCATTGCAGTTGGATGCTATTAGATCCAGAGTAGAAGAGGAGGTTGCAGTGTGATGTGTATCTTGATACGGGAGCCACGACAGATTGCAAGTATTTAGAGTTTCTACTATGTTTTTCGTTTCAAATGTAGCCGACCCAAAATGGGCATTCAAATCACCGGCTAATATTACATATTTATAACTAAAAATGTGTGAAAGCATGTCATTTAATAGTAGTTCCATAAAACCGACTTTGGGTGCTCTATAAACACAAATAAATAATACTTTAGTATCTTTCAGGCAAATCTCTACGAATAGGTACTCAGGTCTGAAATTCTCATTATTTGGGGATTTGCAGATAACCCGGCACTTAATGTGCTGTCGAACATACACTGCTACTCCACCCCCTTCTCTACGTTGTCTGTCATTGCGGTAGATATTATATCCTGGCAAGGTTACAGATGAATCAGTAATGGACTTATTGAACCATGTTTCACTAACAGCGATTACATCAATACCGGAGTTAACAAATGTGTATTCAAATTCTGCGAAATGTTCTAGCATTTTAAGTGACTGCGTGTTCAGGTGAGTTACTTTAAAATCATTGGGTAATCTATCAGCTATATCACAAAGATAGGCATGCATATCATACTCATTGGTACTAATATCCATGCAAAAGATAATTGAAAGTTATTGTAAAATTGTTAAACAAGAAATATCAAAAATTACAAAATCTAAAACTTAAGCTATTTTCTAAATATTAATCAATAATATCGGCTTGTATTTTGGCTAGACACTGTAGTTAAAGTTCCACCAGTAACCATATTACATGTCTGTGCTTACACTTGTAACTTTGATCAGTTGAGCCCCCTCACACTGGCACGTATGAGGGTCCTTTACGTACGAGGAGCGGGAAACTTTTTCTTCAAAAAGTCAAATTCTCGGAGTGTTTTCACACGATGCCTCGTGTCATCAATGCGGATCAGAACAACGCCATCTGCAGTCCAGACACCGTGTAACCTAAAGTGGCTTACTGCTTGTTTTACAATATCAGTCCGGATTTTCGTCAGATCTTCTCTTACAGTTATGCCGGTATTCTTTAAGTATTTCTTCGACCTGAAGAGTGCTGCTCGATCTGCATAGGACACGAACCGCACTATTATTGGCCGCTTCTTTCCAGCATCCCGGAGTCCTACACGATGAGATCGGTCTATTCTTTGGGGATCGATTGTCACATTCAACTTGGCAGCAACATCCATTACACACCTGTTGGTGTCCTCGCCTGGTGTTTCTGGAATACCAAAAATTCTCAAGTTATTTCGACGCTGGTACTGCTCAAGTTCATCAGTGCGGTCATTCAGTTGCAGCTCAAGTTGATTTATAGTGTCGTCTCGCCTGGCAAGTTCCTGTCTGAGCTCATTGATGACCTGGGTGTTAAAATCTATTGTTTCTTTTAGTTTATCAATCACCTTATTAGCAACTCGATCCACGAGCTCCTCGATTAGGTTCGTATTACTCAGCAGGCTTAAAATGTCAGCTGAGTCTCGGCGCACATCCTGCGTAGCTTGGTTGTGGTCCGCTGAAGAAAAAGTAGTGCCACTGTCCTTCCAGTTTCTTTTTGAGCCGTCAGCGTCGCTAGCATTGCGACAACCCCCACCCTGACTGCGATCCACGGTCTTCAATTGTTCTCCCGAGCTGCTACCTGCTCCGTTCCTCTCTAGGGCGCTAGGGTCGTCGGCTTTCACTTGCTTGCGCTGTCCACCCTTCGTTTGTTCACGAACTCCGCGCTCCCCACTGCGGTCAACTGCCTTCTTTTGTTTGTCTTTGCCCGTCATTTTGTGGTTTTCAACTCTAACCTCTCACACATTTTAATACTTGTTTATCAAAATAACAGCAATATTTCAACTTACTGCGTTTATCACCCAACGTTCTGCTGTTGATTTACTTCTCACTGATCACTCATGCAATGCACTGCTTCTACTTTGTCACCTTCTAAAAGCAATTCTGGCTAGGAACTATCACTCACGTTTATGCCGCCATATGGTTGCGCAGGAATGATTGGCGATAATTGGCGAATGGACGGTCGGATTTTAACGAATGAGGTATTATTGACGTTGGGGTGATATCCTCGTTGCTAAGAATGTGTGTTGGTATTTAAAAATGTTTTTGAAAATTGTTGTTTCAGAATTTTTGATTATTTTTAACTCATCTGGTGAGGTTGGCGTCGGAAAGGGCATCCGGCCGTAAAAACCATCCGCCGCAACGACTTTCATCGCATCTCATCCCCGACCCCGTTGGAAAACGGGAATTATAAGGGGTAGACATACATTACTATTATTATTATTATTATTATTATTATTATTATTATTATTATTAGGTGCCATGATTACGATAGTGGTGTTGATGATTTGGTGTGTATAAAATGAGCATTTGCATGAGAAGAAGGTATCATTGGTTTGTGTTATAATTGGGAACAGGTCAGTGTACATTTCAGTTAATATAAATATCTCTGTTGTTGGTGCAATATACATTTTTGGTTATTTTATCGCTTGTATGTTGTAATGTCATAACCAATTTGAGGTTAAGAAGTGGTAGTATCATCTCAAACAAACGAGCCCGAAATATCATCTTTGGTCCAAGTAGAGGTTAGGGTATTGTTAGTACAAGGTCTTGCCGTAACTTCCAAAGCCGTCTGGTATTGGTAGTAGTTAAGGTTCTGTCGCCAGGAGGCGGCAAGGGCGTTTAGATCTTTCTGTTTCGGCGGACATTTTTAACCCGTAGCATTGCCATGGAGGAAATACTGAGTCAAGGAGCATTGGATGCCGATAAGTTCGCCGTCTTAAGACAGCAGATATCGGACAATGAAAACAAAGAACAGGAGTACCTTGACATTGCTAAGGTGCTTTTGGAGAGCATTTTGGCTATCCCCCAAAGGAATATGAAGCTGGAGATTCAAGTTGGGTTGAAAAAATTGCAGGAGGCTTTAGATGCAGGGAGTACTAGTCGGAGATCCTGGAAGAAAGCCAGAGAGTTGCTGTTGCTTCAAAAAAAGGACCTTTCTTCAAGAGCGGAGGAATTGTCTCCGATATCTTCGGGAACAATTCCAGAGATCACTGAAAAGGAGGAATGGACAAGAGTTCAACCCAAGAAGAAGAGGAAACAACAGAGTAATGAAATTGAAAATACTCAGCAGCGAGTAGAAGAGGTTCAAACTGTGGTCATAAACCCTGCAAGAAAGGAAGAAGGGAAGAGGCCTAAACCAAGAAGGCGCCTTGAAGCTGTTCTTATTCAGCCAGCAAAAGACAGATCCTTTGCGGATGTACTTAAAGATATCCGTAGCAAGGTCAAACCAGAGGACAGTGGCGTGGACATTAAGTCAATTAGGAAGACCAGGTCTGGAGATGTTCTTCTTGAATTGAACAAATCTACGACGTGCGAGGGTCGAGAAAACCTCAACAAATCGTTGAGAGAGGCTCTTGGTCAGGATGAAGATGTCAGAACTTTGACCCCCGAATAACTCGGGAGGTGCGGGACTTAGACTGCATCACGACTATTGCAGATGTGGAGGAGGCGGTCAGTCGGGACATTAAAACACTTAGCGGAGAAGTCAAAATCTTTGTCACGGAACCCAATAGCAGAAGTCAGAAAATGGTTATTATACATTTAGCAGAGCAAGATGCCGGTAAACTTCTGGAAGAGGGGAGAATGAAAGTGGGATGGATATATGGTAGGGTAAGGGAGAGAGCAATGGTAACTCACTGTTTCCGTTGTTTGTCATATGGACATCTTGCAAGGAATTGTAATGGCCCTGATAGGAGCAAACTCTGTTACAAGTGTGGAGATGCCAGACATAAAGCATCAGACTGTAAAGGTGAAGCACGATGTGTGCTATGCACGGAGAAGGAGGTTCATGACACCAAACGGAACCATGTTCCTGGTTCAGGCGCCTGTATAGTGTTTAGGGATGCTCTCAAGAAGGTTAAAATCGGCAAAAAATGGTGAGAGTTCTTCAAGGAAATGTTCACAGAAGTTTGACTGCCAATGATCTCTTGACGCAATTGGCATTTGAAATGGAAGCGGATATTTTTCTCCTGAGTGAGCAATATCAGAACAGGGACCATCATGGGTGGTTTGCGGACAACCTTGGAACAGCCGCAATTTTCATTCCGGATCTGGGAAAATATCCAGTGACAGATCAAGGTTCTAAGGATGGTTTCGTCTGGGTTAAGAATGGCACGCTTACGTATGTGAGCTGTTACTTCACTCCGAACGAGCCCATTGCTGATTTCCAGAACAAGTTGGATAGCCTTGAGGACACATTGCGTGGTATGGGAAATAACCTTATTGTAGCTGGAAATTTCAATGCCAAGGCCTTGGAATGGGGTATGCCGGATGTAGATTCCAGAGGACGTCGTAAACTGGAAATGGCTGCAAGGTTAGGATTGTCGACCGTAAAAGTTGGAAATACGCCTACCTTTCGACGACCTGGCTGCAATGGAACCATACCAGATGTGACTTTAGCGTCAGACGATTTTTTGTCAAGAATATCTGAATGGCGGGTGATTGAGGACTACACAGGAAGCGATCATCAGTATGTTACTTTCTGTGTACTTCAGCAAAATCGACAACAAAGCGCTGTCATACGCAAACCATCATACTGGAATCCCACAAATATGGATAAAGAAAAGTTCTGTGAGGTAATACAGAGAGGAATGGTGAAAGTTGAAACGAGTTGCTTTTCATTTGAGGGGAGAGAGGCGGCGGATAAATGGGTAGAGAACACTACGTTGCTTATTCATCAAGCCTGCAATAAATCCATGTACAGGAAGAAAACACAAACAGCCAGCATACTGGTGGACGGAGGAAATTGCTGATATGAGGCGACACTGCCTGAGGATGAGACGAAGGGCTCATAGAGCGAGAGGAAGAGAAGAGGCAGCCTTATTCTCCGAAGACCACAAATCAGCAAGAAAGGCGCTTCGGGATGCAATTAAAAGAAGTAAAGCAGACAAATGGTGGGAAATGGTCAAAGAAGTTGACAACGATCCTTGGGGACTAGGATATAAGATTGTATTGAAGAAACTTGGAACTTTTTCTAATCCGATAATGGATGCACACACTATGGACGAAATAGTCAGTACGCTGTTTCCGGAACATCCGGAGAGGATTGATGAAGCTGATGATTGCATTGATATTGAAGAAATACCATTGTTCCCACCGAGGAAGAATTATTGAAAGCGATTAATTCTATCAGGAACAAGAAGGCTCCTGGACCAGATGGGATTCCAGCAGAAGCACTTAAGGAGGCAGCTAGAGCTTGCCCGCGACTCCTTTTGAACATGTATAACGCATGTCTGAAGGCAGGCGTTTTTAGTGCCTACTGGAAGAAGGCCAGACTAGTTCTTAATAGTAAAGGAAAGTTGGGAGGAAATTTGCCTTCATCATACAGGCCATTATGTATGCTAGCTACGGCTGGAAAAGGATTAGAAAAACTATTACAGCCTAGAATATTGATGGCAGTTCAATCAGCTGGAGATCTATCTGCCCAACAATACGGCTTTCGGAAAGGGGACTCGACTATTGATGCTGTGCGGGTAGTTGTAGAGACTGCAAACAGAGCTCAGATGGGTAACCATTACTCACGTAAAGTTACGCTACTTGTGACTTTAGATGTGAAGAATGCCTTTAACTCTGCCCAGTGGAGTGACATTTTGGTGGCACTTCAAGATAAATATAGACTACCGAGATACCTCATGCGGATAATGAGGGATTATCTAAAGGACCGTATTTTGCAGTACGATACAGGGGAAGGACATAGGACTAAAAGATTAAGCGCTGGGGCAGCTCAAGGATCTATTCTTGGGCCAGATCTCTGGAATATTGCATACGGTGGCCTGCTTCGGCTGAAGATGCCCGAAGATGCAATATTGGTAGGATATGCTGATGATGTTGCTGCTTTGATTGTGGCTCGTGATATAGAGCTGGCGCAACTGAAACTCAATCAGGTAATGCGACGTGTCACAGATTGGATGATGGAACATAAGCTGTCATTAGCAGACCATAAAACGGAGATTGTTGTGCTGACGAGAAGGAGAATCAACACTCTTGTACCAATGCAAGTGGGAGGGACCATGATTAATTCATCAAGGAGTACGAAGTACTTGGGTGTGACGCTAGATACGAAGCTCACATTCTGGGCCCATATTCAAAGAGTGACGGATAAAGCAGCAAATATCTTGACCGCTTTGAGCCGATTAATGGGTAATATTAAAGGTCCGAAGCCTAGCAAACGACGTCTCCTGATGACAACAGTCCAGTCCATATTACTCTATGGAGCTGAGATCTGGGCTGAGTCCTTACGGTTCGAGAAATATCGTAAAAGAATAGCAGCAGTACAACGAAGAGGAGCACTGAGGATCTCATGTGCATATCGCACTGTTTCAGAGCCTGCTGTTCTAGTGGTAGCGGGAGTAGCACCAATTGATTTACTTGCCTTAGAGCGTCAGGAAGTTTGGCGCACCAAAGAAGAACTGGACATACACCAGGCAAAGACGTCTGCACACAACCATTGTATGGAACGATGGCAACAGAAGTGGGATGATGAGACACGAGGTCGATGGACAAAGAAACTTATTCCGCGTCTGGCTGACTGGGTTGATCGAAACCACGGAGAGGTCAATTATTATTTGACACAGTTCCTAACAGGCCATGGATATTTTCGGAGATTCCTGCATCACATAGGCGTGGCTAATAGTCCTTTGTGTCATTATTGTAATGAAGAGGATGATGCGCTCCACACATTCTTTGTGTGTGAAAGCTGGTCAACACATAGAAGAGATCTGCAAGCTTCTTTTGGGGCAATCACGCCGGACAACATCCTACAGATGATGCTCCGAAATGATCAAACATGGAATCAGATAGCTATTTACATAGAATGTGTCCTGCGCCAGAAGAAGAGGGAAATGGATGCGTTCGAACAACCTTAAGAAAAAATGAAGAAAGAAGAAGTCTGAATGACTAAGTAAGCACATCACCCTGAAGTAATGCGAGAGCGGTTCCGGGATGATGAACACATCGTGGGAAAAGGGATGTGGTTTTTAGTGGGTAAGAATCCCACACTACTGTGGAGTGCGGACCCTTCACATGTGTCTTTTGAAGATTTTCCACAGTTGGTGTATTCTTGGAATACACGGTACGAGAGATTGTAATTTTCAATGCTTTTGCATGTTCTTTCCTTCCTCTTTGTCAAACACCAACAGTGATCTTTTGTTTTCTCTTAGGTGTTCAGGTCGCTTATATCTTTTATGAGTCTGTTCTAGATATATATTCTCTGTGACTCACCTAGCGTCATCTAGCAGCGAATCTCTGAAGCTCTTCAACTTTTCCTGGTGCAAGAGGACTTACTTATCCATTTTGCCACCAGATCCTGTTACCATCGCCAGCTATTTTCTCCTTGAGCAAGAGGACTCTGTCTACTTTTTTACTCACCATGCTGCGCTAGTATCGCCTGTTATCAACTCTTTGAAGACCAGCTCATCAAGAGAAAATAATTTTTTGTTATAAAGTTGGCAATGTTTATATGTTCTCCTTTTGTCTCCTATCCCCCACTCTTTTCCCCTTCCTTGGACCCTCCGTGCTCCGTTGAGCAAGTCTCACTTCTCAGTCGGCAGTTGACTCGATCAGATAAGGCTCCTCTCGAGCCAGCCTCCTCAAACCAAGAGGCATACTCTCTTCTACGCCATGTTGACAAAGTAGTTATCGTCAATAGGAACTTCACTTTCAACATGAAATCAAGATAAGTACCATCTTTAAGTTTTAACCTCATCTTCATGGTTTTAACTTTCACGTGCTTTCAACGATACTTTTATAGACAGTGTGAGATTATTTATTTTGGGGCAAAAATCATTCTTCGTGGGATTTGCCATGTTGAGCTTTTGTTCGTACAAGCCAACCTTACTAGAAAAGAGCTTTTCTTAAGCTATTCAAATGAGAAATCCTCTCACTACGTGGGATATTATCTAATACCCACTGTCTATAATTCACCAAGCTAGTTCCTCCGTTGGATTTTCTTAACCCCATTTTTCTACTAAGGTCGTTCTGGAACCTTCTAGATTCTGTATTTCATCTACAAGTCCTGCCGTTATGAAATTTTCACTTACTTGTGAGAATGCTATTTAAAATTGAAGAATTTCACTTCTGAATCAAAGCTCCCTAGCGAATTTTCTTCCACCGTTGGATGTTCTATGGCGCATTTAACAGTAATTCACCATTTTCTCCAGCAATAGACTTTCTTTCATCTAGTGCAACCAGTCAGTTTTTTTCAAATTGAAATAACTTTCTTTGCCAAAAACTTTCGTGTTTCTATAGTGAACTTTTCATATATTTCAACGAACTATAGTGAAAACCAGTGCTTGTTCAACTTTCTACCGCGTCGCGATCGTCTGTTTACATAGAAATAAAGCCTTGAACATTTTTCCTCAATCCCTATTTCTCTCTCCTAAACCTCTTACTAACAATCTGTAATAAACTTTTAAATTTAGGTCTGTTTCAACGAGGTGTCAATCTATAGATGTGCCCTCCCATTTTTTCTCATGTGTAATTAATTAATTTCTGTATAATTACGTGTTAAGCGCACGTTTCAAACTTACATTGTTTCTCCCTTCTGATCAGGGAAAACAATTCTTTCAACTCTTGAGTGAGTTATTTCTAGGTCTCACGAAATGGAAACTGCCCCATTTCGTTCGTGATTTCCATTTAAAACATAGGAGGTCGAGAACCTTCCTTTTGATTATCTCTTCAGGTTTCTCAGTAAGTGACCTGCCCTTATTTGCATAATAACCAACATTAATTCTGTATAAATATAAGAAGTTGTAGGAACTTCTATCTTATTCTTCATGTTTTTCTTATTGTTATGTTAGAAGTTTTCACTCTTTCTAGAATATTTTCTCAGGAATTTCTTAAGGTACACTTTTTGTACTCTAATTAACGTTCAAACTTTAATTACTTCATTGGTTATTTGTTTAAATCTTATAAAGATTTTAGAAACATGTAAGGTTTTAAACCTTGTAAATTGTCAATTGCCTGGAGCAACCATTTAATGTTAGGAGGTCTGCGACCCCATTTGTTAAACAATTTAAATGATATATATTTGTCAAAAAGATATTACATACTTGTTAATTTCCTTAAACGTCTTTGAATTGTTAAATAAATGAAGCGTTTCTTTTCGCTTTTTCATTTTTCTAATACAAAGTTTAGGCAAGATCCTGTCCTCCTTGGCTCTCTCTACTTGATGCCATCAAAACCATTAATAGGGCTTTCACCACTCGTTGCATTTGAGCAAGAACTCTTAGTAGTAACCTCACTAAAGATTCTTTTAGCTTTAATAGCTAATTCTAATTGGCCAGTAAGGCAAGTAAAGCTCGCTACGCCAGCTACCTGCTTGTGGAGATCCTCTCCGAAAACTTATGGTCCGTTTTCCAAAAGATAAGTGTTTCTTTTTGTCTAAACTTTTAGCCGGCTCCTCGCCGAGTAAAAGCTTAGCCATTTCTAAATGCAACCATTGGCTTATTCAACAAAATTACTCCCCAGGTTATAATCTTTTATCATTTTCCTTCCTGGAAGCACTGGGTCGCTTTTTTCAGGAACTCCATAATTTCGAAAATTGGAAATACCAAACTTGATTTAAATTATTGGCATTCTTCGAATTATTTCGCAAAACGAATTTCTTTGAAAACCCACACAATAAATTTGTTTCTCTTAGTTTTGCCAGACCATCACCTTTCCCCATAGTAGTTTTATACATGCTTGGGAGGAAATACACTAAAGCCTCTCTCTTGCAAATCGCCCAAGTCCTAGCTGCGGTTCCCGTTAGCTTCGACCAAGCTCGTACCTACTTTAGGTATCAGAGAGTTAATTTCCAGTGGCAACTGCCTCTTAAGGTATTTAAAGTTAAATTTACAACTCTTGTGGGACTCTCCTCCTATTTTTCTATCCTTTTTCTCCAATCCAAAACCTACTTCCCTTTTTTTAATCACCTTCCCTTGGTGGGTGGGTTATTCCTTAGCCTATAATCTACCCAAAATTTGGTGCCGAAACCCGGGAGAGTCCATTTGTCACTTTTCTGTTTGGCAATATTTTGCAAATTATTAATATCTGTTTTGAATCTTTCAGCTATAACCACATCGTGCAAAGCCTGTGAAGGGGAAAGAGGCTGCTCCTGTCTCCTTTGGTGTGTCCCGTTCTTTCTACTTATTTGCTGCTGCCAGCTTGACAGCATTTCCAAGGTTCCACAGTTTCGTGAGTTACATTTCAATCTACCTTCTTTAACATGGCTCCGACTGATAAGGATAAGGATGAAAAACTTACTTCTAAACGAGCATCCTATAAAGGGCAAATTACCCGATTCAGAAAGTACATAAAAGAATTGGATCCCTCAGAAGCTCAATTAGACTTGTTGAAACATCGTGTAAGGGATTTTGAACGTTCTTATGAAAACTACTGCAACATTCAAACTGAAATAGAAACTTGCATGCTCAATCAAACAGAAGATCGAGTCGAAGTAGAAAACCAATATTACGAAGGCATAGGTTCTGCTTTCAAAATAATACGCCAACTCGAAGAGGAGCAGAAAAAGGACGCTTCTGTTCTTGGTTCCCTTCAAGAACCTCAAACTTCTTTCCGTGAGGGTACTCACAAGCCCAAACCTACTTTACCGAAAATTGATTTACCCCATTTTTCTGGAGATGAATCTGCTTGGGATTCTTTCTATGAATTATTTTGCTCCCTTGTTCATGACAATGAAGACATTCAAGTCATTTACAAGTTTCATTATTTGAGATCTATTCTCCGAGGTCAAGCTTTGCAGTTGGTCGAAGCACTTCCTCTGCGTGCCGAAAATTACCCCATTGCCTTTACCTTATTAAAGGAAAGATATGGAAATTTACGGTTACGTATTCAGCGCCATATAAAGGCTCTATTCAATCTACCTGCGTCACAGCACAATGACGTCACCAGCTTACGTACTCTAGTTGACACTACACAACTTCACGTTAAGGCTTTGTCCCAATTAGATCAACCTACTAATTATTGGGATACTTGCCTAATACATTTAGTGGTTTCTAAAGTTGATGCTGCTACCCTCAAAGCTTGGGAAATTGAACTTTCTAAAGAAGACGACTACACTTACGAGCATTTAGTTACTTTCATAAACGCTAGATGCCAACTTTTAACCGCTCTAGCTAATCAAAGTGAACCTTCATCTCCTAGTTCCAAATTCGAATTAATGTCCATCAAACCCAAAAGTGAACGCTCAGCGTCCAATACCCAAAAACCTGGGTTCAGCTCATCCAAATTTAAATCAAACACTACTGGTTACCCAACGAGGTCTAGTGAACGTCGTGTTGCTAGCTCTATTGTTTTAAACACGCAAAGCGAACCTCGCAAAAGTTTAAACGAACCTGTAAAGTGCATACTTTGTAAAGATCCCCATGCCCTATACCTCTGTAAATCCTTTAAAGAAATGTCAGTCGACGACAGACGAAAATTAGTTGCTCAAAATAAACATTGTTTCAACTGCCTAGCGCCCACGCATTCTGCTTCTAATTGTAAGTCCACAAGACTTTGCTACCATTGTGAAAAGGCTCATCATACTTTGCTACATCGTCATGATCAGGCAAGGTCATCGACAGCATCTACTTCTCCGAAAAATGATAGTGCTAACAGTTCTAATGCTTCATCGTATATTCAAAATGCCAAGTCCATTCGCAGTGCTCAAGTATTGTTGTCTACTGTCCAAATTGAAGTTCAGGATAACTTTGGCAACTGGGTCCGTGCACGCGGTCTTCTAAATTCAGCGGCAACTCATGATTTTGTGTCTAATTCCTTGATTAGAAAACTAGGCCTACCCTTAAACCCCACTTCTATCAATGTGTCGGGCATCAACAGCTCAAAATCGCAAGCTTTACAATTCTCAAAACTAACCATAAGAGATATTTGTCATAGAAACAACTTCTTTAAACTTAATTGTCTAATTCTCAATAGCATTGGAGAAGACACTCCAAGTCACTCGGTGGATATTTCAGGGTTAAACATTCCCTCGCATTTTAGGTTAGCCGATCCTTTGTTTAACATACAAAACCCCATTGACATACGTTTAGTGCCAATGTTTTTTGGAATATCCTTCGTAAACAGGTTCGCAAGTTATCCGCAAACGTGGTCGCCAGAGACACTAATTTTGGATGGATCGTCACAGGGCAACTTCCCCATTATTCTCCCCAACCTGCATCGCAATGTTATTTCTCCAATACTGACCTGGAACAGTTTTGGAGGCTTGAAAGCGTTGATTCTCCTAATGTAACTTCTTCAGAAAATGAATTCTGTGAGCAACTTTTTTTGAACACCACCACTCGTTCTTCTGATGGCCGGTTCGTTGTTCAAATGCCAAGATTACACAATCCTCCCAAACTTATCAACTCTCAGCCTAAAGCTCGCAAAGCTCTCTTTGCTATCGAGAGCAAATTCAAAAAAGAACCCCTTGTCAAACAGCAGTACACTGATTTCATGGACGAGTATGAAAGCTTGGATCATATGGAAGTTGTTAACAAATCTGATGATGAATCGCACCCCCCAATTGAAACGGTTTATTTAAATCATCATCCCGTGTGGAAGAATCCTCTTGTAAAAGATAAAATCCGAGTTGTTTTCAATGGTTCATCGCCCGACGTTAATGGCAACAGCCTTAACGACACTCTTTATTCTGGTCCTGCCATTCAGTCAGATCTATCCGCTATACTTTTAAACTTTCGGTTATTTCCCATAGCTGTTATAGCCGACATAAAACAGATGTACCGTCAAGTGTTAATTCAACCAGAACAACGAGATCTTCAAAGAATCTCGTGGCGTGATGAAATTAGTAAGCCCATTAAGGTATTTCGCTTGAAAATGGTTACTTATGGCTTAAAACCCTCTGCTTTCCTTGCTATCCGATCCCTACACATGCTAGCCTCACAAGATGGCCATTTATTTAATTCCAAAGCCTCTGAAGCACTAACTACGTCATTCTATGTTGACGATTATTTGCAGTCCTTCCCCTCTTTGGAGGAAGCTTCTTTTGTGTCTTTAGAACTTCAGGCATTGTTAAGGAATGGAGGTTTCCCACTTCATAAGTGGAACTCCAACTCCCCTGAGTTTCTTGCTCAGTTTCCCATCGAAGACGTAGATCCTTCTTCTGTCGCAATTTGTGGAAACTCCGAATCTATAAAAACTCTAGGAGTTCACTGGTGCACTAGCACTGACACTCTTATCTATAAAGTTTCGCTCGCAGAAGAGCTTCCTAATACAAAAAGACAAATCCTATCTGAAATTGCAAAAGTTTTTGATCCGCTTCAATTCCTTGCCCCAGTTATCGTTATAGCCAAACTCTTCATGCAAGAGCTGTGGTCGCTTAAATGTGAATGGGATGATACTGTCCCTCTTTCTTTTCTTAATCGTTGGCTCTCGTTTCGCAGCAATTTGCTGGATCTTTCCCTTATTGAAATTCCTAGGAATTTAATCAGCTCTCATTCTAATGCATCCTTTTTCCTTCATGTGTTCGCGGACAGTTCCGAGAAAGCTTATGGTTGCTGTGCATATTTAGTTCATCACGATTCACTCTATGGATCTCCAGTTTCCAACCTTGTTTGTGCCAAATCGAAGGTCGCTCCCCTTAAAACTATCACTTTGCCTAGGCTCGAACTGTGCGCTGCACTCATGGCTGCAGAACTTGTTAAAAAACTACGGGAAGTATTAAAGGTCGAATTTTTGCAAATCTATCTCTGGAGCGATTCCATGATCACCCTTTCTTGGATCGCCAAGAACGCCTCTCACTGGCAAACTTTTGTTGCAAACAGGGTTTCCAAAATTCAAACTCTTTCTTCTGGATGTCAATGGAGGCATGTGCCCAGTGCGGATAATCCAGCCGATATTATCTCTCGTGGTTGTTTACCCTCTCAATTGGCAGCTTCCCAATTGTACTGGCATGGGCCCTCGTGGCTAATCGAAGACTCTTCTTCATGGCCTTCTAAACCTACAGTTACAAACTCCAACGTGCCCGATGCTAAAGTACCTCTATCTATTGCTTCGTGTCTTGTTTCCAACGCTTCTCATCCCTTGTTGTCCCGCTATTCTTCTTTTCATAAATTAATACGAATTATCACCTATCCCCTTAGATGGAAATATTTAGTGGTTGACCAACCTCTCCTCCCCAAACCACACCTTACCAATCATGAATTGAATCTCGCTACCATTAAGGTTTTACAACTAACACGGCAAGAAGCCTTTTCTTCTGAATTGTCTTTGCTTTCTTCTAAAAGGGATCTTCCCAAATCCAGCCGTCTTCGTGCTTTAGCCCCGTTCCTTGATGACCATGGGTTACTCAGGGTAGGTGGAAGGCTCTCGCAATCTTTACTCTCTGAGGACAAAAAGCATCCCGTTATTTTGCCTTCCAAACATCACGTAACTTCCTTAATTATACGTGACTTTCATTATCGTAATCTGCATGTTGGTACACGCACTCTGCTTTGCCTCTTAAGGGAAAAGTACTGGATCATAAATGGAATTCACGAAGTTTCTTCTGTAATTCATAAGTGCATTCCTTGCTTCAAAGCGAAACCTAAAATCAATACTCAATTAATGAGCGATCTGCCCTCTTTTCGCTCTTCTCCTATACGCCCATTTGCTTTAACTGGCGTGGACTATATGGGTCCGTTCCAATATCAACGAAACTCTCCTGAAGCTAAACGCAAATTGTTTGGTAAGCTTTATGTTTCTCTCTTTGTTTGCATGGTTACTGGCGCAATCCACTTGGAACTAGTAACGAATGCTTCTACCTCCTACTTTTTATCAGCTGTCTCTCGTTTCACTGCTAGGCGTGGTGTTCCTTCAGAGATGTTCTCTGATAACGCTTCCACTTTTCAGGGCGCAGCTTCCCTGTGGAAGAAAGCTCTCACTTCCTCTCCTGCCATGGAACAAATTTCTAATTTTTCTTATTCAAAAGGTTTCAAATGGCGCTTTATACCTCCCTACGCTCCTCATCATGGTGGTAGGTGGGAATCTTGCGTAAAGCTCACTAAACGTCATTTAAGAAAAGTCTTAGGTAATCGAATTCTGACTTACGAAGAATTCAATTCACTGTCTGTTCTGATTGAAGGTGTTGTTAATTCTCGTCCTTTAACTCCGCTTTCCAATGACCCTGATGACCTGCTTCCACTCACACCTGGTCATTTCCTTATCGGCACTTCTCTTTCTGCTCCTCCTCCTCTTCCCAATTTTTACAGGGATTCCAATCTACCTATCACTTGGCGTAAACTTGAAGCCCTCCGTAATTCTTTTTGGAAGAGGTGGAACTTGGAATATTTAACTTCCTTGCAACGGAGACAGAAGTGGTTTCTTTCCAGTCCCAACATTAAAGTGGGAGACTTGGTCTTGGTTAGGGATGTTTCTCCCCCTCTAGTCTGTATCTCTGGTAGAGTGACCGAGTGTTATCCTGGAAGAGATGGGAGAGTCAGGGTGGTCAGAGTCTTGACCACTAACAGTCCGATTACAAGACCCCTGTCTTTGATCGCTCCTCTTCCTTTAAATGTCTAACTGCTTATTTGTTCTCTGTTGGTGTTAGCCCCTCCCAGTATGTTGTATTCTTGGAATACACGTTACGAGAGATTGTAATTTTCAATGCTTTTGCATGTTCTTTCCTTCCTCTTTGTCAAACACCAACAGTGATCTTTTGTTTTCTCTTAGGTGTTCAGGTCGCTTATATCTTTTATGAGTCTGTTCTAGATATATATTCTCTGTGACTCACCTAGCGTCATCTAGCAGCGAATCTCTGAAGCTCTTCAACTTTTCCTGGTGCAAGAGGACTTACTTATCCATTTTGCCACCAGATCCTGTTACCATCGCCAGCTATTTTCTCCTTGAGCAAGAGGACTCTGTCTACTTTTTTACTCACCATGCTGCGCTAGTATCGCCTGTTATCAACTCTTTGAAGACCAGCTCATCAAGAGAAAATAATTTTTTGTTATAAAGTTGGCAATGTTTATATGTTCTCCTTTTGTCTCCTATCCCCCACTCTTTTCCCCTTCCTTGGACCCTCCGTGCTCCGTTGAGCAAGTCTCACTTCTCAGTCGGCAGTTGACTCGATCAGATAAGGCTCCTCTCGAGCCAGCCTCCTCAAACCAAGAGGCATACTCTCTTCTACGCCATGTTGACAAAGTAGTTATCGTCAATAGGAACTTCACTTTCAACATGAAATCAAGATAAGTACCATCTTTAAGTTTTAACCTCATCTTCATGGTTTTAACTTTCACGTGCTTTCAACGATACTTTTATAGACAGTGTGAGATTATTTATTTTGGGGCAAAAATCATTCTTCGTGGGATTTGCCATGTTGAGCTTTTGTTCGTACAAGCCAACCTTACTAGAAAATAGCTTTTCTTGAGCTATTCAAATGAGAAATCCTCTCACTACGTGGGATATTATCTAATACCCACTGTCTATAATTCACCAAGCTAGTTCCTCCGTTGGATTT
This sequence comes from Meconema thalassinum, assembly GCA_946902985.2. NCBI lineage: Eukaryota > Metazoa > Arthropoda > Insecta > Orthoptera > Tettigoniidae > Meconema > Meconema thalassinum. The sequence goes on from OX336391.1 coordinate 171,275,794, forward strand.
TCTTAACCCCATTTTTCTACTAAGGTCGTTCTGGAACCTTCTAGATTCTGTATTTCATCTACAAGTCCTGCCGTTATGAAATTTTCACTTACTTGTGAGAATGCTATTTAAAATTGAAGAATTTCACTTCTGAATCAAAGCTCCCTAGCGAATTTTATTCCACCGTTGGATGTTCTATGGCGCATTTAACTGTAATTCACCATTTTCTCCAGCAATAGACTTTCGTTCATCTAGTGCAACCAGTCAGTTTTTTTCAAATTGAAATAACATTCTTTGCCAAAAACTTTCGTGTTTCTATAGTGAACTTTTCATATATTTCAACGAACTATAGTGAAAACCAGTGCTTGTTCAACTTTATACCGCGTCGCGATCGTCCGTTTACATAGAAATAAAGCCATGAACATTTTTCCTCAATCCCTATTTCTCTTTCCTAAACCTCTTACTAACAATCTGTAATAAACTTTTAAATTCAGGTCTGTTTCAACGAGGTGTCAATCTATAGATGTGCCCTCCCATTTTTTCTCATGTGTAATTAATTAATTTCTGTATAATTACGTGTTAAGCGCACGGTTCAAACTTACATTGATTCTCCCTTCTGATCAGGGAAAACAATTCTTTCAACTCTTGAGTGAGTTATTTCTAGGTCTCACGAAATGGAAACTGCCCCATTTGGTTCGTGATTCCCATTTAAAACATAGGAGGTCAAGAACCTTCCTTTTGATTATCTCTTCAGGTTTCTCAGTAAGTGACCTGCCCTTATTTGCATAATAACCAACATTAATTCTGTATAAATATAAGAAGTTGTAGGAACTTATATCTTATTCTTCATGTTTTTCTTATTGTTATGTTAGACGTTTTCACTCTTTCTAGAATATTCTCTCAGTAATTTCTTAAGGTACACTTTTTGTACTCTAATTAACGTTCAAACTTTAATTACTTCATTGGTTATTTGTTTAAATCTTATAAAGATTTTAGAAACATGTAAGGTTTTAAACCTTGTAAATTGTCAATTGCCTGGAGCAACCATTTAATGTTAGGAGGTCTGCGACCCCATTTGTTAAACAATTTAAATGATATATATTTGTCAAAAAGATATTACATACTTGTTAATTTCCTTAAACGTCTTTGAATTGTTAAATAAATGAAGCGTTTCTTTTCGCTTTTTCATTTTTCTAATACAAAGTTTAGGCAAGATCCTGTCCTCCTTGGCTCTCTCTACTTGATGCCATTAAAACCATTAATAGGGCTTTCACCACTCGTTGCATTTGAGCAAGAACTCTTAGTAGTAACCTCACTAAAGATTCTTTTAGCTTTAATAGCTAATTCTAATTGGCCAGTAAGGCAAGTAAAGCTCGCTACGCCAGCTACCTGCTTGTGGAGATCCTCTCCGAAAACTTATGGTCCGTTTTCCAAAAGATAAGTGTTTCTTTTTGTCTAAACTTTTAGCCGGCTCCTCGCCGAGTAAATGCTTAGCCATTTCTAAATGCAACCATTGGCTTATGCAACAAAATTACTCCCCAGGTTATAATCTTTTATCATTTTCCTTCCTGGAAGCACTGGGTCGCTTTTTTCAGGAACTCCATAATTTCGAAAATTGGAAATACCAAACTTGATTTAAATTATTGGCATTCTTCGAATTATTTCGCAAAACGAATTTCTTTGAAAACCCACACAATAAATTTGTTTCTCTTAGTTTTGCCAGACCATCACCTTTCCCCATAGTAGTTTTATACATGCTTGGGAGGAAATACACTAAAGCCTCTCTCTTGCAAATCGCCCAAGTCCTAGCTGCGGTTCCCGTTAGCTTCGACCAAGCTCGTACCTACTTTAGGTATCAGAGAGTTAATTTCCAGTGGCAACTGCCTCTTAAGGTATTTAAAGTTAAATTTACAACTCTTGTGGGACTCTCCTCCTTTTTTTCTATCCTTTTTCTCCAATCCAAAACCTACTTCCCTTTTTTTAATCATCTTCCCTTGGTGGGTGGGTTATGCCTTAGCCTATAATCTACCCAACAGTCCCTCGCAAAAAAAATAATAATAATAAAATTATTATTATTATTATTATTATTATTATTATTATTATTATTATTTGACAAGGCTTAGCCTGTGCTCACACACAGAGACATGCTTTGTGAAATGAGAATTGGAAGCTTCAGGCGGTCCACTGCTAGCAGACAGACAAGTGCTCTTATCATTTTGCGTGGTCCGCAGCAAGAGAGAGATAACGACCTGTTGATCGCACGCAGGTGCTGTTATCTAACACAGACGAGTAACCCGATATTTTGTTGAAGGACAAACAGCTCTGTCGAGAAGCTGAACTTTGCTTTTCCTACACATGCAGATTTTGCTGTGGTTGTGAGAATCATCCTGAGTAGAGCGTTTCATGACATCCTACAGGTAGGAACAAAATAATAATAATAATAATAATGTGTTAACATTGGAACTTGTTGAAGAGACATGTACGTTCTGAGAGTAAGAGATAGTCATTATTCTTGCGATCACCTTTGAAGACGACGGATGCAAGTGCCCTAAGCTCTTAGTAAAAAAATTACGTGAACCGTGACCGTACTTGTAATAAGGTAGGTTCATTATTGTTAATTATGACATGATTGGTTTTATTGTTATTTTGTGAATGCGTGAAAAGTAAGTTAGTGACTGATTGCATTTTTTGGATTTTGTTTGTTGCAGATTTTCAAAAAGCAAGACAATTCAAATAAAAAAGAACACATCAAGTCTGGGAAAGCAGACAGATAGAGAGCAGTGACAGTGGCGGCAAAGTGCACATTTGCTCAAAGGATTATAATTCATTCTATAGTGAGTACATGTTGTTCCATTACTTTCATTGTTGTTGATGTTAAATGTATGCCATTTATTTCATGAAAATGTATACAATTATGGCGTGTATTTATTATTTTTTCAGAATTAAGACGTGTATTGAGTGAATGGGTTTTAACTACCGTCACGCTTGCGATATAAAAAAAGGTGAGCTATGAATATATATTATTTCTTTTCTTTGTAAATTACCGTGTTATTTTTGAGTGAGTGATTTATCTATGTGTGCACACTTGAAGCCTTTTCTTTTTTAACAACTGCTATGAACGAATGAATGAATGAATGAAAAAATGAATGAATGAATGCACATGTTTAATGTATGTAACCATGACTAATAACAGATTTTATTGGTTTGCTTTTCAGATAAATCGTTGGAAACAAAAAAAGAAACCTTGTTGGTGATTGTCTCCTGCTGGGGCCAATTGTATACAGTAGGATCAACATCAATTGCTACAACCATTGTGTGCCTGTGTGTGTGATTGTGTGTCATTCAGTCAATAACAACAAGTGTGTCCGTGTGGAATTGCTGGTTTTGGATTAACCTATTGTAAGGTAAGGTTTGCACGTTTATTAGTCCATTTTATAATCATGTCTATATTAGACAGTGAAGTGCTAGTGTGGCAGCCTTTGGCCAAATGTTTCAAAACAAGAGTATGCTCGGACCGAATTTACAAAGCGAATCACTCTCTGTCCCCTAAAAATTTTGTGGAATCATGTTTCCCCATTTTTTTGAGTGATTGTGAACAAGGCTTAAGTTTACATCAGGCTTTAAAAACAAATTATGAACTACTATGTGAATTTACGTTGTTAAAAATAATGTTGAAGAGAAACACACCTTCAACCTTTGTACAAAAATGGAGAAATTACTGATAGCCGATAATTTGGAAACGTGGTATCAGGAGAATGCTATTCAAGTGCCTATCAAAAAATTTGATAAGTTGCAACAGGGTTCCAGTGGCTTGGCTCTGAATAGCATTGCATATTTGCAAATTAATATTTGTAAATGCAATCCATTTAATGCAGGAAGTAGCTATAATCGCACACCGAGCTGGATTGCTTCGAAAAAGGCAGTGATCAATGTATGCAACACAGACGATTACTGCTTTTTGTGGAGTGTGGCTAGTTTCTTGCAACCTTGTCAAGACGGAAATGGTCATCAACCAGGGAAGTACAAAGACAAGTTTAACCACTTAAAGCAAACCTGAATCTGGAGCATGTTTCATTCCCAATGCCTTTAGATAAAATTCATTTATTTGAGAAAGATAATCCAAATTTCTCCTTAATGGTGTTTGGTGTCGAGGGATCCAATATTGTGGGCCCCTTGTATGCCACTAAAGAGACATATCAATATCATATTCACTTATTATTATTCTCATGGGAATAAAACCCATTATTGTTGGGTAGAGAATTTGAGTAGATTGGTAGGCAGACAAGTGTCTAACCATCATCATAAGAAACATATTTGCGAGCGCTACCTTCAGTATTTTGGAACTGCTGAAATTTTGCAACGACATACGGAAGACTGTGAAGGGCAGACGGCAGTAAAGCTAGTCTTGCCCGAAGGGAATGACGCAGTCTTGAAATTTAAGGCCACTAATAAACAAGACATGGTACCATTTACTGTTTACGCTGATTTTGAGGCCCTCACTGTTCCCCTTCAGGGATGTGAACCAAGCCCCCATGCAAGCTCAACCTATCCAGTGCAGAAACATGAACCTTTTGCCGTTGGCTATTATGTTGTATGTCACTATGATAAATCACAATGTGAGTATGTAAGTCACAAAGGTTCGGATTGTGCGCGGTGGTTTGTTGATCAAATGGTGGCTTTAGCGGGCAAAGTAGAAATTATTTTGAACAACCCTGTACCAATTCAGATGAATGACTTACTGCAAAAAGAATATGATCAAGCCACCACCTGCCACATATTCGAAAAGCCTATTCTAGGCGGAGAAACAAAAGTAAGAGATCACTGCCATAGGATAGGACATTTTAGAGGTGCTGCTCATAGAGAATGCAATTTAAAGTATTCTACACCTCGCTTCCATCCTGTCTTCTTACACAATTTCTCTCGCTACGATCTGCACTTCATTGTTAAAGAATTTGCTCATGTAGATCAGAGCAAATTCAGCATTTTGGCTAAGAACCATGAGAGCTTTACCTCACATTCATGGAGAAAAGGAAGCATGAGCATTCGCTTCCTCGACTCATTCAAGTTTATGTCTAGTTCGCTGGATAGTCTTGTGAAAGGCTCATGCGAAGATGAGTTGAAACATACCCATTCCCACTTTACTGATACAAATCAATTTAAATTGTGTTTTCGTAAAGGTCATTTTCCTTATGATTATGTGGAAAGTTACGAGGTGCTTGAAGAAACATCTTTGCCGCCAAGAGAAAAATTATTTTCTCAGTTAACTCAAAGCATCATCAGTGAAGAAGAATATGCCCACGTATACCATGTTTGGCGATTGTTTGGCATAGAAACCATGGGCCAGTATGCTATGCACTACTTAAAATTAGACGTGTTGTTGTTGTTGACAGATGTGTTTGAGACGTTTCGTCAGCTATGTCACGCGATATATGGCCTTGACCCCGCCCACTACTATACCAGTCCAGGGTTAAGTTGGGACGCTGCCCTCAAATTTACCCAAATTGAGCTTGATTTACTGACGGATCCCGATATGGTACTGATGACGGAAAAAGGGATTCGTGGGGGGTTCGTATCGCTCAATCAGCGACACGCCAAGGCAAATAATCATTACATGCCTGATTATTGTCCCGAAGAACCAGAATCCTACCTAATGTATTTCGACGTAAACAATTTATACGGTCATGCTATGAGCCGACCGCTGCCGTACAAAAACTTTGTCTGGCTGTCTGAGGATGAAATGAAAGATTTTAATGTGCATAGCGCCAGCGAGCAACATAACGTAGGATATGTCCTTGACGTTGACTTAGCTTATCCCCCCGATCTCAGACAGCTACATGGTGATTTCCACTTTTGCATAGAGAAAATGGTGCCGCCCGAGAGTAAGGGCAATCATAAAAAAATTGATGGGCTCCTTGTATGACAAAAATCACTATGTGTTGCATATTGACATGCTGGTAGAATGTTAAGCCCAGGGCTTAACCCTAAAATAATCCATAGAGGTATTTCTTTTTGTCAGAAACCGTGGTTGAAACGGTACATGGATTTAAATACCAGTCACAGACAAAGTGCCACTCAGCCATTTCAAATACATTTGTTTAAACTGATGATTAATTGTATCTATAGCAAGAGTCTTGAAAATGTGCGGCAGTATAGGGACATTAAATTGGTGAACACATGGCATGGCGGACGGGGAGCTCAAAAATATATTGCAAAACCAAATTTCAAATCTTTGAACATTATTGATCATGATCTACTGACTATTGAACTTGCCAAAACTAAAGTGATCATGAATAAACCTATCTATTTAGGCCAAGTCATTTTATATTTTTCAAAATTGCATATGTATAAATTTAATTATGGTTTTGCAATGCGGCAATTTGGTACCATTTCCTTGTTATATACTGACACGGATAATTTTATTTACCATATCCGTGACTGTGATCCATATGTCGTTATAAAAGAAAACCCAAAATGGTTTGACACGTCCTTGTTTTGCGAGAAGAACGTGTTCGATATCCCCCGTCTGAACAAAAAAGAAATTGGTTTAATGAAAGATGAGTGTTCAGACACCATGATGACTGAGTTTGTTGGGCTCGCTCCGAAAATGTCCAGTTTTCGACAGGTGGATCAATGTTAATTTATGTGAGCCAAAGGGATTAGCCAGCACGTGGTTAAACGACTCTGTGTGGATGATTATTTACATGTCCTTCAGACCCACACAGGCATGACACATAGTCAGTTTAGGATTCTGTCGAAAAATCATGATTTATTTTTAATGAAACAGCGAAAACAAACTTTCGCTTTGTTGGACGACAAGAGACAGTGGTGTCAGGATATGATGGCAAACGTCCCATTTGGTTACAACCAGTAATGGTTGTTGCTATTGTTGTACAACACGGCAAGTGTTTGGTTTGGTTGCTATCAAGTGCGTGATGCCATCTTGAGCCTCGGAATAAAAATAAAAAATGTACTGTATCATATATTTTTTGTTTTTTAGCCTGTGTGCATGGATGTATGCATGAATGTGTGAATGCCTGCAAATAGTTGTACATAAACTGTATGTCTTGTGCTATTTGCCTGCCAACGCTTAAAGAGAGCCATGCATCAACGTTTACATGGTTCACTGTGCACAGGCTAGATTAAAACATGTTGGCTTTTTTAGGTTAGGTTAGGAAAGAACAAACAAGTAAACACCCTCACTATTGATGTCGCTTAGTAGGCCTCATGTTTCAGCAAAATGAGCACCCACCCTCAGTGGGCATGCGGCTTAATAGACCTCACTAGGTTGTGGCTTAGTAGGCCTCATGTCTGAGGAAAGTGACTATCCCATCCTTGTGCTTTTTCTGCTTAATAGGCCTCACTAGGTTGTGGCTTAGTAGGCCTCATGCAAGAACAACAAAAAATCTTCTGCTTTTACTGTGGACAATCTCTCACTTTATGTCTAGTGTTATGAGTGGTGATATATTTGTAAACAACACCACTCGAATATCTGAACAGAAATTGCTTTTTTTTAAACCTGATGCATGTTATCCTTGTAGCCTACAGGTGAAGAAGCCAACAGGTAGATGGTTATTTTTTTGTGTTTTGCTTATTTTTTATTTTGTTTTTGCTATTCACATAGGGGACAGACAGTGTATATAGTAGATAGTATCTTTTTTATTTACTTAGTAAACGTCAACGACTACTTTTCATATTCAATGATGAGCCATGATGAAGATTCTTTTATCGTCACTAAACACACCACGTTCAATGAATATGCTACGATTGTGTATCATAATCCGCAACGTGTGGGCTCTCCTTCAGAATATAGAAACATCAAAGTACGCATTGATACCACGTTTTATGACAGCATCATTGATCATGATGATGATGACTTGTTTTATGACCCAGGGCATCACTATTGTAAATCCTGTATGCTAAATTTTGGTTTTCAAAATAATGTATCCACGCAAGTGATTCATAAAGCATGGTACGGCTTAACAATGAAACAAGTGATTGTTAAATTAGCTGATCAGGATATTTGCAGATTTTTTGTGTATATTATGTACAAAACCCCTGTTTAATGTTTATTTTCCAATAACCTCTCAAATGTTTTGTTTTCATTTCTATAAATTTCCAGCTGAGGAACAAATCACTTCGTATCGGAAACAAGCATTTCGCCAACTTTGTCTTAGCTTACCTATCAAACAATATTCGTCTCATAGAATGAGATCTGTTAGAAACTAACAACATGTCATGATTATGGCTTTTTTCATTCGGCTTTCCGGTGCATACTTGACATTAAGATACATTTAGCTATTTTTTGTTTGTTTTAGTTTATCGTGTATTCATGTTGATGAACACACATACTGCCTTATATGTGTAGTTTTTTATTTTGTTTCTTTCTTTGTTTGTTGGATATAGACATGGTTAATAAATGCAAAGCGTGTTAACTTTATATTTTTATAGGCTACCAACAGCATTCAGATATTTGCTCATAGTGTCTGTTGATACTATTTTTTATAGTTAACAGAATGCAGTGTGAATTTTCACAACAGGGCAAACGAATACAAGTCATTCAACAAGGGGATTATATGCTAATTCCCACTGACAAGAGTTGTATACATTTACATCCAAGAGATCTTGCAGATGATTGACACTTAATTTTGATAAAACATTTCCTATTAAATAATTTTCAAATGTATGTTTTGACTGAAAACGATGAAAATGAATGTCAACATTTAAAAGTAGGCTACACGGTGTGGGACAATCATTTGTTTGTTTTACATGCGATTTACCGAAAAGTAATATAGTGGTCATGTCAACATTGTCCACAGGCCTATACGTTTTTGTTAATCTGTCAGGGAAACTGTTGCCACAAATCCTTGAACCTCCCATATAACAAGTAATAATAATAATAATAATAATAATAATAATAATAATAATAATAATAATAATATAAATTTACGTTTTTGTTATTTTTAGAAAGAAATGTATGAAACCCTTTGCTTAGAAGTTGAAGATCAGTTACTGATGATACAGCATAAATAATTGTTAGTTGTATCCATACAAAAAACATCCTTAGCTGTTAATCAACCTTTAAACCAAGGTCTTATTTTAGATTTTATAGGTGTGAGAGCCCCACTATTTTTAATTAAAATGATGGTGATTTGATACCATTTAGATATTTGCTGGATTTTGAAAATACGTTTCGTCAATGTTAATTCATTAGCAGATGCGCAAGTCATTCAACCCTATTCCTATAAATAAGTTTTAATTGATTTGTCTAATGATGCTCTAGCACGTTATTGATGTGATTGAACAACCCCTCTCCCTGTGGTAGGAATCAACCATTCTTTTTTTTAATTTAAAATAAAAAATTAAAACAATGTCTTGGTTTATGTATAGCTTTAAAATAGTTTAAAATATTAGCTTGGTTTATATGTTTTGTTTCTTTTAGAAAACATGAGCATGTACCACGATATTAATCATCATGTGGCAGACACTCTAGTTTATATGTAGCAAAAACAGTTGTTGCTTCTTCCAGTGTTAAGAACCACTTGTTTTGACGGACGTGCTCAGTGGCAAGAAATTCATCAGGCACTATTGTTGGACGTCATACGCACCAAAACACAAATTTTTCTTATTGATGATCATGGTCATTTACAAGAGTATACCTATTTACGTCATGTGGACCATGAAACACAAAAAAATTGGCTGTTAATGTTGGTTCAACAGTTATCGCGTACCTCCTACAAACATTATTATATTTTTGTTAATTTATCCAATACTATCTACAACTTAGGCAATAAACACTCAGACTTTAAACAAACAACAAACTTCGATGTATAGACAAAGTTATTGTTGTTGTTGTTGTTGTTGATGTAATATAAAGACGGGAGTGTTAAAAAGTAACACTCTTTTCTTAGGTTATAGACAACCATGGACGCCCTGAACGCCATTGGTGAAGATTGCGGCTTTGCACGCAAGAAAATAAGTGAATTGCCTACGCAAACACCCTTTCGCATTCATAAAATACAAAAATTTAAAACGAAATTTGGTGAACGAGCTCTTTGCATTTGTCAAGACTTTGAGTTATTTCTTCCCACACGATTTAATAGTTTACCTAATGATGTCATGGAAGATGTCAATTCGAGTATTCACCATGTGTATTTAATCTATGAGGGTGAAAAAAATCGATGCATTATTCGTTTTGTAAAACTAGAAAACGTATAATCATTGTACGCTAGCCATGACTCTGTTTATTGATGCCTTACTATAACAAAAAAAAATTGTGCTCATGCGTTTTGACGTTTATTAATTGTTGCTTATGTTTTATAATGGTAAATAATGATAAAGATAATAATTTTTTCAACTTTTTATGTTTGTATTTAGCCTTAAGCTATGTCAATACAATGATGCCTATAATGGCTATAGGTAATGGTATTTTTTTACAAGTTCACTCTTTAATGAGGGAATGTTTTTAGCCTTTGGCTACGTGATTAGAAACATGTCTATGAAGCATGTTTTTTACTTTCTTTTCATGTATATGTATAGTTTCTAAAATAAGTTGAAACGTCATGGGCTTAAGGATAGCTTGTTGATTTAGCATACGCACTCATACAATGCAACCACAAGTAAAAAAAATAAACAGAAAAAAAGAAAGCGCAAAACTTAAAAAAAAGAAAACAAATGAACACTATTTACTAATTAAATTGTTTTAAATGGTCACATGGTTTTGTACAAACAAAATCATAATGACATGTTTTTATTACATAATAATAATAATAATAATAATAATAATAATAATAATAAATAATTTAAAGTTAACGTTACATTGTCTTAAATGGTCACATGGTTTTGTACAAACAAAATCATAATGACATAGTCCTAGCCTTGTTAATGATTTCATGGGCTACGATGACTACTTTTAAAACATGTTTTTTTGTCTTTTACTTGTGGTTGCAATGCATGAGGAGAGTGTTAAATGAACAAGCGACCCTTAAGCCCATAACGTTTAAACTTATTTCATCATTTTGTACAAATACCATTTATTGCAACATTTATAATTATTATAATCAAACTATTTTTCAATAATAATGCAGTGTCATCTTTTTTATTGTTTATAATTTAAAAACAAGTTGTAGTTCAAATACCATTTATATTTTCGTTTATAATGATTATATTGAAACTATTAGTCAAAAATAATGCACTGTCGTCCTTTTTATTGTTTATAATTTCAAAAAAAATGTTTTAATTAAAATACCATTTATATCTTATATATTAAAACAGTTTTCAAAAAATTTCACCCTTTACTAAAACTGAAATATCTCGGGAAGTATTTGCACTACGACGACATTTGTTGTCTTAAAATATAATGCCCGTCAAGCAACGTCGATTGATACCCACCTTACTTGGTTATATCATTCGTGTATTAAAATAATTGCGAATATTACTTCCTTCAAGGTCTCGCGGAAATAGTATCGAAGGACATATTGTCGCTAGGCGACAACGACTAACACTGTATCATGATATGCAACGCCACCTCAATAATAAATCTAACTTAATATTAACAGAGAGTTCCCTAATTACGTCATGATATCTTTAACTTCTACCTGCTCCACTCGGGCGCTAATATCGCATGTATCCATACATGATATCGTTAACTTCTAGCTGTTCCACACGGGCGCTAATGCCGCATGTATCCATACAATAAGCAGAAGGGGATTCTGTGCACATAATTTAATTAAAACTTCTCAAAGAATGTATTACATTGAGACTGAAATGCTCATGCACAATCAGCAGTCATTTTGCCAATTACACTGTCATGTCAACATCTCTTTGAATGACAACAAATACTGTATACGGATGACAACTAATTTCACGAAGATGCCGCTACAGTCGAATGTTGGAACCGCCATTTTGTATTGCGTATCCGATCTTTCTGTTATATAGTCTTTGGTCTCACCAGCTAAAAACTGTCTTCTTTTCGTTTCATCATTCGTTCTTATAGGTTGTGTGCTGAATCAATACAATGAATCATATTATGATGAATGAGAGGCGACACTCAGTTACAAATATTATAAAGATTAAAGGTGACGGTAATTGTCTGTTCAGGTCACTGGCATATTGTGAGTACAACAATCAGAGTTTATTTACACAGGTTAGAAAGCGAATTGTAAAACATGTTACAGACAAGTGGAATAATTATCCTTCCTTTATTGTTGGCAACAGCGACATATACGAAACTGCTATCAATACGAGCGATGATTACAAAATGTAACAGACGTCTTGCATGTACGAGCAGAAAATGAAAATCTCCGAGTCGGTCGTATTGTAGTTTTGCCATCTTCTTTTACAGGTAGCCCAAGGAAAATGTTGCAAAATTATCAGGATGCGATGGCGATAGTGAGGAGGTTTGGAAAACCAGATTTATTCATTACGTTCACCTAAAATGCGGGCTGGCCAGAAATACTTAACAGCATTCATCTCTGGGAAACAGCTAACAATAGGCCTGATATTGTAGTGAGAGTTTTCCATTGCAAAGTAAAGGAATTGCTACGATTGATTAATGTTAAGGAAATTTTCGGTAAAAGCATATCTATATACAGTGGAATTTCAAAAACGAGGTCTCCCGCACATCCATTTACTCTTAACATGAACGGAAGATTGTAAGTTTTGAGAAATTTCTGACATTGACAGTGTTGTGTCAGCCGAAATAGCAGATCTCGAGGGTGAAACGCTATACGAGTTGGTAAGGCGTCATATTGTACATGGTCCTCGCGGATCTTTGAATCCTTCTTGCAAGAAAGATTTCCATATACAGTTTCAGCAAGAGGCCAAAGATAATGCCAATGGCTATCCTTCGTATAGGAGAAGAAATAATGGACGGATTATTATAAAAACAATTCGAGGCATTGACATTGAAATCGATAGTCGATTCATTGTTCCCTACAATCCATTTCTTTTAATTTACTTGCAAGCTCATATTAATGTTGAAATATCCTCAAGTGTTCGGAGTGTTAAATACATCCACAAGTATCTTATAAATTAAAATCCACAAGTATATGTATAAAGGTCACGACTGCTGCATTGTTAAAATATGTCCTGAAGGCGAAACGGTGAACTACGATGAAATTACTTCTTTCCTAAATGCTAGATATGTAGTCCAACAGAAGCAGCATTCAGGATATTTTCATTTCACATGCATGGCCAGTAACATTCTATCGGGCGATTACCAGTTCACATGCCAAACTTGAAAAATATCTATTTCAAAAATGAAAACGTTCCTGATATTTTACTTCAAGCACAGTTGCGCAACACGGAATTACAAGCGTGGTTCATGTTAAATCAAGATTCGCAAGCCTAAAGTCCGTATATATATCCTGAAACACCAGTACATTACGTCTGGAATAAGAGCAACTGCCAGTGGCAAAAAAGAAAAAAATGTTTCAAAAACTATAGGCAGAATGTATAATTTTTCGCCTACACAAACAGAAAGGTATTATTTACGCCTGTTATTGCTTCACGTCATGGGTGCTACCAGCTTCCAGGATCTACGAACATACAAAGCAGTTGTCTATTCTACTTTTAAAGAAACAGCTAAGGAGCGAGGTTTGCTGATTGACGATTCTGAATGGCAGCGTTGTTTGGCAGAAGTGTCACAATTTCAGATGCCTTCTCAGTTACGACAACTGTTTTCTTACATTATGTATCTTTCAGATCCCTTCAAATGTAAGATAGTTATGGGACATTTTCAAGAATTCATTATCACTAGATTATCTGCAGTTTCACGAAAATAACATTGCATATCAGTTCACTCTTATACATATTTCTAATACATTAAAGCTCCATTGTCTTCCCATTACTTCTCTCGAATTGCCAGCTATTATTGATAATTTCCCTCAGACAAATTTACCAATGAATTATCCAAAACTTAATGAGGATCAATTAAGTCGGATGATAAACCAAGAAAATGGAAACCAAACGGCTATAATTACAGAAATGTTGGGGTTAGTACAAAACAGCAATGAAAGGATGAATAATGCATATTTCATTGACGGTTCAGGGGGCACCGGGAAAACATTTCTTTACCAATGCTTGATTCACAGTTGTACAAATTTGGGGTTAAATGAAGTTTCTGTTGCATGGACTGGTATTGCAGCAATGTTAGTACCTCAGGGGCGCACTGTACACAGCCAGTTCAAGTTACCTCTACATTTACATGAAAGTTCTGTATCAGGAATAAAAGTTAACAGCAAGGAAGCTTTTTATATTCGTTCAGCAAAACTTATCATCTGGGATGAAGCCCCTATGGATAATAAGCACTCGTTGATGTGTGTAAATCGGTTGCTCAAGGACATCATGAATAACGACGTGCCTTTCGGAGTAAAAATTATCATCTTAGGTGGAGATTTTAGGCAGGTAATGCCTGTTGTGCCTCACGCATCTAAAGCAGCATCAGTCCAAATGTCATTAAGGTTCTCTCCTTCATGGCCATTAAATTTTTAAACTCAACAAAAATATGCGAGCGGATACAGATCAACGTGAATTTACAAACTTCTTGATAAAAATTGGTAACGGTGAACACCCTCACGTCGATGGAGAAAATTCAGAATTAGTCCCACGCTGAAAAATATTTCACGCTTTTCAAAAATAGCGATTTAACACCTAAAAATGAACGTTGTAAAGAAATCTATGACAAAGTTTTAGACCTAATCCCAGGATCATCGAGAACTTACATCAGTGTGAATAATTTGATTACTGAAGATGAGGGTGAACTTCTACAATTCCCAATACAATTTTTAGACAGCATAGGCATAAGTGGATTGCCACCTCATATCCTTCGACTAAAAGAAGGCTCAATTGTGACTTTGTTGAGAAATATTAATGTTACCCAAGGTCTGTTGAACGGCACTAGACTGTTGATTTGGAAGATGCATGACTATTGCTTACACCTGGAAATTATTACAGGCGTAAATGTTGGAAACAATGTCCTACTCCCTCGCCTTGACTTTACGCCATAAAATACTTCTACGCCATTTTCCTTCAAAAGGAGGCAGTTTCCAGTACGTTTGGCTTTTTGTATAACTATCAATAAAGCTCAAGGTCAAACACTAGATCAAGTAGGCATTTATTTACCTCAACCGGTGTTTAGCCACGGACAACTTTACTGTATGCCGCACTATCGCGAGCAAAATCCTTTCATCACGTCAAAGTTCAAATAGAACCAAAAGGCAAGCGAACAGCAAATGTCGAATGGAAGGAACTGCTATTAGAATTTTGAAAGGAATGTTGCGGAGGAGCACAGACCTCAGCAAACGGGGCACAGATTAAATAACAATTTTACAAGGACGTCCGCATCCCTAATACGGTAACTGTCCTGTGGTAATGGTAAAAAAAAACTATTGTCCTACATCGGTGATTAATATCCTACATCCTGTTATTTCATTCCCTCAGTTCTATAAGAAAGATATACTCAATCAAATTTACAGCTTAATAAATATTAATTCCTTCTGTGTGAGTTATTTTTTCATTTCTCATCAATCGCCTTTACTTACTATTATATCTGTAGGGGTGGAGGCGATAGCTGTCTTTACAGAGATGTCAGTTTTCCAAAATTGCATTTTTACTTTTCACGGTTTAATGCACTAAGTATGTTTACAAGGCGATGAAATTACTTCAATTGTTTAACCAAGACTCCTAATTATACTGTATTTTCATTTAAGAAACTCAAATTAAAATGATTTTTTAGAATTTCCACTAACAGAGGAGTCTTGCAAATGCAAAATGCCACACGTTTCGTTTTTATTACTTCACTCTACTTTACGTGTGAGTTTAGAGCGGAGGGATTTGGGGTCTTTTAACTGATGAACGCTATTGAACTATTCAAAGATTCATGAACTATGCATTGAAATCACCTGACTTGAATTCTAAAGTCAATGAAAAATTGAAAATGGACCCAGCTCAGATATCCCTCGGAATCCAATAATCTGAAATTTCCAGACGCAATTCCTTATGGGAAAAGGTGTAATTCCACGGGAGAGGAAACACTACTAAGTAGGACAACAAAAGACGTTGGTCAATAAAATGATTTTGAATAAAAGTAATTATGACTAATTAAAATTATTTATTTAATTCTATTAATTCTATTAATTTAACCAAGAGTTACATCTCTAAATTCAAATATAAGAGACCCATCTTTTATTTTAAATTTATACCATTGTTCATAAGTAGACAAAACACCAAATTGTACCGCTGTAGCCTCAAATTGTGTGGATATCTCTATCTACTTAGTATAAAACAAAGTTCCCAATTCTTGGATGTAACGGGTAATCTCGAGAGCAACTTGATGGATTTTGATGCGGTTTTCACCATTCTGTAAAGGACTTCTCGATGAAGGATTAGGTAGAAAATTTATTTATGACCAAAAGAAGACGAGCATTTACGATTTCAGGGAATTGAGTTGAATAAAAACCTAACGTCCATGTGTCTTTTAAGCTTACACTGGGTAAACCGTTAAAAATATCGATATTCTCTGGGAATTGTTCAGCATGAAAAGTTCTGGAAGAAAGTCCGCGACAGCTCCCACATCGACCACTGTAAGTGTTTTTAAGTTATCATTTCTTCCAGCAATCTCCTTTCAGTGGAAATTTAAATTACTAGCTTCAGGGTGAGTTTACGAGCTTGCGAGCGACCTATCACCCTAGCTTCAGCCAGCATCAAACTGCCGAGTCGTGTAGAGTTAATTCTTCAGAGCAGAGTATAGCTTATGTGTTTGGAGTTAGCTGTTCACCTCGGCTTTTCAGAATTCCGTCTGGAACCTGATGTCCGTGCGCCTTTTAAGCTTACGCAGGGTAAATAGTGGGACACGCACACAGAGGACAGGCAGTCACCCACATATTTGATCTCATAAGTCTACTTCATTATTTACCCAAAAGCGACGGTACCGTAAATGTCTGTTCAGGTCACTAGCATGATGACATACAAATGTCATATGTACAGAAGTGCTGTAGGATTGTTGAAGGGAATGCTGCGGAGCAGCACGGGTCTTCTAGTATTTGTTATTATGATTATATTGAAACTATTAGTTAATAATAATGCAGTGTCTTTGTTTTTTTGTAAAAAAAATTAAATAATTTAATCACCATTTATAACATTGTTATTATAATTCATATTGAAACTATTAGTCAATAATAATGGCAAAAAACACAACATGGTCTCTTGTCTATTTATTTATTTAGTTTTCAAAATCATAACAGTGATACTATACATTTTTTAAATAAATTCATGATGTCAAGTCCATATCTAGATAAAAGTAATTTGCTCTTCATAGCACCAATCACCATAAATGCTGCCATTCGTTCTTATAGACTGGCATCTGAAGCTGTTAATCGTTGCTTGGCAATGCTTAACAAGACTTTGTCGGCAATGCGTCTTAGTGTGGGATCACTGTTTTCATAGGCTATATCATGATAACGACATGCATGATCCAAAGCATTTATCCCGATATCCCCTCTCCTCAAACGATGTTGAAGACGATTACCAGGGCCGCAAAAGCTGTAAGCAGGTAAGTGAGCTTCGAATGGTATAGTACATTATGCAACGAGCCTATAATGGCTATAATTAAGACACGAGTATTTTTTATAAAACGAGCGTATGCGAGTTTTATAATTTCCATACGAGTGTCTTAATTACCATTATAGGCGAGTTGCATACGACTGTTTATGTTCGACGATAATTATAATTTTATTATATGTTTTAACATAAATATTCATAAATATCTGTTGAGAGTCAGCCACAAGAATTTTGTTATCGGAGAGCGAGCGCGAGACATATCTCTGTCTTTCAATATCTTTGAACGACCGACGCATGCGCTCTGTGTGCTTGCAATGCCATATGCAAGCCACATGTTTACATCTGCCGTCCCTCAGTAATATTGTCACCGGAGTCGTTTGAATGCGCTGTGTAGAAATTAGTGTTGGTTATTTTAAGGTACAGTGCTATTTCTTGTTTCATATTCGCCAGTTTATTTACGCGAACATATGGAGGTGCGTATTCCATGTCGGTAATTTATTATAGTTCGATGTTGTGTTTATGTCCGACATGTTGGATTTTGAGCGCATGCGCGAAGGTATCGTTACCTAATTGGTCAATGAACGAGCTCTGATTGGCTGGAGAAACTGCATCATAATGAAAATAAGTGTTATAATGACCATCATTATGACACCGTTTTCTGACACATAATAGTGAGGGTCGAACTTAAAGTTTTTAATGATGTTATCAATAATTCCACGGCCAGTACACCTGGGACATAGAGGTTTCAATCGGTGAAAAACACTTTTTTTGTCGTTCTTCTTGTTCTTCTTCTTTTTGTTATTGCTGTTGTTGTTGTTTGTCGGCGGCTGCTGACGAGCATGGTAGGTGGTTGTTTTCCGCATGACAGCCATGAAATGTTGAAACAATGTCTTTACAGTGTGTTTTATGACCATGATATAATTTCATCAATTGGCATGTGGCACACTGTCGAATGGAAGGTATTTTTGCCATGGTTAATTGCTGGTGATGGGAAAAATGACTGCATGGTTGGAGTTCACTCAATACAGGGTCGGTAGTCCACTCGGCATGCGCCTGTGTAACATCTGACATAGAAGAAACCTCACGTGAAATTGTTGATACACCGGTATTTTATAGTATTATTGGCACAAATATTAATCTATTGTAAAAGGGAGTGTTTTACAGAAGATATTGTAGTTTATAATACGGAACTCATTTTATTAGATGATTTGTAGCTTCCACCAGCACTAGCCTACATAAAGAATACGATATGGATCAACTAGATTAATAGACGCGACACCGCTCATAACCTTAAATTCCTTATAAAAAGGTCCTCTTGATTCACAGACCAACACGTAATTTCATATGGATTCTGTTAAAATGAGTCATATTGATATGATAAATATCGTTTAAAATGATAATCTGGTAGCAAAAATATCTACCCCGCCCAGGATTCGAACCCAAGATCTCTAGATTCACAGTCATACGCAATAACCCCACGGCTATTCCGACTACGCAAATATTGTGCACAAGATGGTGACTTATTTCCACGTTCCAATAATACTGCATTGCGGAATTAAGTTTCATTTATATTTTGCTTGTTTCGATAATGTTCCTAAGTGACATTGAGTTTCAAATGCCTTATGCCAATGCAATGCCGACTACTTAAAATGTTTGATATTAAGGCATTTTACCATTTAAATACTGATACGAAGGCTTCGAACATGTACCATGTCATTTGTTTAAATCACTTGACACCAGAGCTCGCATGAGCGTTTTCCGTTCAGTATGTCATATACATTCCACATGGCCGAGAGTGCGTCATGGTATCAATTTTCGACACCGCGCGCTGATTGTTTCTCTTACCAGTGTCAGCTGTGTTGATCGATCGAGTTGGCAGTGCGTCTTATACTTCCGTTCGATCCACCACTGCTAGCTAGGGCACACTTCCATTCGATCGATCGAGCGGGCAGTGCATACATCCGTTGTCCACCACTGCCAGCTAGTACACTTCCGTTTGATCGAACGTGCGGGAAATGCATACTTCCGTTGTCCACCACTGCCAGCTAGTACACTTCCGTTTGATTGATCGAGCGGGCAATGCATACTTCCGTTGTCCACCACTGCCAACTAGTACACTTCCGTTTGATCGATCGAGCTGGCAGTGCATACTTCCGTTTGATCCACCACTGCCAGCTTGATCGTTCCCATCCACTTCCGTCCCCAATTTTCAAAATCACTCCCACAAAACTATCCAGCAACCGAGCGGAAAGATGTTACACATCAAAAAGAAATTATTTAGGTAGTGCTAATAATTCATGATGTGTAAAGCTAATCAGTTTTTTCTTGCACACAAATAACTTTCCAATAGCCTTGTCGATTGTAGTGGCGTCCATGTTTATAACGTTGATGTTATCACCTCACGTGTACAAGTCTCACTGCTATCATTGGACAATAAACATTCAGTTTTAATTTTATTCAACAACTCCCAATATGCACTGGTGGTGGGCCAATGAAACAATTGCCACGCAAGCGCTAAGGCTTTATTCTGAATATTGTCGCAAGGACAAGTGTCCATGAGCGTTTTCAGGGATGGACAACCCAGATCTAAAAGGTCAATACATTGACAGTGAGAGGGTAAAAATGGTTGGAGCCACTGGCGTTTTTCACTCCCTTTAACAAATATCACATTGGCCGAGGACAAATGGTCTTTCATGACTATGTCAAGATACTTGTAAGATATATCACCCTTTTTCCATACTAATTGTAAATGATTTTCAATCCATTGACTCTTCTTTTTATCTTTTTCACCAAGCAACTCAAAAGCATAGGGAGGTTTAAACACCAAATGGATTTGGATGGACACCCAAAACGTACTACAATCGATAAAAAGCTACTTTCTTGAAGAATATTCATTTGTTTTCTGAAATTTTAAACCCCTGACAATCCACGATGAGTGTACGCATGATGTTTTTTGTTTATTTTTAGCCTATGTTCAATTTTGAAAGAAGATGTTCGGGAAAGAACATATAGCCTACTTTCTCTTAAATGTATGGGTATAGTTATAACTCTCTGTCCTTATCATCTCCTAATTTCTTCCTATTTGAAGTGCAAATTGGCACACAGGATTTGAACAGTGGCGTTCAAACCATAGTTTATAATTTACCCCAGCATTTTGCAATTTCATCAGCAAACACTCCAAACACCGACTACTTACAATAATTGAAACTTCGTTGCTCTAATAAGGACCATCTACAATGCGCAGTCGGCAGTCCGTAGTTGGTAGTCCTCGGTCGGCAGTCGCGATCAACTCCGTGTATACTATAGGCACCATACACAACATGAAGTTGCAGTTGGTAACTGGCAGTTGGCAGTCGCGAATTTTATCTTTGACTGCCAACTACCCGACTGCAGCAATGTAATAGCCAATCAGAGCAGATCAGAAACTGACGTCACGTTGTTGTTCTGTGTCGTATACGAATGATATAGGACTAAGTGAAGTAACTTCGCAACCCGTTAATTTATAGGCTAATCTTAAATACACGGTATAACAAAATAATCCATCTCCAAATCATCCATATTGCAAGTTTTGAGGTTATCAACAACGCCTCTGGGCAAAAGGAATAAACGAATGTTACTGTATTATTACTCCTAGCAGTCGTTAAGACTGGGTTCACTAACTGGCCGGTATAGAGCGCTGCTCGAATCTATAGTTTCTGCATAGTACAACTGAAGGCTGGTAGATGTCACTCCGGTGGAGAATGTCGTTTTTTTAATATATAATTTCCATTGCAAAACGCACCATATAACGCTTTATTTTATAACGTCTCAGTACTCAAGAAACAATAAATATAAAAAAAATCAAGCAAAAAAGTTCTACTCTGATAGGATTTGAACCCCGGCCAGCCACATGAGAGACGGGAGCTCTAGCCACACAGCCAATCGTACACTCATAACTCACGCGTTATCGATTAAATACATATAACGTACTGTATTAGCAAATAATCACATGGACTGAAGATTTCTTCACTGGAGTATATTTCAAACCGAGTTCATTTCATATTAAGTTCATATAATTTTTATCAGTAGGTTATATTGCATGCAACATACTGAAATTAGTAAAATATAGGTCAGAACGAGAGATCAGCTGCCATCTTGTCAAATAGCCGAGACGATTCAGATTTTTAAAGTCACTTCTAGATTATAATATTACAATATAAACTTTTAATTTCGAACGAACCACGTCGTTTAGAACAGATTAAACGATTCTTGGTTCGATAATCGGAACTGGTGGGTCCCATGTTATGGATTATAAATTTTGCCTAATTCACACGGCCGCCATCCTGAAATGGTACGTTTGATGACCTTGTAGTTTGGGCACAAGACGCGTCCCATATGAAGGTAGGTTGTTACCAAATTTGGTAAAGATCCGATGATTAGTTTGGTCGTAATGCATTATTACGTTTTGACCATTCGATTGGCCGCCATTACCTTTTGGTAAAGATGGCGGCAATATAAAACATGACACTGAGGTGCCCTTTGCCAGTGCTACCTCTGTACCAAATTTCGTTCAATTCGGTTTAACCGTGTTCGAATTGATAGGGGGGGACAGACATTCAGAGTACAAACACTCACACACACACACACACACACACACACGCTCACACACACACACACACACACACACACAGACTCGCACACATAAACACACACAGACAGACACACTTTTTTTCGCCCTGTAGTGATCTCATAAGTCTACTTTCATTTTTTGCAAAAATTGAAAGTAGGCTAAAAATAGGCTTATGAGATCACCTTTTGTCCGTGTGTGTGCGTGTGTGATTCGTGTGTGTGTCCCCCCTAATAAAATCTAAACGGATGGAGAGATTTAAATGAAACTCGGTAAGTTCATAGCTCTATTCCGGGCAACCCCGACCGTGCCCTTCAAATCTTGTTACGTCTCACCAATCCAACATGGCGGCTGTGCGAAATATTTCACCAGCATTCAATATCTCCGAAACTATTACCGATATCACCCTGGAATTTTGTATGGTCTATAAAGGGAACAACTAGAAATTCACATATGTGACCTTTGAAAGCCTGGTAACTATAAAACCAACATGGCGGCCAAGCGAAAATGCGACTTTTAAATGGACGTTTCTCGCGATTTAACCAACCAAACGCAATAAAACTTGGCACAGTATATGTTTATATACATTGTAATGTACCAACATCTAACATAGTTCAATTGTTTACATAACCTCAAAATGGCGGCTGTGCGAAATATTTCACAGGCATTCAATATCTCCGAAACTATTTACGATATCAACCTGAAATTTTGTACGGTGATAAAGAACACTGGTACAAGTTTATTTATGTAACTTTCAAAAACCTGTAAACTACCAAACGAACATGGCGGCCAAGCGAATTAGAAACATTCTAATACATTTTTCTCGTGATTTGATCATATGAGCGCATTGAAATGAGGTACAGTAAATGATTATACATATTGCCATTCACTGGCATCTAATTTAGTTCAATTGTTTACATAACCGGAAGATGGCGGCTGTGTGAAATTTTAAAATTAAGTCTTTATACTTGTGTCGTAATCATGCGATCGAAGTGAAAGTTTGAATAATGAAGCTACGCAATAATTTTCCTTTAATGGTACATAACTCTATGGCCTATACATATAACAATCCAAAATGGCGAGCATCCGAAATATTTTGACGGTCTCAATATCTAAGAATCTTTTCCAGCAATCAAACTGATTTTTTAAAATGTTCATAGAGGCTATGAACATAAGTTCACCTATATGACTTTCAGTAACCTGGTGAGCACAAATCCAACATGGCGGCGACACGAAGTATAAATATTTAAATGGACGTTTCTCGCGATTTAATCATCTGAGTGCAGTGAAACTTTGCACGTTAATGCTTATACAAATGTTAATCCGCTGGTATCTAATTTATTTCAATTGTTTTCATAACCACAAGATGGCAGCTGTGCGAAATTTTAAAATCTCGTTTTTACTTCTTGTGTCCTAATCATGCGATTGAAGTCTGAAAACCACACGTACACAATAATCTTCATGTAATAGTACATAAATACAAATCCAACCTGGCTACCATCTGCAATATTTAGTCGGTCTCAGTATTTACGAATCTAACGTAGCAATCAAACTGAAATTTTGTATGTTGATAGAGGCAATTAATATGAGTAGCATATATGAAAATAGGCTGTATAGTTCTTCACGGAACTACTTGTTTTACTTGTTACCTCGTTGACGTCTAATCAACAACTAACCCATGTCATGGTTTAACATTGCAAATGTCAAAGGACTTTAGAAAGAAAAATGAACAAATAAATTGAACAAGAGCTAAATATTATTTTTTTACAAGTTTTATTCATAACAAAAAAAAAACACTTACAATTTTATTACAAAGTTTGTTTGTTTGTTTGTTTGTTTAATCTGGAATAGCATTCAAATGAACAGTTTGCACATACGGTCCATATGTATTTTCTAGTTTTGCAGGGTCTGGCCTGGTACAATGACAGGGTAATTCAAACTCCATGGAATATTGTCCACATCATAGCGATTCAGGTAAGGACAGGGTGGACTCCATCGCTGATGATCACTAAATGGTCGATCCCCTATTTCCCAGTTTCCAATTTCAATGTTGCTAAAAGTACACTTGACCACATCCCCACGGTTTAGGTAATAAAATCCGCTCGCTGCCAATTCTCCATAATCCATAGAGGGAACTGTCCATGTTTCAAATGTTTTCAGACGATTAAATTCACATTTTAAATTCCATGGTTTGTCTGTCACGTTGTTGTTGTTGCTGTTGCTTATTGAGGGACACATGACGTTTGTTGTAGTATGTGTGCACAGTGCCAGAGCTCAACAGATAGTGTGCATGCAGACGCTTATCATCAATCCTATGAATGATGATTTTTTCTCACCTGACCACAGGTGGCTTACATGCTGGTGACATAATTGGACAAAGGATGATAATTCACTTGTCTGGAACGAATAATCAAACAGCAGGCACTAGTATGGTCTGGTACATTTTCTTGTATTTCAAAATCTACCCTTAAATCAATGGTGGTGATTTTCATAGGTTCTTCTAGATGCGAACAGTCGAAAACAATCAGTGGTGCTTCTGCTTTAAACATAGAGCAATCCTGTTTTTCATAATAAGACGATTGTAATTTAGCAAACATATCATAAAGGGGACCAAACTTATTTTTGCAAAATTTAGTTCCAACCCCTCATAGGGAAAGCAAACATTATTTAAAAATAGTTGTATATTTCTCAACTGAATGTGATCAAACAAGGTGTCATCTTTGCTTTGTTGGTATTTTCTATTGGTTTGAAAACCAATAATAACATAGAGGGGTCTCTTAGTAGAGCGAGCCGATTTTACACTCCAACTATGAGTGTCTGTGGTAGGTAGCAAGGGGTACTCATGTAGACTCCAACTTCGAAAGGCGATAGGCAAGGCTTTATCTTTTTGCACCAAATTTAACATGCTTAGCTTTTTACGATCCGATAGCGTCACATGGGGCATTTTCCATAGCAATCGAAGTAGTAGAATTTTTGAGTCTATCTCTTGTTCGGAGGCTCCTTTTAGTGCATTATAATCACTGCGGTCTCTCACCAGATACAAACTTTGTCTTGCGTTTAAAATAATACGCTTGTGATCTTCGGCAAAGCCAAGGAGTTATTTTAAGGGTAGGAAGCCTATAAAAGTGCCATCGCTATGAACTAGCCAGTCATTGCTACTGTTGGGGCACCATCCTGCCATAGAAAGCGTTTTACTTTCCTCCTCGCTATAGGAAGGATATAATTTCATAAGACTAGTCATGCCCACATTTCAAGTCATATCTATGACAATGTCATTTATCACATAACGTACTTCAGAAAACAGAAAAGCCAAACCATGATTCGCCAACGCAGACGTTGAGGGTGTGCTGCCATCTGCTTTCATCAATTTACCCTCAATTTGAAGGACACTTTCATGAGGTAGAGTAAACATATCTTGATTGTTAATGATGAATTGAATCTCGTCATTGTTATTCAGTCCTGTTGCTTGAGATTGATAGGAATGCATATCAATGCGCACGACACCATCTTCCACTTGTATGGGATTTAACACTTGCAACAGCTCCTTGTTCATGATTGGGGTGTAACGTATAACCAATGCGTTGTAAACGTTGTCAGTTCACTCGTGTCAACCGTTTCATACACTGCGGGCAACTAACCGACCTCGTAGACGCTGTTGTTGCTTTATAGATAAATTTCATAGCATCTTTAAAACCAACTTGTAGGTCACAGGGGTCTTGGCGTCCAAAGCAGTCAGTTGTTGCTTTCTATTCACTAAGCGTAAGGTAATATTATTAATATCGCTGACACAGACAGGATAATATAGAACCACTGAAGGGTTTTCACGAATAATATAGCCACAAGGGGAGGTGATAATAAAAATCATACAGGGAATGGATTTGTTCTTCATTCGGAAATACGTCTCTAATAATATTGCAAGTCAGAGAAATGTGATGGTCCTCGATGAATTTCACTGGATAATCTGAATCATGGGGTTGGTGAGCTGCCAACACTCATGGTTTAAATCCTAGTAAAGGACCAATAGAATGAACTCGTGTTTCAAAGTCAATGTTAAACATAGAGAAAATACGACAGCGATGAGTAATCGTATTGGCTGTAAGTTAAAATTTATGTGTCCCATCCGCAAATGGTTTGACACCAAATTGTTTTATCATCGACACGCTAATGGCTTCATGCACATCGTCTATGGTATAACCTCCAGGGGGTAGTCTCTACATATAATCATCATAATAAAATTTGTCATTAATATCCATTTGTATATTGTAAATTCTATTGTAACTTTCTAAAGAAATTAATCCTAGCACATAGGATTGTTCGGGATGCAATTCAATGGGGGGGATCCAAGGACACTTCAGGCCCACGGCTGTGCACGGTATAGGTCTTGGCGTTGACATTCATAATGATGAGACTGTTGGCTTAACGCGACCTTTTAGAAATGTGGCCTGAAAATGGCGCCTCTTGAGACTTTGGAAAACCAGATTGGGTTTGTCAGTTCTTTGGAATAAGTTTTTTTGCTTTGATTTGATTATTATTGTAGAAGGCATAGAGTTGAATTCGAGTGGAATTGTGAGTGTATTATGCTAATAAGTATGATGAGATAGCAATAGGTATTACAAGGAAGTGATAAATCGGGTAGATTTTTCGACGTTCCAACATAGTGGTGACCCTGACGTGATATAGTGGTGCAGATATCGGTAAGTTCAAGTTGAATACAGTAATTATTATTTTGAATGAAATGGGAAGATATATCAAGAAACGAGCACCAGTGAGAGCAATATTCACAAAGACGTACGATGCGTTCATACGTGAAATGAGTGAGCAGATCCCCAAATATGAAGTTGTGAAAACTAGATTTTCGACCTTGGAGAGGCTTAATGGTGAATTACGTGAACTTGATGAACAGATTTCTACTACATTCGTGGAAGATGATATGAATACAGAGTCAGATTTTGAAAAAGAGTATGAATCGGTTGCAGAATATCAAGAGAAAATGGACTATGTACGTGTGAAGATGGAGGCGTATAACGTAAGCTTTTCACAGATAGCACCTAACCTGGCTACTGGACCTGTCAGTTCTTCCTCAACCTGTAGAACGAAGTTGAAGTTGCCCAAGATCGAACTGAAGAAGTTCAGTGGCGATATCAAAGATTATCTCGGTTTTTGGAGTCAGTTCAAACGTTTTCATGAAGACGATGAAATAGAAAACGAAGATAAATTTCAGTATTTAATACAGGCTACAACAGAGGGCTCCAAGGCTCGAGGTATTCTTGACAGCTTTCCGTGTACTACTGAAAACTACAACAAGGCTGTGGAGTGCTTGAGAAACAGATTTGGCAGAGAGGAGCTACTGGTTGAATATTATGTGCGGTAGATGTTATATTTAGTGATTAGGAATGTAACTGAAGCCAAAAATAAACCTTTCACTGCTCAAGTGTATGACATGATTGCATCACATCTGCGTGTTTTAGAATCATTAGGTGTTACGTCAGATAAGTATGCCGCCATGCTATTTTCTCTTGTGGAATCGTGTATACCGGTACCTGAAGAGATGTTGAGGGTTTGGCTAAGAAACTGTGGCACGGACAGTGATAAGAAAAATGAGAACAGAACATTCGAAGATAAGTTACAGAACCTATTATTGTTTCTGAGAAGTGAAGTGGAAGGCGAGGAGAGGATTTTCCTAGCAAAATCAGGCTTCAGGCTATGTGAGGAAAGTGACAGAGCAGAACGGATTGTCGATCAGGTTTTCCCTACAGCGACAAATCTCCTATCAGGTGAGAAGAAAACAAACTACATTAATTGTTTGTTCTGTGATAAACCGCACGACAGCAAAGAATGCTTCGTGGCTCAGAAACTGTCTCGTGAACAGAGGCAAGATGCCCTAAAAAGGAAGAGTGGCTGCTTCGTCTGTCTCAAACCGTGGCATAGGGCAAGAGATGTATGCAGAGAATTAGTTGTATTGTCTGTTTCAAGAGACACTGTACGATCATGTGTCCAGAGATACCATCCATGCAGAAAATGCAAGATACAGAAGAAACCATACCAAACCAGAATGCATCTCTGTCAAATCAATGCTATTCAGAAGTAATTCTGCAGACTCTGTTAGTGAATCTGGAGAATAATGGAAGGATGCGGACGGTAAGAGCTGTTATCGTCACAGGCTCACAACGTTCGTACATACTGAAGAGAACAGCACAAGAGATGGAGTATCCCTCCACTAAATCTGAATCTGTGATACATGCTTTGTTTGGAGGGAGCGTGACGAAGAAGATGGATCATCAGTGTTATAAAATTTGTTTGAAGAGCATAACAGACGATTATTCTTGCTGCATAGAAGTGTTGGATCTGCCAATGATATGCGGATCTATCACATGTCCTAAATCAAATTCTTGTATTGAGGAGCTTCAAAGGAAGGGAATATTTCTCACAGATGTTGGACGTGGACAGCCGGCAATTGAAATCCTGATTGGGGCTGATGTGGCAGAAAAGGTATACACTGGAGAGATGCATGAACTAGATTGCGGACTAACAGCTGTGCGGACAAGGCTAGGGTGGGTTTTCATGGGGAAGATGAAAGAATCATCAGATCAAACCACTGATGCATCAATGTTGACCACCCTCCTGACCCATACTAATCACCTGTCAGAGTTGTGGAGACTGGATGTTCTTGGAATTATAGATCCCTGTGAGAAAAAAGCGAATGAAGAAATGGAAGCTGCAGTGATTGTCCATATTAAGAAGACAGTAAAGAGGAACCCTGAAGGGAGATATGAAGTCTGTTTACCCTGGTCAGAATACCGTGACACGCTTCAGGATAATCAAGTGGTAGCTGCGAAGAGACTGCTATCTTCAACTGCAAAATTGGAGCAGGAAAATAAGTCCAATGCCTACAACGAAGTACTTCTAACATGGTTGAATTATGGAATAATTGAAGAAGTCAGGGGAGAAGAAGGCAGGGACGCTAAACACTACTTGCCACATCGAAGAGTTTTTAAGGTTAATTCTACGACAAGTGTTAGACCTGTCTTCGTTGCCTCATGTAAATCTAAAGGTACGCGTTCTTTAAATGATTGCTTGGAAAAGGGGCCAAATCTGTTGTAAAATATTCCAGAAATTCTATTGAAGTTCCGTCAAGGGCGATTTGGTGTCACTTCTGACATCAAACAGGCCTTTCTGCAGATTTCAATCGTCAAGCAAGACAGAGACTTCTTGAGGTTCCTTTGGTGGGGAGACGTAAGACAAAATACAATCACTACCTTGAGACATTGTAGAGTAGTCTTTGGGGTGAACTGCAGTCCATTCCTTTTGAGTGCAGTTATCAACCATCACTTGGACCTATGTGAGGCAAGACGGGAGAGTACTGTGACCAGGTTGAAGAGTTCCTTTTACGTTGACAACTGTATTACGTCGATGGACTCTGAGGAAGAGTTACACAATTTTACAGAAGAATCTACTAAGATCATGACCGAAGCAAGATTCGAACTGAGAGGGTGGAAAAATACTGCCTTATCCCCTGTGGAAAACGTTTCTGAGTTATCATATGTGCTTGGGTACATGTGGAACAAAGGAGAGGATACATTATGTGGTGATGTAAAAGCAATAATCAAACATGAAGGTCCTGTAACCAGAAGGAGTATCTTGGCCACCGCACAAAGAGTGTTCGATCCGCTGGGCTTCTGTTCTCCTGTTACTCTGCTTCCTAAGTTACTTTTACGAGAAAGTTTGAAGAGTAAACTTAGTTGGGATTCAGAAGTTCCCAAAGACATAAGCAAGAAGTTCATTAGATGGGTCTAAGAACTGACGGATTTAATAAATGTAAAAGTCCCCAGATGGATACATTTATGAATGCCAAAACATATTCTCTACATACTTTCTGTGATGCGTCAAAATTATCATACGCTTCTGTTGTATATCTGAGAAGTACAGATGGGGAGAAAGTGTCTCTACAGTTGGTCCAATCCAAATCAAGAGTGGCACCACTAAAAGAGATCACTATCCCAAGATTGGAACTCTTAGCCTGCTGCATAGGAGCTCGTCTAACGGCGAATGTGAAGAAAGGTCTGGAACTAGCAGATGTTAAGGAATATTATTGGAGTGATGCAACTACTGCTCTGATATGGATAACTGGAGAAGGACCGTGGGGGACTTTCGTCCAAAACAGGGTAAACGAAATACGCACCAACACTAAGGCTGAAGATTGGAGACATACTCCAGGTCATCAGAACCCAGCTGACCTACCTTCCAGAGGTTGTTACGTTAGTACACTTGTGGAATCGCGATGGTGGGAGGGAACAGGCTGGCTTAGGCTGGAAGAAGACAAATGGCCAAAGTCGGAAGTAGGCATAAACGACGAGGAAGTGTTTCGAGAAAAGAAAGCTATAGTTACACTTACAGTTGGATTACAAGATGAGATGTGGTACATGAGATACTTTTCTTCTAACACAAAGATACTCAGAATGCTAACGTGGATTCTTATTTTCGTGAAACTGCAGATAATCTACTGATAATGAAAGGAAACCGAGTATATAAGTAAGATGAGTTATTGGTCGACGAGCTGAACACCGCAGAAAAGACATTAGTAAAAATCATACAAAGTGTGGCATTCACCTCGGAAAAGAAATTGAATGAGAAAAGTGTAACGGAGGTGGGTATTCCTGATTTAGATCATCTGGACCAGTCCAACCTAAGCAAGAGTTACCAGTACCGACAGCGGCTCAGGGAAGTATTAAAGAAACGATTTAGGGTGGAATACCTTGGTCAGTTGGTCCAACAACGTCCAGGGGGTGACAGGACAATCTAAAAGTTGAGGATTTAGTTCTACTAGAAAAGGAGGATAAGAAGAGAACATTCTGGCCTATGGGGCGTGTTGGGGATTTATATCCGGGGAAAGACGGTCATCTTAGAGTTGTCAAGGTGAAGACAGCCGGCGGGGAGCTCATTCGGCCAGTACAGCGGATCTTTCCTCTTGAAGCAGCCGTGCCTTTAGCAACCACTGGAGACGAAGGAGGGACGACCTGAGAGGCAGAGACGCAATTTACTCTGCAAAAGGCGAAGACTACAAGAAGTGGCAGAGAGATAAGACTTCTCATAAGATTTTCAAATATAACAATTGATAGGTTTTGATTATATGTTTCAAATCAAAAGGTGGGAGGATGTTAGAAATGTGGACAGAAAATGGCACCTCTTGAGACTTTGGAAAACCAGATTGGGTTTGTAAGTTCTTTGGAATAAGTTTTTTTGCTTTGATTTGATTATTATTGTAGAAGGCATAGAGTTGAATTCGAGTGGAATTGTGAGTGTATTTGCTAATAAATATGATGAGAAAGCAATAGGTATTACAGGGAAGTGATAAATCGGGTAGATTTTTCGACGTTCCAACACGACTTCTTATATAAAAAATGTAAACACAAACGTCCACACTCTTGACTGTCAAAGGTTTGTTGACGATTCACATTATAGAATATCTTTACCCGGTTTCCCAAATAACGTAGCAACTCGATGGGGGGGGGGGTAAATTTCCATAACTGTCAAAGTACCATACTGTGGAACCTTGTTTCACATAGGCAACAAAATGGGTTCCTGGGCCAGCATCATCATCTAAATTAATCATGGTTCGTTCTTCTTTCCACGGTGCTTTGGGTAATTCATTTCGCATGAATAGACCTCGAAAATAAGAAATCTTTAGTTGTTTAGCATAGCTTTCCACTTGTTCATGGGTCATGGCATGACGAGGCAGTTGCCTTAAGCGCTTATTGAAGACGGATATTTTTTTTCTTAGACGATAGGCCACTACCTAGTTGATAAAAGACTGGCTTTAAAGGATTGCCGTTTCTAGCTCTCATAGCAATGGCTTCTAACGTTTTATTGTGTCGCTCGCATTCTTTGAGTTGTTGCTTGCCTTTTTCCACGGCTTTTATGGTTTTTGCCACGGCAGTGGAACCACCCAAAAGCGAGCCCGAAGCTGCCAACCCCGCAAATAAAGCCGGCAAAAAACCCCCACGCTTAGCAACAGGAATGACTCGCCCACGCTTTTCCTTTCTTTCTTTTATTTATTTTTATCGATGCATTATGGTGCGATCTCGGAGCTGTAGACAATCGCACTGCCTGTAATGCTTTTTCGATAGCCACTCTTTTTATATATTTTTAGTTTTTTTAGTTTTAACACCGAGTGAGAGGCAGCTCGACTCGGTTTCCGACCTGGATTTTTCTCTTTTTGAGATTTGTTTTTTATGTTCATTGCGTATCTTTTTTCCACCATGGTGCTACTTGGTGAAACTTTCACAGCAAACATTCGATAACTAACGTAGAGAACCTTTTTTCATAGCAGTATATTCCTATTTTATATAAAGCGGAAAATCATTCACCGTTTGCCCAGCTTCCTTTTCCTCAAACGTAAGCATAAGATGAAAGGATAATTCATCTCCAACATTTACACTTTGATGGTTGTGGACCAACACTCTATCACCGTTTATTTGTATTTTTAATTGTTTCTCATCAGGCATTGCATATTTAATATGAATCACACCATCATAATGCAATCGATAATGACTTAAACCGGAAGCAAGCATATAGGTAAGTCCATCATTCACCAGTGGTGGTGGGGAATGGTTCGTGTCATTGTCCAGTTTTTGATTTGACAGATACACTAAAAATACAGATGGGACAAATTTATAAAGCCTTTTCATTTGATAGGTCACATAACGTTTCGTGCAGACATCGTTTTCGTCTCGAGGCTCTTGCACATCAATAATACGATGATGATTGACTGAATAGCCCTCAGCGGTTAGTCTCGGGGCCATGTGATAGACACTTTGCACTTTGCGATCGACATAGCTTTTTGTAGCCACCTCTCGAGACTGT
Organism: Meconema thalassinum; assembly: GCA_946902985.2. Taxonomy (NCBI): domain Eukaryota; kingdom Metazoa; phylum Arthropoda; class Insecta; order Orthoptera; family Tettigoniidae; genus Meconema; species Meconema thalassinum. The sequence continues at coordinate 171,308,795 of OX336391.1, forward strand.
TTTGACAAAGAGGCGGCCGTGGCCATTGTTACAAGAGCTCGCCCAAACACGTCCATGGTGATAGACGGTAACTAACCTATCCTACTCACCGCTTGCCTATATACGAGGCACGTCCAGAAAGTAAACTCCGTTTGGTAATAAAATTAAATTGTGTACAGATACAGAAAAATTATTTAATGCACAACATTCTACACCTCTTAAACTACTTTTCCACATAACTGCCGAACTTTTGCAGGCATTTGTCATACCGTGGCACAAGTTTTTGGATACCTTCTTCATAGAAGTTTGCCGCCGACCCGTAAACGAGAGTGAAGACTCCCCTGTAAGATATCCTACTGTTTGGCCACCACTGTTAGGCAAATTGCGTATGTGGTCAGGAGAACTCCTAAACATACGCAGTTCTCCTGGTAAGCATCTCTATCATATTTTTCAAGATCATGTGAATCCAGATATGTCCTTTACAGCTTTCACGCAATTGTGTACCTCGTGTTGGAACCATCATCCCCATGCCTGTTTGGTCATATATAAACAGAGTTAACGATGTGAGGGACGTTATCGCTTGGGTTTTGATCATTTTATTTCCGTTTAAAAATACCCAGGGTTTGAAATTTTCTGTTAGTGTGTCTTTACCTTCACCATGGCGAACGCCATAGGTTACAAGAAACATGTTCAAATCATGCAGCGTATTATTGAGGCACGAAATACGATTCGACATAAATGTCGTGAATTACAACGTTTAAAAACGTCAATCCTTTACCCATGATAAAACATGCTCCATCATCGGTTGATCCCATGAGGTTCAAACCAAATGCTTCTGCTGCTGCTGCGGCAGCTGCTACCTCTCAAACCAAACCCTTAACAAGTTCCAAATTTACTCAAACAGATTCCACACGACAGGTAAAATCCTCCTCCTCCTCTAATGTTAGTGAACAAGAACATAAAGAAGAACAAGAAGAAGAAAATGAACACAGTGAAAGTAATAGCGAACCGTATTTAGTCCTGAAAGAAAGAAATCCTCACCCCTTCAACAGTTTCTAAAAACAAAACAAAAATCATCCCTCATAGCGGCAACACTGTCTTCCTCCACATCATCTCCGTTTTCGCAAGTCTTGGCAACCCCTCAAACAAAGCTCAACTCAAAAAAATTAATCAAACATTATGGGGCAACACTGGAACCGTATCTGACCCTTCTATTTATTGGAAAGGCAGATACCACGTATGGTGTTCGCTATGAGAATGATAGTTTTAAAATTGGGGATTCATCCATTAAATTTGCTCGTACGAAAGCCGTCATTAAAAAGATCAACTATAAATTAACACCAGGTCTGTTAAAGCTGCTATTCTCTCGCACCCCCTCTCTACAAGATTTTACGTCTGAGGACCTTGCTAAATATACATCCATTTTATTAGACACCAACGCTCACAAAACAAACTATAAATCCTCTCAGCAGCTCAATGCCAATATATACCAAAAATATAAAACCATCATTGCAAACATGTTTGGTAAGCAAAACCATCAATCTGCCTCTGGTGTAAGGTTTAAGAAATTAAAACCCTGCATAGATATAACCTTTTGTAATAATCCCAATCTTTTAGTAGAGCGCTTATACTTGCTTCATGCATCAAAACAAGGTGGTCACACTGGACATGAGGCAGAAATCGCCCACATTGAACAACTCCGAAATGCTAAAATTATCTTATAAGCCATCCCCCATCAAAGTGGGCATCGCTCATGAATTGCATAAACCAGCTCGACGCATTTATGAAGGCCGTCGTGTCATTTCCATTGGAATCGATGAACTTTGGCAGGCAGACTTGTTTGAGATGATACCTTATTCTATCGTTAACGACGGTGTACGTTATAGATGTCTATTCCAAAATGGCTTTTGTTCAACCAGTAAAAAATAAAACTGGTGTCTTAGTCACCAAGGCCTTTATTGAACAATCAGAACGTCAACCTCACTTGTTACAAACCAACCAGGGGAAAGAATTTTTCAACACGAATTTCTCCAGTTTTCTCAAATCTAAGGATATTCACCTTTACACCACCTATAGCAATCTCAAAGCTAGCATAGTTGAACACTTCAATCGAACATTAAAATGTTATATGTGGAAAGTGTTTACAATATATGGTTCCTATCGATGGATAGACTGGTTACCTCAACGTGTGTCACGATACAACAACACGATTCATTCCACTATTGGCATGAAACCACGTCTCGTCACCGAGAACCTACCCAGACCCAATAGACTGTTTAATCCTAGAAAAAGGGTTGACCCAAGGCGACATCGCCTTAAAATTGGGGATTTTGTTGGCATCAGTAAATATAGAAGTGTGTTTTCAAAATCGTACACTCCACAGTGGTCGACAGAAATTTATAAAATTTGTCAAGTCAAGCTAGGTCAACCAGTGACGTATCTCTTAGAAGATCAAAGCGGCCAACCCATCAAAGGACGATTCTATTATGAAGAAGTGAAAAAAACATTATATCCCAACGATTATCTCATTGAACGAGTAATTAAAGTCAAAGGTGCAAAATATTTTGTAAAGTGGTGAGGGTTCCCTTCCACGTTTAATTCATTGGTCAATAAACATTATTTTTTGTAATAAAACCCTGTTTATTTATTTAGTTATTTATTAAGAAAAATTTCCCTTTCCTAAAAGATGTATCACATTACCTTTCACTAATCCCACCCTTTTGTTTTTTACATGTGCAATGACCTCTTTTTTCAAACCCCTAACAATATTTTATCATAATGTTATGCACTCATGGTTTCAAACTTAGCCCTGCTTCATAAATCTATTATGCAGCAAGGCTATGACTTACTCAGTATAAAGCCACACTGTATAATGATACCTGTCTCTTACCTCTTTGCCTGCGGACCACGTAAAATGATAAGAGCACTTGTCTGTCTGCTAGCAGTGGACCGTCTGAAGCTTCCAATTCTCATTTCACAAAGCATGTCTCTGTGTGTGAGCACAGGCTGAGCCATGTCAAACAATAATAATAATAATGTATGTCTACCCCTTATTATTCCTATTTTCCAACGGGGTCGGGGATGAGATGCGATGAAAGTCGTTGTGGCGGATGGTTTTTTCGGCCGGTTGCCCTTTCCGACGCCAACCTCACGAGAGGAGTTAAAAATAATCAAAAATTCCAAAACAACAATTTTCAAAAACATTTTTTAAAATACCAACACACATTCTTAGCAAAGAGGATATCACCCCAACATCAAAAATACCTCATTTGTTAAAATCCGACCATCCATTCGCCAATTATCGCCAATGTTCGCGAGAAAGTAGGCTATCATTTTTTCCTCCTACACACTTGAAATTTGCTGTCTGCCTAGAGGGCCTGGGGACCTTTCTTTAACGTAAAAGAAACATTTCTTCTAAAATTCACCATTTCCCAAATAGCGCCAATCCAAAAAACAAACATTTTCATTTTTTAAAAATACCAACACACATTCTTAGCTAAGAGGACGTCACCCCTATGCCAACAATACCTCATTCATTAAAATCCGACCATCCGTTCGCCAATTATCTCCATGTTCGCGAGAAAGTAGGCTATCATATTTTCCCCTCCTACACACTTGAAACCTGCTGTTCGTCTAGAGGGCATAGCCACCTTTCGTTAACGTCAAACAAACGTTTTTCCAAAATTCACCGTTTCCAAAATAGGGCCATCCAAAAACAAAAATTATCAATTAAAAAAATACCAACACAAATTCTTAGCAAAGAGTAGGTCGCCCCAACGTCAAATACACCTCGTTCGTTAAAATCCGATCATGCGTTCGGGAGATATCGGCAAAGTTTATATGAAAGTGAGAGATAAAGTAGAAGTCCCCTTCTAGCACTACTACCGTAAGAAGTAACTGTTACTAATAATGGCGTCTTCATTACAGTTTCTTATTTTAAAAAGGAACTTCATTACCTTCTCGTTATCGTAAGAAGTGACTGTTACTTAAAACTGAATCATTATTACAGTTCGACGCCCAGCGTATTGGTGGACCGAAGTGATTGCAAAATTGAGATCAAACTGTCTGCGACTTCGACGCAATGCCCAGAGGACGAGATGCAGACAAGTGAATACCTCAGTCACAGCGGAGTATAAGTCAGCAAAGAATGTACTCGGCAAAGAAATTAAGAAGACTAAAGCTGATAAATGGTGGGCTTTGGCTGGGAAAGGGAAGATGATCCATGGGGACTGGGTTATAAGATTGTAATGAGGAAACTTGGTAAATTCTCAAACCCGAGCATGGACTCACAAACCATTAAAAAATGGTGGATACACTATTCCGCGACCATCCAGAGAGGACTGATTGTGACGAAGAAAGTGTACTGAATTATATCTCTCTCCACAGTAGAATAACTGAATACAGCTTTTAGCTCCCAGAGAAACAAGAAGGATCCAGGACCAGATGATATACTGTGCCCGTTTGACGAGAATTTCTGGGAGCCATAGACTTTAAATGAACCTTCCGAAACCCCCATCTCCCAGGAAGACATATAGGACGGGAAGGAATGCATTCTTGGACTGGGAAAGCACTAAAGAAACTGTACTCGGGGGTGTCGGGTGAAATGAGAGGTGAAACAACCAGTCCAGAGGAATACAAACTCAAAACTACAATAAAGAGGCAAGGCTTATATTTAAATCGCACTCAGTTTATTCAAAAACGTGGCAGACCCCTAACTACTTCAGAGAGGTGGAAACGGCTAGTCTGTGCTAAACAATGGTGGTAATAAATTAACTCGTCTCCGTGTGAATATCCTAATAACTTAAGCCTCTCGAAGTCCTCCGCAAAGATGAAAAATCAAAGAATGCAATCTAAGAGAATGACACGTAGTTTTTCCCTACACAATTACTTCGGAGATTCAATAATAATTATAATACAAGCATGACTCTGCAGCAATGAAAGTTATTTATTTGTTTACAATTTAAGATATTCGTTACATTTACAGCACAATAAGTTTAAAGCTACGCTATGATGGAGTCATCTCAACATTTAACGTTATAATCATTTAATCTAATACCTTCCGTACGATATTAGTAACAATGACACCGGGTGAGTTAGCCGAGGTCGTTGCAGCATGAGTGTTGGCAGTCGCTCACATCCGGGAGGCGAGGAGGTTCGAATCCCCCCGCCGGCAACCTTGAAGATGGTCTTCTGTGGTTTCCCATCTTCCTTCCAGGCGAATGCCGGGGTTGGTCCCTAACTATAGGCCACAGCCGCTACCTTCCAACTCCTCGACCCTCCCATCCAACATTCCTCCCCAACGGTACTTGTAGCTCACCCATTGGGTGTCCGTCTCGAAGCAGCTACAAAACTGGAGAGCCGAACATGTCCTCGGACACTCCCGGCACTAAAAGCCATACGCTAAAAAAAAGTAACAATGATGTAAACGAGAACGTTTCATCCAAAATGTATTTCCAAGCAAAATCTATGCACATTCTGAACCTAACAGAACGCATGAAAATCTATTCTAATTTACAACACAAATAAGTAACATGTAACCCTTTTAATACTGCGCAATGTGCGCCACTGTTCCTGCCTACCTACATCGCAGCTTCACTGTTTGTGAAGTTGGTTCATGATTTGTGTGGGGAGAGAAAAATGTAGGTCGGCGACTGCATGAGTAAAACATGTCTAATGTCGCATTATCAGGTTAGCTACCGTGTTTAAACACGTAACCAACTGATTGTCGTCTCACAATAAGAATAGCTATATTTGTATCTAAATGTATCGAAGAACAATTCTAACTACTGGTCATCAAGGATTCTTTAATTTATTGGTTTATTTACGTTTTATTAGACTTCCTAATTCTTTGTTTATGTTCATTATTAAATAGAAAATCCTGATATTTGATTATTACTTTCTTATTTATCAGATTAGTTCAGTCCTATCAGCTTCATTGTATTGTTTAGTGACCATGTTAACTTCGAAAAGTGTAAAAAAAATGGTGTAAAAGCATCCAATATCAAACTCATCATTGGAAGAAAAATCAATTCCAAACTTCAGCTAGCTCCTCTGTGTGCTGATAAATACCACTGATCCATTGATCATCTGCTGCAATAACGAGACAAAAGTCGTTCACGTTATCAGCTCATATAGTACCAAAACTTGTACTGGACAACTAAGGGTAATCAAATCCTACCACTGTAGTGCATTCTAACATAACAAGGGTTTTACTAAATTTGTACAGTTCCAGCTTGTGGACAAGATTTTTATTCTGCTGTAATGACAGCTGTGCATTCTGAACATATAGAAAGTGTGCATTATGTGTGCATCTATCAGACATCTACAGTCTGGGAAAACTTGTATAAATAAATCAGGGTCTTTCATTTACAGTCCTAAAATGACCCTCACTTCGAACTCAAGATAGCCTGCTCGGCTCATCTTACAAATATACTGTTCATGGATTGTATCATAGTCGTCTGAATGTCGAATTTTATAAAGTTACACTCCCTCTTCTTCACATATCGTAAACAGGTTTTATGAGTATTGGCTAGTGTTCACATCACTCACAGCCTTCTAAATAATATCTGAAGAAAAGGGTGCACTGTAGTCGCGTTTACAAGAGGTCAATAATAAAAAAATGTGACATTGGCTTGTTTCACGGCCAACAGGTGATTGCTGGGTTTACTGTTCCAGTAAGGATGCAGTTATTCAGACATGATTATGTTACAAAAATACCTACACGTTAGAGAGTGTGGGTTCGATGCACTGTCGAACTAGCAAATGTTTATTTACAAAAATGTTGGCAAAAGCGTTTGTCCCAAGTTGCAAATGATACGACAAAGATTGTGGTTACCTCACCACAAGGAAAACATGTTAATTAAAGGCCCTACCTAAGAATGTGCGGCGTAAGGTCTTACTAAAACTAATCCCCATAACGAGATCGTACATAAAAAAGGTGTTTCGGCTTCTAGCCAGACTTACATGTGTGCTTCACATTTCCTTCGTGAAATGACTTGCCTGGTTTAGGTTGCAAGTAAGGCATGGTGGTAAGATGCCCAGGATACTCGTTCCTTCTTTCATAGTATTATTTTGCCATCACTGAACCCCGCCATCATGAGGTTTTTATTCCATTTCCAACTCCATCATAGTGGGAATAATTAGCATTTCTTCAGCATGTGGTAAGTGTGTAATCAAGGCCATTATGATGCCGTATTTGTAGGTTTGCACTGAATCTAATGTTAAATTATAAGTTGCAATTTCTCACTCAAGCTACACTTTCACAGTGGGTAAGCAATAATGGCCATGGAATTTCCTCCGCTCACAGATTTTAGTTTTAGCTGCCTTTGCTACGATACTCACTCAAAACTAGGTGAATTAAATCACACGTGATTCGTTCATTGACATGTTGCACTGTACCTTTATCTGGTAATATCGTAACACTTTTAGCTACACTTTGGAAAAACGTGCTAGGCGGCGTGTTCGATGTCCGCTTGGACAAAAATACTATAATACCACAAATATTCAGAATTTGCCTTCACGAATAATTTCACATTCACTCAGCTGCCTTGTTGCGCGCTAAAGCACATCACTGTTCGTCGGATTAAGTTTACTTCACTAGATATTCATCGATTTTGACGATCATAATTTTTTACGTTATGTCAGGACCATGCCTGCAGGAAGAGTGGTATGTTATGTCATGACCATGCTTGCAGTAAGAGTGGTGGTTATCAAGATGCCGGATGCCCTATCTAGCTATCAGTCAAATGTGCGACTGTGAAATGTCTATGGCATTCTCTGCGGGTTTAACATGTATGTTTCCTTCACATTATAAATCAAATCTTCCTCCGGTGCATCGAAAATATGTACAATAATGGTTAATAATACAATCCCATGAAATACAAAAATTATATACATCAGCGGCGCGGCAACTCATACTAAATCAAATGAGCGCTACTCGTGCCTTCTCCTTGGAAGTCTTCGCTTCTCTCAAGGATGGTAAATTCCTCATGAGCCATAAAGGTCACATGGCAGATGTGATTTCGGGCTCAATACCTGCAGAAGAGCTAAAGATAATATCAGAACTTTGTTGAGAACTGTTGTTGAATATGTACAATCATTGCCTGCAAGCGGGTGTTTTTAATGCCCGATGGAAAATGGCTTGATTGGTTTTGATCAGCAAAGGAAGGTCTGGTTGTTTTAGACCTTTACGTATGTTGCACACACCTGGCAAAGGCCTAGAGAAAATTCTGCAGCCAAGAATTCTCTCAGCATTTCAGATAGCAGGGGATTTATCTGTTCATCAGCATGGATTTCGGAGAGGTCATTCGACTATTGGTGCAATATGAGAGGTGGTGAACACAGTAGAAAGAGCGCAAACGGGCAATCAGAATTCTCATAAAGTGACACTTCTTGTGAAACTGGATGTAAAGATTGCTTTTAATTCGGCAAGTTGGAATGACATGTTGGAAGCTCTTGAACAGACTTTCAAAGTACCACAGTATCTTATGCGCATAATGATAGACTACGTCAGGGAGCGCACTCGGCTGTATGATGCGGAAGATGGACAAAGGGCAAAAGGACTGTCGGCTGGAGCAGCGCAGGGATCGATCCTTGGTCCAGATCTCTGGCACAACGTGTATGATGGCTTGTTACGTCTGGAGATGCCAGAGGATACGAATCTAGTGGGCTACGCTTATGATGTGGCTGCCTAGATAGTGGCCCGCAATGTTGAGATGGCTCAAATCAAATTGAACCAGGTGATGCGGCACATAAAAAAACTGGATGACGAGTCACAGTGTAACACTAGCAGAACATAAAACGGAGATAGTTCTTCTGACAAGGAATAGGATTGAGACTCTTGTACCAATGACTGTTGGAGATACAGTGATTGAAACATATACGAGTACAAAATATTTAGGAGTGACACTTGACTCCAAGCTCATATTCGGGAACCATATTCAGAGAGCGACAATAAGGCAGTAAAATACATGACAGCACTTATTGTTAGTAGGCTGATGGGCAATATTAACGGCCCAAAATCAGGTAAAAGACGCCTCCTCAAGATGACGGTTCAGTCAGTACTCCTCTATGACTCTGAAGGTTGGGCCGAATACTTGTGGTACGCATGGTATCGGAGAAGGATAGCGACTGTGCAACGGAGAGCAGCTTTACGTATTGCACGTTCAATACCGCACGGTTTCTGAACCTGCCATCCTCACGGTGTCAGCAATAGCCCCAATAGATCTACTTGCATTGGAGTGACAAGAAATGTGGCGTACCCAAGGAGAGCTGGGAAAGAAATGTGCGAAGAAGCGTGCCATTAATCAACGGATGAGGCGATGGCAACTCAGATGGGAAAGTGACCCTCGTGGTAAATGGACCAAGCGACTGAGACCACGCCTGGATATCTGGGTCGAAAGTGTCCATGGTGATGTCAATTATTACCTCACACAAATTCTAACAGGACAGGGATATTTCCGGAAATTCCTACTTAGAGTAGGCGGAGCGCGTGGTGCAACATGCATATATTGTGACGATTGTACTTCACACCTTCTTCGTGTGCGGGCATTGGATGATAAAGAGAGAATATGTGGAAACTGAATTGGGAGAACTGACACCAGATAATATTATTGCTGTGATGTTACGGAACCATCAATCATGGGATAAGGTAGCAGTGTATGTGGAGGATGTTCTATGCCAGAAGAAAAGTGGTATCTGGAAGCCCTTAAATAGAAATGAAGAAAGAGGAAGTCTGAAAAGCTAACTAAGCGCGACATCACCCTGAAGTAATGCGAGAGCGGTTCCGGGGTGATGATCGCATCGTGGGAAAAGGGATGTGGTTTTTAGTGGGAAAGAATCCCCCACTACTGTGGAGTGCGGACCCTTCACAAGTGTCTTTTGAAGATTTTCCACAATCTCTCGTAAAAAAAGAACTTATTTTAAAAAGTTACTTCATTACCTTCTCGTTACCGTTAGAAGTAACTATTACGAATAAAGGCGTCAACGTTACAACAACTTATTTTAAAATGTAACTTCATTACCTTCTCGTTACCGTAAGAAGTTACTCTTACTAATAATGGCGTCACCGTTACAGTTCCTTATTTTAAAAAGTAACTTCATAACCTTCTCGTTACCGTAAGAAGTAACTGTTACTAATAACGGCATCCCCAATACAGTTCCTTAGTAGGGGGGTAGTAGGGGTTCTAAATAGTGACACTTGATGCTCGGCTACGCTGAATTCTCATGTATATTTCATGAAACCATGTGCATGCGACATGTTGTTGGACTCGAGCCGACGCGCTCTTTCCTATGGACCACTCGTTATATTTTTCATTTTTTGGAAACTTTTTGTTTTTGAAAGTAGGCGATAGTTTGAAAACCAAACATGATAGAACGTTGTGCCAAGGGTTTGAAGGAGTGGTCTTTATGTCCTTTATTTTTTATAATAATACTTTTTTATTTTTGATGTTTTTTTGAAAACAGTCCAATTTTGAAATTCCTATGTTTTGGAAACTAGGAAGTTTACAATTTTTTTTTTGACAAATTCGAATGGTCCCTACCCATTCTACCCCCAAAATATATTTCAAGTCTCCAGGATAAAAATTATGTTTTCATAGTACAGTAGTGTCAATTGGCGAGTTTTGCGGCACTTAGGAATTTGTGAGCCCCTGGCGGCCTTGGGAGGGAAGGAGTAATGCTAGGAGGGCGAGCTTGGATTCGTTTTTTTTGTCTCGTTGTGCTCTTTACGGGAATGTAGGTGTTGAAAACCTGAAATACTGGAAAAATATTTTTTTGGGGTGAAACCGTGATTTTAGACTTTTTGTTATATCTCGCGAACCAAGGACACGGGGTGACGTCCTCTTTGCTATGGACCCTGTATTATATATTTTTTAAAAAATTAGAAAATTTTTGTTTTTGGAAGTAGGCGATAGTTTGAAAACCAAACATGATAGAACGTTGTGCCATAGTTGAATCGAATGGTCCCTATGAACTTTATTTTTTATAATAAAACTTTTTATTTTTTGTGTTTTTTGGAAAACAGTCCATTTTTGAAATTCTTATAATTTGGAAACTAGGAAGTTTACGAAAAAGTTTGTTTGACGTAAATGAAAGGTTCGTACCTCGTCTAAACTTGTAATCAATTTTATGTCTCTAGGACAAAAACTATGCATTTTAAAACTTTTTTAAATTTTAAAATAAAAGTGTGTTTGTAGACAGAGAGAGACGATACCGTAGGGCATGAGTTACATCGAGGCTATGACTGGCCATGGTGAATACAGGAAATGGCTATTTCGACGGGGCGATGTATGGCAGAACGAGGGGTCGCTTTTCGTTATTTTCCAATGACGAACAAATAAAAGGTGAATATTTCGAAAAAATCCCTTATGGTGATCTTTAAACATGTTAGTAAACACCCGCCAGTAACCTGACAAAATTCATAATGGTATCAGACGAATAAAAAAGCAAGGCTTTTATAGTCGACAACAACATAACTTGCTCTTTTTTGTATGTCTGACTGGCAGCCAGAACGGAAAAAACAGAATATCTGCTCGAGAGGCCTGCTTGGAGCCTGACTAGCCGGCTAAGAGAATGGAATGTGGGTGAGATATGACAACATTGCTGACAGGTGATAAAAGGTTGGAACAATGTGGCAACTCTGTAATGGAGATATTATTTCACATCCTGTCAGCCAGTCTCCAAGCAGAAGCGGGTGAGAGGGGAGAGGAAAAAACCTCTTCACTACAGGAAATCACGTGACCACTGCAAAGCGGTGAGGGTCGAGGGGGCGGGGCCAGAGGGCCAGGGAGAGGTGAGGGGAGGAGTGGAGAACCCATGACAGCCAATAGCTGAACGAGTTGTATGTCAACATGGAGTGAAGGAGTGAGCCACAGATGTCGAGAGAGAAAGAGAAACATGTATGGACATGTACGAAGCGCGGAGCGATGTACACAGGGCCCTTGTACAACATAATTCAATAAATAAATAAATAAATAAATAAATAAAATAGTGCACAGGTTCACACAACATGTACTTTATTGATCCAAGAATTAAACGTAGAGTTAAATCCTAACCATTTTACATTTAGTTTATTTCCTTTTTGTTTCAACACTTTTTCTACAAGGTAATGTTTAGAAAAAGCTGTTTTCTGAAGCTCATGGGGATAAAATCTACCTATTATGGATTGATGGTTGAGGTCCTGGAGTAAATAGGTGACTGTACTGTCCAAGGTGATTTGACGAATTCTAAATAGTTCAGTCCCCCACTGAGGTGTGTAGCCCTTATTGAAGGCAGACTTAAATTTGCTCACACGAACAAAATCCCCTATTTTCGGTCGGTGACGTTTAAGGTCTGCTTATGGGGTTAAACAGTTTATCAAGTCGCTGAATATATTTGGTCACGAGGCGTGGCTTCGTCCCAATCGTTCTATGTGTGGTGTCATTGTAACGTGACACTAGCTCTGGTAACATGTCCAACCAGCAATAAGTGCCCTTAGCAGTAAATGCTTTCCACATATGCGTTTTCAATATTCGGTTGAACCGCTCGACCACGCTGGCTTTGAGATTGCTGTACGTGGTGTAATGGTGAATATCCTTAGATTGGAGAAAACTGGAGAATCCTTGTTAAAAATTATTTTCCCTGGTCAGTTTGTAGCAACTGAGGTTTACGTTTGGATTGTTGAATAATATGTTGAATTGCTTTGGTGACTAGTGGACCAGACTTGCGACGCACAGGTTCGACAAACGCCATTTGGAATACACATCATTGACGGTCGACATATAGCGTACACTGTTGTTAACGCTAACATAGGGTATCATCTCAACCAAGTCAGCTTGCCAAAGTTCATCCTCACCTCATTAAATCACCTTGAGTCGCGGATAGTGACGCCTAGCTGGGCGATGCAACTCGTGAGCAATGCCCATTTTAATGGGTGAGGGCTTAAACAATAATTTTGGCATTTCGAAGTTCTTGTTCAATTTCTTGAATTTCCCAATCGTGACCAGTATGGCCGGCTTGACGTGAAGCATGCAACAACTCTAGCCACTGGACAAGCTTATTGGGATTATGCCATTAGGTAACATCCACAAGGGGTATTAATGGTTTAAAAGTCACTCCTGAAGCGGACACTTTACGACGACCACTTTGACTGGTGGGAAATATTTTGCAATGATGGTTTTATATTTTTGAGATATATTGGCATTCACTTGTTGAGTGGGATCATACTGTCTTTTGTGTGCATGGGTGTCCAATAAAATGGATTGATATTTGCCAAGATCCTCTGGCGTATATTCATGGGAAGAGGGAGTCCGAGAGAATAGAAGCTTTAACAGTCCTGGTGTTAATTTATAGTTGATCTTTTTAATGACAGCTTTAGTACGAGCAAATTTAATCGATGTATCACCAATTTTAAAACTATCATCCTCATAGCGAACACCAAACGTGGTATCTGTGTTTCCAATAAATAGATTGGTGAAATAGGGTTCCAGTGTTGATCCATAATATTTTATTAAAATGTTTTTCAGTTGAGATTTATGTTGAGGGGTTGCCAAGAGTTGTGAAAACGGAGACGATCTGGAAGGACGAGGTGTTTCGACCTTGACCAAGGATTTATTTTTTCTTACAAACTCTGCAAGGGGTGAGTATTTTATTTTGAGGCGTAAACACTTGTTCCTCGTCATCCTCAACTTCGTTAACACCAGTCAAATCTTCCTGTTCCTCTTCCTCAGGGTCCTCGTGCAGCGTCTGAGTGGCTAGTGAAACGGTGGGTAGCGTTTCAGATGGCCTGAAAGAGGGTTTCAAGATGGCTTTTAGCGGAGGTATTAAATGTTGTTGAATAAACAAAGCATGATCCGCACGTGATCGTTTCAATTGACGAAACTTTTGGCGAATAGTATTTTTTGCTCTAATAATATTATTTTTCAATTGACCCTCTGCTAACGCCATGGCGTCTTGACTAATGACTTGAGAGGGAATGAGACAGTGCCTTAAATAGCAATACAATGATCAAACCCTAAGCAATACCGTCCTTGTTGAGTTCACTTTGTTTGTCAATGACCAAACAGGCATGACGTTGAGTGTTCCAGCATTTGGCACACAATTCAGTAAACATTTGAAAGGTCATATCCGGATTTACATGTTCATTATAACTGTGGCGACTATTCCTCTCGTCTTGGAGAAATAAAACAATGACATTGGCATTGTCACGAATCAACTGTTTGGACATTATAGAATACGTTTGTCCAAGGTAGATGCAATCGATATCTTTGTGTCGACCCATGCTGAAATAGCTTTGAATGATGCCTTGACGTTCAGTGGATACATCATCGAAAATCATGAGTGAATCAGGCTATACCTCATCCGGTGAAATAACATTTTCTTGCGTGGAAAATGTAAAATAACCCATATTCTCATTGTGTAATCCAGACATGACTTGATTCAGAAACACGTAGAGGGGTTGGTGGAGAGATTTTGCAAAAATATAAATATTTTGAAAACGCAGACCACTGGGCGCTGTGATGAGGGTTAGCAAAAGATTGGTCTTTCCACAGCCGGAAGGCCCCACAATGATGCAGCGAATGGAAGACGGAAACAGTGAACCATGGCGTTGTAGAAAGTAGCTTGTAGTTTAACGTGACCGTTAATCTCGAGATCATGAGCCACGGGACCTCCATTTTACGTGGAATCCCAACCACAGGACATGGCATTTCACTTCGAAAATCTCACATGCATTGACCGGGAATCGAACCCGGACCGCCTTGGTGAGAGGCATACAGCTAGACCGCTGAGCCACCACGCCCTTCCATGGCGTTGTTCACGTGATGTGGGACAGAAATGGGAAACCATGTCCCCCACGGGGAATGAATCTTGCTGCTTAATAATCTTCATTTCAACTAAGGCTTAGCCAGGCTAGCAGGCTGTCTATATACATGGCACCGAGACTTGTCGTAGAAACAGTAGACTCGTACTAGAGGTTGACGATGGATGTCTTTGGACGTGCGTTGATGGCCAAATCTAGGTCTGTTCCCATACATGATCCTAAACAAGAAACAGATCCTGCTAATAAACACTATGTGGATAGGTCTGTTGTGCCACACACAAAACAGGGAGATTATGACTTTAAGGAAAAGCGGTTAACAAAGTAAAACATCCTCAAGTGTCTATATACTTTACTACAAAAAGTATGTGGATAACAAAGTGTATGAGTTTTATGACAAAGTGCCCCAGCTTACAGTGAATGGCTATAGCGCTAATCACCATCGGATTATTCACGTGGATGACCCGCAAGACGAAGACGATGTCTGTACCAAGCGTTACGTTACCTATGAAATGAAAAGGCTTTATAAATTTATCCCATCTGTATTTTTTAGTGTATCTGACAAATAAACAAGAAGTTCCGTGACGATATAAAGAGCCTACTTTTCTTAAAATTATGATTCATGCCAATGATTAATCTACAGTAAATGAACCTATCTAGAATAATAACGAAATTAAGTTGGTAATATCGAAATGTCTAATTAGTTCGAAATATATCTGGTATAATGTAGCCTAATAAAGCACTACAGTTGGCAGCCCAGGTGACTGAATACAGTATATTCTTAGTTCCTTCACTTAAGGTACAGAATACATAATTTGGTTGAATTCCAATGGACGTTACATGCAGTCAGACATTGGATTTATCAGCACGTGTAAGAAGTATGTTGGCAACAATGTCATGCGTGTGCTGGTCAGAAATAATCTTAAATATTATGATATCTTGTTGTGCCAATTTTGGATGAAATCCATTTGTTAGTATAGAAGTTACATGTATTTTAAAATTGGACCCATCAGCAGCCATAGAATCATGTTGGCAGCACTGACTTATATTAATTACTCCAAGTTAATCTAGAATGGCAGGTACTATACGTGTGCAAAGTATAGAGCTGTTGGCTTGCATACTTTCTAATATATTGATATTAGGGTAAAAATATAGACAGCATTTATTAACAATTGGTAGCCCTGATTGCTCTTAAGAATACTTATAGTCATATCTGTTATGTTACACATAGCACATACGAAATTTGGTTGAAATCCAACAGATAGTATAGAAGTTACATGTATTAAAAATTGGTCCTATCAGCAGGCTTAGAATCATGTTGGTAGAACTGACGTATATAAGCTACTCCAAATTAATATAAAATGTCAGGTACTATTACGTGAGCATAGTTTAAAGCTGTCGGCTTGCATACTTTCTGATATATTTGTATTTGGATAAAGAAAATAGAGAGAGAGCATTTATTAACAGTTGGCAGCCCTGGTGGATCTTAGGAATGCGCCCAGTCGTGTCTGTTTATGTACACATATTACATACAAAATTTGTTTGAAATCCAATTGACAGTGTAGAAGTTATATACATTAAAAATTGGACTTATCTGAAGGCTTAAGGTTATTTTGGCAACACTGTCATGAATGGCCTCCTGGACATTAAACTGAAATAGTATTAGCTACAAGTGTGCCAATTTGGGAATAGCCCCGATGCATACCTTTCGAAATATCCAACATGAAGCTCAAATTTCTAGTGCGTTTTTTCAGCAGTTGGTAGCACTGATATAATTTTCAAATATGGGCATGAGGTATTCCAGTATACATCTTTACTCATACTAAATTTGGTTTTGATTGCTGCAGCCGTTTAGGAGTTGATAGGGGGTGGGGACACACACATAGCCAGACAGACAGAAGGACAGACAGACAGACAGACAGACAGACACACATTTCCCCGGATCGATCTCATAAGTCTACTTTTTTCCTCATTTTCGCAAAATGTGAAAAGTAGGCTAAAAACCTGTGAATGACAGAAACCATTTACCGCTAGTCCATAACCAGCACCTGACCTATGTGCTTGCTTCGGGTTTAAACCACTATCGATTACACTATGATGGAACCATTCACATGAAATACGTGATGCCTGATCAGAACCATTTACCAAAAGAGATAAATGGACATAGGATGTTGGTCCATAACCATGAAATGGTCAATGCAGGAGACGAATTATCCTTTCATCTCATGTTGGCATGGGATGAAAAGCAAGCGGGAAAAACCATAAACGATTTCCCACTTAATGTGGAATTGGAATATACAGCCATGAAATAACAACCTGACGTTAGTTGTGACTTAAACTTTCTTGTAAAAGGTTGTTGGTCATCATCATCATGGAGAAACAAAGGTATGTGGTGAGAAAGACTAAAAAGACTAAAAATAAGACCCTGTCCTTCTCAAAGCCTGGGCTTAAGACATTCGTGCGAAAGAAAAAAATAAAAAATAATGTATTGACCATAAAGAAAGCCCTTCGAGCGGCACAGAAACGTGTTATTCCAAAACGTCAACGACAGGGTTCAAAACAAGGGCGAGTGATTCCCGTCCCCAAACGAGCGGGATTTTTACCTGCATTAATTGCCGGTCTGGATGCTCTGGGTTCACTTTTGGCCGGTGCCAGTGCAGAGGCGAAAACCATTAAAGCCGCGCAGCAGGGCAAGCAACAACTAAAAGAATGTCAGCGACATAATGAAACGATGGAAGCGATTGCTATGGGGGCTAGAAAAACCAATTTAAAAATAGTCTTTTATCAACAAGGATTTGGGATATCACCATTTCGAAATATTAAAACAAAATAACCTCAGCCATAGAAAGACATGCCCTGACGCATCATCAAGTAGAAAGCTATGCTAAACAACTAAAGCTTTCTCATTTTCGAGGTGTGTTTATGCGAAAGCAATTACCTCTACCACCCTGGAAACAGGAATGTGCTGTTGTCAATTTGGATGATCACCGTGGACCAGGAACGCATTATGTAGCTTATGTCAAAGCGGGATCAAACGTATGGTACATTGACAGTTTTGGAAACAGGATCAAGATATATTATAATGTGAAACGTGAGCAAACGTTTAACAGTCAACAGTGTGGACGTTTGTGTTTAATTTTTATATATAAGGCACAGCATAAGCAAAAACGTCCACAGTATGTCGGCAGAAAGTAAAACGTTTACACTGCATGAACGTGGACCTGAAGTCAGCCTAGACTTTTACCCGCCTATCGAATTGAGTGAAAGAATTTATGGTTTAGGACTTGTTTCACTTGAAACTTACAATCGAATTTACAACATTCGTAAAAATGTGAACAACAAGTTTTACTATGATGATTCTGTGCTCACCCTGAAATCTGGTGGATACACGATAGATGACATTTATGAACACATTTATGTGGTGTTGATCAATGAATATGGTTTAAAGTAATTTCTCGATGGAACGCGCAAGTTTGAACTTGTAGGAAGTACCAACACTCATCGCTGCAGTATTTTCTCTACATTCAACATTGACTTTAAAACACACCCCGATTCCATTGGTCCATTACTAGGATTTAAACCACGCGTGTTGGAGCCCAACAAAAAACATGAATCAGACCATGAAGTGAAATTGATTGAGGACCATCATGTGTCGGTGACGTGTAATATTATTAGCCAAGTGTACACCAATCAAGAACCATCGCATTCGCTTTATGACTTTATTGTAACATCGCCCAATGGCTATATTATTTGTGAAAACCCTCCAGTGGTGCTTTTTCATTCTGTGGCTGTCGATGGTATTAGTAATATAACTTTAAGACTGATCAATAGAGATCAACAACTATTTCAACTAGATTCTACCACACCGGTGACTTACAAGATGGTGTAAAAGCTAGTATGAAGTTTGTGTATAACGCAAGAACACCGTCTAGGAATGGTGTTAGTTGTTCGCCACGTGAATACACGTTAAAATCTAAGGACAAGCAGATTTTACAGCATTTGGGTTACCACGTCAGCCCCCCATGATGAATTCTATCCTAGAGGTAGAGAACCACATCGAGGAACAACCAGGGGTGGTAAGAATTGATCTCCTTTCCTATCAAGCTCAAACACCTGGACTCAATAACAATGATGAAATTCAATTTGTTATCAACAACCAAGATATTTACACCCTACCGCATGAAAGTGTCATTCAGATTGAAGGTCGGCTCACCAAAGCCGATGGCTCTACACCCACCACATCTACTGTAAATTAGCCAACCATGCTTTTGCCTTTCTGTTTTCTGAAGTGCGTTACGTGATTAACGATATCGTGGTGGATAACACTCGAAATGTGGATATTTCCAGTGTCATGAAACTATACCCCTTTTATAGTGAGGAAGAAGGTAAAACACTTTGCATGGCGGGTTGGTGCCCTGACTCGACCAATGACTGGATCGTACACACCGATGGGACATGTACTGGATATTTACCTCTTAAACTGATTTTAGGCTTTGCCGAAGATCACCAGCGCATTATGGTCAACGCAAGGCAAGTGCTTTATTTGGTGAGGGACAGGAGTGATAATAATGCACTGGAGCCGACAATGCCCCCATAGATTCAAAAATTCAACTACAACGCTTGCTATGGAAAGTGCCCCATGTGACCCTTGACGATAACAAAAAACTGGACATCCTCAAGATGGTAAAGAGATATATGCCTCTACCTATGGAATTTAGAAGCTGGGCACTCCATGAGTACCCGCTATTGCCCACCACCAACACACGCAGTTGGTCTGTAAAAACAGCCCGCTATACAGAGAGACCTCTCTACATCATCGCGGGTTTTCAAAAGAAACGCAAGTATCAACAAACCAAAGATGCCACGCAATTTGATCACCTGCAATTGAGAAATGCACGTCTTTTCCTCAACGGAGCTGTGTTTCCCCTCGAAGGACTGGATTTGGATTTTTCAAAAAATAAGTTTGGTCCCCTGTACGAATTGTTTTCTAAATATCGATGGTCGTATTATCAAAAAGAGAACAGCACCATGCTGCTACCCCAAGCGTTTAAGGCAAGGGCGCCACTGATTGTCTTTGACTGTTCTTACCTGGAAGAGTCTGTCAAGCCATCCAATATTGACATTCGACTAGATTTTGTAACTCATGATAATGTACCAGCCAATTCGACGGCCTACTGTTTGATACTTCATCACAAACAAGTTAACTGTTATCCACTGTCCAACCAAGTGACGAGTTTATAAATAACTAGCAGTAGTACCCGGCTTCGCCCGGTGGAATGATGATAATGCCTCAAAGTCTCCTTAGAAATATAATGGACTTAAAATCTAGGTCATTTGTCCCCAAAGACAACGAGGGCGTAATATCTAGGTCATTTGCCCTTTTGATAAGGATGATAACGAAAACTACTGTTGAATTGACACGTCAAACTTACAAACTACCGTAATAGAAATACATATTTCAAAATTCACAGGCGAGGAAGACATATTGTGTGTGGTGATTAATGGTGTAATGGGCGTAACATCTAGGTCATTTGCCCTTATGATGAGGATGATAAACTACTACCGTTTTTAGCCTATTTTCAATTTTGAAAAAATAGGCCTATGAGATCACCTTTTGTCCGTGTGTGTGTGTGTGTGTGTGTGTGTGAGGTGTGTGTGTGTGTCCCGCTAATAAATTCTAAACGGCTGGAGCGATTTCAATGAAACTCGGTAAGTTCATAGCACTAATCCGGGCGACCCCGACCGTGCCCCTCAAATTTTGTTATGTCTCACCAATCCAACATGGCGGCTGTGCGAAATATTTCACCAGCATTCAATATCTCCGAAACTATTACCGATATCACCCTAGAATATTTTACGGTGATAAAGGGAACTACTAGAAGTTCACCTATGTGACTCTTGAAAAACTGGAAACTACAAAACCAACATGGCGGCCAGGCGAAGTTGCGATGTTTAAATAGACGTTTCTAGGGATTTAACCAACCAAACGCAATAAAACGTGGTACAGTATATGTTTATTCACAATGTAATGCACCGACATCTAACTTCGTTCAATTGTTTACATAACCACAAAATGGCGGCTGTGCAAAATATTTCACCGGCATTCTATATCTCTGAAACTATTCGCGGTATCACCCTGAAATTTTGTACGGAGATAAAGGGCACTTCTGGAAGTTCATCTATAAGACTTTCAAAAACCGGTTAACTACAAAACGAACATGGCGGCCAAGCAAATTTGAAAATTTCAATAGACTTTTCTCGCGATTTAATGTTCCAAACGCAATGAAACTTGGTACAGGAAATGTCTATACACATTGTAATACAGTGGTATCTAATCTATTTCAATTGTTTATATAACCTCAAGATGGCGGCTGTGCAAATTTTAAAATTAAGTTTTTATTTCTTGTGTCGTAATCATGCGATCCAAGTGAAAGTTTGGATAATGAACCTACGCAATAATTTTCCTTGATTGGTACAAGACTCCATGGCTTATACATTTAACAATCCAACATGGCGACCATCCGAAATACGTAGACGGCTCTGATTATCTACTAATCTATTATAGCAATCAAACTGAATATTTTTATGTTCATAGCGGCTATGATCATAAGTTCACCTATAGGACTTTCAATTACCTGGTGATCACAAATCCAACATGGCGGCGACGCGAAATATAAATATTCACAAGGACGTTTCTCGCAATTTAGCCATCCGAGTGCAGTGAAACTAGGTACAGTAAATCCTTAGACGAATGTTAATCCACTGGCATCTAATTTTTTCAATTGTTTCCATAACCAAAAGATGGCAGCTGTGTGAAATTTTAAAATCTCTTTGTTACTTCTTGTGTCCTAATCATGCGATTGAAGTTTGAATGCTACACGTACACAATAATCTTCATGTAACAGTACATAACTCTAGGACCTACATATATAAAGTCCAACATGGTGACCATCCGAAATATTTAGTCAGTTCTCAATATCTACGAATCAGACTGAAATTTTGTATGTTGATAGTAGCAATTAACATAAGTAGGATATATGAAAATAGGCTGTATAGTTCTTCACGGAACTACTTGTTTAGCGTATGGCTTTTAGTGCCGGGAGTGTCCGAGGACATGTTCGGCTCGCCAGTTTTTGTAGCTGCTTCGAGACCGTCACCCAATGGGTGAGCTACAAGTCCCGTGGGGAAGGAAAGTGGGAATGGAAGGTCGGGGAGTTGGAAGGTAGCGGCTGTGGCCTATAGTTAGGGACCAATCCCGGCATTTGCCTGGAAGGAAGATGGGAAACCACAGAAGACCATCTTCAAGGTTGCCGGCGGGGGGATTCGAACCTCCTCGCCTCCCGGATGTGAGCGACTGCCAGCAGTCATGCCGTAACGACCACGGCTAACTCACCCGGTACTACTACCGGTATTGAATTGACACTCAACTTATAATGTACACAATGTACTGTAATGAAATAAATATTTAAAAAATCACAGTTGAGAAAGACTTTATGCGGCGGTAATTAGTGGTATGATGCGCGTAACATCTAGCCTTTTGCACTTATGATGATAATAATAAGGTAATGAAAAAATGACTACTACATGGTGTAATTTTAAAACTGATGTAGGTAATTCAGATGCCTAGCTTCGATGTCTTCCAAAGTCTCAACCTTATTTTCTGGCTCAGGCCTGTACTCGATGCGTTTAGTGAATGAGCTTTTGGCGTACGGATCGGCAAAGAATAGGCTATGGGTCCAAGCTGCACGAACCCGAGATGATCGCAGATGATGACGAAATATGATGACACACGTTCGGGGTTCCCCGTCATATTTAGATTGGCCGGGAATCACTCACTCTTTCGCAACACCACAGTGGCTTGAGCAACGGCCCTGTGCTGGCATCAGCATAGACATCAGATAACACGGCGAGCTCTGGAAAGTCCTATTCTCACAGCTGCCCTCCCCAGGGTCTCACAACTTGTGGGACGTGTGTTGGCGACCACGGGATCCCAGCTGAGTCTGGCGTCGCTTCCACTTCCTGGTGCCGGGCTCCTTTCGGCTCTCTTTCCTGTCGGCCTCCCTCGGTCTACTCTTGTTCTCTTCCGACCCCGACTGTATTAGGGTATCCGAGGGCTAGGGAGTCTTTCAATTTCCCGCCTTAATTGGCCGTTGGCTCATCTTTCCTGATACCCTCATTCTTCGAGGGGTCTGCCTTATTTTCCTTTTCATAATATATCCTGTATTCTGCTCAAGGCCCTGAAGAGGCAGGGTGTGTATGGCCCCACCACTTCTGAAACACCCTCAAGGGTTCATGGCTGGTGAGTTAGTAAGCTGGCAACCCCGAGGGATTCCTGAGCTAAATGCAGGGAATGGAGTGGTATGTCAGAAATTTCAAGTGGACAGTGTTACTCATCGGGTTACAAAGGGTAAGTACCGGTATGTAAAATTTGATTTAGATCGGTGAAACTGTGTAGATTTGTGCCAAAGGGCCGAAATGCAGGGAATAGATTGTTCTGTCCGAAATTTCATGTCGACAGTGCTACTCGTCGGGTTCCAAAGTGTAAGTATCAACAATTTGGTTTAGATCAGTGAAACGGTGTAGATTTTTCCCAAAGGGCATAATACAGGGAAAGGGGTGGTTGTCCGAAATGTAAAGTGGACAGTGATAATCGTTGGGTTCCAAAGAGTAATTATACAGGTGTTGGTCCAGATTGGTGAAACGATGTAGATTTGTGCCAAAGGGTCTAAATACAGGGAATGGAGTACTCTGTCCGAAAGTTCAAGCAGACAGTGTTACTCGTCGGGTTCCAAAGGGTAAGTAACTTACATAAAGACTGGTTGAGATGGGTGAAACGATGTAGATTTTTGCCAAAGAGCCTATATGCAGTAAATGGAATGGTCTATCCTAAATTTCATTTAGACAGTGTTACATTTCGAGATCCAAAGGGTAAGTATGTTAAATTTGGTTCAGATCGGTGAAACAGGGTAGATTTTTGCCAAAGGGCCTAAATGCAGGGAATGGAGTGGTCAGTCCAAAGTTTTAAGTGGGCAGTGTTACTCGTCGGGTTCCAAAGGTATACAAATTTAGGTTCAGATCGGCGAAACGATGTAGATATGTGCCAAAGGGCCTAAATGCAGGGAATGGATTGGTCTGTCCAAAATTTTAAGTGGACAGTGTTACTCGCAGGGTTCCAAAGGGTAAGTATACAAATTTTGGTTGAGATCGATGAAACGGTGTGGATATGTGCCAAAGGGCATAAATGCAGGGGATGGAGTAGCCTCTCCGCAATTTCAAGCAGACAGTGTTAGTCGCAGTGTTCCAAATGGTAAATATACACATTTTGGTTGAGATCGGTGAAACGGTGTAGATTTGGGCCAAAGAGCCTAAATGCAGGGAATGGAGTGGTCTGTCCGCAATTTCAAGCAGACAGTGTTACTCGCAGGGTTCCAAAGGATAAATATACGCATTTTGGTTCAGATCGGTGAAACGGTGTAGATTTGGACCAAAGGGCCTAAATGCAGGGGATGGGGTGGTCTGTCCGAAATTTTAAGTAGACAGTGTTACTCGCATGGTTCCAAAGGGTATGTATACATATTTTGGTTCAGATCGGTGAAACGGTGTAGATTTGTGCCAAAGGGCCTAAATGCAGGGAATGGGGTGGTCTGTCCGAAATTTAAAGTTCACAGGGTTACCCGCAGGGTTCCAAAGGGTAAGTATACAAATTTTAGTTCAGATCGGTGAAACGGTGTAGATTTGTATACATAACAGACAAACTTTGTGCTTTATATATATAGACAAGTCAACCCACGTCAAGCCGCTCAGTCATGCCTTGCTTCAAAGCCTCAAGAGACGTCACATCCATGAATTTAAACTCTGAGGAACAACGTTTGAAGACTTTTGCAACGTGGCCGGTGCCTTTCATAAACCCTCAAGCCTTGGCGGTCGCTGACTTCTATTATTTTAAAAACAAGAGATGAAGTGAAATGTGCCTTTTGTCCCAAAGT
The DNA here is from genome assembly GCA_946902985.2 of Meconema thalassinum. Classification (NCBI taxonomy): domain Eukaryota; kingdom Metazoa; phylum Arthropoda; class Insecta; order Orthoptera; family Tettigoniidae; genus Meconema; species Meconema thalassinum. The sequence goes on from OX336391.1 coordinate 171,333,554, forward strand.
CATACACCAATGGCAAGAGAGCGATGATCCCTTGCAGGAACATCTGCGCTGGTCACCTGCCTGCCCTTACCTGTGCAGAATGGAGGTGGGAAATATACCCTGTCATTCAAGTTACCCCTCACTCGTGCCTCTGTGTGATGAAAAAGCAAGTTACGATACGTGTGGACTGTATGGTTTCAACGGTGCTTCGGTGAGCAGCTCACGATCAAAAACGCCTAGTTTAGAGACATTGGGACAACGTCGGTGTTATGGACGTTACAAACACAAGAGACTATATTGTTGTATCAGTTGGTATCGTCCTTATCCCAAAATGACAAAAGCCTGTAAGAAGTGTTATGATAATAAAATGATGTAATTCTTAAATTCTTTTTTTAAACTAACATGTGAACACTTATTAATCTGCGATAAATAAGTATTCATGATTTATTATTATTATTACTGCGGCCCAGGCAGTACTTATGGATGGTGACAAAGAGGAAGGCAAGTTAGCGTGTTGCAATGATTGCCACAGAAGCCGAGCTTGGTAGCTATTCTTGAAAACGGCCGGGTAAGCTGAGTTCAAGGCCAAATTGTGTAACAGCATGCACCAGAATTGGAGTCATAAAGGGATGGTCACGAGTTTCTTGCAACCGACCTACGATTGAATCACCCAATCAGGAGAGACCAAGCCAAAACCACGCGATGGGTGGCGTCACTGGTAAAAAGCGCGCGGAATTGATTATCTAAAGAACCGCCGATCCGAATGATCTCCGCATGAGTGCGCTGAGACGTTTGAATTAAATGATGAAGATTGACACTAGTCCCGTGTGTGTGAGATGAAAACTCTAGAAAATTTTTCTTAATTCACCCCACTCCACCTCAATCTGTCAGTTTCCAATAAATAGATCGACGAGACGCTGTTTTGATGTCTTTTCGTTTTGAGCTCTGGTGAGCTAACTTCACGCCAGTTTGTGTAGTGATTTTAACGCTTTAATATTATTTGAAGACTATCTGTTTGAGCTCTGATGAGCTAACTTCACGCCAGTTTGCGTAGTGATTTTTAAAGCTCTAATATTATTTGAAGTCTAACGTTTTGAGCTCTGGTGAGCTAACTTCACGCCAGTTTGCGTGGCGACTTTAGTACTCTAATATTATCTTGAAGACAACTATTTTCAGCTCTTAGGGGAAGACTTGAGTAACATTCCAATTAGCGCTCAACCCGACCGAAGGTCCACACAGAGCAGTAGAGATTACCGAGCGAGATAACGACTGCGACACAGGCAGATTTAAAACTTGTATTGTCAAGCCAGTGACGATGGGTTTGAAGTGTACATTTCATGTAAATTTTTACTGTATATTTTCAAGTGTTGTATTGCGCGTGTGTGAGCGAGAGCTAGGGAAAGTCTTCGTTGATTAATCGCATAGGACAATTCGTGGGCGAAATTAGTAACTCACAAGCGATTATAGCCAGGTAATTTTATAATAACATTGAACTTTTCTTCCAAAGAGACTACACCAAGATGTCCGACGTGTGGTCAGGAGCCGGAGTGATGTCCAACGCTTCTACGAAGACAACGATGGAAGGCTAATTTTCCGTAGGGAAATGGGCCGAGATGCAAGTCATATGTTCTACAAGCTGATACGGTGATGTACAAAAATTGATTATTCAATATGTAGTTAGATTGGCGGGGGAACTTTGTAGATAGTTCATTTTAGTCTTTTTGTTTTGTTTTTGAGTGTTTTTCTTGTACCGACACTAAATGTTTTAAATGTACGTTGGCGCGTGGCCAAAGTTGTTTGTTGTGTATTTATTTTCTTTGGAGTCATATTTAATGTACACGGCGCGTGTACGTGATTTTTATCCATGCGAATGCGAAACCCGTTACATTCGATAAGTGGTGCTTTATTAAAGTTCATTTTTTTGATAGGAAAGGGAGGTAATTACTGTAAGATGTTTGCTGAACAGGTTATTATTCATATTAGGGTTGCCGAGCGCAACAAATTAAGATGTAATTGTAGAACAACTTAGTTCTAATTTTTTAGTTTTTTTGAGTCCTTTTCAGGTTTATTAGTCACGGCAAAGAACGGAGGCGCCAGCTGGTGGAATATATTTATGTCATTTTATTTCAGGGTCTGTCAAACCCATACGTGTGTGTTTTTGTGTCAGGTGTGTGCTTTGATTCTACGTGAAGAGGGGTAGAGGTCCTACCGCCCTCACATATTTGTTGTTGTTGTATTTTGATGGAAAGGCAGGGTGCTCTGAGGAGACCGCTGTTCCTTGTCCATATGCTGATTCTTGGATTTCCTAGGGGAAATGCTGAGATATATTTTGTTCTGACACACACACACACACACACACACGTATTATTGTGCTTTGGGGCACGCTTCTTCGAGACTGGATCCCATGCCTTGGGAGGCCGAGGTTATTTTGACACGTGGGTTGACAGAAATGCAGATTTCCACGAATCGCCCGTCTAGCCTGGTGATTTATTTTGTTAGGCAGTCCTGTTTTCCGACTGGCCCCGTTAAGCTTTCATTTAGCAAACCTGTTCTTTTTGTGATGGTTATTTTGAACCATAATTAATTGGGGAGTTCGCCATGTTTGTGACGGATTATTGCATGTCGTATGGATGGAATGTTGTGTTAATAATGAAAATGTTGGCTTTGAGCCTAGTGATGTTGTTTATGACTCAGTTCATGTAATTTAGTATGTGTCGCCCGTGTGGTGTTGTGGTAGTATACTTGTAAAAATGACGGCGGTCATATGTGTATTTGTTTTGTTGGTCACGTGTTAACTTACTTGTGTTGATTTGTGTGAGAAGTCCTAATTTGTAGGCAGTAATGTTTTGCTAGGGCAGTTTTGAGTCCAATTTCATGCGGAAATTATTGTGTTGTTTATTTTAAGTATAGGAAGTGAAACGAGTTGATTTGAGGTGAGGAGATATATACAAGGTTTGGCTAAGGATAGTATGAGGATAGAAATGGACTGTATGTATAGAACACGAGGTAGGTAGCTGATTCATATCACTGGATCTCTGCGGAATTATTACTACAATATATTTACACAACTTAAATAAACACGTCATACACGATAAGAAAACACTCCCTACACATATTTACACACACAAGAAACACTGAATGTAGGTGTTTGTTACACCGACTACGCCATTGTCTAACATCACGCAACCGACCGTTACCGCTCTTACTCAGAGACACACTGTCCACTCTCTTCCCGCCAGGGAAGTAGCTAGCAGGAATGCTGCCCCCTACCGAGGGCAGTGGAGCTACGATGAGCACTGTCCTAATCTGACATCTGGTGAGGGCTTGCTAAACTTGAAGTAAGCAAGATACAATGTTCAAACATGCCGCCCGCCGAAAAAGGGTTAAACACTTTTTTCAAACACAATGAAAAATAAACAAACAAACATGAAGATAAATACAAAACAAGACACACTACGTTCAGATATCGTCGCCTTCAGAAGTGGGGAGAGGACAAAGTTTTGTAATTGGCCTTTTGAATACTCCAGCAGAGGTGCGGATCGTGGCGACTCGTACTAGTCCATCAGCGGCAGGGTGGACCTGATCGATCACTGCGAGCTTCCAGCACAGTGGGGGGACGTTGTCTTCCTTGACGATCACTAATGTGCCTGGCTGCACATTATTGCTTGGTAGTGTCCATTTACTCCTCTGCTGCAGGTGGGAGAGGTAGTCTGCTGACCACGCCTTCCAGAATCCTTGGAGCTGCCGTTGCAGTTGCTGCCATCTAGAGAGTACATTGAGGCGTACATTACTCAGATCTGGTTCGGGAAGGGTAGTGATAGGTCTTCCAATTAGAAAGTGACCTGGGGTGATAGCCATTATGTCGTCGGGATCATCGGCTAGGGGGACTAGAGGCATAGAGTTTAGACATGCTTCGATTTGTGTTGTGAGTGTTGCCAGTTCTTCAAAGGTAAGGTATGCCGTGCCCATCACTCGTCGAAAATGATGTTTGAATGACTTGACGCCAGCCTCCCAAATACCTCCAAAGTGCGGAGCCTGTGGCGGAATGAAGTGCCACTGAATGCCTTCAGTGCTAGCAAAATTTGAGATCTCTCGTTGGTGATGTTCTTCGTCGAACAATCTCTGCAGTTCCCGAAGTTCCTTGTCTGCGCCTACGAAGTTTCTGCCGTTGTCCGAATATATGTGCGCAGGTCTTCCTCGTCGTGAGATAAAGCGTTTGAGAGCAGCAAGAAAGGCTTGGGTAGTCATGCAGCTAACAATTACCAGGTGAATAGCCCTAGTAGCCATACATACAAAAATTGATACGTAACATTTAACGCTTGCGCTGTTTTTACGAGATCCTGATTTTATGTACAGTGGGCCAGCGTAATCAATCCCACAGTGAACAAATGGATTGGCAGGTGATGCTCTGTAGTTCGGCAACTGACCCATTAGTTGCTGGGCATTTTTTGCCTTGAGCTTGTGGCAGATGAGACAATGGTGTATTATCTTCCGAATGGTATTCCTTCCATTTGGTATCCAGTATTGCTGGCGAAGAGAGGAGAGTAGCAGTTGGCACCCAGCATGTAACATTCGTCGATGTTCGTTCTCGATGATCAATTTAGTTAGATGGAGACTTGGGGGCAAGATTATTTGATGTTGTTGGTTGAAAGGGAGCTCCGATTGTTGTAATCTGCCACCAACTCGAAGAAGTCCTTGATCACAGAAGAATGGATTAAGGGATATAATCTTGCTCTTCTTACTAATTGCCCTTGTACTACGAAGAGCATGAATCTCTGCACCATATGCTGATGATTGGACGTTCCTGATACATGCATATAGTCCTGAACGTAACTCTTGAAGGTCTAATTCACCAGTCTTCCTTTCCGTATGACGAAGTTTGGCGTTAGCTGCAAATCTGAGGCAGTAAGCTGTCACTCTCTGCAGACGTGCAAGTTTAGAGAATCGCTGCATGAGCTCATCTTCAGGTTGAAGCGCCACGAGACTGACCACAGGTTTCCGCTGTTCTGGGATGTCCTGGGTGTCCGCAGAAGGGGTTGAGTTAGGCCATGATAGAGTATTTTCCGCAAGCCACGGTGGTCCATTCCACCAAAGTGACTTAGCAATAAGGGCGTCTGGAGTGAGTCCCCGTGAAATCAGGTCCGCAGGATTGTCTCCTGAAGGAACGTGCTTCCAATCTGCAATCGATGTGCTGTCTTGAATCTCCGAAACTCTGTTGGCAATAAACGTTTTCCACCGTATGGGTGATGCTGCAATCCATGAAAGAACGATCGTCGAATCTGTCCACAAATGGATGCTGCTAATGGTCAAATTTAACACCGATGTTACCTTCTTAAGAAGACGAGCTAGCAGCAGTGCTCCACACAAGTCGAGACGAGGAATGGAGACCCTTTTTAGTGGGGCGACCTTAGATTTAGCGCACAGTAGCCTTGTGATGCGCTCACCCTGTTGGTTTTCCGATCTAATGTAAATGCAACATCCGTATCCTTTCTCAGACGCATCTGAAAAACCGTGCAGTTGAATGTTAGTTACAATGCCCTTCGTTAGCACTAGTCTGTCGATACGAATTCGGCTGACAAGAGGCAGCTGATTGTGTAGATGTTCCCAGCGCTGAAGCAGTTCTTTAGGTAGGTTCTCATCCCATCCTAAGCGAAGTTACCAGAGTTGCTGCAGAAAATACTTGCAGGAGATGATGAATGGACCCATCAGTCCCAACGGATCGTATATTGATGCTATGACTGCAAGTACCTTTCTTTTTGTAACCGGTCCGTTGAAGTTAGTAATCCCGGTACCATTCACAATCTGCAGTTGATCGTTGGCAGGATGCCACAAGAGTCCTAACGTCTTAACGTTATTTCCGCTATCGAGTTGAAGGGGCAGCTGGGCTTCTCTGTATTCTGGAGGAACAGCTTCGAGTAGTCGTGGATGATTGGAACACCATTTTCGAAGTTGGAAACCTCCCCTTTGAAGGAGATCGATGAGTTGTTCTTGAGTTCGCAGAGCTTCCTCGAGGGTTTCCGTCCCAGACATGCAGTCGTGCACATAGAAATCTCTCTGGAGAACTTCTGCTGCCTTGGGTAAGTTGCGCGACTCCTCAATGGCGAGCTGCTGAAGGCACCTAGTAGCGAGGAAGGGTGCTGAAGCTGTTCCGTACGTGACAGTTTTTAGCCGGTAGTGTCTTATGTGTTCCTCCGGCGATCGGCGCCATACGATTCTCTGAAGGTTGCAGTCACGATTATCAACATTTATTTGTCGATACATCTGGCGAATGTCTGCTGTGAAGCACACTTGGTGAGTACGGAATCTTGTAATGATAGACCAGATTTCTTGCTGGATGGTCGGTCCAATACGGAGTATGTTGTTGAGTGATTTCCCGCTCGTAGTGGCGGCAGAAGCATCAAACACCACCCTCGTCTTCGTGGTAGAGCTTGCCTCTTTAATGACTGGGTGATGGGGCATGTAATAGCTATGCTCATTAGGGTGCGACGTGTCGATAGCCTCCATGTGTCCCAGAGCTTCGTATTCCTCCAGAAAGTTCACGTAGTCATTCTTGAGTTGGGTGTTTCTACTTAATCGTCTCTCGAGATGATGAAGCCGCGACACAGCCAATGGGAGCGAGTCACCAAGCTCTGTAGAGTCCTCATGCAGTGGAATCTGTACCGTGAATCTTCCGTCAGCATCTCTCCTGGTGTTGGCAGTAAAATGTTTCTCACACCCCAGGTCGTCCTTTGATCTGATTGGCTGATTGATATCTTCTAATTCCCAGAAGCGTTGAACTAGATGGTCAAGGGAATTGTCACTCGTGGTGAAGAAGGACTGTACGGTCTGCGAAGGTGCTTCGGCCGTTCTGTCTAACTGAAAACGCCCTGCGAGAATCCACCCGAATTCTGTGTTCTGGAGGACAGGGTAGTCACCTCGTCTCACTTGTCTTTCCGGTCGAAGAAGCTGAAAGAATACCTCTGCACCAATCAGCATGTCAATTCGCCCAGGTTGGTTGAACGTCGAGTCGGCTAGAGGTAGCCCTTCGGGAATACCCCAGTCAGCGAAATCAATGTACGATCCTGGGAGATCAGCGGAAATTCTTGGCAACACAGCACAGTTAATTTCTACTTGGTATTCGCTGTGCATGGAGTGAACATTAACGGTAGCACTGTGACGAGATTCTGTAGTAGCGTTGCTTATACCTTGTATTGGTGTTCGGTTTCGAACCTTCCGTAAGCTGAGTCGTTCTGCACAGGCATTTGTGACGAAGTGTGCCTGGCTACATGAGTCTAGGAGCGCTCTACAAGTTTGCAGCTTTCCATAGCCATCACGTACCTTAACCAGAGCAGTGGAGAGTAGTATCTGGGTCTGAGGTTTTGCCTTTATCGAACAATACGTGGCTGAAACCGATTGTTGCTGGTTGACACCAGTGCCGCTGTGTCTTGCTGTGGCTTCCTGCTGCCTCCGCGTGACAGGTTTATTGGTTCGATGAAGTAGGGTGTGATGTTTCAGGCCGCATGAATAACAGGAGCCCGAAGAACAGTTGCCAACAATGTGTCCAGGCCTTAGACAATTTGAACACAATTTATATTGTTTGACAAAGTACATACGTTGTTGGATACTGCTGCTAGAAAAACCTAAACATTTGTAGAGAGGATGAACACCATCACAAAATAATTATTGCCAGTAGAGACATAAACCTGTCTTACTGGTTTAGTGTGTTTGATGTCAGTAACATGTCGTGGGTGGGACGACACCACTGGTTTGGAGGTCTGATTTGAGTTGGTTAGTTCAAGGGCATGGCATCTGTCTTCTAAAAATCGACATAATTCATCTAGTCTTGCGAATTTCAATTTTGATGACGTCAGCTCCCATTGTTTTCTGCTGACCTCATCAACTTGTTGAAGAATCAACTGTGATACCAGCATTTCATGTAAAGGAATGTCAAGTTCAAGTGCCGCAATTGCATTCAGATTACTTGAAACTTGATTTAACAGTGATCGTATATCTGTGGATGACTCTTTGCTTACAGACGGAAGGTTTAAAAGTTTCTTGTGAGACGTTGCAATGAGCTTAGGGTTGTTGTACCTTTGACAGACTGTCTGCCATGCAATCTTGAAATTTGTGGTTGTTATGGGAAGATTCTTAATTTGTTCATGTGCTTCCCCTGTAAGTGAAGATAACAAATAATGATACCTTTGGATATCTTCAAGTGAGTCATTGTTTTTGACCAGACTGGTAAACGTATCAGAAAAGTGTCTAAAATCAGTAATGTTACCCCCAAAAGATGGCAATTTAATAGTTGGCAGTGCGAGTTCTCTTTTGAATGGACCAGAGTGGGAATGAGTGGTACCACTGGAAAGGTTGCCTTGTCTCAACCTTGATTCTGCACTCTCTTCTATCAGTGTTGTTATTTTATCTACTACGTCATAGTACAATAATTCGAAACTGTCACGATATTCACTATGATCCTCAGTTTCATCCTCCAGTTCTAACTTTTCTTGCGCATTGTCATACTTTTCTCGTATTCTGGGTAGATCGTCTAGTCTGGCCTTAATTGCATTTATGCTTGATCCGGATTTGAAGTTAACCACAAAGTTATACACGCGTGTGATGCTGGCTTTCGCTAGGCCTCTAGTCTTAACAAGGAGTTGTTTTTCTTTGGAATCCATGTTGGGAAATAATAGGAATCAGAAACTGAGTATGTACTTACTGAAGCTGCGGTGTAGAATATCGAAGTTGGTCTGCGTGGCTGTCGTATAACCTCCAGCGCTGACAGGAGATCACTGGTTGCTGTAGACTGGAACCAAGATGACGACATACGAAGTGGTTGGGGCAAACATGGCTGCCATCGGAAGCTGTAGTATTCCTTGCCGAGATGGTTGCTATCGGAAGGCGTTTATTCCTTGCCAAGATGACTGCTATCGGAAACAATAGTATTCTTTGCCAACATGGCTGCTATGATGCTTCAGTCCCGCCAAAATACACGTGCTAATATCACATTAACGAAGATTCCACAGACATCCGGCCCGTCGAGGACCATGAAACGAGTTGATTTGAGGTGAGGAGATATATACAAGGTTTGGCTAAGGATAGTACGAGGATAGAAATGGACTGTATGTATAGAACACGAGGTAGGTAGCTGATTCATATCACTGGATCTCTGTGGAATTATTACTACAATATATTTACACAACTTAAATAAACACGTCATACACGATAAGAAAACACTCCCTACACATATTTACACACACAGGAAACACTGAATGTAGGTGTTTGTTACACCGACTACGCCATTGTCTAACATCACGCAACCGACCGTTACCGCTCTTACTCAGAGACACACTGTCCACTCTCTTCCACCCAGGGAAGTAGCTAGCAGGAATGCTGCCCCCTACCGAGGGCAGTGGAGCTACGATGAGCACTGTCCTAATCTGACATCTGGTGAGGGCTTGCTAAACTTGAAGTAAGCGAGATACAATGTTCAAACAGGAAGTGTCGGTTTAGTTTTAAGTGTTGTATAGTTGTTCCCCGCGTCTGTCTAGCTCTAAGTAATGCGGATTCGTCTTCTGAAAGTTTATTCCGGATGATGACGAATCATGCATTCAATTGTACTCATCGTGAAGCATGTAGAACAGCACTCGCGCACACATTGTCATTATTGTTGATTTTCTTGGGACACTTGGTCCGAATAATAATCTCAACTGAGATTTGGCCTAGTTTTGGCAAATTTAATTTATTCAGTGGGAGTCATTATGGGAGTTTTGTTTGTTAATTCATCATTGTAAATAGCTGATCTGTTATTAAATTCATTTGTTATAACCCTGGCTTCACTTTTTCCTGCATGTTATTTTGTTATATGTTGCCCTGCATGTTAATGAAGCGCTTTAACAACAACTTACGATATGGACTGTTACAACCCCCCGAAATTGAGTCTCATAAGCTTCTTTGCAAGGGTTCATAAAACAAAAATGGCTGCCCAAGTGGGACTGTTGTTGTTGTTGCTTCGCTGATCTCATATTTATTTCGCTGAGAAATGATGCCAGGTCAAGCGGGCAAAGTAAATTCAGTAAATTGAGGCGATGTTGTACCGCCATGTGCATTAGTAAAATCACTGAGTTCCTAAATTTAGAAATATTGAACAAGGTTAGAATTTGATATTGTATTTGTTATAAACTTGTTCTGGCACCCGGCATTAAAATTAGAATATTTGCATATTATTGAACTCAGTCAAAGCAGGAAGGTGTTGCCTTATATTTGATATCTAATTAACTTCGGTTAATTAGTGTTGTTCGTAAATTCTGTTGGTTAGGAATTTAAAAGCAGATCACTAGGGAGTTATTTGTTGTTTGGAAATAAGAGTAATTTATTCAGTAAATTTTGATTACTGAAAATTTTATTAAATTAGAATCAGTAATGTTTTAATATTATGACATGTATGCGTGTGTATGACTGAAATCTCGGTGCATGACCCTGTTTTTTTCTGGTTATATTTGTGTATTGTGCGATGGCGAGTGTTGAAGAAATCAAGGGATTGTTAGAGCAGATGTCGATGCAGATGTCCGCGAAAACGGAAAAACAGTTAGAACAGATGTCCGCGAAAACGGAAGAACAGTTTAAAATTCAGAGCGAGCGTAGTGACAAAGAATTAAATGACATTACGATGCAATTGCAAACACAAACAGAAGAGTTAGAAAGTCAGTGTGAGCATAGTGACAAACAATTATACGAATTACGGGAGAATAGTGAAAAACAGTTACAAGACATGAGCGGTAACATTACGGTCCAATTACAGGTCCAGAAATTGGATACTGATAAACAATTTAACGAATTGAATCATAAATTATCAGAACAGGCAATAACACAAACAGAGCAATTAGAAAAAAATCACTAATGACATAAATCAAAGTGTTAGGGAGGTAGAGAAACTGGCAGATGAGGTCGCGGAGAATAACGCCAAACAATTAGGTGAAATTAAAAAGTTGGAGTCGAAATTTGACAATAAACTCATACAATTTGATGAAATGGTGACCGATAAATTAAAGCAAATCGAGGCAGCATGCGTCAATAACACAGCCGGAATAAAGAGCACACAGGATAAATTACAGCAACAAATTAATTCAGTCGACAGCAACGTACTTGAATTAATAAAGGAAATCGATAAACTTGAGATCAAAACCGAAACAGAACGTATGCACTTGCGTGAAAACTTAGAGGACCAATTAGTTAAAACCCAGCAGGTAATACGAGAAGAGGTAGGAGAACAGCTCAATAAAAATCGGGATAATCTGGAAGACCAATTAATTAAAATCCAGCATGTTATAAGAGAAGAGGTCGGAGAACAGTTAGTCAAAACACAGCAACAGATACAAGAAATAGGGGAACAGCTGGAGAAGAGTCAGGAAAGGAACGAAGAGAAAATGAGCAGTATGAAGAATAGGATCCGAAAAGATTGGGAGCAGCAGGTCAACGAAAATAAGGAAGACAGGCTGACAATTTTAAAGCGCTTAGGTGAATACAATTCGAGAATGCAGACATTGGAGGAAAACGTAAAATCCAAATTCCAAGAGCACACAGTTCTCATAATTAAAAATGAAATCAGATCATTAGAGAACGCAACATTATTTTCGGCAGAAAATGTAGTATAGGCAAGCCGGGAAGCATTGGAAGTCCGGTGGGCTTGAAGTTGGCTGAGGATAACAGCCGAGGTCAAAGTCCTAAATTAACGAGCAACGCATTCCAACAGTACAGGGGAGAGACGTCCACACCGCAACCCGACTTGGCACCCGCCCAAGTAATTCAGGTCATAAGGGGGAATGATTTCAAACCCGATAAATTCAGGGAGCACACAGGAACCACTCCCAAAGCTTTTTTACGTCAGTTGGATGACTATTTTAATGATCAACATATCAGTCCCGCAAAACAGTTGTGACTTATGGAAAAGTTTTTAGAGGGCCCAAGGTTAATCTGGTTCTTGAGCTTTAAATATACATTCACCGACATGGCACAATTCAGAGAAGCGTTCTTAAAGAAGTTCTGGAGTCCTTCTTTGCAGCAGGGATTAAGAATGGATCTGTACACTAGAAAATATCACAGCACGCATCCGACTAGATTTTCAGAATTCTTTAGCCAGCAGCTGGTTAAATTCCGCGATTTTGACGACCCCCCTAGTGGAGAAAACATGGTTCTAACCATCGGGAAACAACTTCCTATGAACATTCAACAGCTGTTAGTAGCCGGAAACATTAAGACCGCAGTGCAGGCTGAAGAGTTACTCCGACATCTAGACGAGACAAGTATGGTTAGCCCACAAACAGGGAGAAGAAACATGGAATGTGTCAACACGGCAGAAGTGGTTCAGGGACACCAAACTAGTCACAATCAGGGGAAGCAAATAAAAACCCAATCTACGGGAACGCAGTTTACACCGAGACGGCAAGACTATGATGGCCGTAATCAATTCAACCAGAATAATCGAAATTTTCAGAATCGCCGAGATAACTATAACCAAAACAATCAAAACCAGCAAAATCAATGGACGTACCAGCGGGAATACACCAATTGGAGGGGAAACCAAAGGCAGGGTAGACCTTACCAAAGGAATGGAGATGGCAGGTGGAACAACACGAGGAACTATCGCCAAGATAATCGGGGAGACTATCGCAACAATTGGGATGAGCGGTACGTCGAATCGCAGAAGTATTTAGATCAGTTAACCGCCGAAGAGACGGAGAAAGAGAAGTGGGGGCGTGCAATGGCGAATAGACAGAGCCCGGATAATCACCAAGGAGAGGGGGCGGAAAGTTTATTACGGCAGCAGGAGAGGCGCGATGACAACCGGCGGAACTCAACGAATGGGTCCCGGGATAAAAAAAAACCTCAAATGAACCAAAACCCGATAGCCTGAAAATGGAGGACGCCAGGGAGCGGGAAGAGCTGATTGTTGCTAATATAGAAGAGTGGGTAGCATTCCCGGACGATTGCCTGGAGGAAGTGGTGAAGGACAGAGAAAATGTCATCAGACAATTGCCGATTATTTACGCACATATTGGAGGTATGAGGGTGAGATGCTTAATTGACACAGGTAGCCAGATGAGCCTAGTCACAGAGGTATTGTTGAAAGAAATCAGAAGTAAACAAACTGTTCCAATTATGCCTGTACCGTTAATGAAAGTCAGAGGTGTCATTCCTGACAAGACCATAAGTTGTAAGCAGCAAGCGTATTTAGACCTGGAAATATTGAACCACACATTTTCGCAAACATTCATTGTCATGCCGAAAATGAATTATAACATCATTTTGGGAGCCAACTTTATCTGTGATTTTCATGCTGTAATTGACTTACATAACAACACTGTAAGTTTCAAACAAGTTGAGGGGTTGAATCATGTTGGTTTAAACATGGAAGAGAGTCCACTAGAGAGAGAGAGGCGAATACTTGGGTCATTGAAGAATGCACTAATGAGGTGATTAGAGATAAGAACTGGACGGAGGAACGAGTAAACCAGACAGCAGTGCTTGAAATTGTCAGCCGAGATATTTCGCAGGAACTTTGGGTACATTTGAAGGAAGAAGAAATCAGCGGATCCAAATTTGAAATTCTACTTCAGGAGCGGCTTAAGGAGGCAATAGTAGGGGAACCTGATAGAAGAAAACTGGAAGAAATTTTGAGGTTTCATAAAGGAGCTTTCGACACCATCCCTGGAAAAGTTTTGAATTTCCAATATGCCATGCAAGTTACTGACTGGATCCCATTTAAAAGTAAATTGTACCCGATCCCAGAGAAACATTTTGCTCAGGTGAAGGACATCATTAGTAATTTATTAGATTCCGGCATGATAAGGAAAGCAGCAACCCCGTACCTGAACGCAATATTGGCTGTGGCCAAGCCAAATGGATCAATTAGGTTATGCCTAGACGCGCGAGTTTTGAACAGTAAACTGCTAGTTGAGCATGACCAAGCACCTAGGATCAAGGATGTTTTGAAGGGCTTCCGTGGGAAGAAGATTTATTCGAGTGTCGACTTGACAAATACTTTCCACCATCTTGAACTTGAAGAAAAATCCCAACTATTGACGGGATTTTTATTCGATAACCAAAGTTATATCTGGTCTCGCATGCCCTTTGGTGTAAAAACAGCTGGATGTGCACTGATAAGAGCACTAGATAGGAATCTGACTGAGGAGGTCAAGAGCTTCACTACGAGATATGTTGACGACATATTAATTGCATCTGAAACAATGGAGGAACACTTGGTAAACCTAAACAAACTTCTGGATAACTTGAGAACCATGAACTTCAAAATTAATCTAAAGAAATCACACTTTTGCCAGAGCGAGATTCTGTATTTGGGTCATATAATTGATGTTGAGGGCGTGAGACCTAATCCAGCGAAAATTGATGCAATCAAGAAATTTCCCACACCAACTAAAGTCAAACATGTAAGAGCGTTTTTGGGAGTGACAGATTTCTTCAAAGAGAATTGTCCTGGATACACGGAAACAGTAGCACCTATGCAAGAGATGTTAAAGAAGTCAAATCGATGGTCGTGGAATGAGGAGTGCGACAGGTCCTTTAGAGCTACGAAAGACTTACTGGAAAACTGTGTGAAGCTAGGGTATCCGGACTTCGAGAAGAAATGTATTATTCAAGCAGATGCTTCATTGATTGGAATCGGTGCTATGCTGTACCAAGAGGGCGCTGAAGAACCCAAGAAGAGATCATATTTGGCATTTACGAGTCGTAAATTGAGGAAGCACGAGAGGAACTACACAGTGACGGGGCTTGAGCTGCTAGCGATTTTATATTCTCTTCAACAATGGCGCAAGATGATTTTCGGTTATGCCATTATTGTCAGAACCGACCACCATGCACTGACATTTCTATTCAAGACGACGATGGCAAGTGAGAGAGTTACGCGTTGGTCCATCTACATACAGCAGTTTGACATTACAATAGAGCATTGCCCTGGAAGGATGAACGTCATACCAGATGCTTTGAGCAGGAATCCTGAAGATGAGAACGAGGTAACAGCGGAAGTTCACCATATAACACTAACACCTAAGGCTCGTGAGTTTTTGGAGAAACTAAAGGAAATTCGGAAGGAACAAGAAGCAGACCCATGGATGATGATGATGATCAAGTTCTACAGGAAGGAATTACAACCAGATTCACCTGAATACCGAGAAGCCCGTGCTAAAGAAGCGAGATTTCACTACTTAAATAACCTTTTGCATAAGTACGTGGATGAGCATCATACCAAACTGCGAATCCTAGTTCCAGCATCACTACATAGAGGATTGACGTGGCATGTCCACGAGAGCCTAGCACATATCGGCACAGACAAGACAGAAGCTACAATAGGGGAGACTTTTACTTGGCCTAAGATGCGATTCACCATTGTGGAAGTAATAAGAACTTGTGACGCGTGCCAGCGCACTAAGCCAAACAACTTCATTATGAAACAACCTCCAAGACCACTATTACCTCAAAAACCATGCGAGATGCTCGCTATCGACTGTTTTGGCCCTCTGGTTAAAGGGAAACGTGGATGCCGACACCTTCTGGTGTGTGTCGATGTATTTTCAAAGATGGTAGTGTTATGTCCAATCCAGAAGACGACATCAAAACAAGTCCTCAGTAGAATTCAGAACAAAGTTATTCCGACGCTTGGGAAGCCGGAATCCATTTTATCAGACCATGGTACTTATTTCACGAGCAATGTTTTTAGGCAAGGTCTAGAGAGCCTGGGGATAAAGCATATATTTTCGAGCATTCGTCATCCTTGTGGGAATCCGAGCGAGAGAACGATTCGCTGTGTTGCCAAGTACTACAGAGTAATGATTCCTAACGATCATAATAAGTGGGTTGACAAAGTAGGAGATATTGAGATGTGCATGAACACCACTAGGCACGAGTCGACGGGTCAAGTTCCACTAATTGTACACCACAACAGGTTGCCAGAGAGATCGTGGGACAAGATTATTCCATGTCCAAGGGATCCACTATTAGCGCATGAGTTGCGAATTCAGCGAACGAGAGAGCACATGAGGAACCAAGCGGACCGAAGACTGAGAAGGTACAGAGGAAAGAAGTTGCATCGGGAATTACAGGAACAGGAGCTAGTGCTTGTCCGCAGACCACCGATATCTGATCCCAAAAACAAAGTGTTTGCAAAATTCTGTCCAAAATTTATTGGCCCGTTCCGTGTCATTAAGAATCTGGGTAACAATGCTTACAGACTTGAAGAAGTGACCACTGGTGCTAAATCTGTTTTCAATAGCGCCAACTTAAAACCATATTACAGAAGAGAACCATTTGATGAATAAGCAGGATTATGTGTGCAGAAGAATTATTGCAGATTTTATTTGAGAGCCAACACTCAAATGTACGTGGTCGTGGAGCACCTGGGGAGAGAGCGTGCTTTGTTTGTAAACAACAAGACAGCTGAGACGGCAGGAGTGGTAATCACGTGAGGAGAAGGGGAGATCTAGCGAGACGTATGAATGACATTCCGGCAAGGAGCGCGCACACTAATTGGGTCAGTGGAGTGTACACTCGAGCAGCTGAGCGAGATACTAAAGAGATGTTGTTGTTACTACTGTGGATATTGTTTTTGAAATCCAAATCAATCACTTGCTTCGAATTTCAAAACCTTGCTGAGGATAAATGAACCCTTATTAATCTGCGATAAATAAGTATTCATGATTTATTATTATTATTACTGCGGCCCAGGCAGTACTTATGGATGGTGACAAAGAGGAAGGCAAGTTAGCGTGTTTCAATGATTGCCACAGAAGCCGAGCTTGGTAGCTATTCTTGAAAACGGCCGGGTAAGCTGAGTTCAAGGCCAAATTGTGTAACAACATGCACCAGAATTGGAGTCATAAAGGGATGGTCACGAGTTTCTTGCAACCGACCTACGATTGAATCACCCAATCAGGAGAGACCAAGCCAAAACCACGCGATGGGTGGCGTCACTGGTAAAAAGCGCGCGGAATTGATTATCTAAAGAACCGCCGATCCGAATTATCTCCGCATGAGTGCGCTGAGACGTTTGAATTAAATGATGAAGATTGACACTAGTCCCGTGTGTGTGAGATGAAAACTCTAGAAAATTTTTCTTAATTCACCCCACTCCACCTCACTCTGTCAGTTTCCAATAAATTGATCGACGAGACGCTGTTTCGATGTCTTTTCGTTTTGAGCTCTGGTGAGCTAACTTCACGCCAGTTTGTGTAGTGATTTTAACGCTTTAATATTATT
Organism: Meconema thalassinum; assembly: GCA_946902985.2. Lineage (NCBI taxonomy): Eukaryota > Metazoa > Arthropoda > Insecta > Orthoptera > Tettigoniidae > Meconema > Meconema thalassinum. The sequence goes on from OX336391.1 coordinate 171,350,780, forward strand.
TGAAGACTATCTGTTTGAGCTCTGGTGAGCTAACTTCACGCCAGTTTGCGTAGTGATTTTTAAAGCTCTAATATTATTTGAAGTCTAACGTTTTGAGCTCTGGTGAGCTAACTTCACGCCAGTTTGCGTGGCGACTTTAGTACTCTAATATTATCTTGAAGACAACTATTTTCAGCTCTTAGGGGAAGACTTGAGTAACATTCCAATTAGCGCTCAACCCGACCGAAGGTCCACACAGAGCAGTAGAGATTACCGAGCGAGATAACGACTGCGACACAGGCAGATTTAAAACTTGTATTGTCAAGCCAGTGACGATGGGTTTGAAGTGTACATTTCATGTAAATTTTTACTGTATATTTTCAAGTGTTGTATTGCGCGTGTGTGAGCGAGAGCTAGGGAAAGTCTTCGTTGATTAATCGCATAGGACAATTCGTGGGCGAAATTAGTAACTCACAAGCGATTATAGCCAGGTAATTTTATAATAACATTGAACTTTTCTTCCAAAGAGATTACACCAAGATGTCCGACGTGTGGTCAGGAGCCGGAGTGATGTCCAACGCTTCTACGAAGACAACGATGGAAGGCTAATTTTCCGTAGGGAAATGGGCCGAGATGCAAGTCATATGTTCTACAAGCTGATACGGTGATGTACAAAAATTGATTATTCAATATGTAGTTAGATTGGCGGGGGAACTTTGTAGATAGTTCATTTTAGTCTTTTTTTGTTTTTGTTTTTGAGCGTTTTTCTTGTACCGACACTAAATGTTTTAAATGTACGTTGGCGCGTGGCCAAAGTTGTTTGTTGTGTATTTATTTTCTTTGGAGTCATATTTAATGTACACGGCGCGTGTACGTGATTTTTATCCATGCGAATGCGAAACCCGTTACATTCGATAAGTGGTGCTTTATTAAAGTTCATTTTTTTGATAGGAAATTGAGGTAATTACTGTAGGATGTTTGCTGAACAGGTTATTATTCATATTAGGGTTGCCGAGCGCAACAAATTAAGATGTAATTGTAGAACACCTTAGTTCTAATTTTTTAGATTTTTTTTGAGTCCTTTTCAGGTTATTAGTCACGGCATAGAACGGAGGCGCCAGCTGGTGGAATATATTTATGTCATTTTATTTCAGGGTCTGTCAAACCCATACGTGTGTGTTATTGTGTCAGGTGTGTGTTTTGATTCTACGTGAAGAGGGGTAGAGGTCCTACCGCCCTCACATATTTGTTGTTGTTGTATTTTGATGGAAAGGCAGGGTGCTCTGAGGAGACCGCTGTTCCTTGTCCATATGCTGATTCTTGGATTTCCTAGGGGAAATGCTGAGATATATTTTGTTCTGACACACACACACGTATTATTGTGCTATGGGGCACGCTTCTTCGAGACTGGATCCCATGCCTTGGGAGGCCGAGGTTATTTCGACACGTGGGTTGACAGATATGCAGATTTCCACGAATCGCCCGTCTAGCCTGGTGATTTATTTTGTTAGGCAGTCCTGTTTTCCGACTGGCCCCGTTAAGCTTTCATTTAACAAACCTGTTCTTTTTGTGATGGTTATTTTGAACCATAATTAATTGGGGAGTTCGCCATGTTTGTGACGGATTATTGCATGTCGTATGGATGGAATGTTGTGTTAATAATGAAAATGTTGGCTTTGAGCCTAGTGATGTTGTTTATGACTCAGTTCATGTAATTTAGTATGTGTCGCCCGTGTGGTGTAGTGGTAGTATACTTGTAAAAATGACGGCGGTCATATGTGTATTTGTTTTGTTGGTCACGTGTTAACTTACTTGTGTTGATTTGTGTGAGAAGTCCTAATTTGTAGGCAATAATGTTTTGCTACGGCAGTTTTGAGTCCAATTTCATGCGGAAATTATTGTGTTGTTTATTTTAAGTATAGGAAGTGTCGGTTTAGTTTTAAGTGTTGTATAGTTGTTCCCCGCGTCTGTCTAGCTCTAAGTAATGCGGATTCGTCTTCTGAAAGTTTATTCCGGATGATGACGAATCATGCATTCAATTGTACTCATTGTGAAGCATGTAGAACAGCACTCGCGCACACATTGTCATTATTGTTGATTTTCTTGGGACACTTGGTCCGAATAATAATCTCTCCTGAGATTTGGCCTAGTTTTGGCAAATTTAATTTATTCAGTGGGAGTCATTATGGGAGTTATGTTTGTTAATTCATCATTGTAAATAGCTGATCTGTTATTAAATTTATTTGTTATAACCCTGGCTTCACTTTTTCCTGCATGTTATTTTGTTATATGTTACCCTGCATGTTAATGAAGCGCTTTAACAACAACTTACCATATGGACTGTTACACCCCCCGAAACTGAGTCACATAAGCTTCTTTGCAAGGGTTCACATGGTAGGTAAGTCCATGTCATGATCACACTTTAGTGGTCAATCGTCAGTCAGTCGTCAGTTAAACTTGGTCCAGGCAAGCGGCAACCTGTTGCGCACACTCATTGAGGATTGCCAAGGGTTTAAAATTGGTCACAACAAATTTATATTTAAACAAGTGGCCATTATCGATTGTACCACGTTTTGGATATCGCAAGCTACGCATTTGCTATTTAAACCGCCCCATGATTTTGATTTGTTGTGTGAAAAAGACCGTAAACAAACCCAGTGGATTGAAAATCATAGGCATTTAGACTGGAATCAAGGAACCATTTGCTATAAACATTTGGACGTGGTCATGAAAGCACACTTGTCCTCGGCCAATGAGGTATTTGTGAAAGGTAATGAAAAACGTGATTGGCTGCAGCAATTTTTGGCGTCTTACTGTCAATGTATCGACCTCATGGACTTGGGCTGCCCATCCCTGCAAACGCTCATGAATACTTGTTCCTGTGGCAACAGTACCCATACAGCCCTAGCGCATGCGTGGCATCCCTTTCACTGGTTATGACCCAGGCCTGCTGGGAGTTGTTGAACAAAATTAATACTCAAAATTTACCTGTGAATGACGCCAGTGATATATCTACAAACAACGTGTTAACATCTACAGCACGTGATAGCATGGAGAAAGGCAATGCTACGGACCAAGCCTTCGGCAAGTTATTTGTATACAAAAAAAAAACCTTGACAGTTTTACCAAAGAGGAACTCATAGCGCTGCCCAAGTCGTTCATTTATTATGTGGCCGCCAATGCGGTGAAAGAAATCTGGCAACATGTACCAAAATCATGGACTCAAGACCCTGTGTTGAGTGAATTGCTACCCTGTACGGATTACGATCACCATAAGCAAGTGGCCATGGCTAAAATACCGTATATGCGTCAGTGTGCGACTTGTCAGCTAGTGAATCTGTATCATGGTCATAAAAGTCCATGTAAAGACTTTGTTGAATCATTCCACGGGTGTCATGGCGAGGAAAAGAACAACAACAACAACAAACACAAACATCGTCCACGGAGGAAGAGGAAAACCAAACCTATTCACCATCGATGGAAAAGGATATGCCAGACCTGTACTGGCAATGGCGTTATTGACAATGTGATTCAATACTTACCTTTCGAAATCCATCTTCCAGGTTATCGTTTTTGTGGCCCAGGAACTCATCTTGAAAAACGTTTGCAGCGTGGTGATGTACCCATTAATCTTTTGGATCAAGCATGCAAAGAACATGACCTATCTTATTGCCGTAGTCATCCTGGTTTAAGACATGTGGCAGATAAATTGTTATTGAAAAAAGCTAAACAACGTTACACATCCTGTGATGCCTCAGTGGGTGATGGGATGGCAGCCCTGATTGTGATGAGTGCTGTGAAAGGAAAGTTGATGATGCGTGGACATAAACATTGAGGAATTGAGGAGTGAGAATCGGGATGTGTTTGTATTCTATTTTCTTTTGTCAATACCTATGGTTATGAAATAAAAACAAAGGTTTACCAGAGCACGAAGTTGTTTAATTTAAAAAAAATATGATGTTGATGGGCTGTTTTTTCATTTTTACATTTCACACATAACCAATTACCACATTGCAATTTACCATTTCCACTTTACAATTTTTAAAAAATTTCGTTTCAAGTTTTGTGTTTTTTGATGATATGGATTTTTCATTTTGTTGATTACACTTTTTAAACAATGTCCGTTTGAAGTTTTATGATTTTTCATATTTCACACATAGCCATTTCCAGTTTTTTAGCCTATTTTCAATTTTGAAAAAAATAGGCTTATGAGATCACCTTTTGTCCGTGTGTGTGTGTGTGTGTGTGTGTGTGTGTGTCCTAATAAATTCTAAACGGCTGTAGCGATTTCAATGAAACTCGGTAAGTTCATAGCACTATTCCGGGTGACCCCGACCGTGCCCTTCAAATTTTGTTACGTCGCACCAATCCAACATGGAGGCTGTGCGAAATATTTCACCAGCATTCAATATCTCCGAAACTTTTACCGATATCACCCTGGAATTTATTATGGTGATAAAGGGAAATACTAGAATGTTACGTATGTGACTTTTGAAAAACTGGTAACTACAAAACCAACAAGGCGGCCACGCAAATTTGCGACTTTTAAATAGACGTTTCTCGCGATTTAACCAACCAAACGCAATAAAACTTGGTACAGTATATGTTTATACACATTGTAATGCACACACATCTAACTTGGTTCAATTGATTACATAACCACAAGATGGCGGATGTGCGAAATATTTCCCCGGCGTTCTATATCTCTGAAACTATTAGCGATATCACCCTGAAGTTTTGTACGAAGATAAAGGGCACTAATGGAAGTTCATCTGTAAGACTTTCAAAAACCGGTTAACTACAAAACGAACATGGCGGCCAAGCGAATTTGAACGATTTAAATAGAGCTTTCTCGCGATTTAATGTTCTAAACGCAATGTAATCTGGTACAGGAAATGTTTATACTCATTGTAATGCACTGGTATCTAATTTAGATCAATTGGTTACATAACCTCAAGATGGCGGCTGTGCGAATTTTAAAATTAAGTTTTTATTTCTTGTGTCGTAATCATGCGATCGAAGAGAAAGTTTGAATAATGAACCTACGCAAAAAATCCTTTAATGGTACATGACTCTATGGCCTACTCATTTAACAATCCAAAATGGCGAACATCAGAAATATTTAGACGGCTCTGAATATCTACGAATCTATGATAGCAATCAAACTGAATTTTTTTTACGTTCATAGGGGCTATGAACTTAAGTTCACCTATAGGACTTTAAATAACCTGGTGATCACAAATCCAACATGGCGGAGACGCGAATTATAAATATTCACATGGACGTTTCTCGCAATTTAACCATCCGAGTGCAGTGAAACTTGGTACAGTAAATCCTTATACGAATGTTAATCCACTGGCATCTAAATTAATTCAATTGTTTCTGTAACCACAAGATGGCAGCTGTGCGAAATTTTAAAATCTCCTTGTTACTTCTTGTGTCCTAATCATGCGATTGAAGTTTGAATGCTACACGTACACAATAATCTTCATGTAACAGTACATAACTCTATGACCTAAATATATAAAATCCAACATGGCGACCATCCGAAATATTTAGTCGGTTCTCAATATCTACGAATCTATTACAGCAATCAAACTGAAATTTTGTATATTGATAGTGGCAATTAACATAAGTAGGATATATGAAAATAGGCTTTATAGTTCATCACGGAACTACTTGTTTAAATGTACTTTTCAAGTTTTCCGTTTTTGAATTTTGGTGATATCGAAACATGGATTTTCCATTTTGCTGTTTACACATTTTCCATTTGGTGTGTTTGAAAGTTCACATTTGTTAATGATGTTGATGCGAGTGCTTGACCTTGATAATGATGCAGTCTGTTTATGTGTGTTTGGAGAAACGTACAGGTCTACGACTAGTGCAGGTAAGACTGTTTTACAAAAATAATGTATATTGGCCGCTACATTTCAAAGAAATAAAAACTATTAAATACGAAATGACTATATAAGTGACAATTTCCCCTACCCACCCTACCTCACCGTGTTTGCTCTGTTATACATATACACCAGCTTTCTCTCTACTCATACATTCTCACCAGTCTTTGGAAACAAACACAACCACTTTATTCCCAAAAGCACATTCTCGACATGCACACGTATCGCGAAAGAACTTTTCATTATAAATTTAACATTTTACCAGTACAAAAAATATAATTCAAGTTACTAAAAATACTCGTATTCATTGATTATTTACACACAAAAAATAATACTTTTGTACAGCTTTAAAAATTCAAACTATTTACCAAAAAAAAAGGTTGCATAGAACTTCTAAAGAGCAAAAGGTCCAAGTGGTTGCCACTATTTAGAAAATCTACTATTTACAATGACAAAAACCAATATTTACAAAATACTAAATATACGAGTTACAAAAAAAAGCCATGTCCCAAAACGAACAAACAGAAAAATCACACCTCCTCCTCCTTGCGATTATACCCCGGGGTAGGCTCGTGAGCAGGTCATCAGCCCACACACGTTTGTTATCCATGGAAGCGAGGGTGCGTTTTCTCTGTTCCACAAGATACAAATGATGGTTGCTGGATTGTATCCTGTACTGTGTGTGGAACATAGCTTTGCCAGCGCTTAAAACCGCCAGGTAGTCATCTACATGTAGTGATTTTACCACGGCCCTACCTACACATTTTGCTCTTTTGGCTTTCTTACAGTCTATTGTGCGATGAGCATACATTTTGGAAGTCAAACTTACGAATTCCGTCATAATGGAATCACCGCATTCATCTTTTAAAACGCCCATTTCCTTCTTGTTTTTTATGGGTAGCTGAAACACGTTGTCAGCGCTATAGGGTGAGGTGTCAAACCAGTCACTATAAAGCCTCATGACTTCATAGGGGTTGCAGTGGTGAATGTGGTAAATAAATGAGTCCGTATCCGTACACAAAAGAGAGACGTCCTCAAAATTGCGTTTGGCAAACTCATAGTGGAATCGATACATGACCGATTTAGAAAAGTCTAAAATGATTTGTCCCAAGTAAATGGGCTTATCCAGGGTCACACTTGTCCTACTCATTTCAATAGTAGCCAAATCCTCATCGATAATGTCGATCGGTTTAAAATTTGGCTTAGGCAATGTACCGCCAGGCACCCCACCGCCCGTCCCAGACATTCACCAATTTAATGCCGCGGTATTTGCGGACATTTTCCATAGACTTGCCATAGATGCAGTTGTTCATTAATTTTAAAAAAATAATTTCAAACTGCTGTGTTGCCATTTGTCGGTGCTCTGTGTTGAGTCGCATGTATGGCTCAAGCCATGCTTTTTGAGCAAAAGAAATACCAATGTGGATTTTCTTCAACACCAAGCCTTGGGCTAGGCATTGCACCAACATTTGGATATGTAGCACATACCGATTTTTGTTGTAAAGTGTGCCCATGAGTTTTTCAATTTTCACCTTACAGACAGGGGGAACCATTTGCACAAGGCAGAATGGGAAATTGGCATGTTCATCATACAAGGATGAGGGATATTCAATATCCACTTCTAGCACATATCCACAGCCTGTTTCTTGACTAGCCATGTTGACATCAAATTCTGACACTTGTTTGTCAGTCAGCCAAGCAAATTCCCCATTGGGCAAAGGCTGACTCATGGCGTAGCCATACAAATTATTCACGTCATAGTACATTAAGTACGATTCTGGTTTATCTGGTGAATAATCTGGCATGTAGGCATTGTTCGCTTCGGCATAGCGTTGGTTAAGCGACACAAAGCCACCGCGAATGCCCTTTTCAAAGAATAGAACCATGTCTACATCTGTGAGTAATTCCAATTCCACTTGAGTGTATATTAAATCGGTATCAAACGAGAGCCCAGGACTCGTATAATAGTGAGCCGGGTCAAGACCATAAATCTGTTCACACAACTCACGGAATTTTTGAAACACATCGGTGAGCAGCAATACATCCAGTTTTAGGTAATGCATAGCATATTCATCTAGCGTCTTAATGTCAAACACTCGCCAAATTTGACATGTACGTGCATAGTCTTCATCGGAAACGGTACTGCGTGTTAGTTTTGTGTAAAATTTGTCTTGTGGTGGGAGTTTTCTTTGCTTTAACACGTCCCAGCTGTTGCAGAAATCATACGGGAAAATACCATTCCGAATGCACAATTGTAATTGCTCAGGATCATTAAATTGCATTCTGGTATTTTAATTCCTCCTCATCGAAGCCATTCACAAGACTGTTTAGCGAGGATGCCATCAACTTAAAGGAATCCAAAAATCGAATGCTCAAGTCGCCCAACCTCCATGTCAGAGCTATAAAACGCTCATGGTTTTGGGGAATAATGGTAAACGAGCCCTTGTTGACATGCCCCAATTCGCGAATCAAAAACTGAATGTCATAATTCGTCAGATTGTGGAAAAAGACACTGATGAAACGAGGAGCTGGAAAGTTTAAATTGCATTTGCTGTGCGCAGCTCTACGAAACTCTCCCGTAAAGTGTTAGTGATCACGAACGGTGTCTTCAGCTCTGATCAGTGGCTTTTCGCAAATATGGCATGTCGTGACATGCTCATACTGCTGCTGATGTTCTGGAGTTAGGCTCATGGGTACTGGGTGATCCGGTAATTCCTGTACATCATGAGCCAACTTGACAAGTTCATCCAAAAACCATCTGGCACAATCGTGGCCCTCACGGCATTTGTAAAAGGATTGTGTGGGGTCATAGGCACACACCACATTACATCCTATGGCAAAGGGCTCATGTTTTTGAATGGGTGTGGTTGAGCTGATGGTGGGATCTGGTTCACATCCCGCCAAGGGTGTGGTGTGTGCTTCGAAATCTGCATATACCCCATAGGGGACAGTGTCACGCTTGTGAATGTCCTTAAACTTTAACACAGTCTTATCCCCTTGTGGCAATATCAATCTCACCGCTTCCTGAGAAACGCAATCTACCCTATGACGTACCAAAATCGTAGGGGTTTTAAAATATTGCAAGCAACGATCACAAATATTTTTTTTACATTTATATTTAACATTTGAATGCTTAGCAATCTACTCTGGCTCTTAATCGGGTAATAGTGATTAACCTCTCCTGCAGATAAATATAAAAGATGAATGTGATGTCGTTTCGGTTCTTTTGTAGCATAAAGAGGACTCACAATCTCATCACCATCAAGGCCATACACCATGAACGAAAAGTCATGGTGGTCTTGTTCAAACTTATGGATCTCGGTTAAGTCCATAGGGAACGATACTCGAGTTAAATTTAAAGTTTGTTTTAATTCATCAAACTTGGCCTTGTACATTCCTGGCCAACAACCATTAAGTTGTACCGGCTGCAAATACGCGGCCACAGACCACAGGAAGCAATCATTGTCATGGTTCTTTATATTGACCACAACCTTTTTCGAAGCTATTCCTGGTGGTGTTTTAATATAGCTAGACCCAGTATTCAACGGGTTGAAATGACAAATGTTGATTTGTAGATGATGAATTTTGTCTAATGCTAGACCACTCGGTCCTTGTTGCAGTTTATCAAATTTTGATAGCAAGGCATTTACCACATGGCATTGATACCACTGTTTCAGATTATTAGCTATCAAAAGCTCTTGCTTTTTACTGCCAATATAAAATGGTTTTTTATGCTCACCCTCCTTGTTAGCCTACTTTCGATTTTTGCAAAAAATGAAAGTTGACCTATGAGATCTACACATGGCGAAAAATTGTGTGTCTGTCTGTGTGTCTGTGTGTGAGTGTGTGAGTAAGTGTGTGTACTCTGAATGTCTGTCCACCGTATCAATTCGAACACGGTGAAACCGTGTCATGTTTTATATTGCCGCCACCTTCACGGAAAAATAATGGTGGCCACCCGAATATAAAAAGCTTAAATCAAATTACGACCAACCTAATCATCAGATCTCTACAAAATTTTGCAACAACATACCCTGATGTGAGAAGCGTTCTTTGACCAAGCTACAAGGCCATCAGTCCAATAGTTTGCATATGGCGGCCATGTATGTGTGCAAATTGATTCCCCCTATCAATTAAAACACGGTAAAACCGAATCGGAAGAAATTTGGTACAGAGGTATCACTAGCAAGGGGCACCACATATTCATCTTTAATATCCGTATAGCACGTTGTATTTCAACAAGCTACTACAACCAACATTCAATTATATTCCTTGAAAAGGACAAAGAGTTATAACAATACCCATGCATTTAGGAGAAAGTAGGCTATATGTTCTTTACTGAATATCTTGTTTTTATATATGAAATCGCATAACAGTTGTTTATTGACCTTTAAAGCCGTATGCAACCTTTGCGCTGTACAAATTTGTTCTTTAAAAGTTTCGAAACATGATTTAATAAAGTCTCTTGGGATTAAACTCTCACTAACTTTCACCACGCAGCCAGAGCAGGCATGCTTTTTAAAACAGGACTCAAGGGGCTCCCAAGTTAATATATCGGTAGCAGTGGCAAAATACATGATTTTTATAAAAAAACAATCTCACCCAAGTTTTCAGTCGTAGACTTTCCAGCAATGGTCCCAAACACACACGTTCTCAACAGCAGTTGTCAGGCTCAAACTCTAAAAAAGAAATAAAATAAACCACCATGAGTGTATCCATTCCCAATAGCACCTTTGTACAACCTAAGAAAAATTAATATCAAACAGTTTTTATTTATATATATATATTTAAAATCTTACCTTGCTTTGTAAAAACCCTGCGTTTGCCTTTTTATAGGTTCAAGTGGAATGGGGTTTCTGTCTCTCACAACAGGTATGCAGTTTATCTAAAACAAACAAAATAAAAACTTTGATGGTAAACCAATAATAATAATTTAATCATTCTTTAGCATCAAATAAACTAAACAGTGTTAATCTCACATTTACCTCAGATATATAATGTATCCAATATAGTAACCAACTGGGGTTAAGCACGCGAATGCAATTATTTTATACAGAGAAGACGCAGCCTATGATAACACAGTACCGTTTACCATAGGAATGACGTGCAATGTGCAATGACATGTTCAATACTCCCATACCCAACCCCTCGCCTCCCCATGGTCCTCTGGCCTCGTCCCTCACCGCTCTTGGTAGGCTCTGCAGTGGTCATGTGAGTTCCTGTTGTTTGTCTCGGTTTTCCCTCCTTTCCCCTCACCCTCTCTGCGGGGCCCTGCCTGTTGCTGCTGCTGCTCTGCTGGCCTGGCTGGCCGTTATGACCTCTTACAGAGTTGCCACATTGTTCCAACCTGTTATCACCTGACAGCAATGTTGTCAGCTCTCACCCACATTCCATTCTCTTAACCGGCTAGTCAGGCTCCAAGCAGGCCTCACGAGCAGATATTCTGTTTTTTCCGTTCTGGCTGCCAGTCAGGCATACAAAAAAAGTAAGTTCTGTTGTTGTCGACTATAAAAGCCTTGCTTTTTATTCGTCTGATACCATTAAGAATTTTGTCAGGCTACTGGCGGGTCTTTACTAACATGTTAAAAGATCACTATAAGGAATTTTTTCGAAATATTCACTTTTTATTTGTTCGTCATTGGAGAATATCGAAAAGCGACCTCTCGTTCTGTCATACATTGCCCCGTCGAAATAGCCATTTCCTCTATTCACAATGGCCAGTCATAGCCTCGTTTTAACACATGCCGAACGGTATAGTCTCTCCCTGTCTACAAACACTCTTATTTTAAAATTAAAAAAGTTTTAAAATGCATAGTTTTTGTCCTACAGACTTAAAATTTATTGTGGGGTTAGAAGGGATAGGGACCTTTCATTTACGTCAAACAACCTTTTTCGTAAACTTCCTAGCTGCCAAAATATAAAAATTTCAAAAATGGACTGTTTTCCAAAAAACACAAAAAATAAAAAGTTTTATTATAAAAAATTAAGGTCACAGAGACCATTCGTTTCAACTATGCACAACGTTCTATAATGTTTGGTTTTCAAACTATCGCCTACTTTCAAAAACAAAATTCTTCAAAATAATTTAAAAAATATAATACAGGGTCCATCGCAAAGAGGACGTCACCCCGAGTCCTTTGACCCCTCGTACACGCTTCTGGCATGATAGGTTCGCGATATATAACAAAAAGTCTAAAATCACGGTTTCACCCAATTTATTTTCCAGATTTTCACCTTTTCAACACCTACATTCCCGTAAAGTGCACAACGAGACGAAAAAAACGTATCCAAGTACGCCCTTCTAGCAATACTCCTTCTCTCCCAAGGCCGCCAGGGGCTCACAACTTCCCTAGGGCCGCAGAACTCTCTTGGGGGTTGAGCGGATAGGAACCATTCATTTACGTCAAACAAAGTTTTTTGTAAACTTCCTAGTTTCCAAGATATAGGAATTTCAAAATTGGACTGTTTTCAAAGAAACATCAAAAATAAAAAAAGTTTTTTATAAGAAATAAAGGACTTAAAGACCATTCCTTTACACCATGGCACAACGTGCTATCATGTTTGGTTTTCCAACCTACTTTCAAAAACAAATATTTTCAAAAAAAATTGAAAAATATAACGAGTGGTCCATAGGAAAGAGCGCGTCAGCCCGAGTCCAACGACATGTCGCATGCCCATGGTTTCATGAAATGTACACGTGAATTCAGCGTAGCCGAGCAGCTAGTGTCACTATTTAGAACCCCTACTACCCCCCTACTTTCCTTATTTTAAAAAGTAACTTCATTGCACTCTCGTTACCGTAAAAAGTAACTGTTCCTTGTAACGACGTTTCTTCAACCTTGGTTCTATATGTAGACCCCCTCAATAATGCGCAGCGTTTAGAGAATAGTTGTTTTATTGCTTTTGCTCTCTCTCCAGTATTCTGTGTATTTTGAATTGGGACAAGAGGAAAGGAGACAAGAACTTTTTGAGTTAGGTATCATAATGCTACTTCTTGAATCAGTACTGAGAAAACCTAACAAAACATTTCTAGAATGTTTGATGTAGGAGTCGAAGAAAACTACACATACCCAAGTACACGAGGCTAATGGCCACGATGCAATGTGATGTTCAAAAACTTACACTGCATATATTTACTTTATTTTGAAATATTCTCTTTCATACAGGTTGTTAGAATTTTTTGTAACCTTAAACACAATAACAGCATAAGTTTCAACACCATATTCATGTGCCCAATATTTATTTCATATTTCACCACACCTGGCATAGACCGTAACACCTTCATTCTTTGCCCATTCCATCAGGTAATCATGGCTACCGTTGCACACTATAGGGTTGTTGGATATATCCAATTCCTTTAGATCACTCAAGCCTCGAAATATAGTGACGTTTACTTGGTCGATGAAATTTAATCTGATTTCTATTTCTTGTACATTCGGAATACCTTGAAATATATTTTCTGGTAGATTTGTTATATTATTTTCTCCCATTCTCAGCACTCTCAAAGATCGACTGTTTATGAAAGGTTCATTTGTCTCGAAATCAATTTGATTATTTGATAAATCAAGATAATCAAGATTTTCTAAATCTTCAAAAATATTCTTGCCGATGTATGTCAATAAATTATTGCCCAGTACGATCGAACTTAGAGCAGGCATATTTTTAAAAGTACTTTCTGGAAGATGTGTTAATTTGCAATTCCATAGTGAGAGCATGAATTGAGAATCACTACCATATAGTGTTGTATCATCAGGAATAACTAATGGATTATCGTTGAAAAAAATTATTGCCATTGAAGGGGGATATATTATGGGACTGATGTCAGTCAGCTGATTATGGTCAAGAAATATCTCGTATAAATTCGCCAGTCCTACAAAAGCTCCTGATTCAATTTTAGAGAGATTACAATTTACAATTGAAATGGTTTCCAAACTTAGCATATTGCTGAAAGTGTCGTTGTAGATTATAGGAATGTTGCTTTCACGAATAACTAGAATGTGCGTCTCTGCTGGTAATTTCTGCAGGAGGTCAGGATCTGAAGATTGCACGCACCTAATGAGAGTTGTTTCGCAATTGCATTCTTCTGGGCATGAATCGGCAGTTGAGGTGGTCGTCATTATCAACAAGACAGTCTGTAACAGATAGGTTGATTAAACATTAGAGGCTGTGCCTGCAACACAAGCATTTAACCACAATGTATTAAATATCCCTTCTCTACTGCGCCCGTTTGACGAGAATTTCGGGGAACCATAGACCTTAAATGACCCTTCCGAAATCCCCATCTCCCAGGAAGACATATAGGACGGGAAGGAATGCATTCTTGGGCTGGGAAAGCACTCAAGAATCTGTACTCGGGGGGTGTCGGGTGTAATAAGAGGTGAAATTACCCGCCCGGAGGAATACAAACACAACAAATACAATAAAGAGGCAAGGCTTACATTTAAATCGCACTCAGTTTATTCAAAAAAGTGGCAGACCCCTAACTACTTCCGAGAGGTGAAAACGGCTAGTCCGTGCTAAACCATGTTGATAATAATATAACTCGTCTCCGTGCGAAAATCCTAATAAATTAAGCCTCTCGAAGTCCTACGCAAAAATGGAAAACCAAAGAATGCAATCTAAGAGAATGATACGTAGATTTTCCCTATACAATTACTTCGGAGATTCAATAATAATAATAGTACAAGCATGATTCTACAGCAAAGAAAGTTATTTACTTGTTTACAATGCAAGGTTTCAGTTACATTTACAGCATAATAAGTTTAAAACTACGCTATGATGGTCTCATCTCCAACATTTAACTTTATAGTCATTTAATCTAATCCTATCGTACGTTAATAATAACAATGATGTAAACGAGAAGCGTTTCATCCTAAATTTATTTTTAAGCTAAAGCTATGCACATTCTGAACCTGACAGAACGCATGAAAATTTATTCTAATTCACAACACAAATGAGTAACATGTAACCCTCTTAAATTACTTACGCAATGGGCACCACTGCTCCTACCTTCCTACATCGCAAATTCACTGTTTGTGAACTTGGGTCATGTTTCGTGTTGGGAGAGAAAAATTAGGTCGGCGACTGCATGAGTAAAACATGTCTAACGTCGCATTATCAGGTTAGCTACCGCGTTTAAACACGTAACCAACTGATTGTCGGCGCTCAATAGGGAAAGCTATATTGGTATGGAAGTGTGTCGAAGAATGAAGTCTATGTTATGGTCATCAAGGTTCATTTAAGTTTATAGGTTTATTTACATTTTATTAGACTTCCTAGCTCTTGGTTTATATTCAGTTTTAAGTTGAAAATCCTGATATTTGATTATTACCTTCTTATTTATCAGATTAGTTCAGTCCTATCAGTTTTTTGTATTTTTTAATGACCATGCTAAATTTGTAAAGTGTAAACAATTGGTGTCTCAAGCATCCAATCTCAAACACATCATTGGAAGAAAAATCATTTGCAAAACATCAAATTGCACCTCTGTGTGCTGATGAATACCACTGATCCATTGATCATCTGCTGCAATAACGAGACAAAAGTCGTTCACGTTATCAGCTCATCTAGTACCAAAACTTGTACTGGACAACTAAGGGTAATCGTATCCTATCTCTGTAGTGTGTTTTAACATAACATGGGTTTGACTAAATTTACACAGTCCAAGCTTGAGGATAAGGTTTAATCTTGCTGTAATAAATAACAGCTGTGTACTCTGAACTTATAGAAAGGTGCATTATTTACTCATATACCACACGTCTAATGTCTGGAAAATTTGTATTAATAAACCTGGGTCTTTTGCTTACAGTCCTATAAAATGACCCCTTCCTTCGAACTCAAGATAGTCTGCTTAGCTCATCTCGCAAAGTTACAATTCATAGCTTGATTGACAGTCGTCTGAATGTCGAATTTATTAAGTTATTCTTTCACTTCTCCACATTTCATAAACAGGTTTTCAGGTAGTAATTTCTAGTGTTCACTCCGCTCACAGCCTTCTAACTAATTTTATCAAGAAAAGAGTGCGCTGTCATCGCGTATACAAGGTCAAAATAAAAGAAATAAAGTGTGACATTGACTTCTATCACGGCCAACAGGTGGTCGTTGAGTTTACTGCTCCAATAAAAATTGCAGTTATTCAGACATGATTATGTAACAAAATCCTACACGTTAGAGTGTGTTGGTTCGATGCACTGTCGAACTAGAAAAAGGTCTATTTACAAAAATTGTTGGCAAATGCGTTTATCCCACGCAATTGCAAATGATACGACATAACCTGTGGTTACTCTACCACTAGGAATACATGTTAATAATTAAGCCTACCTAAGAATGTGCGGCGTAAGGTCTTATTGAACTAATCTAATCCCCATTACGAGATCGTACATAAAAAATATTTCGGCTATCAGCCAGACTCACGTGCGTGCTTCACATTTCATCAGTGAAATGACTTGCCTGGTTTAGGTAGCAAGTAAGGCATAATGGTGGAATGCCTATTACACACGTGCCTTCCTCATAGTGTGATTCGGCCATCACTGAACCATTTATAGTGTGATACAGCCGTCGCTAAACCCCGCCATCCTGTGGGTTTTCATTCCATTCCTAATTCCATCGTAGAAGGAATAATTGGCATTTCTTCGTCATGAAAAATGTGTATTAGCAGTGCCATGATGCTGTTGAATTCGCTGGTTAGCACTGAATTTACTGTTAGATTCTAACTAGCAATTGCACACTGAAATTACACGTATCAGCGGGTAGCAAGTAATAATGGCCTTAGATTTTCCGCTCACAGAGTTTAATAACAGCAGCTTGTGCCACTGTGTACACTAAAAACTGGGTGACTTAAATTCACACGTGATCTGTTCTTTACTATATTGCACTGTTCCTAGCAATATCGTTGCACTTTCGAAAAACGTGGTTGGCAGCGTGTTCGATGCCTGCGTGGAAAATTATCAGAAATATTACAAATATTCAAAATCTGCGTTCACTTATTCTTTTAAATTCACTTAACAGCTTTGCTGCACGCAAGAGCGTATCTCAGTTCGTTTTCGATTTTGACGAGCACGATTTTAACGTAGTCACAGGACCATGCCTGCATTAAGTTGCACGTCAAGCCAAGACCATGCTTGTGATAAGAGTGTTTCAGCAAGAAGCCGGATACACCATCTAGCCATCAGTCAAGTGTGCGACTGCAAAATATTTATGGCATTCTCGGTGGGTTTTTAATATTCATGTTTCCTTTCCATAGTAAATCAAATTATGCTTCTGTGCATCAACAATATGTACAACATTGGTTAATAATTACATTCTTATCAAATATACAAAAATATTATACATTCATGGCGCGGCAACTCATATGAATCAAATGAGCGCTTTACATGCCTTACCTTGGTAGTATCTGCTTCTCTCAAGGATGGTAAGCTCCTCATGAGCCATAGAAGGCACATGGCAAATGTGATTTCGGGTTCACTACATAATAGAGGTTGTACCACGTGTAATTTGCAGTAATTTATTAACGTCCATTCACCTCCGTAAAACGACACCTTCTTCTCCAATTAAGGCTTTGGTGCAAATTGTTTGTAAACCTGTAAGTTGGCTAACGCACCATTGCCATTGGTAATTGGATTCCATTTATTAGCCTATTTTCATCTTATGAAAAGAAATAGGCTTATGAGATCACCTTTTGTCCATGTGTGTGTGTGTATGTGCTTATGTGTGTGTGTCTGTAGGTGCTTATGTGTGTGCTGTGTGTGTGTGTGTATGTGCTTATGAGTGTGCTGTGTGTGTGTGTGTGTGTGTCCACATTAAAACGGCCGAAGCGATTTGATTGAAACTCAGTAAGGACAACCTTCTGCTTTGCCAAACCTTGTGCGTGCCTTTCAAATATTAATACGTTTCACCAATCCAACAATGCGGCCTCGTGAGATACTTCACTGGCATTCTATATCTCCACAACGGTTATCAATATGACCCTGAACTTTTGTACGGTGATAAAGGCTATTTCTGTATGGTCAGCTATGTGACTTTCGAAAACCTGTTAAATACAAAACCGACATGGCGGCCATGTGAATTTGAAGTATTTAAATATACTTTACTAGCGATTTGATCATCCAAGCTCAGTGAAACATGGTAACTTACTGTTAACCTTTATAACGATCACATCTAATGGCATGTATTTTAGTGCAATTCTTTTCATAATCTCAAGATGGCGGCTGTGCTATATTTTAAATTTAAGTTCTCTTGAGCCATAATTATGCGAACAAAGTAAACGATTGAATAATGAACATAAGCAATAATATTCATCTAATGGTAAAAATGTAAATCCACAGCCTGCTTCCTGTCTCCGACCGGGTCAGGAATGGAATGAATGAAGCTCCCATCTAGCGGCGAGGATATGGACTGTGCCCACTGCCGAGACCTGACGCACTCCTCTGGGGCAATGGTTAAATGAATGACAGATGAAATGAAATGATAGGGGAGAGTGTTGCTGGAATGAAATTTTGACAGGGAAAACCGGAGTACCCAGAGAAAAACCTGTCTGCCTCTGTTTTGTCCAGCACAGATCTCACATGGAGTGACCGGGATTTGAACCACGGACCCAGCGGTGAGAGGCCGGCGTGCTTCCGCCTAAGCCACGGAGGCTTTCCATTCATCTAATGGTATATACTTTAATTCTATGGCCCACATACTGAGCCCGAATAGCTCATGCTGGTGATAGCTTGTACACGAACCATGGAATTTATAATGTTCAAGAATTGTGAAAGCACCCACAGCAGCATGCCACTACATTAGATGTTCTTTTGACTTCACTAAGAAGCAGTATAAAATTACCGTACATGATCAAAGAAGTTCTCTTTGATGTGCAGCCTGACTTTAAAATAATCAGTCATTCAGCTTAACTAGCCACATTTGTCATGAGCTAATAATATTTTATTTATAGTTTACGACCGAAGGTATAACACCGTCGATACGCGGAAGGAATGAACTTAGACGCTAAATGACTCGGGAGTGATCGAACTGAGCACACCTACTTCCGTGAAGGAATGATTTTAATCCGCGCTTGCATGGCGAGCGGATGTGAAATTGTGAAGGTCCCAGGTGACCAAGTCTAAAGTATCATCGACGTTCAAATTGTGTAAAGTGAATAGGACTGAAAGTATTAATTATAGCACGAAGTGTGCTGGTGACGCGGAAAGTTCGTCCAAGATTGTGAATCTTATTATATTTCTATTCAGTGAAGTGTTGACCACATGGTTACAGCGTGCTTCAATGGCTGACCAGTGAAAAATAAGTTGTGTACCAGTAAGACACGAGTGGAGAATCTGGTCGTCATATTCAACAGATACAGTGAAATATTTACGAGCCGTGCAAAGGCCGACTGTAAAACAAATAAGATTAAGCTGATATTCTTCGATATGATATCTAAAGCGTGTGAAGTTGCTTAGCTTCAGTGGAAAGGCACGTGTCGAGTGTCAAAGCCAGTTTATGTGTTTTAGCAGACAAGGCCATTTTTAAATATAGTCTGCTGGTGGAAAAAGGTGTAAAAGCTGTGAATTTCAACACGCTTGAAGCTGTGCCCATTATTATACGAATTTCAACGACTCTACAAGATGCTTTCATTTCACCACGTGCTGAGGTATAATAATCCTATATGTAAGAAGAAGAGGGCTATGGCTTAAACATCCGAATGGGAGGAACGCTGAACACCTAAGCCACACTACAACAATGGATGGCCTTCCGAGGATAACCATGCTTGTGGCCGAGCAGAGAAGATATTTGAGGTTTGTCTGGATGAAAGGCAAAATCCTCAATCCTCGTGTCTGGATAATTATCTGCAATAGCTGTGAGTCATGATTTCCTAATCTATTTCTGTACGGATCCGAACTAACCATGGTGTGTGTGCAGATCTGCTATACAAATGGAGGAAAAAGTCATCATCTTGTTGCGACTGTGGTGCTGAGAGGCAAACTGTGAAGCATATCACCCAAGAATGCCCACTGAGCCGCTTCGACGGAGATAGAAGAGAATTTTTCCTGGGGACGCCACAAGCGATTAACTATGTAAATAGTGTAAATATAGATCTGTAGCTCATGTATGCGCCATACGATAAATAAATAAATAAATCAATTCTGTACGGTGGATGGTCATGTGTGGATTAGTCTGTAGCATCCGTAACTCATTGTCGGTCATCAAGGTAGGCTTCTTTCATTCTTTTTGACCACCTCCTTAAGATGATTTTTCACGCTTCTGAATGCTTCTCTTTGCATTTCGTTACACGACACTGAGTTAGTCACCAGATTGTGTGTGTCCACACGGTGCAATATTGTTCTTAGAAGGTAATTCCGCATGACGGAACATCAATTTAGTCTTTTGTGATAGGGGCATGTGTTTAATTCAGCTCCAGCTGATATTTGGTCAAAGTTTTTGAAGTCCCCATTTCTATTATTTTTGTACGCCACTGACGTCTTTATTTAACATTATAGTGTATCGTTTAGGTATGAAAGGGATCCAGCCTGTTGTTATTGTAATGTACATTTTTATAGAGTGAGCAGTTCGCCACTAGAATTCAGATAATTCACATCGCTGTACATGAGTCAAGTAATGTTATGAACTTACTCATAAAGTTTAGGTTACACGATTCGTATCATTTCGATTAGTTCCACCTAAGGTTAAGGTGTGAACCAGTATTTTATTATCATTTAAACATGTTTTGTACGCAGCACTCATTCGCTGTGAGCTTCAGTGGCGCTACACAATGTCAAAGCCGTTCAAAGAGAGAGGGATATCTTTCTGTTACGTCTATTTGGTTTTCAGAAGCCAAACCTATCATTCTACTTGTATTTGATTCGTCTTTAACGTTATAGTGACTTCCTTTACATGTGTATAATCCTTTAGAGTGATTGCTAAGAACACTCAGTCTACATTTACTGTGCTTTAATGTGTTGAAAGATCAGTGATAGACAGTTTCTTCGAGATTCACTGACGCGCTATGATGCTTAGTGCCAAGCGCTGGGAGCACAATGACAGGTGCTTGTCCAGTCCAGGCCATTGACATTGCCCAAGGTTACTTACGACCTCTCTTGTGAGACAATTGACTATCGACTTCATTTTTATTTTCTTTATTTCTAGACCTTGCTAGGAATGTTCTTACGGGCTATGCTTTGTTTATGCTCATGCTACTGACCTTGATTCAGTGTCGATTTTTGTAAAGCTGTTCTGGTACTGGTGTACTGATAAGTAATGCTAAATTTTTAATATACTCGCAGGTATTTGTGAGCGAGCCCCAATATGTTTTGTCATGATTTATAATGGATTTGAGCAACCATTTGATAAGTTGGACCCTTAAGGCTATTATGTATTCTCACTTGTAAGTGAATGATGATTTACCGTGTTTTTTATACACGCAGGGTTTCACGTTTATTAGAGAAAGCCGGCCAGATCTATGTTACAGAATAAGTTTAGACCGAGGAGGAAAAGGTATGGTCCCTTTCGAGTACCGATTGTGTTATTGTTAACGTGCGAGCCACGTATTCTTTGTTGAGGTGTACCACGTGTTGGTAGCACGCTCTTGCGACGCCTTGCATATGGTCAACTATCTTAATAATCAATGGACTCATAAATCTACGACATTGAACTTAGGACTAAATCATAAATCATCAATTTATTTCCTAAACCGACGATGCTAATAATACAGTTCAACCTTAATCGTTGTTAAATTTTGATCTTGTACCTGTAGTCTAGCAGACCAATGCATTGCGCCTTCGTTCGTTCTTACTAGTAAGTTTAGTAGCTAACATTGATAGACTTTGATAGAGATCGCACGAACCCAAAGTTCAGAACTCGTGGGGCGTGAACCGATCAGGGAATGCTGTTCTAGCACAGTTTGATTCCCAAGTTTAGACACCCTTATAGATGACGGTGGACAACAAACAGCTGTTCATCTGTGGCAGGCAGGATTAATAAGATGGTTATTTGTGTGTATAACTTATTTTATTTACTGATGTGTTTCCCACTATTACCCTACTGTCTCTTGTAATATAAAACATCTTTGTTGTTTGTATATAATTTTACCAGTGTACTGTAAAATGATGACTGACAATAATTAATTTTTGTATAGTTTGTGTATCACGGACGTCTGACGCCGTTGATCAGATTAAAGCAGGTGTAGTTCAAATAATTATAGTATAAATGTAAATATGGGATGGTACCAGTCCTTTAACTTTGCTGTCCTGTTTGACATGTATTGATGCCATGATGCCTTCTTCCTAGAAGCATCAGTTTTTTTGTATAACGATTTGTCTTGCGGTACCATTTCCCCAGTTTTGCTTTGTTTTGCTGTATTTAGGACCTGTCGAGGGGATTCTACGTTAATTTTAGGAGTTGTTTACTTTTTCTTTGCTTTTTAGCTACGTAATAGCCGTTCTATCAAACCCTCCGACCGTAGGACAGGGGTTTGACCTTCCAAATAAACCAACCATGAGTATGTCTTAAGCCTGGATTTTAATTATTTAGTAGTTTTGACCTTTTGGGGGTGCATTTTCTTTGGGCGTCTATGACAATCACTGTGATTCTTAGGGAAGCAGATACTTGTGCCGGCTAGTCCCAAGAAGTGCATTCCGATCCTCTCCGGCAATGTGTCTCGAGGTAGAGGTCATCTGGGAGGCCACGTTACGGTTGGTGGTAACCAGATAACCTCATCCAACGGGCACAATACAGAACATTCCAACATCGTGATCATCCGAAATATTTAGACGGTTCTCAATATCTGGGAATCTATTACAGCAATTAAACTGACATTCTGTCTGTTGGTAGAGGCTATTAACACAAGTTCGTCTATGGGACATTCAATAACCTAATGTGTACAAAACCAACAGTGCGGTGACGCGAAATAGTTAATGCTTAGATGGACTTTTCTTGTGAATTACTCATACGCGTGCTGTGAAACTGGGCACAGTATATCATCATACAAGCCTTACCGGTATCGAAAATGAGGAACTTTACCTTAAATCCGTTAGTTACTCAACTGCTCACACAGCACTGTCAACCGAGTATAGCATAACAAAGACTTGACACTATCTACTATATATTTGTCAAATACTACTCACTCACTCACTCATTCATCACGAAATCTCAGAAACCATCGAACGTATTGGAATGACATTTGGTATGCAGCTTCCTCAAGGGCCGCAAACGCCCACTAAGAAACGATTTTTGGATATTAAGGTTCTAAAGGGGTGTTAAGGGGGTAGACCTGCATTTCATTGAATAGCAATATATCCCGATTGGTTTCATTGGGGATGTGATACTCGGCATATAAACTCATCATTAAAAACAAGATGTTCAGTAAATAACATATAGCCTACTTTTTTCTAAATGTATGAGTATACTTATAACTCGTTGTTTTTATCAAAGAGTATAATAGAATCATTTCTTGGTTGAAGACCTTAAAAACTATTCACCTCTACCAAACACCACAACCTCGAAAACAACTGCTACCATCATTGACTGGCTGCGTGGCTCAGCGGTAACGTTCTCGCTTGCTGGGCCCTATGTTGCAGGTTCGTATCCTGGCGCAGTCAGCTGGCATTTGTGGGTGCACAAATGCGAGGGAGCCGTGTTAGTAGATTTACTGGCACGTTAAAAATCCCTTTCGAGGCAAAATTCCGGCACCCCGGCGTCTCTAAATGCAACAGTAGTTAAAAGGGACGTAAAACCAATAACATGATTATTATTATTTTTTTCTTTTTTATTAGTCGTTTACCCTCCAGGTTGGTGGAACCCACAGACTCAGCGAGGGAACTCACCGCTACCGCCTCTACGGGCAGTGTCCTAGAGCTGGGAACATCTAATCGGAGGGGATACAACTGGTGCGGTGTGATTGGCACCTCGCCCAGGCGGCCTCACCTGCAAAGCGAACAGGGGCCTCATGAGGGAAGGTAATGGAAGGTCAGGATGGATAGGCAAGGAAGAGGGATGGAGGCGGCCGTGGCCTTGAAGAAGGTACTGTGACCCTTTTTGTATTCCCGATTATAGATGTCTATGAGAGAGAGCGCTTCGTATCGCGGCTATATCTGGTGTTCCGTGAGCGGGCTGTGTTTACAACATCTGTTGTGACGTAACGCAGGGGCCATCGCCCTCTCTTGCTATGTTCGGACCATATGACTGTGGGCGAGTCGAGGTCAGGTGATGTCAGTAACTAGCGGTCGGGTGAGGTGTCTGGCGAGATGTATGAGGGACTATCTTGCTTGCTTGCTTGCTGGCTTCCCAGAGCGGAACCAGAGTGTGCGATGCTCGCTGAGTGTGATTCGTAAGTTCCTGCAGGCGGAATTTGCTCCGCGTTGACTGGGGTGAACACATTATAGCACAGTACGTGAAGTCGTTATACGCACACGAGTGGACCTCTGTATAATTCAAACCTTCATTAAGTTTGTTTAAACTTTATTCTTGTTACGATTTAGATCTACTGATATGCTATTCAGGCATCTCGCCATGAAAAACAGGACTGAAGTGAACCGTGGAAATTAAACGTTGCTTGATCTTTATTCACAGTCTAACATGCATTCTAAGCGGTTGGCGATTGGATCAAGACTTTGGTACTCGTGCTTCACGACAACGATCGCTTAAAATGTAACACAGGAACACAGTATAATCGAGTGGAGTTCTGACGTAGTGAAGTAACTGTGGAGTACATCTGGCCAGATATGTTCTTAGAGCATTTCCTGAATACCTTCGCCATGAACTGTAACGCACTCAGATTCATGGATGAGACGAGCGTAAACCGCGGAAGAAATTTGAAGTTACTTCTGTGCTATCATATTAAGATCGTCAGTGAAGAATGATGTCTACAATATTCGTGTAGGGACTTCTAGAATATACCGGTTCTGATGCATAGTTCTACCCGAGGTGTGGTCATAGGGAGACGTGAAGCTGGGTTCGACGCCAGGATGTTGAGTCACTAACCTAAGGGCCAGGATTCATCTGGAAGCCGGATTCGGGAAATGTTGTTCCGATTGACGCCCATCCATCATCTGAAAATAAGGTATAAATCCGACAATCTTTGGTAGTAGTCGGACATTTTCATTTGTTGTATCCAGTTGCCAATTAGTTTGTGTAATTAGTTTTTATGATGACGGGGTTTTAAGTCAGATAAATCATTGTCTTTCTTGACCCCAGATTTTTCTTTCTTTTTGGGTTCGTTTGTCGAACTAGTCTATCCAAGTCTTGTCGGGATATTATATTTCTTTCTTTGCTTCTGCTTTAATTTTCCGTTCGTCGTAATTTTCTGAAATTTTCAATCGTTGGGAAGACCATCATTTAGGAAGAAGATTTGCGTTTTAGTATTATGATATTTTAGCAAATTTTTGCACCATTATGGTCGTGTTACTGTAATTTCCAGCAAGTAAATTTTTCATCCACATTTAAATCGTTAGACGTTATAAAGTACTTCAGCATCATGGTTACGTGATGGGTTTATGATTGACATTTACTCTAAAAGATTAATTTGATTCCAAACTCAAGGATGTATGTTTAAATATTGGCGTTATTCGAAGATGTATTTTTGCTAAGCCATTAAGGAATTTGGTCCTTGAAAAATACTGATATAAAAGATTTCTCTCGGTAATCAGCCGTAATGTTAATATTATTATTGAAGTAAAATTGATTGTGAAATTTAGTTCGTGGACTGTTGGAGCCACGTGATACATTGTTAAGCTGGAGAAGGTTTTTTGGATCACTGTGAGTGATTATGAGTATGGAACTCATAAAATGAAGTCAATAGAAATATTGTGTGACTGATTTGGTTGATGTGTAACTAAAGTTTGTGAAATGTTTCGTCATGTTGTTTCATCCTTTAAAAAAGGTTGGTTGGAGTTTAATAGTGGTACTTGTTGTATTTAATGTTCGTCTTGTTAGATTACGTCATCGAGTGATGTCTGTGTCATTTTGTTTTTAAATGAATTGGAAATAGTATCTTTAGGATATTTACTGTGATTTAACCTTATCTCCACTTAAAATTTCATATCTATGGAATTTTATAAGACCTGTGGCGATTTTCGAGAGATCTCTTAAGTACAGCCATTTCTTGGTAATCTTTTTCAAATGTATTTGCATTTTCGTTTAACACGGTTTGGACATAATTATATTTAATTGAGTTTCTTCTCTTGGCTCAATTGCGTCTACAGTGGCGATTCCTTATTGTTCAATTTAACCAAGTATGATGGTGTAGTGATGGTGAAAGTTGCCATAGGAGTTTGTTTCATTAAGAAACATTATATATATGTATATACGTGTACATTATTGTATTATATTCAGGTGAGGGATACTTTCAGTAATATTTTTACTGAATAAATATTTTATTTTACAGCAGTTCAATCCGAGAGTCATAATTCATAATAACTACATAAATTGTGCCGGGAAGATCAATGTGTTTTCTTTTCTTTTCTTAATTTCTCACTACTCTCTGAGATTAGTCGTATCTCGGCTGCGTCTCCTGTCACGTTTTGACCTGAGCTAGTTTTCTTTGTTTGCACTTTTGTTTGTCTTTGCACAATTTAGGTTTGTTGATATGCTCCTTTTGTACTTCCTTCTCCTGTTGGTGGGATCTGGGGGTGATTTCAGCCGGGCAGTTTCAGATTCTACGATCCGGTGTTCCTCGAGGGATTCAATAGGTCTCGGTAAGTTATAAAAGGGTACATCAGATTTGGCGCTAACGTTTTGGGCTACGAATTGAGAAATCGTGTCTAGTGGGAGTGACATTTGGGTGTTAGGTTCGATTCTGTCGAACAGCTCCATTTTCAGATACCTTCGCAACGTTCAGTTATGAATACGTTGGATAAGTATTCTGGACAAAATGGCAAACCAATATTTAGGCATGAATGTTGGCATTTCACTGTGATGAATGAAGCAATTACGAGCGTACTCGATCTACATAATTTGTGTAGTGTTGCAGTCATTATTGAAAATTTTGATGTTAGGTAATGCCACATGTTGTGCTAATTTCACTAGCGACTTGTGACAGTGTAATGGAGGTATGCACAGGAATCATTATTCACGTGTCCAGTCGAATTAAACACTTAATGGGGTTCATGGTGGAACTTCATTTAAGTGGGTAGTTATTTTTTTTGACCGGCTTACGATCATTTTTGCATCGTAGTAATAGTAAATTCTTTAATTTCAAACTAGATCATTTATTACTAGGGTCATTCCTGTGATTATTATGAATTGTGGCGATCGTCTGGGATTTCTGGATATTTTTGGAACATGTTTCGATAGGGTTAATTAGATATAAGATAATTTAAGGTAAAGCAAACGATTGAAAATTTCAGGCATTGGCAATCTGTTTACTTCACAATGTCTATGCTCTGCTCTGTAATACTGTGTACTTGGTATCTCTTTGTATTTCATATTTTTGTACAATGACATCACCGCCTGAGGTGATGACTGTGGCAGATGTTCACAAAATGTTTAATTTCGTCCGTGAGACTATGGACAACTTAAATCGGGATTTGGAAGGTATCAAAACGTTTAAAAAATCCAGTTTTGATAAACTGCAGGAAAGCAATAAGGAACTAATTAAAGATAGTGTAGCCAAATGCATTAAGGGTGAATTAGATTTGATGCAAACTACCCTTAAAGGTGTTCAATACAGTTCTAAACGAGTAGAATCGAAAGTAAATAATGTTGAGGCAAGTAATGATGAGATTCAGGATGACATTGAAAATATTCATTTAAACGTGAACAATGTTACTGTTGATGTGAGTCAGGTTAGATCGAACATGGCTAAAATGCAATCCACAGTAGACAGCGTACAAACCTCAGTGGATTCTGTACAACTCGAGGTAGTTAATGCAGAATTAAAAGTTGACACTATGCAAATAGACGTGGGAAATGTGCAACTTAAAGTAGATAATGTTAAATCTATCATGGCTCAAATGCAATCCACAGTAGATAACGTACAATCTGACATGTGTCAGGTTAAAACTGATATGGGTCAGGTTAAATCTAACATGGCTCAAATGCAATCCACAGTAGACAATGTACAGTCTGACATGGGTCAGGTTAAATCGAACATGGCTCAAATGCAATCTACCGTAGATAACGTACAATCTGCCATGGGTCAGGTACAATCTACAGTAGATAGGGTATAGTCCGATGTTAATAATATGCAGATAATGGTGGATACTGTACAATTTAAGGTGGACAATGAACAAGCCAGATTAGTTGATTTAGACAAAGACAATAAACAATTTCAAGTAGATATGAGATCAGAACTTGATGACAATAAAAAGGAGCAAAAAGAGAATTTGGATGCTGTCCAAACTCAATTTACTAGCGAGTCCATTAAAACTCAGGAATCCTTTGTTCGGCTAAGAAAGGACAAACGCAGGTAAAGGACCATACAAAACTTCTAAGAGCAGGCATTGAAATTGATATAAAGGCTATAATGGATGAAAATGTTGGTGTACTTAGGCAGGAAATGGTTAAAATTAATCAAGAGTGTGTAGCAGGTGTCAAAGCCGAATTGGATTTGAAACTTGCTAACGCCGAAATTAGGTTAAATACGGATATTGCTGATGTTCGAGAAGACTTTAATAAGAAAATAGATGTCAATCAGGATTCCCAAATCACACGTATTAATGAATGTAGGACTCTGTTAGAGGATAGGGTTAAGCAGATTGAAACCAAGGGGGAATAGGATAAAATTGAGTTCATAGGGGAAAGAGAAAGAAAAACGTCCGAATTAAATGATGTTAGAGAAAAACTTGAAAAGTTTAATTTAGCTGAACGTATTGACGTAGAGGCTTTAAAGAAAGAATTAAAAGTTAAATGGCAGGAGGATATTAACCAGTTTAGGCTCGAACTTTCGACTAAGGATGGTCATGATTTATACATTTCGGGACACACAAAATTCCAGGAAGCGACTAGATCGAATGGGGCGGAACAGTTGCACGTGGAACATTCTCGCCAAAGTCTATATCAAACCTTTACAAATTTGCAATCAACTGGGGAAATAGATGTAAATACTCCATCAGAATTGCAAATGGGACAATCTCGACGAGATCAGTACAAGATTCCGACAGGCAATCAAACTGCAGGGGAAGCCAGAGGTAATACATCGTCAAATGGATCACAAAATATAACAATAATTTGCAATTTTGATGAAAAAACAAAAAAATTAGCAACCTTGATGGGATGACCCCAATTGAGTTCGTGAGAAGTATTCGGGATTATTTTGTGGAAAATAATATTGCTCCAGAGAGAGAATTACGTATTGTGGAACGTTACTTAACGGATGGCCCCCTTTTATGGTTCAAAGCATTCCGTTACACGTTCGAAGATTTTGAGAGTTTCGAGGAGGCTTTAATTAAGAGATTTTGGTCAGTGGAGGTTCAGGAGAATATTCGTTCCGAGATTTACTACAAAAAGTATTCTAATAGTGGACCAACGAGCTACGCTGAGTACTGCGCGATGCAACTTTCAAAACTCAGATTTTTGCAGACCCCTCTTACGCAAGGAGAATTGATTGAGGCCATATCTCGTCAATTGCCCGTGGAAGTCCGTAGATACCTAATTTCATCGGGTGTGTCTGATTTGGTGCACATGGAGGACCTTCTGCGTAAGTTGGATTACACTAGTACAAGTGCGACTCCTGTGGTAAATAAGATCATCTGTCAGGAACGTAGGACAGTGCATGCAGTCGTCATGGATAGGACGCAGCAAACTGATCGAGTATATCGAGGAAAATCAGAAAACAGGACCCACTAGGAATTACTATCAAAGGGACAGAAGATATAACAATCAGAATCGCGAATACCAGGATAGGCATTGGCAAAATCGTCAATACGACAATAGGAATGATGGACGTAAAGAATATGGACGGCCTGGATATAATTATTATAGGGATGCTCCATATCGTTCAGAGAATAGGTCGCAACAAGGATATAGGTCGTATAAAAACAACCGTGACGAAGAATTCGCTCGCGGAAGAAGGGATAATAATCAGCCTAGTAATGGGCGGGATCAGTCTCGTGAACAAAGACGAGTAGATGAGCGCAAAAAGAGAAAGGAATTAGGCGCAGATTCTCAAGCGAGTACGAGTAAACAGGGTATGAATCAAGATAGAGTCCCTAAAGGAAACAAAAAGACGTCAGTGTACTGATGACCTTATAACCA
Organism: Meconema thalassinum; assembly: GCA_946902985.2. NCBI lineage: Eukaryota > Metazoa > Arthropoda > Insecta > Orthoptera > Tettigoniidae > Meconema > Meconema thalassinum. The sequence continues at coordinate 171,380,821 of OX336391.1, forward strand.
AAGATCACTTCACATCTCTACTCCATTAATGATATAGAATTGAAGAGACTACGGAAAATGTAGCTATAGAAGAAACAGATATGGTAGAAGAACCTGAAGCGATTTTTCAAGAAGGTCAAATAATCGGATACAAAATACGTCCCCTTGAATAATTTAAATAAAAGCTATTGTCACTTTTATTTACTGTGTCGGGAGGAGGATGTGACCGTTTTTGTATTCCCGATTATAGATGTCTATGAGAGAGAGCGCTTCGTATCGTGGCTATATACTTGTGTTCCGTGAGCGGGCTGTGTTTACAACATCTGTTGTGACGTAATGCAGGGGCCATCGCCCTCTCTTGCTATGATCGGACCATGTGACTGTGGGCGAGTCGAGGTAAGGTGACGTCAGTATCTAGCGGTCGTGGCCGACGAGAAAGACAGGCCATGGCGCGGATCTGTGACGTCAGAGGAGTGGTGTCGCTCGCTCGCCTCGCCGCATTGATTGCACCAAGGTATTCTCATCTATAGAAGCCTACCAATAGCCGAGTAATTTGTTAGTGTGAATTTAAGGATACTCAAAAATAAAGTTAAAAGCTGTGGAAGAAATCCACCCCTATCACTAGCTCAAAACCTTAGAGCAGTAGAATATTAAGCAGTGTAATACAAACGTTGAATGGATGTTCCAGTTTATGCAGATATACAAAACTGTACATATTATCCTCTTATCTTCGTTCATCAATAAGTTGTTTCCATACCAGTTTACATGTAAGTTTAACTTTAAAAGCAGCTGGAATAATAAAAAAAGAAGAAACAACCAAGCATTGCATTAGGAGAAAGTATCCAGTGCTTCATTTATTGCAAGGGAAGGGTCATTCATGCCCCAAAATAATAAAAATGAATATAAGAAATTTGAGCCTACACTCGTGGTTTTTAGCATTTTGCTTTTTTGAGTAGGCCTACCATAAGACAATCATTTTCAACAACAAAATTTTAATGCATAGGACTACTTCAGATACATATATGAATTGCTGAGATTATACTTACCTCCTTTAGCAGAGAACCTTTTATCTGACACCAATCCCCTACAGTGCCAGGTTTACTTCTTGTGGCAACTATCATGATGGACATGTTTAACGGTTCTCTCCCGTTCCCAGTTAGGCTTAGGTCAAATTTATGGTTTTATGGGCTCAAGATTTTTATAACGAAGTATATTACTACAAGTGAAGGACCTTGGATACTTATTCATTGTGAGTTAATTCAGTGGGTTGAAATGTCGTGGATATCAGCCCCATGCACTTATGTGTGTACTGTACTTGTATTAGAAAAGGATGTGGTAGTCGTTTTCAGTTAGCTTTTATTTACAGTTGAGTTGGGAAGACACTTCCAGGATGCAAGGAGTGGGATTCAAATCATTCTGTCAAGAGCCTTTGTGCGAAGCTTTGAAGAATAAATCCTATATCAGGTTTCAAATAATCCTTCGCAAAGCAGGTCACCTGGACAAGAAGCCACTTTACTTACCCCTACTCCATATAGGTGGAACTGTTCCATTTATTAAAATTAAAGAAAGACCATACTTGCCATTGTAATTTGGATCTATGCTGGCTACACGGACATGGTATCTCCCTCCCAATAAGATGTCCAAGATCTCCACCAAACGTCAAACGAGACCCTTCAAATTATTCAAATGAAAGCATTCCTCAACTTTTAATTATTTTTTCTTATTTTTTGTTTCACCCTGGTGGTCTGGGGATGAAGAATTTTATAACATACCCAGTCCCCCCTACCCCTTCTTCCCATAAAATATCGTATACTCCTCACCACATCCATTCCCCCTGAAAAAGAACATGGGCATCCTTGCAGGCCACATGGAAAATAAGCAGTTAACAGTACTACACACTGGGTAAATCGGTTTGAAATGGGTAAATCTAGAGCTTTAACAGAGAATTCTGGATGTGGTGATTGGTAGGGCCCTGGAGTACAAAACTATACTTGTATCTTCAAGAACACTATCAAATTGCAAGTAATCTTCATCCAATGACACAGTAATGTTTACACTTAATTATAATAAGCACACACAAAATGTATTACAGACATTATTTTATTTAGGACATTGGTTATAAATATAAGCATCTCAAGCACATTAACACATTGTCTGGAAGAATCTTAGAATGTAGAAAATGAAGTTTGCAGGTTTCACCAAGTAGACTATAAAGGTGATATCTTGCTGATCTTGGATATATTACTGGCGATTATTAGGATCTAATATCCTCCAGCTATTAATATTCTCAAAAAATCCTGCACTGCACATAGGGCCTACAGCCATTATACCCTGCTGATGATTCATGATCTCTTCAGGATTTTAAATTTTTCTGACACCATTTCCCAATCTCACTGGAGCTTAGTGGGTTACAAATTCATCGTTACAAAGATGCATGAACACAATTTGAGGACTGGACATGTCTAACTTGCTTCCAGCTGCCTTGCTACTGTTTCCTTATGCAGTACAAAATCACTATCAATTACATTGGTATCTTGCAGCCTTGGCAACGATAGAGTCTTCTATTAACTCTTGTACTATTTTCATCTCTAATTTATCTCAACAAAACAAGCCTGCCAACTTGTGTCAATAGCTTTAATGTGGACATGGAATGGAATTTACACTTACAAAATTCCCCTAGACACAAAATGGCATCATCCATGACAACGTGGACAACACTTAGGGTTTAAACGCTGCATACATGTTAAATTCTATGTGTTATACTCTGATTTACAAAAGATGAACGGTGCAAGCTGCCATCCGCTTGAATGGTGAGGTGAGGAGTGGAGACAAGAGGGGTAACGGTGTCCATAGCAACAGCGAGCAGTGTTGCAATGAATGCCGACACAGCAGTGAGCACATGGTTTGACGCAGTGTTCTACTGTGAACTAACTCGTCACTGCCATTAGTAATATCCCGAGTATATATTGAAGTGCATTTGCTTATTCTTTCATAGGCTACAGTAAGCGTTATCGTTCTGTTTTTGTTGGAAGCGTGTGTATATACAGATTTTGAGTTTATTTCTTTTATTTGCATCATCGTGACTATTTTCGTTGTGTAAAAATGGCAACGGTACATGCTCGCGGAAGGCCCAGGATCCATTCTCTGCGACAGAACAACTTAGGCCGTAGTGTGACTCTCCATAGCCAAGTAAAGGAGATGGTATGTGCGGTGAGGAATTTTATGGAGGAAGAAGAGGAAAATATGCGCTTACGGGAGGAACCTCTGATTCCATTTGTTCAGGTGCGGAAAAGAACTGCCAAGACTCTTGGTGTGAGTGAAATCACTGCATACCGAGTGACGGAAGGGAAGTTCCTGTCTGATGATGCTGGCCCGTCTAAACTATCAACTCCAGGGAAGAAGAGGCATAGAGAAGGGGTGGTCACTAATTTAGATGGCTTTCAACAAGATGCTGTTAGACGGCATATTTATACCTATTATTTTAGGAAAGAAATTCCAACATGTCGCAAACTTCTTGTTTTTGCTCAGAGAGGCACAATTATTTCAAGGAAGCCTTTCCTCACTGAAAGTGTTGCACGATCTGGGATTTAAATATAAGAAAATTAATGGGGGGAAGGTGATCATGGAGAGGCCAGATATTGTGGCTTTGAGGTGTCAGTTCCTACATGAAATGGGGAGACCCTACCGAGTTGTAGGCCAAAAATTACAAACAAAAAACCAAAATCTGGTTTCATGCCCTAGAAGTTACCTATCACTTGGGGCACTTAAATATACATTTGTTTTTTATGTACGGCCATTTTTAAATACCTTACGGGGGCTTTTAAAGAACACGTGCTTAGGTCTTGAAATGGGCAACGCCTACTTCCTACAACCAAAAACCCCTCAATTTTGTTGTAATTTCATACTCTTGGCCAATATTATCATGCCAATCATCTGAATACAAGCTTATGGTGCCATCTGTTGGTAAATTTATCAGTTATGAGTAGCCTAGGCAATGTTTGTCAAGTGTGAAACTTTTCTTAGAGCATTATTCTTACTTTTCTTACCGTACATGTTATTTTCTTATCCCATATAATTTTTAACTGTATGGCATTCACTAAAAGAATATCATTACTATACACATGCACATATTTAACATCGAACAGAAGTATTTTGGTTTGTAGTAAAGTATAGGCCATTTTGGATACATGGTGGAACCATGCGTCTTTGTTTATTTTGATGGTCAGTGGCTTTAGTGAAGTTTATTCACAAGAATTATATTTTTATTGGTTTACTGTGAGTGGTGGAACTTGTGTAAGTTAATGGTATTTTAGAGATTTGTGTGCAGTTTATTAGATGTATTCTGTATCTAGTCGATGGCGTAAACCGAAAGTCCGTGAAACAAAGAAATGGAATAGTGCTATTTAGAATGTTGACAAACAGTGGGGTGATATTACATGTGAAGTTAAGTAATGCAAGTTCATCAGCTGCAACTACTTCTTCTGCCAGTGTCAGAAAACTGGAATAGGCCTATTTTAGTGAGGAGAATACTGTTTGACCTAGTGTTAATGACAAGCACATTCTCATTCATATATGGGTGCCCTCCAAAATTTGTTTACAGACCTGTGTGGTGAATGTGGCAGTAAATCTTCGTGTCAACATCAGGGAGAAAGATGGGTTTAGTAATAAGTTACCTCTGAAGTGTGGGAAAAGTGATTTGTAAACTCAGGGAAGTCTTGATGCAGGAAATTCCACTAAAATACTGTATTTTTTAATAAAGTTAGCTTTTTCTCAATACCATATTTTTCAGCATTTTAAATGTTCCAGTTGCCTGCGTTTTGATCCCATTACCTTCAAACTTGGTTTTCACATACAACTTTGTGGTCTTAATAATGTGTGGAATCCATTTTGAAAAATATTAATAACTTTCAGAAATATTTAGGTTCAAATTTGAAAAAAAATGACATATTTTAACAGAACAACAGGTCATTCTAAAAAAAAAACCATTTTAATAATAAACCATTTGCACTGATTTTAAAAGTAATACCAATTTTTATTTGTAGACCATTGATGATCATTCCATACAAGTTTTAGATTGATAACTTTAAATTTGATGTACCTGGGACATTTTCAAAATTTGCATATTTATTACATAAAATGTTATAATTTCTAAATGACTGAACCAAATAGCTCCAAAGTTTAGAATTCCCTTAATTATGCTCACTTTAAAGAACCTACAAAATTTGGTGAAAATTGGGTGAAAATAGGCTACTGGAAAATTCAAAACTTAAGTTAATAGGGCAAAAATGTTATGGATATTGTGTGGTTAGGTGAAATGTGGGTCAATGCTGGTCACACAGTGTCTAAGGGTTGGAGTGACAACTCAGTTCAGGGGACAAGGAAGGGCCGTCAGGCAGAGGGGGTCGATTTATTATTCTACATGCCGGGCAATCACACGGCTTTGTTAATAATACACTTTTGCTCTTTAGGTCGAAAAGAACTGGTGATTTCCATGAAGACATGGACTACAACTAGTTTTTAAAATGGTTCCAGGAACAATTGTTACCCAACATCCCTGAACACAGTGTTATTGTAATGGACAATGCTTCGTACCACATAGTACAGATAGAATAAGCTCCAACAACTTCAAGTACGAAGCCGCGAATGTTGGAATGGCTCGACCGCCATCATGTAGCCTACCATGCGACAGCTCTCGGACAAAAGGAATCCTTCTCGGTAGTGCTGAATGAACATAGAACGAGCGATAACATTCTATATAATACATGAATTAGCCAAAATACCTTATAAAAGGATGAGAAATAAATCAGGAAGCAATGTTTTAATAGATGTTTCCTCCTCCGCCGTCTGTGACCCACCCAGCCATTCTAAATATAGCGAAAATTACAGCAGTGAGCGGCATTGTTCAAATCAATCATCAAAAAAAGTACCATAACAGTACTGCCAACCTCGCCCTTACGGTACTATGTGAAACAAAAAAGTGCCCAATTCAGTCTCTAGTGGGCATCATTTGTTCGCAACACTCAGTTCACACCTCTAATTATGCTAGTGTGTGCAATATTTCGCATCTCTGTACGGCTGAAATGAGTGTTTTTTGTTATCTGCTCAGTAATAACTATGCAGTATATCGCTCTCCTGTAATATGTATGTCTATTTTTTTCCGCACAACTGTGGTTTTGACAAAGGTTACAGCCTAACGTGCCCAGATCAATGGTTTTGTGTCAACCATGCCCCGCTAGCAGCGCGCGGCCAAGGCTGCACCTACACCTGACCATTCTTACCTTCACTTTGTCCAATCCAATGGTTTTTGACAATGGTTACAGCCTAACGCACCCAGATCAATGAGTTTTGGCAATGGCTACTGCCTAACGTGTCCCGATGATTCTTTTTTTATCAACAGTGATTTTGCATCCCACTTCTTTTTATCAACAGTGATTTTGTATCTCACATGTGTGCCTCGGTGCGTGCTGCTAGAGTGAGCCTTGATGACGGTTAAAAGAGATCAAGTGCTATCGAAGCATGGCAGCTGTTTATAAAATAGCAAAAAATAAAAACACATATTTACGTACTTTAGCACATATATGAGGTTCAGTAGTAAGTTTTAATTAGGGTTCCTAATTTCAATACGTAATATCGCCCAAAAAATGAAACAAGAACACAAGGAATGTAAAAGTACATTCATGTCTGCTACAAGTGTATAAGCCGCGTTCCACTTTCATTCAGAATTAATATCCTTCTCAACCTTATACAGCAGCGCAAGCCTAAATCCATGTAGGCTACCACGTTGATGAACTGGCGAGAAAGCATGGCCATGAGATCATCACGCTGCCCCATATCATTGCCACTTCAATCCTATAGAAATTATATGGGGTCAAGTGAAGGGTTATCTAGCACGGCATAATAAGAATTTCACACTCCGTGAGGTTGAGAAGCTTACCGTTTAGGCTATTAGGGAAGTGACTTCATAAAACTGGAAGCGTTTTGTGTTAATAGTGCAACGAGAACTGGATGAGGCTACGAAACGTGAATGTATACTCGATGATGGGGTAGATTGGTTCATCGTTTCCCTGGAAAGCAATTCCAGATCCAATTCAGACACAAGTGACGAAGAGGGGGCTATGAAAGGAATAGACCCATAATTAAGTTAGTAGCAGCTAGAGCGATTAGGCAACTAAAAATTCCCCTAAACTCGCGTGCATCGCAATGTTTAATTGACCCTTCACACGAATATGGCTGACACACCACAGATCCCAGTATTTGTGTCTTCCTGGAAGCTTCTTGGAATGTTATGAGTCATGATCTGCCTCAGTGGCAACGCAGCATTTCCTCACGTGTTAGCTTTGACAGCTGCCAGCGCTCATTATTGGTACCGGCAATACAGAGTATTCTTTGCGTACAAACACAAACCTAACCCCAGACCTCCTTGCTTGTACTACTAACAATAATTTTGGTCCAGATAGTCGCCTAACCAAGTAGCGACCAATGGCTTTGTCTCGCCATGGCTTTAGAAGAGTACAGTTCAACTTTTCCATTAAAATGAACTACGGTAAAAGTAATTTATGAACATTCATGATCTTTCAAGAAATTATTCTTCTTTAGACTGAGATAGGCTACTCAATACTCCCAATAATGTCAAAAGTACTCAAATCAAACTTACCAAGCAACTTTTGAAGATTTGATGGATGAGGCAGATAAATATGACCACTCCGATGTAACTTTTTGTACACTGATGACAAGTGAACATATTATATGGAAGCTGCCAAGAGTAACGTGTCTCCACTGTACCTACGATTGTTTGCCTAACATCTAAAAAATTAATTTGCTCTATTAAAGACTATAATGGTGTGCAATCATCACTCGAAAAACTTCTCTGTAGGATGTTCACAGGAGCATTCACTGCTGACAATTTTCTTCCATTTTCATCGCACTCAGAATTTTCAATGAAATGAAGTAGGCTAGTTCATCAAATGAATTTTTATCAGTAATGCAAAGAAAGTTTTGTGGAACTTAATGTTTGGGAATCTGCAACCCATTGACAGCCAGCTCAATGCTGAGGTTATTTTGAATACACACAGAACCTGTAATTATGGGCACTGCATCACTCAAATTCTTCAAGCACTTCACCAACTTGTCTTCTGTCTTGATATGTGTCCATTCCTGCTTAAATTTATTCCTGTTGGAGGAGAAGTGTTCAGATATATCCGATAGACTGTGCACAGAATTCTCTTCTTCGTAGTGGCTGAAGTCTTCCAAGCTCGCTTCTATGGCTTTATCCGAGATTTTCTACCTCTGCATCACACAGTCTTCTAGAAGAAGGCCCAGGAGTGGATAGCTATCCTGGCAAATTCGAAAATATTGAAGATACTGCATCAGGTTTCAACTTCGGATAACTCCTAGCAAATGTCTTTATTTCCCCATCAACTTGCTCTGTCCTGATAACAGAGCTATCAGGAAAATGTTTTATACAAATTATAGGCTTGCTCACTTTAGAGAAGTCAGTGGGAATTTTTCTAGGCCATATATTTCCTAATTTTTCGTCCTTTGGGAGAGAAAATGTAGAAACATTTTCATGCTGAGATCTGTAATTGTTCTTACAGCCAGCCACATTACAGCATCTCGGCATTTTGATTTCCTGTAAAGAGACACATTCATTAAATATCTAACTTTAACTCAGATAATTAACTTAGCATGCATTCTAATAGTCCTTAACATCTACAATATTAGGCTAACGAAGTTCGTACATAACCTGCACCACACGTGCGTTTGATTAACCTGTATCATTAATGAGAAATAAAGTGTTAGGCTAACACTTACCCTGTAGGCTACGTGATTATTGCAGCTACATGATGCACCACAACACAAGTTGGATGTAAAGTTGGACATTACACTTTATAAAACACTAACTATTCTCACACTGCTATTCACAAGAAATTCACAAGTCGACTCAACCAGGGTCACTACATCGCCTACGTCACAGACAAGATGGCTGTTCGCACTGGGGCCAGTATCTTTCGTCGGCCACGCTAGCGGTCGGGTGAGGTGTCTGGCGAGGTGTGTGAGGGACTTTCTTGCTTGCTTGCTTGCTTTCTGTCTTCCCAGAGCGGAACCGGAGTGTGCGATGCTCGCTGAGTGTGATTCGTAAGTTCCTGCAGGCGGAATTTGCTCCACGTGGACTGGGGTGAACACATTATAGCACAGTACGTGAAGTCGTTATACGCACACGAGTGGACCTCTGTATAATTCAAACCTTCATTAAGTTTGTTGAAACTCTATTCTTGTTACGATTTAGATCTACTGATATGCTATTCAGGCATCCCCCCATGAAAAACAGCACTGAAGTTCAAATTTCATATCTATGGAATTTTATAAGACCTGTGGCGATTTTCGAGAGATGACTTAAGTACAGCCATTTCTTGGTAATCTTTTTCAAATTTATTTGCATTTTCGTTAAACACGGTGTGGACATAATTATATTTAATTGAGTTTCTTCTCTTGGCTCAATTGCGTCTACAGTGGCGATTCCTTATTGATCAATTTAACCAAATATGATGGTGTAGTGATGGTGAAAGTTGCCATTGGAGTTTGTTTCATTAAGAAACATTATATATATGTATATACGTGTACATTATTGTATTATATTCTGGTGAGGGATACTTTCAGTAATATTTTTACTGAATAAATATTTTATTTTACAGCAGTTCGATCCGAGAGTCATAATTCATATTAACTACATAAATTGTGCCGGGAAGATCAATGTGTTTTCTTTTCTTTTCTTTTCTTAATTTCTCACTACTCTCTGAGATTAGTCGTATCTCGGCTGCGTCTCGTGTCACGTTTAGACCTGAACTAGTTTTCTTTGTTTGCACTTTGGTTTGTCTTTGCACAATTTAGGTTTGTTGATATGCTCCATTTGTACGTCCTTCTCCTGTTGGTGGGATCTGGGGGGGGGGTTTCAGCACGGCAGTTTCAGATCCTACGATCCGGTGTTCCTCGAGGGATTCAACAGGTCTTGGTAAGTTATAAAAGGGTACAGTACCATCCCGGCATTTGCCCGAAGACGAAGTGGGAAACCACGTAAAACCACTTCGAGGATGGCTGAGGTGGGAATCGAACCCCCTCTACTTATTTGGAACACCCAAGGCTGAGTAGACCCCGTTCCAGTCCTCATACCACTTGTTCAAATTTCGTGATTTCGTGGCGAGCCGGGAATCGAACCCAGGACCTCCGGGGCGGCAGCTAACCATGTTGACCGCTACGCTACGGAGGCGGCATTATTATTATTATTACATAATCGGCCTGACGCGGGCACATCCAACTTTGAGTTGAGGCATGTCTTTACACGTCTGGCTGTGCATGGCTTTCACAACCCTAATTGAATTAACAAATCTTTCCATGACCCTACAGAGACGTGTGTATACCAACTATGTTGATATTTTCGATTGCTATTTGGCTGCAATAAAAGTATTAATTAGCATCCTGAACTAGCACCAACGGCTAGAGTTCAAATACTATGTGAATTCGTTTTGTTCTTTACTTCAATTAACATTTTTAAATAACGCACAATCGGCTGTTACAAACCCTTTAAAATAAAAGGTAAAAATGTATCGTAGTATCATCTTGTCATTCTTCAAATTCGATGCCCATAGAATGCCGATGGTATACTAATAAATGGAGTCCCATGTAGACCAGTCGTGACATCTAATGGAGAAGTATCGAACAAGATAATCCTAACAGGGGGAGTGCATTCTAGCGGCCATAAACATAAACTTTTCAATAAAATCTGTAATTTAATCTGTTGGACGGCGTGCAGTTCGCCATGATAATTCACTTTTGTTCCTAGATGTCTCGTGCAAATCAGCTGGCGAATTTTTTAAAATTATATATTTTCTCTCGTACTATGCACAATATAACGATTAATTTTAAAATGACTGAGTCATTACAAAACAATAAATATAAAGAAATTCAAGCAAAAAACCTAACTCTGATAGGGTTTGAACCATAGTCATAAGATTGATAAACTAATGCTTTAAAACGGAGCCAAACGTGCGAACGGACATTAACCGATATAAATGAGTTACATAGAACGTGTTAGCAATTAGTGATTTACACTAAACGATTTCATCAGTGGAGTATATTATTTATATATGAAGCATTTCATACAAAGTTTTTTTTATCAGTACGCTATATTGCATGCAATACTCAAATTAGTGAAATATATGTCAGGCACAAGATATCCGCTGCCATCTTGCCTTGTACTGAGACGGCTCAGTTTTTTAAAATCACTTCTGCACTATAGTATTACAAAATAAACTTTTAATTTCGAACGTGCCTCTTCCTTTAGAACAGTTAAAACGATTCTCGGCTCGATAATCGGAACTGGTGGGTCCCATGATATAGATTATGATGTTTGCATAATTCGCACGGCCGCCATCCTGAAACGTTAAACGTTATTTGATTTTAGTTTCGAACGGTTGAGTGGCCTCCATTCAGTTTTGGTAAAGATGGCGGCAATATAAAACATGAGACTGAGGTGCCCTTTGCTAGTTCTATCTATGTACCAAATTTCGTTCAATTCGGTTTCACCGTGTTTGAATTGATAGGGAGGGGACAGACATTCAGAGTACACACACTCACACACACACACAGAGACTCACATACACACATACACAAACACAGACAGACACACAATTTTTCGCCCTGTGTAGATCTCATAAGTCTACTTTCATTTTTTGCAAAAATCGAAAGTAGGCTAATAAGAAGACACGTAACTGAGGGTTTTTCGATGTGGTGTATATTATGAGGTGAAAGGGGTGAAAAGTGGGGGTTGAAAGATTCCTACGGAGCGTGTATCTCTTAAACGACATAGGCGAGGAGTTAGAAACTCAGCGGAAAAAACAGCATAAAAATAAGTAAATAAGTGTATGACCGTTTTTCATAAATCCAATTTAAGGGGCCCCTGGGGAGGGGTGAAATTCTGGAGGAAAAAACAGGAAAGAAAGTGTCCTAACTGATTGATTGACAGACTCACTCATCAAACTCAGGGGGGAAAACTGATTTAAAGTAAGTAAATAGCTGTTCGACAGTTTTTTTCATAAATCAAATTTAAGGGGTTCATGGGGAGGGGTGAAATTCTGAAAAAAAAAATTGAAAGAAAATGTTTGAATCACTCACCCACTCACTCACTCATCATCGCCTAGCCTTAATTATTGAAGTTAGAAACATGACAGTTTGGGGAAATGTTCATTGTATGTCAAAACCGTCTACTAAGGGAGGATTTTCGGATATTAAGGTTCTAAAGGGGTCTTAAGGGGGTTAAACATGCATTTAATTGAATAACAATATCCCCCGATTGGTTTCATTGGGGGATGTGATACACGGCATATAAACTCACCATTAAAAAATAAGAAGACGTGTCTGAGGGTTTTTCGATGTGGTGTATATTATGACGTGAAAGGGGTGAAAGATGGGGGTTTAAGGATTCCCAACGGAGCGTGTATCTCTTTAACGACATAGGTGTGGAGTTTGAAACTCAGCGGAAAAAAATCAGCTTAAAATAAGTAAATATGTGTTCGACAGTTTTTTTTTCATATATCGAATTTAAGGGGACCATGGGGAGGGGTGAAATTCTGGGGGAAAAAAACAGGAAAGAAAGTGTCCTAACCGATTGACTCACTCACTCTACAAACTCAGAGGGAAAAACTGATTAAAAATAAGTAAATAAGTGTTCGAGAGTTTTTTTTTGGATAAATCAAATTTAAGGGGCTCATCGGGAGGGTTGAAAACCCGAAGAAAATAAAATAAAAGAATATGTCCTGACTCACTCACTCATCATCGCCCAGCCAAAAATATTGAAGTTGGAAACATGGCATTTTGGGTATATATTCGCTGTATGTCAAAACCGTACACTAAGGGAGGATTTTTGGATATTCAGGTTCTAAAGGGGTCTTAAGGGGGTTAAACCTGCATTTCATTGAATAACAATATCTCACGAGTGGTTTCATTTGTGGATGTGATACTCGGCATATAAACTAATCATTAGAAATAAGCAGACATGTGTCTAAGGGTTTTTCGATGTGGTGTATTATTATGAGGTGAAAGGGGTGAAAAGCGGAGGGTTGAAGGATTCCAAACGGAGCGTGTAGGCCTATCTCTTAAACGACATAGGCGAGAAATTTGAAACTCAGCGAAAAAAAAATCAGCTTAAAAATAAGTAAATCGGTGTTCAACCGTTTTTTCATAAATTAATTTAAGGGGCCAATGGGGTGTGGTGAAATTCTGGGGGGAAAAGGAGAGAAAGTGTCCTAACTGACTGACTAACTCACTCACTCATCAAACTCAGGGGAAAAGGAGAGCTTAAAAAATAATTTAATAGGTGTTCAAACGTTTTTTCATCAATCCAATTTAAGGGGCCCATGGGGAGGGGTGAAATTCTGGTAAAAATAATTGAAAAAAAATGTCTTGTCTGACTGACTCACTCATCACGCCCAGCGAAAACTACTAAAGTTGGAAATATGAAATTTTGGGAATATGTTCGTCGTATGTCGAAAACGTCAACTAAGGAATGATTTTTGTTTATTCGGGTTTTAAAGAGGTGTTAAGGGGGTAAACGTACATTTCATTGAATGACGATATCTCATGAGTTGTTTCTTTGGGGATGTGATATTCGGTATGTAAACTAATCATTAAAAATAATCAGACATGTCTAAGGGTTCATCGATGGTGTATATTATGAGGTGAAAGGGGTGAAAATTTGGGGGTTGAGGGATTCTTAACGGAGCGTGTATCTCTTAAACGACATAGGCGAGAAGTTTGAAATTCGGCGGGAAATACAGCTTAAAATATAAGTAAATAGGTGTTCGACCGTTTTTTCATAAATCCAATTTAAGGGGCCCTTGGAGAGGGGTGAAATTCTGGGGGAAAAACAGGAAAGAAAGTGTCCTAACTCACTCACTCATCAAACTCAGGGGGGAAGAACAGCTCAAAAATAAGTAAATAGGTGTTCGACCGTTTTTTTTTCATAAATCCAATTTAAGGGGTTCATGAGAGGGGTGAAATTCTGAAAAATAAATGAAAGAAAATGTCCTCAGTTACTCACACACTCATCATCGCCCAGCCAAAATTATTGAAGAAACATGACATTTTGGGGCTATGTTCGTGGTATGTCGAAAACGTCCACTATGGAAGAATTTTTGGATATTCAGATTCTAAAGGGGTATTAAGGGGGTAGACTTGCATTTAATTGAGAAACAATATCTCCCGATTGGTTTCCTTGGGGATCGGATACTCGGCATATAAACTCATCGTTAAGAATAAGCAGACATATATCTAATGGTTTATCGATATGGTATATACACTATTATGAGGTGAAAGGGGTGAAAAGTGGGGGTTGAAAGATTCCTAACGGAGCGTGCATCTCTTAAACGACATAGGCGAGGAGTTTGAATCTCGGAGGAAATCAATCAGCTTAAAAATAAATAAATAAATAAATAAATAAAATAAATAGGTGTTCGAACGTTTTTTCATAAATCCAAATTAAGGGTTCTGTGGGGATGGGTAAAATTCTGGAGAAAAAAAGAGAACGTCCGCTAAGGAAGGATTTTTGGATGTTCACTCTCATCGACCAACCAAAACTATTAAAGTTAGAAGAATGATATTTTGGGGATATGTTTTTCGTATGTCGAAAACGTCTACTAAGGAGTTTTTTTTTGATATTCCGGTACTAAAGGGGTGTTAACGGGGTTAAACCTTTATTTCGTTGAATAACAATATGACACGACTATGACGCGAGCGAAGCGAGACTAAAAATGAGATGGTGTGTGTCTGTGTATTACTCAATCACGCAAGTACCACTGGTCCGATTTACTTGAATTTTACATGGAAGTAGCTGATTTACCTGGTTGACATATAGGCTACTTTATATTTCAATACTTTGCACTATTTAAAGATGGCGACCATTTTAGTGACGTCACTACACCCTTTGGTTTCAAACTTTCATATTTCCATTTCAAATAAAAAGAGAACGCTAAGAAATAACAAACTTTTGATGGCATATACGAGGTTTAAAATTACATTTTCTATCCGAAAGATATCTCCAACGGTTAGCGAGTAAAACCTAAATTTGTGCTATAAAACACCGTCAACGCCGAGCGGTGTAGTTGGACAAAATATTCCATCCTTAATCTCCCTCTGCGCAGCACCTCGCCTATCCCCTGTTTTAACTGTCACCTTCACATTTTAATTTATTTATGACGTTTAGCGAAGCACGGGTACTTCAGATAGTAAATAATAATGTTGAATAAATTACTTCTGGCTAGAGTATTTCAGATAACTGATAGCCAGAGTATTTGTTGTGCAATGATTTGTAGTTGTGCAAGGAATAATAGATAAACTGTTTGATTAATTAATTAATTCATCAATCAATTATTTAACTAGGGGGCAGTGGAATATAAAAATAAGAGTAGCAGCTTGTCTCAGCTTAAGTTCGGGTCAGGAGGTGAACGTTGGCCAATGTGACCAGTCGCGCTCCTGCCGATGCTGTAGATGTTATTACTATCAATACGCTCGCCATGGATTAGGTTTTTGTGAGAGTTTGCAGTGTGTGTATTGGTTTCAAATTATCTAGCAGCTTCGAATTTAATGTGAAAAATAGAAGGCCTCTATAAGGCATCCAACGTTTAGAATGAAGCATTGGTCTTATGGCGCGTTACGACAGGGTTGCCAATCCATGAGAGGGGGCAGTAAAGTGCGCTTCGCGTACACTTTCCGCACATTCGGTGACGGTGACAGTGACGATGACTTGTAATAAGTAGCCTACTGCATTCATATAATGCACGGCCATTGAAAGGCTCGGCTTATGGAAACAATTAAACCTACTCTCTGGGTATGCAGGTAGAAAACTTCTTCCAACATTCCTCTACACCTCTCAAACTGACATGACATGGATATCTTTAAAAATAGAAAAGTTGGCAGTATACAAACTATTTCAATGCTGCTATGCGGTTATGAGAGAATATTGAGAAGTTTTACCTACACGAAAATTTTAATATTGCCAGTATAAAATATTTCAAGAATTCATCATCAATCCGACACAATTAGCTACAATTTTGTGGAAAATAGGTGCAACAAAGTCAATGCAACATGATAAAAGATCGATTTTACTAAAAAGGGGACACAGTTTATAGTTTTTTAATTGTATATATGTGACTTTTCTAGCATTTCTATCAAATTTACGTAGTTCTAATATAGGACAAAAAAGATCGGTAAAACATATTTCTACCCGAATATGCTGTTTTTTGGACCAATAAAAATTTTCGACTGATAGGGCAACAGTGGATTGCTAGAAAATGACAGCATCATATGTTTCACTTACAACAGAAAGAGAGAAGGATATCCCTATCTAACCAGTGCTTCATTCTATACGTTGGATGCCTTATAGTAGGTTGAAATTTAGTAGTGCTTTAGGAGTGATGAAAAATAAAGACCTGTAGTAGGTTTGGCATGGTTTGGCAATAATATATTTTTTAAAAGGCTTCAGCTCCCGCCTCTTATGTTTTAAATTTATGTTAAGTGTTCATGGACAGTGTAATTACAGTGTAATGTCTATCAGTGGTGCGGGGAGTTTGAATTTATAGGTGCTGTGCTCTGATAGGCTGGAGGTGTGCTGTGATTGGCTATTGCTTGCATGTAGTGTAAATGTACTTGTAGGTTGAAATATTGCTGTTTTGTGAATAATTATTGTTAATTGGGTCTATTTTTTATGTAATTCGTTGGTTTTTGGTGAGAGCGGAGTGTATTTTTTTGAGCCAACCGAACGCAGGTCAGTCATAGGCTGCCTGCGCCCGTCTGGGCTTTCTATTTTGAAAGGTTCCAGTATATTTGGGTGTGTTTGAAGTTCCTTGGTCCGCATATCGTCACACCGGGAGGGGACGGCCGTGGCCTTACCCCCTCCAGGCAGTAAAACCACGGGACCAGGGTCTGTTTTGAGTGAAGGTAGTGTTATTATTAGTGCATAAGCCAGCCGTACGCGGGCCAGTCTTTTGAGGCTGGCCGGCTCCAGGTTCGAGCTTATGGTTTAGTGTTAGGTAAGAGAGACAATGTTGATTATGAGCTGTAGGATTTGGGATAGTGTATTTGCTGTGTTCAGTGGCGGTGAGATGGGATGGGAGCGTAGTGAAAGCATGCTATTTTTGCATTGTTTCTTCTTCAACTGTGCGTGTTTAATGCCATTTTTGTAGTGTCTGCAACTATGGTACGACGCCGCATGTGCCCCTCCACAGTTTGAACACGTGGGGTTTTCTCTTGGCATGGTACATTCCGAGTGCCGGTGAGGATCAGCACACCGGTGGCACCTAGCGTCGTATTTGCATTCACATTGGTTATGGTGCAGACGTTGACAGTTGAAGCACTGTATAATGAATGTAGTTTGTTGTTTAAGCGGCGGGCGTCGCGGTGCCTGTTTCCTGGTTATTTTTTGTGTTTGTAAGAGGGTGTTGTTTGAGTGCATTGGTGTGCTTCTTCTGTAGGATGTAAGGCTGAACTGGGTTCTGTAAGGGTTGAATTAGATGGATCTGTTTCGACTGATTCAGTGTCTGCTTGTGTGGATTCATGACTGGTGTCTTGTGAGTCCGTTTGTATTTGTGCTGTGAGAGTTTCTGTGTGGTCTGTTTGCATGGATGTGGAGTAACCGCCCACAGGGTTAGGTGAGATGTACATGGACGACTGTGGGAAGCCTGGATGACTTCGAAGGGCTCTAGATAAGGGCCCTAGTCGTCTAGTGTTTGTGGGTGTGATGAGGATGAAGTTATTCCCAGTTTCCTCTATCTCAGTTATGTACTGCCATAGAGGTTCCAGCACTTGAATGACAGCCATTTGGTTCGTGATCGGATCAACGTTCCGTGGTGGCTTAATCATTAAGATGCTAGCCCAGGGGCCCTTCAATCCAAATGCGTGTAATAAAGATGTTCGTCGAAGTTGAATGCAGGGATGAGTGATGTTGATGGTGATGATGAGCCCCTGAAATACTCTTTGTTCGGTGAGGGCCCCCCGAGCCATGTAGAGTGTGCCATAGCTGTAAGTATGTTTGCGTATGTGTAAATATGTATAAGTCAAATGCCGTAGCAGACTTGGGTAATAGCCCCGCCGAAGAGAAATTTCAGTCGCTCAAGGTTTCCAGTTGGTCGGTTGGTACCGGACAATGAGCGAGCTGACGATTAATTAATTAATACAATCAATTAATCAATCAATTAATTGAAGAGCTTGATAGGCGCTGGGGTGGGGGATAAATATGGGTTGCGATGTCTGGGCTTGATGGGATTTTCTTGACGTGGATGGTTAACTTGACTGTACAGAGGAACAACAATGGTAACGGTTGGCTAAGGAGCGATTGTTGTTTAAAACTCTGAAGGGAAGGTGGGAGGGGTAATGATTATCGGCTGGATATAATGAAGCGAATTTCTAACGAGTTAATGGCAGGTGAATCATCAATTTATCAATTACACGAAGGTTGCGGCTGGAGATCGGTGCTGTAGCGTCTGACCAGTTCAGTTGCTAGTCTCGGAGTGTACCCAGGCCACAAACTGAGCGCAGTGTTTGATCAACAGGCCGAAATGGCATTGCAGAGAATAGAAAATCCCAGGAATTGCCTTAAATAGCTGAGGGATATTTGAAAAGAAACAACGTGTTATATTAGCGGGATTTCAGGAAGTGGAAAACATAGTAGCCGACTTAACGGAAAGGATGGGAACCATAGACATGAGTCTCACCAAGTAGTTCGATGATGTTAGGCTGGAGATCACCACCACGGTATACGACGATGGCAAGTTGAAGCGTGAAACTGACATGATGTAGTGTGGTATCCAGCGATTTAAAGTGTACACAGACACTGCACACAAAGTCTTTAAGTCGAAAATCAAGGCCGTGAGGCAAACGTTGAGGCACAGAAAGAAGAACAAGACCGGACATGGGAGGAAGAAAGAACCTGTAAAAAGTCTGGACGCGAAGAATCGAAGACAAGACTCCAAAGAGAAACAAAATAGGAAGGAGCTCGCGATCAAGATGAATGCCACCTTAGAACGCATCCGCAAGGTGGAACTTGCACTTATATGAAGGATGGAGCGCCATTAGCGCCAAGAGTCTAAGTTAACCAAGGTTGAACTTAGGGGGCTCGTCCAAGAAGAATCCATTATAAAAGTACAGCGGGAGCCCACCGGCACGCTAGAAGACCCCAAAGTAACAATTCCGAAAGTGGGATACCAGGAACAAAGGACACCTGAGCCTCCCCTGGGAGAATTATTATTTAAGAAATGCGCACAATGTGCCTAATGGTACATAAATTATTCTTGACCTAGTCCTATTAATGAGATTGTCCTGTTTGGGCAGTTTTGTGCATGATATCGCTCACAATGTTTATTGCACAATTTGCACACGCAGGATTCTTCCGGTTGATGAAATATTAGGTTCTGACATAGCTTGTGATGAAAGCCGTGCGTTGCAAATCTTGTTAGTATGTGCCTAAGTTCATAATTTGGCTGCTCCCATTCCGATGTTGTCATGGCGTCTGTTGAGTAAAATTCGGGCCATATGGCATTCGTTTTCTCTTTTAACAGGTGTAGTGTATTTTCATAAGCCTTAGTACTTGGTAGCCAGAATTGTGCTCTTATGTCCTCAACGAAGAAGGTTTCTTTTGTTAACACATATGTTAGCCTCGATGGTGCTGACTTCCCTGCTCCTAGAATCCGTTTTAGGTAACGGGCTTTGGCCTCCTCAAATGTTGTTAGATTTGTTAGTTTGTTCCAGATGATGTTAATCCCATAGGTTGCTATAGGTGCTATAGCAGTCTTGAACAGTGTTAATGCAGTGGCTATTGAGATTCTCTGGGAGAATTGAGAATAGAACCGATGTGCCTTGCATTCGAGCCCTACGAAGGAAGAACATCGACGCCGCAGGTGGCCATAACGTCGGCACAAGTCATTAATATTTTCAGGACCGGAGAAGACAAGCCGAAAAAGTCCACCGAGAACTCGCAGATTACACCAAAGGGGTTCTTGAGTGAGGAGACCGAATACATGCAGGAGGGGTAAATCCACATGACAGGGAAGCTTCTAGATGTTGGGGCACTAAAAAGGTTCCATGGTTTCTTCTATATCTTTGGGAACTTAAAGGAATTCAAGCGAGCGTTTCCCACTGGTTTATACAAAGCCAACAGAACCTTGCGGCTGGAACTATTCACAAAAATTCAATGTGAGCTCACCTACGAAATATACAGAATATTGCAGTTTGCCGAATTTGAAGTGTTATGATGTTATTTTGGCCGCTTAAAACAAGCTGGATCTCCAACATCAAGTCCAGGAATGGAGTGATCGGTTAAGTTAATATGGCCTGCGGCTTAACAAAGTTAAAACAGAATATATGACAACGGATGCAGAGAAATCGGAACAATCCACGTCGACGGCGATGATCTGCCTCGAACGACAAAATTTAAGAGTCTTGGCTCTACGATAACTGCTGAAGGTCGTCTCACCGAGGAGGTCTACGTAAGAATTAATGCTGCGTGGATGAAGTGGTGAACGACGACAGGTGTCATGTGCGATCGCTAGATGAAAGACCACCTAAAAGCGAAGATTTACTGCACTGCCATCAGTCCCGTGGCGCTTTATAGTACCGAATGTTGGCCGACCACGAAGGAAGCAGAACGACAGCTAAGTGTCACGGAGACCAAGATGCTTAGATTGACAGCTGGCATTACTAGGTTGGATCACATCCCCAATTCGACATGCAAGCTACCCTCTGGATGTCAAATTACAAAGCTTGCACCCGGCATCCGAGGCCATACGATATAATTATTATTATCCCAAATGAAAGAGTAAGAGAACGATTTGGTATCGTGGCAATCAATAACAAAATGCGTGAGGGTCGTCTGCATGGTTTGGGCATGTGCTACTGGGATATTTCCATAGTTGGTGCTGTGATATGATATTTTAATCAACATACATGAACGTTGGGATACATAATAACCACCCACGTAATTTTAATTTTAACTTTTCAGTGTAATTATTTTTGATATCAATTTATATGGAAGGAGAAGGTATTTTATTATGTTTATATTCAATTGGAGCTAATGAAAGATTTTCGATATACGAATACTATAAATTTAACGCGAGGTCAAGATTGAGCAGGAAACGGAGATTTTAAGTCATTTAGCGAGGCAGAGTAAATGTCGCAACTCAAGTTATTCTTGACCATATGAACAGCGGGGCGCTTTCCCAGAATTGGAGCAGACAAGGACAGACGCCTCTCTGAGGCGCTTTTCCACGAACTTGGTTCACGTGAGGTCAAGCTTACTGAGGATAAGAGAAACTAGGCTTTCGACGTAATGCATATCCTTATTTGGCTATAAGACCTGCAATTCTCGGAATAGGAGCCACGCTACCCCTGAGCAAATCAGAACGTTGACGACAACCCAATTTGATGGAGTGGGGGACTTGGGGTCAGCATCGCAAGAAGAGATTGGCCTACGACCACGTGTGATGGGTGCTGGAGAGAGGGATTTCAAGAAGTTTTAAAAGACTCAACCCGGGGACGGAGAGTCACTCCATTTAAATCGTTTTCTTTAATCAGACTCGATTATTATGTTGATGGTGAGTCTGGTCTACTTTTGAGCATCACTGAGCTCATAAACTATTACAGTTGCAGTATGCTGGGAACATATCTAGTTCACGCATATTGATGATAACAGTTGTGTCTTTGGCTGTTGTCATAAATGGGATTCTTGAAGCTAGTACTTCATCTCACGCAACGCTATAATTTTACATATCAAGAATTTTCAAGAAGATGATGGCGATCTCTTACAGAATACAACAGATTTGCTCGAGGTTGAGCACTAACCTACCACGATGTCAGCAATGGTGAGCGTAGATGACATTATGACATATCTCTCTGTTTTTCTTTCCAAATTAATCAATCTTTCTTTGGGCAAAGAAACTGTAAATTCATTTTAATTCTGCAATAAGTTAAAGTAATATATCTCCGCTTCGTCTTGATTTAGCCCCCACGTTAATAGTAAAGTCTACGTCTTCCATTAGCATGTGTTTTAAATGTGATCTTTTTATTATAATTAAATTCAAATTCATTAAATTCAGTTTCCGTGTTCAATTCTTATAGATAGATTCAGCTATAATACCGAACCTGTCCTCTCTTAGTATATATCATTTGGTTAGAAGCTGCATGTTTCTTCACGAGCTGAGTTAAAGAGAGTCTATATAGCTGAGGTAAATAATGGTAAGTCTGATTATAGGTATATTTCGATGTCCTAATGGTAATTGGACACGATGGCGCCCACCAGGTATAAATGTCTATAGTGGTTTCACCACAGTACTTCAGGTGAATGACCATTACTTATAGTTGTCCAACTGTGGAACTTGTTGTGGTGCAGATTCACTCCCATCAGGAAATAATAACCATCACATTTGTACGCCCGACGTGAAACCGAAAACCAATGGTATTTATAGAGAGAGGAAAGTTTTTTTTTATTTCTGTGCAGTTGTGTTTTTTTGGGGATATATATATATATATACTGTGTTCTGTGTCAACATGTCGGGTGAAGAGGAAAATATGAAACTTAGAAGCGGTCAGGTTACGAGTGGTGAGGAGAGAGAGTGGAATGTGGAAGCTACTAATGAGGGCAGTCCGGAGGGAACGAGTTCAATAGAAATAACGGAGGTATTTCCAAAGAGTGGAGCTGATAAGGAAAGTGTTCAGAGTTGTAATGAAGGGATAATGGCGATACTTATGCAAATCAATACCAAATTGGACGCTACTAAGGAGGAGATGAAAACTAATAATATTGAAATCAATAATAAATTGGATGCTACTAATTCTAAATTGGAAGCGACTAATTCAAAAATAGTAGCGACTTATTCTAAATTAGAAGCGACTATTTCTAAATTGGAAGCGACTAATGTTCAAATGGAGAATGATAATAGAGCAATTAACATTAAATTAGGTAAGTGTAAGGCGGAAACTAATAATAAAATTGAGCAATTAAACAAAAGAGTAGACAAGGTAGTGGAAATTAACGAGGAGGTGCGTAGGGAGTGTGAGAAAATGAAGGAAAATTGGTCGGAGTTCAGAGAAACGATAGTGGAAGAAGTTGAGAAGAAGATTGAAATTATTGAAAATAAAGTAGACATGATTAGTCAACAGGTGGTAGAGAGTGTGCAGGAATAAAGGGCAGAGATTCTGGAACATAATAAGGAAGAAGATAAAAAGACTAGAGAAAAAATAGGATTGGAGATAGGTAAAGTAAGGAAAGCATTAAGCAATCAGGAAATTAAGATGCAAAGAGTAATAGATGATGAGAATTTGCAAATTAGGGACAGCTTTAAAGCAAGTATAGAGGAAGTTAGTATGAGATTAGCGAAAGTGGAGAAGCGGATGTTAGGCCACAATCAGAAAGAGATAGTTAAAGAACATGAAGGGCAGAAAGCTGAAATCAGGAACTCGAGCAGTAAGAGAAAAAAACAGAATAAAAGTGATTTAGTAGAAGAAATGGTGCAAGGTGGTAACGAGTTGAGGGGAGGCAGGAAGATAGAAACCATAGGCGTAGAATTGAAGTGCAGTATAATGGTAATTTCTTAGAGGAGATGGAAGCTAGACTGAAAGAAAGAGAGAACGAACATAGTGAGGGGTGGATGGAAATAGTAGCCGAGATGGACGGGACAAGAGGTGGTGAAGCGAACTGTAAGGTCACCATTGATAGGTGTAGTACAGAAGAAGGGGAAACAATAATAGTAAGGAGAGAAGAGAGAGTGACGATAAAAAGAGAATAAGATAAAGTCGGTAGTGCGAAGGAAGGAAGTAATAATCACAAGTAGAACATTTATGTAGCGGTGGAGTACGGTAGGTTGTGTCGCCAACCGGTACTCTTATGTATATTGTAATAAATTTTGACCTAGATGTGAAAAGAGATTTATTAAGGGAGTTAACAGATATTCAGGAAGTAAGTGAGTGCAAAATTTTATATCCTGTGGCCAAAGTATTTGTGTCTGGGGCGTCCGTTTTAGCATTGATCGTTGGTTCAGATTGGCTTAGTAGATATCCAGCTCAATTATGCTATGAACAAGAGTGTGTTAAGGTGAATTGGAACAAAAAGGAAATAATTATACCGTTTAACAACCCAGGTAAGCAGTGTGGGGTGACGTCAGAGGTGTGTACGTTGAGCACAGTGGTGTCGGCCAGTAGTGTCGAGGAGGTCGGTCAGGTATCTACGGGTATAGAACCTGTACCATTATTTTTTGTGGGTAATGTGCAAACGTACAGGTCTTTAGAAGATTCCTTGCGGGTTGCAGCATTTAGAGATGAGTTAGGAGAACAACGTAGTGTTCAACTTTATATTGTGTTGCTAGACAACAAGAGGATTTTTGAGGAGAGAATTGGCAAGGCCAATTGTTACACACATACGTTAAACGTGCATAATTATTCTGTGTTCGTTGGACATAGATATCCAGTTCCTTTTCGGTATCAAGAGGCAGTTCAACAGCAAATAGATCAGATGCTAGAAGATGGCATAATTGAATACTCTAATAGCCAGTATGTGCATTCATTTATAACGGCCCTTACAGCAGAAGGGAAGGTCAAGTTTCAGGTAGAGGTACGCTCATTTTAAGTTAGTACTTTAGTGTGAAAAGGTAAGATTTATAGTGTCAAAAAGGATTCTTAAAAACGAGGAAGGTATACAACTATACGGAACGTACAATATTAATAGTCTGAGGAGATACATATCATAAGGATATGAGAGATGGTGTACTATGTACAGAAGTGTAAAATTTGGTAAGTTTTATTTTTTAATGAAATAATAATAATAATAATAATAATAAACAGTTTACGTGTGACAGACATTCTGACTCAGGTAAGGTGACGTCAGAGCTGTGTATGCAAGAGCGTGTTGGAGAACATATAATTAGCTCTGGTCAGACAAGGCAGGACGAAGGTGTTTGTCTCAATCAGATAAGAGACAGGAGCAAAGGTAACGGTGTACAGAATATAGGTCATACTTAGCGTACGGCTGTTGACCTGAATTTAGGGAGAAGTAAACATTTAAAGAGATGGACTAATTGGTAGTCCAGCACTGAGATACGGGTATTTCTGAAGTGTACACAACAGGTAATGTGACACGAGATATATTTAAAGGGATACTTTGTTGATATAATATGCACAGAAATATTAATCGGATTATAGATACTTCTTTATTTTGTATTTTCTTTCAGTAGTACCTTATATGTAAATTCTTTACAGAGAATATGGCATGGGGTCAGAAATGTTTCACCAGACGTGTGAAAGTGTCGTAACGTAAAGTTACAGTGTGATCTCGTGTTGGTATAAAGCATAATGACTTGAATTCTGGAGAAGTGAGATTTATAACACTTGAATTGAGTGAATCTCCAAGAAGTCTCAACCAAATTTCACATAGGGAGTGAAGGAAACCGCAGAAAACGGAGAATAAACCTATCATGCGATAGTATGAAGTCAACACAAGAAGTATCTCGTGTGCAGTGTTTTTTTCAGGGTCTATCAACATATTTTTTTATAACTAGCGGCATATCCCGCAAACTATTAAACAAACTTGTATAGGTACGATGTGCCATATCAATGAACAAACACTGATATGAAGGACCAAGGAGAGGGAAATTTGTATTTAAGGGAGATTTATATGTTTTTTTTGTGAAGTTTTTACTTGTTTTTTTTTGATGATATGTCATTAGTTTATCGTATCAATTTTACCTAGCAAATTCGCACGATAAACTGGGGCGAATGGGATATTTCCATAGTTGGTGCTGTGATATGATATTTTAATCAACATACATGAACGTTGGGATACATAATAACCACACACGTAATTTTAATTTTAACTTTTCAGTGTAATTATTTTTGATATCAATTTATATGGAAGGAGAGGGTATCTTATTATTTTTATATTCAATTGGAGCTAATGGAAGATTTTCGATATACGAATACTATAAATTTAACGCGAGGACAAGATTGAGCAGGAAGCGGAGATTATAAGTCATTTAGCGAGGCAGAGTAGATGTCGCAACTCAAGTTATTCTCGACCATATGATCAGCGGGGCGCTTTCCCAGAATTGGAGCAGACAAGGGCTGACGCCTCTCTGAAGCGCTTTTCCACGAACTTGGTTCATGTAAGGTCAAGCTTACTGAGAACAAGATAAACTAGGCTTTCGAAGTGCAGCATATCATTATTTGGCTATAAGACCTGCAATTCCCAGAATCGGAGCCTCGCTACCCCTGAGCAAATCAGAACGTTGACAACAACCCAATTTGATGGAGTGGGGGACTTGGGGTCAGCATCGCAAGAAGAGATTGGCCTACGACCACGTGTGATGGGTGCTGGAGAGAGGGATTTCAAGAAGTTTTAAAAGACTCAACCCGGGGACGGAGAGTCACTCCATTTGATTCTTTTCTTTAATCAGACACGATTATCATGTTGATGGTGAGTCTGGTCTACTTTTGAGCATCACTGAGCTCATAAACTATTAAAGTTGCAGTATGCTGGGAACATATCTAATTCACGCATATTGATTATAACAGTTGTGTCTTTGGCTGTTGTCATAAATGGGATTCTTGAAGCTAGTACTTCATCTCACGCAACGCTATAATTTTACATATCAAGAATTTTCAAGAAGATGATGGTGATCTCGTACAGAAGACAACAGATTTGCTCGAGGTTGAGCACTAACCTACCATGATGTCAGCAATGGTGAGCGTAGATGACATTATGACATATCTCTCTGTTTTTCTTTCCAAATTAATCAATCTTTCTTTGGGCAAAGTAACTGTAAATTCATTTTAATTATGCAATAAGTTAAAGTAATATGTCTCCGCTTCGTCTTGATTTAGCCCCCACGTTAATAGTAAAGTCTACGTCTTCCATTAGCATGTGTTTTAAAGGTGATCTTTTTATTATAATTAAATTCAATTTCATTAAATTCAGTTTCCGTGTTCAATTCTTGTAGATATATTTAGCAATAATACCGAACCTGTCCTCTCTTTGTATATATCATTTGGTTAGAAGATGGATGTTTCCCCACGAGCTGAGTTAAAGAGAGTCTATATAGCTGAGGTAAATAATGGTAAGTCTGATTATAGGTATATTTCGATGTCCTAATGGTAATTGGACACGATGGCGCCCACCAGGTATAAATGTCTATAGTGGTTTCACCACAGTACTTCAGGTGATTGACCATTACTTATAGTTGTCCAACTGTGGAACTTGTTGTGGTGCAGATTCACTCCCATCAGGAAATAATAACCATCACACTACGGTCAGGAGTGGGAACAATTGCAAACCAGGGCTAAACACTAGAGGTCACCGGGATAAGACCAAAGGGGCGACCGAGACAACGTTGGGCCGATACACTGCACAGGGATTTGAAAGGCGTCAACCTACATCTGGACATGGCCCATGCCCGAGTAAAGTGGAGACAGCGGATTCAATTTGCGGACCCTGCCACGAGGCGGGACAAACTCTAAAGCAAAAGAAGAAGCTAAATTTGAAGTGTTCTCCATACACATATTCCGAGATATTGAATTATTAGTCACACATTGCACGTACACAATTAGAATGAGATCCATTGGTTAGTATGAAAGTTTCGTGCAGTTACACATTGAACCTATCAGCAAGCGTAGAATGATGTTGGCAACATTGCCATGTCTGGATAACTCAAAATTAATCTGGACCGTTATGTTTTATAAGTTTGCAAAATTTATAGCTGTTGGCCTGCATACTTTCTAATCTGCTGAGACTAGGGTTCAAAATTATAGAGGGTATCTATCAACAGTAGGCAGACCTGGCAACTATGAATATATGTTCTGAATATACATATATCTTACACAATTTCGTTGAAGTCTAATAATTAGTATGGTCATCGCATCAGGGGCGGATTTAGGGGGTATTTCAGGGGGGGGGGGGCGGTTAATGATTTTCAATTAGGTTGCCTATGTTCCGGGGGCTACATCAGAACAATTTGTAGGAGGTCTCCACGAAGGCAGTACCATTTTTTAGTAGACCGTCATAATCTCTGCAGATAGCAGTTTCGCTTGGTATTTTAGTTATTACTATTAGCATACTTTCGATTTTTGCAAAAAATGAAAGTAGACTTATGAGATCACTACAGGGCGAAAAAAGGTGTGTCTGTCTGTGTGTGTGTGTATGTGTGTGAGTCTGTGTGTGTGTGTGTGTGTGTGTGTGTGAGTGTGTGGTACTCGGAATGTCTGTCCCCCCCTATCAATTCGAACACGGTGAAACCGAATGGAATGAAATTTGGTACAAAGGTAGCACTAGCAAAGGACACCTCAGTGTCATGTTTTATATCGCCGCCATCTTGACGGAAACGTAATGGCGGCCACACAAATGTTCAAAGCTTAAATCAAATTACGACTAACCTAATCATCCGATCTCTACCAAATTTTGCAACAGCATACCTTTATGGGGGCAGCATCCTTTGACCAAACTAATAGGTCATCAGCCTAATAGTTTGCGGATGGCGGCCATCTTTGTGTCAAAATCGATTACCCCTATTAATTCGAACACGGTTTAACCGAATTGAACAAAGTTTGGTACAGAGGTAGCACTAGCAAAGGACACCTCAGTGTCATGTTTTATATCGCCGCCATCTTGACGGAAACGTAATGGCGGCCACATAAATGTTCAAAGCTTAAATCAAATTATGACTAACCTAATCATCCGATCTCTACAAAAGTTTGCAACAACATACCTATGTGAGGGCAGCATCCTTTGACCAAACTAATAGGTCATCAGCCTAATAGTTTGCGGATGGCGGCCATCTTTGTGTGAAAATCGATTGCCCCTATTAGTTCGAACACGGTGAAACCGAATGGAACGAAATTTGGTACAGAGGTAGTACTAGCAAAGGGCACCCTAGTGTCATGTTTTATATCGCCGCCATCTTGAAGGAAACGTAATGGCGGCCACACAAATGTTCAAAGATTAAGTCAAATTACGACTAACCTAATCATCCGATCTCTACCAAATTTTGCAAAAACATACCTTTATGGAGGGAGCATCCTTTGACAAATCTAATAAGTCATTAGCCTAGTAGTTTGCGGATGGCGGCCATCTTTGTGTCAAAATCGATTACCCCTATTAATTCGAACACGGTGAAACCGAATGGAATGAAATTTGGTACAAAGGTAGCACTAGCAAAGGGCACCCCAGTGTTATGTTTTATATCGCCGCCATCTGGACGGAAACGTAATGGCGGCCACACAAATGTTCAAAGTTTAAATCAAATTACGACTAACCTAATCATCCGATCTCTACCAAATTTTGCAACAACATACCTTTATGAAGGGAGCATCCTTTGACATATCTAATAGGTCATTAGCCTAATAGTTTGAGGATGGCGGCCATATTTGTGTCAAAATCGATTACCCCTATTAATTCGAACACGGTGAAACCGAATGGAACGAAATTTGGTACAGAGGTAGCACTAGAAAAGGCCACCTCAGTGTCATGTTTTATATCACCGCCATCTTGACGGAAACGTAATCGCGGCCACCCAAATGTTAAAGGCTAAAATGTAATTACGACCAACCTAATAATCTAGTCTCTACCAAATTTTGCAACAACAAATCTTTATGTGGGAAGCATATTCTGACCAAACTGCTAGATCATCAGCCCAATAGTTTGCAGATGGTGGACAAGTATGTGTGCAAATCGATTCCCCCTATCAATTCAAACACGGTGAAACCGAATTGAACGAAATTTGGTGCAGAGGTAGCACTGGCAAAAGGCACCTCAGTGTCATGCTTTATATCGCCGCCATCTTGACGGAAACGGAATGACGGCCACCCAAATGTTAAAAGCTTAAATCAAATTTCGACCATCCTAATAATTTGATCTCTACCGGATTTTGCAACAACATGCCTTTTTGTGGAAAGCATCTTATGACTGACTACAAGGTCATCAGCCCAATAGTTTGCAAATAGCGACCATGTATGTGTGCAAATCCATTCCCCAGATCAATTCAATCACGGTGAAACCGAATTGAATGATTTTTTACAGAGGTAGCACTAGCAAAGGTCACCTCATATTCATGTTTAATATCCCTATAGCACGTTGTATTTCAACAAGCTACTACAACCAACATTCAATTATACTCCTTGAAAAGGACAAAGAGTTATAACAATACCCATGCATTTAGGAGAAAGTAGGCTATATGTTCTTTACTGAACATCTTGTTTTTTTTTGTATTTTATCACCACGTACCTTAGCCAATATAAAAGAAAAGTTATGCTAGTAATCGAGACTACTGGAAAGATAGGCACCGGTACTTTTATTTCATATTTCATTACGATTTTTTACTGGCACTGATCCTTTTGTTTTTCTTTTAAAAGAAGGTAACGATCCAATAAGCTTCTAAACAACATAAAATGCTTTCAACGAAAAAACAAACCAACGACAAAAACAGGTCTTGGGAATGAACTTTAATCGAAAGCACATCTCATGAAAAAAATATTTATTGCCTCACAATTCCCAATGGTCTCACATTAGGCTCCTTCCCTGCCGTAACACTACAACAGAAGTTTTAGCTTTCGGGCTTTCTTGGAAGCAAAACGGTTAATGATTCTATCGTAGTCTAATTTAATGTCTCGATGTACATACATTAAAGTTAGGTCGTTCAGTCTTTCCTCGCCGCATCTTGACCTATTCTCAGTTTTTTCTAACTTCAGAACAGAAAATGATCTTTCCCCGGTCGCAATACTGACAGGCAAAGTAATAAGAATATGAATCATTGTTCTGATGGTAGGGAAAACTTGTGGATGGCAAGCTGTGTAGACCTCCACCGCCTTTGAAGGGATTGGGCGTCCAGCTTCGCTCTCTCTTCTCCATTTCGCCGCCCAAAGGGATGTCTCGGCTTGCATCTTCGCCCGGAGTTCCGACTGCAATTTTTGAAGTAGAGGAGCGTAGCGCTCGGAAAAGATGTTGATGTCCTCCTCAGTGCAGTGGATTTGACGATCCATGTTCAATCCTGAGTCTACCTCGAGGGGAAGAAAATCGTTCAGCTGATATGCGTTTAAGAAGTCGTCTGTGAAACGCGTTGAGAGGTCTTCCAAGACCCAGTCAAGAAGAGGACTGTATATGTTCCTTCTGAAGTACTCTTCGGGTAAGTCAGCCGGCGTGTTAGCCCTGTTCTTTTCCTTCTGGATAAGACGCGACAGGTCGATAGCGGCGCCTTGCTCACGCACAAGCTTGCTGGCGTTGTCGAAGACCGACGAAAATTCTTGTTCGACGTTTGACCGCTTTTCTTTGAAGATTTGGATCGTATTCCGAGTGGTTTCGGAGGCGGTTTGGACGTCCAGATTTTCGCTTTGGAACAGACGGCTGAGAGGTTCCGTCTGAGTCAGCACTTCTGCTATGCAGCACAGTGTGACGATGA
Source organism: Meconema thalassinum (assembly GCA_946902985.2). Taxonomy (NCBI): domain Eukaryota; kingdom Metazoa; phylum Arthropoda; class Insecta; order Orthoptera; family Tettigoniidae; genus Meconema; species Meconema thalassinum. Next base: position 171,412,269 of record OX336391.1, read on the forward strand.
ATTGCCCACTAGTGATGCTGGCCAGCAAACTTTTGGCTTTGTGCGCTGACTGATTTTCATCCCATTGAGAAACGATTCCCAACGCGATCACAATGTCGTCCAATTGGTCCAGGAATTTCAAAACTGCGTCGTGCCGTTCAACCCAACGCGTATCGCACAGCGCGTCAAGCTGGCCTTTGATAGTCTTCTTCAACACAAAATTCCGCTTCGAGGACGCTGTGAAGAAATTCGTCACCTCTTCCACAGTTCCAAATGCATTTTTAACTGCTTGCACTTTGGACGATTTCAAAAGCGTCAGGTTGAGCTGGTGGTTGTAGTAGGGCACCCGAACAGCATGAACTGCAGTCTTCTGCAGCTCTTGTACTGCCCCTACAGCTTCCGATATGTTCACCGAACATCCGTCAGTTCCGATGCCAACACTGCTTTTGGGGTCTAGTTTGAAGTCGTCAATCTTCTTGGCAACGAGCCTCCCAGCTTTACCCCAGTCAGTTTTGGTTCAACAGCAGACTCTGCCGCTGCTTGAGGATTCTCATCGTCGTCTTAACTAGGGAATTCACCTTCTTCTTCACTTCCTTGAGTATCTTTCTCTTCCACCGCAGATTTGCGAGCATCTAGGAAGCCCACAAAATCCTCCCTGATTTCGTTCCTCCAGAGATACCGCAAGAACAAAGTCAGCTGAGAGATGTGCGCTACATCTGTTGTCTCGTCAAATCCGACAGAATAAAATCGGGCTTCTTGAACGCGGCTTATGATCTTCTCGCGAATGTTCTCCCCGCACAGCTCAATTAATTCGTTCTGGATCGTTTTACTAATGAAAAGGCTTCTGGGTCCCACCGTTGCAAGATGTTTGGCAAGTTTGACGTTTCCAACTTTCATCCGGAACCGAAGCAGAGCCCGGAAATTGCCGTCGTTTTGTGAAGACTCCTCTTGAGCAATTGGGCCGTCATCACAATGACCTCGGTAGGCGATATTTTGTCGGCCTAGAAACTCGATGTTCATCAAGATGAGAGCAAGTCTTGCTCTGTTTTCTTGGATCTTTACCAGGCGGAAGCTATCCATTTGGTTGGGAAGCTGCTCTTGCGGATTTCTTTGCTTGCGCAAAAAGTCTTCAGCACACAAGAGAGCTTCTTCGTGGTACTTCGTCGCCTCATGCTTCTGTAGGTCACCGTCTTTCCCAAGGAGCTTGGCAAACTTCATCAGAGGTTCCTTGACCAGGTTATTCAACAGAATCGTTCTTCCTTGGCCACCGGTAGACTTCGGAAAAAGAAGGGCAGAACAAACAGAAGAGTCCTCTACGTGATGGAGAGAGAACGACCGAGGGAATCTTCTGTAAGTGCTGCAGGTGAAGGTGTCGTTTCTCTTCGCTTCCGCCCTTGGTGTGAACGGAGAAAGGAAAACAATAACTCGCGTTTGGTTGCCAGTGACTCGTCAAAAGGGTAGAAAGTGTTCCGTCATCAGGCCTGTTTTTTCCTGTACCTATATACAAGCCGACGTCGTTTCCAAGATTGTCACAGGCAGCAGCATCTCGACCGGAATCCTTTGACGGACGTGAAATCAGCTGCTCCGCTGGAAGTGAATGTGAGGGACGGGCATAGGTTGTTTGCTCTTGTTATTGCCACCGCCATCGCCGACTCCAGCATCTCCGCCGTCACCGAGTCCTCTGCCGTCAGCGACGTTTCCAGCGCGTACGTCACCGCCGAGCCCAACATCGCCACCAACAATTTCAGCACCACCGTCGACGCCGCAATCACTACCGGTACCCAGTCCAGCTCCGCAACCCCCAGCATCATTACGAGCTCCTCCGTTTTCACAGTCATTTCCTCTGTCATCACCATCACCACGATGATCGGAACTGCAAGCACCCTCAGAGTCAACTTCGGGACGGGACTGGGATGAGTGCTCAGGGATTTGTACCACTTATTTAGGGGCACCGAAATAATTTCTCAAATCTCCACAGCGGTCGCTTTTCCTTTTCCTTTTCCTTCCCCCACTTTCGCGATTAGCCTGAAAGGAATCAAACAAAATGATAAATTATATAAATAATTCATGCTTTTGGGCTAATGCCGTGTGTATTTTTAATTTAAACCATACGTTTCGGAGAAACCTTGCCTCCTTTTTCAATGGAAATAAAAAGGAGGCAAGGTTTCTCCGAAACGTATGGTTTAAATTAAAAATACACACGGCATTAGCCCAAAAGCATGAATTATTTATATAATAATCCGGGCCGTGAAAGCCTTAATATGCAAAAAAAAAGATAAATTACTACTGCTCTAATGAAATTTATCTTTTGAAAAATTCGCTTGTCAAATGTCAACGTCAATGTCTGTATCGTACAAAGAAAACATTGCACGTAGCCAAGTTAAAACAGAAACCGAACGGTGGGATAAAATAAAAATGCAGGCAATGCTAAGAAGGCGCTTCTTTGATCACAAAAGTATTTCAGATAGGCCCTCGGCAAAACCCAATCTAGATACTAATCAAAGGACCGAGGCATTTTCGTGTCTAAAGCGGTTTCGCATTTTATTTTTGATCAGTCCGTAAGAGGTTTTCCTCTATCTCGCGAATTTTAGTTAGTCTAAGATTTTTAAACCGGAACCTCAACTTTGTCCTTTTTAATTCTTTTTTAATTGCGGATTAAAATTAAACTAGTACTTCACTAGGATAAGTATAAGTATTTCAAGACAAAATAATTGAACTTTTATGAAGGACTTTGGATGGTTTTCATTTGAAGTGGGTTCCTTGAAACTCGAGGCGGAACTATTGTCTTGTGTTTTCAGAAACTCACAGCATCCTCTTTCTGCCAATATCTTAATATTCGTGCAGTAAGTTGAGTTTACATTTACGTTGATAGGTTTGTAATGTAATTTAGCGTCGGTCAATTATATTTATTCCGCGTGCCCCATCACATTGTGCTCAGGTTTGTGTGTAGCCTACTTAGGAATAGAGAAACCAAATATAGGTTGCTTCATTTCACTGCTCCTCAAGCTGGCACCAGTAACTCCTCATTCTATTAATATTTTACTCGATATTATACCCTAACTCATATCTTATAATGTCAAGCGCCATTGTCGAATACGTCTGTTGTTAACTTCTTCTTCTCACTGTGCGCCTGGAGGTGTTCTGAAATTACCTAATTTCATGTGTTTCATGTGTAATAAACGGAAAGCACTATATTCTCCGTCCTTTCAGACGCACAGGACACACAAAACCTACGAGCGAATAAAAAAAATAAAAAAACAACGCGCGAATGCTCACACTTATACATACTTAGTCACTTATTAATTTAAATTTTATACGTAAATTCTATTCAATAAGGCGTGAATAACGCACGTTCTGTACATTTATGGTTGTCGATTCTGCACGGGTTGAAATGTAAAATACATTTTGCAACATAGTGAGTTTGAACGATTCTATGTTTTGAGCTTTGGTTTACTCATTCAGGTGGGAGGGACGATAAAGGGGGTTTGGGTATTTCCGTCTACAAAAAATCACAACACAGCACACCACGACTACCTCACTTACCATAATGGTTCTAATGCCTTCGAGAATCCGCACAAAAATATCAGCGAACGCACTTGCCAACACTATCGTAAGAACGCGCACCGCGCACTGACTGTTGACTGAGACTGACCACCAAACGCTTGGACACTTCGAAAGCGAAGCTCGACTCGACTCCGCCCCCCCCGCCCCCCCGCCCCCCCTAAATCCGCCCATGCATCACATGCTGTGAAACATTAAATCTATCTGTGTAGATTAGGACTTTAAGGAAGGAAGGAAGCTTGTAGTTTAACGTGACCACTAATCTCGCGATTATAAGCCACGGGACCTCCGTTTTACGTGGAATCCGAACCACGGGACATGGCTTTTCACTTCGAAAATCTCACATGCATTGACCGGGAATCGAACCCGGTCCACCTTGGTGAGAGGCATACAGCTTGACCGCTGCGCCACCACGCCCCCGATTAGGACTTTCACGGCCCGGAAAACTGTTACAATTGTTCAAACTTTTGGGATATTGCCGTTTCCAACTAAATTTAAAATTCTATACTTTTCTAGAGGAACCTTTCCTTTCTTTTCAATAGAATTAAGACAACGTGGCCAAAGAATGTGTGTCAATGAGCTTACAAAAACTAGAGACATTCCTCGGTTCGTCACCAGATATCAGCCAGAAGCTACTGTATGGACATTGGTATACTGTACACTAACTTGTTTAAATCCATGTTCAATTTCAAACTATCCTGAGTCTTGAAGTCTTGAGGTAAATTGAAAACATTTAACCAATCATTGATAACGCAGTATTAATTTTTTTCCACAAAACCTTATAACTGGCACCGTACGTTCTGTTTCTGGGGGCTGTGTAGCTCACTTAGGAGGCACTGAGCTTCTAAGTGAAAGATAGTGACTACGATTCACATCCAATTAGTGGATCATGGAAACAAAACTACCGCTTTCAGAAACGTCACTGACCATCGCACCTACAACAAATAAGTACCATGGTAAATACTGCGATAAATGGCAGCCGGGCAAGGAGCTGCTATATCCTAACTACCAACCCCACTTTCATGATCCCCCATAGACTGTACGATGTTGGGTTTGCCTTTTATTTCGAACTATAGGAGCAGGTGACCTCGTTGTTCCGCCCCTTAAAACCTCAATAACTAACTAAATAACTTTCTACCAATAGACACCACAATATTTGGGCAGCTTTCTCTTAATATGTTGTTGTTGTTGTTGTTGTTGATGATACATTAAGAGATTTGGGACGTCCTGGTCGTCGGTATCGTGCACTGTACTTTGGTGTGTGCGCGTTTGTAATATCTGACTCATAATTATAACTCGTGTTTTGGTGGTCTCTGTATTATTGTATGTACTGTGTTTGAAGTTGCGGCAAGAACTGGGAAGAAAATAACAGCTGCTTGAGTTGTATAACAATTTGGCACTTAACTGTACCATGAATGGGAAACCCTTGAAAAATAATTTCTTGTATGTTTATAGTGGCAATCGGACAATTCCTACACATACTGCAGTACACGAGGCTAATGACCATGATGTCATGTGAGAGTCAAGAATTTACACTACATATATTCACTTTATTTCGAAATGTTCTCTTTCATACAAGTTATTAGAGGTTTTTCCAACATTGAAACATGATAATGGTATATGGTTCAACATCTTACTCATGCGCTCCATACATATTTCATGTGTTACCATTTGGCTTTACGACAATCTGCAACGATTTCAACACCTTCATTCTTTGCCCAGTCCACCAGGTGATCATACTTGCCGTTGCACACTATAGGGTTGTCGGATATATCCAATACCTCTAGATCACTCAAGCCTCGGAATACAGTGACGTTTACTTGGTCGATGAAATTTAAGCTGATTATGATTTCTTGTACATTGGGAATACCTTGAAATATATTTTCTGGTAGGTTTGTGATGTTGTTGCTTCTCATGTCAAGCTTTGTCAATGATGGAATATTTATGAAAGGTTGATTGGTCTTGAAATCAATTTGGTTCCTTGTTAAATCGAGATAGTAAAGGTTTTCTAAACCTTCAAAAACATTCTCTCCGATGTCCGTCAATAAATTATTGTCCAATATGATCCTTTTTATACCGGGCATATTTTTAAAAGTATTTTCTGAAAGATGTGTTAGTTTGCAATTCGATAGTGAAACCCGTTCTACAGAATCACTACTCAAAAGTGGTGCATCGTCAGGAATAACTAGTGGGTTATAGTAGAGAAAAATTGCTTCAACGGAAGGGGGAAATATTACGTGACTGATGACAGTCAGCTGATTATCATAAAACCATACCGAGGTTAAATTCTCCAGTCCTACAAAAGCTCCCGATTCAATTGTAGAGATGTTATGAAATGCAAATGCAATGCTGTCTAAACAAAAGAAATGTTTAAAAGAGTCGTTGTAGATTACAGGAATATTGCTGCCAATGATTTCTAAACTTATAGCATTTGCTGGTAATTTCTGCAGAAGGTCGGAATCTGAAGATTCTTCACAAAAAGTTGAATATTCTCCACAACGGCATTTTTCTGGACACGAATCGTCAGTTGAGGCGATCGTCAGTACCAACAAGACACCCTGCAACAGACAAGTCGATTGCAAATCAGAGGCTGTGCCAGAAACACAACCATTTAACCTCGACTTAATACTAGGTATGTCCAGGAAGTAAGTTCCGTTTTTATACATTGGTCAGGCATCGCTGCAATCGCAGTTTGATGCATGCACAGTAGCCTACTTGCTCCGAGTCGAGGAGATGACGCAGTTGAGAGATCACTATCTCTGGTTTAGGTTTGATAATGCTTGATAGCTAAAATGGAATTTGAGTGTAATATACCTTTACTTCCAATGAAGGAATATATATTCACTCCAGTTGTATCGGTATTTTAAATTTAAGATTAACCGAACAACAATGGGATTTTGTACTCAGTTTTCTTTCATTGTCTCATAATGAACTAGAATGGAACAGTCTGTTTTTTCACCGAGCCCTTCAATTTCACATCCTTGGCTAGAATGTTGATATTGATTGAAGATTTCGCTGCTAGTGATATTAGATCTGGCATTCTACCATCAGATTAACGATGTGTACGGAGAGAATGCGATGAGGATTCAATGTTAAGGTGTTTGGTTAGAGATGAGGAGCACGATGACGAACGAAGTGGGCGTCCATCGATTGTTAATGAGGACATGGTTCGAGTTATTGAAGGACGCATCAAGAAAAGCCATTCTACGATCTTTCCGCAAATTTCAAGATCACTTCTTCATGAAATTGTTGACAAGACAGGCGGCAACGTTTGATGAAGGAGGTAAACAAAAACTTGTGACACGCTATGACAAGTGCCTCCAAAGTGGAGGCAGCTATGTGCAAGGTGAGTTTACCGTACGAATTGTAGTTTGTTTTGCAATAAATAGTTTGTCTGTTCCTGTAATCGTTTTGTTTTTATTACTATGCGGAACGTACTTTCTAAACGCACAACGTAATTTACCCTTCGCTACACAATAGAGGGTGTCCCGTAAAGCTTGCACATGTGGTTTTATTTCATTAGAGTAAATTTTCTTCGTAAGACAATATTGTATTTTCCAACTACTGGTTTTAGAGACATAATCAGTGTAATTGAGTAAGTGTAATCGTAGTTTATATCACGCGAACACTGCCTGTGCCATCTGTTTATGATTGTAGTAATTTTAATTTATCTGTTGGCACAGGCTAGAATAGAAGGTAGTTTTCCAACGCTGTCTAGTCTCATTCATATCTGTGATTATATAAAAGCTACTGAGGTACGGGTGATGCCGAGTAATGGTATTCAGGGCATAGCGAGTGTCGGTGGATGTTGTGAAAGGTTCTACTTATTGGGTAAAGGTTTTTGAATGTTTTATAAATTAATGTTTAGTCTCTTTCCACGAACCTACTACGGTGTCGTAGCTGGCGGGGAGGAGATACTCCGACGTGGCGCGTCCCAGGGGGCGGCTAGAGGGATTCCCCACCGGCTTGCCGGCGGACTTGAGCAAAATAAATTAGCTCTCGCGGACCAAACACACAACTACCTCTACGGTTAACAACCGCAGTTGTAACTCGGAGCTTGCTCCATACAAGGTTGACTACCTTTGAAAGTCAAACATGGAAGGAAATCTTTTAAGGAATATTCCACCGCCTTCAATTGCCAAGGCAGACTGCATTCGGATACGGTGGGCACTCACGTGAAAGATGCCCTAGATCAGTCGGAGCATCTAAAAATACCCCCGACTGATAGAAAAAACAAATTTAGAGGAAGACAGGACAGATAAACTATATAGCAACACACAATATAAATTCCATCATACAGCCAGGGAAACACAAAATGTTGACAGACGAATTGGATCGCAAAGGGATTCTAATAACTGGGCTTCAAGAAATGAGAAACACTGATCAGGAACCAATAGAATCACAAGGATATATAATTTACAAGAGAATACCAGGAAAAAGAGTAATGAATCAATGACCACAATTCGGAACAGGATTTGTAGTCAATTTCAAAATAATTGAGTCCATCATAGAATTTAAAGCATTATCCCTTAGGCTCTCGACACCAACTCTAAAAGCTGTAAATAGAACATATACCATTCTAAATGCCCATGCCTCAACTAATGATAAAAATAAAAAGAAATAACACAAAGATGATGTGGAGGGATTTTGGGAGCTGTTGGATCAGACAGAAACAAACATAAAAAAAGTCATACCAAAATTTTAATTGGAGATTTTAATGCCTAGTTACAAAGGGAAAAAAGATATAGAAACATAATAGGAAAATGGCTAGCACAGATAAGAACAAACAGGAATGGCATAAGACTGGTGGAATTTTGCAGGAACCATGATATGATCTCCAAATCGACTTACTTCAAGTGAAGACCAAATAAACTCAAAACTTGGAGACATCCAGATTGGAAAAAAGGGGAAAGGCAACTAGATCATGTTTGTATCGATAAGAACTATCACAGGGAGATATACAATGTGAAAGTCCTTATAGGAACAGATACTGGACCGGATCAATACATGATAAAGATTAAAATTAAATTCACCCAGTTGACAAATAAAATAACTCCCCTAAGAAAAAGAGAACATACGACCCTCATAAACTAATAAATAACAAGGGATACAAAGAAAGAACTAGATATATTAAAATAACAGATGATCTAGAGGAAATAGTTCCCCAATTGAAACAAATAGCTGAACAAGTAGCCACAAGAAATCCAGGGAAGAAATATCAATGGTGGAACGATGAGTGTAATAAAACAGTGGAAGATAGACATCAAGCCCAGTTACGGTAGTCTATCAGAGCAAAAAAAACAGACGAATCACACTTGGAACTCATAAACCAAAGGAAGATAACTCAAAAAATAATACGAAGGGTTGAACGGCAATACCAAAAGAATATACTTCTGATGATCGAAACAAATAGCGCGAAAACAAACTCAAGAGATTACTACAAAATTTTTAGCAAACAACTACAAATATATGAACCTCCAACATTAATGTTAAAAGACAAAAATGGAGAATTAGCTCATAGTAATAAAAAATACAGAAAATTTTATCAGGAACATTTAACAAGTTGCTAAATTGCGAAGAACGACCAGAACTGCTTCAAATAAATATAGGCACTACTATTAAAACACCATCAGAAAACATAAATCCACCCACAATCCAAGAAGTCTACAGAGCTCTGAGAGAGCTCAAAAACTACAAAACGAGTGGAGAAGATCAAACATTTGCAGAATTGTGGAAATATGCAGCAGAACCAGTAAAGGGGTCATTACACCAATGCATAGTGAACATTTGGATCAAAGAAGAACTGCCAGACCATTGGACTATAGCTATAATACATCCATTACCCAAGAAAGAAGAAAAATCGAATCCTCACAACCATCGAGGAATTTCCCTTTTGGATATCACATATAGAATCATGTCACGTATTCTAAATAATCTTTGTAAAGATCAATTAGAACTGGAAATAGGAGGATACCAAGGTGGATTTCGGCCATGGCGAAGCTGCCCTGAACAGATAATCACCTTAAAATAAGTAATGGACTACTACAAACGTAGACAAAAACAGCAAGTAATAACCTTCGTAGACTTCAAAAAAGCTTATGCTTGTATACTTAGATCTTCATTGCTGAAAATACTAAGGAATTTAGGACTTCATCCCAAATTAATAAAAATTATAGAACTAACTCTGACAAACACCAAATCTAAAGTAAAATTCAGAGGAGAAATATCTGAGCCGTTTACGATTAAAACAGGATTAAGCCAAGGAGATGGTTTATCGCCTTTACTTTTCAATTGTCTTTGGAGGGAATGTGATGAGGGAATGGTACAGGAAAAATCCTAGGAGCATAAGAATTGGAACCAAGAAAGATCAAATAGACTTAAATTGTTTGGGATTCGCAGATGACTTAACGTTACTGGCTAATAATATTCAAGAAGCCAGAAATCAAATAACAAGCCTACAAAACATAGCACAAAATATTGGACTTCAAATATCATTTGAAAAAAACAACAAGCAAATCCTCTTGTAATCCATCACATACCAGTAAATAAAAAGAAAGTTAAAATAGTGAAGCAATTTAAATACTTAGGAGAAATTATAACTTACAACTTGAATGAGAAACCTGCATGGCAAGAAAGAACTAATAAAATGATAAAAGCCCAAAAATTAACATGGTTCACATAAAAAAGAAAATGTCTATCAATCGCAACAAAATTAAAACATTACAAGACAGTGGCTCAACCAGAGGTGACCTATGGAAGCGAAACTCATTTTAAAATTACTCAGAAAAACAGAATCGACAAAATTTTAAAAGTAGAAAGAAGAATAGGTAGAACATGCATAAATAAAAAAATCCTCTCGGCACGCCGGAAGGCGGAGGTAGATTTCACCGGGCAAACTAGGGGATAGGCTATAATAGGCAAAATATGCAGGTTTTCGTAGGAGGATCAGACCTCATTTATTGCGAGAAAGTATTTTACAATTGGAGGTTAGTTAACATTTTTTCGTCTTTCTATGCATACTTTTAACATTTTACTGTCTTATGGACCTCTGTGGGTTGGGGCTGTAGAATAGACCCACGGTATTCCCTGCCTGTCGTAAAAGGCGACTAAAAGGGGACCGAGTAGCCGCCGGTATAAGTGGCTCCCCTCTTTCGCAAATTGCAGATAGGGTCAGGGCACTCTTTTGTCCTTGGAGTGAGAAATCGCTCCTTAAGGTGGATGAACCAGCAGGATTTGGTCAACAGCATAAGAATGGAGAAGGCAACGGGAAACCACTCCATTAAAGACCTTTATGTGTATCCCAAGAAAACCTATGATGAGTCCAAAGACAAATGTTAGTGAAGTTGGCAACTGCGGGATCACACCTCAAAGGAATGATGTCGGGCCCGGCAGGAGAGGAAATGGGGCCTCTCAGGTCGTTATCCGGAGAAATCCCTATTTTAAAATAGGAACATGGAATGTTCGAACTATGTTACAAGCTGGGAAACTAGAGAACTTGAAAAGAGAAATAGACCGACATAAATTAGATATTTTAGGATTAGCTGAAACACGTTGGAGAGAAGAAGGAGAGTTCACAAGCGGTGACTACAAAGTCTTGCACTCCGGAAGTGAGAATGGTCAAGGCGGTGTAGGTTTGGTACTAAATGCTAACTCTTCAAGAGCCCTACTGGATGTTGAAGCTATTGGAAACAGAATTATCATAGCACGTTTTCTGGCAACACCCGTAAATTTAGTTGTGGTGCAGGTATATATGCCTACGTCTAGCAGTGATGATGATGAGGTTGAAGAAATGTATGAGAAGCTGGAAGAAATACTGCGTAAGACAAAGGCTAGCGAGAACATAATTATAATGGGAGACTGGAATGCAGTGATTGGTGAGGGAAAAGAAGGATTTGCAGTAGGAGGGTATGGTCTTGGTAGAAGAAATTCACGTGGTCAACGTCTTCTTGAATTCTGTGAACAAGAGAGGTTCGTTATAAGTAACACTTAGTTTACCTCACCAAAGAGGCGGAGATATACTTGGAAAAAGCCAGGTGATGATCAACGTTACCAGATTGACTATATTCTTGTCAAGGAAAGATACAAAAATCAAGTGAAGAAATCCATGGCATATCCGGGCGCTGACATCTGTTCTGATCATTCCCTACTAGTAATGAGTACGGAACTGAAATTTAAACGCAGGATTCAGGGAAAACCAACAAAGAAGAGGAATCTTGAAGCATTTAAAAGCGAGCGGACTAAAAAGCAATATCAGGAAGCCACTGATGACAGCATATCATCATATGCAAACAACTCACAAACTGTTGATCATTTTGGTCAATAGCCAAATTCTCCATCGAAAAGGCTGCTGAAGAGTATGTGGGATTTGTGGAAAGAGTGAATCGCAAACCATGGATCACACAGGACATTCTCTTAAAGATGGATGAAAGAAGAAAATTTAAAAACGACTCTTCAGAAGTAGGCAGAAATAACTACCGAATGCTAAAGAACCAGATTGATCGACTCTGTCGGGAGAAGAAAATGGAGTGGTGGCAGTCAAAATGCGAAGAGATCGAATATCTGCAAAAACAAGGAAGGCCAGATTTAGCCTACCAAAAGATCAGGGAAACTACTAAGAAACAAAAAGGATTCCGCACTAGACAGTTCCGTGATACACATGGGAATCCTATATCAGACCTGAATTACAAGAAGGAACACTGGAGGATGTATGTTGAAGATCTATACGCAGAACCAATTCCATTCCTTTTGCCAACACGTGGCGAGGAAGACAGGCCAATTGCAGAAGATAGAATTATTAGATCAGAGTTCGATGAAGCTCTAAAATCAATATCCATGGGTAAAACACCAGGTATTGACAATGTTCCTGCCGAACTAATCAAGAATAGCGGGGATAGTACACTTGAATGGATATTCAAATTGGTAGCAAGAATTTTCGAAGAAGGTAAATGGCCTCAGGAGTTTTACACCAGTATTATCATTCCAATTTCAAAGAAGACTGTACCAGTTGAATGTAGTGACTATCGGACCATTAGTCTCATCCCTCATGCATCAAAGATACTTCTGCAGATTTTAAGGAAAAGGATGGAAATATACATCGAACAGTATCTAGACAACTCTGAATTTGGCTTTCGAAAGAATATGTCTACACGTGATGCTATCGGGTCCTTGCGATGTCTTGGAGAAAAGATGTTAAGTGTAAACAGAAACCTTTACGTGTGCTTTGTGGACTTCGAAAAAGCATTTGATAAAGTCAGCTGGCACAAGCTGTTTCCTCTTCTGAATCAAATAGGTTGTCCCCATCGATTAATCAGATTAATATTTGATCTGTATATAAATCAAACTGCTGTTGTTCGGCTTGGAAATGACATATCAGAACCCGCTAAGATCCGCAAAGGTGTGCGACAAGGGTGTTTGCTGTTCAATGCCTTCGCTGAAGCTATAACTAAGTGGGCTTTTAAAGGTTCTAATATGGGAGTGAAAGTTGGTGGAAGACTTATCCAGAATATTAAATTTGCTGATGATCTGGCATTACTTGCAGTAAATCCGCATACATTAACAAACATGTTGCAATGTTTAAATGATACAGCTACAGAATATGGAATGAAAATCAATTTTAAGAAGACCAAGATTCTGGTGATAAGTAAGCATCAACACGAACTAAATATTACCATAAATAAAGAACCAGTACAACAGGGCAATCGTTTTAAATACCTTGGCCAGATCTTCACAGAAGACCTACGATGTGAAGTTGAAATCAGGAGCCGTATAGCCATGGCCAAGCAGGCATTCCGTGAAAAGCATTCTCTAATTTGGCAACGCTCGATGTCCCTCAGCCTTAGAAAACAACTGGTTAAGACCTACATATGGCCAGTTGCAATGTACTGCAGTGAGACCTGGTCAATGAATAGAGGTGACATTAAACGACTAGAAGCGTTTGAGATGTGGTGTTGGCGCCGAATGGAAGAGATCAGCTGGGTAGAGAAAATGACCAACATAACGGTGCTGGATCGAATAAAGGAAAAACGGCAAATGATCCGCCAGATATATAGAAGGAGATCCACCTGGCTTGGCCACAGGTTACGACATGGTGGCCTGATGATCGACATTCTAGAAGGCAAAATACCCGGAAAACGCCCTCGCGGGAGGCCACGGAACACTTTCATGAGATCTTTCCTACATAGCTCGTTGTTGTTGTTTGAGTCTTCAGTCTTTTGACTGGTTTGATGCAGCTCTCCATTCCTCCCTGTCCTGAGCTAATCGTTTCATCTCTACATAGCTCCGACACCCTACATCGGAGGCAATCTGTTTAACATATTCTAACCTTGGTCTACCCCTACAGTTTTTGTTCTCGACCCTTCCTTCCATAACTAAGCTTGCTATTCCTGGGTGTCTTAGTATGTGTCCTACCAACCTATCTCTTCTCTTCATTAGCAGTCGCCAGAAACATCTATCCTCTCCCACTCGTCTTAATACCTCTTTGTTTGTAACCCTATCTACCCATCTGATCTTCATCATTCTCCTGTAACGCCACATTTCAAATGCTTCAATTCTCCTCTTTTCTGCTGCACCAATAGTCCAAGTTTCACTTCCATAGAGCGCCACGCTCCAGACAAAGGCTTTCAAAAATGACTTCCTAATTCCTAAATCTATATTCGATGTCAGCAGATTCCTTTTTTGTAGAAATGCTTTCTTTGCCTGAGCCAACCTACTTTTAATATCCTCTTTGCTTCGTCCATCACTGGTTATTCTGCTTCCTAAGTAACAGAAGTCTCCTACTTCCTTCAGCTTTTCACCTGCCAATTTGATCTCCATAGAGGTTTCTGATATATTTCGGCTGCATTCCAGTATTTTTGTTTTACATTTATTTATTTTCATCGTGAATTCTTTCCGTAAGACGGAGTCCATACCATTCAAAAACTCATTCAAATCCTCAGGCTTGTCGGCCAAGATGACGATGTCATCAGCAAATCTCAGAGTTGAAATTATTTCTCCTTGAATCTTCACTCCCACTTTAAATTTTTCTCTAATTTCCTTCATTGCTTGTTCAACGTAAAGATTGAAAAGTATGGGTGATAAGTTGCAGCCTTGCCTTACACCTTTCTGAATACCAGCTTCTCTCTCATGTCCTTCAACTCGAATGACTGCTGTCTGGTTTCTGTACAGATTGTATATCACCCTCCTATCCCTGTACTTTATTCCAATTGATTTCAAAATGTCAAACAATTTAGTCCAATCAACGTTATCAAAAGCCTTTTCTAAGTCTACAAAAGCCATGAACGTTCTCTTATCTTTCCTTATTCTACCTTCTAAAATCAGCCTAAGACTTAGTACAGCTTCCCTTGTTCCTACATTTCTCGTGAAACCAAACTGGTCTTCACCCAACTCCGTTTCTATCTGGCTTTCAATCCTCTTGTAAATTATTATAGACAGGATCTTTGAAGCATGAGTAATCAAGCTGATTGTACGGTAATCTTCACATCTGTCAGCTCCCACTTTCTTTGGTATAGGGATGATTACATTCTTCTTGAAATCAGGGGGTACCTCACCTGTCTCATAAATCCTACACACCAAGTGAAATAACCTGATCAGACCTTCATCTCCTATGCAGCGTAGCAACTCAATCGGTATATCATCTATGCCTGGTGGGTAGATTATAGGCTATGGAATAACCCACCCACCAAGGGAAGATGATTAAGAGAAGGAAGTAGATTTGGGATTTGGAAAAGAAGGATAGAAAAATAGGAGGAGAGTCCTACAAAATTAATAAGTTGAGGTTTAAATACGCTTTGGAGCAGTTGCCAATGGAAATTATCTCTCGGATACCTAAAGTAGGTACGAGCTTGGTCGGGGCTAACGGGAACCGCAGTTAGGACTTGGGCGGTTTGCAAGAGAGAGGCTTTAGTACATTTCCTCCCGAGCATGTATAAAAGTACTATGGGGAAGGGTGATGGTCTGGCAAGACTTAGAGGAACAAATTTACTGTATGTTTTCTCGAAGAAATTAGGTTTTACAAAGTGATTCAAAGAATGCCAATGATTTAACTCAAGCTTGGTGTTTTCAATTTCCAAAATTATGGAGTTCTTGTAAGGGCGACCAAGTGTCTCTAAGAAGGAATATGATAAGGAATTATGCCTTATTGGGTAATCTTGGTAAATGAACCAATGGTTGCATTGGACAATGGCTAAGCTTTTACTCAGCGAGGAGCCGGCTAAAAGTTTAGACAAAAAGAAACACTTATTTTTTGGAAAACTGACCATAAGTTTCCGGAGAGGGTCTCCACAAGCAGGTAGTTGGCTTAGCGAACTTTACTTGCCTCACTGGCCAATTAGAATTAGCTATTAACGCTAAGAAGAACTTTAGTAAGGTGAAAATTAAGAGTTCTTGCTCAAATGCAACAAATAGTGAAAGCCCTATTAAAGATTTTAATGTCATTGAGTGAGGAGAGTCAAGGAAGACAGGATTTTGCCTAAACTTTATATTCGCAAATGAAAAAGCGAAGGGAAAAGATTTGTTTATTTTACAATTAGAAAAAGTTTGATGAAATTAACAATTATACAATATAATTTTAATTAACATAGTTCATTTGAACTTTTTAACAAATAGGGTCGCAGACCTCTCAATATTAAACGGTTGCTCCAGGCAACTGACAATTTACAAGGTTTCAAACCTTACATGTTTATAAAATTTTCATAAGAGTTAAACCAATAAACAATGAAATAATTAAAGCTTGAACGTGATTTAGAGTACAAAAAGTGTACCTTAAGAAATTCTTGAGAGAATGTTCTAGAGAAAATGACAACTTTGAAAATGACGATAACAACAACGTGAAAATAAGATAGAAGTTCCTACAACTTCTTATATTTATACAGAGTTAATATATGAGAATTACACAAAGAGGGCAGGTCACTTATTGTGAAACCTGAAGAAAGTGAAAAGGAAGTTTCTAGACTTCCTATGTTTAATTAGGAATCACGAGAAAATGGGGCAGTTTCCATTTCGTGAAACCTGAACATGACTCGCTCAATAGTTTAGAGAATTGTTTTCCCTGATTTTGAAGGGAGGAACAATGTAAGTTTGAAACGTGTGTTAGACACGTATCACAAAGATTATACAGAGATACTTAATGATAAACCAACAAAAATGGAAGGGCACTTCTTAGAATGACACCTTATTGAAACCGACCTAGATTAAAAGTTTATTGCAGATTGTTAGTGAAAGGTTTAGGAAAGAGAAATGGGAATTAAGGAAAATGTTCATGGCCTTATTTAATATAACCGGACGATCGCGACGCGGTAGAAACGTGGAGAAAGCACTGTTTATCACTGTAGTCTATGAAGATGGATTCAAAGTTCACTATAGAAACACTAAAGTTCATGAAAAAGAAAGTTATTGCAATTATGGAAAGAACTGATTGCACTATATAGATGAGAGTCTATTTCTTGAAAAAGTTGTAATTTACAATTAAATGCGCCATAGAATTTTCCAGAAGTTCCAGCGGTGGAAGAAAGTTAGCTATTGCAAAAATTTATAAGGAAGATTCCTCATTTTAACTAGCATTTTCACAGTGCGTGAACAATACTTGACAACAAGACTCGCAGATAGAGAACAAGGTCTAGAAGGTTCCAGAACGACCTTAGCAGAAAATGGGGTTGAGAAAATCCAACGGAGGAAATAGTTTTATAATTATAGGCAGTGGGTATTAGATAATATCCCACGTAGCGAGAGGATTTCTCGTTTGAATCGCTTAAGAAAAGCTCTTTTGTTTTAGTAAGGTTGGCTTATACAAGCAAAAAGCTCAACATTGCAAATCCCACGAAGAATGATCATTGCCCCAAAGTAAATCATTTCACACTGCCTATAAATTATAATTAAAAACACTTGGAAGTTAAAACCACGAAGATGAGGTTAAAACTTTTTAAAAATGGTACTTATCTTGATTTCATGTTGAAGTCGGATTTCTCACTGATGCTTAGAGTTCCAACATGGCGTAAAAGAGGGTGAGCCTCTTGGTTTGAGGAGGCAAGCTCGAGCGGAGCTTTGACTGGACGAGTCAACTGCAGACGGAGAAGTGAGAGCAGCTCAGCGGAGCACGGAGAGACCACGGAAGGGGAAAGAGTGGGGGTAGGAAACAAAAGGTATACATATCAGCATAACCAACTTAGCAAAAAATAATTTTCTTCTTGATGGATGGTCTTCTAAGAGTTGATAGTAGGCGATATTAGCGCAGCATGGTGAGTGAAACAGTAGACGTAGTCCTCTTGCTCAAGGAGAAAATAGCTGACGATAGTAACGAGATCTGGTGGCCAGATGGATATGTAAGTCCTCTTGCACGATGAGGAATTGAGTAGCTTCAGAGGTTCGCTACTAGATGACGCTAGGTGGGTCACAGAAGTTATATATCTGAAACATACTTATGAAGACATAAGAGATATGCCCAACAAGGAGAAAACAGATGATCACTGTTGGTGGTTGACAAAGAGGAAGGAAGAAATGAACATGCAAAGAGCAATAAAAATTATATCTCAGGTACCGTGTATTCAAAGAATACACCATACTGGGGGGAAAACACAAACAGAGAGCAAATAAACAGTTACACATTTATTGGAAGCGGAGCGATCAAAGACAGTGGTCTTGTGATCGGTCCATTTGTGGTCAAGATTCTGGCCACCCTGACTCTCCCATCTCTTCCAGGGTAACATTCGGTCACCCTACCAGAAATCCATACTAGGGGGGGTGAAACATCCCTAACCAAGACCAAGTCCCCCACTTTAATGTCGGGATTAGAAAGAAACCACTTCTGCCTCCGTTGCAAGGAAGTTAAATATTCCAAGTTCCACCTCTTCCAAAAGGAATTGCGGAGGGCTTCAAGTTTACACCAAACAATAGGTAAATCAGAATCCCTGAAAGAATTAGGAAGGGGAGGAGGGGCAGAGAGAGAAGTGCATGTAAGACAGTGACCAGGTGTGAGTGGAAGGAGGTCATCAGGGTCATTAGAAAGCGGAGTAAAAAGGCGAGAATTATCAACATCTTCCATCACAAAATAACTAGAAGCTGAGGGAAATAAAGCACTAGTAAAGATTGCGATACAATGCAAAAGGAGAATTAACAAGTTTAAACAAAGCGTATAGAAACAAGTACATCTATTCAGGACAAGAATGTACCAAATAAACAAAGGAACTATGCGAGTAGAAAGCAAGAACGCTATAGGTAACAAACGAGTAGCAATAAGCAATGACCTTAAGTCACAATAAGCATCAAAGGGGTTACTCAGAAAAATACTTAAGTCAGCGAGAAACGTGACATGACAAGTATAAATGCAAAAACACATCGAATGTGACGACGAGAAAAAACAAGTTTGTTCATCAATGAACATTAAGATCGCAAAATATGCAAGCAAATTGCAATACATAAGCGCGTGAGAAATACGCAACAAAGTTTTGAAACAGGGATCGAAGCAGTTATAGAATACGAGCATGAGTAAGTGAGAGACGTAAACAAGCACGGCCTTGACACACATACTACAACGAGATAAGACATATAAATAGCTGAGAGAGTCCTTAACTAGAACAAGTTTATTTTGGGAAGTAGGTAAACGGCTTCTGTACTTGTAGTAGCAACTCGCCAGACAAT
The DNA here is from genome assembly GCA_946902985.2 of Meconema thalassinum. NCBI lineage: Eukaryota > Metazoa > Arthropoda > Insecta > Orthoptera > Tettigoniidae > Meconema > Meconema thalassinum. Next base: position 171,431,439 of record OX336391.1, read on the forward strand.
GCTTGGCAATCAGCCAGAGTTGAGATAAGAGAAACTTGCTTTGAACTGTGTCAAGCGTACAGGAAATAAACAACAATTTGGCCTTCCTCAGACTAGTATACAAACAAGTCTGACAACCAAGCAGTTCGAAGTACACACACAACATTTGGTGAATCAGCTGTAACTTAAAGCAGATATTCAGTTTGAACGGAATGCAGTCAATCGTAACTTGGACGTGAACAAGCGATTTAAAGATATATGAAATAGAGTAGGAAATCAATTTCGCATAATTGAGAGGATCACGGAATCCGACAATTTTCAACAAAAAGAAGCTTAATTCTTCCGAGCAAAGAAGACAAGCTGGGACATTGAAAAGAAGGTTATGCATAGGAATAGTTATTCTAGATGCTATAGAATTCAGATATTCAAGCGGTTTCATAAGCGACTTCCAATTGTGAGGAAGGGGGGAGGAGCCGACCGTGGCCATCCTTCTAAATAACGAAAGAAGTGAAACATAGCGTACAGCAAAGTGATGGTGACTGATAGCCATGGTTTTACACAAGGGGAAGATAGTTTTCGAGAAAAAGTTAAACAATTACCTGCTATAAAAAATGACATAAGAAGGTAAACGAAATAACACAAAGCAAGGCGAACTTGAATGGCCATCTTGTGCGGGAAGAAGGAAAAGCCATTTAAACAACTTACAGGGTTAGCGCAGTTGTTCACGATAAGACATCGTTTCGACAAGTGGTTTTCAAAAATATTGAGATTTGAAACATGAGCGTTCTTTTTCTCAGAAATAGGATTTATGTCAGCTGTAACGAAATGACATTGCGCTTTGGTTTGAACACTGGTATGTTTGATTTCACCAGTAATAACCCAACCAAAATCGGTGTCTCTAGCGACTACGGTTAAAGATAACTTGCGTGTTTGTTTGCGAATGCAATTCCAAAAAACATTGGCACTGAAAAGCACATCAATGGGACCTTGAGCATTAAACTGAGGATCGGCTAACCTTAAGTGCGAAGGAATCTTTAATCCGGAGGTATTGATAGAGTGACTTGGAGTGTCCTTGCCAATACTGGTAAGAACGAGACAGTTTAAATTAAGATTGGTGTTTCTTTGGCAAACGTCTCTGATTTTCAATTTTGAAGACTGCAAAACTTGAGTTTTCAAATTGTCAATGCCGGTCACATTGATAGAAGTAGGCGATGACGAAAGACCTAGTTTTTTAATCAACGATTGCGAAACAAAGTTGTGCGTTGAAGCGGAATCGAGAAGACCACGGGTTCTAAACCAATTTCCAAATTTATCTTGGTTTCGAATTGTACAGTGGTCAAAAGGGTTTGCGCACTGTGAGAAGGTTCGGCATTAGAAATGCAGGAAGAAGCATTAGTTTGTTCGGAGCTGCTCTGCATGGAGCTTGAAGAGGCAGGTACTGATGACCTCGATTTATCGTGAACGTGCAATAAAGAATGATGCGGTTTTTTACAATGGAAACAGAGATTTGATGACGTACAGTTCGAAGAAGAATGCTTAGGTGACAAGCAATTGAAACAATGTTTGCTATTCAACACAAACTTCCTTCGATCTTCGACAGACAATTCTTTAAAGGATTTGCACGAATACAATGTGTGAAGCTTTTTACAGAGCGTGCATGTTAACGATTTGTTAAGCGGCCTGATATCTTCTCTTGAATGATTGAAAGAAGAACGGGTTTGTTTGTTTTCGACAAATGGGGGCTGATGTCCCTTTGAAGAAGCAAGTTTTTTTTCAAAAATTTGACACTGAGGATTCGTTTCGACCTTTTCGCACTGAAATGCGAGTGCTGTAAGGAATTGACATCGACTGTTGAGAAACGAGATAAGGTGTTCGAACGAATGTTCCTTGTTGCAGGCGAGTTCGATCTCCCAGGCCTTCAGTGTCGAAAAATCGAATCTTGATGTAGCTAGGTGAATAAGTATGGTGTCCCATGTTTGGACAGGCTGTTTTAGTTGGTATAACGCTCTGACATTTAACTGCATAGAATCTAAGAGGTCTCTTAAAGATGTGACGTCATTAGGTTTGACGGCTGGTAAGTTGAACAAACAACGGATGTGTCGAGCGACACTCAACCGTAAATTGCCATATCTCTCTTTAAGGAGATTAAAGGCGATGTGGTAGTTGTCTGCGCTTAAAGGCAGTGACTCCACTAAGGCTAAGGCCTCACATTCCAAAGACGTGCGGAGGAAATAAAATTTATGTATGTCAGGGATCTCGGCATTTTCATGAATTAGGGAGCAGTAAAGTTCGTAAAAAGAATACCATTCACTTTCCTTGCCTGAGAAGTGCGGTAGGCTTATCTTAGGAAGTAACGGTTTCGGTTTGTTCTCGTGAACTGAAGCGGGTGCGGACTGGGCCGGATTGATGACCTTAGTGTCCGGTTCTGAGATATTGGGGATCAGTTGGTGTATTATTTTAAAAGCAGAACCTATGCCTTCGTAATATAAGTTCTCTACTTCGACACGATCTTCTGTTTGATTGAGCATGCAAGTTTCAATTTCAGTTTGAATGTTACAGTAGTTTTCATAAGAACGTTCAAAATCCTTTACACGATATTTCAACAAATCTAATTGCGCGTCTGAGGGATCTAATTCTTTTATGTACCTTCTGAATCGGGTAATTTGCCCTTTATAGGATGCTCGTTTAGAAGTAAGTTTTTCATCCTTATCCTTATCAGTGGGAGCCATATTAAAGAAGATGAATGAAAATGTAACTCACGAAACTGTGGAACCTTGGAAATGCTGTCAAGCTGGCAGCAGCGAATGAGTAGAAAGAATGGGACACACCATAGGAGACAGGAGCGGCCTCTTTCCCGTTCACAGGCTTTGCACGATATGGTTGTAGCTGAAATATTCAACACAGATATTAGAAATATGCAAAGTATTGCCAAATGACACTTTTTTAAAGAGAGAAAAGAAAAAATGGGCTCTCCCGGGTTTCTGGGACCAAATTTTGGGTAGATTATAGGCTATGGAATAACCCACCCACCAAGGGAAGATGATTAAGAGAAGGAAGTAGATTTGGGATTTGGAAAAGAAGGATAGAAAAATAGGAGGAGAGTCCCACAAAATTAATAAGTTGAGGTTTAAATACGCTTTGGAGCAGTTGCCAATGGAAATTATCTCTCGGATACCTAAAGTAGGTACGAGCTTGGTCGGGGCTAACGGGAACCGCAGTTAGGACTTGGGCGGTTTGCAAGAGAGAGGCTTTAGTACATTTCCTCCCGAGCATGTATAAAAGTACTATGGGGAAGGGTGATGGTCTGGCAAGACTTAGAGGAACAAATTTACTGTATGTTTTCTCGAAGAAATTAGGTTTTACAAAGTGATTCAAAGAATGCCAATGATTTAACTCAAGCTTGGTGTTTTCAATTTCCAAAATTATGGAGTTCCTGTAAGGGCGACCAAGTGTCTCTAAGAAGGAATATGATAAGGAATTATGCCTTATTGGGTAATCTTGGTAAATGAACCAATGGTTGCATTGGACAATGGCTAAGCTTTTACTCAGCGAGGAGCCGGCTAAAAGTTTAGACAAAAAGAAACACTTATTTTTTGGAAAACTGACCATAAGTTTCCGGAGAGGGTCTCCACAAGCAGGTAGTTGGCTTAGCGAACTTTACTTGCCTCACTGGCCAATTAGAATTAGCTATTAACGCTAAGAAGAACTTTAGTAAGGTGAAAATTAAGAGTTCTTGCTCAAATGCAACAAATAGTGAAAGCCCTATTAAAGATTTTAATGTCATTGAGTGAGGAGAGTCAAGGAAGACAGGATTTTGCCTAAACTTTATATTCGCAAATGAAAAAGCGAAGGGAAAAGATTTGTTTATTTTACAATTAGAAAAAGTTTGATGAAATTAACAATTATACAATATAATTTTAATTAACATAGTTCATTTGAACTTTTTAACAAATAGGGTCGCAGACCTCTCAACATTAAACGGTTGCTCCAGGCAACTGACAATTTACAAGGTTTCAAACCTTACATGTTTATAAAATTTTCATAAGAGTTAAACCAATAAACAATGAAATAATTAAAGCTTGAACGTGAATTAGAGTACAAAAAGTGTACATTAAGAAATTCTTGAGAGAATGTTCTAGAGAAAATGACAACTTTGAAAATGACGATAACAACAACGTGAAAATAAGATAGAAGTTCCTACAACTTCTTATATTTATACAGAGTTAATATATGAGAATTACACAAAGAGGGCAGGTCACTTATTGTGAAACCTGAAGAAAGTGAAAAGGAAGTTTCTAGACTTCCTATGTTTAATTAGGAATCACGAGAAAATGGGGCAGTTTCCATTTCGTGAAACCTGAACATGACTCGCTCAAGAGTTTAGAGAATTGTTTTCCCTGATTTTGAAGGGAGGAACAATGTAAGTTTGAAACGTGTGTTAGACACGTATCACAAAGATTATACAGAGATACTTAATGATAAACCAACAAAAATGGAAGGGCACTTCTTAGAATGACACCTTATTGAAACCGACCTAGATTAAAAGTTTATTGCAGATTGTTAGTGAAAGGTTTAGGAAAGAGAAATGGGAATTAAGGAAAATGTTCATGGCCTTATTTAATATAACCGGACGATCGCGACGCGGTAGAAACGTGGAGAAAGCACTGTTTATCACTGTAGTCTATGAAGATGGATTCAAAGTTCACTATAGAAACACTAAAGTTCATGAAAAAGAAAGTTATTGCAATTATGGAAAGAACTGATTGCACTATATAGATGAGAGTCTATTTCTTGAAAAAGTTGTAATTTACAATTAAATGCGCCATAGAATTTTCCAGAAGTTCCAGCGGTGGAAGAAAGTTAGCTATTGCAAAAATTTATAAGGAAGATTCCTCATTTTAACTAGCATTTTCACAGTGCGTGAACAATACTTGACAACAAGACTCGCAGATAGAGAACAAGGTCTAGAAGGTTCCAGAACGACCTTAGCAGAAAATGGGGTTGAGAAAATCCAACGGAGGAAATAGTTTTATAATTATAGGCAGTGGGTATTAGATAATATCCCACGTAGCGAGAGGATTTCTCGTTTGAATCGCTTAAGAAAAGCTCTTTTGTTTTAGTAAGGTTGGCTTATACAAGCAAAAAGCTCAACATTGCAAATCCCACGAAGAATGATCATTGCCCCAAAGTAAATCATTTCACACTGCCTATAAATTATAATTAAAAACACTTGGAAGTTAAAACCACGAAGATGAGGTTAAAACTTTTTAAAAATGGTACTTATCTTGATTTCATGTTGAAGTCGGATTTCTCACTGATGCTTAGAGTTCCAACATGGCGTAAAAGAGGGTGAGCCTCTTGGTTTGAGGAGGCAAGCTCGAGCGGAGCTTTGACTGGACGAGTCAACTGCAGACGGAGAAGTGAAAGCAGCTCAGCGGAGCACGGAGAGACCACGGAAGGGGAAAGAGTGGGGGTAGGAAACAAAAGGTATACATATCAGCATAACCAACTTAGCAAAAAATAATTTTCTTCTTGATGGATGGTCTTCTAAGAGTTGATAGTAGGCGATATTAGCGCAGCATGGTGAGTGAAACAGTAGACGTAGTCCTCTTGCTCAAGGAGAAAATAGCTGACGATAGTAACGAGATCTGGTGGCCAGATGGATATGTAAGTCCTCTTGCACGATGAGGAATTGAGTAGCTTCAGAGGTTCGCTACTAGATGACGCTAGGTGGGTCACAGAAGTTATATATCTGAAACATACTTATGAAGACATAAGAGATATGCCCAACAAGGAGAAAACAGATGATCACTGTTGGTGGTTGACAAAGAGGAAGGAAGAAATGAACATGCAAAGAGCAATAAAAATTATATCTCAGGTACCGTGTATTCAAAGAATACACCACCTGGTGCTTTGTTCCTGCTTAAGTCTTCCAAAGCTCTATCAAATTCTGATCTCAATATTAAATCTCCTTTCGCATCCTCATCAATTTCCTCCTCCCTCTCCATTACATGATTCTTAATCTCCTTTCCCTTATACAAACTCTCTATGTAAGCTTTCCATCTGTCAACCTTTTCTTCCCTATCTGTTAGAGGCTTTCCATTTGTGTCCTTAATATTACAGCACTTAGTCTTCTTTTCCCCAAAAGTATTCTTAATCCTTCGATAAGCTGTGTCTACTTTTCCTAATTTCAGACAATTTTCTATACCTGCACATTTCACTTTCAACCATTCTTCTTTCGCTTCCTTGCACTTCTTGTTAACCTCATTTCTCAGACGTCTGTATTCTGCTTTCCCCTTTTCATCTCTTAGATTCTTGTGTTTCCGCCTTTCATCCATCAATTCTAGTATATCCTGAGTGATCCACGGTTTTCTACCTATTCTTTCTTTCCTACCAATGTTTTCTTCTGCGGATTTTGTTATTTCATTCTTCAAAAGTGCCCATTCGTCTGCAATTGAAGTTTGTTTAGGGTTTTTCATTAGTCCTTCCTTTATACTCTTCTTGAATCTTTCGTTTACATCCTTCTCTTTCAGTCTGTCTATTGCCCACCTTTTTGGCTTTTGACTTTTCTTCAGTTTCTTCAACTTTAATCTGCATTTCATTACAACCAGATTGTGATCAGAGTTTATGTCAGCACCAGGATATGTTTTACAATCCAAAATCTGGTTCCGAAACCTCTGCTTGACCATAATGAAGTCGATTTGGTAACGCCCTGTATCTCCTGGTCTCATCCAAGTGTATATTCTTCTATTGTGGTTATTGAATAAGGTGTTAGCTATGACCAATTCATGCTCGGTGCAGAATTCTACCAGCCTGCTTCCTCGATCATTCCTTTCACCTAATCCGAAATCTCCTACTATCTTCCCTTCTCTCCCTTTTCCTACCACAGCATTCCAATCTCCCATTACTATAACATTTTCATCACCCTTGATATACCTCAGAATTTCGTCTATTTCTTCGTAGACCTTTTCAACATCCTCACCATCAGCTTGACTGGTAGGCATATAGACTTGTACCACTGTAGTGCAGGTAGGTTTTGTATTGATTTTTGCTACAATAATCCGTTCACTAAATTGCTCATAATATTCCACCCGCTGTCCAAGTTTCCTACTCAATATGAGGCCAACCCCAGCTTGGCCATTGTTTGATTTAGTGCTAATGACCCTATAGTCTCCTGACCAAAAGTCCTGTTCTTCCTGCCAGCGCATTTCACTAATCCCAACCAAATCCAACCTCAACCTATCCATTTCCCTTTCTAAGTTTTCTAACCTTCCACTTCCTAGCAGACTTCTAACATTCCACGCTCCGATCCGTAGAATGTCAGATTTCCTCTTTGTCACTTCTGTGATGTTAACCCCCTCTCGAGTAGTCCCCACCCGGAGATCCGAACGGGGGACTAGTTTACCTCCGGATTGAAATTTTACAAGGGAGGAGGCCATCATCACATGTAATTATGCACAGAGAGGTGCATATCCTCGGGAATAGCATACGGCTGTAGTTTCCCGTTGCTTTCAGCCGTGCAGCAGGACGCAGTGTAGCCATTATTGGCTTATATTATCAATATCTTAACCGTCTATAAGACTAGTAAAGAATTGATTTATTCTGAAAGGCTGCTACTCCCTTTCAGAATAAGTAAAGAGCAATTCTACTAACAAAAATACTAACCTTCTACCGTACTAACAATTAAATATCAAAACTCTACTAACAAAAAACTTAAGTTCCACCAACAACAAATACTACCACTAAAACAGTCTGTCAACAGGCACACTCACATGCACCCTCACACATCACAGTCTACTGAAACAATGAACTATAACTAATAAACAATGCAACTGCTACCAGACACACTCACACACCACAGTCTAATAGAACAATGACATATATCTAATAGACAAACTAACTACCTACTTACAACTAAAACTAACTACATACTTACTGTACTTTTATTTGAATTGACAATATTTACAAAATGCAATTTAGATAGAAAATACTTACAAAATGTAATTTAGATTCAAAATTGTCACAAAATGCAATTTAAGGGGGACGTATGCAAAATTGCACTAAGTGAGAAATGGTTTCATTTCGGCTGTAGTATATATGAAAATATGCTGTATAGTTCTTCACGGAACTACTTGTTACTGTTGTGGTCATGCTTTCTCACACTTCAAAACAATAGCCAGGTTGGTTGACATTTTGTCAGATTTGACATTAGAAACAAAATTAGTTGAACAACTTCTTTCTTTCTTTCTTAGCAAGGTTTTGATGAAATTACCGCACAAGTTAACTACACATCCCTCCGATATTTATGCAATCTATTTAACAGCGCATATACCAGGGTTTTTCATTATACTATTTTACGGTTACAAGCCCTACTCAGATACCAAGGTTCTCTATCTCTCCTAGCATTTATCTCACAATGCAAGGTCCACTGCTTTGCTACATCTCCTCCATTTCAGTCTGTCGTTGGCACCAATATTATGCATGTCGGTCCACCGCTTTGCTGGTGTTCCACACGGTCGCATTCCACCTGGGTCATTTTGCAGGTGTTTTAGCGACTGAATTCCCTTGACTCCTCAGTATGTGACCATACCAGCGGAGCCAAGCTTCCCTCACTTTCTCCACGATCGGAGCGATGCCTAATCTTTGTCGAACATATAGCCTATATTCCATAAATGGTCACATCGAGTCAGTCTTAGGGTCCATCAGAGCATCTCCATCTCCATTGTATGTAGTGTCTTCATGCTTTCTTTTTTGTCATTGGGCGACATTCTGTACCCTCAGTTATGTAAATACCCCTCATAACATTTTTTCGGAAATTAGTTGCACCCACCATTTTGGGACCCTAAAATTGATGTGAGAAGTGTGGCAAATTTGTGGGTAAATATGGTACTTGTAGACAAAGTAGTGTGTTACTCTAGGGTTCACAAATGACCTGGCCTACGAAATTATGAAATGGTCAAAAGGACAGCACAAGACCGAACAACGTGGAGAAGACTCATTGTAGGGGCAGACCAGTCGCTTGACTGAAAAACATGATGATGACTGTCTTATGGGGATGGTAACCTTCTTGTCATTTGGGGTTAATTTTTATACTTGTGATCACACTGTCCTTATGCAAGGTTTGGAACTAATGTGTAACTATCTAACAGTCTGTTACTTCTTCACGCAAAATTTTATCTCCCGCAGAGATGTTGGTTGGTTCCTCAGTTTAGGGGCTGCGACAAGGTGGTCATGCAACCCCGTGTACATTGGGTGTGTGTAGAATCTGTCTGATAAACGGTGTTATTTGTGATGACTGTATTAGTCTGTAATTCAGGTAAGGTCTGCAGACGGTCAATTTTAAGTAGTAGTACCTAATTTTGTACCAAATACTAACGTCAACGACACCCAACTGTGAACTTGGCTGCTAGATGCCACCGCAACCAGCAACTTGCAACGAACGTGGTAACTTCCCCTCCGAAGGAAAGCATGCTGACGGATTTTTAGCGCTCTTAGAAAATCCGGCGACTTTGGCCGGCTTTGAACCAGCACCTTGGGCATAGAAGTTCAGCATGCTACCAGTTAGCCGCTTTCCTCATAGTCAGATGGAACAAGAAGTTCCGTGACGAACTAAAGAGCCTACTTTTCTTAAGATTAAGATTCATGCCATAGATTAATCTACAGTATATGAACCTATCTAGAATAATGACGAAATTAAGTGGGTAATATCGAAATGTCTTAATTAGTTCGAAATAAGATATACTAGGCATAATGTAGCCTAATAGAGCAATACAGTTGGCAGCTCTGGTGACTGAATATATTCTTACTTCCATCTCCTAAGGTACAGAATACAAAATGTGGTTGAAGTCCAAAGGACGTTACATGGATTTAGACATTGGATCTATTAGTACACGTAAAAGCATGTTGGCAACAATGTCATGCGAGTGCTGGTCAGAAATAATCTGAAATCTTATATATTTTTGTGCCAATTTTGGATGAAATCCATTTGTTGGTATAGAAGTTACATCTATTTAAAAATTGGTCCTATCAGCAGGCTTAGAATCATGTTGGTAGAACTGACGTATATAAGTTACTCCAAATTAATGTAAAATGTCGGGTAATTTACGTGTGCATAGTTTAAAGCTGTCGGCTTGCATACTCTCTGATATATACTGCTCAAGAAAATTAAAGCACCACTTTTTTCAATGGCCACCAAATTTGGAAAGTTGACTGCACAAGGTCGAAATCTCAGTATGACGTTTGCCCCGACGCCTACCAAGCACATGCTTCAGCACAGCTCCCCAACTTGTGTAGTTTCGGGATAGCGCCCCCAAAACCAGCCCATTTTTGAAAACCGTAAATTGAAGTTTGCGAAAAACGCTGTAGGACTTGTCGCAGGTTGCCAAAGCAGTCGAAAATGAATGAGTCTTGCTCTTAAGGTTCCACGAATACGTTGAAATCGTTACATTTGACGTTTGGGCATTTTCAACCCCCTTCATCATCCCCTAAACATGGACTACCATTGGGGGCGCCTGAGAAGGTACTGGATGTGTTTAACCACCTGAAAACCTGCACACCGTCCTCAGTTGCTGATTGCAGTAAGTTCTTAAGGCCTCCGGCAATGTTCACCCCTCCTAACACCCTCAACTGGCAAGGGACCAAACCACCCCGTCTTGATTCACCCCTAAAGAAGGTTTAAATCGAGATTTTTATCAGTGCTGCTAATGGGGGGTCTTCCCCTAACGTTTCAAAAGAGGACCTGCGCCTGTGTCGCCACCCCTTCCCCTGCAACCCCCCTTTGTATGATTTTTCGAATCAGGCCCTTTTTAAGGGCTGAAATGAGGTCTTAATCGCTGAAAGGGCTGTAAAGGTCCTTAGAAGTAGTGGTGACACGAAATCAACCCCTTCTGATGTTTGATTGACATTCCATCCCCCAAAGTTGACATTTTTGCACCCTCAACCCTCCCTGTCTGGACGCGTAACGCGTCATGGCAGAGTTTTCAGAGTTGGTTCAAAATGAAGCTTATGGCCTGAAATGGAGCCCAAAACAGCAGGTTGGATGGAAATTCATCGGTAGGGTGGGAAACGGGACCAAAAAGTTTTCAAAAAAGTTAACAACCTCTAGTAAGTACACCAATGCATAGGCAACCCACATCACGTCATTTTTCTCCCATTGCCAAACTTTGTAACCTATTGCCGATTATAGACAACCCACACGCACGGACGTGATGTGGGTTGCCTGTTCATGGGCGTACTTACTGTAGGCTGTACACATTTTTGAAAAATTTTGGTCCCGTTTCCCAACCTACCAATGAATTTCTATCCAGCCTGCTGTTTTGGGCTCCATTGCAGGCCATAAGCTTCATTTTCATCCAACTCTGAAAACTCTGCCATGACGCATTACGCGTCCTGACAGGGAGGGTTGGGGGTGCAAAAATTTCGAATTTGGGGGACGGAATGTCAATCATCGATCGGAAGGGGTTGATTTCGTGTCACCACTACTTCTAAGGACCTTTACAGCCCTTTCAGCGATTAAGACGTCGTTTCAGCCCTTAAAAAGGGCCTGATTCGAAAAATCATACAAACAGGGGTTGCAGGGGATGGGGTGGTGACAAAGGCACAGTTCCTTTTTTGAAACGTTAGGGGAAGACCCCCCCATTAGCAGCACTGATAAACATCTCGATTAAAACCTTCCTTAGGGGTGAATCGAGAAGGGGTGGTTTGGTCCCATGCCAGTTGAGGGTGTTAGGGGATGTGGACATTGCCGGAGGCCTTAAGAACTTACTTCAATCAGCAACTGAGGACGGTGTACAGGTTTTCAGGTGGTTAAACGCACCCGGTACCTTCTCAGACGCCCCCAATGGTAGTCCTTGTTTAGGGGATGATGAAGGGGGTTGAAAATGCCCAAACGTCAAATGTAACGATTTCAACGTGTTTGTGGAACCTTTAAGAGCAAGACTCATTCATTTTCGACTGCTTTGGCAACCTGCGACAAGTCCTGCAGCGTTTTTCGCAAACTTCAATTTGCGGTTTTCGAAAATGGGCTGGTTTTCGGGGTGCTACCCCGAAACTACTCAAGTTGGGGAGTTGTGCTGAAGCATATGCTTGGTAGGCGTCAGGACAAACGTCATACTGAGATTTCGAGCTTGTAGGTCAACTTTTCAAAATTTGGTGGCCTTTAAAAGAAGTGGTGCTTTAATTTTTTTGAGCAGTATATTTGGATACAAAATAGAGAGCAATTATTAACAGTCCTGGTGGCTCTTAAGAATACACTCAGTCATATATGTTTATGTACGCATATTACATACAAAATTTGGTTGAAATCCAATTGAGAGCGTAGAAGTTATATGCATTTAAAAATTGGACTTATCAGAAGGCTTAAAATTACTTTGGCAACACTGTCATGTATGGCCACCTGGAAATTAAACTGAAATAGTATTATCTACATGTGTGCCAATTTTAGAATAGCTCCCATGTATACCTTCCAAGATATCCAACATAGAGCTCAAATTTCTAGTGCGTTCTTTTAGCAGTTGGTAGCACTGGCATCTTTTTCAAATATGTGCCTGAGATATTCCGGTATATATCTTTACTCATACTAAATTTGGTTTCGATTGCTGCAGCCGTTTAGGAGTTGATAGGGCGGGGGCGGGACACACACACAGCCAGACAGACAGAAGGACAGACAGACAGAAGGACAGACACATTTTCCCGGATATATCTTATAAGTCTACTTTTTCCTCATTTTTGAAAAGTGTGAAAAGTAGGCTAACAAGAAGTTCCGTGAAGAACTATACAGCCTACTTTTCATGCCAATGATTATTCTACAGTATATGAACCTATCTAGAATAATGACGAAATTAAGTTGGTAATATCGAAATATCTAATTAGTTCAAAATATACCTGGTATAATGTAGCCTAATAGAGCACTACAGTTGGCAGCCCTGGTGACTGAATATATTCTTAGTTCCACCTCTTAAGGTACAGAATACAAAATTTGGTTGAAGTCCAATGGACGGTACATGCAGTTAGACACTGGATCTATCAGCACGCGTAAAAGCATGTTGCCAACAATACCATGCGTGTGCTGGTCAGAAATAATCTGAATTATTATGATATCTTGTTGTGCCAATTTTGGATGAAATCCATTTGTTAGTATAGAAGTTACATACTCGTATATTTTAAAATTGGACATATCAGCAGGCATAGAATCATGTTGGCAGCACTGCCTTGTATTAATTACTCCAAATTAATCTAGAATGTCAGGTGCTATACGTGTGCAAAGTATAGATCTGTTGGCTTGCATACTTTCTGATATATTGATATCAGGGTAAAAAGAATATAGACAGCATTTATTGACAGTTGGCAGCCCTGATTGCTCTTAACAATACTTATAGTCATATCTGTTATGGTACACATATGACATACGAAATTTGGTTGAACTCCAACTGATAGTATAGAAGTTACCTGTATTTAAAAATTGGTCCTATCAGCAGGCTTATAATCATGTTGGTAGAACTGACGTATATAAGTTACTCCAAATTAATCTAAAATGTCAGAATATACGTGTGCATAGTTTAAAGCTGTTGGCTTGCATACTTTCTGATATATTGGTATTTGGATTTAAAAAAAATAGAGAGAGCAATTATTAACAGTTGGCAGCCCTGGTGGCTCTTAAGAATACGCTCAGTCATATCTGTTTATGTACAAATATTACATACAAAATTTGGTTGAAATCCAATTGATAGTGTAGAAGTTATGTGCATTTAAACATTGGACCTATCAGAAGGCTTACAATTATTTTGGCAACACTGTCATGGTTGGCCTCCTGGAAATTAATCTGAAATAGTATTATCTACATGTGTGCTAATTTTGGAATAGCTCCCATGCATACCTTGCAAGATATCCAACATGGAGCTCAAATTTCTAGTGCGTTTTTTCAGCAGTTGGTAGCACTGACATCATTTTCAAATATGGACGTGAGCTATTCCGGTGCACATCTTTACTCATACTAAATTTGATTTGATTGCTGCAGCCGTTTAGGAGTTGATAGGGGGACACACACACACAGCCAGACAGACAGAAGGACGGACAGACAGACAGACACACATTTTCCCGGATCGATCTCATAAGTCTACTTTTTACTCATTTTTGCAAAATGTGAAAAGTAGGCTAAAAATGAATGTGATCTCGTCAATGGCTTTGTCTTGGTAACCTCTGATAGATCATCCCTTATCAATTTAAAAGCGTTGTTATTGTAACCTCTGATGGCACTCGGCATTTTTAAAAATTCCGAAATCATTTTTCTCATCCCTTGGCGTAATGGTGGGTCATATCAAAAATTCTTTCAGACAAAAGTTTTAGGTAATTATTAGGGGAATATTTTCCATTTCGTACGGTTTTGATATTGTGCCTATTAAGAGAGATATGATTAATGTTTCCCGAAAAACCCACTTTTTTCCACCCCTTTGGTCAATGGTTGGTGCTATCAAAAAACTTATTTGACATAAATTTTTGGCACTTATCCGACACATATTATGAACTTTGAAGGGATTCGATATTTCACGTATTAAGAGAGTTATAGCGAAATTTCACTTTTTCGAAAAAAGCCCCCCATTTTCACCCCCTTCGACCGATTTAGCCCAGTAACGAACTCGACCGAGATTTTATAGGGATACATATTATGTAAAACAAGATGTTCAGTAAAGAACATATAGCCTACTTTCTCCTAAATGTATGAGTATAGTTATAACTCGTTGTTATTATCAAAGAGTATAATAGAACTATTCTTTGTTGAAGACCTTAGAAACGATTTACCTCTACCAAACGCCACAACCTAGATAAAAACTGCTACCATCATTGAAGAAAGAAAGATAAGAAGTATATCAAGAATGTTATGGATCTGGAGTCATAATCGACCGGACTGGCTGCGTGGCTCAGCGGTAACGTTCTCGCTTGCTGGGCCCTAGGTTGCAGGTTCGTATCCTGGCGCAGTCAGCTGGCATTTGAGGGTGCACAAATGCGAGGGAGCCGTGTCAGTACATTTACTGGCACGTTAAATATCCCCTTCGGGCCAAAATTCCGGCACCCCGGTGTCTCTAAAAGCAGCAGTAGTTAAAAGGGATGTAAAACCAATAACATTATTATTATTATTATTATTATTATTATTACATATACGACCTGCCGTGGGCAACATCCAACTTTGAGTTGAGGCATGTCTTTACACGTCTGGTTGTGCATGGCTTTCACAACAATAATTGAATTAACAAATCTTTCCATGACACTACAGAGACGTGTGTATACCAACTATGTGGATATTTTCGATTGCTATTTGGCTGAAGTGAAAGTATTAATTAATATCCTGAACTAGCACCAACGGTAGAGTTCAGATACTATGTGAAATCGTTTTGTTCTTTACATCAATTACCATTTTCAAATAACGCACAATAGGCTGTTACAAACCCTTTAAAATAAAAAGTAAAAATGTATCGTAGTATCATCTTGTCATTCTTCAAATTCGATGTGCATAGAATGCCAATGGTATAGTAATCAATGGAGCCCCACGTAGACTAGTCGTGACATCTAGTGGTGAAATATCGAACAATATAATCCTAACAGAGCGAGTGCATTCTAGCGGCCAGAAGAAGAAACTTTTCAATAAAATCTGGAAGTTAATAAGTAGGTCAGCGTGCAGTTACCTTTTTGGCAGCTAGATGTCTCGAATAAATCTGCTGGCGAATTATGTTTTAATTAAAAATATATTTTACACCATAATATGCACAATATAACGCTTAATTTTAAAACATCTGAGTCATTACAAAACAATAAACATGTAACATTTCAAGCAAAAAAACTAGCTCTGATCGGGTTTGAACCATAGGCATTTGAGCGATAGGCTAACGCTCTACCACTGAGCTAATTGTGTCAACGAATATCGTTCTATATAAAATGACTTACATAGAACTTGTTAGCAAATAATGATTTATACTAAACGATTTCATCACTGGAGTATATTATTTATATATAAAGCATTTCATACAAAGTTAATTTATTTTGTATCAGTACGCTATATTGCATGCAATACTCAAATTAGTGAAATATAAGTCAGGCACAAGATATCCGCTGCCATCTTGTCTTATTATTGATGAATCAGCTCAGCTTTTTAAAATCACGTCTGCACTATAGTATTACAAAATAAACTTTTAATTTCGAACGTGCCTCTTCCTTTAGAACAGTTAAAACGATTCTCGGCTCGATAATCGGAACTGGTGGGTCCCATGATATGGATTATAAAGTTTGCATAATTCGCACGGCCGCCATCCTGAAATGGTATTGCGTACGACCTTGTAGTTTGGTCACAAGACGCATCCTATACGAAGGTATGTTGTTACCAAATTTGGTAGAGATCGGATGATTTGGTTAGTCGTTATTTGATTTTACGTTTTGAACGTTTGAGTTGCCGCCATTCAGTTTTAGTAAAGATGGCGGCGATATAAAACATGACACTGAGGTGTCCTTTGCTAGTGCTACCTTTGTACCAAATTTAGTTCAATTCGCATTCACCGTGTTCGAATTGATAGGGGGGACAGACATTCAGAGTACACACACTCACACACACACAGACACACACACACACACACACAGACTCACACACACACATACACACACACACACACACACAGACTCACACACACACATACACACACACAGACAGACACACTTTTTTCGCCCTGTGTTGATCTCATAAGTCTACTTTCATTTTTTGCAAAAATCGAAAGTAGGCTAAAAAAGTGATTGGTGCTAAATTACGGCAGTTATCGTGTCCACAAGAAACTGATATATATATATATAGATAGATAGATAGATAGATAGATAGATAGATACATAAATTATATATAAACTTTTGAACTGACGGTGGTTTTGGGGTCTGGGGGATGTGAAACGCGAAGATATGTCGAAATTTTCCGGAAGTCGAAACATGGTACCCATTGCAATAGTTAGCTTTCTAATGAAATCTACCTAAAATATCACAAAGATGGACAGTGGTATACAGATGAAGTGGTATACAGAGAACTGGAGCCCATCACTGATACTATTCGGAAGAAACGGATTACCTTTTTCGTCTCATCATAAGGACACCAGAAACCAGGTTATCTAGAAAAATTGTAGTGAAACTTTGGAATATGAAACAACAAGTAGGAGGGATTAAGGAAATTAGAGAGGATATGAAAGAATTAGAAATAACCTTGGATGACTTGCAAAACAAACAAAAAACAAAAAATTAATAAAACTGAAAGATTAAAAAATAAGATTTCAGGCAAAAATAGACGAACGTAATACAATAAAAAGGGTATTTAGAGATGAGGAACGCCTGAGAAGATCAGAGCGAATGAAAGCTACTGGGCAACTCGTAAATAAAACTTACTGAAGAAGAGGACCAAGACATGATTGACTGAAGTGATCCAATAAGGCCGTAAAAACAGAAGATGAAGAAGAAGAAGAAGAAGAAGAAGAAGTCTCTTTAGCATAGAAAGTCTTATCGTGACTTTTACAGTAGATTTGTTGTTGTTTGAGTCTTCCGTCTTTTGACTGGTTTGATGCAGAACTCCATGCCTCCCTGTCCTGAGCTAATCGTTTAATCTCTACATAGCTACCACACCCTATATCCGAGGCAATCTGTTTAACCCTGGTCTACCCCTACAGTTCTTGTCCTCGACCCTTCTTTCCATAACTAAGCTTGCTATTCCTGGATGTCTTGGTATGTGTCCTAGCAACATATCTCTTCTCTTCATTAGCATTCCCACTCGTCTGAATACCTCTTCGTTTGTAACCCTATCTACCCATTTGATCTTCATCATTCTGCGGTAACACCAAATTTCAAACGCTTCAATTTTTCTCTTTTCTGCTGCTCCAACAGTCCACGTTTAATTGCCATAGAGAGCCACGCTCCAGACCAAGGCTTTAAAAATGACTTCCTAATACCTAAATTTATATTCGATATTAAGAGATTCCTTTCTTGTAGAAATGCTTTCCTTGCCTTAGCCAACCTACTTTTTATATCCTCGTTGCTTCGTCCATCACTGGTTATTTTGCTTTCTAAGTAACTGATGTCTCCAACTTCCTTTAGCTTTTCACCTGCCAATTTGATGTCCATAGAGGTTTTTGATTTATTTCGGCTGCATTCCAATATTTTTGTTTTACATTTATTAATTCTCATCATGACTTCTTTCCTCAAGACGGAGTCCTTATCATTCAAAATCTCATCAAATCCTCTGGCGTGTCGACCGAGAAATCGATGTAGATTTTAATTATATTAATGTACCATAGAACCATGAGGAATAATGAGTAGTGTAGAAAGTAACATTAAATTGAATACTCTATAAAACCTTAAATAGAACATCAGAAATAAGGAAAAGTTCAGGTACTATAAGTTGATCAATCAGATTTTGAAATATAATCCAGTGTCTCTGAAAAACTTGAGTATTTTGAACTGTGAAGGAGATGAGAAGACCTTTTTCTTGGTAATGCTGTTGTGCTGGCGCCATTGGTTGTAGAGAACACAGTCTGAGATTATGTGCTGCACAGTCAGCGTGCTGTTACATGTCGAGCAGATAGGAGGGTTGTTTCTTCTCGAGGAGATAGCTGTGGAGGATGTTGGTATGATCTGTTCTTATTCTTCTTGTTAGAGCTTGATCGTGCCTGAAAAGTTTATGAAGGTGATATTGTCCTGTGTTTTCCGATGTTATTTCATGGAGTTTACTGGTAGAAGTTCTCAGTTATTTTTTCTTCCACGGTTGGAATACTTATCTTTTAAAATTATGTCAGTATGGGGTGTAGCTGTTGTAGGATCACCTAAAAGGGGAAGTGTAGCTTCTTTAGCTGCTTGATCACCAGATTCATTGCCATGAATGCCTCTGTGAGAGGGTACCACACAACTATGACCTGTTTACCTTGCTTCACCACTTTATGGAACATCAATTGTATTTCTTGTACAAGGAAGTTTGTCGAAGATAGATTCTCTATTGCGTTTAATGCACTTCGTGAATAAGAGTAAATAATAAATAAGTTGTTGAAGCTGGCTGTATTCAAAATGCATATCATGGCCTGTTTAAGTGCCAAGAGTTCATTAGAATAGACAGTGACAGATTCAGGAAGTCAATGAAGCATGGTATGGTCAGGATATATTATCCCACAATCAGCTCATTCATCATATTTCGAACCATCAGTATAAATAGCACTGTGCATTGGGTACCTATTGGAAATTTCAAGAACTAATCAATGGTACTGAGATCTGCCAGTTTGGTTTATAACCAAGTTGTTCAGTTCGAAGTTCACGGTTGGTAAGGTAATTGTCCACGGTGGCATATCAAGAGAATAGTCTGAGAGTAGTATGGGAGGCATATTTAGGTCAATTTCTCCAAGGAACTTATTTATTCTGACATTGAAGGGCGAAGGTTGTCGTCTTGATTCAGTGTTTGTTCTTGTGTGTCTGTTACTAGGGAATATATACGACTTAATGTGTGATTTAATCATAGTTGTTACTTTGAGTGCATATGTTAAACTTAGTTGTTTACGTATAATTGCAAGAGGTGGTTCATTGGCTTCTATTGGCATATTGACTACTGGACTGGTGCGGAAACTTCCCATAGCAATTCGAAGAGCAGCTGATTGGATAGAATCAAGAATCTTGAGGGAAAACGCTGTTGCAGAGATGTGTACTATACTGCCATAATCTAATTTAGCCTTAATTGATAAGTATTCATTATCACTTGATAGTCTGCTCCCCAACGTTTTGCTGCGAGAATCTTCGTTATGTTAATACGTCGTAGACACTCAACCTTGAGATTTTTCAGGTGTGGAATCCAACTTAATTTACTATCTAACGCAATTCCCAGGATTTTAGGAGTTGCTACTATCTCAATTTTATGATTGATTATGTTCAGCTCGGGTCTGGATGGTTGGTTCCTCAGTCCAGGGACCGCGACAACGCGGTCATGTAGCCCCGTGTACTTTGAGTGTGTGTAGAATCTGTCCGATAACCGGTGTCAATTATGGCTGTATTAGTGTGTGCTATCTGTAATTCAGGTAAGGACTGCAGACAATCTATTTCAAGTAGTTCCTACTTTTGCTACCAAATGCTACCGTCAACAACACCAAGCTGCGAACTTGGCTAATAGATGCCACCCCAACTGGTACCTGGCGGCGAATGCTGGAACTTAATAGAGCGTCAATCAAATCCAACCTACAAATTTAGATTCACGCAATTGCAGCTAATGGAATGTTCTCATACATGCCATAAACCTATGACATGGGCCCGCCGGCTTTACTTCCCCTCCGAAGGAAGGCAGGCATAGTGAGGGATTTTTAACGCTCTTGAAAATACGACGACTTCGACCTTGTGTAAATCCGCAATCATGGACGTAGAAGCTCAGCATGCTGCCAACTTCGCCACCGAAACCACTAAAAGTGGAGGATATGAATTGCGAAATTGGTTTACTGCTGTGATTTGAGTCTTCCTTCTCCACTTTGTGTTAAGTAGTTGGTAGGACTGAGAATGTGCATAATTATCTCTTATGACATACACTGCATATACACAATTTGGTAGAAATCCCCTGAATGTTATTATAAGCAGTTTACCATGGAAGTACTGTGCCCATTCAGCAATGAAATATACAAATCACAGTTTGCCAGCAATGCTCAATCGGGAGTATCGGGGTTCATGGTTTGTTCTCCCACTCTGCGATCTACACACTTTGAATTAAATAGAGGATACACTTCCAAAAATAAACAAAAATCAACTCCTACTATTAAAATATTTAATTATACAAATATATGGCGCTACAAAAATTAAAGAAATAAAATACTGACCCTTCACATCTTACTTGTTCAAAGTTGAACAAGGAATTCATATTAAACAAATCTAAGATCATATTAATTGGTTTTCTATAAACCACCAAACTTCCACTAAGTTTCACTTCCATATAGTATCACTTCACAATCTTTAAAATAAGAGCTCCAAACAGCTCGGTAATGTTTACTTACAATGTGCTATCAATTTAATACACATCCTTTATTATTTATATGAGTATATCTTTTAATCATAAATATCAAAATTACCAAAATATTGTTACTAATTACTTAATTTTGGGCTTTCACAATGCTCATATGTTACCATCCCTCTCTCTCAAGTCAACTACTCACTACTGTGATTGGGAAAAACTTGCGTACTCCCGAGCTACAGAAGATTACTGAACAAGTCAAAATTTAGATCACTCCCGGAATCTAATGTCTTCAATCGAACTCGTGACTCACAGAATCATATAATCATTACACTAGGGATTTATCATTATTTGTCTTGTATGAGAAAGCCACGATCTGAACTCTGCAAGCGATAATCATTCATATAAAGGGACCTCGGTTCCAAGACCGGGTCGTTAAAACAAACTCTAAACACTTCTGTGTACTGTAACTCAAACAGACCATTCCCTGACCTACCACAATACGTCGAGGGTGAGGCTCTAACCTTGGCTACTTAGCGTGATTTATTGCAGGGAGACAGAGAGCCCCCAGTCTCGCTTCTACAAGAGACTGTCTACAGTCAGCTTTCACACAGCTGTCGTCAAATATAATTCTCTGACCGACAAGGCTTTTAATACAGATTCTTATAACAACATATTTAGGCTCAACAGACCTTTTCTCTTAGCTTCGGTATGTAGTAATTATGAAGTGTCCTCATTGGCGGGTAAGAAAAATTCAACAATACAACCAATATTTAGGGGCTTCAACACGGACGACTCTGAGTTCGATCCTTTCAAGTGCCTAGGGATCAGTATCCCAAAATGGAGGACTTATAACATTAGCGACTTAGGGCAGGGCTCACCTTATACCAGCGCTCATAATACAACAATATAGCACCCTTTTTTTACCATACAACATACAATGCCTCATGATTACTGTCACAACTTTTGAGGACTTACCATAGTTCAATTACCCCGACCAACTGCCCCTCATAATTAGTTTTACCGAGCATTTCAACTCATTCCTAGCGTGATAAATTACTTCAATGCGCTACATGGCGCTTATACTTTAATTAGCCAAGTTGCCTTCAAAGAATTTACTAAATTCAACATCAAAGTTTGATCTACATCTCAAATATATATTACTCTTCTCCCTTGACAATAATCATTTTACTATAAAGAACATGTATTAATAACATGTATTAATTCCTCTAAAGGAGCTCGGAAGCTACTGCTTTCAATATAAAATTCATCATACTATTCATTCATTTATGTAATCATTATTATTATCATTACGCTTGCTTTCTTATATTTATATCATTTATCATTTACACTGATATTTTACTGAATACATTCCCCATGGGATTCATTTACATTTCACATATTTATTATTTTTATCTCAAATTAATCGTTCAGATCGCGCTATTATTCCTTTATCTGTTATTCAACATCCCTATTCTTTCTTTCTTTACGTGGATTATACGCAAATCTTCCCAAACACATATCATAATGAAATAGTTACTCACATGACTGTCCGATCAGCAACCGAATCCTCCAACGATGGAACATGTTTGCCCACTCACTGCTTTCTAAGCCATTTTCATTGATACATTTACACTTAATAACACTTTTTAACTACACAGAAAGTATTTACCTTAATCACTTGGAATATATTGAATACCATTTTTGTATTCGTTTCAATTAACACAATATAAATTCACAAGAAATATTCCACTCAAGAATTTTCACAATATTTACATTACATAACACTTTTATCACTTGGGCGTTAATTATTCGCCTTACACGCGTGACTTCTTTTCTTTCCCGTTTCCAAGGGTGGCATTTATAGAACTTCGGCTTCCTAATCTGACCAGATGATGAAAGTCTCGATTGAACTACACCTCACTGGAACGGCTGATATTCCAATCCGGGGTTTGACTATCGGCTTCTATACTTTAACGGCACGATGTCGTTTCTCCTTAGACGCTAACTTGTTCGTCTAGATAAAGTCTGTCCTTAAGGTATTACTATTACGGCCGCTCGAATAGTTTATCGGTGACCTAGTACTTTCCTTGCATTAATTTGCTATTACTTTAATTCGTAGCTTATTGGAGTTCTCCCCAATGTTTACTTGTTCGTTTGCCTTCCTAGACAAAACCTGAACTATAATTCCTAATTCTGATCGTCCTACGCTCTTGTCCCTATCTTTCCGGAACGCTAGGCGTTATTTATTTCGTTCTACCCTGATCGGGTTCTTTAACTTCGATAGAACTGTTTATTTCACTTCCTTAGGTACTTCGAAACCTTATGACGCTTTATGTATTTAACTGAACTTATATTCGAGTACCTATCGCTTATTATTTCTTCAAGTCCACAGCCTAACTTTGACTGTACTGGTGAACTTTGACGATACTTGTTTCTGTGTGCAGC
Organism: Meconema thalassinum; assembly: GCA_946902985.2. NCBI lineage: Eukaryota > Metazoa > Arthropoda > Insecta > Orthoptera > Tettigoniidae > Meconema > Meconema thalassinum. The sequence goes on from OX336391.1 coordinate 171,454,844, forward strand.
GTCTACGCGCTCTCTAAAATAACTTGTTATACTTTGCGACACAGTATTACGCTCTCGGGCGTCTTTTATAACTGAATATACTTTGATGCAGCGCTCCTGTACTAGGAGTTTACTTGTAGCTTATCTTGTAGTCGATGCTTCATCGTGCAGCGTCTCGGCGCTCACGGAACTGAATTGTTGGTGAAACAGTACGACCCGCCTCAGCGGTCGTTCAAGACTGAATGTGTACTTGATACAGCCGGACGCCCCCTCTCGGGCTCACGGAATAACTGCATGATCTTCCTGGCTCTGCCAGGGTTTTTATACAAATCGGCGGCGAAAAGACAAGATCCGCGTCTTCTCCAGCACTAACTTTTGAAGTATTCGTTGTATAATTTTGAAAAATATATCTTTGGAACGCTCTTGTACTAAACGTCAACTGGTTTCTTTGATCATAAAAATCGATCGCACAATTCCAAGATATTAAATGATTTTGCTCTCCAGATACGTGGGTGTTGCGGTTTATTTTTCTATCCCTACCAACTCTGGTCTTGGGAAATTTTTAACCTATTTTCAATTTTGAAAAAATAGGCTGTACTTTTGTCCGTGTGTGTGTGCGTGTGTGTGTGTGAGGTGTGTGTGTGTGTGTCCCCCTAATAAAATCTAAACGGCTGGAGCGATTTCAATGAAACTCGGTAAGTTCATAGCACTATTCCCGGCGACCTCGACCGTGCCCTTCTAATTTTGTAACGTCTCACCAATCCAACATGGTGGCTGTGCGAAATATTTCACTAGAATTCAATATCTCCGAAACTATCACCGATATCGCCCTGAAATTGTGTACGATGATAAAGGGCACTACTAGAAGTTCACCTATGAGACTTTCAAAAACCTGGTGACTACAAAACCAACATGGCGGTCAAGCGAATTTGAGACTTTTAAATAGACATTTCTCGCGATTTAACTATCCAAACGTAATGAAACTTGGTACAGCAAATGTTTATACACATTGTAATGCACTGGAGTCTAATTTAGTTCAATTGTTTACATAACCTCAAAATGGCGGCTGTGCGAAATATTTCACTGACACTCTATATCTCCGAAACTATTACAGATATCACCGTGCAATTTTGTACGGTGATAAAGGGTACTGATACAAGTTTACCTAGGTATATTTCATAAACCTGTAAAGTACAAAACGAACATGGCGACCAAGCGAATTTGAAATATTTTAATAGACTTTTCTCGTGATTTAACTCTCTGAGCGCTGTGAAATGTGGTACAGTAAATGATTTTGCAGATTGTAATGCACTGCCATCTAATTTAATTCAATTGTTTACATAACCTCAAGATGGCGGCTGTGCGAAATTTTAAAATTAAGTTTTTATTTCTTGTGTCGTAATCATGCGATCGAAGTGAAAGTTTGAATAATGAACCTAGGCAATAATTGTCCTTGAATGGTACATAACTCTAAGGCCTATACATATAACAATCCTAAATGGCGAGCTTCCGAAATATTTAGACGGTTCTCAATATCTATGAATCATTTACAGCAACCAAACTGAAATTTTTTATGTTCATAGAGACTATGAGCATATGTTCACCTATAGGACTTTCAGTAACCTGGTGAGCACAAATCCAACATGGCGGCGACGTGAAGTATAAATATTTAAATGGACGTTTCTCGCGAATTAACTATCCGAGTGCCATGAAACGTTACACGTTAAATGCTTATACAAATGTTGATCCACTGGCATCTAATTTATTTCAATTGTTTGCATAATCACAAGATGGCTACTGTGCGTAATTTTAGAATCTCGTTTTTACTTCTTGTGTTCTAATCATGCGATTGAAGTTTGAATACCACACGTACTCAATAATCTTAATGTAATAGTACAAAAATAAAAATCCAACCTGGCGACCATCTGAAATATTTAGACGGTTCTCAATATCTACGAATATGTTACAGCAATTAAACTGAAATTTTGTATGTTGATAGAGGCAATTAACATGAGCAGGATATATGAAAATAGGCTGTATAGTTCTTCACGGAACTGCTTGTTAATTACGTAATGCTGCATTTGCACTTCTTTCTTGTGCAAATATTATAAACTTTTTCCCCACACAAAAATCTCTCTTGCAAAATGATTAACCATGATATGTTTCTTTCATTTATTTAATGCTCGCAAATGGCTTAATTATAATGATTTCTATTCTTGCGCAATTGCGAGGTTGTCATTTTATTGCTGCGTAAGGTCAATTTCCGAAACCTCCTCTCTCTTACACGCAGTGGAAAGTTTTTATCGTTCTATTAATAGTCATGATCGGCTCCTTATCAATGCGTCATGCATGATATCATTTCCGCGTGACTCGTGGTCCCTTCTTATTGCGCCACGTTATAACAGTCCTCTTCGTAAAATCTCTCTAAGGCATATTAAAGACTGTATTTTTTCCTCTCTTCTTTTGCCAATAAAATATGGATTCGACCCTTGAACCAATAGCATATGGGTTCAGTACGTGGAATTATATTTAGTCATCATCTCTACTTAGTATAATACTAAGTCCCCGATTCTTGGATGTTACGGGTATTCTCGGGAACCATTGGATGGATTTTGATGCGGTTTTCATCATTCTGTAAAGGATATCTCAAAGAAGGTTTATGTAGAAAATATATTATTTATGATCAAAGGAATCCAAGCAGTAATGATTTCAGTGAAAAGGTAGAAAAAATATACTGGCGTCCGAGCACGTTTTAGGTAGATTTCATTAGAAAGCTAACTATTGCAATGGGTACCATGTTTCGACTTCCGAAAAATTTCGACATATCTTCGCGTTTCACATCCCCTAAACCCCAAAACCACCGTCAGTTCAAAAGTTTATATATAATTTATGTATATGTATTGAACCCTTGCAAAGAAGCATATGAGACTCAGATTCGGGGCGTAACAGGTCATATTCGTAAGTTGCTGTCAGGGCGCTTCATTAACTTGCAGGGTAACATATAACAAAATAACATGCAGGAAAGAGTGAAGCCAGGGTTAAAAACAACTGAATTTAATAACAAATCACCATATTTACATAAACAATTAACAACAACAAAACTCCCAACTGACTCCCGCTTAATAAAAAAAAATGCCAAAAACTTAGGCGATATCTCTGGAGAGATTAATTACCTGGACCAAGTGTCCTTAAATAAAAGATACAAAAATGACCATATAAGTGCGTACGCCGTTCTACATGCAACACGATGTGTACTTTGAATGCGTGATTCGTTATCATCCAGAATGACCCTTCAGACAACGAATCCGCATTTCCTAGAGCTAGACCGACACAAGGGAACACAACTACAATACTTAAATTAAACCGACACTTCCTAAATCTACTATAAACAAACACAAAAAATTTCCGTGTGAAATTGGACTTAAATTGCCGTAGCAACATTTACTGCCTAAAAACTTAGGACTTCTCACACAAATCAACACAAGTACATTAACACGTGACCAATAGAAAAATACTCAAATGACCGCTGTCAAAATTTACAAATACTCTACCACTACACCACACGGGTGTGACAAACAAAATTACATGAAATCGAGTCATCAACAAAGCAATAGGCAAACAGCCAACATTTACGTTAATCACAATATTCTTATCCATACAAGGTACAACAATCCGTTACACACATGGCGAACTCCCCAATTAATTATGGCTTAAAAATTAGCCATCACAATGAACAGGTTTGCTACATGAAAGCTTACAGGGTTCAGTCGGACAAATAGGACTGCCTATCAAAATAAGTCACAGGCAAAACGGGCGGTTTGTGGAACTCTGCATGTCTGTCAACCCACGTGTCAATAACCTCGACCTCCCAGAACATGGGGTCGAACCTCGAAGAAATGTGCCCCAAAGCACAATAATACGTGTGTGTCAGAAAAACATATGGACAAGAATCAGCAGTCTCCCAAGAGCACTCTGTCTTTCCATCTAAAAATACAACAGCAGCAAAATATATAAGGGCGGTAGGACAACTACCCCCTCCTCACGTAGAATCAACACACACTAGACACATCAACACACACTGAACCACACGTATGGGTTGTGACAGACCCTGAAATAAAAGACACAAATAATATCCACATGCTGGCGCCATCGTTCTATGCCGTGACTAGTCACCTGAAAAGGGCTCAAGAAAAATCTATCAAAATTAGAACGAAGGTGTTCTATAATTACTTTTAAGTTGGTGCACTCGGCTACCCTAACATGAATAATAACCTGTTCAGCAAAAAGTTTTACAATCATTTCCTCCCATTCCTATTTCAAATATTAACGTTAATAAAGCACCATTTATCGAATGTAACGGGTTCCGCAATTGCAAGGATAAAAATCACGCACGCACGCCACGTACATTACATATGACTCAAGAAAAAAATCAAAATATCAACAAACACTTTGGCCACGCGCCAACGGACATTTAAACATATAGTGTCGGTACAAGAAAAACAGCTAAAAACAAGAAAGAAAAACATGACTATTTACAAAGTTCCCCAGCCAAATCTAACTACATAATTGAAATAATCCAATTTTAGTACATCACCGCTTCTGCATGTAGGACTAAGGACATCCTCCTCAACCCATTGCCCTATGGACAATTTAGCACTCCATAGTAATCGTCTGCGTTGATTCCTTGATGCTCATCCCAACTTCAAACCACGTGCTGATCATCTTGGTCTCGACTCCTTGGCAGAAAAGTTCAATGTTAAATATTTGCCTATCTATAATCGCTTGCAGGCTACTCAGTTCACCCACAATTGTCCTACTGCGATTAATAGCGAAGACTGGCCCTAATTATATCGCACATACGCACTATAAAAACACATACAATACACACAATTTATACATAAAATATACATCTCGAGTCCGCGCCACTGGCTCGTTAACAAGTTCAAAATCCTGGCTGCACTCGCAGTCGCTATCTCGTCCGGTATTTCCGTCCCGTCTTATGGACTTCGGTTCTGGTAAGCGCTAATGAGGGTGACACGATACTTCCCCCTTAAAGTTGAACTCGTCGTCTTTAAAAGAATGTTACAATTTATCACGCGCTGGCGTGAAATATTTAGATCACACAACTTAGTTGATTTTAGAACAAAATGTATTATAGCTTTTAAAATTCGATACTGCAAACGCTGCGACTTTAGCTTCCCAGAGCTCATAAAATAAATTAGCTTCACTGATTTTAGAGCGTAAAAATCACATTTCAAACTGGCGTGGAGTACGCCTCTGAAGGCTCCACAAGAATAAGACTTAGATAAATTCGAGCGTCAAAATCACACTTCAAACTGGCGTGGAGTATGCCTCTGAAGGCTCCACAGGATAAGTACTTCGATAAATTCGAGCGTCAAAATCACACTTCAAACTGGCGTGGAGTATGCCTCTGAAGGCTCCACAAGATAAGTACTTCGATAGGCGTCAGGTCAGACTATTTATGAGAAACTGACAAGGGCGGCGGAGTGGGGCAAAGTTGGATAAAAACTTCCAGAGTTTTTGTCTCACAAAGATGGGGCTAGTGTCATTCTTCTCCAAATAAATCCAACGTCCGAGCGGAGATTAATCCGTTCGGCGGTTCCTTAGATACACACTTCCGCGCGCTTTTTACTACTGACGCCGTCCACCTCGTGGTCACGGCTTGGTCTCTTGCGATTGGCTGATTCAATCGTATGTTCGTTGAGAGGACCTCGTGATTCTCCCTTTATGTCTCCAATTTTGGTACAGTAGTTGCACAATTTGGCCTTGAACTCGACTAATTCTGGCCGTCCCCCAGGAATAGCTACCAACTCAGCTTCTGTTGCAATCATTACGAAATGCTGGCCTCCCTAATATCCAAGTCGACTTCCTTATGTGCTGCCTGGGCCGTAGTAATAATAATAATAAATATGAATACTTATTTATCGAAGATCAATAAGGGTTCATTTATCCTCAGCAAGGTTTTGAAATTCGAAACAATTTATTGGTTTGGATTTCAAAAACAAAATCCACTGTAGTAACAACACATCTCTTTAAATCTCACTCAGCTGCTCGAGTGTATGCCCCTCTGACTCACTTAGTGTGCTCCCTTCTCGCTGGAATGTCATTCATATTTTCATTAGGTCTCCCCCTTCTCCTCACTTAGTTGCCACTCCCGTCGTCTCAGCTGCTCGTTGTTTACAAACAAAGTGCGTACTCACGCGCTCCCCGTGGATTTGAGTGTTTGCTTTCAAAAAAAAAATTTTTGCAATACAGATTCTGCACATATCAACTTTCCTAATCATCAAATGGTTCCCTTCTGTAGTACGGTTTCAAATTGGCGCTATTAAAAACAGATTTTGCACCAGTGCTCACTTCTTCTAATCTGTAGGCATTGTTACCCAGATTCTTAATTACCCGGAACGGGCCAATGAATTTCGGACAGAACTTGGCGAAGACTTTGTTCTTAGGGTCGGAGATCGGTGGTCTACGAACCAGCACTAATTCTTGTTCTTGTAACTCTAGGTGAAACTTCTTTCCTCGGTACCGTCTCAGCCTTCGGTCCGCTTGGTTCCTCATGTGCTCTCTCGTTCGCTGGATTCGCAAATCATGCGCTAATAATGGATCCCTTGGGCAAGGAATGATCTTGTCCCAAGTTCTTTCCGGCCATATGTTGTGGTGTACAATCAGTGGGACTTGACCCGTCGACTCGTGCTTAGTAGTGTTCATGCACATCTCAATTTCCCCTACTTTGTCTACCCATTTATTGTGTTCGTTAGGAATCATTACTCTGTAGTATTTAGCGACACAGCGAATTGTTCTTTCGCTCGGATTTCCACAAGGATGACGAATACTTGAAAATATGTGTTTTATTCCTAGGCTCTCCAAACCTTGCCTAAAAACATTGCTTGTGAAATAGGTACCGTGATCTGATAGAATGGATTCCGGCTTCCCAAGCATCGGAATGACTTTGTTCTTAATTCGACTAAGGACTTGTCTTGATGTCGTCTTCTGAATAGGACATAGCACGACCATCTTCGAAAATACATCGACACATACCAAGAGGTGTCGGCATCCACGCTTTCCTTTTACTAAAGGACCAAAGCAATCAATCGCGAGCATCTCGCATGGTTTCTGCGGTAATAGTGGTCTTGGAGGTTGTTTCAGAATAAAGTTGTTCGGCTTTGTGCGCTGACAAGCGTCACACGTTCTAATTACTTCAACAATGGTGAATCTCATCTTGGGCCAAGTAAAGGTCTCCCCTATCGTAGCTTCAGTCTTATCCGTGCCGATATGTGCTAGGCTCTCGTGAACATGCCAAGTTAATCCCCTCTGTAGTGATGCTGGAACTAAGATCCGCAGTTTAGTATGATGCTCATCCACGTACTTATGTAACAAGTTATTCAAGTAGTGAAATCTCGCTTGTTTAGCACTGGCTTCCCGGTACTCCGGTGAATTTGGTTGTAACTCCTTCCTATAGAATTTTATCATCATCATCATCCATGGGTCAGCTTCTTGCTCCTTCCGAATATCCTTCAATCTTGCCAAAAACTCACGAGCCTTAGGTGTCAAGGTAATATTGTGAACTTCCGCTGTTACTTCGTTTCCGTCCTCAGGGTTTCTACTCAAGGCATCTGGTATGACGTTCAATTTCCCAGGACAATGCTCTATTGTGATGTCAAACTGCTGTATGTAGATGGACCAGCGCGTAACTCTCTCACTTGCTATTGTTGTCTTAAATAAAAATGTCAGTGCATGGTGGTCGGTTCTAACAATGATGGAATAACCATAGATCATCTTGCGCCACTGTTGGAGAGAATATAGAATTGCTAGTAGCTCAAGTTCCGTAACTGTGTAGTTCCTCTCATGTTTCCGTAATTTACGACTCGTGAATGCCAAATAGGATTTCTTCTTGGGTTCTTCAGCGTCCTCTTGGTACAGCATAGCACCAATCCCAATTAACGAAGCATCTGCTTGAATGATAAATTGTTTCTCAAAATCCGGATATCCAAGTTTCACACAGTTTTCCAATAAATCCTTCGTTGCTTTAAAAGACCTGTCGCACTCCTCGTTCCATGACCATCGATTCGCTTTCTTCAACATCTCCTGCATGGGCGCTACTGTTTCTGTGTAACCAGGGCAATTTTCTTTGAAGAAACCTGTCACTCCCAAAAATGCTCTAACATGTTTGACTTTGGTAGGTGTGGGAAATTTCTTAATAGCATCAATCTTGGCTGGATTAGGCCGCACGCCCTCGACATCAATTATATGTCCCAAATATAAAATTTCGCTCTGGCAAAAATGTGACTTTTTTAAGTTGATCTTGAAGTTCATGGTTCTCAGGTTGTCCAGCAGTTTATTTAAATTTACCAAGTGTTCTTCCATTGTCTCAGAAGCGATTAATATGTCATCAACATATCTCGTGGTGAAGTTCTTGACCTCCTCAGTCAGATTTCTATCGAGTGCTCTAATGAGTGCACATCCCGCAGTTTTCACGCCAAAGGGCATTCGACACCAGATATAACTTTGATTATCGAATAAAAATCCCGTCAACAGTTGGGATTTTTCTTCAAGTTCAAGATGGTGGAAACTATTCGTCAAATCAACACTTGAGTATATCTTCTTTCCACGGAAGCCTTTCAAAACATCTTTGATCCTCGGTGCTTGGTCGTGCTCAACTAGCAGTTTGCTATTTAAAACTCGCGCGTCTAGGCACAGCCTAATTGATCCGTTTGGCTTGGTCACAGCCAATATTGCGTTCAGATAAGGAGTTGCAGCTTTCCTTATCATGCCAGAATCTAATAAGTTAGTAATGATATCCCTCACTTGAGAAAAATGCTTCTCTGGGATCGGGTACAATTTACTTTTAAATGGGGTCCAATCTGTTACCTGCATCGCATATTGAAAATTTAAAACTTTCCCAGGTACGGTGTCAAAAGCTCCTTTATGTAATCTTAAAATTCCTTCCAGTCTTCTTCTATCAGCTTCCCCTACGATGGCCTCCTTAAGTCGCTCCTGAAGTAGAATTTCGAATTTGGTTCCGCCCATTTCTTCTTCCGCCAAATGCACCCAAAGTTCCTGCGAAATATCTCGGCTGTCCATCTCTAGCACTGCTGTCTGGTTAACTTGCTCTCCCCTCAAGATCTTATCTCCGGCCTCATTAGTGCATTCCTCAACAACCCAAGTATTGGCCTCTCTTTCCAGCGGATTCTCTTCCATATTTAAACCCACATGATCCAATCCTTCTACTTGTTTGAAGCTTACAGTGTTGTTATGTAAATCAATTACAGCATGAAAATCGCAGATGAAGTTGGCTCCTAAAATTATATTGTAGTTCATCTTTGGAATAACAATGAATGTTTGTGAAAAAGTATGGTTCAATATTTCCAGATCTAGAAATGCTTGCTGTTTACAATTCATAGTTTTGTCAGGAATGACACCTCTGACTTTCATTAGCGGTACCGGCATAATAGGAACAGTCTGTTTTCTTGCTATTTCTTTTATCAAAATTTCAGTGACTAAGCTCACCTGGCTACCTGTATCAATCAAACATCTCACCCTCATACCTCCAATATGCGCGTAAATAATTGGTAGCTGTCTGATAACATTTTCACGGTTCTTCACCACTTCCTCCAGGCAGTCGTCTGGGAATGCTACCCACTCTTCTATATTAGCCACTATCATCTCTTCTTGCTCCCTGGCGATCTCCGTTTCTAGCCTGTCTCCTTTCAGTTCATTTGGTTTTTTTTTTATCCCGGGCCCCATTAGATGTGTTTCGCCGGTTATCATTCTGTCGCTCCTGTTGCCTCAGTAAACTCTCTGCCCCCTCTCCTTGATGGTTGTCTGGGCTCTGTCTGTTCGCCATGGCACGCCCCCACTTCTCCTTCTCCGCTTCTTCATTACTTAATTGATCCAAGTATTTACGGGATTCAATATATCGTTCGTCCCAGTTATTCCTATAATCCCCTCTGTTTTCTTGGCGATAGTCCCTGCCGTTACTCCATCTACCATCTCCATTTCTTTGGTAAGGTCTACCTTGTCTCTGATTTCCCCTCCAATTCGTGTATTCCCGCTGGTACGTCCACTGATTATTTTGATTTTGGTTATTCTGATGATATCTCCCGCGGTTATTCTGATAATTCTGATTGTTGTTATGGAACTGGTTTCGGCCGTCAAAATCTTGTCTTCTTGGCGTGAACTGTGTCCCTGTGGACTGTGTCTTACTTTGGTTCCCCTGGCCGTGGTTATTTTGGAGTCCCTGAACCACCTCTGCCGTGTTGACACATTCCAAATTCCTTCTTCCTGTCTGTGGGCTTACCATACTCGTCTCATCTAAGTGTCTGAGTAATTCTTCGGCTTGGACTGCGGTCTGAATATTTCCTGCGACTAATAATTGTTGGATATGCATTGGGAGTTGTTTTCCGATGGTTAGAACCATATTCGGCTCGCTAGGCGGGTCATCAAAATCCCTGAATTTTACCAATTGCTGACTGAAGAATTCTGAAAAACGGGTTGGATGTGTACTGTGGTATTTGCGCGTGTACAGGTCCATTCTTAACCCTTGCTGTAACGAAGGACTCCAAAACTTCTTCAAAAACGCCTCGCGGAATTGAGCCATGTCTGTAAACGTGTACTTGAAACTTAAAAACCAGGTCAGGCTAGGTCCTTCTAAAAATTTCTCCACCATTCTTAATTGTTTCTCCGGGCCGATGTGTTGGTCATTAAAGTAGTCAGTTAATTGCCGTAGAAATGCTTTGGGAGTGGTTCCTGAATGTTCTTTAAACTTATCGGGCTTAAAATCATTACCCCGAATGACTTGGATGACTTGGGCTGGTGCCAAGTTCGGTTGCGGAGTTGAAGTCTCCCCCCTGTGCTGCTGGAATGCATTAGTCGTTAGTCTGGGACTTTGACCCCGACTCGTGTCCTCAGCCAACTTCGAACCTGCCGGACTTCCAATACTTGTTTGCTTTTCCGGAATATTTTCGTTTGAAAATAATGTCGCATTCTCTAACGATCTAATCTCGTTCTTTATGATTAATTCTGAGTGTTCCTGTAATTTCGACTTCATATTTTCCTCCAGTGCCTGCATTCGCTTTAAAACTGCCAGCCTGTCTTCCTTATTCGCATGAGCCTGCTGGTCCCAATCTCGCCGGATCCTACTTTTTAAGCTATTTATTTTCTCCTCGTTCCTCTCCTGATTTTTCTCTATCTCTTCACGTATCCGTTCCTGCGTTTTCACTAGTTGTTCTTCCAAATTATCCTGAGTTTTGACGAGCTGCTCCCCTACTTCTTGTCTTATGACCTCCTGTGTGTTTATTAGCTGGCCTTCCATCTCTTTTCTTATGATCTCTTGTGTTCTGCCTAATTGCTCCTCTAAATTTTCCCGCAAGTGTATCCGCTCGGTTTCAGCCTTAACTTCGACTTTATCTATTTCCTTTATTAATTCCAGCACGTTGTTATCTACCGAATTAATTTGCTGCTGTAGTTTCTCTTGGGTTTTCTTCACTCCCGCGGTGTTACTGACACATGCTGCCTCTATCTGCTTGAGTTTATCTGCCACCATCTCGTCAAATTGTACTAATTTGTTATCAAATTTCGCCTCCAATTTCTTCATTTCGCCTAACTGTTTGATGTTGTTTTCCGCAACCTCGCCTGCCAGTTTCTCTACTTGTTGAACGCTCTGATTAATATCATTCGTGATTTTTCTTAACTGTTCGGTTTGTGTTACCGCCTGTTGTGACAATTTGTGGTTTAGTTCATTGAATTGTTTGTCAGTGTCTAATTTCTGGACTTCTAACTGGACCGAAATGTTACCGCTCATATCAAATAATTGTTTTTCACTATGCTCACGCTGAGCTTCTAATTGTTCTTTTAATTGTTCTTCCGTTTTCGCGGACATTTGTTCTAATTGTTTTTCACTATGCTCACGCTGAGCTTCTAATTGTTCTTTTAATTGTTCTTCCGTCTTTACGGACATCTGCACTAATTGTTCTTCCGTTTTCGCGGACATCTGTTCTAATTGTTCCCCCGTTTTCGCGGACATTTGGATCGACATCTGTTCTAACAATGCCTTTATCTCATCAACACTCGCCATTTCACACACACAAATATATTCAGAGAAAAACAGGGTTATGGGCTAAGGTTTCAGCCCTATACGCACATACATGTCACACATTTAAATATTACTGGCTCTAATTTAATGAAAATTTCAGTAACAAAATTTACTGAATACAATGACATTTATTCCCAAACAACAAAATAACCCCTAGTGATCTGCTTTTAAATTCCTAACCAACAGAATTTACGAAACACCAATTAACCGAAGTCAATTAAATGTCAAATATAAGGCAACATCTTCCTGCTTTGACTGAGTTCATCAATAATGCAAATTTCTAATTTTAATGTGGGCGCCAGAACAAGTTTATAACAAATACCAAATCAAATTCTAACCTTGTTCAATATTTCTAACCTTAGGAACTCAGTGATTTTACTAATGCACATGGCGGTACAACATCGCCTCCATTTACTGAATTTACATGTCCGCTTGACCTGGCATCATTTCTCAACGAAATAAATATGAGATCAGCGAAGCAACAACAACAACAATCCCCACTTGGGCAGCCATTTTTGTTTTATGAACCCTTGCAAAGAAGCATATGAGACTCAGATTCGGGGCGTAACAGGTCATATTCGTAAGTTGCTGTCAGGGCGCTTCATTAACTTGCAGGGTAACATATAACAAAATAACATGCAGGAAAGAGTGAAGCCAGGGTTAAAAACAACTGAATTTAATAACAAATCACCATATTTACATAAACAATTAACAACAACAAAACTCCCAACTGACTCCCGCTTAATAAAAAAAATGCCAAAAACTTAGGCGATATCTCTGGAGAGATTAATTACCTGGACCAAGTGTCCTTAAATAAAAGATACAAAAATGACCATATAAGTGCGTACGCCGTTCTACATGCAACACGATGTGTACTTTGAATGCGTGATTCGTTATCATCCAGAATGACCCTTCAGACAACGAATCCGCATTTCCTAGAGCTAGACCGACACAAGGGAACACAACTACAATACTTAAATTAAACCGACACTTCCTAAATCTACTATAAACAAACACAAAAAATTTCCGTGTGAAATTGGACTTAAATTGCCGTAGCAACATTTACTGCCTAAAAACTTAGGACTTCTCACACAAATCAACACAAGTACATTAACACGTGACCAATAGAAAAATACTCAAATGACCGCTGTCAAAATTTACAAATACTTTACCACTACACCACACGGGTGTGACAAACAAAATTACATGAAATCGAGTCATCAACAAAGCAATAGGCAAACAGCCAACATTTACGTTAATCACAATATTCTTATCCATACAAGGTACAACAATCCGTTACACACATGGCGAACTCCCCAATTAATTATGGCTTAAAAATTAGCCATCACAATGAACAGGTTTGCTACATGAAAGCTTACAGGGTTCAGTCGGACAAATAGGACTGCCTATCAAAATAAGTCACAGGCAAAACGGGCGGTTTGTGGAACTCTGCATGTCTGTCAACCCACGTGTCAATAACCTCGACCTCCCAGAACATGGGGTCGAACCTCGAAGAAATGTGCCCCAAAGCACAATAATACGTGTGTGTCAGAAAAACATATGGACAAGAATCAGCAGTCTCCCAAGAGCACTCTGTCTTTCCATCTAAAAATACAACAGCAGCAAAATATATAAGGGCGGTAGGACAACTACCCCCTCCTCACGTAGAATCAACACACACTAGACACATCAACACACACTGAACCACACGTATGGGTTGTGACAGACCCTGAAATAAAAGACACAAATAATATCCACATGCTGGCGCCATCGTTCTATGCCGTGACTAGTCACCTGAAAAGGACTCAAGAAAAATCTATCAAAATTAGAACGAAGGTGTTCTATAATTACTTTTAAGTTGGTGCACTCGGCTACCCTAACATGAATAATAACCTGTTCAGCAAAAAGTTTTACAATCATTTCCTCCCATTCCTATTTCAAATATTAACGTTAATAAAGCACCATTTATCGAATGTAACGGGTTCCGCAATTGCAAGGATAAAAATCACGCACGCACGCCACGTACATTACATATGACTCAAGAAAAAAAATCAAAATATCAACAAACACTTTGGCCACGCGCCAACGGACATTTAAACATATAGTGTCGGTACAAGAAAAACAGCTAAAAACAAGAAAGAAAAACATGACTATTTACAAAGTTCCCCGGCCAAATCTAACTACATAATTGAAATAATCCAATTTTAGTACATCACCGCTTCTGCATGTAGGACTAAGGACATCCTCCTCAACCCATTGCCCTATGGACAATTTAGCACTCCATAGTAATCGTCTGCGTTGATTCCTTGATGCTCATCCCAACTTCAAACCACGTGCTGATCATCTTGGTCTCGACTCCTTGGCAGAAAAGTTCAATGTTAAATATTTGCCTATCTATAATCGCTTGCAGGCTACTCAGTTCACCCACAATTGTCCTACTGCGATTAATAGCGAAGACTGGCCCTAATTATATCGCACATACGCACTATAAAAACACATACAATACACACAATTTATACATAAAATATACATCTCGAGTCCGCGCCACTGGCTCGTTAACAAGTTCAAAATCCTGGCTGCACTCGCAGTCGCTATCTCGTCCGGTATTTCCGTCCCGTCTTATGGACTTCGGTTCTGGTAAGCGCTAATGAGGGTGACACGATACTTCCCCCTTAAAGTTGAACTCGTCGTCTTTAAAAGAATGTTACAATTTATCACGCGCTGGCGTGAAATATTTAGATCACACAACTTAGTTGATTTTAGAACAAAATGTATTATAGCTTTTAAAATTCGATACTGCAAACGCTGCGACTTTAGCTTCCCAGAGCTCATAAAATAAATTAGCTTCACTGATTTTAGAGCGTAAAAATCACATTTCAAACTGGCGTGGAGTACGCCTCTGAAGGCTCCACAAGAATAAGACTTAGATAAATTCGAGCGTCAAAATCACACTTCAAACTGGCGTGGAGTATGCCTCTGAAGGCTCCACAGGATAAGTACTTCGATAAATTCGAGCGTCAAAATCACACTTCAAACTGGCGTGGAGTATGCCTCTGAAGGCTCCACAAGATAAGTACTTCGATAGGCGTCAGGCCAGACTATTTATGAGAAACTGACAAGGGCGGCGGAGTGGGGCAAAGTCGGATAAAAACTTCCAGAGTTTTTGTCTCACAAAGATGGGGCTAGTGTCATTCTTCTCCAAATAAATCCAACGTCCGAGCGGAGATTAATCCGTTCGGCGGTTCCTTAGATACACACTTCCGCGCGCTTTTTACTACTGACGCCGTCCACCTCGTGGTCACGGCTTGGTCTCTTGCGATTGGCTGATTCAATCGTATGTTCGTTGAGAGGACCTCGTGATTCTCCCTTTATGTCTCCAATTTTGGTACAGTAGTTGCACAATTTGGCCTTGAACTCGACTAATTCTGGCCGTCCCCCAGGAATAGCTACCAACTCAGCTTCTGTTGCAATCATTACGAAATGCTGGCCTCCCTAATATCCAAGTCGACTTCCTTATGTGCTGCCTGGGCCGTAGTAATAATAATAATAAATATGAATACTTATTTATCGAAGATCAATAAGGGTTCAGTATTGAACCCTTTATCCACAGGCTGTATAAACGATTCTAATAAATTATTCATCATCTTTTGATACATTTCTACAGACAGCAGATATGAGAGCCAGACGGTGTTGGGAAATATTGAGAAATCAGTGGCCGAGAGGACACAAAGGTTTAAGCTCCTGTGGTATTTTAGGAAGTAGCATAAATATTTATGACACATAGGACAGGTGCAACTTTTAGCGCGGAGACGGCTTGGGTACGCACAATATGGCCTGTTACTATGAGTGTTAGCGCAAAAGAAGAAAATCGTATGCTACGAGGTAATTGGTCAATCTTCATGTTAACCACTCCCTATGGCAGAAATACATGTAAATGCGCGCAAAGATCTACAAATGTCTGAACGAATAATACCAAGACGCCTTGTTTTAGCGGCAACTCGGCTTGTTAACGCACCCTGGTAAATTAACGCGGGAGTTATCTACGGATTAATTCCACGATCGATTCGAGCCAGCTACAGCATAATCGTAACCTCCACATCGCTACGAACTCAATGATACCGATCGCATGCTAGTCTGATAATTATTATGGAATATTTTTTCACAAATCCCCTTCCACACCTACCCTAGCCAGTTTCATTTATAAGGATCCAGAAAGCTTCGAGAGAACAGACTTATTTTGTGCGTCTGAGGACGTAACGTCGACACTTTATTTTGTGCGTATGAGGACGTAACATTGACTTTTATTAGAAGCTTTTGAGGCAGCAAGGCCGTTACTCAAGTGTCCGAGGACACGAGGCATACTCTGCAATATTTTTCATGTATTTGAACATGGAACATTTTCGTCAAGTTATAAGTGTAACTTCAGTGATTTATTTGTAGTCCCAGCACTACCAGTAGGACCAGTTCATCGAAATAATTCACCAAATAGACTGTCAAGGAATTTAGTATTTGATAGGTGAATTTAATAGGATATATATCGTGTGTGTATCTGACAAAACTTTATTTAATTTAGCACGAGATGACGTCTAGGAACGGGACCGGATCTTGGAACCAGCAGGACAATTGCCAGAAGATGTCGATGACGAGATAAACATCTTAAAGGTGATGGCTGCAGACGTTTCCTTGACGCTGTTTTAAAGGATTGAGTACAAATGAATTTATTTATTTATTTATTAAATCAGCTATGGAATTATGGGACATATTTTTGTAGATATTTGTTTGCTTGTTTGGTAATGTAGATTATTAGTTCTTGTTTACTGACACATTAAGTATGGGACAAGCTGAGCGCTTTGTATTTGTAAATATTGTGATTTTTGTTTGGTTCAACTATACGGGGCGACGCGCAGCTCGTGCTCGCATTCGCTTGCGTAAATCGCGATCAAGCATTATTATTCGGAGGTATGCCTTATAACAAAAATGGAACTGAATTAATTTTGAGATTAAAAATAGAAATTGGTGGGTAAAGATTATTTGTGAGTAGAAATTTATGACGGATCAGGATTATTTTGATAGTTGCTTTTCCAGCAGATCTGAACGGGATGGCACTTTGCACCCGAGTTTTTGTTGTGTATTTTTTTAATGTGTCAATGGACGCAATATTGTTGATCTGTTTTGAGCCGACCCAGTGGTATGTTTATGAGAGTCAGTCCAAGTTTTGGTGCGTAGTGTGATTTTTATGATGTGCTAGCGAGAATATATCATTGTGATTATTCTGACTTGCTCCACATTAGCCCAGTTCATGACCTCGCGAGGCTGGACTTGTGGTATATATTTGTGTTTTCTGGCCATCCAGGGGGATGAGTGAGATATGTTGGCGTTTCCAGATGGAACTTGCACCTAGCTTGAGGGACTGAGAGATAATTGAGGCAGCGATGACTCATACAAGAGGGGCGCGCTCAAATCAGATAACGCGACTTGTCATTAGTAACAGGCCAGGATCCTGTACTTCAATTTAAGACGTTGTTTAAATTTCACAAAAACCTGATCGGTTATAATGAGTATTTGATTGATTAAATGGGTGCTGTCCATTGTTGTAAGGTAGCTTCCGAAACTCCTGTTTGTCTGGCGTTTTATAAAAATGTAAACATAGTTCTTCAGCCGTTAGGCTTGTATTTTGTTGCTTTTGCTTTAATTCTTGTGTGTTTATTTTACGCGTTCAATGACCCCGTGTGGCATTAGGATGTGCGAGGCTGTGTTCCCAATTTGTGATGCGAGCGTTTTGGACTATTTCTGGCATGCTCTTTTTGTTTATTTATGTGCTCTGGCACCAGCTAGAATATCAGGGAGATTCTTCATCTTTTTGTATTATTAGATCTTGCACGTGTCAGTAGTAATTATAGTGTATTAATTAAGGGTGGGTCCCATAGCCGTAGTGTGATTTAAAAGATGCAACTCCGTGAGCAACATGACTGTTTCAGTTGTAAATGGACTCGCATCAGTACTCATTTTCTTATTAACGAGCAGTACACCACGCATTAGATAACTTCTTTACCAGGAAAAATGGACTTGTATCCATATGTTGTGACGAGTGAGTTCTTACCGCTCAAAGTTTATGTTATGATTTATCATTTTGTGTGAAGCTGTATTCACATGGTTTTGTTGTGACGAGCGAGTTCCTACCGCTCAGCGTTATATTTATTTCTTAAGGAGGTGAAAGTCAGGGAGGATTTCTTTTATTTATTATTATTAATATGCACATATAAGTCATTAAATTTCTTTTATTCTACTTGTTATTCATTTTATTTCTAGTATAGCATCTGTCAAGGACCTTTCTATTCATTAGAGCATGTTGTTTTTAAGCGAACTTTGCTGTTTAACGCAGTCAGGAGTGAACACGACCCCGTAGATGACTCTTGAGAAAACCATGCTTTATTGAAGGGTGCAGTATATATGTATCTATCTATAGCCTATATATATATATCACTTTCTTGTGGACACGATAACTACCGCAATTTTTCACCAATCACTTTGAATTATTTACATAATATGTATCCCTATAAAATCTCGGTCGAGTTCGTAAATGGGCACAATCGGTCGACGGGGGTGAAAATGGTATTTCACTTTTCGAAAAAGTGAAATACCGCTATAACTCTCTTAATATTTGAAATATCGAATCCATTCAAAGTTGGATAAGGCCCAAAAATTTATGTTTGAAAAGTTTTTTGATAGCACCAACCATTGACCAATAGGGTGAGAAAAAGTGGGTTTTCGGGAAACATTAATCATATCTCTCTTAATAGGCACAATATCAAGACCGTACAAAATGGACAATTTTTCCCTAATAATTACCTAAAACTTTTGTCTGAAAGATTTTTTGAAATACCCACCATTACGCCAAGGGATGAGAAAAATAATTTCGGAATTATAAGAAAATGCCAAGAGCTATCAGTGGTTGCCATGGCAACACTACTAAATTGATGAGGGATGAGCCATCAGACGTTTCCATGACAACGCACTTGCACGAGATCAGATTCAGATTTCCATCCGACTAAGTGTGAAGCGGCTTCGGTTACTTAACTGGTAGCATGCTGGACTTCTATGCCCAAGGTCACGGGTTCAAAGCCGGCTGAAGTCGTCGGATTTTCTAAGAGCGCTAAAATCCCTCAGTATGCTTTCCTTTGGAGGGGAAGTTCCAACGTTCGATGCGAGTTGCTGGTTGCGGTGGCATCTAGTAGCCAAGTTCACAGCTAGGTGTCGTTGACGGTAGTATTTGATAGCAACATTAGGAACTACTGCTTGAAATTTACCGTCTGCAGTCCTTACCTGAATTACAGACTAATACAGCCATCACAATTCACACCGTTTATCAGACAGATTCTACACTCACCCAAAGTACACGGGGTTACATGACCGCGTTGTCGCAGCCCCGAAACTGAGGAACCAACCAAAATCTCTGCGGGAGATAAAGTTTTGCATGAAGAAGTAACAGACAGTTAGATAGTTACACATCAGTGTCGAAACCTTACATCAGGACAGTGTGACCACAAGTTTAAAAATGGACCCCAAATGACAAGAAGGTTACCGTCCCCATAAGACATTAAAATGCTTATAATATGCATAAAAAATGAAAAACAAAGTTAATTAAGCTCCAATTATAAAAAAAATTCTCGCAATAAATGAGGTCTGATCTTTCTACGAAAACTTGCATATTCTGCCTATTTTCGCCTATCTCCAAGTTTGCCCGGTGAAATCTACCTCCGCCTTCCGGCGTGCCGAGAGGACTTTTATATTTGGCATTAGATCAAATTTAGATTTAGTTTTTATATTATCTTTTTACTACTATGCATTTTGATCTGTGTGAACTTCTTAGTTTTAAGAATTACATTAAGATATTAATACTTAATGCAGACATATCAGGAAATGTATCTTACCGTGTAGGTGCACTATTATTAAGCTTGCGCTGGGCAAACCATTAAAAATATCAATATACTATGAGTATAAGAATTGTTCAGCATGAAAAATTCTACTAAAATGTCGAGGATAGCATATCTCTATCTTTAATACATCGCCCACTATAAGTGTTTTTATGTTTTCATTTCTTCCAAAAATCTCCAGTCAATAGCAGTTTACGAGCTAGCTAGGGGCAAGCCTATCACCCCAGTTACAGCCTAACTAGCGGGCGAGCCTATTACCCCAGATACAGCCAGCAGCGAACTGTCGAATCGTGTTGAGTCAAGACTTCAGAGAAGAGTGGTTGTGTTTGGAGTTTCCATGGAACTTTTCGTTCCGCAAAATACAAATTCAAGTTAAGATTGGACGGAGGGGGGATTTGTATTTCATGCACCTCGCCATTCTTAAATTACGTCTGACAAGAATTCGTTGCACATGCATCTCTATGATAATGTAACTAATAGTCCAGTCAGTGATTTTAACCCATCATGCCGAGACGTAAAACGGATATAGGTCGTAGTTCATTGACATCGAAAAGAAAAGCGCTTATCAAGTAATGCATTCATAACTGTTCCTGGGCGAAGCCGGAGCGGGTTTCTAGTCATTTACTAAAAGCAAAGCCTTTTCGCTGCAGTCACATTTGACGGTTTTCTGCTAGTCTCTTCATGCTGCCATAACAACCACATGCCTGTTCTCCAATGGAGTTCTTGATGTACGACACTGATATACCTATATCTATGTGTTACTGAAATATTAAGACATTTGTATAGAGTTCTTTATTGTTCGTATAAACACGTTCTACGATATTCAATGCAAGGCTTAATGTTCTAAGAATGTTACTAGACAACTGGTAGTCCTGTCGACTCCGTACATATCCATACAAATGCCTACTAACATAATCTTTGAAAGTGCAAAATTAGGTATAAATCCATTAATTAGTACGTTAGTTGAATGCAGTTGAACGTTGAACAATGTTCACATGCACAGAATTATGTAGGTTGCACTAATATTTCTGACAATTTACTCTGTCTATGTCTAACACATCTTGGACTTACACTGTGGTACGTTTGAAGTTCCTTTCTTCAGTACACTTATTCGGAGATATTGACTCAAAGGGTTCAAAGGTCATGAGATCATGAATACACAGTTGGTAGCCTTGGTGATCTTATAATAGTATAGCCACAGTTATATGTTCTAAATCATACATTATTCGAATTGAATATTATTTCGATGAAATACAATCGTTATTATGGAAGTTATCTGTAGTTGGACATTGAACGTATCAGCGCCCTTAAAATCTTGTTGGCAACTCTGTAATGCAAGAGTAACTCAAAATTAATCAGAAAAATCATGTTCTATATGCGTGCAAAATTTAGAATTTTTCCCGCATACTTTCTGATATACTGAGACTGGGATAAAAAAAAAAGTGAGAGCTTTTATCAACAGTTGGCAACCTTGGTGACTCTTAAGGATAGGCATAGTCATATCTGTCAGAGTACAGCAAGCACATTCGAATTTTTCTTGAAATCCAATTGATAGTATGGAAGTTACATGCATTTTAATACTGACATTATCAGCACGCGTAATATCATATCATATCAATATGGCTTTACCCCAGGTAGATCAACTCAACAGGCTGTACAGGAACTTGTGCAAGAAGTAAAAAGTCCTCTCGGCACGCCGGAAGGCGGAGGTAGATTTCACCGGACAAACTTGGGGATAGGCGAAAATCGGCAGAATATGCAGGTTTTCGTAGAAGGATCAGACATCATTTATTGCGTGAAAGTATTTTATAATTGGAGAATAATTAACTTTGTTTTTCGTCATTTTATGCATATTTTAAACATTTTATTGTCTTGTGATGACGGTAACCTTCTTGTCATTTGGAGTCCATTTTTATACTTGTGGTCACACTGTCCTTATGCAAGGTTTCGACACTGATGTATAACTATGTAACGGTCTGTTACTTCTTCACGCAAAATTATATCTCCCGCAGAGATTTTGGTTGGTTCCTCAGTTCAGGGGCTGCGACAACGCGGTCATGTAACCCCGTGTACTTTGGGTGAGTGTAGAATCTGTCTGATAAACGGTGTGAATTGTGATGGCTGTATTAGTCTGTAATTCAGGTAAGGAATGCAGACGCTCAATTTCAAGCAGTAGTTCCTAATGTTGCTACCAGATAGTACCGTCAACGACACCTAGCTGTGAACTTGGCTACTAGATGCCACTGCAATCAGCAACTCGCAACGAACGTTCGATCCTCCCCTCCAAAGGAAAGCATACTGAGGGATTTTTAGCGCTCTTAGAAAATCCGACGACTTTGGCCGGCTTTGAACCCGCGACCTTGGGCATGCTACCAGTTACGTCACCGAAGCCGCTTCACACTTAGTCAGATGGAAATCTGAATCTGATCTCACGCAAGTGCGTTGTCATGGCAACGTTTGATGGCTCATCCCTCATCATTTTAGTAGTGTTGCCATGGCAACCACTGATAGCTCTTGACATTTTCTTATAATTCCGAAATAATTTTTCTCATCCCTTGCCGTAATGGTGGGTCATATCAAAAATTCTTTCAGACAAACGTTTTAGGTAATTATTAGGGGAATATTGTCCATTTTGTACGGTTTTGATATTGTGCCTATTAAGAGAGATATGATTAATGTTTCCCGAAAAACCTACTTTTTCCCACCCCTTTGGTCAATGGTTGGTGCTATAAAAAACTCTTCAAACATAAATTTTTGAGCTTTTTCCGGCACATAGTATGAACTTTGAACGGATTCGATTTTTCACATATTAAGAGAGTTATAGCAATATTTCATTTTTTCGAAAAAGTCCCCCATTTTCATCCCCTTCGTCCGATTTAGCCCAGTAACGAACTCGAATGAGATTTTATGGGTATACATATCCGATAAAAAATGTCAAAGTGATTGGTGAAAAATTACGGCAGTTATCGTGACCACAAGAAACTGATATAACATACATAAACATACATAAATTATATATAAACTTTTGAACTGACGGTGGTTTTGGGGTCTGGGGGATGTGAAACGCGAAGATATGTCGAAATTTTCCGGAAATCGAAACATGGTACCCATTGCAATAGTTAGCTTTCTAATGAAATCTACCTAAAATACTACCATCAACGACACCTATCTGTGAACTTGGCTACTAGATGCCACTGCAAACAGCAACTCGCAACGAACGTTCGATCCTCCCCTCCAAAGGAAAGCATACTGAGGGATTTTTAGCGCTCTTAGAAAATCCGACGAATTTGGCCGGCTTTGAACCCGCGACCTTGGGCATGCTACCAGTTACGTCACCGAAGCCGCTTCACACTTAGTCAGATGGAAATCTGAATCTGATCTCACGCAAGTGCGTTGTCATGGCAACGTTTGATGGCTCATCCCTCATCATTTTAGTAGTGTTGCCATGGCAACCACTGATAGCTCTTGGCATTTTCTTATAATTCCGAAATAATTTTTCTCATCCCTTGGCGTAATGGTGGGTCATATCAAAAATTCTTTCAGACAAACGTTTTAGGTAATTATTGGGGGAATATTGTCCATTTTGTACGGTTTTGATATTGTGCCTATTAAGAGAGATATGATTAATGTTTCCCGAAAAACCTACTTTTTCCCACCCCTTTGGTCAATGGTTGGTGCTATAAAAAACTCTTCAAACATAAATTTTTGAGCTTTTTCCGGCACATAGTATGAACTTTGAACGGATTCGATTTTTCACATATTAAGAGAGTTATAGCAATATTTCATTTTTTCGAAAAAAGTCCCCCATTTTCATCCCCTTCGACCGATTTAGCCCAGTAACGAACTCGAATGAGATTTTATGGGTATACATATCCGATAAAAAATGTCAAAGTGATTGGTGCAAAATTACGGCAGTTATCGTGACCACAAGAAACTGATATAACATACATAAACATACATAAATTATATATAAACTTTTGAACTGACGGTGGTTTTGGGGTCTGGGGGATGTGAAACGCGAAGATATGTCGAAATTTTCCGGAAATCGAAACATGGTACCCATTGCAATAGTTAGCTTTCTAATGAAATCTACCTAAAATACTACCATCAACGACACCTATCTGTGAACTTGGCTACTAGATGCCACTGCAAACAGCAACTCGCAACGAACGTTCGATCCTCCCCTCCAAAGGAAAGCATACTGAGGGATTTTTAGCGCTCTTAGAAAATCCGACGACTTTGGCCGGCTTTGAACCCGCGACCTTGGGCATGCTACCAGTTACGTCACCGAAGCCGCTTCACACTTAGTCAGATGGAAATCTGAATCTGATCTCACGCAAGTGCGTTGTCATGGCAACGTTTGATGGCTCATCCCTCATCATTTTAGTAGTGTTGCCATGGCAACCACTGATAGCTCTTGGCATTTTCTTATAATTCCGAAATAATTTTTCTCATCCCTTGGCGTAATGGTGGGTCATATCAAAAATTCTTTCAGACAAACGTTTTAGGTAATTATTAGGGGAATATTGTCCATTTTGTACGGTTTTGATATTGTGCCTATTAACAGAGATATGATTAATGTTTCCCGAAAAACCCACTTTTTCCCACCCCTTTGGTCAATGGTTGGTACTATAAAAAACTCTTCAAACATAAATTTTTGAGCTTTTTCCGGCACATAGTATGAACTTTGAACGGATTCGATTTTTCACATATTAAGAGAGTTATAGCAATATTTCATTTTTTCTAAAAAAAGTCCCCCATTTTCATCCCCTTCGACCGATTTAGCCCAGTAACGAACTCGAATGAGATTTTATGGGTATACATATCCGATAAAAAATGTCAAAGTGATTGGTGCAAAATTACGGCAGTTATCGTGACCACAAGAAACTGATATAACATACATAAACATACATAAATTATATATAAACTTTTGAACTGACGGTGGTTTTGGGGTCTGGGGGATGTGAAACGCGAAGATATGTCGAAATTTTCCGGAAATCGAAACATGGTACCCATTGCAATAGTTAGCTTTCTAATGAAATCTACCTAAAATACTACCATCAACGACACCTATCTGTGAACTTGGCTACTAGATGCCACCGGAACCATCAACTCGCAACGAACGTTGGAACTTCTCCTCCGTTGTTTGAGTCTTCAGTCTTTTGACTGGTTTGATGCAGCTCTCCATGCCTCCCTGTCCTGAGCTAATCATTTCATCTCTACATAGCTACCACACCCTACATCCGAGGCAATCTGTTTAACATATTCTAACCTTGGTGTACCCCTACAGTTCTTGTCCTCGACCCTTCCTTCCATAACTAAGCTTGCTATTCCTGGGTGTCTTAGTATGTGTCCTACCAACCTATATCTTCTCTTCATTAGCAGTCGCCAGAAACATCTCTCCTCTCCCACTCGTCTTAATACCTCTTTGTTTGTAACCCTATCTACCCATCTGATCTTCATCATTCTCCTGTAACACCACATTTCAAATGCATCAATTCTCCTCTTTTCTGCTACACCAATAGTCCAAGTTTCACTTCCATATAGCGCCACGCTCCAGGCAAAGGCTTTCGAAAATGACTTTCTAATACCTAAATCTATATTCGATGTCAGCAGATTCCTTTTTTGTAGAAATGCTTTCTTTGCCTGAGCCAACCTACTTTTTATATCCTCTTTGCTTCGTCCATCACTGGTTATTCTGCTTCCTAAGTAACAGAAGTCTCCTACTTCCTTCAGCTTTTCACCTGCCAAT
This sequence comes from Meconema thalassinum, assembly GCA_946902985.2. Lineage (NCBI taxonomy): Eukaryota > Metazoa > Arthropoda > Insecta > Orthoptera > Tettigoniidae > Meconema > Meconema thalassinum. Next base: position 171,480,621 of record OX336391.1, read on the forward strand.
TTGATCTCCATAGAGGTTTCTGATTTATTTCGGCTTCATTCCAGTATTTTTGTTTTACATTTATTAATTTTCATCATGAATTCTTTCCGTAAGACGGAGTCCATACTATTCAAAAACTCATTCAAATCCTCAGGCTTGTCGGCTTGTCTCCTTGAATCTTCACTCCCACTTTACATTTTTCTCTAATTTCCTTCATTGCTTGTTCAATGTAAAGATTGAAAAGTATGGGTGATAAGTTGCAGCCTTGCCTTACACCTTTCTGAATACCAGCTTCTCTGTCATGTCCTTCAACTCGAATGCTGTCTGGTTTCTGTATAGATTGTATATCACCCTCCTATCCCTGTACTTTATTCCAATCGATTTCAAAATGTCAAACAATTTCCTCCGAAGGAAAGCAAACTCAGGGTTTTTAGCGCTCTTAGTAAATCCGACGACTTCAGCCGGGTTTGAACCCGCGATCTTGGGCATAGAAGTACAGCATGCTACCAGTTCCGATACCGAAGTCGCTTCCCACAGACAGATGGAAAACTGAATGTTATCTCGTGCAGTGTCGTTGTCATAGTAACTGCTGATGGCTCATCCCTTATCAATTAAAAGTAAAGTTGTCATGGCAACCTCTCTTGGCACTTGGCATTTTCTTATAATTTAAATCATTTTGCTCACCCCGTGGCGTAATGGTGGGTCATATCAAAAATTCTTTCAGACAAAAGTTTTAGGTAATTATTGGAGGAATATTGTCCATTTTGTACGGTTTTGATATTGTGCCTATTAACAGAGATATGATTAATGTTTCCCGAAAAACCCACTTTTTCCCACCCCTTTTGTCAATGGTTGGTGCTATCAAAAAACTTATTTGACATAAATTTTTGGCACTTATCCGACACATATTATGAACTTTGAATGGATTTGATATTTCACGTATTAAGAGAGTTATAGCGAAATTTCACTTTTTGAAAAAAGCCTCCCATTTTCACCCCTTTCGGCCGATTTTTCCCATTAACGAACTCGACCGAGATTTTAAGGGTATACATATTATGTAAAAAATTCAAAGTGATTGGTGCATAATTACGACAGTTATCGTGTCCACAAGGATCTGATATACATATATATATATACATACATAAATTATATATGAACTTTTGAACTGACGGTGGTTTTGGGGTCTGGGGGATGTGAAACTCGAAGATATGTCGAAATTTTCCGGAAGTCGAAACATGGGACCCATTGCAATAGTTAGCTTTCTAATGAAATTACCTAATAACGACCTTAGCCCAACCCGGTAGACCGCTGTATGCAATCTACATAGACTATTCCAAGGCTTTTGACTGTATCAACAGAAGGATATTTATCCACAAAATGGAAAACATATTAGGCACCTCCAATAGTGAATTAGAAACATTGAAATCGATTTTAAACGTGAACTATGTTACAATCCATAATGGCATCACCACGTCGAGGAGTATCGCTCAAACAAAGGGGGTTCTACAAGGGGATCCCATGATTCCAGTCCTCTTCAACGTAATGACCTCAGACATTTTGCAAACATTAGACTCAAGAACAGTCAAATTACTCATGTACGCGGATGACATGGTCTACGCGGATGACATGGTCATCCTCTCAAGATACCGAGATGACCTACAAACAGCTATGGGGAACATTAGGGTATGGGCGGATGAAAACTCTATGGAAATTAACAGCTCCAAAACAAAGGCTATGACATTTAGAAGGGGAGGAAGGATAGCTAAAATGGATCAACTCAAGTGTGGAAAAGAACCTTTAGAATTCGTACCCAACTTCAAATACCTGGGTGTCGTGCTACAAACTACTGGAACTGCTTTCTCCCTGCATGTACAGGAACGAGCTACGGCAGCAACGAAAGTAGCATACGACATTCCCAAAGTCCAAAGCCTATCCCTGTCAACAGCGATAAAGTTATTCAAAATTAAAGTTATGCCGACCGCCACATATGGTAAACAATTAATTTGGCCCTACTTGTCGGTGAATAACCTCAGGAAGCTAGAGAGCGTCAAAGCGAGATTTATTAAGAGAGGTCTCTCTACATCAAAATGCCCAAGGAAGAGCTACGCCTATAAAATAGCACAGGAATCCTTCTTTATTGAAGACATAAAGCACTCTTTCGATCTACCGGAAACTCAAACGTATAAAACCATCATCGAGGAGAGACGAAAACAAGCCGACGAGATGCCACAGGAAATAATGGAGATTGAAGCAATGAAGACAGATATCTGGAAGGGGCCAAATTTCAAACTTCGACATCTGTATACGCGATTCGCTGTCCATGGGTTCCATGGAAAGATCTGTCAGAATGAGATATTTCATGAGCCCAAGGAGGACTGCGTCTGCAAGAATTGCAATAATTCATGCCCCAAATACCACTTAGTGGAATGTGTAAGCAGCTCTCAATGTTTAATCGCAGAAATGACAGAGTGGTGAAAAACGTGATTGTACACATTGTGATTAATAAAATCATATATAGCCTACGTATATAATATATAATTGGCAACGCTGTCATGAATGGGCTACTGAAAATTAATCCGTGACTAATCTGCCAAGTTTGAAACAGTTCCCATACATAATTCTGAGATATCCAACACAGTGTCCAAATATCAATTGTGATATTTCAGCAGGTGGTAGCACTGACGGCATGGCCCTGAGATGAACTGGTATATAATTTAACTTATTTCAAAATTGGTTTCGATAGTTGGGGCAGTTTAGGAGTTTATAGGGGTGGGAGAGACACACACACAGAAGAACAGAAAAGCATACTAATGCCCGGATTGATCTCATAACACTACTCTTTCATCAGGTTTGCAAAATATGAAACGTAAGTTAGGCAAGGAAATCATGGAAAATCGCTTTGAGGGACATCGTTTACCGTTGTGAAGAGACTGCATTAGCTTGGATTTTTGGTAGAACCACTCACCGTGTACAGATCCATTCTGGGCCACATTTCTTCATTTTGTTATCCTGCTCATCCTATTGCAAACACGAAGTCGATAGAACGAATGATTAGCGTGATCGAAATGTTTACATACTGTGACGGTTGTTTGGTTCCTCAGCTTTGGGGCTGCGACAACGCGGGCATGTAGCCCCGTGTACTTTGGGTGTGTGTAGAAAATGACTGATAACCGGTGTTAATTGTGTTGACTGTATTAGTGTGTGTTATCAGTGATTCAGATAAGTACTGCAGACGATACATTTCTAGTAGTTCCTACTTTTTCTACCAAATGCTACCGTCCACGACACCTATCTGAGAACTTGGCTACTAGATACCATAGCAACCAGCACTTGGTGACGAACGTTGGAACTTAAGAGCGTTAATCAAATCTAACCTACAAATTTTGCTTCACACAATTGAAGTTAGTAGAAAGTTCTATCTTCTACATGCCATATATATGATAAGGGCCCTCCGACTTTACTTCCCCTCCGAAGGAAGGCATACTGAGGGATTTATAACGCTCGTAAAAGTTCTGACGACTATGGGCATAGAAGCTCGGCATGCTTCCAACTACGCCACTAATACCACCAATACTGTGACGTAACCATTTTCTCCCGTTGAACCATGCACTTTCTACCATACGTTCTTCACCACTTCCAGCACATCCTTATCTGGGTAATCCTGACAGCTTAGTTATGCCCCACCAACCCTGTATATGTAGAGTTGCAATTGACACAGAAATCGATATATGAATAAGGATCATTAACTGTCGGTTGCAATTAATATAAATTGACCAGCTACTTACTATTATTCTCCTTATCATCATGGCAGCTCGCTTACTACAATAAACTTGCGCTCGTCCCGACTGTTGAGTTCCTACAGAATAGAGTTTTATATTTCTGAAAACCAGTCCGTATCATTAATGCCATCAAATCATGACCTTGGTATTTAACCCTGAAGCAGGAATCCACTAGAGTTTTTGCCTGTTGTTCAAATAACATCATTTCCTCCCCGCTCCATTGTGATGCAATGTTAGGTAAGGCACTTGACGTGAACAACGGGCTCATTTATCACTGAACATCAGCCAAGGGCGGAGTAAGTAACCAACATTTAGAACAGATATGTTTTTTTCTGTTTCTCGTCTACTGAATTATTACTTCTCTTCTGATTTTATGTTTTGCATTTTGTATTTTAGCCAAAATGGTCCTTACTTATTCATCGTTTGTTTCTCAGATCCTCATAGTTCGTTATTTTCATTTTTTTATATTTAATTTCAAAAGCTTTCTCGACTTACAAGGCTATTAAATTACACACATTAATAATTATTAAAACTCCGCAATTTTTCTAGGTTTATGCCGTGTCTTGTGTGGAGTTTCGCCTAGGAACACCAAGCTGGCTCATCAGCGGGCTTTTGGTGTCCTTGCCCAGACCCCACAGGAGTAGCGACCTGTGCTTCTTGAGATAAAAGCTCAAGCAGCCCTTCATCTCCATTTAAAGGCTTCCAAAAAGATGGTATATTGGCTTTCACGGACAATGAATTAAAACTCAGCAAGTTATCTTCGTTTATGCCATGTCTTGTGTTTAAAAAAGGATTAAACGGTAAAACTGCAATAACACAAGCTCCTTGGTTTTTACCAAGATGCCTCCGTCCTTTGCAGGACATCTAATAAAAATAGATACAATTTGGAGTACAAGGGCTATTTAAATCAGAAGCGATAGGTTTTGGCTTTCTTGAAGAAAAGGTGCAGCAATGTGACCACAGAGTCATCAATGGTGTTTTCTGCTAGCGTGTTAAGGTAATACGTTTCTAGGTCAAACTTCTGGGAAGTGTGCTGCAACCCTTTTGATATCTAACGCCCCTGGAACCAAATTGCAGGCCTTGTACATTGAAGATGCGATTCCTGCATTGGTCATGGTATTTTTCCCGGAAGTACGGAAAGCAATCTTCATAGATATATTTTTCCTCCTGGTCAACTTGGTTGGTTGGATCCTCAGTTTAGGGGCTGCGGCAACGCGGTCATGTAGCCCCGTGTACTTTGGGTGTGTGTAGAATCTGTCTGATAACCGCTGTTTATTGTGATGGCTGTATTAGTGTGTGTTATCTGTTTTTAGCCTATTTATGAAAAAATTGGCTTATGAGATCACCTTTTGCCCGTGTGTCTGTCTGTGTGTGCGTGTGTGATGGTGTGTGTGTGATGGATTTTGTGCGCCCCAAAAATAACTTCTAAACGGCTGGATCGATTACAATGAAACTCGGTAAGTTCAGAGCACTATTCCTGGCGACCCCGACCGTTCCCTTCAAATTTTGTTACGTTCCACCAATCCAACATGGCGGCTGTGCGAAATACTTTACCAGCATTCAATATCTTCGAAACTATTACTGATATCATCCTGGAATTTCGTATGGTGATACAAGTTCATCTATGTGACTTATGTAAACCTGGTAACTACAAAACCAACATGGCGGCCAAGCGAAGTTGCGACTTTTAAATAGACGTTTCTCGCGATTTAACCAACCAAACGCAATTAAACTTCGTACAGTATAATTATGTTTATACACATTGTAATGCACTGACATCTAACTTCGTTCAATTGTTTACATAACCTCAAGATGGCGGCTGTGCGAAATATTTCACAGGCATTCTATATCTGTGAAACTATTACCGGTATCACCATGAAATTTTGTACGGAGATAAAGGGTACTACTGGAAGTTCATCTATGAGACTTTCAATAACCGGTTAATTACAAAACGAACATGGCGGCCAAGCGAATTTTAAATTTTAAATAGACTTTTCTAGCGATACAATGATCTAAACGCAATGAAACATGGTACAGTAAATGTATATACACATTGTAATGTACAGGTATCTAATTTAGTTCAATTGTTTATATAACCTCAAGATGGCGGCTGTGCGAATTTCAAAAATTAACTTTTATTATTTCTTGTGTTCTAATCATGCGATCGGCTGGCTGCGTGGCTCAGGGGTAACGTTCTCGCTTGCTGGGCCCAAGGTTGAAGGTTCGTATCCTGGCGCAGTCAGCTGGCATTTGAGGGTGCGCAAATGTGAGGGAGCCATGTCCGTAGATTTACTGGCACGTTAAAGATCCCCTTCGGGGCAAAATTCCTGCACCCCGGCGTCTCCAAAAGCCAGTGTAGTTAAAAGGGACGTAAAACCAATAACATTATTATTTATTTTATCATGCGAACGAAATCAACATTTGCATAATGAACGTACACAATAATCATCATCCAATAATACATTTCTGAATGGCCTACAAATATTAAAATCCAACATTGCGACCATCCGAAATATTTAGCCGGTACTCAATATCTATTAATCTTCTATGGCAAACAAACTGAAATTATTTTAAGTGTATAGAGGCTATAAGCATAAGTTCACCTATGAGACGTTCAATAACCTGGCTAGCACAAATCCAACATGGCGGCGACGCGAAATTTAAATATTCAAATGGACGTTTCTTGCGTTTTAACCATCCGAGCGCAGTGAAACGTGATACGGTATATGCTTATACAAATTTTAATCGACTGGCATCTAATTCATTTAAATTATTTTCATAACCACAAGATGGCGGCTGAGCGAAATTTTAAAATCTTGCTTGTGTCCTAATCATGCGATTGAAGTTTGAATAAAACACCTACACAATAATCTTCATGTAATAGTACATAAATCTAAGGCCTATAACATAAAAATCTAACATGGTGACCATCCAAAATATTTAGATGGTTCTCAATATCTATGAATCTATTACTGCAATCAAACTGACAATTTGTATGTTAATAGAGGCAATTGATATTAGTAGGATATATGCAAATAGGCTATTTAGTTCTTCACGGAACTACTTGTTTTTTAGCCTATTTTCATTTATGAAAAAAATTGGCTTATGACATCACCTTTGGTCAGTGTGTCTGTGTGTGCGTGAGTGTGTGTGTGATTCGTGTGTGTCCCCCGCCCCCTAATAAAATCTAAACGGCTGGAGCGATTTCAATGAAACTTGGTGAGTTCAAAGCACCATTCCGGGCGACCCCGACCGTGCCTTTCAAATTATGTTACGTCTCACCAATCCAACATGGCGGCTGTTCGAAATATTTCACCGGCATTCTATATTCATGAAGTTATTACCGGTATCACCCTGAAAATTTGCACGAAGATAAAGGGCACTACTGGAAGTTCAACTATGAGACCTTAAAAAACCGATTAAGTACAAAACGAACATGGCAGCCAAGCGAAGTTGAAAGTTTTAAATAGACTTTTCTCGCGAATTAATGATCCAAACGCAATGGAACTTGGTACAGCAAATGTTTATACACATTGTAATGCACTGGTATCTAATATAGTTCAATTGTTTACATAACCTCAAGATGGCGGCTGTGTGAATTTTTTACATTAAGTTTTTGCTTCTTGTGTCGTAATCATGCGATAGAAGTGAAAGTTTGAATAATGAACCTACGCAATAATTTTTCTTTAAAGGTACATGACTCTAGGGCCTACACATATAACAATCCATCATGGCGACCATCCGGATTATTTAGACGGTTCTCAATATCTACGAATCTACTACAGCAATCAAACTGTTTTTTTTAATGTTCATAGTGGATATGAACATAAGTTCACCTATAGGACTTTCAATAACCTGGTGATCACAAATCCAACATGGCGGCGACGCGAAGTAGACATATTCACATGGTCGTTTCTCGCAATTTAACAATCCAAGTGCAGTGAAACTTGGTACAGTAAGTCCTTATACAAATGTTAATCCACTGGCATCTAATTTATTTCAATTGTTTCCATAACCACAAGAAGGCAGCTGTGCGAAATTTTAAAATCTCATTTTTACTTCTTGTGTCCTAATCATGTGATTGAAGTTTGAGTACTATACGCATACAATAATCTTCATGTAACAGTACATAACTCTAAGCCCTACATATATAAAAGTCCAACATGGCGACCATCCGAAATATTTAGACGGTTCTCAATATCTACGAATCTATTACAGCAATCAAACTGAAATTTAGTATGTTGATAGAGGCAATTAACATTAGTAGGATATATGAAAATAGGCTGTATAGTTCTTCACGGAACTACCTGTTTAAATTCAAGTAAGGACTGCAGACATTCGATTTTCAAATAGTTCCAACTATTGCTGCCAAACGCCACCGTCAACGACCAAATAGTTTTGAACTTTGTTACTAGATGCCACCGCAATCGGCTCTTGGCGACGAAAGTTGTAACCTAAGAGTGTTAGTCGGATATAGCCTATAATTTAGCTTGACACAAATGAAAGTAGTGGAAGGTTCTTTGTTTTCTTGTTTGAGTCTTCAGTCTTTCGACTGGTTTGATGAAGCCCTCCATGCTGCCCAGTACTAAGCTAATCTTTTCATCTCTACATAGCTACCACACCCTACACCCGACGGTTTAATATATTCTAACCTTGGTCTCCCCTGCTGTTCTTATCCTCGACCCTTCCTTCCATAACTAAGCTTGCTATTTCTGGGTGTCTTAGTACGTGTCCTACCGGCCTATCTCTTCTCTTCATTAGTAGTTGCCAAAAAATCTCTCCTCTCCCACTCGTCTTAATACCTCTTCATTCGTTACCCTATCTACCCATCTGATCTCCATCATTCTCCTGTAACACCATATTTCAAACGCTTCAATTCCCTTCTTTTCTGCTGCACCATTAGTCCAAGTTTCACTTCCATAGAGCGCCACGCTCCAGACAAAGGCTTTCAAATATGACTTACTAATACATAAATCTATATTCAATGTCAACAGATTCCTTGTCTGTAGAAATACTTTCCTTGCCTCGCTAACCTACTTTTTATATCCTCATTGCTTCGTCCTTCACTGGTTATTATGCTTCCCAAGTAACAGAAGACTCCTACATGCTTTAGCCTTTTACAAGCCAATTTGATGTCCATAGAGGTTTCTGATTTATTTCGGCTGCATTCCAATATCTTTGTTTTATATTTTTAATTTTCTTGATGAATTCTTTGCTCAAGACGGAGTCCATACCATTGAGAAACTCATTCAAATCCTCAGGCGTGTCGGCCAAGATGACGATGTCATCAGCAAATCTCAGAGTTATTTCTCCTTGAATCTTTACTCCCACTTTACATTTTTCTCCAATTTCCTTCATTGCTTGTTCAATGTAAAGATTGCAAAGCATGGGTGATAAGTTGTGAGCCTTGCCTAACACCTTTCTGAATATCAGCTTCTCTCTCATGTCCTTCAGCTCGAATGACTGCTGTCTGGTTTCTGTATATATTGTAGATCACCCTCCTATCCCTGTACTTTATTCCAATAGATTTCAAAATGTCAAACAATTTAGTCCAATCAACGTTATCAAAAGCCTTTTCTAAGTCTGCAAATGCCATGAACGGTCTCTTATCTTTCCTTATTCTACCTTCCAAAATCAGCCTAAGACTTAGTACAGCTTCCCTTGTTCCAACATTTCTCCTGAAACCAAACTGATCTTCACCCAACTTTCTATCTGGCTTTCAATCCTCTTGTAAATTATTCTAGACAGGATCTTTGAAGCACGAGTAATCAAGCTGATTGTACGGTAATCTTCACATCTGCCAGCTCCCACTTTCTTTGGTATAGGGATGATTACATTCTTCTTGAAATCAGGGGGTACCTCACCTGTCTCATAAATCCTACACACCAAGTGAAATAACCTGATCAGACCTTCATCACCTATGCAGCGTAGCAACTCAATCGGTATATCATCTATGCCTGGTGCTTTGTTCCTGCTTAAGTCTTCCAAAGCTCTATCAAATTCTGATCTCAATATTAAATCTCCTTTCGCATCCTCATCAATTTCCTCCTCCCTTTCCATTACATGATTCTCAATCTCCTTTCCCTTATACAAACTCTCTATGTAAGCTTTCCATCTCTCAACCTTTTCTTCCCTATCTGTTAGAGGATTTCCGTTTGTGTCCTTAATATTACAGCACTTAGTCTTCTTTTCCCCAAATGTATTCTTAATCCTTCGATAAGCTGTGTCTACTTTTCCTAATTTCAGACAATTTTCTATGCCTGCACATTTCTCTTTTAACCATTCTTCTTTCGCTTCCTTGCACTTCTTGTTGACCTCATTTCTCAGACGTCTGTATTCTGCTTTCCCCTTTTCATCTCTTACATTCTTGTGTTTCCGCCTTTCATCCATCAATTCTAGTACCGTATATCCTGAGTGATCCACGGGTTTCTACCTATTCATTCTTTCCTACCAATGTTTTCTTCTGCGGATTTTGTTATTTCATTCTTCAAAAGTGCCCATTCGTCTGCAATTGAAGTTTGTTTAGGGTTTTTCATTAGTCCTTCTTTTATACTCTTCTTGAATCTTTCATTTACATCCTTTATATTCAGTCTGTCTATTGCCCACCTTTTTGGCTTTTGACTTTTCTTCAGTTTCTTCAACTTTAATCTGCATTTCATTACAACCAGATTGTGGTCAGAGTTTATGTCAGCACCAGGATATGTTTACAATCCAAAATCTGGTTTCGAAACCTCGGCTTGACCATAATGAAGTCGATTTGGTAACGCCCTGTATCTCCTGGTCTCATCCATGTGTATATTCTTCTATTGTGGTTATTGAATAAGGTGTTAGCTATGACCAACTCATGCTCGGTGCAGAATTCCATCAGCCTGCTTCCTCGATCATTCCTTTCACCTAATCCGAAATCTCCTACTATCTTCTCTTCTCTCCCTTTTCCTACCACAGCATTCCAATCTCCCAATACTATAACATTTTCATCACCCTTGATATACCTCAGAATTTCGTCTATTTCTTCGTAGACCTTTTCAACATCCTCATCATCAGCTTGACTGGTAGGCATATAGACTTGTACCACTGTGGTGCACGTACGTTTAGTATTGATTTTTGCTACAATAATCCGTTCACTATATTGCTCATAATATTCCACCCGCTGTCCAAGTTTCCTACTCAATACGAGACCAACCCCTGCTTGGCCATTGTTTGATTTAGTGCTAATGACCCTATAGTCTCCTGACCAAAAGTCCTGTTCTTCCTGCCAGCGCATTTCACTAATCCCAACCAAATCCAACCTTAACCTATCCATTTCCCTTTCTAAGTTTTCTAACCTTCCACTTCCTAGCAGACTTCTAACATTCTACGCTCCGATCCGTAGAATGTCGGATTTCCTCTTTGTCACTTTTGTGATGTTAACCCCCTCTCGAGTAGTCCCCACCCGGAGATCCGAACGGGGGACTAGTTTACCTCCGGATTGAAATTTTACAAGGGAGGAGGCCATCATCACATGAAATTATGCATAGAGGTGCATATCCTCGGGAATAGCATTACGGCTGTAGTTTCCCGTTGCTTTCAGCCGTGCAGCAGGACGCAGTGTAGCCATTATTTGGCTTATATTATCAATATCTTAACCGTCTATAAGACTAGTAAAGAATTGATTTATTCTGAAAGGCTGCTACTCCCTTTCAGAATAAGTAAAGAGCAATTCTACTAACAAAAATACTAACCTTCTACTAACAATTAAATACCAAAATTCTACTTTACGAAGAAAAAAACTTAAGTTTCACCAACAACAAATACTACCACTAAAACTGTCTGTCACCAGGCACACTCACATGCACCCTCACACATCACAGGGGAGTTACAAGATCATTCGAAAAATCACAACTTACTGACCTGCAAGACAGCTTTGTTAAAAATAACTCTCGAAACTTCTATCAGACTTTTAAGAGTCAATTAAAGGGGTATCAAGCGCCTAGCATATACTTTAAAGATGGAAATGGTAGACTTGGCCTAAGGAATGTTGAGAACTGTGAAATACTTGCGAAGCACTTTGATCAACTTTTAAACTGCCCTGAACCAGATCATAAGCTGGAATTCTCACAAGCAACAGAAAATCTGGAAGAAGATATACCACCCAATGCTGAAGAAATTAAAGAAGCAATTAACAATCTAAAAAATAATAAAGCTAGCGGAGAGGACTCTATAACAGCTGAACTTTTGAAATGGTCTCAATCAAAAATCATTGAAGAGCTGCAGTTAATCTTTGAAGATATTTGGAGAACAGAGAGGATTCCAGAGGAATGGAAAGTGGCTCTAATACACCCATTGCATAAAAAAGGGGACAAACAAAACGTTGATAACTATAGAGGCATCTCTCTTCTTCAAATTGCATACAAGGTATTTTCAAAAATATTGCTGAATAGAGTAGAAATATCACTTGACAAGCAACTGGGCGAGTATCAAGCTGGATTTCGAAAAGGTAGATCTTGTTCAGAACAAATATTTAACTTAAAATCCATAATTCGCCATAGGATACTGAATTCAAAGGACATAGTTGTGACTTTTGTAGATTTTAAAAAGGCCTTTGACTCGGTTGATAGAGAAACCATAGATAAAACAATTCGTGAATTTGGAGTGAAAACTAAATTGGCAAACCTAATACGTGAAACCCTTACTGACACGATTTCAAAAGTAAAATTTATGGGTGAGATATCAAAATCTATTAAGATAAATACAGGTGTATGGCAGGGTGATGGTTTATCACCCCTTCTGTTCAACTGTGTTTTAGAGAAAATTGTAAGAATTTGGAATTTAAAGCTAAAAGAGCATAACATTTCGCCAGTAACTTTGGGGAGAAGAAACAAAGGCATTGAAATAAGTTGCCTAGCATTTGCAGACGATTTTGCTATATTGTCAGAAAACCTAACAAGTGCAACAACACAAATCAATCTCTTGGAAGAAATAGCCAACAAAACAGGTTTGAGAATCTCCGTAGAAAATACTAAATTTATTACAAACACCAAGAACGCTTCAAAATATTTGGCAACAGATATTGGCCCAGTGGAAAAAGTAAAGAAATTCAAATATCTGGGAGAAATAATTCAAGAAAATGGTTTAGAAAAATCTTCGGTAGAAGAAAGAGTACACAAGATGGAAAGAGCATATAGTATCACTAAGAATTTTTATAACAAAAAGTGCTTATCTAAAAATCTTAAAATAAGGCACTACACTACAGTGGTGAAACCGGAATGCCTATACGCAAGTGAATGTCTGGTACTAAACTATAGATTAGATAAACTTGAAGTACTAGAAAGGAGAATCACGAGGAAAATTTTAGGCCCAGTGAAAACAGCAGAAGTATGGAAATTAAGATCTAATGATGAAATATACAGGAACATAGAAAATATAACAGAAACGATAAGAAAAAGGAGATTGCAATTTTTTGGACATATTTACGGAATGGATGATTCCAGATTAACAAAAAGGATATTCAAATACCTTTGGGAGAAAAGGGCAACAACTAGCTGGATTCAAGAAGTAAATAAAGATTTAGAAAGAAATAATATAAGTGAAGTAAGAAACGGTGAACAGAGAGATCTTTAGAAAAAGGGTATTAAGTATGAAAGTATTCCAAGGAAGATTGCCAAAGAAACCTGGTGCGAAGTGGTCCGAGGACAGAAAGAAGCAGCATAGTGAACGGATGAAGGAGTACTGGAGGGAACGGAAGAGAAAACAACAAAGTGTGAAGAATTGAAATTGGCACGTGGTCCCTAGCAGGCCTCATCGGAAAGAAGAAGAAGAAAATTTATAGCGTGTGAATAGCAGAGACCAGCGTGATATTTGGATCATATTTTGTTGTACCAACTCTTTATACGCGACTACGCGAGATCACAATGTAGGCCTAATAGTCATTTGGTGTGTCGGGTGCAAATACCTGCACGTTAAAATTACTAACCTGAAACTCTCTCAAGGATATCAACACGTACCGGTAGTTATTATTATTAAGTTACTAGATCGAGGTGAATTTCCCTCTTATTTCACATGAGATAATTTTACAAAGAGTGATAAAGACTGCACTACAATACCAGCAATTGATGGCAATTGACATTGAACATTTTCAGTCGGTCAACACTTTCGAGGGAGGCATGTACATCGGAGAGCACGGCCCGGGAAGGAGCGTCTGCCGGGTTGCTCGCAGAGGCCACGTGTCGCCACGCGAGGAGGTTGCCCCGCAATGCTGCTTTATTAATCAACTGTACAAACAAATACATTATGTAATATATCCTATACAACAAAGGCACTCTGCCCGAACACAGAGTGTAACGGGCTACAGAAGAATCAGTGTGAATCACTATACATTTAACATCATCACGGTTTTTACATAGATCAGTTATACCCCAATAGGCCATCATTATTGCGGCCGTCAGTTCAGCTTCGTTAATTGCGGCGGGGTACTGGAATGCTTGAGCCCATGCTTGATGGTCCGGGCAAAATATCCAACGATACTGTACGGGGTTGCGTCGGCGAACATCTCGATGGTCTCGCCGGTGGTCCGGACGTCCCTGGTGGCGGCAATGAATTCTCTGGTGAGAAGGTGGCGTGGCCAGAAGAACTCTTCAGACAGGACGTGTTGGGGCACGAACATGGGCCAGTTCATGACCCAACACGTCCAGCTGAGTTGTTTTTGGTTGTACAGGTGGAGGTCGCGCAAAGTCTCTTGCACCCTGCGTTGGGTGGTTTGATGCAACATTACACATGAGTTAGGGATATTGATCACTACCCCCAGGTATGTTATAACCTGCATGGGGGTGAGAATACACTTCTGTTCGTTGAGCGTAATGCCCAATATCACTTTCATATAGAGCACTATTTCTTCAACCGGAATATTTTCGGCATGTATTAGCTAGTCATCAAGGTACGGGATCATGGAAACCGTGAACTCGCGTTCGATCACTTCGCGAACACCCTCCGCCCAACTTTGCATGATGGACGGAGCTAAACTATGTCCCATGGGCAAACGTGTCCATATGTAGTGCTTATTGTCGTAGTAGACACCGTAAAAGAGTTGTGAGCGTTGGCTAAGAGGCAACTGGTAAAAGCCTGATTTCAAGTCCAATTTTATTGCCAGGTGGTGAGCAGGAATGGCCGTCAACGCCTGTGTAGCGCTTTGCAAGGAAAATTTCGGAGATGTTATATATGGAGTCCACTCACTTAGGTCATAGATTACCCTCGCCTGGCCATTAGCTTTCGGTACCAGGAAGAGGGGAAAACTATAGAACCCCTTAAAGGGATAGAGGATCCCTGTTTGGCATAAGTCATTCACAATTCAGTCATTAGAGGCGACACACGTGTTTTGCGGAATACCGCCGGAACCCCAGTAGGACGGGGCAGGTGTATCCCAGAGTCTAAGATACGAGTTATGTATTGAGCATTGTCAGACTCACCATACGGCACAGGGTTGGCCAGCGGCACTGCCACGGAAACGTACGACGTCGGCGGAGTCGGCTTCCGGGACGGTGGTGTCACAGTCCATTGTAGGTGGTCCGGAGGATCGGCGATGGCGGTGCGGCGAACTGGTGGGCGTCTCGGGTACTCTGGATCGTAGATTCATTCTTCCTCGTCGTCGTCCTCAGGCGGGAACTGGTAGACTGGTTCAACTTGGTCGGGTGGCTGTTCCCTGGCAGGTGTGCCTGCTGTCGGTCGCGCTGCGGGCACGACAGGCTTCCCGGCCTCCTCGGCTTCCGTCCCCATGACGTCCCAAGGCGCAGTTCGCCACCGAAACCAATGGATTGTGTTGATTTCCCTTGGTACTAAGTTGTCTGGCATGGACACATCGTCCGGCGTTGGCTCAGGTTCATCCGGATTATATTGTTGCCAGAAGTCACGCAGCGCGTGCTGAAGATGTCGAACAGGCGGGTACCGGGTGAGCTGCTGGTGTGGCGTGGTGGACCGCTCCGACACCTTGTGCAGACCTTGGCCCTCCGGCGCCAAGGTCCCCCGCCTGCGTCGATGTGTCGGTCGACACATACTGAAGATAAAGAATAAACGTAACACTGAGAGATAGCTGCTGTGGTGTCTACGTGGCCTGAGCACGGGCGCAGCCGCCTGGCGAGGAGGGGTCGGGCTGAGGGCCCAATGCTTTATTAAATAATTAATATGCAGCCACACAAAAGAAATACAAATTCTGGGTGGATCTGAGTCCAACCCGTAAAGTTCCTTAAACTAAAGTTCAAAGTCACTATCACACTTTACCCTTAACAACATGGTTCCTGTAGGTCGTCTTCTTCCTCCTCGTCCACGGTGTCGTCCGGTGGTTCGGCGTCGTGTTGGCGCTCTTCTAAAAAAGTTAGCCGTTAGCGGATGTCTTGCATAAGTTCTAGTAGTTCTGGATTGACTGGTGGAGCTGCCATTGCTGATGTCACGGATAGCGTCCCTGATGACTGGGAGGCGTCCTGGTCGTCTGGAAGGTTCACCGGAGGTCGCTTAGCGGGCGACGGTGTCCTGGTACGTGCTGGTGTCTGCGTTTTGCCTTTGGAAGTGTTCTTAGGTGTGGAAGTGCCTGCTTTGGTTTCACGGAAGTGATGAGATACACTTGGTTGAGTATTAGCTGGTCGTCGAGTCGCGCCTTTGTCCCCGGATGTAACAGGAGTCTTCTTCGTTGGGACTTTAGGAGGCATGCTCCGACGCACTCCGGTGGGCCACTGCGTGTGGCTTGAGGATGGACACTTAACAGGCTGCTGCTGACTGCTCCTCCACCAAAACGATTGCTCCCCAGCAGCCCGACCCCGCTCCTTATATACACAAGGCCAGACAGGCGTATACAAAGGAGGCGAAGCCGGGAGCACGGGCGCAGCCGCCTGGCGAGGAGCGGTCGGGCTGAGGGTCCAATGCTTTATTAAATAATTAATATGCAGCCATACAAAAGAAATACAATTCCTGGGTGGATCTGAGTCCAACCCGTAAAGTTCCTTAAACTAAAGTTCAAAGTCACTATCACACTTAACCCTTAACAACATGTCCTTAGGAAAATTTATACACACACACTACATACACATATAAATCACTTAGTCCCCTGGATGACCAGTCACTTCATTCTTCTTCCTCAGGGTACAGTCCACAGAACTCCGCTGCCGAATGGGAACCGTGTATAGCCAGGGCTGTTTCATATTCCAACAAGGAGCGCCATGACCTGGTCCGAGGGAGAGTGAAGGTCGGGAGACTGTTGGCTGGATCTTCTTGGCTTCCAGTCGCTACGGCCCGCCGGGAGGGCCGCACGGCTGGAACTACTTGGCTGCTACCCCTCGTCCGCCCCCGCGTGGTCCGCGTCCTCGGCCGATTCCCCTTGGGAACCCTCCGCGGGTGACCGCGGGCTGACGAACTGGCTGTTGGTATTGGAAGTTGGGCGGGAGCTCGAGAATCTCGTCGTCCCCGGCGCTGTCCATCTGGATGGCGAAGGACCATCCTTTGGTGAGAGCTGCGTATAGCAAGTTCGCCCGGTTGAAGGCGTACTTGCGCTGACATCTGTCGAGGTGACGCCAATTGGACAATAGGAAGAGAATGGTTTGCGCGTCGTGGTGATCCCTGCCCGTAGGAACGTAGAGGAGTTGCTGTTTGAGCGCAGTAGCTAGATTCCATACTCGTTGTTCTGCAGGTGTTGGAAGTCCTTTTGGGTATTCGATAGGTGCCAGAGTCCGCCATGGTAGAACTTGGCGTCTCGGTGGTTCCTGTAGGTCGTCTTCTTCCTCCTCGTCCACGGTGTCGTCTGGTGGTTCGGCGTCGTGAGTAGGGGGATGGTGGGTGTTCCAAATAGTGTCATGGCCGCCGCGTTAGTCCAAGCCAATATATCGCGAACCCATGGTCGGATGTTGACATATGAGGTGTCGTTGAACTCGAGCTGACGTCCTCTTTCCTATTGACCATGTATTATATTTTTCAAAAATTCTTTGTTTTTTTTTGTTTTCGAAAATAGGCGATAGTTTGAAAACCAAACAGGATAGAACGTTGTGCCATGGCTCAAACGAATGGTCTTTATGACCTTTATTTTCTATAATAAAACTTTTTTATTTTTTATGTTTTTTTGAAAAAACTCGAATTTTGAAAATTCTATATTTTGGAAACTAGGAACTCTACAAAAAAAATTGTTTGACGTAAATCAATGGTCCCTACCCCCTCTACCCCCAAAATAAATTTCAAGTCTCTAGGATGAAAACCTGTTAGTAGGTAGTAGTGGGATGGGGACAGAGCTGCTCCACTTAGCAAGTGGTGAGCCCCTGCGACCTTGGAATGGAAGGAGCCATGCTAGGAGGGCGTGCTTGGATTCGTTTTTTTCGTCTCGTCGTGCTCTTTACGGGAATGTCGGTGTCGAAAATGTGAAAATCTGGAAACACAGTCTTTTTGGGGTAAAAACGTGATTTTAGACTTTTTGCTATATCTCACGAACCAATAACGCTAGAGGCGTGTTCGACAGGTCCAAGGACTCGGGGTAACGTCCTCTCTGCTATGGACTACTCGTTATAATTTTTAATAAAATTGGAAACTCGGTTTTGGGGTAAACACGTGTTTTTTGTGATTTTGTCGATATCTCACGAAGCAATAACGCTAGAGGCATGTACGATGGGTCCAAGGATTCGGACAGACGTCCTCTTTGCTATGAACTACTCGTTGTAATTTTAAAAAAATTGGGAAACGCGATTTTGGGGGTAAACATGTGTTTTTTGTGATTTTTGCCGATATCTCACGAACCAATAACGCTAGAGACATGTACGAGGTGTCCTAGGACTCGGGCTAACACTCTCTTTCAAATGTGGTAGATATTTTTTTTTCAAAAAATAATTCACATGGGTCTAACGCCATACATGTTGAAAAAACGTTTTCTTTTTCTTTGCCTGTTTATAATGTCCATGAAGCGTGGCGGTTGAGAGAGAGACGATACGGCTGGGTGTGTGTGTGTGTGTTTCAACGAACCTGTCGCTGACCACGGTGGCTGTGTTCAATAGATCAATCGCTATTTCGACGGGTCGGTGTATGACAGAGCGAGGGTACGTTTTTCACACCTTTTACCTTTAACGTGTAAACGGTGATGAGAACTTGGTTCTATGTTGGTCGAAGCGAGTACAGAAAACAAACTTACAGGAGGTGAAGGTCATTTGAGCTTATTGGAAGGCTCCGGTCTGACTTGACAACAGGTGCAATGGAAAAAATGACCAAGACGCTTGAAGGTGAAATAATCTGACCATCGTGGTGGCAGGGGAGTGTGAAAGGCATGCACACACATTTGTGAAACCACATGTAGGCTAAACCAGTGACATCCTGTTTTGCTTCGTACGTGACAAAATGCAAGTTCATGTGAAATTTGATCTACCGCAGGTGTTCGCTTGGGACGTTATCTGTCCACATGCGCGATAACTGTTAACAAGTTACATCCTGTCTTGCTTCGTACGTGACAAAATGCAAGTTGACGTGAAATTTGATCTGTCACAGGTGTTCAGGTTGGACGTTAGCTGTCCACGTGCCTGATAACAGAATGTTCAAAGCGTGGGAATCGCTGAATCAGTAAAAAGTATGATGCAACTTGTCGGAATGATGTCACAACCAATAGATAGGCAAGAGCTGCAAACAGCAGTGGTGGGAGGTGAAGGGAGGGAGAGGGGAGGGGTAATGTATGAGAGAACACAGGAGGAAAGGGAAAGACAAACATGTATGAACATGCATGAAGCGCGGAGCGCTGTACACATAGAGCTATAGGTGGTGTACAACATGTGTGAATAAATAAAAAGTACACAGGTTCACACAACATGTAATTTATTGATCCAAGAATTAAACGTAGAGTTAAACCCTAACCATTTGACGTAGAGTTTATTTCCTTTTTGTTTCAACACTTTTTCCACAAGATAATGCTGAGGAAATGCTGTTTTCTGAAGTTCATGGAGATAAAATCTACTTTTTATGGGTTGATGATTGAGGTCCTCGAGTAAATAGGTGACTGGACTGTCCAAGTTGACTCGACGAATTCGAAATAGTTCAGTCCCCCACTGAGGCGTGTAGCCCTTATTGAAGGCAGACTTAAATTTGCTCACACGAACAAAATCCCCAATGTTCAGTCGGTGACGTTTAGGATCGGCTGCTTTTATGGGGTTAAACAGTTTATCCAATCGCTGAATATTTTTAGTCACGAGGCGTGGCTTGGTCCCAATCGTTCTATGTTTGGTGTCATTGTAACGTGACACTAGCTCAGGTAACATGTCCAACCAGCGATAACTGCCCTGAGCGGTAAACGCTTTCCACATATGGGTTTTCAATGTTCGGTTGAACCGCTCGACCACACTGGCTTTGAGATTGCTGTACGTGGTGTAATGGTGAATATCCTTAGATTTGAGAAAACTGGAGAAATCCTTGTTGAAAAATTCTTTCCCCTGGTCAGTTTGTAGCAGCTGAGGTTGACGTTGGGAGTGTTGAATAATATGTTGAAAGGCCTTGGTAACTAGTGGACCAGACTTGCGACGCACAGGTTCAACAAAGGCCATTTTGGAATAGACATCAATGACGGTCAACATATAGCGTACACCGTCGTTAACGCCAGCATAGGGTATCATTTCAACCAAGTCAGCCTGCCAAAGTTCATCCACACCTCGTGAAATCACCTTGAGTCGTGGATAATGACGCCTAGCTGGGCGATGCAACTCGTGAGCAATACCCATTTTAATGGGTGAGGGCTTAAACAATAATTTTGGCATTTCGAAGTTCTTGTTCAATTTCTTGAATTTCCCAATCGTGACCGGTGTGGCCAGCTTGACGTGAGGCATGCAACAACTGTAGCCGCTGGACGAGCTTATTGGGATTGTGCCAGTAGGTAACATCCACAAGAGGTTTTAATGGTTTAAATGTCACTCCCGAAGCGGACACTTTACGACGAGTACTTTGACTGGTGGGAAACATTTTTGCAATGATGGTTTTATATTTTTGAGATATATTGGCATTCACTTGTTGCGTGGGATCATACTGTCTCTTATGGGCATGGGTATCCAATAAAATGGCTTTATATTTGTCAAGATCCTCTGACGTATAATCATGGGAAGAGGGGGTCCGAGAAAAGAGCAGCTTTAACAGTCCTGGCGTTAATTTATAGTTGATGTTTTTAATGACAGCTTTCGTACGAGCAAATTTAATGGATGAATCGCCAATTTTAAAACTATCATCCTCATAGCGAACACCATACGTGGTATCTGTGTTTCCAATAAATAGATCGGTGAAATAGGGTTCCAATGTTGATCCATAATATTTTATTAAAATGGTTTTCAGTTGAGCTTTATGTTGAGGGGTGGCCAAGAGTTGTGAAAACGGAGACGCTTTGGAAGGGCAAGGTGTTTCGACCATGGCCAAGGATTTCTTTTTTCTCAAAAACTCTGCAAGGGGTGCGGCCTTTTTTTGAGGCGTAAACACTTGTTCCTCCTCATCCTCAACTTCACTAACACTAGTCAAATCTTCCACTTCCTCTTCCTCAGGGTCCTCGTGCAGCGTCTGCGTGGCTTGTGAAATGGTGGGTAGCGTTTCAGATGGCTTGAAAGAGGGTTTCAACATGGCTTTTAGTGGAGGTGCTAAATGTTGCTGAATAAACAAAGCATGATTTGCACGTGATTGTTTCAATTGACGAAACTTTTGGCGAATAGTATTTTTTGCTCTAATAATATGCTTTTACAATTGACTCTCTGCTAACGCCATGGTGTCTTGGCAAATGACTTGCCGGGGAATGAGACAAGGCCTTAAATAGCAATAAAATGATCAAACCCTAAGCGATACCGTCCTTGGTTGAGTTCACTTTGTTTGTCAATCACTAAACAGGCATGACGTTGAGTGTTCCAGCACTTGGCACACAATTCTGTAAACATTTGAAAGGTCATATCCGGATTCACATGTTCATTATAAATGTGACGACTGTTCCTCTCGTCCTGACGAAATAAAACAATGACATTGGCATTGTCACGAATCAACTGTTTGGACATTTTTGAATACGTTTGTCCAAGATAGAAGCAATCGATATGTTTGTGACGACCCATGCTGAAATAGCTTTGAATGATGCCTTGACGTTCAGTGGATACATCATCGAAAATCATGAGTGAATCAGGCTTTACCTCATCCGGTGAAATCACATTTTCTTGCATGGAAAATGTAAAATAACCCATATTCTCTTTTTGTAATCCAGACATGACTTGATCCAGAAACACGTAGAGGGGTTGGTAGAGAGATTTTGCAAAAATATAAATATTTTGAAAACGCAGACCATTGGGCGCTGTAATGAGCGTTAGCAAAAGATTAGTCTTTCCACAGCCGGAAGGCCCCACAATGATGCAGCGAATGGAAGATGGAAACAGTGAACCATGGCGTTGTTCACGTGATGTGGGACAGAGATGGGAAACCATGTCCCCCACGGGGAATGACTCTTGCTGCTTAATAATCTTCATGTCAACTAAGGCTTAGACAGGCTAGCAGGCTGTCTATATACAGGACACTGAACCTTGTCATAGAAACAGTAGACTGGTACTACAGGTTGACGATGGATGTCTTTGGACGTGCGTTGATGGCCAAAGCTAGGCCTGTCCTCATACATGATCCTAAACAGGAAACAGATCCAGCTAATAAACACTATGTGGATAGGTCAGTAGTGCCACGCACAAAACAGGGAGATCATGACTTTAAGGGAAAGCGGTTAACCCATGTAAAACATCCTCAAGTGTCTACAGACGTTACTACGAAAAAGTATGTGGATAACAAAGTGTATGAGTTTTATGACAAAGTGCCCCAGCTTATGGTGAATGGCTATAGCGCTAATCACCATCGGATTATTCACGTGGAAGACCCACAAGACGAAGACGATGTCTGTACCAAGCGTTACGTGACCCATGAAATGAAAAGGCTTTATAAATTTATCCCATGTGTATTTTTAGTGTATCTGACAAATGATAAACCTGTGAATGACAGAAACCATTTACCGCTAGTCCATGATCAGCACTCGACCTATGTGCTTGCTTCGGGTTTAAGCCACTATCGATTACACTATGATGGAACCATTCACATCAAATATGCCATACCTGATGAGAACCATTTACAAATAAAGATAAATGGTCATAGGATGTTGATCCATAACCATGAAATGGTCAATGCAGGGGACGAATTATCCTTTCACCTCATGTTGACATGGGATGAAAAGCAAGCGGGAAAAACCATAAACGACTTCCCACTTTATGTGGAATTGGAATATACAGCCATGATATAACCATCTGACGTTAGTTGTGATTTAAACTTTCTTGTGAAAGGTTGTTGGTCATTATCATCATGGTGAAACAAAGGTATGCAGTGAGAAAGACTAAAAAAAGGACATTGTCCTTGGCAAAGCCTGGGTTTTCAACATTCGAGGACAAGCCCTTGCGAAAGAAAAAAAGAAAAAATAATGTATTGACCATAAGGAAAGCCCTTCGAGCAGCACAGAGACAGGTTATTCCAAAACGTCGGCGACAGGTTTCAAACCAAGGGCGAGTGATTCCCGTCCCCAAACGAGCGGGATTTTTACCTGCATTATTTGCTGGTTTGGCTGCTCTGGGCTCACTTTTGGGCGGTGCCAGTGCAGTGGCGAAAACCATTAAAGCCGCGCAGCAGGGCAAGCAACAACTCAAAGAAAGTCAGCGACACAATGAAACGATGGAAGCGATTGCCATGGGGGCTAGAAATGCCAATTTAAAGCCAGCCTTTTATCAACAAGGATTTGGGATTTCACCATTTCGAAATATTAAAAAAAAAAAATTTAACCTCTGCCATAGCGAGACATGCCCTGACGCATGAACAAGTGGAAAGCTATGCTAAACAACTAAAGCTTTCTCATTTTCGAGGTGTGTTTATGCGAAACCAATTACCCCCACGACCCTGGAAACAGGAATGTGCTGTTGTCAATTTGGATGATCACCGAGGACCAGGAACGCATTATGTAGCTTATGTCAAAGAGGGATCCACGGTATGGTACTTTGACAGTTTTGGGAATTTGCCCCCGCCCATGGAACTAGTGACCTATTTTGGAAACAGGATCAAGATATATTATAATGTGAAACGAGAGCAAACGTTTAACAGCCAACAGTGTGGACGTTTGTGTTTAATTTTTTTATATAAGACGCAGCATAAGCAAAAACGCCACCAGTATGTCGGCAGAAAGTAAAACGTTTACAGTGCATGGACGTGGACCTGAAGTCAGCCTAGACTTTTACCCGCCTATCGAATTGAGTGAAAAACCCTATGGTTTAGGACTTGTTTCTCTTGAAACGTACAATCGAATATACAACATACGTGAAAATGTGAACAACAAGTTTTACTATGATGATTCTGTGCTCACCTTGAACTCTGGTGGATACACGATCGATGATATTTATGAACACATTTATGTGGTGTTGATCAATCAATATGGTTTAAAGTCATTTCTCGACGGAACGCACAAGTTTGAACTTGTAGGCAATACCAACACTCATCGCTGCAGTATTTTCTCTTCATTCAACATTGACTTTAAAACACACCCCGATTCCATTGGTCCATTACTAGGATTTAAACCACGTGTGTTGGAGCCCAACAAAAAACATGAATCAGACCATGAAGTGAAATTCATTGAGGACCATCATGTGTCGGTGACGTGTAATATTATTAGCCAAGTGTACACCAATCAAGAACCATCGCATTCACTTTATGACTTTATTGTGACATCGCCCAATGGCTATATTATTCGTGAAAACCCTCCAGTGGTGCTTTTTCATGCTGTGGCTGTTGATAGTATTAGTAATATAACATTAAGACTGATCAATAGAGATCAACAACTCATTGATCTAGATTCTACCACACCAGTGACTTACAAGTTGGTGCTAAAGCCACTATGAAGTTTGTGTATAAAGCAACAACACCGTCTAGGAATGGTGTTAGTTGTTTGCCACGTGAATACACGTTAACATCTCAGAACAAGCAGATTTTACAGCATTTGGGTTACCACGTCAACCCTCATGATGAATTCTATCCTAGAGATAGCGAACCGCATCGAGGAGCAACCAGGAGTGGTAAGAATTGATCTCCATTCCTATCAAGCTCAAACACCTGGACTCAATAACAATGATGAAATTCAATTTGTTATCAACAACCAAGATATTTACACCCTACCGCATGAAAGTGTCATTCAGATTGAAGGTCGGCTCACCAAAGCCGATGGCTCTACACCTACCACATCCAAGTTGGCCAACCATGGTTTAGCCTTTCTGTTTTCTGAAGTACGTTATGTCATTAACGATATCGTGGTGGATAGCACTCGAAATGTGGGCATTTCCAGTGTCATGAAACTATACCCCTCTTATAGTGAGGAAGAAGGTAAAACACTTTGCATGGCAGGTTGGTGTCCTGACTCGACCAATGACTGGATGGTACACACCGATGGAACCTTTACTGGATATTTACCTCTTAAACTGATTCTAGGCTTTGCTGAAGATCACCAACGCATTGTGGTCAACGCAAGGCAAGTGCTTTATCTGGTGAGAGACAGGAGTGATAATAATGCACTCAAGGGAGCCGACAATGCCCCCATCGATTCAAAAGTTCAACTACAACGCTTGCTATGGAAAGTGCCTCATGTGACCCTTAACGATAGCAAAAAACTGGACATACTCAAAATGGTAA
Source organism: Meconema thalassinum (assembly GCA_946902985.2). Classification (NCBI taxonomy): domain Eukaryota; kingdom Metazoa; phylum Arthropoda; class Insecta; order Orthoptera; family Tettigoniidae; genus Meconema; species Meconema thalassinum. Next base: position 171,506,066 of record OX336391.1, read on the forward strand.
AGAGAGATATGCCTCTACCCATGGAATTTAGAAGCTGGGCACTCCATGAGTATCCGCTATTGCCCACCACCAACACACACAGTTGGTCTGTAAAAACAGCTCGCTATACAGAGAGACCTCTCTACCTGATTGTGGGTTTTCAAACGAATCGCAAGTATCAACAAACCAAAGATGCCACGCAATTTGATCACCTGCAATTGAGAAATGCACGTCTTTTCCTCAACGGAGCTGTGTTTCCCTATGAAGGACTGGATTTGGATTTTTCAAAAAATAAGTTTGGCCCCCTGTACGACTTGTTTTCTAAATTTCGATGGTCGTATTATCAAAAAGAGAACGGCCCCATGCTACTACCCCAAGCGTTTAAGGCAAGAGCACCACTGATTGTTTTTGACTGTTCTTACCTGGAAGAGTCTGTCAAGCCATCCAATATCGACATTCGACTAGATTTTGAAACGCATGACAATGTACCAGCCAATACGACGGCCTACTGTCTGATTATTCATCACAAACAAGTCAACTATTATCCACTGTCCAACCAAGTGACGAGTGTATAAATAACAGGTCATCCCACGTCAAGCCGCTCAGTCATGTCTTGCTTTAAAGCCTCAAGAGACGTTACATCCATGAATTTAAACTCTGAGGAACAACGTTTCAAGACTTTTGCCACATGGCCAGTGCCTTTCATAAACCCTCAAGACTTGGCGGCTGCTGGATTCTACTATTTAAAAACGAGAGATGAAGTGAAATGTGCCTTTTGTCCCATCATCATAGACCAATGGCAGGAGGGCGATGAACCCATGCAGGAACATCAGCGCTGGTCACCCACCTGCCCCTACCTGTGCAGAATGAAAGTGGGAAATATACCCTGTCATTCAAGCTATCCCTCGCTTGTGTCTCTGGGTGATGAAAAAAAAAACAAGTTACGATACATGTGGGCCGTATGGTATCCATGGTGCTTCGGTGAGCAGATCACCATCAAAAACGCCTAGTTTAGAGACATTGGGACATCATCGGTGTTATGGACGTTACAAACACAAGAGACTATATTGTTGTATCAGTTGCTATCGTCCTTATCCTAAAATGAGAAAAGCCTGTAAGACGTGTTATGATAATAAAATGATGATGTAATTCTTAAATTCTTATTTTTGCATGTCCCCCTGTCCTACCCTAACCTCAATTTTGAAACTAGCATGGCAGGTAAGTCTATGTCATGATCACACCTGATCGTCCGTCAGTCGTCAGTTGAACTTGGTCCAGGCAAGCGTCAACATGTTGCGCACACTCATTGTGGATTGCCAAGGGTTTAAAATTGGTGACAACAAATTTATATTTAAACAAGTGGCCATGATCGATTGTACCACGTTTTGGATATCGCAAGCTACGCATTTGCTATTTAAACCACCCCATGCTTTTGATTTGTTGTGTGAAAAAGACCGTAAACAAACCCAGTGGATTGAAAATCATAGGCAACTAGACTGGAATCAGGGAACCATTTCCTATAAATATTTGGATGTGGTTATGAAAGCACACTTGTCCTCGGCCAATGTGGTATTTGTGAAAGGTAATGAAAAACGTCAATGGTTGCAACCATTTTTGGCGTCTTACTGTCAATGTATCGACCTCATGGAGTTGGGCTGCCCCTCCCTGCAAACGCTCATGGATACTTGTTCCTGTGGCAACATTACCCATACAGCCCTATCGCATGCGTGGCATCTCTTTCATTGGTTAACCACCCATGCCTGCTGGGAGTTGTTGAACAAAATTATAACTCAAGATTTACCTGTGAATGACGCCAGTGAGATTTCTACAAGCGACGTGTAAACATCTACAGCACGTGATACCATGGAGAAAGGCAATGCTACGGACAAAGCCATCGGCAAGTTCTTTGTGTGCAAAAAGAAACTAGACAGTTTTACCAAAGAGGAACTCTTGGCGCTGCCCAAGTCGTTCATTTATTATGTGGCCGCCAACGCGGTCAAAGAAATCTGGCAACATGTACCAAAATCATGGACTCAAGACCCTGTGTTGAGTGAATTGCAACCCTGTACGGATTACGATCACCATAAGCAAGTGGCCTTGGCAAAAATACCGTCTATGCGTCAGTGTGCGACTTGCCAGCTAGTGAAACTGTATCACGGTCATAAAAGTTCGTGTAAAGACTTTGTTGAATCATTCCACGGGTGTCATGGCGAGAAAAAGCAACAACAACAACAACAAACACAAACATCGTCCACAGAGGAGGAGGAAGACCAAACCTTTTTACCATCGATGGAAAAGGATATGCCAGACCTGTACTGGCAATGGCGTCATTGACAAAGTGATTCAATACTTACCTTTCGAAATCCATCTTCCAGGTTATCGTTTTTGTGGCCCTGGAACTCGTCTCGAAAAACGTTTACAACGTGGTGATGTACCCATTAATCTTTTGGATCAAGCATGCAAGGAACATGACCTTTCTTATCGCCATAGTCATCCTGGTTTAAGACATGTGGCAGATAAATTGTTATTGAAGAAAGCTAAACAACGTTTCACATCCAATGATGCCTCAGTGGGTGAAAGAATGGCAGCCCTGATTGTCATGAGTGCTATGAAAGGAAAGTTGATGATGCATGGACATAAACATTGAGGAGTGAGGAATTGGGATTTGTTTGTATTCTATTTTTCTTTTGTCAATTCACTATGACTATGAAATAAAAACAAAAGTTTTCCAGAGCACGATGTTTTGTTATTTTTAATTTTAAGAAATCGTGATGTTGATGGCTGATTTTTTCATTTTACACATTTCACACATGATGAATTCCACACACTGTCATTTATCATTTTGCAATTTACAGTTTTTGAAAACGTTCGTTTCAAGTTTAACGTTTTTGATGATATGGATTTTTCCATTTTGCTGATGACACATTTTAAACAATGTCCGTTTGAAGTTTTTGAATTTTCAAATTTCACACATGGCCATTTCCAGTTTTTAAAAATGTCCGTTTTAAGTTTTGCTGTTTTGGTGATATGGAAACATGGAATTTCCATTTTGCTGTTTTCATATTTTTTCCATTTGGTGTATGTCGAAAGTTGAGATTTGACAATGATGTTGATGCGAGTGCTTGACCTTGATAATACTGCAATGTGTTGATGTGTGTTTGGAGAAACGTCGAGGTCTACGACTACTGCAGGTAAGACTGTTTTTACAAAAATAATGTCTTTTGACTGCCACATTTCAATGAAAAAACGAAACTATTTAAAACAAAATGAATATATAAGTGACCATTTACCCCCTCCCCACCCACCCACCCTACCTCACCGTGTTTGCTCTGGTCAACCATATACATCAGCTTTCTCTCTCTCCACTCATACATTCACACCTGTCTTTGGGAACAAACACAACCACTTCATTTATTCCCAAAAGCACATTCTCGACATGCTCACTCATCCCAAAAGAACTTTTTAGTTTATCATTTACATTACGAAAAATAATTAAATACTAGTTATTAAAGTTACTAAAAATCTTACTTATTTCATATTTACAAAAAAACTCAACTTTGTACAGCGTTAAAAGAATCAGACTATTTACCAATCAAAAAATTAAAAAAAAATAAGGTTGCATAGAACTTTTTAAAGAGCAAAAGGTCCAAGTGAATTGTCACTATTTACAAAATCTACTATTTACAATGACAGAAACCAATATTTACAAAATTCTAAATCTACAAGTTACAAAAAGCCATGTCCCATAAACGATTAAACAGTGAAATCACACCTCCTCCTCGTTGCGATCATAACCCCAGGGCAGGGTAGTGAGCAGGTCATCAGCCCACACACGCTTGTTATCCATGGAGGCGAGGGTGCGTTTTCTCTGTTCCACAAGATACAAATGATGGTTGCTGGATTGTATCCTGCACTGTGTATGAGACATAGCTTTGCCAGTGCGTAAAACCGCTAAGTAATCGTCTACACGTAGCGATTTTACCACTGCTCTACCTACACCTTTTGCTCTTTTGGCTTCCTTAGAGTCGAGTGTGCGATAAGCATACATTTTCGAAGCCAAACCTACGAATTCCGTCATAATGGAATCACCGCATTCATCTTTTAAAACGCCCATTTCCTTCTTGTTCTTTATGGGCAGCTGAAACACGTTGTCAGCACTATAGCAAGAAGTGTCGAACCAGTCACTATGTTGCCTCATGACGTCATGGGGGTTGCATTGGCGAATGTGGTAAATGAATGAGTCCGTGTCCATATACAAAAGAGAGACGTCCTCAAAATGGCGTTTGGCAAACTCATAGTGGAATCGATACATGACCGATTTAGAAAAGTCTAAAATGACTTGACCCAAGTAAATGGGCTTATCCATGGTCACGCTGGTCTTACTCATTTCAATAGTAGCCAAATCCTCATCGATAATTTTGATCGATTTGAAATTTGGCTTGGCAATGTACCGCCGGGCACCCCACTGCCCCTCCCAGACATTCACCAATTTAATGTCACGGTATTTGCGGACATTCTCCATGGATTTGCCATAGATGCAGTTGTTCATTAATTTAAAAAAATTAATTTCAAACTGCTGTGTTGCCATTTGTCGGTGCTCTGTGTTGAGTCGCATGTATGGCTCAAGCCATGCTTTTTGAGCAAAAGAAATACCCCTGTGGATTTTCTTCAACACCAAGCCTTGGGCGAGGCATTGCACCAACATTTGGATATGTAGCACATACCGATTTTTGTTGTAAAGTGTGCCCATGAGTTTTTCAATTTTCACTTTACTGTCAGGGGGAACCATTTGCTCAAGACAGAATGGGAAATCGGCATGTTCATCATACAAGGATGAGGGATATTCAATATCCACTTCTAGCACATATCCACGGCCTGTTTCTTGGCTAGCCTTGATCACATCAAATTCTGACACTTGTTTGTCTGTCAGCCAAGCAAACTTCCCATAGGGCAAAGGCTGACTCATGGCGTAACCGTACAAATTATTCACGTCATAGTACATTAAGTACGATTCTGGTTTGTCTGGTGAATAATCAGGCATGTAGACATTGTTCGCTTTGGCATGGCGCTGGTTAAGTGACACAAATCCGCCACGAATGCCCTTTTCAAAAAATAGAACCATGTCTACATCAGTGAGTAAATCCAATTCCACTTGAGTGTATTTTAAAGCGGCATCGAACGAGAGTCCAGGACTCGTATAATAGTGAGCCGGGTCAAGACCGTAAATGTGTTGACACAACTCACGGAATTTTTCAAACACATCTGTGAGCAGCAATACATCCAGTTTTAGGTAATGTAAAGCATATTCACTTAGCGTGTTCATGCCAAACACTCGCCAAACTTGACATGCATGTGCATAGTCTTCATCGGAAACGGTACTGCGTGTTAGTTTCGAGTAAAATTTCTCTTGTGGTGGGAGTTTTCTTTGCTTTAACACGTCCCAGCTGTTGCAGAAATCATACGGGAATATACCTTTCCGAATGCACAATTGAAATTGCTTAGGATCATTAAAATGCATTCTAGTATTTTTTAATTCCTCCTCATTCAAGCCATTCACAAGGCTGTCTAGCGAGGACGTCATAAACTTAAAGGAATCCAAAAATCGAATGCTAAAGTTGCTCAACCTCCATGTCAGGGCTGTAAAATGCTCATGGTTTTGGGGGTATAAAGGTAAACGAGCCCTTGTTGACATGGCCCAATTCACGAATCAAAAACTGAATGTCATAATTTGCCAGATTATGGAAAAAGACACTGATGAAACGAGGAGCTGGAAAGTTCAAGTTGCATTTACTATGCGCAGCTCCACGAAACTCCCCCGTAAAGTGCGAGTGATCACGAACGGTGTCTTCAGCACTGATCAGTGGCTTTTCGCAAATATGGCATGTCATGGCATGCTCATACCACTGCTGCTGTTCTTGAGATAGGCTCATGGGTACTGGGGGGTCCAGTATTTCCTGTACATGGTCGGCCAACTTGATAAGTTCATCCAAGAACCATTTGGCACAATCTGGCCCCTCACGGTATTTGTACACGGATTGTGTGGGGTCATAGGCACACACCACATTAAATCCTATGGCAAAGGGTTCATGTTTTTGAATGGGTGTGGTTGAGCTGATGGAGGGATCTGGTTCACATCCCGCCATGGGTGTAGTGAGAGCTTCGAAATCTGCATATACCACATAGGGGACAGTGTCACGCTTATGAATGTCCTTAAACTTTAACAAAGCCTTGTCCCCTTGTGGAAATATCAGTCTCACTGCTTCCTGAGAAACACAATCTACCCTATGACGTTCCAAAAGCGTAGGAGTGGTAAAATATTGCAGACAACGGTCACAAATATGTTTCTTAGGTTTATGTTTAGACATTTGACTGCTTAGCAATCTACTTAAGCTTTTAATCAGGCAATAGTGATTCACCTCTCCTACAGATAAATATAAAAGATGAATGTGATGTCGTTTCGGTTCTTTTGTGGCATAAAGAGGACCCACAATCACATTACCATTAAGGCCATAGACCATGAACTAAAAGTCCTGGTTATCTTGTTCAAACCTATGGATCTCGGTTAAGTCCATAGGGAACGATACTCGAGTTAAATTTAAAGTTTGTTTTAATTCATTAAACTTGGCCTTGTACTTTCCCGGCCAACAACCATTATGTTGCACCGGCTGCAAAAAGGCAGCCACAGACCACAGAAAGCAATCATTGTCACGATTCTTTATATTGACCACAGCATTTTTCGAAGCTATAGCTGGTGGTGTTTTAATATAGCTAGACCCAGCATTCAACGGGTTGAATTGACAAATGTTGATTTGCAAATAATGAATTTTGTCTAAGGCTAGACCACTCGGTCCTTGTTGCAGTTTATCAAATTTTGATAGCAAGGCATTCACCACGTGGGTTTCATACCACTGTTTCAAATTATGGGCTATGAATAGCTCTTGCATTTTACTGCAAATATAAAATGTCTCTTTATGCTCTACGTCCTTCTTTTTATATATGAAATCGCACACCAGTTCTGTATTCACCTTTAAAGCCGTATGCAACCTTTGCGCTGTACAAATTTCAATTTTAAAAATTTCAAAACAAGATTCTAAAAATTCTTTGGGAATCAAACTTTTTCTAACATTGACCACGCGGCCAGAGCACACACGCGATTTGAAACAACTGTTTATGGGTTCCCAAGTTAACGTATTCTCAGCAGTAAAAGACATTATTTTGAAAGAACACTCTCACCTGAGTTTTCACCTGTAGACTGCTTGACAAGGGTTCCACTCTAAAGCCTCTTGGTTTTCAACTGTATTTATTATAGCAGTGAACCCTTTTTTTCCAAACATCTAAAAAGAAATAAAATAAACCACCATAAGTATATCCATTCCATATAGTTTATGCATTTCATAAACAAAAACAAAATCAAACAGGTTATATTATATAAAAAAAAAATCTCACCTTGATGTGTAATGCTTTTCTATATTCCCGTCTCGTGGGCTAGTATGGAAATGGTTTTCTTTTCTAGTTGTCCGTTTTTCTCTCTTTCTTTAATATATTTCCCACAGACACACGACAGGCAGGCTATACACGTTATCTGCAAACAAATAAATAAATAAAATCATTAATTACCTAATCAATAAATAATTGCATGTATTTATATAAAAATCAATAAATATATAAATAAATAAATAAATAAATACCTACCCCACAACAAGGTCAAGTATTTTCCACCAACACCAAAACTGTTAAACAAGACCAGAGGTTTCTTGCAACGCAATGTGTTCAAATGTAGTCAACTAAGTGAGCGTGGAAATGATAACGACATGTCTTTATATATGCTACGTTGCATGTATAATCTTTTTTTTTTTCCACGCTTTGAACATTCTGTTATCAGGCACGTGGACAGCTAACGTCCAACCTGAACACCTGTGACAGATCAAATTTAACGTCAACTTGCATTTTGTCACGTACGAAGCAAGACAGGATGTAACTTGTTAACAGTTATCGCGCATGTGGACAGATAACGTCCCAAGCGAACACCTGCGGTAGATCAAATTTCACATGAACTTGCATTTTGTCACGTACGAAGCAAAACAGGATGTCACTGGTTTAGCCTACATGTGGTTTCACAAATGTGTGTGCATGCCTTTCACACTCCCCTGCCACCACGATGGTCAGATTATTTCACCTTCAAGCGTCTTGGTCATTTTTTCCATTGCACCTGTTGTCAAGTCAGACCGGAGCCTTCCAATAAGCTCAAATGACCTTCACCTCCTGTAAGTTTGTTTTCTGTACTCGCTTCGACCAACATAGAACCAAGTTCTCATCACCGTTTACACGTTAAAGGTAAAAGGTGTGAAAAACGTACCCTCGCTCTGTCATACACCGACCCGTCGAAATAGCGATTGATCTATTGAACACAGCCACCGTGGTCAGCGACAGGTTCGTTGAAACACACACACACCCAGCCGTATCGTCTCTCTCTCAACCGCCACGCTTCATGGACATTATAAACAGGCAAAGAAAAAGAAAACGTTTTTTCAACATGTATGGCGTTAGACCCATGTGAATTATTTTTTGAAAAAAAATATCAACCACATTTGAAAGAGAGTGTTAGCCCGAGTCCTAGGACACCTCGTACATGTCTCTAGCGTTATTGGTTCGTGAGATATCGGCAAAAATCACAAAAACACATGTTTACCCCCAAAATCGCGTTTCCCAATTTTTTTAAAATTACAACGAGTAGTTCATAGCAAAGAGGACGTCTGTCCGAATCCTTGGACCCATCGTACATGCCTCTAGCGTTATTGCTTCGTGAGATATCGACAAAATCACAAAAAACACGTGTTTACCCCAAAACCGAGTTTCCAATTTTATTAAAAATTATAACGAGTAGTCCATAGCAGAGAGGACGTTACCCCGAGTCCTTGGACCTGTCGAACACGCCTCTAGCGTTATTGGTTCGTGAGATATAGCAAAAAGTCTAAAATCACGTTTTTACCCCAAAAAGACTGTGTTTCCAGATTTTCACATTTTCGACACCGACATTCCCGTAAAGAGCACGACGAGACGAAAAAAACGAATCCAAGCACGCCCTCCTAGCATGGCTCCTTCCATTCCAAGGTCGCAGGGGCTCACCACTTGCTAAGTGGAGCAGCTCTGTCCCCATCCCACTACTACCTACTAACAGGTTTTCATCCTAGAGACTTGAAATTTATTTTGGGGGTAGAGGGGGTAGGGACCATTGATTTACGTCAAACAATTTTTTTTGTAGAGTTCCTAGTTTCCAAAATATAGAATTTTCAAAATTCGAGTTTTTTCAAAAAAACATAAAAAATAAAAAAGTTTTATTATAGAAAATAAAGGTCATAAAGACCATTCGTTTGAGCCATGGCACAACGTTCTATCCTGTTTGGTTTTCGAACTATCGCCTATTTTCGAAAACAAAAAAAACAAAGAATTTTTGAAAAATATAATACATGGTCAATAGGAAAGAGGACGTCAGCTCGAGTTCAACGACACCTCATATGTCAACATCCGACCATGGGTTCGCGAGATATTGGCTTGGACTAACGCGGCGGCCATGACACTATTTGGAACACCCACCATCCCCCTACTGTCGTGTTGGCACTCTTCTAAAAAAGTTAGCCGTTGGCGGATGTCTTGCATAAGTTCTAGTTGTTCTGGATTGACTGGTGGAGCTGCCATTGCTGATGTCACGGATAGCGTCCCTGATGACTGGGAGGCGTCCTGGTCGCCTGGAAGGTTCACCGGAGGTCGCTTAGCGGGCGACGGTGTCCTGGTACGTGCTGGTGTCTGCGTTTTGCCTTTGGAAGTGTTCTTAGGTGTGGAAGTGCCTGCTTTGGTTTCACGGAAGTGATGAGATACACTTGGTGGAGTATTAGCTGGTCGTCGAGTCGCGCCTTTGTCCCCGGATGTAACAGGAGTCTTCTTCGTTGGGACTTTAGGAGGCATGCTCCGACGCACTCCGGTGGGCCACTGCGGGTGGCTTGAGGATGGACACTTAACAGGCTGCTGCTGACTGCTCCTCCACCTGCGGATCGAACTGACAGTGGCAGACGATAGTCCTAATTTCAGTGTTACGCTAACGCCATTACGCCACTTGGTTTAGTTCTGTTTGTTTGGTGGTTTTTAGTGTTGCTATGGAAAAGTTTTTGGTGAAGTTGAAGCAGACTTTGAAGAAACCTAATGAACCTTCAAAAGAATGTGTTGACGGTGAGTCTTCTAGTAGAAGTTCCGACGAAGAAGAAGTTCAAGCAGTTAAAAAACTAAAAACTGACGATCCTTCTACGAATGTTCAGCCTAAACGACCACTTAGCGCAAGTGCCAGTGATGGGCCGAAGCAACCGCAGCTAAATTTTCCTAGACGGAATATAGGAGGAAAACAGTGGTCCTTCCATACCAACTGGTATAGTAAGTATTCTTGGTTAGAATACTCAGTAGGAAATGACGCTGTATTTTGTTTCTTTTACCGACACTTCTCTGTCACAGGCAGAGAAGTACTTACTACTTCGGGATGTAATGACTGGAAAAATTTCAGTAAAATGTCAGACATACACGAGAAATCTAGCTGCCACAAACTTTGCCTAACAAAGTACAAAGGATGGCTGGATACACAAAAAACTGGTGCCGTTACTATCAAAATTAACGAGCATATGGCGCAAACAATAGAAAAGAATAGAGATACATTAAAGACCCTCGTGAGAAGTGTGATATTTTGAGCACGCCAAGACATTGCTCTGAGAGGGCACAGGGAGGGTGAAAATGGAAATTGCAGTGACAGTAATGAACCAGATGAAGCAAAGGAGGGGGCTGAGAAGTTTTCGGATGTAAATCGTGGGAACTTTCAAGAATTAATAAACTTATTGTGTTTAGAAAATGACCGGTTTAACTTGAATCTAAAATACATGCCTGGAAACGCAAAGTATACATCTAAAGATGTACAAAATGACATTTTAGACATCGCTGCGAATTTGATTACTCGCAGTATAGTTGAGGAAATAAAATCTAGTAACGTATACAGCATTATAGTGGATGAAGCTCGAGATGAAGGACACACAGAACAAATGAGTATCTGCTGTCGTTACGTTCATCAATGTAAGATAAAAGAAAGATTTTTGGGTTTTGTTCAATTGAAAGAGCTAACCGCTGAATCTTTAGCTAGCAAAATAAAACAGTTTTTGGAATCAATTGGATTTGAAATAAGGAACTGTGTAAGTCAGTCATATGACGGTGCTTCCGTTATGTCGGGAAGGTTCAACGGGCTGCAGTCCCTTATTAGATAGATGACTGAAAATCCTTACCCTTACGTACATTGCCATGCACATCGGTTAAATTTAGTTTTGGTTGACGTCGCCAAAAATGTACAAATAGTTAGGGAAACTATGGGCCTTTTGGAAGCAATATATGCCTTTCAATTGTGTTCTACGCTTCGCCATGAAATGTTCATATTTACTCAAGATACTAAAAGTGCGAGGAAAGTCATCACAGTGCCTCAACATAGTGACACTAGATGGGTGGCAAAGTATAAGGGGGTAAATTTCTTTAAGAACCAGTTTGGCACTGTAATAAATGCTTTGCAGAAGTGCACTGAAAGTTCAATACCAAGAGAAGCAGCTGAGGCAAAAGGTCTTGTGATGCAATTTAGATCTTTTGAGAAAGTCTTCATTCTAGTTAGTCTTGAGGGTATTTTACAAGTTGTAAATATCCTATCAAATCAACTACAGTCTCCAACCCTGGATATAGGAAAGTGTCTTAAGCTCGTAAAAGCAACGATGGATAGCTTAGGCCAGTTTCGATCAGAGGAAAAGTTTGAAGAATTTTTTGGAGAAACAAAACAGATTTGCGAAAATAATGACATTTATTGTTCAACCGACACTGGGCGAGGCCGCCGTAAGCAAAAGACAACAACAAGTCTTGATGACTATTTTGTTCTAGAAACCTCTGGAAAGGGAAGGTCAAAGTGTGTAGAGAGTGATGAAAGTGAGCATAAGGCAAAACTAAGAGGGGTGTATTTTGATGTACTTGACAATAAACTATGTGAAATGAAAAAAAGGTTTATTGACAATGATGTTCAAATGGCTTGTATCTTGGCATGTGGTCCAAAATCAGAAGAGTTTTTGAATCCTGAAGTTTTGTGTAATTTTGCAGAACTTCACGGCAAGGATAGTGACTTTACCTCTACCCTAAAAGTACAGTGTGGTTTAGGTAAATTAATGTTTGGCAACTCCAATAGTAGCATTGATGTGTTGAAGGACTTAACCTATTTCCCATCGTTTGAAGAATTACAACACATTATGACCATTATATTGACGATGCCCGTCTCCACAGCATCTGCTGAAAGGACTTTTTCTACAATGAGAAGAATCAAATCAAATTTGAGGGCCACAATGACCGGGAAGAGACTCAACAGTTTGGGAATAATATCCATCGAAAAAGAAGCAAGCAGCGAACTTCTAAACCATCCTCATCCCGTCGTTGATGAATTTGCTTCTCAGAAGGGTAGAAGATTGCAGTTTTCCATTAAATGAACTGTGCATTTGAGATGTGTTTGTGTGCATTTTATTGGATTGGTTTGAGTTGTATTTTGAGTTTTCTACTTAAAGTTAAAATTAGCTTTGTGGAATTTATAGGTAATAAAGTGTATTTTGTTAAAATTCAAAAAGTGTTATGAGTTTTTATTTTGAAGGTTAATCCATTATTTCGAATAATATCTCCCTTAGATAGTTAGAATAAGTCATTTTGTGTTTTGAATCAATAAAAGCTAATAGGCATAGTATGCTCTTGCAAATAAACTATTATTACAAGTAGACCATATCTTATGCAACAACTTACTGTAATTGTGATTAGTGATTCTAAGTCTTGTCAAAATTTTCTTTCCTGACAACTAGAGAGTGTGTACAGTCAATTTCAAAAACGTCAGTTAATATATTATTTTATCACAATCTGGAAAACAATTAAAAGTCTAAATTCTAAGCAAGTAACGAAATATTTTAGGCTTAATTCCATGACTAAAACATCTAGGCTCTGCTTGCCCTAAAACTTTATTTGAGACACCGAAACTACTTTTATTTGGCTATACCACATGTACAGCCCAATAAAAGCAAGAGTAAAATGTACCATCAAAAAGCCTTAAAAATCACCAATTTGCATCCAATTGAAAAAAACTGGGGGAGGACCCCCCGACACCCCTTCGGCTGGGGGGTATTCCATACCCCCCAGGCCCCACCGTAACCACAAACTGTGCCTACCCAAAAATATAATCCTGGAGCCGCCCCTGTTAAGTTTGCATTTCATAACAACCGGATTGTGGTCCGAGTTTATGGATACTGTCGTTGCCGTAAGTAGTAACTGTCACTAAAAATGGCGTCAACGTTAGAGTTACTTATTTTAAAAAGTAACTTCATTACCTTCCCGCTATCCTAAGAAGTAACTGTTCCTTGTAACGACGTTTCCCCAACCCTGGTTCTATCTGTAGCCCCCCTCAATAATACGCAGCGTTTACAGAATCAGTTGTTTTATTGATTTTGCGTTCTTGGTGTGTTCTGTGTGTTCTGAATTGGGACAAGGGGGAAGGAGACAACAGCTGCTTAAGTTAGATATCTTTATTCCACTTCTTGAATCAGGACTGAGAAGACGTAACAAAACAATTCTAGAATGTTTGAAGTAGGAGTCGATGAAAACTACACATACCCAAGTACACGAGGCTAATGGCCAAGATGCAATGTGATGTTCAAAAATGTACACTACATATATTTTCTTTATTTTGAAATATTCTCTTTCATACAATTATTAGAGTTTTTCTAACCTTAAACACAATAACAGCATACGCTTCATCATATTCATATGCCCCATACTTAGTTCATGTTTCACCACACCTGGCATAGACATTAACACCTTCGTTCTTTGCCCAGTCCATCAGGTGATCATGGCTACCGTTGCACTCTATAGGGTTGTTGGATATTCCCTATTCCTTTAGATCACTCAAGCTTCGAAATATAGTGACGTTTACTTGGTCGATGACAATTAAACTGATTCCTATTTCTTGTACATTGGGAATACCTTGAAATATATTTTCTGGCAGGTTTGTTATGTTGTTTCTTCTCACATCTAGCCTTGTCAATGATGGACTGTTTATGATAGGTTCATTGGTCTTAAAATCAATTTGGTTTCTTGATAAATCTGGATAGTCAAGGTTTTCTAAACCTTCAGAAACATTCTCTCCGTTGTCCGTCAATAAATTATTGTCCAGTAAGATAGTTTTTATACCAGGCATATTTTTAAAAGTTTTTTCTGAAAGATGTGTTATTTTGCAATCCGATAGTGAAATCTGTTCTACAGAATCACTGCTCAAAAGTGGTGCATCGTCAGGAATACCTAGAGGGTTATAGTCGAGAACAATTGCTTCAACGGAAGGGGGAAATATTACGTGACTGATGGCAGTCAGCTGATTTTCATAAAGTCATATCGAGGATAAATTCCCCAGTCCTACAAAAGCTACCAATTCAATTGTAGAGATGTAATGAAATGCAAATCTAATGCTGTCTAAACAACAGAAATTTCTAAGTGTGTCGTTGTAGATTACAGAAATATTGCTCTCATAGATTCTTAAACATGGAGTATTTGCTGGTAATTTCTGCAGGAGGTCAGGATCTGAAGATTGCACACACAATGTGGAAGTTGCTCTGCAAGAGCATTCTTCTGGGCATGATTCGTCAGTTGAGGCGGTCGTCAGTATCAGCAAAACAGTCTGTAACAGATAGGTGGATTGAACATCGGAGGCTGTGCCAGGAACACAAGCATTTAACCACAATTTATTAAATGTCCCTTCTCTACATAATAAAGGTTGTGTCACGTGTAATTTGCAATAATTTATTAGAATCCATTCACCTCCGTAAAACGACACCTTCTTCTCCAATTAAGGCTTTGGTGCAAATTGATTGTAAAACTATAAGTTGGCTAACGAATTATTGCCTTTGGTGATTGGATTCCATTTATTGGCCTATTTTCATCTTATGAAAAGAAATAGGCTTATGAGATCACCTTTTGTTCATATGTGTGTGTGTGTGCTGTGTGTGTGTGTGTGTGCATATGTGTGTTTGTGTATGTATGTGCTTATGTGTGTGCTGTGTGTGCTGTGTGTGTGTGTGTGTGTGTGTATGTATGTGCTTATGTGTGTGCTGTGTGTGCTGTGTGTGCTGTGTGTGCTGTGTGTGTGTGTGTGCTGTGTGTGTGTGTGCTGTGTGTGTGTGTGCTGTGTGTGTGTGTGTGCATATGTGTGTGTGTGTATGTATGTGCTTATGTGTGTGCTGTGTGTGCTGTGTGTGTGTGTGCATATGTGTGTGTGTGCTTTTGTGTGTACTGTGTGTGCTTATGTGTGTGCTGTGTGTGTGTGTGCATATGTGTGTGATGTGTGTGTGTGCTTTTGTGTGTACTGTGTGTGCTGTGTGTGCTGTGTGTGCTGTGTGTGCATATGTGTGTGTGTATGTATGTGCTGTGTGTGCTGTGTGTGCTGTGTGTGTGTGTGTGTGTGTGCATATGTGTGTGTGTGTGCTTTTGTGTGTACTGTGTGTACTTATGTGTGTGCTGTGTGTGTGTGTGCACATGTGTGTGCTGTGTGTGTGTGCTTTTGTGTGTACTGTGTGTGCTGTGTGTGCTGTGTGTGCTGTGTGTGTGTGTGCTTTTGTGTGTACTGTGTGTATGTGTCCACATTGTAACGGCCGAAACGATTTGATTGAAACTCGGTAGGAACACTCTTCTGCTTTATCCAACCTTCTCCGTGCCGTTGAAATATTAATATGTTTCACCAATCCAACAATGTGGCCTCGCCAGGTATTTCACTGGCATTCTATATCCCCATAACAGTCACCAATATGACCCTGAACTTTTGTACGGTGATAAAGGCTATTTATGTATGGTCACCTATGTGACTTTCAAAAACCTGTTAAATACAAAACCAACATGGCGGCCATGTGAATTTGAAGTATTTAAATATAATTTACTCGCAATTTAATCATCCAAGCTCAGTGAAACGTGGTGACTTACTGTAAACCTTTATAACGATCACATCTACTGGCAGCTAATGTTGTGCAATTCTTTTTATAACCTCAAAATTTAAGTTCTCTTGTGTCGTAATTATGCGAACAAAGTAAACGATTGAATAATGAACATACGCAATAATAATCATCTAATGGTATATACTGTAATTCTATATCTACAAATCTATTACAGCAATTAAACTGACATTCTGTATGTTGGTAGAGGCTATTAACATAATTTCGCCTATGGGTCTTTCAATAACCTGATCTGTACAAAACCAACATGGCGGTGACACGAAATTTTGAATGCTTAGATGGACTTTTCTTGCGAATTACTCATCCGCGTGCTGTGAAACTGGGCACGGTATATCATCATACAAGCCTTAATGTATTGACGTCTAGTTTAAAGGAAATTTATAGGAATTAAAAATGGCGGGTTTTGATTTTTTTAATCGGTTTCATTCCTCGTATCCTAATGAAACAATGGAAATGCAGGTTGGTATAATGTACTATCATTAGAATTTTCATCTTGTGGTATATAATGCTACAGTCTATTTATAAACAATCCAACTTAGCGGGCATAAAATGCACTGACCTGCAAAGAAACCGATCACTTGAAACATTCAACATTACTTTCATTTAACTCACAAATGTGAACGCTCTGGGCTTAGTGCATAACTTACTGTTTTTAGCATGGAAGTGAGGTTAATTGGTTTCCTGGATGTATTATCATTCTTTTTGTCATTGTTTCACTTAACAATAGCGATTCATCGACATGATGCTGTTTCCCGCGGAAAGATGTGCGCGCCACCATTTTCGATCAGAGCCACTGACCGGCTCTCCTATGCCAACAAGTGGCAAAAGAAAAAAACAAGGACAAAGCATTGCATTGTTGACGATAGCGATGGCGTGTACATCATTCCGCGGGAAACAGCATCATGTCAAAAAATCGTTATTGTCAGGCGAAAAAATGACATGAAGGATAGTAACCCATCCAGGAAACCAAATAACCTTACTTCGATGCTATAACTATGGTATGTAGTGTACTAGGCTTATACCGTTCATATTTATGTTGAATTTTTCAAGTGGTCGTATTTTTTACCGGTATATAAATATCACCGGTTCACAATATATCCGAAAATATCCAAGCAATCAATCTTAACTTTTTATGGCGATTAACTAAGTACACATATGTGACGTTCAAAATCCCGGGAAATATTAAAGCATCATGCCTGCCGCCAAGCAATTTTCAAATATATCAAATGACTTTTCTGACGATCTAATCACCCGAGAGAAATGAAATTAAGAACAGAAAATATTTATTCAGAGCTTAGTATAGTGACAACTCATGTTCCTTTGTTAAAAAAAATCAAGATGGCGGCAGTTCGAAATTATAAAGCCTTATTTTTTTTTTATTTCTCGTACCCAATTTAAGGGATTGAAGAGAAAATTCTTTGATAGATAATTATAATAGTCATAAAAGAATATTAGTGCTCAAATCTGTAGTTTACACTTGGTAAATCATAGAAGCTGTGCATTTGGCTTGTCTTAAATTCAACTCCCCTGACTCGTTACAGAAAGATGCTATCTCGCGGGAGGAATCTTAATCACCGATACTGAATGTTGTATATTCTAGCACATACTTTCTCAATGTAATGGTGTTGGTGGCGACGTAGGTCGTGTATCAAAAGCTATATAGTATACGTCTCATGGAAAATCCTTTTAATAGCCGGGAGAGTATTTAATGGAAAATATCAGCAAGAGATATGAAAATATGCTATTTAGTTTTTAACGGAACTACTTGCTTTATTTGGTATTTTGTGATCCGTAATATATTTGTAATTTCTTTTGCGTATGCTTGGATTGTACCTTTGCCTATGTAACAGACCACTTCATAGCGCAGAGTCTAACTTTGTTGGCAGCCAAATCAGAAGTCCCGGAATTTAAATCTTGGTATGGTCTGGTACGGGATCTCCCAACTCCTCGTGATGCTAAATGGGAACATGCCGGATGCTGTAGCAGAAGGAGGAGTAGAAAGAAAATGGTCAACCTACTGCACGTAAACTCCGGCTCATTACGCCTGGTCAGTTATCCCTTGAAACAGTCAGGGATTCCGATCAAGTTGTCTACAACCCTCTTTGATCTTATGTCAAAACCACTAGATACTGGAACTCCTTTAACGTTAACGAGTGAGGTAACTGATCTCTTTAATATCGTCTTCTACTTCAGGAAATTCCAAGATAAAGTATATAATAATAATAATAATAATAATAATAATAATAATAATAATAATAATAATAATAATAATATCGCATGGCCTCGGGTGCCGGGTGCAAGCTTTGTTAATTGACGCCCAGAGGACAACTCGCATGTCGAATTATATCACTCGTTGGAGCGCTATGAAAGTCAAGGAGGTTAGATATCTAATTTCCTTGACACTATAGCGCTTTCTAGTAGAGAAAGAGGAAATTTTTGTGTTGGCGGAAAATCCCGAGATTAATATTGCCATTATGAACACGGCCTACCGAATTCAAATGGGTTCTTTTACATGCCAACAACGTATGACATTCGAACCGTGATTTTTGTTGCATTTCAAAAATCACTTACCACGGCCAGGAGTGAACCTGCAAGCTTGGGGTTGGTAGTCCGACACGATAACCACTCATCCACCGTGGCAAGCAAGATAAAGAATAATAAATCTAGAGAGATGCTCGTAACCTCAAGCAGTGTGCCTCTGGGTGTAGGAAGTCTGTGTCCATTCCTGTTGCTCATTCCATTCATAATCTGAATACATTTCAAGAGATACATGCTTTTATGTTAGATACTCAAATTCAAAGAACTCAGATTAATTAACCAATTTACATAAACATAGCCAAAACTGGTTATCTGAATAGACATTCCATAACTTCAGATAGCCTAAGTGTCAACAATAGATCTTTGAACACATTTTTTTTTATATACATCGAGTTGAGCCTCTATGGACTGCGTGTTAACAACCAACTTCACTTTAGTGTCTAAGTCTTGTTCTTGTTTCGGCTTTGACTTCCTGCCAGTATCTTCTGACCCCAGCGACGAGTGCCTGTTTATGTTCTTCAGACAAAGACCCTCTCCGTCTTCCGGAAGTTAACACCATTTTAAAACCTTGGTAGTTGTTCACCAATCTTCTAAATGTGTTTCTGTCAGAAGTCTCTCGGTCTGGAATACCACTTTCCCTGAGATCCTTATCGCATTCCTTGAACCATCTCGGCCTTGTTGCCTTAGACTTAATCAAACTCCATATTCTTTTCGTTAATCGATCATCAGTCATCCTCAAGAGGTGATTGTAAAATAGTAGCCGCCTATGTTTAATTGATGCTGTGTTAGGGTCTATGTAGTTGTACAAATCCTCATTTGCTCTCATTCGCCACTGTCCATCAACCCATCTATTACCTAGGATTATTCTCAATATCCTGTTGACCAGTTGCCAGCTTGACCTACTCTATTCATGGTCAAAGTTTCCGACGCATATAATCCCTGAAGTTTTACACGTTAGGAACAGACAAACATTATTTTATGTTGTAGTTATAGCTAAAGCCCTGCGCGGATGCGGATATCCGCACAATTTTCGCCACGCGGATATAGTTTGCATGGATGTGCGGATAGTGGATACGCTGCAGATAATGTTTCGAGTAAATTTGCGGATAGGTTTTAGAATACAATGTTGAACTTACGATAATATTACATATTTGATATGCCAATCTACAGCTTCATGCTTAAAAGAGGAATACTCCTATAGCCTATTGCGTACGAAATAATTAGGCACGTATTGCACTTAGGTATACACGAGAAGATTATTTTACTCATATGCTTTCAACATAGTTTATTAAGTACCCTATGTTTGTAGTAGATGGTCATGACATCTCATCTATTCTCACTGCCATTATTACTATACTGTACGTACGAGATATAATGCTGTCAATAAGCTTGCTAGTTCATTGTGGTGACATCATTAACATTCCTCAAGTCAGTTACTTCGCCGTCTAAAAGCTATCCTATAAGATCTGGTTCCAGGTGTATCTGTAGATTTATTTCCAACTTGGCATTGTGATATTGCAACGGAGAGAGTTATGACTTCAACCATGCGAACATGAATGGGTCAAGAGGCAGAAGGATGATGACATAATTGACTTGGAATTTCTGGCCAAATGTCAATCCCTTTCACCAAGCGTAAAGAGAAGTTCACTTAGTGAACATTATCGCGACCGGGAGTATGAACATCATTTCACCAACATGGATAAACTATCTATTAAAATAAAACAAGGTGAATAATCAATAGTGCGTGAAACAAAGCTCAAGTCAACGATAAGGCAGACATTTAGTTACGTGTTCAATGGAAACGAAAAGGTGAACGATATTGTAGGATGTTTTACCTGTAAAAAAGAGTATTCATACTCAGGACACAAATCAAGCACTTCAAACTTACTGAGGCACAAGTGTGAAATTAGCCAAAACATTATAGACATTTTTTTTCTAATGCGGAGGTCAATGTCACCCAACTTGAAGTCCCTTGCAATGAAGAAATTGTTAGGGACGACTTTTTCCTCAAATGTCTAAATGTGTTGGTTTAACACTTTATGCTTTATCTAATGAATTAAAAATAATATTGAAATATCAGCGGATTTGGATAAAAGTCATGCGGATGCGGGGCGGATGCGGATAACAGTCGTGCAGATGCGGGTAGCAGTCTTGCAGATGCGGGGCGGATGCAGATAACATTTTGTATATCCGCGCAGGGCTCTAGTTATAGCTTTTAATCATCTCAACAGAGTACTTTAAGTTCATTACCTTATAATAGTTTACAATTCTACTGCAGTATAGGGCTATAGTAGCTACATCTTCATAGATTAGTTTGGGCGAGGAAGGCTGTTTTTTGATGGGATTGTCATTTCTAAGTTTTGCAACGTTAAAATAAAATAATAGTTCTTGGATTTCGTGCTTAATGCCTTAATATTTATCAGTAATAATTACCATACTTAATTTTTCTGACGAGTTTTCTTGTAGTTTGTTTTTGAAGGGCAGAGACTGTCTGTGGGTGTCACTGGAGGTTTGGTAGTGATTTGTAGAGCTATTGGTCTTGCATATTTTTATCTGATGATGATCGCTTGACGAGCGAAACATATCATCCCTTAGTTTCCTTCTTCTTCAACAGACCGTAACAATATATATAAATCTTAATAACATGTAATTTATTTCAGGTTATTTTTAACATCTTCCGGTAATTGGAATGTTTCTTGTGTCAACCGACTGAAAGCTATAATATTAATTGTTAATAAGGCAACACTGAAAAATGTCTTGAAAGCTCTCTCTCTCTCTATCTCCTCCTCCACCATCCATGTCCTGTATCCTTTCAACATTGTCCTACAAAGTAGTCATTAATGTGGTTTAATTCCTTCTACTTATTTCTATCATCATCACTGTTAGATCGCGCTACTGCCTCGCTTGAGATAATTCTGAAGAACTGTCTTTAGGATACGGTACTCAATTTGAATCTTTGTAGGAAAGGCCACGTAGCCCTAACGACGCCGATAAATAAATAAATCAATAAATAACAATAATTAATAAAGAGAAAATAACTTCGTACTCTGAAAATATGAACATAATTCAACTGTTATTTGTACCGGAGTCATACTTAAACTCTTGAGAAACCGATTGTAACTAATCCTATTGTGTATTGTTTGGAAAATAAATACAAAATAAAGGGCCAAAATGATTTGAAGGGAAGGGGTCGCCAGTTTAAGGCGAGGGGCACATTAAAAGTAGTACTGAATATACTGTACGTTTGAGCTTACAGATAGTTTTGGGGAAATAGGCATGCAGCATGTCGTTGAAGTAAAATAAATCCTTGCCCATGACAAAGGGAGAGAGCGGGTGGCCAGTACTTAGAGGCTGTGCGTCTTACAAACCACCGTCATTACGAGGAATACATTAACCGATAGGATTAAAAACAATACCATTGTCATATACAGAGCTTTACCAACCCAGGAGAGTGGATCTTAGCCCGCTAAGAGTAGAGCCGAACAATTAGAAATTGCAGACGCTGCAGAGCAAGCGAAGACTAGGGCTGAACAATTAGAAAATAAATTCAAAGCCACTGTCGAACATAGACATGAATATGATGTGCCCTTTGCTGGTGCTACCTCTGTACAAAATTTCATTCAATTCGGTTTCACCGTGTTTGAATTGATATGGTGCATCGATTTGCACACATACATGGCGGCGATCTGCAAACTATTGCGCTGATGACCTTGAAGTTCAGTCAAAGGATAGTTCCCACATAAAGGAATATTGTTGCAAAATTTGGTAGAGATCAAATAATAGGTTGGTCGTAATTTGACTTAAGCCTTTAACATTTGGGTGGCCGCCATTTGGTTTTCGTCAAGATGGCGGCGATATAAAACTAGACCCTGTGGAGCCTTTTGCTAGTGTTACCTCTGTACCAAGGTTCGTTCAATTCGGTTTTACCATGTTTGAATTGATAGGGGGAATTGATTTGCACACATACATGGCCACCATATGCAAACTATTGGGCTGATGATCTTGTCGTTTGGTCAAAAGATGCTTGCCACATACAGGTAAGTTAATGCAGAATTTATTAGAGATCAGATGATCATGTTGGTCGTAATTTGATTTAAGCTTTTAACATTTGGGTGGCCGCCATTACATTTTCGTCAAGATGGCGGCAATATAAAACATGACACTGAGGTGCCCTTTGCTAATGATACCTCTGTACTGTGCCCGTTGGACGAGGTTACCTGGTTAACAGCAACCGTAACGTGGCCTCCCAGATGACTCCTATCTCGAGACACTTTGCCGGAGAGGATCGGAATGCACTCCTTGTGGGACTAGCCGGCACAAGACTCTGCTTCCCTATGGATCAGGTTCCCATCACAATGATTGTCATAGACACCCAAAGAAATGCACTCCCAAAAGGTCAAACTACTAAATAATTACATCCAGACTTAAGACATACTCATGGTTTGTTTATTTTAAATGCCAAACTCCAGTCCAACGGACGGAGGGTTTGGAAAACGGCTATTCCGTAGCTAATAAAGAAAAAGAAAAAGAAAACAAACATCTCCTAAATTTAATGTAGAACCCCCTCGAGAGGTCCTAAATACAACAAACTAAAAATCAAAGCTGGGGAAATGCTACCGCAATAAAATGGTTTCACAAGAATAAATGATGCTTCTGAGAAGAAGACATCATGTCAGCGAAACATGTCAAACATGACAGAAAAGTTAAATGACTGGTACCATCCCAAATTTACATTTACGATTTCATGAATTCGAACTAAACCTGCTTTAAACTGATCAACGGCGTTAGACGTCCGTGATAAACAAACTAAACAAAATCATTACAGTACAATGGTACAATTATATTCAACAACAAAGATATTACATTACAAGAAACAGTAGGCTAACAGTGGGATTACATGTCAATGAATAAATAAATTGAACACACAAATAATCATCTTGTAATTACTGCCTACTGTCAGATGAACAACTGTTTGTTATCAACCGACATCTATCAGTGTATTTAAACATGAGAATCCAAACTGCTCAAAAACAGCATTCCCCTGATCGAGTCGCGGCCCAAAAGTTCTGAACTTTTGATTCGCGTGCGATCTCTGTCAAAAGTCTATCAGTGTCAGCTATTAGGCTTACTAGTAAGAACAAACTAAGCTCAATGCATTGGTCCGCTCGACTAAAAGAAACAAGAACAAGATTAAACAAAAGATTAAAGATTAACTGTAGTATTAGCATCGTAGGTTTAGGAAATAAATTGATGTTCATGATTTAGTCCCAAGTTTAATGTCATAGATTTATGAGTTCATTTATTATTAAGATAGTTGACCGAATGCAAGGCTTCGCATGAGTGTGCTACCATCTCGTGGTATACCTCACCAAAGAACACGTGGCTCGCACGTTAACAATAACACAATCGGTGCCCGTAAGAGACCGTTACCATTCCTCCTCGGACAAACTTGTTCTGTAACATAGATTTGCCAGCCTACACTATAATAAACATGGAAAAAAAACGACTTCGTGTATCAAGGACACGGAAAAGAATCGTTTACTTTCAAGTGAGAATAAACAATGGCCTTAACTGCCAAACCTATTAAATGGTTACTCAAAATAATATGAATCATGACAATAATACATTGGGCTCGCTCACAAATACCTGCGAGTTTATTTCGAAATATTAAGCATTACTTATTACTACCCCTGTACTGAAACAATCTTTACAAAAATTGATACTTGATCAAGGTTAATAGCATGAGCATAAACAAACATGGCTCGTAATGAACATTCCTAGCAAGGTCTAGAGAAAATAAAATAAAGTCGTTAGTCAATTGTCTCACAATTGAGATCGTAAGTAACCTTGGGCAATGTCACAGGCGCGAACTGGACCAGCACCTGTCATAATGCTTCCGAGCGCTCTGTAATACACGTCACAGCGTGTCAGTGAGTTCTCAAAGAAATGTCTTTCACTGATTCTAAACACATTAGATTTACAATAAAGGGTTCATGAGTGATCCTAGCATTCTATCTGTATTAAAATGCACATGTAGTATAGGGTAGAATGTCGTTAAAGACGAATAAATTTCAATACGAATGATATTTTTGGCTTCTGAAAACCAAAGAAACGTAACGGAAAGATATCTCACTCCTGTTGAAAGTCTTTGAAAGTGTGTATCACCACTGCAGCTCACAGTAAAATATGCACTGCGTACTAGGCACGTTTAAATGAGTATTTATACAAGTTTCACACCTTAACCTCTGGTGGAAATAATTGAAATGATACGATTATCGTGTAATAGGAATTATGAGTAAATTAACTACATTGCTTGACTCATTTACAACGATGTGAATTCATGTTAATTCTGGTGGCAAACTGCTCACTCTTGGAAAAATGTAATCTACAATAACAACGTAGACTGGAGACTTTCCATGCCTAAAGGATACGTCCTCAAATGTTAAGTAATAAACGTTCAGTGGCTTACAAAATAATTATAAAAGGGGAACTTCAGAAAACATGAAAAATAATCAGCTGGAGCTGAACTAAAATAATGCCCCTGTCACAAATGATGAAATTCATCTTCCGTTATGCGGAATTACCTTTGAAAAACAATATTGCACCGTGTGAAAAACACACAAGTCGGTGTCTAACTCTCTGTCCAGAAACGAAATGCAAAGAAGCATTTTGAAGCGTGAAATCACCATAGTAGCTGGTCAAAAAGAATGAAAATCCCTACCTTGGTAACTGACAATAACGATACGGCTGTTACAAACTAATCCACCCATGACCATCCACCGTACATAAATAGATTATAAGATCATGACTCACAGCTATTTGCAGTTTACTTCATCCAGACACAAGGATTGAGGTGTTTTTCCTTTTATCCTGGTAATCCACAGATATCTTCGCTGCTAGGCTATAAGCATGGTTAGCCACAGGTCTTTTTCCATGTTCGTATTGTGGCTTCGATGTTAGGCGTTTCTTCCATTAGGTATTTAAACGATTATCATCTTCTTCTTTAGAACAGTACAATTATACCTCAGCACGTGGTTGAATGAAGGCATCTTGGTTTAATCGTAGAATTGTAGACACTGCTTCTAGAGTATTAAATTCACTGCTTTTACACTTTACAGATAGCAGACAATATTCAAAGGATGGCCTTGTCTGCTTAATCACAGAAGCTAGATTTGGACACAAAGCACGTGTCTCTTCACAGAAGTTAACACTTCGCTCGTGGTAGATATTTTATCTGCTTATAACGGCTTAATCTTAGTCGTGTTAATTTCGGCTTTTGCACGGCTCAATAATATCGCACATGAACTGATGAATATTTCGACTAGATTTTCACTCGTGTATCACTGGTACACAAATCACTTATCGTCACACTGACCAGCCATTGAGAATGCTGAAACCATGTGGTCGTTCAATTCACACTTTGTAAGATATCACAATTTATAGATTTTCGGCGGACTATTTCACGTCACACTTCGTGTTAAAATAAATACTATGGTCGTGTTAACTTATCAGATTCCTGATAACGACGTTGCTAATACCAGGTCAACTTGGACCTTTAAAAATGACGTCTGCTCACCATGCGAGTACAATTTAGAGTCATTCCTTCACGGAAGTAGGTGTGCTCAGTTCTCTCACTTCCGAGTCATTTAGCAACTAAGTTCTTTCCTCTCGCATGTCTGCGGTGATATACCTTCGGTTGTAAACCATAAATAAAATATAAGCCCATGAAAATGTGGCTAATTATGCTGTATGACTTCTGATTACAAATTCTAGATTGCATATTAAAGAAAACTTCTTTAATCATGATGAGTAATTATCCATAGCTTCTTAACAAAGTCAAAAGAACATCTGATATGGTGGCATGCATCTGGGATGCGTTCATAACGCTCGAACATAATAAATTCCATGGTTCTCGTACAAGCATGAGCTATTCAGGCTCAGTACCAAATTTTGTTCAATTCATTTTCACCGCGTTTGAATTGATAGGGGGAATTTATTTGCCCACATACATGGCCGCCATCTGCAAACTATTGTGCTGATGACTTTGTAGTTTAGGCAAAAGGTGCTCGCCATGTAGATATATTTTGTTGCAAAACATGGTAGGAATCGGATGATTAGTTTAGTCGTAATTTGATTTAAGCCTTGGACATTTGGGTGGCCACCATTATGTTTTCGTCAAGATGGCGGCGATTTAAAACATGACACTGGGAGTGCCCTTTGATAGTGCTATCTCTGTGCCAAATTTCGTTCAATTCGGTTTCACCGTGTTTGAATTGATAGGAGAATGGATTTGCACACATAAATTGCCGCCATCTGCAAGCAATTGGGCTGATGATCTTGTAGTTTACACAAAAGGCGCTCGCTATGTCGTTGCAAAATTTGGTAGGGATCGGTTGATTAAGTTAGTCTTAATTTGATTTATGATTTGAACATTTGGGTGGCCGCCATTACGTTTCCGTCAATATGGTGGCAATATAAAACATGATATTGAGGTGCCCTTTGCTAACGCTATCTTTGTACCAAATTTCGTTGAATTCAGTTTCATCGTGTTCGAAATGATAGGGGGGGGGGGGGGTGACAGACATTCAGAGTACACACACTCACACACACACAGACTCACACACCCACACAGACAGACACACAATTTTTCGTCCTGTGTTGATCTCATAAGTCTAAAAACAGAGCAACTCGACACTAAACTTATCGAATAGGCGTAACAGTTATAGTTGCAGTGTTTGAACCAAGGCCACAAACTGAGGGCAGTGTTCGATCAACAGGCCGAGATGGCCTTGCAGAGAATAACAAGAAGTTCCGTGACGAACTAAAGAGCCTACTTTTCTTAAAATTTAAGATTCATGCCAATGATTAATCTATATGGACCTATCTAGAATAATGACGAAATATTTAAAGTTGGTAATATCGAAATTTCTAATTAGTTCGACATATACCTGGCATAATGTAGCCTAATAGAGCACTACAGTTGGCAGCCCTGGTGACTGAATATATTCTTAGTTCCATCTCTGAAGGTACTGAATACAAAATTTGGTTGAAGTCAATGGATAGCATGGACGTTACAGGCAGTTAGACATTGGATCTATCAGCGCGCGTAAAATCATGTTGGAAACAATGTCATGCATGTCTTGGTAAGAAATATTCTGTAATATTATTATCTATTGTTGCGCTAATTTTGGATAAAATCCATTTGTTGGTATAGAAGTTAATGGTATTTTAAATTTGGAACTGTCAGCAGGCTTAGAATAATGTTGGCAGCACTGACGTATATTAGTTAGTCCAAATTAATCTAGACTGTCAGGTACTATACGTGCGCAATGTTTGGAGCTGTTGGCTTGCATACTTTCTGATATATTGATATTAGGGTAAAACATATAAACATCAATTATTAACAGTTGGCAGCCCTGATTGCCCTTAAGAATACGCATAGTCATATTTGTTATGGCACAAATAGCACATACGAAATTTGGTTGAAATCCAATTGATCGTATAGAAGTTCCAACTATTTAAAAATTGGTCCCATTAGCAGGGTTAGAATCATGTTCGTAGCACTGACATTCATTAGTTGCTCCAAATTATTCTAGAATGTCAGGCACTATACGTGTGCAAAGTTAAAAGCTGTTAGCTCGCATACTTTGTTATATATTGGTATTTGGATAAAAATAAAAAAAGAGAGAGAACATTAATTAACATTTGGCAAACCTGGTGGAACTTAAGATTCGCTCAGTCATATCTGTTTATGTACACATAGTACATACGGAATTTGGTTGAAATCCAATTGATAGTGTAGGAGTTATATGCATTTAAACATTGTACTTATCAGTAGGCTTAGACTCATTTTGGTAACACTGTCATGTATGGCCTCCTGAAAAATAAACTGAAGTTTTATTATCTATATGTGTGCCAATTTTTGAATAGTTCCCATGTAAACCTTCCAAGATATCCAACATTGAGCTCAAATTTCAATTGCGATTTTTCAGCAGTTGGTAGAACTGGCATAATTTTCAAGTATGACATTGAGACGTTCCGGTATATATATTTACCCATACCAAATCTGGTTTCGATTGCTGCAGCCGTTTAGGAGTTGGTAGGAGGGGGGTGGGGGACACACAGACAGACAGAAGGACAGACAGACAGACAGACATTTTACCGGATCGATCTCATGAGTCTACTTTTTCCTCATTTTTCAAAATGTGAAAAGTAGGCTAAAAATCCCAAGAATAACCTTAAATAGCTGACGGATATGTGAAACGAAACAACTTGATATATTAGCGGGATTTCAGTAAGTGGAAAACACAGTAGCCGACTTAACGGAAAGGATGGGAACCCTAGACGTAAGTCTCACCAAGTAGTTCGATGATGTTAGGATGGAGATCACCACCACGGCACACGATGATGCCAAGTTGAAGCGTGAAACTGACGAGATGTAGTGTGATATCCAGGGATTTAAAGCGTACACAGTCATGCACACAAAGTCTTAGAGTGCCAAATCAAGACAGTGAGGCATAAGTTGAGGTGCAGAAAGAAGAACAAGACCAGAGATGGGAGAAAGAAAGACCCTGTAAAAAGTCTGGCAGCGAAGAATCGAAGACAGGACTCCAAAGTGAAATTGAACAAAATAGGAAGGAGCTAGCAGTCAAGATAAAGGACAACATAGAACGCATCCGCAAGGTGGAACTTGAGCTTATATGAAGGATGGAATGCCATTAGCGCCAAGAGTCTAAGTCAACCAAGGTGGAACTTACGGGGCTCGTCCAAGAAGAAGCCATTTTAAAAGTACAGCGAGAGGCCACCCGCACGCTAGAAGACCCCAAAACAACAATTCCGAAAGTGAGATACCAGGAACAAAGGGCACCCGAGCCACCCCTGGGAGAATTGAGGATGGGACCGATGTGCCTTGCATTCGAGCCCTACGAAGGAAGAACATAGACGCTGCAGGACGCCATAGTGCCGGAACAAGTCATTAATATTTTCAGGACCGGAGACGATAAACCGAAAAAGTTCACCGGGAACTCGCAGATGACACCAAAGGAGTTCTTGAGAGAGGTCACCGAATACATTGAGGAGAGGTAACTCCGCATGACAGGGAAGCTTTCAGAAGTTGGGCACTAAACATGTTCCATAGTTTACTCTATATCTTCGGAAACTTAAAGGAATTCAATCGGGCGTTTCTCCAAACCCACTGGTCTATACAAAGCCAAGAGAACCTGCGGTGTGAACTATTCACGAAAATTCAATATGAGCACACCCACGAAATATACAGAATATTACAGTTTGCTAAAGTTGAAGTGTTATGACGTTATGTTGGCCGCTCAAAATAAGCTGGATCTCCAACATCAAGTCCAGGAATGGAGTGATCGGTTAAGTCAATATTGCCTGCGGCTTAGCAAAGCTAAAACAGAATATATACCGTGCTCTTTCATGGCTTAAATCTGATGAACGCCGTAAATTTCACTTGGTGACATCCATCTATCGATTTCTGCATGAAAACACCCCCACGTACATGTCATCAAAATTTAGTTACTTGTCGTCATATCATAATCGAAGCACTCGATCTGGCTCTTCCCTCGCCATCCCCATCAACCACTCATCCATGTTTAACCGCTCTTTTGCTGTAGCTGGGTCTCGACTATGGAATTCAACTCCTCCCGATATCAGAAATTCTACAACAATAAATAAATTTAAGGCCGCATGCCGAGATTACCTGTTGAATTCTACTGATTGCCCCGTGTGAATGGTGATGGATGATAGGACGTATGACTGAGCTAGGATTATATCTAGGATATTATAGAAAGGTCTGTGGCATTGTGGTTATTATTATTATTATTATTATTATTATTATTATTATTATTATTTGTATTGTTATAATTATTACTATCATTATTCATGTGCCTTTTTTACTAATATTAGTATTAGCATAATTAATTTACTCCATATTTATCATCATAATAATTTTTTGTATTTTCGAAATTGTCATAAGCTATGTACTGGTACCATATTTCGTGGTTAAGTGTAAGAGAGAGCCATGAGCCCTAACTTCGCCACTACCGAAGACATAAAATTTAAAAAAAATGACAACGGATGCAGGAGAAATCTGTACAATCCAAGTCGACGGCGATGATCTGCCTCGAACGACAAAATTTAAATATCTTGGCTCTACGATAACTGCTGAAGGTCGTCTCACCGAGGAGGTCTACGTAAGAATTAATGCTGCGTGGATGAAGTGGCGAACAACGACAGGTGCATGTGCGATCGCCAGATGAAAGACCACCTAAAATCGAAGATTTACTGCACTGCCATTCGTCCCGTGGCACTTTATAGTACCGAATGTTGGCCGACCACGAAGGAAGCAGAACGTCGGCTAAGTGTCACGGAGACCAAGATGCTTAGATGGACAGCTTGCATTACTAGGTTGGATCACATCCCCAGTGAAAGAATAAGGGAACGATTTGATATCGCGGCAATCAATAACAAAATGCGTGAGGGTCGTCTGCGATGGTTTGGACATGTGCTATGGTCAGGAGCGGACACCATTGCAAACCAGGGCTAAACACTAGAGGTCACCAGGAAAAGACCAAAGGGGCGATCGAGACAACGTTGGGCCGATACACTGCACAGGGATCTGAAAAGCGTCAACCGTCATCTGGACATGGCCCAGGACCTAGTAAAGTGGAGACAGCGGATTCAAATAGCGGACCCTGCCAAGAGGCGGGACAAACACTAAAGCAAAAGAAGAAGCTAAATTTGAAGTGTTCTCCAAACACATATTCCGAGATATTGAATTATTAGTCATACATTGCACGTACAAAATTAGAATGTGATCCATTGGTTAGTATGACAGTTTCGAGCAGTTATATATTGAACCTATCAGCAAGCGTAGAATGATGTTGGCAACATTGCAATTTCTGGATAACTCAAAATTAATCTGGACCATTACGTTCTATAAATTTGCAAATTTTATATCTGTTGGCCTGCATACTTTCTAATCTGCTGAGACTAGGGTTCAAAATTATGGAGGGTATTTATCAACAGTTGGCAGACCTGGCAACTCTGAATATATGTTGATAGTTCCATCTCTTATGGTACCCAATTATCATACAAAATTTGGTTGAAGTCTAATAAATGGTAAGGTCATCACATGCTGCGCATCATTAAATCTATCTGTGTGGATTAGGACTTTCACGGTCCGGAATGCTGTTACAATTGTTCAAACTTTTGGGTCATTGCCATGTGAAAATAAAATTAAAATTCTAGACGTTTCGGAAGGAACCTTGCCTTTCTTTTCAATAGAATTAAAATCAATGTGGCCGGAGCATGTGTGTCAATGAGCTTACAAAACCTAGAGACAACCCTCTGTTCGTCACCAGACAGCAGTCAGAAGCTACTGTATGGATAATGGTAAAGACTAACTTGTTTAATTCCATGTTCAATTTCAAACTATCCTGAGTCTTGAAGTAAATTGAAAACATTTAACCGATCTGCAGTATTAATTATTTCCACAAAACGTTATAACTGGCACCGTACGTTCTGTTTCTGGGGGCTGTGTAGCTCATATAGGAGGCACGGTGCTTCTAAGTGAAAGATAGAGAGTACGATTTACATCCAATTAGTGGATCATGGGAACAAAACTACCACTTTCAGAAACGTCCCTGACGATCGCTTCACTGCACCTACAACAAATAAGTACTAGGGTAAATCTTCCGATAAGAGGCAGCTGCGCAAGAAGCTGCTACAGTATATCCCAACTACCAACCCCGCTTTCAAGAACCCACATAGACTGTACGCAGTTGGGTTTGCTTTTTTATATCTAATTATGGGAGCAGATGATCTCGTAGTTACGCCCCTTAGAATCTCAATAACTAACTTACCAACTTTCCAACTATAGACTCCACAATGTTTGGGCAGCTTTCTCTTAATCAGTTGTTGTTGATGATGATACGGTGCCCAAATCCAGTTGCCCAGATTTGAGAGCACAGACCCAGATGCTAAGACCAGAGCTGAGGTTTTGAATAGCGCGCGCCAAACCTTCTAAGAAGCATTTAGAAGCTTTATGCAGCCAAGAGATCGCTAAGTGACGTAGCAAGGTTATCAGAGTCGAGGCTATATTTGTATAAAATATTTTTCAATGGAGTAGAAACATGAGACTAACACCAAATTACTGGCACGGACAAGGGAAGAAGAACGTGCTATATTTCAAGAAAATTGATCGAGTGGAAGCTGAGATATTAGATGTTTTAGTTTTAGCAGATTTCAAGCAGTGACGTAGAAGAGTACGTCCGCTGGGTATATAAGAGCTGGGAGCCACTACTCAATATGTTCACTTCTTCGTAAGCGCCCTGTTGCTAGACACATCACGTCGCTCCAAACATCGTTATACTTCAGTATTATCTTCGTGCACATGGTTGCAATAATCTACGTTTTTACTAGCACGCAGTTGCTGGGACTTAGTGAAATTCTACGACAGTACTTGGTTACAGTACTTCGAAAAGTTTTCGAAGTGTTAGTGAACTTAGAATTCATCGTAAGTTATCACTGAGGGGATAAACCGGGTGAGTTAACCGTGGTCGTTACGGCATGACTGCTGGCAGTCGCTCACATCCCGGAGGCGAGGAGGTTCGAATCCCCCCACCGGCAACCTTGAAGATGGTCTTCTGTGGTTTCCCATCTACCTTCCAGGCAAATGCCGGGGTTGGTCCCTAATTATAGGCCACAGCCGCTACCTTCAAACTCCTCGTCCTTCCCTTCCAACTTTCCTCCCCCAACGGTACTTGTAGCTCACCCATTGGGTGTCCGTCTCGAAGCAGCTACAAAACTGGCGAGCCGAACGTGTCCTCGGACACTCCCGGCACCAAAATCCATTCGAAAAAAACTGAGGGGATAGAATTTGTGGCAGAAGATTGGTAACTATTACTGCTACACGGACATATGATAGACTTTGTCTATATTTTTGTTTCCACTGTCCACTAAGATTCAAACTTGGATTATTTTCATCCAATGACCAGAAGAAGCTTTTGTCTTGATAACAATTTGACCAACCAAGATAAGTCAGTACTATTCACATACCAGTCTTGCACGGTTCAGATCATTTAGTCGACATAGGGAAACCAGCATGCTTAGCATTTTCTGGAGAGTGAGAACCTCTGCCCAGGGAATTGAACATCAGAACTTGGACCGGTGCTGAATATGATTGTCAGAGTATTGATAGTACTGAATGCATCACAGTTGGGTCACGTTATTACTGGTATTTTTGCATCATGGATCATTTCGATCTTATCCCTATCAAGAAGATTACTTCAGCTGTTGAAGCAGCTAATATTATAGACAGTTTTCATCAAGATATTCAGGCAACGAGTATGAATACCGCTATGTCTGGTTAGACATTTTGCGGGTATATAATGGAGGCCGATACGAGATTATCAGTACGTGTCCAAATGGGAACAGAAGACTGAAATTATCCACATCAAGATCTACAAGAATATAAGCTACATTTTGCATTATTCTTATGCGTAGTTAGCTGGAATTTCTCATTGTTCTACAGTCTTGCCAACACATACTTTTCTTCGATATTTTGCTGTTTCAAATATTTTTGCAAGGCATGTGGAAGCCTTGATCTGAGTAGTTTTTACATTCAGACATGACAAGTCAATGATTTGAATTAATGGACGAGCAAAACGCATTTATTTGATTTTGAAATTATTTTTCTAATTGCGGCCATCAGCCATCGTAACTGTAAATTTAATAATAAATTTAAGTTGAGGAATGGATTTTCATCCATATTTAAGAAGTCGAGGATGATATTTCCCGAACAGTTTAGCAACGTTAATTCCATTTGCGGAATAATAATAATAATAATAATAATAATAATAATAATGCTGATTTAATAATAATAATAATAATAATCATTTTTAATATTTGTCAGAGATAATAATTATAATTATGAACTATATTTCTAATAATCATATCATGTAGTTTGGTTTATAAAGTTGATATTTAAAATAGTTTGCTAGATCGGAGATTTGTTTTCCCGAAGGCTAGTTGTTAACGCATGCCCATATTCAACTAACTGAATAATCCTATGGGAACCATTTACACTTGCATTATGCAGTTAAATCTTTTGAAAGACACGGATAGTAATGGTACGGGAAGCAAATAGCATGTATAAATTAGTGTTTTACTAGAGTTTGTATGAATATAATATCATTTTGAGCAAAGTCTTGTGATAGAACTTTTGGCTAGAAATAGACACGGTGTGGAATAATTAATGTTTAAACTGATGGTTAAATTACTGTAAACTCATTTATAAGCTTACTAGATTACGAATCTTCCAGTTTGAGTAACAAGCAAAGACTTGATTATTATGAATAATTTGGGAAGAATTTTTGTGTGTGTGTGGAAATAGTTGAATATGCCATTCTGATTGTGCATTTTAAGTCGCAGGAATGAGGTTGTTATAATGGAGCATCAAACATATTGTAGGTTGGATGACTTTGAAATAATGTTGGGAGTTGAAATATTTTTGTAAGCCACACTTTCGTCGAATTAATAACCGAGGATTATAGTATGGAACCATCATGTCAATCCAGAGTTTGCCCACGTGTTCTATAAATATTTCCTAGTAATTGTTAGCCCGGAATTTTGTTATTTCATTATGAGAGGACTTTTCTGTTGTCTAGATGCTAATTATGATAATGTGATTTTTGACACATTTAAATCGAATGTTCCGATGCTGTAAATACATTTAAACTGTTATTTACTAAACAACCACTACAATTTAGAGGATATTTGTGATCCTGTTAAGAATATAAACATTCTGCAAATTAATTTGATGATTAACATTTTTGACATTCTGTCAAAAGAATTGTAATTTTGATAATAGCAACAACTAATATTATTTTTGTGATAATGTTTCTAAATAATATATCAAATTGATATTTAAATAATTGAATGGTTAAATCCAGATTTAAAAGAGTTGATATTTTGTTAATAATAAATTTTTGACCATAATATTGCTAATTGAGTCAAGAACTCAGAATATTGATGTTGGATCGAGAGCAGATGATACAATAAATATTTTTTTCTGTTTATCGAAGTTTTTTCGAATCCATACTCGAATGTCCATGTAATTAATATTGTGTTATATTCAATGTTGTAACTTTATATTCGAACCAATTTTGAGATACTGAATCCTGGAAAAAGTGTTAGTTAATCTTCTGCTACTATTTGAAAGACAAACAAAACAGGGATTTTTTTTCATCGAGTGATAATATTTCATTTCAACGTGTGAATACTTAAAGTTAGGAATCTGGATGGAAAATTAAATTTGCACTGACAAACCTTACGATTGTAAATAATTATTTTGAATGGAGTCAACAGGACTATCAATCTGACTTTCGTTTCAAATGCCTAGTGTTCATGTGTTGGTGAATCTGTAAATTTGTGTATATAATGTATGATTCGTCATGCATCCATTATGATATTTTTAGCATGCCTTCAGTAACTTTTTAACATTTTAAATAAAATGAGATAATTTTACGGATTGTGTTATTTTCAGAAAATCTCCTTCTATCCTTATTGTTACATCGAACCAGGGGCGGCTGGCTCTAACGGGCTAGTGGGCCAGGGCTCTCCCTACCATTAACCTACATTAGTAATTCATTTTTTAATCCTTAACGCTCGAAATACTGGCCGATTTGTGCGCTCCTCACTATGAAAATGTCCCAGCATGTTTGAATAACACGCCACATATCTTGTCACGGAGTTCGCCTTGCTGCGGGCTACTCGGGGCCCAGGCCTTAGTGGGCCCAAGACTCCATTCAACTACAAACAAGGCCAGGTCTGTTGCGCGTGCGCGCAGACGCTCTTCAAACGCCGGCTATGGGCCCAGAGTTTGCGAGCCCACGGTTACAAGGACGAATAACAATAGGAGCAGTTGTATGGGCTCTGGAGAGAACGTTGGATTGCTGAACTGCTACGTTCAATTCAAACTTACAACATCTATGGTCATACCATGCCCCTTACCACCCCTTCTTCCGATTCGGTTTGAAATGATTCGCAAGACGGCCACTAGATGGCAAACAGGGCACCATCCTGGTGTCATTAGTTCCAAGGTTACGTAAAACGAAAACGAATGGAAGAATATATCTCCCCCTTCTCAAATCTCAATTACTTAACATTTGGTTACAACAATGGCAGGATTATACACGCACGAAAGCCAGGTTATATTATAGAATTCCACCCACCATCCCTAGACACCCATGGTTTTATAATGGATCTTATACACTCGACATCATATTATTACGATTATCCGTTTACGTTTTCATCATGCATTAACTCCGGTATATATGGCCCGCTGTAAGCTTCGTCCTTCGGATCTCTGCGACTGTTCTATGGCAATCGGTACTATTAATCTTTTTTTTTTCAATGCCCTATTTTTGACACTCACCGTGCCCCCTTTCTATATACGTTACGTTCGTTAGGTTTCCCCCTTCCTCTCAATATTTTTGTTCTCCTCCATTCTCCTATTCCTTCTGTTATTCATGCCTTCCTTAGATTTCTGCAAGAATGCTCCCTTAAGTTTTAAATTCCATACCCTTAAGTGTGACGATATCATGTTTGTGTTAAAGTAGTAAGCCACTAAGGTACGTCGCTTGGTGTGAAGATTAGAACCTTTCTGTGTCCTTGTATGTATGTGTTACATTTTTCCACTAGTTTTTAGTTCAATATTGGATACTCTTCACTTATAATAGTATTTTTCGGGCTGTGACTGGGTTCAGAGCACGAGTGCTATGCCCATTTCCTAACAAAAAAAAGAATACTTCAAATGGTGCAGTGACAAAATCATTCATACCTAGTGTCAAGGATAGGTTAAAAAGAAACTTCCCATTAACTAGCATTGTAAATACTTTCTTAACATGGCATGTTAAGATAAATTCGTATTTCTTTCGTTTCAAAATAAAAGGCAGTCTATTGTGGACGTGTGGCAATGAAGAACGAACAGTTTATCATTTGTTATTTACATGCGTGAAACTGGAAAAGAAAGACAGTTTTTAAGGACAATATGGTAAATAAACATTAAAAATGGACGTTCGAAAAAATTAAGCTAATGAAGCATTATATAATTAATTTTATATTTTAATTTAATAGATTTAGAAAAATGTCAAGCAGTTGAACAGATTCTTAATATTGGTGTAGCTCATAAAAACAATAAGTTAATAGATATAGACAGTTCCTAGAACAATATATCACCAAACAAATAGCCATAGAACAATAATGAATAATACATAGTTAAATGTATGTTATTAAAATTGTAAACATTTTGTAAACATAGCATGTAGTATTACTTTCATTGTAATGGAACATGCTGTTAAAAATAAATAAATAAATAAATAAATACATAAATAAGGTTACGTAAAGAGGTCTCTTCCGGAATTCTGTGACAAGTGTTACCAATTAAATAATTTTGTTTTTCACCTAGGCCTAGAGTTTTTGACAGATGTCTTAGTGATAGACTATTATAAATTTCGAATTAAATAGCGATTTAGAGGGTAATTTAAATTATATTAAATGTACAACATAACATTTTCCCTAATGAGACAAAATTTAATGGATATTGGCAAACACCTAGCGTGCTAGCGAGTAATTTTTACTGTGCATGATAATTTATTGTGTGTGCCCTCCCAAGCTCTACGACCACCAGCCGCCGCTGCATCGAACCGAAAATAAGTAAAGCATTTCTTTTGTGTTATTGTTGATACATAACTATTTTAGAAACGGATCGACAAATACGTGATGTTGTATAGTCTGCCATCTGTGGGTTACTATTTGAAGCGACTTCGGGTCTAATGTGAATGAAACGCACCCGCGGTGGAGTTTGAGCCTTGTATTTATGGAACTCGACTGATATTATTGTTATGTCGAGATGATTGCGTTAACAAATAGAGGAATGGAAGGGCCGACCGACATGACAGGCTCTACGAAAACAAAGGTCCGTCTGAAATGTTTCTTTACCGTGCTATATTACATCTAAAACGAGAGAAGATATTGATGAAGACATGATGAATTACGAATTGGATTCCTATGCTAAATCCTCGCCGCTAGATGGGAGCTTCATTCATTCCATTCCTGACCCGGTCGGAGACTGGAAGCAGGCTGTGGATTTTCATTTTCATTCCTATGCTAAGAGGGAAATGTATATGGTTTATTACGAATGTAATATCTTCAGTGAACTTCCAGATCGTCTACAGAAAAGCTAAGTGGTACTTTAATTTCTCTAGGTGTTAGTAAGGTTTGAAGAATTACCATTACCTATGAAGGAATAACGTCATTATGGGAGACACTCTTAACCTAACCGATCAATGTTCCCTTTTACAATCCTTTTATGAAATTACAGACACCAATAATTTTTACCGGCTCTGGTTCACTCGCTTTTATTTCCTCTGATAATTTTTTTAACCGTCAAGATCTACATCAGCAAAGAATACAATATTTCACAGCCTTCTTACTCTCAAAAGGTAATGCGCGATTTTCCAGTATAGCCGACCAAAGAAAGTTATTTTTAGATAGAGCACTAACAAACAAAAGGAGCAAATAATATGGAGTTCTCCACATCCTCCCCACTTTTGATGGGACATAACTAGAGACGGGAATTTGCCTATTTGCCTATTTTATTCCTGTGTTTAGACACGTAGGCTTTCGAGATATAAATCCGTTCTAGGGTCTTTTAGGCTAGATTTCGTTGGTTTTATTGTGCCTATAAATGCCTATTTCAAGGGTTTGTGCCTATTTGGATTATAATTGCCTATTTGATGCCTTTTGACTGTATTTTAAATTGCATTATATTGCAGCTGGTGTACTCGACAGAATTATATTCTCATTTCTCAATATGTGTTTACCCCACGAACAAGAATAGGAATTCTCGGAAGTCACCAGAAATAGCACTTGGGAAATTTCCATCAGAAGAAACAAGGAACAATTTGACCTCGAAGCCTTCAACCCCTCCAACCTCGCAAGACACATGCGAGAACCAATCAACGTCGAATTATGTTGCACAACCCGTATCCCCTACCTCCCTCTCGATGCGAACTGTGTAAGCGTACGCTTTATCTTCACTTCAGATTCAGAACTTTGTGTGATTTATTGTGAAGAAGAAGAAGTGTGTCCGTGGCAATCCCGAAATATAAATTATCGAAGTCTTACTGGCTGAAGCAGTGGATCACAGGGGATACCAATTTCACTACCGATGGAAGAGTAGTCTTCTGCCAAGCTTGCTGTAAAAAGTTAATTCGTTTGTTTCTTTTATTTTTATGTGATTGAGAAGTACGATCGCATTTCATTGTAGCAGTTATAGGCCTGTTAATTTATGTATTGTGGCAAGTTGTTTTGTTGCAATGCTGTATTAGACATGAACTCTCAATAATTTATATATACAATGTAAATAATCATTTAATTACTGAACGAGGAGTTAGAACGCAGGTGGTCTCTTGTCCCAGAGTGGATGAAAATTAAAAATCGGTATTTTGAACTCTGACTCATTTCCTGTGAAAATAGAGTTTTACAACTTAAATGCAATTTTTTTCAAAAAGTCGCGAGTAACTTTCACCAGCGCTATGTGTGGCTCTAGTCTGGGGGAGCGTTAAGCTGCCAGGTTAGGGTCGCAAAACTGCCAACAAGCCTCTAGCATCCTCTCTAGAATCTTGCTAAATTGTGGCAAAAAGTAAGGTTATGACCGAATGCCACAATTTCAAATTAAGCGGGTTTCTAATTTTCAACGAGGATTGCATGCTTGCGGATACACATCATGCAGGATCTATTGCAGGCAACAGAAAATGGAGAAGAGTGGAATACCCCTGGCGGAGTCATGTAGGATTGTTGAAGTAGTCAGGGGAAGGTTGGAAGGAACCTCTGGGAAGACAGCTGCTGTCAGGGAAAAGTTTGATAGGGTCCTGCAGAGGAATCTAGGATGGGAAGCAGTGGTAAAGGTAGCCAGTGTGCTACGAGGTGAGATAGATGAACCAATTGACCTAAAACCAGATGAAGTGGCTTCGTTCAAGTTTTGCCCAATCACTTCATGTGATGTTGAGAGATCTTTCTCTCTATATAAAACATTCTTCATGATAGGAGAACAAACATATTACCAGAAAACAATGAAAAGTTGCTTGTTGTTAATTCTTATTATAGTAATTAAATATGTTAATAAATTATAACAATTTTTTTCATGCCTATTTTACACGTCAGTGCCTATTTACATGCCTATTTTGGCTATTTTAAGAGCCTATATGCCTGCCTATTTTAACTGTTTTTAGTGCCTATAATTCTCGTCTCTACACATAACACAACTAATATTAACAAAGTCACACTGTCTGGAAAGTTCAATAACACATCACAAACAAAGTTTGTTTTGGTATTTTAATCGTTCTTCCACTCCTGGCTGCCACAATCCTTGTGGACATTTCTGGACGATTGGTAGAATCGGAAGCAGCCAGTCCCGGAAAAGGAGAGTCAGCATTCTCCGAAGCACCCAGTTCCCCTGATAGACCGTCCTTTTCAGCAGTGTCAACAGTCTATTAACTGTTCCTACTAACTCTTTCTGATAATCATCCAAGTGATGATTGATGACGGCACTAAGAATGAACGGGCTACAGTTTACACCAAAAAGAACGCGTCTGTGACGAAATTTCTTCAATTTGTTTTGGGAATAATCCTCCCACCATAGAAACTTCAGGAATTCAAGATCAGCCTCGTTCACCGATATCTGTAGGAAAGCTTTCCGTATGTCAAAGATCACAGCTACTGGTTTCTCTCGAAACCTCATCAAAACAGAAGGTATGAGCTCTAATAAGTTTGGGCCTTTGTTTAAACAGCCATTAAGAGAATGAGTACCCCTTGTCTTACTTGGAGCATCAAAAACTGGCCTAAGTTTCGTTGTTGCGTTGTCCATAAATACTCCTCTATGAGGTAGGAAGTAGCCATTCTTCTCCCACTCGTCACCACACACTTCTTCTAAGATGCCTTCTTTTAACCATTCATTGAGAAGTGCATCATATTCTTGAAATTTATTTTCATTCATGAGCTTTGCTGTCATTGAAGTTAGTCTCTTTTCTGCAACGTCTTTATTATTTCTTAGCTCTTCTTTTTCTTCGGTCCATGGTAATGAAACTTCGTATCTTCCCTCTGTGTACCTCCTAACCGTTTTCTCGAAGTGGTCCAAGGCGTCACACTCTATTTCTTCTTTTGATTTCTTCTCACTGGGGTCGGTTATGCCAAACACTTCCAGTTTACAGAGGTCAGACAGATCCTTACTGTGACTGAACATAATGGTAGTGAGGACAGCATTAGAAACC
The DNA here is from genome assembly GCA_946902985.2 of Meconema thalassinum. NCBI lineage: Eukaryota > Metazoa > Arthropoda > Insecta > Orthoptera > Tettigoniidae > Meconema > Meconema thalassinum. Next base: position 171,548,016 of record OX336391.1, read on the forward strand.
TGTTTATTTTCTTTGGATAGGGTTCCCATTACTACCCAACCAAGTCGAGTTTCCATTGCAAGTAGACCACAGTCTAGCTCCTGTACTTGACCTGTAAATAACCTTCCTGCCGCGTCGGACCCGATGAGCAGCTCAACCTCATGTTGTTCATCCCCAACGTCGGTGACTGGTATGTTTCTCCTCCTCAATTCTGTTATACAAGACATCTGCTTAATTCTTGGGATGGATCCTCGGATTGAAGACTGATCTAGCACTTGTAATTCACAGGAATAACTTCCTGTTAGACTCTGGAGTAAGATCCTGTAGCATTGGTGCGTTTCTCGGTCTGACGTCACACCTCAAAATAGAACCTTAACTAGGGCTTCCGTTCCAACATGCTGGCATTTCGCCTCTATGCCAGTTTTCTTCAGGATGTAAGAACGTTGAGATCCTGTGTCGATAATCGCCCTGATTGTCCTTTGATGATCCCCCGTCTTCAGCTTCACTAACAAAGTCTGGAGAAATACAACATCCTGAGACCCACAGTGCGACGCTCCCACGGCGCTTACCTTTTCTACTTCATGTACATTCAAGTCTGCACATTTTGTTTCATCTTTATGAATAGGCAAGTCTGGGCACATTATCACACAGTGCTTTCTGCCACATACCGCGACTTCAGATTGGTTTTACAGTCGTGGGATCTGTGTCCTTGCCTCAAACATAGAAAGCAACCCTTCTTAAAATATCCTTCTTCTCTGGCAAAGACATTCGTTGTGTTCGGAAACACTCCTTGCTTTCATGCGTCTTGTCACAGAATGGACAGTTGACCATCCTCCTTTGTTTCTCCCCAGTCAGAAGATTGAGAGCAGTAGGTATCTCCTCCTCATTTTCTGAATTCTTTAAACAACTTGGCTTCGGTGTCTTGGTCGAAACTTGGAATCCTGCCTTTGCCATGGTTATTCTTTCTTCCCCCTCTACTTCAGATCTGAGGAAAGATAAAAGGATACTCAGCTTGTCTCTATACGTGCCTGTCGACATCTGACTGGACGATGTGGAATTGCGTAGCCAAACCCTCAAAGTCTCTTCCGGAATGCAAGATTCCACCAAGGGGAACAGCATTGCTGCATATTTATCAGACGTCATACCTATGGATTCAAATGCTCTTAAATATGACTCAAGTTCATCATAAAGCTGAGGTGTAGTTAAGCTTTTCTTACTCGAAGTGAAATTTTTGATAACTAACCCCAAAAGCTCTCTTACAAAATACTCCGTAAGTAATTCTTCCCTTCCAAATCTGCTCCTCAGACTATCAATAGCCTTTTGATAGTTATCAGCAGTTGGGGGAAAACTCTCAATTATTTCTCTGGCCCTAGACTCCCTAACCGTCGCCTATATCAAGTACTGAAACTTATCCTCCTCAGGCATTTCTTTATCCTCATGCATTCTACTAAACTGGCTCCAAAATCCAAGCCAGTCCTCAACATTTCCGTTGAACTGCTTAAGCTCTATTTTAGGTAGCCTGAGTTTCCTCCGTGAAGTTGGAGACGAACACGACATAGCATTTTCACTTTGTGCTTTGGCCATAACCTTGGCGAGAAACACATTGTACTTCACTTCCACTTCGTCGAATTTTTCCTTATACTCTTCTAACTCAGCATATTCAGCATCAAAATCATCATGTGTCCCGTCCTCTAGCGTGATTAGTTCATACCATTCACTCTCAATATTACTTAAGTCCTTTGAAAATCTTGTCAATGTATTGAACTTAATCTTAACAGTTTCTTCATCCGGATTACTTTCACCAAATAATCGATTCAAATAGTTATAAGAGCGCGTAAAAGGCGCTCTGGTCACTCTTCTCTTCTTTGTAAGTATTTCTATCGCACCAAATATTATGATAGGGCTCACTTGAATTACGCAGTAGAAATCACGAAGTGCATACCAAAGTTACTTGCCACTATCACTTCAGAAAGTTGGCTCGCGTTGAAAAAACGGATCACGTCAAGGTCACCACAATGTGGGAGACACTCTTAACCTACCCGGTCAATGTTCCCTTTTACAATCCAATAATTTTTACCGGCTCTGCTCCACTCGCTTTTATTTCCTCTTACTATTTTTTTCACCGTCAAGATCAACATCAGCCAAGAATACAATATTTCACAGCCTTCTTACTCTCAAAAGGTAATACGCGATTTTCCAGTATAGCTGACCAAAGAAAGTTATTTTTAGATAGAGCACTAACAAACAAAAGGAGCAAATAATATGGAGTTCTCAACAGTCATGTCCTCTCTTCTTTCCATGTTAAAGTGTCCCTGATTCTTCGGTTTTTAAATTAGTTTGGAGATTGTCTTGTTTTGTTTTTGATCATTTATTTATCCCCCCTTTATATTCACATAGCGTAGAGATGAATCGTGTTGTTGTTTGGGTTATAGTTTATTTAAGGTTATTGTCGCTGTGGTTTTTGGTTTCATTTTCTTGAGGTTATATTTTATGTGTGGTTTATCTTCTTGTTCCTCATGAAACGTGATTCTAATCATGGGAGGTATTTCTTACTAACTTCTACTCCTTGTAATAGAATGGGGTTTACAAGGTTTTTTGGGGTTAGTAATTTTTGGATTATTTTGTTTGGGGCCTAGACGTAGGAGAGTGTGGTGTTCATACATTAGATGACCTTGTTGTTGTCTTGATAGTGAGAACACACACTAATTTATTATGTTGTTTGTATTTTGGGAATTACGCTATGTCTCGTCATTTGTGCAACCTTAAGGATGGCCCCCTGGGTCTTTCCTCTTTCTTCCTTAAGGACTGTGCAGACATTTCTTCGTTTGCGTATTTTGGGTTTGTTGTTGTCTTTTGTCCTGCCAGTTATACTTCCTTGGAATTTCCCTCTGTCTTTGTTTCCCATAATGAGTAGGCGGACATTAGTTCTTGTATGTATCGAAAGGCTTCTCATCTTATAATCACGTTTCTAGACATATGTTTAAGGGTGGGTTAATGTCTTGTTTAAGTGGGAGCTTGGCTGAAAGTTGAGGGTCGTTCTTGGATTTGTTGTTTGTTACTTTCAGTCGAGGAACAACGCATGTTCTCTCTTACGTTTATTAAATGAGAAATATCGATTATTCTTGTGGTTGGTGATATGTGTTTTAATGACAAGTACCCGGGGACTGTGATTGATGCTCATTTTACTTTCGGTAAGATAATCGAATCTCATACTTCGTCCGAGAAGAAGATTTATTCAGGGAGTTTATGAATTTGGGTTCTGTTTGTTTGAAGGGTTGTGTTTTATTTACTTAAGGGTTGTGTATGTGTCTCTTTATTTTATTTTATGTTAGTCGTGGTATAATGTAGTAGTAGGTCGATGATGTTTTCACCGATTGTTATCCGTTAACTGTAGTACTTGTTTACGAGACATACTTTAGTTCTTTGGGGGGTTTTGTTCTTGGTTGGTACGACATCATATACTAATTAGAATATTTCTTCTGATTACTTCTGTAATCAGCCTGTGGTGGGACGAAAGTATTACTTATTATTTATTTGATTTTAACGTTCCGTTTGAGTTCATTCTAGTTTGATACGATCTCCAATCTAACTAGTGTTAGGCTTCTCTGTTCTTCTTTGATATATTACTTTATTGTGTGTTTATATATTTTAATGTTTTACTTTTGTTAATCTTGTATACCTTTATTACAGCCCCATCAACTATCAATCTACCATTTCATGCGCTTCTCACGTCCCTTGATATACCCTGCTTTTGATATTAAAATATTGTCTGCAACCATTACTCGAGAGATGTAGTCATTTAATAGTCGTATCTCCGTCTAGTTCAAGGTGCGAAAGAATTGTACACAACTTGGTTATAAGATCCATGGCCGGTCCTCATCCCGCGCAAGCGAGGAACAACTTTAGGTTCCTCAGTCTGGCCAACGACTGTATGTGCGTGGGAGTGCGCTTGTCAATTGTACTCACTTTAACCCATATGGCGCCCTGGGATGTTTTGATTCTCGTGCTGACTGATTTTTGGTGAAAATGCATATGTAGTCGTCTGCACTTAGGTCCAAACGGGCATATAAAATAAGAAATAAGAGAGAAATGGCTTTGAACGTGGGGCCCGATTTAGAGTCGATTCGGTCGATTGTTTACCGATTTAGTTGTGATTTTTCAATAGATATTTTGGGAATTGGAAGATGTCTGGTATGGATAAATAAATTTAGGAAACCCAATTAGTGGGAAACTTAACTCAAGTAAGTTTTTTAATAGTTAGTGTGGTTTTTGATTGTTGTATAATGGCTTATCCATTAGGGTGTCAAGTAAAATTTGTAGTTTACGTTCGATAGTCTGGGAATACACAATTTATTACAATCCAGGTGGAGGATATTGTGAACTTGCAGATTTTTTTGATATTGTTGTTTAAATTTAATTTAATAGTAGAGAATTGTTTTTCCATCACGTCGCCATTAGGGCATATCTGATTATATTCCGAGAATTCCAAGTAGCTACGCATAATTCATGTTCTAGGTCTATGTCTTTGTGTTTGCCTACATTTATACCTCTCAAAAAAAAAGTCAACCCCTGGTACTATCCAGCCCATGACGGGCTAAGGCCGACCAAGCGACCGCTGCCCAGCCATTTGGCCTGCAGATATTGGGGTGACGCGTGATCAGCGCGTCGGGTCCCCTCGGCCGTTAATCTTGGTATTCGTGATCGGGGGCTGTCTCACTGTCAGACAGCTACTCAATTTTCCTCACGAGGCTGAGTGCACCCCGTTCCAACCCTAACGTCAGTTTTAAAATTCCTGACGGAGCCGGGGATCGGACCCGGGGCCTCCAGGCGATAGGCAGGCGCGCTACCCCAATACCACGAGGCCGGCACATTTATACCCCTAACTTTAAAAATATATTGTGAGAATTATGGATGATGTCATGAGGATCATAAATCGTATGGAGGAGGGCTCCAAATGTGCAGAATTTCAAATGGCAGAAATTATAGAGAAAACTAACAAAATGGAGGTTAAACTTAAAGAAAATACTGAAACATTAAGGGGAAAATTAAGAGAAAAATCAGATGCCCTAGATAATAGATTGACCACTTCTTTAAAAGTAAATCTTGAAAACTCAACGGAAAATAAATTTAAAGAGAATTCGATTTCTTTAGATAATAAATTAAAAGAAAACTCCACTTATTTAGAAAACAAATTAAAAGAAAACTCTGATTCGTTAAAAACTTCTTTGGAAAATAAGTTAGAAGAAAATTCAGATTCTTTTGAAACTAAATTAGAGAAAAATTCAGTAAACTTAAAAGCTAAGATGAGAGAGAATTCAGATTCGTTAGGAGCTTCGTTAGAAAATACAAACAAAGAACATTCTACTTCTTTAGAAAATAAAATGTCTAAACTATTTGAGAAAACTCATGAACTCGAAACTTCATTAGCTTTGAACACGAGTAAGATGGAGGATAAATTTCGCGATGCCGACCAAAAATCTCAGTCATTAGCTGATAGGATCGAGCGAGGTCTCAGAAAAGTAGGAGAGGATATGATAAATCTAGAAATTCGTGTCCACAAAGAGAATAGTGATATAGCAAATAACGTCATACAACGTTTGACCGAGCAATTTCAGGAACTTGTTGTTGGAGAAATTCAGGAAGGTGTAATCAAAGAGTTGACAACTGAGATAAAGACGAGAGTCATCAGTGAAATCAAAGATGCACTTAAACTGGAGACTCAAGATGGAATCAAAGAGATCAGAGAAACTTTGACGTAACATCTTGAAGTTATTACCAAGGATATCCAGACTGCTCAGAAATACATTGTGGATATGACAAGTTCATTAAAGATTCACGAAGAGATTATGAAGAAGATATCTACAGATGTGAAAGAGAACTTTAAAGAGACAGAAGGAATTAAGAGAGATACTGAAGAAATCAGGAAAAGATCTGAGGAGAACCAGAAAGAAATCGAGGATATTAAAAATCAGGTCAATGATCAGAAACAGGGTGATTGTTCACACAATAAAAATAATACCGAAGAGTTAAAGAAATTAGTAGGCGAAGAAAATGCTGAACTCAAAGCAACCATCAAGAAGCTTAGTAACAAATTTGTTGATTACCAGCAGGAACCAAAGAGTGTTGACAGAACTCAAAGCAAACCTACATTACTAGTATGGATATTGAGGGAGTAAGCAAAGTAGATAATCCCCATACACCGGAAGAGATTAGAACGTTTATGCAATCCACTCCTATAAGCTTTTACAGGAACGTTGAAGATAAACTTTCAAAATTCTCAGGAACTGGGATTGTCACACCAGTAGAATTCCTGAGGGAAGTAGAAGATTACCTCAAGGATTCTAAAATTTCCAAAGAAAGGGAAATAAGAGTAATAGGGAAATTTTTGGATGTTCCCGCACTTACGTGGTTTAGGGCCTTTAGATCCACTCTGAACAACTATGAGGAATTTGCTAGAGGACTGTTGACGAAATTCTGGTCTCCAGAAACAACAGGTGAGAGCGGAGCTTTACTCCAAAAGATACTCCACTTCTCAACCTACACGTTATTCGACATATTTTGCAGGGCAATTATCTAAACTGCAACATTTAGATCCGCCTATGCCAGATAACGAATTAATTACTGCCTTGATCAGACAATTTCCTGCGGATGTCCAAAGAACGCTTATAGCTGTGGACATCTATAACATGGAACAATTTGATGAAGTTCTACAAAAGCTGGATCACACGAACGCACAATTCTTCCATCAGAAGAGTGGCAAGAATGACAACGCGGTATTTGCAGTTATGGCTGACAGATATTCTCAGACACCTCGAGATCATCGAGAAGAGAAAACTCCGAGGGAGGATTCAGAGAGAAGAAGATGGAACCAAAACAACTATAGGTCATATGAGAACAAACCATATACGAGACCTGACGGTACGAACAATTATAGAAGCCGTTGGGGAAGACCAAGAGGAAACCAAGGAAGATACCAAGAGAGAAGGTACTTTGGAAGGAATAATGGCTCCTACCCAAGACACGAAAATCAGCGACAATCCAATGAGGAGTTCAAACAAGAAACGAGGAAAAAATTGGAGGAGAGACACCAAGAGAATAAACAGTTCATGGAACAGCTGAAACAGATTGAACCTAGTACATCAGGGTTGCAGCAATCCAAGAGCAATGGAAAAAAACACGTCAAATATCCAATAGCAGATAGGATAATTTCAACTTTCACTTCCAGAATCATTAAGTGGCAAGCAGAGGATGATGACCTGATACAAAATAATCATGAACGTAAAGAAATGGGAACGAGGATTAGATTGCCAATTATATCATGCGAAGTATTTGGCAAGCCTGTCGATACTTTAATTGATACTGGTGCAATGCTATGTCTTATAAGTGAGAAATTGTATGTTCTTTGGAAACTCACTGAGAAGATAGAAGAAATTCCTGTGTCCGGAATTAAGGTTCAAGGAATAATTCCAAACAAGACATCCCTATGCAAAACTCAGTTATATTTATGTGTTACGATTGGAGGACATGATTTTCGACATGTGTTTGTCGTGATGAAGGATATTGCATTTGATACGATCCTGGGAGCAGATTTCATACAGAAATATCAAGCTGTCATTGACATGAGCAATGAGCCAATACGCTTTCAGCATACCGCAGAAATAAACTTCGAGGGAAATGAAGAGGAAGACACCGAGGGAGATGCTCAATGGTCTCTGATATTTTATGAATCAACTGAAGAGGAGATTAACAAATCTAAGAGCTCACCAGAGTTGGAAAATATTCTTGAGGAAAATAAGGATATATTCGATATTAGACCTGGAGAAATTAAGGATTTCGAATGCCAAAATCGAGTCACGGTTGACGCACCGTTCCATGCAAAATTATACCCTGTAGCTGAGAAGCATAGGGAGAAGGTGAAGATACTTATCCAGGATATGGAGGAGAATAATGTCATTGAGAGATGTACGACCTCTTATGTAAATCCTTTGGCAGTTGTATCTAAACCAGGTGGCAGTCTAAGGTTATGTCTAGACGTGCGGAATTTGAATTCAAGATTGTTACCAGAGTATGACAGACTGCCTATTATTAGGGAATTACTGAGGAAATTCCAAGGCAAGTTTTGGTTCTCAAATATTGATCTCACTTCGTCCTACCACCATATTAGGCTTAGTGAAGATTCAAAGAAATTTACAGGTTTTATGTTTGACCAACAAACCTATGTATTTCGACGTCTACCTTTTGGAGTTAAAACATCTGGATCTGTTTTAATAAGAGCGCTGGAACAGAATTTGAGTCCTGAAGTCAAAGAAATAGCGATCCGCTATATAGACGGTATTCTCATTGCATGTGAGAATAAAGAAGAACATCTGCTACATCTCCGAATGTTGTTCGAAGATTTAAGGAAGGCAAGTTTCAAAGTCAACCTTCGAAAATGCCAATTCTTTCGAAAGGAAATTACATTCTTGGGACACATTTTGGATGGTGAGGGCTACCGTCCGAATGAAACGAATATACAGGCTATTCCAAATTTTCCCAGACCTACTAGGGTAAAATATGTCCGAAGTTTTCTCGGCACATGCCAATTCCTTGCAGGGCATTGTCCTAGTTACACAGAGACAGTTGCGCCTCTGCAAGAATTACTCAGAAAAAGTAATACATGGAAATGGAACGAAGCTTGCGAACAGTCATTCCAAGATGCCAAGAGATTGTTGGTAAACAGCATCAAATTGGAATACCCTGACTTTACCAAGAATTTCATAATCGAATCCGATGCATCCACCGTAGGGATAGGAGCTATTCTTCTTCGAGAAGATGACGATCATAGGAGACATTACCCGGCTTTCATAAGCATAAAACTTCGTCCATCAGAGAGAAATTATTATACTACCGAGCTAGAAGCACTTGCTGTTATATCTGCTTTGGAGACATGAAAGAAGCTTCTAATAGGACATTCTGTAATAGTAAGGACAGATCACCATGCTCTAGAATTTATTCTTTGAACTAACTTTGCCAGTGAAATAATAAGTAGATGGTCACTTTTCATACAGAAATTCAACTTAGTTATTGAACACACTTCAGGGAAGTTGAGCATTGGAGGTGATTTGCTGAGTAGAGCAGGTGAATCTACACCTAAGAATCTTCGAGTCAACTTGAAACTTGAAGATGAAGAAACCTTAAGGAAGTTAAGACTTCTACCGTTATCACAGAGAAGAAATAGACGAGTTAGGAACATTTATCGTTTTCTTCAAGGTGACATGGATCCTGCAGATGAAGAATTTAATGAGACAAAGAATTTCGAGGGATTTTTTGAAGCTGGATGGTTTGATCTATAAGTTTATCGATCCAGACCATACCAAGCTGAGGATAGTTGTACATCCGTGGATGTAAGTCCCCATCATTTGAATGGCGCATCGCATGGCAGGTCATGCAGTAGTGGACAAGACCATCTGAGTGATTCAAGAGAAATTTTCGTGGGAGCTGATGAGACACACTGTCAGAAACACCATCCGAGAATGGGATTTATGCCAGAGGAGTAAGCACAATTCTAAGTTATTAAAGGAAGCTCCAAGGCCTATTATTCCAACAAAGCCTTGTGAAATCTTTGCTACAGATATTTATGGTCCTCTCCCCAAATCAAGAAGAGGAAACCGATACATACTTGTAACCATATATGTTTTCAGCAAGTACACTACAGTATGTTGCATCCTATCCAGAAGACGAATGCAAAACATTGTGCAAACAGGATCAGGAATAGTGTAATTCTGGAAGCAGGCAAACCGGAATTCCTGTTATCAGACCATGGATCCCAATTTACATATTTGGAATTCAGGATCTCAATGGATAATTTGTGTATAAAACAGCTACTCTGTTCTATAAGGCATCCAGAGAACAACCCTGCTGAACGTGTAATGGCTGAAATTTCAAACTATTTTGTCGCTTGTATTATCCAAACGAGCATTGGAAATGGATGGATGTGATTCCTTTAGCAGCCGAATCCATAAATTCTACAGTCCACGAGATTACTGGACAGATTCCCATGTTGCTTCACCATGGAATCAAACTGACGAGATTATGGGATCGGATAAAGTCAATTCCACCTGAGATGAACCCAGTCGTCAAAGGAGGGAGACGATAGCCTTGGACAGTTTGAGAAACTAAGCATTGAAGAGAGAGCGCCGAATTAGAGGGAAACGCTTTCGTAGACACTTGCGTATAGAACACTCGTGTTGGTGAGGAGACCAATACCATCCGATGTTCAAAATCGCATATATTCTAAATTTGCGAGTTAATATTCTGGACTCTACAGAATTGAGGAAAGTAACGTTAATGGTAGTTATAAGATAGCCAACACACGAACTGGTAACATCGTGGGAACTTACAATTCATCGAATTTGAAGGTTTACTATTCAAGAACCAGGTAGCTTGAAGTGTGAATAGGAAAAAAAAAAACAATTTTTATTTTTGGCTATGTGTGGAGTGGATGTGCCCAAATCCAGTAGCCCAGATTTGAGAGCACAGGCCCAAATACGAAGTCCAGAGCTGAGGTTTTGAATAGCGCGCGCTAAACCTTCTAAGAAGCATTTAGAAGCTTTATGCAGCCAAGTGATCGCTAAGTGACGTAGCAAGGTTATCAGAGTCGAGGCTATATTTGTATAAAATATTTTCAATGGAGTAGAAACATGAGACTAACACCAAATTGCTGGCACGGACAAGGGAAGAAGAACGTGCTATATTTCAAGAAAATTGATCGAGCGCAAGCTGAGATATGAGGTTAATTTTAGCAGATTTCAAGCAGTGGCGTAGAGGAGTCCCTCCGCTGGGTATATAAGAGCTGGGAGCCACCAATCAATATGTTCACATCTTCGAAAGCGCCCTGTCGCTAGACACATCACGTCGCTCCGAACATCGTTATACTTCAGAATTATCTTCGTTCACATGGTTGCAATACTCTACGTTTTTATTAGCACGCAGTTGCTGGGAGTTAGTGAAATTCTACGACAGTACATGGTTACTATACTTCGAAATTGTGTTGGAAGTTTTGTGAACTTAGAATTCATCGTAAGTTATCACTGAGGGGATAGACTTTGTGGCAGAACATTGGTAACTATTACTGCTACACGGACATACGATAGACGTAGTCTATATTTTCCTTTCCACTATCCACTAAGATTTAAACTTGGATTATTTTCATCCAATGACCAGAAGAAGCTTTTGTCTTGATAACAATTTGACCAACGAAGATAAGTCAATACTGTTCACATACCAGTCATGTACGGTTCAGTTCATTTAGCCGACATAGGGAAACAAGCATGCTTAGCATTGTCGGGAGAGTGAGAAACTCTGCCCAGGGAATTGAACATCAGAGCTTTTACCGGTGCTGAAGAAGATTGTCAGAGTATTGATAGTACTGAATGCAATTCAGTTGGGTCACGTTATTACTGGTATTTTTGCATCATGGATCATTTCGATCTTATCCATATCAAGAAGATTACTTCAGCTGTTGAAGCAGCTAATATTATAGACAGTTTTCATCAAGATATTCAGGCAATGAGTATGAGTACCGCTATGTCTGGTTAGACATTTTGCGGGTATATAATGGAGGCCGATACGAGGTAATAAGTACGTGTCCAAATGGGAACAGAAGACTGAAATTATCCACATCAAGATCTACAAGAATGTAAGCTACATTTTGCATTATTCTTATGCGTAGTTAGCTGGAATTTCTCATTTTTCTACAGTCTTGCCAACACATATTTTTTCTTCGATATTTTGCTGTTGCAAATAATTTTTCAAGGCATGTGGAAGCCTTGATCTGAGTAGTTTTTACATTCAGACATGACAAGTCAATGATTTGAATTAATGGACGAGCAAAACGCATTTATTCGGTTTTGAAATTATTTTTCTAATTGCGGTCATCAGCCTTCGTAACTGTAAATCATACTAATATATAAAAATGAGATGGTGGGTGTCTGTCTTTCTGTCTGTCTGTCTGTCTGTCTGTCTGTTACTCAATAACGCAAGAACCACTGGTCCGATTTAAATGAAATTTTGCATGAATGTAGCTGATTTACCAGGTTTACATATAGGATACTTTTGATTTCGAAATTTTGCACTATTGAAAAATGGCGACCATTTTAGTGACGTCACTACACCCTTTGGTTTCAAAATTTCATATTTCCATATCAAATAAAAAGAGAACGGTAGGAAATACCAAACTTTTGATGGCACACACGAACTTTGAAATTTAATGTCCTATCCGAAAGGTCCTTATCACTTTTCGTGTATCTCCAACGGTTAGCGTGTAAAACCGACATTTGTGACGTCACTACACCCTTTGTTTTCAAAATTTCATATTTCCTTTTTAAATAAAAAGAGAACGCTAAGAAATAGCAAACATTTGATGACATACATGAGCTTTAAAATTTAATTTTCTGTCCGAAAGGTCCCTATCACTTTTCGTAAATCTCCAACGATTAGCGAGTAAAACCATATTTGTGCAATAAAACACGCTCAACACAGAGCGGTGCAGTATATCTCTCTATATATAAAAATGAAAGTTTGTCTGTTTTTCTCTGAATTTCTACGGAAATTTGAGTTGTTTACGCGTTTCAGACTGTTTTATGATGGATGCGCGCGAAAATATTTTTTTTATTTGTCTGTCTGTTTGTTTGTTTGTTTGTGGACAACTTTGTTCCCTTTTAACTCGAGAACGGCTGGGTGTATCAACGTAAAATTTGGTACAGATATCCTTCAGAGGCACGACACTTATCATTGATGTAACTCTTCTCCGTACCTCTCATGAAAGGGGGCCTACTCCCTTAAAATACATGCTGAAATAGGCGTAGAAGGACGAGTCAAAGCTCATTTTCAGCCTCTAATGTGAGAGACAAAACCCGGGTCCCCGAAAACCACATTTTAAGGCCCTAAGACCAACCGTTTTTGAGATATTCCCAGAAAACTAATTTCATTTATTAAACTAATGAACGAATGCAAGCCAGTAACCATGCCAACAGATTCTCAGTGATCCATCTATTGCTGTAAGACGCAATGCAATTCCATTAATTACATTAGTGTGAAAGTTTGAAAACGGCTAGAAGGGTTTCACGGAACCAAATTAAGCCGTAAAATTCATCATTAAGGGGATCAAGGGGTACTCTAGAATTTTTTCACGCGATTTACACCTGCGGGTGTGGTACGGCAGGTCTATTATATTCCTATCCCCATATTATTCATTCATTCATTTCGTATAGGCCATCTATGGACCGTGTCATTCCAACTGTCTCCTACTGGCTTTGATGTTTGCCCAGTACGCCCGCATTCGTTCTCGGTGGACTTCCTTCCGTTCCTGGGTCCAAATCTTTCCCGTTTTCAGCTTCGGTTTTTCTTGGAAACCTTTGCAAGCTTGAAGTTTCCTTTTGAGTGGGGCGCACTCCTGAATGTCTGTTGGTGTAAACCCCATTTCTTTCAGATCTTTATCCAGTTCAATGAACCAGGCCCATTTTGTTTTCCTCTCCTGAAAGTAAGTTATGTTGCGGTTGGTCAGTCTCGCTGGGCTCATTCGTTTCACATGCCCAAAAATGGTTTCCTTCTCTTCCGGATGACGTTACTTATCTTCTCCACATGAGTATATAATTCATGGTTATGTCGTCTTCTGTATTCCCCATTGTCTTGGATGGAACCAAATATCTTTCTGAAAATTTTCCTTTCTTTGGCCTCCAGTTTGTCGACCAAGCCTTTTTTGTTCATCGTGAGGCATTCAGAAGCATGCAAGACCTCCGGAAGGTTGACACTGCAGTAATGTTTTAGTTTTGCGTTGAAGGATATTGACCTTTCCTTATAGATGTCCTTAGTTAAATGGTAGGCCATTTCCACTTTGCTCATGCATGATGTGAATGCTTCTTTCTCTGATAATATCCCTTCCCTGACCCGTCCTGAAAAGAAAAGTACATGGCCATTGGCTGCATTAAAAATTTTAAAAAATTAGGTGTTATAATTTCTCCCTATATTATATTATTATTAGTATTATATTATGGCGTACAACGACGAGACAAATCTCATCGGTGCCAGAAACAAAACTCGGGGGCCCTAAAGGGTCCTCGAAAACTACATTCTTCTTCTTCTTTTCTGCGGCTTTTCCCAATTAATTGGGGTCGCCGGAGCCAACCAGGCTCATTTTGGTTTTGGCTGGGTATTTAAGGCCGGATGCCCTTCCTGACGCCACGTGATTTTTCAGGCGAAAATTCCACCCCGCTGTCACCGGGATTCGAACCCCGGCCGTCCGGGTGAAAGACGAGCAGATAAGCCACTGCGCCATCACGCTCCCCCCTCGAAAACTACATTATAAGGCTCTAAATCCAACAGTTTCTGAAATATTCCCAGAAAACTAATTTAATTTAATTTAACAAACTAATGAAGGAATGCAAATCGGTAACCATGAGAACATTATCTCAAGGGGTGGCATACAACTTTCCTTCTATTTCTGTAAGAAGCAATGTCATTCCATTTATTACATTTCTGTGAAAGTTCGCAAATGGCTATAAGATTATCACGGAACTAACGTAGACTGTATAATTCATCAATGCAATTACGGGGGTCAAGGGGTAACCTAGAATTTTTTAATGCAATTTTCACGTTCGACATATAGTACAGAAGGTCTATTATATCTCCAAACAGCAACATTATTTTCAAAAATTCCTAAATTGAACCAGCATTTTTTGCCGCTTTTAGGAATGTGGGCAATTTGAGGCTAAAGAACCTGAATTTTCATGCACCACAAGCCTTTATAATTTATAAAAGGGGTCTTCCTGTGTATGGGCACCTAGCACAACGTAGAGAGTCAGTTTTTATGTGACGTGTATTGCGTTTCGTCTACAAGGTTTTCAATTCTATTTCACGTCAGGAAGTACAGGTTAGGTGAATTTAGTCTGAGAGCACATTTAAACTTTTTTTTTTTTTGTCATCATACGGGTTCATCGTAAGGATGATTTTGTTTGATACTGTGTGGTAGATATACCCATATTTGGATATTTGGGTAATATTTTGTAGACAATAGCATTGTCTGTCTGTCTTTCTGTGTATCTTTATATACGCCTATACCTCGTATTCGGATGCTCGGTGCTTCGTAAAATTAGGTATGGTAACCATGAGAGTCAATACACCAAACATTTATAAAACTCTTCACCGTACTCTTCATACAGTAGAAGGGTGGATAACTTATAGAGAAAAACTTCTCAATACATGATAAAATAGGCGAAATATAAAAATTATCCTAGAAGGACGACCAAAGCATATGTTGCGCTTCTCAATGTGAGACACAAAATTCGGGAATCTATAAAGGGTCTCCGAAAACTACATTTTGAGGGTCTTAAATTAACATTGTGTGTGATATTCCCAGAAAACTAACTTCGTTCTGATAAACTTGAAGGAATGACAAACCGCTACCCATTGCAACAGTAGCTCAATTGATAATGTCTAGTGTTAACAACGAACACCGTTCGAAGAACGGGTACTTCTGCTACTTTAATAATAAATTTAAGTTGAGGAATGGATTTTTATCCATATTTAAGAAGTCGAGGATGATATTTCCCGAACAGTTTAGCAACGTTAATTCCATTTGTGGAATAATAATAATGATGATGATGATCGTGTGGCCTCCGGAGAGGCCGAGTGCAGGTCTTTCTAGTTGACGCCCGTGGGCGACCTGCGCGTCGGAATGAGGATGAGCTGATGATGAAGACGTCACATACACCCAGTCCCCGAGCCACGGGAATTAACCCCAGCAGATTAAAATCCCTAATGGCTCGGCCGGGAATCGAACCCGGGGCACTTCGAGCCAAAGCCTAGCGCGCGCTAACCATTTAGCCACGGAGCCGGACATAATAATAATAATAATAATGCTGATTTAATAATAATAATAATCATTTTTAATATTTGTCAGAGATAATAATAATAATAATAATTATGAACTATATTTCTAATAATCATATCATGTAGTTTGATTTATAAAGTTGATATTTAAAACAGTTTGCTAGATCGGACTTGTTTTTCCGAAGGCTAGTTGTTAACGCATGCCCATATTCAACTAACAGAATAATCCTATGGGAACCATTTACACTTGCATTATGCAGTTAAAATCTTTTGAAAGATACGGAAAGTAATGATACGGGAAGCAAATAGCATGTATAAATTAGTGTTTTACTAGAGATTGTATAAATATAATATCATTTTGAGCAACGTCTTTTGATAGAACGTTTGGCTAGAAATAGACACGGTGTGGAATAATTAATGTTTAAAATGATGGTTAAATTACTGTAAACTCATTTAGGAACTTACTAGATTACGAATCTTCCAGTTTGAGTAACAAGCAAAGGCTTGATTATTATGTATAATTTTAAGTCGCAGGAATGAGGTTGTTATAATGGAGCATCAACCATATTGTAGGTTGGATGACTTTGAAATAATGTTGGGAGTTGAAATATTTTTGTAAGCAACACTTAAGTCAAATTCATAACCGAGGGTTATATTACGGAACCATCTTGTCAATCAACAGTTTGCCCATGTGTTCTATAAATATTTCCTAGTAATTGTTAGCCTGGAATTTTCTTACTTCATTATGAGAAGACTTTACCGTTGTCTAGATGCTAATTATGATAATGTGATTTTTGACACATTTAAATCGAATGGGCCGATGCTGTAAATAAATTTAAACTGTTATTTCCTAATCAACCACTACAATTTAGAGGATATTTGTGATCCTGTTAAGAATATAAACATTCTGCAAATTCTGTCAAAAGAATTGTAATTTTGATAATAGCAACAAATAATATTATTTTGTGATATTTTTTCCATATAATATATCAAATTGATATTTAAATAATTGAATGGTTAAATCCAGATTTAAAAGAGTTGATAGTTTGCTAATAATAAATTTTTGATCATAATATTGCTAATTGAGTCAAGAACTCAGAATATTGATGTTGGATCGAGAACAAATGATACAATAATTGTTTTTCTGTTTATCGAAGTTCTTCGAATCCAAGCTCGAATGTCCATGTAATTAATATTGTGTTATATTCATTGTTGTTACTTTATATTCGAACCAATTTTGAGATACTGAATCCTGGAAAAAGTGTTAGTTAATCTTCTGCTACTATTTGAAAAACAAACAAAAACAGTGTTTTTTTGTTCATCGAGTGATAATATTTCATTTCAACGTTCGAATACTTAAAGTTAGGAATCAGGAAGGAAAATTAAATTTTCACTGACAAACCTTACGATTGTAAATAATTCTTTTGGACGGAGTCAACAGGACTATCAATCTGACTTTCGTTTCAAATGCCTAGTGTTCATGTGTTGGTGAATCTGTAAATTTGTGTATATAATGTATGATTCGTCATGCATCCATTATGCTAGTTTTAGCATTCCTTCAGTAACTTTTTAACATTTTAAATAAAACGGATTGTGTTATTTTCAGAAAATCTCCTTCTATCCTTATTGTTGCATCGAGCCGAAAATCAGTAAAGCATTATTAGCCTACTTTCGATTTTTGCAAAAAATGAAAGTAGACTTATGAGATCAACACAGGGCGAAAAAAGTGTGTCTGTCTGTGTGTGTGTATGTGTGTGTGTGAGTCTGTGTGTGTGTGTGTGTGTGTGTGTATGTGTGTGTGTGAGTCTGTGTGTGTGTGTGTGTCTGTGTGTGTGTGAGTGTGTGTACTCTGGATGTCTGTCCCCCCCTATCAATTCGAACACGGTGAAACCGAATTGAACGAAATTTGGTACAGAGGTAGCACTAGTAAAGGACACCTCAGTGTCATACTTTATATTGAAGCCATCTTTACCATAACAGAATGGCGGCCACTCAAATGTTGAAAACGTAAAATCAAAGTACGGCTAAACTAATTATCCGATCTCTACCAAATTTGGTGACAACATACCTTTATATAGGACGCGTCTTTGACCCAAAATTCAAGGTCATCGGCCATGCCATTTCAGGATGGTGGCCGTGTGAATTATGCAACCATTTTAATCAATAGCTTAAGACCCACCAATTCCGATTATCGAGCCTAGGGGGGTTTAAGCTATCCTGAAGGTCGTGATCCGTTATTTATTATAATTTAATATTATAATATTATACAGTACGAGTGGCTTAAAAGAGCTGAGCCGTTTGTGTCACACGACAAGATGGCAGCTGTCCTCATGTGCCTGTCTTATATTTCAGTAGTTTTAGTATGTTGTATGTGATATACCGTACTGATACAATAATATAAACTTTGTATGAAATGATCTTTAATGAAGATGTACTGCAGTGAAGAAATCGTTTATTTAAAGTCATTATTTGCCAACAGTTTGTATCTAATATGTCAGTTAAGAACACCTGACGTCATGGATAGGGTTAGCTCTGGGCTAGCATGTTAGTCTGTCACGCAGTTGACTGGGGTTCGAGTACTGCTACAGTTAGTTTTTTTTTCTTGAATTCTTTTACAAATGATGTGCACGAGCTTTTTCCACAGATACTGAATAAAATGTCATTTAGCTCAAAGGAGAGGATAAAGTATACACTCGTATATTAATAAAATCACAGTCCCAGCATCGCACATAAACAGAAGACATTGGGAAAAGGAGAATAGAAGAACTAGATACACGTTGTCATTAACCACAGCCTTCTTAATGCCTCTGTACGGTGCTGTCCTCTTGTGGGTTATGTGGGTAATATTGTTCCAAACATAACTCTGTGTAAATGCCTGAGCTGGCCTCCTGAAGTATGGCAATTTTGTAATACTGGTAGTTCAACTATTAGCCACGATCGCGCTCCGAATACCTTTAAACACTGCCAGCTGGATCGCCTCCCTCCTGGCTACTTTAAACTGCCTACTCATTCAACACCCATAGAACACTGCCATCGTAGTACATTACGATGGCAGTGCATAGGCGTGCAAGATAAAGATTAATTCACCGATAGGTCGCAGCACCAACCTACTGTGATTGGGGCGGAAGATTCTTAATTTTGCAGGCTGGCTTAATATAGAGATTAACGGACGTGAATGCATTACAATAAGTTAGTAGTTTTGTTATTCAATCGTCATAAAGTATATAATATTGATTTTGACACTTACTGGCTTATTATCAATATAAAAGAAAACAAACAATACATTGTGGTAGAGGTGATTGTGTTAGGGATGAGGACAAAGAGTCATAAATATACCCATACATTTAGGAGAAAGTAGGCTATATGTTCTTTGCTGAACATCTTGTTTTTGTTATTGTACTCACTTTAACCCATATGGCGCCCTGGG
This sequence comes from Meconema thalassinum, assembly GCA_946902985.2. NCBI lineage: Eukaryota > Metazoa > Arthropoda > Insecta > Orthoptera > Tettigoniidae > Meconema > Meconema thalassinum. Next base: position 171,567,289 of record OX336391.1, read on the forward strand.
ATGATTAGATTCTCGTGCTGACTGATTTTTGGTGAAAATGCATATGTGGTCATCTGGACTTAGGTCTAAACGGGCACAATACATTAAGAGGTTTGGGACGTTCTGGTCTTCAGAACCGTGTACTTTGGTGTGTGCACGTTTGTAATATCTGAATGATATTTATAACCTGTGTTTTTGTGTTCTCTGTAATATTGTATGTACTGTGCTTGAAGTTGAGGCAAGAACTGGGAAGAAAGCCACAGCGGCTTGATTTAAATAACATTTTGACAATTTCTGGACCAGGAATTGGAAACCCTTGAAAAAAAATCAGTATGATTACAGTGGTAATCGGAAAATTCCTACACATACCAAAGTACACGAGGCTAATGACCATGATGTCATGTGAGAGTCAAGAATTTACACTACATATATTCACTTTATTTCGAAATAATCTCTTTCATACAAGTTATTAGAGGTTTTTCCAACATTGAAACATGATAATGGTATATGGTTCAACATCTTATTCATGCGCTCCATACATATTTCATGTGTTACCATTTGGCTTTACGACAATCTGCAACGATTTCAACACCTTCATTCTTTGCCCAGTCCACCAGGTGATCATGCTTGCCGTTGCACACTATAGGGTTGTCGGATATATCCAATACCTCTAGATCACTCAACCCTCGGAATACAGTGACGTTTATTTGGTCGATGAAATTTAAGCTGATTATGATTTCTTGTATATTGGGAATACCTTGAAATATATTTTCTGGTAGATTTGTTATGTTGTTTCTTCTCATATATAGCCTTGTCAGTGATGGAATGTTTATGAAAGGTTGATTGGTCTTGAAATCAATTTGGTTGCTTGTTAAATCGACATAGTCAAGGTTTTCTAAACCTTCAAAAACATTCTCTCCAATGTCTGTCAATAAATTATAGTCCAATAAGATCGTTTTTATCCCAGGCATATGTTTAAAAGTATTTTCTGAAAGATGTGTTAGTTTGCAATTCGATATTGAAACCCGTTCTACAGAATCACTACTCAAAAGTGGTGCATCGTCAGGAATAACTAGTGGGTTATAGCCGAGAAAAATTGCTTTAACGGAAGGGGGGAATATTACGTGACTGATGGCAGTCAGCTGATTATCATAAAGCCATACAGAGGATAAATTCTCCAGTCCTACAAAAGCTCCCGATTCAATTGTAGAGATGTTATGAACTACAAATGAAATGCTGTCTAAACAACAGAAATTTTTAAAATAGCCGTTGTGGATTACAGGAATATTGCTGCGAAAGAATTCTAAACTTGTAGCATTTGCTGGTAATTTCTGCAGAACGTCAGGATCTGAAGATTGTTCACAAGAAGAGTAAGTTGCACTGCACTGGCATTCTTCTGGACACGAATCTTCAGTTGAGGCGATCGTCAGTACCAACAGGACACCCTGTAACAGACAGGTTGATTAAAATCAGAGGCTGTGCCATAAACACAAGCATTTAACCACGACTTAATACTAGGCACGTCTAGAAAATAAGTTCCGATTTTATACATTGGCCCAGCATCGCTGCAATTGAAGTTCAGCGCATCCACAGTACTTGCTCCGAGTCGAGGAGGAGATGAAGCAGTTTTGAGATCGCTATCTATGGTTTAGGATTGATAATGCTTGATAGAACTAATGGAATGTGAGTGTAATATACCTTTACTTTCAATTAAGAAATGTATATTCACTCCAGTTGTATCGGTATTTCAAATTTAAGATCAACAGAACGACAATGGGATTTTCTACTCAGTTTTTTTTTTCATTATCTCATTATGAACTATAATGGAACAGTGTGTGTTTTTCACCAAGCCCTTCAAATTCACAACCTTGGCTAGAATGGGAATGTTGATTGAAAATTTCACTGCTAGTGATATTTAATCTGTCATTCGTTTTTTGTATGCGAAGAACTCTATACTAGTCAACAATCACCGACAGATTAACGAGGTGTACGGAGAGGATTCAATGGTAAGGTGTTGGGTTTGACTGTTCAATGAAGTACGAGATGAAGTGCACGATGACGACGGAGTGGGCGTCTATCGTTTGTTAATGAGAACATGGTTCGTGCTATTGATGGACGCGTCCGGAAAAGCCATTCTACGATCTTTCCGCACATATGAAGATCACTTCTTCATGAAATTGTTGACAACACAGGCGGCAACGTTTGATGGAGGAGGTAAACAAATACTTGTGCTGTTAGGTGCAAAGCGGAGGCAGCTAAGTGCACGGTGAGTTTACTGTACGATTTGTCGTTTGTTTTGCAATAAATCGTTGGTCTGTTCCTGTAATCGATTTGTTTTTATTGCTAAACGGAACGTACTTTCTGAACGTACTACGTAATTTACCCTATTCTACACAATAGTGGGTGTCACGTAAATCTTGCCGTTCTGTATTTAATAGAGTTCATTGCCTTTGTAGGACAATATTGTATATTCCAACTAAAGGTTTAGAGATATAATGATTGTAAAAGAGTAAGTTTAATAGCAGCTTATATCACGCGAATACCGCTTGTGCCATTTGTTGATGATTGTAGTAATTTTCATTTATCTGTTGGCACAGGCTAGAGTAGATGGTAGTTTTACACCAATGTCTAGTCTCATTCATAGCTGTGATTATAGAAAAGCTACTGAGGTACGGGTGGTGCTGAGTAATGGTATTCTGGGCGGAGCGAGTGTCTGTGGATGTTGTGAGAGATTCTACTTATTTGGTCAGTGTTTTTTTTTATTTTTATTAAATTAATGTACAGTCGCTTTAACTTAGAAAGACTTATCGTGACTTTTACACTAAATTTGTTGTTGTTTGAGGCATCAGTCTTTTGACTGGTCTGATGCAGCTGTCCATGCCTCCCTGTCCTGAGCTAATCGTTTAATCTCTACATAGCTACCACACCCTACGTCCGAGTTAATTTGTTTAACATATTCTAACCTTGGTCTGCCCCTACAGTTCTTGTCCTCGACCCTTCCTTCCATAACTAAGCTTGCTATTCCTGGATGTCTTAGTATGTGTCCTACCAGCCAATCTCTCTCTTCATTAGCAGTCGCCAGAAACATCTCTCCTCTCCCACTCGTCTTAATACCTCTTCGTTTGTAACCCTATCTACCCATCTGACCTTCATCATTCTCCGGTAACACCACATTTCAAACGCTTCAATTCTCCTTTTTTCTGCTGCTCCAACAGTCCAAGTTTCACTTCCATAGAGCGCCACGCTCCAGACAAAGGCTTTCAAAAATACTTCCTAATACCGAAATTTATATTCAATGTCAAGAGATTTCTTTCTTGTAGAAATGCTTTCCTTGCCTGAGACAACCTACTTTTTATATACTCTTTGCTTCATCCATCACTGGTTATTTTGCATTCTTAGTAAAAGAAGTCTCCTAATTCCTTTAGCTTTTCCACTGCCAATTTGATGTCCATAGTGTACCGGTCTTTATCTGCGGAGAACATGTGGTCATCTTCCAGTTAGTGAGTGTTCGGGGGTGTACCGTTCAATCCCTCCATATGACCCATATATTCGGATTGTGAGCAATTAGGTTAACAAGCTACACAAAATAACAACATTTTACTTTAACAATGCTTTCATTTACTAAAATGCACCCAAGAAAGCTATACACATAGCAACAAATACAATGTAAACAAACAACAATAATTAACCCTTCAATTTGTATATTAAGAATTTTACGGCCCGGATTATATAAATAATTCATGTTTTTGGGGCTAATTCCGTGTGTATTTAGATTAGAGCCATACGTTTCGGAGATACCTTGCCTCTTTTTTCAATGGAATCAAACAATGTGGCCAAGGAAAGTGTATCAATGAGATTACAAAAAATACAATAAATAGAGGTAAATTCCTCGGTTCGTCACCAGAGAGCAGCTGCCAGAAATTACTGTATGGACCATAGTAGAGCGGCGGACAGAGTAGTAAGTAAGGAGAAGGTAAATGGGGCGGGGTGACAATATAGAGACTCCTCGAAGAATGAGGATGTCCAAAAGAAAAGGGGGGGGGGGGGAGGTGGGTGGAGGGAGGGTTAGATGGATATAAGGAAACATAAACAAAAGGGAATTGTATCTGAACGATACCTCACGTCATACAGGCAACGGCGAAAAAACAGATGGAAACTCCTCCAGTGACGAACAAAGGAGATCAAATCCAGGGTCTGTAGCCATAGAGGAAAAAAGTACAATTCGAAATAGGTGAAGAACAGAGAGACTGAGAGGAACTATCTTCCGAGATCCTTAATAACTGGTAGCCAAGTGTCACTAATCTGATATACAGTGTCTCTGTTAAAATTATTGGGATTTTTACGAATTTCAACTGCCTCCCTTATAATTCTAGACCAGTTGTGCTTAACAAGGGCAAGCGCATGAGCATCCTTGAAACATACATCGTGCCCTGAAGACAGGGCATGTTCAGCCATAGCTGATTTGTCTCGTTGGTTTAGACGGAAGCTCCTTTGATGCTCTTTGATGCGAGTTGCAATGGACCGTTTTGTTTGTCCAATGTAGACTTTTCCGCAAGCACAAGGGTCTTCATACACCCCAGGTTGTAGTATTGGGGAAAATTTATCTGTGTTTAATGCTAAACGTTGACCAATTTTCGTCAAAGTGCCGAAAACGGTTTTTATCTTGTGCTTGCGGAGAATCTTAGCAACGCGGTCAGTAGTGTTGTGAATATAAGGGAGGTAAGCAGTTCCCCTCACGTCGGAGCTCTGAGAAGGTTGTCTATCCCTCCTTCTGGGATGTAGGGACCTATATATAGTGGATTCATTATAGCCATTACCCTTAAACATGGTTTGTAACGCATGTAACTCTTCCTGAAGAGTTGATGCCTCAAAAATACGTTCCGCTATTTTGGCTAGAGTTGTTATAATTCCTCGTTTTTGTTCTGGGTTGTGGTGGGAGTCTGCATGTAAATAAAGGTCAGTGTGAGTTGACTTACGGTAGACGCTGTGCTCCATGGAGCCATCCGCCTTCCTCCTCACAAGAACATCCAAAAAAGGTAAGCATCCACCCGACTCTAGGTCCATTGTGAAGTGGATTGAAGGATGCAGCTGATTTAGGTGGTTCAGAAAGTGGTTCAGTTTCTCAGAACCCTCCTCCCACACCACGAACGTATCATCCACATACCTCCACCAAATCACAGGTTTGAAAGACGCCGAAGATATAGCCTCCCCCTCAAATTGTTCCATGAAAAAATTTGCCACGACAGGTGAGAGTGGACTTCCCATGGCCACACCATCAGTCTGCTCGTAAAATTTACCATCCCACAAGAAATAGCTGGAACACAAGCAGTGGTGGAATAATCGGGAAATGTCCTCAGGAAAGTATCCTTGATGAGGGACATGACCGAGTCCACCGGCATTCTGGCGAACAAGGACTCTACATCAAAACTCACCAAAATAGCATTTGGTAGAACGGCGATGGTTGACAATTTTTCGACGAAATGGATTGAATCCCTAATGTAAGACTGAGTGCGCCCCAAGTGCGGCTGTAGCAACTTGATGAGATATTGCGCAAGAGCGTAAGTTAGAGAACCTATTGTGCTAAAAATTGGTCGTAGAGGGAAGTCTTGCTTATGGATTTTTGGAAGACCATACAATCTCGGAGGGACAGCATCTCTCGGAATAAGACATCAATTCCAACAGAAGAGGGACGCCACGCCCATTCAATACCCACGCTAATTTCTGGCTGATAGTTCGTCTAGAAAGTAAATCCCCGAGTCGTCTGCTTTCCATTCTTCACACAAAAAGTTCTTCTGTAATGACGACTTTTAATCATCTCGCGCAATCGCTTAGGAGTGCTGAACTGTTTGGTGACTCCATGGTCTGACTCATGTAATATCTGTCCTCATAAACTCTCTTTAATGAAGTCTGAGTATAGCATTCTGGCTCCATTTAATCTTAATATTTTTATAAACATCCCGTTCTGCTCTACAGCTGCCTCTTCGTCACTGCCTTTCAATTTATTATTTCAGGCTTTTACTATGAACTTCCAATCTTCACGTATCTTATCCTGGGTTCAAATACCTCGTGCGGTCTTATAGACGGGTACAATAGAGGTTTCTGATTTACTTCGGCTGCATTCCAATATTTTTGTTTTCCTTCATTAATTTTCATCATTACTTTTTCCTCAAGTGCGACAGGCTCCAGCAGCCGGCACAGTTCATATCCTCGCCGCTAGATGGGGGCTTCATTCATTCCATTCCTGACCCGGTCGGAGACTGGAAGCTGGCTGTGGATTTTCATTCACTTCTTTCCTCAGTACGGAGTCCTTACCATTCAAAATCTCATTCAAATCCTCTGGCGTGTCGGGCAAGATAACGATGTAGATTTACATTATATTAATGTACCATAGAAATATGGGGAATAATGAGTAGTGTGGAAGAGTTACATTAAATTGAATACTCTATAAAACCATAAATGGTGGATCAGAAATAAGGAAATATTCAGGTACTATGAGTTGATAAATCAGATTTTGAATTATAATCCAGAGTCTTTGAAAAACTTAATGAGTTTTTTGAACTGTGAAGGAGATGAGAAGGCCTCATATATCTTCTTGGTAATGCCGTTGTGCTGGCGCCATTGCTTGTAGAGAACACAGTCTGAGATTATGTGCTGCACAGTCAGCATGCTGCTACATGTCGAGCAGATAGGAGGGTTGTATCGTCTCGAGAAGATAGCTTGATCAGCAGATTCATTGCCATGAATGCCTCTGTGAGAGGGTACCCACACAACTATAACTTGTTTATATTGCTTCACCACTTTAAGGAACATCAATTGTATTTCTTGTACAAGGACTTTTGTCGAAGATAGATTCTCTATTGCTTTTAATGCACTTCATGATTCAGAGTAAATAATAAATGAGTTGATGAAGCTGGCTGTATTCAAAATGTATATCATGGCCTGTTTAAGTGCAAACAGTTCATTAGAATAGACAGTGACAGATTGAGGAAGTCGAAGTAGCATAATATATTATCCCACAACAGTTTCTTTCGTCATATTTCGAACCATCAGTATAAATAGTACTGTGAATTGGGTACCTATTGGAAATTTCAAGAAATAATCAATGGTACTGTGATCTGTCAGTTTGTTTTTTAACCAAGTAGTTCAGTTCGAAGTTGACTGTTGGTAAGGTAATTGTCCACGGTGGGATATCAAGAGAATAGTAGTATAGGAGGAATATTTAGGTTTCATTCTCCAAGGAACTTAGATATTCTGACATTGAAGGGCGGAGGTTGTCGTCTTGATTCAGCGTTTGTTCTTTTGTGTCTGTTAGTAGGGAAAATATACGACTTAATGTGTGATTTAGTCATAGTTGTTATTTTGAGTGCATATGTTAAACGTAGTTGTTTACTTCTAATTGCAAGAGGTGGTTCATTGGCTTCTATTTGCATACTGACTACAGGACTGGTGCGGAAAGTTCCCAGAGCAATTCGAAGAGCAGCTGACTGGATAGAGTCAAGAATCTTAAGGGAAAACGCTGTTGCAGGGTTGTGTACTATACTGCCATAATGTAATTTATCCTTAATAATTGATCTATAAGTATTCGTTACTACTTGATAGTCTGCTCCCCAACGTTTTGCTGCGAGAATCTTCATTGAGTTAATACGTCGTAAACACTCATCCTTGAGATATTTCAGGTGTGGAATCCGACTTAATTTACTATCTAACAGATTTCCCAGGTTTTTAAGAGTTGCTACTATCTCAATTTTATGATTGATAATGTGCAGCTCGGGTCTGGATAGTTGGTTGGTTGGTTCCTCAGTTCAGGGGCTGCGACAACGCGGTCATGTAGCCCCGTGTACTGCTCGGTTCTAAGCTGCGAGAACCTGAGAGGAACGTGAATCGTGGACAATGAGTAGTGGTGTTGACGAGTGAAGAGGTTTCTTGGCCGTTCATAGTACAGAACCAAATACATTGGTCGATGACTCACTCACTCATTCCTAACACCACAGTGGTTTGAGCAACGGCACAATGTAAGCAGTATTGGAATAGAAAGGAATAACATATATCACGGTGGGCTGTTGACAGATCCTTCTCTTCACGCCCGACCCTTCCCTGCTCTTTCTCCTCACCCAGCAAGTTCATAGATATTGGACCCGAGCAGTACTTTGAGTGAGTGTAGAATCTGTCTGATGACCAGTGTTAATTATGGTTGTATTAGTGTGTGTTATCTGTAATTCAGGTAAGGTCTGCAGACGACAATTTCAAGTAGTTCCTACTTTTGCTACCAACTGCAACCGTCAACGACACCTAGCTGCGAACTTGGCTAATAGATGCTACCGCAGCTTGCACCTGGCGGCGAATGTTGGAACTTAATAGAGCGTTAATCAAATCTAACCTACAAATATAGCTTCACGCAATTGCTGTAAGTGGAAGGTTCTTATACATGCCATAAATCTATAACTAGGGCCCGCCGGCTTTACTTCCCCTCCGAAGGAAGGCATACTGAGGGATTTTTAACGCTCTTAAAATATCCGACGACCTCGGCCGTGTTTGAACCCGCGATCTTGAGCATAGAAGCTCAGCATGCTATCAACTACGCCACCGAAGCCACTAAAAGTAAAGGATATGAATGGCGAAATTGCTTTACTGCTGTGATTTGAGTCTTCCTTCTCCACTTCGTGTTCCAAAAAGGCAGATTGCAGTTTTTCGTGAGAGTTAATCTCGCGATCATTAGGCACGGGACCTCCTTTTCACGTGGAATCCGAACCACAGGACATGCCATTTCACTTCAAAAATATTACATGCGATGGCCGGGAATCGAACCTGGTCCACCTTGGTGAAAGGCAAAGAGCTCCGCTTGAATGCTTAGATGCTGGTAGCACTGGCGTTATAAGATTTGACCAAATTATATACGGAAATATTGTGGCCTATGTTCGAAATTGTTTCCTTGCATGGATTCCGAAATATTTAGAGTCTAATGCTATAATGGTCAGTGAGTGTTATTAAGCAGGCGGTAGCACTGTGAATGTGCGTGATTATCTCTTATGGCATACACTGCATATACAAAATTTAGTAGAAATTCCATGAATGTTGTTATATGCAGTTTACCATGGAAGTACGTGGAATTATGTTTAGTCATCATCTCTACTTAGTATAAAACTAAGTCCACGATTCTTGGCTGTCACGGGTAATCTCGAGTTCCACTGGATATATTTTGATGCGGTTTTTATCATTCTGTAAATGATATCTCAAGGAAGGCATCTGTCGAAAATAATTTATTTATGATCAAAGGAAGCCAAGCAGTAACGATTTCAGTGAAAAGGTCGAAAAAAGAAACTGGCATCCGTGCACTTTTTAAGGTTACGCTGGACAAACTGTTAAAAATATCAATATACTATGAGTGTAAGAATTGTTCAGCATGAAACATTGTACAAAAGGTCCAGGATAGCATATATCTACATCTATACATCGCCCACTATAAGTGTGTTTACTTCTTCATTTCTTCCAATAATCTCTATTCAACTAGTGAGGCGAAAGTTTATGAGCTAGCTGGGCGCGAGCCTATCACCCCAGTTACAGCCTAGCTAGTGGGCTAGCCTATTACCTCAGATACAGCCAGCAGCAAACTGTCGAGTCGTATTCAGTTAAGGCTTCAGAGAAGTGTGGTTGTGTTTGGAGTTTCCCTCGAAGTGCAACTCGGCTTTTCTTCATTTCGTCTGTGCACTTTTCGTCCGCAAAATACTCATTCGAGGGAGGGAGGATTTGTATTTCATGCACCTCACCATTCTTAAATTATGTCTGACAAGAATTCTTTGCATATGCATCTCCATTGATAATACCTAATAGTCCAGTCAGTTATTTAACCCATCATGCCGAGACGAAAAACGGATATAGGTCGTAGTTCATTGACATCGAAAAGAAAAACGCTTTACACGTAATGTATTCATAACTCTTCCCGGTCGAAGCCGGAGTGGGTTGCTAGTCATTTACTAAAGGCAAAGCCTTTTCGCTGCAGTCACATTTGACGGTTTTCTGCTAGTCTCTTCATGCTGCCATAACAACCACATATCTGTTCTCCAATGGAGTTCTTGATATACGTCATTGATATATATATATATATATGTGTTACTGAAATATTAAGACATTATATAGTATTGAGTTGTTTATTTTTCGTATAAAAACGTTCTACGATATTGAATGCAAGGCTTAATGTTCTAAGGATGTCACTAGACAATTGGTAGTCCCATAGACTCCGAAAATTGCCGTATAAATGCCTGCTAATATACTCCTTGACAGTATAAAATTAGGTATAGTCCATAAATTAGTATGTTATTTGAATACAGTTGAACATTGAACAGTGTAAACATGCATAGAATTATGCAGGTAGCACTAAATTCTGACAATTTACTCTGAATAAGTCTTGTAATGTATCAATCTGGCTGCAAGTTTATTCACAAAATTATTTACATTCTCTTACACCGAACAACACGGACACTTCAAATGTTTTCCAAAGAGCTCACTACACTATATCCCTCCCTTTCCGGGAAGTTATACAGTCCTCTAGTCTCTTCGGCGGCTTGGTAATCCTAGACGATCTGCGAAGAGGAGTTGGGTTCTCTGGTAAACGTGAAGTGCCGGAATTTTAATATCCACTGCCTTCATTGAGTCTAACCGCCTCTCCAGCCGGGGATGCAGATTCTGAGGAATCTCCTGTTTCTAGTGGGAGCTTCTTGAACAGGGAAGAATTGCTCACAACTTGTCGGTCTGATCGTTCTGCTGTGACCTGGTTTCCAGTTACATATTGAACCCGCTGAGCTATGGTTCATGTGATATTTTTATAACAGCACATTTATGATGGGATGTAGTACCTTGAACACACCCAGAAAGCCACGTGGAGCTGAGAGCTCACGTTATACTCTTTGAAGTAGCGGAGAATCGCACTTTTGACTTTGGTGAAGTCTGCTAATTATTTATCGGAGGTCTTATTAATTAATTTTATCTTTCACGAGACTCAGAATATTCCATTTCGTCATGCAGCATTATTAAAACATTTTGGAGAATGTTATTTTCGCTTAAGGTAAGGTAATACCCTTGCAGATACGCAAATAGGAATGTAGGTAGTCGCTCAACGATTTCGTTTTGACGACCTACTTCCTAGAGGAACTCAGTGCCTTGCACTACGTCTGGAGAATCCGCCCCGTGTAGGCGTGAAATTGCATCCGTCCTATAAGACGTAGAAAATATCCGCTGTTTAGCGTGGAAGTTATTATCAGGTGCCATCGTGCACGAATATACTGCGAATCACTGTTATTTATGCACAGTGAGGCACAAGAAGCATATTGTGAAATAATTGGCAAGTATAGTGAATTTTATAACATTACCGTAACACCACATTTTTGTACCCACGTGTTTGTGGAGGGCCGAGTGCCTGGTGAGAAATATAGAGGTAAACGTGTTATAACTACTTTGAATAAGTGTGATTATGAATGTACAACATATTTGAATTGCCACAAAGAATGTTTCAATTTCAAAACGACGCACATTTCACGGATGCCACGTGATGTAAAAGTGGCGTCAGCACACGTGAAGAACCACAGAACAGTGCTTGCCCACGTATTAATTCATATCTGTGAAGTAAAGGCTGTGTCATCTATTGCAATTAAAGCCTGTAACATTTACTACGAACATTGTATTTTTGAAGTGAAAGAATGAACTACTACACGATTTATTTCACTACCCACGTGATCAGACTATTCTACACCATGTTTGAGACCGGCATTATGGGCTAATACCATCATGGTATGAGGGTGATGTTTCTATTGGAACCAGCATGATGGTGGAACTTCCAGAACAGCGAACGAGGAGGAAGGATACCAGGATGCCATTCCCAGGCAGACCCAGTACATCCACGAGGTTATCGACAGGGATAGATCGAACCCTGGTCTTTGGAGGAGTCCAGATGGGAATTCTGATGAAAATGATACCGTTCCGGAAAGCCAGAGATGAATTTGTACAACCCTTGTCGTTGAACAGAGGGCTGAGTGAGAGCTCCTCCATTTCGTGAATTTTTTGTACACCCTTTCTCGGTCTAGTTTCTGGTGGTATAGTAGGTTTAATGTAGTTTGTGAACCAACCGAACTCAGTGTCAGCCATTTTTATAGGTAGGGAATGTAACTAGTCTAATTAGATGTCATTTATTTCAGTTAGAGTGAGACACCCTTGGGTCAGATATTTTGGTCAGCCCTGGTGCAGCTTGATGAACGTCGTAGAACGTCAATGCCTATCTTTTGCTAAACGTGACCGTAGTCATTTGAGGCTACTTTGTTCAACCCTATTTGGGGCGATTTTTCAAGTCTTTGCTGACTTTAGTTATGGCAATCAGATGCTATGGTTATTCCTTTAACTGCATTCTTTGCAGCCAGTCTTTGTTACACCCCTGACTTCGTTAGAACAGTCGTATCAGTTAGGTAATCGACTGTAATTACCAGTTTTGTAACTGCATTATATTTCATTTGAAATGAGCTCAGAAGCCATTCTTGGTCAAGTGTGGACCTTATAAGTGAAAGGGATGTTTCGTTGTCTAGCATCGAACCCAGTTCCCAACGTATCATTAAGCAGATCCAGAGTGTGGAATCTGCGCCACAATTATTATTTTGTTAGTGTCATGTGAAGACACGTATTTATTTGATGTTGTACAAGCAACTACTGAATTATATCTTTGAAAGCAAAGAGCTCCAGCAATAGTGACATTGCTATCATTTAGATGTCTTTGGTTTGAAAGACGGAATTATATTATTGTATTCAGATTTATAGCGTGTTTTATACACGTATTCTTCGAGGTTTATAACATATGATAAAGATTTTATGATGAGGCCAGATGTACAGTTTTTATTTTGTTTAAATTGCCGGCCTTGATAGTTAGTGTGTTGTGTCTGATGAGCGCAGGAATGTTGTAGCCTGCCAGCGACACAAACTGGTTTGTGACCCAGTGATCTGGAGCGCACGCCTGTATTGTGAGACAGAATTACTTTGACAAGAGACAGAATGCTTGTTGTATTCGCTTTTCCTTTCATTGCAACTTAGCTCATGGAACCCAGTGTCCATTCTTGTATCTGATCACATGTTTTTATAGATTGTTTTTTGTTAGTTAAACGCACTGTTGCGTGTACCGTCGTTTGACGTGTACAGTTATGTCAGGTTTTCTATAGTATGTTGTAGGCTACCCTGTTATAGGAGGAATTTATTGTATGGATGTATTTGTGTGTACCTTGTCCGGGATTGTTCCCGTTGACCAGATGTTATTGGAGGGTTACTGAGTGTACAGGCCCATCCCAGAGTTATTGAACGCGAGCTGTGCGCCGCTGGTAACTTGTTGTTATTGCTCGTTGATTATATTCCGACTTTTGAGTCGAGGCTTTTGGTGGAGATTGATCTCAGTGGAGACACTCCGTGCCCAGGCTATTGTCAGTATTATTCGCCATAAACCAACGATAAACCTAAACCGACATCTTAATAATAAAACGCATAATTTTGGTAAAACAAAAGCTAACTAACGAATTCTTTCTATCTAACTTTGTTCTTTTGCATTTGGAACCTGCTGACATGGCCGTGCAGTTGAAGGTATTTCTTTCGAGGAAATGACTAAGACAGCTGATACTATTGTAGCGACCTGAAGCTTGCTCGAACCTTGAGTTCGTAGCTTGTGGAGCGCAGGCCATGCGATGTTAGACGTAGTCTTAACTACGCAGTCGTCACCGTAACTACACACATTTGATGACTATGGCTTACAAAGAGTAAACCAAGGTGCAGGCAGGCATTTTAATAAAACTGTTGTCTCTTTCATTACTTATTTATGATGTACAAGTGTATGAATCCCACATGTTACCTTATTGTGTGCTGTTAGCACGTAGTTCCTAAGAATAATTAAATGTTTTTTTTATATGTCTGTTCACTTAGCTTTGAATGTAAGTGTTTTCTGTTACGGACGTCATCGCCGTAAATGTTGTTATTAATTGATAGGACTTAGCTAGACGAATTAACGTTAAATGTAAATGTGGAGATGGTATCATCCTAACTTAGATTTGTTTTGCTACCCTGTTAAATGTAAATTCAGATATTAGCTTGATCTTGTAACTTGACCTAGGGATTTGCGTCGTACCATTTTCCTAGCGTTGCTGTTGTTGCTTTATTATTGTGAGATAGATCTTTCGCGAGGGTTTTCCGTAACTTCTCAGGTAGGGACCTGCTCTTTATTTTTGTTTGTGTATTAACTTGCGGACTAGCCGATTGAAACCCTCCGAACTAGGCTAGGGGCTTGTGAATTTTAACAATAAATTTTCACGGTGTTTACATAAGTCTGGATGTTTATTTTCTCAGTCTAGTTTTTAAGGTGAACCTTTCCTTAGGCAGTCTATGACCATCGTCACCATGTACCACGATCCCTGTGGACTACAGTTTCTCGTGCCGCTTTGGCCTATTTGGAAGTTCACCTGATCCTCACGGCAATTATGTCCGACGGATGAGATGTTAGGGAAGTCATTTCGGCTGTTGGCTATCCTGACAGCTCCACCGACGGTCTCAATATACTACTTTGTAGGGGCCTGGATCATAAGCCAGAGTAAAGTTGTTTAAAGGTTATTGCTTCAATAAAACTAGGTCATTAGGTGCCAGAGAATGATACGTTGCGTTCCTCTAGGTATATGCGTATTCTGCTTGTTTTGCTTTGTTGGAAACTTCTGCCACTCTAACATCCCAGTCTTCCTCTGCTTCATCAATAGGGGGTTTATTTATTTATTTATCGTATGACTTTTAGTGCCGGGAGTGTCCGAAAAGATGTTCGGCTCGACAGAGTCTGTAGCTGCTTTCAGCGGGCACCCAGAGGGTAAGCTACACGTTCCGTTCAGTTTCAAGTAGTTCCACATTTCGCTACCAGATGTCAATTATACCTAGAGGGGAACGTTGGAACTTTGATAGAGCGTTCCAACGAAATCTAACCTGGAAATTTAGCTCCACACAAGTTTAGTTTGTGGAACGCTCTTAAAAAATCCGACGACTTCGGCCGGGTTTGAACCCGCTATCTTGGGCACAGCAGTTCAGCATGCTACCAACATTGAAGGGATGTTTGAAGAGTAACTCAGCTGGTCTCTTTCCAGTAGTTGCATGAGATGTAGCTCTGTAGTTGAGAAGATAGCCATCCAATTCATCTGTCCAATTCTTCTTCTCGAAAACGGCTGCCTGGATAGTTTTATTTACCGTTCGAAGAAACCTCTCTGAGTTCCCATTTGCTTCTGGCCAGTAAGGTGTTATATGGCGGGATTTTATACCCATTGCTTGGAGAAATGTAGAATATTCGGGGCTATTAAAAGGTGGTCCATTGTCAGAATTCAAAATTCTTGGAACTCCGAACTCGGAAAACCATTTCCGTAAGATTTTTATCATGGAAGACGCATTAGTTGAAGATACTGTCTCTGCCAGGGGAAACCTAGTATATTCATCTATAGTGACTAACAGGTATGTATTATCAGGGAAGGGACCAGCAAAATATATAGAAAGTTCAGTCCGAGCCTGATTAGGTAGGGGAGTGGATCTGATTGGATCTCGCTGATAAACTGCAGTGGTCGCCTGACAAGCTATGCAACTCTTGACTTTCGCTTCAACTCTCGAGTCCATACCAGGAAACCAACAGCGATTACGGAGGAGCTGTTTAGTTCTCACAATGCCTGGATGACCCTTGTGTGCGAGGTGTATGATCTTACTCTGAAGAGAACTAGGCATGATTATCCTGTTACCTCGTAGCAAAACGCCATCTTGAGTGATGCAGATCTCGGGAAGTAATGGAATGTAATGTTTGATTAAATCTGAATTCTTCAATTTGCAAGAATTAGCCACCACATCTTGATTTACTAGGCTAAGGGCCTTATCTTCTTCGGTGTGCTTGGCAATAAATTCCCTAGACAATGCAGTAGGTACAGCCCGATTAGCAACTAAATTAACGTAGGTCTACCTCTCAGCATGATTGGATTTGCTTGGAGGAAAGAATGGATGACGAGAGAAGTAATCAGAAGGATTAGAGGCTCCTGGGCGATAATGTAATATGAAATCGTATCCTTGAAGGCAAAGTCGTAAACTTTCCAATCGAGGGGTGGTGGACTTATCAGTCGACAGTATTCCAAGCAAGGGCTTGTGGTCAGTTATAACCTTGAAGTAGCCACCTAGTAGATAAAGGCGAAAATGATCTATTGCCCAGGTTATGGCTAATAACTCCCGTTCAATTTGAGAAAACTTCTTCTCTGTTGCGCTAAGAGACCGACTAGCATAAGCTACCACTCCTGGGTCAGAGTCTTTAGGCTGAGCGGGAATAGTTCCTAGCCCTTCAGGTCCGGCGTCAACAACTACTTCTGTGACGTGATTAGGGTCAAAGTAGTGGTTCCTCAACTTTTGGCTTAGCTTATTTTTAAGGGAGTTAAATGCCAATCTTTCCTGATGGCCCCACTGCCATGGAACATTTTTCTTTATCAGTCCCCGTAGTGGAGCAGATATCGTGGACAGATTCGGCAGGAATCTGGCACAGTATGCAACGCACCTCAGATATTGATTTCGGCTCTGGAAGGCTGCTAATGGTTTCCAGTTTCCTGGGATCTGCCCGGATACCATCTTTAGAAAATTCATGTCCAAAGAAGCTAAGTTTCTCAACAGAAAACACACATTTTCTTCTATTTAGTGAAAGGCCAGCACTTGATAATCTTCTTAGAACTGCTTCCAGGGCTGCATCATGTTCAGCCTTTGACTTCCCGAAGATTAGAATGTCATTGGAAATATTCCTGGCAGTTGTGATGTCTGATATCAGATTTTGAATGCAACTCTGAAACTTCTCTGGGGCTGAAGATATACCAAACATAAGTATTTTGTATCTCCATAAGCCAGTATGGGTGTAAAAAATGGTAATACGTCTAGAGCCCTCGTCTAGTTCAAATTGGTGAAACCCATTATTCAGATCGAGCTTAGAAAAAATCACTGCTCCTCGCAAAGACACAATTAGTTCATCGATAGTATGCAGTGTTTGCTGCGCGCATATCGACGCAGAGGCGCAAATTTTCGGGATTATTTGACTTGGATACTAATACAATTGGTGATAACCAGGTTGTTGGGCCAACGATTGGCTCAATGATGTCGTGCTCTTCCATGCGACGACGCTCTTCTTCAAGCTTAGGCCTGAGATGGAATGGTACTCGATTGTGCATCTGTACTACTGGAGGGACTTGAGGATTAATATGCAGTTTAATCTTGTCATATTTGAATTTGCCTTTACCGTTAAAAACAGATGGATAACGTTTCTCTACTTCGTCCGAAGAAATGGCACACAAGACTTGAATACAATTCAGGTCTTGTGCAGTTTGGTAGCCCAGCAAAGAATCACTATGTCCTTCGACTACAGAAAACTTAGCTAAAGTGGAATGTGATTTGTAGGTTAACATTGCAGAGGACTTGCCCAACACTTTCAATTTTGTCTTCGGTCGGTAGGGAAATAAGCGTTTCTTTGTTTCCGTTAACGTAACGGTTTTCAGAGAATCAAACGTTGCAGAATCAATTATGTTGACAGAACAGCCTGTGTCCACAACAAATGAAATTCTTTTATCCTAAAGGGATATTTTTATTCGGGGAGGTGTCGAGCTGTTTGCCGGACACCCTATTTATGCTGTTAGAGTTAGTTGAAGAATCTGAATCTGATGAACTTCCATCAATATAATCTATATTGTTACCGGTATCAGTGTGAGTTCTATCCTTCTTTTGCTTAGTGCTTTTGCAAACTTTCTCAATGTGATTAGTTTTATTGCATAATTTACAAACATAACCCCTTGCAGGACAGGTTTTTCCTTGTGAATGAGGCCAATTTCCACTACAATAAAAACATAAGCGACTATTTGGAGGCGACACACTTTTTGTCTTATTTCTTACTGTCTCAACCTTGTTTACACATTGATTCATGTCCTTGTCCTGAAAATCCAAAGCGTAAGCCACGACGATTTCCTCATTTCGACCGAACTCTAATGCGGCAATGAAACTAATGCCAGACTTGGACAGTATGTGCTTTTGTAAAGATACTGAATGTGAACACTCTAATAACTGCATAGTTAACTCGAAATCCAAGCGTTCCTTAAATTCACACGTAGAAGCAAGATTCCGTAATCTGGCCGAAAAATCAGGTAATTCTTTCATTACGGTTCTGGTAGGCCTTACGAAAAGAATATGCCTCGTAAAAATTATTCTTCTTTGGCTGGAAGTGGGAATTAAGAGAAACTAAACATCTGAATAAGTAACGCCAGTATCGGGCAAGCTATCGAATATTTCTCATACTTAATAACCAGCGAGATTGAGCAGAAGCGCTTTTTTGCGTATATCATTCGTAATAATCATTTGCCACTACGTGCCGTTCAAAACATCTCACCCATTTCACCCAACGTTGTCCTAGCGATGATCGATCAGAATGAGGGTCGAAAATTGGGGGCTTGTTAATATCCATGTCTTTTTTAAGCCTATTTTCATTTTTGAAAAAAAAAATAAAAAGGCTTATGAGATCACCTTTTGTCCGTGTGTCTGTGTGTGCGCGTGTGTGTGATTCGTGTGTGTGCCCCCCCCCCTAATAAAATCTTAACGGCTGGAGCGATTTCAATGAAACTCGGTAAGTTCACATCACTATTCCGGGCAACCCCGACCGTGCCCTTCAAATTTTGTTACGTCTCACCAATCCAACATGGTGGCTGTGCGAAATATTTCACCAGCATTCAATATCCCCGAAACTATTACCGATATCACCCTGGTATATTTTACGGTGATAAAGAGAACTACTAGAAGTTCACCAACCTGAAAACCTGGCAACTACAAAACCAACATGGCGGCCAAGCGAAGTTGCGACTTTTAAATACACGTTTCTCGCGATTTAACCAACCAAACGGAATGAAACTTAGTACAGTATATGTTTATATACATTGTAATGCACCAACATCTAATTTCGTTCAATTGTTTACATAACCTCAATATGTCGGCTGTGCGAAGTATTTCACTGGCATTCTATATCTCTGAAACTATTACCGGTATCAACGTGAAATTTTGCATGGAGATTAAAGGCACTACTGGAAGTTCATCTATGAGACTAAAAAAACGATTAACTACAAAACGAACATGGCGGCCAAGCGAAGTTGAAAGGTTTAAATAGACTTTTCTCGCGATTTAATGATTCAAACGCAATGAAACTTGGTACAGGAATTGTTTATAGTTATTGTAATGCACTGGTATCTAATTTAGTTCAATTGTTTACATAACCTCAAGATGGCGGCTGTGCGAATTTTTTAATTAAGTTTTTGTTCTTTTGTCGTAAACATGCGATCGAAGTGAAAGTTTGAATAAGGAAATTACGCAATAATTTTCCTTTAAAGGTACATGACTCTATGGCCTATACATATAACAATCCAACATGGTGACCATCCGGAATATTTAGACGGTTCTAAATATCTACGAATCTACTACAGCAATCAAACTGATTCTTTTTTTGTTCATAGGGGTTATGAACGTAAGTTCACCTATAGGACTTTCAATAACCTGGTGATCACAAATCCAACATGGTGGCGACGTGAAGTATAAATATTCACAGGGTCCTTTCTCGCAATTTAACCATCCAAGTGCAGTGAAACTTGATACAGTAAATCCTTATACAAATGTTAATCCACTGGCATCTAATCTATTTCAATTGTTTCCATAACCACAAGATGGCAGCTGTACGAAATTTTAAAATCTCGTTTTTACTTCTTGTGTCCTAATCATGTGATTGAAGTTTGAGTACTACACGTACACAATAATCTTCATAAAACAGTACATAACTCTAAGACCTGCATAGGCCTATATAAAAGTCCAACGTGGCGTCCGTCCGACATATTTAGACGGTTCTCAATACCTACGATTCTATTACAGCAATCAAACTGAAATTTAGTAAGTTGATAGAGGCAATTAACATTAGTAGGATACATGAAAATAGGCTGTATAGTTCTTCACGGAACTACTTGTTTTATTACGTAAGTAGGTTCTCGTCGCCAATGTAATGTATCAATCTGGCTGCAAGTTTATTCCCAAAACTGTTTACATTCTCTTACATCGAACAACACGAACACTTCAAATGTTTTCCAGAGAGCTCACTACACTACAAGTCTAACACATCTTGGACTTACACTTTGGTACGTTTTAAGTTCCTTTATTAAGTAGGCCTACACTTATTCAGAGATATTGACACAAGGGCTCAAAAGTCTTGAGATCATTAAGACACAGTTGGTATGCCTGGTGATCTTATAATAACTACAGTTATATGTTATATGTAATTTGACGTAAAATAACACTTCGATGAAATCCATTCGTTAATACGAAAGTTATCTGAAGTTGAACATTGACCGTATCTGCGCCCTTAGAGTAATGTCGGAAACTCTTTAATGCAAGGGTAACTCAAAATTAATCAGACATATCATGCTCTAAAATGCAAAATTTAGAATTTTTCCTGTATACTTTATGATATACTGAGACTAGGATAAAAAATTGAGAGCATTTATCAGCAGTTGGTAGCTTTGGTCACTCTTAAGAATAAACATAGTCATATCTAGCAGAGTACAGCAAGCACATGCGAAGTTCTCCTGAAATCCAATTGATGGTATGGAAGTTAAGGGTATTTTAATATTGAAACTATCTGCACGCGTAATTTCATGTTGGCCACACTGTCATGAATGGGCTGCCGAAAATTAATCCTTTTTAATCTGCCAAGTTTTAAACAGTTCCCATACATAATTCTGAGATATCCAACAGTGTCCAAATATCAATTGTGGTTTCTCAGCAGTTGGTAGCTCTGACGTCATGGCCGTGGAATGCCCTGGTATATAACTTAACTTATTTCAAATTTTGTTTCGAAAGTAGGGGCCGTTTAGGAGTTTATAGGGGTGGGAGAGACACACACACAGCCAGAAGAACAGAAAAGCTTACTAATACCCGGTTTGATCTCATAACACGACTCTTTCATCAATTTTGCAAAATATGAAACGTAGGCAAGGAAATCATGGATAATCGCTTTGAGGGACATCGTTTACCGTTGTGAAGAGACTGCATTAGCTTGGATTTTTGGGAGAACCACTCACTGTATAAAGATCCACTCTGGCCCACATTTCTTCATTTTGTCATCCTGCTCATCCTATTGCAAACACTAAGTCGATAGAACAAACGATTAGCCTGATCGAAATGTTTATATACTGTGACGGTTGGTTGGTTTCTCAATTTTGGGCTGCGACAACGCGGCCATGTAGCCCCGTGTACTTTGAGTGTGTGTAGAATCTGTCTGATAATCGGTGTTAATTGTGAAGACTGTATTAGTGTGTGTTATCAGTGATTCAGGTAAGTACTGGAGACGGTCAATTTCAAGTAGTTCCAACTTTTGCAACCAAATGCTACCGTCCAAGACACCCACCTGTTAACTTGGCTACTAGATGCCATCGCAACCAGCACCTGGTGACAAACGTAGGAACTTAAGGGCGTTAATCAAATTTAACCTACAAATTTTGCTTCACACAATTGAAGTTAGTCGAGGGTCCATTTACATGCCATAAATCTCTGATATGGGCCCTCCGGATTTACTTCCCCTCCGACGGAAGGCATACTGAGGGATTTATAACGCTCTTAAAAATTCTGATGTTTTCGGCCGGGTTTGAACCCGCGATCTTGCGCATATAAGCTCAGCAAGCTACCAACTACGCCACCGATACCGCCAATACTGTAACGTAATCATTTTATTTTTGAACCCCGCATTTTCTACCAAACGTTCTTCACCACTTCCAGCACATCCTTACCTGGGTAATCCTGACAGCTTAGTTATGCCCCACAAACCCTGTACATGTAGAGTTGCAATTGACACAGAAATCTATATATGAATAAGGATCATTAACTGTCGGTTGCAATTAATATAAATTGACCAGCTACTTACTAGTATTCTCCTTATCATCATGGCAGCTCGTTTACTACAATGAACTTGCACTCGTCCCGACTGTGGAGTTCCTACAGAATAGAGTTTTATATTTCTGAAAACCAGTCCGTATCATTAATGTCATCAAACCATGACCTTGGTATTTAACCCTGAAGCAGGAATCCACTAGAGTTTTTGTCTGTTGTTCAAAGAACGTCATTTCCTCCCCGCTGTATTGTGATGCAGTGTTAGGTAATGCACTCGACGTGGACAACGGGCTCATGTTTCACTGAACATCAGCCAAGGTCGGAGCAAAGTAAGAAGCTTTTAGAACAGAAATGTATTTTTCTGTTTCTCAGCTACTGAATTATTACTTCTCTTCTGATCTTATGTTTTGCGCGTTGTATTGGTGCCAAATTGGTTCCTATTTGTCATCGTTTGTTTATCAGATCCTCGTAGTTCGTTATTTTCATTTTATTTTATATAATTTTGTCTTATTTTATTTCAAAAGACTTACAAGGCTGTTAAATTACAAACATTAATAATTATTAAAACTCGACAAGTTATCTAGGTTTATGCCGTGTCTTGTGTTGGAAAAAGGATAAAATGGTAAAATTGTAATAACACAAGCTCCTTGGTTTTTACCTTTGCAGGACATCCAATAAAAATGGATACAATTTGGACTACAAGGGCAATTTAAATCACAAGCGATAGGTAGTGGCATTCTTGAAGAAGAGGTGCAGCAATGTGACCACAGAGACATCAATGTTGTTTTCTGCTAGCGTGTTAAGGTGATACGTGTCTAAGTCAAACTTCTCGGAAGAGTGCTGCAACCCTTTTGATATCTAACACCCCTGGAACCAAATTGCAAGCCTTGTACATTGAAGATGCGATTCCTGCATTGGTCATGGTATTTTTCCCGGAAGTACGGAACGCAATCTTCATAGATATACTTTTTCTCCAGGGCAACTAGGTTGGTTGGTTCCTCAGATTAGGGGCTGCGGCAACGCGGTCTTGTAGCCCCGTGTACTTTGGGTGTGTGTAGATTCTGTCTGACAACCGCTGTGAATTGTGATGGCTGTATTAGTGTGTGTTGCCTGTTTGTTTCTTTTAAATTCAAGTAAGGATTGCAGAGATTCGATTTTCAAGTAGTTCCAACTATTGCTGCCAAACAGTCTGTCTGAAAACCGGTTTTTAATTCAAGGAAGGACTGCGGACATTCGATTCTCAAGTAGTTCCAACTATTGCTGCCAAACGCCACCGTCAACGACCAATTAGTTTTGAACTTTGTTACCAAATGCCACCGTAATCGGCTCCTGGCGACGAACGTTGTAAACTTAGAGTGTTACTCAAATACAGCCTATAATTTATCTTGACAAAAGTGTAAGTAGTGGAAGGTTCTTTGTTTTGTTGTTTCAGTCTTCAGTGTTTCGACTGGTTAGATGCATCCCTCCACGCTTCCCTGTACTGGGCTAATCGTTTCATCTATGCATAGCTACCACACCCTATATCCGAGGGTTTAATATATTCTAACCTTGGTCTCCCCTGCTATCCTCATCCTCGACCCTTCCTTCCATAACTAAGTTTGCTATTCCTGGATGTCTTAGTACGTGTCCTACCAGCCTATCTCTTCTCTTCATTAGCAGTTGACAGAAACATCTCTCATTTCCCACTCGTCTTAATATCTCTTCACTCGTAACCCTATCTACCCATCTGATCTCCATCATTCTCCTGATTTTCGAAGTGAAATGCCATGTCCTGTGGTTCGGATTCCACGTAAAAAGGAGGTCCCGTGGCTCATGATCTCGCGATTAACGGTCACGTTAAACTACAAGCTTGCTTGTTTGCTTTCATTCTCCTGTAACACCATATTTCAAACGCTTCAATTCCCTTATTTCTGCTGCACCATTGGTCCAAGTTTCACTTCCATAGAGCACCACTCTCCAGGCAAAGGCTTTTAAAAATGACTTCCTAATACCTAAATCTATATTCGATGTCAAAAGATTTCTTGTCTGTAGAAATGCTTCCCTTGCCTGTGCTAACCGACCTTTTATATCCTCTTTGCTTCGTCCATCACTGGTTATTATGCATCCCAAGTAGCAGAAGACTCCTACTTCCTTTGGCTTTTCACCTGACAATTTGATGTCTATTGAGGTTTCTGATTTCTTTCGGCTGCATTCCAATATCTTTGTTTTATATTTATTAATTTTCATGACGAATTCTTTCCTCAAGATGGAGTCCATACCAGGGGCGTATATAAAGGGGGAGGGCCGTGGTCCCCCCCCCACGAAAATGTTGTCACTTATAATGTTTGTTTATGAATTCAAACATGTACTATTGTTACTAAGCAACGTATGGCAACGTTGCAAAGCAAGGCGAAGGTAGAGCGATGTAAACAGTGTGACAATCAGTTTGCTCTGATCTTATGAGTAATAACATAACTTCTTATTACTCTCCAGTGCCTTCGCTCTTATGAACGAACAAAAGTTTTTTCCTAAATTCTATACCCTTATCAAACTTTTGGCAAATTCGCCTCTCTCTGTAGCTACCGGTACTGCCGAACGGAGTTTGAGTTGGTTGAAAACATACTTAAGAAATTCTACTTCTGAAAACAGACTCAACGGTCTAGTATTGTCATCTATTCACAGAGACATACATCTCACTGACGATGGAGTTATGAACCGATTTGGCGATGCTTCAAGAAACCTTGACTTTATATTACAGTTTGAGTTGTAAATCAAAACAGTAACACTAATTATTTCCATGTAAACACTATCAAGTGAGCAAGTTGATTGTATTAATAAAACAAGTAGTTCCGTGAAGAACTATACAGCCTATTTTCATATATCCTACATATGTTAATTGCCACTATCAACATACACAATTTCTGTTTGATTGCTGTAATAGATTCGTAGATATTAAGAGCCGACTAAATATTTCGGATGGTCGCCATGTTGGATTTTATATATGTAGGTCCTAGAGTTATGTACTGTTACATGCAGATTATTGTGAACGTGTAGTATTCAAACTTCAATCGCATAATTAGGACACAAGAAAAAACAAGGAGATTTAAAAAATTTTCACAGCTGCCATCTTGAGGTTATGGAAAAAATTGAAGTAAATTAGACGCCAGTGGATTAACATTCGAATAAGGATTAACTGTACCAAGTTTCACTGCACGCGGATGGTTAAATTGCGAGAAACGTCCATGAGAATATTTATAATTCGCGTCACCGCCATGTTGGATTTGTGATCACCAGGTTATTTAAAGTCCTATAGGTGAACTTAAGTTCATAGTCCCTATGAACATTAAAAAATGCAGTTTGATTGCTAAAATAGATTCGTAGATATTCAGTATCGTCTAAATATTTCGGATGGTCGCCATGTTGGATTGTTAACATAGAGTCATGTACCATTAAAGGAAAATTATTGCGTAGGTTCATTATTCAAACTTTCACTTAAATCGCATGACTACATCACAAGAAATAAAAAACTTAATTTTAAAATTCGCACTGCCGCCATCTTGAGGTTATGTAAACAATTGAACTAAATTAGATACCAGTGGATTACAATGCGTAAAAATATTTCCTGTACCAGGTTTCAGTGCGCTTGGAACATTAAATCGCGAGAAAGGTCTATTTAAAATTTTCAAATTCGCTTGGCCGCCATGTTCGTTTTGTAGTTAACCGGTTTTTGAAAGTCTTATAGGTGGACTTCCAGTAGTGCCCTTTATCTCCGTACAAAACTTTAGGGAGATACCGCTAATAGTTTCAGAGATATAGAATGCCGGTGAAATATTTCGCACATCCGCCATCTTGTGATTATGTAAACAATTGAACGAAGTTAGATGTCGGTGCATTACAATGTATATAAATATATACTGTACCAAGTTTCATTGCGTTTGGTTGGTCAAATCGCAAGAAACGTCTATTTAAAAGTCGCAAATTCGCTTGGCCGCCATGTTGGTTTTGTAGTTACCAGGTTTTCAAAAGTCACATAAGTGAACTTATAGTAGTTCCCTCTATCACCATAGAAAATGTCAGGGTAATATCGGTAATAGTTCCGGAGATATTGAATGCTGGTGAAATATTTCGCACAGCCGCCATGTTGGATTGGTGAGTCGTAACAAAATTTGAAGGGCACGGTCGAGGTCGCCGGGAATAGTGCTATGAACTTTCCGAGTTTCATTGAAATCGCTCCTGCCGTTTAGATTTTATTAGGGGGGGACACACACACGAATCACACACACACACACACACACACACGCACACACACACGGACAAAAGGTGATCTCATAAGCCTATTTTTTCAAAATTGAAAATAGGCTAATAATAAAAAGTAACATAAAATGGTCTTAGTTGTGTTTGACATTAACCAAACATAAAACATCACAACATATTGGTTGAAAAAGTGATGCCAGATAACCTTAAAACTCATCATTTTCCCCCGAATTATACAAAAGTTTCCCAGGGAGAACCCCGGAGCCCCTATTCTTTGGGCCTATACCATGCCCCCTAACTCCCGGTTGGGCACCCCCCGAAATAAAATTCTATATACGCCCCTGATCTGCACAAAGCTCTCAAGGAGGCAGGGTGTATGTATCCCCACCACTTCTGGTGCACCCTGGATAGTGCTACACCCTCAAAGGCTCACGGCAGGTGAGTTTGGGAGTTGACGACCCCGAGGGATTCCTGAGCTGGGTCCGTTTTGACCCCTTTTCCCTCTGACCATGGTGCGGGACCTCTCCTTTCCCTTTCCTATCTGCCTTTCATGGCTCTCCTTCCTTCCAAGTCCCTCAATCCTCTTACTTCGAGGGTTGAGGACATTTCTTTTCTTCCTGTGCTTTATTTGCCTTTCGATGTAAATACTATCAAGTGAGCAAGATGATTGTATTAATAAACAAGTAGTTCCGTGAAGAACTATACAGCCTATTTTCATATATCCTACTTATGTTAACCGCCACTATCAACAAACAAAATTTCAGTTTGATTGCTGTAATAGATTCGTAGATATTGAGAACTGACTAAATATTTCGGATGGTCGTCATGTTGGATTTTATATATGTAGGTCCTAGAGTTATGTACTGTTATATGAAGATTATTGTGTACGTGTAGCATTCAAACTTCAATCGCATGACTAGGGCACAAGAAGTAACAAGGAGATTTTAAAATTTCGCACAGCTGCCATCTTGTGGTTATGGAAACAATTGAAATAAATTAGATGCCAGTGGATTAACATTCGTATAAGGATTTACTGTACCAAGTTTCACTGCACTCGGATGGTTAAATTGCCAGAAACGTCCATGTGAATATTTATAGTTCGCTTCGCCGCCATGTTAGATTTGTGATCACCAGGTTATTGAAAGTCCTATAGGTGAACTTTAAGTTCATAGCCCCTATGAACATAAAAAATCAGTTTTATTGATTTAATATCTTCGTAGATATTCAGAGCCGTCTAAATATTTCAGATGGTCGCCATGAAGGATTGTTAAATGTATAGGCCATAGAGTCATGTACCATTAAAGGAAAATTATTGCGTAGGTTCATTATTCAAACTTTCACTTCGATCACATTATTACGACACAAGAAATAAAAACTTAATTATAAATTTCGCACGGCCGCCATCTTGAGGTTATGTAAACAATTGAACCAAATTAGATACCAGTGCATTACAATGTGTATACACATTTTCTGTACCTGATTTCATTGCGTTTGGATAATTAAATCGCGAGAAAGGTCTATTTAAAATTTTCAAATTCGCTTGGCCGCCATGTTCGTTTTGTAGTTAACCGGTTTTTGAAAGTCTTATAGGTGAACTTCCAGTAGTGCCCTTTATATCCGTACAAATTTTCAGGGTGATACTGCTAATAGTTTCAGAGATATAGAATGCCAGTGAAATATTTCGCACATCCGCCATCTTCTGGTTATGTAAACAATTGAACGAAGTTAGATGTCGGTGCTTTACAATGTGTATAAACAAATACTGTACCAGGTTTCATTGCGTTTGGCTGGTTAAATCGCGAGAAACGTCTATTTAAAAGTCGCAAATTCGCGTGGCTGCCATGTTAGTTTTGTAGTTACCAGTTTTTCAAAGGTCACATAGGTGAACTTCTAGTTGTTCCCTTTATCACCGTAAAATATTTCAGGGTGATATCGGTAATAGTTTCGGAGATATTGAATGCTGGTGAAATATTTCGCACAGCCGCCATGTTGGATTGGTGATACGTAAAAAAATTTGAAGGTCATGGTCGGTGTCGCCCGGAATAGTGCTATGAACTTACCGAGCTGCATTGAAATCGCTCCAGCCGTTTAGAATTTATTAGGGACACACACACACCTCACACACACACACACACACACACGCGCACACACACACGGACAAAAGGTGATCTCATAAGCCTATTTTTTCAAAATTGAAAATAGTCTAAAAATTACGAGCCTTACATTAGCCGCATATGAGTGTAACATCTGACATAGAAGAAACCTCACGTGAAATTGTTGATACACCGGTATTTTATGCTATTATTGGCACAAATATTAATCTATTGTAAAAGGGAGTGTTTTAAAGATATTGTAGTTTATAATAAGGACCTCATTTTATTAGATAATTTGTAGCTTCCACCAGCACTAGCCTAAATAAAGAATACGATATGGATCAACTAGTTTAATAGACGCGACACCGCTCATAACCTTAAATTCCTTATAAACAGGACCTCTTGATTCACAGACCAACACGTAATTTCATATGGATTCTGTTAAAATGAGTCCTATTGATATGATAAATATCGTTTAAAATGATAATCTGGTAGCAAAAATATCTACCCCGTCCGGGATTCGAACCCGAGATCTCTAGATTCACAGTCATAGGCGCTAACCCCATGGCTATTTCGACTACGTAAATATTGTGCACAAGATGGTGACTTATTTCCACGTTCCAATAATACTGCATTACGGAATTAAGTTTCATTTATATTTTGCTTGTTTCGATAATGTTCCTGCGTGAAATTGAGTTTAAAAAGCCTTATGAATAGGCCCTTTTGTGAGTAAAGAGAATGTATTCAGCAATAGTTCATGAAGGCTTGCTCAATTCTCGTATAACCACAACGATTATATTATATTGATGACTGCATTACCGTTATGTGGGTTAATATTTGAATAGCCATTGTGCAGAAACTTAATACTGGCAATGCCGGCTACTTATAATATTTGATATTAAGGCATTTTACCATTTAAATACTGATACGAAGACTTCGAACATGTACCAGGTGCTTTGTTTCAATCACTTGACACCAGATTTCACATGAGCGTTTACTGTTCAGTATGTCATATACATTCCACATGGCCGAGAGTACGTCATGGTATCAATTTCCGACACCGCGCGCTCATTGTTTCTCTTACCACTGCCAGCTGGATCGATCGAGTTGGCAGTGCGTCTTACATTTCCGTTCGATCCACCACCTCGTTCCGATCCACTTCCGTCCCATTTTTCAAAATCACTCCCACAAAAATATCCATCAACCGAGTGGAAAGATGTTACACATAAAAAAGGATCATAAAATGGTCTTAGTTGTGTTTGACATTAACCAACCATAAAACAGCACAACAAATTGGTTGAAAAAGTGATGTCAGATAGCGTTAAAACTCATCATTTTGCACCAAATTATTCAAAAGTTTCCCGGGGACAACCCCGGACCCCCTATTCTTTGGGCCTATACCATGCCACCTAACCCCCGGTTGGGCACCCCCCGAAATAAAAATCTATATACGCCGCTGGTCCATACCATCGAGAAACTCATTTAAATCCTCTGGCGTGTCGGCCAAGATGACAATGTCATCAGCAAATCTCAGAGTTGAAATTATTTCTCCTTGAATGTGTACTCCCGTTTTACTTCCTTCTCCAATTTTCTTCATTGCTTGTTCACTGTGAAGAATGAAAAGTATGGGTGATAAGTTGCAGCATTGCCTTACACCTTTCGGAATACCAGCTTCTCTCTCATGTCCTTCAGCTTGAATGACTGCAGTCTGGTTTATGTATAGATTGTAGATCACCCTCGTATCCCTGTAAGTTTTTCCAATCGTTTTCAATTTAGCCCAATCAAAGTTATCAGAAACTTTTTCTAAGTCTACAAATGCCATGAACGTTCTCTTACCTTTCGTTATTCTACCTTCCAAAATCATCCCAAGACTTAGTACAGCTTCCCTTGTTCCTAAATTTCTCCTGAAACCAAACTGTTCTTCACCCAACTCTGTATCTATCTGGCTATCCGGTTGTAAATTATTCTAGACAGAATCGTTGAAGCATGTGTAATCAAGCTAATTGTACGGTAATCTTCACATCTGTCAGCTCTTGCTTTCTTCGGTATAGGGATGATAACATTCTTCTTTAAATCAGAGGGTACCTCACCTGTCTCATAAATTCTACACACCAAGTGAAATAACCCTGTCAGACCTTCATCATCTATGCAGCTTAGCAACTCAATCGGTATACCATCTATGCCTGGTGCTTTGTTCCTGCTTGAGTCTTCCAATGCTCTATAAAATTCTGATCTCAATATTAAATCTCCTTTCTCATCCTCATCAATTTCCTCTTCCCTTCCCATTACATGATTCTCAAAATCAGGGCTGGATAACTTAACATAATGGCCTTGAATAACGAATTGTTTGGCGTTACGGTATACATCGCGTAACGTATAACAGAAAGTTTGTTGTAACGTTATTCATACGAAGAACGAATAAACGGATACTGTATATATACCGTTATTTTAAATATTTTATTATCATACCGGATAGCATTTTAGTTATCGCGGGAGACACAAGTCGAATAACGTTATTGGCGTTGTAACACAATCAAATGTACCCCATTCACTCAGTTGTTTTAAATAACGTTATTGACAAGACCGGATAGCATTGTGTTATGCTGCATGCCTCGCAGGTCGAATAACGTTATTCGTGCTCTAACACGTCGCGAACAACTACCACTCATTCCGAACTTCAAATAACGTTATTGACAAGACCGGATAGCATTGTGTTATGCTGCATGCCTCGCAGGTCGAATAACGTTATTCGTGCTGTAATACGTCGCGAACAACTACCACTCAATCCGAACTTCAAATAACGTTATTGACAAGACCGGATAGCATTGTGTTATGCTGCATGCCTCGCAGGTCGAATAACGTTATTAACGTCGTGTTCTGTTATATGGGTCCCGGGATGAATAACGTTTTTAGCCTCGTAATAGGATCCAAATTTCAATAACGGTATTCTCCTACTAGTGTAAGAATACAAAGTTAACTATAAATGAATTCGAATTCGTAGTGCTGCCAGGTGACAAACAAGTAGCTCCGAGACCGATTAAAAAGCTTAATTTTCCATAAAATTTAAGATTCAAGCCAATGATTAAGTTAATCTATTTACGATGGGCCTATCGAGAATAATGACGAACTTAGGTTGGTAATAATAAACATTTCTATTTCGATTGAAATATATCTGAAGTAATGTATTCAAATACAGCTCTACAGTTGGTAGCCTTGGTGACTCTGAATATATTCTTAGTTCCATATCTTAAGGTAAAGAATGCTCATGCAAAATTTGGTAAAGTCCAATGGATAGTATGGACGTTGCATGCCGTGAAATATTGGATGTATCAGTGCGAGTAAAATCATATTGGCAACAACGTCAAGAAGGCGTTTTCAGAATTAATCTGAATTATTCCTATATTTTATAGTGCCAATTTTGCATAAAATCCATTTCTTAGTATAGAAGTTACATGCATTTAAAAATTGGCCCTATAAACAGGCTTAGAATTATGTTGGAAGCACTGATGTGCATTAGTTGCTCCCAAATAATCTAAAATTTCAGGAACTATTCGTGCGCAAAATTTAGAGCGGTTGGCTTGCATACTTTCCGATATATTGGTATTAGGATAAAGAGAGTGAGCATTTATTAACAAATAATAATAATGTTATTGGTTTTACGTCCATTTCAACTACTCTGGCTTTTAGAGACTCCGGGGTGCCGTAATTTTGCCCAGAAGGGGATCTTCAACGTGCCAGTAAATCTACTGACACGGCTCTCTCGCATTTGCGCACCCTCAAATGCCATCTGAATGCGCCAGGATACGAACCTGCAACCTTGGGCCCAGCAAACGAGAACGTTACCCCTGAGCCACGCAGCCAGCCGCATTTATTAACAGCTGGCAGCCCAAATGGCTCTCAAGTATAAGCATAGTCATATCTGTTATAGTACACAAAGCACGTACGAAATTTGGTTAAAATCCAATTGATAGTATAGATGTTAGATGTACTTAAACATTGGACTTATCAGCAGACTTAGAATCATCTTGGCAACACTGTCATATATGGGCTCCCTAAAATGTATCTGGAATGTTATTATCCCTGTGTGTGCTAATTTTGGAAAATTTCGCATGCATAACGTCTGAGATATCCAACGTAGAGCTTAAAAGTGAATTGTGATTTTTAGCAGTTGGTAACACTGAAATCATTTTCAATTATGTCCCTGAGATATTCAGATATAGATATTTCCTTAAACCGAATTTGGCTTCGATAACTGCAATCTTTAAGGGGTTAATAGGGGGAGACACACAAAGACAGACAGACAGACAGACATTTGCCTGGATCGATGTCATTAGTCTATCTCATCATCATAAAAAAAAGTGAAAAGTAAGCTAAAAATACCACGTAGAATATACGATAGCTAATGTATAACATCCTACCTTAGGTGCTTCGATACTGTGCTGACCAGTACCCTCTGCTTATGGACATTTCACATGTGTTGTACCGCAATCATTGGCCATCAGCGTACAGAAGTTACAGATCGTAACGTAAAAGCTTGTATACAAGCACAATTCCGGTATATGCTTCAATAACGTTATTCGTACCTGCATTACGAGTTCTTATTGGCTCAGCTGCAAGAAATCAAGGATGGAGGAAACTTGTGGATTGAGATTAATAGTTGCAGTTCATTGGCATTATTAATGCAAATCAGTCATTTAGTTCCGTTACGTTGAATACAGGAAAAGGCACTGACTGATTAAACGCATTTCTGTCAGTATTTAAGATTTAACTGAAATCATTCGACATTTAGCCATATGGATGAAGCTGTGAATCTGCACAGTAAGTGAAATGTGTACGAGTGCTAAGGCGTTAACTTGGTACCTAATGGGTCCTGGGTTCGAGACGCTCCATGGCCAGTATTTTTATTCTTTTTGAATTATTTCGTTGTGTCAACACTACTGTGTGATGCAACTTCTCAACTTCGATTTACTCGCATGATCTAGGGGGAGCGATGTTAATAATGGATATTGGTAGGGAAAAATCATTCTATTTTATCATTCGAATTTGTACTTTCCCAATCAAAACCATGAATATTTGTACTATTCGTGAAACTAATATAATTTTCACAGCACTGATTACTCCACAGTAAAATAATAATAATAATAATATTAACAATAATATGAAGTAGTTCCGTGACGATCTAAAGAGCCTGATTTTCTTTATATTTAAGATTCATGCCAATGATTAATCTACATAGACCTATCTAGAATAATGTCGAGATTAAGTTGGCAATACTAACTTTTCTATTTAGATTGGAATATATCTGAAGTAATGTATTCAAATACAGCTCTACAGTTGGCAACCATGGTGACTCTGAATATATTCTTATTTCCATATCTTAAGGTACATAATGCACATACAAAATTTGGTTGAAGTCCAATGGATAGTATGAACGTTGCATGCTGTGAAATATTGGATGTATCAGTGCGAGTAAAATCATATTGGCAACAACGTCAAGAAGGCGTGCTCAGAATTAATCCGAATTATTCCTATATTTTATAGTGCCAATTTTGGATAAAATCCATTTCTTAGTATAGAAGTTACATGCATTTAAAAATTGGCCCTATAAACAGGCTTAGAATTATGTTGGCAGCACTGATGTGCATTAGTTGCTCCCAAATAATCTAAAATTTCCGGGACTATTCGTGCGCAAAATTTAGAGCTGTTGGCTTACATACTTTCTGTTATATTGGTATTAGGATAAAGAGAGTGAGCATTTATTAACAAATAATAATAATGTTATTGGTTTTACGTCCCTTTTAACTACTCTGGCTTTTAGAGACTCCGGGGTGCCGTAATTTTGTCCAGAAGGGGATCTTCAACGTGCCAGTAAATCTACTGACACGGCTCTCTGGCATTTGCGCACCATCAAATGCCAGCTGACTGCGCCAGGATACGAACAAGCAACCTTGGGCCCAGCAAGCGAGAACGTTACCCCTGAGCCATGCAGCCAGCCGCATTTATTAACAATTGGCAGCCCTAATGGCTCTCAAGCATAAGCATAGTCATATCTGTTATAGTACACAAAGCACGTACGAAATTTGGTTACAATCCAATTGATAGTATAGATGTTAGATGTACTTAAACATTGGACTTATCAGCAGGCTTAGAATCATCTTGGCAACACAGTCATATATGGGCTCCTTAAAATGTATCTGGAATTTTATTATCCCTGTGTGTGCTAATTTTGGAAAATTTCGCATGCATAACGTCTGAGATATCCAACGTAGAGCTTAAAAGTGAATTGTGATTTTTAGCAGTTGGTAACTCTGAAATCATTTTCAATTATGTCCCTGAGATATTCAGATATAGATATTTCCTTGAACCGAATTTGGCTTCGATAACTGCAATCTTTAAGGGGTTGATAGGGGGAGACACACAAAGACAGACAGACAGACATTTGCCTGGATCGATGTCATTAGTCTATCTCATCATCATTAAAAAAAAAGTGAAAAGTAAGCTAAAAATACCACGTAGAATATACGATAGCTAATGTGTAACATCCTACCTTAGGTGCTTCGATACTGTGCTGACCAGTACCCTCTGCTTATGGACATTTCACATGTGTTGTACCGCAATCATTGGCCATCAGCGTACAGATGTTACAGATCGTAACGTAAAAGCTTGTATACAAGCACAATTCCGGTATAGGCTTCAATAACGTTATTCGTACCTGCATTACGAGTTCTTATTGGCACAACTGCAAGAAATCAAAGATGGAGGAAACTTGTGGATTGAGATTAATAGTTGCAGTTCATTGGCATTATTAATGCAAATCAGTCATTTAGTTCCGTTACGTTGAATACAGGAAAAGGCACTGACTGATTAAACGCATTTCTGTCAGTATTTAAGATTTAACTGAAATCATTCGACATTTAGCCATATGGATGAAGCTGTGAATCTGCACAGTACGTGAAATGTGTACGAGTGCTAAGGCGTTAACTTGGTACCTGATGGGTCCTGGGTTCGAGACGCTCCATGGCCAGTATTTTTATTCTTTTTGAATTATTTCGTTGTGTCAACACTACTGTGTGATGCAACTTCTCAACTTCGATTTACTCGCATGATCTAGGGGGGCGATGTTAATAATGGATATTGGTAGGGAAAAATCATTCTATTTTATCATTCGAATTTGTACTTTCCCAATCAAAACCATGAATATTTGTACTATTCGTGAAACTAATATAATTTTCACAGCACTGATTACTCCACAGTAAAATAATACACACATCAAAAAAAGTTTTGCATCACCTCGGTTTCCAGATCTCCGGCATATAGACGTTGACTGTGTATATTGTATCCAAGATACAGTCCCTTTGACTGTTCATAGATGTCACTAAAACTGCTCAAAGATGTAAACAACCATGCATGAGCAGGGCCTATTAGACGGAGGGGGTACGACAGCCGATCAGTTCCAGTCATTCCACCAGGACGAAGGTACGCTGCTCATGTCGTCTGTAGTTCTGCCATGCCTAGAAGGTCAATACCGCAGTTCGATCGCGTCCGCATTGTTACTTTGTGTCAAGAAGGGCTCTCAACAAGGGAAGTTTCCAGGCGTCTCAGAGTGAACCAAAGCGATGTTGTTCGGACATGGAGGAGGTACAGAGATACAGGAACTGTCGATGACAGGCCTCGCTCAGGCCGCCCAAGGGCTACTACTGTAGTGGATGACCGCTACTTACGGATTGCCGCTCGGAGGAACCCTGACAGCAATGCCACCATGTTGAATAATGCGTTTCGTTCAGCCACAGGACGTCGTGTTTCAACTCAAACTGTGCGCAATAGGCTGCATGATGCGCAACTTCACTCCCGACGTCCATGGCGAGGTCCAGCTTTGCAACCCCGACACCATGCAGCGCGGTACAGATGGGCCCAACAACATGCTGAATGGACCCCACGGAATTGGCATCACGTTCTCTTCACCGATGAGTGTCGCATATGCCTTCAACCAGACAATCGTCGGAGACGTGTTTGGAGGCACCCTGGTCAGGCTGAACGTCTTAGACACACTGTCCAGCGAGTGCAGCAAGGTGGTGGTTCCCTGATGTTTTGGGGTGGCATTATGTGGGGCCGACGTACGCCACTGGTGGTCATGGAAGGCTCCGAAACGGCTTTACGATACCTGAATGACATCCTCCGACCCATAGTGCAACCATATCGGCAGAATATTGGAGAGGCATTTGTCTTCATGGACGACAATTCTCGACCTCATCGTGCACATCTTGTGAATGCGTTCCTTCAAGATAACGACATCGCTCGACTACAGTGGCCAGCATGTTCGCCACATATGAACCCTATCGAACATGCCTGGGATATGTTGAAAAGGGCTGTTTATGGACGTCTTGACCCACCAACCACTCTGAGAGATTTACGCCGAATTGTCGTTGAGGAGTGGGACAATTTTGACCAACAGTGTCTTGATGAACTTGTGGATAGTATGCCACGGCGAATACAGGCATGCATCAATGCAAGAGGACGTGCTACTGGGTATTAGAGGTAGTGGTGTGTACTGCAATCTGGACCACAAATGCTGAAAGTCTAGCTGTATGATGGTACAACATGCAATGTGTGGGTCTCATGAGCAATAAAACGAGCTGAAATGTTGTTTGTGTTGATCTCTATTCCCTTTGTATTTAACGGTTCCGGAACTCTTGGAACCGAGGTGATGCAAAACTTTTTTTGATGTGTGTAATAATAATAATAATATTAACAATAATATGAAGTAGTTCCGTGACGATCTAAAGAGCCTGATTTTCTTTATATTTAAGATTCATGCCAATGATTAATCTACATAGACCTATCTAGAATAATGTCGAGATTAAGTTGGCAATACTAACTTTTCTATTTAGATTGGAATATATCTGAAGTAATGTATTCAAATACAGCTCTACAGTTGGCAACCATGGTGACTCTGAATATATTCTTATTTCCATATCTTAAGGTACATAATGCACATACAAAATTTTGTTGAAGTCCAATGGATAGTATGAACGTTGCATGCTGTGAAATATTGGATGTATCAGTGCGAGTAAAATCATATTGGCAACAACGTCAAGAAGGCGTGCTCAGAATTAATCTGAATTATTCCTATATTTTATAGTGCCAATTTTGGATAAAATCCATTTCTTAGTATAGAAGTTACATGCATTTAAAAATTGGCCCTATAAACAGGCTTAGAATTATGTTGGCAGCACTGATGTGCATTAGTTGCTCCCAAATAATCAAAAATTTCCGGAACTATTCGTGCGCAAAATTTAGAGCTGTTGGCTTACATACTTTCTGATATATTGGTATTAGGATAAAGAGAGTGAGCATTTATTAACAAATAATAATAATGTTATTGGTTTTACATCCCTTTTAACTACTCTGGCTTTTAGAGACTCCGGGGTGCCGTAATTTTGTCCAGAAGGGGATCTTCAACGTGCCAGTAAATCTACTGACACGGCTCTCTGGCATTTGCGCACCGTCAAATGCCAGCTGACTGCGCCAGGATACGAACAAGCACCTTGGGCCCAGCAAGCGAGAACGTTACCCCTGAGCCACGCAGCCAGCCGCATTTATTAACAATTGGCAGCCCTAATGGCTCTCAAGCATAAGCATAGTCATATCTGTTATAGTACACAAAGCACGTACGAAATTTGTTTACAATCCAATTGATAGTATAGATGTTAGATGTACTTAAACATTGGACTTATCAGCAGGCTTAGAATCATCTTGGCAACACTGTCATATATGGGCTCCTTAAAATGTATCTGGAATGTTATTATCCCTGTGTGTGCTAATTTTGGAAAATTTCGCATGCATAACGTCTGAGATATCCAACGTAGAGCTTAAAAGTGAATTGTGATTTTTAGCAGTTGGTAACTCTGAAATCATTTTCAATTATGTCCCTGAGATATTCAGATATAGATATTTCCTTAAACCGAATTTGGCTTCGATAACTGCAATCTTTAAGGGGTTGATAGGGGGAGACACACAAAGACAGACAGACAGACAGACATTTGCCTGGATCGATGTCATTAGTCTATCTCATCATCATTAAAAAAAAAGTGAAAAGTAAGCTAAAAATACCACGTAGAATATACGATAGCTAATGTATAACATCCTACCTTAGGTGCTTCGATACTGTGCTGACCAGTACCCTCTGCTTATGGACATTTCACATGTGTTGTACCGCAATCATTGGCCATCAGCGTACAGATGTTACAGATCGTAACGTAAAAGCTTGTATACAAGCACAATTCCGGTATAGGCTTCAATAACGTTATTCGTACCTGCATTACGAGTTCTTATTGGCTCAACTGCAAGAAATCAAAGATGGAGGAAACTTGTGGATTGAGATTAATAGTTGCAGTTCATTGGCATTATTAATGCAAATCAGTCATTTAGTTCCGTTACGTTGGATACAGGAAAAGGCACTGACTGATTAAACGCATTTCTGTCAGTATTTAAGATTTAACTGAAATCATTCGACATTTAGCCATATGGATGAAGCTGTGAATCTGCACAGTACGTGAAATGTGTACGAGTGCTAAGGCGTTAACTTGGTACCTAATGGGACCTGGGTTCGAGACGCTCCATGGCCAGTATTTTTATTCTTTTTGAATTATTTCGTTGTGTCAACACTACTGTGTGATGCAACTTCTCAACTTCGATTTACTCGCATGATCTAGGGGGGCGATGTTAATAATGGATATTGGTAGGGAAAAATCATTCTATTTTATCATTCGAATTTGTACTTTCCCAATCAAAACCATGAATATTTGTACTATTCGTGAAACTAATATAATTTTCACAGCACTGATTACTCCACAGTAAAATAATAATAATAATAATAATATTAACAATAATATGAAGTTGGTTCCGTGACGAACTAATGAACCTAATTTTCTTTATATTTATGATTCATGCCAATGATTAATCTACATAGAACTATCTAGAATAATGACGAGTTTAAGTTGGTAATACTAACTTTTCTATTTAGATTGGAATATATCTGAAGTAATGTATTCCAATACAGCTCTACAGTTGGCAACCATGGT
The DNA here is from genome assembly GCA_946902985.2 of Meconema thalassinum. Classification (NCBI taxonomy): domain Eukaryota; kingdom Metazoa; phylum Arthropoda; class Insecta; order Orthoptera; family Tettigoniidae; genus Meconema; species Meconema thalassinum. The sequence continues at coordinate 171,606,629 of OX336391.1, forward strand.
GACTCTGAATATATTCTTATTTCCATATCTTAAGGTACATAATGCACATACAAAATTTGGTTGAAGTCCAATGGATAGTATGAACGTTGCATGCTGTGAAATATTGGATGTATCAGTGCGAGTAAAATCATATTGGCAACAACGTCAAGAAGGCGTGCTCAGAATTAATCTGAATTATTCCTATATTTTATAGTGCCAATTTCGGATAAAATCCATCTTTTAGTATAGAAGTTACATGCATTTAAAAATTGGCCCTATAAACAGGCTTATAATTATGTTGGCAGCACTGATGTGCATTAGCTGCTCCCAAATAATCTAAAATTTCAGGAACTATTCGTGCGCAAAATTTAGAGCGGTTGGCTTGCATACTTTCTGATATATTGGTATTAGGATAAAGAGAGTGAGCATTTATTAACAAATAATAATAATGTTATTGGTTTTACGTCCATTTCAACTACTCTGGCTTTTAGAGACTCCGGGGTGCCGTAATTTTGCCCAGAAGGGGATCTTCAACGTGCCAGTAAATCTACTGACACGGCTCTCTCGCATTTGCGCACCCTCAAATGCCATCTGACTGCGCCAGGATACGAACCTGCAGCCTTGGGCCCAGCAAACGAGAACGTTACCCCTGAGCCACGCAGCCAGCCGCATTTATTAACAGCTGGCAGCCCAAATGGCTCTCAAGTATAAGCATAGTCATATCTGTTATAGTACACAAAGCACGTACGAAATTTGGTTAAAATCCAATTGATAGTATAGATGTTAGATGTACTTAAACATTGGACTTATCAGCAGGCTTAGAATCATCTTGGCAACACTGTCATATATGGGCTCCCTAAAATGTATCTGAAATGTTATTATCCCTGTGTGTGCTAATTTTGGAAAATTTCTCATGCATAACGTCTGAGATATCCAACGTAGAGCTTAAAAGTGAATTGTGATTTTTAGCAGTTGGTAACTCTGAAATCCTTTTCAATTATGTCCCTGAGATATTCAGATATATATTTCCTTAAACCGAATTTGGTTTCGATAACTGCAATCTTTTAGGGGTTTATAGGGGGAGACACACAAAGACAGACAGACAGACATTTGCCTGGATCGATGTCATTAGTCTATCTCATCATCATTTAAAAAAAAAGTGAAAAGTAAGCTAAAAATACCACGTAGAATATACGATAGCTAATGTATAACATCCTACCTTAGGTGCTTCGATACTGTGCTGACCAGTACCCTCTGCTTATGGACATTTCACATGTGTTGTACCGCAATCATTGGCCATCAGCGTACAGATGTTACAGATCGTAACGTAAAAGCTTGTATACAAGCACAATTCCGGTATAGGCTTCAATAACGTTATTCGTACCTGCATTACGAGTTCTTATTGGCTCAGCTGCAAGAAATCAAAGATGGAGGAAACTTGTTGATTGAGATTAATAGTTGCAGTTCATTGGAATTATTAATGCAAATCAGTCATTTAGTTCCGTTACGTTGAATACAGGAAAAGGCACTGACTGATTAAACGGATTTCTGACAATATTTAAGATTTAACTGAAATCATTCGACATTTAGCCATATGGATGAAGCTGTGAACCTGCATAGAGCGTGAAATGTGTACGAGTGCTAAGGCGTTAACTTGGTACCTAATGGGTCCTGCGTTCGAGACTCTTCATGGCCAGAATTTTTATTCTTTTTGAATTATTTCGTTGTGTCAACACTACTGTGTGATGCAACTTTTCAACTTCGATTTACTCGCATGATCTAGGGGGGCGATGTTAATAATGGATATTGGTAGGGAAAAATCATTCTATTTTATCATTCGAATTTGTACTTTCCCAATCAAAACCATGAATATTTGTACGATTCTTGAAACTAATATGAGTTTCACAGCACTGATTACTCCACAGTAAAATAATAATAATAATAATATTAACAATAATATGAAGTAGTTCCGTGACGATCTAAAGAGCCTGATTTACTTTATATTTAAGATTCATGCCAATGATTAATCTACATAGACCTATCTAGAATAATGACGAGATTAAGTTGGTAATACTTACTTTTCTATTTAGATTGGAATATATCTGAAGTAATGTATTCCAATACAGCTCTACAGTTGGCAACCATGGTGACTCGGAATATATTCTTAGTTCCATATCTTAAGGCACATAATGCACATACAAAATTTTGTTGAAGACCAATGGATAGTATGAATGTTGCATGCTGTGAAATATTGGATGTATCAGTGCGAGTAAAATCATATTGGCAACAACGTCAAGAAGGCGTGCTCGGAATTAATCTGAATTATTCCTATATTTTATAGTGCCAATATTGGATAAAATCCATTTTTTAGTATAGAAGTTACATGCATTTAAAAATTGGCCCTATAAACAGGCTTAGAATTATGTTGGCAGCACTGATGTGCATTGGTTGCTCCCAAATAATCTAAAATTTCCGAAACTATTCGTGCGCAAAATTTAGAGCTGTGGCTTGCATACTTTCTTATATATCGGTATTAGGATAAAGGGAGTGAACATTTATTAACAAATAATAATAATGTTATTGGTTTTACGTCCCTTTTTACTACTCTGGCTTTTAGAGACTCCGGGGTGCCGTAATTTTGTCCAGAAGGGGATCTTCAACGTGCCAGTAAATCTACTGACACTGCTCTCTCGCATTTGCGCACCGTCAAATGCCAGCTGACTGCGCCAGGATACGAACCTGCAACCTTGGGCCCAGCAAGCGAGAACGTTACCCCTGAAAAACGCAGCCAGCCGCATTAATTAACAGTTGGCAGCCCTAATGGCTCTCAAGTATAAGCATAGTCATATCTGTTATAATACACAAAGCACGTACGAAATTTGGTTAAAGTCCAATTGATAGTATAGATGTTAGATGTACCTAACATTGGACTTATCAGCAGGCTTAGAATCATCTTGGCAACACTGTCATATATGGGCTCCTTAAAATGTATCTGGAATGTTATTATCCCTGTGTGTGCTAATTTTGGAAAATTTCGCATGCATAACGTCTGAGATATCCAACGTAGAGCTTAAAAGTGAATTGTGATTTTTAGCAGTTGGTAACTCTGAAATCATTTTCAATTATGTCCCTGAGATATTCAGATATATATTTCCCTAAACCGAATTTGGTTTCGATAACTGCAATCTTTTAGGGGTTTATAGGGGAGACACACAAAGACAGACAGACAGACAAGTCTATCTCATCATCATTTAAAAAAAAGCAGTAAGTGAAAAGTGTGCGAATGCTATAGCTGTAACTTAGTGTCCAATGGATCTCGGGTTCGAGACGCCCTAGAACCATTTTTTTCTTTTTGAATTATTATGTTGCATTCACACTACTTTCCTTGTGAGTTTCCAACTACGATTTATTTGCATGATCTACGGAGATTATGTTAATAATGGATATTGGTAGGGGAAATTATTCTATTCTATCATTCAAACTTGTAGTTCCCCATTCAAAACCATGAATATTTGTACTATTCGTGAAAGTATAATAATATTTTCATACCACAATAATAGTCTATGTTTACTCCACAACATAAACAAATAGGCTACATTTGTTATGTCAGTAGGCCGGGTACTGCTGCGTGTCCCCCCGCACTGCATTCCGAGCCCATGGACTTTAGAAGCTCAGCCCGTTCAGTGCCGTTCTCATCTAATGCGGCCGCGTTCTGGCCCATAGCACTGGACTCACAAAGCACTGGACGGGGTGGGCCGATCAGGCAGACTAACCTTCACCCCGCGTGCACAACCAAATGGTCTCTTTACACTTCTATTCAGAATTTTTAGCAACACTGGTGTCACTGAGTTAATGGTATAGTTCAAACTGGCTAATCTCTATCTGAAATATATCGATAGTTGTTGTTGATTGGTTCAGGGGCTTTGCGACATCATGGTCATGTAGCCCCGTGTATTTGTGTGTGTGTGCGTGTGTGTAATTTGTCTGATAACCTGTGTTATCGTGATGGCTCTATTAGTGTGCGCTTTGTAATTCAGATGAGGATTGGAAGGAAGCGGTCGTGGCCTTATGTTAGGTACCATCCCGGCATTTGCCTGGAGTAGAAGTTAAATAACAAATCGGAAATTAAGTACTGTATCCAGTTTAACCGGGTTTTTACAAATATTACTGTCGTCAAACGAATTTATATAACTATTTGATGTTATTAGACATTGCACAAAACGAAGTTTTAACTTATACATTACGTCGTTCTAAATACTGGTTTTATCTTAAAGGTGTTTCACTATTAGTAAATTGTGCCAATGGTAAGAACAATAATACTACCATTAATAACAAGTAGTTCCGTGACGAACTGAAGAGCCTAATTTTCTTTAAATTTAAGATTCATGCCAATCTATAGAGACCTATCAAAAATAATGACGACATCAAGTTTGTAATACCGTACTAACATTTCTAAGTATTGCATTTTGAAATACGGCTGAAGCAGTGTATCCTAATAAAGTAACTTACTACAGTTCGCAGCCCTGGTGACTCTGAAAATATTCATAGTTCCATCTCTTAAGGTATAGAATGCACATACAAAATTTGGTTGAAGTCTAATGGATAATGGAAGTTACATGCTGTTTGATATTGGTTGATTAACGGCCACGTAAAACTAAAAGCTTAACTAAACACGTTAAACACCGAGTCCTTTCTTTATATGAGAAATGTGGTTAAAATTCGTCCATACATTTTTAGCCTACTTTTCACATATTACAATAATGAGGAAAAAGTAGACTTATGAGATTGATCCGGGCAAATGTGTGTCTGTCTGTCCTTCTGTCTGTCGGTCTGTCTGTCCATCTGTCTGTCTGCCTGGCTGTGTGTGTGTCCTCCCCGATCAACTCCTAAACGGCTGCAGCAATCGAAACAAATTTTGGTAGGAGCAAAGATATATACCTGAATAACTCAATGCTGTATTTGAAAATGATGTCAGTGCTACCAACTGCTGAAAAATCGGAATTGAAATTTGGGTTGAATTCCAATTGATAGTGTAGAAGTTATATGCATTTAAAAATTGGACCTATTAGCCAGCGTAGATTCATTTTGGCAACACTGCCATGCATGGCCTCCTGGAAATTAAACTCAAATATCATTATCTATATGTGTGCCAATTTTGGAATAGCTCCCATGCATACCTTCCAAACATTTGAGCTCAAATTCAATTGCGGTTTTTCAGCAGTTGGTAGTACTGACATGATTTTCAAATATGGGCTTGATATATTCAGGTATAGATCGTTACTCATACCAAATTGGGATTCGATTGCTGCAGCCGTTTAGGAGACACGTATAGACAGACAGACAGACAGACAGACAGATGGACAGACAGACAGACCGACAGACATTTGCCCAGATCGATCTCATAAGTCTACTTTTAGCTAATTTTTGCAAAACGTGAAAAGTAGGTTAACAAGAAGTTCCGTGACTATAATAATAATAATATCGTATGGCCTCGGGTGCCGGGTGCAAGCTTTGTAATTTGACACCCAGAGGGTAGCTTGCATGTCGAATTTCGTTGTTCCTTGAATCACTATGAAAGTCAAGGAGGTTAGACATCTAAGCTCCTTGAACACTATAGCGCTTTCTAGTAGAGAAATGAGGAACTTTGTGTTGGCGGAAACTCCCGAGATTAATTTTGCCACTATGAACACGGCCTACTGAATTCAAATGGGTTCTTTGACATGCCAACATCGTATGACATGCGTGTCGTATTTTTGCCACCTTTCAAAAATCACTTACCACGGCCAGGAGCGAACCTGCAATCTTGGGTTTAGTAGACCGACGCGCTATCCACTCACCCACTGTTTCAAGCTAGTTCCGAGACGAACTTTTTCTTAAAACTTAAAATTCATGCCAATGATTAATCTATATGGATCTATCTAGAATAATGACGAAATTAAGTTGGTAATATAGAAATTTGAAATTAGTTCGAAATACTTTATTCCTGGCATAATGTAGCCTAATAGAGCACTACAGTTAGCAGCCCTGTTGACTGAATATATTCTTAGTTCCATCTCTTAAGGTACAGAGTATAAAATTTGGTTGAAGTCCAATGGATAGCACAGACGTACATGCAGTTAAATATTGGATCTAACAGCGCGCGTAAAATCATGTTGGCAACAATGTCATGCATGTATTGGTCAGAAATAATCTGAAATAATACGATCTATTGTTCTGCCAAGTTTGAATGAAATCCATTAGTTAGTATTTAAGTTACATGCATTTTAAAATTATACCTATCGGCAGGCTTAGAATCGTGTTGGCAGCACTGACGTAAATTAGTTGCCCCAAATTAATCTAGAATGCCAGGTACTATACGTGTGCAATGCTTAGAGCTATTGGCTTGCATACTCTCCGATATATTGATATTAGGGTAACAAAAATAGAGACAGCATTTATTAACAGTTGCCAGCCCTGGTTGCTCTTACGAATACGCATAGTCATATCTATTATGGTACACATAGCACATACGAAATTTGGTTGAAATCCAAATGATAGTATAGAAGTTACATGTATTTAAATTTTGACCTCTCAGCAGGCTTAGAGTAATGTTGGTAGCACTGCAAATACATATAGAATGTCAGGTACTACACATGTGTATAGTTTAAAGCTGTCGGCTTGCATACTTCCTGATATATTGGTATTTGAATAAAAGAAATTGAGAGCATTTACGTGGACTGTTTTTTTTAAGTAAGGGCAGTTTTTTTAAGCCGTAGTTATTGCGCACGCCGCAACAACTGACATCCTTTGCGAACAAGCAGGCGTCAGTTGCAGCTGTGTAGCTAACCTGTACGCTGAACTGTGCATCTTTACAATGTTCAAGATTATTGATTCGCCCGCCGCGTGTGAGGTACGATCTGAGATACGTCTTTTGAGTGCAAGAAACATGTCGGGTGCAGACATTCATCGTCAGTTTTGTGAGGTGAATGGTGATAATGCAATGACGGATGGTAAAGTGCGAAAATGGGTACGCGAGTTCAAAAGTGGCCGTGAAAATGTCTATGACAATGGACGCTCAGGTGTGTGATCATAGATGACATGGTGATTGCAATTGTCACGAAACTTCACGAGGACCGAATATTCATGATAACCCCTCTATCAATGGATTTTCCTTAAGTGTGATTCGTGGTTGTCAGAGCAGGCGGCAAACTTTTATGCAGAGGGATTTGAAAACTTAGTTTTAAGGTATGACAAGTGCCTAAATAAACAAGGCAACTATGTAGGAAAATAGAGGAAGGTATGTAAAACCTAACAAGATATTCAGCAAAAAACATATATCCTACTTTCTCCTAAATGCATGGGTATTGTTATAACTCTTTGTCCTTTTCAAGGAGTATAATTGAATGTTGGTTGTAGGAGCTTGTTGAAATACAACGTACAATACGGATATTAAACATGAAATTGAGGTGCCCTTCGCTAGTGTTAACTCTGTAAAAAAAACATTCAATTCGGTTTCACCGTGTTTGAATTGATATGGGGAATCGATTTGCACACTTACATGGCCACTATCTGCAAACTATAAGGCTGATAACCTTATAGTTCAGTCAAAAGATGCTTCCCACAAAAAGGTATGTTGTTGCAAAATGTGGTAGAGATAAAATGATTAGGTTGGTCGTAATTTGATTTAAGCTTTTAACATTTGGCTCGCTGCCATTCCGTTTCCGTCAATATGGCGGCGATATAGCACATGACAGTGAGGTGCCCTTTGCTAATGCTACCTCTGTACCAAATTTCGTTCAATTCGGTTTTACCGTGTTTGAATTGATAGGGGGAATCGATTTGCACACATACATGGCCGCCATATGCCAACTATTGGACTGATGACCTTTGTAGCTTGGTCAAAGAACGTTTCTCACATAAAGGTATATTGTTGCAAAATTTGGTGGAGATCAAATGATTAGGTTGGTCGTAATTTGATTTAAGTTTTTACTTTTGGGTTGCCACCATTACGTTTCCGTCAAGATGGCGGCGATTTAAAATATGATACTGAGGTGCTCTTTGCTTGTGCTACCTCTGTAACAAATTTCGTTTAATTCGGTTTCACCGGGTTTGAAAATTTAGGGGGAATCGAATTGCACACATACATGGCCGATATCCGCAAATTATTGGCCTGATGGCCATGTAGTTTGCTCAAAAGATTCTTCATACATAAAGATATAATGTTGAAAAGTTCCGTAGGGATCGGATGATTAGGTTGGGCGTAATTATTTAAGCTTTTGACATTTGGGTGGCGGCCATTACGTTTTCGTCAAGATTGCGGCGATATAAAACATGACAGTGAGATGTCCTTAACTAGTGCTAGCTCTGTACCAAATTTAGTTCAATTCGGTTTCACCGTATTCGATTTGATAGGGGGAATCGATTTTCACACATACATGGCTGCCGTCCCTAAAATATTGGGTTAATGATCATGTAGTTTGGTCAAAATATGCGTCCTACATAAAGGTATGTTGTTGCAAAATTTGGTAGAGATCGGAAGATTAGGTTAGTCGTAATTTGATTTAAGCTTTGTAAATTTGGGTGGCCGCTATTATGTATCCGTCAAGATGGCGGCGATATAAAACATGACACTGAGGTGCCCTTTGCTAGTTCTACCTCTGTATCAAATTTCGTTGAAATCGGTTTCACCGTTTTCGAATTGATAGGGGGGGGGGGCAGATATTCAGAGAACACACACACACTCACACACACACACACAGACATATAATTTTTGGCCCTGTGTAGATCTCATAAGTCTACTTTCATTTCTTGCAAAAATCGAAAGTAGGCTAAAAGTAAATCTCGTTTCAAAATTAAATGTTCGGTTAATTTTACTAAAGAAACGGCCCTTACTTAAAAAAATACAGTCAGGCTGAAAGACTAGACTTTATATCATTTCAAATGTCACATGCTACAAATGCTACACATATTAGAAAGGCTAATGAGGGCTTCTCGCTTCGCTCGAAGCCCCAGGACTCTCTCAACAGTCTCCATTACCCATTAACTTAGGCTTCCCGCGCGGGCACCTCTTTAAAGGTCACCCTGTATTTGAATTGGATCTAACATACTGTACACCTCGTTAAGTGTCACGCTGTATTTTGCTCTGACATCCTGTACACCCCTTTAGGAGACACCCTGTATTCTTATCTGGCATCTTGTATATCTATTTAGAAGTCACCCTGTATTCTTGTGTGAAATCTTGTACTCCTCTTTAGGAGTCACCCTGTATTCTTGTCTGACATTTTGTACACCTCTTTAGGAGTCACCCTGTATTTTCGTCTGACATCTTGTGCACTTCTTTAGGAGTCACCCTGTATGCTTCCCTGCCATCTTGTACACCTCTTTATAAGTCACCCTGTATTCTTATCTGGCATCTTGTATATCTCTTTAGGAATCATCCTGTATTCTTATCTGGCATCTTGTACACCTCTTTAGGAGTCGCCCTGTATTCTTATATGACGTTTTGTATATCTCTTTAGGTGTCACCCTGTATTCTTGTGTGACATATTGTACACCTCTTTAGGAGTCACCCTGTATTCCTGTCTGACTCCATGTGCACTTCTTTAGGAGTCAGCCTGTATTCTTATCTGACGTCTTGTATATCTCTTTAGGTGTCACCCTCTATTCTTATCTGGCATCTTGTACACCTTCTTTAGGAGTCACCCTGTATTCTTATCTGCATCGTGTACACCTCTTTAAGAGTCACCCTCTATTCTTATCTGGCATCTTGTACACCTCTTTAGGAGTCACCCTGTATTCTTATATGACGTCTTGTATATCTCTTTAGGAGTCACCCTGTATTCTTATCTGACGTCTTGTATATCTCTTTAGGAGTCACCCTCTATTCTTATCTGGCATCTTTTACACCTTCTTTAGGAGTCACCCTGTATTCTTATCTGGTATCGTGTACACCTTTTAGGAGTCACCCTCTATTCTTATCTGGCATCTTGTACACCTCTTTAGGAGTCACCCTGTATTCTTATATGACGTCTTGTATATCTCTTTAGGAGTCACCCTGTATTCTTATCTGACGTCTTGTATATCTCTTTGGGAGTCACCCTCTATTCTTATCTGGCATCTTGTACACCTCTTTAGGAGTCACCCCGTATTCTTATATGACGTCTTCTATATCTCTTTAGGAGTCACCATGTATCCTTATCTGACGTCTTGTACACCTCTTTAGGAGTCACCCTGTATTCCTGTCTTACACCATGTACACCGCTTTAGGAGTCACTCTTTATTCTTATCTGGGATCTTGTACACCTCTTTAGGAGTCACCCTGTATTCCTGTCTGACACCGTGTACACCTCTTTAGGAGTCACTCAGGATTCGTATCTGGCATCTTGTACACCTCCTTAGGAGTCACCCTGTATTCTTATCTGGCATCTTGTATATCTCTTTAGGAGTCACCTTGTATTCTTGTGTGACATCTTGTACACCTCTTTAGGATTCACCCTGTATTCCTGTCTGACACCGTGTACACCTCTTTAGGAGTCACTCAGTATTCGTATCTGGCATCTTGTACACCTCCTTAGGAGTCACCCTGTATTCTTATCGGACATCTTGTATATCTCTTTAGGAGCCACCCTGAATTCTTGTCTGACATCTTGTACACCTCGTTAAGGGTCACTCTGTATTCTTATACGATATCGTGTACATCTCTTTAGGAGTCACCCTGTATTCCTGTCTGACATCTTGCACACCTCTTTAGGAGTCACCCTGTTTTCCTGTCTGACGTCACGTACTCGCCGTCTCCCAGGAGTAAACTCAGACTCGGTGCATATGCACTGAACAACATGATGACTTCTTACACGCCGTAACCGTAACCGTAACCGTAACGCATAACGTTAGACCCAAGCATAACGACGAAATCGACAAGATCATTTGAATGATAAAAACAGCCCTCTTATGAATACGCTCAGTCATATCTGTTTATGTACACATAGCACCTACTAAATTTGGTTGAATTCCAATTGACAGTGTGGAAGTTATATGCATTAAAAATTGGATATATCAGCAGGCTTATAATCATTTTGGCAACACTGCCATGTATGACCTCCTTGAAATTAAACTAAAATAGTATTATCTATACGTGTGCCAATTTTTAAATAGCTACTATTCATACTTTCCAAGATATCCAACATGGAGCTCAAATTTCAATTGCGATTTTCCAGCAGTTGGTAGCAAGACATCATTTTCTAATACGGCACTGAGTTACTCAATTACAGATCAACCAATATCAAACAGCATGTAACTTCCATTATCCATTAGACTTCAACCAAATTTTGTATGTGCATTCTATACCTTAAGAGATGGAACTATGAATATTTTCAGAGTCACCAGGGCTGCGAACTGTAGTAAGTTACTTTATTAGGATACACTGTTTCAGCCGTATTTCAAAATGCAATACTTAGAAATGTTAGTACGGTATTACAAACTTGATGTCGTCATTATTTTAGATAGGTCTCTATAGATTGGCATGAATCTTAAATTTAAAGAAAATTAGGCTCTTTAGTTCGTCATGGAACTACTTGTTATTAATAGTAGTATTATTGTTCTTACCATTGGCACAATTTACTAATAGTGAAACACCTTTAAGATAAAACCAGTATTTAGAACGACGTAATGTATAAGTTAAAACTTCGTTTTGTGCAATGTCTAATAACATCAAATAGTTATATAAATTCGTTTGACGACAGTAATATTTGTAAAAACCCGGTTAAACTGGATACAGTACTTAATTTCCGATTTGTTATTTAACTTCTACTCCAGGCAAATGCCGGGATGGTACCTAACATAAGGCCACGGCCGCTTCCTTCCAATCCTCATCTGAATTACAAAGCGCACACTAATAGAGCCATCACGATAACACAGGTTATCAGGCAAATTACACACACGCACACACACACAAATACACGGGGCTACATGACCATGATGCCGCAAATCCCCTAAACCAATCAACAACTATCGATGTATTTCAGATAGAGATTAGCCAGTTTGAACTATACCATTAACTCAGTGACACCAGTATTGCTAAAAATTCTGAATAGAAGTGTAAAGAGAGCATTTGGTTGTGCACGCGTGGTAAAGGTTAGTCTGCCTGATCGGCCCACCCCATCCAGTGCTTTGTGAGTCCAGTGCTATGGGCCAGAACGCGGCCGCATTAGATGAGAACGGCACTGAACGGGCTGAGCTTCTAAAGTCCATGGGCTCGGAGTGCAGTGCGGGGGGACACGCAGCAGTACCCGGCCTACCGACATAACAAATGTAGCCTATTTGTTTATGTTGTGGAGTAAACATAGACTATTATTGTGGTATTGAAAATAGTATTATACTTTCACGAATAGTACAAATATTCATGGTTTTGTATGGGGAAGTACAAATTTTAATGATAGAATAGAATAATTTTCCCTACCAATATCCATTATTAACATCATCTCCGTAGATCATGCGAATAAATCGTAGTTGGAAACTCACAAGAAAAGTAGTGTGAATGCAACAAAATAATTCAAAAAGAATAAAAAATTTGGCCCTAGAGCGTCTCGAACCCCAGATCCCTTGGACACTAAGTCACAGCTATAGCACTCGTACACTTTTCACTTAGTAGCATAGCTCATAGTTACGTAACTTCATGTGTATAGCTAAATGTCGAATTATTTCAGTTAAATCGTAAATACTGACAGGAATGCGTTCAATCAGTCAGTGCCTCTTTATGTATTCAACGCAACGCATCTTAATGACTGATTTGTATTAATAATGCCAATAAACTGCAAATATTACTCTAAATCCACAACTTTCCTCCATGTTTGATTTCTTGCAGCTGAGCCAATCGGGACACGGAATGCTGCTGCGAATAACGTTATTCGAGCCTATACCGGAATTGTGCCTGTATACAAGCTTTAACGTTACAATCTGTACCATTTGTACTCTGATGGCCAATGATTGCGGTACAACACATGTGATATGTCCATAAGCAGCGGGTACTGATCAGCACAGTATCGAAGCACCTAAGGTTGGATGTTATACAGTAGCCATCGTATATTCTACGTACTATTTTAGCCTACTTTAAACATTTTGTAAAAATGAGGAAAAAGTAGAATTATGACATCGATCCAGGCAAATGTCTGTCTGTCCCTCCTAGACGGCTGCAGTTATTGAAACCAAATTTGGTATAAGTAAAGATCTATATCTGAAAATCTCACGGGCATATTTGAAAATTACTTCAGTGCTAGTAATTGCGCAGAAATATCACAATTCACTTTTGAACTCTATGTTGGATTTATCAGACGTTATGCATGCGAACTCTTCCAAAATTAGTGAACATAGAGATAATAACATGCCAAATATATATTTTAAGAAGCGCATATATGACAGTGTTGCTAACATGATTTTATGTCTACGGATAAGTCCAATGTTTAAGTGTATCTAACTTCTATACTATCAATTGGATTTTAACCAAATTTCGTATGTGTTTTTGTGTACTATAACAGATATGACTATGCTTATACTTCAGAGCCAGCAGGGCTGCCAACTGCTAACAAATGCTCATTCTCTTTTTATCCTAATACCAATATATCAGAAAGTATGCTAGCCAACAGCTCTGAATGTCGCACACGTATGGTACCTAAAATTTCAGATTAACTTCGAGTAACTAATGTACGTCAGTGCTGCCAACATAATTCTAAGCCTGCTGAAAATGCATGTATCTTCTATACCAACAAATGGATGTTATCCTAAATTGGCACTTTAAAATATAGTATTATTTCAGATTAAGTCGCCTCCGTAGCGTAGCGGTCAGCACGGTTAGCTGTCACCCCAGAGGTCCTGGGTTCGATTCCCGGCTCTGCCACGAAATTTGAAAAGTGGTATGAGGAATGGAACGGGGTCTACTCAGCCTCGGGTGTTCCAAATGAGTAGAGGCGGTTTGATTCCCACCTCAGCCATCCTCGAAGTGGTTTTCCGCGGTTTCCCACTTCGTCTTCAGGCTAATGCCGGGATGGTACTGTACCCGATAACCCGGATAGTAGGCTGTCAGATATCCGCCCCCTCAATCGGATTGCCAATAATCAAACGCGCCGGCATAGCTACATCAATGAAAATGGCACTGACAGATACTATCGAGATTAGAGCACAATAGTTAACAAGAAATTATTGTGGAACACACCAAAATATACGGGGGTTCATACTTACCTTTACTTACCTCTTAAATTTATCTCGGGGACTGGGTTGTCAACTGGATCACTTAAAAGTATGCCCTCACAATAACCTCCACCATGATATTTAAAATGAACCACAACGAAGACGAGAAACTTTATACTGCACAATAATTTATTTCACATAAAGAATGAATTTAACAAAATAAAACAACAAAATCCACGTGGCAATCAGAAGCCATCGTCTATATAACCATGTCCTCCTGTAGGACCTGTATACTCTACATACAATGTTTCAGCTTTCTCAAGCTCAAAATAACGTAAAAATAATAATGCACTTGGAATGGAAACGGGATTTGGGATGAGACACATATATCAATTGGTTTTGCGTGTTTATACACTTCACATTTTATTTATCGCCACAAGGCTATTATGGAAACGTCCTTGGCCTTTGTCATACAGTTGTCCGGGCCAGCTGCAATGCACCTGCATCGTCAAAGTGGACTCTCCTGTCTGGTCCGCGTTAGCATATGCTTGTTACATCAGAGCTAAGCTCCCTTTCAAAACACGTAAATGTCCACATCTCAACTGAAATATTATCACGCAAATGTTTGAAATGCTCCATTCAAACACCAGTGGAATACTCTAACAATCCCAATTCATGTTTAATTGTTCAAGCCACTTGCTTAATTAGCGTTGTTTAGAGTATAAAAACAAAACTCCAAATGTTTATAACAAAAGTTCATTAATTATTTATAACAATTATAAGTTGTTTATAACAATGTCAAATGACAATTGAAAAATATATATTCGCCACTCTTAATCACTTTCATTTCAAATTATTATCAAAGATATTTACAAAATTATTTACAATGTTAATATTGTTTATATTATTTATACAAGAAATACATTAAACCACACGTTTATCCGGTTGATAATTACTTAAATCGTGGTAATATAATCGACCAATGAAGGTTAGTTACATTTTAAAGTTCATATTCAGGTTTAATAAGGTTTTAATAATTATTATTATTAGTGATGGTAACCTCCATTCAAAATCGTTATCTCAAATTATTTAACATTCTTGTTAATTTTAACAGTATCTTCATATGAATAACTTTCAAAGAACCAGGACGACATTCAGCGGAAAAATACTTCGCTTCAAAATGCATAAAATTGCATAAAATAGGCCCAGAATTCCTCATATATTTCAACATATATGGCATAAAAATCTTCCACAGTACATACAAAAATCCTGCACTTACAACTTCTTCAACATCAATAATTACTGTGGGAATCTGCTTCACTTATTCAAAGGCATTATTCATCAGCGACTTTCACATGTCCACTGAACTAACGATTATACATCCATTGTTCCTCTTTAAAAATTCTTATATTCATCAATTGTAATAATGACTGTTATTATTTAACCTTCGTGGGTTTCATTCATGAATCGATATGAAGTAAAAATTTGCCACTCACAAATAAATTTAATAGCAAATACGATTAGACACTCCTCTCTGGTCTATCAAAATTGAGATTAATATCTTCAAAGTAACGCAGTATAAAAATACTATCTTCAATCAAAGTTCATCTAAACTGCATAAATAGTCGAATAGAATACAATTAGACTGTGGAATGCAAACATTATTGTTCCAATCTATAATTGAGAAAAACTCCTATCAAATGTTCATTACTATAGTGTATTCAATAATTCGTAGTCAAAGTTCCTATTTCATAAAATTGTCTGTAATGCAACGGTAATTATAACTGACGATAAATGTCTATGTTGCAATCATGTTCATAAAACGACTAGTATTTCCAAGATCGTCGACAATGATAAAGATTTTAACGCTCTAAAATCTTTTAATTATTCTTCTTTCTTGAGGATGACAGAAAATTGGTCAAAGTAATTTACTGAATAGAATTACTTTAATAAAATGACACGCAGTCTGAATTCAAATCTTCCATAGAAAATCATTAACTTTACAGTCAAATCGTGACTACAAAAATATGCAAATTACTGAAAGAATCTAATATATCAGTCTCAACTGATCCAAAATTATTTAAGTATGCCAATGACATAACCATGTCTTAATAAATCGTCGAAAAAGGCATCAATCATCGAAGTGTACTGAGTACAGAAATATCAATCAAGAAAATGGGGTAAAAGATAGGACACAAAAATATGGGAAAAATGGTTGCTCAGATATCGCTACAAGACTCAAATAATACAAGAAACGTTCACGACTACCTTATCTGTTGATTGAAGTTCTAGAGGATAGTTTTCAAAGAAAACTGCTGTTGGTTCCATTTCACCAGCGTAAAGATGTGCTCCGTCCTCGAACCTGGAATCAGCGTCCTCGGAGAATCGAACTGCTTCCTTCTCCGGAAATTGCACTGCTCCGTGTATACGATAGACATCCTTCTGGCAAAACTCTTCTTTTTGAGCCGGGTCCACCCTGGCCTCTCTTGAAAATTCCCTGAAGTTCTGGTCGTAATTCGCCATGAAGTTTATTGCAGTTATTTCCGCAGAAATATTCATAGTTGTGGAGTATGATAATATTTCCACTGTCATTTGATATAATTCAGCGATGGATTCACGATGCATGAGTGTAGTTGGATGTTCACTACATGCTCGCTTTTGTAGAAAGACGATTAACGAAGTTCCATGCTGTTATTTCATTCCATCGATATATGTCCCAATTGCATTAAAGCCTTCCATCTCAACTTCTGTTATAATCATTGAAAGCACTGCAAGATTATAATGCTCCATAGTGGAATGTATCGTTGTATTACCAAACGTATTCTCCACTCTCACTGTTGTAATCCACGTGTCAGCCGTAGTGTATAATGTGGAAATTTTAAAAGTGTTTCTCATGTGGCGAGAAAATCACTTTTGTTGGCAGCCTTAAAGTGCCAATATCTTTCGAAGTATAACTGTGAAATTGTTCAAATCTTCTACACACCTCAATGTTGTACTGCCCAATTGAATTATAATAAAGGCTGAAGTTAACTCTTTATATCTTATCAGGTGGAAACGTTAATGTGAGCGTTTCAACTTCACCTAGTTTCGAGTAGCGTAAAATGGAACTGCTCCGTGTTCGTTCGATGCGCCGGGCTTTTACCATGCACGCTAAAGACAACTTACTTCACTGAATCACTTGAAAACGACTATAAATCACCAGAAATATATATGCGATCTGACATATGAGATCTGAGCGTATGAGAGATATGCGTATCAGAGATATGAGAGATATGAGAGCTCCTCTATCCTGTGCACGACCTTTTATTAACTTCTTAAGGGGCGTATCCATCCCTTCCATAGCCTGTTGCTCCGTCATCGCTGAAAGTTCTAACTTTGGCTATACTTGACGGATTTTCAAATTTCTAAAACTCAAAATTAATTTCTTCAAAATTCCAAATCAATGCCATAACTGAAAATAGATTTCCACAATTCTGCATGCCAAAAGTAACTAAATAAGATAGTTTCAGTAATCTCCGTCTTCTTTCCGAACTATCGTTCATTGGTTCTAGTCTCTCCTCCAATAGCGTAACTTCTTCCTTAGTACAATACCTTGTTTCCTGCGACTGCGTCGTAAATCTTAGATCTTTCTCGAACAAAATCATGACGTCACCAAGAATCTCAGCTCAACCAGCCTGCTTGCCTCAAGTCTGCGTCATCCGTGCCTACGTCATGAGTATCCACGTCACAACTATGACATCCATAACTTTACTCATATTTTCCAATACAGCCACCGTGGTCTCAATATAATTCAATTTACGGGGGCAGTACCTTCTTCAAGACCACGGCCGCCTCCTTCCCTCTTCCTTGCCTATCCATCCTGACCATCCATTACCTTCCCTCATGAGGCCCCTGTTCGCTTTGCAGGTGAGGCCTCCTGGGCGAGGTGCCAATCACACCTCACCAGTTGTATCCACTCCGATTAGATGTTCCCAGCTCTAGGACACTGCCCGTAGAGGCGGTAGTGGTGAGTTCCCTCGCTGAGTCCGTGGGTTCCACCAACCTGGAGGGTAAACGACTAAGAGAAGAGAAGAGAAGAGAAGAGAAGAGAAGAGAAGAGAAGAGATTATTTCAGATTAATTCTGATCACACGTGCATGACCTTGTTGCCAATATGATTTTATACGCACTGATAGATCCAATATTGCACAACATGCAACGTCCATACTATCCATTGGATTTCAACCAAATGTTGTATGTGCATTCTGTACCTTAGGAGATGGAACTAAGGATATATTCACAGTCACATAGGCTGCCAACTGTAGTGCTGTATTAGATTACTTCAGATATATTCCAATATAATTAGAAATGCTAGTATTAACAAATAAATTTCGTCATTATTCTAGATAGGTCTATCTATCTATATATTTAAAACACTAAGGCGATTTTTGTTACATCGAGAATGAGATTACGTCTCAACCGATTGACTTCGTAATGCATTCTAACGAGAGCTCTTGGCATGTAGATTTGCAGAGTGTCTTTAAAATAAACAAATATGTTACAGAATATTTTTAAATTAATAAACAAAAATTCAGAAATCTTGCCTATCACGCATGCGCACAATCCCCTTGCCTTATGACAGTCATGGCGGTTACAAGTCCATCGCGTTTTAATTTCATGTTTATGTATAAGAATTATAATGGAAGGGAACATTGCTTATTACGTTTTCATGACATACACTGGAATTACCAGACAGAAAATGCTGAAAAACGTAAACTGACATCAAATTTTGAGTGTGCTTGATGCTTAACTCCCTTAATATTGCGCGCGGTTAACAGTGGTTCGGTAGCTCAGGTGGTTACGCCGTACTCTCTTAATTTATGCATCACCCAATGTAAGGGGTTCGAATCCCCCCTCCGGCATATTTTTTTATTTCCATATTTTCCTTTCTTGCAATTGCTATTATATTGCCAAAACATATTTAACTCTTGGCATTCCCATATGTTACAGAATATTTTTAAATTAATAAACAAAAATTCAGAAATCTTGCCTATCACGCATGCGCACAATCGCCTTGCCTTATGACAGTTATGGCGGTTACAAGTCCATCGCGTTTTAATTTCATGTTTATGTATAAGAATTATAATGGAAGGGAACATTGCTTATTACGTTTTCATGACATACACTGGAATTACCAGACAGAAAATGCTGAAAAACGTAAACTGACATAAAATTTTGAGTGTGCTTGATGTTTAACTCCCTTAATATTGCGCGTCGTTAACAGTGGTTTGGTAGCTCAGGTGGTTACGCCGTACTCTCTTAATTTTTGCATCACCCAATGTAAGGGGTTCGAATCCCCCCTCCGGCATGTTTTTTTATTTCCGTATTTTCCTTTCTTGCAATTGCTATTATATTGCCAAAACATATTTAACTCTTGGCATTCCCGTAACTAAGGAATTCTACGTTCCCATCTCAATTTAACTTAAAACGCTATGGTAATTTCATTGAAAAGCTTTATAAGTTCCAACATTCGACAGATTACATTTGCAATAACGGTAGGCTATTTATCTTTATTGCTACAGGCGTTTTGGCATATTTTTGCACATGGGATAACTGTGAATCAAGGATTGTACGAATTCCAACACATTACGAAGAATATATCCAGTGAATCCACCCGAGTGTCTTCAAATCGAGCCATGTGCTACGTAACTCATTTGTTTTCCTCAGTTCTTTCTTTGCCTTATAAACATACAAGGCATGTCCAAAATGTTGTTACATGAAATTCCACTAATGAATTGTACCTTTACCAGTTATACGGCAATAATACAGTAGGCCTACGTTGAAATTCTGATACCGGTATTACAAAATGTAGGCCTACTTTTGATTAGATTGTTATCCCACGGCCGACTGAATCGAGCTGCGCTCTATACCGGCCTTGACATTCCCAGTTAGAGCCCATGTATAACATGTAATTGAAAAGTTTCTACTCGTTGCCGGTAGAGCGCACTCCCCTCCCATTATAAGCGCGATAAGGAATATGCTGTACAGTACGTATATTAAATGTGTAATCTCAAGAACCACTGGATGGATTTTGATGCTGCTTTCACCATTCTGTAAAGGTGATCTCGAGGAAGATTTGTGTACAAAATAATTTATTTATGACCAAAGGGAGCCAAGCAGTAACGATTTCAGTGAAAAGGTCGAAAAAATAGCCTGGCCTCCGTGCGCTTTTTAAGCTTACGCTGGGCAAACCGTTAAAAATATCATTTTATTATGAGTGTAAGAATTGTTCAGCGTGAGAAATTCTACAAAAAAGTCCGCGAGAGCATATCTCTATCTTCGATACATCGCCCACTATAAGTGTTTTTAGTTTGGACGGAAGGGGGTTTTGTGTATCTTGCACCTCGCCATTCTTAAATTACGTCTGACAGGAATTCCTTGCACATTCGGGGCGGGTTGCTAGTGACACTATATAATTATTATCATTATAATTTCCGCATTATCAAAATTAAAATTATATCACAAAATAAAATAGCGTGCTAATAAATCTAAGAGAAATTAGACATACATTGCACCTTCTTCGGGTACAAGGTCACTACTCCAGCACCGTCTCATCAAAAGGATAGAGAGAATGAAAACTACAGCCGGGAACAAGTAGCAGCCAATCGTGTGTTGTGTTTTGTGCTAAGATATATTTCGACAAATTATCAGATACCGTGTGCCTTCTTTTTCACGAAGCAGCTGTCAGGACGGGACTTACATAAACTCCTGCTGGACGTTATTCTCGAGGTTGAACAATGCGGTTTCATAATTATAATAACTGTCTCTGATAATCACAAAACTAACACAATGATGAGGCATTTAGGGGGAGGGAATTAGCAACCAATGGTCAATCACCCATACGACGAGTCTAGGAATGTATTCCCTAGTTTTGATCATTGTCACATTCTAAAAAAAACATTAGAACGCAGTTTCTGTAACGAGAGATAACTGATGGTACTGGAATAATTTCAAGGAAATACTTGTCATTACTATACACGATGCAAAAGTGTGAGATCGTCAAACCGGTCACACCTCACTAAAAACATATCGAACCCACTAAATTTGAAAAAATGAATGTTCGGCGTGCCAAGGAAGTGTTCTCGTCAGAAGTCATTGGTGCCATTCGTACACTGAAAGAAAATATAGGTATGCACCCGGAAGCGTACACATTCATGGACGCAGAAGCAACCACATTTTTTTTTTGAAAAACGTTAATAAATGGTTCGCTATGCATGACGTAAGCATCACATATCATATTCAGTCTAGAAATCCAGATAAAGGGCATTTTTTTCTCATTAAATGTCAGTCGCCTAAACTGGCTAGAGAAATATTTTCTTTCTTACCTTGAAACTTTGAAAGCTGCTAGTAACGCTGCTAGAAAGGACTTCCTGAGTTCTGAGACTTACGAAGCTACCTATACAATTAATCACGGATTCAACTGTCCAGTGCATAAGGTATCTTCTAAAATTGGGTAGAGGAAAGTCGCCAAATATGGGGAGGTTTTTTTATAGGGCTCGCATTAGACATAAGAAGGAACGGAATAATTTTGGTTTTCTCACCAATATAAACCTCAGGCGATATATTATGTATATTAAAAATATGGGCACGTTTGATGTTGTAATACCCTCTGATATTATTGTTAACTTTAAAAGTGCATTTTCCCCATATTTGGCAACCGGGTTTCGTAATATGGGGAGGTAAGAAACCTCACGGTTTTTATTTATAATAGGTACCCTACTAATTAAAGCATTAATTCTGATAATTTTTTTCGGTGTGGCCTCCTGAGAGGCCGAGTGCAGGTCTTTCTAGCCGACGCCCGTGGGCGACCTGCGCATCAGGATGAGAGATGGAATGGATGAAGATGAATGAAACTGGGCAAGGATGTGGAAGGAAGCGCCGTGGTCTGTTAGAAGGTACCGTCCCACCATTTGCCTGGTGTTGAAAAATGGGAAACCACGGAAAATCACTTCAAGGACTGCCGACGGTGGGGCTCGAACCCACGCGTCTACCGAGTCAGCAGAGAGCTTGGCCCCATGGCCTAACGCTGCGCTTTAGCCAGCGTAGCCACTACTGTCGGTAATTCTGACAATGTAATGAAATCATGAACACAAATAGTACAAACATACAAAAATGAACAGTTATGAATGTGCAAGGAATTCCTGTCAGACGTAATTTAAGAATGGCGAGGTGCAAGCCAAATCCCCCTCCCGTCCAAACTAAAAACACTTATAGTGGGCGATGTATCGAAGATAGAGATATGCTCACACGGACGTTTTTGTACAATTTTTCATGCTGAACAATTCTTACACTCATAGTATATTGATATTTTTAACGGTTTGTCCAGCGTTAGCTTAAAAAGCGCACGGACGTCAAGTTCTTTCTTCGACCTATTCACTGAAATCTAAAATCGTTACTGCTTGGCTCCCTTTGATCATAAATAAATTATTTTCTACAGAAATCTTCCTCGATATTACCTGTACAGAATGGTGAAAGCCGCATCAAAATCCATCCAGTGGTTCTCGAGATTACCTGTGATATCCAAGAATCGGGGACTTTGTTTTACACTAAGTAGAGATAAGTCTTAGTCGTGCAATGCTTGGTGAAGAGCGCTGTGTGAGCAGTTGAGTAACTAACAAGATTTCATGAAAAAGGTCTCATTGTCTAGGCCGGTATGAGCGCATTCAGTCGGCCGTGGTTATCCAAATTAACTTCTATATTTCAGTAGCAGATGCCGCTGCAGTCGAATGTTGGAACCGCCATTTGTATTGTGTTTCCGATCTTTCTGTTATATAGTCTTTGGTGGTCTGTTATAGTCTTTGGTGGTGAGTCGTTTTCTGTCGAGAATACATATCGCAGCTTCTACGAATTGTTAAACCTTTCATTGTATATACCCTAACTACGGCATACTAGAAAGTGACTCCGCAGAATTACTGGGCCGGTTTGTCTCGATAATTCATTGCCAGCTTTAAGAGTGGGCTTCCCTGTGTAAATACGACTCTTGACACGTACAGGAAATATAATTGTAAAACTGGCTCCATTATTAAGGTGACTGGCGAAGTGGTTCTATGCTCCTCTTCATAATTTACTGTCATGGATATCCGAAGAATTGTACCAATAACAGGTGACGGAAATTGCTTATTTAGAGCAGTTTCGTACTGTTTGTATCGAAACGAAGAACGTCATAGCGAGTTGCGTTTGCAAACTGTTACAAAAATTGTTGCTGACTGGAATATTTATAAGGATTTTATTATTGGCGATGAGTCTTATCGCCTTCCCCTCAACAACCAACTTGAGTATGAAAATCTTATGTCTCGGAACGGTGAATATGCTGGTCATGTTGAACTCCATGGTATAAGCCAATTGTTGAATGATTATTTGTTTAGAGTGCATAACGATGAGACTAACCACGTTGTAGATTATGGCAATGGAAGTGTTATTTGTCATTTATTGTTTAGCGGCTCCGTTGATGCAGGACACTATAGTGTGATCGAATACGACATTAATTTGGGGATAAATCCTACTGTAAATAGACGCATTCGACGAAAAAGAACATTAACCGGTCGTGTGGAAACTACAAATAGACGCAAAACAATGAGAAATCGGAGAAAAGGCGAAACCACTTTTAATATAAAATATAAATCTGCCATTTCAGAAACAATGCCAGATATTATGCCGTACAGCGTTGGGTCCTTGACGAACGAATATAAACATTGTTCTGCATTGTTCTTCTCTTGCGAAAAAACTACGCTTGGTTACTTCGGCCTTTGCTGTTGCAATGGTAAAATTAATCTGCCGGAATATAAAATACTTGACAGGCTTAAACCATTTTTCACTGGAAATGATGATACCTCAAGGAACTTCAGAGAGAATAATCGGCAGTACAACAATTCTATGTCCTTCGTTTCCTTTGGTGCCAATGTTACCGTACCACCTGAACACGGTACATATTGTTTTAAAATTTCAGGAATTGTACATCATCGCATTTCTTCCATATATTCCAAAAATATAAGCGACAGTTGTTACGGCCAATTGTATGTATTAGACTGCTCAGAAGCTAATCAAATCAGATTAGCAAATCGAGCGAATTCTTGCATCAGGGAGGGTACACTTCATATTCTAAATAATATTTTGCAAGAGCATAACCCTTACATTCAACTGTATAAGACAATGCATTCAAAAATATGCGAAGAAAATGAACTGGCTTTAAGAGAAAAACGTCAACCGTTAGATTGGGTCATGCGCTTTTACCATGAACCTCAAGAAGATCCTAGACGTTACAATAACCCAGCTTCCTCAGAGATTGCAGCTATTTTTGAAACAACTGACGGCGCTCCGGCTTCACACCGCCACATAGCCGTATTTTCTAATCAGGGAGTTTTAAAGGAAATTGATGTTGACAGCATGCATTGTGATCCATTAACTTACGTTTTAATCTGGCCTTGCGGAGAAACAGGGTGGCATATTTCACTGCCAACAGGAGGGAACCGTAAGACGAACGTTAGGCAAAATATGACAATGCGTGAATATATTTTGTATAGGCTGTCGATTCGAGGTTGTCCTCCCGCAGGAGGTTTCAACCCTTTACTTAATGCAGGTAAACTTACCCAACAATTAATAGTTGACTATTATTGTCGAATAGAAGGAGATAGACTAAAATATATTCGCAATCAACAAACGAAATTGCGTGTCGATACCTACGTTGGTCTTGCTGATGCTTTACACTTTAGAGCTGAAAATGAAAGTTTAAGAGCTGGTCGCATAGTTATTTTGCCTTCTACTTTTATTGGTAGTCCCCGAAATATGATGCAAAATTATCAGGATGCAATGGCAATTGTGAGAAAATTTGTCAAGCCAGACCTCTTCATAACTTTCACTTGCAACCCATCATGGCCTGAAATTACTACTAGCCTCCAACCTTATGAAAATGCAAACAATAGACATGATGTCGTTGTTCGCGTTTTTCATGTGAAAGTGAAGGAACTCTTGCGTTTAATAAATCAAAAGCAAATTTTTGGCGAGGTACAAACTTTCTTATACACGTTTGAGTTCCAGAAGCGAGGTTTACCTCATATACACTTACTGGTTTGTCTTCGAGATAGTTGTAAATTACGAGAAATCTATGATATTGATATTACAGTTTCTGCAGAAATACCAGATCCTTCCAATACAACATTGTACAACTTAGTAAAGACACACATGGTACATGGACCTTGCGGCCTTCTGAATCCCAATTCAATTTGCATGAAGGATGGAAGATGTAAGAAGGGTTTTCCAAAAGACTTTGTGCCAGAAACTAAAGAGAATGTGAACGGCTATCCACTTTACCGTAGGCGACAGAATGGAAGATCATATACTAAACGAGTACAAGGCGCCAATGTTGAAATCGACAATCGCTTCATTGTTCCATACAATCGATATCTATTGATGTACTTTCAGGCCCATATTAACGTCGAAATCTGTGCAAGTGTACACAGCATCAAATACATACATAAATATGTTTATAAGGGGCATGATTGCGCTAACTTGAAAATCACGGCAGACGATGGAATGCTACATCATGACGAAGTTTCTATGTATTTGAATGCTAGA
This sequence comes from Meconema thalassinum, assembly GCA_946902985.2. Classification (NCBI taxonomy): domain Eukaryota; kingdom Metazoa; phylum Arthropoda; class Insecta; order Orthoptera; family Tettigoniidae; genus Meconema; species Meconema thalassinum. The sequence goes on from OX336391.1 coordinate 171,632,374, forward strand.
TATGTTGGGTCAAGTGAGGCTGCATACAGGATTTTTGGTTACAACATGCACGAACAGTCCCACATTGTTGCCCGGTTACCTGTCCATTTACCAGACCAACAAGATGTATTTTTTCATGCCGATGATTCTCCCAAAGCATTAATACGGGCTCAGTTAAAAAGTACACAACTCACTGCATGGTTTCAGCTGAACCAAAATCCAACAACTAGGAGTGCATATATTTATCCTGAAACACCCGTTCATTATGTATGGGATAAATGCAAATGCATTTGGAAACAAGATGTTCGGTAAAGAACATATAGCCTACTTTCTCCTAAATGCACGGGTATTGTTATAACTCTTTGTCCTTTTCAAGTAGTATGATTGAATGTTGGTTGTAGTAGCTTGTTGAAATACAACGTGCTATAGGGATATTAAACATGAATATGAGGTGCCCTTTGCTAGTGCTAACTCTGTACCAAATTTCGTTCAATTCGGTTTCACCGTGTTTGAATTGATATGGGGAATCTATTTGCACACATACTTGGCCACCATCTGCAAACTATTGGGCTGATGTTCTTGCAGTTTGGTCTGAATATGTTTCCCACATAAAGATATGGTGTTGCAAAATTTGGTGGAGACTAGATTATTAGGTTGGTCGTAATTACATTTTAGCTTTTAACAATTGGGTGGCCGCGATTACGTTTCCTTCAAGATTACGGTGATATAAAACATGGCATTGAGGTGCCCTTTGCTAGTGCTACCTCTGTACCAAATTTCGTTCCATTCGGTTTCACCGTGTTCGAATTGATAAGGGAAATCGATTTTCACACAAAGATGGCCGCCATCCGCAAAATATTAGGCTGATGACCTATTAGTTTGGTCAAATGATGCTCCCTCCATAAAGGTATGTTGTTGCTAAATTTGCTAGAGATCGGATGATTAGGCTAATCGTAATTTGATTTAAGCTTTGAACATTTGTGTGGCCGCCATTACGTTTCCGTCAAGATGGCGGCGATATAAAACATTTCACTGAGGTGCCCTTTGCTAGTGCTACCTTTGTACCAAATTTCGTTCCATTCGGTTTCACCGTGATCGAATTAATAGGGGAAATCGATTGTGACACAAAGATGGCCGCCATCCGCAAACTATTAGGCTAATGGCCTATTAGATTGGTCAAAGGATGCTCCCTCCATAAAGGTATGTTGTTGCAAAGTTCGGTAGAGATCGGATGGTTATGTTAGTCGTAATTTGATTTAAGCTTTAAACATTTGTGTGGCCGCCATTACGTTTCTGTCAATATGGCGGCGATATAAATCATGACACTGAGATGCCCTTTGCTAGTGCTATCTCTGTACCAAATTTCGTTCCATTCGGTTTCACCGTGTTTGAATTAATAGGGGGAATCGATTTTGACACAAAGATGGCCGCCATCCGCAAACTACTAGGCGAATGACCTATTAGATTGGTCAAAGGATGCTCCCTCCATTAAGGTATGTAGTTGCAAAATTTGGTAGAGATCGGATGATTAGGTTAATCGTAATTTGATTTAGGCGTTGAACATTCGTGTGGCCGCCATTACGTTTCAGTCAAGATGGCGGCAATATAAAACATGACACTGAGGTGCCCTTTGCTAGTGCTACCTCTGTACCAAATTTCGTTCCATTCGGTTCCACCGTGTTCGAATTAATAGGGGGAATCAATTTTGACATAAAGATGGCCGCCACCCGCAAACTATTAGGCTAATAACCTATTAGATTGGTCAAAGGATGCTCCCTCCATAAAGGAATGTTGTTGCAAAGTTTGGTAGAGATCGGATGGTTATGTTAGTCGTAATTTAACTTAAGCTTTGAACATTTGTGTGGCCGCCATTACGTTTCTGTCAAGATGGCGGCGATATAAAACATGACACTGAGGTGCCCTTTGCTAGTGCTACCTCTGTACCAAATTTCGTTCATTCGGTTCCACCGTGTTTGAATTAATAGGGGGAATTGATTTTCACACAAAGATGGCCGCCATCCGCAAACTATTAGGCTAATGACGTAGTCATTTGGTCAAAGGATGATTCCTCTATAAGGGTATGTTGTTGCAAAATTTGGTAGAGATGGGATGATTAGATTAATCGTAATTTGATTTAAGCTTTGAACATTTGTGTGGCCGCCATTACGTTTCCGTCAAAATGGCGGCGATATAAAACATGACACTGAGGTGCCTTTTGTCAGTACTACCTCTGTACCAAATTTCGTTCCATTCGGTTGCACCGTGTTCGAATTAATAGGGGGAATCGATTTTCACACAAAGATGGCCGCCATCCGCAAACTATTACGCTGATGACCTATTAGTTTGGTCAAAGGATGCTCCCCCCCCATAAAGGTATGTTGTTGCAAAATTTGGTAGAGATCGGATGATTAGGTTAGTCGTAATTTGATTTAAGCTTTGAACATTTGTGTGGCCGCCATTATGTTTCCGTCAAGATGGCGGCGATATAAAACATGACACTGAGGTGCCTTTTGTTAGTACTACCTCTGTACCAAATTTCGTTCCATTCGGTTGCACCGTGTTCGAATTAATAGGGGGAATCGATTTTCACACAAAGATGGCCGCCATCCGCAAACTATTACGCTGATGGCCTATTGGTTTGGTCAAAGGATGCTCCCCCCATAAAGGTATGTTGTTGAAAAATTTGGTAGAGATCGGATGATTAGGTTAGTCGTAATTTGATTTAAGCTTTGAACATTTGTGTGGCCGCCATTACGTTTCCGTCAAGATGGCGGCGATATAAAACATGACACTGAGGTGTCCTTTGCTAGTGCTATCTTTGTACCAAATTTCGTTCAATTCGCATTCACCGTGTTCGAATTGATAGGGGGGGACAGACATTCAGAGTACACACACTCACACACACACAGACACACACACACACAGACTCACACACACACATACACACACACACACACACACACAGACTCACACACACACATACACACACACAGACAGACACACTTTTTTCGCCCTGTGTTGATCTCATAAGTCTACTTTCATTTTTTGCAAAAATCGAAAGTAGGCTAAAAACGACTTAGATTCGAAAAGGTAATAGGTCGGATGTACAATGTTTCTCCATCTGAATCAGAAAGATACCATCTGCGCTTACTTTTACTTCATATAGTAGGTGCCACAAGCTTTGAGGATCTCCGAACATACCAAGGTGTTACCTGCCCAACATATAAGGATATGGCAATTAAACTTGGTTTGCTTATCGATGATTCAGAATGGCAACGCTGTTTGATGGAAGCATCGGTTTTCCAAATGCCCTTTCAACTGAGACAGTTATTCGCCTACATATGCATATTTCATCAACCTTGCAATGCCAGTCACTTATGGGACATGCACAAAAACTCTCTCTGTGAAGATTATTTAAAGTCCGAAGATGAAAATACAGCTTATCAACTATCTCTCAGAGATATTAATAAAACTCTGCAATTGCATGGTTTCTCTCTGCCAACATTTAACTTGCCTGTTGGTACTGACACACACTCAAACGATCAAACTACTAATGAGCCAGTGTTCCCTTTTGATTTGGCTGACCTGATGTCCTTAGCAAACCAGGAACAACTTTCAATTATTAATGAAATCACTAGCGTTCTTCAAAATAACAACACAACTGTCACGAACGCATTCTTTATTGACGGTGCTGGGGGCACAGGAAAACATTTATTTACCGATGCTTAATACAAAAGTTCTGGAGTTTAGGGCTTCATGTTATAGCAGTAGCATGGACCGGAATAGCCGCTGTTTTGATACCCAACGGTCGAACAGTACACAGTACATTCAAAATTCCTCTAAATTTAAATGAGAGTTCAGTGTCTGGATTAAAATTAAATTCCAAAGCAGCTGACGATATTCGATTAGCACGGCTCATAATATGGGATGAAGCCCCAATGGCAAATATTCATTCATTAATGTGTGTGAATCGTCTTCTAAAAGATATTATGGGTAATGACATTCCATTTGGTGGGAAAATTACTGTTCTTGGAGGAGACTTTAGGCAGGTTTTGCCTGTTGTTCCGCACGCTTCTCGCCAAACAATTATTCAAAACTGTATTAAATACTCTCCTCTCTGGCCCATCTTCAAAATACGCTGCTTATATAAAAACATGCGGTTGAAACCAGAAGAAATTGAATTTTCTGATTTTTTGTTACAAATTGGTAACGGTGACTACCCCTCTGTAGATGGTGAGGAATCAAATGTTATTGAACTACCTCCCAGAATTTTAGCGCATGATGACATCGTGACTGAGATTTACGGCGAAACATTCATTTCAACGAAAGATATAATCAATTTCTCGAAAGTATGCATTCTAACACCAAAAAATGAACACTGTAATGAAATTAATTTGAAAGTCATCGAACTTATACCCGGTAGTTCAAAAACATACACCAGCGTTAACAGATTAATTACTGAAGATGAAAGCCAGCTACTTCAATTTCCTACAGAATTCTTGCATTCCTTGGAATTAAGTGGTTTGCCTCCACATATTCTTACTCTAAACGTTGGAGCCATAGTTATGCTCCTCAGAAATCTGAACGTTTCCCAAGGGCTCCTGAACGGAACCAGATTATTTGTAAAAATATGTATGAAAATTGCTTGGATTTGGAAATAATCAGCGGAGATAAAATTGGGCAGAGAGCTCTAATCCCTCGAGTTGATTTAACACCATCCGACAAAACCCTTCCATTTTCTTTTAAGAGACGTCAATTTCCAATTCGCTTGGCATTCTGTATCACAATTAATAAAGCTCAAGGGGAAACTCTCGAATGTGTAGGTCTCTATTTACCTCAGCAAGTTTTCAGTCATGGCCAGTTATATGTTGCAATGTCAAGAGTGCGATCTTTCGACGCCCTTAAAGTTTCAATAGTGCCAAAAAGTAGTCGTACAAAGAATGTCGTATATAAGGAAATCCTTCGGTAATTATTTTACTATTGACCATCATGTTTCGACTTCGTAAATCACTCTGACAAAAGCTCTTGGCCTGTAGATTTGCAGAGTGTCTTTAAGAGAAAAAAAATATGTTACCGACCTGTGTTATTGTGATGGTTGTATTAATGCGTGTATCTGTAATTAACGTGAGAATTAGGAAGGAGAACGCCGAGGACTTACTTAAGGAACCATCCCGGTATTTGCCTGGAGTGGAAGTGGGAAACCGAAGAGAAACAAATCCAAGATAGTTAAGGTTGGAATCGATCCTACCTCTCCTCAGTTTTACCTCACGAGGCTGAGTGCGTCCCGTTCCAGCCCTCAGGCCAGAATTAAATTTCTTGGCAGAGAAGGGAAATGAATCCGGATCTCTGGGGCGATGGCCAAGAATATACTTAATAGTGGGCTTCCCTATGTTAATGCGTTTTTCGACATGCACTGGACATATAATTCTAAAACTGCCTCCTTTACGGTGGCTGGCAAAGAGTCAGTGCTCATCCTGTAATTGGTGAAGTGATTCTATGCTCCCCTGCATAGTTTGCTGTTAAAGAAACCCAAAGGATTGAACCTATAACAGGCGATAGAAATTGCTTATTTCGAGAAGTTTCGTGCTGTTTATATCAAAATGAAGAACATCGCCCTGAGCTTCATTTGCAAACTATTGCAAACATTGTTGCTGACAAGGATAATTTTAAGGATTTTATTATTGGCGATCAGCCTCATCGCGTTCTCCTCAGCAACCAACTTAGTATGAAAGTCTCTGAACGGTGAATACACTGATCATGTTGAACTTCATTGTATAAGCCAATTGTTCATTGATTTTATTTGTTTAGAGTACATAACAATGAGTCTAACCACACTGTTGTTTTTGCAAGGGGAGTATTATTTGGCATTTAATATTTAGCGGCTCCATTGATGCAGGGCACTATAGTGTTATCGAATAAGACGTTAATTTTGGGAGAAATACTACTATAAAACCCCGTTCGACGAAAAGGAACATTGTCCGGTCGTATGTTAACTGCAAATTGACGCAATAAAGTGAGAAATCGGACAAAATACGAAGCCACTTTAAAAATCCAATATAAATATGCCATAAAAATACTCCCATTTTCTTTTAAGAGCCACCAATTTCCAATCGCTTGGCATAATTTATCACAATCAATAAAGCTCAAGGGGAAGCTATGGAACGTGTAGGTCACTATTTGCCTCATCAAGTTTTCAGTCATGGGCAGTTATATGTTGCAAAGTCGTCTTTCTCTGTAATCATACAAATAATGCATATAAGAAAATCCTTCCGTAAATATTTTCCCAATGACCGTCATGTTTTGACGGGTTTCAACTAGTATATATAAATTTCGTCATTATTCTAGATAGGTCTATATAGTTTAATCATTGGCATGAATCTTAAATATAAAGAAAAGTATGCTCTTTAGATCGTCACGAAACTATTTCTCCTTATTGTTAATATTATTATTTATTGTGGAGTAAACATTGACTATTATTGTGGTATGAAAATAATATTATACTTTCACGAATAGTACAAATATTCATGGTTTTGTATGGGGAAGTACAAATTTTAATGATAGAATAGAATAATTTTCCCTACCAATATCCATTATTAACATCATCTCCGTAGATCATGCGAATAAATCGTAGTTGGAAACTCACAAGAAAAGTAGTGTGAATGCAACAAAATAATTCAAAAAGAATAAAAACATTGGCCCTAAAGCGTCTCGAACCCCAGATCCCTTGGACATTATGTCACAGCTATAGCACTCGTACACTTTTCACTTAGTAGCCTAGCTCATTGTTACGTAACTTCATGCGTATAGCTAAATGTCGAATTATTTCAGTTAAATCGTAAATACTGACAGGAATGCGTTCAATCAGTCAGTGCCTCTTTATGTATTCAACGCAACGCATCTTAATGACTGATTTGGATTAATAATGCCAATAAACTGCAAATATTACTCTAAATCCACAACTTTCCTCCATGTTTGATTTCTTGCAGCTGAGCCAATCGGGACTCGGAATGCTGCTGCGAATAACGTTATTCGAGCCTATACCGGAATTGTGCCTGTATACAAGCTTTAACGTTACAATCTGTACCATTTGTACTCTGATGGCCAATGATTGCGGTACAACACATGTGATATGTCCATAAGCAGCGAGTACTGATCAGCACAGTATCGAAGCACCTAAGGTTGGATGTTATACAGTAGCCATCGTATATTCTACGTACTATTTTAGCCTACTTTAAACATTTTGTAAAAATGAGGAAAAAGTAGAATTATGACATCGATCCAGGCAAATGTCTGTCTGTCCCACCTAGACGGCTGCAGTTATTGAAACCAAATTTGGTATAAGTAAAGATCTATATCTGAAAATCTCACGGGCATATTTGAAAATTACTTCAGTGCTAGTAATTGCGCAGAAATATCACAAATCACTTTTGAGCTCTATGTTGGATTTATCAGACGTTATGCATGCGAACTCTTCCAAAATTAGTGAACATAGAGATAATAACATGCCAAATATATATTTTAAGAAGCGCATATATGACAGTGTTGCTAACATGATTTTATGTCTACGGATAAGTCCAATGTTTAAGTGTATCTAACTTCTATACTATCAATTGGATTTTAACCAAATTTCGTATGTGTTTTTGTGTACTATAACAGATATGACTATGCTTACACTTCAGAGCCAGCAGGGCTGCCAACTGCTAACAAATGCTCATTCTCTTTTTATCCTAATACCAATATATCAGAAAGTATGCTAGCCAACAGCTCTGAATGTCGCACACGTATGGTACCTAAAATTTCAGATTAACTTCGAGTAACTAATGTACGTCAGTGCTGCCAACATAATTCTAAGCCTGCTGAAAATGCATGTATCTTCTATACCAACAAATGGATGTTATCCTAAATTGGCACTTTAAAATATAGTATTATTTCAGATTAAGTCGCCTCCGTAGCGTAGCGGTCAGCACGGTTAGCTGTCACCCCAGAGGACCTGGGTTCGATTCCCGGCTCTGCCACGAAATTTGAAAAGTGGTATGAGGAATGGAACGGGGTCTACTCAGCCTCGGGTGTTCCAAAGGAGTAGAGGCGGTTTGATTCCCACCTCAGCCATCCTCGAAGTGGTTTTCCGCGGTTTCCCACTTCGTCTTCAGGCTAATGCCGGGATGGTACCTTCTTCAAGGCCACGGCCGCCTCCTTCCCTCTTCCTTGCCTATCCATCCTGACCATCCATTACCTTCCCTCATGAGGCCCCTGTTCGCTTTGCAGGTGAGGCCGCCTGGGCGAGGTGCCAATCACACCTCACCAGTTGTATCCACTCCGATTAGATGTTCCCAGCTCTAGGACACTGCCCGTAGAGGCGGTAGTGGTGAGTTCCCTCGCTGAGTCCGTGGGTTCCACCAACCTGGAGGGTAAACGACTAAGAGAAGAGAAGAGAAGAGATTATTTCAAATTAATTCTGATCACACGTGCCTGACCTTGTTGCCAATATGATTTTATACGCACTGATAGATCCAATATTGCACAACATGCAACGTCCATACTATCCATTGGATTTCAACCAAATGTTGTATGTGCATTCTGTACCTTAGGAGATGGAACTAAGGATATATTCACAGTCACATAGGCTGCCAACTGTAGTGCTGTATTAGATTACTTCAGATATATTCCAATATAATTAGAAATGCTAGTATCAACAAATAAATTTCGTCATTATTCTAGATAGGTCTATATAGTTTAATCATTGGCATGAATCGTAAATATAAAGAAAAGTATGCTCTTTAGATCGTCACGAATCTATTTCTCCTTATTGTTAATATTATTATTTATTGTGGAGTAAATATTGACTATTATTGTGGTATGAAAATATTATTATACTTTCACGAATAGTACAAATATTCAATGTTTTGTATGGGGAAGTACAAATTTTAATGATAGAATAGAATAATTTTCCCTACCAATATCCATTATTAACATCATCTCCGTAGATCATGCGAATAAATCGTAGTTGGAAACTCACAAGAAAAGTAGTGTGAATGCAACAAAATAATTCAAAAAGAATAAAAAATTTGGCACTAAAGCGTCTCGAACCCCAGATCTCTTGGACATTATGTCACAGCTATAGCACTCGTACACTTTTCACTTAGTAGCCTAGCTCATTGTTACGTAACTTCATGCGTATAGCTAAATGTCGAATTATTTCAGTTAAATCGTAAATACTGACAGGAATGCGTTCAATCAGTCAGTGCCTCTTTATGTATTCAACGCAACGCATCTTAATGACTGATTTGGATTAATAATGCCAATAAACTGCAAATATTACTCTAAATCCACAACTTTCCTCCATGTTTGATTTCTTGCAGCTGAGCCAATCGGGACACGGAATGCTGCTGCGAATAACGTTATTCGAGCCTATACCGGAATTGTGCCTGTATACAAGTTTTAACGTTACAATCTGTACCATTTGTACTCTGATGGCCAATGATTGTGGTACAACACATGTGATATGTCCATAAGCAGCGGGTACTGATCAGCACAGTATCGAAGCACCTAAGGTTGGATGTTATACAGTAGCCATCGTATATTCTCCTACTATTTTAGCCTACTTTAAATATTTTGTAAAAATGAGGAAAAAGTAGAATTATGACATCGATCCAGGCAAATGTCTGTCTGTCCCTCCTAGACGGCTGCAGTTATTGAAACCAAATTTGGTATAAGTAAAGATCTATATCTGAAAATCTCACGGGCATATTTGAAAATTACTTCAGTGCTAGTAATTGCGCAGAAATATCACAATTCACTTTTGAGCTCTATGTTGGATTTATCAGACGTTATGCATGCGAACTCTTCCAAAATTAGTGAACATAGAGATAATAACATGCCAAATATATATTTTAAGAAGCGCATATATGACAGTGTTGCTAACATGATTTTATGTCTACGGATAAGTCCAATGTTTAAGTGTATCTAACTTCTATACTATCAATTGGATTTTAACCAAATTTCGTATGTGTTTTTGTGTACTATAACAGATATGACTATGCTTATACTTCAGAGCCATCAGGGCTGCCAACTGCTAACAAATGCTCATTCTCTTTTTATCCTAATACCAATATATCAGAAAGTATGCTAGCCAACAGCTCTGAATGTCGCACACGTATGGTACCTAAAATTTCAGATTAACTTCGAGTAACTAATGTACGTCAGTGCTGCCAACATAATTCTAAGCCTGCTGAAAATGCATGTATCTTCTATACCAACAAATGGATGTTATCCTAAATTGGCACTTTAAAAAATATAGTATTATTTCAGATTAAGTCGCCTCCGTAGCGTAGCGGTCAGCACGGTTAGCTGTCACCCCAGAGGTCCTGGGTTCGATTCCCGGCTCTGCCACGAAATTTGAAAAGTGGTATGAGGAATGGAACGGGGTCTACTCAACCTCGGGTGTTCCAAATGAGTAGAGGCGGTTTGATTCCCACCTCAGCCAACCTCGAAGTGGTTTTCCGCGGTTTCCCACTTCGTCTTCAGGCTAATGCCGGGATGGTACCTTCTTCAAGGCCACGGCCGCCTCCTTCCCTCTTCCTTGCCTATCCATCCTGACCATCCATTACCTTCCCTCATGAGGCCCCTGTTCGCTTTGCAGGTGAGGCCGCCTGGGCGAGGTGCCAATCACACCTCACCAGTTGTATCCACTCCGATTAGATGTTCCCAGCTCTAGGACACTGCCCGTAGAGGCGGTAGTGGTGAGTTCCCTCGCTGAGTCCGTGGGTTCCACCAACCTGGAGGGTAAACGACTAAGAGAAGAGAAGAGAAGAGATTATTTCAGATTAATTCTGATCACACGTGCATGACCTTGTTGCCAATATGATTTTATACGCACTGATAGATCCAATATTGCACAACATGCAACGTCCATACTATCCATTGGATTTCAACCAAATGTTGTATGTGCATTCTGTACCTTAGGAGATGGAACTAAGGATATATTCACAGTCACATAGGCTGCCAACTGTAGTGCTGTATTAGATTACTTCAGATATATTCCAATATAATTAGAAATGCTAGTATTAACAAATAAATTTCGTCATTATTCTAGATAGGTCTATATAGTTTAATCATTGGCATGAATCGTAAATATAAAGAAAAGTATGCTCTTTAGATCGTCACGAATCTATTTCTCCTTATTGTTAATATTATTATTTATTGTGGAGTAAACATTGACTACTATTGTGGTATGAAAATATTATTATACTTTCACGAATAGTACAAATATTCAATGTTTTGTATGGGGAAGTACAAATTTTAATGATAGAATAGAATAATTTTCCCTACCAATATCCATTATTAACATCATCTCCGTAGATCATGCGAATAAATCGTAGTTGGAAACTCACAAGAAAAGTAGTGTGAATGCAACAAAATAATTCAAAAAGAATAAAAACATTGGCCCTAAAGCGTCTCGAACCCCAGATCCCTTGGACATTATGTCACAGCTATAGCACTCGTACACTTTTCACTTAGTAGCCTAGCTCATTGTTACGTAACTTCATGCGTATAGCTAAATGTCGAATTATTTCAGTTAAATCGTAAATACTGACAGGAATGCGTTCAATCAGTCAGTGCCTCTTTATGTATTCAACGCAACGCATCTTAATGACTGATTTGGATTAATAATGCCAATAAACTGCAAATATTACTCTAAATCCACAACTTTCCTCCATGTTTGATTTCTTGCAGCTGAGCCAATCGGGACACGGAATGCTGCTGCGAATAACGTTATTCGAGCCTATACCGGAATTGTGCCTGTATACAAGCTTTAACGTTACAATCTGTACCATTTGTACTCTGATGGCCAATGATTGCGGTACAACACATGTGATATGTCCATAAGCAGCGGGTACTGATCAGCACAGTATCGAAGAACCTAAGGTTGGATGTTATACAGTAGCCATCGTATATTCTCCTACTATTTTAGCCTACTTTAAATATTTTGTAAAAATGAGGAAAAAGTAGAATTATGACATCGATCCAGGCAAATGTCTGTCTGTCCCTCCTAGACGGCTGCAGTTATTGAAACCAAATTTGGTATAAGTAAAGATCTATATCTGAAAATCTCACGGGCATATTTGAAAATTACTTCAGTGCTAGTAATTGCGCAGAAATATCACAATTCACTTTTGAGCTCTATGTTGGATTTATCAGACGTTATGCATGCGAACTCTTCCAAAATTAGTGAACATAGAGATAATAACATGCCAAATATATATTTTAAGAAGCGCATATATGACAGTGTTGCTAACATGATTTTATGTCTACGGATAAGTCCAATGTTTAAGTGTATCTAACTTCTATACTATCAATTGGATTTTAACCAAATTTCGTATGTGTTTTTGTGTACTATAACAGATATGACTATGCTTATACTTCAGAGCCATCAGGGCTGCCAACTGCTAACAAATGCTCATTCTCTTTTTATCCTAATACCAATATATCAGAAAGTATGCTAGCCAACAGCTCTGAATGTCGCACACGTATGGTACCTAAAATTTCAGATTAACTTCGAGTAACTAATGTACGTCAGTGCTGCCAACATAATTCTAAGCCTGCTGAAAATGCATGTATCTTCTATACCAACAAATGGATGTTATCCTAAATTGGCACTTTAAAATATAGTATTATTTCAGATTAAGTCGCCTCCGTAGCGTAGCGGTCAGCACGGTTAGCTGTCACCCCAGAGGTCCTGGGTTCGATTCCCGGCTCTGCCACGAAATTTGAAAAGTGGTATGAGGAATGGAACGGGGTCTACTCAGCCTCGGGTGTTCCAAATGAGTAGTGGCGGTTTGATTCCCACCTCAGCCATCCTCGAAGTGGTTTTCCGCGGTTTCCCACTTCGTCTTCAGGCTAATGCCGGGATGGTACCTTCTTCAAGGCCACGGCCGCCTCCTTCCCTCTTCCTTGCCTATCCATCCTGACCATCCATTACCTTCCCTCATGAGGCCCCTGTTCGCTTTGCAGGTGAGGCCGCCTGGGCGAGGTGCCAATCACACCTCACCAGTTGTATCCACTCCGATTAGATGTTCCCAGCTCTAGGACACTGCCCGTAGAGGCGGTAGTGGTGAGTTCCCTCGCTGAGTCCGTGGGTTCCACCAACCTGGAGGGTAAACGATTAAGAGAAGAGAAGAGAAGAGAAGAGAAGAGAAGAGAAGAGAAGAGAAGAGAAGAGAAGAGATTATTTCAGATTAATTCTGATCACACGTGCATGACCTTGTTGCCAATATGATTTTATTCGCACTGATAGATCCAATATTGCACAACATGCAACGTCCATACTATCCATTGGATTTCAACCAAATGTTGTATGTGCATTCTGTACCTTAGGAGATGGAACTAAGGATATATTCACAGTCACATAGGCTGCCAACTGTAGTGCTGTATTAGATTACTTCAGATATATTCCAATATAATTAGAAATGCTAGTATTAACAAATAAATTTCGTCATTATTCTAGATAGGTCTATATAGTTTAATCATTGGCATGAATCGTAAATATAAAGAAAAGTATGCTCTTTAGATCGTCACGAAACTATTTCTCCTTATTGTTAATATTATTATTTATTGTGGAGTAAACATTGACTATTATTGTGGTATGAAAATATTACTATACTTTCACGAATAGTACAAATATTCAATGTTTTGTATGGGAAAGTACAAATTTTAATGATAGAATAGAATAATTTTCCCTACCAATATCCATTATTAACATCATCTCCGTAGATCATGCGAATAAATCGTAGTTGGAAACTCACAAGAAAAGTAGTGTGAATGCAACAAAATAATTCAAAAAGAATAAAAACTTTGGCCCTAAAGCGTCTCGAACCCCAGATCCCTTGGACATTATGTCACAGCTATAGCACTCGTACACTTTTCACTTAGTAGCCTAGCTCATTGTTACGTAACTTCATGCGTATAGCTAAATGTCGAATTATTTCAGTTAAATCGTAAATACTGACAGGAATGCGTTCAATCAGTCAGTGCCTCTTTATGTATTCAACGCAACGCATCTTAATGACTGATTTGGATTAATAATGCCAATAAACTGCAAATATTACTCTAAATCCACAACTTTCCTCCATGTTTGATTTCTTGCAGCTGAGCCAATCAGGACACGGAATGCTGCTGCGAATAACGTTATTCGAGCCTATACCGGAATTGTGCCTGTATACAAGCTTTAACGTTACAATCTGTACCATTTGTACTCTGATGGCCAATGATTGCGGTACAACACATGTGATATGTCCATAAGCAGCGGGTACTGATCAGCACAGTATCGAAGCACCTAAGGTTGGATGTTATACAGTAGCCATCGTATATTCTACGTACTATTTTAGCCTACATTAAACATTTTGTAAAAATGAGGAAAAAGTAGAATTATGACATCGATCCAGGCAAATGTCTGTCTGTCCCTCCTAGACGGCTGCAGTTATTGAAACCAAATTTGGTATAAGTAAAGATCTATATCTGAATATCTCACGGGCATATTTGAAAATTACTTCAGTGCTAGTAATTGCGCAGAAAAATCACATTTTCACTTTTGAGCTCTATGTTGGATTTATCAGATGTTATGCATGCGAACTCTTCCAAAATTAGTGAACATAGAGATAATAACATGCCAAATATATATTTTAAGAAGCGCATATATGACAGTGTTGCTAACATGATTTTATGTCTACGGATAAGTCCAATGTTTAAGTGTATCTAACTTCTATACTATCAATTGGATTTTAACCAAATTTCGGATGTGTTTTTGTGTACTATAACAGATATGACTATGCTTATACTTCAGAGCCAGCAGGGCTGCCAACTGCTAACGAATGCTCATTCTCTTTTTTTATCCTAATACCAATATATCAGAAAGTATGCTAGCCAAGATCTCTGAATGTTACACACGTATGGTACCTAAAATTTCAGATTAATTTCGAGTAACTAATGTGCGTCAGTGCTGCCAACATAATTCTAAGCCTGCTGAAAATGCATGTATCTTCTATACCAACAAATGAATGTTATCCAAAAATGGCACTATACATATATAGTATTACTTCAGATTAATTCTGAGCACACGTGCATGACCTTGTTGCCAATATGATTTTACATACAATGATAGATCCAATATTTCACAACATGCAACGTCCGTACTATCCATTGGACTTCAAGGAAGGAAGAAAGGGAGCTTGTAGTTTAACGTGACCGTTAATCTGTAGATCATGAGCCACGGGACCTCCTTTATACGTGGAATCCGAACCACAGGACTTGGTATTTCACTTGCATTGACCGGGAATCGAACCCGGACCGCCTTGGTGAGAGGCATACAGCTAGACCGCTGAGCCACCACGCCCCCCCCCCCCCCTCATTGGACTTCAACCGAATGTTATATGTGCATTATGTACCTTAAGAGTTGGAACTTAGGATTTATTCAGAGTCACCTAGGCTACCAACTGTAGTGCTGTATTAGAATATTTCAGGTATATTCCAATCTAATTAGAAATGTTAGTAGGCCTATTACCTACTAAATTTCGTAATGGGAAAAGGCACCTACTTTATTATTACAATGTGCTAAAATATTTCATATAACCCTTCTTTGTATAATGTGACTAATCCCACACAACGTCGCTCTTTCTACATCTCATTTAGTAACAATAACGTTAATGCCCTCTGTTCGAGCTGTTTCCTTAATAACGTTCTTGACGGAATATACACAATTTCTTGTCGTAAAGATTGGATTTGATTAATAATAAACAAGAAATTGGAATAACATTAATTTGTAGAACTCAATTTTAGCCGTCTTTTTAACAACGTTATCGTCGGTAGCACTCACAATTTCGTTCCTTAAAGATTGGGTAAGACAAATAACGAAAACCGGCGAATAACGTTTTTATGAGGAACTTCCTTTACCCGCCTTTCGAATAACGTTATTGTCAGCAGTTCGTTCAATTTCGTTCTTCGACATCAGGTTGAACTAATAACGAAATGATGCCAATAACGTTATTCAGTTATTCACTATGTGAGCCACCCTCCCAATAACGTTATTGGTAGGGACCGGAATAATAGCGTTCTTCAATTCGGTTACTGAATTTAACGTTATTGTGATAGCATATGATAAATACGGTATTCTTGTCGAAACGAAGTAATTCGTTCTGTAACGCATTTACCTAAATGCACTCATGGAGTTTTCCGGTACATTCCCTAATTACGTTACGTTATGGTTACGGTTAAGTTATCTAGCCCTGCTCAAAATCCTTTTCCATTATACAAACAACCAATGTAAGCTTTCCATCTCACCACCTTTACATCCATATCTGTTAGAGGTTTTCCATCTGAGTCATTAATATTAGGCCTACAGCACTTAGACCTCCTTTCCCCGAATGTACTCTTAATCCTTCGATAAGCTGTATCTCTTCCCTATATCTCTATATATATAAAAATGAAAGTTTGTCTGTTTTTTCTGAATTTCCACGGAAATGTGAGTTATTAACGCGTTTCAGAGTGGCCTATGACGGTTGCGCGCAAAAACAAAATTTTTGTCTGTCTGTCTGTTTGTTTGTTTGTTTGTTTGTCTGTGTATAAATTTGCACGCGCATCACTCGAGAACGGCTGAGTGGATAAACGAAAATTTGATACAGATGTACATCAGAGGCACGAAAGTAATCATTGATGTAACTCTTCTACATACCCCTCATAAAAAAGGGCCTACCCCCTTAAAATGCATGATGAAATGGGCGTAGAATGACGAGACAAAGCTCATTGTCAGCGTCTCAATGTGAGAAACCAAACTCGGGAGCCCTACGGATCCCGAAAACCACATTTTGAGGTCCTAAAACCAACAGTTTTTGAGATATACCCAGAAAACTAATTTCATTTATTAAGCTATTGAAAGGATGCTAGCCGGTAACCATGGCAACACAATCTCAGAAGTCCATCTATTTCTGTAAAACGCAATCATAGTACTGTGAACGTTCGCAAACGGCTATAAGGTTATCGCGGAACCAACTTAAGCTGCAAAATTCATCAATACATATATAATGCGCTTAAGGGGGTCAAGGGGTACTCTTGATATTTTTCACATGATTTACACGGGCGGGTGTTGTACTAAAGGTCTATTATATCCCTATCCCTATATTATTAAATTATTATTAAGATTATGATTATATTATGGAGTACAAGGACGAGACAAAACTCATTTTCAGCCCCTCGGTGGCTACTATATTTTAAAGCTCTAAAACCACGTTCCTGAGATATTCCCAGAAAACTAATTTCTATTAATAAACTAATAAATAGATGACGAGTACAGAAGAAGACCAAATCAGGACTAACCAACCGGCTTCTCAACTACTGGGGGAATAGAAAGAGCGTGACACCGTCGCTAACAGTAGATAACATGGATATCCAAAAACTGAAGATAATGAAAAGTGATATTAGAAGCCGATCACATCTCAGAAAGATACTTCAACAGAAGAGTATTCAGGACAGACCACCCTGTAAGAAAACCGGCGTCATCTGGACAAAAGACAGAAAGGAGCAACATAGCCAGAGAATGCGCGAATATTGGGCAAAATCAAGTCCCTCGCCAAGCTGAAAAGTTGAACGTCGTGGTCCTTAGCTGGCCCATCCGAAAGAAGAAGAACTAGAAGAAACTAATGAAGTAATGCAAGCCGGTAACCATGAAAACAGTAGGCCTATCACAAGAGGTGACCTCCAACTTTCCATCTATTTCTGTCAGAAGCAATGCCACTCAATGTATTATATTTCTGTGAAAGTTTGCAAATGGCTATAAGGTTATCGTGGAATCAAACATAGACTGTAAAATTCAACAATGCGATTAAGGGGGTCAAGGGGTACCCTACCATTTTTACACGTGACTTACACGTGCGATATGTGATATGTTGTTCAGAAGGTCTATTATATCTCCAAACAGCAACATTATTTTCAAAAATTCCTGGATTGGAATAGTGTTTTTGAAGCTTTTGGGATTTTGGGCCATTTGAGGCTAAAACTCCCGAATTTCCATGCACCACAAGCCTTTATAATTTATTAAAGGGGTCTTCCTGGGGATGGGGACTTTCCACAACGGTGGGGGTCAGATTTAATTTGACATACTCTACCCATGTGAGTAATTTCCATGGAAAATATGCTTCTGTCTCCAGCCAGCATCAGTTCTCAGGCGTGTACCGTCCACCCACTGAGCAGTTGGATATTTTTGATCTGAGACTAAAAGGTATCGACTCTACAATGATAAAGCACAACTCTATTCTAAAGACTTTAATTCAGCTCTAAATCATGGCTTCAAACACATAAAAACACAATCCCAACAATATCATACAAAACAAAGCAAAATTACTCCTACAATCCACTAATTATTCACACTTTATCCTTGCAAATCCGGATGATTATTCATACATTTACCCTGAGATTGACATCAAAATTCATCTCAAGTGCTCTGATGCACAATGTAAATTACACAAAAACTGTACTTATAATCTTATGTCACCTGTCGTGACCTCTTTCATTTCACAAGCTTAATTGTTTACTCTCAACATATCTTAATTTACGTTATGTGTACCTTTGGGTTTTGCATCTCTTTTCCCACCAAAATGCTTTACCATGCAATAGCCAATTTATGGGTTACACAAATTTACTTGCAACTCCATAATTCTATGTAATTATACCCGTTCTGGAGTTCTACAGTCCCCTTTTCTACAGTTCCACTGTATGCCGTTGTGATTTCAACTTCAAAGATTCCGTTTCAGCTGTGTCGGATGGTATATTATGCTACCCATGCGTGGGCGTAGCCTAAGGCATCTGGTGTTGACTTTTAGAGCTAAGTCACACTGTCAGTAAAAAAATGTAACTTCCAACAACTCATAAGTTTGCCAAGTATTACGTTATAAGAACGATCCTTAATTAACAATGTGTTTCAAACCACACAAATTCATTATACAATACAACAACGACTCCTTTCATTACAACCAGGGTTTCAAAGTCTGTCCCTTCTAAATGCCAAGCTTCAATGGTCGTTTAAAAATCTCCCCCTCGGAGCGACTTGTATACAATGGGACTGATTCAGGCGGTCACAACACGTGCGCTGTCCCTTCCTCTCCTACTACTTTCTTTTATCCCCAAGCAGTAACAAGATTTTAAATACAATAGTGCAGTCTCAATGACCCACATATCCCATATGATTTCAATTAAATTGTATGCAAGACAGGTTGTGGTCGTGTTTAAATATTTATTCCTAACCTTAGGATATTAACAACTGGCCTCAATAGGTCCATTTCATTATATGAAGGAACGAGATTCATCAATCACTGGTCGAACTGGCTAGCCGGCATCTCATTAAACGCTACGGTCAGGCACAACCTGCCGCCAATAAAAT
This sequence comes from Meconema thalassinum, assembly GCA_946902985.2. Classification (NCBI taxonomy): domain Eukaryota; kingdom Metazoa; phylum Arthropoda; class Insecta; order Orthoptera; family Tettigoniidae; genus Meconema; species Meconema thalassinum. The sequence continues at coordinate 171,651,776 of OX336391.1, forward strand.
TTGCTTCCCATGAGCTGAATTATTCCAATAACTAGTTCTCGGTCGACATCAGGTATCATGCAGAGGTTTCCGTTGTTATCCTCTCATACACCACAGGATTCGAACCCGGAACATTCCATATCCATCCTCAGAGTTAGGGTACATCACTAAATACACTCTGGCACATAATTAAATAACTCTGTATGCCCTAGGCTATACGAGATTTCACACGTCGAATAGACTACCTGGCTTCCCTGACCATTATGCTATGATCTCGCCCTTTAATTAGTATGATAAATCTATCAATTACTCTACAAGCTTATTCACAAGCTGCAAATTCAATTCACTATTAAACTCTTCCATTCCCTGGATTCTTGCATATTTTATTCCCATTATCACAATATACTCTGATATTAACTTGCATTTCTTAGCCCTTCATGTATAATATTACTGCTTCGATAGATAAATATTCCACTTAGCATATATATTTTGCTTACAACCATTTTTCCCTGATGTGTATTCGTTTATTCTCTTTCAATATTATTATTATTATTATTACTGACATGAATTACAATAACCCGACACAACGTAACCATTTTAATAACCGAACATCCGTGTTCGTTACGTTAAGTTTTTATACAACTGAATTGCCATTTCACAATAGTGGTAACGATTTATCCACTCAATGATGCACAAAAACATCTCAACTTTACTAAAATCAACACAACAATAATACCTTGAGGTTCTCCCTCCTAAAATTGACTCTTATTGGCACATTTTATAATTTTGTAATCACACAACACACAGTGGACTATAACTGCTATAAAATCATGGTTTTTGGGTACTTACATCGGCTAGTCTGGTGGCTCCAACCACGCATTTCTTCCAGTAATGCCTGCCATTATTTGCTATTAGCAAGGCATTCTTACACTGATTTTTTTAGCGTATGGCTTTTAGTGCCGGGAGTGTCCGAAGACATGTTTGGCTCGCCAGGTTTGTAGCTGCTTCGAGACGGACACCCAATGGGTGAGCTACATGTGCCGTTGGGGAGGAAAGTTGGAAGGGAAGGGCGAGGAGTTGGAAGGTAGCGGCTGAGGCCTATAGTTAGGGACCAACCCCGGCATTTGCCTGGTAGGAAGATGGGAAACCACAGAAGACCATCTTCAAGGTTGCCGACGGGGGGATTCGAACCTCCTCGCCTCCCGGATGTGAGCGACTGCCATTAGTCATGCCGTAACGACCACGGCTAACTCACCCGGTCTTACACTGATAACACACATTTATATTACTTTTGCCTCACAAGACACACGGCACTTTTCCTTTCCATATTGAAGCTATTGCTTCCTTATACACACAACACTTTATAGCACTTGTTACAATATTAATTTTAAAGATATTTAACAGATCATCACTACACTCACACGCTCATTATTTACATTTATTACAGGTTGACTTTCCCTGGCAAGATATCAGAAATACAGACGTCGAAGATCTCCTCCTCTCTGTTATCCGCGTCCTGATTGAAAGTCTCGATTATCTGCCTACGGATTCCTATCGATTCCCCCAACTGTCTATCAATCTCTATCCTTCGATGAACTTCCTGCTATCGCATAAATATGCTTGCATATCGTCCTGAGCGTTACTTATATTGGTATTCTTATGAAATTTCACCAATCGCATAATAATGTTTATCTCTGCGCAGTCCGGCATACTAAGATATGTATAACCAATAGTTTACATATTGCCCTCAACCATTTTACATTGTACTTGTACAAAATATCACCCTCAATTGTCCTACCTTGTATATCACACGGTAATTTCCAACGTGCACAATAACAATCGCTCGTAATGCCGACTATACAAATATGGCACGACTGCCCTTAATAAATGGTATTAATAAATGTCTTACTGCGCGGCTCTTCATGTTGAAGTCCGAGCATCTCTTCTCGACTTCTGTAACGCGCACTTCGCACTAGACTGCGGTTCAACTGATTACATTACTCGTTATTAACTCATGACTTAATGCATGATTATATGTTGCTGCCCTTAGAATGCTATAGTCCGCGCCTTTCTTCTCTGAACTAGGGTGACATGCTCCTCGCTCTCAAGTATGGTTCGACTGACCCCCTCTGTCATGGGTCCACCCCTTATATCCGTTTGGAGAGAAAAAGTAGACCGAGAATTCCCCTGCAGTGACATCTTCTCTCACAGTATGATTCTGGTCTTGAATTAACGTTTATATGGTTCCTTTTTCCTCGCTGGTCACAGATCTGTATGCGTGCTCGAGGATCGATCGGCCAATTAATTAATATTAATTGCCTTTGCCATGGCGTACCCAAGCGGCGTCATCTAAAAATCCCAGAAACCATGGTTATATCTTTCCGCTAACCTCCAATTACTGTGTTACTGCGCGTTCCATTAAATCTGCCTCGATTTCAATGTTTAATGGCTTGATAATTAGCCTCCCGGCTCAACATTCACATAGGTGTAAACCTCATGTCACTGCGTTGCTCCAATCACGAGTAATCATTAAATTACGCTGGTATCTCCTCACTCCACCAGCCTTTCCATTCTGAAACGGGGAATAACTTGACAATAAATTAGCCTCCTGACCTGCTCCAGACGACTTAAGTAGGTCACATAGAGTGACACGGCTCCAAGAATCTCCGCCCCTTTTCCAGAGTCTTTAGACAAACGTCAAGCGCTCCAACTTCTGTGCTCAAGTCCAGAATAGTATGCCTCATACAGCCCAATAATGCCGTATTCTACTAATATTCCCTGCATTATATTAATAAATAATGTCAGCATTAGTTCATATCACAACAGTGATTTAATATGTACATTCTCTAGGGGTTTTTATAACTTAAACTCCCTCAAAAGATCTCGTGTTCATTCCTTGCCGGAACCTCTATTCTGAGCTCAACTATCTCTGAGATCCACATTCGACACCAGTCAGCCTAAACCCGTTGGGTTCAATACATTGCGTTTTTTAGCCTACTTTCGATTTTTGCAAAAAACGAAAGTAGACTTATGAGATCAACACAGGGCGAAAAAAGTGTGTCTGTCTGTGTGTGTGTATGTGTGTGTGTGTGTACTCAGAATGTCTGCCCCCCCCCCCCTATCAATTCGAACACGGTGAATGCGAATTGAACGAAATTTGGTACAAAGGTAGCACTAGCAAAGGACACCTCAGTGTCATGTTTTATATCGCCGCCATCTTGACGGAAACGTAATGGCGGCCACACAAATATTCAGAGCTTAAATCAAATTTCGACTAACATAATCATCCGATCACTACCAAATTTTGCAACAACATACCGTTATGGGGGGAGCATCCTTTGACCAAACTAATAGGTCATCAGCGTAATAGTTTGCGGATGGCGGCCATCTTTGTGTGAAAATCGATTCCCCCTATTAATTCGAACACGGTACAACCGAATGGAACGAAATTTGGTACAGAGGTAGTACTAACAAAAGGCACCTCAGTGTCATGTTTTATATCGCCGCCATCTTGACGGGAACGTAATCGCGGCCACACAAATATTCAAAGCTTAAATCAAATTACGATTAACCTAATCATCCGATCTCTACCAAATTTTGCAACAACATACCTTTATTGAGGAAGCATTCTTTGACCAAATGAATAGGTCATTAGCCTAATAGTTTGCGGATGGCGGCCATCTTTGTGTGAATATCGATTCCCCTTATCAATTCGAACACGGTGGAACCGAATGAACGAAATTTGGTACAGCGGTAGCACTAGCAAAGGGCACCTCAGTGTCATGTTTTATATCGCCGCCATCTTGACTGAAACGTAATGGCGGCCACATGAATGTTCAAAGCTTAAAACAAATTACGATTAACCTAATCATCCGATCTCTACCAAATTTTGCAACTACATACCTTTATGGAGGGAGCATCCTTTGACCAATCTAATAGGTCATTTGCCTAATAGTTTGCGGATGGCGGCCAACTTAGTGTCAAAATCGATTTCCCCTATTAATTCAAACACGGTGAAACCGAATGGAACGAAATTTGGTGCAGAGATAGCACTAGCAAAGGGCATCTCAGTGTCATGATTTATATCGCCGCCATATTGACAGAAACGTAATGGCGGCCACACAAATGTTTAAAGCTTAAATCAAATTACGACTAACATAACCATCCGATCTCTACCAAACTTTGCAACAGCATACCTTTATGGAGGGAGCATCCTTTGACCAATCTAATAGGTCATTAGCCTAATAGTTTGCGGATGGCGGCCATCTTTATGTCAAAATTGATTCCCCCTATTAATTCGAACACGGTGGAACCGAATGAACGAAATTTGGTACAGAGGTAGCATTGGCAAAGGGCACGTCAGTGCCATGTTTTATATCGCCGCCATCTTGACGGAAATGTAATGGCGGCCACACAAATGTTCAAAGCTTAAATCAAATTACGATTAGCCTAATCATCCGATCTCTACCAAATTTTGCAACAACATACCTTGATGGAGGGAGCATCCTTTGACCAAACTAATAGGTCATTAGCCTAATATTTTGCGGATGGCGGCCATCTTTGTGTGAACATCGATTCCCCTTATCAATTCGAACACGGTGGAAACGAATGAACGAAATTTGGTACAGAGGTAGCACTAGCAAAGGGCACCTCAGTGTCATGTTTTAGATCGCCGCCATCTTGACGGAAACGTAATCGCGGCCACCCAAATGTTAAAAGCTAAAATGTAATTACGACCAACCTTATAATCTAGTCTCTACCAAATTTTGCAACACCATATCTTTATGTGGGAAACATATTGTGATCAAACTGCAAGAACATCAGCCCAATAGTTTGTAGATGGTGGCCAAGTATGTGTGAAAATCGATTCCCCCTATCAATTCAAACACAGTGAAACCGAATTGAACGAAATTTGGTACAGAGGTAGCACTAGCAAAGGGCACCTCATATTCATGTTTAATATCCCTATAGCACGTTGTATTTCAACAAGCTACTACAACCAACATTCAATCATACTCCTTGAAAAGGACAAAGAGTTATAACAATACCCATGCATTTAGGAGAAAGTAGGCTATATGTTCTTTCCTGAACATCTTGTTTTCTACGAGGTATGCAATAATATTTTCACGTCAGGAAGTACACGTTAGGTGAATTTAGTTTGAGAGCACATTTTAACTAATCATATTTTTGTCGACAAACGGGAGCATCGTAAAGATGATTTTGTTTAATACTGTGTGGTTGATATATCTTTATGTTTATGTACGCCTATAAGTCATGTTCGGGTGCTTGGAGCATCGTAAAATTAGGTATTTTAACAATGAGTCAATACACCAATCATTTATAAAACTCTTGAACGTACTTCTCGTAGAAGGGTGGGTTTAAGGAACAACTTTTCAAAATACATGCTAAAATAGGAGAAAAATGAAAAATATCCTAGAAGGACGACCAAAGCATACGTTGCGCTTCTCAATGTGTGACACAAAACTAGGGAGTCTATAAAGGGTCTTCGAAAACCACATTTTATGGCCCTTGACTTAACAGTGTCTGCGATATACCCAGAAAACTAACTTCGTTCTGATAAACATACGAAAGAATGACAAGCCCCTAACCATTGCAACACTAGCTCAATTGATAACGTCTGGTTGTTAATACCAAAGACCGTTCGAAGAGCGGGTACTTCTGCTAGTCTACCTTTATAATTTTAGACAATTTTCTATACGTGCACATTTCTCTTTCAACCATTCTTCTTTTGCTTCCGTGCACTTCTTGTTAACCTCATTTCTCAGACATCTGTATTCTGCTTTTCCCCTTTCATCACTTTCATTCTTGTGCTTCTGCCGTTCATCCAATAATTGTAGTATATCCTGCGTGATCTACCTATTCTTTCTTTCCTACCAATGTTTTCTCCTGCGGATTTTGTTATTTCATTCTTCAAAAGCACCCATTCCTCAGAAATTGTAGCTTGTCCAGGGTTTTTCATTAGTCCTTCCTCTATACTCGCCTTGAGTCGTTTGTTCACGTCCATCTCTTTCAGTCTGTCTATTGTCCACCTTCTTGGCTTTTGATTTTTCTTTAATTCCTTCAACTTAAGTCTGCATTTCATTACGACTGGATTGTGGTCATAGTTTATGGATACTGTCGTTACCGTAAGTGGTAACTGTTGCTAATAACAGCGTCACCGTTTCAGTCACTTACTGTATTTTAAAAAGTAACTTCATTACTCTCTCGTTACCGTAAGAAGTAACTGTTCCTTGTAACGACGTTTCCCCTACCCTGGTTCTACATGTAGACCCCCTCAATAATGCGCAGCGTTTACAAAACCAGTTGTTTTATTGCTTTTGCGGTCTAGGAGTATTCTGTGCAGGCTACTTTGAATTGGGACAAGGGGGAGGGAGACAACAGCTGCTTAAGTTAGATATCTTTATTCCACTTCTTGAATCAGGACTGAGAAGACGTAACAGAACATTTCTGGAATGTTTTGAAGTAGGAGTCGATGAAAACTACACATACCCAAGTACACGAGGCTAATTGCCACGATGCAATGTGATGTTTAAAAACTTACACTACATATATTTACTTTATTTTGAAATATTCTCCTTCACACAGGTTATTAGAGTGTTTCTAATCTTAAACACAGTAACAGCATAAGATTCTATATCATATTCATATGCCCCATACTTAGTTCATGTTTCACCACACCTGGCATAGACAGTAACACCTTCATTCTTTGCCCAGTCCATCAGGTGATCAGGGTTACCGTTGCACACTATAGGGTTGTGTGATATTCCCAATTCCTTTAGATCACTCAAGCCTCGAAATACAGGGACGGTTACTTGGTCGATGAAGTTTAAACTGATTCCTATTTCCTGTATATTGGGAATACCTTGAAATATATTTTCTGACAGGCTTGTTGTATTGTTTCTTCTCACATCTAGCCATGTCAATGATGGTCAGTTTATGAAAGGTTCATTGGTCTTGAAATCAATTTGGTTTCTTGATAAATCGAGATAGTCAGGGTTTTCTAAACTTCAAAAACATTCCCTCCGATGGCCGTCAATAAATTATTGTCCAGTAAGATAGTTTTATAACAGGCATATTTTTTTCTGAAAGATGTATTTTGCAATCCGATATTGAAACCTGTTCTACAGAATCACTGCTCAAAAGTGGTGCATCGTCAGGAATAACTAGTGGGTTATAGTCGAGAATAATTGCTTCAAACGAAGGGGGAAATATTACGTGACTGATGGCAGTCAGCTGATTATCATAAAGTCATATCGAGGATAAATTCTCCAGTCCTACAAAAGCTCCCGATTCAATTGTGGAGATGTTATGAAATGCATATCTAATGCTGTCTAAAGAACAGAAATTTCTAAAAGTGTCGTTGTAGTTTACAGAAATATTGCTCTCATAGATTCTTAAACATGGAGTATTTGCTGGTAATTTCTATAGGAGATCAGCATCTGAAGATTGCACACACAAAGTGGAAGTTGCTCTGCAATGGCATTCTTCTGGGCATGATTCGTCAGTTGAGGCGGACGTCAGTATTAACAAGACTGTCTGTAACAGATACGTTGATTGAACATCAGAGGCTGTGCCAGTAACACAAGCATTTAAAGACAATTTATTAAATGTCCCTTCTCTACATAATAGCGGTTGTGTCACGTGTAATTTGCAGTGATTTATTTGAGTCCATTCACCTCCGTAAAACGACACCTTCTTCTCCAATTAAGGCTTTGGTGCAAATTGAATGTAAATCTATAAGTTGGCTAACGAACTATTGCCATTGGTAATTGGATTCCGTTTATTAGCCTATTTTCATCTTATGAAAAGAAATGGGCTGATGAGATCACCTTTTGTCCGTGTGTGTGTGTATGTGCTTATGTGTGTGCTGTGTGTATGTGCTTATGTGTGTGTGTGTGTATGTGCTTATGTGTGTGCTGTGTGTATGTGCTTATGTGTGTGCTGTGTGTATGTGCTTATGTGTGTGTGTGTGTGTATGTGCTTATGTGTGTACTGTGTGTGTGTGTGTCCACATTAAAACGGCCGAAGTGATTTGATTGAAACTCGGTAAGAACACTCATCTGCTTTGTCCAACCTTCTCCGGGCCTTTCAAATAGTAATACGTTTCACCTATCCAACAATATCCGGCCTCGTGGGATATTTCACTGGCATTCGATATCTCCACAACAGTCACAAATATGACCCTGAACTTTTGTACGGAGATAAAGTTTATTTTTTTATGGTCACCGATGTGACTTTCAAAAACCTGTTAAATACAAAACCTACATGGCGGCCATGTGAATTTAAAGTATTTAAATATAATTTACTCGCGATTTAATCATCCAAGCTCAGTGAAACGTGGTAACTTACAGTAAACCTTACGATCACATCTACTGGCATCTAATTTTGTGCAATTCTTTTTATAACCTCAAAATTTAAGTTATCTTGTGTCATAATTATGCGAACTAATAAACTATTGAATGATGAACATACGCAATAATATTCATCTAATGGTATATACTGTAATTCTATGGCCTACATATAGAACAGTCCAACATCGTGATCATCCGAAATATTTAGACGGTTCTCAATATCTACGAACCTGTTACAGCAATTAAACTGACATTCTGTATGTTGGTAGAGGCTATTGAGGTATGTTCGCCTATGGGACTTTCAATAACCTGATGTGTACAAAACCAACATGGCGGTGACGCGAATTTTTTAATGCTTAGGTGTTTTTTGTTGTTGTTGCAAATTATTCATCCGCGTGCTGTGAAACTGGACACGGTATATAATCATACAAGCCTTAATGTATTGACGTCTAGTTTAAAGGAAATTTATAGGAATTAATAATTACGGATTTGCAAAAATTTTTAAAATCTTTTTCATTCCTCGTGTCCTAATGGCACAATGGAGATGCAGGTTGGTATAATGAACTATCATTAGAATTTTCATCTTGTGGCATATTGTTTTGCTACGGGGCTTCTATTGCCGTTACACCCAGCTGAGAGCATGGACTTACGCCATAGGCCACTCAGGGGTTCTTTAACTTTACTTACCTGGATCGTTATAGTTGGGGGTTCTTCCTGCTCAGGTAACGGGGTCGTTACCGTGTCCTTACCGATTGCCTTACCCACGATTGTCAGCACACCACTTATGCTAAAAGAGGGGGGAATGAGGGAGTTCAGGATACCGGGGTAGATCCCCAATAAAAAAGAGATATCTCATGTACTGCCGGTTTATTCCTTTCAACAGCTTCCAGGAATCCACCGTGCAGGTACAGGGCTTGCTTAAAAGACTCCCTCCAACAAAAGAAACAATAATACAAGATCTCACCTGATCACTCAGCCGTGTCTCTCTCTGACGATGCTCAGCACCAGTCCCTTTGGCCAACAGGTGCTTGGTCGCAGTACTACGTTCCCCCGATCGTCAAACTTACGTCGCTCTCGTTTACGCTGCCCTCACGGACAGTCCTCCACTCTCTCAACTCTAACTCACTGCCCCCCACCACACCAGAGGTCGCAGCTTATAAGTACAAAAATCGCAACTCGTGCGTGCTTACCTAGCACCTCCTTGCAGGCTCTCATGATCCAGATTGAACCGGGGTTGCACGTCCGGTATGGTTCAAGGCTAAACCAAAACCGGGCCATGACAATTCCTCCCCCAGTTCAACTGGACAGTTGCCTCACTGTCTGGGCGTTGCTAGCCACCTAGCCACCCCTCTCTCCACCAACACACCAATTGGAGCCAAGCTCCACTGTTGACCTTACCCGTGACCATAGTGAGACCGGCGTGAAGCAAACAATAATGAGCGCGACATAGCTGAGATCACTGGGGAGATGGGAACGAGGAGCATTCAGCGTAAAAACCGCTGACGCGTATAAGAATAGGTAACGATTAAGATTAAAAGTGCCATTGAGCATAGCCTAGTATCAGCATGGCTCCCCTGTCTAGACAGTACATGGAATATATATACACGAGGGGTGTTACACCGTAACATAGAATTGTTTCTATACTAGTTAGCTCTTAAGTTGTATACAAGTAATGTTACGTTGGGAAGATATACATGTTTTGTCATTGTAAGACGTGAATACAAAATATTTGTTCTTTTCTGTGTGTTTATGTCTAATAAGAATTCACCCCATCTCGTCCTTTCGCTATTAGCAGCGTAACAACCTGTCTATGTTAATGCAACGTTACAAATATTCCTTTTTTCTCTCTATGTACAGTAGGATATGACAAAGCTACCTTGTTGTTCTTATATTAAGAAGATGTACTCCCTTCCTTATCTGGAAGAATATGTACTACAGTATGTGTACAGTAATACGATGTTCGTGAGATCTGACTTCTAAGATCTTCGTTTTAACATTTTTACACTAATAAGATTTTCTATCTAAGATGGCCATCTTATAACTAACCTACCTAAGCCTAACAAAAGTAAGTGTGAGTACTCTCATTTGAGTACTATATACAATTTGACCTCGTAGTGCCCACAACAATAAAACATTAATATATTACAATGTTGACAGTATGTATAATAACTATTTAAACATTGTTTTTTTTCTCGAACCAAGACGCTGTGTTGCTTCTTGCAGGCGCTGTATTGAGTCGTCCGTCTTTCCACTTGTGAAGAATTTCTCACCTTCCCGCTTTCGTCTGCCTGCTAGAGACGTGTCTGTGAATATAGGGGGGGGGGGGACAAATTACTACTCTCATATGTACCTATTAGATGGTACTTCTGTAGACACAAAGAATGATGCTCGATCGTTAGGAACTACTGAAGCGATAGATGTCGTGGCTTATGAGGGTGCCTACAGCCTTCCAAACCATCGACACTGTGTAATAAAATTCAATCAGTGCAGAGTTGATTGTTTGTGCAGTGATGCAACTCCATCCTACCGACAGACATAAGATTGTATACCAGGTTCGAATCACCTAGGGTGTGACCGTACGTACCTGATGTTATGCATGCTACCTGTGAACTGCACTTGTGAATGCGCGCTGCAACCCTCCTGACATGTGTCCTGATGAGCTTCGGCAGCTGCAGACTGTGGAAATTCAAAAGGCACTATCTTTATCTGAAACAGACAATACACAGGTGAGTCTCTGGGGCACCTGGCGGTATTCATCTTACGTAATAAGGCTTAATCCTGCGTACGTGCACCTTGTCACGAGCGGGTTTACCCCTCATCGTGATTTCCACCACGTAAGTAACATCCGACACTTTCCGGATGACCTTGTATGGCCCCTTCCATTGCGGGCGTAAGAAGTCAGAAATGTGCTTCTTACGGGAAGGCGTCCAAACTAATACGAGCTGATTAGCCCGTAGATACACGCTAAGCGGCACTCAGTGCTGCTTTTTTGCAAAATTTTGTTTGACGTGCCAAACACTTACGAGTTCTGTGAGATCGCCCGCTATATCCTATGTTCGACATGTGCTGCAGGGGAGGGGTTAGGTTCGGAGCCTGTCTAGTTCCCAGTCAGTCTGAGACAAGTTGTCAAAGTTGCGAAGTGCGCCAATGCGGCATTCCGTACCGCTAGCGTGTAACAACTGGCTGGAATCGGCGTTGTGAAATAATGTAAGTATTTAACTTATTTTACCTTCGTTGTTTCTTTCTATGCTTCTATCATTATTATCGATGTCAGCACATAGTCTGTACGCTTGCCTTTTGTTTATAGGTCTCGACATGGCTGTCAACAACAGGAGATTGAGAGGTTGCTCCAAGATCTTGATGAGCAGGAAGGGTCACTGGATGAAGAGGATCTATTCGATTTTTAAGTCCTAGTGCAGAGTTATTTTGCGTATTTAGGCACAGTATATTATTTCGTACTGTAAATTAACAGAAAATGTCCTTTTACAAGCCAAGAATCTAAGTGTATAGGCCTATATGATTCTGACAAAGAGTTTTTCTTTTACTCTAGTGTATTTCTTGAGCTTGTTGAGCATCAGGTACAATGTCCTGTAATATGAGCCTGAAAGAAGGGCAAACTCAATCCAATAATTCTCAATATCTCTTTCGAGTGTGGAAATTATAAGTTTTTCTTCGTTGTCCAATAAATGTTCATAATAATTCTTAATTGCATTAAGTACGAATAGTAAATGTGTTCTTATCCCATCCCTCCCAATAATATATTTTATTAATAAGAATTTCATACATAATGATAAGATTTTTTCAATGTATTCTCATAGGTTCTGTATAATTCTCCATACAAATCAATTTTAGCCGTTTAGCAAGTCACTAAATTACGAAAAAGAATGAAACAATATATTGCGGCATAGAGTGCCGCTAGCGTGTACGAATGTTAGTGAAAGAGATGCGTGTAGCTAAGGGTTAGGCTGAAAGTCCTTCTCCGTCCTGGTCCTGTCGTAGTAGGCCTTCTGTTTCACCTGTGCAGTAGTAATGGCCTGCTCGCCAATTCTCTAGCTTTCTGCATTTTCTGAAGACGCTCGGCATTATCCGCATCCGTGTATATCGGTAGATACCGGATGTCGGGCGGCAATCGCGCCTCATAACCGAGGAGCAAGTAATGTGGGGTATAACCTGATGCGGTCGCCTGCGATGTGTTATAGGAGAACACCGCAAAGGGTACATACTCATCCCAGTCCGTACCTGTTTCATTGGTGAATATGGCAATGATTTTGGCGATAACCTTATTCATCGCCTCTGTCAATCCGTTCGTTTGTGGGGTGAAGCTGGTCGTGTTGATAGGTTGCACCCTTAACAATGTCAACAGCTGTTGTATGACCTTGGACATAAAGACTGTCCCTCGGTCCGAGAGTATCTCACTAAATATACCAAAACGGCAAATGATTTCTAGTAAAAAATTGAGCTACTTCCTCAACGTTTGCTTTAGGCACGGGTTTGGCAATGATGTAGCGTGTAAGATACTCAATTGCCACCATGATGTATTTATTCCCGTTTTTGGATTACAAATTGGCCCTTTGATATCGATGCCGATACGATTAAATATAGGACCCGGCGATCTGGGTTGTAAAAGCCCATGTCGTTTTGGCTTGCGCTCCTTGTGCCGTTGACATGTGTCACAGGACCTAATAAGTAGTGGAAATGAATCGGTTCAGATGCCACCTCCACCTCCCCTCCTCACAAGATGGCGGTGGCGCGATATCTCTCGATCGCATGGTGGGATTTTGACGAATGAGGTGTCGTTGAACTCGGTCTGACACCCCCTTTCCAATGGACAACATATTTCCACCCCAAAATAAAACCTACCCCTACTACGGGGTGAAATTGTATTTTTTTTAGAAAATCTCTCTTTCCAAGTGCGACATGTGAGAGTTTGAATGCCAATATGGAATTAAACGTTGTTCTACACAAGAGACATGTATACGGTGGAAAGCCAATATGAATTAACATGCTTGTTTTTTGTTTCTTAGCATGCCCACTCATGGCTTTTTTTTAGAGGGCGGGCTTTTTAAATAAATATGTTTTACACATGAGACATGTATACGGTGGATAGCCAATATGAATAAACATAATTGTTTTTGTTTTGTTTTTATGCATGCCCACTCATAGCTTTTGTAAGAGGGCGGGCTTTTTAAAAGATGGCGGCTGTAGTGTAACCTAACCTAACCCAACCTAACGGGTCATTGTTGACAGGTCATTGTTGACGAGTCCTTGTTGACAGGTCCTTGTGGACGAGTCCTTGTTGACGAGTCCCTGTTGACAGGTCCTTCTGGACGAGTCCTTGTGGATGAGTCCTTGTTGATGAGTCCCTTTGGACTGATCCCTTTGGACCGGTCCCTTTGGACTGGTTCCTACGGACTAGCCCATGAATTTATTTAAATTATGTCAAAGGGCCTAACTACATTTTGCGTGTAAAGCAGTGTGTTGAACTGACGTTTTCACCAGTCCCCCACTACTATAATGTGATAACGATATGAAAGGAAAGTGACGAAATACATGTGAACACGTGTGAGATGACCTTATTACCGTCCTCCTTGTGAAACAAGTCACATTCTGTTTTGGTTCATACGTGAGAAAATGCAAGTTCATGTGTAATATGACCTAACACACAGGTGTTCACCTGTGCACGTGCACGATAAGAGCTAACAAGTCACAACCTGTTTTGACAGTGGTGGGAATAAGGCTAGAGACATGTACGAGTAGTCAAATTACTCGGGCAGACAATCCCTTTCCTATGGACAACTTATTTCCACACGAAAATAAAATCTACCCCTACTAGGGGGTGAAATAATAATTTTTACTTAGAAGTCGATTTCCATGTGCAACATGTGGGAGTTTGTATGGCAATATGGAATTAAACTCGTTCCACATAAAGTGCATGCATACAACTGAATGCCGCTATGATTTATGATTTTTGTTTTTTTGTTTTACAAATGCGCAATTGGGGTTTTTGAAAGAGGGCGGGCTTTTTGAATAATGATTTATAGATACGTTTTTTTAAAACAAATTAACCAAAGATCCAAAAACTAATAGGTCATCGGCTTTTTAATATCTTATGAACTAAGAAGGCTAGGGACTTGTATGAGGGGTCGTTGGACTTGGTGTGACGCCTTGTTTTTGAATGCATTATTCATTTTTTGTCAAAAGGGCCTAACTGCACTTTCGTTAATATCTCGCTAACTAATAACCACAGAGGGTCAAGTGAGGTGTCATAGGACTTAAAATGGCCAACCCTTCCCCATGACCAATGAATTTACCCCAATAAACCAAAACAGCAAGGTCATTGACCTAAGATTTTATCAACTAATAATCAGAGAGGGACAAGTGAGGTGTCACAAGACTCAGGATGGCCAACCCTTTTCCATGACCAACGAATTTACCCCAAATACCCAAAACAGCAAGGTCATTGACCTAAGATTTTATAAACTTATCATTGGAGAGGGTCAAGTGAGGTGTCATAGGACTACGAATGGTTAACCCTTTCCCATGACCAATGAATTTACCACAAAAATCCAAAACAGCAAGGTCATTGACCTGAGATTTTATAAACTAATAATCGGATATCAACATGTGAGGTGTCATAGGACTTAGAATGGTCAACCCTTTCCCATAGCTAATGAATTTACCCAAAAATACCCAATACATCAAGGTCATCGACCTGAGATTTTATAAACTAATAATCGGATATGGACATGTGAAATGTTTACCGTGAGTGATGAAACATAGCTAGGTAGTGAAAGAATTATTCTAGGCTACATGTATGGTGACTGACAAGTCTTTCACCATTGGAACTTGTTTTCAGATCAAACTGCAGTACAGAGAGTATATGTTTTAGGTATGGGATAATAAATGACAAATGGTGTATACAAAATCTTATTTATCGATTCAAGAAATAAGAGTATACAATCTTTAATTGATTGGTTAAAGAGGATAGCTAAAATCCAAAATGGTGACTATATCGAACTAAACTGATCCAAGCTGAATCAAACCCAACTAAACCGAACTAAACCGAACCAAACTTCATCAAAAACTGGCCAATGGTTTAAGTGTATAACTTGTGGGTGAATGTGGTCATTGGTAATGTCAGAAAGTAAAGGGATAACGCTCTACCAATAGAGGGTAAGGTAAAGCTAGTGCATGATGCTAATGCACACTCACAAGTACATGAACCACACACAACTAACCTATACTGTTTTTATAGGATGACTGTTGAAACTTGCTCAGTGGTTACTGGGACAAGATGGTCGCTACAAACAACAAGTGTTAAATACTTGAGGCTAATAATCTACACACACACATACACAAACACTCACTTGTTCTAAAATAAACTGTTTTTCTGACAGTGCACACACTGTAGGTAGATGACAGAAATGCTTGGCTAACAGAAATACAATCATTTCCGGTTGTCTAATGTTACCAGCTAACCATTTTGCGCTGCAGTGGCGAGCACATGTGCCACTTACACTAGAGATTTTAACTCCATTTCAAGCTCTAAATCCTAGAACGAATCAAACTAAGAAAGAAGGGCATGGTGGCGCAGTGGTTAAGCTGTTAGCCTTTCACTAAAGTGGACTAGGGTTTGATTTCAGTTTAATACGCATGTCATAAACATATAAAAAAGCAGAGATAATGTTTTAAACCGATTACACTCGTCTCTTTTCAAATTATTACTTGGATTACAAATACAAAGCTGGACTATGTGTGATATGCAGTTAATACTGCTTATCGCACACTAGCTGTAAGGAAGCCATATGTAGAGCTATATATAAACAACTACCTAGCGATTTCATGAACTGGTATAGCTATGTAGCATAAACGGTGCAGGATACAATCCAGCAACTATAATTCGTATCTTATGGAACAGAGAAAATGCACTTTTGCCTTGATAGATAACAAATGTGTGCAGACGAATGACCTACGCATTAGCCTACCAAGGGGTTATAACCACGAGGAGGAGGTGTGATTTCTATATTTTATTGTTTAGAGACATGGCTTTTGTAACCAGTAGATTTAATTGATTTAGTATTTTGTAAATATTTTTGTGATTGTAAATAGTTAATTTTTGTAAATAGTGGAAACCATTTATTTTTGTAATGGTAAATGTTAAATGTATAATTAAAGTTCTTTAGGACGAGTGTGCATGTCAATGATGTTTCTAGGGATAAATCGAGTGGTTTTTTGTTTGTTCTCAAAGACAGGCATGGTTGTGTGGATGTATGACTACACAGAAAGAGAGAGAGAGAGAGAGAGTGTGTAAAAACCGCCTTACCTGCAGTAGTAATAGTAGACCTCTATGTTTTGCATACACATAGACAGACTGTATCATCGCCATGGCCAAGCACTCACTTTAACACCATTTACAAAATGTTAAAATGAAAAAATCATGTTTCTCAAATATGAACTTTTGAGTAAAAATGTAGACTTTCACGACCGGCGTTGAAATATGAATCTCTGTTTCGCGGGCTTATAGGTCGTGTTCCAAGGACATTTTGTTAGAATATGTTAAACAGATAGTCCTTGGAACACGACCTATAAGCCCGCGAAACAGTGATTCCTATTATGAACTTTTGACATAAACAAAATAAAAATAAAATGTGTGAACAACAAATTGGAAAATCCATGTTTCCATATCATGAAATTCAAAAACTTTAAACTGACTTTTAAAAGAAATGCAAATGGAAAATTGACAAATTGTAATGTGTGAAATGTGAAAATGAACAAATGGCTATCATTATTTTAAAAAATTAAAAAAACATGGTGCTGTATGGTTGAGGTGTGAATCAAACCCTACTTATTTTTGACCATCCGAGACTGAGTATACTTGTTTTAGTCCTCATACCACTTTTAATTTTTTTTGTTAAAGCTAGGAATTGAACCCAAGAGCTTGTAGGGGGAGACCAAGGTTAGAATATGTTAAACAGATAGTCTTGAATGTAGGGTGTGGTAGCTATATAGAGATGGAACGATTAGCTCGGGACAGGGGGGCATTGAGATCTGCAGCAAACCAGTCAAAAGACTAAAGACTCAAACAACAACATGTAAGCTCACCAAAATAATGTTGTGTGACGGTAAATGTTAGTCAACGAACAATAATGCATTACTAAAACACATGACACGATACCTAAGAGCTTTTCTAAAATTATTTTAAAATTCCTTTAAAATGCCTAAACACCAAGTTCACAAGACTCATAACTGCAATTTTATGGTAAAACAAAACAAAATCTATATTTCAAAACAAGCAAGTGGCTTAATCAATGTATACTGGGAAAAGTTTTGTAAGCACTCAAGTCCACAAGACTAATTAAATTAGTAACTGTCAGGTTGGTCGAGTGGTTAAGGTGTTTAACATAAGATCAAATTTTCTGTACAAGGAAGCAAGGGTTCGAATCCCTTACCTGACATTACTATTGACTTAACATTGCTTGGCCACACTGTATTATTATGATACTCGGTACACAAACCATAGACAGAGTGTATTGTTTAAGGCACTCTCTTTATGAACATAGTCAGAGACTGCTGAAGGTTAACAATGGCATTAATAGTGGGACATGGGGATAGCAATTAAGAAAAACCAGCCAATACCCATACAATATTTTTATTCATTTAGCTTCTTTTTACAATAGTTACACACTGAATACAACTTTTTATCTCTTTACCATTGTTTGATATAGATTTTAAACACAACGCTTGTTGTAGATCCTTTTATATCTTTCTCAAGGTACTCTTGTTCTTAAAAACTGGGGAAGCCGCAACGGTTTTATAAACATTAAACCCTCATCCTCTTCTTTTTCATCATCATCATCATCATCAATATAAATATTATCTTCATAATTATTATAGTCATTGTCACCATCATTATCATCATCATCATCATCCTCAATATCAATAGAACTATCCAATTCCCTTTTTACCTTTTCAAAAGCGACCTCTTGAAGAGTCTGTGTTGCTTTTGATAGTGTTACGGGTTTTTCGAACGTTGACAACTGTCCTAACATGACTTCTTGAGGAGATAAATGTTTTTTCACAAGGAAGTCACTTTGTTGAGTAACACTATGTTTTTGTTGGGCTTGCTTTTTCTTGTTCTTTTGATCATGTTTTGTTAACACTAACGGTGTTACATTTGATATACCGTACCACATTGATGAGTACCCACACTTAAGACCTCACTATGTTTACTTTTTAGATGACCTAGACATTTTGTTGTTCCTTGTTTTGAGCACTGCCAATATATGATGCCATTCGCATTTTCTTGCTTATAGTTATAAGAGTACCCTAGATACGGGGCACGTGGTTTACCTTTATTGGTTATAGTATATTCCATAGTAGCCACTGACTTGTATAGTCGATCCGCCTACTACAAAGGTCTGAACACTTGTGATGAAAGAATGATGTTGTGTTGACGTTTTATGCAGGATGATGTTGGTGGCATATGTGGGTGGCTTATGTGGGTGGCTTATGTTGATGACATATGTTGTTGGCTTATTTTGGTGGCTTATGTTGATGGTTTATGGTGGTGGCTTATATTGATGGCTTATGTTGGTGGCTTATGTTAGTGGCTTATGTTGATGACATATGTTGGTGACTTATGTTGATAGCTTATGTTGGTGGCTTATGTTGATGACATATGTTGTTGGCTTATGGTGGTGGCTTATGTTGATGGTTTATGTTGGTGGCCTATGTTGATGGTTTATGTTAATGGCTTAGGTTAATGTCTTAGGTTGGTGGCTTAAGTTGATGGCTTATGTTGGTGGCATATGGTGGTGGCTTATGTTAGTGGCTTATGGTGGTGGTTTATGGTGGTGGCTTATGTTGATGACATATGTTGGTGACTTATGTTGATAGATTATGTTGTGGCTTATGTTGATGACATGTTGTTGGCTTATGATGGTGGCATATGTTGATGGTTTATGCCGGTGGCCTATGTCGATGATTTATGTTATTGGCTTAGGTTAATGTCTTAGGTTGGTGGCTTATGTTGGCGGCTTATGTTAGTGGCTTATGGTTTTGGCTTATGGTGGTGGCTTAAGTTGATGACATATGTTGGTGACTTATGTTGATGGCTTTTGTTGATGGTTTATATTGATGGTTTATGTTGGTGGCTTATGTTGATGGCTCTTAATGATTAATGATGATGGTGATGACGATTGAATTACTTTTGGAGAAGCGGAGTGTAGGTATTTGTAGTTGACGCTTGTGGGATACCTGTGCATTGTAATGAGGATAAAGTGATAATGAAGTTGTAACATACACTCAGTCTTTATGCCACAAGAATAAATAATAAGAGATTAAAAACATTCCTCTTCACAAGATGGCGTCGGCGCGCAATGACTTAGTGGAGGAATGTGGAGGAGGGACTAGAGTTTTGTTTTTCTGTTTTTGCGCATGCCCATTCATGACTTTTTGTAAGAGGGCGTGATTTTTAAAGATGGCGGTCGTAGTGTAATCTAACCGAACCTAACCCAACCCATGAGGTGTGATTAAAAAGCATTCCAAGCAGCGCTTGTCGATAGGTAAAGCAATAATCAATGAGGAGTATGTTAGACCTTGAGACGATAACCCATTTTGATTGATCCCTGTTGATTTGTCCCTTTGAACTGGTCCCTGTTGACTAGCCCCTGTTGACTAGCCCCTTTGGACAGGTCCTTTTTGAAGGGAGTCATTTTTGACGGGTCCCTGTGGACGGGTCCATGTTGACGGGTCCCTGGACCCTTTGACATAATTTGGATAAATGCATGGGCCATTCCATAGGGACCGGCGCTCAACACATGAAGTGCGTGGAAACATACGATTACGTTAGCGAAACATGAACTCACTTGTCTCTTGTATATCACTTAAAATTTCACCCCCTAGTAGGGGTAGGTTTTATTTTGGAGTGGAATTGAAACTCTAGATGAGATGTTTGCTGACGTAATCGTATGTTCCCCGCACAAACACGCCCCCCTACTATGGGGTGAAATTGTAAGTGATACTCATACAGCAGACAAGTGAGTTCATGTTTCGCTGACGTAATCGTATGTTCCCACGCACTTCATGTGTTGAGCGCTGGTCCCTTTTGACTGGCCTATGCATTTATCCAAATTATGTCAAAGGGTCCAGGGACCCGTCAACATGGACCCGTCCACAGGGACCCGTCAATAATGACTCCCTTCAAAAAGGACCTGACCAAAGGGGCTAGTCAACAGGGCCTAGTCAACAGGGACCAGTTCAAAGGGACAAATCAACAGGGATCAATCAAAATGGGTTATCGCCTCATGGTCTGACATACTCCTCTTTGATTATTGGTTTGCCTATCGACAAGCGCTGCTTGGAATGCTTTTTAATCACACCTCATTGGTTGGGTTAGGTTCGGATAGATTACACTACGGCCGCCATATTTAAAAATCACGCCCTCTTACAAAAAGTCATGAATGGGCTTGCGCAAAAACAAAAAAACAAAACTCTAGTCCCTCCTCCACATTCCTTCACTAAGTCGTTGCGCGCCGACGCCATCTTGTGAAGAGGAATGTTTTTAATCTCATATGATTCATTCTTGTGGTTTAAGGACTAAGTGTATGTTACAACTTCATTATCACTTTATCCTCATTACAATGCACAGGTATCCCACAAGTGTCAACTACAAATACCTACACTCCGCTTCTCCAAAAATAATACAATCGTCATCACCATCATCATTAATCATTAAGAGCCATCAACATAAGCCACCAACATAAACCATCAACATAAACCATCAACAAAAGCCATCAACATAAGTCACCAACATATGTCATCAACATAAGCCACCACCATAAGCCACCACCATAAGCCACTAACATGAGCCACCAACATAAGCCACCAACCTAAGACATTAACCTAAGCCAATAACATAAATCATCAACATAGGCCACCAGCATAAACCATCAACATATGCCACCACCATAAGCCAACAACATGTCATCAACATAAGCCACCAACATAAGCCATCTACATAAGTCACCAACATATGTCATCAACATAAGCCACCACCATAAACCACCGCCATAAGCCACTAACATAAGCAAGCAACATAAGCCATAAACCTAAGCCATCAACCTAAGACATTAACCTATGGCAATAACATAAACCATCAATATAGGCCACCAACATAAACCATCAATATAAGCCACCACCATAGGCCAACAACATATGTCATCAACATAAGCCACCAACATAAGCTATCAACATAAGTCACCAACATGTCATCAACATAAGCCTCTAACATAAGCCACCAACATAAGCCATCAACCTAAGCCACCACCATAAACCATCAACATAAGCCACCAAAGTAAGCCAACAACATATGTCATCAACATAAGCCACCCACATAAGCCACCCACATATGCCACCAACATCATCCTGCATAAAACGTCAACACAACATAATTCTTTCACCACAAGTGTTCAGACCTTTGTAGTAGGCGGATCGACTATACAAGTCAGTGGCTACTATGGAATATACTATAACCAATAAAGATAAACCACGTGCCCTGTATGATGCGAATGGCATCATATTTTGGCTGTGCTCAAAACAAAGAACAACAATATGTCTAGGTCATCTAAAAAGTAAACGTAGTGAGGTCTTAAGTGTGGGTACTCATCAATGTGGTATACCAAATGAAACACCGTTAGTATTAACAAAACATGATCAAGAGAACAAGAAAAAGCAAGCCCAACAAAAACATAGTGTTACTCACCATAGTGACTTCCTTGTGAAAAAACATTTATCTCCTCAAAAAGTCATGTTAGGACAGTTGTCAACGTTCGAAAAACCCGTAACACTATCAAAAGGTCCCTTTTGAAGAGGTAAAAGAGGAATTGGATAGTTCTATTGATGTTGAGGATGATGAAGATGATGATAATGATGGTGACAATGACTATAATAATTATGAAGATAATATTTATAATGATGATGATGATGATGAAAAAGAAGAGGATGAGGGTTTAATGTCTATAAAACCGTTGCGGCTTCCCCAGATTAAGAACAAGAGTACTTGGAGAAAATTATAAAAGGATCCACAACAAGCGTTGTGTTTAAAATCTATATCAAACAATGGTAAAGAGATAAAAAGTTGTATTCAGTGTGTAACTATTGTAAAAAAAAAAACTAAATGAATAAAAATATTGTATGGGTATTGGCTGTTTTTTCTTAATTGCTATCCCCATGTCCCACTATTAATGCAATTGGTAACCATCAACAGTCTCTGACTATGTTCATAAAGAGAGTGCCATAAATAATACACTCTGTCTATGGTTTGTGTACCAAGTAGCAAAATAATACAGTGTGGCTAAGCAATGTTAAGTCAATAGTTATGTAAGGTAAGGGATTCGAACCCTTGCTTCCTTGTACAGAAAATTTGATCTTAAGTTAAACACCTTAACCACTCGACCAATCTGACAGTAACTAATTTAATTAGTCTTGTGGACTTGAGTGCTTACAAAACTTTTCCCAGTATACATTGATTAAACCACTTGCTTGATTTGAAATATAGATTTTGTTTTGTTTTACCATAACATTGCAGTTATGAGTCTTGTGAACTTGATGTTTAATATAGGGTTAAAGGCATTTTAAAATAATTTTAGAAAAGCTTTTAGGTATCGTGTCATGGGTTTTAGTAATGCATTACTGTTCGTTGACTAACATTTACCGTTACACAACATTATTTTGGTGAGCTTACATGTTGTTGTTTGAGTCTTTAGTCTTTTGACTGGTTTGTTGCAGATCTCAATGCGCCCCTGTCCCGAGCTAATCGTTTCATCTCTATATAGCTACCTCACCCTACATTCAAGACTATCTGTTTAACATATTCTAACCTTGGTCTCCCCCTACAAGCTCTTGGGTTCAATTCCTAGCTTTAACACAATATTTTAAAAGTGGTATAGGACTAAAACAAGTATACTCAGTCTAGGGTGGTCCAAAATAAGTAGGGTTTGATTCACACCTCAACCATACAGCAACATGTTTTTTTAATTTAAAAAAATAATGATAGCCATTTGTTCATTTTCACATTTCACACATTACAATTTGTCAATTTTCCATTTGCATTTCTTTTAAATGTCAGTTTAAAGTTTTTGAATTTCATGATATGGAAACATGGATTTTCCAATTTGTTGTTTACACATTTTATTTTTATTTTGTTTATGTCAAAAGCTCATATATGCGAAACATGATTTTTTCATTTTAACATCTTGTAAATGGTGTTAAAGTGAGTGCATGGCCATGGCGATGGTACAGTCTGTCTATGTGTACGCAAAACATAGAGGTCTACTATTACTACTGCAGGTTAGGCTGTTTTTACACACACACACTCTCTTTCTTTCTGTGTAGTCATACATCCACACAACCATGCATGTCTTTGAGAACAAACACACAACCACTCTATTTATCCCTAAAAACATAATTGACATGCATACTCATCCCAAAGAACTTTAATTATACATTGAACATTTACCATTACAAAAATAAATGGTTTCCACTATTTACAAAAAATTAACTATTTACGATTACAAAAATAAATATTTACAAAATACTAAATCAATTAAATCTACTGGTTACAAAAGCCATGTCTCTAAACAATAAAATATAGAAATAACACCTCCTCCTCGTGGTTATAACCCCTTGGTAGGCTAATGCGTAGATCATTCGTCTGCACACATTTGTTATCCATCAAGGCAAAAGTGCATTTTCTCTGTTCCACAAGATACGAATTATAGTTGCTGGATTGTATCCTGCACCGTTTATGCGACATAGCTATACCAGTTCATGAAATCGCTAGGTAGTTGTCTACATATAGCTCTACATATGGCTTCCTTACAGTTAGTGTGCGATAAGCAGTATTAACTGTTTATCACACACAGTCCAGCTTTGTATTTGTAATCCAAGTAATAATTTGAAAAGAGACGAGTGTAATCGGTTTAAAACATTATCTCTGCTTTTTAATATGCTTATGACATGCGTATTAACCTGAAATCAAACCCTAGCCCACTTTAGTGAAAGGCTAACAGCTTAACCACTGCGCCACCATGCCCTTCTTTCTTAGTTTGATTCGTTCTAGGATTTAGAGCTTGAAATGGAGTTAAAATCTTTAGTGAAAGTGGCACATGTGCTCGCCCCTGCAGAGCAAAATGGTTAGCTGGTAACATTAGACATCCGGAAATGATTGTATAAATGTTAGACAAGCATTTCTGTCATCTGCCAACGGCGTGTGCACTGTCAGCAAGACAGTTTAGTTTAGAACAAGTGTGTGTTTGTGGGTGTGTGTGTGTGTGTGTGTAGATTATTAGCCTCAAGTATTTAACACTAGTTGTGTGTAGCGACCATCTTGTCCCAGTGACCACTGAGCAAGTTTTAACAGTCAACCCATAAAAACAGTATAGGCTAGTTGTGTGTGGTTCATGTACTTGTGTGTGTGCATTAGCATCATGCACTAGCTTTACCTTACCCTCTATAGGTAGAGTGTTATCCCTTTCCTTTCTGACATTACCGATGACCACATTCACCCACAAGTTTTACACTTAAGCCATTGGCTTGTTTTTGATTAAGTTTGGTTCGGTTTAGTTGGGTTTGATTCAGCTTGGATCAGTTTAGTTCGATATAGTCACCATTTTGGATTTTAGCTATCCTCTTTAACCAATCAATTAAAGATTGTATACTCTTATTTCTTGAATCGATAAATCAGATTTTGTATACACCATTTGTCATTTATTATCCCATACCTACAACCTATACTCTCTCTGTACTGCAGTTTGGTCTGAAAACAAGTTCCAATGGTGAAAGACTTGTCAGTTACCATACATGTAGCCTACAATAATTCTTTCACTACCTAGCTATGTTTCATCACTCACGGTAAACATTTCACATGTCCATATCCGATTATTAGTTTATAAAATCTCAGGTCGATGACCTTGATGTATTGGGTATTTTTGGGTAAATTCATTAGCCATGGGAAAGGGTTGACCATTCTAAGTCCTATGACACCTCACATGTTGATATCCGATTATTAGTTTATAAAATCTCAGGTCAATGACCTTGCTGTTTTGGATTTTTGTGGTAAATTCATTGGTCATGGGAAAGGGTTAACCATTCGTAGTCCTATGACACCTCACTTGACCCTCTCCAATGATAAGTTTATAAAATCTTAGGTCAATGACCTTGCTGTTTTGGGTAATTGGGGTAAATTCGTTGGTCATGGAAAAGGGTTGGCCATCCTGAGTCTTGTGACACCTCACTTGTCCCTCTCTGATTATTAGTTGATAAAATCTTAGGTCAATGACCTTGCTGTTTTGGTTTATTGGGGTAAATTCATTGGTCATGGGGAAGGGTTGGCCATTTTAAGTCCTATGACACCTCACTTGACCCTCTGTGAATTTTAGTTAGCGAGATATTAACGAAAGTGCAGTTAGGCCCTTTTGACAAAAAATGAATAATACATTCAAAAACATGGCGTCACCCCAAATCCAACAACCCCTCATACAAGACACTAGCCTTCTTAGTTCATAAGATATTAAAAAGCCGATGACCTATTCGTTTTTGAATCTTTGGTTAATTTGTCAAAAAAACGTATCTATAAATCATTATTCAAAAAGCCCGCTCTCTTACAAAAACCCCAATGGCGCATTTGTAAAACAAAAAACAAAAATGATAAATCATAGCGGCATTCAGTTGTATGCATGCACTTTATGTGGAACGAGTTTAATTTCATATTGGCATACAAACTCCCACATGTTGCACATGGCAAGCGTCTTTTACATAAAAATTATTATTTCACCCCCTAGTAGGGGTAGATTTTATTTTCGAGTGGAAATAAGTTGTCCATAGGAAAGGGGTTGTCTGCCCGAGTAATTTGACTACTCGTACATGTCTCTAGCCTTATTCCCACCACTGTCAAAACAGGTTGTGACTTGTTAGCTCTTATCGTGCACGTGCACAGGTGAACACCTGTTTGTTAGGTCATATTACACATGAACTTGCATTTTCTCACGTATGAACCAAAACAGAATGTGACTTGTTTCACAAGGAGGACGGTAATAAGGTCATCTCACACGTGTTCATATGTATTTCGTCACTTTCCTTTCATGTCGTTATCACATTAGTGGGGGACAGGTGAACAACGTCAGTTCAACACACTTCTTTACACGCAAAATGTAGTTAGGCCCTTTGACATAATTTAAATAAATTCATGGGCTAGTCCGTAGGAACCAGTCCAAAGGGACCGGTCCAAAGGGATCACTCCAAATGGACTTATCAACAAGGACTCATCCACAAGGACTCGTCCACAAGGACCTGTCAACAAGGACTCGTCCACAAGGACCTGTCAACAAGGACTCGTCAACAATGACCTGTCAACAATGACCCGTTAGGTTGGGTTAGGTTAGCTTACACTACAGCCGCCATCTTTTAAAAAGCCCGCCCTCTTACAAAAGCTATGAGTGGGCATGCATAAAAACAAACAAAAACAAGCATGTTAATTCATATTGGCTATCCACCGTATACATGTCTCTTGTGTAGAACAACATTTAATTAAGAAGCCCGCCCTCTTAAAAAAAGCCATGAGTGGGTATGCTTAGAAACAAAAAACAAGTATGTTAATTCATATTGGCTTTCCACCGTATACATGTCTCTTGTGTAGAACAACGTTTAATTCCATATTGGCATTCAAACTCTCACATGTCGCACTTGGAAAGAGAGATTTTCTAAAAAAATACAATTTCACCCCGTAGTAGGGGTAGGTTTTATTTTGGGGTGGAAATATGTTGTCCATTGGAAAGGGGATGTCAGACCAAGTTCAACGACACCTCATTCGTCAAAATCCGACCATGCGTTTGGCCTTTATCTTGTGATAACATTTATAGATCCCTTGACGTGCACCCCCCAATGGGTCATCATGGTGCACCTGTATAATGGGCCGTTTCAGGGCCTCAGGTATCAACAGTGGCATGTCAGTTTCAGGTTTTCCCTGTTGTTTGATTCGTAAGATGCCTGATTTATCAATGATATAACGCCTGGCCAAACGCGCGTACGCCACTGGTGCAGTAACGGGTTGCTTGATGGCTTGCATGATCTGCTGTACGTGAGCGTCCTTGAGCTGCTCTTGTAGGATGATGTCATTGTTTACAGTAGCATACGTTGGTACCTCCAGACATTTGTTCGCTATTTCATCCGTGGCCTCCAACACTGGCATGCAAGAGAGAGCGTCTGCGTCACCGTGCATTGCGCCTTTCTTGTGAATGGCCTCAAAGTCAAAATCAGCCAGTTTCAATATAAATCTATTGAGACGGGAATTGGGGTTTTTGAATTTGTCCCAATATGTGAGACTCGCATCATCGGTAACGACCGTAAAATGCACGCCAAGGAGGTAGGTGCGGAAATGATTAATGGCCCAAGCGAATGCCAACATTTCACGCTCAGTGGTCGAATACCTTGATTCAGTCTCAGTTAACTTCCTGCTGGCGTAGGCGATCGGTTTCCTTTCCTTCAGCTCATTTTCTTGCAGTAATGCTGCTCCTGCGCAATGCATACTGGCGTCCACATGCAGGAAAGTGGGCCTCGTCTCATCAAAATGACTAAGGACGGGTGGTGTTGTCAACTTCCGGCGAGTTGAGCCTCTATGGACTGCGTGGTAACAACCAACTTCACTTTAGTGTCTAGGTCTTGTTCCTGTTTCGGCTTTGACTTCCTGCCAGTATCTTCTGACCCCAGCGACGAGTGCCTGCTTATGTTCTTCATACAAAGGTCTTCTCCGTCGTCCGGAAGTTAATAACATTTTAAAACCTTGGTAGTTGTTCACCAATCTTCTAAATGTGATTCTGTCAGGAAATTCTCGGTCTGGAATACCAATTTGCCTGAGATCCTTTCCGCATTCCTCGAACCATCTCGGTTTTGTTGCCGTAGACTTAATCAAACTCCATATTCTTTTCGTTAATCGATCATCAGTCATCCTCAAGAGGTGATCGTAAAATAGTAGCCGCTTCTTTTTAATTGATGCTGTCATAGGGTCTATTTTGTTGTACAAATCCACATTTTCTCTCATTCGCCACTGTCCATCAACCCATCTATTACCTAGGATTATTCTCAATATCCTGTTGTCCAGTTGCCAGCTTGACCTGTACAAATCATGGTCAAAATTTCGGACGCATATAATCCCTGATGATTTACACGTTAGGAGCAGACAAAAGTAGTATGATTCGCTAGACTTTGAATATTGCATCATCATGACCAGAAATTGCGTAATCGCGATGACGTCATGGGTCCTTAGAGCGAGCACGTGGTCCAGGTGGGATCAGGTGATTGGCTAATGGCTAGGATGACTACCACGCCTTGTGTTCGCATGGAGAGGTCAGCTGTGTATCATGGCGATTAATTATTGATTGATTATTGAATTATATTTAGGTAATTGTTCAAGGAAGTGGAGAGAGTCTTGGGTGTCATAACTTTTGAATGAGAGTGTACGGCGAGGCGGTCGACATAGCTGGCTCGCTACCAGACATGTGGCGTGCATCTGTTCCGTTTTTTTGCTCGCGCCGTGCGGGCGAGGCGTGAGACCAGCGCGCGCTCTCCGCACATGTGGTGCATGTCTGTTAAAGTTTTTTGCTCGCGCTCGCTAAATAAGTAATGTGGCGTTGTAAAGCTAGACTCTGTTTAAGTACAGCATATATCACCAGAGCGTGGGAGTGTTTTTCGTTGTCGGTATGTTATGTCTGTTTAATTTAAATGAAGTTAACATTTTTTGTATTCCGGCTTGCTTCATGGTCTCAATCTGGTTACAGTGTTTTATATGTCATGTATATCTTCGAGTGTGTGAAATGAATCTGGATCTGTTTGTTTTTAGATTCCTAGACGTTATTATTCAACTGTGTAATTTTGAAAGCGAGAACGAGTTTGGATATCGGTTCCCAGAGCTCCATGTGAAAAGTTTAAAATAGCTTTTTGCAGTTTGATATTCACAATATATAAGAGCACTTGGCTATGAAGTAACACTCAGTTCAAAGTAACGCAGTTGACGTCTTACTCTTTCATTATGACTATGTACGGAAGCCTGCTTGTAAAGCTCCAGCAGCTAGGTGAGATAAAATCTCTGAGAGAGCGAGCAGAGAGGCAAGGATTAAACTTTGCCGTGAGCGCTCTCAAAGTGGAGGAGGATGTATGGTTCAATAGGTTGAGCAATTTAGAACAAGACATGTTCAACTGTGAACTGATGGAGATCATTCGAGACAGCCAGCATTGTCGGGAGTTGGTTTCGGATGGTATAACTCTCCACATATTGGGAGTAATCATTCAGCGGCTGCAAGCGTTCGACTCCGACACGATTGAGCTGCTCGATTTTCCGCCACTGGAGGAAGAGGGTGTGTGGGGTGGAGATCATGTGGACATGGATGGCGAAGAAGAAGAAGTCCAAATTGTGAATTAAAATGGACGGTGGACAGTGGTTGTTTTTTTTAACTAAAATTGTGCAGTGTAATTTTTTTTTAAAATATATTTATTTGATCATTTGTGGTTTACATTAATTATATAATATGAAATAGTGAAAAATGATATGATCTTCGTTCTTAAAGTGGTAAGTAGTTCTTTTTCCAACAAGCTGTGGAGAATTGAAGATGCTGTGTTGTTTGCAGAGTTGAAATATGCTGGTCTTGTGCACGGGTAAGTACAATCATTCTTTTATTTCTTGCGTGTGTTGGTTTTAGTGAGCTGAAAAATATATATAGAGACCACATTAATAATAATAATAATAATAATAATAATAATAATATTTTTGCGAGGAATTAAAAAACAAAACTTACACTGTTGTAATTAGAAGATATTTTTGTTGGGGATCCAAGAGTTGTGAGTTGAATCGAATCCAAGCCAAGATACGAAGGTTCGGGTTCCTTTTCTACGTAGTACTTTGTCGACTAAGTAAATATTAGGATGTTTTGTTCGTTGTAACTCTGCTTCATAAAACGCTCCAAATATCGACAAATGTTTTATTATCTTTTAAAATATATGTTCGTGGATTAGTATTTTGAACTTTATAAATTGTAAATAATTCCGTTGTCCAATTAGCTTCGTAGGCTTTAGTGAAGTGTTTCTTGATTTTTGATATTCTTACAATGTCACCGATTTTATATTTTGGTTTTCTTAAAGTTTCATTATATTGTGTTGGCAAGCTGGGTGGATTGTTTCTTTTTACATCATTAGGTTTCATGCCGATGCTGCGATGTATTTTGTGATTATACTTTACTAATAACTCAGGCAAAATATGTACCCATCGGTAAGAACCTCGTGTTGTGAATTCTTTCCACATCGATTCCTTAAGAGTTCGATTAAATCTTTCTACCACGCTCGCTTTAATGGAGCTCCCAGTGGAATAATGCTTTAGATTTTGTTTCTGAGACCATGTTTTGAATTCACTGTTATAAAATTCAGTTCCTCGATCGGTGTGAAAATAATTGGGCAATCTTTTACTTTGAGAATAAACAAATTTTAAGCTTTTTACAATCTCACTTCCTTTTTTGGTTTTAAGAGGAATTGCCCATGCATATTTCGAGTAAACGTCAATAATGGTTAATAAATATTTAAATCCATTATTCCATTTTGCAAGTTTGGACATGTCCACAAGGTCAGCTTCATGGAGGTCATCGATTCCTTTGCTAATAACACGTCGTCTTTTAAACTTTTTTCTAAGCGGTGCGTGAAGTTCTTTTGCAATTTCTCGTCTGATTTCGTTCATAGTTATTTTCCAAACAATGTTTTATAACATACTGTGCATTGTTTTACAAACGTTTGAATTTTTATTCAATATATCCCGCATTTCTTAGTTCTTCTTCAATTGCAAAGATTTCGCTGTCGAGTCCTGTGTGACCTGCAGCTTTCGATGCAATTAATTTTTTAAGTCTTGATACCAATTTGTTTGGTTCATTCCAGTGAACGAATTCAATATTGTTTCCGCCTTCAAATTTCCAAATGGCTTGTGGCGTGATGTGTTTTTTTGACCATATCCAGTATGCATCGTAGTATTTGCTTCTTCTTCATTTTCATCTGCTGTTTTTATAATTCTATCTATGTCTTCAGTGAGAAGGGGTTCAATTATATGTCTATACTTATAAGATTGCGTTCCTCTTGGAGCTGCATTGCTTGTATAATTTCTTTTGTGCACGTTTGAAACATTTAATAATTTCAAATATGAACTTAAATCACTCCTATCTATTAGAGTGGGGTCTGGTACTTTCCTTTGAATCAATTCAAGTAGACCTTCTGTTAAAGGAAATTTTTCACCACCAACTTTTATCCACTTTTTATCAAAGAAAACTCGTTCACGTCCCAAGTATTGTTTATGATTTCTTATCGTTATACCATATGTTCTATCCACGTTTTGTTTAATGAACGGATCAAAGTAGCGGTTAAGTAGTGAAATTATTTTGATGCTATCTCCATCTTCTTCGTCTGAAGTAGCAGTTGATTCAGAATCGTCATATTTTCCTTTTCTTTTTCGATTTTCTTTATTTTGAGTTGACGTATTAGCAATAGCTACAAGTTGATTTAATGAACTTGTTACTGGTTTAAAGTTAGTCTCTATATCTAATTCTTTACGTCTATCATTATTTTGAAGTGAAAGATATTGTCTTTAACATCTTTTTTTAAGCGAGAAAGTTTATCCTTTACTTGACTTTCAGCTTTAATCTTCGAGCTCTTCTCCATGACTAAACTGAAATTGTGGTTGTTTTACTTATTTATAGTATATTCAAAATCGATTTGAAGAGGAAGATCATCAGTTTTATGTTTTTTAGGGTCTCTAAGTCGAAACTGAATTTCATCTTGCTCTTCAACAACAATATCACTGCCATCCAGTTCAATCTCTTGACGTATATTTAAAATTGCATACACAATTGGAGATCTTGGTGAAACAAAAATTGGTTTTAATATGCCTTTGTAGGGAAGTTGGTACTGTATGTTATGATTATGAAGCGTGTATACTGGTGAATGGATTGATGGTGTGTTGGAGAATTTCAGAATAAATTTCGATAAGTTCTTTTTCTTTACTTCATCTTTTAATATACCATATTCTTCTTTGGATGCAGTAAAACTTTCGAGTGGTTCTTTGTTAACCATTTGCTCAATTTTTTCTAGTTCAGTTTTTAACTTGTTATATTCTTCTTTGGATGCAGCAGCATAACTTTCAAGATCTTCTTTTTTAACAATATTGAGATTGTTAGCAACACCCTCAATACGAGTTTGTAAATTGCTTAAAATTTCTTTTAGTTGGTTAACTTCAGTTCATGAAGCAGCATAGTGTTCTACAAACCGTTTATTTGTCACATCTTGGTCGTTAACAGGAAACTCGACATTTGTTTGTTTTTGATGTTGTAGATTGTTTACAGTTTGTTTCAATTGATCAAATTCACGTCGGGAAGCGGCATATTGTTCAACAAACGTCTTATTTGCAACATCGTTATCGTATATGGGATTGTTTACGTGAGTAATTCGTTTACTCATCATATCTAAAGTTCCACCATCGTCTACGTTTAAAAAGTTTTGTTTATTAAATTTAGTGATTTAGTCTTCTAGATCTTTTCGAGAGGCAGCAAAGTTTTCTAAGTAATATGTGTTTATTGCATCTAACGAATCGATTGGTTCAGATATGTTTGTTATTCTTCTATTTAACATACCTACAGTTTCATCATCTCTGTTTATATTCAAAAGAGATTTTTAAATTTCATCGAGTTCATTTGTTACATGAGTTTTAAGAAAAGAATACGTTACCGCATCTTGATTTTGAATTGGATCTTTAACATTTCTTATTCTTTTGTTACCCAAGTCGAGAGTATCTTGATCATACGGAAAGTGATCTTCTGAAAATTCTCGCACTAAACCATGAATGAATTCTACTCGTTGTAACACTTCGGTTATTCGGGTCTCAAGATATTTTTTATATTCGATGTATGTTGCTGCATTGCAATAAGGTTTACTGCATCATTTGCAGATGATGGTAAAGCTAAGCCCGCGAGACGTTTGTTTTGAAAGTCAAGTTCTTTTTTCTCTATTTTACAAATTGAAAAAAATAAACCTTTAAGGTCATTAAAGTTTCGTTGTATGTCTTCTTTAGACTCGATTTTATTTAGCTCATTCAATAACTTCAGTACATAACCTTTGTTGCACGCATCTTCACCATGTATTGGGGTTCCAACATTTTTTAACCGTTTGCCGTTAATACTTAGATGTCCGTCGCTTGTTGTTGTTGTTGTTAGTTGATTTCCATATTGCACTAGCTTATCATCTACATATGATTTAGTTGCAATATCATGTCGTGAAGTCGGTCGTCCGATAGACACATTATTGGTTTTGTTAAACTATGTCATAGTTAAGTTGTTAACCACGCAAACGCTATAACACGAATGGGCATTTAGCTCTTTTTGAAGTCATATTTATAAATTAAAATAAACATCAAATCCATTGCGATATCGACCATTTTGTAAATCGCTATCTTTATCGATAACCAAAAAGCCAAACTTAGAGTTTTGCCAACAATACGAACAAATATCAAAGAACTGATCATAGCTCATATCTGTATTTACATGATCGTTATATACGTGACGCAAGTTTGTTCCGTCTTGTTTAAAAAGAATTAAAAAATTAGCGTTATCTCTAATTAGATGTTTAGGTATACAAGAATATGTTTGACAAAGATAAAATACGTCAACGTCGTGATGACGACCTCTACTGAAATAATCTTTCATGTGTTGTTGTTTATTGCTGGCTACATCATCAAAAACAAATATAGAGTTTTTTCTAGCCATTTCTGGAGGCATAACTTCATCATTATCGGAAAAAAATCACTTTTTATTTCTTTTATGGAGTCCAAAAACTTTTTTAATTCAACATATTTACTTTGAGCAAGTGATTTAGAATAAATATAAACGTTTTCAAAACGAACTCCATTTTTATGACACAGTACATTTAGCATTACGTTTGTTTTGCCACAGTTCGATGGACCGCAAATGATACATCGAATAGTGTTCGGTAGTAAAACACCATGCTTTCTGTTTTCACTTTTACTCTGGTTTTCAGCATTAGTAAATGAAATTACTGGTAGAGTGTTTGACTGCTTAACAAACTTCAGCATGTCTACGTTTACGACTGAGAATACACACTGCACAAAAAATCACATCACATCAATATATATTGCTTCCACACGTATCATAACTTGTATTATATGGAATAATAGTAGGATTTTCAGGATTTAAATCAACGTTGCCGACGTAAAATCCTCTTAAATATGGACAATATGGCGCCCATTTTTCATGATCATTTAAAGGATTATCGTTTTCCCTCCAATTTTCAATTTCAATCTTACAGAATATACATTTCACCTTATCACCATGACCAGTATAATAAAATCCTGCTGATGCTAAACAAAATTCGTTTGGATAGGGAAGAGGCCAATTTTGAAAAGTTTTAAGTCTTTCATATTCAGATTTCAATTCTATGCTAGGAGAAATATTGTTTACGTAGGGGCAAGAAAAAGCCCATTTCTTATGCTCTTCAAACGGATCATCATCTTCTTCCCAATAACTAAGTTGCAGATTACAGAAAGCACACCTAACCATATCCTTATATCCATAATAGTAAAATCCTGCAGCTGCTAACCAAGCAGTGTTCGTAAAACTGTCTGAAGGCCAGGTCTTAAATGTTTTTAGCCGATCTCTTTCAGATTTTAAATTCATTTCTTTTTGACTCAATATCATTTGCATTAACTGTTTTTTGGAATACTTTACACAATTAAAATACTTCATGATGTTGCTTTACTTCACAAAGAAAAGATGTTCACCACACAAAGCTAAATGTGAACAGAGATGAATCAACAAAACACGTTGGATAATATGCATGATTTGCATGTGTTGGGTTGGCCGAGCGTCTAAGGCGTTAGACTTAAGATCTAATTTTCAGAAATTGAAAGCGAGGGTTCGAATCCCTCACCTGACAATATTATTATTTTATTTACATGTAGAGTGATGAGGTAATTGATCATTAATAAGAACTTTAATATGAAATGGTACAAAATACCTTTTCTTCTTTATTCATGTAGAATTACAATTAATACAATTTTATTTCTCTTGAAGTAATCTCATTCTTTTTTTTAGTTGTCCAGATGAGTGTGGGTGTGTTGAGATGATCTTCTTCTTCTTTTAGTTGTCCAGATGATTATTTTCTGTAGACAAAAAAATACACTGTGTTAAAAAGCAAACTAAAACAAAATATGTATAGCTGTCAACGACACTAGTAGATTTAATTAATCACCTTTTATAGATAGCGATTACAGTTATCACATTTGCAGCGAAGATGAAACAGTTGAAATTTTCTCTTAAGATGATCTTGTAGATGTTCCCACTCTAGACGAATCCGTTATGGTTCATATATAGTCAGTACGTTTATAGGAAAGTAGTTCCAATCAAACTTATTAAAACCTCGAAGTCCATTGTTTCGAAACTTGTTTATTATCGAACACACGATTTTCATGATGCCATCAGAAGAATTTAACCAATGTTGAACAGCATTGACATTGAATTTAACACAACAATTGCTTCCCATTGCTAGAGATGGTAAATGTTTTGGACAATCTGTAGGTAAACGATGGCTATGCCTCAACATTAGGTCTGACATTCCATCAATCGTATTAAGATCGAATAATGAGTCGGGGGAAAGTGCTTTTAGTGCAAACAAAGAAAATTCCTGTGGCAAATTATATACAACTAAATATTCATATTTATTCTTAATAGAGTCAAAAAAAGAAGAAAGAGTTTTTTCACAATATGCTGCAACCCATGTGATCACGGGGCTGAATGAAGGTATATTGCCGTTATTTAACATACAGTAAGCAAGTTCCAAACTGCCGTTTGGTAGCTTGCGAATGTCTGCAACTATTGGTTGCTTCTTATTCCACGTGCCAGCATCAGTAGAAGGAGAGTTTGTTGTTGTCAATTCCATGATTGCAACTAAAGTGAGAATACTTGTTTACTTGCTTGCTTATAACTTAGCAAATATTGGTTTAGTTAATTACTTCATTCGTTAATGGTCTGTAAGATATTTGACGATCATGAATAAGAACACAATAAAGAGTTGTATCTTCAGTTATATTCTCACTTGTCTCGATTTCAATTCGCACATCGACTGAAGATGTCTTCACTGCTTCCACTTGTTCGAGACAATTAATTACAATAATCGGACAAAGAGACTTAAATTCATCTCGTGAAACCAGAGTCTCTGAACGAACATCATCGATCTGATAATATACATTACGAAATTTAACAAACATGTCAAACAACTCGCTGTAGTCATTTATGGCAATTTCAGAAGTTGGCATTTCATAGGGATAAAAAATTGAATTAAAAAAAACTCTTATAGATTTAATGTTACAATGGTCAAAATAGGAAGAGCATGTATTTAGTAAATTTCTTCTAGTTTGAAAACCTAATAAAAATTGACGTGGTTTTTGAGTTTCAGAAGTTGTCATTACAGTCCAACTATATTTAGTTGTTCTAGGAAGAGAAGGCAAGACATGAACATCCCATGATCGAAAACCAACCTGAATGGGAATATTTTTCTGCATTAGTTTTAATCTTTTAATTTGTTCTTCGTCCAATAATAATAAAACGGGAATTTTTAGATAAACTTTAAATAACTTCACCTTAGAAAGATCGTTTTCGGTTGTCGATTGCAACGCAAGTGCGTCACTTGACGATCGGAGAAGTATTACCTCATGCTTGCAGTTTAAAATCGGCTTTCTGTAATCCTCTGCTAAACTTAACAGGTTGCTTAAAGGAAGTATTATATGAAAACGTTTTGTGTTACTATCAACAATATTTGCTTCACTTGCTGGTGTTGTTAAAGAGGGAAAATAACCAGCATTTTGTAAAGCTGTATATTCGTTTTTTGAATATGATGCAAAGGTTTTTATAGAACTTGTTATACCTAGATGGCGTGTACGATCAATTTCTTTACCATTTAACGTGATGCGAATTTCGCTAAAACGATTAGCCCCAAAATTTTGGTCAGGATGTGCTGTAGTAGAAGCAGCTGGATTTATGTTAGAAGTAATAATTTGACCTTCTAAGTGAAGAACACCTTCTGATAATAAAACTATGTTTTCTTCATTTTGAATCGGTATTCGAATTTCATCATTATTTTCGAATTTATTAGCTGAATAAGGTTGATAAACTCTTTCTTCTCGTCGCACAACTCTGTTGTCAACCTCTCTTTTATCTGTTATGTTAAACATGCTAAACATGTTAACAGCTTCAACTATAGATAGAAACTAAATAAGATTAACTATTGCATATATATTTATATTGAAATTAAAGTACGCGATAGCCTAAAGACTGTAAGAAATGTTTGTTTTTACTCGATAACTGTTTCTTAGATTTCAAGGTGCGATGTCGTTTGTTTTTTTTTTTTTAGAAATTTTAGCTGATTGATTTATATTATTTTTTCGAATCAGAGTCGACTTTTTTTTTCAAACTGTGAGTATTATATAGTATTACCATATTTGTGAATGTTTTCTAGTAAGCTTACTCAAGTAGAATGAAAACATAACAGTATTTCATTACTTTATATAGCAAGATATCGTGCTGGACGAATAATTAATTCTACAGTTAAATCTTCATCTTGCAAATCAATGAGCTGTTGAAGATGATCTTCAAGTTGCACAGATACATGTTGAATAACCTTGGTGTTCATAGGCAAAAAATGAATTGTTGTTGGTTGTACAACAATCGGGTAACCAGCAGGAACATGAGCTTTAAAATTATATAAAGAGTGTGTTGGTTTATGGTTCAAATAAGAACTCGTACCAAGCACAAGGTTGCAACATACTCGAATACTATTAACAGTGTTAATTTTAATCATATATTCAGAATGATGAGTTGTGTTTGCCTTGAACTTTCTATGAGAAAATCCTAACAAATCTGCAATAGAATCTGCAACACCAAAATCTATAGCAAACACTTTCGAATGTAGTTTACAATGATAAAAGACTTTATCATAATTAATATAAAATGATGGGAATTTGTCTTTGTCACCTAATAAATGTTCAACTAATAATTCATTAATCTTTTCACTTAATTGTTTTAACGTATAGCTAGCATTGGGTATTATTAAATTCGCTCTATCCGCTTCGTTCAACTTTATAGCCAAAACGTTATTATTCTCGCTAATTGTTACTTCATTTTCGATTCTATTTCGATCAATTTCAATTTCTCTTTTATTCTCTTTAGGGTCAACTTTCTTTTCAATACCTAAAGGCCCTGCTACACTGTCGGCTACTGTGAAATCAATATTAAACGGAGAAGACAAAACGAGACGGTTGTCTCTTTTTCCATCTATTTCCTCTTCCACATACATTTTTGTTTTTTTCTAAATGTTCTGGTATAAGTTTCGACAATGAGTGATAACTAAGTAAATCATCAAATGTTGAGGCTAGATCTTCAAGTTCATAAATACCCGGTGGTACCACTAAATCAATTGATAAAAAATTAGTAAAATGAATGCGAAATTTATTATTTCTGTTGGTAACATTTCGAATAGAATTAGATCTATACAATCCTGCAAATCCTATTTCAAAAAACTCTGCCCCTACAAGATGAATCGGGTTCTCCAATGTAACATCAATCTTCGAGCCTTTACCTTCAAGAGTTATCCGTCTTTCGAAAGCCATCTTTGAAATCTTTGTTTCCCTTATTTATACAATACAAGAAGACTAAACATAAATGTCCTCAAATCGAAGAAGTAATCGATTGATATGAATGAAAATTATATTGTAGATAGCAATTTTTAAGATATGTTAAGATTTCTAATGGTGGTCTTAAATTACCAATACTATCAAAATAATGCACATATTTACCTCGTTTACTGAAAGCCACCCAATGTGAACCAGATTTATCCATCGGTTCAAGGTTAACAATACAGTTTTCATTTTTTCGAGGATATCTTGGTAACGTATCTCGCATAAAGACTCCTCTAAAATTTGGAATCTTTAATTGATGTGCGTATTTAGCTAAATCGAAATTACTTAATGCTTTATTTGGTATTTGGTTAATTATCTTTTGTATGCAGGAGGATTTAAATAAATGCCTTGACCTCCTTTTCCTCGCATTGCTTCTATCATTCGATTGTGTCTTTTCATTTCTTTTAGTTCTTCTTGAGCAGCTTTCGCCTTGTTTATAGCAGACGCCACCCCGGCTGCTCCGCCTGCTCGACCCCTCAAGCCCCACAAGGCTGCAAATATCGGAAGTAGGGGTAAAATACCACATTGCTTTTTCGATGTTCTTCTTTTTTTAAATCTTTTCTTGTTTTTTTATTATTTAAGTTTCGCTTACCTCCTCCAATCTTAGACTTAGCTTTAATTATGCCACCCACTGTTAGTGCAGCCGCTCTCTCTCCAAATGATGCGTCACGGGATTTTACACGAGACCAAGCTTTTGAAGCTAAAATTTCATCAGCCTCTCTTCTTTTGTTTGAATCTTTATGCTTTGCGTAAGCAATGTCGTGCTCTTTGCACGCTTTATCTAATATATTTATTCCTGGATCACCACGGCTCAATCGCTTTTCTAATTTTGTTCCTGGTCCACAATATTCATATCCCGGGATGTGTAATTCCACGGGTAAATTATCAATAGTTTTATTAAGTACACGACTAATTAATGATCCACTTCCTGTTCGTTTATATTGAGTGGTAGAGTTGCTCCTCTTACAACGCACCATTACTAAATGATATGAAATATAAAGTAATTATACATATATATATTTCTGGAAAATGGGAATGGTGGGGTGAGGTGTTTTTTTTTAAATAATACACACAAAATTTGGGTTATTATTTATTCTTTTTTTCATAAGCAAAGGAACACACAAAAATTAGTATTATTAACAGAATAAAAGTGTGTGTGTGAAAGAAATAAAGAAGTGAGATGAAGTGCTTAAATCTCAATTTTGTTTCTAATCATTTTTTCAGAGAAAAATGACCAAACGGTAAAGTATCAATTCCGTTTTCAGTTATGTGTCTTTTATCTTCGTTTGATGAAATTGCCAACTTATTTTGCCGAACAGTAAATACAGAATGAGATTTTGAAATTATACAAACTTGAACTTTGTTGACTTTAACTCTGTTATAAAGACACTTTCGATACTCATCAATATTCATACTTTTACTCACACTCTTCTTAATGCCTTTAGCCTTACACAAGCTATTCATTTCATCACACAATTTTATTGCATACATTTTGGGTCTTAACCCCACAAATTCTTCAACAATCCTTCCAGCATGTTCATCTTTCATTAAACCAATTTCACCTTAATTTTGTCTCACAATGCCGAAAGGATTGTTTGTTTCATAGTTTCCAGTATCAAACAAATTTGAATGTTGTTTCATGAACTCATAAATATCATAATAGAATATTTACATAAAACTATCGGTGTCTGTGTATAACAACCTCACATTTGATTCAGGATTTGCTAAAATAACATTGTAATGAAAGTCATTCATTTTACATTTAGACAAATCTAATATAGATGCACCAACATATACTGGTTGATTGTGAAAAATCTTTAGTCTGCTCATCTCGATGACCATACATTGTTCATCGAATATAATTCTATGTTTAAAATTATCCTTAGCTATTAAAGACCTAGCACCACGAGCTCCATGCCATTTGGTGACCCATTTGATGTCCCTTAACTTCCTCACATTCATCAGTGAACGACCAAAAATTGCATTATTCATCAATTTATAAAAATAAAATAAAACATTTTTGGAATGTTTTCGTTTCTCTGTGTTCACATCAATATATGGTTTTAGCCATTGGCTCTGATTGAATTCAATTATTCTGTGAATACGATCAAATTTCATTCCTAGTTGAATACATTGCTTTAACAATCTATAATGCAAAACATAACGTTCTTTATTATCTAGGGTAGCCAT
Source organism: Meconema thalassinum (assembly GCA_946902985.2). NCBI lineage: Eukaryota > Metazoa > Arthropoda > Insecta > Orthoptera > Tettigoniidae > Meconema > Meconema thalassinum. Next base: position 171,693,137 of record OX336391.1, read on the forward strand.
TAGCTTTGTCAACTTTTCGGGACATAGAGGGTAATCTGAATGTTTGTCATGTAACTCTTGAGGATAAGTCAAATCTACTTCCAAAATATATCCAATTTCTGAAGTATCATCAATAGTTAAAACATCAAAGCCTTCAACATTTGCAACCCATTTAAAGCCACCCGTTGGAAGATATTCCATCATCGCATATCCATATAAATTATTAACGTCAAAGTACATTATGTAGGACTCTTGCTTTTTCTCATCATAAGTTTTCATATACTTATTATTAGCAATCGCATGTCGTGTTATACATTGAACATTACCTCCTCGAATAGATCGTTCAAAAAAGTGTAACATATCAATATCTTGAAGCAATTCAAGTTGAACGTTGGTTATCTTTTTCATAGCACACCAAGACATAGATGGAGCAGTGTAAAAATGAGCTGCATCAATGCCATAAGTTTCCATGCTATTCGATCTAAAATTTTCAAAGACATCCGCCAAAAGAAGTGTGTCAACTTTTAAATACAAATCGGCGTATTCTCCTAATGTTTGACAGGAAAACGTTTCCCACACCGATTGAGCAAACTCATACTCTTCATTCGATATTGTTTGATCATTAAGACTGCTATAAAACTTGGATATTTCAGGTAATTTAGTTTCGTTAAGTACATCCATACTCGTGACGTATTCATAGGGAAACACGCCTTTTCTCGCAGTAAGTCGAAACTGTGCATCATCATTAAAATAACGTCGTGTTATTTGCTTTGAATCTTCACTTAACGAAGATGAACATTGATCTAGTGAACAGGACAAGAAATTATATGTATCGAAAAATCTTAACTGAATGAATCTATTCTTAACCCGTACATACTTTGTAAACCCTTTATAACGTTCCATATTCACCGCCAACAAACTTATATTACCAGGATTATGTAACACCTCTCCATCACGTTTCTCACAAATTTCTTTAATTATAAAATGTCCATCATAGGCTGTCAGATTATGAAATGCTATAGGCAACACCTTTGTTACTTTGTAATTTAAATTACAACTATTGTGTGCGCTTCCTCTATATTTTCCAGTGAAGTGACAATGATCGCGTACTTTGAGTTCATTAACTGCAATCGGTTTCTCGCAAATGTGACACATTTTACTTGACAAAAATAATCTTTCTTCATTTTCGGTCATCTTTAACATTGGCTTAACCGATAAGTAATATGTTTGAAGTTTATCCACAATACTATAAAGTTCCTTTACAAACAATTCAATGCAATTATTTCCCCTAAAGAGTTTGAAACTGCACAATTCACTATCGAAATTACAATGAAGGTATAAAGAAATGCTGTAGGGAATATGTTTTTGTGTTCAAGTAGAGTTATGAATATCACTATTTGGAAAACAGGAGGAAATTGGAGACAAGACGCATTCAGTGTCTGCATATATTATAAATGGAACTGTATCTTTAACTCGGAATTCTGTAAAATTAACAAATCTTTGTTCATCAGTCGGCATTATGCTTTTTGCAACAGGAAACTGTTTACAGTCTGCAAAGTGAACATTTAACTCATCCTCAAGAAAATAATATGCAAACATTGTCTACATATATAAATACTTCTCTGAGTGCAAGTGAGGCTTGAACGCACAAGGCGAGCAAGATTTCTAATTAAACAAAAGTGATAACTTTCACTGTTTCCAATCTGCAACATCAATAAGTTTACACTCCTTTCATATACTTTATCTGATACATACAAAGGTACAATAGTAAAAGTTTTTTTTTCCTTTTACTTCGTTTGTTCCCATACATACCCAATTGTTTTCATCATATTGTGCTCCATACACATTTACAGAAATATTGTGTTGGTTTTCAAACTTGTTTAAATATTTCATTTCCATCGGAATTGGAATACCATCTACATTTAAAACATCTCTGTGATTAGGATAGGAAGAAAGATGATTCACGTTTCGAGTTTTTGGATACAAACCAGCAACCACACTTCACGCAAAACAAGCTTCCTTTGTATCATACAAATTTAGCACTGCATGTTTATTGACTATTACGTCAGGCAATCGACTAGTATTGGACATTCCTACTTGAAATCCAACATATTTATTTATATTAATTCTCAAACTATGAATTTTTTCTAAAGCCCACCCGGAACCATTTGCTTCAAATTCGCTCATTTTTGTCAATGTACCTTCAATGATATTCTTATTATAAAATTCATTTAAATCAGTATACTTGAAAACTACCTCATTTTTGATAGCAAAATATTTTGTTTCTGATATGTCGCGAAGCACATATTGTGCACACAAAACTGAATTCACCTTTAAAGCTTGTACAGTTAACGCTTTCTTAACATACTTTGTAAACCAAATATTAGCATTCGCTAAAAATTCACGAAGATCCAAAAACTCATTCTTAACATTTGATACTGCAAGTGTGTACACTCTAGAATTGAATGCCGTTTCAATTAACTCACAGCTCAAGAAAGATTCATCCTTTATTTGAATTGTAATTTCTTCGAAATTCACAGCTTGTTGCAATATGTGCTCACTAATAACTCTCCAACATTCAATCAACTCATCACTGTTCTCAATCAAGTCGGTTTGAGTGTTTTACCCGATTTGGTATGATACTGAAATAGCACCGTTTAGTTCACTTCTAAAATTAGAAACACTTTCAAATGCATTGTCCAATTGGTTTCTTATATTTTCACTGTTATTATGTATTACAATATCAACCTTTCTACGTTTGCTAGGAGGTGAGGTCATTGTTGCTGTTGTCTAAGCAATTGTCCAATTTGCACTAATGTTAATACACCACCAACTGTTGCTGTAACATCGGTTTACCATAAACCTATAATCTTTTAAAGTATAATCAAGCCATTGTGATAAATTACTGCCTGTAATCTCCAATGAACAATGAACAGCCTCAAAAGGAAATTCATCCTGAAGTTTACCAAGCAAATTGTTTCTATACTCATTAAATTTTGTTACATCGTAACAAGTCATGGAAAATTCGATTTTGAAAACCTCATCAAATGTATTGTATCCGAAGAAACAAATAAAATGTTCATCTTCACATAATTCTTTCAATAGATATCTTAGAACTGTTTCTGTCACCTCTCGCTGACTATCATCTGATTTGCTAACATTGGTAACGTAGACTGAAAATGTCGAAATTCCACTCGAAGATGTCCATTTGTTAAAACAAGCTTCTTTCTCATTACGACTCACCTCATTATCATCTTCTTCCACTTCTTCCGGCTGTTGAAAGCATACACGATGATACTCTATTAGCGGGTGCGATCGATGTTCAGTTCCACTCAGGAAATTAACAGTTTTCCACTTCATTATGCTGTTCGTTTTATTCGTTTTTTAGATAATCTGAAAAATTAAACAAATTAAGAAATAATTAGCAACTAAATATATCAATCGTTATATCAATCACTACATAAAATATATATAATCCAATACTCACCAAAAAAAATTACTGTTTTAAAAACATGTTGATGTGAGCGGTTCTTCAACCCAAAATACACCGTCATCAGTTTGCCTTCGAGTACTGTTTCAAAATGACTTGATGTGAGCGGTTCTTCAATCCCAAATACACCAGCATCAGTGTGCCTCCCATTGAGTTTAGTTCATCGATCTCTAATGCGCTTAATTTTGAAAATACTGTTGGTAGAAATACACTTGTTACTTCATCTTCAATGTTAATGTCCACCACTATTTTTCTTCCATACCTCGTCTGTACGGAGCGAATAATTTGGACTACTTACGGTAAATCAATGACTAGTTCTGCTAGTTTCTTTTTAGAATACTCAATACACGAGGATAAGTTATTGAACTTCGTTAGAGCTTCCATCACACAATTTGTTCCTTGTCGTTGACTTTCTTTATTTCTTTCACACACACACTCTTCGCACAAAAGTAAAAGTTAAACTCTTCCATGCACTCGTCCATTTATTTATCCTTCACCCCCAGCCACACTCCAGAAACCATATGCTGCAAACTAGCTTCTAACGCAAACATTTCTTTTTTTCCACTATTGCTTAAAGAAGTCAAAGATTACATTCTTAGCCAATGACGTTAAAGGTCAACTCTGTCTCACACGAACACTGCAGACGAGATCAATCACACTGCTGAGCATGCTCAAACTTGCACGGGTGTCAAATGACGGTTAGCATCCTAAGCAAAAACAATAACAGCTGCACACCACATGTGTGGATAGGAACCGCCTCTCCGCTCAGCCCACCAGGCGCGGGCAAAAAAAAAAAAAAAACATAACAGCTGCACACCACATGTGCGGATCGCTGGCACTGGCACACATGCTCACACTCGCATGGGTGTCAGATGACAATTAGCATCCTAATAATCAACCCCCATGACGTCAACAACCATTAACTTTTTATCACCATCGCACAAACAAGCCAAAAGGTCAACCCCTTCCCACGCTAACACGTGCAGTGCACATGCTCGCTCCTGGACCACGTGCTCGCTCTAAGGACCCATGACGTCATCGCGATTACGCAATTTCTGGTCATGATGATGCAATATTCAAAGTCTAGCGAACCTTACTACTGACAAACATGATTGTAAGTTGTATAGATTTTAATCATTTCAACAGAGTACTTATAGTTCATTTCCGTATCATAGTTTACAATTCTACTGTAGCTTTAGAGATTACTGCTTAAGTGTATCACAGCAATAGTAGCTACACCTTCTTAGATTAGTTAGGGGGAAGAAGACTGTTTTTGTTGATGGGATTATCATTTCTAAGTTTTGCAACGTTAAAATAAAATAATAGTTCTTGGATTCCGTGCTCAATGCCTTATTATTTATCAGTAAAAATTACCACACTTACTAAGTTTTCTGACGAGTTTTCTTGTAGTTTGTTTTTGGAGGGCGGAGACTGTCTGTGGGTGTCTCTGTAGGTTTGGTACTGATTTGTAGAGCTATTGGTCTTGCATTTGTTTATCCGATGATGCTCGCTTGCCGAGCGAAACATGGTTGGTTGGTTCCTCAGTGTTAATTGTGATGGCTGTATTAGTGTGAGTAACTGTTTTTTAATTCAAGTGAGGACTGCAACTTGGAATTTTTCAAATAATTCCTACTTTTGACGCCAAGCGCCACCGTCAACGACTACTAGGCCTAGTTCAGAACTTAGCTACTAGACGCCACCGCAGTCAGCTCTTGGCAACGACGTAGAAACCTAAGAGCGTTGTTTACATTCCTAACCTATACAATTTAGCTTCGCACAGGTGTAATTAGTGGAAGGTTCCTTAACATGCCATAAATCTATGACACGGAACCGCCGGCTTTACTTCCCATCCGAAGGAAGGCATACTGAGGAATTTTTAACGCTCTTAAAAAATACTACGACCTCGGCCGTATTTGAACCTGCGATCTTGGGCATAGAAGCTCAGCATGCTACCAACTACGAAACATATCATCCCTTGGTTTCCTTCTTCTTCAACAGACCGTAACAATATATATAAATCTTAATGACATGTAATTTATTTCAGGTTATTTTTAACATATTCCTGTAATTGGAATGTTTCTTGTGTCGACCAACTGAAAGTTATAATATTAATTGTTAATAAGGCAACACTGAAAAATGGATTGAAGGCTATTTATACCTTTTCATCCCATTCTATCTATCTCCTCCTCCACCATCCATGTCCTGTATCCTTTCAACATTGTCCTACAAAGTAGTCATTAACGTGGTTTAATTCCTTCTACTTATTTCTATCATCATCACAGTTAGATCGCGCTACTGCCTCGCTTGAGATAATTCTGAAGAACTCTCTTTAGGATACGGTACTCAATTTGAATCTTTGTAGGAAAGGCCACGTAGCCCTAACGACGCCGATAAATAAATAAATCAATAAATAACAATAATGAATAAAGAGAAAATAACTTCGTACACTGAAAATATGAACATAATAAAAATATTATTTGTACCGGAGTCATACTGAAACTCTTGAGAAACCGATTGCAACAAATCCTATTGTGTATTGTTTGGAAAACAAATACAAAATAAAGGGCCAAAATGATTTGAAGGGAAGGGGTCACCAGTCTAAGGTGAGGGGCACATTAAAAGTAATACTGAATATACTGTACGTTTGAGCTTACAGTTAGTTTTGGGGAAATAGGCATGCAGCATGTCGTTGAAGTAAAATAAATCCTTGCCCATGACAAAGGGAGAGAGCGGGTGGCCAGTACTTAGAGGGTGCGCGTCTTACAAACCACCGTCATGACGTGGAATACATTAACCGATAGGATTAAAAACAATACCATTGTGAACTATAGACCTTTACCAACCTAGGTGAGTGGATCTAAGCCCGCGAAGAGTAGAGCCGAACAATTAGAACTTGCAGACGCTGCAGAGCAGGCGAAGACTAGGGCTGAACAATTAGAAAATAAATTCAAAGACACTGTCGAAGAAATAGTAAACTGAAAGAAACAAGATGTTCAGTAAAGAACATATAGCCTACTTTCTCCTAAATGCATGGGTAGTGTTATAACGCTTTGTCCTTTTCAAGGAGTATAATTGAATGTTGGTTGTAGTAGCTCCTTGAAATACAACGTTTTATACGGATATTAGAGATGAATATGAGGTGCCCTTTGCTAGTGCTAACTCTGTACAAAATTTTATTCAGTTCGGTTTCACCGTGTTTGAATTGATATGGTGAATCGATTTGCACACATACATGGCCGCTAACTGCAAACTATTGGGCTGTTGACCTTGTAGTTCAGTCAAAAGATGCTTCCCACATAAAGGAATATTGTTGCAAAATTTGGTAGAGATCAAATAATAGTTTGGTCGAAATTTGATTTAATTTGATTTGATTTGGGTGGCCGCCATTTGGTTTTCGTCAAGATTGCGGCGATATAAAACATGACCCTGTGGTGCCTTTTGCTAGTGTTACCTCTGTACCAAATTTCGTTCAATTCGGTTTTACCGTTTTTGAATTGATAGGGGGAATCGATTTGCTCACACACATGGCCACCATATGCAAACTATTGGGTTGATGACTTCGTCGTATGGTCAAAAGATGCTTGCCACATACAGGTATGTTGTTGCAAAATTTAGTAGAGATCAGATGATTAGGTTGGTCGTAATTTGATTTAAGCTTTTAACATTTGGGTGGCCGCCATTACATTTTCGTCAAGATGGCGGCGATATAAAACATGACACTGAAGTGCCCTTTGCTAATGATACCTCTGTACCAAATTTCGTTAAATTCGGTTTCACCGTGTGTGAATTGACAGGGGGAATCTATTTGCACACATACATGGTCGCCATCTGCAAACTATTGGGCTGATGACCTTGTAGTTTAGGCAAAAAGCGCTCGCCATATAGATATATTATGTTGCGAAATTTGGTAGAGATCGGTTGATTAGTTTAGTCGTAATTTGATTTAAGCCTTGGACATTTGGGTGGCCGCCATTACGTTTTCGTCTAGATGGCGGCAATATAAAACATGACACTGAGGTGCCCTTTGCTAGTGCTATCTCTGTACCATATTTCGTTCAATTCGGTTTCACCGTGTTTGAATTGATAGGGGAATGGATTTGCACACATAAATGGTTGCCATCTGCAAGTTATTGGGCTGATGACCTTGTAGTTTAGTAAAACAAAAAAGGCGCTCACTATATATATGTCGTTGCAAAATGTGGTAGAGATCGGTTGATTAAGTTAGTCGCAATTTGATTTAAGCTTTGAACATTTGGGTGGCCGCCGTTACGTTTCCGTCAATATGGCGGCAATATAAAACATAACCACTGAGGTGCCCTTTGCTAATGCTACCTCTGTACCAAATTTTGTTCAATTCGGTTTCACCGTGTTTGAATTGATAGGGGGGTGGGGGGGGGACAGACATTCAGAGTACACACACTCACACACACACACAGACTCACACACCCACACATAGACACACACAATTTTTCGCCCTTTGTTGATCTCATAAGTCTAACAAGATGTTCAGCAAGGAATATATAGCCTACTTTCTCCTAAATGTATGGGTATATTTATAACTATTTGTCCTCATCCCTAAAACAATCACCTCCACCACCATGTATTTTTGTTTTCTTTTGTATTGATTAGCCATTAAGTGGCAAAATCAATATTATATACTTTATGATGACTGACTAACAAAACTACTAACTTATTGTAATGCATGCATGTATGTTAATCTCGATATTAAGCCTCCAAACGAAAGAATCCTTAGTTTTGGGTATCTTCCCCTTTAAGAAACCGCGCCGATCACAGTAGGTTGGTGCTGCGACCTAGCAGTGAATTAGTATTTATCTTGTACGCCTCTGAGTGTTCAATGAGCAGGCAGTTTAAAGTAGCCAGGAGGAAGGCGATCCAGCTGACAGTGTTTAAAGGTAATCGGAGCGCGATCATGGCTAAAAGTTGAACTACCGGTATTACAAAATTGCCATACTTCAGGAGGCCAGGTATTTACATAGCGGTATGTTTGGAACAATATTACCCACGTAACCCACAAGAGGACAGCACCGTACAGAGGCATTGAGAAGGCTGTGGTTGATAACAACGTGTATCTAGTTCTTCTATTCTCGTTTTCCTAATGTCTTCTGTTTTTGTGCGATGCTGGGGCTATGATTTTATTAATAAACGAGTGTATACATTAGCCTCTCCTTCGAACTAAATGGCATTATATTCAGTATCTATGTAAAGAGCTCGTGCACATCATTTGTAAAAGAATTCAAGAAAAAAAAAGTCAACTATAGAAGTATTCGATCCCCTGCCAACCGCGTGAGAGACCAACACTCTAGCCCAGATCTAACCATGTCCTTCCTAACAGGGTGTTCTTAACGGACATATTAGATATAACGTGTTAGCAAATAATGTCTTGAAATAAACGATTTCTTCACTGCAGTACATCTTTATTATAAATCATTTCATACTAAGTTTATATTTTTGTATCAGTAGGGTATATCGCATACAACATACTAAAAGACTACTGAAATATAGGACAGGCACATGACGACAGCTGCCATCTTGTCGTGTGACACAGACGGCTCAGCTATTTCAAGCCACTCATACAGTGTAATATTATAATATTAAATTATAATAAATAACGGATCACGACCTTCAGGATAGCTTAAACCATCCTAGGCTCGATAATCGGAATTGTTGCGTCTTAAACTATTGATTATAATGGTTGCATAATTCACACAGCCGCCATCCTGAAATGGCACGTATGATGACCTTGTATTTTGGGTGTAAGACGCTACCTATATAAAGGTATGTTGTTACCAAATTTGGTAGATATCGGATGATTAGTTTAGCCGTAATTTGATTTTACGTTGTGAACGTTTAAGTGGCCGCCATTCAGTTTTGGTAAAGATGGCGGCGATATAAAGTATGACACTGAGGTGCCCTTTACTAGTGCTACCTCTGTACCAAATTTCGTTCAATTCGGTTTCACCGTGTTTGAATTGTTAGGGAGGGGCAGACATTCATAGTACACACATTCACACACAGACTCTCTCTCTCTCTCACACACACACACACAGACAGACACACAATTTTTGGCCCTGTGTAGATGTCATAAGTCTACTTTCATTTTTTGCAAAAATCGGAAGTAGGCTAAAAACAGAGCAACTCGACACTACACTCATCGAATAGGCGTAACAGCTAGAGTTGCAGTGTTTGAACCAAGGCCACATACTGAGGGCAGTGTTCGATCAACAGGCCGAGATGGCCTTGCAGAGAATAACGAAGTTCCGTGACGAACTAAAGAGCCTACTTTTCTTAAAATTTAAGATTCATGCCAATGATTAATCTAGATGTACCTATCTAAAATAATGACGAAATATTTAAAGTTGGTAATATCGAAATTTATATTTAGATCGAAATATAACTGGCATAATGTAGCCTAATAGAGCACTACAGTTGGCAGCCCTGGTGACTGAATATATTCTTAGTTCCATCTCTTAAGGTACTGAATACAAAATTTGGTTGAAGTCCAATGGATAGCATGGACGTTACATGCAGTTAGACATTGGATCTATCAGCGCGCGTAAAATCATGTTGGAAACAATGTAATGCATGTCTTGGTAAGAAATAATCTGAAATATTATGATCTATTGTTGTGCTAATTTTGGATGAAATCCATTTATTGGTATAGAAGTTAATGGTATTTTAAAATTGGAACTATCAGTAGGCTTAGAATCATGTTGGCAGCACTAACGTATATTAGTTAGTCCATATTAATTTAGACTGTCAGGTACTATACGTGCGAAAAGTTTAGAGCTGTTGGCTTGCATACTTTCTGATATATTGATATTAGGGTAAGACATATAAGCATCATTTATTATCAGTTGGCAGCCCTGATTGCCCTTAAGAATGCGCATAATCATATTTGTTATGGCACACATAGCACATACGAAATTTGGTTGAAATCCAATTGATCGTATAGAAGTTCCATGTATTTAAAAATTGGTCCTATCAGCAGGCTTAGAATCATGTAGGTAGCAATGACATTCATTTGTTGCTCCAAATTATTCTAGAATGTCAGGCACTATACGTGTGCAAAGTTAAAAGATGTTGGCTCGCATATTTTCTGATAACTTATATTGGTATTTGGATAAGAAAATACAGAGAGCATTTATTAATAGTTGGCAGCCCTGGTGGCTCTCAAGAATACGCTCAGTCATATCTGTTTACGTACACATAGTACATACGAAATTTGGTTGAAATCCAATTGATAGTGTAGGAGTTATATGCATTTAAACATTGGACCTGTCAGTAGGCTTAGACTCATTTTGGCAACACTGTCATGTATGGCCTCCTGAAGTTTTATTATCTATATGTGTGCCAATTTTGGAATAGTTCCCATGTATACCTTCCAAGATATACAACATTGAGCTCAAATTTCAATTGCGATTTTTCAGCAGTTGGTAGAACAGACATCATTTTCAAGTATGACATTGAGATGTTCCGGTATAGATATTTACTCATACCAAATCTGGTTTCGATTGCTGCAGCCGTTTAGGAGTTGATAGAAGGGGGTGGGGCACACACACACAGACAGAGAGACAGACAGACAGACAGACATTTTACCGGATCGATCTCATGAGTCTACTTTTTCCCCATTTTTGCAAAATGTTAAAAGTAGGCAAAAAAATCCCATGTATAGCCTTAAATAGCTGAGGGATATGTGAAACGAAACAACGTGATATATTAGCGGGATTTCAGAAAGTGGAAAACACAGTAGCCGACTTAACGGAAAGGATGGGAACCATAGACATAAGTCTCACCAAGTAGTTCGATGATGTTAGGATGGAGATCACCACCACGGCACACGACGATGCCAAGTTGAAGCGTGAAAATGACAAGATGTAGTGTGATATCCAGGGATTTAAAGCGTACACAGTCATGCACACAAAGCCTTAGAGTCCCAAATCAAGACAGTGAGGCATAAGTTGAGGTGCAGAAAGAAGAACAAGACCTGAGATGGGAGAAAGAAAGAACCTGTAAAAAATATGGCAGCGAAGAATCGAAGACAGGACTCCAAAGTGGAATTGAACAAAATAGGAGGGAGCTAGCAGTCAAGATGAAGTACAACATAGAACTCATCCGCAAGGTGGAACTTGAGCTTATATGAAGGATGGAGTGCCATTAGCGCCAAGAGTCTAAGTCAACCAAGGTGGAACTTAGGGGGCTCGTCCAAGAAGAAGCCATTTTTAAAGTACAGCGAGAGGCCACCGGCACGCTAGAAGACCCCAAAGCAACAATTCCGAAGGTGGGATACCAGGAACAAAGGACACCCGAGCCACCCCTGGGATAATTGAAAATGAGACCGATGTGCCTTGCATTCGAGCCCTACGAAGGAAGAACATAGACGCTGCAGGACGCCATTGTGCCGGCACAAGTCATTAATATTTTCAGGACCGGAGACGATAAGCCGAAAAAGTTCACCGGGAACTCGCAGATGACACCAAAGGAGTTCTTGAGAGAGGTCACCGAATACATTCAGGAGAGGTAACACCGCATGACAGGGAAGCTTTTAGAAGGTGGGCACTAAAAAGGTTCAATAGTTTCCTCAATATCTTCGGAAACTTATAGGAATTCAAGCGGGCGTTTCTCCAAACCCACTGGTCTATACAAAGCCATGTGAACCTGCGGCGTGAACTATTCACGAAAGTTCAATATGAGCTCACCTACGAAATATATAGAATATTACAGTTTGCTAAATTTGAAGTGTTATGACGTTTTGTTGGCCGCTCAAAATAAACTAGATCTCCAACATCAAATCCAGGAATGGAGTGATCGGTTAAGTCAATATTGCCTGCGGCTTAACAAAGCTAAAACAGAATATATGATAACGGATGCAGGAGAAATCTGCACCATCCAAGTCGACGGCGATGATCTGCCTAGAATGACAAAATTTAAGTATCTTGGCTCTACGATAACTGCTGAAGATCGTCTCACCGAGAACGTCTACGTAAGAATTAATGCTGCATGGATGAAGTGGCGAACAACGACAGGTGTATGTTCGATCGCCAGATGAAAGACCACCTAAAATCGAAGATTTACTGCACTGCCATTCGTCCCGTGGCACTTTATAGTACCGAATGTTGGCCGACCACGAAGGAAGCAGAACGTTGGCTAAGTGTCACGGAGACCAAAATGCTTTAGTTGGACGGCTTGCATTACTAGGTTGGATCACATCTCCAGTGAAAGAATAAGGGAACGATTTGGTATCGCGGCAATCAATAACAAAATGCGTGAGGGTCGTCTGCGATGGTTTGGGCATCTGCTACGGTCAGGAGCGGACACCATTGCAAACCAGGGCTAAACACTAGAGGTCACCGGGGAAAGACCAAAGGGCGACCGAGACAACGTTGGGCCGATACACTGCACAGGGATCTGAAAAGCGTCAACCTTCATCTGGGCATGGCCCATGACCAAGTAAAGTAGAGACAGCGGATTCAAATAGCGGACCCTGCCACGAGGCGGGACAAACACTAAAGCAAAAGACGAACCTAAATTTGAAGTGTTCTCCATACACATATTCCGAGATATTGAATTATTAGTCATACATTGCACGTACAAAATTAGAATGTGATCCATTGGTTAGTATGACAGTTTCGTGCAGTTACTCATTGAACCTATCAGCAAGCGTAGAATGATGTTGGCAACATTGCCATGTCTGGATAACTTAAAATTAATCTGGACCATTACCATGTTCTATAAGTTTGCAAATTTTATATCTGTTGGCCTGCATACTTTCTAATCTGCTGAGTCTAGGGTTCAAAATTATAGAGGGTATTTATCAACAGTTGGCAGACCTGGCAACTCTGAATATATGTTCATAGTTCCATCTCTTAAGGTACCCAATTAGCATACAACATTTGGTTGAAGTCTAATAAATGGTAAGGTCATCACATGCTGCGAAACATTTAAATCTATCTGTGTGGATTAGGACTTTCACGGCCCGGAATTCTGTTACAATTTTTCAAACTTTTGGTTCACTTCCGTGTGAAAATGAAATTAAAATTCTAGACGTTTCGGAAGGAACCTTGCCTTTCTTTTCAATAGAATTAAAACAATGTGGCCAGAGAATGTGTGTCAATGAGCTTACAAAAACTAGAGACATCCCTCTGTTCGTCACCAGATAGCAGTCAGAAGCTACTGTAGGGACATTGGTATACTCTACACTAACTTGTTTAATTCCATGTTCAATTTCAAACTCTCCCGAGTCTTGAAGTAAATTGAAAACATTTAACCGATCTGCAGTATTAATTATTTCCACAAAACTTTATAACTGGCACCGTACGTTCTGTTTCTGGGGGCTGTGTAGCTCACATAGGAGGCACTGTGCTTCTAAGTGAAAGATGGAGAGTGCGGTTCACATCCAATTAGTGGATCATGGAAACAAAACTACCACTTTCAGAAACGTCCCTGACGATCGCTTCACTGCACTTACAACAAATAAGTACTAGGGTAAATCTTCCGATACGAGGCAGCTGCGCAAGAAGCTGCTACAGTATATCCCAACTACCAACCCCGCTTTCAAGAACCCCATATACTGTACGAAGTTGGGTTTGCTTTTTATATCTAATTATGGGAGCAGGTGCTCTCGTAGTTACGCCCCTTAAAACCTCAATAACTAACTAACAAACTTTCTAACTATAGACCCCACAATGTTTGGGCAGCTTTCTCTTTATCAGTTGTTGTTGATGATGATACATTAATAGGTTTGGGACGTCCTGGTCGTCAGAACTGTGTACTTTGGTGTGTGCGTTTGAAATATCTGACTGATATTTATAACATGTGTTTTTGTGTTCTCTGTAATATTGTATGTACTGTGCTTGAAGTTGAGGCAAGAACTGGGAAGAAAACAACAGCGACTTGAGTTATATAACATTTTGACACTTATCTGGACCAGGATTTGGAATCCCTTGAAAAAGATCAGTAATATTACAGTGGTAATCGGCAATTCCTACACATACCAAAGAACACGAGGCTAATGACACGAGACTATGTGAGAGTCAAGAATTTACAGTACTTATATTCACTTTATTTCGAATTATTCTCTTCCCTACAAGTTATTAGAGGTTTTTCCCACATTGAAACATCATAATAGTATATGATTCAACATCTTATTCATGCGCTCCATACTTATTTTATGTGTTACCATTTGCTTTACGACAATCTGCAACGATTTCAACACCTTTATTATTTGCCCAGTCCACCAGGTGATCATGCTTGCCGTTGCACACTATAGGGTTGTTGGATATATCCAATATCTCTAGATCACTCAAGCCTCGGAATGCAGTGACGTTTACTTGGTCGATGAAATTTAAGTTGATTATGATTTCTTGTACATTGGGAATACCTTGAAATATATTTTCTGGTAGGATTGTTATGTTGTTTCCACACATTATTAGCGTTGTCAGTGATGGAATGTTTATGATAGGTTGATTGGTCTTGAAATCAATTTGGTTTCTTGTTAAATCGAGATAGCGAAGGTTTTCTAAACCTTGAAAAACATTCTCTCCGATGTCCGTCAATAAATTATTGTTCAAATAGAACATTCTTATGTCAGGCATATTTTTAAAAGTATTTTGTGAAAGATGTGTTAGTTTGCAATTCGATAGTGAAACCCATTCTACAGAATCACTGCTCAAAAGTGGTGCATCGTCAGGAATAACTAGTGGGTTATAGTCGAGAATAATTGCTTCAACGGAAGGGGGAAATATTACGTGACTGATGGCAGTCAGCTGATTATCATAAAGCCCTATCGAGGATAAATGCTCCAGTCCTACAAAAGCTCCCGATTCAATTGTAGAGATGTTATGAGACAGAAATTGAATGCGGTATAAAGAACTGAAATTTTTAAAAGTGCCGTTGTAGATTACAGAAATATTACTCTCATAGATGTTTAAACGTCGAGTTTTGGCTGGTAATTTCTGCAGGAGGTCAGGATCTGAAGACCGTTTACAAGAAGTGGAATAATCTCCACAATCGCATTCTTCTGGACACGAATCGTCAGTTGAGGCGATCGTCAGTACCAACAGGACACCCTGTAACAGACAGGTTGATTGAAAATCAGAGGCTGTGCAGAAACACAAGCATTTAACCACGACTTAATTCTAGGCACGTCTAGAAAGTATGTTCCGATTATATACATTGGCCCGGCATCGCTGAAATTGCAGTTCAGCGCAAGCACAGTACTTGCTCCGAGTTGAGGAGGAGATGAAGCAGTTTTGAGATCACTATCTCTGGTTTAGGTTTGATAATGCTTGATAGCACGAATGGAATTTGAGGGTGATATATTTTTAATTTCGATGAAGAAATGTATATTCACTCCAGTTGTATCGGTATTTCAAATTTAAGATTAACAGAACGACAATGAGATTTTCTACTCAGTTTCCTTTCATTATCTTAAAGTGAACAAGAATGGAACAGTCAATATTTTTCACCAAGCTCTTCAATTTCACACCCTTGGCTAGAATGGTGATGTTGATTGAAAATTTCGCTGCTAGTGATATTAGATCTGTCATTCGATTTCTTAATGCGAAGAACTCTAAAATAGACAACATTCAGCAACAGATTAACGAGGTGTACGGAGAGAAAGCGATGAGGATTCAATGTTAAAAAGTTGCGTTCGAGATGAGGTGAACGATGCCGAACGAGGCGGGCGTCCATCGTTTGTTAATGAGGACATGGTTCATGCTGTTGAAGGACGCGTCAAGAAAAGCCATTCTACGATCTTTCCACACATACGAACACTTCTTCATGAAATTGTTGACAAAACAGGCGGCAACATTTGATGAAGGAGGTAAACAAAAACTTGTGACACGCTATGATAAGTGCCTCCAAAGTGGAGGCGGCTATGTGCAAGGTGAGTTTACCGTACGATTTGTAGTTAGTTTTTCAATACGATACATAGTCTGTGTGTATCTGTACTCGCTTTCTTTTATTACTGAACGGAACGTACTTTCTGAACGTACAACGTAAATAATCCTTCTCTACACAATAGAGGGTGTCGCGTAAATCTTCCAGTATCGTACTGTATTTATTAGAATACATTGTGTTTGTAGGACAATATTTTATCTTCCAACCAAAGGTTTAGAGACATAATTAGTGTAAAAGAGTAAGTTTAATCACAGTTTATATCACGTGAACTCTGCCTGTTCCATACGTTGATGGTTGTAGTAATTTGCATTTGTCTGTTGGCACAGGCTAGAGTAAGTTGGTTACTTATTTTAGGGGCTGTGTCAACGCGATCAAGTAGCCCCGTGTACTTCGGTTGTGTGTAGAATTTGTCTGATAATCGGTGTTAATTTTGATGGCTGTATTAGTGTGTGTTATCTATGATTTAGGTAAGGACTGCAGACGATCAATTTTTCAAGTACAGATAGTTCCTACTTTTGCTACCAAATGCTACCCACGACACCTAGCTGCGGACTTGGCTACTGGATGCCATCGAAGCGAGCACCTGACGGTGAATGTTGGAACTAATATTGCGTTGTCAAATAATCTCACCTACAAGTTTTGGCTTAACACAAATGTAGTTAGTGGAAGATGCCATATATTTATGATATGGGACCGCCAGCTTACTTCCTCTCCGAAGGAAGGCATACTGAAGGATTCTTAACGCTCTTAGAAAATCCGACGACTTCGGCTGGGTTTGAACCCATGGCCTTGGGCATAGAAGCTCAGCATGCTACCAACTACGCCCCGGAGCCGCCAAAGCTAGAGTAGAAAGTAGTTTTTCACCAATATCTAGTCTCATTCATAGCGGTGATTATACGGTATAAAAGCTACTGAGGTACGGGTGGTGCTGAGTAATGGTATTCATGGCAAGGCGAGTGTCTGTGGATGTTGGGTCAGTGTTCTTTTATTTTTATTAATTCGTCACGGAACTTCTTGTTATTAAATTAATTCATAGTCGCTTTAACTTAGAAAGTCTTATCGCGACTTTTACTGTAGATTTACATTATATCAATGTACCGAACCCTGGAGAATAATGAGTAGTGAAATAGAAGAGTTGCAATATCTTAAATTGAATACACTAAAAAACATAAATTCTTCTTCTTCTGCCGTATCCCATATGGACGTTTTCTATCACCATGGCTAACACCTTCTTATCCTCTGAAATCCTGAAGAGTTCCGTGGAAGACCACCCAAACCACTTTCGTAAATTATCAATCCAAGTTATTCGTCTCCCTCCCGGTCCACGCTGAGCTTCAATTTTACCCTGAAGCATAACTTGGAGCAGACGGTAGTTTGGATTCCTCATCAAGTGCCCCAAGTATTCCAATTTCTTCTTATTAATTGTGTTCAATAGCTCAGGTTGGCTACTCACACGGTGAAGGTCCTGGTCATTACTCACATGTTCTGCCCACGAGATTTTAAGTATCAGCCTGTATATCCATATTTCAAAAGCCCGAATCTTGTTTCCTGTAGCTACCAAACCATAAATAGAACATCAGAAATAAGGAAAAGTTCAGGTACTATAAGTTGATCAATCAGGTTTTGAAATATAATCCCGAGTCTTTGAAAAATCTTAATGCGTTTTTTGAACTATGAAGGTGATGAGAAGGCCTCACATATCTTCTTGGTAATGCCGTTGTGCTGGCGCAATTGGTCGTAGAGAACACAGTCTGAGATTATGTGATGCACAGTCAGCGTGCTGCTACATGTCGAGCAGATAGGGGAGGAGATAACTGTGGGTGATGTTGGTATGACCTGTTCTTATTCTTGTTGTTAGAACTTGATCTCGCCTGGAAAGTTTATGAAGGTGATATTGTCCTGTGGTTTATGATATTATTTCATGGAGTTTACTGGTAGAAGTTCTAAGCCAATTTTTCTTTTGACGTAGGAAATGATGTGAGTATGGGATGTAACTATTGTAGGATCATGTAAAGGGAGAAGTGTAGCTTCTTTAGCTGCTTGATCACCAGATTCATTGCTATGAATGCCTCCGTGAGACGGTACCCACACCACTATGACCTGTTTACCTTGCTTCACCACTTTGGGGAACAACAATTGTATTTCTTGTACAAGGAAGTTTGTCGAAGATAGATTATCTATTGCGTTCGATGCACTTGGTGAATCAGAGTAAATAATAAATGAGTTGTTGAAGCTAGCTGTATTCAAAATGTATAACATGGCCTGTTTAAGTGCAAAGAGTTCAATAGAATAGACAGTGACAGATTCAGGAAGTCGAAGAAGCATGGTATGGTCGGGATATATTAACCCATAACCGTCTCTTTCATCGTATTTCGAACCATCAGTATAAGTAGCAGTTTGGTTTATAACCAAGTTGTTCAGTTCGAAGTTGACTGTTGGTAAGTTAATTGTCCACGGTGGGGTATCAAGAGAGTCTGAGAGTACTATTGGAGGCATATTTAGTTTTAATTCTCCAAGAAATTAGATATTCTGACATTGAAGGGCGAAGGTTGTCGTCTTGATTCAGCGTTTGTTCTTGTGTGTCTGTTAGTAGGAAATATATACGACTTAATGTGTGATTTAATCATAGTTGTTAATTTGAGTGTATATGTTAAACTTAGTTGTTTACGTCTAATTGCAAGAGGTGGTTCATTGGCTTCTATTTGCATACTCACTACTGGGCTGGTGTGGAAAGTTCCCAGAGCAATTCGAAGAGCAGATGACTGGAGAGAAAATCAAGAAACTTGAGGGAAGACGCTTTTGCAGAGTTGTATACTCTACTTGTAGCTCACCCTTTAGGGTGTCCGCTGGAAGCAGCTACAGACTCCGGCGAGCCGAACATGTCCTCGGACACTCCCGGCACTAAAAGCCATACGATAAATAAATAAATAAATAAATACAGCCATGATCTATTTTCGCCCTAATTATTGATCTATAACTATTCATTTGCACTTGATCGTCCGCTCCCCAATTGTTTGCTGCGAGAATGTTCATTAAGTTAATACGTCGTTAACAATCATCCTTGAGAGTTTTCAGGTGTGGAATACAACTTAATTTACTAGCCAACAGAATTCCCAAGTAATTAGGAGTTGCTACTATCACAATTTTATGATTAATTATGTTCAGCTCGGGTCTGGATGGTTGGTTGGTTCCTCAGTTCAGGGGCTGCGACAACGCGTCATGTAGCCCCGTGTACTTTGAGTGGGTGTAGAATCTGTCTGAAAACCAGTGATAATTATGGCTGAGTTAGTGTGAGTTATCTGTAATTCAGCTAAGGACTGCAGACGATCAATTTCAAGTAGTTCCTACTTTTGCTACCAAATGCTTCCGTCAACGACAGCTAGCTGCGAACTTGGCTAATAGATGCTACCGCAACTGGCACCTGGCGGCGAATTTGGAACATAATAGAGCGTTATTCAAATCTAACCTATAAATTTAGCTTTACGCAATTGCAGTTAGTAGAATGTTCTTATACATGCCATAAATCTATGACATAGGCCCGCAGGCTCTACTTCCCCTCCGAAGGAAGACATACTGTAGGATTTTTAACGCTCTTAAAAATCCGACGACTTCGACCTTGTTTGAACCCGCGATCTTGGGCATACAAGCTCAGCATGCTATCAACTACGCCACCGAAACCGCTAAAAGTAAAGGATATGAATGGCGAAATTGCCTTACTCCTGTGATTTGAGTCTTCCTTCACCACTTTGTGTTACAAGAAGGAGGATTGTAGTTTTACCTGACCGTTAATCTCGCGATCAAGAGTCACAGGACCTCCTTTTCACGTCGAATCCGAACCACAAGACATGGCATTTCACTTCAAAAATCTGACTTGCAATGACCGAGAATCGAACCCGGTCCACCTTGGTGAGAGGCAAAGAGCTTGACCGCTTCACCGCTTGAACGGTTGAATGCTTGTATCACTGGCATTATAAGGTTTGACCAAATGATATAGGGAAATATTGCGGTCTATGTTCGAAATTGTTTCCTTGCATAGATTCCGAAATATTTAGAGTTATTAAGCAGTTGGTAGAACTAAGAAAGTGCATAATTCTCTCTCATGGCATACACTGCGATACAAATTCGGTAGAAATCCCCTGAATGTTGTTATATGCAGTTTACCATGGAAGTACGTGGAATTATGTTTAGTCATCTTCTCTACTTAGTATAAAACTAAGTCCCTGATTCTTGGATGTTACGGGTATTCTCGAGAAACACTGGATGGATTTTGATGCGGCTTTCATCATTCTGCAAAGGATATCTCAAAGAAGGTTTCTGTAGATAATAATTTATGATCAAAGGAAACCAAGCAGTAATGATTTCAGTGAAAAGGTAGAAGAAAGAAACTGGCGACCGTGCACCTTTTAAGCTTACGCTAGGCAAACCATTAAACATATCAATATACTATGAGTGTAAGAATTGTTCGGCATGAAAAATTCTATATAAACGTCGCCCACTATAAGTGTTTTTTTTTACTTTTCATTTATTCCAACAATCTCCAGTCAATTACTGAGGCGACAGTTTACGAGCTAGCTAGGGGCGAGCCTATCAACCCAGTTACAGCCTAACTAGTGGGCGAGCTTATTGCCCCAGATACAGTCAGCAGTAAACTCCCGAAACGCATTGAGTTATGACTTCAGAGAAGAGTGGTAGTGTTTGGAGTTTCCCTGGAAGTGCAACTCGGCTTTTCTTCATTTCGCCTGTGAAGTTTTCGTCCCACAAAATACACATTCAAGTTAAGATTGGATGGAGGGGGATTTGCATTTCATGCACCTCCCCTTTCTTAAATTACATCTGACATGAATTCGTTGCACATGCATCTCTATGATAATGTAACTAATTGTCCAGTCAGTGAATTTAACCCATCATGCCGAGACGTAAAACGGATATAGGTCATAGAACATTGACATCGAAAAGAAAAGGGCTTATCACGTAATGCATTCATAACTGTTCCTGAACAGTGCCGGGGCGGGTTGCTATTCATTTACTAAAGGCAAAGCTTTTTCGCTGCAGTCACATTTGACGGTTTTCTGCTAGTCTCTTCATGCTGCCATAACAACCACATGCCTGTTCTCCAATGGAGTTCTTGATGTAAACACATATATATCTAAGTATTACTGAAATATTAAGACATTATATAGTATTGAGTTGTTTATTGTTTGTTTAAACACATTCTACGATATTAAACGCAAGGCTTATTATTCTAAGAATGTTACTAGACAATTGGTAGTCCTGTAGACTCCGTAAATAGCCAAACAAATTCCCGCTAATATACTCTTTGAAAGTGCAAAATTGGGTATAAGTCCATTAATTAGAACGTTAGTTGAATGCAGTTGAACATTGAACAATGTTCACATGCATAGAATTATGAAGGTAGCACTAATATTTCTGACAATTTACTCTGCCTATATCTAACACATCTTGGACTAACACTGTGGTACGTTTGAAGTTCCTCTCTTCAGTACACTTATTCGGAGATATTGACTCAAAGGTTTCAAAAGTCTTAAGATCATTAATACACAGTTGGTAGCCATGGTGATCTTATAATAGCCACAGTTATATGTTCTAAATCATACATAATTCGACGTAAAATAACAGTCCGAAGAAATCCATTATTTAATATGTACTTTATCTGGAGTTGAGCAATGAACGTATCAGCGCACTTAAAATCTTGTTGGCAACTCTGTAATTCAAGAGTAACACAAAATTCATCAGAAATATCATGGTCTATACGCGTGCAAAGTTTATAATATTTTCTGCCTACTTTTTGATATACTGAGACTAGGATAAAGAAATTGAGAGCATTTATCAACAGTTGGCAACCTTGGTGACACCTAAGAATGTGCTTAGTCATATCTGTCAGAGTACAGTAAGCACATGCGAATTTTTCTTGAAATCCAATTGATAGTATGGAAGTTACATGCATTTTAATATTGAAACTATCAGCACGCGTAATATAATATTGGCAACGCTGTCATGAATGGGCTGCTGAAAATTAATCCTAGACTAATCCGCCAAGTTTGAAACTGTTCCCATACATAATGCTGAGATATCCAACACAGTATCCAAATATCAATTGTGATATATTTCAGCAGGAGGTAGAAATGACGTCATGGCCATGATATGAACTCGTATATAACTTAACTTATTTCAAATTTGGTTTCGATTTTTGGGGCCGTTTAGGTGTTGATAGGGGTGGGAGAGGCACACACACAGCAAGAAGAAGAGAAAAGCAAACTAATGCGCGGATTGATCTCATAACACTACTCTTTCATCAGTTTTGCAAAATATGAAACGTAGGCAAGGAAATCATGGATAATCGCTTTGAGGGAGACCGTTTACCGTTGTGAAGAGAATGCATTAGCTTGGATATTTGGGAGAAACACTCACTGTATATAGATCCACTCTGGGCCACTTTATTCCTTTTGTTATCCTGCTCATCCTATTGCAAACACGAAGTCGATAGAACAAACGATTAGCCTGATCGAAATGTTTATATACTGTGACGATTGGTTGGTTCCTCAGTTTTGGGACTGCGACAACGGGGGCATGTAGCCCCGTGTACTTTGGGTGTGTGTAGAATCTGTCTGATAATTGGTGTTAATTGTGATGACTGTATTAGTGTGTGTTATCAGTGATTCAGGTAAGTACTGCAGACGATCAATTTCAAGTAGTTCCTACTTTTGCTACCAAATGCTACCGTCCACGTCACCTAGCTGTGAACTTGGCTACTAGATGACATCGCAACCAGCACCTGGTGACGAACGTTGGAAAATAAGAGCATTAATCAAATCTAACCAACAAATTTTGCTTCACACAATCTAAGTTAGTAGAAGGTTCTTGTACATGCCATAAATCAATGATATGGGCCCTTCGGCTTTACTTACCTTCCGAAGGAAATCACACTGAGGGATTTATAACGCTCATAAAAATTCTGGCGACTTCAGCTGGGTTTGAACTCACGACCTTGCGCATAGAAGCTCAGCATGCTTTTGCTTTTAACTACGCCACTGATGCCGCCAATACTGTGACGTAATCATTTTATTTTTGAACCATGCACTTTCTACCATACGTTCTTCACCACTTCCAGCACATCCTTACCTGGGTAATCCTGACAGCTTAGTTATACCCCTGTATATGTAGAGTTGCAATTGACACAGAAATCGATATATGAATAAGGATCATTATCTGTCAGTTGCAATTAATATAAATTGACCAGCTACTTACTAGTATTCTCCTTATCATCATGGCAGCTCGCTGACTACAATGTGCTTCAGCTCGTCCCGACTGGTGAGTTCCTACAGAATATAGTTTTATATTTCTGAAAACCAGTCCGTATCATCAAATCATGACCTTGGTATTTATCCCTGAAGCAGGAATCCACTAGAGTTTTTGCCTGTTGTTCAAAGAACGTCACTTCCTCCCAGCTCTATTGTGATGCAATGTTAGGTAAGGCACTTGACGTGAGCAACGGGCTCATTTATCACAGAACATCAGCCAAGGGCGGAACAAAGTAAGAAACTTTTAGAACAGAAATTTATTTTTCTCTTTCTCATCTACTGAATTATTACTTCTCTTCTGATTTTATGTTTTGTGCTTTGTATTGGTGCCAAATCGTTTCTTACTTTGTCATCGTTTGTTTATCAGATACTCATACTTCGTTATTTTCATTTTATTTTGTATAATTTTGTCCTATTTTATTTCAAAAGACTTAAAAGGCCTTTAAATTACAAACATAGGGCTGAGTTCTATAGCACAGAAGCAATAATCGACAGAGGATGGACTAAACCGAATCAAGAACTAAGACACCTGCTAATAAGCTAAGCTGTCCGTGGCTACCATCACAAGATTTGCAGGAAGATACAATATCACACCCCTGATGATGACTGTGTTTGCACACTATGTGATGCGTTTTGTGACAGGTACCATATACTTGCATGCCAAAAGCGATTGCAACCTTAAAGGAAGACAGTAATTCAAACTGACAATTCTATTTATTTATGTACTACTGTGCATCTTTATGCGCATTTCCTTTAATACAATAATTATTAAAACTCAGCAATATTTCTAGGTGTATACCGAGTCTTGTGAGGGGATTCGCCTAGGAACTCCAAGCTGGCTCATCAGCGGGCTCTCGGGGTACGCGCCCAGACCCCACAGGAGTAGCAAACTGTGCACTGCCTCCCTTTTTAAGAAGTGCACCTGCGCTTCTTGAGCTAAAAGCTCAAGCTGCCCTTCACCTCCATATAAAGGCTTCCAAAAAGAAGGTATATTGGCTTTTACGGCCAAGGATTTAATACTCAGCAAGTTGTCTAGATTTATGCAGTGTCTTGTGTTTAAAAAAGGATAAAATGGTAAAATTGTAATAACACAAGCTCCTTGGTGTTTACCAAGATGCCTCCGTCCTTTGCAGGACATCTAATAAAAATGGATACAATTTGGACTACAAGGGCTATTTAAATCACAAGCGATAGGTGTTGCCATTCTTGAAGAAAAGGTGCAGCAATGTGACCACAGAATCATCAATGGTGTTTTCTGCTAGCGTGTTAAGGTGATACGTGTCTAGGTCAAATTTCTAGGAAGAGTGCTGCAACCCTTTTGATATCTAACGCCCCTGGACCAAATTGCAGGCCTTGTACATTGAAGATGCGTTTCCTGCATTGGTCATAGTATTTTTCCCGGAAGTACGGAAAGCAATCTTCATAGATTCATTTTTCCTCGTGATAAACTTGGTTGGTTCGTTCCTCAGTTTAGGGACTGCAGCAACGCGGTCATGTAGCCCCGTGTACTTTGGGTGTGTGCAGAATCTGTCTGATAACCTTGTTAATTGTGATGGCTGTATTAGTGTGTCTTATCTTTTTTTTAAAAATTCAAGTAAGGACTGCAGGCATTCGATTTTCAAGTAGTGCCAACTATTGCTGCCAAACGCCACCGTCAACGACCAAATAGTTTTGAACTTTGTTACTAGATGCCACCGCAATCGGCTCCTGGCGACGAACGTTGTAACCTAGAAGTGTTAGTCAAATATAGCCGATAATTTAGCATGACACACGTGTAAGTTGTGGAAGGTTCTTTGTTTTGTTGTTTCAGTCTTCAGTCTTTCGACTGGTTTGATGCAGCCCTCCATGCTTCCCAGTACTGAGCTAATCGTTTTATCTCTACATACAGTAGCTACCACACCCTACACCCGACGGTTTAATATATTCTAACATTGGTCTCCCCTGCTGTTCTTGTCCTCGACCCTTCCTTCCATAACTAAGTTTCCTATTCCTGGGTTTCTTAGTATGTGTCCTACCAACCTATCTCTTCTCTTCATTAGCAGTTGCCAGAAACATCTCTCCTTTCCCACTCGTCTTAATATCTCTTCACTCGTAACCCTATCTACCCATCTGATTTCCATCATTCTCCTGTAACACCATATTTTAAACGCTTCAATTCTCTTCTTTTCTGCTGCACCATTAGGGTGGAATTCAGAGACATTTCTTGAGGACACCTTGAGGAGACCTTGACTAAGGAGGCCTTGAGGCTTCCTCCAATCTGAAGGTCTCCTTGAGATTGATTTTGCCGTCAGAGTCATTTCCTTAAGGTCTCCTTACTCAAAGGATCCTCAAGGCTTCCTCAAGGCTTCCTCGAAAGTATGATTCACGGGTACCAATCACATACGAAAAGTTTCACTAGTGTTATTCGAATAAGAATTAAAGCTGACGTGTCTTACAATATAATCTGATGTTGCATGAAATTAACGTTGATATGTTAAACATTATAATTGATTGTCAGCTAGTCACGTATGATACATGTGTGATTAGCGCGTACTTATTTCAATATTACTTTTTGAGACTTTTGGCAACGGTCAGTGTAGTATTTGTTTCCATGGAAGCTATGAAGCAATCTTCGCGCCCCGGTATTTCAAACGCAAATATGTCCACATGGAGTATAGAGTGGAGTAATAAGAAATTGTTGTGTGTAGAGGATAAACATTTTGTTGTGCAAATCATCCTCCAGTATAAAAATATACTTGAAAATAAGAAGACGGACGAAGTTACCGTGGAAAAAAGAAGAGAACATGTCAAAATATAACGGAGGCGTTCAACTGCGTGCCTGAGCACAAGGTAAGATTTCCTCAATTTTTGTATTATTACTGTAGTAAGACGCACCTGTTGATTATTTCAAAGCACCAATACGTCCAATAGGCCTACTGACTAAAAGAAACATAGATGAAAGAGTAGCAAAAAACGTAAAGTAGTAGCCTACTTTTAAGGTTATCGTACCATAACCTTTTACGGCCTACGAGCAATAAGCAACCAAAATCCGGATGTATGCACAAAGCTTTAAATCATATAATGAAATGCACACAGACTTTGAAAGTACGTTACTTTTTATGAAAATTTTGTTTCTTGTATGATATTCTCCATTCAAGAATGTGGTATCTTCTCAGCTTGAAAACTGCAGTACAGTAGTTCAAAGACATACCAGGCAAGTTCCCACTCATTGCAGCATACTCTAATTTTAAAAGATGCAGCATTAAAACCTCAAGTTCCCAGAGTACAACTAACATAGCATGTGAATAACCCATTTTAGTGCCACAGGTGGCGGTTATTGTCAAGCTTTGTGCAAATGTTCTTGTACTGTGACTTATAGGCCTATTTACTCCAGGGAAGGCCTTACGATAATTACTAAACTTGTTGGTGGTTCTTTGATGAGGCTGCAGTTGCACTTTGCAAAGCTCATAGGAGAGAGATAATGAATTGTACCTTTTTTTTCAGCAGAAGCATTTAAAGATTTTGAGTCGTTATGAAAAATAGTAAATGTTACTTATGAAAAAAATTACATCAGTGTTTCATATGGTGCCACTTGGCATAAATGAGGTCACAGTTGTATGGGGGAAGACTTTGGTATTGACATCCAAACAGACCCTCTCGAAATGCTGTGATTTGTTTATATGGGTCTGATGTCGTCATGTACTGTACCGGTAGATCAGGTGATTTACATGTTTAGGCCTATGGAATAAAATTTGTTTTAGAATGTTTAAATAATGTCGATTGGTTAGGTCTGGTGGATACTAAAACCATAACATGATAGTTAATCTTACTATTACCTCCCATACATTTGAAATTGGTGCCAAAACAACTATTATCCAAACATTACTCGTAAGTGACAGGTGAGGACTGAAGATCCACTGAAAATTACTGTCACAGTGACTCCTACGTTCCCACCAGCCTATATCATAATGGTGCCGGCATATTGTTCGATGTTCCATTGGATATTGTCAGTCTTATTAGATGTGTAATAAGTGTACCGAGATAGGAATGCTGGCATATTGAGAGCCTCCCAATTGTATAACATGGTATTCTATGGACTATTTATGCCATAGAAGGACAGTGGCAGTAAAGAACAACTTAATTGCCACTATGGGCTAGCCAACACAGGAGTACATTACAGAGGAAATTATTGGGGATCACTGTGGAGAAAATGTTTCCTTCTCCGATAGATTGCAGATTGTACTGCATAAGTGTAGGCTACATACGATGGTAGGCACACTGTCACACATCGGAAAACCAAGGGTAGCCTACTTACTCCTAACATTTGCTAGATACACATAATATTGTGATGAGACTGTACAAATTGTAGCAGACGTTATAGCTTCTAAGCTCATGAACTGCAAAAAAAAAAAAGATTTACATAACTATAACATTCAAAGAATAATAACGATACCATAGTTATTTATTATAATGAACATTAAAGGAAAGGGAACTATTGTAAATAAAGTTGTAATGGACTTCTAATTCTGATTAAAAATAGAACCATGCCAGTTTCTTGTAATGAAATTACTGCTTTTTGAAAGCAGTGTCATAAACTTGACTCTGTGGGCTACGGTACTTTTACTAGTGTAATGTTAATGGCTATAATTTATCCTTTCTTTCTGATATTTTTAATTGGTGTATTTTTGTGTGTGTGTGTTACCTTAACATAATCAATTTTCTTTTCAGAAAATGGTTGAACAAATAAACAAACAAGAAGTTCCGTGAAGAACTATACAGCCTGCTTTTCATGCCAATGATTATTCTACAGTATATGCACCTATCTAGAATAATGACGAAATTAAGTTGGTAATATCGAAATATCTAATTAGTTCAAAATATACCTGGTATAATGTAGCCTAATAGAGCACTACAGTTGGCAGCCCTGGTGACTGAATATATTCTTAGTTCCACCTCTTAAGGTACAGAATACAAAATTTGGTTGAAGTCCAATGGACGTTACATGCAGTTAGACACTGGATCTATCAGCACGCGTAAAAGCATGTTGCCAACAATACCATGCGTGTGCTGGTCAGAAATAATCTGAAATATTATGATATCTTGTTGTGCCAATTTTGGTTGATATACATTTGTTAGTATAGAAATTACATGAATTTTAAAATTGGACACATCAGCAGGCATAGAATCATGTTGGCAGCACTGCCTTGTATTAATTACTCCAAATTAATCTAGAATGTCAGGTGCTATACGTGTGCAAAGTATAGAGCTGTTGGCATGCACACTTCCTGATAAATTGATATTAGGGTAAAAAGAATATAGACAGCATTTATTAACAGTTGGCAGCCCTGATTGCTCTTAACAATACTTATAGTCATATCTGTTATGGTACACATAGCGCATACGAAATTTGGTTGAAATCCAGCTGATTGTATAGAAGTTACATGTATTTAAAAATTGGTACTATCAGCAGGCTTATAATCATGTTGGTAGACCTGACGTATATAAGTTACTCCAAATTAATCTAAAATGTCAGAATATACGTGTGCATAGTTTAAAGCTGTTAGCTTGCATACTTTCTGATATATTGGTATTTGGATTAAAAAAATAGAGAGAGCAATTATTAGCAGTTGGCCGCCCTGGTGGCTCTTAAGAATACGCTCCGTCATATCTGTTTATGTACAGATATTACATACAAAATTTGGTTGAAATCCAATTGATAGTGTAGAAGTTATATGCATTTAAACATTGGACCTATCAGAAGGCTTAAAATTATTTTGGTAACACTGTCATGGTTGGCCTCCTGGAAATTAAACTAAAATAGTATTATCTACATGTGTGCCAATTTTGGAATAGCTCCCATGCATACCTTGCAAGATATCCAACATGGAGCTCAAATTTCTAGTGCGTTTTTTCAGCAGTTGGTAGCACTGACATAATTTTCAAATATGGACGTGAGCTATTCCGGTGCACATCTTTACTCATACTAAATTTGGTTTTGATTGCTGCAGCCGTTTAGGAGTTGATAGGGGGGACACACACACACAGCCAGACAGACAGACAGAAGGACAGACAGGCAGACAGACAGACAGACAGACAGACAGACATTTTCCCGGATCGATCTCATAAGTCTACTTTTCCCTCATTTTTGCAAAATGTGAAAAGTAGGCTAAAAATTGGGACAACGAGAAAAGCAATTGTGTGACGAAAAAAGATTGCTCTATAACATGACCCAGCTCTCTTGGGGCAGGTGGATATCGAAATACTGTTTGCCCTGGACAGTGATATGTTCACACAAGATAGGCAGGTTGAAGGGGCAGGATCATATATAAGAAGAGCCTATCATCGAGCTGGTCGTAGAAACAGATAAGGCTGGCACCAGTACATCGAATCATGAAAGCCCAACAGGTTTGTCAAAGAGATAGTTTTAAGATTGTTTGGAGAACAATGTTCTCCGACCCGATATTATTCCCATTTCTGTGGTGTCTGGGATTTGTAAAACAGAGGGCCATGTAGGTTATACATTATGTGAACAGAGGTATCTAGACAGTCACATGTGAATGCAGGTGAAGTTGGACCAATCATCGCTACTAGCCATGGCTGTCAAAATGCTACTTTTCATGTGTACGGTAACTTTCTCGTGCAGTCAAGGCTCAGAGGGAGGGTGTATCAGGGGGAAGTGTGTCCGGACAAGAGCCGGAGGATAGTAAATGCAGTGCTAAAATGCGTCAATTGCTCAGTGACTTCTCCGGGGTACATTTTTGCCATGAAATATAGAAGTTTCTTTTATGTTTTCAACCTTGACTTTGTACTATGACTGAGTATTGGTCAGCAATCTCAATAATATTTTTTTTTTTAATTTTTTGATATAATTACACCTCTGTGGACTATTTGGGGACCAGTCCCCAGTAGTAGCCTATGAATGACATTAATCTAGTGGAGAATGTGACATGAATTATGAAGATAGTTTTGTAGCCATGTTTTATGGGCAGATGTGCTACACTACAATTTTGTCAGATGGTGACTCTAAAATTTTCTTTCAATCACCTTGTACATGAAAACTTGTACCGTACCTCACTTTCCCACTTTTTGAAACAAAATTTGCAACTTGCCTATCAGATTTGCAGCTTTAATGTTGCAAATTTTTATATTCATTCTATATGAATGCATCCATAAGTTCAGTGATTAGTTTTACTGTAGCATTCTGAGTTTTTCTATTAAATATATTTTAATTTTATAATAATAGGCTACAATTAATGGGATTACAAACTTTGTAAATTGTGTTAATTTATATCTCAACAAATATTCATTTGAACTTAAAATCAACCACAAGATTTGCTTTTATACTAATGATCTATGTGCGTAAGTCATGAAAATGAGCTACATCTATTAGTTTAACGCAAGGACCATTTTCAAAATGTGCATAATTTGGATACTAGGGAGATGAGACATTAACCAGGGTATCACCTGCTTAACATGCTCATGGCTAGTGAGCCTGGGAATTGGCAACTCTGAGGAGATACTAAGCTCGATCTGTTTCCCAGTGGCTTTGGGATGGATTTTCTGCATATTCCCTTTCCTTCCAAAGTCCATCCATCATCGTTCTTGAAGGGTTGAGGGCACTTCCTTCTCTATTTTCCCTCTTTCTTTATTAATTTCCATTTTTTTCTTGTAGTATGTAAATTATTTGTAAGTACAGGGTGATTCATATGAAACACATGATTTTCATTTCATGTTTATTTTGTTTGGTTGGTTCCTTAGTTTAGGGGCTGCGACAACGCGGTCATGTAGCCCCGTGTACTTTGGGTGTGTGTAGAATCTGTCTGATAACCGGTGTTAATTGTGATGACTGTATTAGTGTGTGTTATCTGTGATTCAGGTAGAAGGGCTGCACACGATTACTGTAATTTTTCAAGTAGTTTCTACTTTTGCTACCAAATGCTACCATCCACGACACCTAGCTGCGGATGTGGCTACTAAATGCCAATGCAGTCACCACCTGGCGGCGAATGTTGGAACTAATGAAGAGTTATCACGGCCGACTGAATGCGCTCATACCGGCCTAGACAATGAGACCTTTTTCATGAAATCTTGTTAGTTACTTAACTGCTCACACAGCGCTGTTCACCAAGCATTGCACGACTAAGACTTATCTCTACTTTTAGTGTAAAACAAAGTCCCCGATTCTTGGATATCACGGGTAATCTCGAGAACCACTGGATGGATTTTGATGCGGCTTTCACCATTCTTTACAGGTAATATCGAGGAAGATTTCTGTAGAAAATAATTTATTTATGATCAAAGGGAGCCAAGCAGTAACGATTTTAGGTTTCAGTGAATAGGTCGAAGAAAGAACTTGACGTCCGTGCGCTTTTTAAGCTTACGCTGGACAAGCCGTTAAAAATATCAATATACTATGCGTGTAAGAATTGTTCAGCATGAAAAACTGTACAAAAAAGTCCCCGTGAGCATATCTCTATCTCTGATACATCGCCCACTATAAGTGTTTTATAGTTTGTACGGGAGGGGTTTTGGCTTGCACCTCGCCATTCTTAAATTCCTTGCACACTCATAACTGTTCCCGGGCGAAGCCGGGGCGGGTTGCTAGTGACACTATTATATTATCATTATAATTCCCACAATATCAAAATGCAAATTTTATCACAAAATAAAATAGCGTGCTAATAAATCTAAGAGAAATTAGACATACCTTGCACCTCGTTACAGTTGAATTCGATCAGAATCACTCGGTTTTAATTAAAGTTTATGCATTTTTCTGCTAAACGGTTTGGAAGTTCGGCAATAGGAAACTAGGACTGTTATTTACTTAAAATATTAATTTTTGTATTTTTGTACTATTTGTGTTCATGATTTCATTACATTGTCAGAATTACCGACAGTAGTGGCTACGCTGGCTAAAGCGCAGCGTTAGGCCATAGGGCCAAACTCTCTGCTGACTCGGTAGACGCGTGGGTTCGATCCCCACCGTCGGCCGTCCTTGAAATGATTTTCCGTGGTTTCCCATTTTTCAACACCAGGCAAATGCTGGGACGGTACCTTCTAACAGGCCACGGCCGCTCCCTTCCCCATCCTTGCCCAGTTTTATTCATCTTCATCCATTCCATCTCTCATCCTGACGCGCAGGTCGCCCACGGGCGTCGACTAGAAAGACCTGCACTCGGCCTCTCAGGAGGCCACACGAAAAAAAAATTGTGAGAATTAATGCTTTAATTAGTAGGGTATACTATTCAGTGTACCTATTATAAATAAAAACAGCGAGGTTTCTCACCTCCCCATATTACGAAACCCGGTTGCCTAATACGGGGAAAGTGCATTTTTAAAGTTAACAATAATATCAGAGGGTATTACAACATCAAACGTGTCCATATTTGTAATATACATAGTATATCGCCTGAGGTTTACATTGGTGAGAAAACCACAATTATTCCGTTCCTACTTATGTATAATGTGAGCCCTATAAAAAAAACTCCCCATATTTGGCGACTTTCCTCTACCCATTTTTAGAAGATACCTTATGCACTGGACAGTTGAATCCGTGATTAATTGTATAGGTAGCTTCGTAAGTCTCAGAACTCAGGAAGTCCTTTCTAGCAGAGTTACTAGCAGCTTTCAAAGTTTCAAGGTAAGAAAGAAAATATTCCTCTAGCCAGTTTAGGCGACTGACATTTAATGAGAAAAAATGCCCTTTATCTGGATTTCTAGACTGAATATGATGATATGTGATGCTTACATCATGCATAGCGAACCATTAATGTTTTTCAAAAAAAATGGTTGCTTCTGCGTCCATGAATGTGTACGCTTCCGGGTGCATGCCTATATTTTCTTTCAGTGTACTAATGGCACCAATAACTTCTGACGAGAACACTTCCTTGGCACGCCGAACATTCATTTTTTCAAATTTAGTGGGTTCGATGTGTTTTTTAGTGAGGTGTCTGACCGGTTTGACGATCTCACCCTTTTGCATTGTGTATAGTAATGACAAGTATTTCCCTGAAATTATTCCAGTACCATCAGTCATCTCTCGTTACAGAAACTGCGTTCTAATGGTTTCTTTTAGAATGTGACAATTATCAAAAATAGGGAATACATTCCTAGACTCGTCGTATGGGTGATTGACCATTGGTTGCAAATTCCCTCCCCCTAAATGCCTCATCAGTGTAGTGTTAGTTTTGTGATTATCAGAGACAGTTATTATAATTATGAAACCGCATTGTTCAACCTCGAGAATAACGTCCAGCAGGAGTTTATGTAAGTCCCGTCCTGACAGCTGCTTCGTGAAAAAGAAGGCACACGTTATCAGATAATTTGTCGAAAATTCTCTTAGCACAAAACACAACACACGATTGGCTGCTACTTGTTCCCGGCTGTAATTTTCATCCTCTCTTTCCTTTTGATGAGACGGTGCTGGAGTTGTGTCCTTGTACCCGAAGAGGGTGCAAGGTATGTCTAATTTCTCTTAGATTTATTAGCACGCTATTTTATTTTGTGATATAATTTTAATTTTGATAATGCGGAAATTATAATGATAATAATTTTATAGTGTCACTAGAAACCCGCCCCGGCTTCGCCCGGGAACAGTTATGAATGTGCAAGGAATTCCTGTCAGACGTAATTTAAGAATGGCGAGGTGCAAGCCAAATCCCCCTCCCGTCCAAACTAAAAACACTTATAGTGGGCGATGTATCGAAGATAGAGATATGCTCTCCCGGACTTTTTTGTAGAATTTCTCACGCTGAACAATTCTTACACTCATAATATAATGATATTTTTAACGGTTTGCCCAGCGTAAGCTTAAAAAGCGCACGGACGCCAGGCTATTTTTTCGACCTTTTCACTGCAATCGTTACTGCTTGGCTCCCTTTGGTCATAAATAAATTATTTTCTACACAAATCTTCCTCGAGATCACCTTTACAGAATGGTGAAAGCAGCATCAAAATCCATCCAGTGGTTCTTGAGATTACACATTTAATATACGTACTGTACAGCTGATTCCTTATTGCGCCTATAATGGGAGGGGAGTGCGCTCTACCGGCAACGAGTAGAAACTTTCCAATTACATGTTATATATGGGTTCTGACTGGGAATGTCAAGGCCGGTATAGAGCGCAGCTCGTATTCAGTCGGCCGTGGCGTTATCAACCTAACCTACATATTTTAGCTTCCACAAGTGTAGTTAATAAAGCCAACTCCGTGCAGGCCATGGAAGCCCTGGGAGTAGGCTTCCACTCTTTGTGACATCGGCACTAGATGTGATGGAGTTGTCAGCTCCATGCCTAGCCGTCTTTGCTCCCAGGAATTAATCTGGTACTCATATCTGGTGTAGGCTGAGTGAACCCCAGAGCTATTTGCGTTTCCGAAAGTGGTAGTTTTGTTTCTAAAATCCACTACATGGGTGGGGATCGAACCCACTCCCTTTCAGATAGAAGCTCAGTGCCTCTACCGACTGCGCCACACATCCCCCTCAAGTGTAGTTAGTGGAAGGTTCTTTTTCATGCCATAAATCTATGACATGGGACCGCAGGCTTTTCTTACCCTCCGAAGGAAGGCATACTGAGAGATCATGTTTATTTTGACATGAAGGTTGCCAGTAACGTGCTTTAGTCTCTTAAATGTCCGAAATATCTGGCAGTTGACTGTGCCGTTGAAGGTTGTCAGTACCGGGGATAGGTAAATGAAACATTTCGGTGTATTCCTATGCAAATAAAATTGTTTTACATGAATGACCCTGTAGTTGGTAGTGGTAAGGGAAGTTACCATCCTCACCATTAGGGGCTGATGAGGTGAAATGTGTTGGCTTGGATTCCATATAACAAGGACGTCACGTGGCTTATGATCACAAAATTAGTGGACTCGTAAAACAACAAGCTTCCATTCTTCCTGATAGGCCACGGCCACAACCTGTCCAATGAAATCGATTTGAGTTCTACCTGTAAATTAAGTAATTATAATTTTACCTTTCATGGCTTAATTCCACAGAGAGCAGTCTGTGTTGTGCAACTTTTGCATAATATTATCTGATTTGTATTTTAGAGCACTGAGAAATTTCAAAAAATTCTATTAAATGAACCTCTTGAAAGTATTCTTATAAATTGTACTTACCCGAAACTTAAATAGAGTGCAACCATTAAATAACTTTTGTAAAGGGCGGTGGAGAAGTCAAACTCTTTCAACAGTAAGGACTCTCATCACACCACATTCCTATGAAGATTTCACCACATATCCATGAAAGTAATTATAATTATATCACAGTAAAATGTTTTCTTTATAACAATGCCCATTTAATATAATTTTAGTTTACATGAACTATCAAAGGAATTCCAAACCTTGTTCATAATATAAGTTACATGTAGGTTTTATGTGTTTCAGAGCCATTTCCAATGAAGAAAATTTGAGAGCCTCATGCAGTGGCTCTGAAAAAAAAACTAGTATACAAGAAAGGTGTCTTCGGATACAAACTCTGTTGGCGCAAGACAAAAAAAAATTCCTTTTTAAGCAAGTAAGGGAAATTAATATCAAGTTCAAGGAGCAGGAATTAATTCTGAAATAGCAGACTTCCTGTCCCAAATGAAATGTATTCATTAATTGTACCAGTATATAGTATGTAAATAAATACCTATAAAAATGAACCCTTGCATTATATCTTCATAATAAAAAGTAAACTATAGAACATTGCAAACAGCTGCTGAACTTGTGGCCTATTGTTTATGTAGCTTAGCCGGTATAATTCCAAAAAAGAAAAAAATGCTATTGTTGCAGTTTCCTTCATTCGGTCAAGGCAGATCTCTCTAGTCTTTTTTTTAGCATTTTACAAGTTGAATTTTATTGTGATATCAGAGTCTTTTAGTATGTGTCTGCGTCCCCGCGCTCTAAGGGGCAGAACTGCTCTTGCCAAGTTAAAACAAAAATTTTGAGGTGGCATGTAGTGTAAGTTGTGCCAAAAGTCTAACTTGCCACACCTAAGTGAAACCTCACGACAGAGCTCTGAAGCCAATTCTTCAGTGTTGCCTTATTGATATTACAACTTTTCAGTTGGTTAGTACAATGTGACCGCAATCATTCCATATGTTCAAAAGCGTCCACATACCCCATTAATTGGGATAACATTGTGTTGACCAACTGAAAAGTTGCAATATCAATCTCCACAATAGACAAGACGAAAAACAAATTTGTTGGAGTTTGAGTATAGGTTTCATATGGTATCGCTGTATAAGTATGGTCCAAGTTACACACTACAGTTACCCCTTTCTGCTGTAATAATAAGGCATTCAGGTACGTATGCCATTTATAACCATATTACTAGTGAGTACCTGATGAGGCACTCTTGTGGACAAGTTTCTACTAGATACATTCAAAGGAAATTCATCTGCGTAGTCAATACTCATGTTTATTTCATTTTCAACAGTACATGTTTCAGAATATTTTATGGAAATGCTTGAACAAAGTTTGCTTCATCAAGAGTTTTGTATTTATTTATTTACACTGTTTACGCCCACATTGGAGCACCTTTCATACAAAGTCTTCCATTATTTCAAGTAATAAGTTCAGTTCTTAATTCTTGATAATTTTTTCCTTTCCCAACACTTCTTCACTCTGGAAGATCTTGCAGCTTGTTCTTCTGCTGATATAACATATTTCTTACGCTGTGAAATTTTGAATGTAAGAGTTTTGTATGTTTAATCATAAAATTCCTAATAGGTTTCAGTTCTCTTAAGCATCTAATATGAGTAGGCTCCCCAGAATCCAAAGGCCTACGTGCATGTTGATTCCCCTTCTGCTTTCTTCATGTTAAAGCATAAATGCTTTATTCCCGCGAACAGTTACCACCTGGCGTAGCGACGTCTTTATGACGACATGCAATAATGCTTGATTGTTTAGAATGGTGTGGGACGCTTCTTCCCGGAAATAGAACTGAGGTTGTAAGCCCCAGAGCTTGATGACAGTTTGTCCGCTTTATCCACCATTGGGACATGGAGTCCTCTTCCGCTTTCAAAACCTTTGACCATCTTCACCTGTAACCCAGGCAAGGGACCCTTACAAGGTACTACCAGCTGGGCCAGCTGGACCAAGGTTTTTTTTAAAGAGGTGTTACTCCTCTAATACTCACCCTTTGTCCTGGCTTGTGACAGGCAGAACCTGGCTTGCCAGATATTGGCCCCAGGATGGCGAGTTTCCCACAACCTTTATGTAAATAACTATGGCATGTGAGTAGCTAGTTCAATATTCTAATCTTAGCCAATGAAATGCCTCTCTATAAATGGTTGCCTCACTTCCATATGCCATATGTTGTTCGGTGTTCCCAGCGAACTATGCAGTAACAAATTACCAAGAATAACTATAAAGCTTCAGCTGTTATGTAAATAACTTTGGCATGTGGGTGGCTAGTCTTAGCCAACGAAATGCCTCTCTATAAATGTTTGCCTCACTTCCATATGGCTCATGTTGTTCCCAGTGAATTATGCAGTCTCAAATTGCCAAAAATAACTATTAGATTGTTTGGAAGACCAAAGAAGAGATGAATGGACCAAATCCCACTAGACATGTGACATTGAACTGGATGTGGCAGAAGTAATGGAGCAGGAGGAGTGGAATAATAGACGGGAGTGATAGAGGCTAGTTTACAACACCCGGGTTACAGGGGTTGGACATGGATGATGATGACGATGAACTATAAATCTTTAGCTTTTATGTAAATAACTTTGGCATGCTAGTGGCTAGTTCAATATTCTATTCCTAGCCAATGAAATGCCTCTCTATAAATGGTTGCCTCACTTCCATATGGCACATGTTGAATCGTGAGCAGATTCAGGCCATCGAATAACGATGTCACAGATTTCAAGATCTGGACCTGCATAACACTAAACATTGAGAGAGAAATATCCTTTGTGATTACTATACACCTCTGCCGTTGGTCCACCAGGGTTTTTGATGGGCATGTTGGTACAGTCGATGCACCCACTGACATTAGGGAAATTAGCCATTTGGAAAAATTTCCTTCGCCTCCTAGCAAATTCTTCCTGTGAGTTCGGGAATCTTACGTATGTTGGAAGTTTTTGTGCCAAATGCTGGGATGTATGTAAGACAGTCCTGCATGCAGTGGACTGGCTTACTCCACGAAGATCACCACATACAGTCTGAAAAAAAGTTAGTTAATGTTGTTTTAAGAAAATAGATGAGACAGCCTAGTTACAGAATGTTAAAATTGTTTTTGTATGATCCAGAATTAACGACACTATTTCATTTTGGTGAGGCAAAGCCTACACATGGTCAATAAAATTTCATTTTTTTGTCAATCAGAAAGCTGTTATATTTTTGTGATGAGGAAGGTAAATCCACATTCATTTTCTCAGATAATATGTATTATCAACTGGAAGTTTTATGTAACTAGTCTGTAACATAGGCTACTTTTTCTTGTGGAACACTGAAGTCATCTGCCCCAGAGGGATATCCTATTGATGTAGGGGGATTACTAACTACAGTGCATGCTTTAACATCCGTTATTGATGCAATGGCCTACGTTATATGGCCTCTGGATTAGCCTACTACATCTGTTATGTTTTTTATGTGCAGATCAATTTCAACAGCCAGTTTCTTGGCCACCTTCTGTTCTTGGGGTATGTACATGATCAGAATCCAGTTCCTAAGGCTAATTCTCGCCTGCAGGTTGGAACAAGGTACTCTCGCCTTGTAAGGAAAGACTGAAAGGAGGAGGGTTCGATCCCCATGTAAGCCATCATGGAAGTGGTTTTCCACGATTCTCCAATTCAATTCCACAGAAATACCGGGATGGCTCTTATAAGCCACCCTCTTAACCTTAGCATCAATTTATTACAGACACAAAATAACCCATGAGATCAGACAGATTATAGCCTACATATACCGGTACCGTACTCAAGTAGGCCTACATGGGCTTGATGACCATGATGCCCTAAGTCCAGAATGAAACAGCAAGAGGCTGTTTCATGTCTTTCAGATAGATTATTAATAAGTTGGTACTGTACCCATGTGAGTAATCTCGTTGGATAATATGCATCCGCCTCCAACTAGCATCAGCTCTCAGGCGTGTACGGTAACCCCAATTTTGCAGTGCATATTTTGGATTTGAGGCTAAAAGGTATCACTCTACAATGATGAGGCACAACTCTATTCTAAAACTTTAATTCATTAAAATAAATCATGGCTTCAAACACAAAACAATACCCAAAAAAGCATAAAATCAAACAAACAAAATTTTTACTTCCACAATCCATAAGTAAACAAATATAAAATCACAACAAAGTCATACCTAGCCATAATGCTTTACCCTTCTGTGAACTTCACAAGGATATACTAGTGCGCTGATGCACCTACGACTTCAAAACAACTTTACATTAACATAACAGTCATACAATGTGACTTCTTTAATATTACAACAAGGATTATTCCTTAAACCTCTTTACGTTAAACAATTATGTGTGCCGTGCGTGTTTTAATATTTTTCTTCTCACCAATGAAATGCTTTGCATGCATTTACCTATTTGGACGTTGCACCAAAATCAACGTGCAACTCCATAATTATGTAAGCTACCCCCGACACATCCTTCAATTATATGGTTTCACCGCATGCTGTCTGTGATTCCTAGATAAAACGTTACGTTATAGCTTATGTCGGATTGTACGATAGACTACCTCGCGCTCATGGCGATTGGCATCTAGTAACCAACTACATGACTTGGTTCCAGTGACAGTACAAATATATCATGTAACTATTCGTCAGATAGCTAAATTAATGAACCATCAGGATTGACTACAATTATCCATGTGTTCACAAACCACATGGCTATAATACTCAACATAACAATCATGCATTATATGTCATTTTAACAAGGTCTAGAATCTCTTCCCTTTATAACTTGCCTGAGCGGTTCGAGTGGTTGGCACCGACCCTCGGCTAAGGAAATCGCTACACAATAGAAAGTGGGATGGGTCGTTCCACCAATTATCTCGACCTTTCTAAAAGTTTGAAAGCTTCCCTCTCTAAGCAGTGGAGATTTTCAAGACAAATACTGTGTCCTAACCGGCACACATGTTCCCAAAGGATCTTAATTGACTATTATGCCAACAGGTATTGAATGAGCTTTTGTAATTATTCCTACGTCGAGGATAACGATTAATTAATGGCCTCACATGGGTCCATTCAACATGAAGGTTCGGGGTTCGTAATGCATGAGCCTGGCGGTGACCGATGTCTCAAGTATAATATAGGCGCACAAAACCACTGTCGCCATGAGTTTTCGCTGCCCACGAGCGTAAATAACTCATCTATAAGTTCTCGGGAAATCATAGAGCTGCGAGGTGTCCTTGTTATCCTCGACTCTATCAAGATTCCAGCCCGGAACACATTTCAATCCTTTTCTTCAGAGTTAGGGTCCATTCACTAAAACTCCGGAATAAAATATCTCCAACAATGTCCACGACATAGGAGAATTCATACGTAGAATAGACTATCTGGCCCCTAATGCTCCATGCTACGACATTCCGACCTCTAATATTAAGAGAAATCTAACATTTACTCTATAAGCTTCTCAATTAAGCTGCAAATTCAATTCACTAAAAGCTCTTTCATTACTGGTATCATTACCGAATATATGCAATATTCTGATATAAAACTTCTTTCCATAATTACTGAAATGTAATCTCATTGTAACATCTTCCTGCTTAGATTGATAAGTCTTGCACTTAGCGTTAATAATTCTCGCTTACAACAATTTATTTGTTTCCTGATGTGTTCATTCATACACTTAATAACCATTATTATTATTATCATCATTTCTCACGGACATAAATGACCAAAATCATCCTTTATTATTATTATTACAAATCTCATTGACATAAATGACCAAAATCATTATTTATTATTATTCTCATATAAATTACCAAAATTTCCGACATAGCTAAACGTTTTAAACTCGAACAATCGCGTTCGTTACATTTACATAACTGATTGCCATTCTTAATTCATAGTGGGAAAAATTACTCCACTTAATGATGCAAATCATCATTTCAACTCTATAAAAATCAACTCAATACTGATTAAACATGGAGGATCAGCCTCCTAACTGACTTTTACTGGCATCTATAAGGAATTCACAATACCTTTACGGAATCACAGGCATGCATCGGTCCATACTTCTACATAATTATAACCATAATTTGTGGGGTACTTACATCTCTATAGGCATCTAAGGTGGCTCCAACCAATCATATTCTTCCATGTCGCCCGCCATAATGGGTTTAACGCGACATATTTCTCTTGTTTACACACATTTGATTATACATTTCTATCACCAACACGACACGTTGCATACCTTTCAGGAAGTTATCACTCCCCAAACATGTGAAACACTTCATCAAACACTACTTTAAATGATATTTTTACATATATATTACACTGAACACTCGTCACTTTATACACACTTCAATGCTGAGATTCCCTAGCAGAGATCGAAATTGCAGGTGTCGACGGCATCTTACGTTATCAACTCCTGATTGAAAGTCTGGTTATCTGCTCTCGGAACTCTCCAACAGTTTTTGTGACGATCATTACTCCTACAGTAAGCGTTACCATCTGGTACTCTCATGGCAATACCAAACACTTAGTAAGGTTGCTTTAGCGCATTCTATCGTAGTTACACATATACGATTAGTTCATACAATACACACTGCGCTTAATAAAGTTCAACACTTTCACAAATAATTATATACAATAATGCTACCGTTAGTCTATACGGTGCTTCATAACTGAACACGTCATAGTTCGTGCGGCTAATTATGCCTATATCACGACTATTATTCATACAAGCATGTTTACTGTTTCTTTTACACATACCAGTCTTTGTTCGGCGTCTCGATGAATAGATCCGTCATGCGTTATGCCTTGACGAACTTGCTTCAACCTGGCTGTAGCTGACTGAAGTTTCACTCGAAGACTGCACGTAGCTTATTTGAAGACTTCTGTCTGCGGCTTACCCGCTGTCTCGTACTGCTGCATATTTGCTTCATACTGATTGCAACTTATTTCCATTGTGCTACCATTGACAATTGAGTAAGACAATAACTGGCTGTAACTGCGCTTGGCGGCATGTAGACTGAGCTTGACTGCGTCTCGACTGACTTACAACTGGGCTTCAACTGACTTCAACTGAGTTAGAACAGAGTAACACTGAGAACAGAGTAGGACTGAGAGAACAGAGTGAGTTTCAACTGAGAACAGAGTAACACTGAGTACTCCTCCTGGGGTCTACTCCCTTATATCGGATTTCCACAGAAAGTAGAGCAACATCTTCCCGCGTAATCTTCGCTCCTCTCACAGCATGATTCAGGTCTTCAAACCATGATCATTGTGTTCCTCTTTCTTCACAGGTCCCAAAACTATCTGTGTGCAAAGGAATCGCTCGTTCAATTAATTTATATTAATTCCTTTCTCCATGGCGTGGGACGCTACCTAACCGGGAACTCCCCGTCAACATCTTCACATCCCTCCGCGAACAATGGTCGCTTCACAGTCCTTACGCACATCACTAAAT
Source organism: Meconema thalassinum (assembly GCA_946902985.2). Lineage (NCBI taxonomy): Eukaryota > Metazoa > Arthropoda > Insecta > Orthoptera > Tettigoniidae > Meconema > Meconema thalassinum. The sequence goes on from OX336391.1 coordinate 171,736,405, forward strand.
ATGCACCAATTTCGCAGGTAAAAGATTCTAAAATTACCTTCTTGCCAAGATATTCACCTGTGTGCAACTCTCATCTCGATTCGTTACTCCAATCACGAGTAATCAATGATTTTTCTGGGCATTTCACCGCCCCTCCTCTACATCTATTCTCCGTCGGGGAATAACTGTGTCATTATTCAGGCCTCTCTCCTGCTCCAGACGACATAATGGGGTGACAGAGATGGACGTGGCTCCACTGGGACCAACCCACAATTCTGGGCCGATTAGTAAATGTCAGCTCTGCCCTCCTCTCTGCTTCAAACCTCCAATAGCTTACACCAAATCGTCTTATAATGATATAATCCGCTCATTATTTCCTACATTATTTTAATAAATAATGCCATTTCATCAAAAATCACACCAGTGATTAAATATACATTTCTTTCGATGGGTTTTTACCAAGAAACTCCCTGTACAGATCTCTGGTTCGCTTCCTGGCGGAACCTTTTTACTGAGATCACAGTCTCTGAGAACCATGTTCGATTCCAGTCAGCATAACCCCATCGGGTTCATGTTCCCCTTGCAAAACTTATAAAAGTCCAATGCAAGTGGCTTATATAAGTAACCAGCTGACTGTCGACCACCGTCTGTGTTTACGTCTGGGGTCCTTCACCTTGTCTGGCTGCGAGTGGGTTAGTAGTATTCCCCCTTCCACACTCGGCCTTGTTTCTGAGCCGTCTATTCTCCCTGCGAAGGGTCGCGTTTACAGCCTCAACCTCTCTAGCCATTCTGACCATTTCTTCATAGAATTCTTGCAAACACTGGCATTCTTTCTGCTCTCCGCTTACCCCGGGTAAACTGTCTGCTTCTCGTCCCGTCTCGCCGTTCCAACATTCAGGTCTGCCTGCTTGGCTGCCTCCGCTCTCCACGTTGAGTTGGGTGTGCGTTACTAATTCTTCTTCTGGTTCATCGAATTCTTCTGGCGAGTAATAAATTTTCAAGTTGGCTATGTTCATAACGACCTCGTTTCCATTCTCTAAATGCCTTAACCTGTATGCATTGTTCTGGAGGTCTCTTATCACCTCGAACGGGCCGTGGTAAGAAAAATTAAACTTCTTATACTTCCGTGCCTCTGGATCTGAACTGGCGGGTTTCTTAATTAAAACTTTCTGTCCCACGAGAAGCGGTTTATGATACCTCTTCGCACGATTCCTTCTCTGACGTCTCTCCGCCTGTGCTTTGAGATATTCAGAGGTTCGTTGGATCCTCAATTCTCTACCGAGCTGTGCGTCTACTGGTAATGGAATAACACCATTCCACGGTCTCTCTGGTCTCTGATCCAGATGTAGAGTAACGGGAACCTGACCTGTCGCCTCATGTACAGTATTATTTATACAGTACCGACAGTAGTGGCTACGCGGGCTAAAGCGCTGCGTTAGGTCAAGGGGCCAAGCTCTCTGCTGACTCGGTAGACGCGTGGGTTCGAGCCCCACCGTCGGCTGTCCTTGAAATGGTTTTCCGTGGTTTCCCATTTTCAACACCAGGCAAATGCTGGGACAGTACCTTCTGACAGGCCACGGCCGCTTCCTTCCACATCCTTGCCCAGTTTCATTCATCTTCATCCATTCCATCTCTCATCCCGACGCGCAGGTCGCCCACGGGCGTCGACTAGAAAGACCTGCACTCGGCCTCTCAGGAGGCTACACGACAAAAAAAAAAAAAAAAATTATACAGTATTCAATTACTTCTAGAAATTCAATCCAACGCCAATTCGCTTCAGAACAGTAGATCTTCATGTATTTCTGGATCTCTCTCATTACTCTTTCAACGGGACTTGCCTCAGGATGGCGAATGGTAGATAAAATCTGCCTAATTCCTAGAGTTTCCAGTTCTCGACGAAATTCTGCACTAGTAAAGCAACTTCCGTGGTCCGAGAGAATGTTATCCGGCTTCCCAAGAATCGGAATAACTCTCTCTTTCAGGCGCTTCAAGACCTGTTTTGAACTTGTCTTTTGAATGGGGCACAACACCACCATTTTCGAAAATACATCCATGGCTACAAAAATGTGTCTATTGCCTCTACGTGCTCTAGGCAATGGTCCAAAGTTGTCGATACTCAATAGCTGCCTTGGCTTCTCTGGTAATAACGGGATAGGTCGTTGCCTCATTAAAAAGGGATTCGGCTTTACCCTTTGGCAAAGATCACATGTTCTAATAGCATTTCTCACCGTTTCTCTCAATTTTGGCCAAGTAAATGCTTCCTTCAACAGAGCACAGATTTTATCAATCCCCGGATGACCAAATGCTCTGTGGGCTAGCCATACTAATCTCCTCTGCAAAGATGCAGGAATTACAATCCTTTGACGTGTGTGATCCACATCGTCCCACTTGTGTAATATCTGATTATACCATACATAATCTGTTGCCAATGCCTCCGCCTCTCTGTATATCGCAGTTCCCCTTGCTAAACGTCCCTCAAAGTAATCGATTATCATCTTCAACCATGGGTCTTCGCGTTGTAGGTTGGTAATGTTCCTTAAGTCATCCAACGTCTTCTGATCTCGATTCTCAATCTGGACCGCTAGTACTTCTTCTTCTCTAGGGTAACGACTTAATATGTCCGGTATTACATTCTCTTTCCCTGGACAGTATTCTATTTCCACATCAAATTGCTGGATATACAGGGACCATCTTGTCAATCTCTGACTAGACAAATCTGTCTTTAACAAAAATGTTAAAGCTTTATGGTCTGTTCTCAGGACTATTCGGAAGCCGTACACGAGTTTGTGCCACGATTGCAACGCGTACAAAATTGCGAGCAATTCTATCTCTGTGATCGTGTAATTTTTCTCATGGGCTCTCAGTCTTCTGCTGATAAAGGCGATAAAAACTTTCTTCTCAGGCTGGTCAACATTTTCCTGGAATAGCATCGCTCCAATCCCAATAAGTGATGCATCCGTCTGTATGATGAACTTCTGGGTATAATCTGGGTATCCCAGTTTCACATATTCCAAAAGCATTTGTTTTGACCTCACGAATGCTTCCTGACATTGCTCCGTCCAATTCCATCTGCCGCCTTTCTTCAATAGGTCCTGCAGTGGTGCTACTGTCGCAGTATAGTTTGGGCAGTGGTTCGAAAAGAATCCAATTACTCCCAAATACTGTCGGACGTGCTTTACTTTCGTGGGTCGAGGGAAATTCCGAATTACCTCCAATTTATCTGGGTTAGGCTTCACTCCATTTGCATCAATAACATGCCCTAGGAATTTAACTTCCCTCTGACAGAAGTGCGATTTCTTGATATTGACCTTAAAGTTAGCCTCTCGAAGGTCATCTAGCAACTTCTTCAGGTCTCTCATGTGCTCCTCCAGAGATTCTGATGTGAGTAGAATGTCGTCTACATATCTGATGGTACTCTCTTTAACCTCATCTGATAGATTGCGATCTAACGCTCTTATCAGGGCTGAACCAGCTGTTTTCAACCCAAAAGGTAGCCTTAAAAATGTGAATGTATGTTGATCAAACATAAATCCTGTCAACAGACTAGTTTTCTTCTCTAATTCAAGATGGTGGAAACTGGATGTGATATCCAAGTTTGAGAATATAGTTTTCCCTTTAAACTTCCTGAGGATCTCTTTAATAGGTGGCACTTGGTCAAATTCCGGAATAACTCTCAAATTTAAGCGTCTCAGGTCCAAGCAGACTCTGACAGATCCGTCTGTCTTTGGTACAATTACCAATGGACTTACATAAGGCGTAGGTGTTTTCTCAATAACACCGGCCTCCAACATCTCCTGAATTGCCTCTTTCACTTTAGCATAATGCTTTTCAGCTATAGGGTAGGGTTTCTGCCTAAATGGTGTCCAATCACTGACTTGAAAAGCATAAGTGAAGTTCTTTATCCGACCAGGTCTCGAATCAAAGACTTCCTTCTGTTCCAGCAATAACTGCTTTAAATTTTCCTTCTCTTTTAGCCCAATTTTCGCTTCTTCTAGCTTCTCCGAAATGTAGTCTTCCAATTTGGGTTCCAGATCTTTTTCCAAGTCTGTGGCTAGTGTTTTGAGCTCCGCTTCTAACTGCTCAATAGCTAACACTTCTTCATCAGCCACATCTCTGTATGTATGCCATACTTGTTCACTGGATCCTGGTTCAATTTCATTGAGTGCGACCTCTAAGCCTTCAGTTTCTTCATTCACATGGAACATAACCCTGTCCTGTGCTAGGTCAATTATCACTCTGTATTCCCTTATAAACTCTGCCCCAATAAGTAGGTTATAAGGTAGTTTGTTTACTAACAGAAAACTCTGTGAGAAAATAGAGCCTCCTATCTGTAAATCTAGGAATACCTGGTATTTACATATCATTGTTCTGTCTGGAATTACCCCTTTAATTTTGACACTGGAGATCGGTATCTTCAAAATGTTCTCTCTCCGGACTATTTCATTATATAGAGCTTGTGTCATCAGGCTCACTGTTGATCCTGTGTCTAGCAGACTTCTGACTTTTAATCCTGCCACTCTCACAATTATAATAGGCAATTCTCTCTTGACCATGACCTGTGGTCCTCCTGTATCCTCAATCAATTCTTCTGGTTTGGCTATCCAATTGACGATGTTAATAGACTTCCATCCATCAGTCTCGAGCTCTTCTAATTTTGGCGTTTTTTTTTTCTTCAGCGCCCGCCCCTTTGGAGTTCCTTCTCTCCTGTTCGCTGCGCTGTAGTTCCAAACTCTTAGCTCCATCTCCATATCTGTCTGGCGATGTCCTGTTCTGCATGACTTCTTGCCAGCGGACTTGTGATTTCTGGGGCTCATCTCCCCTTTCTTCGAGGTATCGCAAAGAAGCATGATATCGCTCTTCTGCCTCGTCATCGAAGTTATTTCTTCTCTCTTGGGGTCTCCAATTTCTATTATTGCCTTCCTGGCCATTATTACCTCCATTGTTATGGTACGGTTTGCCCCTGTTATTGGGTTTATTCCACGAACTTCGACCTCTTCCTGCTTTATTAGCATTTCCTTTGTACCTTGACTGCCATTTTCTGGGTTCCTGTTCCCATTGCCGTCCATAGGAATCTAAAGTTTCTGTGCTCGTGGCCTTGTTGTTCCTTGGAGCTTGCTGTTGGTCAGTCTGTGTGTTGGTCACGTGGACTTGTTCCACGGTTCGACTCTGACGCATAGTATTTGCTGTGGTGAGGTCCAGTTGCCTTAGAACTGTCTCCATTTCCATAGCAGTTTTCGCATTAGCCGAGATTAGTAGCCTTTGGATCTCGTATGGAAGCTGTTTGGCGATAGCAATGCATAGCTCCAGTTCACTAGGTTTTTGATCCAGCTCTTTAAAACGACACATCTGCGATATGAAAAATTCTGCGTACTTCGTCGGGTTGTTCGTGCTGTACTTTTTGGCATACAAATCCAGCCGTAAATTCTGCTGAGTCGCGGCGTCCCAATACCTCTTCAAGAATGCCTCGCGGAATTCCTCAACAGTATCAAAAGTGTAACGGAAGCTGCGAAACCATAATGCGCACTCCCCCTCTGTTAACTTCTCTATAGCACGTAGCCTACGCTCCTGCGGTATTCGTGCATCATTGAGATATTCGGTCACTTCCTTTAACCAATATTTTGGTGTCATACTACAGTGACTACCTGAAAACTTCCTAGGTTTTTCTTCGCTTGCCCTAATGACGTTTATCACCTGGGTGTGCATCGCATTTTCATGTGGCGTCGATGCCGCAATTGGTACACCTGGCGTCATGTAAGGACTTTCTCCTGCGCCTGCAGCGTTCCTGCTTATAGGTTGGGTTTCTAGGTCTGCCCACCTTGTTTTTCTTATATCCTCTATGCTGCCTTCACTTGACTTAGGATATTTCAGAAGTGTCTCCTCCTGTGCAATTATCCTAGTCTCCATTTGGTTATGGCGCATTTCTGCTCTTTCTAGGCGAGTAATGACTTCTTTCTCTATTCTCGTAAGCCTATCTCGGTTTTCCTCGGCTACTTGAAAAATTTTCACCTTGTCTTCTTTCAGACTTTGTTTGATATGGGATATTTCATCCTCTACGTCCTCTTTAATTTGAGCAAGGGTCTTGTCGCTTGCCTCTGTTTTCTGGCCTTCTCTTATTTCGAGTTCTTCTCTCAGACCTTTAATTTCATCTTGAATATGTCCATTGACTTTAGACAATTCATTCCGGACCTTGGTGATCTCGCCTCTGTTTTCCTCTTGTCTTTTATTGACTATGACAATATCACTTTGCACTTGGTCCAGTTCTTTATGAACTTTACCCATCTGACCTTTCACGTTGCCTACCAGCTCCTTATTTTCCTGAGCGATAGCCTTAATTTCGCCTATTTCCTGGCATTGACCTAATATATTCTGGTCCTGTTTCTTGAGGTCACCGTTAATTGCTCTAGCGTAGCTTTTCAATTTCTGATCCCATTTGGAGTCGTTCTCCTCTAATCTCTGGTCTACTGTTTTCGTAAACTCTGCGAACTGTTTCGCTTGGCGTTCGAGATTCGCCTCGTTTTGGATCTGAATATCCTTAATATCGTTAGACAACGCCTCTAATTTACTGTTGGTTTGCTCCTGAGCATGCCTACACGCTTGCAAATTACCCTCAAGTTTGGCTTCTATGGCCTCGAAACGTTTGTCAGTTTTTACCTGCATTTCCGATACAATGCTTACAACAGTATCTGTTACTTCGGTCTTAATGACTTCTTGCATTTGACCTAACTTATTGTTTAATTCATCTTTATATTCAACTTTATTTGCCTCTAAACGGTTGTTTATTTCAACCTGAGTTGCATTAATTGCCTCCTGATTGGCATCTAACCTGTTATTTAACTCTCTCTGGTTCTCATCTAACCGAGTGTTTATGCTATCCTGGAACGCCTTGGTTTCCAGTTTATTCTGCTCGTTAGCAGCATCAAAATGTTGTTTCAGTCCTGCAATAACTTGCAAGATCTCCTCCGTACCTGACATTTTACAATAACACACTTAAATATGCAGGCAGGCTTCCTGGAAGAATATGTGGATACGTTTCGAAGAGAAACATCAAACACTGCACACATATTGTGAAGTCGTACAAAACCTGATAATATTATGGTAGATTGTGGATTGGGTATGTAACGCTAGTACCCTTAGGCCATTCTCTTCTCAATAGAGAGATTCTGCGTTACCTCAAAAAGCCTACTGAATTCAACAATCACTCAAACACAGTTTGAGGAAAAACAATTACTATGGTTTTCCCCATGAAATACCATAAAAAATCTATGGGTTTTCCCTAAATCCCATAAGTTCCACGTATTCTGGGCGCCATGATAAATTAATATCTATGAGTCGTGGTATTAGTAGGACATCGGCCATATTCTAATTTACTATAAAAACTGTTCAGGGAGTGGTTTTTTACTGCCGAAAGCCCCACGTTGGGCGCCATGATAAATTAATAGAGCTTTTACTACCATAGACTCCACAGATGGGCGTCATGATAAATTATATCTGTATCTATCGTTGCCCGGTTCGTGCAATGCCAACATCGCTCATATTGCACTGACGCAGGCGGTTCCATAAAGAGTTAATACCGTCCCACGCTGCTTGGGCCATGATAAATGAGTAGAGAATAAGCACAATCTATCAAAATTTATATATACGTATCGGAACTTAGCTATGGATTAGGAGCGGTCACACCCTACTTCGTTAACTCTTACTTTAATAGAGTTGTGTGCATTAAATCTGACCGACTTTAATCGTACCTTTAGCTCAAATCACAGTATAGGACATCAATTTCCATGTACCCATGTGAGTAATCTCGTTGGATAATATGCATCCGCCTCCAACTAGCATCAGCTCTCAGGCGTGTACGGTAACCCCAATTTTGCAGTGCATATTTTGGATTTGAGGCTAAAAGGTATCACTCTACAATGATGAGGCACAACTCTATTCTAAAACTTTAATTCATTAAAATAAATCATGGCTTCAAACACAAAACAATACCCAAAAAAGCATAAAATCAAACAAACAAAATTTTTACTTCCACAATCCATAAGTAAACAAATATAAAATCACAACAAAGTCATACCTAGCCATAATGCTTTACCCTTCTGTGAACTTCACAAGGATATACTAGTGCGCTGATGCACCTACGACTTCAAAACAACTTTACATTAACATAACAGTCATACAATGTGACTTCTTTAATATTACAACAAGGATTATTCCTTAAACCTCTTTACGTTAAACAATTATGTGTGCCGTGCGTGTTTTAATATTTTTCTTCTCACCAATGAAATGCTTTGCATGCATTTACCTATTTGGACGTTGCACCAAAATCAACGTGCAACTCCATAATTATGTAAGCTACCCCCGACACATCCTTCAATTATATGGTTTCACCGCATGCTGTCTGTGATTCCTAGATAAAACGTTACGTTATAGCTTATGTCGGATTGTACGATAGACTACCTCGCGCTCATGGCAATTGGCATCTAGTAACCAACTACATGACTTGGTTCCAGTGACAGTACAAATATATCATGTAACTATTCGTCAGATAGCTAAATTAATGAACCATCAGGATTGACTACAATTATCCATGTGTTCACAAACCACATGGCTATAATACTCAACATAACAATCATGCATTATATGTCATTTTAACAAGGTCTAGAATCTCTTCCCTTTATAACTTGCCTGAGCGGTTCGAGTGGTTGGCACCGACCCTCGGCTAAGGAAATCGCTACACAATAGAAAGTGGGATGGGTCGTTCCACCAATTATCTCGACCTTTCTAAAAGTTTGAAAGCTTCCCTCTCTAAGCAGTGGAGATTTTCAAGACAAATACTGTGTCCTAACCGGCACACATGTTCCCAAAGGATCTTAATTGACTATTATGCCAACAGGTATTGAATGAGCTTTTGTAATTATTCCTACGTCGAGGATAACGATTAATTAATGGCCTCACATGGGTCCATTCAACATGAAGGTTCGGGGTTCGTAATGCATGAGCCTGGCGGTGACCGATGTCTCAAGTATAATATAGGCGCACAAAACCACTGTCGCCATGAGTTTTCGCTGCCCACGAGCGTAAATAACTCATCTATAAGTTCTCGGGAAATCATAGAGCTGCGAGGTGTCCTTGTTATCCTCGACTCTATCAAGATTCCAGCCCGGAACACATTTCAATCCTTTTCTTCAGAGTTAGGGTCCATTCACTAAAACTCCGGAATAAAATATCTCCAACAATGTCCACGACATAGGAGAATTCATACGTAGAATAGACTATCTGGCCCCTAATGCTCCATGCTACGACATTCCGACCTCTAATATTAAGAGAAATCTAACATTTACTCTATAAGCTTCTCAATTAAGCTGCAAATTCAATTCACTAAAAGCTCTTTCATTACTGGTATCATTACCGAATATATGCAATATTCTGATATAAAACTTCTTTCCATAATTACTGAAATGTAATCTCATTGTAACATCTTCCTGCTTAGATTGATAAGTCTTGCACTTAGCGTTAATAATTCTCGCTTACAACAATTTATTTGTTTCCTGATGTGTTCATTCATACACTTAATAACCATTATTATTATTATCATCATTTCTCACGGACATAAATGACCAAAATCATCCTTTATTATTATTATTACAAATCTCATTGACATAAATGACCAAAATCATTATTTATTATTATTCTCATATAAATTACCAAAATTTCCGACATAGCTAAACGTTTTAAACTCGAACAATCGCGTTCGTTACATTTACATAACTGATTGCCATTCTTAATTCATAGTGGGAAAAATTACTCCACTTAATGATGCAAATCATCATTTCAACTCTATAAAAATCAACTCAATACTGATTAAACATGGAGGATCAGCCTCCTAACTGACTTTTACTGGCATCTATAAGGAATTCACAATACCTTTACGGAATCACAGGCATGCATCGGTCCATACTTCTACATAATTATAACCATAATTTGTGGGGTACTTACATCTCTATAGGCATCTAAGGTGGCTCCAACCAATCATATTCTTCCATGTCGCCCGCCATAATGGGTTTAACGCGACATATTTCTCTTGTTTACACACATTTGATTATACATTTCTATCACCAACACGACACGTTGCATACCTTTCAGGAAGTTATCACTCCCCAAACATGTGAAACACTTCATCAAACACTACTTTAAATGATATTTTTACATATATATTACACTGAACACTCGTCACTTTATACACACTTCAATGCTGAGATTCCCTAGCAGAGATCGAAATTGCAGGTGTCGACGGCATCTTACGTTATCAACTCCTGATTGAAAGTCTGGTTATCTGCTCTCGGAACTCTCCAACAGTTTTTGTGACGATCATTACTCCTACAGTAAGCGTTACCATCTGGTACTCTCATGGCAATACCAAACACTTAGTAAGGTTGCTTTAGCGCATTCTATCGTAGTTACACATATACGATTAGTTCATACAATACACACTGCGCTTAATAAAGTTCAACACTTTCACAAATAATTATATACAATAATGCTACCGTTAGTCTATACGGTGCTTCATAACTGAACACGTCATAGTTCGTGCGGCTAATTATGCCTATATCACGACTATTATTCATACAAGCATGTTTACTGTTTCTTTTACACATACCAGTCTTTGTTCGGCGTCTCGATGAATAGATCCGTCATGCGTTATGCCTTGACGAACTTGCTTCAACCTGGCTGTAGCTGACTGAAGTTTCACTCGAAGACTGCACGTAGCTTATTTGAAGACTTCTGTCTGCGGCTTACCCGCTGTCTCGTACTGCTGCATATTTGCTTCATACTGATTGCAACTTATTTCCATTGTGCTACCATTGACAATTGAGTAAGACAATAACTGGCTGTAACTGCGCTTGGCGGCATGTAGACTGAGCTTGACTGCGTCTCGACTGACTTACAACTGGGCTTCAACTGACTTCAACTGAGTTAGAACAGAGTAACACTGAGAACAGAGTAGGACTGAGAGAACAGAGTGAGTTTCAACTGAGAACAGAGTAACACTGAGTACTCCTCCTGGGGTCTACTCCCTTATATCGGATTTCCACAGAAAGTAGAGCAACATCTTCCCGCGTAATCTTCGCTCCTCTCACAGCATGATTCAGGTCTTCAAACCATGATCATTGTGTTCCTCTTTCTTCACAGGTCCCAAAACTATCTGTGTGCAAAGGAATCGCTCGTTCAATTAATTTATATTAATTCCTTTCTCCATGGCGTGGGACGCTACCTAACCGGGAACTCCCCGTCAACATCTTCACATCCCTCCGCGAACAATGGTCGCTTCACAGTCCTTACGCACATCACTAAATATGCACCAATTTCGCAGGTAAAAGATTCTAAAATTACCTTCTTGCCAAGATATTCACCTGTGTGCAACTCTCATCTCGATTCGTTACTCCAATCACGAGTAATCAATGATTTTTCTGGGCATTTCACCGCCCCTCCTCTACATCTATTCTCCGTCGGGGAATAACTGTGTCATTATTCAGGCCTCTCTCCTGCTCCAGACGACATAATGGGGTGACAGAGATGGACGTGGCTCCACTGGGACCAACCCACAATTCTGGGCCGATTAGTAAATGTCAGCTCTGCCCTCCTCTCTGCTTCAAACCTCCAATAGCTTACACCAAATCGTCTTATAATGATATAATCCGCTCATTATTTCCTACATTATTTTAATAAATAATGCCATTTCATCAAAAATCACACCAGTGATTAAATATACATTTCTTTCGATGGGTTTTTACCAAGAAACTCCCTGTACAGATCTCTGGTTCGCTTCCTGGCGGAACCTTTTTACTGAGATCACAGTCTCTGAGAACCATGTTCGATTCCAGTCAGCATAACCCCATCGGGTTCAGTACCGGTACTAATTTTTATAGGAAATTCAAAGATGCCTTGAGGCACTATCCCGAAGCCAAAATATAGGCCTATCCTAGAAAATAATACAATTTATTAGAATTCATTAGGCCTAACTGACGAGCATATCTCATTTCAATTTGTAAGTTACAGTAAGGGCACACATTAATTTCCATTAATATCTGGGGTGTGTCTCCGATTAGTGCAGTCAGGAGCAAAATGGTTTACCCTACAGAAATTCACTATTTTTGCGTGATGATCGTTCATTTTAGGGTCTTGGGACATCTTGGCTATCAGACCCGCGCAGTTGAGTGTGTGTTGAATGTCAGGTGACTTGTATTTCTATGCGTACTGTAGTAGATTGCGTATTATAGACCTATCAGTAGTGTGCATGTTTGCATCTAGCCATTTTTAACCTTCAAGCGTTCGCGCGGGCTGTCAAGTGACCGCCTTTTTGGAATTTCGAATGATGCACCCTCTAATGAGCTTTGGGTGAGGTGAGACAGGCATGTATTCCTTAGTTACACACTCGACCGCCTGTTCCGGCACAGGTTTGATTGACTCACCTCCCTCAAGTCACTTAGTACATTTATAAACTCGGAGACGCAGTTTCGGGCGGACAGGTGACAGTCCCGCGAACGGCGAGGGGAATTTATTTCGTCACACTGGTTGTCAGGCGACAGCCTTGCGAAAGCAGAAGAAGATTTTTCACCTCATCAATGCACAATATAAGTAATGTTATATTTTTTCTGCACGATTGCTACAGTTTATATCTTTTCCAGTCCTCCAGATATTGTGTATGCGTGAAGTTTACGGCTTCATTTTATCAGTTTTGTTGTTCTTCCTTCTCGGCTGTGTCAACATTTTTTTAAATCGTTATTCATTTATTTCCGTAGGGACCGTCTATATATAACAGATGATCAGATAGCTCAGGTGCTGGCGGAAATTGAGAGAGATGACGGAGATGAAGAGGAAGCGGAAGGAGCACTCATCGATGCTGACGTTGATAATGACCCGGACTATGATCCGGTTTTTTATGAAGCTCATGCTACAAATGTACTTCTTCAAGTGTCAGAGTTACCTATTATACTTATGTATTTTCTAGTTTAATTGGAAAAGTAATACTTTTGAGAGATAATGGTTGACGAATTTTTTTTGAAGCTAAAATCTATATTGGTATGATGTCGAACTATATATTGTTTAAATAAAGAATTTTGATCATAAATGTGATCGCCGAGTTGTATCAGAAATCCATTGTATTCATTGCGTTCAATCATTCATGAAAAGTACAAGAAACATTATGATAGTCATGAAGAAACGTGGGCGGTCAACTGACAGCCCGCGCGAACGCCGGTGTGACTCAAGTTGGCGCGAACGCATGAAGGTTAACCCAATAATGAGGCCAGTAAACAGGATTATTATGAGAAATCATCCACTGCGTGATCGTAAGGCCTATATGGGCTATTACTTTACATTACCGTACCAGTATTGTAGGTTATTTGGTGCCGTGTATCGGTACTGGAAGTACGGTATGAAAGTCTTGCATCAAAATAGGTTAACAGGCTAATTATGTAACTTACGTATTAAGACGCACACATCAACTTAATACGGTACTGGTATAGTCTCCTAGCAGTCAACTTACCGGTAGGCTTACAACATACATTATTTTATATTCCTGAATGAATTGTAATAATTGCACTCGACAAAGAACTTTATTCACACCATGCAACATTACCGTACGGCTCTTATCCTGTGGAAAATACAGTTATCAGTCCGTCAACAATCTGTCTACAATACCGTCAAAATATCTTTATAAATAAACAAATACCGGTAATACATTTGCAAATTATAGCCTACACTGCAGTAACTTACCGTACCGTACCTTAATTCGGTACGGTAGTCTACCGTACTTTCCGTATCACTATTGGATTTGATTCTGAATGCTCCACATAGGCCTACTGGTACCTGAAAATTTCCGGTGGCCTAAAATCGTAGACTTATTAAAGTTTGAACCATTGGAGATATTGGAAGTCCTCGTATGTTTCGCCGTCTTTCAACGTGAACCAACGGCTAAATGTCGTTTGTCACATTATCCTTTGAAAAACGGTATCGTCTCCGAAAATATTTCCAACGGGTTTTTAAAATCTCTTACATATCGTCCTGGCACGTCGTCTTCTTCAAATACCGCTTCAATATAATAAATAAATTCATCGTCCGCCAAGCCTACGTCCATTTTTCTTGTGATAAGGATTCCTTAAGGTAGCTTGACCCCTACCTTAGCACACGACAAGTCGTGCGCAGTCGCGAAGGAGTCCTTGAGCCCAAGGCTTCCTCAAGAAATGCCTCTAAATAGTATTTCTGCTCAAGGAAGCCTTGTGGTCTCCTTAAGGAATGCTTGAGGTCTCCTTAAGGAAGCCTCAAGGGAGCCTCCAAATGGCTTCCTCAAGGAAGCCTCAAGGAAGCTCTCTGAATGCAAATGGCTTCCTTAAGGCTTTTTCAAGCCCAAGGACTCCTCAAGGAGTCCTCAAGAAATGTCTCTGAATTCCACCCTAGTCCAAGTTTCACTTCCATAGAGCGCCACGCTCCAGACAAAGGCTTTCAAAAAAGACTACATAATATAGGTCGGACGTTTGTTTTAGACGAGTGAAAAATCTTAATGGAAGCCTGGAGGCGAGTTACTGCAGTACCTGTGTTGTTATCAGCTGCCCCAAGCGGTCCGATGATTGACGAAGCTGTCTCACACTCCTACTGAAGTACAGTCATTGGCAAATATAATGACGTTCTGTTCGTAAATACGTACCGTGTACTTCCGCGTCACACAATACTTCGACGGTGACTGTACTGTCTGCAAGTCGGTGTCGCCACGTGCTCAAGTCTGGAATTCCATTACATCAGATCGTTGTTGACAAATGTGAAGCGATAGGGTGAGAGAGTGACTGTCTACAGTCTCGCCCGCAGGCTTCAAGGTCAAGGGCAATCGTCTAAAACAAACGTCCGGCCTTGTACCTGAATCTATATTCGATGTCAACAGATTCCATGCCTGTAGAAATGCTTTCCTTGTCTGTGCTAACCTACATTTTATATCCTCTTTGCTTCGTCAATCCCTGGTTATTATGCTTCTTAAGTAACAGAAGTCTCCTACTTCCTTTAGATTTTCACCTGACAATTTGATGTCTATAGAGGTTTCTGATATCTTTCGGCTGCATTCCAGTATCTTTGTTTTATATTTATTAATTTTCATGATGAATTCTTTCCTCAAGATGGGGTCCATACCATTGAGAAACTCATTCAAATCCTCTGGCGTGAGGCCAGGATGACGATGTCATCAGATAATCTCAGAGTTGAATTTATTTCTCCTTGAATCTTTACTCCCAATTTACATTTTTCTACAAATTCCGTCATTGCTTGTTCAATGAGAAGATTGAAAAGTATGGGTGATAAGTTGCAGCCTTGCCTTACACCTTTCTGAATACCAGCTTCTCTCTCATGTCCTTCAGCTTGAATGATTGCAGTCTGGTTTATGCATATATTGTAGATCACCCTCGTATCCCCGTACGATTTTCCAATCGTTTTCAATTTAGCTCAATCAACGTTATCAGAAGCCTTTTCTAAGTCTACAAATGCCATGGACGTTCTTTTATCTTTCGTTATTCTACCATCCAAAATCATCCCAAGACTTAGTACAGCTTCTCTTATTCCTACATGTCTCCTGAAACCAAACTGGTCTTCACCCAACTCTGTTTCTATCTGGCTTTCCATCCTCTTGTAAATTACTCTAGACAGAATCTTTGAAGCATGAGTAATCAAGCTGATTGTACGGTAATCTTCACATCTGTCAGCTCTTGCTTTCTTCGGTATAGGGATGATAACATTCTTCTTGAAATCAGAAGGTACCTCACCTTTCTCATAAATCCTACACACCAAGTGAAATAACCTTGTCAGACCTTCATCACCTATGCAGCTTAGCAACTCAATCGGCATATCATCTATGCCTGGTGCTTTGTTCCTGCTTGAGTCTTCCAATGCTCGGTCAAATTCAGATCTCAATAGTAAATCTCCTTTCGCATCCTCATCAATTTCCTCTTCCCTTCCCATTACATGATTCTCAATATCCCTTCCCTTATACAAACACTCTATGTAAGCTTTCCATCTCTCCACCATTACATCCCTATCTGTTAGAGGTTTTCCAACTGAGTCATTAATATTAGGCCTACAGCAATTAGACCTCCTTTCTCCGAATGTACTCTTAATCCTTCGATTAGCTGTATCTACCTTTCCTACGTTTAGACAATTTTCTATACCTGCACATTTCTCTTTCAACCAATCTTGTTTTGCTTCCTTGCACTTTTTGTTAACCTCATTTCTCAGACGTCTGTATTCTGCGTTTCCCCTTTCATCTCTTTGATTCTTGTGCTTCCGCCGTTCATCCATTCATTCTAGTATATCCTGCGTGATCCACGGTTTTCTACCTATTCTTTCTTTCCTACCAATGTTTTCTTCTGCGGATTTTTTATTTCATTCTTCAAAAGTGCCCATTCCTCAGCATTTGTAGCTTGTCCAGGGTTTTTCATTATTCCTTCCTCTATACTCGTCTTGAATCGTTTGTTCACGTCCATCTCTCTCAGTCTGTCTATTGCCCACCTTCTTGACTTTTGATTTTTCTTCAATTCCTTCAACTTAAGTCTGCATTTCATAACAACCCGAGTTTACGGATACTATCGTTACTGTGAGATGTAACTGATACTAATAACGGCGTCACCATTACAGTTACTTATTTTAAAAAGTTACTTAATTACCTTCTCGTTAATTTAAGAAGTAACTGTTTCTAATAACGGCGTCACCTTTACAGTACCTTATTTTAAAATGTAACGTCATTACTTTCCCTCTACCGTAAGAACTAACAGTTCCTTGTAACGACGTTTCCCCAACCCTGGTTCTACCTGTAAGCCCCTCAATAATGGGCAGCGTTTACAGAATCAGTTGTTTATTGCTTTTGCGGTCTAGGAGTATTCTGTGTACTTTGAATTGGGACAAGGGGGAGGGAGACAACAGCTGCTTAAGTAAGATATCTTTATTCCACTTCTTGAATCAGGACTGAGAAGACGTAACAAAACATTTCTGGAATGTTTGAAGTAAGAGTCGAAGAAAACTACTCATACCCAAGTACACGAGGCTAATTGCCACGATGCCATGTGATGTTCAAAAAAGTACACTACATATATTTACTTTATTTTGAAATATTCTCTTTCATTCAGTTATTAGAGTTTTTCTAACCTTAAACACAATAACAGCATACGCTTCAACATCATATTCATATGCCCCATACTTAGTTCATGTTTCACCACACCTGGCATAGACAGTAACACCTTCATTCTTTGCCCAGTCCATCAGGTGATCATGGCTACCGTTGCACACTATAGGGTTGTTGGATATTCCCAATTCCTTTAGATCACTCAAGCCTCGAAATATAGTGACGTTTACTTGGTCGATGAAATTTAAACTGATTCCTATTTCTTGTACATTGGGAATACCTTGAAATATATTTTCTGGCAGGTTTGTTATGTTGTTTCTTCTCACATCTAGCCTTGTCAATGATGGACTGTTTATGAAAGGTTCATTGGTCTTGATATCAATTTGGTTTCTTAACCCTCCGTCGGGCGCACCTCCGCGACTCCCGAGTTCGGGCGCAGTGCGCCTGACAGGCCCTTGTTGTATAGACGTCATTAACACTCAATTAACGCAATTATTTTAAAGTGATAAGTGGCATTCAATAGGATATACATAGGGAGTTTATTCAACATCAGGTTTTTAAAAACATAAAATAATTTATTGCTCACAATCAAACTTTAAAATAATAGCTCGCATTTACCACCCACCACCAAATTACGTTCAGTTTTCATGTGAAAAATTCAAATAAATATTAAAATTACGAACAAAACTTAAATAATGTTCTTATTACAAAATAAGATACAGCACAATAGAGTCTGTCTTAACAAAAACACAATAGTGTTGACCGACTGAAAAGCACCAAACTTCTGTTTACTAAGGCAACACTGGAAACTGGCTTCAAACACCATAAAGAGTCAGTCTTACTTGGAATCACTGTTGGAATGCTCAGCAGTAAAGGTAGATTGCCTCCAGTAAAGTGCAAGGTTGGTAAGTCTTACTGTATCTGTATGGGGCAGACAGATTGCTTTGTGACATTCATAGCATTCATAATTCGACATTCTGTGACCCGTTTAATTCACGAAATAACCACAATCTATGTATTTCTTATTCATAAAATGAGGAAAAGAAGCAATTATGCGATGGAACAATAAAGAAATACGAACCTTCCAAAGTCGAACCAGTTCGGGCGCAATGCGCCTCACAGCAGGAAGGCATGCGAAATTAAATTCCTGGCTGTGGGGGCGAAAATAATTTAATTTCGCCGTGAGCGCGATATTCGGGAGCGAAATGATAATGATTGTCGGCGCGTAATTAAATCAAAGCGAAACTTAATTCGAAGCGAAATTAATTTCGTTCCAGACTTTTAATTTCGCTCCCGGCGCGAAATTAATTTAGTTCCAGACTTATAATTTCACTCCCGGCGCGAAATTAATTTCGTTCCACACTTTTAATTTCGCTCCTGGCGCGAAATTAATTTCGTTCCACACTTTTAATTTCGTTCCAGGCGCGATATTAATTTCGTTCCAGACATATAATTTCGCTCCCGGCGCGAAATTTATTTAGTTCCAGACTTATAATTTCGCTCCCGGCGCGAAATAAAATTCGTTACAGACTTTTAATTTCGCTCCCGAGGCGAAATAAAATTCCCAAACGGCATTAAGTTTCGCTCTCCGACGTGTATGCATGAAACATTTAATTTCGTTGTTGAAATTAAAATACTGTATATTCGTTTCGAGAGTTAAATAATGTTCTGTACGATGTTCAAAGTCCTGACGTCTGTTAGGTAGTCAGTCCGAAGGCTGGTTGGATCCTCAAAAAGTACCGCCGGTAGGTTATGTGGGTAGATACCCACAAAAACTCAAGGCAGCGCTATAGTGAGGCGAACTAGACAAGATGAGGGGTGAGGTAGTTTGCCATTGCTTTCCTCACTGAGTCAGAACAGCAGTACTAATCCTATGAGTCGAACCCTTCACAGCATCCACAGGCACTGACTGCCCCGAATTTCATTACTAAGCACCACCCATACCTCAGTAGCTTCCATATCATCACAGCCATGAGTAAGACTGAGACAGCAGTGAAAAGTCACATTTTACTATAGCCTGTGCCAACAGTCAAATGCAAATGTGTCGTCAAGTTAAAAAACTCGTTTAATCAACTTGTGAATAAGGATCATATTCATGAGAAACGTTTCTCTGGACTTTGCCTCACGTATCTTTTGTGTTTGTTGTTTTCTACTTTTGGTTGGTGTTTTTGTGTTTGCTTTGTGCTTTTGCTTTTGAATTTGATTTATTGCTTTTCTTTCTTGGTTTTGTGTTTGTGTTCTGCTTTTGCTTTTTGAATGTTGCTTTATGTTATTTTTTTCTGCTTTTGATTTTGTTTTTGTTTTTGAATTTTGCTTTTTGCTTCGTCTTTTTTGTTTTTGTTTTGTGTTTGTTTTCTGCTTTTGCTTTTTTGAATTTTTGCTTTTTGCTTTATGTTTCATGTTTTCTTATTTTGCTTTTGTTTTTTGTGTTCTGCTTTTGCTTTCTGCTTCGTCTTTTTTGTTTCGGTTTTGTGTTTGTTTTCTGCTTTTGCTGTTTTTGAATTTTGCTTTTTGCTTTGTGTTTATTTTTTATTCTGCTTTTGCTTTTGTGTTTGAATTTTGCATTTTACTTCGTGTTTTGTGTTTTTGGTTTTGTATTTGTTTTCTGGGAAATCAAAATAAAACAAAATAAACAAAATAAAAACAAAAACAAAATAAAACAAGACAATTTAAAACAAAATAAAACGAAATAAAGTAAAACAAAATAAAATGAGGTAAAATAAATAAACTAATTAAATAAATAATTTTACGACATGATCCTTATTCACAAGTGAATTAAACGATTTTTACAACTGGACGACTCAAATGTACTGCACGGGGTCGTTGGGATGAGGGAGATGGCTACCTGGGAGGCTTGTCGTAGTATAGTATCTATGTGTGCAGTACATGCATCGACCGTCGTCTGGTTATCCAGTGGGAGATGGTCCGCACGGAGGTGATTGTTGACGTAGGCGCGGTATTCCTGCCAGTTTACTGTGCAGAAATTCTGGACCATCCTGGGAGGTGGTAGTGGGGGAAGAGGGAAGTTGAGTAAAACGGGGGCATGATCACCTCCTTTGAGTGGCAGGACAGACACGTCAAACAGATGGAGGAGGGAGTTATGAGCAATGACTGCGTCGGGGTGGTATTGGAGGAAGGACGGGTAGATTCTGGGAGAGGGACGAGGGTGGCGTCGATGTGACGTAGGTAGATGTCTAGGCTATGAAGTTCTAGGGCCGAACGGGAATGAAGGTTGAGGTCGGCCATTAGAATTAAATGGGGGAAGACTTCAGACAAGTGGGTAATGCAGTCTTTGGGGATGGGGTGGTAGGGACGAATGTAGATGGTGGCTAGGTGTAGGACACGGGAACAAATAAGGCTTTCGGGCCAGAAAAGAAACAGATTTCATTTCAGAAACAAATTGAAATGTTCCATGCATTTTAATTTCAGGCCGGAGGGGGGGGGGGGGGGACTAAATGCCGCGACGAAATTGTTGGTCATTAACAAATTTAATTTCGCGCCAGGAGCGAAATTAAAAGTCTGTAATGAATTTAATTTCGCGCCAGGAGCGAAATTAAAAGTCTGTAACGAATTTCATTTAGCGCCAGGAGCTAAATTAAAAGTCCGTAATGAATTTAACTCCGCGCCAGGAGCGAAATTGAAAGTCTGTAACAAATTTCATTTAGCGCCGGGAGCTAAATTAAAAGTCCGTAATGAATTTAATTCCGCGCCACGAGCGAAATTAAAAGTCTGTAACAAATTTCATTTAGCGCCGGGAGCTAAATTAAAAGTCCGTAATGAATTTAATTCCGTGCCAGGAGCGAAATTTAAAGTCTGTAACGAATTTCATTTCGCGCCGGGAGCTAAATTAAAAGTCCGTAATGAATATAATTTCGCGCCAGGAGCGAAATTAAAAGTCTGTAACAAATATCATTTCGCGCCAGGAGCGAAATGTTATTCCATTGAACAATTTCATTTCGCGACGCTAAATTAAATTAATAATGCATTTCGTTTCGCATGCCAGCCCTGCCTCACAGGCCAGGAGGGCAGGGCCGTGCAATGGGCAAGGCGAAGCAGTGCTAGCAAGAAATTTACTCGTGCCGGCCGAGCACAGCCCTACTCGGTCCAGTTCTGAGCAGTGCAGCACGACAGCACACTAGCACTGCAGCGCTTAGTCGCACAAGCACTGTCCATTTGACCGGGACTGAAGTACGTTTAGTACTGAGCGCGGAGCCTGGACACTAGGCGCACTAGATCCAGCATTGTGGCTAGTGATGTGCTTGAGCCCGGCTCGAGCTGCTCGAACAGATGACGTCAGAGTTCGAACAAGTTCGAGCTGTGCTCGAGCCTTTGTGCGCGCCGTGACCTATCGGCGTGTTCTTATCACCCAGAAACCTCAAGAAGGCTGTGTTTAGAGTATTGTGCTAGGCGGAATCGACTCGTCATGTTGTTGCTGTGCACTGCTGTATAGTTTCTTACAGTATTACAGTATCTGTAATGTGGAGATAGCTACAATCTGTGTTTGTGCGATGATCCGAAGCACATGACTGTCTCCCCACCCCAGAATAAACAAACTGCCTACTGAACATCATTGGAGTGCACAGGACAACACTTCCTTAGTACAATGGTAGTACAATGGTGCGGCAACAGTCTGTGTATATATGCGATTGATTAATTAATTTGACCTCAGTGACTCCTGCATTAGCGGACTATATTTTTAATTCAGATGTTAAATTATGAGACTATCTGTTCTCCTTTTTCTTTTCAATGTTTCATTAAGCCGTGATATGATGTAAGTGTGTACCATACCATACCATTAATAATAATAATAATAATAATAATAATAATAATAATAATAATAATAATAATAATAATAATAATAATAATTTGTTCCGTTGCAGGAACATATGTTTGCTACTATCCTCGACAGTATTACATCCTCCCCAGAAGCCATAGGCGTATCAGAGATGGGGTGTGGGGGAATTATCTTATTAATATTATTATTATGTACAATTTCTCTTTCCCTGCACAGAGCACCTGATGGTCACCACTCCACACACATCAATATACTGAGAGTAGTAGTCAAATAGGTTCATTCACACCGTACGCAAGAGAATCTCTACTTAGTACAAAACAAAGTACCCGATTCTTGGATGTCACGGGTAATCTCGAGAACTACTGAATGGATTTTGATGCGGCGCTCACCATTCTGTAAAGGTATTCTCGAGGAAGATTTCTGTAGAAAATAATTTATGTATGATCAAAGGGAGCCAAGCAGTAACGATTTCTGTGAAAAGGTCGAAAAAAGAACCTGGCGTCCGTGCGCTTTTTAAGCTTAAGCTTGGCAAACCGTTAAAAATATTAATATAATACGAGTGTAACAATTGTTCAGCATGAAAAATTCTACACAAAAGTCCGGGATGGCATATCTCTATCTTCGGTACATCGCCCACTCTAAGTGCTTTTTGTTTGGACGGAAGGGGGATTTGTGTCTCGTACACCTCGCCATTCTTAAATTACGTCTGACAGGAATTCCTTGCACATTCATAACTTTTCTCGGGCGAAGCCGGGGTGGGTTGCTAGTGGTTCCATAAAATATCGTCTGGGCGGTCAGCGCTTCGCATAGTTTATGTGTGTGGTCCCTTGACAGTTCGAACTGGTTCGATAGAGTATCGAGCTTAAGTTGCGTATCGGGCTGGCGCGACCCCGCTCGAACATGTGTATCATACGCTCCTAGTAATGCGCTTGAGCTCGGCTCGAGCTGCTGGAACAGATGACGTTGGAGTTCGAACTGGTTCGAGCTTGGCGCGAGCTTTTGAGCACACCGCGAGCTATCGGCGTGTTCTCATCACCCAGAAACCTCAAGAAGGCTGTCCTTAGAGATTGTGCTAGGCGGAATCGACTCGTCATGTTGTTGCTGTGCACTGCTGTATAGTCTGTGCATATAAACCCTTCAAACAGTATCTGTAATGTGGAGACAGCTACAACCTGTGTTTGTGTGATGATTCGATGCACGTGTCTCCCCAGAATATACAAACTGCCTACAGAACATCATTGGAGTGCACAGAACCAAGGCGACGGGTTACAACACTTCCTTAGTTCAATTGTGCGGCAACAGTATGTGTAGGTCTACATATGCGATTAATTTGTTCCGTTTCAGGAACATATATTTGTTTATATCCTTGACAGTATTACATCATTCCCAGAAGCCAAAGACGTATCAGAGATGGGGGGCGGTGAATAACCTATATTATTACAGTATTATTAAGTTATGTACAATTTGGTTTACGTCGCACCGAAACAGATAGGTCGTATGGTGACAATGGGACAGAAGAGGGCTAGGCGCGGAAGGATGCGGCTGTGGCCTTTATAAAGTACAGCCCCAGCATGTGCGTGGTGTGCAAATGGGAAACCACGGAAGACCATCAGCAGGGCTGCCGACAGTGGGATTTGAAACACTGATAGCCTAATACGTTCACATATACTGTACGCGAACAAAAGTTGTAGAAAATAGCGTCTGGGCCGTCAGCGCTCCGCATACTTTATGTGTGGGGTCGCCTGGCAGCTCGAACAGGTTCGATACAGTATCGAGCTTGCGTTGAGTATCGAGCTGCCGCGAGCCCGCTCGAACTTCAGTATCATTCGCCCATCACTAGTTCGAACAGGTTCGAGACCGAATCGAGCCTACGTTGCGTATCGGGCTGGCGCGACCCCGCTTGAACTTGTGTATCATACGCTCGCTTGAGCACAGCTCGAGCTGCTGGAACAGATGACGTCGGAGTTTGAACTGGTTCGAGCTGGGCGCGAGCATTTGAGCGCACCGCGACCTATCGGCGTGTTCTTATCACCCAGAAACCTCAAGAAGGATGTGTTTAGAGTATTGTGCTAGGCGGAATCGACTCGTCATGTTGTTGCTGTGCATTGCTGTATAGTCTGTGCATATAACCCCTTCAAACAGTATCTGTAATGTGGAGACCGCTACAACCTGTGTTTGTGTGATGATTCGATGCACACGTCTCCCCAGAATATACAAACTGCCTATTGAACATCATTGGAGTGCACAGAACAAAGGCGACGGGTCACAACAATTCCTTAGTACAATGGTGCGGCAACAGTATGTGCGATTAATTTGTTCCGTTTCAGGAACATATATTTGTTTATATCCTTGACAGTATTACATCATTCCCAGAGGCCAAAGACGTATCAGAGATGGGGGGCGGTGAATAACCTATATTAATACAGTATTATTATGTACAATTAGGTTTACGTAGCACCGACACAGGTAGGTCGTATGCAGGGGCGGATCTAGGGGAGGGCGAGGAGGGCGACTGCCCAGGGCCCCGAGGTCCGGGGGGCCCCGCGCCATGGTTTTTAAAAATTTAATTAATTAATTAATTAATTATACATTTCAAACTAAAGTATAATTCATATTCATTTTTTCAGTGCAGCTATGACCTCCCGTGACCGTTTAGCAAGTTTAGATTTCAGTGAAATTATAGAAGATTTCAGCCGGGAAAAACGTCACAAAGTAATATTTTAATAATTAATATTTTAATTTTAATATTTTCATAGTTTACATAATCTTCTTCAAGAGGACTTAAAGGTTTCTTTCATATTAAAAAAATGTACTGTAGTGTATTCAAAATATTGTAACTATTCTTTATTTTATTATTACCAAACTATTTTCCATTTGATTTGAAATTCTTTTATTTCCTATTGTTGTGGGCCCCACCTTATCATATCGCCCAGGGCCCCGCAAGGCCTGGGTCCGCTACTGGTCGTATGGTGACAATGGGATAGAAGAGGGCTAGGCGCGGAAGGATGCGGCCGTGGCCTTTATAAAGGTACAGCGTGCCTGGTGTGCAAATGGAAAACCACGGAAGACCATCAGTAGGGCTGCCGACAGTGAGATTCGAAACACTGATAGCCTAATACGTTCACATATACCGCACGCGAGCAAAAGTTTGCGGAAAATACCGTCTGGGCCGTCAGCGCTCCGCATACTTCATGTGTGGGGTCGCCTGGCAGCTCGAACAGGTTCGATACAGTATCGAGCTGCGATGAGTATCGAGCCGGCGCGAGCCAGCTCGAACTTCAGTATCATCCGCCCATCACTAATTGTGGCATATGCGTGTGGTCTGCCGTGCTCATAACGTGGGGAGGACAAAAATAGCATAGTGGGAGAGTCACACATTAATGAATCAAACCGTAGACATATAAGACATGATATTTGGACGCACATGAACCAGATCTGCAGCAAGGATACAGAAATTTGCATACTTTTTGGGTGATGTAGCAGGTGCAGTGAGATATAATAGTCCTAAAATAGAATCAGGGGCCGGTATGGAATCAGGAGAGTTAAAATACATTTTTTAATTTGTTGACATAATGTCACAAACCAGCCGAGGTAGCTAAACACGTTAACGTGCATGGTCAGACTACTCCAAACTCGAAAGACACTTCATACATTACCTCATTAATTTTATTTGTCATTAACTCCTCTCATGAGATTGGCGTCATGAAATCATTCCCACAAGGAAACTGTCTCACAGCATCCCCTACCTCATAGCAACCGGAATAATTATGGGTAGAACCCAAAAAACTACATTAGGACTATAAAACTGTATTTCAATAACTAGATTCTGAATTCACCAAATGACTAGATTGATGCTCTTCAGGGATATGTGAGTTCGAGAAACATGCGTTAGTAAAACTCAGCTGAGTTTTAATTCACCGGCCGTGAAAGCCAATATACCGTCTTTTTGGAAGTCTTCATAGGGAGGTTAAGGCTGCTTGAGCCTTTAGTTCTCGCAGTCAAGTGGTGCAGTTGCACCTAATATAAAGGGAGGTGGCGCGCAGTTCGTCACTCCTGTGGGGGTCCGGGCGGGGACACCAAGAGCCCGCCGATGTGCCAGCTTGGTGTCCTAGGCGAAACCCCACACAAGACACGGCACAAACCTAGAAGAATGCTGAGTTTTAATTCACCGGCCGTGAAAGCCAATATACCATCTTTTTATGCGTTAGTAAATTCATCAGGATTTTAAAATGAAAGATATTCCGTCGCAATCTAAGGTCATTTATGTCTTTTATTCTTATATTCTAGTCGCCTCCGTGGTGTAGTGGTCAGCATGATTAGCTGCCACCCAGGACTTCCGCGGTTCGATTCCCGGCTCTGCCATGAAATTTGAAAAGTGGTATGAGGACTGGATTGGGGTCTACTCAGCCTCGGGTGGTCCAAATGAGTAGAGGGGTTTCGACTCCCACCTCAACCATCCTCGAAGTGGTTTTCCGTGGTTTCCCACTTCGTCTTCGGGAAAATACCGGGATGGTACCTAACGTAAGGCCACGGCCGCCTCCTTCCCTCTTCCTTGCCTAATCTTCCCACTCTTCCCATCTCTTCATCAGGCCCCTGTTCGCTTTGCAGGTGAGGCGGCCTGGGCAACGTGCTAGTCACACTCCCCAGTTGTATCCCCGACTCAGAGTCCCAAGCTCCAGGACACTACCAGTGGCGGTAAAGGTAAGATCCCTCGCTTAGTCCGCGGGAAAAGCCAACCCTGGAGGGTAAACGATAAAAATAAAAAAAGAATTCTTATATTCAACATGGCCTGAAACAATACCTCGTGGAATTTACCTATACATAAGATATACGGCAAAATAAGCAAGAAGACACGAAATCCTTCAAACCTTCAAGTTTTAGGACAATGTTCATTAATTTAACACTATGGAGACCAAGAGTGCTATTCATTATATAACAATTAGCCTATTTTGCTCTAAAAATTACAAAATATGTTGTCTGTCTTTCTACCAGCTTGTCTGTATTTCTTTCGGTGGAGTGCCTAAGACTGTTTTGTTTGTTAGTTCTTGGAACTATTCGACTTTAGGGTTATGGTATGCGAACCATCTTCCTAACTTACCAGGGGCTAAGTAATGCCAAAAATACGAAGAAATGTGTACTATTATAGTTCGCCCAGTGAAGAAATTACATGGTATCGTGCAATTGATTGCGCTGACAATGAAAGAGACCACCTTGTAGTGTAGCGGCTAACGTTCTTGGCTGTCGCCCCGGTGGTCCGGGTTTGATTCCCTGTCCTGCCACGAAATTGAATTTCGGTTTGGGGTACTGAAATTGTATCGATGATACGTAAGTCATCCAAGCGGTGCTCATTTCGAGGACTTGCGCCAGGCCAGTGGGTACGAGTTTTCTTTTTTATACATTCTTACTCTGCAATTCGAATTGAGAGCACATCACTGCGTAGAGTTGTTAGAATAGCTTCCGTAAAATATTCTCAAAGGCCAATGCTACAAGTAGCCCTCATGAGTTAATCCAATTGCATATGTATATCTAGGCTAATCCAGATATGGTATTTAAGACATTTGATTTTTATTGCATTCTAAGTTCTGGGCATAAGAAAACCTCGAAGCTAATTTTGCAATTTTCAGTGAATGAACATCCAAAGTATAGTAGGCTAATCATCATGTAGGGAGACTGTACCAGAGAGAACATGCATTGCTTGAAGACATGATGTCATAGTGCGTAATTTGTGCTCGTACAACGAAGGAGGTTGTCAGGACGGTGATGATGATGAAAATGGTGATAACGATGAAGACGGTGATTAATTATTTAGGAACCAAGGGAATATAAATAACCGATACTTAAGACTGAGCGGATCTAGGGTAAACACAAAATGAAATTGCAGGTTGATTGCGAAAGTACAGAAACTATCCAATCACCATATTTTATGGAGATTGACTAATCCAGAAGTAGACATGAAAGGGAGTAGCCTAGTACAAATAGGTGGAAGCAAAGGATGCTCTTGTGTGAGACCTCCATGGGCGTAGCCAGGACTCTGTATACTGCAAACACTGTGGAGTGCCTGATACCCTAGCTCACGTTCAAAAACATAATTAAGAAGGGGATTTACTACAAACGTTAGGAATCACCGAAATAGATCTAAGATGCAGCTGTAACATTTCAGAAATGTTACGCGATCCATGTTTTCGTGTCTTTCTCGTGTTAGAAGCAAAAATACAATGGGCATAATAATTGTTATTGGCCATAAGAAGGATACAAGATTTATGCTGGACCCCACCATCAGATGTGAAGTAACCTTCGGCATAACAAAACAGGTCGTTTAGAGATAACGATAGGCTTCAAAGAGAAGTGAAAGCTTGTGGTACGTTTCGATTAAGCGAGAGGATCAACATCAACATTTTTAAATCACTCATCAAGTTTGGGTATGCCTAAGTATAAATGACCTAATTTTGCTATCAATGAATCCATTCAATAATAGAGAATTCATTTTCAATGTACTCGGGAACAGTGTGTGATGTAGTCTATTGGTACCCAATATCATTTTATTGCTAATATGAATAGTATAATAATAATAATAATATGAAGGGAAGATAAGAACGGCTTTACGAAACCATGTCGGTACGGGCTGGCCGTGCGCGCCTGAACTGACGAGTTCCAGCGTAGACAGTGCTGACAGTGTGAGGCTAGGTCATACGGCCCTAAAAGCACTTGCCAGGTTTGCAGGGCACTTCGCCATACTATACACAGCTCGCTCGCACGTGTAGCGAGCGGCAGGTGGGGACAGGCAAGGACATGACGTCATGCGCTTGTGGCTTACTTCTTAGACTGCCCGAAAGGGAGCAGCAGGATAGAACATACTACAGGCACTAGCTACGCAGGGCCCTGCTGGAGGGTAATTACTGCGCTTTACGGAGGAGGCGGGAAAACTAACAGGGAGTATTCGGAAAGAGACCTAGAGATAGGAAAATACTAAAAGGGGCAGGTGCATAGGTGCCCTCCGGGAAGATGGGGGAGCAAGAATACATTTTCGGGGCCTGTCAGGCCAGCTGCGCCCGACGGAGGGTTAAAAAGTCTAGATAGTCAAGGTTTTCTAAACCTTCAAAAACGTTCTCTCCGTTGCCCGTCAATAAATTATTGTCCAGTAAGATAGTTTCTATACCAGGCTTATTTTTTTTCTGAAAGATGTGTTATTTTGCAATCCGATAGTGAAACCTGTTCTACATAATCGCTGCTCAAAAGTGGTGCATCGTCAGGAAAAACTAGTGGGTTATAGTCGAGAATAATTGCTTCAACGGAAGGGGGAAATATTGCGTGACTGATGGCAGTCAGCTGATTATCATAAAGCCATATCGAGGATAAATTCTACAGTCCTACAAAAGCTCCCGATTCAATTGTAGAGATGTTATGAAATGCAAATCTAATGCTGTCTAAACAACAGAAATTTCTAAAAGTGTCGTTGTAGATTACAGAAATATTGCTCTCAAAGATTCTTAAACGTGGAGTATTGGCTGGTAATTTCTGCAGGAGGTCAGGATCTGAAGATTGCACACACAGTGGAAGTTGCTCTGCTCCTTAGCTGTGCATGACATGATTGACCGACGTGCGTGAGCTCGGCTCCTCAGTTTAGGTGAATTAGAAGGTGTTATTGTGTAGTAGGTACATCCAAAATAAGTGGTTCATGTGTGTGTAATAAGTGAGCATAACCTGTGTTACGTTATTTCGAGGGATAACCCTTACATACCTAATAAAATCATAATTAAACCAGGATGACGAGAAGCAAGAATAAGCGTGCCTCTAGAGACGCCAGCGATAGTGCCACCTTAATTGAAAAGACCGTAGCTAAGGTACTCGACGAGACCCTCAGTTCGGGTAAGTTTCTTGAAACTATGATATCCGCTATCTCTGTGAGAGTGACTGAACTTGTTATTAAAGAACTGGAGAAGTCTCTTCAGTTCAATATGGACCTGGTATCTAATCTCACTAAAAATCTTGAGTGTCGTGACTTTGAAATCCAAGCACAGAGAAATGAGCTTGAAGAAAAGTACGACTCCTTAGAAGAGTATAGCAGGAGCGCCAATATCAGGATTTTCGGTGTGCATGAAAGTGCTCAAGAAAATACAGACGAACTTGCTCTAAACGTATTTAGAGATATTGGTGCAAGTGTTAATCTCCTTGATATTGACCGTAGCTATCGTGTTGGACCCAAATCCCCTGTAAAAACTTGGCCATCATTGAGAAATTCACATAATTCCGAACGAGGCACGAGGTGTTCCTTAAAAAAGATTGCTCAAGGGAAGCAATGTGACCAGCCGTGAGGATCTCATCTCCACCCGACTGGCGATCCTGAACGCTGCAATTTCTCGATTCTCAGTTAGAAATTGCTGGAGTTCTCAGGGCGATATCCTTATTAAGAAACCGGATGGTACTGTATCCGAAACCACTTACCAATACCTGGTGAAATCCCTCGATGGTCTCTGGATCGTAGAACCTGAAAATGCCCGGCGAAAAACCCTCCCAGGTCATACCACCAGGTAAAGGAGTGAATGGTGAACTAGTCATCCAACAGGCTGTTTTAAGAATGATCATGGCTTCGAAGGAGAAATGAATAAAAAAAACTAGCTCAAGAACACGAAAAACAACTCTAAAGAGAACTATCTCAAAGGTGGAATACCCTGAAAATTCCAAGCGATGGCCATCTTAACACGACCTCCCATCTCTTCGTTAAAATATCACGCCATGATTTAAAATTGGGAAAACAAACTTTTCCATAAAGGACAAGACAACAAAACAAGAAAAGGAAAAATCAAATAACCTGTCGTCAAACGACTAAAGTCACAGTTACCAAAACTGTGTCAAGAAAACCTAATGAAATCCAAGAATGGATTACAATGATCACCTACCCGCTGGAGTGATCCTAGACATTATAACTAGCAATATATTACACAAATATGACGAGTTAATCTCACAATGATATTTAGTAGACTGGACGATGAATAAAAATGAATCGGCATGAATAGATTATGTGTGAATCGTCTAAACGATCTTCTAATGCAATAGCATTTATCAAAATTTTATACAATGAATTTACAAGGATTTATACAAAAATGTGTTTTTGGACACTCAAATGTTTCAATTTAGTATTTGATCTGGGTCATAGCATTCACATCGTTACATATTAAAGAAAGAAATATTCATTAAACAGGGTTACATTTTACCAAGCGATTAAGCTAAGTAGAATATGAATGGTCTACGTTAATGTTTCATGTAGAAAGTATAATTGTGTAAAATTGTAGAGGTTTTGATTATCAGCTGTGGAAATGCCTTAAGTTACATGAACAGATTATCCAACATTGCTCATAATTTGGTGAAAAAAAAGCATGTAGGCTCGATCTAGCAGATCGACAACACCAATGTCTCAAAGAGACATGAAAACACAAGAAAACCTCACCTAGGTTTATATAACACCAAGCACGGGTGTAGGACTACTCGAAGTCCAAAACAGATTGGCACTCATTGGATTAAAAAGCTTTTATTGGCTTAATCCAAAACTGTCCTAATGCTTCAACAAGCATAAAATCTCAAAAATATAGCATAATCCCGGATATGCATTCGAATCACAAAATAAGGTTATAAGAACCTTCAAACACCAATATTAAATCTCATTAACTTGCTATCTCAAAACCTACAAAACATGCTTAAACCACACACTAACCTCAAGCACGTTGTTCAAAGTCATGAAACTAAAGCATTTCGCTAGCAAAAATTAACTATCTGGCCTCACAATGATGTATAACAAGTATACAGTTTAATCCCTTGACTCAAAGTCAAGCTTCCCTGGAATAATTTAATAATAATGCAGGATGGTGTTCAAAATGCTGTACTTATATCTCACTCACACAATTGCACTAAATGCAATTATTTACGTTAGTTAAATAAAAAAAGGATTGTCTCGGAACGACATCAAGTGTTAAGTTACTCTCAAATTAATACCTAATAGAAGGTGAAACTGATCCTTCCCTAAATCAGGATAGCCACCAACCTTGGTGTTTCGAAATATCAGTGGATAAGACTTACACCATGAAAGCAAGTTAACTTCACCGGTTAATCCAATGACAATCATTAAGTAAATCCACTAATAAATCTTCACACACAAAAGCGAAGTGCTCTCCATGAAAATAATCAAAAAAATGGATTAAAACTATAAAGGCATTTAACACCAAGAACAGCTTTCCAAGATTCAAATCGCTGCGAGAAAACAGAGTTCCTAACTCATCAGTAGTACATGAAAATATGTACTGGCCACAAAGAAAATAGTGTTCCAAACACTATTCAACAAAAC
This sequence comes from Meconema thalassinum, assembly GCA_946902985.2. Lineage (NCBI taxonomy): Eukaryota > Metazoa > Arthropoda > Insecta > Orthoptera > Tettigoniidae > Meconema > Meconema thalassinum. The sequence continues at coordinate 171,768,664 of OX336391.1, forward strand.
GCGATTAAAACTATACTTATACAAAAATCTGAAGTTCTCCTCCTAATCCTTCTTCACGGCAAATAAAGATGCACACTACTAACTAAAAGACATTACTGAATTTACTGATTAAATATCAAGACTATTAATACGCAAGGGATGAATTCATTAAGTGAATACAAAATCCTGGGAATGCAACAAATCAAATTCGACAGAATCGTCGAAGCTAAACTTGTGCTTGCCCATTTAGTCTACAAAAGAAAAAGTAAGGCAATTGCAATTGCTAACAAAATGCCCTCACTAAACTACGATAAAGAAGTTAAGAAGTTGCTGGTCCAGTACCTTTTGTTGCCTCTTGCAGCGTTGTAAAAAGGATATAAGTATCTGATGAATCTCCACGTTATCATCAGATAATATATTCTTCTTCCTTGGAGCTGGGATTCGAACCCGGGTACGCGACGCACACGAACACTGGTCTGGTGGCCGTCCGTGCCTTCGTCATTCATGCCAGAAAAGTTGTAATACGCCCGTGAAATTGTACTGTTGTGCATGTCGTAGCTTGCGAAGTATTGAGAAAGTAGTCTCCTTTCCTAAAAGGAAAATGCAATTTGTTGCTTGCAGGCATCTCACTTATGCGTTCCACATGTAGCTACCCCATATCTTTTAACCAGCCATTCTGGAAATCTTAACATGAATGTTAATCCTCCCCACCGAAATTTCAAATGACAATATGCCTTTCAATGTTCGCATGATGCACTGCGTAAAAAGACTTGATGTCGGCATATATTGGCTCGGAACTACACGTTACTAAACCATGTAATAGAAACCACACAGGGTGCCGTAATGGCTGCCTCGATACGGACACCGCAGGTCAGAGAAATATATATCAGTCCGCGCTCCGTTTAAAACTAGTCTTTCTTGAGACGACAATCTGTATTAGAACTATACTGGAAGTGTCTCAATTCCATTACGATATGGTAGCTGCGATAAGAATTCGCACACGGTACACGGCCGCTTGTCGAGACATAAAACTTGAATCCGGAGACAACACACTTCGAAGAAAACTTTCGGCCTAGCCAAGTAAAAATGCTAGCCGCCTCGACACGGAGGAACTTCCACTCGCCTTGCACCTGTTAATATCTCACCGGCTGAGTCACGTAACTGTACACTTGACAATCGGACAAAGAGTAATCCTCTCTCGCTGGCTGCGACACGACCCGTGAAGCTGCCCCCACTATTTTCTTCTTCATCGATATATCGATATGTCAATATCTCGCTTGTGGCTTGATCCTTACAGATGTTATTCCTTCGTTTCACTTGTTAGATTCTATTCCTCATATATAATATATTTCTGCTATGGTAATCCACGTTCTACAGTCTTCGAAAGGTCTTCTAGAACTCTGATTAGCTTCAAATAATTAAAGATAATCCCCTAGCCGTTGTCGATATATGACATGACGTCACATATGGATTTATTGATCGGCCGGGCTATGGGTCAATCCACTCGGATATGCTCGTAACTTCCGATCTGTAACCGAATGTTACTTCTCATAATCTCAGCGCTCATAACATGGTCTGTCCCGCGAGTTCAACTGCTTCGCGCCTCCTGGCCACACTCTTACAATGTCTGGACAAAAACCTTATGAAAAATAAGGTACAGTACCAAAATCAGGATTAACCGTATGAGTGACTTACCAAACTAATCAGTATCTACTGTTTAAAAACAATTCACCTAGCTGACTGCGGCCAATGTATGCCATCTTAGATATAATAATTATTATTATCTTTTTAATATTATATTATATTAGTCTTAGTTTACCATAGTACATTTCGGTTAGTTCAGTTATATTAGCCTTAAATATCCTTAGTACATTTCGGTTAGTTCAGTTTTCATTTCTTAAGTTGGCAAACCTGATCGACAAGCATGTAACCTCTGACAGCAGCGCTCTCGCAGCCACCCCCTGCAGTGAGAGGAATTTCTCCCGCACTCCTCCACCCCTCCCCTCCCCAACCCAACCGTTGCCATTCACTTCAAAAAACGGGCTACAATTAGCTCCCGGAAACAATGACCTTATCTCGACACGAGATCGACTGTTTAAAAATTTGTCACTTACCCCAACCGGACTTCATATAGCCCAAGTTAATGTACAATTTTTATCGGCACATTTTCATGAACTAGAACTCATTTTACCTGATTTGTTCCATATTTGTTTGATGAGCGAGACGTGGCTATCACCGCTAAATCATTCCACATTCCCGGCTACACTCTAATACGTAATGACCGTGTCGGGAAGAGAGGAGGAGAGGTAGGAGCTTTCGATAAGTCAAATCTAAATCCCAAAGTCTTAGCATGTTCAGATAGCCAGTACAATAGGATACCTGAATTTATGCTATTCGAAATTGATGCCGCCCATCAAAGGTGCGCTGTCTGTCTTGTTTACAAAGCACCTTCACTGGATCACTTGGAGGATGCGTTACCAAGAATCCTACCACTTTACCAATATGTAATAGTCATGGGCGATTTCAATATGAATATAGGCGACAACACCAAGTCTGAAACTCGGCAACTCCTGAATATGCTTTCGTCACGAGACATGAAAATATTAGAACTACTACCAACACATCACACGCGTACTTCACACACGACAATTGACTTGATATCAGTAAATAACACTGGCAAGGTGCTTCAGTTTGGTCAGACATCTGCACCCGGAATTTCAGCCCACGATTTAATCTATATGTCCTACTCATTAAAATGTTCCAAGACCAAACCAAGGACCATCATGTACAGAGACCTCTCAATAATTGATATGAACTCCTTGACAGAAGATGCTCTATTTATCCCATGGCACGATATACTGACTATTCACAACATAGGTGATAAAATACACACAATGAACGAAAACTTGACAGAATTTTATGACAGACATGCTCCAGTAAAATCTGTTCGAGCGACGCGACCTCCTTGCACCTTGGCTCAGCCCGCAACTTAAAGTACTGATGGCTAAGCGCGATGTGGCACACAGAAAGTTTAAGAGATTACCAACTCAACAGAATTATTATGATTACAAAAACTTCGAAACAAAACTTCCCAAACGGTACGTAATGCTCGAATCAGACATGCTCATAACCTGCTAGGAGGTAATATTAAACCCTCTGCGGCGTGGAAGGAACTAAGAAACATGGGAATTGGTCGAGAGAAAATTGACAACCCCATTAATCTACCGCTTGACACACTCAACGATCATTTTACAAATACCGGACACAAAGTCGACCCTGACATGAAACACAGAACTTAGTTCAATAACTACAACACCCCCACCCCTAACAGAGAAACATTCCATTTCTCGCATGTTACCCCCTCACAAGCCAGACGTGCTATTCTTCGAATAAAATCGAAATCTAAAGGAATTGACAATATAGAAATCGAATTATTCAAACCTATCATTGATATTATACTTCCCACATTAACACACATATTCAACCACTCGTTAATGACAAGTATGTACCCATCGCTTTGGAAAGCGGCCTTCGTCATCCCAATCCCAAAAAATACACAGGCTAAACATGTAAGCGATTATCGCCCTGTCAGTATACTATCATCCCTCTCCAAATCACTGGAATTTATCGTCCACGAACAACTCTCCTATTTGCTAGAGCACAATATCCTTGATGAACACCAATCTGGCTTCCGCAAAAATCACAGTACTACTACTGCACTACTCAAGGTCACGGATGACATAAGAAAGGCTATGGATAGTGGGCTAGTAACAATCCTAACACTGCTTGATTTCAGTAAAGCCTTCGATTCTGTTGACCATGACATATTACTCTCTGGTCTTCTTAAAATTCATCTCTCCATGAACAGTATCCAATGGATGGACTCTTATCTACGTGGACGTCAACAATGTGTTAAAATTAAATCATAATTGTCTTCATGGCGTCCAGTTGAGAGAGGAGTCCCTCAGGGTTCAGTCCTTGGACCGCTCCTGTTTTCAATATATATAAACGACATTACGTCATCAATCACTAAATGCAAATACCACCTATATGCTGATGATGTACAACTCTACCTGCATTCAGCACCAGAAAAACTATCGGAATCAATCGGCACATTTAATGAAGACAACTGAAATCTGTAACTGGACTCACTTACATGGACTACGACTCAATGAGGCTAAAACCCGAGCAATCATAATCTCCCACCCGAAAATCCTCCTAAAACAAAAAATGAACCCACTTTACCAAAATTGCGCTTGTGCGATTCCCCAATTGAATTCCGAGAGTCAGTTAAAGATCTAGGCGTTATTATAGATGAACATCTCTCCTGGACGCAGCACGTCTGCAATGTTTCCAGAAAAGTATTTTCCGCATTGAATTCACTTAGAAGATTCTGGAATATTTTCTCTCGTGTATTAAAGGAACGACTTGTTTCCTCCCTAATATTGCCTAATTTTGATTACTGCGATGTGGTATACAAAGATCTCACTGTTACTCTTAAAAACAAACTCCAACATGCACAAAATGCCTGTGTGCGCTACATTTTTTTAAAATTTATTTTATTTACAGCATGGCCCATTACAATGTAGTAATACTACATGCTTAATTATTACTTATTAATCATTTCAGATTAAAACTATACAATTTATATTATAAATATTTTATATATATGGCCTGTTAAATGATATTTGTGTCACTAAAATGATTAACAGTTAAGGAAATGTAAATAAAAATTATCTATTTAGTATTTCAAATGGGATAGACTTTGCAAAAGTAAAGAATTCCCTAAGGTAGTTTCTAACAAGTTCATCTTTCTTTATAGGCCAGTTGTCTGATTTTAAAACATGTGCTATTAATATATCTCTTTCTTTCCCTAATAACTTACACTCATATAGTAAGTGATCTACAGTCTTGCGACCGTTATTGCATATACATGTTGGACTATCTATAATTTTAAATCTGTATGTTGTTGTTTGAGTCTTCAGTCTTTTGACTGGTTTGATGCAGATCTCCATGCCTCCCTGTCTTGAACTAATCGTTTCATCTCTACATAGCTACCACACCCTACATCCGAAGCAATCTGTTTAACATATTCTAACCTTGGTCTACCCCTACAGTTCTTGTCCTCAACCCTTCCTTCCATAACTAAGCTTGCTATTCCTGGGTGTCTTAGTATGTGTCCTACTAACCTATCTCTTCTCTTCATTAGCAGTCGCCAGAAACATCTCTCCTCTTCCACTCGTCTTAATACCTCTTCGTTTGTCACCCTATCTACCCATCTGATCTTCATCATTCTCCTGTAACACCACATTTCAAATGCTTCAATTCTCCTCTTTTCCAAGTTTCACTTCAATAGAGCGCCACGCTCCAGACAAAGGTTTTCAAAAATGACTTCCTAATACCTAAATCTATATTCGATGTCAACAGATTCCTTGTCTGTAGAAAGGCTTTCCTTGCCTGAGCCAACCTACTTTTTATATTCTCTTTGCTTCGTCCATCACTGGTTATTTTGCTTCCTAAGTAACAGAAGTCTCCTACTTCCTTCAGCTTTTCACCTGCCAATTTGATGTCCATAGAGATTTCTGATTTATTTCGGCTGCATTCCAGTATTTTTGTTTTACATTTATTAATTTTCATCATGTAGTCATTCCGTAATACGGAGTCCATACCATTCAAAAACTCATTCAAATCCTCAGGCGTGTCGGCCAAGATGACGATTTCATCAGAAAATCTCAGAGTTGAAATTATTTCTCCTTGAATCTTCACTCCCACATTAAATTTTTCTCCAATTTCCGTCATTGCTTGTTCTATGTAAAGATTGAAAAGTATGGGTGATAAGTTGCAACCTTGCCTTACACCATTCTGAATACCAGCTTATCTCTCCTGTCCTTCATTCCAATAGATTTCAAAATTTCAAACAATTTAGTCCAATCAACGTTATCAAAAGCCTTTTCTAAGTCTACAAATGACATGAACGTTCTCTAATTTTTCCTTATTCTACCTTACAAAATCAGCCTAAGACTTAGTACAGCTTCCCTTGTTCCTACATTTCTCCTGAAACCAAACTGGTCTTCACCCAACTCCGTTTCTATCTGTCTTTCCATCCTCTTGCAAATTATTCCAGACAGGATTTTTGAAGCATGAGTAATCAAGCTGATTGTACGGTAATCTTCACATCTGTCAGCTCCCACTTTCTTTGGTATAGGGATAATAACATTCTTCTTGAAATCAGGGGGTACATCACCTGTCTCATAAATCCTACACACCAAGTGAAATAACCTGATCAGAACTTCATCTCCTATGCAGCGTAGCAACTCAATCGGTATATCATCTATGCCCGGTGCTTTGTAAGTCCTACAATGCTCTGTCAAATTCTGATCTCAATATTAAATCTCCTTTTGCATCCTCATAATTTTCCTCCTCCTTTTCCATTACATGATTCTAAATCTCCTTTCCCTTATACAAACACTCTATGTAAGCTTTCCATCTCTCAACCTTTTCTTCCCTATCTGTTAGAGGCTTTCCATTTGTGTCCTTAATATTACAGCACTTGGTCTTCTTTTCCCCAAAAGTATTCTTAATACTTCGATAAGCTGTGTCTACTTTTCCGAATTTCAGACAATTTTCTATGCCTGCACATTTCTCTTTCAACCATTCTTCTTTCGCTTCCTTGCACTTCTTGTTAACCTCATTTCTCAGACGTTTGTATTCTGCTTTCCCCTTCTCATCTCTTACATTCTTGTGTTTCCGCCTTTTATCTGTATAAGTATGATTTAATATTGCCGTGTCCTGTTGTCATAACTGTAAAATTGGGCGTTATGTTCATTTTCAATTTTAGTCTGTCCTGTGCACTGGGGACAAATGATTTTGTAATTTCGCCCTTGGTTGTATTGTCCCATTCATTCTGCCACTTTCTCAAACTAAACACACTTAATTCTTTTAGCATATTACTTTTTGGAATTCTATTATAGCAATAACTTAAAACGCTTTGTGCTGCTTCTTTAGCCAGCTGGTCCGCTAATTCATTTCCCTCATTTTCGTTATGCGTCTTAACCCAACTGAAGACAATCACCCAATTCTGTTTCTCCATTTCAATTGCTTTTATTCAAATTTCCTCTATGATAAATGTATGGTTTTTGTAGTTTTTAAGTGCATCTATTGTAATTTGTCTGCCTGTGAAAATGAGTGCGGTTCTCTGCTCCGTGTCCATGGATTCTAGATGTTGCAATGCCTTAACGATAGATAGATGTTCTGCTTGATTATTAGAACTTCGTTTGTCTAGTTTATATTCCAGCTGTTTAATGAACTAGTTTGCATTGTATATGGCAATTCCAGATCCTACTCCATCCTCACTTTTACTTCCATCTGTGTAAACATTGAAAGAATGCGTCTGTTCATAATTTTCGTCAATAATTTTAACAATGCCAGCAGGGTGAGACAATTGATTTACTTCCATGTGCATGTCAATTGAGCGATCTTCTTTACTATTAACTTTAATAGTATGCTACCGTCTCCTCAATTTGAATATTAATTGGAATTAATCCTGTTATCACACAGAGAGCTTCATTAGATACAGTGCGATAAGCATCAGCTATTTTAATATTTATCAGCCTTTGGACTTTTACTTTATAGCATGTTTTCTCTATAACCTTTCTCCATACCGGTGCTGCATACAAAATGAGAGGTAGGATTCCACCTTTGTATATTACCTTCATAGCTGTATGCTTTAAACCCCAGTTTAGCTTTGCAAATCTTGAGAGACTAAATATCAGTTTCCTACATTTTTCAGTCATATAGTTAATGTGCTCTCTAAATGTAAGTTTGTGGTCGAAAATAATTCCAAGATATTTAACGGTGTCCACCTGATCCAAGCTTTTGTAATTAAGATAAATTGTAATCTCTTTTTCTTCTTTTCTTTTTCTTCTCGACAAGACCATAACTTTTGATTTCTGTTCATTAAATCTGATCTTATTGAGTTTAGCCCAAATGGAAATTTTGTCCATTTCTATATTAGTATAATTTTCTGCCTCTTTAATAGATGTTGCTTTAACAAGCAGTAATACGTCATCTGCAAATGCAACTACCTTCGTGCTATTTATATACTGCAATGTAAGAAGAGAATTATATTGTATATTCCAAAAACCAGGACCACAGCATGAACCTTGCGGACAACCTTTAGTAAGTCTTCTCTCAGTGTTGTTGCTATTAATGGACATGAAAGCTGTTCTTCCTTGGAAATAGTCTTGAGAGAGTTTGTAAAGATTTCTAGGGCATTCCATATCTTTTAGTCCTTTCAGAATAGCAGGCCACCAGGCGGCGTCAAAAGCACCTTTAACGTCCAAGCTGGTCATAATTATTACGTTCCCTTTTTCTAATTCCGTTTCTATAAATTGCTTCACTTCCATTGCTGCGTCGGTTGTGCTCTTCTGTGGTGTAAATCCAAATTGATTATTATTAATTTATTTATTTTTGTACATATGATGCATTATTCTACTAATCAATAACTTCTCCAGTACCTTGCCCGCTAGATTCAACAAGCTAATTGGTCTAAATTTTGATGGATCTGTACTCGTTTCTTTTCCTGGTTTAAGTATGAGAATTATTTTTGCTCTCTTCCAAATTTTAGGGAAGCATCCTCTTTTGAGGCATTCATTATATATTGACGTTAAAAACTTAGGAAAATTATTGAAAGTTCGTAGGAGTAATTCCATAGTTATTCCATATTCGCCTGGTGCTTTCTTTGGATTGAAGCTACTAATGGTTTGACGAATCTCCTCCTCGGTGAAATATCAATCATCGCAAGAATTAATTAATTCATTAATTAACCTCCTTATGTTTATATGGTGATCTGTATCTTCTTCTTCTCTATCTTCCGGAATAAGATAATCCATAATATATTCTATAGTGTCTTCCATATTTAATGATGTCGTTCCGTCAGGTTTCTGAAGAGTTGACATGAGAATGTTGTTCCTTATTTTTCCTGAAGCCAGTTTATACACTTCATTCTACGGATTTACAGATGATGTTGTGTTACAGTATTGTTTCCAGGAGTCAAATTTCTCTTTTCTGATAGCTGCTTGGTACTTCATCTTCTCAATAAAATACGCTTGCTTACGGATCTATCTGAGTTTGTCATTTTTTTTCTTTTTTTTTTTGGAATCTCCGTCTTAAGGCTGCCGTTCTTTTCCTAAGTATAGTAAGGGCGTCAGTCCACCATGGAACTGATTTCTTCCTTTCTGACATATTTGGTCCCTTAAGTGTTATAAATGTTTGCCTACAAGTTGACTATAATATCTCAGCAAATTTGTTAACAATAGATTCTAATTCTACTTCTCTTTCCACACTCTGGGACAGAAACTGATCTAATTCCTTCATGTCTCCAATATAATTAGCCTTGTTAAAATTTCTAGAAAGATTTTTGGCGAGGTTATTATCAAATTATTTATATTTATCGCTTTGCACTTTGAACCTTACACCTTGAAAACTACACTCTTGCTTGTTACGTATCGGTATTTCAGTCCTGATTTCAAATTTTATAATGTTATGATCTGAACAACTCTCCTCTTCGCTAATATTCCATACATATTTAATTTACGGTATTATGACCATGTCACCCCCGCTTATGAGCAACTTAACTGGTTACGTCTAAATCAACGTCGCGACCTCCATCCCTTATGCCTTCTTCAAGAAATACTCTCAACTTCAACTCCAGCTTACCTGCATTCCCAGTTTCACCACCTCTCGTACGAGTATAGTCTTGGAACACGGTCAAAAAAAAACGACACTCTCTTGCTGATACCCATACACCGCACAGTACGCTATACCAACTCCTTCGTTGTTGCTACTGCACGACTGTGGAACAATCTGCCTCGCTCTGTCAGAGGAGCAACCCCGTCCAGCTTCAAGCAGCGTTGCCAGCAGTACATACTCACTAAGTAAATGAAAGTTGTACTCAACACTTATGCTTATATTATTACGTCGTATTACATATATTCAAACTTTCCAATTCTCTCTTTCACATTTACTCTCTATTTAGATATCTAAATAACCTCTTTCAGTAACGACTAATCATCTTCATTACCATCATTAGTCTACTTTTTTCAGTATTTCCTTACGTTACTGTAATTTTAAACTTACTTCTAAACATCTTAGTTATTCACCCTAGCAATGCAACAATGTACCGCATACACCATCAAGCTAATCCAGTTTATTTGTATTTTGTATTGTATAACATTGTAAAATTGTTAGATTTAAGTTGTATTTGTATTGTTCATTATCAAGCTAATCCATTTCATATGTATGTTATATTATATCAACATTGAAATATTGTTAGATTTGAGTTTCATTTGTATTTTTCATTACTTATAATTTGTATAATCTGATTAGATGGAAGAGAAGGCCCAATGGCCTTAATCTAGCCAGACAAAATAAATCTATCTATCTATCTATCACCTTTTGTCCATGTGTGTGTGTGTGTGTGTGTGTCCACATTAAAACGGCGGAAGCGATTTGATTGAAACTCGGTAAGAACACTCTACTGCTTTGTCCAAACTTCTCCGTACCTTTCAAATATTAATACGTTTCACCAATCCAACAATGCGGCCTCGCGAGATATTTCACTGGCATTCTATACCTTCACAACAGTTACCAATTTCACCCTGAACTTTTGTACGGTGATAAAGGCTATTCCTGTATGGTCAGCTATGTGACTTTCAAAAACCTGTTAAATACAAAACCAACATGGCGGCCATGTGAATTTGAAGTATTTAAATATATCTTACACGCTATTTAATCATCCAAGCTCAGTGAAACGTGGTAACTAACTGTAAACCTTGATAACGATCACATCTACTGGCCGCTAATTTTGTGCAATTCTTTTTATAACCTCAAAATTTAAGTTCTCTTGTGTCATAATTATGTGAACAAAGTAAACGATTGAATAATGAACATACGCTATAATATTCATATCATGGTATATACTGTAATTCTATGGCCTACATATAGAACACTCTAACATCGTGATCATCCGAAATATTTAGACGATTCTCAATATCTACGAATATATTACAGCATTAAACTGACATTCTGTATGTTGGTAGAGGCTATTAACATAAGTTCGCCTATGGGACTTTCAATAACTTAATGTGTACAAAACAAACATGGCGGTGACGCGAAATTTTTAATGCTTAGATGGATTGTTCTTGAGAATTACTCGTCCGCGTGCTGTGAAACTTGGTACGGTATATCATCATACAAGCCTTAATGTATTGACGTCTAGTATAAAGGAAATTTATAAGAATTAAAAATGGCAGATTTGCAAAAATGTTTAAACTCAGTTTTATTCCTCGTGTCCTAATGAAACAATGGAAATGCAGATTGGTATAATGAAGTATCATTAGAATTGTCATCTTGTGGCATATAATGCTACAGTCTATTTATAAAACAATCCAAGTACACTGACCGGCAAAGAAAACCGATCACTTGAAACATTCAACATTACTTTCATTTAAATCACAAATATGAACGCTCTAGGCTTAGTATATAACTTACTGTTTATAGCATGGAAGTGAGGTTAATTGTTTCTGTGGATGTATTAACATTCTTCATGTCATTGTTTCACTTAACAATAGCGATTCATCGACATGATGCTGTTTCCCTCGGAAATATGTGTGCGCCAACATTTTCGATCAGAGCCACTGGCCTGGCAACATTCCTATCTGAATTGCACAAGATCAACTGAGGATATGGCTGTATGGATCTTTTCGTATGCCAACAAGTGGCAAAAGAAAAAAAGAACAAGACATTGCATTGTTGACGATAGCGATGGCGCGCACATCTTTCCGCGGGAAACAGCATCATGTCAAAAATCGATATTGTTAAGTGAAAAAATGACATGCAGAATGGTAATGCATACAGGAAACCAATTAACCTTACTTCCATGCTATAACTAGAGTATGTAGTGTACTAGGCCTATACCGTTCATATTTATGATTTGAATGAAAGTAATGTTGAATTCTGCAATTGGTCGTATTTTATGCCGGTCTATATATATCACCGGTTCACAATATATCCGAAACTATGTAAGCAAGCAATCTTAACTTTTTAAGGCGATAGAGGACTATTAAATAAGTTCATATATATGTGACGTTCAAAATCCCGTAAAATATTAAATCAACAAGGCGGCCGCCAAGCAATTTTCAAATATTTCAAATGACTTTTCTGACGATCTAATCACCCGAGAGCAATGGAATTAAGAACAGCAAATATTTATTCAGAGCTTAGTATAGTGATAACTAGGGCTCGGATTTTTAGGTGCTAAAAATTGGGAAAATTTTTTTTTTGTATTAAAAATACCTAAAATATGTGACAAAAAATTAAAAATATGTAATTATAATTTAGTTTAATAATGTAAATATAAACAGTATGCATTACTCACGAATGCATTTTATTCTATGTCTCACTGACTGCTGAAGCATTACAATACACAACGAGATACATCTTCAGGTTGTCCATAACAAATGACCGACGATTTTCGCGAACCACTTCTTCTGAAGGCGCGAAACTGAGGCAATATGTTTCTTGCCTTTGGGGTGTTGTGTAACTTGAGGTCACTGTTCAGCCTTGATGGCTTTCCCACATGGTTGGCAAAACAGAACGCCCACGTGAGTAGTAAAATTATCTTTTAATTCTGCAACATACGATATCTTGTAGTAGTTTTTACTTTAGGCATCGTAGAACTGCCTTGCACTTCACATTGCCCGAAATGAATTGCATGTGAGTGACACTGGTTCCAGGTATCTGGGGGAGGGGGAGAACTAGCACGTGGTGCAATATGGCTAAGTACAAGGAAATCCCAAATTTCCACAGTGAGTGGCACGGGCCGACAAGTTAAGAATAACTCAGTTGCAAGCTGACATACGCTCTGTATGAAGATTATATAGCTCACAGGTTCTTCCCCTTTGAAGTAACACAGAACAAAAATGCAATAAACTAAAAGATCTAGCATACTGCTTAAAAATGTAAATATTTTGTCTTTTTATGTGCTAATAAGTGAAAAGCAGGAATTTATGAATTTATAGAAAAAATTCTTAAAATATGTACCGTATTTACATAAAAAATATGTATTTACTTAAAAATCCGAGCCCTAGTGGTAACTCATGTTCAATTGTTAAAAAAACCAAGACGGCGGCAGTTCGAAATTATAGAACCTTATTAGCCTATTTTCATTTATGAAAAAATAGGCTTTTGAGATCACCTTTTGTCCGTGTGTCTGTCTCTGTGTGATGGTGTGTGTGATGGTGTGTGTCCCCCCTGTTGTGGTTAATAGAAATGGATAACGGGAACACTACAATCTGATCTTCATTTAGTCTAACCAAGATGTCACAAGTCAAGTAGTACCAATAAAAACAAAAGACAATCATAAACCGCAATCCATAGATTGCAACTCTCAAGAGTTGCAACGTCTCAATACCCCCCCCCTAATAACTTCTAAACGGCTGGAGCGATTTCAATGAAACTCGGTAAGTTCTTAACACCATTCCGGACGACCCCAACTGTGCCCTTGAAATGTTGTTACGTCTCACCAATCCATCATGGCGGCTGTGCGAAATATTTCACAAGCATTCAATATCTCCGAAACTATTACCGATATCACCCTGGAATATTTTACGGTGATAAAGGGAACTGCTAGAATTTCACCTAGGTGACATTTGAAAACCTAGTAAATGCAAAAACAACATGGCGGCCAAGCGAATTTGCGACTTTCAAATAGACGTTTCTCTTGATTTAACCAACCAAACGCAATAAAACTTGGTACAGTATATGTCTATACACATTGTAATACACCGACATCAAAAACCATTCAATTGTTTGCATAACCTCAAGATGGCGGCTGTGCGAAATATTTCACCGGCATTCTTTATCCCTGAAACGAATAGCGGTATCACCCTGAAATTTTGTACGGAGATAAAAGGCACTACTGGAAGTTCATCTATAAGGCTTTCAAAAACTGGTTAGCTACAAAACGAATATAGTGGCCAAGTGAATTTGAAAATTTTAAATAGACCTTTCTCGCGATTTAATGATCCAAACGCAATGAAACTTGGTACAGGAAATGTTTATACACATTGTAATGCACTGGTATCTAATTTAGTTCAATTGTTTACATAACCTCAAGATGGTGGCTGTGTGAATTTTAAAATCAAGTTTTTATTTCTTGTGTCGTAATCATGCGATCTAACTGAAAGTTTGAATAATGAACCTACGCAATAATTTTCCTTTAATGCTACATGACTGTATGGCCTATACATATAACAATCCAACATGGCGACCATCCGAAATAATTAGATGGATCTCAATATCTACGAATCTATTACAGCAATCAAACTGATCTTTTCAATGTTCATAGGGGCTATGAACATAAGTTCGCCTATAGGACTTTCAATAACCTGGTGATCACAAATCCAACATGGTGGCGACGCGAATTATAAATATGCACATGGTCGTTTCTCGCAATTTAACCATACGAGTGCAGTGGCACTTGGTACAGTAAATCCTTATACAAATGTTATTTCAGTGGCAACTAATTTTTTTAAATTGTTTCCATAACCACAAGATGGCAGCTGTGCGAAATCTTTAAATCTCATTTTTACTTCTTGTGTCCTAATCATGTGATTGAAATTTGAATACTTTACGTACACAATAATATTCATGTAACAGTACATAACTCTAAGACCTACATATGTAAAAATCCAACATGGCGACCATCCGCTATATTTTGTCAGTTTTCAATATCTACGACTCTATTGCAGCAATCAAACTGAAATTTTGTATGTTGAGAGAGGCAATTAACATAAGTAGGATATATGCAAATAGGCTGTATATTTCTTCACGGAACGACTTGTTTTTATTTATTTGTCGTACCCTATTTATGTGATTGAAGAGAAAATTCTTCGATAGACTATTATAATAGTCTTAAAAGAATATTAGTGCTCAAATCTGTAGTTTACACTTCGTAAATCATAGAATCTGTGCATTGGCCTTGTCTTAAATTCCACTCCCCTCACTCGTTACAGAAAGATGCTATCTCACGGGAGGAGTATTTTAATCGGCGATACTGAAAGTTATATATTCTTTCTCAATGTAATGGTGTTGGTCGAGACGTTGATCATGTATCAAAATCTATTTAGTATACGTCACATGGAAAATCCTTTTAGTAGCCGGGAGAGTATTTATTGGAAAATACCAGCAAGAGATCTGAAAATAGGCTATTTAGTTCTTCATGGAAATACTTGCTTTATTTGGTATTTTGTGCTCTGTAATATATTTGTAATTTCTTTTGCGTATGCTTGGATTGTACCTTTGCCTATGTAACAGACCACTTCATAGCGCCGAGTCTAACATTGTTGGCTGCCAAATCAGAAGTCCCGGAATTTAAATCTTGGTATGGTCTGGTACGGGATCTCCCAACTCCTCGTGATGCTAAATGGGAACATTCCGGATGCTGTGGCAGAAGGAGGAGTAGAAAGAAAATGGTCAACCTACTGCACGTAAACTCTGGCTCTGGACGCCTGGTCAGTGATCCCTTGACACAGTCAGGGATACCGATCAAGTTGCCTACAACCCTTGTTGATATGGCACTCTTTGATCTTATGTCTAAATCACTGAATACTGGAACCCCTTTAACGTTAACGAGTGAGGTAATGGAACTCTTTAATGTCGTCTTCTACTTGAGGAACTTTCAAGATAATGTATATAATAATAACTATAGTATCGTATGGCCTCGAGTGCCGGGTGCAAGCTTTGACGCCCAGAGGACAGCTCGCAAGTCGAATTTTATCGCTCGTTGAAGCGCTATGAAAGTCAAGGAGTTTAGATATCTAATTTCCTAGTAGAGAAAGGAGGAACTTTGTGTTGGCGGAAAATCCCGAGATTAATTTTGCCATTATGAACACGGCCTACCGAATTTGAATGAGTTCTTTTACATGCCAACAACGTATGGCATTCGTACCGTGATTTTTGTCGCCTTTCAAAAATCACTTACCACGGCCAGGAGTGGACCTACAAGCTTGGGGTTGGTAGTCCGACACGATAACCACCCACCCAACGTGGCAAGCAAGATAAAGAATAATAAATCTAGAGATATGCTCGTAACCTCAAGCAGGTGTGCCTCTGGGTGTAGGAAGTCTGTGCCCATTCCTGTTACTCATTCCATTCATAATCTGAATACTTTCCATGAGATACATGCTTTTATGTTAGATACTCAAATTCAATGAACTCAGATTAATTAAACAATTTATATAAACAAAGACCAAAACTTGTTATCTGAATAGAAATTCCACAACTTCAGATAAGTATCAACAATAGATCTTTGAACAATTTTTTTTATATACATCGAGTTGGGCCTCTTTGAACTGCGTGGTTACAACCAACTTCACTTTAGTGTCTTGGCCTTGTTCTTGTTTCGGCTTTGACTTCCTGCCAGTATCTTCTGACCCCAGTGACGAACGCCTGTTTATGTTCTTCAGACAAAGGTCCTCTCCGTCTTCCGGGAGTTAATACCATTTTTAAACCTTGGTAGTTTTTCACCACTCTTCTAAATGTGTTTCTGTCAGGAATTTCTCGGTCTGGAATACCAATTTACCTGAGACCTTTTCGCATTACTCGCACCATCTCGGCCTTGTTACCTTAGACTTAATCAAACTCCATATTCTTTTCGTTGATCGATCATCAGTCATCCTCCGCCCCTTTTTAATTGATGCTGTGATAGGGTTTATTTTGTTGTACAAATCCTCATTTTCTCTCATTCGCCACTGTCCATCAACCCATCTATTACATAAGATTATTCTTAATATCATGTTGTCCAGTTGTCAGTTTGACCTTTACTAATCATGGTCAACGTTTCGGACCCATATAATCCCTGAGAATTTACACGTTAGGAGCAGGCAAACATTATTGTAAGTTGTAGTTATAGCTTTTAATCATCACAACAGTGTACTGAGTACATGTAATTCATTACCTTATATTAGTTTAAAATTCTACTTTAGTTTTAGAGCTTAAGTGTATCGCATCACCTACACCTTCATAGATTAGTTTGGGGGAGGAAGACTATTTTTGGCCTATTTTCATTTATGAAAAAATAGGCTTATGACATCACCTTTTGTACGTGTGTCTGTCTGTGTGTGCGTGTGTGTGTGATTCGTGTGTGTGTCTCCCCATAATAACATCTAAACGGTTGGAGCGATTTCAATGAAACCTGGTAAGTTCATAGCTCTATTCCGGACGACCCCGTCCGTGCCCTTTAAATTTTGTTACGTCTCTCCAATCCAGCATGGCAACTGTGCGAAATATTGCATCTGCATTCAATATCTCCGAAATTATTACCGATTTCACCCTGGAATTTTGTACGGTGATAAAGGGAACTACTAGAAGTTCATCTAAGTGACTTTTGAAAAATTGGTAACTACAAAACCAACATGGCGGCCAAGCGAAGTTGCGACTTTAAAATAGACGTTTCTCGCGATTAACCAACCAAACGCAATGAAACTTGGTACAGTATATGCTTATGCACATTGTAATGCACCGACATCTAACTTCGTTCAATTGTTTACATAACCTCAAGATGGCGGCTGTGCGATAAATTTCACTGGCATTCTATATCTCTGATACTATTACAGGTATCACCCTGAAATTTTGTATGGAGGTAGAGGGTACTGTTGGAAGTTCATCTAAGTTATGAGACTTTCAAAAACCGGTTAACTACAAAACGAACATGGCGGCCAAGAGAAATTGGGAGTTTTAAATATACTTTGCTCGCGATTTAATAATCCAAACGCAATGAAACTTGGTACAGCAAATGGTTATACACATTGTAAAGCATTGGTATTTAATTTAGTTCAATTTTTTACATGACCTCGAGATGGTGGCTGTGAAAATTTTAAAATTATGTTTTTATTGTTTTTGTGTCGTAATCATGTGATCGAAGTGAAAGTTAGAATAATGCACCTACGCCATAATTTTCCTTTAATGGTACATGACCCTAAGGCCTCTACATATAATGTAACAATCCAACATGGCGACCTTTCGAAATATTTAGACGGATCTCAATATCTACGAATCTATTACAGCAATCAAACTGAATTTTTAAATGTTCTTAGGTGCTATGAACATAAATTCACCTATAGCACTTTCAATAACCTGGTGATCACAAATCCAACATGGCGGCGACGCGAAGTATAAATATTGACATGGACGTTCCTCGCAATTTAACCAACCGAGTGCAGTGACACTTGGTACAGTAAATCCTTATGCAAATGTTAATCCACTAGCATCTAATTTGTTTCAATTGTTTCGATAACCACTAGTTGGATGCTGTGTGAACTTCTAAAATCTCCTTTTTACTTCTTTTATCCTAATCATGCGATTGAAGTTTGAATACTACACTTAGACAAGAATCTTCATGTAACAGTACATAACTCTAAGACCTACATAAAAAATCCAACATGACGTCCATCCGCAATATTTAGTCGGTTCTCAATATCTACGAATCTATTACAGCAATCAAACTGAAATTTTGTATGTTGATAGAGGCAATTATCATGAGTAGGTTATATGAAATAGGCTGTATAGTTCTACACGCAACTACTTGTTGTTGATGGGATTGTCATTTCTATGTTTTGCAACGTTAAAATAAAATAATGGTTCTTGGATTTCGTGCTTAATGCCTTAATATTTATCAGTAAATATTACGACACTTTCTAAGTTTTCTGACGGGTTTTCTTGTAGTTTGTTTTTGGAGGGCAGAGACTGTCAGTGGGTGTCACTGTAGGTTTGGTAGTGATTTGTAAAGCTATTGGTCTTGCATATTTTTATCTGATGATGATCGCTTGACGAGCGAATCATATCATCCCTTAGTTTCCTTCTTCTTCAACAGACCGTAACAATATATATAAATCTTAATGACATGTAATTTATTTCAGGTTATTTTTAACATCTTCCAGTAATTGGAATGTTTCTTGTGTCAACCGACTGAAAGCTATGATATTAATTGTTAATATGGCAACACTGAAAAATATCTTGAAGCTCTCTCTCTCTATCTCCTTCTCCACCATCCATGTCCTTTATCCTTTCAACATTGTCAGACAAAGTAGTCATTAATGTGGTTTAATTCCTTCTACTTTTTCTATCATCATCACTGTTAGATCGCGTTACTGCCTGGCTTGAGATAATTCTGAAGAACTGTCTTTAGTATACGGTACTCAATTTGAATCTACGTAGGAAAGGCCACGTAGCCCTAACGACACCGATAAATGAATAAATCAATAAATAACAATAACGAATAAAGAAAAAAATTATTTCGTACACTGAAAATATGAACATAATTAAAATGTTATTTGTACCGGAGTCATACTGAAACTCTTGAGAAACTAGTAGAAACAAATAAGTGCTTAATGTAACAGAGTAATGACATTTCGTCATTTAATTTAATTTAACGTTATTAATGCATATTATGAATGCAAGTGTTGGAAACATGTATTTGTTAATGTCAATAAATATGACAGGTACGTTTTTACGATTCCCTGACCTTTTATAGAAATTTGGCATTGTATTTGTAGTTAGATGGTAGTGGAATGTGCTGTAGGGTGGAAGTTCCCAAGGGACCTTATCCGAATCCCTTCGCCCGAGATTTTCTTGGATTCTCGTGTTTCCTGAGTAGTTAGAGAACCCTATTGTTCTGTAGTTTGTTACTATAGCACATTCAATTTGTTAAATCCCTGTTCCTTATTCTGAGTGTTTTCGCCAAGTAGCACTGTGTTGTTTCTTTTTAGCCGGGACTACAAGATGCTACAATCCATTATTTCTCCAGCGTTGGATTTTGGTGGATCATCCAGTTATAAGGGTACATACAGTACATTGAAAATATGAACATAATTAAACTGTTATTTGTACTGGAGTCATACTGAAACTCCTGAGAAACCGATTGCAACAAATCCTATTGTGTATTGTTTGGAAAATAAATACAAAATAAATACCAATAATAAATGTATAAATATATTACTATTGTGCCCTTGTGCTCGTTGGATAATAGGGCTGGACTGCACATTATGAAGTAAATTAGCTAATTGGATTAAATTAAGGGGAAAATTATTTGAAGGGAAGGGGTCGCCAGTTTAAGGTGAGGAGCACATCGAAAGTAATACTGAATATACTGTACAGGGTGGTCCGGAAGTGAGTGTACACGCCAAAGGTGCGTGCGGGGGAACATACGATTACGTCAGCAAAACATGAAATCACTTGTCTGTTGTATGAGTATCACTTTAGTAGTGGCATCAAGCAGCAAAAGACGTTTACTTACCCACTCCATCATTAAGGTAAGCTCTTTTTTCTTATCATTATGGAAAGCTCTTAGAATAAAATGTTATATAGTGGTTCTGGTCACTTATAGCTAAACTGTATTAGACATGATTTTTTTGTTTCTTTATAGGCTACTACAATAAATATTCTCAATGCTATGGGGCAGAACTGCGGATTAGAGAGAAAGAAGCTCACTTGATCATTGGTACATGATAGTTTCACACATGAACAAAAAATCCAACATGTCAGACAAATTTGGACTTGGCTTAAGACTGGCTATGACGTCATAAATAAATGGAACAAATACATTATATAACAAAAACTAACATCAAAATAAGCTACCAACATAAGGCATTAACATAAGCCACCAACATAAGCCACCAACATAAGCCATCAACATAAGCCACCAATATAAGCCACCAACATAAGCCGTCAACATAAGCCGCCAACATAAGCCATCAACATAAGCCACCAACATAAGCCATCAACATAAGCCACCAATATAAGCCACCAGCATAAGCCACCAACATAAGCCATCAACATAAGCCATCAATATAAGCCACCAATATAAGCCACCAACATAAGCCATCAACATAAGCCACCAATATAAGCCACCAACATAAGCCATCGACATAAGCCACCAATATAAGCCACCAACATAAGCCATACACATAAGCCACCAACATAAGCCATCAACATAAGCCATCAACATAAGCCACCAATATAAGCCACCAAAATAAAGCACCAACATAAGCCATCAACATAAGCCAACAATATAAGCCACAAACATAAGTCATCAACATAAGCCACCAATATAAGACACCAACATAAGCCACCAACATAAGCCGCCAAAATAAGCCGCCAACATAAGCCACCAACATAAGCCATCAACATAAGCCACCAACATAAGCCACCAACATAAGCCATCAACATAAGCCACCAATATAAGCCACCAACATAAGCCACCAAAATAAGCCACCGACATAAGCCATCAACATGAGCCACCAACATAAGCCACCAACATAAGCCGCCAACATGAGCCATCAACATAAGCCACCAACATAATCCACCAACATAAGCCATCAACATAAGCCACCAATATAAGCCACCAACATAAGCCACCAACATAAGCCACCAATATAAGCTACCAACATAAGCCACCAAAATAAGCCACCAACATAAGCCACCAAAATAAGCCACCAACATAAGCCACCAACATAAGCCATCAACATAAGCCACCAATATAAGCCACAGACATAAGCCATCAACATAATCCACCAATATAAGCCACCAATATAAGCCGCCAACATAAGCCACCAACATAAGCCACCAACATAAGCCATCAACATAAGCCACCAACATAAGCCACCAGCATCAGCCACCAACATAAGCCACCAACATAAGCCATTAACATAAGCCACCAATATAAGCCACCAACATAGGCCATCAACATACGCCACCAATATAAGCCACCAACATAAGCCACCAACATAAGCCACCAATATAAGCCACCAACATAAGCCATCAACATAAGCCACCAATATAAGCCACCAACATAAGCCACCAGCATAAGTCATCAACATAAGCCACCAACATCAGCCACCAACATAAGCCATCAACATAAGCCACCAACATAAGCCACCAACATAAGCCACCAACATAATCCACCAACATAAACCATCAACATAAGCCACCGATATAAGCCACCAACATACGCCACCAACATAAGCCACCAACATAAGCCACCAACATAAGCCACGAAAATAAGCCTCCAACATAAGCCACCAAAATAAGACACCAACATAAGCCACCAACTTAAGCCACCAGCATAAGTCACCAACATCATCCTATATAAAACGTCATCACAAAATCACACTTTCACCAGAATTGTTCTGACCTTTGCAGTAGGTAGATCAACTTTACAAGTCAGTTACTACTATGGAATATACTATAACCAATAAAGGCAAACCACGTGCACTGTATCATGGCTACTCCTATAACTATAAGCGGCAAAATGTGAATGGAATCATATTTTGGCAGTGCTCAAAACAAAGGACAACAAAATGTTTAGGTCATCTAAAAAGTAAGAATGGTAAGGCCTTAAGTGTGGGTAATCATCAATGTAGTGTACCAGATAAAACACTGTTGCTGTCAACAAAATATCATGCTAAAAAGCAAGTTCAAGAAAATGATATTGCTGCTCAAGATAGTGCATTGTTTGTTGAAAAGCAATTATCATCTCCTCAAAAAGTCTTGTTAGGACAGTTGTCAACGTTCAAAAAACACTTAACACTATCAAAAGCAACACAGACTGTTCAAGAGGTCCCTTTTGAAAAGGAAAAAAAGGAATTGGATAGTTCTAGTGATGTTGAGGAGGATGATGATAATGATGTTGGTGACAATGACTATAATAATTACGATGATAATATTTATAATGATGATGATGATGAAAAAGAAGTGAATGAGGGTTTAATGTCTATAAAACCATTGCGGCTTCCCCAGTTTTTAAGAACATTAGTACCTGGAGAATGTTATAAAAGGGTCTACAACAAGCGTTGTGTTTAAAATCTATATCAAACAATGATAAAAAGGTAAAAAGTTGTATTCAGTGTGTAACTATTGT
Source organism: Meconema thalassinum (assembly GCA_946902985.2). Lineage (NCBI taxonomy): Eukaryota > Metazoa > Arthropoda > Insecta > Orthoptera > Tettigoniidae > Meconema > Meconema thalassinum. The sequence goes on from OX336391.1 coordinate 171,791,618, forward strand.
AAAAAAAAACTAAATGAATAAAAATATTGTATGGGTATTGGCTGTTTTTCTTAATTTCTATCCCCATGTTCCACTATTAATGCAATTGTTAACCATCAACAGTCTCTGACTATGTTCATACAGAGAGTGCCTTAAACAATACACTCTGTCTATGGTTTGTGTAGCAAGTATCATAATAATTCAGTGTGGACAAGCCATGTTAAGGCAATAGTTATGTCAGGTAAGGGATTCGAACCCTTGCTTCCTTGTACAGGAAATCTGATCTTAAGTCAAACACCTTAACCACTCGGCCAACCTGACAGTTACTAATTTAATTAGTCTTGTGGACTTGAGTGTTTACAAAAGTTTTCCCAGTATACATTGACTAAACCACCTGTTTGTTTTGAAATATAGATTTTGTTTTGTTTTACCTTAACATTGCAGTTATGAATATTGTGAACTGGGTGTTTAATATAGGGTTAAAGGCATTTTAATATAACTTAAGAAAAGCTCTTAGGTATCGTGTCATGGGTTTTAGTAATGCATTACTGTTCGTTGACTAACATTTACCGTTACACAACATTATTTTGGTGAGCTTACATGTTGTTGTTTGAGTCTTTAGTCGTTTGACTGGTTTGCTGCAGATCTCAATGCCCCTGTCCCGAGCTAATCGTTTCATCTCTATATAGCTACCACACCCTACAATTAAGACTATCTGTTTAACTTATTCTAACCTTGGTCTCCCTCTACAAGCTCTTGGGTTCAATTCCTAGCTTTAACACAAAATTTTAAAAGTGGTATGTGGATTAAAACAAGTATACTCAGTCTCGAGGGGTCCAAAATAAGTAGAGAGGGTTTGATTCACACCTCAACCATAAGGCACTGTGTTTTTTTTTAAATAATGAGAGCCATTTGTTCAATTTCACATTTCACAAATTGCAATTTGTCAATTTTCCATTTGCATTTTCAAAAATGACAGTTTGATGTTTTTTTTTCAATTTCATGATATGGAAACATGGATTTTCCTTTTTCATATTTACACATTTGTCAATTACCCATTTATATATATATATATTAAATGTTCGTTTAAGGTTTTTAAATGTTGTCTATATGGAAACATGGATTTTCCATTTTGCTGTTTACACATTAGGTAGATTTCATTAGAAAGTTAACTATTGCAATGGGTCCCATGTTTCGACTTACGGAAAATTTCGACATATCTTCGCGTTTCACATCCCCCAGACCCCAAAACCACCGTCAGTTCAAAAGTTTATATATATAATATATATATATATATATATATATATATATGTATATCAGTTTCTTGTGGACACGATAACTGCCGTAATTTTGCACCAATCACTTTGAATTTTTTCCGAATATTTATACCTATAAAATCTCGGTCGAGTTCGTTACTGGGCTAAATCGGTCGAAGGGGTGAAAATGGGGGGCTTTTTTCGAAAAAGTGAAATATTGCTATAACTCTCTTAATATGTGAAATATCGAATCCGTTCAACGTTCATACTATGTGTCGGATAAAGCCCAAAAATTTATGTTTGAAGAGTTTTTTTTTATAGCACCAACCATTGACCAAAGGGGTGGGAAAAAGTGGGTTTTTCGGGAAACATTGATCATATCTCTCTTAATAGGCACAATATCAAAACCGTACAAAATGGACAATATTACCCTAATAATTACCTAAAACTTTTGTCTGAAAGAATTTTTGATATGACCCACCATTACGCCAAGGGATGAGAAAAATGACTTCGGAATTATAAGAAAATGCCAAGAGCTATCAGTGGCTGCCATGGCAACACTACTAAATTGATGAGGGAAGAGCCATCAGACGGTGCCATGACAACGCACTTGCACGAGATCAGATTCAGTATTTCCATCTAAGTGTGAAGCGGCTTCGGTGACCTAACTGGTAGCATGCTGAACTTCTATGCCCAAGGTCGCGGGTTCAAAGCCGGCCGAAGTCGTCGGATTTTCTAAGAGCGCTAAAATCCCTCAGTATTCTTTCCCTTGGAGGTGAAGTTCCAACGTTCGTTGCGAGTTGCTGGTTGGGGTGGCATCTAGTAGCCAAGTTCACAGCTAGGTGTCGTTGACGGTAGTACCAGGTAGCATCATTAGGAACTACTGCTTGCAATTGACCGTCTGCAGTCCTTACCTGAATTAAGACTAATACAGCCATTACAATTCACACCGTTTATCAGACAGATTCTACACTCACCTAAAGTACACGGGGTTAGATAACCGCGTTGTCGCAGCCCCTAAGCTGAGGAACCAACCAGAGGTAGATTTCATTAGAAAGCTAACTATTGCAATGGGTACCATGTTTCGACTTCCGGAAAATTTCGTCATATCTTCGCGTTTCACATCCCCCAGACCCCAAAACCACCGTTAGTTCAAAAGTTTATATATAATCTATGTATATATATATATATATATATATATATGTATATCAGTTTCTTGTGGACACGATAACTGCCGTAATTTTGCACCAATCACTTTGAATTTTTTACCGAATATGTATACCTATAAAATCTCAGTCGATTTCGTTACTGGGCTAAATCGTTCGAAGGGGGTGAAAATGGGGGGCTTTTTTCGGAAAAGTGAAATATTGCTATAACTCTCTTAATATGTGAAATATCGAATCCGTTCAACGTTCATGCTATGTGTCGGATAAACCCCAAAAATGTATGATTGAAGAGTTTTTTTTATAGCACCAACCATTGACCAAAGGGGTGGGAAAAAGTGGGTTTTTCGGGAAACATTGATCATATCTCTCTTAATAGGCACAATATCAAAACCGCACAAAATGGACAATATTCCCCTACTAATTACCTAAAACTTTTGTCTGAAGGAATTTTTGATATGACCCACCATTACGCCAAGGGATGAGAAAAATGATTTCGGAATTATAAGAAAATGCCAAGAGCTATCAGAGGTTGCCATTGCAACACTACTAAATTGATGAGGGATGAGCCATCAGACGTTGCCATGACAACGCACTTGCACGAGATGAGATTCAGATTTCCATCTGAATAAGTGTGAAGCGGCTTCGGTGACGTAACTGGTAGCATGCTGAACTTCTATGCCCAAGGTCGGGGGTTCAAAGCCGGCCGAAGTCGTCGGTTTTTCTAAGAGCGCTAAAATCCCTCAGTATGCTTTCCTTTGGAGGGGAAGTTCCAACGTTCGTTGCGAGTTTCTGGTTGGGGTGGCATCTAGTAGCCAAGTTCACAGCTAGGTGTCGTTGACGGTAGTACCTGGTAGCAACATTAGGAACTACCGCTTGAAATAGACCGTCTGCAGTCCTTACCTGAATTACAGACTAATACAGCCACCCCAAAGTACACGGGGTTACATGACCGCGTTGTCGCAGCCCCTAAACTGAGGAACCAACCAAAATCTCTGCGGGATATATAATTTTGCGTGAAGAAGTAACAGACCGTTACATAGTTACACATCAGTGTCGAAACCTTGCATAAGGACAGTGTGCCCACAAGTATAAAATTGGACCCCAAATGACAAGAAGGTTACCGTTCCCATAAGACAATAAAATGTTTAAAATAAGCATAAAATGACGAAAAACGAAGTTAATTAAGCTCCAATTATAAAATACCTTCTCGCAATAAATGAGGTCTGAACCTTCTACGAAAACCTGCATATTCTGCCTATTTTCGCCTATCCCCATGTTTGTCCGGTGAAATCTACCTCCGCCTTCCGGCGTGCCGAGAGGACTTTTTTTAAATTTATTTTGTGTCTGTTGAAAAACGATATTTTCAAAACAAGGTTTTTTTATTTTTCATTTTATGTTTTTGTAAATGATCTTAATGTGAGTGCTTGACCATGGCAATAGTACTGTCTGTCTATGTGTGTTAGCGGAACCGTAGAGGCTTATTACTACTGCAAGTAAGAATGTTTTACAAGATAACGGCTATCTACTACTGTATTTGAAAAACGAAACTATTGAAAAAAAAACAAAAATACTATTTACTATTCATATATAAGTGTTAATTCTCCCTCTCCCCACCCTACCTCACCGTATTTCTCTGGTCAAACAATCAATGCTACCCATACATACACAAGCTTTCTATATCTCTCTCTATATATATATGTTTTCTCTGTTCCACAAGATAAAAATTATGGTTACTGGATTGTATCCTGCACTGTTTATGCGACATACCATTGCCAGTTCATAAAACCGTTAGGTAGTTCTCTACACATAGCGATTTTACCACTGCTCTACTTACGCCTTTTGCTTGTTTGGCTTTCTTACAGGCTAGTATGCGATAGGCAGCATTAACTGTATATCAAACCCAGTCCACCTTTGTATTTGTAATCTAAGTAATAATTTGAAAAGAGACAAGTATAATCAGTTTTAAACATTATCTCTGCTTTTTTGTTTGTTTGTTTATGACATGTATATTAACCTAAAATCAAACCCTAGTCTACCTTAGTGAAAGGCTAACAGTTTAACCACTGCGTCACCATACCCTTCTTTCTTAGTTTGATTCGTTCTAGGCCTTAGAGCTAGAAATCGAGTTACGATCTCCAGTGCAAGAGGCACATGTGCTCACCACTAGAGCATGTAATGGTTAGCTGGTAACATTAGACAACCGAAAATGATTGTATTTCTGTTAGCCAAGCATTTCTGTCATTTGCCTACTGTGTGAGCACTGTCAGCAAGACAGTTTAGTTTAGAACAAGCGAGTGTGTGTGTGTGTATAGACTATTAGCCTCAAGTATTTAAAGCTTGTTGTGTGTAGCGACCATCTTGCTCAGTAACCACTGAGTAAGTTTTAACAGTCAACTCATAAAAACAATATAGGATAGTTGTGTGTGTGTGTGGTTCATGAACTTGGGAATATGCATTAGCACCATGCGCTAGCTTTACCTTACCCTCTAAAGGTAGAGCGTTATCCCTTCCTTTGGACATTGCCAATGACTGCATTCCCCCACAAGTTTTACACTTAAACCCTTGGCTTGTTCTTGATTAGGTTTGGTTTGCTTTAGGCTTGGTTTGGTTCAGTTGGGTTTGATTCGACTTGGTTCAGTTTAGTTTAATGTAGTCACCATTTTTTAAATTTTTAGCTACACTCTTTAACCAATTAATTAATGATAGTCTACTCTTAATTCTTGAATCGATAAATTGAATTTTGTGTACACCGTTTATCAAGCCATGCCTACAACCTATACTCCCTACGTACTACAGTCAGATCTGACAACAAGTTCCAATGGTCAAAGACGTGTCAGTCACCATACATGTAGCCCACAATAATTCTTTCTTTACCTAGCTAGGTTTCGTCACTCACAGTAAACATCTAACATTATGGGTTTGCAATATATTAAGAAAAGCAAAAGTCCATGATCTTGTTGTTTGGGTCTTTTGGGGGGAAATTCATAAGCCATAAAATGAATGACATCAAGTCAAGTTCTGGGGGGACCTTGTATGTAAAAATCCCAATATCGGTTTATAAAATCTCAAGCAGTTTTGGATTATTTCAATCAATGAGTCCACCATAGGAAAGATCGGAAAAATAAATTCTCTTAAAACAAGTCGTCACATGACCCTCTCCGAACAATGCTTCGCAAAATATAAATTCATGCATTGAACATTGAACATGATCGGCGACATCATCCTCGCTTCCCCCTCCCACCATGGTTGCCATATCGTTTGACCTTCAAGTGTTCTCAGCATCTCTGTGCTTTTTTCATTGTCCTGTTGTCAAGTCAGGTCAATGCATTCCAATAAGCTCAAATAACATCCACATCCTGTCAGTCTGCCCCAGCAAGTTTGTTTTCTATACTCACTTCAAGCACCATATAACCAAGTTCTGTTTGTTCTATCTAAAGCCAGCTTTATCTGATGAAGGAATTATCATTTGTCATGTCACTCATAATCGTTTACACGTTAAAGACCCCCTTCAGGGGGTTTAAGAATTAGGAATTCCATCATAGGAAAAATCGGAAAACGAACCCTCGACCCGCCGTCTCATCGAAATAGCGAATACTGTATTGGTTTATCACCACCGTGGCCAGTAATAGCCTCGTTGAAACACGTGCCCAGTGGTATCGTCTCTTTCTATCTACAACAACTCTTCATGATAATTTTAGACAGATTAAAAAAAAGTTTTAAAAACTAAAATGTTTTCAACAAAAGTGTCGTTAGACCTTTTCGCATTTTTTAAAACATAAATACTACATTCGAAAGAGGGGGGGGGGGGGGCGTAACCCCGAGTCCTACGACCCCTCGTATACGTCTCTGGCGTTATTGCTTTGTGAGATATAACAGAAAGTCTAAAATCACAGTTTTACACCAAAAAATTCTGCTTCCCTCATTCTCAAAAACTTTAATCTATTACCAAAATAAAGACGGTTTCGAGACAAGCCATTTGACACGTCATAGGACCAAATCCGACCATGCATTCGTGAGATATCAGAAAAAGTCTAAAATCATGGTTTTACCCCCAAAAAGCCTGTTTCCCTCATTCTCAAAACTTTAACCTATTAATAACATATATAGGGCTTCGAGACAAGCGATTTGACACGTCACACGTCCAAATCCGACCTTGCGTTCGAGAGATATCGACAAACTTCGTAGGAAAGTAGGCGACTATCTGGCTCTCTCCTCACCACCAAAACCCCTTCCTATAAATCATTTTTTCAAAGAGCTCGCCCTCTTACAAAAATCCCAAGTGCGCATGCGTAAAAAACAAAAACAAATTCATAGCGGCATCCAGCAAAACGCATGCGCTATATGAGCAACAACGTTTAAGTTCATTTAAGCAGCGCACCTTATACATGTCGCATTTAAAAAGAGACTTTCACTAAAAATTACAATTTCACCCCCTAGTAGGAGTAGGTTTTATTTAGGGGTTGAAATGAGTGGTCCATTAGAAAGAGGGTGTCAGCCCGAGTCCAACGACATCTCATTTGTCAAAATTGGACCATGCGTTCGAGAGATATTGACAAATATTACGTGGCTGAGGCTTAGTAGTAAGGGCATGTATGTTCTGGAGTGAAGTAGAACTGTCACTACTCCACTATTAAAACGAGTTATGTATCTAGGGGAGGGCGAGGAGGGCGACCACCCTGGGCCCCGCGGTCCGGGATGGGCCCACGCCAAGGACTTTTTTAAATTGAATTAATTAATTAATTATACTTTTCCAACTAATTTATAATTCATATTCCTTTTTTCAGTGCAGCTGTGACCTTCCGTGAGACAGAGAGGCTCTTGCTTGGCACTGAAAGGTCACAAATACTGTATGCAGAATACAATGAAAAGTTACAAAGTGGAACTGCCAAATTCAAAGGCGCCCTTGGAAAACATGAGAAGAAGGCCCGACCGCAAAACTTTGGGTACTCGACTATCGAATGACCTTACTCACGAAGCAATTCATTCAAGCCGAAAGGATGGGAGATTGGAATCTTCACCTGCAAATAATCTGCCAAATGCTCGCATTCTTTCACTCGTCTGGACACTTCTTCTATGCGAAAATTACTCGTTTATATTTATAAGATATGAACACTCGGCAGGACCGAATGGACCCAACCGAATATCAATTGTTCACGAAAAGATGCTTCACCATCCGCAGATCTAACAAATTTTGGTCAGGTCTGTGGACTGACTTGACAATTGAACAGGTATTGATGCGTTCAATGAAGAGCCAGGGTGGCCTAACCCATGGCAGAAGTATCTCAATAAGTGTGCTCCCTCTTTGGACGGGCGGGATGGTGTATGCTGAATATATGTGAAGATGTAGAAGGGTATTGGGATATTTCCTCCACAAGAAGTGAACACCATGTCGATATGCGACCTACGCAAATTGCACGAGATACCTATGCCGTGAAAAAACTGAAAGCCTGGTTCAATAACCATCCACCGTTCCCATCGATAGATAAACTCGTATCCATCAGCAGTGGCACTGTAGGTGGTCATCACATAAATTGCCACACTGCACGAGAAAGGGGACTGAAAGGAGTGAACCGAATCATTGGAAAAACGTTTGGGAATGTTAGTTTCTCTAGGAAAGAAAAAGTACTCTCTTTGGCAATGCCTACCACGTCTATCAAGATCCACAAGAAGAGAGTCGATGTCGATCACTCACCATCTTCCAGCGCATGTGTATCATGAAACAGTCAGACCTACAGTTGAAGGTCCACTTCACATATGAACTCGCACCATTTCCAATGGCCCTATTTTCCGACGAAAGGATGCGTAAAGGCACAAAATCAGATTTTTACGTTGCCTTCACTCAAGCCACAGAGAACGCCAGTGTGCAGGCAAAAACATTTGCTGTCGTCGATGGAGGATACCTCCTCCATTAAGTCGTGTGGCATCGGAATGATTCGGCACGGGCTATCACAGCAAGCTACATAAACTACACATTTAACCACTTTGGGATAAATGTGTGTGTAGTCTTCGACGGATATCCTGAGGATGGCGTCCAAAAGAGCACCAAATTAGCAGAGCGATCACGACGGTATTCTGCAGCATCAGCGGAAATTGTGTTTGACGCATCGACCATCATCACAGTGCCCCAAGAGAAAATGCTCTCGAATGACAAAAACAAGGTTCGTCTCATTGAGCATCTCTGTTCTGCTTTTGCTCTCGAGGGGATTGAGACAAGAATATCAAAAGAAGACGCAGACCGCGATGTCGTCGTGACTGCTCTGCAAAAAAGTACCTCCAATGACCACGTCATCATCCTTGGATAGGATGTGGATTTGCTTGTGCTCCTCTGCGGTCTAGGATCCACTAAAACGAACGTATACTTCCAGAACATTGGCTGAGGTGAGGCGGGTTTCGTCCAATTCTCCACCAGCTCATTCAACCAAGGGGAAGTGGAGCTACCACCTGGATTTGAACTTTTCATCCACATATTCACTGGGTGCGACACCACCTCTGCCCTCTTCTGGCAGGGGAAGATGAAAATGTGGGGCCACTTCAGACAAACTCAAGCCCTAGTGGACCTAGCAAGAGTTTTCCTCCAGACAAATGCCACACTAACAAGTCGCAGCAGCCGGTGACAAGTGCCTAGTTGCCCTATATGGAGGAGACCAAACGACAGACACCCTCAACGATGTACGCTTCCGTACTTTTGTGAAGACAACGGCCCACGCCAAAGTGAATCTGTCCCGTTTGCCCCCAACCACAGAGGCTGCGTCGTATCACCACTACCGCATATACCACCAGGTGCAAAAGTGGTTGGGGGTGAGAAAGTGACCTCCGACTGGGGTTGGGAATTGACCTCGGCTGGACTCATCCCCATTACCAGTTGGCAAGCTCCTGCACCCGAAGAGCTCCTAAAACTCCTCTCTTGCAAATGCATGAAGGGGTGCAGAGGTGGCTACACTTGCCTGAAAGCAGGGCTCAGATGTTCTATGATGTGTGCTACCTGCTCAGGGTAATCGTTCCGGAACGCAGCCCTTATCATCATTGAAGAGGACGACGACGACGAGCCTCAAGACAACCTTGACGATATAACAATACTAGAGTACCTACGTACTGGGGACGAAGACGACGAGCCACCAATAGTGGAAGACCTATCTATTGAAGAGAGGAACGAAACAGACGGCCCAGGGCCATCAAAAACAAGGTGACGAGTTTGACTATGTGTCTAATTTGATTGATTGATTAAGTTACTGTACTTTTGATTTCTTATGTTTATTTTATTATTATTTTATTATCTTATCTTATATCTTATCTTATATATATATATATATATATATATATATATATACTAGTAGTAGTACCCGTTCTTCGAACGGTGTTCGGTGTAAACACCAGGCATTATCAATTGAGCTACTGTTGCAAAGGTTAGCGGTTTGTCATTCCTTCATAAGTTAATCAGAACGAAGTTAGTTATCTGGGAATATCACACACACTGTTAATTTAAGGGCCTTAAAATGTGGTTTTCGGAGACCCTTCATAGACTCCCGAATTTTGTGTCTCACATTGAGAAGCGCTACATATGCTTTGCTCGTCCTTCTAGGATAATTTTTATATTTCGCCTATTTTAGCAAGTATTTTGAGAAGTTTTTCCTATATCAACCCTTTTACTGTATGAAAAGAACGGTGAAGAGTTTTATAAATGATTGGTGTATGGTTACCTTACCTAATTTTACGATGCACCAAGCATCCGAACACGAGGTATAGGCGTACATAAAGATACACAGAAAGACAGACAGACAATTCTATTGTCTCTCTACAACATATCACCCAGATACCCAAATATGGGTATATCTACCACACAGTATCAAACAAAATCATCCTTACGAAGAACCCGTATGTTGACAAAAAAAAAAAAAAGATTAGTTAAAATGTGCTCTCAAACTAAATTCACCTAACGTGTACTTTCTGACGTGAAATAGAATTGAAAGCCTTGTACACGAAACGCAATACACGTCACATAAAAACTGACCCTCTACGTTGTGTTAGGTCTCCATGCACAGGAAGACCCCTTTCATAAATTATAAAGGCTTGTGGTGCATGAAAATTGAGGTTATTTAGCCTCAAGTGGTCGAAATTCCTAAAAGCCGCAAAAAATGCTGATTTAATTCAGGCATTTTTGAAAATAATGTTTGCTGTTTGGAGATATAATAGACCTTCTGTACTATATGTCGCACGTGAAAATTGCATGACAAAATTCCCCTTGACCCCCTTAATTGCATTGTCTACGTTGGTTCCGTGATAACGTTATAGCCATTTGCAAACTTTCACAGAAATGTTATATAGGGAGTGATATTGCTTCTTACGGAAATAGATGGAAAGTTGGATGCCACCCCTTGAGATAATGTTGTCATGGTTACCGATTTACATTACTTCATTAGTTTGTTAAATTAAATTAAATTAATATTCTGGGAATATTTTAGAAACTGTTCGATTTAGAGCCTTATAATCAGGCGCGGATTCAAGGGGGGGGCTCACGGGGGTCATGACCCCCTACCCCCACCCCTAAAGGAGACCATTTTTTTTTGCAAACTCAAAAAACGATAACACCATAACCATACAAATAAAACTTAACGAATTTTAACTGAAAAATAGTTTTTTTTTTTCATTTTATTCAATACCGGTACTGAAAATATCTGTATTGCAATTATTATGTTCTGTTACAACTTCATACTTGTTATATAAAAACGATTATTTTTGTAACAAAATCAACTCATCTATTTTGTTTAGAAAACCTTGTGGTTACCGAATCGATGTTTATAGTGATGTCACGATGAATGTGCAGCAATGCACGGATAGGAATTTGGGACTTTTTTCGCACCAACAAATTTTGCCAACGTCCAAACTGCAAGCTTGGTTGGCAATTTAAGCTGTGACTTTCTCCCTTTGTCGGTACCAACTTGACTTGCCGAAACTGTAACGTACCTTGATACTTTTCTCGAAGCTCGATGTAAAAGTCGCAAAACACGCCGTTGCATTTGTACGAAAATTTTTGGTGCGCTAAACGCTTCAAATTTCTATCCGTGTAAGTAGGATAAATAAGCCGGTTCTGGCACAGGGGCTAATGGGCAAGATGGCCGCCGCGCGCAATCACTCTATGTTATTCTTATGGAGGGGTCATTCAGAGCTGGCACAGGGGCTATTGGGCAAAATGGCCGCCATGTCCTGAGACCATGGATGATGTCACAGGGGGAGTTCGGCCGTGTAGTTTCTAAATGGAATATTTATTATTATTATTATTATTAGGTAATTGTTAATTGATCATGTATAATCAAGACCAGCCTTATATTGTCCACTTTTTGGTGTAGTGGCTAGCATTCTTGGAGGTCATTCCTGAGGTTCGAATCCCTGCTCTGCCAAGAAATTTAATTTCTGGTCTCAGGAGTGGAACGGGGTACACTCAGCCTTGTGAGGCAAAACTGACAAGAGCTGGCTTTTGATTCATACCTCAACAATTCTGCCTAACCCAACTTCACCTAACCTAACCTAACCTAACCTAACCTAACCTAACCTAACCTATCCTAACCTAACTTCAAAGTCAAAGCAAATATAAAAGCAAATGTGAAAGCACACATAATAAACTAAGTTATAACCTAACCTAACTTCACCTAACCTAACCTCACCTAACCTGTCCTAACCTAACCTAACGTAACCTACCTAATTTAAAATTGCAAGCGAAAAAAATTTAGCAAAAAGTATGAGAAAAAAGTGAGAGCAAATGTAAGAGCACAAATAATAAACTTAGTTATAACCTAACCACACCTAACCTAACCTAACCTAACCTAACATAACCAAACTTCAAAGTGAGAGCAAAAATGTAAGAGCAAATGAGAGAGCACAAATAATAAACTTAGTTATAACCTAACCTAACCTAACCCACAGAAACCTCATTTAAAGATTTTAGATTTTATGTTTTAACATTTTAGATTTTTGATTTTTTCATTTTACATTTTTTAGATTTTACATTTTACATTTTTGATTTTTTGTATTTTAGATGTTAGTTTTTTTTAGATTTTACATTTTAAATTTAAGATTTTTTGATTTTAGATTTTACTTTTTACATTTTCCGAAAAGAGTAAACTACTAGGTCACATACCTAACCTCACCAAACCTAACTTTGCCAAACCTAACTTATGCTAATTCAAAGGCTAATGCACATACACAAAGTATATAAGGGTACAAGCAACTATCCTTATGCTAGTTTTATAGGTTACTGTACAATATGATAACTACCCGAACCGTTTTTTTTTCATTTGTTGTTTACACATATGACAATTTTCCAATTCCCCATTTTCATTTTTTTAAATGTTAGTTTTAAGTTTTTCAATTTCATAACATGGAAACATGGATTTTGCATTATGTTGTTTACACATTTATCAATTTCACAATTTCCCATTTACAGTTCTTAAAATGCCAGTTTAAAGTTTTTCAATTTCATGATATAGAAACATGGATTTTCCAATTTGTTGTTTACACATTTGTCAATTTACCAAATTCCCATTTACAGTTTTTAAAATTTCAGTTTAATGGTTTTTTTTATTTTGTCAATATGGAAACATGGATTTTCCAATTTGTGTTTTACATGTTCATTTTGCATTAGGAGTGGAGAGAGGTGAGTAGTAATAAAAAATGTACAAGCAGTTTCCATACGGTACAATATTTTTTTATTTAAATACATGTACACTATTTACACATAATACATTTTTATATATATTCCTTATTGTTATAAATTGTACACTTGTTTTTATTTTGTTTTCTATTTTATTTATTTTTGATTATGAATGCCATTTCTTATTTTGTTTTATTTTTATTTTTGTAGTGCTATTGTTTTATTTCCTAAATTGTTTTGTTTTATGTATTTGCTAGTTGCAGGCAGAAGATTTTGATATTCATAACTTAACTCTTTAAGCATGGTTAATGATTGAGTAATGACCATAGGCATGTGTACCTATACCATCAGCATCAATCACTCTTTTATCATCACCAGGACACAAAGCAATTTTGTTTAGTCTTATAGATGATATGTCATGTTGTTTAGAAGCGATAATGTTCATTGGTATTCTTTTTACATTGTTTTTCATGACACAATCCTTATAATCTTGAAAGCTTATACAATTTTTGACAACACCTCTGTTAATACCTTTAATCTTTTTGATTTCTTTACCATTTATGTCTAATGCGTACATTTTAGCTCTAAGTCCAACAAATGCTTTTATAATTTGTCCACAAGCCTCGTCTTTAAATTTCCCCAACGTTTTCTTGTTTGATGTAGAGTAACATATGTGATTAGTAGGATAATCTGATGTGTCCAGGTGTTGTAGGAAATCCAACTTGTCTTGATATACATCTGGGGTGTTAACCAAATATATGAACGAGTCAGTATCCATATACATGAGTTTAAGATTGTTCATGCCATAATAGGGTAGCAGGACATCATAGTGGTGGGAATACATGAGAGTTTTTGAAATATCCAGTATACACATTCCAATATATATAGGCTTATTGAATACAATGTTACGTTTAGACATGTGGAAAGCAGCTAGGTTAGGGCCATAAATTGTTCTGTCGATAAATGTCGGCTTTGCTATTAGCTTTTCTGCCTTTTTGCTGTCAGTCACAAGACGTATGTCTATTCTTTTACGGATATTTTCCATTGTTTTTCCAAAAATGGCATTGTTGAATAATTTGTACAGATTTTTCTCAAAATCATTTTTGGCTTGTTTTCGAAGGTTGTTATTAAAATCAACGTATGCCTTTAACCAAGGTCTTTGTTTAAACTTTAACACACGATGAATTTTTATCAATTTTATTCCATGATCTAAAGCCTGTTTTAATGCCATGTAGTGAACAACATATCGCCTTCGATTTCCAAGATGAGGAATTAGTTTTTTCAGAGACGAATCCTTAGGTTGTGTACACTCTGGTAGGAAAGGTAAATCGTTGTGTAGATCATGAAGGTCAGATGGGTAATCAACATCAACGTCTAGAATGTATCCCACAGGATCGTCTTTCTTTAGTTTTTCTAGATCAACGGTATCTGGAGAAACCCACTGAAATCCACCATAAGGAAGGGAGTGACACATAGCCCACCCGTATTGGTTGTTGGCATCATCATAGGTAATAAACTGCGATGGTTTCTCAGAATCATAGGTTTCCATGTATTTATTGTTAGCTTCAGCATACCGATGAGACACCTGGCATATGCCTCCACGTATTCCAGACTCGATTAAAAGAATCTGATCGTAATCCTGTAGCAATTCCAGTTCAATGCCTGTGTAAAGGAGCATTGCCTCGAAACTTAAACCAGGCGAAGTAAAAAAGTGTGCAGCATCCACTCGGTGTGTTTCTAGTGTTTTGTTTCTAAAGGTTTCAAAGCTGTCTGCAAGAAGGAGTACATCTGAAGTTAGGTAGAGGTCACTATATTCCCCTAGAGTTTTAATGTTGAACTGATTCCAGACACTTTTGGCATGTTCATAGTCTTCTTGACTAACATCTTCTTGACTTAATTTGTTAAAGAATGCCTCTTTTGGAGGTAAACACGTTTCACTTAACTTTTCCCATGAGTCAATGTAGTCATAACAAAATACCCCTTTACGAGTCATGAGCATTGCATTTTCTTTTCCAAAGTACTTGTCTGTTTCAGGGTATGATGTTAAGTTGGAAACTAAGTTTTCCAAACTACTCGGCATTAACCGAAACGTATCCACAAATCTAAGCTTAACATTTCCTACATATTTGGTAAAGGAAATGTACTTTTCTTTGGAGTTAGCGATAACATTCACTCTCTCAGTAGTACACCCCAATTGCTTTACAATGAAATTTGCGTCGTAGCCACTCATATTATGTAGAAACACAGGAACGGGGTTTCGTGTTTTACACCTCAAATTACAGTTATTGTGAGCACTTCCACGGTATTCCCCTGTAATATGACAATGGTCTCGAACTTTCCAGTCCTCTTTGGTAAATGGTTTATGACACAAATAACAGGTTTCAGAAGATTGGAACTCTGCTTCTTGATGCTCAGTTAAAGCTTTTGAAACATTTAAGCTGTAAAGGCGATCAATTTCATTTGCTATTGAGATCAAACAGTCCATAAACTTTTCTGCAGCGTCAGGTCCACGATAAATAATAGGTTGGCTCGGAAGGTTTGTCTTTATGTGTTCCACAGCAGGTGAGGGTTTAACATATATACCAAAGCTCATAGGAACATGACTCTGGTATGGCACTGTATAACTTGCCTCAGGATTAGGTAGACATGTTTGATAGGGTAACAGTATACTTTCAAAATCAGCATAGATAACGTAAGGTATTCTCAGCATTTTTTCCACATTTACGAATTTGACAATGGGGTTTTTAATAGGCATTTCAACCCTAGCAATGTCATGCTGGACACACAAAGCTCTATGTTCTTTTAATTTTTCCATTCCTTGTTGCCCATATTGATTATCAAAGTGAGTAAAACACCGTTTACACGTATATATCTTATGTCCATGGCGGGTAATCTGATGTCCTACTAGTTTATCAAAATCTTTGATAAAGACGTAGTGGTTCTGGCCGGATGAAGAACTTAGCAGAAGGAGGTCGCGATGGTCTTGCAGCTCTTGATCCACAACCTTTAGAGGGAACAATTTGTTGTCTTGTTCCAATCCAAATACATTAATGGATATATCGTTGGCTTTTTCAAATTTGGGAATGTCAGCTAGCGATGTAGGAAATGATATTACTGAAAAATCATACTTGTTTTCCAGATCCTTGTATTTACTAACGCGTTTAGCATCAGTTTTAACCAGTTTTGCTAAAATGGCATACATAAAACACCTCTCGTCCTTAAAGTTTTGAGGATTAATGCAGGCTTTTCTTGCTTGTATAGCTGCTGGTAATGGAATATATGTGCTACCACGCAAGGGATTGTACTTATTTATTTTCAATCGTACTCCTTCCACTGCTAACAAAGCCCAATTACTGCCTTTTAGCTCAGATTCTTCCATTTCCGTAGTTAACTTTGTAAATTGTGTTTCCAAGAAACTACTTAAGTCCGTTTCCAAAAATAGGGCCTGATTTCGTGTTTTAAAAGCACGATCTGTAATTTCATTGGTAGATGTATGAATGAATCTACATTCAGCCACAAGATTAACTTTTATCGACTTGTGCATTGCTAGTTCTTTCTGCATAGCTTGTATTATTTGCTGTTTGGACTCTTTAAGGTATGAATTTAAATCCCTACACGTATCACAACGAATGAAATAGGATTTAAGTCGACCTTCAAAAGATGTCTCATATTCAATAAGTCCACTTTCGTCAGGGACCAATGACAGTAGGTAATGTTTTGTAGGCTCTGCTTTTTGTCTTTTAGCTGCCGACACAACATTACAACATTCTTCATGCCGACGTCCATTGTACACATTGTTGAATGTACTACCACAGGTCTTGCACTCATGGAATTCACCACAGGATACTTCATGTCGCTTCCTATGATAGTCTCGAAGAAAAGTCTTCCCACACTCTTTACACATATAGCTAGGAATGGCTTCTTCCATTATGAATGTTGATTTCTGCAAACAGCTGCTTACTGCGTATCACAAGGCTAGAGGTTGGTCAGTGAGACGGTCTTTCACGATGTGAACACCGTGAGAGGTAGTAGTCAACTGGTGATATTCTTGTGAAGGGTCCTCTAATATACCCCTAGTCTAGACCAACAGCTCTTTACAGCGTATGACAAGGCTGTATACTGGACAGTGAGACGGTCTTTCACGATGTGAACACTGTAACAAGTAGTAGTCAACTGATTATATACTTGCTAAGGGTTCTCTAATATACAATAGTCGAGACCAACAGCTACTTACTGAGTAGTACAAGGCTGTACAATAGTTGTTTTGACAGTCTTTCACGATGTGGTCACTGTGAATGGTAGTAGTCAACTGATGATATTCTTGATAAGGGTCCTCTAATGTACCCTGGTTAAGGGTAACAGCTGCTCACTGCTTATGACAAGGCTAAAGACTGGTTGCTTCAACGGTCTTTCACAATGTAAACACTGTGACAGGTAGTAGTCAACTGAAAATATTCTTATGGCCTACTCAAGGTTATCAGGTACTTACTGCATATCAAAAGGCTGTACACTCATGTGTGTTAGGCACTCTTTCTTGCTAAGGACCCCAATATTCCCTACACAAGGCTATACATGTTAGTTCTAAACACTTAGTGGTTAATTGTATATTCAATTTTTGTACAAAGCATATACGAGCACGTTTTTATGAGGTAAAACTTTACCAAATAGTCAAATGCGACACGCAAAGTATGTTGCCGCTATCTAGCGGTGACTATGAGAACTACTTGACCGACCAGCATTCTACCTAGCGCTCCATTTCAATACTCGCTCACTGAACGAACAGCATACTATCTAGCGGTCAATATCAATACTCACTCAACTACCAGCCTGCTACCTATCGGTCAATATAACAACTCACTCAACTACCAACATGCTACATGGCTTTTTTGGTCAGTTTTTTGTTGGCTTTTTTTTGGTCAGTTTCTGTTGGCTTATGTTGGCTTTTATTGGCTTTTGTTGGCTTTTGTTGGCTTTTGTTGGCTTTTGTATTAGCTCTTTTATATTTGCTCTTGTTTGTTGGGGCTTATTTGGTCTTGGAAAGTATGTCAGTCCTTTTTTTATGGCTGTAAAATGCTTACAGCCATGTTTGTAAGCAGCAACAACAACAACAACACACAAAATTCCAAAAAATATCGAAAGTACTCTAAGTTTTATCAATGACTCTCAACTCTTACACTTACCTCTATCCCATGCCTAGTCAAAAATTAGTGTATTTTTCAAATTTTTCAAAAAATATTTGGAAAGTAAGCTGTATCATTAAACTAAAAATCCTGAAAAGACATATGTTAACTCCAACACCTACTTCTATACCCCTCTCAGTCCAAAAATAGTGTATTTTTCAAATTTTCCAAAACATATTTCCAAATTGGGTTATATTTCCGAAATTTAAAAGTTTACAAAAACGTTTGTTTGACATAAACGAATGGCCTTTGTCCCCTCTACCGTCGTACCAAGTCCCAGGTCTCTAGGACAACAAACATAAAAATTTGAAAATGGGCTTATATTTCCAAAATTAGGAATTTTACAAAAACGTTTGTCTGACGTAAATCAGTGGTCATTACCCCCTCTATCCCCCACACTAAGTCTCATGTCTCTAGAACAACAAAAATACATTTTTGAAAATGGGCTTATATTTCCAAAATTAGGAATTTTACAAAAACGTTTGTCTGACGTAAATCAGTGGTCATTACCCCCTCTATCCCCATACCATGTCTCAGGTCTCTAGGTCAACAAAAATAAAATTTTGAAAATGGGCTATATTTCCAAAATTAGGAATTCTACAAAAAAGTTTGTCTAACGTAAATCAATGGTCTTTACCCCCTCTATTCCCATACCAAGTCTCAGGTCTCTAGGTCAACAAAAATAAAATTTTCAAAATGGGCTTATATTTCCAAAATTAGGAATTCTACAAAAAAGTTTGTTTAACATAAATGAAAGGTCTCTATCCCCTCTACTTGTAAACCAAGTTCCAGGTATGTGAGACAAAAATGAAAAAAGTTCAATTGGGAAAGTAGGCGATTTTTCATATAACCAAACATTCAAAAATGTGTTCATTGGGCTGCAAATAATGGCCTCTATGTCCTTTATTTTTGTAATAAAACTTTTTTATTTTTTATATTTTTTTGAAAACACTCGAATTTTGAAAATCCTATATTTTGGAAACTAGGAACTCTACAAAAAATTTTGTTTGACATAAATGAATGGTCTTGACCCCCTCTACCCCCAAAATAAATTTCAAGTCTCTAGGACAAGAAATAACAGTAGTGGAGTGGTGGTGCTTCTGCTTCACTTGACACTCCTGTGCCCAATAAACCAACATGGCGGCCACGCCAAGTAAAGCAGAAGCACCACCACTCCACTACTGTTATTTCTTGTCCTAGAGACTTGAAATTTATTTTGGGGGTAGAGGGGGTCAAGACCATTCATTTATGTCAAACAAAATTTTTTGTAGAGTTCCTAGTTTCCAAAATATAGGATTTTCAAAATTCGAGTGTTTTCAAAAAAATATAAAAAATAAAAAAGTTTTATTACAAAAATAAAGGACATAGAGGCCATTATTTGCAGCCCAATGAACACATTTTTGAATGTTTGGTTATATGAAAAATCGCCTACTTTCCCAATTGAACTTTTTTCATTTTTGTCTCACATACCTGGAACTTGGTTTACAAGTAGAGGGGATAGAGACCTTTCATTTATGTTAAACAAACTTTTTTGTAGAATTCCTAATTTTGGAAATATAAGCCCATTTTGAAAATTTTATTTTTGTTGACCTAGAGACCTGAGACTTGGTATGGGAATAGAGGGGGTAAAGACCATTGATTTACGTTAGACAAACTTTTTTGTAGAATTCCTAATTTTGGAAATATAGCCCATTTTCAAAATTTTATTTTTGTTGACCTAGAGACCTGAGACATGGTATGGGGATAGAGGGGGTAATGACCACTGATTTACGTCAGACAAACGTTTTTGTAAAATTCCTAATTTTGGAAATATAAGCCCATTTTCAAAAATGTATTTTTGTTGTTCTAGAGACATGAGACTTAGTGTGGGGGATAGAGGGGGTAATGACCACTGATTTACGTCAGACAAACGTTTTTGTAAAATTCCTAATTTTGGAAATATAAGCCCATTTTCAAATTTTTATGTTTGTTGTCCTAGAGACCTGGGACTTGGTACGACGGTAGAGGGGACAAAGGCCATTCGTTTATGTCAAACAAACGTTTTTGTAAACTTTTAAATTTCGGAAATATAACCCAATTTGGAAATATGTTTTGGAAAATTTGAAAAATACACTATTTTTGGACTGAGAGGGGTATAGAAGTAGGTGTTGGAGTTAACATATGTCTTTTCAGGATTTTTAGTTTAATGATACAGCTTACTTTCCAAATATTTTTTGAAAAATTTGAAAAATACACTAATTTTTGACTAGGCATGGGATAGAGGTAAGTGTAAGAGTTGAGAGTCATTGATAAAACTTAGAGTACTTTCGATATTTTTTGGAATTTTGTGTGTTGTTGTTGTTGTTGCTGCTTACAAACATGGCTGTAAGCATTTTACAGCCATAAAAAAAGGACTGACATACTTTCCAAGACCAAATAAGCCCCAACAAACAAGAGCAAATATAAAAGAGCTAATACAAAAGCCAACAAAAGCCAACAAAAGCCAACAAAAGCCAATAAAAGCCAACATAAGCCAACAGAAACTGACCAAAAAAAAGCCAACAAAAAACTGACCAAAAAAGCCATGTAGCATGTTGGTAGTTGAGTGAGTTGTTATATTGACCGATAGGTAGCAGGCTGGTAGTTGAGTGAGTATTGATATTGACCGCTAGATAGTATGCTGTTCGTTCAGTGAGCGAGTATTGAAATGGAGCGCTAGGTAGAATGCTGGTCGGTCAAGTAGTTCTCATAGTCACCGCTAGATAGCGGCAACATACTTTGCGTGTCGCATTTGACTATTTGGTAAAGTTTTACCTCATAAAAACGTGCTCGTATATGCTTTGTACAAAAATTGAATATACAATTAACCACTAAGTGTTTAGAACTAACATGTATAGCCTTGTGTAGGGAATATTGGGGTCCTTAGCAAGAAAGAGTGCCTAACACACATGAGTGTACAGCCTTTTGATATGCAGTAAGTACCTGATAACCTTGAGTAGGCCATAAGAATATTTTCAGTTGACTACTACCTGTCACAGTGTTTACATTGTGAAAGACCGTTGAAGCAACCAGTCTTTAGCCTTGTCATAAGCAGTGAGCAGCTGTTACCCTTAACCAGGGTACATTAGAGGACCCTTATCAAGAATATCATCAGTTGACTACTACCATTCACAGTGACCACATCGTGAAAGACTGTCAAAACAACTATTGTACAGCCTTGTACTACTCAGTAAGTAGCTGTTGGTCTCGACTATTGTATATTAGAGAACCCTTAGCAAGTATATAATCAGTTGACTACTACTTGTTACAGTGTTCACATCGTGAAAGACCGTCTCACTGTCCAGTATACAGCCTTGTCATACGCTGTAAAGAGCTGTTGGTCTAGACTAGGGGTATATTAGAGGACCCTTCACAAGAATATCACCAGTTGACTACTACCTCTCACGGTGTTCACATCGTGAAAGACCGTCTCACTGACCAACCTCTAGCCTTGTGATACGCAGTAAGCAGCTGTTTGCAGAAATCAACATTCATAATGGAAGAAGCCATTCCTAGCTATATGTGTAAAGAGTGTGGGAAGACTTTTCTTCGAGACTATCATAGGAAGCGACATGAAGTATCCTGTGGTGAATTCCATGAGTGCAAGACCTGTGGTAGTACATTCAACAATGTGTACAATGGACGTCGGCATGAAGAATGTTGTAATGTTGTGTCGGCAGCTAAAAGACAAAAAGCAGAGCCTACAAAACATTACCTACTGTCATTGGTCCCTGACGAAAGTGGACTTATTGAATATGAGACATCTTTTGAAGGTCGACTTAAATCCTATTTCATTCGTTGTGATACGTGTAGGGATTTAAATTCATACCTTAAAGAGTCCAAACAGCAAATAATACAAGCTATGCAGAAAGAACTAGCAATGCACAAGTCGATAAAAGTTAATCTTGTGGCTGAATGTAGATTCATTCATACATCTACCAATGAAATTACAGATCGTGCTTTTAAAACACGAAATCAGGCCCTATTTTTGGAAACGGACTTAAGTAGTTTCTTGGAAACACAATTTACAAAGTTAACTACGGAAATGGAAGAATCTGAGCTAAAAGGCAGTAATTGGGCTTTGTTAGCAGTGGAAGGAGTACGATTGAAAATAAATAAGTACAATCCCTTGCGTGGTAGCACATATATTCCATTACCAGCAGCTATACAAGCAAGAAAAGCCTGCATTAATCCTCAAAACTTTAAGGACGAGAGGTGTTTTATGTATGCCATTTTAGCAAAACTGGTTAAAACTGATGCTAAACGCGTTAGTAAATACAAGGATCTGGAAAACAAGTATGATTTTTCAGTAATATCATTTCCTACATCGCTAGCTGACATTCCCAAATTTGAAAAAGCCAACGATATATCCATTAATGTATTTGGATTGGAACAAGACAACAAATTGTTCCCTCTAAAGGTTGTGGATCAAGAGCTGCAAGACCATCGCGACCTCCTTCTGCTAAGTTCTTCATCCGGCCAGAACCACTACGTCTTTATCAAAGATTTTGATAAACTAGTAGGACATCAGATTACCCGCCATGGACATAAGATATATACGTGTAAACGGTGTTTTACTCACTTTGATAATCAATATGGGCAACAAGGAATGGAAAAATTAAAAGAACATAGAGCTTTGTGTGTCCAGCATGACATTGCTAGGGTTGAAATGCCTATTAAAAACCCCATTGTCAAATTCGTAAATGTGGAAAAAATGCTGAGAATACCTTACGTTATCTATGCTGATTTTGAAAGTATACTGTTACCCTATCAAACATGTCTACCTAATCCTGAGGCAAGTTATACAGTGCCATACCAGAGTCATGTTCCTATGAGCTTTGGTATATATGTTAAACCCTCACCTGCTGTGGAACACATAAAGACAAACCTTCCGAGCCAACCTATTATTTATCGTGGACCTGACGCTGCAGAAAAGTTTATGGACTGTTTGATCTCAATAGCAAATGAAATTGATCGCCTTTACAGCTTAAATGTTTCAAAAGCTTTAACTGAGCATCAAGAAGCAGAGTTCCAATCTTCTGAAACCTGTTATTTGTGTCATAAACCATTTACCAAAGAGGACTGGAAAGTTCGAGACCATTGTCATATTACAGGGGAATACCGTGGAAGTGCTCACAATAACTGTAATTTGAGGTGTAAAACACGAAACCCCGTTCCTGTGTTTCTACATAATATGAGTGGCTACGACGCAAATTTCATTGTAAAGCAATTGGGGTGTACTACTGAGAGAGTGAATGTTATCGCTAACTCCAAAGAAAAGTACATTTCCTTTACCAAATATGTAGGAAATGTTAAGCTTAGATTTGTGGATACGTTTCGGTTAATGCCGAGTAGTTTGGAAAACTTAGTTTCCAACTTAACATCATACCCTGAAACAGACAAGTACTTTGGAAAAGAAAATGCAATGCTCATGACTCGTAAAGGGGTATTTTGTTATGACTACATTGACTCATGGGAAAAGTTAAGTGAAACGTGTTTACCTCCAAAAGAGGCATTCTTTAACAAATTAAGTCAAGAAGATGTTAGTCAAGAAGACTATGAACATGCCAAAAGTGTCTGGAATCAGTTCAACATTAAAACTCTAGGGGAATATAGTGACCTCTACCTAACTTCAGATGTACTCCTTCTTGCAGACAGCTTTGAAACCTTTAGAAACAAAACACTAGAAACACACCGAGTGGATGCTGCACACTTTTTTACTTCGCCTGGTTTAAGTTTCGAGGCAATGCTCCTTTACACAGGCATTGAACTGGAATTGCTACAGGATTACGATCAGATTCTTTTAATCGAGTCTGGAATACGTGGAGGCATATGCCAGGTGTCTCATCGGTATGCTGAAGCTAACAATAAATACATGGAAACCTATGATTCTGAGAAACCATCGCAGTTTATTACCTATGATGATGCCAACAACCAATACGGGTGGGCTATGTGTCACTCCCTTCCTTATGGTGGATTTCAGTGGGTTTCTCCAGATACCGTTGATCTAGAAAAACTAAAGAAAGACGATCCTGTGGGATACATTCTAGACGTTGATGTTGATTACCCATCTGACCTTCATGATCTACACAACGATTTACCTTTCCTACCAGAGTGTACACAACCTAAGGATTCGTCTCTGAAAAAACTAATTCCTCATCTTGGAAATCGAAGGCGATATGTTGTTCACTACATGGCATTAAAACAGGCTTTAGATCATGGAATAAAATTGATAAAAATTCATCGTGTGTTAAAGTTTAAACAAAGACCTTGGTTAAAGGCATACGTTGATTTTAATAACAACCTTCGAAAACAAGCCAAAAATGATTTTGAGAAAAATCTGTACAAATTATTCAACAATGCCATTTTTGGAAAAACAATGGAAAATATCCGTAAAAGAATAGACATACGTCTTGTGACTGACAGCAAAAAGGCAGAAAAGCTAATAGCAAAGCCGACATTTATCGACAGAACAATTTATGGCCCTAACCTAGCTGCTTTCCACATGTCTAAACGTAACATTGTATTCAATAAGCCTATATATATTGGAATGTGTATACTGGATATTTCAAAAACTCTCATGTATTCCCACCACTATGATGTCCTGCTACCCTATTATGGCATGAACAATCTTAAACTCATGTATATGGATACTGACTCGTTCATATATTTGGTTAACACCCCAGATGTATATCAAGACAAGTTGGATTTCCTACAACACCTGGACACATCAGATTATCCTACTAATCACATATGTTACTCTACATCAAACAAGAAAACGTTGGGGAAATTTAAAGACGAGGCTTGTGGACAAATTATAAAAGCATTTGTTGGACTTAGAGCTAAAATGTACGCATTAGACATAAATGGTAAAGAAATCAAAAAGATTAAAGGTATTAACAGAGGTGTTGTCAAAAATTGTATAAGCTTTCAAGATTATAAGGATTGTGTCATGAAAAACAATGTAAAAAGAATACCAATGAACATTATCGCTTCTAAACAACATGACATATCATCTATAAGACTAAACAAAATTGCTTTGTGTCCTGGTGATGATAAAAGAGTGATTGATGCTGATGGTATAGGTACACATGCCTATGGTCATTACTCAATCATTAACCATGCTTAAAGAGTTAAGTTATGAATATCAAAATCTTCTGCCTGCAACTAGCAAATACATAAAACAAAACAATTTAGGAAATAAAACAATAGCACTACAAAAATAAAAATAAAACAAAATAAGAAATGGCATTCATAATCAAAAATAAATAAAATAGAAAACAAAATAAAAACAAGTGTACAATTTATAACAATAAGGAATATATATAAAAATGTATTATGTGTAAATAGTGTACATGTATTTAAATAAAAAAATATTGTACCGTATGGAAACTGCTTGTACATTTTTTATTACTACTCACCTCTCTCCACTCCTAATGCAAAATGAACATGTAAAACACAAATTGGAAAATCCATGTTTCCATATTGACAAAATAAAAAAAACCATTAAACTGAAATTTTAAAAACTGTAAATGGGAATTTGGTAAATTGACAAATGTGTAAACAACAAATTGGAAAATCCATGTTTCTATATCATGAAATTGAAAAACTTTAAACTGGCATTTTAAGAACTGTAAATGGGAAATTGTGAAATTGATAAATGTGTAAACAACATAATGCAAAATCCATGTTTCCATGTTATGAAATTGAAAAACTTAAAACTAACATTTAAAAAAATGAAAATGGGGAATTGGAAAATTGTCATATGTGTAAACAACAAATGAAAAAAAAACGGTTCGGGTAGTTATCATATTGTACAGTAACCTATAAAACTAGCATAAGGATAGTTGCTTGTACCCTTATATACTTTGTGTATGTGCATTAGCCTTTGAATTAGCATAAGTTAGGTTTGGCAAAGTTAGGTTTGGTGAGGTTAGGTATGTGACCTAGTAGTTTACTCTTTTCGGAAAATGTAAAAAGTAAAATCTAAAATCAAAAAATCTTAAATTTAAAATGTAAAATCTAAAAAAAACTAACATCTAAAATACAAAAAATCAAAAATGTAAAATGTAAAATCTAAAAAATGTAAAATGAAAAAATCAAAAATCTAAAATGTTAAAACATAAAATCTAAAATCTTTAAATGAGGTTTCTGTGGGTTAGGTTAGGTTAGGTTATAACTAAGTTTATTATTTGTGCTCTCTCATTTGCTCTTACATTTTTGCTCTCACTTTGAAGTTTGGTTATGTTAGGTTAGGTTAGGTTAGGTTAGGTGTGGTTAGGTTATAACTAAGTTTATTATTTGTGCTCTTACATTTGCTCTCACTTTTTTCTCATACTTTTTGCTAAATTTTTTTCGCTTGCAATTTTAAATTAGGTAGGTTACGTTAGGTTAGGTTAGGACAGGTTAGGTGAGGTTAGGTTAGGTGAAGTTAGGTTAGGTTATAACTTAGTTTATTATGTGTGCTTTCACATTTGCTTTTATATTTGCTTTGACTTTGAAGTTAGGTTAGGATAGGTTAGGTTAGGTTAGGTTAGGTTAGGTTAGGTTAGGTTAGGTGAAGTTGGGTTAGGCAGAATTGTTGAGGTATGAATCAAAAGCCAGCTCTTGTCAGTTTTGCCTCACAAGGCTGAGTGTACCCCGTTCCACTCCTGAGACCAGAAATTAAATTTCTTGGCAGAGCAGGGATTCGAACCTCAGGAATGACCTCCAAGAATGCTAGCCACTACACCAAAAAGTGGACAATATAAGGCTGGTCTTGATTATACATGATCAATTAACAATTACCTAATAATAATAATAATAATAAATATTCCATTTAGAAACTACACGGCCGAACTCCCCCTGTGACATCATCCATGGTCTCAGGACATGGCGGCCATTTTGCCCAATAGCCCCTGTGCCAGCTCTGAATGACCCCTCCATAAGAATAACATAGAGTGATTGCGCGCGGCGGCCATCTTGCCCATTAGCCCCTGTGCCAGAACCGGCTTATTTATCCTACTCGTGTAGCTTGCAAAAAAAAAAAAAAAAAAAAAATGGTTTGGTTTTGTACGTTTGGTTATTTTGTGATTGCGTTTTTAGTGATACCATTTTCCTTAACAATTTCGATTCTCTGATCCCCCCCAAAGCCAAACTCTAGATCCGCGCCTGCTTACAAATGTAGTTTTTGAGGAACCTTTAGGGCCCCCGAGTTTTGTTTCTGGCACCGAGGGGCTTTGCCTCGTCGTTGTACGCCATAATATAATACTAATAATAATAATAATATAATATATGGATAGGAATATAATAGACCTGCCGTACTACACCCGCAGGTATAAATCGCGTGAAGAAATTCTAGAGTAATCTTGCCCCCCCCCCCCCCTTTAAGCGCATTGTACGTATTGATGAATTTTACAGCTTAATTTGGTTCACACTAATGTAATTAATGGAATTGCATTGCGTCTTACCGCAATAGATGGACCTCTGAGAATCTGTTGCCATGGTTACCGGCTTGCATTCTTTCATAAGTTGATTAAATGAAATTAGGTTTCTGGGAATATCTCAAAAACGGTTGGTTTTAGGGCCTTGTCTCTCACATTGAGGGGCTGAAAATGAGCTTTGTCTCATCCTTCTAACCCTATTTCAGCATGTATTTTGAGGAGGTAGGCCTCCTTTTGTGAGAGGTATGGAGAAGAGTTACATCAATGATTGGTGTCATGCCTCTGATGGATATCTGTACCAAATTTTACGTTGATACACCCAGCCGTTCTCGAGTTATAAGGGAACAAATTTGTCCACAGACAAACAAACAAACAAACAAACAAACAGGCAGACAGACAAAAAAATATTTTCGCGCGCATCCATCATAAAACAGTCTGAAACGCGTAAATAACTCCGATTTCCGTAGAAATTCAGAAAAAAATAGACAAACCTTCATTTATCTTTATATATATTATTCTTCGACACGTGTGTATGTGACTGAACTCCTCCTAAACGACTGAACCGATTTTGATGGAATTTGGTATGTATAATAGGGTGGGTCCATGTATGGTATAGATTCACAATCTGACCCGGTAGGTGGAATGAACCCAATTTTAGAACCACAATACACAGTCAAAAACAGTCGTCATGGAAACCACTAGCCTTGGTCTTCGTGAAAGCTGATGTCTTTGGACGGTTTGTCTCTGCACGTTAGAGCCACCTGGTTTCAACCTGTGCAACTACCGCCATTACATACACTCCGCCCGTGGCGAAAAGTTGTGTTTTATACCAAAGGTGGCAGTGATGTCGAATTCTACTGTTTGTCTCTGCACGTTAGAGGGTTTCCAAGTCCCGTATGCGTTCATATACCATTCATCCGATTGCGATGAAAGTTGGGTGAGATGTTGTGTACACTCCAGGGAAGGCTTCTGGCTTAGTAAATCAATTTCACATTAGGTAGCGCACGACTAGATTCAACAAATGAGTGACGACGCGCGAAGCGTTTCAACAAAATCTCGTATAAGTTTATATTCCATTCATAGATTGAGATGAAACTTTGATGAGTTGTTGAGTACACTTAAGTGAAGGCTTCTAACTTAGTAATCCATTTCACAGGAGGTTTCGCATGAGTAGATTCAACAAATGAAAGGCGACGTGCGAAGCGTTTCAACAAAGTCCCGTATGCGTTCAAATACCAATCGTCCGATAGCGATGAAACTTGGGTGACATGTTGTGTACACTTGCGTTAGGGTTTCTAACTTAGTAAATCCATTTTACAATTGGTAGCTCACGAGTAGATTCAACAAATGAGCAACGACGCGCGAACTTTTAATCAAAGTCCCGTATGCGTTCATATACAATTCATCCGATTGCAATGAAACCTGGGTGAGATGTTGTGTACACTGTGAGGGTTTCTAACTTAGTAAATCCATTTCACAGGAGGCTTCGCACGAGTAGATTCAACAAATGAGCAACGACGCGCGAAGCGTTTCAATAACGTCCCGTATGCGTTCAAATACCATTCGTCCGATTACGATGAAACTTGGGTGAGATGTTGTGTACACCCTACGGAAGGTTTCTGGCTTAATAAATCCATTTTAAAATAGGTAGCGCACGAGTAGATTCAACAAATGTGTGACGGCACGTGAATCATTTCAACAAAATACCGTATGCCTCCATATACCATTTATCCGATTGCGATGAAACTTTGGTGAATTGTTGTGTACACTCCAGGAAATGTTTCTGTCTGAATAAATCCAGTTTTTAGTAAGTATCGCACGAGTAGATTCAACAAATGAGCGACGGCGCGCGAATCGTTTCCACAATGTCCCGTATGCGGTCATATATCATTCATCCGATTGCGATCAAACCTTGGTGAATCATTGAGTACACGCCAGAGAAGGTTTCAGGCTTAGTAAATCTATTTTACTATAGGTTGCGCATGAGTAGATTCAACCAATGAGTGACAGCACGCGAATCGTTTAAAGAAAATCACGTATGCGTTCAGATGACAATCATCCGATTCCGATGAAACTTTGATGAGTTGTTGTGTATACGCCAGGGAGGGTGTTCAACTTGGTAAATCCATTTTACAATATTGGTAGCGCACGAGTAACAAATGAGTGACGACGTGCGAAGCGTTCCAACAAAATCGTATATGCGTTAACAGAAATTGAAAAAAATATTGTGTATCCAAAAGCACTTCAAGAAACAAAGTTACAACACTTTGATTGGCAGGACAACGTCTGCCGGGTCAGCTTGTATATAATAGAGATATACTGCACCGCTCGGTGTTGAGCGTGTTTTATTGCACAAATTTAGGTTTTACTCGCTAACCGTTGGAGATACACGAAAAGTGATAAGGACCTTTCGGATAAAAAATTAAATGTTAAAGCTCGTGTATGCCATCAAAAGTTCGCTATTTCATAGCGTTCTCTTTTTATTTGAAATGGATATAAGAAATTTTGAAACCAAAGGGTGTAGTGACGTCACACATGTGGGTTTTACTCGCTAACCGTTGGAAATACACGAAAAATGATAAGGACCCTTCAGATAGGAAATTAAATTTTAAAGTACAAATGTGCCATCAAAAGTTTGCTATTTCTTAGCGTTCTCTTTTTATTTCATATGGCAATATGAAATTTTGAAACCAAAGGGCGTAGTGACGTCACTAAAATGGTCGCCATTTTTTAATAGAGCAAAATATCGTAATCAAAACTATCCTATATGTAAAGCTGGTAAATCAGCTACATTCATGCAAAATTTCATTTAAATCGGACCAGTGGTTCTTGCGTTATTGAGTAACACACAGACAGACTGACAGACACACTCCATCTAATTTTTATATATTAGAATGATATATATATACTGTATATATAAATGAATGTTCGTTTGTTCGTCTTTTATGCATTCAGAAACCATTCATCAGATTGCGATCAAATTTTGGTGAGTTGTTGTAAACACTTCCGGGATGGTCATAGGCATAGTTAAACCATTTCACAATAGAAAGCGCGCGAGTAGTTTAAACAATTGCGTAATGGCGATGCGTTCATACACAATTCGTCAGATTGAGATCAAATTTTCTTGAGTTGTTGTGCACAATCCCGGAAAAGTAATAGGCGTAGGAAATCGAATTTACAATAGATGGCGCGCGATTAGCTTCAACAAAATGGCGTGCGTTTGTTTCAAGAAAATCCCACATGTGTTCAAATACCATTCATCCCATTGCGTTGAAACTTAGATGACAGGTTCTGTACACTTTAGGTAAGGTTCTGGCTTAGTGAATCCACTTAACACTAGGTAGCGCACGAGTAGATTCAACAAATGAGCAACGACGGGTGAAGCGTTCCAACAAAGTCCCGTATGCGTTCGCATACCATTCGTCCGATAGAGATGAAACTTGGGTGAGAGGTTTGTACACTACAGGTAAAGTTTCCAGCGTAGTAAATCCATGTTATAATAGGTAGCGCACGAGTAGATTCTACAAATGAGCGACAACGCACGAAGCGTTTCAAAAAAGTCCCGTATGCGTTCATATACTATACGTCTGATAGCATTGTGTACACTACAGGGAAGGTTTCTGGGTTAGTACTGAACCCATCTGCTATTGGTTCAAGCGTCGAATCCATATTTTATAGGCAAAAGAAGAGAGGAAATAATGCAATCTTTAGAACGAATTGGAAATAGTTTAAGAAGTGGGCTGTTATAATGTGATGCAAGAACGGGTGACCACTAGTCACGCGGGCATGAGATCACGCTTGACGCATCGATAAGAAGCTGGCGCATGATTATTAATAGAACTAGAAGAATTTTTCACGACGAGTGAGGGAGAAGGAGTTTCGGAAATAGACCTTACTCAGCTATAAAATGACAACATTGCAATGACGCAAGAAGAGAAATAATTAAAATTAAGCCATTTGCAAGCATTTAATTAATGAAATGAACACATCATTGTTGATCATTCTGGAAAAGAGATTTTTGTGTGGGGAAAAAGTTTATAATATTTGCGCAGGAAAGAATTGCATACGCGGCATTACGTCGATAGTTATTCCCCGAGCCCAGAGATGGGAGAGAGGGAAAAATAAACCTCACCACCCACATATCTGAGGAGGCAAATTATTTAATATCTTGGAATTGGGTGATCGATTTTCATGATCAAAGAAACCACTTTACGTTTAAAACAACAGTTTTCAAGAGATATATTTTTCAAAATTTTACGACAATTATTTCAGAAGTTAGTACTGGAGAAGAAGAGGATTTGATCTTTTTGCAGCAGATTTGGATATAAACCCTCGATGTGCCAGGAAGAGCATGCAGTTTCCGACAGCCCGAGGGGGCGTCGCTGTGTCACAATTATCATTCAGTCTT
Source organism: Meconema thalassinum (assembly GCA_946902985.2). Taxonomy (NCBI): domain Eukaryota; kingdom Metazoa; phylum Arthropoda; class Insecta; order Orthoptera; family Tettigoniidae; genus Meconema; species Meconema thalassinum. The sequence continues at coordinate 171,823,692 of OX336391.1, forward strand.
GAGCGACCGCTAAGGCGGGTCGTACTGTTTCGCCAATCATTCAGTTTCCGTGAGCGCAGAGGCGTTGCACGATGGATCAACAATCATTCAGCATACAACGAATTAAGGGAAAGTTATACTGTTTGAAAAGTACCAACAGTAAATTCAGTCTACAACGGACCAATGAAGGAGGCCGTGTGGTTTCAACCAACAACAAGACAATCTACAAGTGAACTCCTAGTGTAGGAGTGCTGCATCAAAGTACATTAAGTTTATAAAAGACGCCGGAGAGCGTGATACTGTTTCGCAAAGTACAACAAGTCATTTTAGTGAGCGCTTAGACGCTGCACGCAGGAACAATTATCGTTAAAGTTCACCAGTACAGTTAAAGTTTAGGCTGTGGACTTGTGAAATTACCGGCGATAGGTACTCGAATATAATAGTTCAATTAAAGAACCGACGCATCATAGGATTTCGAAGTACCCAAGGACAGTGAAATATACAGTTCTATCTACGTTAAGTAACCAAATCAGGGTAGAACGAAACAGTAACGCCTAGTGTTCCTGAACCGAGGGGACTAGAGTGAAGTACGATAGAATTGAGGAATTGAGGTTCCAGGCTTTGTCTAGGTGGACAAATGAACAGTCAAACTTTGGGGAGTACTCCAAGAAGCCACGAATCAAAGTAACAGAAAGTAAAAACAAGGAAATTACTAGGTCACCGATATTAGTTCGAGCGATCATAAAAGTAATACATCAGTGACAAATTTTTATTAGACGAACAAGTTAGCGTCTAGCAAGATACGACATCGTGCAGCAAAGTTAAAGAAGCCGAGACTTTCAATCATCTCCTCAGAGTAGGAAGCCGACGTACATATAGTGCAACCCTTGGAAACGGGGAAAAATAAAAGAAATCACGTGTGTTACGGCAATTAATTAACACCATAGTGATCAAATTTTATGTAATTTAAATATAGTGAAATTTTTGAAATTAATGTATTTTTAGTGAAATTGTATTTGTGTTTAAGTGAAAACGAATACAAAATGGTATTCCTTATATTCAAAGTGATTAAGGTATATATTTTATGTGCTGTTAGGAAAGTGTTATCGAGTGTAAATATAACCATGAAGAAATTGGTGGGTGAAAATGTTCCATCGCTGGAGAAGTCGGTCTTGGACCGTACAGTCATGTGAGTAACAATTTCATTATTATGTGGTGTGGGAAGATATGCGTATAATCCTCATGAGTGGAAATAGGGATGTTTTGATAACAGGTGAAATAAAGATTGCGCGATCTGAACGATTAATTTAATGGAAATAAAATAAATATGTGAAGTATTAATGAATCCCTTGTGGAAAATATTCAGTGGAATATGAGTATAATGGTAAATGATATAACTATGGTAAAGCAAGCGTAATAATAATAATAATAATTAGATGAATTAATTATGTGATGAATTTTATATTGAGAAGAAGAGCTCCTTTAGATGAAATAATAAATGTTGTGAACATATGTTCTTTATGGTATAAATGATTATTGCTAATGGAGGATGAATAATATATATTTTGAGATGTAGATCAAACGTTGATTTGAATTTATTTGGTTCATTGAAAGGCAACTTGGCTAATTTATGTATCAGCGCCATGTCGCGCAGTTGAAGTAATTTGTCACGCTAGGGATGCGTTGAAATGCTCGGTAAAAGTAATTATGAGGGACAGTTAGTCGCGGTGATGAGCTGTTGTAAGTCCTCAAAGTTGTGATATTGATCACGAGGCATTGTATGTTGTATGTTAAACAGGGTGCCATTTATGTTGTATTATGAGCGCTGGTAATGGGCGAAGCCTTCCTTATGTCGCAAATGTTGTAAGTCCTCAAAAAGTTGGGAGATTGCTCCCGAGGCATTTTAAAGGATCCAACTCAGAGTCGTCCGTGTTGAAGACCCTTAATATTGGTTGTTTTATTGAATTTTCTTATCCGCTAATGTGGACACTTCATAATTATACTTTACCGAAGCTAAGAGGATAGGTCGGTAGAACCTAATAGTTGTTTTGCGGTTATTTTGTATCGTAAGCCTTGCCATTCAGAGAAATGCATTTGAAACAGCTGTGTTTGAAGCTGGATAACTTGTCCCTTGTGAAGGCGAGACGGTAGTTTCTCTCCCTCCGTGCAATAAATCAAGCTAAGTAGTTAAGACAGACCCTTACCCTATTTAGTGCGGTAGGTTAGGAACGGACTGTCTGAGTCACAAAACACGGAAGTGTTTAAGATTGTTTTAACGACCCGGTATTTGAACCGAGGTCCCTTTACATTCATTATTATCGCTTGCAGAGTTCAGATCGTTGCTTTCTTAAGGTATAAATGGTCTTTGAAGACAAAATGATAAATCCCTAATTTTATTACTAAATTATTCAGTGATTTACGAGTTCTTATGAGTATATTAAGATTCCGGGAGTAATCTTAACTTGACTTGCTCAGTAGTTTTCTATAGCTCGGGAATACGCAAATTTTTCCAATCACGGTAGTGAGTTGGGAGCTTGAGAGAGAGTGATGGTAACAGATGAGCATTGTGAGAGCCCAAAATAAATTAATGATTAGCCATACATTGATATTATGATCAAAACCAGATATACTCATGTAAATATTAATTGATTTGTGTTTAATGGTTAGCACAGTGTAAGTAAACTTTACCGAGCCATTAGGAGCTCGTTATTTTAAAGAATTTGAATTGACCTCATATGGAAGTGAAACTTAGTTGGAGTTGTGTTAGTTTTTGGAAAACCAGTAATCATTATTTTGTAATTGTTTAATTTGAATTCCTTGTTCAACTCTGGACAAGTGTGAAGTATAGTGTCAGAATTTTCATTTGTAAAATTTTAGTAGCGCCATATTTTGGATAATTAAATATTTTGTTAGTAGGATTTGATTTTGTTAATTTTTTTGGAAGTGTATCCTCTGCTTAATCCAAAGTGTGTAAGTCACAGAGTGGGAGAACAAACCATGAACCACGATACTCCCGATTGAGCATTGCTGGCAAACTGTGATTTGCATATTTCATGGTTGAAATGGGCACAGTACATCGACTTTACAACAGGTATAGCACAAGTAGATTCAACAAATGAGCGACGATGGGCGAAGTGTTCCAACAAAGTCCTGTATGCGTTCACATACCATTCATTCGATAGCGATGAAACTTGGGTGAGAGGTTGTGTACACTACAGGCAAGGTTTCTGTCTGAGCAAATCCATGCTATAATGGGTAGCGCACGAGTAGTTTCAACAAATGGGCAACGACGCGCGAAGCGTTTCAAAAAAGTCCCGTATGCGTTCATATACTATTCGTCTGATGGCGATGGAAATTGGGTGAGATATTGTGTACACTTCAGGGAAGGTTTCTGGCTTAGTAAATCCCCTTTACAATAGGTATCGCACAAGTAGATTAAACAAATGACCGACGACGCACAAAGTGTTTCTACATAGTACCGTATGCTTTCATATACCATTCATCCGATAGCGACTAAACTTGGGTGAGTTGTTGTGTACCCTCCAGGGAAAGTTTCAATTTCGAGCTTAGTAAATGCATTTTACAATAGGTAGCGCACAAGTAGATTCAACAAATGAGGGAAGACGCGCGAAGCGTTTCAACAAAGTCCCGTATGCGTTCATATACCATTCGTCCGATAGCGATGAATCTTCGGTGAGATGTTGTGTACACTTCAGGGAAGGTTTCTGGCTTAGTACATCCACTTTACAATAGGTATCGCACAAGTAGATTCAACAAATGGGCGACGGTACGCGAATTGCTCAAACCAAGTCCCGCATGCGTTCATGTTCCATTCATCCGATTGCTATGAAACTTTGGTTGAATTGTTGTGCACAATACAGGAAAGGTTTCTGACTTAGTAAATAGTTTTTACAGTAAGTATCGCACGAGTTTATTCAACAAATCAGTAACGGCGCGCGTATCGTTTAAAAAAATCAGTATGCGTTCATACACCGTTCATGCGATTGCAATAATATTAGGAGAAATGTTGTTTCCACTCCCGCAAAGATTTCTGATTAGTAAATCCATTTTACAGTTGGTAGCGCACGAGTAGATTCAATTAATGAGCGACAGTGCGTGAATCGTTTCAACCAAGTCCCGTATGCGTTCATATACCATTCATCCGATTATGATAAAACTTTTGGGAGTTGAGTACAGTCCAGTGAAGGTGTATGAATTAGTAAATCCGTTTTTCAATGGGTGGCGCACAAGTAGATTCTACAAATGAGTGACGGCGCGCGAATCGTTTAAACAAAATCCCATATATTGTAACCGATCAGGGGGCTGAGTATTGATAGCATGCCGAATCATCTAAGACCTGGGATAAATCGCATACAGAGCATGCATAACATTTACTGTGTTCCCAGTGCCGAGAATTTTATTGGAACGACGGGCGGATGATGGATCCTGAATCGTACTTATTTAGACATTGATGCTACGAAACCAAGAGGGTTTTAATAATAATAATATTTGCTGGGAGAAAGCACTGACAGAGTTCAAGAGGCATTGGTCTACGTGCAGCCAAGACAATGCGAGCGTTTCCGAGAAGCTGAGTGACAGGAGTGGTCATTGTTTCCTCCGCCGAGTTATTGTGAATATTTCAAGTAATATTTACGACCCTGGACCCGAGCTAACCTCCCCCACGCCGAGCATGGGCGAGGCCAGAGTCCCAGAACAATGAGAAAACAGCGCATGATGACCTAATTCTTGATCCACATATCCGGATATTTTGTTAAGAAGCCATATCAGAGCTGAGACCGAGTTGATAATTTAGAAATTTTAATCTCGGCTAAGTGTTGAGAATGGCCGGAGTTATGGCGACTTAAAAGCAAAACCGCGGAGTGATATTTCCTACCCCCTCCAACATGACGGCATTGGCGCGGGAGTTGGAACTATGTAGACGCGTCATGATGCCATCATCAATTATAAAATATCTGCCGATCGTTTTTCAAAATAAAAGAAGATTTGAAGCCGTCCCAAATCTGAGCTTTAAGGAGAACTTAAGATCACAGCGATGTGACGATTTCCCTAGAATCGCAATCATACAGTGAAATCTGCCCATTGTATTGAAGTGACAGGACCATATAGGCACTTGCCCCGGACTAGGAAAGAGTAGTCAACATGAGATCTTGGAGCCGGAAGGCTGTTCGGTGCTGCTCTGAAAAGTGAAGCCGCGTGTTAGTGTAACGTCCACAGAGACTTAGTTCGTGGTTGCGTAGCCGAGTGCCGCATATAAGTAAATAAAACGTGATATATCTTTGAATTAGTTGAACTGTGTGAATTAATTATCCAAAATATCAACTCGGGTAGCCGAGACAGAAATAGTAATTTTAGAGTACCAAACGGGTTGGTGACCCGAGACTGTATTCATATAAGCGCTAACCCGTCCATACCAAATTTAATCATACGGGGCGCGAGATGCAGGCGAATCGAAGTAGCTTAATTTATATTTTATGCTATGCTTCGGAGGACACAAACTAGTTGCCATTTGCTGACAAAGATTTGTGGCCAAGTTCTGAATATTTGAAACGGTCACGAGCCTAAGCCAAAACAGTCGTGTCGAGGATCGAACGGGTAGTCCATTCGTGGAACATACTTCGAACTGTACGAGCCCGCGCGAGCTGTGTACGCCAGTGACGTTATCGTCGGACGGTCAAAACGACGGGAAATGCCATTGCGTGTGTTTTATTGGTGTGAATAATTTATTAATTGAGTGTTATATATTTGTGTTTCGTGAATACTTATGTGTGTATACCTTGTGTTGCTAAGGTCGTACCTAGACTGAGTATTTCATGTGTGACAAGATCACGAAGTTGAACACTGTGCTTGGACTCAGCATAGAAGCCATGAGAGGCTAGAAGGCATCAGATCGGGAGTCGAACGTGGTCATCCCAGGAAGCTGTCATGGATTTGTCATCCCTAGGAAACGATGAGTATTAACTTTTCATTAGAGGGAGCATGAATGCAGATATCGGGTAGCGAGATAGCTTGTACAGTAGTATTTAGATTTTTTGTGGCATTTGTCACCATTTTCTTTGTAGCTGGGGAGCGAATTAATTATTTTTTTGGGGTCAACATGTTAATGTTTGTGTTTTTGACTTGTCAGACTGTAAAAATTATGCATGTTTGTGGGCCTCTGACAAGGAAGTCCGTAATTGAGTTTGAGCCCGGACTTTGTAACTGTAAATATGACGCGCATAGGTTAGATTTGATGGCTAATTTTTTTTTGGTAGAATTGTAGTGTGATGTATACTTTTGGAGTGACCATTTAGCAAGGATATCAATTTTTTTGTTTGTTTTGATGTGACATTTTCGAGTCGAGCTAGTTTGATTTTTCTTTTGAGCCATTTCATTTTCTGGTAAGATTAGGGCATTAGGATCCCTGCCCCTTTTATTTTCGCCAGACCGATCGACATTATGGTCAGTGATCCTGTTCGTGGAGGCGTGGCTTACGCCTGTGATTGTGTATATTTAAGTGTGTGTGCAGTTTGTTTCCGGCTGTGGATTCGTTGATTTTCGTACCAAAATGGTAAGTGTTTTTTTTTTTTGCCTGTGTGGCCGATGAGTAAGTGTATCCAGGTTTTTACCCTGAGAATTTTCGTGTTGTTTCCGGCCATGAAGCCGAGGAGTATGTTGATTTTTTTTCCAGGCGGCGATCCTGAGGTATTTTGGTGATAACGCAAATATGGTACGATACCGGTAGGTTATTAGTTATTTGTGTTTTTTTTAATGCGCGCACACACACATTATGTCTTTATTTCCACAGCGCAGTGGAGGATGCAGCTGACCTTGGCCATATTTCTTCGCGACCAAGGTCTGGAAATTAACGTTTATTCCATATTTAATTTATGTCACATTTAGTATTGCTGTTGGAGCATCTCAGAGCTAAGCCCACTGTAGAAGTGCGGTATTTCTGGCAGACTGGCTGGACCCGTGCTAATGACTGCACTGCGGGGTTCCTTCCGTTTGTCAATGGTCACCCTAGTCTTAATGAATCGTGTGTAGGTAGTTTCCCTGTAGGAGTGGGAGTTATATTTAGTCATGTTGACCTAGTAATTGTTTGGTGAGCCTATGTTTGACGGGCTATTGTAGAGTAGTTGCTGGCTTGTCACCAGCTGTGTTTTGGTTCGTTATTGTCTTTTTGTCGCATTCCCCAAATGTTATTTTGTGTGTATCTCTCTAACCCAGGAGACCAGTATTCATGTGGTCCCAATGGAGCTGACGGACCACCGGTTCGATGCCCCTTTATAGAAAGGAATACTCTCGTTGTCCTTAGTGTATATTTGTGTGTATGTGGGAGACAAAAATTAGATCCATTGCAGCTAGTTTGTTTTGATTAAGGGCAGCTGCCAAATTGAGTTGAACCTTTGATATTTGCAAGTAGGAAGTTGACAGTCACCTAATGTAAATGTCACCCCAAATCAGCTGTTTAAAGTAATATTTATGTTTGCAGTTTTGACAGCTGGATTTTGGTAATGTTCTCTTTTTCTTTTGAGTTCTTATTAAGCAAGGAAGAACGATGGGATACCAACTCCGACTGATGTTTTGAATTTTGATTTCCATTTTGATCCTTTTTATTTGTTTTTTTTTGTGTGGTTTACTGTAAATGTATTTTTTTTAATTAGGTAGTTTTTTGTATACTTTCTGTAATGGGACTGTATTTGTTCTAAACCTGATTGCCTGGTTATGAATAAATTACAGATTTTCTGTAACCTGTGTACGCCATTTCACGTAGTTAGAAATACCTGTTTCATTGACCTAGGCCAAACAATTTTTTTTGGACACCAACGAACGGTCCACACCCGAGATTATTATTATTATTATCTATTTTTATTAAGGCCTAGAGACACCCAATCGGGTACAATATGTTCATATGCCATTCAACCGATTGCGATGAAACTTTCATGATTTGTTGTGTACAAGCCAGGGAAGGTTTTCGACTTAGTAAATCCCTTTTACAATAGGTAGCGTACGAGTATATTCAACAAATGTGTGACAGCGCTGGAATCGTGTCAACAAAGTCCCGTATGCGTTCATATACCATTCATTTCACTGCGATGAAACTTTGGTGATTTGTTGAGCATGCTCCCATGATTCTTTTGGGGATAATAAATCAATTTTACAATAATTTAGAGGTGGTTAACGGAAAAAGAAAAAAATATTGGGAGTCCAAAAGCACTTCAACAAGCAAAGATACAACGCCAACACTTTCCTTTACTGGCATTGCAACGCATGCCAGGTACAGCTAGTATATACATATAAATGAATGTTCGTTTGTTCGTCTTTTATGCGTTCATAAACCATTCATTCGATTGCGATCAAATTTTGGTGAGTTGTTGCAAACATTTCCGGGATGGTCATAGGCATAGTTAATCCATTTCACAATAGATAGCGCGCGAGTACTTTAAACAAATGCGTAATGGCGATGCGTTCATATACAATTCGTCCGATTGCGATCAAATTTTGGTGAGTTGTTGTGCACAGTCCAGGAAAAGTTATAGGTGTAGTGTACACGGATCGTTCACACGTCCGTGACATGTTGACGTCATTATTATAAAGCAGAGAGGTTGATTGATTTGAGAGATGGAGCGGCTGATATTTTGAATAGCGCGCTAGGAGACTACGAGTGTTGAGGGAAGTATGCAACGTAGGAGCGAGTGACGTGGAAATGTGACGTGGGAGCTCGCCTACGTAATGTAAATAAGTTTTCTAGAATTTCCTCTAGGAGAAGGAATGGAACCTAGGAACGTAGTACAGTTTACTGGCAATTGAATGAGAAGACATTTGAGCTATCAAGCATGAAAATGCGTTCAGTAGAAGCCGAGATACGAAATGGAAGCTTCTAGAAGGAAGACTGCTTGGACTATATAAGGAGGCGGAGAATCAAGGCAGTATTGCATTCCATCAGAGCACTTGCTCATGTGCGCATCTACGATACATCAAGTACGAGTGTTTACGCTGTGATTCTGATCACCGAAGAATTTAGTCGCTGGACGAGAAGTCAGTGGACTTAGTTTTTGTTCAGGTGAATGAACATAATATAATATCAGAGAAGGACTTAGAATATCGACTGACTTTATGGTCAATTATTCTAACCAGTCAGGTAATGGTAGTTTTGTAAAGCCAATCACGGAAGTTAGCCTACCAAATGATGTGTTTCTTGTGGTGAAACCGTACATCAGGCACTTCAAATAATATCAGGAAGAATTTGTTTTTACAGTTCGATCTATGCAGCTAACAGATAACTGCTATTACAGGTGTTCCTGTAATAGCAGGCGAACGAAACCGCATTGTTCGGATATGGGACTTGTTCTCAATCTTTCAAGAGTACTATATCAGTATAAGACTGTACAACATTTCAAAATGTTAGACTGTACCGAGAATAACGGGAGTTTTTTTGAACGAGTGACATTAAATATCAACATGCACCGTTAAACTACTCGAGGATATGTGTGATATGGAGGCGAACGAAGTGATATAGAACAGCAGATGACCATGCGAGGACACTATTGGGATAGTGAACACCGAAGGACACGCTCTACCTACGCAGCAAGAATGAAGTAAGACAACTATTCATGTACTATCCACTAGCCTATAGTAGTATTTGAGAATTCAATTTTTTACTGTCACTATAAGAAATCAACATATTTATCATCGTAACGAGAACGTCTATTATATTTGTCCAGGATGACAATTGGAGCTTGTAGTCCGACAATTTATTATTCTATTTTACGATATTTGTCAGGATGACAGTCAGTTCATGTGTTTCGACATGAAATGTTTGAGTTATTTCCAAGGGATAGGAATATTTTTTTAAACTCTTATTATGAGAAGAGGCTCGATTATAACTTGGATTATTATATAATTTTATTTATTTAATAACAATAAATGACTATGAAATAAGTTGATAATATTAAAAATATAACTTCACCATTTATAGTTATAAATAATTAATTTCGGGAGATGATAGCACTAATTTAGGAATTAAATTAAATTGTTAATTGTGATTACATAGTTTCTGCATTAATAATCAGAAAGTGAGATGTTATTAATAATGATTTACGAAGAGGGTTTAAATAATTATTTATTTATGGATGAAATAGGGCAATAATAATCATTCCGATGTTGACGATGCCAAAATATTTTTCCCAGTAATAATAATAATAATTTGTGGAAGAATTTAAATAATTGGAAGACTTTGAATAAAATAACTTTGTTTATTTCTGGAATAGAAGTTTGGATTTATAAATAAATTTAAATGAATTTATGAATGAAGTGAAATAGTAAGATTTTGAGCTCAGTAAAATTTTCCAAAACCACTAAAAATATTTAGATGAAGAAAAGAAAGCGGCTGGTATAGAATGTATAAATTAGGGTGAGATTATGTAAATGGGAGACAGGGAGAAATTGACCAGAATTAAATACATCTTTTCATTGGAAAAATAAAACTGAAGAACACACAGTACAGTGATAAGACATAATATTACAAACAGAAAAAAGTATAATAAAAAAATAATGATTTGTGGAGAAGAATATTTGAAGTCAAATAATATGATGATTTTAGTGTGCGAATTGGTGATAGTTAAAATTGTGTGGAAACCAAGGGGTCATCAAAGATGGCATTTGTTCCGGTAGTTATGGGCACACATGGATGTGCGTGTGTCATTTGAAGTGTTTAAGAAGAGCATGCGGGCTCTCAATTGTAAGAGAAGGGTTAGGCGAGTAGACCGCTCCATATTCTAGTCAAATTCCATTTCACTGTCATTTCAAATATATTAATATTTTTTCTGGATCAACTTGAATTTCAAACATTATGCCTAAATAATTGCAGAAAATGAGATAAGATTTGATGAACATGAACGAGAAAAAAAATCAAATGAATAGTTGCAAATGCAAAAATTAAATAAATAATTGAAGATATTTTTATTTTTTGCTTGGAATAATAATAATAGTAACTGTGGAAATGAGCATTAAATATTCACAATATGAGAGGGTGAGAAAACTTATTGTAAATAAAGTGATAAGAAACTTTGAAATTAATAAAAATAATAATAAATTCTATGATTAACATTTATTCTGTGTGAGATATTATGTAAATTTTTTGAACGAGAAAAGTTCTTGGTGAAAGAGATAATGATTTAATCCACTGATAGTGGATAACAACAATTTATATTGTTAACAACAATTTATGGTAATGTTCATAACACATTTTAAAATGAGTAAATTTAAATTTTGTTTACATTGAAACAAATGAATATGGGAAAAGGAAAAGATTTATTTTTCAAATTATTATGAAAATGAAAAATTTATAAACAATTCTTTTATGGAAACAAATATTTTGCAAACACAAAAATATTAACATTCGACTTTATTTTAGCCGAATATTGATATGAGGTTGTTATTATACATCAATGAAACAGTGAAATAATTTTTATCCCATAATATTTTTTTGGAACATCAATGAATTAACCAAGTGACAATTTTTCGAAATATCTTTACAACGTGTACTTGAACAATCAAAGCAATTCTTCGTGAAGTGAAACTACAAGTCTGTAAATAGAGGGATCACTCGAATTCTTAATTGAATAGTGATTACCCCAGTGTAAATAATTAGAAAGTTTCGTTTTTGTATATCAGAATGGACTAATAATTTTTCTGAATATCAATTTTGCGGAGTTCAAGGGTATTTTTAGGGACTGTTGATTTTTTGTGTGTGATTGTTTTCTTTGTGTTTTGAGGTTATTGCCACCCAATTTAATATTTTAACTATAAATAAATTGAGATTTATAAGAAATATGCTATTTTCAAAATAATTTCTTTCCTTACCTTACTTGTGAATTACCGAGATCTGGGATGCCAGATATAGACATAATGTTCACCTAGATAGAACCTGAGATTGATTTTCTCGTGATAATCTGATTTCGGTATTTTACAAATTGTGGTCTTTGGATCTCGGTCCAAACGGACACAGTAGTAAATCCAATTTACAATATGGCGCGCGTGTATCTTCAACAAAATGGCGTGCGTTTGTTTCAAGAAAGACCCACATGAGTTCATATACCATTCATCCCATTGCGATGAAACTTGGGTGAGAAGTTCTGTACACTTCAGTTAAGTTTTCTGGCTTAGTGAATCCTCTTAACAATAGGTAGGGCATGAGTAGATTCAACAAATGAGCAACGACGCGTGAAGCGTTTCATCAAAGTCCCATATGCGTTCATACACTATTCGTCTGAAAGCGATGAAACTTGGGTTAGATATTGTGTACACTTCAGGTAAGGTTTCTGGCTTAGTAAATCCACTTTACATTAGGTATCGCACAAGTAGATTAAACAAATGAGCGGCGACGCGCAAAGTGTTTCAACATATCCCCGTATGCGTTCATTTACCATTCGTCCGATAGCGATGGAAATAGGGTGAGAGGTTGTGTACACTACAGGCAAGGTTTCTGGCTAAGTAAATCCATGCTATAATGGGTAGCGCACGAGTAGATTCAACAAATGAGCAACGACGAGCGAAGCGTTCCAAAAAAGTCCCGTATGCGTTCATACACAATTCGTCTGATACCAATGAAACTTTGGGGAGATATTGTGTACACTTCAGGGAAGATTTCTGGCTTAATAAATCCACTTTACAATTGGTATCGCACAAGTAGATTAAACAAATGAGTGACGACGCGCGAAGTGTTACAATATAGTCCCGTATGCCTTCATATACCATTCGTCCGATAGCGACTAAATTTGGGTGAGTTGTTGTGTACACGCCAGGGAAAGTTTCAGGCTTAGTAAATCCACTCTACAATAGGAATCGCACAAGTTGATTCAACAAATGAGCGAACACGGGCGAAGCGTTCCAATAAAACCTGTATGCGTTCACATACTATTCGTCCGATAGCGATGAAATTTGTGTGAGAGGTTATGTAGGCCTACACTACAGGCCAGTTTTTTGGCTTAGTAAATCCATGCTATAATGGGTAGCGCACGAGTAGATTCAACAAATGAGCAACGACGCGTGAAGCGTTTCATCAAAGTCCCGTATGCCTTCATACACTATTCGTCTGAATGCGATGAAACATGGGTGAGATATTGTGTACACATCAGGTAAGGTTTCTGGCTTAGTATTGTACCCGATACCTAGTTGAGGCTATCGGCTACGCCAGTTGTGATCGAGCCATAGTTGAGATTTATGAGCAAAGAAGAAAAGATAGCGCTCAGATCGAGTCAAGAAGAATGGTAGGAGATGACGTAGGAGGCCGAGGGAGAAGAAGGCACTTCCCTTCAAGCATATGGAATTATGGGAGGCATACTAGATTATTATAAAGATCAATATGGAATAAAACATTATATAACCTCAGAAGAGAAGGAAATATCAAGAAATCTTATTGGTGATAACTTGAAGAAAGGCAGACAACTCCTTAAGTTATGTTATAACATAATTGCCAATATAATAGTGGTCGAGATTATTGCTGTGACGTATAACAGTGGATGGAAGGGGAACGTCACGTGATAGAGCCGGGCGAGACAGCCGAACGCAGTGACACTAGCAGAACGAAAGAGGTATTCCAGCAAGTCAAGCTGAGCGGAGCACATCGCGCACTACGAGAATCAGTTAACAAGGCATTGCAGCGCAGTAGTAGGAGTTCGTTGTTGGAGCGTGCGCTATTAGCAAGGCAGGTTATACAAGCCGTGAACATGAGAGAGAAAGCCGGTGTTCAGGCAGATGTCTTTTCAACATCGCAGTAATAGTTATGTGAAACAGCAATGCTTTTCCAAACTTACAGTTTATCAAAGCAATACGCAGCATTACGACAGGATTGAGAACTTTATTTGAGCTACATTCTCAATGCAGAACAGCACAGCGAAGCGGTATAATGAGGCCAGTATTCAACCTCGCATTATACAAGGACAGTGAGGCGGAACGTGTCGTGCTGTGGCCGACATTTTACAATCGGGCGATAGTCAAGCAGCTGAACATTACTTCGACATTTTGTCAAGCTTAATATATTTGGACTTGTGTTTCGACAGTCCAATTGTGCAGTCCAATCGCAATTATACACTTCTATTGTGGACTTTTAAATGGACTTGAACATATTTCAGCGGTATTACGGCATATTTTATGATGCATTTTAGACCGAAATATTTAAGGCGACCATGGGGTCAGTCCAACATTACTGCTTTTGACAAGTGAAAAGTTATAAGCGTATGCACTTTGTGAACAGTGGCACGTGCAGCATTATAGTTGCATATCATGAACAGTTATGAAATATCTCAGTTATGAACACAGATACAGGGTGTTTGACAAATCAGTACACTTTCTAGATAATTTATTTTTTTCTACCAGTGAGATTAACATTTTGTCGTATGCCAACCGAATAGTTTATGGGACAGTGGCGTGACATATTCGAAGAGTATGGGGTACTCTACATTCTTGAACTTTTATGGAAGAGTTTGGGCAATATCCGTGATGGATAATCTTCAGTTCATCATGTCGGGCTAGGCGGATACGGAGACGTGATTGCACCACAGAGCGAAGGATTCGGTTCCTGACGAAGAGGATGTACATCAGATTCACTTGGAATATGAAGTCAAGCGTTAGTTCAGTGGGTGATACAGCGTTTTCGTCGATCTATCGAGAAATTTGTGACACACACATGGATTATCGGCGATCTTTGAATTATATTAACATCTGGAATATGAAGGTATTGTAAGAGTTATGGCATTCCTGATATGATTTTTCATGAACACTGGGCATACTTGTATATATTTCTAGTAGGAGTTCTACTATTATTTTTCGACATGGCTTAGATACTTTATTGCTCCATTTGCTAGAATATGGTGTTACCATATGATATGGCAGGCACAGTTATACGACGTTCTCACCATTGGTTGACTTTATTAGACAGAGTTTTGGTCTTTTTATATTTTTCTGTGAGGATAGTATTTCTTGATTATGGATATACATTTTTGGCGAGTGTTTCGAACTCGTGATCTGCAATTGGATAATTTAAATTATTTCGTCAGTTCATTGCATACTATCGAGTATGTATAATTCATCAGTAGGGATTTTTTGTTGGAGTGTTTGGTGATATTAAAATTTTATTCACTCAAGTGAATGCATATCGCATTTATGTGACAACTAGAGTCTTGTTGATTCCAATCTTGTACACTCACTCATCAGTCTACGAGATGGGGCCTGTTGCATTTAGCAATTGTGTGGTGGCACTCACCTTACCCATCGTTTAGGGTATTATCATGATAGTCTACGGGGCAGGGCCTGTCGCTTTAGGCGATTGTGTGGTGGCACTCACCTTACCTGCCAGTCGAGGGCCTCATTTTATTATCCGAGTGTACTTACCATCGTAAGAGGATTAAACAAGAAAGTACCAGTCACACATTAGTCGAAATTTGTTAAATAAATTAAAAATAAATGTCAGAAGGGTTACATTTTGTAATTCTTGTTTTGCCAATCCAATATATTGTTGCAATACACTTTTGAGAGTACAGTCATTTAACAGCTGATACTCTTGATACTCTTTGTGAGTGATTTGATACCTTTGAGAAGGATTTCAAGTAATTGAATCTTGTAAGATGAATCATTTATGGTCAGAATTTATTTTGAGGCAGATCAGTATTAGATATTTTTGATGTGAGGTATTATAACACATTGGTGTTTTTCCTTGAAGTAAATCTTGAGAATCTTAAGAGAATTTATGCTCTATTTGAAAACAGATCTTCAATTGGATTACGATTACTAAGGTAATTTTCCTTATTGTTTAAGAAGTTGTCTAGATATGATCAGATTAATTACAGTTCTTATAGATTGTGAGCGTTAATAATTTGAAGCCAGTTATATATTTTTGTGGATCATGCAACGTGATTATGTGAAGTATTTTTGATAGGTATTTTTGGGGGTTGCCAAGTGGAAGTTTGAAATATTGCCAATGAGTATTTTGAGGCAGACATGAGGTTGTTGAACACAGTCTAGCATATTTTTGAGATTCACGCTGTGCGCTGAATAGTTATGGTGTTGTGTGGAATAGTTACGGTGTTATATGGAATAATTATGGTGTTATATGGAATAATTATGGTATTCAAATATGGTATTTGATAAAGTGAGATTTTATGGTGAAGTTTTGGATAGTGAGATCCAACGTGATTTTGTGAAGGCAATATATTATTTTGGCATGATAATTAAATACGAGATATAACTTGGAAGTGATAAAACTGTAAGACAACGTTCTATAACCTATATTAAACATTTTTTTAGGAAATTAAATAAATACATAATTTTGATGATCCAAGATTTTCTGATAATAATAATTTATAAAACAATAATCTGAAGTTTAAGCATATTAATGATCTGACCCGATGAATAAAAATCTAAATAACCAGTTGAATTAAAATTTGAATAAATTGATAAATTAAAATTTGAATAAATCGATGAATTGAATAAATTGATGAATTAAAGGATGAATAAATTAACTGAATTAAATAAATTAATAGGTGATTAAACAGCTGATGATTAACTGAATCAGAAGGTGATAATTGATTAAAGAAACTGATGATTAATAAAATTTAAATGGATTTAAATAAATTTAAATAAGAAATATGATTTAAATAAATTGATGAATTGCAACTTGAATTAATGAATTAAACAATTTAAATGGATGAATTGAGATGATTTAATCTGAATGAGGTAATGAAATGAGAGTGTGTGGATAATTGAAGAATATAATGAATTGATGAATATAATATTCATTCAAATGATTTGATGGTAATAAATTAATTATTCTGACTTGAATATAACGAATATTGAGATGAGAACTAATGTGAGAGATATTTAATTTTGATATGATAATGATGATGATAACCAATGAATAGTGAAATTTTCTTTGATTCACACCCCCAGCAACAATTAGTGACAGTGTAAATATAGTATATAAATTAATTGTTAGATTTTTAGGAGCATTTATTGAGACTTCCAGCATTTGAATAGTGCCATATAAGCCATGAAAATAAGTCAATATTAGAATATATGTATTATTAGGATATTTTGTTAGACAGATTCATATTTATTGACATCCACATTCCTGATGTCAAATTAAAGAAAGGTTAGGTCTCATTGATCAAGAAATGTCAGTGACGCAAAGACATGGTGCTACGGTGGCCCTGAGAACCCAAGCGAACTTTAGTAAATTTTTATATTTTATTTGGATGAAATATACTTTGGAATAGCACAGAGATGGTTCGATTTTGAGGACAATGACAACCTAACGTTTGCATTCGACCATACTCTTAGGTAGGGTGTATGTTTATTTTCTCTGTCTGACTATTTAAGTTTAAATAAATTTGGTTTTATCTTAGTTGTGATCTGATGATGATGTGGTTGTCCCAATCCTTATCTTTGTCTTAATTAAGGCTTAACCAGAAAGGATGTGGTTTGCTAGGGGTTCAGTTGATGGCGCCCATTTCAATTTGTTATTTTTATTAAATTTAAGCCCGTAACGACCCTGGAGATACTTTATCTCCTGTTACCCTCAGCTTTTGTGATAATTTCAACTGAATTTCCGACACATTCCTTACTTGACTTCATGTTCATTTAACTCCACTCTGGCCTGGGAAGCCAGGTATGCGATGTAATAGCAGATGGATCATCGCATCCCTCGGATGAAGGGGAGCAGAGGAGGTAGGAGAATTGGCTTTACCTTTCCGTGGGGCTTCGATTTTGTTTATTCTATGGGAACACATCAGATTTAGATTACGAAGAGATTGATCTCTATTTCATTTAATGGTGTTATAAAATTTATTGAACTTGGTCAGACAATATACTTGTATGCCCATTCCAGTGATCATGTTAGTCATATTAGTGTTATATCATGTTTAATTATATGTCATTTTTCTTATACCCAAGTGAAGTTAGGAATTGATACATTGTGATGTTTTGCTATCCAACGTCTCTGAATTAAAACGTTTAGTTGAAAGGTATAATTATGACAGCGGAAGATTTGGCTAAGGTGTTAGGAGATTTGCAGAGTAGCATGTCTGGTATTGTAGCAAATATTTCTAGAATGGAATCAGAAGTCAAAGATCAGATAAATGATTCAAAAGCTAGATGTAAGGAAAACTTTAAGTCATTACAGGCTAGTAATGAAAATAGTTTAAAGTCATTAGAGACTAGATTGCAGTCAAGTAGTAGAGATGAATTAAAGTCATTGCAGACTAGTAATGAAAATAGTTTAAAGTCATTGGAAGAATGATTACAGTCCAGTAGTAGAGATGAATTGAAGTCATTGCAGACTAGTAACGAAACTAACTTGAAGTCATTGCAGACTAGCACTGAAAATAATCTAAAATCATTGGAAGAAAGATTGCAGTCAAATAGTAAAGATAGTTTGAAGTCATTGGAAGAAAGATTGCAGAGTAGTATTGAAAATAATTTAAAGGATAGTTTAAAATTGTTAGAAACTAGATTACAAGCTCGTAGTGAAGAAAATAACACAGAGTTGAAAAATAATTTAACGAGTTTGGAAAATAGATTAACGTTAAAGAATGATGAAATATTAAAGGCTTTACAATCAGATATAAAGGCAGTAGAAATGAAAGGAGAGAAAAATTTGCACATGTTAAGAAAAAACATTCTAGAGTTAGAAAATAGATAAGAAGAAAAAATTCTTAATTTAAGAACAGATGTTATGTCTATTCAGAAAGATATTAAATCAGATGTATCGAAATTACGATTCGACATAGATGGTTTAGTAGAAGATGTAGGCAAAATACAAGAATGGTCTACCGAAGTATCTTTCGAATCTAAGATCAAAGGTTTAGAAACGAATTTAGGTAATGAAATTAAAAGTTTGAAATCAGTAATTGGGACAGTCAAAGAGGAAGTCTTAGGAGAGGTTAATTCTAACTTGAAATCCTTAGAAAACCAATTGCAGGCAGACATTAGGAAAATTGATGATGATATGATCAGAAAGTTAATGAAAACTTAGCATTGTTTAAAAATAGAGTCGGTGCAATAGTGGAAGAACGGTAGAGTGAGGTCGATGCCGAAGCAAGAGAAAAGCGTGCAGGGCTGGATGAAAAATTAATGGCAGGTATGGCGAATTTGGAAGCGAGATTTACTGAGAATAAGGAAACGATGAAGATAGATTCAGCTCAGTTCAGGACAGAGGTAGATCAATTAAAGGAACAAGTCGCGTCAGTCAAGACAACATGCGAAGATAAGATAGACAAATTGAAGAACGATTTGGAAGAGAGTAACAGAACGCAGACTGTTATGTCATTAGATAATTTGGAGACCAAAGTCAAGATAGTGGAAAAGTGAACGGAAGATAGGATGACTAAACTGGAGTCTATAATAAATAATTTTACAAGTCAAGACGTTACAACGGGGGATGTATCGATGAATCAGACACCGATAGGTCGTAGTACGAACAGTCATGAAGTAAGCGTAGGAAAAGATAGTCAAACGCAACAGAATGTTACTTTCGAAAGGACTAGTTCAACCCCTCAAGGTAATTTGAATCAGAATAGAAGCACGTCTAGTACGAATGAACGATACTCAGGTCCGGTGACCATAATCAGAAATCTGGATGATAAACCAAGGAAATTTTCGGGGAACACAGGAGTCACACCAGTCGAATTTCTGAGAGATATTAGAGATTACATGGCGGAACATCGAGTAGCTAAGGAGAGAGAATTAAGGGTAGTCGAACGCGCCTTAGATGGGCCAGCGTTGACGAGGTTTCGCGCATTTAGGAGTAACTTTGCGAACCTGGAAAAATTTGTCATAGCATTTTTACGACGATTCTGGAGTGCAGAGGATCAGTTAAACTTAAGAGCAGAAATGTACTTGAAACGTTACTCTACGTCGCATCCGACGCATTATGCAAATTACTTTACAACGCAATTGGCTAAATTGCAATTTTTGATTCCTCCATTGCCAGAAGTCGAACTGTTACAAGCAATAGCAAGGCAGTTGCCAGTAGAGGTACAAAGATCACTCATAGCATCGGGAGCGAATACACCTGAGCATATGATGATATCCTACGCAGATTGGATTACACGAGCGCTCAGATGACACCCAGAAATTCAAGGAATGAAAATCGAAACACGCAAGAAGTGAATGCGGTAGTTGTCGATAAAGCAGCACAGACAGATAGAAGAGATTCCTGGGGGAACAGAAGGAACGAAGGGAATAGAGGAAATATTCACAACGTCCGTGGGAATGACAGATATCAAGGACCGTATGAGAGGCCATATGATCAAGATACAAGATATAGTAGATACAGGAACTACAATCAGAATTCCAGATACCAGAACCGGAACGGATATAATAACCGATATCGAGGCAGATACAATTGGAACCAGAATTAGCAGTTCAATCAAACCAATAGGCAAGATAATAATAACAGGAATGATCAAAATGAAAGACGACAAGATAATCAAGAGTACGGGAGAACAAGGCAAGAGAATAGACAGCCTAGTGCACCATCCGAAGAGGTAATTCGAGATGTCAATAGGGCAAGCACGAGTGGTGCAGAAAAAGAAAAACGACAAATTAACGCCGAATCAGGATGCTAGTCATTGGGAACCCATCATCATAGTTGAAACATACCAGGTCAAAGATGAAGATTTAATAGAAGAAGAAGATATAGTCCACCGAGGGAATCGACATGAATTGCCAGTTATTAGTGTGGAAGTCATGAGAAAGGAAATAAAGACATTAGTGGATACGGGGGCTATGGTGAGCTTGATATCCATAGGCTGCCTGGAAGAATTGAAATTGTCAGGAGATGTTACGATGTTGCCAACTGTTGTTAGCAAGATTCAAGGGGTGATCCCAGACAAGAGCATAAAATGTAAAATTCATGTACTTTTAGATATTGGAATTGGAACCAGATATTTTGAGCAGATGTTCCTAGTTGTGGGTCAACTACATTTCGATAAGATCCTAGGAGTGGATTTCTTAAGTGAGAGTGGCCTGATTATAGATATGCAGAGTAGGCGCATGTACTTTCAGGAAGAGGACATTGAAAATCAGGAATCCGAGATGACATTCTTCAGAGAGAATATATTGAATGAGATTGTATGTAACATTGAAAGGTCTGTCGAGAGTAAAGCTGATACGAAGAGTAAGATGAATCCGGAAATACAGGAGCAATTTGATCAAGCAATTTCGGAATACGAGGATATATTCAACGATAAACCAGGACTCATAGAGAATTTTACTTATAGCATCAAGTTGATGGATGACAAGCCATATCACAAGAATTTATATCCCATACCAGATAAATGGAAGAAAGAAGAGTCGAGATGGAAGGGGAAAGACTCAGAAGACAGGCAGAGAAGAGAGCCATGAGGCATGCAGGGAGAAGGTTTCATGAACCATTTCAGGAAAAGGACGAGGTGCTGATCAGGAAGCCAGTCACATAGAATCTTCAACTGAAGATATACCACAAATTTGCGCAATTGTACGCTGGTCCATTCCGAATTGATGAAACATACAGAAATAACAGCTATAAGATTGCTAGAATAGACACGAAAGAAGTTGTTGGAACTTTCAACGCAGCCAGCATTAGGAAGTATCATCATGCTTAGGAAGAGGATGGCTGCAGAGCTATCGTGTACATTATATATTGTGAATAGAGAATGCCTGAGAGTATTTTTTTCTCAAGTCTGATAAAAAAGGAGATGTACGGGAGAGATGTACCCGATACCTAGTTGAGGCTATCAGCTACGCCAGTTGTGATCGAGCCATAGTTGAGATTTATGAGCAAAGAAGAAAAGATAGCGCTTAGATCGAGTCAAGAAGAATGGTAGGATATGACGTAGGAGGCCGAGGGAAAAGAAGGCACTACCCTTCAAGCATATGGAATTATGGGAGGAATACTAGATTATTATAAAGATCAATATGGAATAAAACATTATATAACCTCAGAAGAGAAGGAAATATCAAGAAATCTTATTGGTGATAACTTGAAGAAAGGCAGACAACTCCTTAAGTTATGTTATAACTTAATTGCCAATATATAAGTGGTCGAGATTATAGCTGTGACTTATGACAGTGGAAGGAAGGGGAAAGTCACGTGATAGAGCCGGGCGAGACAGCCGAACGCAGTGACACTAGCAGAACGAAAGAGGTATTCCAGCAAGTCAAGCTGAGCGGAACACATCGCGCAGTACGAGAATCAGTTATCAAGGCAGTGCAGCGCAGTAGTAGGAGTTCGTTGTTGGAGCGTACGCTATTAGCAAGGCAGGTTATACAAGCCGTGAACTTGAGAGAGAAAGCCGGTGTTCAGGCAGATGTCTTTTTAACATCGCAGTAATAGTTATGTGAAACAGCAATGCTTTTCCAAACTTACAGTTTATCAGAGCAATACGCAGCATTACGACAGGATTGAGAACTTTATTTGAGCTACATTCTCAATGCAGAACAGCACAGCGAAGCGGTATAATGAGGCCAGTATTCAACCTCGCATTATACAAGGACAGTGAGGCGGAACGTGTCGTGCTGTGGCCGACATTTTACAATCGGGCGATAGTCAAGCAGCTGAACATTACTTCGACATTTGGTCAAGCTTAATATGTTTGGAACTCAGCAATTCTTCTAGGTTGAAGGGTAGTGCCTTCTTCTCCCTCGGCCTCCTACGTCATCCCCTACCATTCTTCTTGACTCGATCTAAGCGGTATGTTTGGACTTGTGTTTCGACAGTCCAATTGTGCAGTCCAATTGCAATTATACACTTCTATTGTGGACTTTTAAATGGACTTGAACATATTTCAGCGGTATTACGGCATATTTTATTATGCATTTTAGACCGAAATATTTAAGGCGACCATGGGGTCAGTCCAACATTACTGCGTTTGACAAGTGAAAAGTTATAAGCGTATGCACTTTGTGAACAGTGGCACGTGCAGCATTATAGTTGCATATCATGAACAGTTATGAAATATCTCAGTTATGAACACAGATACAGGGTGTTTGACAAATCAGTACACTTTTCTAGAAAATTTACTTTTATCTACCAGTGAGATTAACATTTTGTCGTATGCCAACCGAATATTTTATGGGACAGTGGCGTGACATATTCGAAGAGTATGGGGTACTCAACATTTTTGAACTTTTATGGAAGAGTTTGGACAATATCCGTGATGGATAATCTTCAGTTCATCATGTCGGGCTAGGCGGATACGGAGACGTGATGGCACCAGAGCGAAGGATTCGGTTCCTGACGAAGAGGATGTACAACATCAGATTCACTTGGAATATGAAGTCAAGCGTTAGTTCAGTGGGTGATTCAGCGTTTTCGTCGATCTATCGAGAAATTTGTGACACACACATGGATTATCGGCGATCTTTGAATTATATTAACATCTGGAATATGAAGGTATTGTAAGAGTTATGGCATTCCTGATATGATTTTTCATGAACACTGGGCATACTTGTATATATTTCTAGTAGGAGTTCTACTATTATTTTTCGACATGGCTTAGATACTTTATTGCTCCATTTGCTAGAATATGGTGTTACCATATGATATGGCAGGCACAGTTATACGACGTTCTCACCATTGGTTGACTTTATTAGACAGAGTTTTGGTCTTTTTATATTTTTCTGTGAGGATAGTATTTCTTGATTATGGATATACATTTTTTTGGCGAGTGTTTCGAACTCGTGATCTGCAATTGGATAATTTAAATTATTTCGTCAGTTCATTGCATACTATCGAGTATGCATAATTCATCAGTAGGGATTTTTTTTGTTGGATTGTTTGGTGGTATTAAAATTTTATTCACTCAAGTGAATGCATATCGCTTTTTTGTGACAACTAGAGTCTTGTTGATTCCAATCTTGTACACTCACTCATCAGTCTACGAGATGGGGCTTGTTGCAGTTAGCAATTGTGTGAGGCACTCACCTTACCCATCGTTTAGGGCATTATCATGATAGTCTACGGGGCAGGGCCTGTCGCTTTAGGCGATTGTGTGGTGGCACTCACCTTACCTGCCAGTCGAGGGCCTCATTTTATCATCCGAGTGTACTTACGATCGTAAGAGGATTAAACAAGAAACTACCAGTCACACATTAGTCGAATTTTGTTAAATAAATTAAAAATAAATGTCAGCAGGGTTACCTTTTTTAATTCTTGTTTTGCCAATGCAATATTTTGTTGCAATACTCTTTTGAGAGTACAGTCATTTAACAGCTGATACTTTTGATACTCTTTGTGAGTGATTTGATACCTTTGAGAAGGATTTCAAGTAATTGAATCTTGTAAGATGAATCATTTATGGTCAGAATTTATTTTGTGGCAGATCAGTATTAGATATTTTTGATATGAGGTATTATAACACATTGGTGTTTTTCCTTGAAGTAAATCTTGAGAATCTTAAGAGAATTTATGCTCTATTTGAAAGCAGATCTTGAATTGGATTACGATTACTAAGGTAATTTTCCTTATTGTTTAAGAAGTTGTCTAGATAAGATCAGATTAATTACAGTTCTTATCGATTGTGAGCGTTAATAATCTGAAGCCAGATATATATTTTTGTGGATCATGCAACGTGTTTATCTGAAGTATTTTTGATAGGTATTTTTGGAGGTTGCCAAGTGGAAGTTTGAAATATTGCCAATGAGTATTTTGAGGCAGACATGAGGTTGTTGAACCCAGCCTAGCATATTTTTGAGATTTATGCTGTGCGCTGAATAGTTATGGTGTTATGTGGAATAGTTATGGTGTTATATGGAATAATTATGGTATTCAAATATGGTATTTGATAAAGTGAGATTATATGGTGAAGTTTTGGATAGTGAGATCCAACGTGATTTTGTGATGGCAATATATTATTTTAGCATGATAATTAAATACGAGATATAACTTGGAAGTGATAAAACTGTAAGACAACGTTCTATAACCAATATTAATCAATTTTTTAGGAAATTAAATAAATAAATAATTTTGATAATCCAAGATTTTCTGATAATAATTTATAAAACAATAATCTGAAGTTTAAGCATATTAATGATCTGACCCGATGAATAAAAATCTAAATAACCAGATGAATTAAAATTTGAATAAATTGATAAATTAAAATTTGAATAAATCGATGAATTAAATAAATTGATGAATTAAAGGTTGAATAAATTAACTGAATTAAATAAATTATTAGGTGATTAAACAGCTGATGATTAACTGAATTAGAAGGTGATAATTGATTAAAGAAACTGATGATTAATACAATTTAAATGGATTTAAATAAATTTAAATAACAAATAGGATTTAAATAAATTGATGAATTGCAACTTGAATTAATGAATGAAACAATTTCAATGGATGAATTGAGATGATTTAATCTGAATGAGATAATGAAATGAGAGTGTGTGGATAATTGAAGAATATAATGAATTGATGAATATAATATTCATTCAAATGATTTGATAGTAATAAATTAATTATTCTGACCTGAATATAACGAATATTGAGATGAGAACTAATGTGAGAGATATTTAATTTTGATATGATAATGATGATGATAACCAATGAATAGTGAAGTTTTCTTTGATTCACAACCCAGCAACAATCAGTGACAGTGTAAATGAAATGAAAATGAAATTCCACAGCCTGCTTCCAGTCTCCGACCGGGTCAGGAATGGAATGAATGAAGCCCCCATCTAGCGGCGAGGATATGGACTGTTCCGGCTGCCGAGGCCTGACGCACTCCTCTGGGACAATGATTAAATGAATGACAGATGAAATGAAATGATAGTGGAGAGTGTTGCTGGAATGAAATTTTGACAGGGAAAGCCGGAGTACCCGGAGAAAAACCTGTCTGCCTTTGTTTTGTCCAGCACAGATCTCACATGGAGTGAGCGGGATTTGAACCACGGACCCAGCGGTGAGAGGCCGGCGTGCTGCCGCCTAAGCCACGGAGGCTTCAGTGACAGTGTAAATATAGTGTATAAATTAATTGTTAGATTTTTAGGAGCATTTATTGAGACTTCCAGCATTTGAATAGTGCCATATAAGCCATGAAAATAAGTCAATATTAGAATATATGTGTTATTAGGATATTTTGTTAGACAGATTCATATTTATTGACATCCACATTCCTGATGTCAAATTAAAGAAAGGTTAGGTCTCAGGGATCAAGAAATGTCAGTGACGCAAAGACATGGTGCTACGGTGACCCTGAGAACCCAAGCGAACTTTAGTACATTTTTATATTTTATGTGGATGAAATATACTTTGGAATAGCACAGAAATGGGTCGATTTTGAGGACAAAGACAACCCAACGTTTGCATTCGACCATACTCTTAGGTAGGGTGTATGTTTATTTTCTCTGTCTGACTATTTAAGTTTAAATAAATTTGGTTTTATCTTAGTTGTGATCTGATGATGATGTGGTTTTCTCAATCCTTTCCTTTATCTTAATTAAGGCTTAACCAGAAAGGATGTGGTTTGAAAGGGGTTCAGTTGATGGCGCCCATTTCTATTTGTTATTTTTATTAAATTTAAGCCCGTAACGACCCTGGAGATACTTTATCAAGTGTTACCCTCTGCGCTTGTGATAATTTCAACTGAATTTCCGACACATTCCTTATTTGACTTCATGTTCATTTAACTCCACTCTGGCCTGGGAAGCCAGGTATGCGATGTAATAACAGATGGGTCATCGCATCCCTCGGATGAACGGGTGCAGTAAATCCACTTTACATTAGGAATCGTACGAGAAGATTAGACAAATGGGCGACGACGCGCCAAGTGTTTCAACATGGTCACGTTTGCTTTCATATACCATTCGTCCGATAGCTACTAAACTTGGGTGAGTTGTTGTGTACACTCCAGGGAAAGTTTCAGGCTTAGTAAATCCATTTTAAAATAGGGAGCGAAAAAGTAGATTCAACAAATGAGTGAAGACGCGCGATGCGTTTCCGAAAAGTCCCGTATGCGTTCATATACTTTTCGTCTGATACTGGTGAAACTTGGGTGAGGTATTGTGTACACTACTGGGAAGATTTCTGGCTTAGTAAATCTACTTTACAATAGGAATCACACAAGTAGATTCAACAAATGAGCGACGACGGGCGACGCTTTCCAATAAAAACCTGTATGCGTTCACATACTATTCGTCCGATAGCGATTCAACTTGGGTGAGAGGTCGTGTACACTACAGGCAATGTTTCTGGCTTAGTAAATCCATGCTATACTGGGTAGCGCACGAGTAGATTCAACAAATTAGCAACGACGCGTGAAGCGTTTCATCAAAGTCCCGTATGCGTTCAAACACTATTCGTCTGTAAGCGATGAAACATGGGTGAGATATTGTGTACACTTCAGGTAAGGTTTCTGGCTTAGTAAATCCACTTTACATTAGGTATCGCACAAGTAGATTAAACAAATGAGCGACGACGCGCAAAGTGTTTCAACATAGTTCCGCATGCGTTCATATAACATTCGTCCGATAGCGATGGAAATTGGGTGAGAGGTTGTGTACACTACAGGGAAGGTTTCTGGCTAAGTAAATCCATGCTATAATGGATAGCGCACGAGTAGATTCAACAAATGAGCACAACGAGCGAAGCGTTTCAAGAAAGTCCCATATGCGTTCATCTACTATTCGTCTGACACCAATGAAACTTGGGTGAGATATTGTGTACACTTCAGGGAAGGTTTCTGGCTTAGTAAATCCACTTTACAATAGGAATCGCACAAGTAGATTAAAGAAATGAGCGACGACGCGCGAAATGTTTCAATATAGTCCCGTATGCGTTCATATACCATTCGTCCGATTGCGTTGTATCTTCGATGAGATGTTGTGTACACTTCAGGGAAGGTTTCTGGCTTAGTACATCCACTTTACAATAGGTATCGCACAAGTAGATTCAAAAAATGGGCGACGGCACGCGAATTGCTCAAACCAAGTCCCGCAAGCGTTCATGTACCATTCATCCGATTGCTATGAAACATTGGTTGAATTGTTGTGCACAATACAGGAAAGGTTTCTGACTTAGTAAATAGTTTTTACAGTAGGTAGCGCACGAGTATATTCAACAAATGAGTAACGGCGCGCGTATCGCTTTAAAAAAATCCGTATGCGTTCATACACCATTCTTGCGTTTGCAATAATATTTGGAGAAATGTTGTTTCCACTCCCGCAAAAATTTCTGATTAGTAAATCCATTTTACAGTTGGTAGCGCACGAGTAGATTCAATTAATGAGCGACAGTGCGTGAATCGTTTCAACCAAGTCCCGTACGCGTTCATATACCATTCATCCGATTATGATAAAACTTTTGGGAGTTGAGTACAGTCCTGCGAAGGTGTATGAATTAGTAAATCCGTTTTTCAGTGGGTGGCGCACAAGTAGATTCAACGAATGAGTGACGGCACGCGAATCATTTAAACAAAATCCCATATGCGTTCGTATACCATTCATCCGATTGCGATGAAACTTTCATGATTTGTTGTGTACAAGCCAGGGAAGGTTTTCGACTTAGTAAATCTCTTTTACAATAGGTAGCGTACGAGTACATTCAACAAATGTGTGACAGTGCTTGAATCGTTTCAACAAAGTCCCGTATGCGTTCATATACCATTCATTTCATTGCGATGAAACTTTGGTGAGATGTTGATAACGCTCCCATGATTATTTTAGGGATAATAAATCAATTTTACAATAGTTTCGAGGTGGTTAACGGAAAAAGAAAAAAATATTGAGAATCCAAAAGCACTTCAACAAACAAAGATACAACGCCACCACTTTCTTTTACGTAGTACAGTTTACTGGCAATTGAATGAGAAGACATTTGTGCTATCAAGCATGAAAATCCGTTCAGTAGAAGCCCAGATACGGAATGGAAGCTCCTAGAAGGAAGACCGCTTGGACTATATAAGGAGCCGGAGAATCAAGGCAGTATTGTATTCAATCAGAGCACTTGCTCATGTGCGCATCTACGATACATCAAGTACGTGTGTTTACGCCGTGATTCTGACCGCCGAAGAACTTAGTCGCTGGACGAGAAGTCAGTGGACTTAGTTTTTGTTCAGGTGAATGAACATATATAATATCAGCGAAGGACTTAGAATATCGACTGACTTTATGGTCAATTATTCTAATCAGTCAGGTAATGGTAGTTTTGTAAAGCCATTCACAGAAGTTAGCCTACAAAATGATGTGTTTCTTGTGGTGAAACCGTACATCAGGCAATTCAAATAATATCAGGAAGAATTTGTTCTTACAGTTCATTCTATGCAGCTAACATGTGTTCCTGTAATAGCAGGCGAACTAAACCGCATTGTTCGGATATGGGACTTGTTCTCAATCTTTCAAGAGTACTATATCAGTATAAGACTGTACAACATTTCAACATGTTAGACTGTACCGAGAATAACGGGAGTTTTTTTGAACGAGTGACATTAAATATCAACATGCGCCGTTAAACTACTCGAGGATATGTGTGATATGGAGGCGAACGAAGTGATATAGAACAGCAGATGACCATGCGAGGACACTATTGGGATAGTGAACACCGAAGGACACGCTCTACCTACGCAGCAAGAATGAAGTAAGACAACTATTCATGTACTATCCACTAGCCTATAGTAGTATTTGAGAATTCCATTTTTATACTGTCACTATAAGAAATCAACATATTTATCATCGTAACGAGAACGTCTATTATATTTGTCCAGGATAACAAATGGAGCTTGTAGTCCGACAATTTATTATTCTATTTTACGATTTTTGTCAGGACGATAGTCAGTTCATGTGTTTCGACATGAAATGTTTAAGTTATTTCCAAGGGATAGGAATATTTTTTTAAACTCTTATTATGAGAAGAGGCTCGATTATAACTTGGATTATTATATAATTTTATTTATTTAATAAAAATAAATGACTATGAAATAAATAAGTTGATAATATTAAAAATATAACTACACCATTTAAAGTTATAAATAATTAATTTCGGGAGATGATAGCACTAATTTAGGAATTAAATTAAATTGTTAATTGTGATTACATAGTTTCTGCATTAATAATCAGAAAGTGAGACGTTATTAATAATCATCTACGAAGGGGGTTTAAATATTTATATATTTATGGATGAAATAGGGCAATAATAATCATTCCGATGTTGACGATGCATAAATATTTTTCCAGTAATAATAATAATAATTTGTGGAAGAATTTAAATAATTGGCAGACTTTGAATAAAATAACTTTGTTTATTTGTGGAATAGAAGTTTGGATTTATAAATAAATTAAATGAGTTTATGAATGAAGTGAAATAGTAAGATTTTGAGCTCAGTAAAATTTTCCAAAACCACTAAAAATATTTAGATGAAGAAAAGAAAGCGGCAGGTATTAGATGTATAAATTAGGGTGAGATTATGTAAATGGGAGACAGGGAGAAATTGACCAAAATTAAATACATCTTTTCATTGGAAAAATAAAACTGAAGAACACACAGTACAGTGATAGGACAGAATATTACAAACAGAAAAAATAGAATAATAAAAAAATAATGATTTGTGGAGAAGAATATTTGAAGTCAAATAATATGATGATTTTAGTGTGCGAATTGGTGATAATTAAAATTGTGTGGAAACCAAGGGGTCATCCAAGATGGCATATGATCCGGTAGTTATGGGCACACATGGATGTGCATGTGTCATTTGAAGTGTTTAAGAAGAGCATGTGGGCTCTCAATTGTAAAAGAAGGGTCAGGCGAGTAGACCACCCCATATTCTAGTCAAATTCCATTTCACTGTCAATTCAAATATTTAATATTTTTTCTGGATCAACTTGAATTTCAAACATTATGCCTAATTAATTGAAGAAAATGAGTTTAGATTTGATGAACCAGACCGAGAAAAAAAATCAAATGAATAGTTGCAAATGCAAAAATTAAGTAAATAATTGAAGATATTTTTATTTTGTGCTTGGGATAATAATAATAATAATAATAATAATAGTAACAGTGGAAATGAGCATTAAATATTCACAATATGAGAGGGTGAGAAAACTTATTGTAAATAAAGTGATAAGAAACTTTGAAATTAATAATAATAATAATAAATTCTAACCCCACCAACCTGGGCCCAATGTTTGGGAAGTCAGGCTCTGCCTGTCACAAGTCAGGACTATGGGCGAGTGAAAGAGGAGTAACACCTCTTTAAAAAACCTTGGGCCAGCTGGCCCGGCTGGAAGTACCATGTGAGGTTCCCTTGCCAGGGTTACGGTGAAGACCTTAACGGCATAGACAGTGGAGTAGATGGACTATGGAACAGTGTCGATGGCGGAAGAAGCATCCCAGTGCTCGGGAGAATAAGAGTAAAAGGTATATGGCAAGTAGTGGTTTTGTGGGGGGTCCGCACTCTCCACCTCCACACCCTCCACACAAGATGGCGGCAGCCCGATAACTCTCGAACCCGTGGTCGGATTTTGACGAATGAGGTGTCGTTGAACTCGGGCTAACACCCCCTTTCCAATGGGCAACATATTTCAACCCCAAAAGTAATACATACACCTACTAGGGGTTGAAATTGTAATTTTTTAGAGAATCTCTCTTTCCAATTGCAACATGTGAGAGTTTGAATGCCGATATGGATTTAAACGTTGTTCTACATAAAGTGCATGTGTTCGGTGAATAGCCACTATGAATTAACATGCTTGTTTTTTTGTTTTTTACGCATGCTCACTCATGGCTTTTGTAAGAGGGTGGGGGAGCGGATCCCTATGGATGGGTTATTGTTGACGGGTCATTGTTGGTGGGGTCATGGCTGACGGGTCCTTGTGGACGAGTCCTTGTGGACAAGTCCTTGTTGACAGGTCCTTGTGGACGAGTCCTTGTGGACAGGTCATTGTGGACAGGTCCTTGTGGACAAGTCCTTGTGGACGAGTCCTTGTCCCTTTGGACTGATCCCTTTGGACGGGTCCCTTTGGCCTGGTTCCTACGGACTAGTCCATGAATTTATTTAAATTATGTCAAAGGGCCTAACTACATTTGTGTGTGTGTTGAATTGACGTTGTTCACCACTACTATAATGGAATAACGATATGAAAGGAAAGTGACGTAATACATGTGAACACGTGTGAAATGACCTTATTACCGTCCTCCTTGTGAAACAAGTCACATCCTGTTTTGCTTCATACGTGAGAAAGTGTGAGTTCGAACCCGTGGTCGGATTTTGAAGAATGAGGTGTCATTGAACTCGGGCTGATACCCCCTTTCCAATGAACAACATATTTCCACCCCAAAATAAAAACCTACCCCTACTAGGGGGTGAAATTGTAATTTTTTTAGAGAATCTCTCTTTCCAATTGCAACATGTGAGAGTTTGAATGCCGATATGGAATAAAACGTTGTTCCACACAAGAGACATGTGTTTGGTGGATAGCCACTATGAATTAACATGCTTGTTTTTTTACGCATGCCCACTCATAGCTTTTGTAGGAGGGCAGGCTTTTTAAAAGATGGCGGCTGTAGTGTAACCTAACCTAACCCAACCCACGAATGGTGATCAAAAAGTATTTTAAGTGACGCTTGTCGATTGGCAAACCAATAATCAAAGAGGGATATGTCAGGCCTTGAGGTGATAGCCCCTTTTGATTGATCCCTGTTGATTGATCTCTGTTGATTTGTGACTTTGGACTGGTCTCTGCTGACTAGCCCCTTTTGGACGGGCCCTTTTTGACAGGGGGTCATTTTTGATGGATCCTTTTTGACAGGTGCTTTTCGACGGTCCCTGTTGACGAGTCATTGCTGACGGGTCCTTGTTGATGAGTCCCTGTGGACGGGTCATTGTTGACGGTTCCCTATTGACAGGTCATTGTTGACAGGTCATTGATGACAGGTCATTGTTGACGGGTCATTGTTGATGGGTCCTTGCTGACAAGTCCCTGTTGATGGGTCCCTGTGGAAGGGTCCCTTTAGACCGGCCCCTTTGGACTGGTCCCTATGGACCGGCCCATGAAATTTATCCAAATTATGTCAAAGGGCCTAACTACATTTGTGTGTAAAGCAGTGTGTTGAGCTGACGTTGTTCACCAGTCCTTACTACTACAATTGGATAACGATATGAAAGGAATTGATTAACTAGACATGAGTTAACTACCAACGAAACACTTTGGCGACTCTGCTTGTTATTGACCAATGAGTAGGGTTTTAGAAAAACTGTTTGCTATTTTGGGTTATATACAAAAAATGCTTCGACCTTTTGAGTGACTATGTTTGCTAAACAAGACATTATACCAGACACGATTAGGATTCTTATGTAGCTCAGACAAGGAAAGAATTTCTACAGAATCTGTTGACATTGAATATAGATTAGGTATTAGGAAGTCATTTTGAAGGCCTTTGTCTGGAGCGTGGCACTCTATGAAAGTAAAACTTAGACAATTGGTGTAGCAGAAAAGTGGAGAATTGAAGTGTTTGAAATGTGGTGTTACAGGAGAATGATGAAGATTAGATGGGTAAATAGGGTTACTAACAAAGAGGTATTAAGACGAGTGGGGGAGAAGAGATGTATCTGGCGACTGTTAATGAAGTAAAGAGATAGGTTGGTAGAACACGTACTAAGACATCCAAGAATAGCAAACTTAGTTAAGGAAGAAAGGTTCGAGGACGAGAACTGTAGGGGTAGACCAAGTTTAGAATATGTTAAACAGATAGCCTTGAATGTAGGGTGTGGTAGCTATATAGAGATGAAACGATTAGCTCGGGACAGATAGGCGCTGAGATCTGCATCAAACCAGTCAAAGGACTAAAGACTCAAACAACAACATGTAAGTTCACTAAAATAATGTTGTGTAACGGTATATGTTAGTCAACGAACAGTAATGCATTACTAAAACCCATGACACGATACCTAAGAGCTTTTCTAAAATGATTTTAAAATGCCTTTAACCCTATATTGAACACCCAGTTCACAAGACTCATAACTGCAATGTTATGGTAAAACAAAACAAAATCTATATTTCAAAACAAGCAAGTGGTTTAGTCAATGTATACTGGAAAAAGTTTTGTAAACACTCAAGTCCTCAAGACTAATTAAATTAGTAACTGTCAGGTTGACCGAGTGGTTAAGGTGTTTGACTTAAGATCAAATTTTCTGTATAAGGAAGCAAGGGTTCGAATCCCTTAGCTGACATAACTATTGCCTTGACATGGCTTGGCCACACTGCATTATTATGACACTCGGTACACAAACCATAGATATAGTGTATTGTTTAAGGCCACTCTCTTTCTGAACATAGTCAGAGACTGTTGATGGTTAACAATTGTATTAATAGTGGGACATGGGGATAGTAATTAAGAAAAACAGACAATACCCATACAATATTTTTATTAAATTCATTTTATAATAGTTACACACTGAATTCAACTCTATCTCTTTACCATTGTTCTATATATATTTTTAAACACAACGCTTGTTGTAGATCCTTTTACAACTTTCTCCAGGTACTCTTGCTCTTAAAAACTGGGGAAGCCGCAATGGTTTTATAAACATAAAACCCTCATCCTCTTCTTTTTCATAATTATCATCATCATCATCATCATTATGAATATTATCATCAAAATTATTATAGTCATTGTCACCATCATTATCATCATCATCATCATCATTCTCAACATCACTAGAACTATCCAATTCCTCTTGTTTGTTTTCCACAGGGACCTCTTGAGAGTCTGCGTTGCTTTTGATAGTGTTAAGGGTTTTTTGAACGATGGTATTTGTCCTAACATGTCTTTTTGAGGTGATGATGAATGCTTTTTAACAAACAATGCACTATCTTGAGCAGCAATATATTTTTCTTGGACTTGCTTTTTTACCTGGGTTAGAGTATTTTGCGTATTTAAATGTGTATTAATTTGAGATTCACAATGATGTTCTTTTGAAGTAAGTACGTTGGAGTCTTTTGTTTTAATCATTCCTCGACACTTTTTGGATCGTTGTTTTGAACATCGCCAAATAACAGTTCCATCTTTATTGGTTGTTTTTACAATATATGTATATCCTTTATAGAAGACACATGGCTTGCCATGGCTGGTTGTTGAGACTTCCATATCAACTAATACATATGAATTAAATTTTAGTAAAGTCACATGAACAATCTTTAGATTACAAGTGATTTACACACACACACACTTTCCTAAATGTCAAGATTTATGGATGTTGTTTTCCGCCAACAGCTGCTTACTGCGTATGACAAGGCTGGAGACTGGTAGGTGAGAAGGTCTTTCACGATGTGAACACTGTAACAGGCAGTAGTCAACTGACAATATTCTTATACCCTAGTCAAGGTTAACAGGTACTTACTGCGTATGACAAGACCGTACACTCGTAGGTTAGACCGTATTTTTTGTTTGTTGCTAAGGATCCCATATATACCCTAGACATGTTAGTTCTGAACACTTAGTGGTTAATTGTATATATTGAATTTAAATACACAGCTCATGCAAGCACGTTTTGCGGATGGGAGGGGTGAGAGGCTGGTAAAAAAGGAAATGTTTTAGTTTAATGAAACGTCATGTCCTAGTAGGCGTGATTTATAGTAGACGCAATTGATAGTAGACGTAATTGATAGTAGGTGTAATCGATACTAGACGTGATTAAAAGTAGACGCAGTTGATACTAGGCGTGATTGATAGTAGGCGTGATTTGTAGTAAGCGCGATTTATAGTAGACGCAAATGATAGTAGGCGCGATTGATAGTAGGCGTGATTGATAGTAGACGCGATTGATAGTAGGCGCAATTTGACATGGGCGCGACTCAGATCATTTTTGATATCATAAAGTTACAGTGTCAATGTTTATACAAAGTACAAGGTAGAGGGTATTTTAAGACATAACCTCAGCTCACTTAACATAACCTAACTTTACCTAACCTAACTTTGTCACGTGACATGTTCTACAAGTTTAGACTTGCTTTAAGACTGATTATGACGTCATAGATTGATGGGAGGGATGAGAGACTGACAAAAAAGGAAATGTTCTGGTTAAATGAAACGTCATGTCCTAGTAGGCGCGATTTTTAGTAGACGCAATTGATAGTAGGCGCGATTAATAGTAGACGCAATTGATAGTAGACGTGACTGATAGTAGGCGTGATTTGACATGAGCGCGATTTATAGTAGACGCGAAAGATAGTAGGCGCGATTGATAGTTGGCGTAATTAGACATGGGCGAGATTTATAGTAGATGCAATTGATAGTAGGCGCGATTGATAGTAGGTGTAATTGGTAGTAGGTGCGATTTGACATGAGCGCGATTTATAGTAGACGCAAATGATAGTAGGCGTGATTGATAGTAGACGCAATTGATACTAGGCGTGATTGATAGTAGGCGTGATTTGTAGTAAGCGCATTTCATAGTAGGCTCAATTGATAGTAGATGCAATTGATAGTAGACGTGATTGATAGTAGGCGCGATTGATAGTAGACGTGATTGATATGGACGCGACTTAGATCATTTTTGATATTACAAAGTTACAGTGTCAATGTTTATACAAAGTACAAGGCAGAGAGGGGGTATTTTAAGACTTAACCTCAGCTCACCTAACATAACCTAACTTTACCTAACCTAACTTTGTCACGTGACATGTTCTACAAGTTTAGACTTGCTTTAAGGCTGACTATGACTATGACGTCATAGATTGATGAGAGGGGTGGGAGGCTGACAAAAAAGGAAATGTTTTGGTTTAATGAAAAGTCATGTCCTAGCAGGCGCGATTGGTAGTAGACGCAATTGATAGTAGACGCCATTAATGGTAGGCGCAATTGATAGTAGGTGTGATCAGGTACTTACTGCATATCAAAAGGCTGTACACTCGTGTGTTAGACACTCTATCTTGTTAAGGACCCCTATATATTCCCTATACAAGGCTATACATGTTAGTTCTAAACACTTAGTGGTTATTTGTATTTTAAATGTATATACACAGGTTATACAAGCACGTTTTTTCACACAGTAAAACTTTGTCAAATAGCCACATGCGACACGCAAAGTATGTTTCCGCTATCTAGCGGTGACTATGGAAACTACCTGAACATATCCTAATCTAATCCTAGCTAACTTCACCTGACGTGACCATACCGGTTTGTAAGCAACAACAACAACACACTAAGATTCCATGAATTCCAGAGTACTTTTAGATTAATTATCGACTCTCAACTCTTATAACTATGTCTATCCCACTCTGTCAAAAACACGATATATTTTTTTTTTTAATTTTTGCTTGATGTCAATACTAAAGTGATAATGGGTTTTCCGATCCTATCACTATAAATTCATTACCCCCACTCTTATCTCGGTCTCGACAACAACCATGCCTATTTTTATTATTATGTCAGATGATGTAATGTTCGAGTGCAAAGTGGGTGTAAAAGTGAGTGCAAAGTGAGTGCAAAAGTGAGTGCAAAGTAAGTGTAAAAGTAGTTGTAAAAGTGAGTGCAAAGTGAGTGCAAAAGTGAGTGCAAAAGTGGGGTGTAAAAGTGGTACCCTATTTGTAATGGCTTATTTGACAAGTTATTTTGTGGTACCCTATTCGTAATGGCTTATTTCACAAGTTGTTTTTGTATTTAGAGGATATTTCTCTTGTTCATGGAAAGTATCTCAGCCCTTTTTATGATAGCATAATGCTTACCGTCATGTTTGTAAGCAACAACAACACACTAAAATTCCAAGAATCCAAACTACTCTAAGGTTAATGATGGTCTCTCAACTCCATTCCACGCCTAGTCAAAAACATTATACATTTCAAATTTTTCATAAAAGGTAAATTGAGAAAGTAGGCTATATATTTAAACTAAAAAATCATATGCTAACTCCAACACCTACGTCTATCCCATTCTCAGTCAAACAAAATATATATATTCTTTAAATTTTTCCAAAAAATATTTGGAAAGTAGGCTATAATTTGAAAACTAATCATCCTAAAAAGTCATATATAGACTCAAACCAATGGCTTTTATGTCCTTAATCGTTAGAACAAAACATGGAATTTGACATTTTTCCAAATATTGATCATTTTTTAAAATGGGCTATATTTTGTAAACTATGAATTACAAAAAAAATGTGTTTGACATAAAAATGACAGGTATTTACCCCCTCTACACACAAACCAAGTCCCAGGTCTCTGAGACAAAATCCAAAAAGGTTCAATTTTGAAAGTAGACGATATTTTGAAAACTAATCATTCTAAAAAGTCATATATAGACTCAAACAAATGTCCTTTAAGTCCCTTAACGTTAGAACAAAACTTAACATATTTTTAATTTTTTCAAATTAAAAGTCCAATTTTCAAAATTGCCTATATTTTGGAAACTAAGAATTAGTTCCAAAATGGCGGTCGTAGCTTAACTCAACCTAACCTAACCCTACGAGGTGTGATCAAAAAGTTCCAAAATGGCTGCCGTAGCTTAACTTAACCTTTGATTGATCCCTGTTGATTGACCCCTTTTGATTGATATCTGTTGATGTATCCCTTTGGACTGGTCCCTGTTGACTAGCCCCTTTGGACGGGTCTTTTTTAAAGGGGGAGTCACTTTTTACGGGTCCCGGAGGACGGGTCCTTGTTGACGGGTCCCTGTGGGCGGGCCCCTTTGATATAATTTGGATAAAATGCACGGGCCAGTCCATAAGGATCAGTCCAAAGGAACCGCCCACAGGGACCCGTCAACAAGGATCCGTCCTCCGGGACCCGTAAAAAAATGACTCCCCCTTTAAAAAAGACCCGTCCAAAGGTGCTAGTCAACAGGGACCAGTCCAAAGGGATACATCAACAGAGATCAATCAAAAGGGGTCAATCAACAGGGATCAATCAAAGGTTAAGTTAAGCTACGGCAGCCATTTTGGAACTTTTTGATCACACCTCGAAGGTTTAGGTTAGGTTGAGTTAAGCTACGACCGCCATTTTGGAACTAATTCTTAGTTTCCAAAATATAGGCAATTTTGAAAATTGGACTTTTTTTTGAAAAAATGAAAAAAATGTTAAGTTTTGTTCTAACGTTAAGGGACTTAAAGGACATTTGTTTGAGTCTATATATGACTTTTTAGAATGATTAGTTTTCAAAATATCGTCTACTTTCAAAATTGAACCTTTTTGGATTTTGTCTCAGAGACCTGGGACTTGGTTTGTGGGTAGAGGGGGTAAATACCTGTCATTTATATGTCAAACAAATTTTTTGTGTAATTCATAGTTTACAAAATATAGCCCATTTTTAAAATTGATCAATATTTGGAAAAATGTCAAATTCCATGTTTTGTTCTAACGATTAAGGACATAAAAGCCATTGGTTTGAGTCTATATATGACTTTTTAGGATGATTAGTTTTCAAATTATAGCCTACTTTCCAAATATTTTTTGGAAAAATGTTAAGAATATATATATTTTTTTTTGACTGAGAATGGGATAGACGTAGGTGTTGGAGTTAGCATATGATTTTTAGTTTAAATATATAGCCTACTTTCTCAATTTACCTTTTATGAAAAATTTGAAATGTATAATGTTTTTGACTAGGCGTGGAATGGAGTTGAGAGACCATCATTAACCTTAGAGTAGTTTGGATTCTTGGAATTTTAGTGTGTTGTTGTTGCTTACAAACATGACGGTAAGCAATATGCTATCATAAAAAGGGCTGAGATACTTTCCATGAACAAGAGAAATATCCTCTAAATACAAAAACAACTTGTGAAATAAGCCATTACGAATAGGGTACCACAAAATAACTTGTCAAATAAGCCATTACAAATAGAGTACCACTTTTACACCCCACTTTTGCACTCACTTTTGCACTCATTTTGCACTCACTTTTACAACTACTTTTACACTTACTTTGCACTCACTTTTGCACTCACTTTGCACTCACTTTTACACCCACTTTGCACTCGAACATTACATCATCTGACATAATAAAAAATAGGCATGGTTGTTGTCGAGACCGAGATAAGAGTGGGGGTAATGAATTTATAGTGATAGGATCGGAAAACCCATTATCACTTTAGTATTGACATCAAGCAAAAATTAAAAAAAAAAAATATCGTGTTTTTGACAGAGTGGGATAGACATAGTTATAAGAGTTGAGAGTCGATAATTAATCTAAAAGTACTCTGGAATTCATGGAATCTTAGTGTGTTGTTGTTGTTGCTTACAAACCGGTATGGTCACGTCAGGTGAAGTTAGCTAGGATTAGATTAGGATATGTTCAGGTAGTTTCCATAGTCACCGCTAGATAGCGGAAACATACTTTGCGTGTCGCATGTGGCTATTTGACAAAGTTTTACTGTGTGAAAAAACGTGCTTGTATAACCTGTGTATATACATTTAAAATACAAATAACCACTAAGTGTTTAGAACTAACATGTATAGCCTTGTATAGGGAATATATAGGGGTCCTTAACAAGATAGAGTGTCTAACACACGAGTGTACAGCCTTTTGATATGCAGTAAGTACCTGATCACACCTACTATCAGTTGCGCCTACCATTAATCGCGTCTACTATCAATTGCGTCTACTACCAATCGCGCCTGCTAGGACATGACTTTTCATTAAACCAAAACATTTCCTTTTTTGTCAGCCTCCCACCCCTCTCATCAATCTATGACGTCATAGTCATAGTCAGCCTTAAAGCAAGTCTAAACTTGTAGAACATGTCACGTGACAAAGTTAGGTTAGGTAAAGTTAGGTTATGTTAGGTGAGCTGAGGTTAAGTCTTAAAATACCCCCTCTCTGCCTTGTACTTTGTATAAACATTGACACTGTAACTTTGTAATATCAAAAATGATCTAAGTCGCGTCCATATCAATCACGTCTACTATCAATCGCGCCTACTATCAATCACGTCTACTATCAATTGCATCTACTATCAATTGAGCCTACTATGAAATGCGCTTACTACAAATCACGCCTACTATCAATCACGCCTAGTATCAATTGCGTCTACTATCAATCACGCCTACTATCATTTGCGTCTACTATAAATCGCGCTCATGTCAAATCGCGCCTACTACCAATTACACCTACTATCAATCGCGCCTACTATCAATTGCATCTACTATAAATCTCGCCCATGTCTAATTACGCCTACTATCAATCGCCCCTACTATCTTTCGCGTCTACTATAAATCGCGCTCATGTCAAATCACGCCTACTATCAATCACGTCTACTATCAATTGCGTCTACCATTAATCGCGCCTACTATCAATTGCGTCTACTATAAATCGCGCCTACTAGGACATGACGTTTCATTAAACCAGAAAATTTCCTTTTTTGTCAGTCTCTCACCCCTCCCATCAATCTATGACGTCAAAATCAGTCTTAAAGTAAGTCTAAACTTGTAGAACATGTCACGTGACAAAGTTAGGTTAGGTAAAGTTAGGTTATGTTTAGTGAGCTGAGGTGATGTCTTAAAATACCCTCTACCTTGTACTTTGTATAAACATTGACACTGTAACTTTATGATATCAAAAATGATCTGAGTCGCGCCCATGTCAAATTGCGCCTACTATCAATCGCGTCTACTATCAATCACGCCTACTATCAATCGCGCCTACTATCATTTGCGTCTACTATAAATCGCGCTTACTACAAATCACGCCTACTATCAATCACGCCTAGTATCAACTGCGTCTACTATTAATCACGTCTAGTATCGATTACACCTACTATCAATTACGTCTACTATCAATTGCGTCTACTATAAATCACGCCTACTAGGACATGACGTTTCATTAAACTAAAACATTTCCTTTTTTGACAGCCTCTCACCCCTCCCATCCGCAAAACGTGCTTGTATGAGCTGTGTATTTAAATTCAATATATACAATTAACCACCAAGTGTTCAGAACTAACATGTCTAGGGTATATATGGGATCCTTAGCAACAAACAAAAAATACGGTCTAACCTACGAGTGTACGGTCTTGTCATACGCAGTAAGTACCTGTTAACCTTGACTAGGGTATAAGAATATTGTCAGTTGACTACTGCCTGTTACAGTGTTCACATCGTGAAAGACCGTCTCACCTACCAGCCTTGTCATACGCAGTAAGCAGCTGTTGGCGGAAAACAACATCCATAAATCTTGACATTTAGGAAAGTGTGTGTGTGTGTGTGTGTGTAAATCACTTGTAATCTAAAGATTGTTCATGTGACTTTACTAAAATTTAATTCATATGTATTAGTTGATATGGAAGTCTCAACAACCAGCCATGGCAAGCCATGTGTCTTCTATAAAGGATATACATATATTGTAAAAACAACCAATAAAGATGGAACTGTTATTTGGCGATTTTCAAAACAACGATCCAAAAAGTGTCGAGGAATGATTAAAACAAAAGACTCCAACGTACTTACTTCAAAAGAACATCATTGTGAATCTCAAATTAATACACATTTAAATACGCAAAATACTCTAACCCAGGTAAAAAAGCAAGTCCAAGAAAAATATATTGCTGCTCAAGATAGTGCATTGTTTGTTAAAAAGCATTCATCATCACCTCAAAAAGACATGTTAGGACAAATACCATCGTTCAAAAAACCCTTAACACTATCAAAAGCAACGCAGACTCTACAAGAGGTCCCTGTGGAAAACAAACAAGAGGAATTGGATAGTTCTAGTGATGTTGAGAATGATGATGATGATGATGATAATGATGGTGACAATGACTATAATAATTTTGATGATAATATTCATAATGATGATGATGATGATGATGATAATTATGAAAAAGAAGAGGATGAGGGTTTTATGTTTATAAAACCATTGCGGCTTCCCCAGTTTTTAAGAGCAAGAGTACCTGGAGAAAGTTGTAAAAGGATCTACAACAAGCGTTGTGTTTAAAAATATATATAGAACAATGGTAAAGAGATAGAGTTGAATTCAGTGTGTAACTATTATAAAATGAATTTAATAAAAATATTGCATGGGTATTGTCTGTTTTTCTTAATTACTATCCCCATGTCCCACTATTAATACAATTGTTAACCATCAACAGTCTCTGACTATGTTCAGAAAGAGAGTGGCCTTAAACAATACACTATATCTATGGTTTGTGTACCGAGTGTCATAATAATGCAGTGTGGCCAAGCCATGTCAAGGCAATAGTTATGTCAGGTAAGGGATTCGAACCCTTGCTTCCTTATACAGAAAATTTGATCTTAAGTCAAACACCTTAACCACTCGGTCAACCTGACAGTTACTAATTTAATTAGTCTTGAGGACTTGAGTGTTTACAAAACTTTTTCCAGTATACATTGACTAAACCACTTGCTTGTTTTGAAATATAGATTTTGTTTTGTTTTACCATAACATTGCAGTTATGAGTCTTGTGAACTGGGTGTTCAATATAGGGTTAAAGGCATTTTAAAATCATTTTAGAAAAGCTCTTAGGTATGGTGTCATGGGTTTTAGTAATGCATTACTGTTCGTTGACTAACATATACCGTTACACAACATTATTTTAGTGAACTTACATGTTGTTGTTTGAGTCTTTAGTCCTTTGACTGGTTTGATGCAGATCTCAGCGCCTATCTGTCCCGAGCTAATCGTTTCATCTCTATATAGCTACCACACTCTACATTCAAGGCTATCTGTTTAACATATTCTAAACTTGGTCTACCCCTACAGTTCTCGTCCTCGAACCTTTCTTCCTTAACTAAGTTTGCTATTCTTGGATGTCTTAGTACGTGTTCTACCAACCTATCTCTTTACTTCATTAACAGTCGCCAGATACATTGTGCCCGTTTAGACCGGAGTCCGCACGACCACATATGCATTTTACCAATAATCAGTCAGCACGAGAATCAAAATATCCCGGAGCGCCAGATGGGTTAAAGCAAATCGCAAAAACGACATCAAATTTATAAAAATGCTTTGCTGATTTTTGGCTCAATGCAACAATAAGGATAGAAGGAGATTTAATTGGGTGAAACACATCTGGTAAAATTATCTCAGTTTATTTAAAGTTAAAATCTGACTGCAAGAATAATGCTCAAAGCAGCATCATCCACGTGTGGCGATCCACACTCTTATGTACACACAATATACAGAATCTTCCAAACACATCTGACAATCTTTTTGAAAACACAAGTCCGATTGTTAGTCCTGTGGACTGTGTTCCAAAATTATTAACATTTTAACTCCAGTGCAAAATGAATTGTCCATACTGGAAATAACGTAGATCACTGTTTGACTATTTACATGATATTAACACTCGTAGAATAAATGTTTATAGAATTTCTTAGACTTTCATTTGTTTTCCAGTTTTCCAAAATATATCGTTGAAACTATTATTATCATCGTAGCAACACAAATTATTAACACATATTAACAACATCTGAAAAGTATTTGACCATTGAGCATAGCATCGAAGAACTGTGCGAAGCACAACAACAATTAATTGTTCTTCTGACATTAAACATTCGAGAAGTGACTCGATTATGAACTTCAAGTTCCAAACAAAACGTATGATTTCTGAATCATTAACTTGATCAATAAATGGTTGAACCATTCAACTATTAGATTTTCCACTTGGGAACAATATTATAAAAATTATTTATATTTATGGCCATTTCTAGCAACTTTCACAACTTGCAATTCTTCGACAGAATGCGGAAATTAGAATTGTAGTCTTATAA
The DNA here is from genome assembly GCA_946902985.2 of Meconema thalassinum. NCBI lineage: Eukaryota > Metazoa > Arthropoda > Insecta > Orthoptera > Tettigoniidae > Meconema > Meconema thalassinum. Next base: position 171,868,359 of record OX336391.1, read on the forward strand.
TGAATTCATTTAGTTCATGGCACTAGGATTGAAAATATCCTTCAAATTATTCGTGGTTAAAGAATTATTTTAAATTGGCAGTGGCCCATTCTACTATTTGTGTAAGAACACAATATTATAACAACAACAACAACGGCAAAGGTCTTCCTCTGAAGAAGAATAAACTACTATCATGACAAATCCGGGTTCTAGCAAAATCAAATTCTAAATGGAATTCGTAAACAAGGTTGAAATAAGAACTGATGGTTTCAAAGAAATAACCTTCGGGTTATTCATACGACGAAATGTGTGGATCCAATACTCCAACTATAAACCTGAGCCATCGAACCTGCTATTTGATTGATGCTCGAAAAAACCTTCATTCCTGCGACTTAACATGCGCACCTGGGAATGGCATTACAACTATTCCACACACATAAATTATCTTCCCAAAATTTATACAATAAATCAAGCCTCTGCTTGTCATCAACACTGGAAGATTAATAAACTTACAAGTTTATTTTATTTTCCCATTCAGTTCAACCCGTGAATTTACCATACTTATGAAAAATTCATTTCACTTTCGAGTGTATTTACGTCATGATTTTATATAAATACAAAAATCCTATTTGATACAAATATCAATTGCTTCCCGTTTCATGCCTCTCCGTGTTATATGAAACATATACTTTGCTCATTGCAAATATCAACTGTTCAACCAGAACTGAAATGTAGGTTGAATGCGGGCTTGCGCTAACCACTCTCCTTCGTAAAATCTCCTGTTCCAAACTAGAAATGTTTCAACTACTTCATAGGCTCTTTCTCAATACATATGATGATTATAAAATATAATATCCAAGAATTATTTAGAAAAATTATGAAAATTATTATTATTATTATTAGTGGATTATTATTATTATTATTATTTCAAATATGTTGAATTATCATCTCATTATGTGAGAATCCACATGTTCGAACCTTCGAATATGGAAAAAAATATCCATTCCTCAACAAAAATAAATTTAACTTTTACAGTTACATCGGCTGATTACCGTGATTTCCCAAAAATATGAAAAATTCAAATAAATGCTCAAAATGCTCGGTCATCGATCCTAAACTGTTCTGAGTGCTGAAAATGCTCAGAATAAATCTAACTAGTCTTGCGTAAATCATTACAAGCTTTAAATATGACGAAAAAAATGTGTTGGTCATCTGCAGAAAAATAGTTTGTTCCAATTAGCTAGGCATAAAATAATTCAAATGTGGCTTACATTTCTTGATGTTCTTGAAGTGTCGTACACCTGGTCTATACCAGATTTATCCGTAGACATGCCCTAGCGGACAAGCACGTATAATCCTTGTATCGGCCGCCATTGTAGACCCACAAATCGTCTAGTCAGACATAGTGGTAGTATCTTTCGACGTTTTAAATGACTGTGGTTCCATTTTAATATGGGCTTCTAACAAAGCCATAACAGTTTGTTTGAAAAGGGTCAGATCTAAGCGATCTCTTCTTAAATGTGTCAGTTGTAACCTAACTCACTGTAATCTCATCAGTACAAGAAAAACGTTGACAGTCTAAGCAGTTAACGGCTGTTCTGAAGATCGTTCCCTGGGCATGGTTTGTATATCACCATCTGCCATGCGCTAGACAACTTGCAGTTTCCCTTGCGTAGACTAATGAACGCCACCGTTATAGACTATTCTTCAATGTACTGACGGATCGAAGTGGTTAAATAGTTACAAAATATGAAACTGACTTTAAATGGATTTAAACATCCAAGTATTAATTTACTATTGGACTGTGACAAATACAATTTTCTAGACCAAGTCTAGCATATGTCCTTTAAGAAATATAAATATTTCCACCAATGTCTGTAGAAATACAATCACCTCAGTGATTCTCCTCACCAGAAACTTACTAAGTTCCAACTCGTTTGCGCAGCACTTCTCGTGACTATCACGATTTGAAAAGTACTTCTTCGTAGACGTGGCAACCATGTGCCTTGGCTCAGCGTAGACGCAACTTGTTCGCCAAGTGCTTGTGATGAATTGAGCTAACTAAGCTTGCTCCAGCTTGCTTTTATACAAAAACGGTCAGGGTCACGCGTCATCGCCTGATATCTAAAAATCCTCATATCTCTTGAATCCCTGGTCCGATTTACTTGATACTAATTGCATTCTCTTTTATTTGGCCGTGCCAGTAATCTGATCCCAGTCTCAAGTCTCTGCTCCATAGTTAACTATTTAATCAATAAATAGTCTCCACCTCTGCTGTTACTCGCTACGTCATTTACCATCCAACTATCGGTAATTTCCTTCGAATGGCTTCGAGAAGCAATGTAGCGCGATATTCAAATATCCGAACTTTCAAACGCTGCTACAGCCTTTCCCTTGATATCTAGGTGTCTGAAACTTGGAATACCCATTCCTAGAGTTGGGCACAACATCTCTTCTCCCCCACTCGTCTTAATACCTCTTTGTTAGTAACCCTATTTACCCATCTAATCTTCATCATTCTCCTGTAACACCACATTTCAAACACTTCAATTCTCCACTTTTCTGCTACACCAATTGTCTAAGTTTTACTTTCATAGAGTGCCACGCTCCAGACAAAGGCCTTCAAAATGACTTCCTAATACCTAATCTATATTCAATGTCAACAGATTCTGTAGAAATTCTTTCCTTGTCTGAGCTACATAAGAATCCTAATCGTGTCTGGTATAATGTCTTGTTTAGCAAACATAGTCACTCAAAAGGTCTAAGCATTTTTTGTATATAACCCAAAATAGCAAAGAGTTTTTTCTAAAACCCTACTCATTGGTCAATAACAAGCAGAGTCGCCAAAGTGTTTCGTTGGTAGTTAACTCATGTCTAGTTAATCAATTCCTTTCATATCGTTATCCAATTGTAGTAGTAAGGACTGGTGAACAACGTCAGTTCAACACACTGCTTTACACACAAACGTAGTTAGGCCCTTTGACATAATTTGGATAAATTTCATGGGCCGGTCCATAGGGACCAGTCCAAAGGGGTCGGTCTAAAGGGACCCATCCACAGGGACCCATCAACAGGGACTTGTCAGCAAGGACCCATCAACAATGACCCGTCAACAATGACCTGTCATCAATGACCTGTCAACAATGACCTGTCAATAGGGAACCGTCAACAATGACCCGTCCACAGGGACTCATCAACAAGGACCCGTCAGCAATGACTCGTCAACAGGGACCGTCGAAAAGCACCTGTCAAAAAGGATCCATCAAAAATGACCCCCTGTCAAAAAGGGCCCGTCCAAAAGGGGCTAGTCAACAGAGACCAGTCCAAAGGGACAAATCAACAGAGATCAATCAACAGGGATCAATCAAAAGGGGCTATCACCTCAAGGCCTGACATATCCCTCTTTGATTATTGGTTTGCCAATCGACAAGCGTCACTTAAAATACTTTTTGATCACCATTCGTGGGTTGGGTTAGGTTAGGTTACACTACAGCCGCCATCTTTTAAAAAGCCTGCCCTCTTACAAAAGCTATGAGTGGGCATGCGTAAAAAACAAAAAACAAAAACAAGCATGTTAATTCATAGTGGCTATCCCCCAAACACATGTCTCTTGTGTGAAACAACGTTTTATTCCATATCGGCATTCAAACTCTCACATGTTGCAATTGGAAAGAGAGATTCTCTAAAAAAAATTACAATTTCACCCCCTATTAGGGGTAGGTTTTTATTTTGGGGTGGAAATATGTTGTTCATTGGAAAGGGGGTATCAGCCCGAGTTCAATGACACCTCATTCGTCAAAATCCGACCACGGGTTCGAACTCACAATTTCTCACGTATGAAGCAAAACAGGATGTGACTTGTTTCACAAGGAGGACGGTAATAAGGTCATTTCACACGTGTTCACATGTATTTCGTCACTTTTCTTTCATATCGTTATTCCATTATAGTAGTGGTGAACAACGTCAATTCAACACACACACAAATGTAGTTAGGCCCTTTGACATAATTTAAATAAATTCATGGACTAGTCCGTAGGAACCAGGCCAAAGGGACCCGTCCAAAGGGATCAGTCCAAAGGGACAAGGACTCGTCCACAAGGACTTGTCCACAAGGACCTGTCCACAATGACCTGTCCACAAGGACTCGTCCACAATGACCTGTCAACAAGGACTTGTCCACAAGGACTCGTCCACAAGGACCCGTCAGCCATGACCCCACCAACAATGACCCGTCAACAATAACCCATCCATAGGGATCCGCTCCCCCACCCTCTTACAAAAGCCATGAGTGGGCATGCGTAAAAAACAAAAAACAAGCATGGTAATTCATAGTGGCTATTCACCGAACACATGCACTTTATGTAGAACAACGTTTAAATCCATATCGGCATTCAAACTCTCACATGTTGCAATTGGAAAGAGAGATTCTCTAAAAAATTACAATTTCACCCCCTAGTAGGGGTAGGTATTACATTTGGGGTTGAAATATGTTGTCCATTGGAAAGGGGGTGTTAGCCCGAGTTCAACGACACCTCATTCGTCAAAATCCGACCACGGGTTCGAGAGTTATCGGGCTGCCGCCATCTTGTGTGGAGGGTGTGGAGGTGGAGAGTGCGGAACCCCCACAAAACCACTACTATGGCAACCATATATCAATTTAAGGGGACGACGGTTCCATATGTTAATGGCGGTACCCCGACAGCGTCTGTATCACATGTTAGTAGCGGCTGATTTTATAACACTCAGAAGTGGAACTCTGAGTTTATCCGACTGGCTGGTCAGTCAAAATGTCAAAACCTCAATTAAATCAACATGGACAGTGCACCTTCTAAAGCAAATATTTACCCCAGGGGTTTCAGTCCCCGAGTGGTCTATCCGGATTCTGGGGAGACCACTGATGAGTGCATGGAAGTAAGTCGGAGTACTTCAAATCCCCATAGAAACAAGGTTAAAGCAAGATCTCGGATTTGGCTCATGACATTTAATGTCAATTCTCTTTTGAAAGTGGGAAAACTTAAACATATATTGAATAAATCTAAAGAAGCAACATTAAAATAATTGCATTCCAAGAATCACGCTATACTGATGAAAACCCTTTTGATTCTGAAAACTATAGGATATTCAAAGGAAAACTGGGGTAAACGAGTTATGGACCACAGTCCGCAGTTTGGGGCGGGCTTTATAGTGGATAAGTCAATACTTGGCTCAGTTGTGTCATTCGAGTTTTATTCAGGACGTCTTTCAACCTTAACGATAAAATCGGTAAACAAAATGTATTCTCTAGTGAATGGTCATGCTCCCACTAACATTACTAATAAAGAAGCACCTGACAAAGTAGAGCAGTTCTGGAATCAGCTAGACAGTGTTTTACAAAGAATTCCAATTCATCATGTAAAAATCCTTATGGGCTACTTTAATGCCCAAATAGGAAAGGAGAAGAAATATCGATACTGGGTTGGGAAATGGTCCGGCCATGCACAAACCAATAAGAACGGCATATGACTCATTGAGTTATGCATCAGCCATGACTTCTTTTTTAAATCTACCTTTTCAAGAAAAGCCCTTCTAAAACTAAGACTTGGGTCGCACCTAATCCCTTATCAGGTGAATATCAACTGGATCATGTGCTGATTTCCCGCCTGCATACATCTGAAATCATGAAACTCAAAGTTCTGAAAGGACTGGATTTAGACTCTGATCATTATCCAACAACATTTTCCCTGGATATTATCCCTGAAAAGAGAAACGTTATGAAGCGAGCTCCACAACGAAAGTACGATACAGCAGGTATTAAAAGCAATGAAGACTTTAAGAAAGGTACAGAACAGTTAGATCCACAAAATTGGACACAAATTAAAACAGGACTCTTACACACAGCCGAAACTACAGCACCACTCAGAAGAACAAGAAAACACCCTTGGTGGACAGATGAATGCAAAGAGTTAATTCAACTTCGACAAAAAACTTGGCATAATTGGTCATGCAATAAAACTCCAGCCACTTTTCAAGAACTTCAAAATGTTAGAAAGGTTGTTACTAAATCAATAAGGAAAATTCGTAAACTGAGTGAGGATATGAAATTACAGTCTATAGAAGATGACTTTGAACAACATAATTCAAGGAACTATTATAGAACTTTCAAACAAAAGTTAACCAAATATTCTCCTCCATCACTCCATTTTGTCAATTATAAAGGAGAAATGGCTTATACCTCTGATGCTAACTGCAAAATCCTCGCAGCATACTTTTCTAAATTACTTAATAGTGAAAGCCCTCTGGAAAAGTTTCAGTTCACTTCTAACCGAATTAATCAAGATTCAGCCCCACCAACAGTTCAGGAAATTAGAAAAACAATTCAATCACTAAAAAATAACAAGGCCACAGGAGAAGATAAATAACTGCAGAACTTTTGAAAAATGCAGGGGAAAATTTCATCAAAAAACTTCACGACATTATGCTGGACATCTGGCAAACTGAAAAAATACCAAAGGATTGGAAGATGGCAATAATACACCCTATACATAAAACAGGAAGCAGGTCTGATCCAAACAATTATAGAGGTGTTTCCCTTCTTCAAGTCACATATAAAATTCTCTCAAAATTTCTACTCAACCGTGCAGAGAGTCAACTTGACCAAAGAATTGGTGAATACCAAGGTGGATTCAGAAAGGGGAGATCCTGTGCTGAGAAAATTCTGAACCTGAAGAATACTATATCATATTTTCGGAACACAACAAACAAAAATTATGTCATCACATTTGTCGATTTCAAAAAGGCCTATGATAGTATAGATCGCATGTCACTTGTTAATGTTTTAACAGGGTTTGGACTTGATAACAAAACAAGAAATATTATTAAAGATGCACTAACTGAAACGAAGGCTAAAGTTAAATTTAAGGGTGGTTGTAGTGATGAGTTTGAAATAAACACAGGTGTCCGTCAAGGGGATGGGCTCTCCCCTTTACTTTTCAATTGTGATCTTGAGAAAGTTGTCAGAGAATGGAGGAAAGCAGGTGCACCATCTCACCGCCTGGGCCCAAAGATTAAGGGTATTGACTTGGATTGTCTAGCGTTTGCTGATGATTTAGCACTTATTGCCAAAAACGTCGCTGATGCACAGAAACAGCTTCTTATACTGGAGGAGCAAGCAGCCAAAATAGGACTAAAAATCTCCTATGAAAAAACTAAATTTATGACAAATATTAAAAATGGTCCACCTGAAATTGTCATTGGTATCAATAAGATTGCAAGAGTGAAATAATTAAAATACTTAGGTGAATGGATCACTGAAAATGGCAATGAAAATAAATCTGTAGCATCACGAATTCAGAAAATGAAAATTGCTTTTCAACACACAAAGAATGTTTATAACAAAAAAGCTTGTCCTGGAACAACAAAATTCGTCATTACTGTACAGTGATTAAATCTGAAGCTCTATATGCTTCAGAAACGCTCAGTTTACATCGTAAGACCTTAAAGGAAAAATTAGAGATTAATGAAAGGAAAATCATGAGGAAAATCTTAGGGCCCAGAATTGTAAATGGCATACACTACCCCAAACCCAACTCTGAAATTTATAAAAGAGTTTCTAAATTAACTGATACAATGAGATTGCGACGAATTCAGTTTCTAAGCCATTTGGAAAGAATGAATCCTACCAGACACACTTATCGAATCCACAAATTTCTGCAAATCAAACGCACAAGACCAAAATGGTATAAACAAGTAGAGAAAGACCTTAATGAATTGGGTTCACCAAATTTACAAGATAGAAATATGATCCGGAAAATTGTTCACAAAAGGGGATTTGAGGAAGATGAGAAGAAACCACAGCGACGTACCTGGTCGGAGGAACAGAAATTACAGCAATCAGTGAAAATGAAGAACTATTGGGCAAGGAGGAAAGCTCAGAAAATGTTGATTCCGCGTGGTCTTAAGTGACCCATTCGCGAAGCAGAAGAAGAAGAAGAAATTCTATGCTTAATATTTATTTTGTGTGAGATATTATGTAAATTTTCTGAACGAGAAAAGTTCTTGGTGAAGGAGATAATGATTTAATCCACTGATAGTGGATAACAACAATTTATATTGTTAACAACAATTTATGCTAATGTTCATAACACATTTTAAAATGAGTAAATTTAAATTTTGTTTACATTGAAACAAATGAATATGTGAAAAGGAAAAGATTTATTTTTCAAATTATTATGATAATGAAAAATTTATAAACAATTATTTTATGGAAACAAAAATTTTGCAAACACAAAAATATTAACATTCGACTTTATTTTAGCCGAATATTGATATGAGGTTGTTATTATACTTCAATGAAACAGTGTAAAAATATTTATCCAATAATATTTTTTTGGAACATCATCGAATTAACCAAGTGACAATTTTTCGAAATATCTTTAAAACGTGTACTTGAACAATCAAAGCAATTCTTCGTGAAGTGAAACTACAAATCTGTAAATAGAGGGATCACTAGAACTCTTAATTGAATAGTGATTACCCCAGTGTAAATAATTAGAAAGTTTCGTTTTTTTTATATCAGAATGGACTAATAATTTTTCTGAATATCAATTTTGCGGAGTTCAAGGGTATTTTTAGGGACTGTTGATTTTTATGTGTGATTGTTTTCTTTGTGTTTTGAGGTTATTGCCACCCAATTTAATATTTTAACTATAAATAAATTGAGATTTATAAGAAATGTGCTATTTTCAAAATAATTTATTTCCTTACCTTGCATGTGAATTACCGAGATCAGGGATGCCAGATATAGACATAATATTCACCTAGATAGACCCTGAGATTGATTTTCTCGTGCTAATCTGATTTCGGTATTTTACAAAATGTGGTCTTTGGATCTCGGTTCAAACGGGCACAGTAGTAAATCCAATTTACAATATGGCGCGCGAGTATCTTCAAAATGGCGTGCGCTAGTTTCAAGAAAAACCCACATGAGTTCATATATCATTCATCCCATTGCGATGAAACTTGGGTTAGAAGTTCTGTACACTTCAGTTAAGGTTTCTGGCTTAGTGAATCCACTTAACAATAGGTAGCGCAGGAGTAGATTCAACAAATGAGCAACGACGCGTGGATCGTTTCATCAAAGTCCCGTATGCGTTCATACACTCTTCGTCTGAAAGCGATGAAACTTGGGTGACATATTGTGTACACTTCAGGTAAGGTTTCTGGCTTAGTAAATCCACTTTATATTAGGTATCGCACAAGTAGATTAAACAAATGAGCGGCGACGCGCAAAGTGTTTCAACATAGTCCCATATGCGTTCATTTACCATTCGTCCGATAGCGATGGAAATTGGGTGAGAGGTTGTGTACACTACAGGCAAGGTTTCTGGCTAAGTAAATCCATGCTATAATGGGTAGCGCACGAGTAGATTCAACAAATGAGCAACAACGAGCGAAGCGTTTCAAAAAAGTCCCGTATACGTTCATATACTATTCGTCTGATAACAATGAAACTTGGGTGAGATATTGTGTACACTTCAGGGAAGGTTTCTGGCTTAATAAATCCACTTTACAATAGATATCGCACAAGTAGATTAAACAAACGAGTGACGACGCGCGAAGTGTTTCAACATAGTCCCGTATTTTTTCATATACCATTCGACCGATAGTAATTAAACTTGGGTGAGTTGTTGTGTACACGCCAGGGAAAGTTTCAGGCTTAGTAAATCCACTTTACAATAGGAATCGCACAAGTAGATTCAACAAATGAGCGACGACGGGCGACGCTTTCCAATAAAAACCTGTATGCGTTCACATACTATTCGTCCGATAGCGATGAAACTTGGGTGAGAGGTTACGTACACTACAGGCAAGGTTTCTGACTTAGTAAATCCATGCTATAATGGGTATCGCACGAGTAGATTCAACAAATAAGCAACGACGCGTGAAGCGTTTCATCAAAGTCCCGTATGTGTTCATACACTATTCGTCTGAAAGCGATGAAACTTGGGTGAGATATGGTGTACACTTCAGGTAAGGTTTCTGTCTTAGTAAATCCAATTTACAATAGGTATCGCACGAGTAGCTTAGACAAAAGGGTGACGACGCACGAAGTGTTTCAACATGGTCCCGTATGCTTTCATATACCATTCGTCCGATAGCTGCTAAACTTGTGTGAGTTGTTGTGTACACTCCAGGGAAAGTTTCAGGCTTAGTAAATCCATTTTAAAATAGGGAGCGAACAAGTAGATTCAACAAATGAGTGAAGACGCGCGATGCGTTTCAAAAAAGTCCCGTATGTGTTCATATACTTTTCGTCTGATACTGGTGAAACTTGGGTGAGGTATTGTGTACACTACTGGGAAGATTTCGGGCTTAGTAAATCTACTTTACAATAGGAATCACACAAGTAGATTCAACAAATGAGCGACGACGGGCGACGCTTTCCAATAAAAACCTGTATGCGTTCACATACTATTCGTCCGATAGCGATAAAACTTGGGTGAGAGGTCGTGTACACTACAGGCAATGTGTCTGGCTTCGTAAATCCATGCTATACTGCGTAGCGCACGAGTAGATTCAACAAATGAGCAACGACGCGTGAAGCGTTTCATCAAAGTCTCGTATGCGTTCATACACTATTCGTCTGAAAGCGATGAAACTTGGGTGAGATATTGTGTACATTTCAGGTAAGGTTTCTGGCTTAGTAAATCCACTTTACATTAGGTATCGCACAAGTAGATTAAACAAATTAGCGACGACGCGCAAAGCGTTTCAACATGGTCCCGTATGCGTTCATATACCATTCGTCCGATAGCGATGGAAATTGGGTGAGCGGTTGTGTACATTACAGGCAAAGTTTCTGGCTAAGTAAATCCATGCTATAATGGATAGCGCACGAGTAGATTCAACAAATGAGCAACAACGAGCGAAGCGTTTCAAGAAAATCCCGTATGCGTTCATATACTATTCGTCTGATACCAATGAAACTTGGGTGAGATATTGTGTACACTTCAGGGAAGGTTTCTGGCTTAGTAAATCCACTTTACAATAGGAATCGCACAAGTAGATTAAGCAAATGAGCGACGACGCGTGAAGTGTTTCAACATAGTCCCGTAAGCTTTCATATACCATTCGTCCAATAGCGACTAAACTTGGATGAGTTGTTGTGAACATTCCAGGAAACGTTTCCGGCTTAGTAAATCCATTTTGAAGTAGGTAGCGCACAAGTAGATTCAACAAATGAGTGAAGACGCGCGAAGCGTTTAAAAGAAGTCCCGTATGCGTTCATATACCATTCATCCGATTGTGATAAAACTTTAGTGAGTTGAGTACAATCCTGCGAAGGTGTATGAATTAGTAAATCCGTTTTTCAATGTGTGGCGCACAAGTAGATTCAACAAATGAGTGACGGCGCGCAAATCGTTTAAATAAAATCCCGTATACGTTTTATGCCATTCTTCTGATTGCGATGAAACTTTGATGAGTTGTTGTGTACGCCCCAGGGAAGGTTTTCGAATTAGTAAATCCATTTTACAATAGGTAGCGTGCGAGTATATTCAACAAATGGGTGACGGCGCTCGAATCGTTTCAACAAAGTCCCGTATGCGGTCATATACCATTCATTTCAATGCGATGAAACTTAGTTGAGTTATTGAGCACGCTCCCGTGATTTTTTGGAGATAGTAAATCAATGTTGCAATAGTTTAGAAGTGGTTAACGGAAAAAGAAAAAAATATTGGGAATCCAAAAGCACTTCAAGCAAAGTTACAACGCCAACAGTTTCTATGATTGGCATTGCAACGCATGCCAGGTACAGCTAGTATATATATAAAAATGAATATTCTTTTGTTCGTGTTTTATGCGTTCATAAACCATTCATCCGATTAAGATTAAATTTTCGTGGGTTGTTTACCACACTTCCGCGATGGTTATAGTCATAGTTAATCCAATTTACAATAGATAGCGCGCCCGCAGTTTAAACAAATGTGTGTTGGCGATGCCTTCATATACAATTCTTCCGATTGCGATCAAATTTTGGTGAGTTGTTGTGCATACACCACGAAAAGTCATAGGCATAGTAAATCCAATTTACAATAGATGGCGCGCGAGTAACATCAACAAAATATCGTGCGTTTGTTTCAACAAAGTCCCACATGCGTTCATGTACCATTCATCCCATTGCGATGAAACTTGGGTGAGATGTTGCGTACACTTCAGTTAAGGTTTCTGGCTTAGTAAATCCACTAAACAAAAAGTAGAGCACGAGTAGACTCAACAAAAGTGCGACGACACGCAAAGCGTTTCAACAAAGTCCCGTATGCGTTCCTATACCATTCGTCCGATAGTGATGAAACTTGGGTGAGGTATGGTGTACACTTCAGGGAAGGTTTCTGGCTTAGTAATTCCACTTTACAATAGGCATCGCACAAGTAGATTAAACAAATGAGTGACGACGCGCGAAGCGTTTCAACATAGTACCGTATGTTTTCATATACCATTCGTCCGATAGCGACTAAACTTGGGAGAGTTGTTGTGTACACGCCAGGGAAAGTTTCAGGCTTAGTAAATCCACTTTACAATAGGAATCGCACAAATAGATTCCACAAATGAGCGACTACGGGCGAAGAGTTCCAATAAAAACCTGTATGCGTTCACATACTATTCGTCCGATAGCGATGAAACTTGGGAGAGAGGTTATGTACACTACAGGCAAGGTTTTTGGCTTAGTAAATCCATGCTATAATGGGTAGCGCACGAGTAGATTCAACAAATGGGCAACGACGCGTGAAGCGATTCATCAAAGACCCGTATGCGTTCATACACTATTCGTCTGAAAGCGATGGAACTTCGGTGAGATATTGTGTACACTTCAGGTAAGGTTTCTGGCTTAGTAAATCCACTTTACATTAGGTATCGCACAATTAGATTAAACAAATGAGCGACTACGCGGAAAGTGTTTCAAAATAGTCCCGTATGCTTTCATGTACCATTCTTCCGATTGCTATGAAACTTCGGTTGAAACGTTGTGCACACTACAGGAAAGTTTTCTCACTTAGTAAATCCTTTGTACAGTAGGTAGCGCACGAGTGTATTCAACAAATGAGTAACGGCGCGCGTATCGTTTAAAATATCCGTATGCGTTCATACACCATTCATGCGATTGCAATAATATTTGGAGAAATGTTGTTTCCACTCCCGCAAAGATTTCTGATTAGTAAATCCATTTTACAGTTCGTAGCGCACGAGTAGATTCAATTAATTAGCGACAGTGCGTGAATCGTTTCAACCAAGTCCCGTACGCGTTCATATACCATTCATCCGATTATGATAAAACTTTTGGGAGTTGAGTACAGTCCTGCGAAGGTGTATGAATTAGTAAATCCGTTTTTCAATGGGTGGCACACAATTAGATTTAAGAAATAAGTGACGGCGCGCGAATCGTTTAAACAAAATCCCATATGCATTCATATGCCATTCATCCGATTGCGATGAAACTTTCATGATTTGTTGTGTACAAGCCAGGGCAGGTTTTCGACTTAGTAAATCTCTTTTACAATAGGTAGCGTACGAGTACATTCAACAAATGTGTGACAGTGCTTGAATCGTTTCAACAAAGTCCCGTATGCGTTCATATACCATTCATTTCATTGCGATGAAACTTTGGTGAGATGTTGAGCACGCTCCCATGATTATTTTAGGGATAATAAATCAATTTTACAATAGTTTCGAGGTGGTTAACGGAAAAAGAAAAAAATATTGGGATTCCAAAAGCCCTTCAACAAACAAAGATACAACGCCAACACTTTCTTTTACTGGCATTGCAACGCATGCCAGGTACAGCTAGTATATATATAAAAATGAATGTTCGTTTGTTCGTCTTTTATGCGTTCATAAACCATTCATTCGATTGCGATCAAATTTTGGTGAGTTGTTGCAAACATTTCCGGGATGGTCATAGGCATAATTAATCAATTTCACAACAGATAGCGCGCGAATAGTTTAAACAAATGCGTAAGGGCGATGCGTTCATATACAATTCGTCCCATTGCGATCACATTTTGGTGAGTTGTTGTGCACAGTCCCGGAAAAGTTATAGGCGTAGTGTACCTGGATCGTTCACACGTCCGTGACATGTTGACGTCATTATTATAAAGCAGAGAGGTTGATTGATTTGAGAGATGGAGCGGCTGATATTTTAAATAGCGCGCTTGGAGACTACGAGTGTTGAGGGAAGTATGCAACGTAGGAGTGAGTGACGTGGAAATGTGACGTGGGAGCTCGCCTACTTAATGCAAATAAGTTTTCTAGAATTTCCTCGAGGAGAAGGAATGGAACCTAGGAACGTAGTACAGTTTACTGGCAATTGAATGAGAAGAAATTTGAGCTATCAAGCCTGAAAATCCGTTCAGTAGAAGCCGAGATACAGAATGGAAGCTTCTAGAAGGAAGATCGCCTGGACTATATAAGGAGCCGGAGAATCAAGGCAGTATTGCATTCCATCAGAGCACTTGCTCATGTGCGCATCTACGATACATCAAGTACGAGTTTTTACGCCGTGATTCTGATCACCGAAGAACTTAGTCGCTGGACTAGAAGTCAGTGGACTTTAGTTTTTGTTCAGGAGAATGAACCTATATAATATCAGCGAAGGACTTAGAATATCGACTGACTTTATGGAGTATTATTCTAACCAGTCAGGTAATGGTAGTTTTGTAAACCATTCATGGAAGTTAGCCTACAAAATTATGTGTTTCTTGTGGTGAAACCGTACGTCAGGCACTTCAAATAATATCAGGAAGAATTTGTTCTTACAGTTCGTTCTATGCAGCTAACATGTGGTCCTGTAATAGCAGGCGAACTAAACCGCATTGTTCGGATATGGGACTTGTTCTCAATCTTTCAAGAGTACTATATCAGTGTAAGACTGTACAACATTTCAACATGTTAGACTGTTCCGAGAATAACGGGAGTTTTTTTTTGAACGAGTGACATTATTATCAACGTGCGCCGTTAAACTACTCGAGGATATGTGTGATATGGAGGCGAACGAAGTGATATAGAACAACAGATGACCATGGGGGGACACTATTGGGATAGTGAACACCGAAGGACACGCTCTACCTACACAGCAAGAATGAAGTAAGACAACTATTCATTTACTATCCACTAGCCTATAGTAGTATTTGAGAATTCCATTTTTATACTGTCACTATAAGAAATCAACATATTTATCATCGTAACGAGAACGTCTATTATATTTGTCCAGGATGACAAATGGAGCTTGTAGTCCGACAATTTATTATTCTATTTTACGATTTTTGTCAGGACGACAGTCAGTTCATGTGTTTCGACATGAAATGTTTAAGTTATTTCCAAGGGATAGGAATATTTTTTTAAACTCTTATTATGAGAAGAGGCTCGATTATAACTTGGATTATTATATAATTTTATTTATTTAATAACTATAAATGACTATGAAATAAGTTGATAATATTAAAAATATAACTACAACATTTAAAGTTATAAATAATTAATTTCGGGAGATGATAGCACTAATTTTGGAATTAAATTAAATTGTTAATTGTGATTACATAGTTTCTGCATTAATAATCAGAAAGTAAGTTGTTATTAATAATCATTTACGAAGAGGGTTTAAATAATGATTTATTCATGGATGAAATAGGGCAATAATAATCATTCCGATGTTGATGATGCCAAAATATTTCCAGAAGCGAGGTTTACCTCATATACACTTACTGGTTTGTCTTCGAGATAGTTTTAAATTACGAGAAATCTATGATATTGATATGACAGTTTCTGCAGAAATACCAGATCCTTCCAATACAACATTGTACAACTTAGTAAAGACACACATGGTACATGAAGGATGGAAGATGTAAGAAGGGTTTTCCAAAAGACTTTCTGCCAGAAACTAAAGAGAATGTGAACGGCAATCCACTTTACCGTAGGCGACAGAATGGAAGATCATATACTAAACGAGTACAAGGCACCAATGTTGAAATCGACAATCGCTTCATTGTTCCATACAATCGATATCTATTGATGTACTTTCAGGCCCATATTAACGTCGAAATATGTGCAAGTGTACACAGCATCAAATACATACATAAATATGTTTATAAGGGGCATGATTGCGCTAACTTGAAAATCGGGGCAAACGATGGAATGCTACATCATGACGAAGTTTCTATGTATTTGAATGCTAGATATGTTGGGTCAAGTGAGGCTGCATACAGGATTTTTGGTTACAACATGCACGAACAGTCCCACATTGTTGCCCGGTTACCTGTCCATTTACCAGACCAACAAGATGTATTTTTTCATGCCGATGATGCTCCCAAAGCATTAATACGGGCTCAGTTAAAAAGTACACAACTCACTGCATGGTTTCAGCTGAACCAAAATCCAACAACTAGGAGTTCATATATTTATCCTGAAACACCCGTTCATTATGTATGGGATAAATGCAAATGCATTTGGAAAAAACGACTTAGATTCGAAAAGGTAATAGGTCGGATGTACAATGTTTCTCCATCTGAATCAGAAAGATACCGTCTGCGCCTACTTTTACTTCACATAGTAGGTGCCACAAGCTTTGAGGATCTCCGAACATACCAAGGTGTTACCTGCCCAACATATAAGGATATGGCAATTAAACTTGGTTTGCTTATCGATGATTCAGAATGGCAACGCTGTTTGATGGAAGCATCGGTTTTCCAAATGCCCTTTCAACTGAGACAGTTATTCGCCTACATATGCATATTTCATTAACCTTGCAATGCCAGTCACTTATGGGACATGCACAAAAACTCTCTCTGTGAAGATTATTTAAAGTCTGAAGATGAAAATACAGCTTATCAACTATCTCTCAGAGATATTAATAAAACTCTGCAATTGCATGGTTTCTCTCTGCCAACATTTAACTTGCCTGTTGGTACTGACACACACTCAAACGATCAAACTACTAATGAGCCAGTGTTCCCTTTTGATTTGGCTGACCTGATGTCCTTAGCAAACCAGGAACAACTTTCAATTATTAATGAAATCACTAGCGTTCTTCAAAATAACAACACAACTGTCACGAACGCATTCTTTATTGACAGTGCTGGGGGCACAGGAAAAACATTTATTTACCGATGCTTAATACAGAAGTTCTGGAGTTTAGGGCTTCATGTTATATCAGTAGCATGGACCGGAATAGCCGCTGTTTTGCTACCCAACGGTCGAACAGTACACAGTACATTCAAAATTCCTCTAAATTTAAATGAGAGTTCAGTGTCTGGATTAAAATTAAATTCCAAAGCAGCTGACGATATTCGATTAGCACGGCTCATAATATGGGATGAAGCCCCAATGGCAAATATTCATTCATTCATTAATGTGTGTGAATCGTCTTCTAAAAGATATTATGGGTAATGACATTCCATTTGGTGGGAAAATTACTGTTCTTGGAGGAGACTTTAGGCAGGTTTTGCCTGTTGTTCCGCACGCTTCTCGCCAAACAATTATTCAAAACTGTATTAAATACTCTCCTCTCTGGCCCTTCTTCAAAATACGCTGCTTATATAAAAACATGCGGTTGAAACCAGAAGAAATTGAATTTTCTGATTTTTTGTTACAAATTGGTAACGGTGACTACCCCTCTGTAGATGGTGAGGAATCAAATGTTATTGAACTACCACCCAGAATTTTAGCGCATGATGACATCGTGACTGAGATTTACGGCGAAACATTCATTTCTACGAAAGATATAATCAATTTCTTGAAAGTATGCATTCAAACACCAAAAAATGAACACTGTAATGAAATTAATTTGAAAGTCATCGAACTTATACCCGGTAGTTCAAAAACATACACCAGCGTTAACAGATTAATTACTGAAGATGAAAGCCAGCTACTTCAATTTCCTACAGAATTCTTGAATTCCTTGGAATTAAGTGGTTTGCCTCCACATATTCTTACTCTAAAAGCTGGAGCCATAGTTATGCTCCACAGAAATCTGAACGTTTCCCAAGGGCTCCTGAACGGAACCAGATTATTTGTAAAGAATATGTATGAAAATTGCTTGGATTTGGAAATAATCAGCGGAGATAAAATTGGGCAGAGAGCTCTAATCCCTCGAGTTGATTTAACACCATCCGACAAAACCCTTCCATTTTCTTTTAAGAGACGTCAATTTCCAATTCGCTTGGCATTCTGTATCACAATTAATAAAGCTCAAGGGGAAACTCTCGAACGTGTAGGTCTCTATTTACCTCAGCAAGTTTTCAGTCATGGCCAGTTATATGTTGCAATGTCAAGAGTGCGATCTTTCGACGCCCTTAAAGTTTCAATAGTGCCAAAAAGTAGTCGTACAAAGAATGTCGTATATAAGGAAATCCTTCGGTAATTATTTTACCATTGACCATCATGTTTCGACTTCGTAAAGCACTCTGACAAAAGCTCTTGGCCTGTAGATTTGCAGAGTGTATTTAAGAGAAAAAAAATATGTTACCGACCTGTGTTATTGTGATGGTTGTATTAATGCGTGTATCTGTAATTAACGTGAGAATTAGGAAGGAGAACGCCGAGGCCTTACTTAAGGAACCATCCCGGTATTCGCCTGGAGTGGAAGTGGGAAACCGAAGAGAAACACATCCAAGATAGTTAAGGTTGGAATCGATCCTACCTCTCCTCAGTTTTACCTCACGAGGCTGAGTGTGTCCCGTTCCAGCCCTCAGGCCAGAATTAAATTTCTTGGCAGAGCAGGGAAATGAATCCGGATCTCTGGGGCGATGGCCAAGAATATACTTAATAGTGGGCTTCCCTATGTTAATGCGATTTTCGACATGCACTGGACATATAATTCTAAAACTGCCTCCTTTACGGTGGCTGGCAAAGAGTCAGTGCTCATCCTGTAATTGGTGAAGTGATTCTATGCTCCCCTGCATAGTTTGCTGTTAAAGAAACCCAAAGGATTGAACCTATAACAGGCGATAGAAATTGCTTATTTCGAGAAGTTTCGTTCTGTTTATATCAAAATGAAGAACATCGCCCTGAGCTTCATTTGCAAACTATTGCAAACATTGTTGCTGACAAGGATAATTTTAAGGATTTTATTATTGGCGATCAGCCTCATCGCGTTCTCCTCAGCAACCAACTTAGTATGAAAGTCTCTGAACGGTGAATACACTGATCATGTTGAACTTCATTGTATAAGCCAATTGTTCATTGATTTTATTTGTTTAGAGTACATAACAATGAGTCTAACCACACTGTTGTTTTTGCAAGGGGAGTATTATTTGGCATTTAATATTTAGCGGCTCCATTGATGCAGGGCACTATAGTGTTATCGAATAAGACGTTAATTTTGGGAGAAATACTCCTATTAAACCCCGTTCGACGAAAAGGAACATTGTCCGGTCGTATGTTAACTGCAAATTGACGCAATAAAGTGAGAAATCGGACAAAATACGAAGCCACTTTAAAAATCCAATATAAATATGCCATAAAAATACTCCCATTTTCTTTTAAGAGCCACCAATTTCCAATCGCTTGGCATAATTTATCACAATCAATAAAGCTCAAGGGGAAGCTATGGAACGTGTAGGTCACTATTTGCCTCATCAAGTTTTCAGTCATGGGCAGTTATATGTTGCAAAGTCGTCTTTCTCTGTAATCATACAAATAATGCATATAAGAAAATCCTTCCGTAAATATTTTCCCAATGACCGTCATGTTTTGACGGGTTTCGACTAGTTTTATTTATTTAATAAAAATAAATGACTATGAAATAAATAAATTGATAATATTATAAATATAACTACACCATTTAAAGTTATAAATAATTAATATCGGGAGATGATAGCACTAATTTAGGAATTAAATTAAATTGTTAATTGTGATTACATTGTTTCTGCATTAATAATCAGAAAGTGAGATGTTATTAATAATCATTTACGAAGAGGGTTTAATATGTATTTATTTATGGATGAAATCGGGCAATAATAATCATTCCGATGTTGACGATGCCTAAATATATTTTCCAGTAATAATTATAATAATTTGCGGAAGAATTTAAATAATTGGAAGACTTTGAATAAAATAACTTTGTTTATTTGTGGAATAGAAGTTCGGATTTATAAATAAATTTAAATGATTTTATGAATGAAGTGAAATAGTAAGATTTTGAGCTCAGTAAAATTTGCCAAAACCACTAAAAATATTTAGATGAAGAAGAAGAAAGCGGAAGGTATTAAATGTATAAATGAGGGTGAGATTATGTAAATGGGAGACAAGGAGAAATTGATCAGAATTAAATACATCTTTTCATTGGAAAAATAAAACTGAAGAACACACAGTACAGTGATAGGACAGAATATTACAAACAGAAAAAATGTATAATAAAACAAGTAGTTCCGTGAAGAACTATACAGCCTATTTTCATATATCCTGCTCATGTTAATTGCCTCTATCAACATACAAAATTTCAGTTTAATTGCTTTAACAGATTCGTAGATATTGAGAACCGTCTAAATATTTCAGATTGTCGCCAGGTTGGATTTATATTTTTGTACTATTGCATTAAGATTATTGTGTACGTGTGGTATTCAAACTTCAATCGCATGATTAGAACACAAGAAGTAAAAACGAGATTTTAAAATTACGCACAGCAGCCATCTTGTGATTATGCAAACAATTGAAATAAATTAGATGACAGTGGATCAACATTTGTATAAGCATTTAACGAGCAACGTTTCAAGGCACTCGGATAGTTAATTCGCGAGAAACGTCCATTTAAATATTTATACTTCGCGTCGCCGCCATGTTGGATTTGTGCTCACCAGGTTACTGAAAGTCCTATAGGCGAACATACAAAAATTCAGTTTGGTTGCTGTAAAAGATTCATAGATATTGAGAAACATCTAAATACTTCGGAAGCTCGCCATTTAGGATTGTTATATGTATAGGCCATAGAGTTATGTACCATTCAGGGACAATTATTGCCTAGGTTCATTATTCAAACTTTCACTTCGATCGCATGATTACGACACAAGAAATAAAAACTTAATTTTAAAATTTCGCACAGCCGCCATCTTGAGGTTATGTACACAATTGAATTAAATTAGATGGCAGTGCATTAAAATCTGCAAAATCATTTACTGTACCAGATTTCACTGCGCTCAGAGAGTTAAATCACGAGAAAAGTCTATTAAAATATTTCAAATTCGCTTGGTCGCCATCTGTAATAGTTTCGGAGATATAGAATGTCAGTGAAATATTTCGCACAGCCGCCATTTTGAGGTTATGTAAACAATTGAACTAAATTAGACTCCAGTGCATTACATTGTGTATAAACATTTTGCTGTACCAAGTTTCATTACGATTGGATAGTTAAATCGCGAGAAAAGTGTATTTAAATGTCTCAACTTCGCTTGACCGCCATGTTGGTTCTGTAGTCACCATGTTTTTGAAAGTCTCATAGGTGAACTTCTAGTAGTGCCCTTTATCACCGCACACAACTTCAGGGCGATATCGGTAATAGTTTCGGAGATATTGAATGCTAGTGAAATATTTCGCACAGCCGCCATGTTGGATTGGTGAGACGTAACAAAATTTGAAGGGCACGGTCGAAGTCGCCGGGAGTAGTGCTATGAACTTACCGAGTTTCATTGAAATCGCTCCAGCCGTTTAGATTTTATTAGGGGGGACACACGCACACACCTCACACACACACACACACACACACACACACACGCACACACACACGGACAAAAGGTGATCTCATAAGCCTATTTTTTCAAAATTGAAAATAGGCTAAAAATAATGATTTGTGGAGAAGAATATTTGAATTCAAATAATATGATGTTTTTAGTGTGCGATTTGGTGATAGTTAAAATTATGTGGAGACCAAGGGGTCATCCAAGATGGCATTTGTTCCGGTAGTTATGGGCACACATGGATGTGCGTGTGTCATTTGAAGTGTTTAAGAAGAGCATGTGGGCTCTCAATTGTAAAAGAAGGGTTAGGCGAGTAGACCGCCCCATATTCTAGTCAAATTCCATTTCACATTCAATTCAAATATTTAATATTTTTTCTGGATCAACTTTAATTTCAAACATTATGCCTAAATATTTGAAAAAAAAATGAGTTTAGATTTGATGAACATGACCGAGAAAAAAAATCAAATGAATAGTTGCAAATGCAAAAATTAAATAAATAATTGAAGATATTTTTATTTTTGCTTGGAATAATAATAATAGTAACAGTGGAAATGAGCATTAATTATTCACAATATGAGAGGGTGAGAAAACTTATTGTAAATAAAGTGATAAGAAACTTTGAAATTAATAATAATAATACATTCTATGATTAACATTATTTATTTTGTGTGAGATATTATGTACATTCTCTGAACGAGAAAAGTTCTTGGTGAAAGAGATAATGATTTAATCCACTGATAGTGGATAACAACTTTTTATATTGTTAACAATAATTTATGCTAATGTTCATAACAAATATTAAAATGAGTAAATTTACCTTTTGTTTACATTGAAACAAATGAATATGGGAAAAGGAAAAGATTTATTTTTCAAATTATTATGATAATGAAAAATTTATAAACAATTATTTTATGGAAACAAAAATTTTGCAAACACAAAAATATTAACATTAGACTTTATTTTAGCCGAATATTGATATGAGGTTGTTATTATACTTCAATGAAACAGTGAAATAATTTTTATCCAAAAATATTTTTTGGAACATCATCGAATTAACCAAGTGACAATTTTTCGAAATAACTTTACAACGTGTACTTGAACAATCAAAGAAATTCTTCGTGAAGTGAAACTACAAATCTGTAAATAGAGTGATCTCTCGAACTCTTAATAGAATAGTGATTACCCAAGTGTAAATAATTAGAAAGTTTCGTTTATTTATATCAGAATGGACTAATATTTTTTCTGAATATCAATTTTGCGGAGTTCAAGGGTATTTTTAGGGACTGTTGATTTCTTATGTGTGATTGTTTTCTTTGTGTTTTGAGGTTATTGCCACTCAATTTAATATTTTAACTATAAATAAATTGATATTTATAAGAAATGTGCTATTTTCGAAATAATTTCTTTCCTTACCTTACTTGTGAATTACCGAGATCAGGGATGTTAGATATAGACATGATATTTACCTAGATAGACCCTGAAATTGATTTTCTCGTGCTAATCTGATTTCGGTATTTTACAAAATGTGGTCTTTGGATCTCGGTCCAAACGGGCACAGTATTAAATCCAATTTACAGTATGGCGCGAGAGTATCTTCAACAAAATGCCGTGCGTTTGTTTCAAGAAAGATACACATGAGTTCATATACCATTCATCCCATTGCGTTGAAACTTGGGTGAGAAATTCTGTACACTTCAGGTAAGGTTTCTGGCTTAGTGAATCCACTTAACAATAGGTAGCGCACGAGTAGATTCAACATATGAGCGACGACGGGCGAAGCGTTTCAACGAAGTCTTGTATGCGTTCGCATACCATTCGACCGATAGGGAGGAAATTTGGGTGAGAGGTTGTGTACACTACAGGCAAGGTTTCTGGCTTAGTAAATCCATGTTATAATAGGTAGCGCACGACAACAAGTGAGCAACGACGCGTGAAGCGTTTCATCAAAGTCCCGTATGCGTTCATACACTATTCGTCTGAAAGCGATGGAAATTGGGTGAGATATTGTGTACACTTCAGGTAAGGTTTCTGGCTTAGTAAATCCACTTTACATTAGGTATCGCACAAGTAGATTAAACAAATGAGCGACGACGCGCAAAGTGTTCAACATAGTCCCGTATGCGTTCATATACCATTCGTCCGATAGCGATGGAAATTGGGTGAGAGGTTGTTTACACTACAGGCAAGGTTTCTGGCTAAGTAAATCCATGCTATAATGGATAGCGCACGAGTAGATTCAACAAATGAGCAACAACGAGCGAAGCGTTTCAAGAAAGTCCCGTATGCGTTCATATACTATTCGTCTGATACCAATGAATCTTGGGTGAGATATTGTGTACACTTCAGGTAAGGTTTCTGGCTTAGTAAATCCACTTTACAATAGGAATCGCACAAGTAGATTCAACAAATGAGCGACGTCGGGCGAAGCGTTCCAATAAAGACCTGTATGCGTTCACATACTATTCGTCCGATAGCAATGAAACTTGCGTGAGAGGTTATGTACACTACAGGCAAGGTTCATGGCTTAGTAAATCCCTGCTATATTGGGTAGCACACGAGTAGATTCAACAAATGAGCAAAGACGCGTGAAGCGTTTCATCAAAGTCCCGTATGCGTTCATATACTTTTCGTCTGATACTGGTGAAACTTGGGTGAGGTACTGTGTACATTACAGGGAAGATTTCTGGCTTAGTAAATCCACTTTACAAAAGAAATGACACAAGTAGATTCAACAAATGAGCGATGACGGGCGAAGCGTTCCAATAAAGACCTGTATGCGTGCGTATACTATTCGTCCGATAGCGATGAAACTTGGGTGAGAGGTTGTGTACACTACAGGCAAGGTTTCTTGCTTAGTAAATCCATGCTATAATGGGTAGCGCACGAGTAGATTCAACAAATGAGCAACGACGCGTGAAGCGTTTCATCAAAGTCCCGTAAGCGTTCATACACTAATCGTCTGAAAGCAATGAAACTTGGGTGAGATATTGTGTACACTTCAGGTAAGGTTTCTGGCTTAGTAAATCCACTTTACATTAGGTATCGCACAAGTAGATTAAACAAATGAGTGACGACGCGCAAAGTGTTTCAACATAGTCCCGTATGCGTTCATATATTATTCGTCCGATAGCGATTGTAATTGGGTGAGAGGTTGTGTACACTACAGGCAAGGTTTCTGGCTAAGTAAATCCATGCTATAATGGGTAGCGCACGAGTAGATTCAACAAATGAGCAACAACGAGCGAAGCGTTTCAAGAAAGTCCCGTATGCGTTCATATACTATTCGTCTGATACCAATGAAACTTGGGTGAGATATTGTGTACACTTCAGGGAAGGTTTCTGGCTAAGTAAATTCTCTTTAAAATTTGAATCGCACAAGTTGATTAAACAAATGAGTGACGATGCGCGAAGTGTTTCAACATAGTCCCGTATGCTTTCATATACCATTCGTCCGATAGCGACTAAACTTGGATGAGTTGTTGTGTACACTCCAGGAAACGTTTCAGGCTTAGTAAATCCATTTTAAAATAGGTAGCGCACAAGTAGATTCAACAAATGGGTGAAGACGCGCGAAGCGTTTAAACGAAGGCCCGTATGCGTTCATATACCATTCATCCGATTGCTATGAATCTTTGTTGAATTGTTGTGCACACTCCAGGAAATGTTTGTGACTTAAAAAAAACCTTTTTACAGTAGGTAGCGCACGAGTAGTTTCAACAAATGAGTAACAGTGCGCGTATCGTTTAAACAAACTCGGTATGGGTTCATATACCATTCATGCGATTGCAATGAAATTTGGAGAAATGTTTTTTTCCACTCCCGCGAAGATTTCTGATTTAGAAAATCAATTTTACAATTTGTAGCGCTCGAGTAGATTCAATTAATGACCGACAGTGCGCGAATCGTTTCAACCAAAATCCCGTATTCGTTCATATACCATTCATCCGATTGTGATAAAACTTTAGTGAGTTGAGTACAATCCTGCGAAGGTGTATGCATTAGTAAATCTGTTTTTCAATGGGTGGCGCACAAGTAGATTCAACAAATGAGTGACGGCGCGCGAATCGTTTAAATAAAATCCCGTATGCGTTTTATGCCATTCATCTGATTGCGATGAAACTTTGATGAATTGTTGTGTACACCCCAGGGAAGGTTTTCGAATTAGTAAATCCATTTTACAATAGGTAGCGTGCGAGTATATTCCATAAATGTGTGACGGCGCTCGAATCGTTTCAACAAAGTCCCGTATGCGATCATATACCATTCATTTCATTGCGATGAAACTTTGTTAAGTTATTGATCATGCTCCCGTGATTTTTTTCTAGATAGTAAATCAATTTTGCAATAGTTTATAAATGGTTAACGGAAAAAGAAAAAAATATTGGGAAACCAAAAGCACATCAACAAGCAAAGTTACAACGCCAACACTTTCTTTGATTGGCCTTGCAACGCATGCCAGGTACAGCTGGTATATATATAAAAATGAATGTTTGTTTGTTCGTCTTTTATGCGTTCATAAACCATTCATCCGATTAAGATTAAATTTTGGTGAGTTGTTGTGAACACTTCCAGGATGGTTATAGGCATAGTTAATCCAATTTACCATAGAGAGCACGCGAGTAGTTTACACAAATGCGTGTTGGCGATGCGTTCAGATAGCCTACAATTCATGCGATTGCGACCAAATTTTGGTGGGTTGTTTAGCACACTTCCGCGATGGTTATGGTCATAGTTAATCCAATTTACAATAGATAGCGCGCCAATAGTTTAAACAAATGAGTGTTGGCGATGCGTTCATATACATTTCATCCGATTGCGATCAAATTTTGGTGAGTTTTTGTGCATACACCAGGAAAAGTCACAGGCATAGTAAATCCAATTTACAATAGATGGCGCGCGAGTAACCTTAACAAAATGGCGTGCGTTTGTTTCAACAAAGTCCCACATGTGTTCGTGTTCCATTCACCCCATTGCGATGAAACTTGGGTGAGATGTTGTGTACACTTCAGGGGAGGTTTCTGGGTTAGTAAATCCACTTTACAATATGTATCGAACAAGTAGATTAAACAAATGAGCGACGACGCGCGACGTGTTTCAACATAGTCCCGTATGCGTTCATATACCATTCATCCGATTCTTATAAAACTTTGTTTAGTTGAGTACAGTACTGCGAAGCTTTATGAATATTAGAAAATCCGTTTATCAATGGGTGGCGCACAAGTAGATCAACAAATGAGTGACGGCGCGCGAAGCGTTTAAACAAAATCGCGTATGCGTTCATATGCCATTCATCCGATTGCGACGAAATTTTGATGATTTGTTGTGTACACGTCTGGGAAGGTTTTCGACTTAGTAAATCGCTTTTACAATATGTAGCGTACGAGTATATTCAACAAATGTGGGACGGCGCTCGAATCGTTTCAACAAAGACCCATATTTGTTCATATACCATTCATTAAATTGCGATGAAACTTTTGTGAGTTGTTCGGCAAGCTGTGTGCTCTGTTTGCATGGATCTGGAGTGACCGCCCACAGGGTTAGGTGAGATGTACATTGACTGTGGGATGCCTGGGTGACTTCGAAGGGCTCTAGGTAAGGGCCCCATTCGTCTAGTGCTTGTGGGTGTGATGAGGATGAAGTTATTCCCAGTTTCCTCTATTTCAGTTATATACTGCCATAGAGGTTCCAACACTTGAATGACAGCCATTCGGTTCGTGATTGGATCAACGTTCCGTGGTGGGTTAATCATTAAGATGCTGGCCCAGGGGCCCTTCGATCTGGATGCGTGTATTAAAGGTGTTCGTCGAAGTTGAATGCAGGGATGAGTGATGATGATGGTGATGATGAGCCCCTGAAATACTCTGTGTTCGGTGAGGGCTCCCCGAACCATGTAGAGTGTGCCATCGCTGTAGGTGTGTTTGCCTTTGTGTAAATATATATAAGTCAAATGCCGTAGCAGACTTGGGTAATTGCCTCGCCGAAAAGAAATGCCAGTCGCTCAAGGTTTCCAGTTGGCCGGTTGGTACCGGACAATGAGCGAGCTGACGATTAATTAATTAATAAAAGCAATTAATCAATCAATTAATTGAGGAGCTTAATAAGCGCTGGGGAGGGAGATAAATATGGGTTGTGATGTCTGAGCTTGATGGGATTTGCTTAACATGGATGGTTATCTTGACTATAGAGAGGAACAACAATGGTAACGGTTGGCTAAAGGGCGATTGTTGTTTGAAACTCGGAAGGGACGGTGGGAGGGGTAATGATTATCGGCTGAATATGATGAAGCGAAGTTCTAACGACTTAATGGTAGGTGGATATTCAATTTATCAATTACACGAAGGTTGCGGCTGGAGAACAGAGCCGTAGCGTCTGACCTGTTCAGTTGCTAGTCTCGGAGTGTACCCAAGGCCACAAACTGAGGGCAGTGTTCGATCAACAGGCCGAAATGACCTTGCAAAGAATAGAAAATCCTAGGAATAGATTTAAATAGCTGAGGGATATATTAGCGGGATTTCAGAAAGTGGAAAACACAGTAGCCGACTTAACGGAAAGGATGGGAACCATAGACATGAGTCTCAGCAAGTAGTTCGATGATGTTAGGCTGGAGATCACCACCACGGCACACGACGATGCCAAGTTGAAGCGTGAAGCTGACATGATGTAGTGTGGTATCCAGCGATTTAAAGCGTACACAGACACTGCACACAAAGTCTTAAAGTCCAAAATCAAGGCCGTGAGGCAAACGTTAAGGTACAGAAAGAAGAACAAGACCAGACATGGGCGGAAGAAAGAACCTGCAAAAAGTCTGGAACCGAAGAATCGAAGACAGGACTCAAAAGAGAAACAAAATAGGAAGGAGCTCGCGATCAAGATGAATGACAACTTAGAACGCATTCGCAAGGTGGAACTTGCGCTTATATGAAAGATGGAGCGCCATTAGCGCCAAGAGTCCTAGTTAACCAAGGTTGAACTTAGGGGGCTCGTCCAAGAAGAATCCATTTTAAAAGTACAGCGCGAGGCCACCGGCACGCTAGAAGACCCCGAAGTAAAAATTCCGAAACTGGGATACCAGGAACAAAGGACACCCGAGCCACCCCAGGGAGAATTGAGGATAGAACCGATGTGCCTTGCATTCGAGCCCTACGAAGGAAGAACATCGACGCCGCAGGAGGCCATAACGTCGGCACAAGTCATTAATATTTTCAGGACCGGAGAAGACAAGCCGAAAATGTCCACCGGGAACTCGCAGATCACACCAAAGGGGTTCTTGAGAGAGGTGACCGAATATATGCAGGACAGGTAACTCCACATGACAGGGAAGCTTCTAGAAGTTGGGGCACTAAAAAGGTTCCCTGGTTTATTCTATATCTTCGGGAACTTTAAGGAATTCAAGCGAGCGTTTCTCCAAACCTAATGGTCTATACAAAACCAACAGAACCTTGCGGCTGGAACTATTCACAAAAATTCAATGTGAGCTCACCTACGAAATATACAGAATATTACAGTTTGCTGAATTTGAAGTGTTATGACGTTATGTTGGCCGCTCAAAACAAGCTGGATCTCCAACATAAAGTCCAGGAATGGAGTGATCGGTTAAGTCAATACGGCCTGCAGCTTAACAAAGCTTTGTAGAGGATATATGACAACGGATGCAGAGAAATCGGAACAATCTAAGTCGACGGCAATGATCTGCCTCGAACGACAAAATTTAAGTATCTTGGCTCTGATGAAGGTCGTCTCACCGAGGAGGTCTACGTAAGAATTAATGCTGCGTGGATGAAGTGGCGAACAACGACAGGTGACATGTGTGATCGCCAGATGAAAGATCACCTAAAGTCGAAGATTTACTGCACTGCCATTCGTCCCGTGGCGCTTTATAGTACCGAATGCTGGCCGACCACGAAGGAAGTAGAACGTCGGCTAAGTGTCACGGAGACCAAGGTGCTTAGATTGACAGATGGCATTACTAGGTT
This sequence comes from Meconema thalassinum, assembly GCA_946902985.2. NCBI lineage: Eukaryota > Metazoa > Arthropoda > Insecta > Orthoptera > Tettigoniidae > Meconema > Meconema thalassinum. The sequence goes on from OX336391.1 coordinate 171,898,012, forward strand.
GGATCACATCCCCAATGAAAGAGTAAGAAAACGATTTGGTATCGCGGCAATCAATAACAAAATGCGTGAGGGTCGTCTGCGATGGTTTGGGCATGTGCTACGGTCAGGAGCGGACACAATTGCATAACAGGGCTACACACTAGAGGTCACCGGGAAAAGACCAAAGGGGCTATCGAGACAAAGTTGGGCCGATACACTGCACAGGGATCTGAAAAGCGTCAACCTTCATCTGGACATGGCCGATGACCGAGTTAAGTGGAGACAGTGGATTCAAATTGAGGACCCTGCCACGAGGCGGGACAACCACTAAAGCAAGAGAAGAAGCTAAATTTGAAGTGTTCTCCATACACATATTCCGAGATATTGAAATATTAGTCATACATTGCACGTACAAAATTAGAATGAGATCCATTGGTTAGTATGAAAGTTTCGTGCAGTTGCACATTGACCTATCAGCAAGCGTAGAATGATGTTGGCAACATTGCCATGTCTGGATAACTCAAAACTAATCTGGACCGTTAAGTTTTATATCTTTGCAAAATTTATATCTGTTGGCCTGCATACTTTATAATCTGCTGAGACTAGGGTTCACAATTATAGAGTGTATCTATCAACAGTTGGCAGACCTGGCAACTCTGAATATATGTTCTTAGTTCCATCTCTTCAGGTACCCAATTATCATACAACATTTGGTTGAAGTCTAATAAATAGTATGGTCATCACATGCTGTGAAACATTACATTTATCTGTATAGATTAAGGCATTCACGGCCCCGAATACTATTTCAATTGTTCAATCTTTTCGGATATTGCCGTGTGAATAGAAATAAAAATTCTAGACGTTTCGAGAGGAACCTTACCTTCCTTTTCAATAGAATTAAATCAATGTGGCCAGAGACTGTGTGTCAATGAGCTTACAAAAACTCGAGACATTCCACTGTTCGTCACCAGATAGCAGCTGTATGGACATTGGTAAACACTAACTTGTTTAAATCCATGTTCAGTTTCAAACTATCCTGAGTCTTGAAGTAAATTCAAAACATTTAACCAATCATTAATAGCTCAGTATTAATTATTTCTACAAAACCTTATAACTGGCACCGTACGTTCTGTTTCTGGGGGCTGTGTAGCTCACTTAGGAGGCACTGTGCTTCTGAGTGAATGATAGAGAGTACGATTCACATCCAATTAGTGGATCATGGAAACAAAACTACCACTTTCAGAAACGTCCCTGACGATCGCTTCACTGCACCTTCAACAAATAAGTACCATGGTAAATCTTCCGATACGAGGCAGCTGCGCAAGAAGCTGCTACAGTATATCCCAACTACCAACCCCAATTTCAAGAACCCCCATAGACTGTACGAAGTTGGGATTGTTTTTACATCTAATTATGGGAGCAGATGCTCTCGTAGTTAAGCCCCTTAAAACCTCAATAACTAACTTACTAACTATAGACCCCACAATGTTTGGGCAGATTTCTCTTAATCAGTTGTTGTTGATGATGATACATTAAGGGGTTTGGGACGTCCTGGTCTTCAGAACCGTGTACTTTGGTGTGTGCGCGTTTGTAATATCTGACTGATATTTATAACCTGTGTTTTTGTGTTCTCTGTAATATTGTATGTACTGTGCTTGAAGTTGAGGCAAGAACTGGGAAGAAAACAACAGTGACTTGAGTTATATAACATTTTGACACTTACCTGGGCCAGGAATTGGAAACCCTTGAAAAAAAATCAGTATGATTACAGTGGTAATCGGACAATTCATACACATACCACAGTACACGAGGCTAATGACCATGATGCCATGTGAGAGTCAAGAATTTTCACTACATATATTCACTTTATTTCGAAATATTCTCTTTCATACAAGTTATTAGATATTTTTCCAACATTGAAACATGATAATAGTATATGGTTCAACGTCTTACGCATGTGTTCCATACAGATTTCATGTGTTACCATTTGGCTTTACGACAATCTGCAACGATTTCAACAACTTCATTCTTTGCCCAGTCCACCAGGTGATCATGCTTGCCGTTGCACACTATTGGGTTGTCGGATATATCCAATAGCTTTAGATCCCACAACTCTCGGAATACAGTGACGTCAACTTGGTCGATGAAATTAAAGTTGATTATGATTTCTTGTACATTGGGAATACCTTGAAATATATTTTCTGGTAGATTTGTTATGTTGTTTCGTCTTATATATAGCCTCGTCAAAGATGGGTTGTTTATGAAAGGCTGATTGGTCTTGAAATCAATTTGGTTTCTTGTTAAATCGAGATAGTCAAGGTTTTCTAAACCTTCAAAAACATTCTCTCCGATGTCTGTCAATAAATTATAGTCCAATAGGATCTTTTTTATACCAGGCATATTTTTAAAAGTATTTTCTGAAAGATGTGTTAATTTGCAATTCGATACTGAAACCCGTTCTAGAGAATCACTACTCAAAAGTGGTGCTTCGTCAGGAATAACTAGTGGGTTATAGCCGAGAAAAATTGCTTCAACAGAAGGGGGGAATATTACGTGACTGAAGGCAGTCAGCTGATTATCTTAAAGCCATATCGAGGATAAATTATCCAGTCCTAAAAAAGCTCCCGATTCAATTGTAGAGATGTTATGAACTATAAATGCAATGCTGTCTAAACGACAGAAATTTTTGAAAGAGTCGTTGTAGATTACAGGAATATTGCTGCGAATGAATTCTAAACTTATAGCATTTGCTGGTAATTTCTGCAGAACGTCAGGCTCTGAAAATTTATCACAAGAAGTGCGAGTTGCCCTGCACTGGCATTCTTCTGGGCACGAATCGTCGGTTGAGACGATCGTCAGTACCAACAGTACACCCTGTAACAGACAGGTTGATTGAAAATCAGAGGCTGTGCCAGAAACAGAAGCATTAACCACGATTTAATTCTAGGCACATCTAGAAAGTAAGTTCCGATTTTATACATTGGCCCGATATCGCTGCAATCGCAGATTGGTGCATGCACGGTACTTACTCCGAGCCTAGGAGGAGATGAAACAGTTTTTAGATCGCTATCTATGGTTTAGGTTTGATAATGCTTGGTAGCATTAATGGAATGTGAGTGTAATATACCTTTACTTTCAATGAAGAAATATATATTCACACCTGTTGTATCGGTATTCGAAATTTAAGATTAACAGAAATACAATGGGATTTTCTACTCAGTTTTCTTTCATTATTTCAGGGGCCGATAACCTAGATGTTAGGCCCCTTAAAACAACAATTATCATCATCATCATCATCTTTCATTATCTCATGATAAACTATAATGGAACAGTCTGTGTTTTTCACCAAGCCCTTCAATTTCACAACCTTGGCTAGAATGGTAATGTTGATTGAAAATTTCACTGCTAGAGATATTAGATCTGTCATTCGTTTTTTGAATGCGAAGTACTCTATACTAGTCGACATTCACCGACAGATTAACGTGGTGAACGGAGAGGATTCAATGGTAAGGTGTTGGGTTCGACAGTTCAATGAAGTGCGAGATGAAGTGCTTGATGACGACGGAGTGGGCGTCTATCGTTTGTTAATAAGAACATGGTTCGTGCTATTGAAGGACGCGTCAAGAAAAGCCATTCTACGATCTTCACGCACATATGAAGATCACTTCTTCATGAAATTGTTGACAACACAGGGGGCAACGTTTGATGGAAGAGGTAAACAAATACTTGTGCAGTTTGGTGCAAAGCGGAGGCAACTAAGTGCACGGTGAGTTTACTGTACGATTTGTCGTTTGTTTTGCAAAAAATTTTTGGTCTGTTCCTGCAATCGTTTTGTTTTTATTGCTAAACGGAACGTACTTTCTGAACGTACTACGTACCGTATTTCCTCGCATAATCGTCGCACTTTTTTTGCCGAAATTTCGTGGAAAAAAGCAGGGTGCGACGATTATGCGAAGAATATTTAATTTCAAAGAGTATACTGTATCATTATTTGCTGCACGGGCCAGTCATTCGCGTAGCGCGAGTCATAGCCCGCAGTCAGAGACAGGGTTCTTTCTTCTAACAAGGTCACGACAGGTTAACGCTCGCGGAATGTGCTGACGAAGCTGGCCATTCGCGTCGCGGTTCATAGCCGGCAGGCATAAAGACGATATTACTTTCTCCTGACAGGATCACGCCAAATTAGGCCTATAAACTCGCGGAATGTGCGCTGGTCGTTCGCGTCACAGTTCATAGCCCGCAGGCATAAAGACGAGAGTACTTTCTGCTGACAAGATCACGCCAGATTAGGCCTATAAGCTTGCGGAATGTGCGCTGACCATTCGCGTCGCGGTTCATAGCCTGCAGGCATAACTACGCTATTACTTTCTCCTGACAAGATCACGCCAGATTAAGCCTATACGCTCGCGGAATGTGCGCTGGCCGCTCGCGTCACAGTTCATAGGCCGCAGGTCTAAAGATGAGATTACGTTTTGCTGACATGATCACGCCAGATTAGGCCTATAAGCTCGCGAAATGTGCGCTGACCATTTGCGTCGCGGTTCATAGCCCGCAGGCATAAATACGATATTACTTTCTCCTGACAAGATCACGCCAGATTAGGCCTATACGCTCGCGGAATGTGCGCTGGCCGTTCACGTCTCAATTCTTAGGCCGCAGGTCTAAAGATGAGATTACTTTTTGCTGACATGATCACGCCAGCTCGCGGAATGTGCGTTGGCCGTTCGCGTCGCGGTTCATAGCCGGCAGGTTAAAGATGAGGTTACTTTCTCCTGACAAGACCACGCCAGATTAGGCCTATACGCTCGCGGAATGTGCGCTGGCCATTCGCGTCGCGGTTCATAGCCGGCAGGCATAAAGACAAGATTACTTTCTCCTGACAAGATCACGCCAGATTATACGCTCGCGGAATGTGCTAAGTGACGAAGCTTGCCGCTCGTGTCACAGTTCATTGCCCGCAAGCATAAAGACGAGATATTTTTCGTCTGACAAAGTCGCGCCGGGTTATAAAGTCGCGGTAGCGTGTGCAACTGACTGGCGCACAAATGCGAACATGCTATGCGACGATTATGCGATGAAATTTTATAAACCTATTTTAGTGTTTGAAAAGTGGGGTGCGACGATTACGCAGTGGCGACGATTATGCGCGGAAATACGGTAATTTACCCAATTCACACAATAGAGGCTGCCACGTAAATCTTACCGTTCTGTATTTAATAGTGTACATTGTCTTTGTAGGACAATATTGTATCTTCCAACTAAAGGTTTAGAGATAATTGTAATGATTGTAAAAGAGTAAGTTCAATAGCAGTTTATTTCACAGGTTCGTCCGTGGTATGCGATGATCCAACTGCCATAGCATCCCATACCAAGTGTCCCAGGACAGAGAGGATTGAAATAATGAAGAAAACAAGGAATGTGTCGGAGATCGAGTTGAAATTTAGAACAAAAAGCTGTGGGTAACACAAGACAAAGTATCTCTGGCTCGTTCACGGGTTTAATTTAATTCAATAACAAAGAAAAGGGCGCCTCAACTGGATTCCTAACAGACCACATCCTTCCTGCTGAAGCCTTAATTATGACAGGAAAGGATTGAGAAAATACATGGGCACTAGATCACACAATATAAAATCAAAGAAGGTTTATTCGAACTTGAAGGACAAGACACAAAAATATTAAATCCTGCCTAGGAGAATGGTAGAATGCGATAGTTAGGATGCAAGTGTTCATTTCATGTCTAACCATCCACGCTCTAGTTCAAATGAAAATCGTTCACATGTAGAAATAAAACAAACTTAAAGTTTCGTGGGTTCTAAGGGTCACCGTAGCACTGATTAACACGTCACTGTTTTATTTGTGAACCCTGAGACCTATCATCGTTAGTGATAACATCCGGCACGTGAACTGTTTAAATTTACATTCCTCTAACACACAAAAATAATCATATTTATATCTACGACATATTCAATCATTCATAATAGCAGTGAATGTCTCTATTCCAAATTATTGGAATTATTGTTATCACAAATAGAATCAACAACTAAATTTACACAAATCATTTGCATTCGTCCTGTCAAAATCTCGATCGTCTATCAACATTGTTATAATTATCTGGGATTATTATTAAGCATGGAAAAATCGATAAATATTCACCACATCAGCTACTAATCAATCAGCGGTTTAATTAAATCATTATATTATCAGTAGTTTCATTTAAATTATTATTATTAATCATCAGGTCAGATCAGCTGTTCTATTAAAATTTCAAAGCAATATTCAGCAAATTATTATTAAGGAAACTTGGATTATTAATCAAACTTCCAGAAAATATCTAGGATTTGTTATGGAGGTGTCGTCAAAATGTATCACATCAGTGAAAATGTATTGCCAGGCGTAATTACACATCATGTTACATGTTATAATCTAAGCTTATTTTTCATTCAATTGCCATGCCAAAATTTATTGTCTCAACTACTCCACAATGGACGTTATCATCCACAAATAAACACTCGAATTCATTTTACATGAACCACTTCATCAAATATCACAATTGAATATTATCATTTCATCAAAAATATTCAGCGTACAGCATGAATCCAAAAATAACAAGACTCGGTTCACAAACCTCTAGTCTACACCATTAATATCAAAGTGGTAATATCACAATCATTGGCAATTTACTCATAACGTTTGGCAAAAATATCTCGAATCACCGTATTTAATAATCCACGTTTATTGTAGGACTGGCTTCAGATATTAATAAATTTGACCAAACAGAACTGTGGTCACTATAATTGTATTTGGACAACCTCTCAAATGACATGAAAAATTACTGAAATAATTTTAATCCAATCCAAGCTCTAATTAAATTCGAAGTGTAATATCTCTAGAAAAATCATTGAAATTAGTTTCAAAACACACCAACTGTGTTAGATTTTATAATATTCATCATAGCTGTTTCAATTATGCCTGTGATAAATTCATAAAAAGGAACAAACTCGTCATAAAATAATCAAACGCTCAAAATCCTCGTTAAAATTTCAAATCAACTCATCAGAAAATTAAGAGATGTTAAATTTACATTATTCTGAAGTAGAACAAAGCTACAAAACTAACTATTGGATCTACAACACAAGAATCACAAAGTGAAATCCTGCTTACATTTATTTGTTCTGTACTTGATAAAGATCAACTAATATACGACCTGTAAATTATTCTTTGATTCGCTTACAGTCAACAGTGCATTCGGATGATATGATGGTGGTTTCCTAATGATGGGTATAGCGATCAGACACCACACAACTGCATAAAGCAAACGACCCCATCTTCGATGGCTCAGATGATTAATTCCTAATGGCAGGTATAGCGATTAAACACCACACAATTACATAAAGCACTAGGTCCTGCCCCGAAGGCTAATATGAATGAATGCACATGACTGGAAACAACAATTATTATACTGTCAGATAGTAGTGACACTGTTTCGCTAGAGCGAATTAAATTCAATAGCTCAAAAGGATCCAATTAAAAAATAAGAAAAATCCCTGGTCACTAACTCAACACAATCGATGGAATGCGAAAACTGACAAAAACCGGACTGCAGGTCACGAGTCTCGAAATGCTCGATAGAAAAAACTACTGTGCTCAAAATATACTATAACTTACTATAAATGATGATGAAATATCCTGCCTAATAATGTCGGTAAATAGCAAAGATCGGTGAAATGCCTCTGCCATTTCACATGGAATCCACCATATCATAGCAAATTCATAAGGATGATATGCATCAATATATCAAACGATGCTTCAAAATAACACTCCTAAGGATATACAAGTGTAACCATGGTCATATCAAATCATATCAGTGAAGTCATAAAAGCGCTCATATTACCTTCAAATATTCCAGGTTGTAAATTATTTATTCCAAGATCGACGATAATCCAGATATTCGTGATTGATATCTCGCAAGATCGGCGAAATCTTGGTCCTGTACCATTGGAAATGCATTCTCCCCATTCTAATGCATGTCACGATACGGTCACTCGCCTCGGTAGGAATCGAACCCGTCACTCTGCTTTGCCATCCTGTCTCTTCTCACGCCTAGCCGCTCATGTTAAAGTGCAAGATATCCATCCCGGATATTGTCCAAAAATCCACTGAAAGATTTAATTTAAATGGATAGCCCATTATGTCCTTGGCTACAACACGCCACTGTTCCATGAGAAAATGTCGATTGGTATACACTAGCAACGCTCTTGCCAACAGATGTCGATTCGCATTGACGAATAAAAATATTTAAAGTGCGTACAAGTTTGTCAACCACCCTGTATCGCAATGCAATGTGAAAAGCATATCCATAAATGTTCATAAATCAAAGTCGTTAAGCACCCACTTCACCACTGCAGAAAATATGTTAAGTCAATTGTTCCATTCGAATGTTCTAGTGGTAGATGAGCTACCCCGTGGTCGCCTTGTCTGTGCTGTACAAAAATACATCAGCTCTACTCTCCATTACAATGCCGAAAATATTATAAAGTTCATTTGATGGTGGGCATTCACGTTGAAAATGCACAAACTATAAACTGGAGCAAGTATTTCGCCCATTATAAGCCTATTTTCTCCGGGTACTCCGGTTTTCCCTGTCAACATTTCATTCCAGCAACACTCTCCACTATCATTTCATTTCATCTGTCATTCATTTAATCATTTCCCCAGTGGAGTGCGTCAGGTCTCGGCAGCCGGCACAGTTCATATCCTCGCCGCTAGATGGGGGCTTCATTCATTCCATTCCTGACCCGGTCGGAGACAGGAAGCAGGCTGTGGATTTTCATAAGCCTATGTCCAATACGCAGTAATATGAATGTCGGTTGCAATGTCCCGTAACACGACTTCTAACTTTCCACAAAATGTCTGCCACAACAGTAATATTCTAGCCTGGCCACATGCTGGTAACACGATGTTATAAACTGGCTTCATTTAACCACTGATACACGTGAATATTCATCACTATTATACCAATTCGTTTTCAAAATGTTGAATGTCCTGCTTGCCTCGACTTGCAAGTAACAATTTGTTAATGTAATACTGGTTGAAATTAACTTGACAACCTTCGCTGCAAACTAGCACGTTTTCTCATCACTGGCTGCGCCCGACAAGTCCACTGCCATGCCGACCTCGCCTCCCGTGTCCGGCTCGCGCTTGCCGTGCTAGCAAATGTATTATGTTAACTGTGCTAGATCTGACCGTACTTATAAGTCGGTGCTCTGTATTAGAATGAGTTCTTCTTCACACAGCGTTGCGGCTGTCCACTTGGCTTAGTCATGTGGCTCCACTCCCCTGATTTGTTGTAGGGTAGATTGCTAGTCGCAGTACTCGAACCTCAGATATCCAACCATGGCTAATATGTGCTTGTTGTAAAGCTATAATTCTCCATTAAGGGGTTATCGACAATCTCTAATATTATTACAATAAATATCGAACATTATTCCTTCCTTTTTTGACATTAAACGGGGCTGAAATTCTGAATTAATTAAATAAATCTCTTGCATTCTTCCCGGGGTTCCATGCGTTTGAGGGGTAGTGCTTCCTTCTCCCTGACTCTCCTACGTCACGTCCCATATCGTCACCGGCGCGATCCCAGCGCATTCTTTAATTCCAAGCAATAAATGCCAACTTCGGCTAGCGAAGCCGATTGCCTCAAGTAAATATCGGGTACATCTCTCCCTTACCTCATATTTTTTATTAATCCTGAGGAAACAGATTGATTTAAAAAAATTGCACTCAGGCATTCAATTGCATTCAACATTACATGTACTCGATTGACTTCCAACTACTCTTATCTCAAGGGGAATGATACTTTCTAATGCTAGCTGCGTTAAACGTTCCAATTACCTCATTGGTATTTATTTTGGTGATCTTGTAGCTGTTGTTTCTATATGCTTCGTCAATTCGGAAGGGGCCAGCGAACAATGGAGCAAATTTATGGTATATCCTTAATTGAAGATTCGATGTAACTGGCTTCCTGATCAGCACCTCGTCTCATTCCTGGAACGGTTCATGAAACCTTCTTCCTTTATGTCTCCTGGACCTTTTCTCTGCCTGATATCTGAGGCGTTCTCCTGCTATCTCAACTCTTCTTTCTTGGGTAGGTTCCGGATCCACTGGATCCTGCACGATGTGGTCCCACGGCCGACTAGGTTTCGTTCCATGATGAAAAACAGAGGGAATCTGCCCCGTGCTTTCATGTACTGTGGAATTCAGACATTGAATAATGATGAGAATGACCTCCAACCATCGGTGATGCTGACCAGACACGTATAATCTGCACATCTTACTAATCTCAGGCATAATTCTCTCTGCCGGATTTCCCTCTGGATAACGGACAGAATTAAACACATATTATATCTCCAAACGTTCCATAGCAGCTGAAAATTCCATACTGGTGAATTGCGATCCATTGACACTTAGCAAAACCTCGGATTTACCCATACTTGGAATTACAATTTTCTGAAGTCTATTAATGACATATCTAGACGTTGCCTTATGGATAGGACGCAATAGCGCATGTCTCTTCTGAGTCTCTGGTAGCCTTTTCAACATTTGGAGAATACGTCGACTGTAACCAAAACAAACTGGTTCCCTCTTGTTGAGCTAGGAATTGGACCGTAAATTTCCGTGGCAAATAATTCCCTCAGCTTATCGGGTAATATCGATCTAGGAACTTCCTTCATCAACTTTGAGGAATATTTGCTTCGCTGACATCTGTCACAGGTCTTGATGACGTCGCGGATCGTTAGTCCCATTCGCTTCCAAACAAACGTTTCTTGGGCAATGGCGAGAGTCTTGTCTACATCCACATGGGCAGCAGTTCGATGTACCATCCAAATGACTGGCTTGACGAGCTTAGGTGGTATCACAACTCTAAGCTTGGTGTGATCTCTGTCAACAAACTGATATATCAGTTCTCCCACGATGCGAAGTTTCCTAGCTTCTCGTTCGGTGCGGTTAAAATCCGGATCGGCGTTGTCCATCTTGCGGGATATAAAACGGTATATTCTTCGGAATGACGCATATCTCTTCTGAGTCTGTGGTAGCCTTATCAACATTTCTAGAGTCCCCTGGTCTTCTTGAACAAGATCTATGTGGTTGATAATCACCTCCTCACAAGGGTTTCTACTCAAAACATCAGCCAACAGGTTTAACTTCCCCGGTCTATACACAACGGTAGGGATAAATTGTTGCAAGAAAAGAGCCCATCTGGTAATACGGTCGCTTGCTAAGTCCGTCTTCATAATGAATTGAAGTGCTTTATGATCCGTGATCACCGTCACGTCATGTCCAAACAATACCTTTTCCCACGTTTTTAGAGCATGAACAACTGCTAATGCCTCTAACTCTGTTGCATAGTAATTCCTTTCGCTTTCCCGGAGCTTGCGACTACTAAAAGTCAGATAACTACTTTTATTCTCATCATCCACTTGATATAGGATACCGCTGATACCTATTTTTGATGCGTCCGTTTCCACAAAGAATCCTCTAGCGAAATCTGGGTAATCGAGTTTGACATTCTGAACTAACTTGTTCTTAGCTGATAGAAATTCTTGGTTGCATATATCGTCCCACTTCCATCGATTTCTTTCCTAAGCAAATCCTGCAGAGGTGCCATTACTTCTGTGTATCCGGGACAATGGGCAGAAAGGAACTGGCATTTGTAGAAATTCACCTTGAAATTTGTTCTCCTGGGATCTTCGAAAAGCATTCTGAGGTGCCTGGCATGCTCCTCAGCTGTCTCGGATGCTATGATCAGGTCATCCATTTAGCTAACGACATGTTCCTTAACTGTATCCGACAGATTACCATCTAATGCTCGGATCATCATTGGGCCACTATTCTTTATTCCAAAAGGAAAACGATTAAAGACGTAGGTCTTGTGGTAAAAGAGGAATCCAGTATATTGTTTACAATCCTCTGCTAGTTCAATATGATAATATGAACTAGTCAGATCGATAGTAGAAAAGAAGCTCTTCCCTTTGAATCTGCGCAGTACTTCACGAATAATGGGCGGTCGGTCGTGCTCAGGAAGAATTCTTTCATTAAGGGCCCTGGCATCTAGACATATCTTCAATTTGCCATTAGGTTTCTAGACGACAGCCAAATGATTCAGATAAGCAGTTGGCATTTTCTTGATAATCCCGTCTCTCTCCATGTCGTTTATCATCGTTCCGACTTCTTGCTTCCACTTGTCAGGTATGGGGTATAAGTTCTTATGATATGGCTTGTCATCTATCAACTTGATGCTGTAGGTAAAATTCGCGATGAGTCCAGGCTTATCATTGAATATATCCTCATATTCAGAAATCGAATGATCAAATTGCTCTTGTATTTCTGGGTTCAGCTTACTCTCCATGTCTGCTTTGTTCTCAGTGTCTCTTTCAATAATATACACGATCTCGTCCAAAATATTCTCTCTGAAGAACGTCATTTCATATTCCTGTATGTCAGTATCCTCTTCAGGAAAATACATGCGTCTGCTCTGCATATTTATGATCAGACCACTCTCGCCTAAGAAGTCTACTCCTAAGATCATATCGAAATGTAATTGACCTATTACCAGGAACATTTGTTCAAAATATCAGGATCCAACTCTGATATCCAAGAGTACTTGATTACTACATTTGATGCTCTTGTCAGGGATCACCCCATGAATCATACTGGTAGCAGCTGGAAACATTGTAACATCTCCCATTAAGTTCAATTCCTCAAGGCAGCCCATGGAGATAACGCTCACCATGTCCACTAACGTCTTTATTTCCTTCCCCATGACTTCCATGCTAATGACTGGCAATTCATGTCTGCTCCCCCGGCGGACGATGTTTTCCTCTTCTATTAAATCTTCATCCTTAACCTGATATGTTTCGATTATGATAATGGGTTCCAGATAATTATGATGCTGATCCGTGATTAATGCGACGTGTTTTTTCCATTTTGCTTGAACCTGCCCTGTCGAGGTCTTGGACTAACTCCTCTGACATTGCACTAGGTTGCCTCTCCTCTCGTAATGCCCTTACGTATTCCTGACTTTCTCTATGCCTTTCGCCCAAGTTATTTCGATTTCTGCTGCCTTCTCGACTATTCTGATTTGACTGCTGATTCTGATGGTGATTACCATTATTCCTGCCTCGACATCGATTGTTACATCTGTTTCTATTTTGATATCGGAAATGCGGATTGATATTTCGATATCTACTATCTCGTGGACCTCTATCGTAAGGTCCTTCATAGGTCCTTGATATCTAACATTTCCACGGACGTTACGAAAGTTTCCCCTGTCTCCCTCATTTCTTCTTGGTTCCCTCGATGTCCTCTGATCGGTCTGAACGGCATTATCAACAACTACAGCATTTACTTCCTGAGTGTTCCTATTGTCATTTCTAGGGTTTCTAGGAGTCATTTGGGCGCTCGTGTAATCTAACCTGCGCAAGATATCATCATAGTGCTCGAGTGAATTAGCACCTAATGCTATAAGTGATCGTTGGACCTCCACAGGCAACTGTCTCACTATGGCTTGCAATAATTCATCTTCGGGTAAGGGAGGAGTCAAAAATCGCAATTTGGCTAACTTCGAGGTGAAATAGTTAGCTTAATGAGTTGGATGCGACGTAGAATACCTTTTAGAATACATTTCTGCTCTTACATTCAACTGATCTTCCGCGCTCCAAAAACGTCTTAAGAAGGCTATGGCAAACTGCTCAAGGTTCCCGAAATTGTTTCGAAAGGCGTGAAACCAAGTTAATGCTGATCCATCTAAGGCACGTTCTACTACCCTTAGTTCCCTTTATTTCGATACTCAGTGTTATGCCATGTAATCTCCGATATCTCGCAGAAATTCTACGGGTGTAAATCCTGTATTCCCAGAAAATTTTCTCGGTTTATCATCTAAGTTCCTGATGATGGTCACCGGACCTGAGTAACGCTCATTGAGGTTAGTGATATTCGAAGTTGAGCTAGCATTAACGTTAGGGGTTGAACTAATCCTCCCTGAAGTAATCGGCGGTTGAGTTTGGTTAATTTCTCCTATAGTCACCTCCTGACTATTAACGCTATTGAAAATCGGTGTTTGAATCATGGAAATGTCCCCCGGTGTTAACTCTTGACTACTGAGATTATTAATGACCGACTCCAATCTAGTCATTCTATCCTCATTCCGTTTCTCACCTAGCTTGAATTTTGTTCCAAATTATCCAACGAAATAACAGTATGTGTCCATGTACTCTCTTCAAGATCGTTCCTCAATCTATCTAACTTTTCTTCTCATGTGGTCTTAACTGATTCGACCTGGTCCTTTAATTGGATTAAATCCGTTCTTAATTGGGTAGAATCTTTCTCCATGGTTTCCCTATTTTCCGTGAATCTGGTTTCAATGTTCGCCATACCTGCGATTATATTACTTTCCATTCCTGCAAGTTTCTCTTTCGCTTCAGCATCGGTATCATTATACTTCTCTTCTACTATTGCACCGAACCTATTTTTGAATAACGCAAGACTATCATTAACTCTTTGATCTACGCTATCATCTATTTGTTTTATGTTTGCCTGCAATCGGTCTTCCAAGGATTTTAAGTTGGAATTGACTTCCCCTAAAACGTCCTTTTTAACTGTACATAGTGTTTTAGATCCCTTAGTTGGGGGGTAGTTAGGGCTAAAACACTTATGTTATTGTACTAATTTGGAAGGTGATTCCTAGGAGAGGGTAGCTTCCCGTAGCTGGGTGAGCTTACCAGTGTAGTGTGTTGTTTAGCACTTAAACGCTAAGGGGTGTTCCTGCAAAGACGCAAGTGTCGCTTAGGGGATGGACCTATGAATGCAGGCTAATACACCGGCCTGCCAGCTGAACGGAAGGAGTGATACAATAGGCGTGCTTACGTCAGCGGCTCGACGTTATGTAGTCGAGTCGCCGGCGGGAAGCACAATGAAACCTGAGCAAGCAATTACTGGCTACTATGGTCACGGTCAATCGTGACGAGAGTCAGGAAGGGTATGAGGATGTAAAGAGGCGTGTAATTATCAAGACAAGTGTAGTTTACTGACCATGTGTTTATTGGTCAGTGAGTGTGAAATTGTAAGTCCCTTTTAGGGGAATGTAAGTAATGATACAAGTTAAGTGTACAAGATTGTGGAAGGGTGTTTACAAAGTAAAGGATTCTGAACACTTGCTGAGTCTCACCTGATGATGCAGCCGGAACAGTTGTCGGCTAGGGCCTTCGGCGACACACACTGTATGACAGATAATGCTCCAAAAAGGCCTTCCTTCTTATAGTTCCTGTCGTTGCTTAGTCAGCATTCCGTTGACGTAGCTGCCCCAGTTAGTTGTAGTGTTAATGTTTATGAATGTGTTGCAAGTGGTTGGCTAACCTCCCGAGCTGGGTGATCGCCTCTTGCCGTGTAAAAGTGATGTTCTGGTCTTATGATGTTGCCAGTTGGGGTGGTTTTTAGTAGAAGATGGGGGGTGGCTTTCAGGGGGTACAGCCCCCCGGGCCTGTACAAGTCTTCTTCTTCGATTAGTTCGCGTCCCCGCGAACGGGAACGGAACGTGGAGTGGGGGTGACGATGGATCGTTTTTGGTTTCTTCTTGTACCTCTTCTTCTTTTCTTCAGTGTTGGTGTAGATGTGGGTGTGTTGATGTCGAGGTGATGTGAGTTCAGCTTGTGCTCAGCGGGGTAGGTTGTGGGTTATACATACTATACATGGTAAATTTGAAATAGTTAAGTTGTGAAAGTTGACATTCGAAGCATTAATAATAATAAAGGTACAAAAACAAAAACAAAAAACAGAATACTTGATCATGACACTAAGTATACATGTTGGCATTGTCCAGGGAGGAAAAAACCCATGGCTGGATGGGTGGTTGTACCTTCCGGTGCTGTGTGGAGGAAAAAATTGCTCCCTGTGATATATAGTTTAAAAGATGGAAGAGAATAGAAAAACATGTGTCCCAGGGAATAAGTTAAAGGAATACGTAAAATATAGTTTATTGTGTTGGGGTAAAACGGGACACCTTCACAAATTTTAAGTTAGAAGGGTAGAAATGAAAATCAGTGTGTATATTATGGCGTGTAAAATGGTGTGACAATTTATGAATTTATGTGTTTAGATACACAGTTGAGCACCACTATGTTTGTGTATGCTTTGGCTTTACAGTTTCTGCTTATACAATGATGATATAACATAAAATAATGTAACATAAAATGACATAAAATAATAACCTTATTGCTATACCGTTTCGCTCATGAGCCTGGTACCTCGTCTCATTCCCTAGGCCTTCTGTAGCGCTCTTGTCGACTCATTCTCCCTTCATTTGTTACCCGCTGGCTGTAGATGCCTCTCACCTATGGCTGTGGGTTAGTGGTCATGCCGTTACTTTTCCTTTCGTAAATTCTCCCCGTGGGTGGAAAAATTTTCCTTGGCGGCGAGGGTAGGTGCTCACAACCTCTGCACCGCCCCTGGCTGCCGAATATTGCTTTTTTATTGAAACATATCGAACGTGTGTTTGCGTCAGCGTCGCTCGGTGCCCCACGTCACCTTACGTCGCTGATCGCGAAGCCGTCACCTTATTGGCGCGACTGAAGAGCGATGAGGAACAGTGTGTTTTTGTGACAGAGATAAGGGTGTGTGTAATTTGGTGTGGAAAACATATTTACAATAGACATGCTCGTGCTCCTTGTCATCTGTGAAATAAAAATGGATTATTGGCCGTCTATTTGGAAAACATGTATGTTCGTTTGCTTCCTCGCTTTCCTGTATGGGTGAAAGTGGATTAGTGAATAATAATGCATTTACAATACCTGGCAATACATCACAAGTATATATATAACACTTCGTCGGTGGCGCTTAATTTATAAGACTAAGTGTGGCGCCACTGAGGTGTACCTTACTTCTAGGTTAGCCTAGGTATTGTCTAGCTTATTCTATGCGTTGTCGGGCTTACCCTGGTAACGGTTTTTGGTAACCAGGTGCCAAGCGCGTTATATTAATCTTAGTTAACTTCACTTATTGTCGGGCTTACCCTGATGACGGGTTTGTTTGTCACCAGGCACCGAAATATTTTGCCTTAATCTTACTTATCTTAATGTATTATCGGGCTTACCCTGGCAATGGTTTTTAGTCGCCAGGTGCCGAGCGTGTTTAGTCTAAATTATGATAAATGAAAAGAAAAAAATATTTGATATTTATAAGCCGAATGGTTTTGCCTTAGTTTAGTGCCAAAATGTGCTGTGCTATTATTTAGCAACAGCGCTTATAAAATTTGCTTAATTCTAAGTTGCGTACCAAAATGCAACTGTCTTACATGCTAAAATTTCGACCAGAGCGATCGCCTGAGGCAATTTACTTCCTCAGATCACCACCCACACGTATTCTAGAAACACCGGTTGTCTCTAGAATCGCCGGATTCCGCTCCCTTAATACTAGTTGTCGACATTTATAATAATTAATAAAGTCCCGGGCGACTGCGGGGCCAAAGTGCAAACGCCTCGCCCGGCCATCCTGTTCATTGCCGTTGTATTTGCATATGTTGTCATTATTCTTCCTGTGTCATTTTATTGATGTATTCATCATTGTTGGGCTTGCCCACTAGAACCCCTGTGAGGGCTCGTTGTGCTCCTCATTTAATATCTCTGGCCGCCCGGTGCGTGACCATTTACGCTCTGGCGACCCGTTGTCAGCCATTTATGTGGGCGCGGGTTCGAATGATCGCCTTCATTCCATATTATTTATATTTCATATTATTCATTATTTGTTTATTTGGTTGTCTTCACCTGTGCCACGCGGGGCAAGGACTTGTTGGATCTAGGATTGATCCCGCTGAATCCTGAGATCCTGCTTCACTCCTGCGAGTAGGAGACTAGCTTCCCGCCATAGAAGCTCTACTTACTCACATACTAAACTAGGAGTCTAGTCCTAATTTGGTCGTCCCTTGGTTCCTCTCCTGAGTCCGGTGCGGAGTTGGCTAATTCTCCCCCGTTTGTCAAAAGTCTCCCCAGCAGATCGTGGCTTCGGCGACCGTGGCGCATAGTGGGTGTAACTTTCCTCTGCGGAGGGGGTAGGCTAGACGCACCCCCGGTTTTGGCGTTTGCCCGCGCCAGGCCATGAATGCTTCAACCTTACGTAGTTCGTCTTTTTGGTCTGGGTCATTGAGCCAACTGGGGTAGGGCTCATCATCGCCTTCCCCAGCTCTGCTCCTGTGTGGCGCCTCTGCCCTTCTGCTTACGCTGTCATCACCATTCAGCGTGTCATCAGATTCCTTTTGTGTTAATAAAAAAATAGTGTGATCTGTGAATAATTTACTGTGTAAATAATGTAATTTTTTTTTAGTGTTCTGGGGTTGTAGAATCTTCTAAATGCATGGACTACTTCAGGCCTTCTGTATCTACGTCGGACTTCCAGCGGTAATGCCTTGTTAATTTTCTTGGAGGCGTTAATAGGGTTTTATGGCGTTGGGTCCCTTGTTATTAGGATCCGGGGGTGTTATCTGCTGGATGGGTTTAAAGCGTGGTAGGAGAAGGTTGCTTATCGTTGGGCTCCATGTTTATGGTGGCCGGGAGCCGGTGATGCTAACAGGATGCATTTACAGTGAGTGGACGGGGTAGGTACTTCCCGGGTTTGCAAAAATTTTAAAAATTCCATGCAGGTTCAATAATAATAACCCCTGGTATGTGGGTGGGATATTCCATGCGTGCGGATGGATATGAGGCGTATCCGCTCTCATTTAAGGATAGGTATAGGCCGAGGTATAATAATACTATGTCCCTTGCATGCGGGATTATTTATTAAAAAAGAATTGTTATTATAAATTTGGCCTCATCTCTTGCTTGGAGATGCGCATTACGCTTAATTGTCGTTTTTCCGACTCGCCCCTAATACTCGGGCGTAAGCATTGAGAGCCAGGGCGTAGTGAGCCCTCTCTTTAAACGCATGAAGTCTATCAACCCCTTTGTATATTTTGGCATGTAGTTTAGCTGTTTTTATGTGTTTATGTGTTTGTGTTGGCTAATGTTGTGAGTGACAAGGTTATGGAAGGAGAAGGGTGGTATAATGGTAGCCCGTAGGTGGTATTTTGGTAATCCCTCTGGCATTATCCATCTCTGCTCCTGTCATCCTCACTTGGTCAATATCTGCTTTCTGTCCGCTCCTTGGGATGGTGAAGTGTGGTGACGCTCTGACGTCACGGCCTAATCTGGCCTCTCATTTGTAATTTTAAGGTAGCAAGTGATTTGTAATGTAACTGGTCATGTCCTGATAGCCTACGTTGGTTTTTTAAGATTTAAATAAAAAACAAAAAGAGAAGTAGTTATTGGGGAGGTTTGTTCCCTCAGGGAATCTGTCCGTATTCGCCCCTGATTAGTGAGCGCGTGTGGGAAGGACGGGGTCGTAACTGTGATTAGCGCAGCTGCGTGTGTGTGGCTATGTTCCGCTACAGCACGCGGGCGGGTGGGCTGTTACCAGCTAAGTCCTATCGTGTGTCGCGTGGCTGAGTGTCAGGTGGCACGTGTGGCTTGTCAACATCTTTGTAAACATGTTCCTATGGCCCTAAGATAATATGGCCCACAGTATCTGCATATTGCTAAATGCCAGGCCTATTGTAACATTGCTGAAGTCTGTGCCAATGTCCATGTGTACTGTATGTTAGTGTTGGTAATTTTTTTGTTTTTGTATGATAGTGTCATCACAGTCGCGTATCATTGTCACTTCCGTTATAACAAGAGTGTCTGTCGACGGCAGTGTTGCAAAGCGGTGGAATCTGCAACTCAGTGTTTTACTGTGTTTATGTTTTCATATTCCTTTTTACAGGAAGCTTCTAACGCTATGTGAAGGCTAACGCAACGTGACTTTAGCCATAGTCCGTGTGTTGCCATATGTTTGACATTCCTGGAGGGCCAATGTGTCAATCTGGCCTGTTTTTGCTAGCAACGTTGTGTGGACACTTGTTCCATAAGACCTTTGCCTTGTGAAATTGCTATACTTGTGTTTGGGAGGTCTATTTCCTATGTTTGGGGTAATCGAAATTTTGCATGGTTTTTGGCCGGAGAAAATGTGGTGTTACCTGTTTATGTACTTGTATGGGGCCAACTTCCGTCTGAATGGGATTCTGGATTTTTGTTTTCCACAGCGTCCGATTTTTACTGGGCCTTCGGACCCGCGATCCCGTGTAATTCTCCGTGTTTCATGTCTGCGTTGTCTGTTGGGATTTGTGTGTCCCCAGTGTGGTTTCTGATTGTGTTTTTCGCGACAAAAGTACCGTTGGTTAGTTTGTTTTTGGCACGACTGTGTTGTGTGATCGTGAGTTCGTACCCGCCTTGGTTTAAGGTCCTGGTGTTACGATTGTTTGTACTGTATGTTCCATGGCACGTGTATCGTGTGTTTGAGACACGCAGATGAAAATACGCTTTGGCGTGAAAAATTTGGGTCTTTTGGAATGCCCCTCGTATTCTAATTTTGAGAGTTATAGGGTTTTGAAATTGCCGTGAATGAATGTGTATGTTCCAGCCAGGTCTGGAGTACTCTTAGGTTGTCCGTGTTAGTGAAGGTCGCCTACTCACGAGTGTGTTATCGCTGACTGCGATAGTATTGAATTACGCCCGTGCAGGAAATCCTTTGCTTGCTTGCTTGTCATATGTGCCGAGGCAGTGTGTGTAGGTTTATTGACACGTCTGACTATTGTCTGCATATACGGCGTGTCTCGGGTCCCTCGCAACGTAAAAGAACCTTCCTTTAACTACATGTTGTGTTCCCAAATTTTGTGTTGTTGTAAGCGTGGGGAGAATATATTCTTGTTATTGGTAGTTAGCTGTGTTTATGTACGAGTGTCTCCGGGCCGCTAGTCGCGTGTTTGGTGACTAGGTGTCGGAGGTGATTTTATTGTTTTGTGCGTATGGATATCTGTTAGTGGAACTGTCCTTTATTATTCTATCCTCCCATTGGATAGTTACCCGACCTTGCACTCCTGGTATCCAGAAGGTTGCGGGTTCGAGACCGTCTTTGTCCAGGGTAATTATTCCTGGTGCCTTTTAGGCTTGTGTCTCCGGGACTGTTCTGCCAAGTGTTTTGACTGTTTTGTACGGTATTTGCGTTTAGTGTGTGACTTCCAAAAATAAATAATGGTGTTTTCCCCATGAGCTGTGAGTGTTACCCCATGGTGTTAATGTTTAGTTTGAGCGCTGTCCTGGGGGAAAAACTCATGCTTTAGGCAGCGTAACAGGTAGAGTACACCTATGGATCAAATATATACAGTTCAACTTGGATAATTCGCACTTCACGGGATTAGTGAAAGCAAGATTGAGTTATGCAAACATTCGCATTAAGAAAGAAAGAGTAGGGAAACTACATTGTATGACGTTTACATAGTGGTTTACGTTCACTGAAGCAAATTAACAAACGATGGTACTTTATAACGATTGTACCGTAGTTAATTTCAAAAGTTTCAAATGAAAGTTGAAACCTGAGTGTACTATGCACCTATTTGACGCCGTTAGTAAGGCAGTAATCAAGTTATGTCGCGGAGAAGTCTACTATGTTTCAAAAATAGTTTGAGATTTTTGACTGATTCTTACGATTTGGGCTCTCGGCCCTCACAAGAGATTCTAGCAAATTGTAGGACCGGAACATGGAACAACTTAGTCATTTCTACTTAGAAAGACCCGCCTAAGCTCTATGCTGTGGTTTGTTGCTTAGGCTGTACTCGGAATAGTTCTTCCCGACCCTGAGCCGCGCGGCCCGACTGATTGGCTTCCGCTTGGCTTTGCATATTGAAAACTTTGAATTGTCCAAAATATGTCCTGAATTAACCCCGATTATAATCCCTTGATGGCCTAAAAAATGCTAGGGGCCATGAAAAAACTTAAGAAAAAATTTTGAATTATACGATTTTGACTTAGCCATGTTCCACTGTATATACATGAAAAATGTGCAGTTTTTGTCCGTGGGTCTCTGTGTGTCTACCGTTTACAGGTATGGAACCTGCCCTTTGTGTGTCCATTGTAGTGTTTCCTTCATGTAAAAGAGCCAACCTGTATCTGTAATTGTGGTGCGAGTGACATTGATGTATGTTGTATTCCTGGTGAAAGTTGTTATCCCCGTCCGAGCGACCTTGCTCGGAAAGGTGAATACTTTCGCCCTGTCACTAAGGTGTAGGCACCTGAAACCCATTGAGGTGCTTCTTTGCTATTTTCTGGAGGACTTTGTAGCAAAGTAAGCCTGGGCCTACTTTCACCGTAGTGCCTGGATGTTGGCCTGAATGTGTTTGTGTCTGAGGGGCTGATTGCGCTCCGCGCTGCCCTAACAGTGTTTATAGGGGTGTGTGTATTCCTGACTGCCCGGCCTCGTGGGGTAGTTAATAAGACCTTTCTTATACCCCGTGTACTGTGTGTTTGTGGCTGGTCAGTGTGCGCAGGTGTGTGTTGTGCACCCTGAGGGCCTGAAGGCAACTCCCTCTAATGCCTTCGCGCCTGGGGTACACATGCTGGTGACCGCTTCCATTCTGGCAAACTTGCACTTTGGAATAGCGGTAAAGGCCGTGTAATTGCCTGTGATTGCCCTGGCTATGTATTGGAGTGTAGTCTAACCGCTTTCTGGCCAATGGCCACGGTAGACTCCTGCCCTTGTGTGGCACTACGTGTCGAGAGGGACATCCTCGCAAATTGCCGAGTTAGCGTATCTACGCTTATGTCCTCTCTCGGCTGGGCTGATGGCCCTGCCGCGAACTCAAAAATGGCTTTGTTAGTCTGGAGCTCCCTATATTCTTCCCTAATTTTGGAACGTGGTTTCGTGTGGATGGGATAATATGCTACCACTTGTGTGTGGTTATGTATGTGTGCCGGTTGTGGACCTCTGTATGTGTCAACGTCTGTACTTGCACTCGTGGTCCTGGCATCGAATTAGCCATTGCGTGCGTAGTCAGGCCCGTGTGCCTGGTGGACATGTATGCCCTGTCGTCATATTGTACCGTGGATGTCCAAATGTCGTGTAATTGTCGCTCTCGCCCGCCCCCTCGGTCGTTTCGCCGCCGATCGCGGGTTTCATCCCTTGTCGTGGCGTGTGCTCTTGGTGTCGTCCTAGTTGGGCCCCTATAGTCCCGGTAGTGTGTTCGCCTGTAGGCCCTCTCCCGCTCTTCACTAATGTGTCTTTCCTTGTCCCCCCTGGTTGTTTGTTTGACTGTCCTTTTACGTAACGTCGGGGTGGGTAGCCCCGTTCCTCCCTGTATTGGTGTGGGAGGGACATGTCCCCGTTTCGCCTGTTCTCTGTCCTGTTGGGCTTCCGGGCCAGTTCCGATAATTGTTTGTGTGTGTGTCTGCCCCCGCAATGTGTTGGAGGGGGGTCTGCCCGATTTCTAGCCTATGGCCTCGGCTGCCTCCTTCCCCTTTGTGTTGTTGTTGACTAAGATGGACATTTGTGCAAATTGCTGCGTTAATGTGTCCACGCAGATGTCGTTTGTGTGCTTCGTGAGTTTTCCAGCTGCCAGCTCAAAATGAATGTTAGTGGCTTGAAGCTCTACAAATTCGCCCCAAAGCTCGGCGTAATCGTTCGTGAGCTCTTTGGCTTGGTCAGCTACCTTCGTGTTCTGTGTTTGTGCCCTGTGGTGTTCCTCCCTCAGCCTGTAGTATTGTTGTGTCAATTCATCATGTCTTTTATGTAGCCGCCAGTGTGTAATATTTAATTGTGTGTGAATTGTGGCTATTCGAGCCCTGATGTCCCGTGACTCTCTACTGGAGCTCTGCGGGCTAGTGAGTGCCCTCATGATCGGCCCATAATGCATCCGTACGAGCTTTTGCACTTTTCGTAAGCGGTCCTGCTGGGCCCTAATTCTACTATGGGATGCTATGATCCCCTGGTGCAAGTCAATGTTCCTCAGTATGGCCTGTCGTGCAAGTGAGTTCATATTTGTATATTGTGTTGAAGACGAAAGAAAAAAAGATTTTAGTTGGGGGTTGTTAATAATAACACCAGTCCCCGTGTAGTAAAGGGGGGAAGAGAAAAATTTCCCTCGTGTTGCTAGGGTGAAGGAAAATAATGCTTTCTGAAAAAGAAAAAAAAACAACTTTTTGGCTTGGCTGCGTGCGGTAGGGGTCGTTTCTACCACGAGGGCTCGTTGTGCGAATCCTACCCTTACTGTGCGTGGTAGCCGCGTCTCCACCAATATGTTTTAGATCCCTTAGTTGGGGGGTAGTTAGGGCTAAAACACTTATGTTATTGTACTAATTTGGAAGGTGATCCCTAGGAGAGGGTAGCTACCCGTAGCTGGGTGAGCTTACCAGTGTAGTGTGTTGTTTAGCACTTAAACGCTAAGGGGTGTTCCTGCAAAGACGCAAGTGTCGCTTAGGGGATGGACCTATGAATGCAGGCTAATACACCGGCCTGCCAGCTGGACGGAAGGAGTGATACAATAGGCGTGCTTACGTCAGCGGCTCGACGTTATGTAGTCGAGTCGCCTGCGGGAAGCACAATGAAACCTGAGCAAGCAATTACTGGCTACTATGGTCACGGTCAATCGTGACGAGATTCAGGAAGGGTATGAGGATGTAAAGAGGCGTGTAATTATCAAGACAAGTGTAGTTTACTGACCATGTGTTTATTGGTCAGTGAGTGTGAAATTGTAAGTCCCTTTTAGGGGAATGTAAGTAATGATACAAGTTAAGTGTACAAGATTGTGGAAGGGTGTTTACAAAGTAAAGGATTCTGAACACTTGCTGAGTCTCACCTGATGATGCAGCCGGAACAGTTGTCGGCTAGGGCCTTCGGCGACACACACTGTATGACAGATAATGCTCCAAAAAGGCCTTCCTTCTTATAGTTCCTGTCGTTGCTTAGTCAGCATTCCGTTGACGTAGCTGCCCCAGTTAGTTGTAGTGTTAATGTTTATGAATGTTTTGCAAGTGGTTGGCTAACCTCCCGAGCTGGGTGATCGCCTCTTGCCGTGTAAAGTTGATGTTCTGGTCTTATGATGTTGCCAGTTGGGGTGGTTTTTAGTAGAAGATGGGGGGTGGCTTTCAGGGGGTACAGCCCCCCGGGTCTGTACAATAGTATTGTTTTCAAACCATTAATTTCTTTCCCTAGGTTCCATTCCAAATCGTCAATTTTAGATTCTAAAGATACTTCAGAAGACCATTCCTCAATCTTATCTACATCGGCTATTAAACAGTCCATGCCGGACCTTAAACTAGATGCATCCGATTTAATGTCTTTGTGAATTGAGACTTCATCTGTCCTCAAATTAATGATGTTTTCTTCACCTTTATTTTCAAGCTCTAAAATATCTTTCTTTTAGATGCTTACATTTTCCTCTCCTTTTAACTCTACTGCTTTAATATCTGATTGTAATGCTTTTAAGACGTCATAATTTTTGACTTTTAATCTGATTTCTAAATTCTTTAAGTTATACTTTAGTTCAGTTTTATTTTCATCATTACGAGCTTGCAATCTGTTTTCTAACAACTTCAAACTATCCTTCAAATTAGATTCAGTAGCCTTCAAATTATTTTCATTAGTCCTTTGCAATCTTATCTTCTAGTGATTTCAAATTATTTTCATTACTAGTTTGCATTCTATCTTTTAGAGATTTCAAATTTTCCTTTAAATTAGTTTCATTAATAGTTTGCAATCTAGTTTACAGTGATTTTAAATTATCCTTTTACTCATCTTTATTACTAGCTCGTAAAGCTTTTACATTATCATCACATCTAGCCTGTAACCTAGCTTCCGAATCAGTTATCTTATCTTTCACTTCATTTTCCATTGTTCTAACATTAGCTTCAATAGTAGACATACTACCCTGCAACTCTACTAACATTTTCTTTAAGTCTTCAATTGTCATTGTTATATTATACAATTATACGTTTGAAATACAGAGACATTGGACAGCAAAACATTGTGGAACTTCAATTACTAACTACATACAGGTATGAGCAACAAGGATAACATGGGTTTATATATGATATGACACGAGTATGAATAATATGACCACTGGTATGAGCACACAAGTATATCGTCTTGCCTTGGTCAATAAACTTCATAACATATTTAACAAAACTAGACATCAATTTCTTTGTAATCTCGATCTGATGTATTCCCACAAAATGAATATCATCGAAGCTCCACGATTGGGAGAAGACAACTCTCCCTTCTGCACCCGTTCGTCCGTGGTATGCGATGACCCAACTGCCTTAGCATCGCATACCGGGCGTCCCAGGACAGAGTGGGTTGAAATAATAAAAAAACAAGGAATGTGTCGGAGATCGAGTTGAAATTTAGAACTAAAAGCAGTGGGTAACACGAGACAAAGTATCTCTGGGTCGTTTACGGGTATAATTTAATTCAATAACAAAGAAAAGGGCGCCACAACTTGATTCCTAACAGGCTTTCTGGCGAAGCCTTAATTATGACAAGAAAGGATTGGGAAAATACATCGTCACTAGATCACACAAAATGAAATCAAAAAAGGTTTATTTGAACTTGAAGTACAAGACACAAAAATATTAAATCCTGCCTAGGAGAATGGTAGAATGCGATAGTTAGAATGCAAGTGTTCATTTAAAGTGTAACCATCTCCACTCTAGTTGAAATGAAATTCGTTCACGTGTAAAAATAAAGCAAGCTAAATGTTTCTTGGGTTCTCAGGGTCACCGTAGCACTGATTAACACGTCACTGTTTTATTTGTGAACCTTCAGACCTATCATCGTTAGTGATAACATCAGGCACGTGAACTGTTTAAATTTATATTTCTCTAACACACAACACTAATCATATTTACATCTACGAC
The DNA here is from genome assembly GCA_946902985.2 of Meconema thalassinum. Taxonomy (NCBI): domain Eukaryota; kingdom Metazoa; phylum Arthropoda; class Insecta; order Orthoptera; family Tettigoniidae; genus Meconema; species Meconema thalassinum. The sequence goes on from OX336391.1 coordinate 171,924,798, forward strand.
ATATTCAATCATTCGTAATAGCACTCAATGTCTGTATTCCAAATTATTGGAATTATTGTTATCACAAATAGAATCAACAACTAAATTTACACAAATCATTTGCAATCATCCTGTCGAAATCTCGATCGTCTATCAACATTGTTATAATTATCTGGGATTATTATTAAGCATGGAAAAATCGTTAAATGTTCACCACATCAGATACTAATCAATCAGCTGTTTAATTAAATCATTATATTTATCATCAATTTCATTTAAATTATTATTATTATTAATCATCAGGTCAGATCAGCTGTTCCATTTAAATTTCAGAGCAATATTCAGCAATTTATTATTAAAGAAACTTGGATTATTATTCAAACTTCCAGAAAATATCTAGGATTGGTTATGGAGGTGTCGTCAAAATGTATCACATCAGTGAAAATGTATTGCCAGACGTAATTACACATGTTACATGTTATAATCTACGCTTATTAGCCTATTATCAATTTTCAAAAATAGGCTTATGATATCACCTTTTGTCCGTGTGTCTGTATGTGCGAGTGTGTTTGTGTGTGTGAGGTGTGTGTGTCTGCCCCCCTAATAACTTCTATACAGCTGGAGAGATTGCAATAAAACTCGGTAATATCATAGCACTACCCATGGCGACCCCGACTGTGCCCTTCAAAATTTGTTACGTCTCACCAATCTAGCATGGCGGCTGTGCGAAATGTTTCACCTGCATTCAATATCTCCGAAATTACTCCCGATATCATCCTGGATTTTTTTACGGTGATAAAGGAAACAACTAGAAGTTCACCTATGTTACTATTGAAAAACTGGTAACTACAGAACCAACATGGCGGCCACGCGAATTTGCGACATTTCAATAGACGTATCTCGCGATTTAACCAACCAAACGCAATAAAACTTGGTACAGTATATGTTTATACACATTTTAATATTCCGACATCAAACTTCGTTCAATTGTTTACATAACCACAAGATGGCGGATGTGCGAAATATTTCACCGACATTCTATACGGTATCTCTGAAACTATTATCGGTATCACCCTGAAATTTTGTACGGAGATAATGGGCACTACTGAAAGTTCACCTATACGAGTTTCAAAAACCGGTTAACTACAAAACGAACATGGCGGCCAAGCGAATTAAAAATTTTAATAGACCTTTCTCGCGATTTAATGTTCCAAACGCAATGAAACCTGGTACAGAAAATGTTTATAACCATTGTAATGCACTGGTATCCAATTTAATTCAATTGTTTAAATAAACTCAAAATGGCGGCTGTGCGAATTTTAAAATTAAGTTTTTGTTTCTTGTGTCGTGATCATGCGATCGAAGTGCAAGTTTGAATAATGAACCTACGCAATAATTTTCCTTTAATGGTACATGAATCTATGGCCTATACATTTAAAAATCCTGCATGGCGACCATCCGAAATATTTGGACGGCCATGAATATCTACGAATTTATTGTAGCAATCAAACTGAATTTCTTTATGTTCATAGGGGCTATGAACATAAATTCACCTATAGGACTTTAAATAACCTGGTGGTCACAAATCCAACATGGCGGCGACGCGAAGTGTAAATATTGACATGGACGTTTCTCGCAATTTAACCATCCAAGTGAAGTGAAACTTGGTACAGTAAATCCTTATACGAATGTTAAACCACTGGCATCTAATTTATTTCAATTGTTTCCATAACGACAGAAGGCAGCTGTGTGAAATTTTAAAATCTCCTTGTTACTTTTTGTGTCCTAATCCTGCGATTGAAATTTGAATGCTACACGTACACAATAATCTCCATGTAACAGTACATAACTCTAGGACCTACATATATAAAATCCAACATGGCGACCATCCAAAATATTTAGTCGGTTCTCAATATCTACGAATCTATTACAGCAATCAATCTGAAATTTTGTATGTTCATAGTGGCAGTGAACATAAGTAGGATATATGGAAGTAGGCTGTAAAGTTCTTCACGGAACTACTTGTTTTTCATTCAGTTGCCATGCCAAAATTGATTGTCTCAACTACTCCACATTGGACGTTATCATCCACAAATAACCACTCGAATTCATTAACATGAACCAATTCATCAAATAACACAATTGAACATTATCATTTCATCACAAATATTCAGCGCACAGCATGCATCCAAAGATAACAAGACTGGGTTCACAAACCTCTAGTCTACACCATTAATATCAAAGTGGTAATATCACAATCATTGGCAAATTAAACACAAGTTTTGGCAAAAATTTATCGAATCAACGTACGTACTTTTATCTTAATAACCCTCATTTATTGTATGACTGGCTTCAGATATTAATAAATTTGACCTAACAGAACTGTGGTCACTATAATTGTATTTGGACAACCTCTCAAATGACATGAAAAATTACTGAAATAATTGTAATCCAATCCAAGCTCTAATTAAATTCGAAGTGTAATATCTCTAGAAAAATCATTGAAATTAGTTTCAAAACACACCAACTGTGTTAGATTTTATAATATTCATCATAGCTGTTTCCATTATGCCTGTGATAGAATTCATAAAATGGAACGAACTCGTCTTAAAAGAATCAAACGCTCAAAATTCTTGTTAAAGATTCAAATCAACTCATCAGAAAATTAATATATGTTAAATTTACAGTATTCTAAAGTAGAACAAAGCTACAAATCAAACAATTGGGTCTACAACTCAAGAATCACAAAGTGTAACCCTGCTTACATTTCTTTTTACTGTACCTGATAACGATCAACTAATATATGACTTGTAAATTATTGTTTGATTCGCTCACAGTAAACAGAGCATTCGGATGATAAGATGGTAGTTTTCTAATGATGGGTATAGCGATTAGACACCACACAATTGCATAAAGCAAAAGGCCCCATCTTCGATGGCTCAGATGATTAATTCCTACTGGCAGGTATAGCGATTAAAAACCACACAATTGCATAAACCACAAGGTCCTGCTCCGAAGGCTAATATGAATGAATGCACATGCCTGGAATCAACAATTATTATACTGTTAGATAGTAGTGACACTGTTTCTCTAGAGCGAATTAAATTCAATAGCTCAAAAAGATCCAATTAAAAAATAAGAATAATCCCTGGTCACTAACTCCACACAATCGCTAGATTGCGAAAACTGACAAAAACCCGACTGCAGGTCTCGAGTCTCGAAATGCTCGATAGAAAAAACTACTGTGCTCAAAATGCACTATAACTTACTATAAATGATGATGAAATACCCTGCCTAATAACGTCGGTAAAAAGCGAAGATCGGTGAAATACCTCTGCCATTTCACATGGAATCCACCATATCATAGCAAATTCATTAAGATGAAATGCAACAATATATCAAACGATGCTTCAAAATAACACTCCTTAGGATATACAAGTGTGCCCGTGATCATATAAAATCATATCAGTGAAGTCATAAAAGTGCTCACATTACCTTCAGATATTCCAGGTTGTAAAAATATTTATTCCACGATCGACGATAATCCAGATATTTGCGAATAATTTTTCGCGAGATCGGCAAAATCTTAGTCCTGTGCCATTGGAAATACATTCTCCCCATTCTAATGCATGTCACGATACGGTCACTCGCCTCGGTAGGAATCGAACCCGTCACTCTGCTCTGCCATCCTGTCTCTTCTCACGCCTAGCCGCTCATGTTAAAGTGCAAGATATCCATTCCGGATATTGTCCAAAAATCCACTGAAAGATTTAATTTAAATGGGTACCCCATTATGTCCTTGGCTACAACACACCACTATTCCATGAGAAAATGTCGATTGGCATACACTAACAACGTTCTTGCCAACAGATGTCGATTCGCATTGACGAATAAAAATACTTAAAGTGCGTACAATATTGACAGACACACTGTGTCGGAATGCAATGTAATAAGCATATCCATAAATGGTCATAAATATAAGTCGTTAAGCACCCACTTCACCACTGCAGAAAATATATGAAGTCCATTGTTCCATTCGATTGATCTAGTGATAGATGAGCTACCCCGTGGTCGCCTTGTCTGTGCTGTACAAAAATACATCAGCTATGCTCTCCATTATAATGCCGAAATTATTATTAAGTTCAATTGATGGTGGGCATTCACGTTGAACATGAACAAACTCTAAACTGGAGCAAGTATTTGGACCATTATAAGCCTATATCCAATACGCAGTAATATAAATGTCGGTTGCAGTGTCCCGTAACACGACTTCTAACTTTCCACAAAATGTCTGCCACAACAGTAATATTCTAGCCTGGCCACATGCTGGTAACACGATGTTATAAACTGGCTTCATTTAACCACTGATGCACGTGAATACTCATCACGGAGTTCACTATTATACAATTCGTTTTCACAATGTGAAATGTCCTGCTTGCCTCGACTTGCAAGTAACAATTTGTTAATGTAATACTGGTTGAAATCAACTTGATAACCTTCGCTGCAAACTAGCACGTTTTCTCATCACCGGCCGCGTCCGACAAGTCCACTGCCATGCCGACCTCGCCTCCTGTGACCGGCTCGTGCTTGCCGTGCTAGCAAAAATGTATTATGTTAACTGTGCTAGATCTGACCGTGCTTATAAGTCGGTGCTCTGTAATGGAATGAGTTCTTCTTCACACAGCGTTGCGGCTGTCCACTTGGCTTAGTCATGTGGCTTCACACCCCTTATTTGTGGTAGGGTAGACTGCTAGATGCCGTACTCTGACGTCAGATATCCAACCATGGCTAATATGTGCTTGTTGTAAAGCTATAATTCTCCATTAAGGAGTTATCGACCATCTCTAATATTATTACAATAAATATCCAACATTATTCCTTCCTTTTCTGAAATTAAACTGGGCTGTAATTCTGAATTTATTAAATAAATATCTTTCAGTCTTCCCGTGGTTCCATGTGTTGGAGTGGTATCGCTTCCTTCTCCCTGACTCTCCTACGTCACTTCCCATATCGTCACCGGCGCGATCTCTGCGCAATCTTTAATTCCAAGCGATAAATGCCAACTTCAGCTAGCGTAGCCGATTGCCTCAAGTAAATATCGGGTACATTATATCACGCGAATACTGCCTGTGCCATCTGTTGATGATTGTAGTAATTTTCATTTATCTGTTGGCACAGGCTAGAGTAGAAGGTAGTTTTACACCAATGTCTAGTCTCATTCATAGCTGTGATTATTCAAAAGCTACTGAGGTACGGGTGCTGCTGAGTAATGGTATTCTGGGCGCAGCGAGTGTCTGTGGATGTTGTGAGAGATTCTACTTAATGGGTCAGTGTTTTCTATTTTTATTAAATTAATGTATATTCGCTTTAACTTAGAAAGTCTTATCGTGTCTTTTACACTAGATTTGTTGTTGTTTGGGGCTTCAGTCTTTTGACTGGTTTGATGCAGCCCTCCATGCCTCTCTGTCCTGAGCTAATCGCTTAATCTCCACACAACTACCACACCCTACATCCGAGTTAATCTGTTTAACATATTCTATCCCTGGTCTACCCCTACAGTTCTTGTCCTCGACCCTTCCTTCCATAAATAAGCTTGCTATTCCTGGATGCCTTAGTATGTGTCCTACCAACCTATCTCTTCTCTTCATTAGCAGTCGCCAGAAATATCTCTCCTCTCCCACTCGTCTTAATACCTCTTCGTTTGTAATCCTATCTACCCACCTGACCTTCATCATTCTCCGGTAACACCACATTTCAAACGCTTGAATTCTCCTCTTTTCGGCTGCTTCAACAGTCCAAGTTTCACTTCCATAGAGCGCCAAGCTTCAGACAAAGGCTTTAAAAAATAACTTCCTAATACCGAAATGTATATTCAATGTCATGGGATTTCTTTCTTGTAGAAATGCTTTCCTTGCCTGAGCCAACCTAATTTTTATATCACATTTGCTTCGTCCATTACTGGTTATTTTGCTTTCTAAGTAACATAAGTCTCCTACTTCCTTTAGCTTTTCCTCTGTCAATTTGATGTCCATAGTGTACCCGTCTTTATCTGCGGTGAACATATGGTCATCATCCGATTAGCTCAGTGTTCGGTAGTGTACCGTTCAATCCCTCGAAATGACCCATACATTCGGATTGAGAGCTATTAGGTTAACAAGCTACACAAAATAACAACATTTTACTTTAGCAATGCTTTAATTTACTAAAATGCACCCAAGATTGCTATAAGCATAGCAACAAATACAATGTAAACAAACAACAATAGTTAACCCTTCAATTACATACAACACATCTTGCTTGATCACTTGGATTCTTAATAGACCCACAACTATGACACTTAACTTTACTTTACTGATTTCTCTCTTACCTTAAACCCTTTCATCTCCGTGTATCAAAATCTCATGCTCGACTTAGTCGCCACCTTGCCAGGTTTTGAACTAAGGACATTTACTTTATTCATTCACATTCAATACCTACGTTGGCCTCGTATCGGGCTCTGAACAAACATAATAAGCAAAAATAAATCAACTTATCCACATATCTCCTTGTTTTCTCCACACATCATTTATCAAACACAAATCCTCTCTTTGCATTCACATTATATTCACTGTTGTTACCATCATGCATCATATTCTGATCAGATGTTATGGGACCCGCTATCCCATAAAATCCAATTCTAATTGAAATTCATTACCCGTTCAATATTCAAGGTAGGAACTGATTTTCAATACAACAAAGGTGCAAAATATGCAAAAATTACATATGCAATAATTATTTTTAGCAGGGCATGATCGCCTGCTTCCCAACAATTCATTCATGTAAGTTTCATTTAATTAACCTTTACCATCAATTGTCTTTTCAGTGATTATCTGCCCTCCTATGACCGCAACCTTCACATAATAGACCTATTCATTACTCGCGTCAAGTGGCTCGCAGTCTGGCATAGGAAAGGACACTCAACCCCTGTCTCAAATCCAGCTGGTCCCTTGCTTTTAAAAAGCCATAATATTGACCACATATTCAGTTGGTCTGGCATCATTAATCTCAATTATGTAATTATTTTATCACATTGGGTATCCATGATCTATTCTCATTTCGCTAATTTATATTCATTACGACTATGACATGACTTTATCGATTACAACACAGCGTATTCGTTTATTCGTGAACTACTGTTCGGGGAAGGTTATATACTGTCGGCATTTATCAGAATATGGGGGCAACCTACATCCCTCTACAACACGCTGAGTGGGCATTAAATTAAAAAAAAAACAGCCCGAGTTAGAAGCGCCATGCTCTGACCGTCGGTAATACAAAGTCAACTCGATTCAGGATTATTGCACCGTGGCCCGGTTGCCCGTATACAACCATAATCATCCACCGAGGCTTTACATACGACGTTTCAATCACGAGCATCCCGCTCCGTGAGACCAATTATACAATCGGAGATGAGAATCCTGCGTTCATCTAGATACAACAAACAATGTAATTCAACGATTTCCTAGACCTATTAACCGTTCTCTCGAACTTTCCACGTAAGCGAGATAAATATTCACAGCTCCCTATATTTTGAGTTTACATTTACAATCTGCCTTATTCCGGCGACAATCTTTTCACTTGGATAGCCAATCATTTATTAACCTCAATATATTATTTTTACCAGAATACTACGTTTATCTTTCATAGCCTTTTTTAATATTCATTTACTTTTATCTTCATGCATTACATTTTTCCTGACAAGGTCTCTTTGATTTTACATTTTACATTCGACGCTTCCATACTTCTAAAGAATCATTGACTTTAAATTCATTGCAATTTATATATTTTCAACTATAATTCACTCTTATTTATTTCATTAATCGGTCCCTCCTTCCTTTAATTCTGACAACATTTTTATTCATTTCGGGTTTTATTTTTAATTTTACCAAACACCTACAGTAATTTATTTAGACAGACCACGAGAAATGTGGTCGACTTCTACCAGACATACTTAAACGCTGACATTTACCGTACTGTAAATTCAACAATGGGGTTTCCAACAATGGTGTTGTTCTACTATGATGCATGATGTTACAATTATAATTAAATCATCGGTACTCACCTAGTCTGGCGGTTTACAAACCATTCTGTGAAGTTTTTCGCCCACCAGTGCCATACGTAATACATCCTACTGGTACTGTGGTGCGACATAATTACACTTTCAACTTCACACGAATTTTTAACATTTACCATTAAGAAATTACAAAGCTTGCACCCCGCACCCGAAGCCATACGATATTATATATAGAGTCATAATATTTATTTTTCCCTTTACACTTGGGACACTTATTTGAAATATTTCCTTTACCCTATATAATTCACTCAAACACCCGCCTATACAAACGCTCTGGATAGTAGTTCTATACACTTCTTTTTACATAGATGATTACACCCCAAACGTGTAATAGTCTTTGCCGTATCTCAGGTCGCATATAAGGTAACTTTCCCTACACGTTCCCCGGACGACGTCTATTTCTTCTTCCCTCGTACTATTAGGATTTTAACGTCCCTCTCTCGTACTTTTTCTATATATGCTTGGTCCCTCTGGACGGCAAACTGGTACTGAATTGGCCGCACTGGTCTCGAACTAATGTTTCTGTCTTTGTAGATTTGCGCAGTTTAAACCCTCAAGGTTTCGAAACATAACTGTCTTACTGTTTGCCATCGCCTGGTCGTGAACTTCTACTACTTCGAATGAATTTGCCCTCACAGGGATTCAAATTGTCCGTCTAATCACGATTGGTCCTCTCTTGAGTCCAATGTCACATTCGCACTGTTAATTAGCATGTTCTACTGTGGACTTCTCTTAGGTCCGAATGCGATACTTTCTACCGGTGTGACTTTCTCTATCATAGTTAAACTCAACTTGAAGTATAGCGTATACTCTAACTTCGGCGCATCAACCCTCCTGGGTTTCGATGACTGTCGTTGTGTTTTCCCACTGGGATCAAGATCCGAACTGTGTACTGCAACGTAACGTGCCTCCCGCAGGGCTCACGAAATGACTCTTTGCAACGTGACGTGCCTCTCTCAGGCTCTCCGATGAACTGACGTACCGTAACGTGACTTGCCCTCTCCGGGGCTCGATGTTTGACTTGTTTGCAACGTAGCGTGCCCTCTCCGGGGCTCAATAATCGACTTTGAATCAGCGTGGCCCACCCTCAGGGCTCACTAGATGACTGACTTCGATAGCGCCTCGCAAGTCTTATATGAGATTTGGCTCAGAATATAGGTCCGTAATTACATCTGGAGCCTAATTTTCGTTTCCGTGGTCCTATCAATTTATGAAAATTATCTACGCGTAGAGGATGTTTTAAATGTTCGAAAACACTCCTGTGGGTAAGAATCCGTTCGTTCAATTATTTTTAATTAATTAATTAAGGTCCGGTCTCCTCCTGTGGCTGGTACCCTCCATCCTTTTTCCTACGCGTATCAGTCCGCTAATCGCTTCCTTACGTCATGCAGTATCATCACTCTTCTGCATTCGTAATGTTATAACGTTTTCCAGTTCCAAAAATTCACATTTTAAATACGAGGCACGTCCAAAAAGTAAGTTCCGTTTGGTAATAACATTAAATTGTGTACCGATTCAGAAAAATTATTTATTGCCCAAAATTCTACAAACCGTAACCTACTTTTCCACATAACTGCTGAAATGTTGCAGGCATTTGTCGTAGCGTGGCACGAGTTTTTGTATACCTTCTTCATAGACGTGTGCCGCCTGTGTCTTCAACTAGTTGTACGTTCCGCTTCAGTGCAGTTCCGCATATGCGCGGTAGACGCTCTGTATCAAGGAGAAGAAACGTGCGCCATTTGGAGAGCGCTGTCAGCCACGTACGCGTTGTTGTGCATGTTTACTCCTACAATGTAGGTGTTGATTGAAAATCCCGCCGCTTGTGAAATCAGATCTGTGATTCGTTTTCTGAATGCTAGGAAATTGAAACCAATTGAAATTTATCGGCAAATTTGCGAAGTGTATGGACAAAATGCGATGAATGATTCAATGGTGAGAAAATGGGTCCGACAGTTCAATTAAGGACGTAGTGAAGTGCACGATGAAGAACGAAGTGGGCGTCCATCTATGGTTACAGAAGAACTGGTTCACGCGATTGATGACAAGATCCGGGAAAACCGCAGGTTTACAATTAGTGTGTTCTCACTATGGATTTTCCCCAAATCTCACGATCATTAATTCATGAAATTGTCAATGGAATGGAGGCACACTTCATCCCCAGCAAAGTTTAAGCCGAAACAAATCTTGACACCTCGGAAAATGTTGTGCACAGTGTTCTGGGACTGGAAAGGCATCTTGCTCATTGATTTCTTACCGCGTGGTCAAACAATCAACGCAGATGCTTACTGCGAGACACTTAGGAAATTGCGCCGCGCAACACAGAATAAGCGCCGAGGGTTGCTGTCTAAAGGTGTTGTTTTTCTACACGACAACGCACGACCACACACTGCAAATGTGACGAAAACCCTCCTACAGGGATTTGGCTGGGACGTGTTTGACCACCCTCCGTACAGTCCTGACCTCACTCCTAGCGACTTTCATCTGTTCACACATCTCAAGTCTTTCCTTGGCGTTCAACACTTCAACAATGACGACGAGCTGAAAGAAGATGTTTCCTAACTGGTTGAAGACACAGGCGGCAAACTTCTATGAAGAAGGTATACAAAAACTTGTGCCACGCTATGCCAAATGACTGCAAAAGTTCGGTAGTTATGTGGAAACGTAGTTTAAGAGGTGTAGAATATTGTGCAATAAATAATTTTTCTGTATCTGTACACACTTTAATGTTATTACCAAACGGAACTTACTTTCTGGACGTGCCTCGTATTATCTTTCGTGGTGTCTGTCTCATTAAAATCCAATGATTACTCTTCAAGTAATGGGCATTTCTCTCGTAAATGGGCCACGCCCATTCAATACCCACGCTAATTTCTGACTGACATTTCGTCCAGGATGTAAATCCCCGAGTCGTATGCTTTCCATTCATCACACAAAAAGGTTCCTCTGTAATGACGACTTTTAATCATCTCGCGCAATCGCTTAGGAGTGCTTAGCTGTTTGGTGACTCCATGGTCTGACTCAATGTAATATCTGTCCTCCTAAACTCTCTTTAATGAAGTCCGAGTATAGCATTCTTGCTCCATTTAATCTTAATACTTTTATAAACATCCTCTTCTGCTCTGCAGCTGCCTCTTCGTCACTGACTTTCAATTTATTATTTCAGGCATATACTATGAACTTCCAATCTTCACGTATCTGATCCTGGGTTCAAATACATTGTGCGGTCTTATATACGGACACGATAGAGGTTTCTGATTTACTTCGGCTGAATTCCAATATTTTTGTTTTCTTTATTAATTTTCATCATTACTTCTTTCCTCAAGACGGAGTCGTTACCATTCAAAGTCTCATTCAAATCCTCTGGCGAGTCGGGCAAGATAACGATGTATATTTACATTATATCAATGTACCATAGAACTATGGGGAATAATGAGTAGTGTGGAAGAGTTACATTAAATTGAATATTCTACAAAACCATAAATGGTAGATCAGAAATAAGGAAATGTTCAGGTACTATGAGTTGATAAATCAGATTTTGAATTATAATCCAGTGTCTTTGAATAACTTGATGAGTTTTTTGAACTGTGAAGGAGATGAGAAAGCCTCACATATCTTCTTGGTAATGCTGTTGTGCTGGCGCCTGGTGAATTCTTTGGAATACACGGTAAGATAGAGGTAGCTTTTGCTACTCTTTGCTTTAATTCATTCCTTCCTTTTTCGCAAACATCAACAGTGATTTCTTACTTTTTCTTTTATTTAAGCACCTTGCTTACTTTCCTTGTAAGTTTGTTGCAGATATAAATTCCATGACCTACCTAGCGGCATCTGGCAGCTTACTGCTGAAGTTCCTGAACATCCCTATGCTCAAGAGGACTTCCTTCTTAACCCCGCCACAAGATGTCGCCGCTATCTTCAGCTATCATCTCCATGCTCAAGAGGACTTCTACAACTTACCCTTCCACCAGGCTTCGCTATTGACGCCTACTATCAACTCCTTGAAGATTACTTTTAGTTTTATTTCTAAAGTTGGTATTTCATATGTATGTTCCTTTGTCTCTTCCCCCCACCCTCCTCCCTCCTTGGTACCTCCGTGCTTCGTCGAGCTGCTCTCACTTCTGGGTCAGTCCTCAAACCATACAGTCGGAGCTTAATAAGGCTCGTCTCCTGTTCATGTGAGACATTTTTAAATCAGGACGCCATGTCCTAATCTTAACGTCAACCGTCATCCAGATCATCATTGTTCTTCAAAATGAGCTAAGTACTCCTTCAATGGTTTTCACTAAGTTTTAAATGGTTTTAACCTGTTTTTTAGACAGTGTGAGATTGCTATGTGATGCAAAATCTGCCTTCAAAAGATCTTCTTGAATTATTTGTAGCTACTTCAGCTAGCATTCTAAAATGAAAAGGTACTTCTTGTACTGAGTATCTGGGAATAAGTTCTCACACCGTGGGAGTCTTATTAAACCCACTGTCTATAATAACTTAGCTCTCACCTCCGCGGGATATTCTGCTCAATTCAACTGTTCCAAACTCTAGAATTTTCTACAGCAAATCATCTTTTTGCAAGTAATGCCGTCAAGTGCCTTCCACCTAAATATGGGAATGCTTGTTCCTCACTGAGGAATTTATGTTGAAAATACTTCTGATCAGCATATAATTTGTCTTCCTTCGTTCGAAATTTTCCGCTGCATTCAACTACCATCTATAAACGTCACAACGCAATAAACTTTAAGAAACTAAAATTCAAATAGTGATCTCTACAATTACAATAACTTTTCGTCTGATAAACTTCCTTGTTGCAATAGTGAATTTATCAACGGACTACAGTGCATAACAGTGCCCATTCAACGACCATCCGTGTCGCGTTCGAACGAAAACTATAAATAAGGCCATAAACTTTTTACTGATTCTCCTATTTCCTCCTCTCAAACTCCTCACTAACACATTATAATAATTGTAAAATTTAGGTTCTTTTCAATGAGGTGACACTCTATAGAAGTTCCCTCCCAATTTTGTACTGTTTTTCATAAGTAATTCTGCTTCATTGGTGTCTAGCACACACCTCAAATCATATTGTTTTTCCTCTTTTCATTAGGGAATTCAATTATTTCTACTCACAAGTGAGTTTTCTAACTTTTCTTTCTCCAGGTTTCACGAAAGGGTAACTGGCCCCATTTTCCTCGTGATCCTGTTTAAACATAGAAGTTCTAGGAATTTGTTCTTAATTTTTCTCTTCAGGTTTCACAATAAGTGACCTGCCCTATTTGTATAAATTATAATCATAATTACTGTATAAATATAAGAAGTTATAGAAACTTCTCTTTAATTTCTCTCTCTTTTTTTTTGTTATAATTTCAAATTTAACCTTTGTTCATACATTTAGAACTTCCATTAAGAATTCTCAAAGTACATATAACGTACCTGATTTATTGTTAAACTTTAAATTTGCTAATCTCAGCACTATTATAAATCTTATGCAGATTTGGTGCTTTCAAGAGGTTATAAAACGAATTTTGTTAATCGCCTAGTGCAAACTTCAACAAATTTAGAGGTCTGAGACCTCATAGGTTTAAAATTTAAATTATATATTTTAAAGTTGTTAAAAATATCATATTTTTACGCATTGTTAAATAAATCAAACTATATCCTTTTGCTTCATCATTTTCTATAAAATAACGATTGGGCTGGATCCTACCTCCCCTAACTCTACCCACTATTTGTTACATCCGAACAAAATCTCTCCGCAAAAACTTTTTCAAAGTCGCTCTTAGCTTTTATAGCTAGCTCCGACAGCTTCCTGCTTGTTGAAACTTTCTCTATAACTTATGGTTGGTTTTCCAAATCTAAGTTTTTCTTCTTGTCTAAACATTTAGTCGGCACTTTGCTGGATAGAAGCTTAGCCTTTCTTGAATGCAACAATTGGTGTTCTTACCAAAATTTAAAACCTTTCAAAATCAATCAAATTGTTTTCAAAAGCACGATAACTGCTTCATCGCTACCCTTCCTGGAAGCATTCGGTCGCTCCTTGGAAATCCTACAATTCCAAGAACTAAAAACATCACGGCGAATTTAAATTATTTGCGCCTTTCAAAACCGTTGATTAAACCTCATTCCTTTGAAAGGAAATACGACCAACCTGTCATTCTTTGTCTTGCCAGACTACCACCCTTCCCCATATTACCCAAGTTCAAGCTGGGAAAGGAAAGCACTAATGACCGTTGCTGGCAAATAGCCCAAGCTCCAGCCGCATTTCCCGTTAGCTACGTCCAGGTCCATACCCACTTTAGGTGTTTCATGGGCTTTGCGGTGACACTCGCCACTAACTCACTTAAATTTATCTGTTTGGTGTTGGACTCTCGTCCTATTATCCACACTTGTTCCTTAGTCCGAAACCCACTTCCCTTTTCTTTTTCTCTTATCTACCCTTGGAGGTAGGGTTAATTCCTAGCAAAAACCTACCCAAATTTTGGTGCCAAAACCAGGGAGAGTCCATTTGTTAATATTTTGCAAATCATTAATACCTACTTTGAATTTTTCTGCTATATCTTCACCGTGCAAAGCCTGCGAGGGAGAAAGAGGTCGCTCCTGTCTCCCTTGGTGTGTCCCTTTCTTTCAACTTGTTGCTGCTGCCAGTCTGACAGCATTTCCAAGGTTCCACAGTTTCGTAAGTTAAACTTCAATTTACCCATTATATCATGCCAACTGAAAAGGATGAAACTCTCATTGCCAGACGTTCTTCCTATAAAGGACAACTCACCAGATTTAGAAATTTTCTAAATAAAATACATCCCGCCGATTGTGATCTAGATGTCTTAACTCAACGCCTTAAGTTGTACGAACGGTCCTACGATTCCTATGACCAAATTCAAACCGATATTGAATCCGCCTGCCCCGAACTTCAATCGGATCGGGACGAGGTTGAACCCTTGTATTTTGAAGGGATTGCAAAGGCCCACCAACTGATCCGCAGTATTCCAGAACCGGACATTAGGGTCATCAATCCGGCCCAGTTCACACCTGCTTCTTAAATTATCCGGGGCAAATGACCTCGTAGTTCCGCCCCTTAAAACAACAATAACTAACTAACTATTCTTAAATTATGTCTGACAATAACTCGTTGTTCATGCATCTCCATGATAATACCTAATAGTCCAGTCAGTTATTTTAACCCATCATACCGAGACGAAAAACGGATATAGGTCGTAGTTCATTGACATTGAAAAGAAAAAGCGCTTTTCACGTAATGCAATCATAACTCTTTCCGGTCGAAGCCGGAGCGGGTTGCTAGTCATTTACTAAAGGAAAAGCCTTTACGCTGCAGTCACATTTGACGGTTTTCTGCTAGTCTGTTCATGCTGCCATAACAACCACATGTCTGTTCTCCAATGGAGTTCTTGATGTACGTCACTGATATATATCTATGTTTTACTGGAATATTAAGACATTATATTGTATAGAGTTCTTTATTGTTTGTATAAACACGTTCTACGATATTGAATACAAGGCTTAATGTACTAAGAATTGTATTAGACAATTGGTAGTCCTTTAGACTCCGAAAATTGCCGTACAAATGCCTGCTAATATACTACTTGAAAGTACAAAATTAGGTATAGTCCATAAATTAGTATGTTATTTGAATGCATTTGAACATTGAACAGTGTACTCATGGATAGAATTATGCACTAATTTCTGACGATTTACTCTGAATAACTCTAACACATTTTGGACTTACACTTTGGTACGTTTTAAGTTCCTTTCTTAAGTACACTTATTAGAGAAATTGACGCAAGGGTTCAAAAGTCTTCAGATCCTTAATACACAGATGGTATGCGTGGTGATCTTATAATAACCACAGTTATATGTTCGAAACCATATGTAATTCGACGTAAAATACAGTATCATTTCGATGAAATCCATTCGATAATACGAAAGTTATCTGCAGTTGAACATTGAACGTATCTGCGCCCGTAAAATCATGTGGGAAACTGTGTAATACAAGGGTAACTCAAAATTAATCAGAAATATCGTGTTCTATATGCGTGCAAAATTTAGAATTTTTCCAGTATACTTTATGATATACTGAGACTAGGATAAAAATTGAGAGCATTTATCAGCATTTGGCAGCCTTGGTGACTCTTAAGAATAAACATAGTCATATCTATCAGAGTACAGCAGGTACATGCGAAGTTTTCTTGAAATATAATTGTTAGTATGGAAGTTACGTGTATTTTAATATTGAAACTATCTGCACGCGTATTATCATTTTGGCAACACTGTCGTGAATGGGCTGCTGAAAATTAATCCTTGATTAATCTGCCAAGTTTGAAACAGTTCCCATACATAATTCTGAGATATCCAAAAGTGTCCAAATATCAATTGTGATATTTCAAAAAGGAAGGAAGGAAGCTTGTAGTTTAACGTGACCGTTAATCTTGAGATCATGAGCCACGGGGCCTCCTTTTTACGTGGAATCCGAACCACAGGACATGGCATTTCACTTTGAAAATCTCACATGCGTTGACCGGGAATCGAACCCGGGCCGCCTTGGTGAGATTGTGATATTTCAGCGGTGGTAGCACTGACGTCATGTAGCCCCGTGTACTTTGGGTGTGTGTAGAATCTGTCTGATAATCGGTGTTAATTGTGATGACTGTATTAGTGTGTGTTATCAGTGATTCATGTAAGTAATGCAAACGATAAATTTCAAGTAGTTCCTACGTTTGCTACCAAATGCTACCGTCCACGACAAACAGCTGTGCAATTGGCTAGTAGATGCCATTGAACTAGCACCTGGTGACAAACGTTGGAACGTAAGAGTGTTAATGAAATCTAACCTACGAAGTTTGTTTCACACAATTGAAGTTAGTGGAAGGTTCCTTTACATGCCATATATCTATGACTTTTTCACCCCCGAAGGAAGGCATACTGAGGGATTTATAACGCTCTTAAAAAGTCTGACGACTTCGGCCGGGTTTGAACCCGCGAACATGGCCATAGAAGCTCAGCATGCTACCAACTACGCCACCGATAACGCCAATACTGTGACGTAAATATTTTCTTCCGCTGAACCATGCACCTTCTACCATACGTTCTTCATCACTTCCAGCACATCCTTACCTGGGTAATCCTGACAGCTTAGTTATGCCCCACCAACCCTGTGCATGTAGAGTTGCAATTGACACAGAAATCGATATAAGAATAAGGGTCATTAACTGTCGGTTGCAATTAATATAAATTGACTAGCTACTAACTATTATTCTCCTTATCATCATGGCAGCTCGCTGACTACAATGCACTTGCGCTCGTCCCGACTGTTGAGTTCCTACAGAATATTGTTTTATATTTCTGAAAACCAGTCCGTATCATCAAATCATGACCTTGGTATTTACGTCCTGAAGCAGGAATCCATTCGATTTTTTGCCATTTGTTGAAAGAACGTCACTTCCTCTCCGCTGTATTGTGATACAATGTTAGGTAATGCACTCGACGTGAACCACGGGATCATCACTGAACGTTAGCCAAGGTTGGAGTAAAGTAACCGACTTTTAGAATAGAAATGAATTTTTCTGTTTCTCGTCTATTGAATTATTACTTCTCTTCTGAATTTATGTTTTGAGCTTTGTATTGATGCCTAAATGGTCCTTACTTTGTCATCGTTTGTTTCTAAGATCCTCATAGTTCGTTATTGTCATTTTTTTCAGTTCATTAGGGCCTTCTATGGACACCATGCTTGTGTTTTAGCTGTATGTTTCTCGTTGTCATCGTCGTTGCACGATTCGTGTTCTGGGTGGTGGGTTGGACAGCTGCTTTCTTGTAGCTGCCTTGAGCTTTTCTGATGGCCCAGTAGTTCTTCATTTTGCGGCTAAATTCTACCTTGCGCTCCTCAGACCATTTCCTGGTTTCATCCTTTGGTCTGTGGGTAGCTTCTGTTAGGGACGATACGAAGGGTGTAGTTTTGACAGTTATATGATAGTTAATCCGGTCATCTATGTTATTTTGATTAATATGGAGTTCCGTAAGATCCTTCTCTACTTGCTTCATCCACAAGAATCCGGTGGCTTTGCCCATGTTTGCCCATGTTAGCAACCTTGAAGATCATATGGGATAACCTGTTAGGGTCCATTCTGGACAGGTGTCCGTAGAAAGTCAGTCGCCTTCTTCTGATAGCATCTATGAGATTTTCTTGATGCTGGTAGAGCTCACGATTTTGTTTATACCATCGTCTTCATTTTGGTAGAATGCTTGGGCGTACTATCCATCTTAGGAACTTTATTTCTTGGACTTCAAGGGCTCTTAATGGGGTCCTCATAGTTAGGTACAGGCACTATGCTGCATAGAGGACTGAGAGTCTGACTACTGCATTGTAGTGTCTTAGTTTGACATTCATATTTGCAAGCATACAGTTTACCACAGGCATGGTATTTTATATAATTTTGTTTTATTTAATTAATTTCAAAACACTTACATTGTTGTTAAATTACAAATATTCATAAGTATTAAAACTCAGCAATTTTTCTAGATTTATGCCGTGTCTTGTGCGGGGTTCGCCTAGGAACACCAAGATGGCTCATCAGCGGGATATTGGTGTCTGCGACCCCACAGGAGCAGTGAAATGTGCACTACCTCCTTTCTTAAGAAGTGCATCTGCGCTTCTTGAGCTAATAGCTCAAGCAGCCCTTCACCACCATATAAAGGCTTCCAAAAAGATGGTATATTGGTTTTCACGGCCCTTGATTTAAAACTCAGCAAGCTTTCTATGTCAATGCCGTGTGTTGTGTTAAAAAAGTATAAAACGGTAAAACTGTAATAATGCAAGCTCCTTGGTTTTTACAAAGATGCCTCCGTCCTTTGCAGGACATCCAATAAATATGGATACAATTTGGACTACAAGGGCAATTTAAATCAGAAGCGATAGATTGCTGAAGAAAAGGTGCAGCAATATGACCACAGAGTCATCAATGGTGCTTTGTGCTAGAGTGATAAAGAGATACGTTTCTAGGTCAAACTTCCGGGAAGAGTGCTGCAACCCTTTTGATATCTAACGTCCTTGGCACCAAATTGCAGGCCTTGTACATTAAAGATGCGATTCCTGAATTGGCCATGGTATTCTTCCAGGAAGTACGGAACGCAATCTTCAGAGATAATATTTTTCTCGTTGCCAACTTGTATAGATAACACAAAGGACTACGGTATCCATGTTACTGCAGTCACTTAGGATACGTTCAACGGTCCCCCACAAAGTGACTGCAGTAACATGGATTTTGGGAGAACAATTCACCGTACACAGATTCATCCACATTTATTTGTTTTCAAAAGTTTGGTGCTTTTCAGTCGGTCAACACGAATGTACCCAAAATGAGGTGGGTTGTGCCCTAATCCGGAAATAAATTACATGAGATTAATAAATATACTAGGATGACCAGTTTCGATCGTCAAGCGATCATCATTAGATCCATTACACTTAGGCTATAACATCTATGTTTGAGAATACAGGTGAAAAATATTTACAATATGTACAATTATTTAGTTGCAGTATTGGTAATGCAAATGTCGGTGTGTGGTAATTGCAGTATTTCTAATGTTAGGTGAAATGCTAAAATTGTGATAAAAATCCGGAGTTTGTTTGGGGTGACTATATGGTTATACAAAATCAACTATGGTTGTACTGTAATAATACAGGCTGATACATATCCGGTTTGTCTTCCTTACTGGAACTTCGAGCAGCTTCGTGTTCACTCTGGCACCAGTTTTGGTCGACTAACTCGGGTGTTAACTGGACGAAACGGGTCTTTCTGTCTCTCCCCCTTTTGTTCCTATGTGGTTTCTGAGGTCAGTGCAATGTTTAATTGTGTGACGTTGCCAAGTCTAGATAAGAATGTATGTTTTCGAATACAGGAAGATCTACAACTATTAAAGACCGTGGAACTGACTTCGCCACACGTGGACTAAAAAGGCATTCATCTAAGCGGTACACGGTCTATGAAGATGTCCCGGCACCTTTAATACTGCCGCGCTTACCGGCCTTGGGTTTATTGCAGAAAAAATACATAGTACACCTGATCCAGATAACATTAACTATAACGACCGCTATACCCGGCCCCCCCTTTTAGGTAGATTTCTTTAGAAAGCTAACTATTGCAATGGGTCCCATGTTTCGACTTCCGGAAAATTTCGACATATCTTCGCGTTTCACATCCCCCAGACCCCAAAACCACCGTCAGTTCAAAAGTTTATATATAATTTATGTAATATATGTATATATATGTATATCAGTTTCTTGTGGACACGATAACTGCCGTAATTTTGCACCAATCACTTTGAATTTTTTACATAATATGTATCCCTATAAAATCTCGGTCGAGTTCGTTAACGGGCAAAATCGGTCAAAGGGGGTAAAAATGGGGGGCTTCTTTCGAAAAAGTGAAATATCGCTATAACTCTCTTAATACATGAAATATCGAATCCCTTCATAGTTCATAATATGTGTCGGATAAGTGCCAAAAATGTATGTCAAATACGTTTTTTGATAGCACCAACCATTGACCAAAGGGGTGGGAAAAAGTGGGTTTTTCGGGAAACATTAATAATATCTCTGTTAATAGGCACAATATCAAAACCGCACAAAATGGACAATATTCCTCCAATAATTACCTAAAACTTTTGTCTGAAAGAATTTTTGATAAGACCCACCATTACGCCACGGGGTGAACAAAATGATTTAAAAATATCCTCTCGGCACGCCGGAAGGCGGAGGTAGATTTCACCGGGCAAACTAGGGGATTGGCTATAATAGGCAAAACATGCAGGTTTTCGTAGGAGGATCAGACCTCATTGATTGCAAGAAAGTATTTTACATTTAGAGGTTAAAAATCAACTTTTTTTTCGTATTTGTATGCATATTTCTATCATTTTATTGTCTTATGGGGATGGCAACCTTCTTGTCATTCGGGGTTCATTTTTATACTTGTGATCACACTGTCCTTATGCAAGGTTTGGAACTGATGTGTAACTATCTGATAGTCTGTTACTTCTTCTCGCAAAATTTTATCTCCCGCAGAGATTTTTGTTGGTTCCTCAGTTTAGGGGCTGCGACAACGTGGTCATGTAACCCAGGGTACATTAGGTGTGTAGAATCTGATAAACGGTGTTAATTGTGATGACTGTATTAGTCTGTAATTCAGGTAAGATCTGCAGACGGTCAATTTTAAGTAGTAGTTCCTAATTTGTACCATATACTAACGTGAACGACACCTAGCTGTGAACTTGGCTACTAGATACCACCGCAACCAGCAACTTGCAGCGAACGTTGGAACTTCTCCTCCAAAGGAAAGCATGCTGAGGGATTTTTAGCGCTCTTAGAAAATCCGACGACTTTGGCCGACTTTGAACCAGCGACCTTGGGCATATAAGTTCAGCATGCTACCAGTTAGCCGCTTCCCACAGTCAGATGGAAAAATGAATTTGATCTCGTGCAATGGCGTTGTCTTGGCAACCTCTGATAGCTCATCCCTCATCAATTTAGAAGCGTTGTCACGGTAACCTCTGATGGCACTTGGCATGTTCTTTAATTCCTAAATCATTTTTCTCATCCCTTGGCGTAATGGTAGGTCAGATCAAAAATTCTTTCAGACAAAGTTTTAGGTAATTATTAGGGGAATATTTTCCATTTTGTACGGGTTTGATATTGTGCCTATTAAGAGAGGTATGATTAATGTTTCCCGAAAAAAACACTTTTTTCCACCCCTGTCAATGGTTGGTGCTATCAAAAAACCTATTTGACATAATTTTTTGGCACTTATCCGACAAATATTATGAACTTTGAATTGATTCGATATTTCAGGTATTAAGAGAGTTATAGCGACATTTCACTTTTTCGAAATAAAAGCCCCCCCCCCCCATTTTCACCCCCTTTAACCGATTTTGCCCATTAACGAACTCGACCGATTTTTTAAGGGGTTACATATTATGTAAAACATTAAAGTGATTGGTGCAAAATTACGGCAGTTATAGTGTCCACAAGAAACTGATATATATGCATATATATATACACACACATATATATAAACTTTTGAACTGACGGTGGTTTGGGGTCTGGGGGATGTGAAACGCGAAGATATGTCGAAATTTTCCGGAAGTCGAAATATGGCACCCATTGCAATAGTTAGCTTTCTGATGAAATCTACCTAAAATAGGCTACATAATTTAAAATAGTACCATCAACGACACCTAGCTGTGAACTTGGCTACTAGATGCCACCGGAACCATCAACTCGCAACGAACGTTGGAACTTCCCCTCCGAAGGAAAGCATACTCGGGGTTTTTTGGCGCTCTTAGTAAATTCGACGACTTCAGCCGGGTTTGAACCCGCGACCTTGGGCATTAGAAGTTCAGCATGCTACCAGTTCCGATACCGAAATCGCTTCCCACAGACATATGAAAACAGAATGTGATCTCGTGCAGTGGCGTTGTCATAGCAACTGCTGATGGCTCATCCCTTATCAATTAAAAGTAAAGTTGTCATGGCAACCCCTCTTGGCACTTGGAATTTTCTTATAATTTAAATCATTTTGCTCACCCCGTGGCGTAATGGTGGGTCATATCGAAAATTCTTTCAGACAAAAGTTTTAGGTAATTATTGGAGGAATATTGTCCATTTTGTACGGTTTTGATATTGTGCCTATTAAGAGAGATATGATTAATGTTTCCCGAAAAACCCACTTTTTTCCACCCCATTGGTCAATGGTTGGTGCTATCAAAAAATTATTTGACATAAATTTTTGGCACTTATCCGACACATATTATGAACTTTGAATGGATTCGATATTTCACGTATTAAGAGAGTTATAGCGAAATTTCACTTTTTCGAAAAAAGCCCCCCATTTTCACCCCCTTCGACCAATTTTTGCCCATTAACGAACTCGACCGAGATTTTATAGGGATACATGTTATGTAAAAAATTCAAAGTGATTGGTGCAAAATTACGGCAGTTATCGTGTCCACAAGAAACTGATATATATATATATATATATATATATATATATATATATAGATACATATATACATAAATTATATATAAACATTTGAACTGACGGTGGTTTTGGGGTCTGGGGGATGTGAAACGCGAAGATATGTCGAAATTTTCCGGAAGTCGAAACATGGTACCCATTGCAATAGTTAGCTTTCTAATGAAATCTACCTAATTATAAGAAAATGCCAAGTGCCAAGAGAGGTTGCCATGACAACTTTACTTTTAATTGATAAGGGATGACCATCAGCAGTTGCTATGACAACGCCACTGCACGAGATCACATTCAGTTTTCATATGTCAGTGGGAAGCGACTTCGGTATCGGAACTGGTAGCATGCTGAACTTCTATGCCCAAGGTCGCGGGTTCAAACCCGGCTGAAGTCGTCGGATTTACTAAGAGCACTAAAATCCTGAGTTTGCTTTCCTTCGGAGGGGAAGTTCCAACGTTCGTTGCGAGTTGCTGATTGAGGTGGCATCTAGTAGCCAAGTTCACAGCTAGGTGTCGTTGACGGCAGTATTTTAGGTAGATTTCATTAGAAAGCTAACTATTGCAATGGGTACCATGTTTCGATTTCCGGAAAATTTCGACATATCTTCGCGTTTCACATCCCCCAGACCCCAAAACCACCGTCAGTTCAAAAGTTTATATATAATTTATGTAATATATGTATATATGTATATCAGTTTCTTGTGGACACGATAACTGCCGTAATTTTGCACCAATCACTTTGAATTTTTTACCGAATATGTATACCCATAAAATCTCGGACGAGTTCGTTACTGGGCTAAATCGGTCGAAGGGGATGAAAATGGGGGACTTTTTTTTTTCGAAAAAATGAAATATTGCTATAACTCTCTTAATATGTGAAATATCGAATCCGTTCAAAGTTCATACTATGTGTCGGATAAAGCTCAGAAATTTATGTTTGAAACGTTTTTTGATAGCACCAACCATTGACCAAAGGGGTGGGAAAAAGTGTTTTTTTCGGGAAACATTAATCATATCTCTGTTAATAGGCACAATATCAAAACCGTACAAAATGGACAATATTCCCCTAATAATTACCTAAAACGTTTGTCTGAAAGAATTTTTGATATGAGCCACCATTGCGCCAAGGGATGAGAAAAATGATTTCGGAATTATAAGAAAATGCCCAGAGCTATCAGTGGTTGACATGGCAACACTACTAAATTGATGAGGGATGAGCCATCAGACGTTGCCATGACAACGCACTTGCGCGAGATCAGATTCAGATTTCCATCTGACTAAGTGTGAAGCGGCTTCGGTGACGTAACTGGTAGCATGCTGAACTTCTCTGCCCAAGGTCGCGGGTTCAAAGCCAGCCAAAGTCGTCGGATTTTCTAAGAGCGCTAAAAATCCCTCAGTAAGCTTTCCTTTGGAGGGGAAGTTCCAACGTTCGTTGCGAGTTGCTGATTGAGGTGGCATTTAGTAGCCAAGTTCACAGCTGGGTGGCGTTGACGTTAGTATCTGGTAGCAACATTAGGAACTACTTCTTGAAATTTAGCGTCTGCATTCCTTACCTGAATTACAGACTAATACAGCCATCACAATTCACACCGTTTATCAGAGAGATTCTACACTCACCCAAAGTACACGGGGTTATATGACCGCGTTGTCGCAGCCCCTAAACTGAGGAACCAACCAACATCTCTGCGGGAGATATAATTTTGCGTGAAGAAGTAACAGACCGTTACATAGTTACACATCAGTGTCGAAACCTTGCATAAGGACAGTGTGACCACAAGTATAACAAGTAGTTCCGTGAAGAACTGTACAGCCTATTTTCATATATTCTGCTCATGTTAATTGCCACTATCAACATACAAAATTTCAGTTTAATTGCTGTAACAGATTCGTAGATATTGAGAACCGTCTAAATATTTCAGATGGTCGCCAGGTTGGATTTTTATTTTTGTACTATTATATTAAGATTATTGTGTAAGTGTGGTATTCAAACTTCAATCGCATGATTAGAACACAAGAAGTAAAAACGAGATTTTAAAATTACGCACAGCAGCCATCTTGTGATTATGCAAACAATTGAAATAAATTAGATGCCAGTGGATCAACATTTGTGTAAGCATTTAAAACGTGCAACGTTTCACGGCACTCGGATAGTTAATTCGCGAGAAACGTCCATTTAAATATTTATACTTCGCGTCGCCGCCATGTTGGATTCGTGCTCACCAGGTTACTGAAAGTCCTATAGGTGAACATATGTTCATAGTCTCTATGAACATAAAAATTTCAGTTTGGTTGCTGTAAAAGATTCATATATATTGAGAACCGTCTAAATATTACGGAAGCTTGCCATTTAGGATTGTTATATGTATAGGCCATAGAGTTATGTACCATTCAAGGTCACTTATTGCCTAGGTTCATTATTCAAACTTTCACTTCGATCGCATGATTACGACACAAGAAATAAAAACTTAATTTTAAAATTTCGCACAGCCGCCATCTTGAGGTTATGTAAACAATTGAATTAAATTAGATGGCAGTACATTACAATCTGCAAAATGATCTACTGTACCACATTTCACTGCGCTCAGAGAGTTAACTCACGAGACAAGTCTATTAAAATATTTCATATTCGCTTGGTCGCCATGTTCGTTTTGTACTTTACAGGTTTATGAATTATACATAGGTAAATTTGTATCAGTACCTTTTATCACCGTACAAAATTGAAGGGTGATATCTGTGATAGTTTCGGGGATATAGAATGTCAGTGAAATATTTCGCACAGCCGCCATTTTGAGGTTATGTAAACAATTGAACTAAATTAGACTCCAGTTCATTGCAATGTGTATAAATATTTGCTGTACCAAGTTTCATTACGTTTGGATAGTTAAATCGCGAGAAAAGTCTATTTAAAAGTCTCCACTTCGCTTGGCCGCCATGTTGGTTATGTAGTAACCAGATTTTTGAAAGTTTCATAGGTGAACTTCTAGTAGTACCCTTTATCACCGTACACAATTTCAGGGCGATATCCGTTATAGTTTCGGAGATACTGAATGCTAGTGAAATATTTCGCACAGCCGCCATGTTGGATTGGTGAGACGTAACAAAATTCGATGGGCACGGTCGACGTCGCCGGGAATAGTGCTATGAACTTACCGAGTTTCACTGAAATCGCTCCAGCCGTTTAGATTTTATTAGGGGGACACACACACACACCTCACACACACACACACGCACACACACACGGACAAAAGGTGATCTCATAAGCCTATTTTTTCAAAATTGAAAATAGGCTAAAAATGGACTCCAAATGACAAGAAGGTTACCGTCCCCGTAAGACAATAAAATGTTTAAAATATGTTTAAAATGAAGAAAAACAAAGTTAATTAATCTCCAATTATAAAATACTTTCACGCGATAAATGAGGTCTGATCCTTCTACGGAAACCTGCATATTCTGCCTATTTTCGCCTATCTCCAAGTTTGTCCGGTGAAATCTACCTCCGCCTTCCGGCATGCCGAGAGGACTTTTTTTTATCTAGCTTGGCTGTATCGCCAAGTTGTGTCTTGTTTCCGACAGGGTGTGTTTTTTAGTAGAGTGAAAAGGGGTGAACTCTCCATAAAAGTGTGTTCATTTAGATTGTTGGGATTGTTTCGTTTGGCTAGGTGAATCTCGGTTGCTTCCTTTATGTTGAGAGCTCTGCCTTTCGATTCGTGATGAATTATTTTTAGGTCAGTCTCGATTTTAGTAAAGCTGTGCCCCGTGTCACACATATGTTCGCATACGGCTGAATGTGTTCCGTATCTTATCGCATTCCTATGCTCATTATAACGTGTGTCTACTCGTCTTCCACTCTGTCCAATGTAAATAGCTTGACAACCAGTGCCTTGGCATGTAATAGAATATACCCCTGACTTTGAATACGGGTCTTGTTTATTTAGATTACTATTTTGCATGTGCCTCCCGGTCGTATGGTTCGTTGTGAATGCTATTTTTATGCCTTGCTTTTCGAAAATATTAGTGATTTTATATGTGTTCGTATTCACATAGTTGAGGCAGTCCGGGTTCGATTCCCGGTCAATGCATGTGAGATTTTCGAAGTGAAATGCCATGTCCTGTTGTTCGGATTCCACGTAAAAAGGAGGTCCCGTGGCTCATGATCTCGCGATTAACGGTCACGTTAAACTACAAGCTTCCTTTTTATTCACATAGTTGAAGCGCGCAAATTTTTTCTCATTTCTGTCCGGTTTGGGAATAGTTTTTTCTTTATTTTTATGTTTGGCTATATTTTGGTCTATTTTTCTTGGCGGGAAATTGTTTTCCTTTGCTATTTGCTTAATGGTTGTTATTTCCTTATTATAGTCTTTTGACATGGGTATGTTTAAAGCCCTGTGCACCATTGAGTCGAACCCCGCTAATTTGTGCGTACTGGGGTGATTAGACTGATTATCGATTGTATGCGAACTTTGTGTGGCTTTCCGGAATATGGAATATGACAGTTCGTTATCTTTACGTTCAATAGTTATGTGGAGATAATTTATTTTTCGGTCTGTTTCGGATTCCTTAGTGAATTTGAGTGAGTGATGTAGGCTATTAATGGATTGGAGAATTGTTTCTTCGCTTGTTAGTTCAGTATCGTAGATGCAAATTACATCATCTACGTATCTTTTCCATATTATTATTCCCTTTGTTGAAGTCTTTTGTAAGAACTCATTTTCTAGTGGATTAATGAAGATGTCCGCGGTTAGTCCGCTTAGTGTTGATCCCATCGCTAGGCCTTCTCTTTGTGTGTACATTTTATTGTCGAATTGAAACACGTTTTGGCTGAGAACGACCCTCAGTAATCTCACAATCTCTTCAGTTTCTTTTGCCGAATTGTTGGTTTTTAAGTTGTTTTTGGTAGTGTTGATTGCATCAATAATAGGAATGTTGGTGTACATGTTAGTTACATCGAAAGATACAAGCCTAAAGCTAGGCTTCATTTGTAGGGTGTTCAATGCTGTTACTAATTCCGTTGTGTTCTTTACAGAGTTGTTTTTGTCGTTGGAAAGGCGGTGTTTTAAGATTTTAAGTAACTCTTTGCTGATTTTGTAATTAGGAGCATTCCTATAATTGACTATTGGTCTCATTGGGCACTCCTTTTTGTGTATTTTAGGTTGTCCCCTCAATGACGGTATTTTCGGGTTCATGTTCTTTAGTTTTGATTTTTCAGCTTTGGTCAATATGTATTCTGTTTCTTTTAATGCACTTTTTTTTTTTTTTGGAATTTATTGGTGGGGTCTTTTGCTAATTCCTTGATTTCGTTGTTGTTTAGGAATTTGACTGTTTTTTCAATGTATTCTGTTTTGTTCAAAATTACTGTGGTATTTCCTTCATCTGCTTTTGTGATGATTAATTCATGTTCTTTTATGTCTTGTTTCAATGACTTTATTTCTTTTAGTTGTTTGTTGTTTTGAATGTTATTGCTTTCGCCCTCTCGTTTGAGGATTTTTGGCCTCGTTGGTGGCAAGATTTTTGGTTAATTCC
Source organism: Meconema thalassinum (assembly GCA_946902985.2). Classification (NCBI taxonomy): domain Eukaryota; kingdom Metazoa; phylum Arthropoda; class Insecta; order Orthoptera; family Tettigoniidae; genus Meconema; species Meconema thalassinum. The sequence continues at coordinate 171,953,426 of OX336391.1, forward strand.
CTGTCTTCTGCTGGGAGCTTGTGACTGGCTATCTCGATCTCTGTGATTAACAGTTTTATAATATGGTTCGTGTGTGCGTCTGTGCAGTTGTATTTCAAACCTTTGTCTAACATATTCGTTTCATCTTGAGAAAAGTTTACGTTCGTTCTGTTGTTTACCCTGCTGTGGAAATTGAATTCATTGTTATTCTTGTGTTGTTCATTAGACTGATTGTTCTGTGTTTCTCCTAGTTTTCTTAGTTTATATTCTAGCGTTTCGTGCTTCCTCCTTGCTCTGATTTTGATGGTGTCATGTAGGTGCTCGGTAAAACTGTCCCATTGGTATGCGTGCCAGAAGTTATTTAGTTGCAGTTGAATTTCGTATAGTTGTTGGTTGATTTTTTGCTTTCTTATGTATGCAAATCTTAGTTCGTTTTTTTTATCCAAAGCTCTTTGGCTTGTTTAGTTGAAGTGATTGAGGCTGGTGTAACCGGTACGGTTTTAATTGGTACGTATTTAGGGGTGAGATTTAGTTCTATACATTTTTTGTTGAATCAAATTGACTTGTCTATGTTCAAGAGTTTAAGCCTCTTGGCTTCACGATTTGCCTGGCTGGCCGTGAACATTGTGAGGTTTGAAGACATTTTTCAGTGTTGCCTAAGTAAACAAAAGTTTGGTGTTTTTCAGTCGGTCAACACGAATGTACACGAAAAGAGCTGGGTTATGCCCTAATCCTGAAATAAATTACATGAGATTGATAAATATACTAGGATGACCAGTTTCGATCGTCAAGCGATCTTCATCATCAGATCCATTACACTTAGGCTATAACATCTATCTTTGAGAATACAGGTGAAAAATATTTACAATATGTACAATTATTTAGTTGCAGTATTGGTAATGCAACTGTCGGTGTATGCTAATTGTAGTATTTCTAATGTTAGATGAAATGCAAAAATGGTGATATAAATCCGGTATTTGTCTGTTTGGGGTGATTATATGGTTATACAAAATCAACTTTGGTTATACTGTAATAATACAGGCTGATACTTATCCGGTTTGTCTTCCTCACTGGAACTTCGAGCAGTTTCGTGTTCACTCTGGCACCAGTTTTGGTCGACTAACCCGGGTATTAAATGGACGAAACTGGATTTTCCCTTTCTGCCCCCTTTTGTTCCTATGCGGTTTCTGAGGTCAGTGCAATGTTTATTTGCGTGACGTTGCCAAGTCTAGATTTTGGGTACATTCGTGTTGACTGACTGAAAAGCACCAAACTTTTGTTTACTTAGGCAACACTGAAAAATGGCTTCAAACCTCACAATGTTTATTTGTTTTGTTATGCTACACAATATAGTGCAATTATAAAGTCTGTAGAACGAACGATTAGCCTGTTAGACATGTTTAGATACTCGGACGACGCTGAACCACGTTGCCTATATTAATTCATACCTGTATGCTTTTCACATTCATCCCTTCCTTACCTGGATTATTTTGGCCTTTGTTCCCGACTGCTTGGTTATATCCCACCCACTTTACATAGATATAGGCCTACATTCAACTAAAATCGCGGTTCGCAATAGATCATTATTACGATTTTGATGTTCAAGAGATAACTAATTATGCAAGGAAATATGTCCTTAAAACTAGCTGAATAGGCTCTAAAAAGAGAGAATATAGCCTATGAAATACAATCTGGGGAAGTGTAGCAAGTATTGGAGTATTGTTACCAACAAGCGCGATGATGCAGCAGGCACAATCACGCAAACTAATAGGGATATAATACATACCGGACCCATTAAGACTAAACTGTTCGTGAGATAACTCAGAGGTTACTTGTTTACTAATTGCTCTGATTTAAATTTAACTCCTGGTGTATCCTCTTGCTCGATGATACATTTGTACTGAGGCTTTCTCTTAGAAACAGGTCTTCTGCCTGTTCTGGGATTACAGTGTAAGATATACAGGGTGTAATTGATATAATGGAAGTCCGTTACACTGGGGATAGTAGAGAGCTTCCTAAGTAAAAAAAAATGTGACCTATCTTTATATTGGAAATTAATTATTATAAAATCTCTGTTTTTAATTTTTTCAAAAACTCTTCAAGCAGAAGATCTGGGGGAACGAGGCGGGGCGAGAAGGACGACGCGCGAAGGGGAAGTTGTTTCGTATTCGGAGCATTGACCTTACCGGTTGAGGGGTGGTATCAGCTGTTATGAGGGTAGCGCTACCCGTATAGTAAAAAGAATTGTATTGTAGTTGTTTTTGTTGTTGTTGTTGTTGTTGTTGTTGAAATTGCACACAATGGCTTGGGATGTTAGGACCTATAGTATTGTGTAGCCTACTTTGTAAGTGTGAAACTCATTGATTGATGATCATATAAAGTATTAAATAATTTCGATAATCAGCCCTGGTGCGTCATTGGCGTCCGGTACGTGAATGAAATACAGTGGGACATTATTCCGACATCCCTTAGTCTATTCAAAACTAGCATTTAAGACGGAAGTAAAATACTTGATAATTAGTTTGAGAGGCTAGGGGATTTTGGTTATTTAGCCACATGTAGGCCTAGTTGGGTGAGGGTAGAATTTGTCTGATAACCGGTGTTTTTGTGGTAATGTAGGTGAATTCAGGTGAGGATTGGGAAGAAGGCGGGCGTGGACTTAAGTTAGGAACCATCCCGTCATTTGCCAGGGTTAGAAGTGGGAAACAATGGAAAACAAATTCCAAGATTTAATACTAGTACGGTATCACATGTACACAATAATAATAATAATAATAATAAATACTACTACTACTACTACTACTAATAATAATAATAATAATAATAATAAAGCAAATATAGCGATTTGGTCTGCCCTATCAAAAGGGAATGGCATGTAGAACGGATAGAGACCATACCTATCATTGTCTCAAGTACGGGTGTGATCCCAAGTACTGTACCCGAAATTCACATAGCCACCACATTTTATCCGAGGATGGGAAGGATCGCAAAGACTGCTGATACCCAGCTACATAAACCAACAAATCCCGCTAGAGGGTTAACTAGGAATCTCTCGGTGCGTCATATTTAAAACGCGATGGTACTACTACTGGAACATACAAATATTCCTAGTACAAAGTATGATAGGACAAGACTCTCGGAAACTGGAGTGTGAACGGTTTAAAATTAAGTGGGCATCTGCATTTAACCAGTAGTACCACCGCAATTAATTGTTAAATGAACAGATCGTGAAATTCTATAGAAAGGGAACAGGCAGACTAAGAAGTGCCTGTCAATATTTATTCATAAAAATCAACATTAAGAAAAAACAAAATCATATGCTCAGTGGCATTTCCTGCATAAATGGAATGATACCTTCACCATCAATAACTCAAAACAATTGTTATTTTCGTCACAACTCAGGACTTCACCCTGTCCTACTTCAAAATAAAATATATCCTCCAAAATAGACATCAAGTTAGTCTAGAAATATTTAAAACGTGGATTATTTTATTGATCTAACTGTAGATCTGAGATTCACTTCTTCTCAAAGGAAACTACTACAATTTACATTCTAATGCTCCTAGATTATACATCACTTCTTGCTAGATCACATTCCTAACTATTCCTTATTCTATTAAAATTATTTTAAACTATTAACGTTGCTTCTATTTATAATATTTTACAATATTTACACCTATATATCATGACCTGCATGATATTTCACTTCACTTCCACTTCTATAAAACTTCGCCTTAATAAGATCCACAACTATCCTGTCTGTATCGGTAAGTATGTCATATCAAAGTGAACATTAGCAACAAACAATTACGGTAATTGCTGTTCGAAATTGTCATATTAATTAATACAATCGATAACAGATGAGCAGTAAAACAGACTATCTTCGTGGTTAATTATAGCTCCTAATATCGTGGTTCGTGGTACTCATTACACAATTGCAAATATCGCATTAACGTTGTTGTTCCACTTACAACATTAACATTACACACATTATTTTAGAAAAATTGCTTACACTCGTAGACATATTATTTCATGGGTGCGTTTAACAAGTTCCTTAAATTTGCATCTTACCACCTGCGCATACGTCTCCAATAACGACGCTCTACTCTCCTCAACTATGCAAGGAATTCCAACATTAATAATAATAATAAACCATTTCAACACACCGCCTGCGATGCGAGAAAATCAGAAAACATACTTGTTATTCAATTACAATGAAAGAACTTATAATTTACATGATACTTCCCTAGTGATTATACAATCGTCCTCGTGCCTTTAAATTACCATTAATTTGCCCCATAATATAACGCATTTGTTTATACAACCATTCATTTCAATACTTTTACTGTAGCGATTCAATTGCGATATCAAATTCTCATTCGTCGTATACATTCCATAAATCAACCACGTTACCATTTTAACAAAATACCTTGAAGATTTACGTCTGTATATGCCATCGAATTAATAAATATAACTCCATTTCCTCCCATTCTGAATCAACATCTACTATGATAAATGTTTAACAACATTCTCTTCATCTTATGTCGCATATTAACTGAGTGTATCAATTACATCTCGTATCACATTTACATTTAACCATGAGCTAGAATCACTCCTTCATCACAGTACGCCTTTCTTTGACAACAGCTGGTAGCTTTCCCTGAATAATATAATATCGTTCACCATTGAACCTAGTCAAATGTATAATGTTAATCCGTAGATTCAAATAATGGAATTCTTTCAAGTATATTTAAGTGCTTTCAAAGCCTTGTATAACATTCCATAAATTTCTAATACATTTTATCGAGTTAAGTGCTGTAAATACTTAATAAAGTATATTGCAATGTTTTGAAACCTTTCTAAAGCTTTCTGAAACGATATAAAGACTTATGTAACGTCATGTGGAGTTTTGTAGCGTTTAAAACAATCTAAAGCATTTTGTAGCGTTCCAAGATCTATAAAACCCATTTACGCATATCGGAAATCTAATTACGATCAATAGAGCAGACGAGGGATCAATAAAATTATTTGCAATACGTCAAGAATATTACAAACTTTAATATGACTGGAATGTCATCTAATATGACTAAACAAACTACTAACACTATGAAAAATAAACTGGTCACCAAATGTTGGTCAACATAAGATATTAATAACATAGCAACAACTACTACATGAATCGTAAACCATCAAATACCTTCTGCACCTACAACTCTTGACAATCTGCGTTAGTAGTGAACAGCTGAGAACGACATTCCTTCGACAGCATTCTCCGAATACGTGCGAGCGAAGCCAGTCTGCCTGTCTGGCCGCTACCTAGATCAACTGGTGTGGTCTGCGCCAGAACGTCGTCTCGTAAGACCGGGGTTGATACATACTGCTTCCTAGCCTCGTACATCGGAACTCGTTCTGGGATTTCACGTTCGCTTCTGAATCAGATGATTCTCCCGTTATTCTCTTCATACGGCTGCTTTCTAGATGTTCTTCGGTGAATTGATATGGTATTACGATGATATTGCGAGAATTGCATGGCGTTATCGCAATCTCTAATAGTAGAATTGCAATTTGTGACATCAACGAACTACAGTTGGAAATATGGTAGTTCATCTTCACAATTCCTCTCGTCTGATTATGTCACCTCTGGCGTCCACATCATTGATTGTAGATTATTTCCCCATCATAGCGTTTACAAAAACATAACTCCCTCTGTAGAGTTCATATTACAATATCCTCGCTGACTCAAATTTGTCGACATATAGAATAATTGCTTAATATTTCGAAGTTTTATTGCCGAATATTGTTCTCTAGAGATTTAGGGTATATCTCGAGAATTCATGGAGATATAATTGTAGTCAGTCTTCTTCTTGGCTGTATTAGGTTTGTATAATGCAATATTCAGTCTTTGCTTGAGATTATACGTTCATTTGCACAGCTTATATTTCAACAGAGCTTCCTTCAATTGCTTGACCGGACGAAGTCGCTCGACTCCCGGTAACTTTGCCTTCCTCTCTGACTCAGCTTCAATAATATCAAGCAGAGCCCAATCATGACTTGTCGTTTCAATCGCTCGGAGTGGAATGAATCGGGTGTCGAAGCAAGTCTTCCCTCCTCTGCATAAGAATGGTGTCTTAGCTTCAGTCCATTAATGTTGATCTTCAAGTAACATCGTATTTCCATGCTCTAATTATTTATCATTATTCTAATTAAGAACCATAATTATATCCGCGCCAATACCTGTAAATTATGTGATTGGGTAAGCTAAGATCAGGTGACTCGTTTGTGTATTGGATCATCATTGGTGTCGCGTGGCATGAAGTGAGCTCGGACGCGCATATCAAAGGGTCACGTGTAAAATACTCGAGTCGCGAAAGACTCTGTCCATCTCTCTCATACACTCATAAAAAAATTGTTCTTGCCAGCGTTACCTGTCAAGGTCTCGTCGAAATGTCAATTTGCTGCACTAACCAGATCTCATTCTCTCCATGTTATAACATTCAGATTACAAATCTATGCATTTCTCTTTTCATTTCTTGCTTTTATAAAAGCTTGTAGCATGTCCGCAGCTCCTTGACTGCACGCATGTATGGCGTGTAGTATACCTATCGCCTTTAAAAGAAAATATACAATTCTTACGTAAAAACATTGTTCGATCCTCGCTTGCTGCATACATGAGGTTCAATAAATTCGGGCTCAGTACCTTGCTCCAAGGCCTTAAAGAACTGGATCTGGATACTCAACTGTACAAACTAATGCAGAAGGGAGTAGATCTCCCAACAACCTGAGTCGTCTGGAAGTTCATGGGTAGCGATTTCGACTTTCTATCTTTGAAGTGGCTGTTTCTGTAATTTCTGTAACTATACTTTGGTTCCCTGAAGCCCGTATAGTTATGTTGTGATGTTCCAGCAATGTGTTATATGTACTGTATAAAATGGAAGTGAGGCTGTGTAGCTCAGGTAGTAGAGTGCTATCCCTCTCGAGGTTTCGGTCTAGGCTCAGTAATGGATAAAATGAAGGTGAACAAATGCGACAGGCTTATTCCGATGGATTTAATGGCACGTACACGAAATTATGTCGACATAACATTCAGGAATCCCGAAATCCTAGAAAAACATAAAAATAATGTGTCTAACAACGTGAGTAGGATACAAAGACCGTTTATGGCACAGGGGCTAATGCGCAAGATGGCGGCCGTGTGAGTCCAACCCCATGCTGGTTGTATAAAGCGAGTGTCATAGCTCGTGCAGGGGCTAATAGGCAAGAAGGCTGCCACGCCTTGAGACCATGGATGACGCCATAGGGAGAGGTCGGCCGTGTAATGATGCTAAATGGAATATTTATTATTTATTTATTATTATTAGGTAATTATTGATTGTTCATGTACAATCAAGACTAGCCTTATATTGTCCACTTTGTGCTGAAGTGGCTAACATCTTTAGCTATTTCCCCAGAGGTTGGGTTTGATTCACGCCTCGGGGGGCGTGGTGGCGCAGCGGGCAAGCTGTATGCCTCTCACCAAGGCGGACCGGGTTCGATTCCCGGTCACTGCATGTGAGATTTTCTATGTGAAATGCCATGTCCTGTGGTTCGGATTCCACGTAAAACGGAGGTCCCGTGGCTTATAATCGCGAGATTAACGGTCACGTTAAACTACAAGCTTCCTTTGATTCACGCCTCAGCCAAGAAATTTAATTCTGGACTGAGGGCTGGAATGAGGTACAGTCAGCCTCATGAGGTGAAAGTAAGAAAAGGTGGGTTTCATTCCTACCTCAGCCATTGAAGGAGTAGTTTTGGTGGTCCCCCAATTTTATTCTAAGAACATGCTGGGATAACTGTTGTCCTTGGCCGCCTCTTTTTCAATCCTTATCTAAATTACAAATACACACACTAATACAGTCATTACAATGGCACTGATTTTAAGACAACACTCACTAAACAACAACAACAACAACAACAACAAAAACAACAATAACAATGACAACAACTCATATTCATGAAACACTTCTTGGTGTCGAGGCTAGCATTTTGAGTTGTTACTGCTTAGGCTTGGATTTGATTTACTGCTTAGTCAAGAAATTCAATTCTGGTATGAGGGCTGGAATGGAGTGCAGTCAGCCTCGTGAGGCAAATGGAAAAAAAGTGGGTTTCATTCCTACCTCAGCCATTGTGAACGAGGTTTTTATGGTTTTCCACTTTTACTCTAGGAAAACTTTTTGTCACGGTTCTTAACTTAAGGCCATAGCAACTTTGATCCAGTCCTTATTTGAATTACAAGTACATACACACTCTTATAACTATCACAATGTCACATGTTATTTAGTCAAACCTAAGTCAACCTAAGTATATGAGAGTAATAATAATACTGTAAACTACAACAATAAAGAGTGTGGTAGAGCAGTGGTTAATCTGTTAGCCTTTTCACTAAGGTAGACCGGGATTAAATTTTTGGTTAATACACATGTCATTAACATACAAAAAGCTTTTTCAAATTATTACTTGGATTATACATACAAAGGCAGACTAGGTTTGATCATAGTTAATGCATGTGAGATTTTTGAAGTGAAATGCCATGTCCTGTGGTTTGGATTCCACATAAAAAAGAGGTTCCATGGCTCATAAATACAAGATCATGGTTATGTTAAACTAAAATCTTTTTTTCTTTGTTTCTTTTTACCCAGTGGACTTAGAAATTTTTCCATAAGGAATTTCGTATAGAAATTTTTAAATTTAGAGATTTTAAGGGTTACCTGTGCTGGGTCTAACTTGCTTTTATTTTTGAGCCGTTGAAAGCCCGAGTGGTATAACTCCTCTCGGAATAACAGGCAAGTGTAACCTTTGTGGCTGACAGACGCAATGCTCACTTCCAATGCTTCACACACACTGGCCCTGAGCTATGCCTGCTTGGCATAAGGTTCAGACTTCCCTGTAATTCCGAGAGGAGTTACACCACTTGGGCTCTCAACGGCTCTTTTGTAAACTTAGGAATGTATATTTTTTAAACCACAAATAACAACATAGAATTGGTATTAATTACCTGTACAGAGATTTTCTAAGTGTTGATCTTTTTTGGTCAACTCTTGTTCTTTTTTTTTGACCCGACGCTTAGGATACCAATTTTTAACAGCATTTTGTACCTTTTAACTATACTATAACAGTTAACCAGCGCTGAAAACTTACACAAGAATACAGTACAATGTAAATTACCTAATAATTTAACAAATTCAATAAATTTATCTTAAAATTTATTTAACCCTTTGTTAAACACACGCACTAAACACATGGGGGCTTATGACCAAGTTGTCCGATATGTACTATACACACTACTATACACTACTATACACACTAATTGTTTTTTGATAGCCAAGTCTCCAATGAACAAGACTGCTCAGTGCGGCGGTCTCACACAGCGGACAGGAACTGCATTCAGACAGAGAACACAATGCTATGCAACTCAGCTAAAATTTAATGCTCTATGATAAGACATACATGTTAAAGTCTGCTCTTGTAAAGAGCCAGCCATACAGTGTAAATATTTCAATAACTTAGTATGTAATAACTATCATTTTAATATTGTTTAATGTATTGTTCCAAAGTGTGGGCTTGATTCCCAACTCTGAGGACAGAATCAAAGCACTGTATGGAAATATAGAGCTTATTGGCGTAGTGGTTAAGCAGTTCCCTTTTTTCTGCAAAGACCGGGGTTCGACCCCCAACTCTGCTAAAAAAAAATAATTAAGGCTTGAGGACTGAAACAGGATACATTTAGTATAAAGACAAAACCAGAAAGATGTTGATTTGATTCTTACGTATACCATTTTTAAAGACGTATTGTATATTTATTTGTTTTTACTGTTACATTAACCCAATGCTGGAATGGAATTTGACTTAAAACAAGGAATGTTTTTTTTTCATTTTTTTGCATAGGTTTATTTATTTTTTAAATCAATACATCGATAGCCCCCACAGGTGTTGACTATTAAGACCTGCACTTAGCCTCTTATGAGGTTACATGACAACGAACATTTTTTTGTGTTTTTGACGTAACTAAGAGCATTCAGTTATACAACCATACAACATATTACATACTAGCAATTTGCCTCAGTGTTTTCATGGGAACAGTTATTTTAGTAATTAAATAGAGATTGTTGAAAGAAATGAAAATGTAACAAGTATTTCAGTGAAGAACTATACAGCCTCTTTTCATATATCCTAATTATGTTAACTGCCACTATCAGCATACAAAATTTCAGTTTGATTTCTGTAATATTCGTAGGTATTGAGAACCGATTAAATATTTCGAATGGTCGCCATGTTGGATTTTATATATGTAGGTCCTAGAGTTATGTACTGTTGCATGGAGATTATGTGTACGTGTAGCATTCAAAGTTCAATCGCATGATTAGGACACAAGAAGTAAGAAGGAGATTTTAAAATTTCGCACAGCTGCAATCTTGTGGTTATGGAAACAATTGAAATAAATTAGATGCCAATGGATTAACATTCATATAAGGATTTACTGTACCAAGTTCAAATGCTCTCGGATGGTTAAATTGCGAGAAACGTCCATGTGAATATTTATACTTCACGTCGCCACCATATTGGATTTGTGATCACCAGGTTAAATAAAGTCCTATAGGTGAACTTAGGCTCTTTACCCTATGAACATAAAAGAATTCAGTTTGATTGCTATAATAGATTCGTAGATATTCAGAGCCATCTAAATATTTCGGATGGTCGCCATGTTGGATTGTTAAATTTATAGGCCATAGAGTCATGTACGATTAAAGGAAAATTATTGCGTAGGTTCATTATTCAAACTTTCACTTCGATCGCATGATTACGACACATGAAATAAAAAAATAATTTTAAAATTCGCACAGCCGCCATCTTGAGGTTATGTAAACAATTGAACTAAATTAGATACCAGTGCATTACAATGTGTACAAACATTTCCTGTACCTGATCTCATTGCGTTTGGAACATTAAATCGCGAGAAAGGTCCAATTAAAATTTTCAAATTCGCTTGGCCGCCATGTTCGTTTTGTAGTTAACGGGATTTTGAAAGTCTTATAGATGAACTTCCAGTAGTGCCGTTTATCTTCGTACAAAATTTCAGGGTGATATCGCTAATAGTTTCAGAGATATAAAATGCCGGTAAAATATTTCGCACATCCACCATCCTGTGGTTATGTAAACAATTGAACGAAGTGTGATGTCGGTGCATTGCTATGTATAGAAACATATACTGTACCAAGTTTAATTGAGTTTGGTTGGTTAAATCGCGAGAAACGTTTATTTAAAGTCGCAAATACGCGTGGCCGTGATGTTGGTTTCGAAGTTACCTGTTTTTCAAAAGTCACATAGGTACACTTCTAGTAGCTCCCTTTATCACCGTAAAAAATCCAGGGAGATATCGAGAATAGTTTCGGAGATATTGAATGCTGGTGAAATATTTCGCACAGCCGCCATGTAGGATTGGTGAGACGTAACAAAATTTGAAGGGCAGGGTCGGGGTCGTCCGGAATGGTGCTAAGAACTTACCGAGTTTCATTGAAATCGCTCTAACCGTTTAGAAGCTATTAGGGACACACAGACACACATCTCACACACCCACACACACACGTGCGCACACACACACGGACTAAAGGTGATCTCATAAGCCTATTTTTTCTAAATTGGAAATAGGCTAAAACACATATAGTGAGCAATGTATTTAAGATAGAGATATGCTCTAGGGAACTTTTTTGTAGAACTTTTCATGCTGAAGAATTCTTACTCTCATAGCATATAGATATGTTTAACAGTCTGACCAGCGTAAGCTTAAAAACACACTAACGCCAGGCTTTTTTGACTTTTTTTATTGAAATAGTTACTGCTTGGCTTTATTTAATGATAAGTAAATTATTTTGTACAGAAACTGTCCTTGATATATCCTTTATAGAATGGTGAAAACCACATTAAAATCCATTCAGTGGTTCATTACATTACCGCTAACATTCAAGAATTAGGGACTTTGTTTTATACCAAGTAGAGATCACTCTCTCAAACCAATTGACAACATGAGTAACATTACAAGAGGCGTACTAACACACTCAAGTCACAGCCTAAATAACCATAATGTGATGGCTTGAAATTATTGGTAATTAATAATTAAAGAAAACATATAAGGATTATTGTATTATTGGGAATAATGTTTTATATACTATACATTTTTAGATTTTAGATTTTATATTTTTGATTTTAGATTTTAGATTTTTGCAAAGACAAAACCATAATGTTATGTCTTAAATTTTTTGGCAATTAATAATTAAAGAAAGACATATAAGGATTTATATTACGTGGAATTACTTTTTTCTAATGCACATTTTTTTTAGATTTAGGATTTTCTAAGAGACCAAACCATAATGTTATGACTGTAAATTTTCAGTAAATAATTATTAAAGAAAGTCATATAAGAATTTGTTTTACTTGGAATGACATTCCCTTTACTATGATTTTTTTATATTTTAGATTTTAGATTTACATTTAGCAAAAAGACCAAACATAAAGGCCTAGGTAATAATTGACTAAAGATGTTGTTAAATTGTATTTATTACAAACATTGGACAAGTAGTTAGAGTACCACAAGCTAACCTATAAACCGTGCCGTAAAAATTTAAACAAGTACATTTTGTTTGAACATGACTATAATCAGCAATATTGTTTTTAGAACTCACTTTCCAGCATTTTTTATGATTTTTTGTTGACAGTAATTGTGTTTTATGTAGTACATTACATTGATGATTATTAACTCTTAAAACCTTACTATTTTTACTTTTTATGTTACATTGATAATTTTTGACTTTTGTTTTGTTTTGAGCATTGCCAGAATATTATTCCTTTGACATTTTTGTTGTCTATAGTTATAAGAGTAGCCTTTATAGAGTACACATTGTTTACCTTAATTAGTTGTCGTTAGTTCCACAGGAGTAACTGACTTGTCAGTATGATGTTCACATTACAAAAGTTACAACTGTTCCGGTAATGGACTGACGATATTCTTGCTAAGACTCCTCTAATATACCCTATTCAAGGCTAACAGCTACTTACCACGTAGTACAAGGCTGTGCAATGGTCGGTGAGACGGTCTTTCACGATGTGAACACTGTCAAAGGTAGTAGTCAACTGAAGATATTCTTATACCCCACTCAAGGTTGTCAGGTACTTTCTGCATATCAAAAGGCTGTACACTAGCGGGTTAGACAGTCTATTTTGCTAAGGGTTCCCTATATACCATAGACAAGGTTATACATATTTGTTCTGAAACCTTAGTGGATATTGTAAATTGTGTTTATATACAGAGCTTATACTAGCACAATTTGCACGCCGTTAAACTTTGCGAGATAGTCACATGGAACACACAAAGTAAGTTCCCGCTATCTAGCAGTGGATATGGGCACTCACTAAACTACTAGCATGCTTGCCAACAATGGGCGCAGTTATTCTTAGCACTAACAATACACACAGCGGGTTTACTTCATCGTTTAATACAAATATATCTTGTTTAAATAATGTAACAAAAAATTAAATGGCGCAATTGTATGAGAATGTTGCATTACCTAAAATGTAATTCTATGCAAGTGTTTAACATTTTACAATCAGCTTATGTATTTTGGTTTATGTGTTGGCTTTTATGTTGGCTTTTTGTGTTGGCTTTTATGTTGGCTTTTGTATTGGCTTTTATGTTGGCTTTTTGTGTTGGCTTTAAATTGGCTTTTGTGTTAGTTTATATATTATCTTTTGTGTTCATTTATTTGATAAGATATTTTTTACCAATGTATTTAGTGGATTTTTTCTCCTGGTCTTGGAAAGTATTTCTGCCCTTTTTATCACAGCATAATTCTTACCACTATGTCTGTAAGCAACAACAACATCACACTAAAATTCCAAAAATCCAAAGTACTCTAAGGTTAATCATTGACTCTCAACTCTTACTCTTACCTCTATCCCACGCCTATTCAAGTACATTATATTTTTTTAAATTTGTAAAAAAGTGACGTAAACATTTTCTTCCGCTGAACCACGCATTTTCTACCATACGTTCTTCACCACTTCCAGCACATCCTTACCTGGGTAATCCTGACAACTTAGTTATGCCCAAGAAACCATGTACATGTAGAGTTGGAATTGACACAGAAATCGATGTATGAATGAGGATCATTGACTGTCGGTTGCAATAAATATAAATTCACTAGCTACTTACTAGTATTCTCCTTATCATCATGGCAGCTCGATGACGACAATGCACTTGAGCTCGTCCCGAACTGATGTGTTCCTACAGAATATTGTTTTATATAAGCTTGCCACGGTGGGTGAGTGGATATCGTGTCGGCCTACTAACCCCAAGATTGCAGGTTCGCTCCTGGCCGTGGTAAGTGATTTTTGAAAGGCGGCGAAAATACGATTCCCATGTCATACGTTGTTGGCATGTTACAGAACCCATTTGAAATCAGTAGGCCGAGTTCATAATATCAAAATTAATCTCGGGAGTTTCCGCCAACACAAAGTTCCTCGTTTCTCTACTAGAAAGCGCTATGGTGTTCAAGGTGCTTAGATATCTAACCTCCTTGACTTTCATAGTGATTCAAGGAACAACGAAATTCGACATGCAAGCTACCCCCTGGGTGTCAAATACCAAATCTTGCACCCGGCACCCGAGTCCCTACGATATTATTATTATTAATATTATTATTATTATTATTATTAGACTATTAAACAAGTTATAAGAGATTATATCTTTACTGAATGTTATTTATTTTTATGTAGGGTCCCAATTGTTTAGGACGTTCAGTAAATGAATATTTTTGGTAACAATGATGATGGAAGAGACTTGCAAGCCTGTTGTGATGGTTGTTGTTAATTCATTTTAGGGGCTTGGGACATTCTGTTTATTAGCCCGTGTAGTTGGGTGAGTGTTGGATTTGTCTGATAAAATGTGTTTCTGTGGTCTCTGTGGTAGTATGTTACCATGGACAGCCAGACGTGTAAACACATGCCTCAACTCAAAGTTGGATGTTACCCACTTCCAGTTGATTATGTCACCAGTTCCATAACATTCTTGAGATATGTCTTCTCTTGATTTCTTCAATGATGGTGGTAGTTTTTCCGAGGTTCTGGTGTTTCGTAGAGGTAAATAGTTTCTAAGATCTTCTACCAAGAAATGATTCTATTATACTCTTTGATAAAGACAAAGAGTTATAACTATACTCATGCATTTAGCAGAAATTAGGCTATATTGTTATGCCCCGAGCCCCCGTGAGGCAATAATCATCCCCCTACGCACGCCATAACCACTAGGAAAGCAACAGCAACATCTACACTAGTCTCGCGAACTAACTTACACACATGAAGAAGCATTTCAACACAAGATGAGCATCGAGCCATCAACATTTACTGGGACACATAAACACATACAACGCTGACTCAAGGTTTCGAAACGATGAGAATTACTTTAAAAAGAGGAGCCCCGAATATTATGCTTCTCTCTCCTGGGAAGCCACTGTCCGTCACGGCACCCGTCACTGCCTCTGCAAATCTACAAACTGGTGAGTGTCGCTCTTGGGTTAATCCTTTAAACCTTTCTTCCAATTCCGCACCTTAATATTGTCTTGTAATCGCATTGCATTTCATTTTTCTCGATTCATCTTGTGCCACTTGAAGCTCTCCAGCATTTCTGCATATCCCATTCTTGTGGAATTAAACAACTTTTACACACTTAGACTGACTCCTTACATTTCTTAAACGCCCTCGTCGAACCCCTGACTCCCGGATTCCTACGAGCAGGTCTCTTCTCACACACATCCGCTGCGCCGGCGACTTTCATGCATACCAGTCGCTCCGTCAGCAATCTTTTACGCACGCAATGAGGCAAGGACGCTAACCGACCTTCAACTCAGCACGCCTGTCGCTCTTTCAGTACAATCACTTTTGCGTGTTGCCCCGAACACGTCCGCCTTAATTCACACACCTTATTATGCCCTTGCCGAAGCTGCATCCCCAGGGGCAATACAACTGGTGGAGGCGCTCCTGAACTATGTTCAGGGAGATCCATGACTGCCACATACCATATAACACATAACAAATTGACAGTAACACTTAAAACAACAAACAATTAGATCATTCCCTCACATTCACACACACATCATGGGTCCACGTTCAGGGCCATCGGTTTTGCCCACCGATGGCACGAAAACCATCACT
The DNA here is from genome assembly GCA_946902985.2 of Meconema thalassinum. Taxonomy (NCBI): domain Eukaryota; kingdom Metazoa; phylum Arthropoda; class Insecta; order Orthoptera; family Tettigoniidae; genus Meconema; species Meconema thalassinum. The sequence goes on from OX336391.1 coordinate 171,969,641, forward strand.
TACTCTGCAGGAAAGGTACAAATACACATATTGCCCACACGATTGAACACAGAACATACACGATAACGTGCAGCACACGCACTATTGGACACGGCACACACACGATTAAACATAGCACACGCACGATTAAACACGGCTCGCACACAATTAAAAATAGCACACGCACGATTGAACACGGCACACACACGATTAAATATAATACACACACGATTGAAATCGGCAAACACACGATTAAATGCAGAACATAAACAATTGAACACAACACACACACACGATTGAACGCAGAACACGCATCATTGAATACAGTGCACACACAACTAAAATCAGTTCTCGAGCTCATAAACAGCCCTAAAACACAACCCCATACCACCCTATATATCGCCCCATATCACAGTGATATACCTAACTAGCATGACATGTATATTTTAGCAACTTGCGGACTCATTGGGAGATTATTTTCATAGAGGGACTAATGGCACTAATGACCATTTGTGCGCACATTAAGGACATCGTCAGATCCCCTCAAATCTAGGAACTACAGAACACACACGCCCAAATACACGTTGGGGATGCCCGCAACGCGATATACTCCCTAGAAACAATCACACGCCATTGTTGACACACAATCGAGCATCACCATTCATACAGGTCATCACAAAGAGTGCTCACATAGCTGGCACAATAACACGGTTTGACAGACAGAGAGCACAGAGCTCTGTTGCAGTCGCCGCAATAACACGGGTTGCCAAAAAAAAAGTCGCTCAATGCAGCGACACAGGCTGCCAAACGGCATACATTAATATAGCCATCACAACCACACGGGTTACTAGATAGAACATACACACCCAAGTACACTGAGAAACTACGCAATGACACAGGTCATCAGACAGAATACACAAACACCAAAGTACACGGGGATGCAGTCATGATGTCGCAAATTACCACAGAAGTTCAACAAGATACAATTACGTGTTTTTTCTACACAACATACAATTCACCAAGTACCACAACGTTGAGGATTACTTAGCTCCATTAAGCACCGGAGAACTTCACGACAAGTGCAACAAGGGCAGATTCTTTCACGTAACAAGACCGCACGGACAAAGGGAAATGCACTCTTCCACACAGGTCTTACAATTGCATACACGACATTCGAACTAGCCACGTGCTATGAAACACAAGCTCAACTCTCGCACAGAAAATACAACTTTATATGTAATACGACACTGCTCATACCATTGCACAAACACAGCTTTCAAACATCGAAACGCAAACCAATAGAAAACCTTTACACAAACACAGAGCCATACATCGAACTCAGGTCCGAAGAACCCACTATTTTTCGCTTTCCGAATTTCTATTAGGAGTTAATTTAGATAGATGATTTTCGTTTGTATTTTGAATATTTTCCGAATTAGGTGTAGGATTTTGTCGTATTTTCGGTCTTTTTTTATTTTAACGTTGGAGATTTTTATGACTCGACAGGATTAATTTTAGGAATTTATGTAGGAACTGATAGGTATTGATATATTCGGATTAAAGTCTGGATTGTATTATTTCGATGTTATAAAATGACTTTGATAATTTATTAAGTAAGTGAAGATTTTTCTTGGAGTGTTAGACGGAACAGCTGATCGCTCGATATAACGTAGGAGTATTTTGACTTGTGTCAGAAAACCGATAAAGGTTTTGTTATTTCCACTTTTAAAGTGAATTGTACGAGTTGCACTGATTCGAATGGATCATGTTAAGCATTCTGAGTGCAACATGAGTTTGCATTATATTTTGAGAGTAAATGTAAGCATTGTTGAGTGCAACAATTAAGATCGACAGGTAGGGAGGACAGGAAATGTAGCCAATTACTATTAATTTGTGATGAGTAACGTTGTGGATCTTTAATTTATTTGAAGTACTGCTAGTATGTGAAACATATCTTAAGTAGGAGAGAGATGGTGCATTTGATTTGATGGAAGAACACATTGTTGAAATACTGAAGCACGAATGATGCGGTGTTGAGAATTATATTCCAATCGGTCATGTCTACGTAGGGAATGTTAGTGAAGAAAGTAAGTGAGTGAAAATAGTTTTCATTATAGAAATTCGTGCAAGTTTAGAGAGCTTACTTTCAACTGAATCTCTTTAGATCAGTCATTTTTCAATGTTGCAAGTTTATGTAAAGTTTTATTCCACAAGGTCGTTGTATAAAATAGTGTATAAGTTAGTAGATGCGTTCATTTATTGCAGAAAGCGACTGTGGAAGGTCATGTATCGTCGGTAAACGCACGATTGAAGTAATTGAATTGCAGCAATGTTTTATCATCATTTGTATTGCCTTATTTAACCTGTAATGGATATTTCAAACATGAGCTAGGCTTGATTGAACGGCAATGTCTATCTGGATTGTACCAGAAACAAGAATACTTAAAGCCAGTGGTTCCTTTGTAATATGATTATAAGACGAGTTATGGTAGTGAAAACCCGCATACAATGCCACGATATAGATGTCGTCAGGGTAGTGTATATAACGTGTTGATAGTTTATTAAGATTGAAAATGATAATAGCTGACCATTGTTAAATCTAGAAGTTTGGTAATGTAAATAATGTTTCTGTAGATAAGGTGGAGTTTTGTTGTATAGAGTAAAATAATAATATGTAAATAGCAATATTTTTATATTTTTGAAAATGCAGTTGTCATTTGTTTCCTTAGAATGTGGATCTATTTTATTTCAAATGTTATTTAAAACATAAGGTTCAAGTTTGACTCCATACATTTTTTTTTACATTCGAATTGAGCCACTATGGACTACGGAGTTACAATCAAAATCAATGTTTCGTTCTATATCGTCTGACAGCTTTGATGTCCTGCCAGTATCTCTTGAGCCCATCACTCAGCGCCTTCTCCCGATCTTCTGAAAGAGGTACCCTCCGTCTTTTGGGTTCTGCCCCTACCTTAAATCCCTGGTAATTTTTGATTAGGTGTCTGAATTCACACCTGTTCATAATTTTGCAGTCCGGAATACTAATTTCTAGAAGGTCTTTCTTACATTCTTCAAACCAAGCCAATTTTTTCTTCATTGGTTTCGTGAAATTCCAAATTTTCTTTGTTAGACGATCGTTGGACATTCTGAAAATGTGTCCATAGAACAACAACCTTTTCCTTTTTATTGTTGACGTGACTGGTTCTATCTTTCTATATAACTCTTAGTTCGACTTCAAACGTATGTGCCCGTCAACCCATCTGTTGCTTAAAATTTTTCTCAATACCCTGCGTTCTCTTTTGACCAACTGGTCGACTAGTCCCCGCCTGTTCATAGTCAAAGTCTCCGAAGCATATAATGCTTCAGGTTTGAAAACCGTGCTATAGAATCTTAATTTGGCTCCAATGCTCAGCGACTTCTTATTATAGAGATTTTTCGTCAGGTGATAGGCTCGGTCTATTTTCCAGATTCTAAGATTAATTGCTTCCTGTTCCAGGCCATTTTGTTGGATTACCTCACCCAGGTATTTAAATTTCTTTAGACGTTTAATCTTTCCTTGGTTTGTTTTCATCCATTCTGTTCCATCACTGATGTTTGTCATGTACTTTGTTTTCTCAAAGGAAATCTGTAAACCTACTTTCTCAGCCATCTCTGACAACCGATTAATCTTTACAGTGGCTGATTTAATATTGTTGGCAAACATAGCTAGGTCATCTTCAAAAGCCAAACAATCAACATGCACCCCTTTCAGTTTGGGCCCTAACCTGAATCGTTCTTCATTCCCTTCTTCCCGACTCAGTGTCTTCCTCCATTCACGAATGACCTTTTCTAATACACAGTTGAAAAGGATTGGAGATAATCCATCACATTGTCTGACACCAGTTTTGATTACAAAGGGATCTGAGATCTCGCCAATGAATTTTACTTTTGACACTGTGTCGGACAAAGTCTGTTTAATCAGATTTCGAGACGTGTTATCCACTCCAAATTCTTCCAGAATATTCAGTAGCGACTCGCGGTCAATTGAGTCATACGCTTTCTTAAAATCAATGAATACGACCAGATAGTCATACCTGCCTATAGTCTTATACCTAATGATGTTTTTCAGGTTAAAAATCTGTTCCGGACAAGAACGTCCCTTTCTGAAACCGGCCTGGTACTCACCAATCTGATTATCAAGATGTTCTTCAATTCTGTTCAGGAGTGCTTTGGATAGGATCTTGTAGGGAAAAGATACAATTGATATACCCCTGTAATTATTAACGTCCTTCTTATCCCCCTTTTTGTGGAGAGGGTGAATTAATGCAGACTGCCACTCTGTGGGTATCCTACCAGTTCTCCATATCTCCGCAAAGAGCTCAGCTAATATATTCAGAGTATCTTCACTTGCCAGTTTTAGAAGCACTGCCACAATGGAATCCTCTCCCGCTGCTTTATTATTCTTTAGACCATCGATAATTATTTTAATTTATGTCTTAGAAGGTGGATGCGAGTTAGCCATTACTTGAGTAGGACGGCCTATGAGTAGCCTATGTTTTGGCTCATCACAATTGAGTAATTTCTTAAAGTACTCAGCCAAGATACGACAGTTCTCCTTGTTGTTCAGACCTAACTTTCCATTTTCATCTCTGAAGCACAAGCTCGGTGCTTGATACCCTTTCAGATTAGACTTGAAAGTTTGATAGAAATCCCTGACATTATTCATCCTGAAATCCTGATCAATCTGTTTCATCTGTTGTTTTTCATATGATCGCCTTGCAATTCGGAAAACCCGGGCTGCATCTCTCCGACTGTCACAAAACGAGTTATAATCTTCTTGTCTCTTCGTTGAGTTCCATTTCTTCCAGGCATCTGTTCTTTGTACACATTCACTATCACAGGTCACGTTCCACCATCTGTGTTTACGCTTCTGTGCTGTCAAGATTGAAACATTGGCTGCTTGTTGGATTGTGGAGGCAATGTCAGTCCAATTCTTAGATTTAAATGTTAATTGCTGGTGGTATTGCTCCATTACTTCTTGATCAACCTTAAGTTTTGTCACATCATATCTGTGAAGTTTATTTCCAGCTTACGGAGCCTTTCTAAAAGGAATGAAATTCATTTTAATCTTGGAGAGATAATGATTTGAATCAAATTTGGCCCCTCTCTGTACTTTAACATTCATAATCTCCTTCATTGCTGTCCTGGATATTGCCACGTGATCAATTTGTTTCTCTCCGTTCAAATTGCCAGGTGAACGCCATGTCTTCTGTTTACTTGGTTTGTGTTTATAGAAAGTTGACATTATCTGAAGATCAAACGTTCTACATAGTTCGACAAACATTTTTGTTGGTCATTCTGTGAGCAGGATATTTTCCTACTGTCGATCTATATGTTGCTTCTATTCCCAGTTGATCGTTGAAGTCGCCCAATAAAACCTTGATGTTCTTTATAGGTATTTTCTCCATCTCCTCCTCTATAAGGTCCCAGAATTGTTCCACTTTCTCGGGATTACGCCTGTTGTCTTCATTAATTGGCGCATGTGCATTGATCAGGGTATAGCCTTTGTTACCACAGCATAGAGTTAGGAGTGATAGTCTTACTGATGGGCTAGAGAAGTCCACAACTGCACTGATTACCTGCTTATTTACAGCAAAAGCTGTTCCAAACATTGGCATATTCTTGCCTATCTTCACTGCTCTCTGTCCTTTATAGACCCTATAGCCCTCAATGTCCATTACATCTTCGTCCTTAAATTATTATTATTATTATTATTTATTATTATCTTCGTCTATGAACAGAGGGTTCATGCATTTAATTAATTTTCTTGTATCGTCTACAGTAATAAACCGTCGGAAACGAGGGGTTCGTTTGTCCACCTTATATTTTTTATAAATTCGAAAATTGTGATTTATATTAATTAGAGGTTGTACTATGGGAATAATTAAGGTGCGCAATACCATTTTACACTATACACACCCCGAGAACCATAAGTTTCTCTCTCTCCTTATATAATGTGTTACTTTCCAAGTAGTATAGTACCATAGTCCAGCTGTAGAATAGATTCCTTTCACCCTATTTGTCATAGAATCAAAATGTACTCGAAAGAAAAACAAAGTGAGTATTGTCCGCTGACCCATTATAATCAACACAAAAATGTGATAAAATGTCCAGCATAACTCAACAAATTGCTAGCGTTTCGCCCCAGTGTACCAATTGGGTTCTTCAGTTGGTAAAGGTACACCTACCAAGACGCGTAGCAGGCACACACCTTATTTATCAGGCATTTCTTACAGTGGTTTCTCTAGCCTGTGACCATGAAGATTCTGCGATCCTGCTCATCTTGGATACTGGCAAATATTTTCGTGGTAAAAGGTACAGTACCTTAAGAGATTGAACTAAGAATATATTCAGTCACCAGGGCTGCAAACTGTAATGCTGTATTAGGCTAGACTAGCCTATATTTTGAACTTATTAAAAAATTTAGATTTACCAACAAGATAGGTCTATATACTGTAGATTAATCATTGGCATAATCTTAAATTTTTAAGAAACGTAGGCTCTTTAGTTCGTCACGGGACTACTTATTGTAAAATGTGAAAAGTTGGCTAAAAATCATATCCAAGTTAGGATTCGAATTCCTACCAACTCTGTATAATGAATTCCGAGTCTGCATCGCAACCACATTCGATACGAAGACAACGCTGAGGGAGTTTACTACTTACCTGACAAGGGAAGTATTAGGTAAGACAGGTCGAAACCTATATTGAAACTTTGTGGACGCAATCGTTGTACTATAAGAGGACACCGTGTGGAAGATCAGCTGCCAGATTGAAATGCAAGGCTCCGAAATCGTACCTGACATCCTGGTACGCCGGCATGACGGCTCACGCCATTGTACAACCCTGTGGCACTCCGAGTAGCAGTGAGGCGAGGCTCATATGCTGACTAGATCGTGCGGCTGCATTCCACAGTCCTTGAGGGCTTGGGGCGTCAGGACTCCCCGTCCCACATGTATGGTGCTCGCTACTTCCCATTGATTCATATGGGAGACTAGCAGTAGTGCCCGGTTTCGCCCGGTGGATTTATTTGTTTTATGGATGATAATGAATAGCCTACTACTACAGAACTGGCACATGATACTTGCACTAACAGAAAAATATAACTTTTTGTGGTGATGGTGGATGTGGTGGTTGTCGTGGGGGGATAAGTAGTACAGAATAATGTACGTAACAATCAGGTCATTTTCTCGTAATGATAATACTGATTTATATGAATAGGGAAAGAGCTATTTACTAACTACAGCACTGACACATGTAATTTACAAACAAATTAGCTTGCCACGGTGGGTGAGTGGATAGCGTGTCGGTCTACTAACCCCAAGATTGCAGGTTCGCCCCTGGCCGTGGTAAGTGATTTTTGAAAGGCGGCAAAAATACGATACGCATGTCATGTCAAATAACCCATTTGAATTCAGTGGGCCGAGTTCATAATGGCAAAATTAATCACGGGAGTTTCCGCCAACACAAAGTTCCTCATTTCTCTACTAGAAAGCGCTATAATGTTCAAGGAGCTTAGATATCTATTATCTAACCTCCTTGACTTTCATAGTGATTCATGGAACCACGAAATTCGACATTCAAGCTACCCTCTGGGTGTCAAATTACAAAGCTTGCATCCGGCACCCGAGGCCATACGATATTATTATTATTATTACAAACAAATTAAAAAAATATATTAGAAAGAGGAGCAAGTGAAATAAAAGACACTGACTAGGGCCAATATCTCATTGACTGTTAGAAATGTAGAGACCAATAGTGTCGTCTTTTGCCTCATAGCGCCGTAGCGTCCCGAGCTACTGAGGTAGCAATAGTATCATTTATCCCTACATAACGCTCAACGATTAGGTTCGGAAAAAATGAGGGTAAATTTGAAAGCACCAACGCTTATTGCAGATGGTAACCTCAATGTACTGCACCAAGACCATTGCACTTATACAGAGGCATAATATTTTCATGATGGTTACTGATTTAAGGGGCCTAAGAAATATTTTGCACTAATTACTCCCCGTGACTGCAATTTATTAACAGACCAAGATGCAACTATTTTCGCAATTCTGCAACAGAACACTGGTAGGGGAGACGTGATGCAGACCGAACTGCCTGTCAACAATAGACTTGTTAAAATACTCTTACAGTTACACTACTACGGTCATGAATGGTTCTACGGCCTAAATACGTGGTTTTCAAGTTAATTTTGTTTGTTATTCCAGCAAATTTCAAGGAAGCATTGCAAACAGCAGTTAGTGATACATGCTTCCAGCATGTTTCTCCAAGGCGAAGCCGAATGGCCTCGTGAAATACATCAACGATAAAACCGAAACTCCGTGGCACTGCAGCCCATGATGGGCCTTGACCGCAGTCCAGCCATTTGGCCTGCAGATTACGGGGAGTAGCGTGGTCAGGGCTTTGGGACCACTCGGCCGTTAATCATGGAATCCGTAACCTTGGCGCTGCCTGTCAGATAGCTACTCAATTGTCCTCCCAAGACTGAGTGTTTCTCATTCCAGCCCTCACGTCTGTTTCTAAAATCCCTGACAGAGCCGAGAATTTAACCCGGGGCCTCACTGTACGAGACAGGCTCATCGACGATAACCATACATTAACTCTAGTATTTATGTAAAATAGGAGTTAACTAACTAGTCGTTAATTAATTGATGATTCTTGGTATGGAAGTTACATGCAGTGAGGCATTGAAATTATCAGCACGTGTAGATTAATTTTGGCAATACGATCATGTATAAATAGCAATGGTGAGTATACACTCCCTTGTTTAAATCCATGTTCAATTTCAAACTATCCTGAGCTTTGAAGTAAATTGTAAACATTTAACCAAAGATTGATAGTGCAGTATTATTTTTTTCCATAAAAAGTTATAACTGGCACCGTACGTTCTGTTTCTGGGGGCTGTGTAGCTCACTTAGGAGACACTGTGTCTCTAAGTGAAAGATAGTGAGTTCAATTCCCATCCAATTAGTGGATCATGGAAACAAAACTCCCACTTTGAGAAACGTCACTGACCATCGCGTTCAATGCACCTGCAACAAATAAGTACCAGGGTAAATCTTGTGATAAGAGGCAGCTGGGCAAGGAGCTGCTATATCCAACTACCAACCCCACTTTCATGATCCCTCATAGACTGTACGAAGTTGGGTTTGCTTTCTATTTCTAACAATAGGAGCAAATGATCTCGTAGTTCCGCCACTTAAAACCTCAATAACTAACTAACTAACTAACTAACTAACTTTCTAACAATAGACACCACAATGTTTGGACAGCTTTCTCTTAATCAGTTGTTGTTGTTGTTGTTGTTGTTGTCGTTGTTTATGATACATTAAGAGGTTTGGGACGTCCTGGTCGTCAGTATCGTGTACTTTGGTGTGTGCGAGTTTGTAAGATCTGACTCTAATTTATAACCTGTGCTTTGGTGGTCTCTGTATTATTGTATGTACTGTATTTGAAGTCGAGGCAAGAACTGGGAAGAAAATAACAGCTGCTTGAGTTATATAACATTATGGCACTTAACTGTACCATAAATAGGAAACTTGAAAAATAATTTCTTGTATGTTTATAGTGGCAATTGGACAATTCCTACACATACCCAAGTACTCGAGACTAATGATCATGATGTCATGTAAGGGTGAAGAATATACAGTACATATATTCACTTTATTTCGAAATATTCTCTTTCATATAAGTTATTAGAGGTTCTTTAACATTGAAACATAATAATAGTATATGGTTCAACATCTTATTAATGCGCTCCATACATATTTCATGTGTTACCATTTGGCTTTATGACAATCATCAACGATTTCAACACCTTCATTCTTTGCCCAGTCAACCAGGTGATCATACTTGCCGTTGCACACTATAGGGTTGTCGGATATATCCAATATCTCTAGATCACTCAAGCCTCGGAATACAGTGACGTTTACTTGGTCGATGAAATTGAAGTTGATTATGATTTCTTGTACATTGGGAATACCTTGAAATATATTTTCTGGTAGGTTTGTTATGTTGTTTCCACACATTATTAGCGTTGTCAGTGATGGAATTTTTATGATAGGTTGATTGGTCTTGAAATCAATTTGGTTTCTTGTTAAATCGAGATAGCGAAGGTTTTCTAAACCTTCAAATACATTCTTTCCGATGTCTGCCAATAAATTATTGCCCAAATAGATCGATTTTATACGAGGCATATTTTTGAAAGTTCTTTCTGAAAGATGTATTATTTTGCAATACTCTAGTGAAACATCTTCTACAGAATCACTGCTGAAAAGTGGTGCATCGTTTGGAATAACTAGTGGGTTAGTGTTGAGATGAATTGCTTTGACGGAAGGAGGAAATATTACGTGATTGATGGCAGTCAGCTGATTATGAGAAAGAAATATTAAAGATAAATTCTCCAATCCTACATAAGCTCCCGATTCAATTGTAGAGATGTTATGAAATGCTAATGAAATGCTGTGTAAATAACATAAATTTTTAAAAGTGTCGTTGTTGATTACAGAAATATTACTCTTGAAGATGGTTAAACTTGTAGTATTTGCTGATAATTTCTGCAGAAGGTCAGGATCTGAAGATTCATCACAATAAGTGTAAGTTGCACTGCAATGGCATTCTTTTGGACATGAATCATCAGTTGAGGCAATCGTCAGTACCAACAGGACACCCTGCAACAGACAGATTGATTGAAAATCAGAGGCTGTGCCAGAAACAGAAGCAATTAACCACGACTTAATACTAGGCACGTCCAGAAAGTAAGTCCCGATTTTATACATTGGCCCGGCATCGCTGCAATCGCAGTTTGCTGCATGCATGGTAATTATTTCGAATCGAGGAGACGGAGATGAAGCAATTTTGAGATCACTATATCTGGTTTAGCTATAATAGTGCTTGATAGCACAAATGGAAATTGAGTGCCATATACCTTTACTTTGGATGAGGAAATGTATATTCACTCCAGTTGTATCGATACTTCAAATTTAAGAATAACAGAACGACAATGGAATTTTCTACTCATTTTTCTTTCATTATCTCATAATGAACTAGAATGGAACAGTCTGTATTTTTCACCAAGCCCTTCAATTTCACACCTTTGGCTAGAAAGGTGATTGATACGTTGCTATCGGCCTTACCCTTCAAAAACTGTGTTTCTGTACTCGCACGCTACCTAGCGTATGTGTCTGTAAACTTAATAGGTTGTAACATTGAAAGAATATCTGAAGTTGACTTGTGATGCTACCTAGCGGCTGTGTTCCGTATTATGTGAGATTAGAAGTTCTTCACGCGTGTAGGTAACGCACACCGTACAAATTCGTATCCTATTGGTGCTTGGTTACCAATGACTACAACTGTTAGTGTGGACAATGGAAGTTGAATTTTGTAGCTTGAAGATGTGAAAAGATAGAACTCCGGTGATTTTGGGGATTTTGGACTTCGGTTCATATTTTTTCATATGTCATCAGGGGACTGTTTGATTTTCCTGATAAAAGACAATCTTTCCTTTATTGGATTTTCACTTTTATTATTTTAATTAGTTCTTCCTTCGAAGTTCGATTTTCTGCGTCTCTTGGTTATTTGACTATTTTCTCATTCCTGACTGTGATGCCAGATTATATTTAATACTTTTATTAATTAACCTTTGATCTAAAGTGATTATTACTCATCCTTCTATTAGTACGTTACTGATACCTCGTTTTATTTAAGCATGTTCTTTAAAATATCTTAAATTTATTTGGTTTGTCTAATTAACTTATGTAAATGAAATCATGTGAAGATTATATTATACTAGCAGGTACCCGTGGCTTCGTCCGCGATCAAGACAATGGGGACGATGCATTATTGCTGATAATTGGTCTATTCTATTACAGCAATCGCGGCTATAGGTGTGTCCATTCTAATTCTGAATATTCTGATACATACAGTATATTGATATGGTCAGTAAAGTGGGAATTTTATAGAGTTGTGAACGTCTGCAGGGTTCGATGTTACATTATGTTAACACATTTTAAAATTACGTTCATGGTTTTGCCATCTTCTGCTGAGACATAACGATTTTGTTGTCCGGATGCTCGCGAGCACGCCACATACAGTTGGCCATGGGAAAAAATGGTTTTGTCGAAATGTACACGTGCTACTGTTAAGTGTGTGTCATTGCGCTTTGTTAAAGAAATTGCGAATATTGTTTGAAGAGGGAACTGCACTCTTGCACACTGGAAAGGCAAATCTATCGGAATATGGGGAATTAAAAGTATTCTTACTTAAGCTATTCTGGATGTAATTTGGCCATACTAATTGATAATTTGAACGTTACTAATTGATAATTTGAACGTAAACATATCCCTATTAATAGACCTATAGTTAAATATCGCTCACCTTGGCCGCTGATGCACATTATGCAGTCTCTTCTAGTGTTACATCCCAGGGATTGAAATTCTCCAACGACCCTTTTGCCCCACATGCCTCTCTAAGTAATTAAAATTCCTGATTGTTGTTGTTTGAGTCTTCAGTTTTTTAACTGGTTTGATGCAGCCCTCCATGTCTCCCTCTCCTGAGATAATCGTTTCATTTCTACATAGCTACCACACCCTGCATCCGAGGCAATCTGTTTAACCCTGGTTTACCCCTGCAGTTCTAGTCCGCGACCATCCCATCCATAACTACTCTTGACCAAACTATTATGTGTACTCGAGTTTGAAGTTTGTTTGTGAAGTAACCGATAGACCTTTATAAAATCCAATGACATCAACATTTTCATCGTTCTATTGTACGTTAGATCATGTAGGTTTGGAATTTTTAATTTATATTTTAATATTTTTTTATCACAGTTGGTACACAAGAAGTGCCCGTTTTAAGCGTTTTTCAACCATGCGTCACATTTAAGAATTATTATCTCACAAACCCGTCATCAGATCGAATCCAAAGTATATTGTGTTAAAATTTGGATTCGATCTGATGACGGGTTTGTGAGATAATAATTCTTAAATGTGACGCATGGTTGAAACACGCTTAAAAATGGGCACTTTTTGGGTTTCAACTGCGATAAAAATATTAAAATATAAATTAAAAATTCCAAACGTACATGAACTAACGTAAAATCGAACGACGAAAATGATGATGTCATTGGATTTTATTAAGGTCTATTGGTTACTTCACAAACAACCTTCAAACTCGAGAGCACATAATATTTTGGTCGAGAGTAAGCTTGCTATTCCTGGGTGTCATAATATATGTCCTACCCTCCTATCTCTTCTCTTCATTAGCAGTCGCCAGAAACATCTCTCCTCTCCCACTCGTCTTAATACCTCTTCATTTGTTACTCTATCTACCCATCTGATCATCATTCTCCTGTATCACCACATTTCAAAAGCTTCAATTCTCCTCTTTTCTGCTGCACCATTAGTCTATTAGTACAACTCAGCAACTTTTCTAGTTTTAAGCCGTGCCTTGTGCGGGGATTCAATGGCCGTGAATGACAAAATACCAACTTTATTGAAATAAGTTTGCCCTATTCCTCAGTAAGAGTAATTAAGAAACAATAATAATTAACGTGACAGCCGGTAGAATACGACACATTCGACTGTGAATATACGTTGCAGATCATGGTTAAAAACGAAAAAGAGCAGATCAAAATTGGCAAACAAAAATATTCAGTAAAAAAAACATATTTATAAAGAAAATGAAAGCATACCGTGCAAAATAGAAAGTATCTTAACATTGTAAATTCGAGTAAACTTCTCAAAGCTCGCTTACAACAACCAGCTGAAAGAGTTTAAAATTAGACTCAAAACACGATGGTATCCGAGCCCCAAAAGCAACCTCCATAAATAAAATATATCTCATTTTACGCGTATCAATGCGAGGAGCAACGCTCGTGGTTAGAAGTGAGAACCGAACCCAGCGTTTTAAGGCCCTAAAACGAACGGTTTTCGAGATATTGCCAGAAAACTATCCCCAGTCTGCGAAATTTCAGCGGTTGCCATAGTAACGTTGATCTTTTTCTCAGAGGGAATACAGTTATTTGGGAATATCTCCGAAACCGTTCATTTTAGGAACTTAAAAAGTGTGTTTTGGGGTCCCTAGAGGACCTCCGAGTATTGTGTCTCGTATCTGGCGGCTCAAAATGAGCTAAATCCGAACTTTGTACCGACTGTCCTTGCTCAGTGCCAAAGGGCCGAAAAAAGTCACTTACAAATTGAATTTTCGTAAACCGTTTCTTAGTGAGCCTCTACATACTCTGATCAACCAACATGTAAAATTTCAGCTTTCTAGGTCTAGTGGTTTGAGCCCTGCGGTGATGAGTCAATTTTGGATTATATGTAAGAGATGAGACTTTCAAAGTCGATTTGCTCGTAGAAATATGGATTATAGCACTTTTTGCGGGTATCAATGTGAGGAGCAATGTTCGTGGTTTACACTTCAAAGAAGTGGGAACCGAACCCAGCGTTTTAAGGCCCTAAAACGAATGGTTTTCGAGATATTGCCAGGAAACTATCCCAGGTCTGCGAAATTTCAGCGGTTGCCATAGTAACGTTGATTTGTTTCTCAGAGGGAACACAGTTATTTGGGAATATCTCGGAAACCGTTCATTTTAGGAACTTAAAAAGTGTGTTTTCGGGGCCCTAGAGGACCTCCGAGTATTGTTTCTCGTATCTGGCGGCTTAAAATGAGCTAAATCCGAACTTTGTACCGACTGTCCTTGCTCAGTGCCAAAGGGCCCAAAAAAGTCACTTACAAATTGAATTTTCAAAAACCGATTCTTAGTGGGCCTCTACATACTCGGATCGACCAACATGTAAATTTCCAGCTTTCTCGGTCTAGTGGTTTGAGCCCTCCGTCGATGAGTCAATTTTTGAATTGTCAATGCCAAAGGGCCGAAAAAAGTCACTTACAAATTGAATTTTCAAAAAACCGTTTCTCAGTGAGCCTCTACATACTCGGATCAAAAAACATGCAAAATTTCAGCTTTCTAGGTCTAGTGGTTTGAGCCCTGTGGTGATGAGTCAATTTTGGATTATATGTAAGTGATGAGACTTTCCAAGTCGATTTGCTCGTAGAAATATGGATTATAGCACTTTTTGCGCGTATCAATGTGAGGAGCAATGTTCGTGGTTTCCACTTCAAAGAAGTGGGAACCGAACCCAGCGTTTTAAGGCCCTAAAACTAACGGTTTTCGAGATATTGCCAGAAAACTATCCCAGGTCTGCGAAATTTCAGCGGTTGCCATAGTAACGTTGATCTGTTTCTCAGAGGGAACACAGTTATTTGGGAATATCTCGGAAACCGTTCATTTTAGGAACTTAAAAAGTGTGTTTTCGGGGCCCTAGAGGAGCTCCGAGTATTTTTTCTCGTATTTGGCGGCTTAAAATGTGCTAAATCCGAACTTTGTACCGACTGTCCTTGCTCAGTGCCAAAGAGCCGAAAAAAGTCACTTACAAATTGAATTTCCGAAAAACGTTTCTTAGTGGGCCTCTACATACTCGGATCAACCAACATGCAAAATTTCAGCTATCTAGGTCTAGTGGTTTGAGCCCTGCGTCGATGAGTCAATTTTGAATTGTCAATGCCAAAGGGCCGAAAAAAGTTACTTACAAATTGAATTTTCAAAAACCGTTTCTTAGTGAGCCACTACATATTCGGATCAACCAAGATGCAAAATTTCAGCTTTCTAGGTCTAGTGGTTTGAGCCCTGCGGTGATGAGTCAATTTTGGATTATATATAAGTGATGAGACTTTCCAAGTAGATTTGCTCGTAGAAATATGGATTATTGCACTTTTTGCGCGTGTCAATGTGAGGAGCAATGTTCGTGGTTTCCACTTCAAGGAAGTGGGTACCGAACCCAGCGTTTTAAGGCCCTAAAATGAACGGTTTTCGAGATATTGCCAGAAAACTATCCCCGGTCTGCGAAATTTCAGCGGTTGCCATAGTAACGATGAACTTTTTCTCAGAGGGAACACAGCTATTTTGGAATATCTCCGAAACCGTTCATTTTAGGAACTTAAAGAGCGTGTTTCTAAGTGGGCCTCTACATACTCGGATCGACCAACACGTAAAATTCCAGCTTTCTCGGTCTAGTGGTTTGAGCCTTGCGGTGATGAGTCAATTTTGAATTGTCAATGCCAAAGGGCCGAAAAAAGTTACTTACAAATTGAATTTTCAAAAAACCGTTTCTCAGTGAGCCTCTACATACTCGGATCAACCAACATGCAAAATTTCAGCTTTCTAGGTCTAGTGGTTTGAGGCCTGCGGTGATGAGTCAATTTTGGATTATATATAAGAGATGAGATTTTCCAAGTCGATTTAATCGTAGAAATATGGATTATAGCACTTTTTGCGCGTATCAATGTGACGACCAATGTTCGTGGTTTCCACTTCGAAGAAGTGGGTACCGAAC
This sequence comes from Meconema thalassinum, assembly GCA_946902985.2. Lineage (NCBI taxonomy): Eukaryota > Metazoa > Arthropoda > Insecta > Orthoptera > Tettigoniidae > Meconema > Meconema thalassinum. The sequence continues at coordinate 171,986,058 of OX336391.1, forward strand.
CCAGCGTTTTAAGGCCCTAAAATGAACGGTATCCGAGATATTGCCAGAAAACTATCCCCGGTCTGCGAAATTTCAGCGGTTGCCATAGTAACGTTGATCTTTTTCTCAGAGGGAACACAGTTATTTGGGAATATCTCCGAAACCGTTCATTTTAGGAACATAAAGAGTGTGTTTTGGGGTCCCTAGAGGACCTCCGAGTATTGTTTCTCGTATCTGGCGGCATAAAATGAGCTAAATCCGAACTATGTACCGACTGTCCTTGCTCAGTGCCAAAGGGCCCAAAAAAGTCACTTACAAATTGAATTTTCGTAAACCGTTTCTCAGTGAGCCTCTACATACTCGGATCAAAAAACATGCAAAATTTCAGCTTTCTAGGTCTAGTGGTTTGAGCCCTGCGGTGATGAGTCAATTTTGGATTATATGTAAGTGATGAGACTTTCCAAGTCGATTTGCTCGTAGAAATATGGATTATAGCACTTTTTGCGCGTATCAATGTGAGGAGCAATGTTCGTGGTTTCCACTTCAAAGAAGTGGGAACCGAACCCAGCGTTTTAAGGCCCTAAAACGAACGGTTTTCGAGATATTGCCAGAAAACTATCCCAGGTCTGTGAAATTTCAGCGGTTGCCATAGTAACGTTGATCTGTTTCTCAGAGGGAACACAATTATATGTGAATATCTCGGAAATCGTTCGTTTGAGGAACTTAAAAAGTGTGTTTTCGGGGCCCTAGAGGAGCTCCGAGTATTTTTTCTCGTATTTGGCGGCTTAAAATGTGCTAAATCCGAACTATGTACCGACTGTCCTTGCTCAGTGCCAAAGGGCCGAAAAAAGTCACTTACAAATTGAATTTTCGAGAAACGTTTCTTAGTGGGCCTCTACACACTCGGTTCAACCAACATGCAAAATTTCAGCTATCTAGGTCCAGTGGTTTGAGCCCTGCGTCGATGAGTCAATTTTGAATTGTCAATGCCAAAGGGCCGAAAAAAGTTACTTACAAATTAAATTTTCAAAAACCGTTTCTTAGTGAGCCACTACATATTCGGATCAACCAAGATGCAAAATTTCAGCTTTCTAGGTCTAGTGGTATGAGCCCTGCGGTGATGAGTCAATTTTGGATTATATGTAAGTGATGAGACTTTCCAAGTCGATTTGCTCGTAGAAATATGGATTATTGCACTTTTTGCGCGTGTCAATGTGAGGAGCAATGTTCGTGGTTTCCACTTCAAGGAAGTGGGTACCGAACCCAGCGTTTTAAGGCCCTAAAATGAACGGTTTTCGAGATATTGCCAGAAAACTATCCCAGGTCTGCGAAATTTCAGCGGTTGCCATAGTAACGATGAACTTTTTTCTCAGAGGGAACACAGCTATTTGGGAATATCTCCGAAACCGTTCATTTTAGGAACTTAAAGAGCGTGTTTTGGGGTCCCTAGAGGACCTCCGAGTATTGTTTCTCGTATCTGGCGGCTCAAAATGAGCTAAATCCGAACTTTGTACCGACTGTCCTTGCTCAGTGCCAGAGGGCCCAAAAAAGTCACTTACAAATTGAATTTTCAAAAACCGTTTCTTAGTGAGCCTCTACATACTCGGATCAACCAACATGCAAAATTTCAGCTTTCAAGGTCTAGTGCTTTGAGCCCTGCGGTGATGAGTCATTTTTGGATTATATGTAAGAGATGAGACTTTCGAAGTCGATTTGCTCGTAGAAATATGGATTATAGAACTTTTTGCGCGTATCAATGTGAGGAGCAATGTTCGTGGTTACCACTTCAGAGAAGTGGGAACCGAACCCAGCGTTTTAAGGCCCTAAAACGAACGGTTTTCGAGATATTGCCAGAAAACTATCCCAGGTCTGCGAAATTTCAGCGGTTGCCATAGTAACGTTGATTTGTTTCTCAGAGGGAACACAGTTATTTGGGAATATCTCGGAAACCGTTCATTTTAGGAACTTAAAAAGTGTGTTTTCGGGGCCCTAGAGGACCTCCGAATATTGTTTCTCGTATCTGGCGTCATAAAATTAACTATATCCGAACTTGGTACCGACTGTCCTTGCTCAGTGCCAAAGGGCCCAAAAAAGTCACTTACAAATTGAATTTTCAAAAACCGTTTCTTAGTGGGCCTCTACATACTCGGATCGACCAACATGTAAAATTCCAGCTTTCTCGGTCTAGTGGTTTGAGCCCTGCGGTGATGAGTCAATTTTGAATTGTCAATGCCAAAGGGCCGAAAAAAGTCACTTACAAATTGAATTTTCAAAAAACCGTTTCTCAGTGAGCCTCTATATACTCGGATCAACCAACATGCAAAATTTCAGCTTTCTAGGTCTAGTGGTTTGAGGCCTGCGGCGATGAGTCTATTTTGGATTATATATAAGAGATGAGATTTTCCAAGTCGATTTAATCGTAGAAATTTGGATTATAGCAATTTTTGCGCGTATCAATGTGACGACCAATGTTCGTGGTTTCCACTTCGAAGAAGTGGGTACCGAACCCAGCGTTTTAAGGCCCTAAAATGAACGGTATCCGAGATATTGCCAGAAAACTATCCCCGGTCTGCGAAATTTCAGCGGTTGCCATAGTAACGTTGATCTTTTTCTCAGAGGGAACACAGTTATTTGGGAATATCTCCGAAACCGTTCATTTTAGGAACTTAAAGAGTGTGTTTTGGGGTCCCTAGAGGACCTCCGAGTATTGTTTCTCGTATCTGGCGGCTCAAAGTGAGCTAAATCCGAACTTTGTACCGACTGTCCTTGCTCAGTGACAAAGGGCCCAAAAAAGTCACTTACAAATTGAATTTTCAAAAACCGTTTCTTAGTATGCCTCTACATACTAGGATCAACCGACATGAAAAATTTAACTTTCTGGGTCTAGTGGTGTGAGCCCAGCGGTGATGAGTCTATTTTGGATTATATATAAGAGATGAGAGTTTTCAAGTCGATTTGCTCGTAGAAATATGGATTATAGCTCATTTTGCGCGTATCAATGTGAGGAGCAATGTCCGCGGTTTCCACTTCAGAGAAGTGGGAACCGAACCCAGCGTTGTAAGGCCCTAAAACGAACGGTTTTCGATATATTGCCAGGAGCTATACCCGGTCTGCGAAATTTCAGCGGTTGCCATAGTAACGTTGATCTGTTTCTCAGAGGGAATATCTCCGAAACCGTTCATTTTAGGAAATGAAAAATTGTGTTTCGGGGTTCCTACAGGACCTCCGAGTATTGTTTTTCGTATCTGGCGGCTTAAAATGAGCTAAATCCGAACTTTGTACCGACTGTCCTTGCTCATTGCCAAAGGGCCGAAAAAAGTAACTTACAAATTGAATTTTCAAAAACCGTTTCTTAGTGGGCCTCTACATACTCGGATCAACCAACATGCAAAATTTCAGCTATCTAGGTCTAGTGGTTTGAGCCCTGCGTCGATGAGTCAATTTTGAATTGTCAATGCCGAAGGGCCGTAATAAGTTACTTACAAATTGAATTTTCAAAAACCGTTTCTCAGTGAGCCTCTACATACTCGAATCAACCGACATGCAAAATTTCAGCTTTCTAGGTCTAGTCAATTTTGGATTATATGTAAGAGATGAGACTTTTCAAGTCGATTTGCTCGTAGAAATATGGATTATAGCACTTTTTGCGCGTATCAATGTGAGGAGCAATGTTCGTGGTTTCCTCTTCAAAGAAGTGGGAACCGAACCCAGCGTTTTAAGGCCCTAAAACGAACGGTTTTCGAGATATTGCCAGAAAACTATCCCAGTTCTGCGAAATTTCAGCGGTTGCCATAGTAACGTTGATCTGTTTCTCAGAGGGAACACAGTTATTTGGGAATATCTCCGAAACCGTTCATTTTAGGAACTTAAAAAGTGTGTTTCGGGGTCCCTACAGGACCTCGGAGTATTGTTTCTCGAATCTGGCGGCTTAAAATGAACTAAATCCGAACTTTGCACCGACTGTCCTTTCTCAGTGCCAAAGGGCCGAAAAAAGTCACATACAAATTGAAATTTCAAAAACCGTTCCTTAGTGGGCCTTTACATACTCGGATCAACCAACATGCAAAATTCCAGCTATCTAGGTCTAGTGGTTTGAGCCCTGCGTCGATGAGTCAATTTTGAATTGTCAATGCCAAAGGGCCGAAAAAAGTCACTTACTAATAGAATTTTCAAAAACCGTTTCTTAGTGAGCCTCTACATACTCGGATCAACCTACATGCAAAAAGTCAGCTTTCTAGGTCTAGTGGTTTGAGCCCTGCGGCGATGAGTCAATTTTGGATTATATATAAGAGATGAGAGTTTCCAAGTCGATTTGCTCGTAGAAATATGGATTATAGCTCTTTTTGCGCGTATCAATGTGAGGAGCAATGTTCGTGGTTTCCACTTCGAGGAAGTGGGTACCGAACCCAGCGTTTCAAGGCCCTAAAATGAACGGTTTTCGAGATATTGCCAGAAAACTATCCCCGGTCTGCGAAATTTCAGCGGTTGCCATAGTAACGTTGATCTTTTTCTCAGAGGGAACACAGCTATTTGGGAATATCTCTAAAACCGTTCATTTTAGGAACTTAAAGAGTGTGTTTTGGGATCCCTAGAGGACCTCCGAGTATTGTTTCTCGTATCTGGCGGCTCAAAATGAGCTAAATCCGAACTTTGTACCGACTGTCCTTGCTCAGTGCCAAAGGGCCGAAAAAAGTCACTTACAAATTGAATTTTCATAAAACGTTTCTTAGTGAGCCTCTACATACTCGGATCAAGCAACATGCAAAATTTCAGCTTTCTAGATCTAGTGCTTTGAGCCCTGCGGTGATGAGTCATTTTTGGATTATATATTAGAGATGAGAGTTTCCAAGTCGATTTGCTCGTAGAAATATGGATTATAGCTCTTTTTGCGCGTATCAATGTTCGTGGTTTCCACTTCCGAGAAGTGGGAACCGAACCCAGCGTTTTAAGGCCCTAAAACGAACGGTTTTCGAGATATTGCCAGGAGCTATCCCCGGTCTGCGAAATTTCAGCGGTTGCCATAGTAACGTTGATCTGTTTCTCAGAGGGAACACAGTTATTTGGGAATATCTCTGAAACCGTTCATTTTAGGAAATTAAAAAGTGTGTTTCGGGGACCCTACAGGACCTCCGAGTATTGTTTCCCGTATCTGGCGGCTTAGAATGAGCTAAATCCGAACTTTGTACCGACAGTCCTTGCTCAGTGCCAAAGGGCCGAAAAAAGTCACTTATAAATAGAATTTTCAAAAACCGTTCCTCAGTGGGCCTCTACATACTCGGATCAACCAACATGCAAAATTTCAGCTTTCAAGGTCTAGTGGTTTGTGCCCCGCGTTGATGAGTCAATTTTGAATTGTCAATGCCAAAGGGCCGAAAAAAAGTCACTTACAAATTGAATTTTCGTAAACCGTTTCTTAGTGAGCCTTTACATACTCTGATCAACCAGCATGCAAAATTTCAGCTTTCTAGGTCTAGTGGTTTGAGCCCTGCGTTGATGAGTCAATTTTGAATTGTCAATGCCAGAGGGCCGAAAAAAGTCACTTACGAATTGATTTTTCAAAAACCGTTTCTTTGTGAGCCTCTACATACTCGGATCAACCATCATGCAAAATTTCAGCTTTCTAGGTCTAGTGGTTTGAGGCCTGCGGTGATGAGTCAATTTTGGATTATATGTAAGAGATGAGACTTTCGAAGTCGATTTGCTCGTAGAAATATGGATTATAGAACTTTTTGCGCGTATCAATGTGAGGAGCAATGTTCGTGGTTTCCACTTCGATGATGTGGGTACCGAACTCAGCATTTTAGGGCCCTCAAATGAACGGTTTTCGAGATATTGCCAGAAAACTATCCCCGGTCTGCGAAATTTCAGCGGTTGCCATAGTAACGTTGATCTTTTTCTCAGAGGGAACACAGCTATTTGGGAATATCTCCGAAACCGTTCATTTTAGGAACTTAAAGAGCGTGTTTTGGGGGCCCTAGAGGACCTCCGAGTATTGTTTCTCGTAGCTGGCGGCTCAAAATGAGCTAAATCCGAACTTTGTACCGACTGTCCTTGCTCAGTGCCAAAGGGCGGAAAAAAGTCACTTACAAATTGAATTTTCAAAAACCGTTTCTTAGTGAGCCTCTACATACTCGGATCAACCAACATGCAAAATTTCAGCTTTCTAGGTCTAGTGCTTTGAGCCCTGCGGTGATGAGTCATTTTTGGATTATATATAAGAGATGAGAGTTTCCAAGTCGATTTGCTCGTAGAAATATGGATTATAGCTCTTTTTGCGCGTATCAATGTGAGGAGCAATGTTCGTGGTTTCCACTTCCGAGAAGTGGGAACCGAACCCAGCGTTTTAAGGCCCTAAAACGAACGGTTTACGAGATATTACCTGAAAACTATCCCCAGTCTGCGAAATTTCAGCGGTTGCCATAGTAACGTTGATCTTTTTCTCAGAGGGAACACAGCTATTTTGGAATATCTCCGAAACCGTTCATTTTAGGAACTTAAAGAGCGTGTTTTGGGGTCCCTAGAGGACCTCCGAGTATTGTATCTCGTATCTGGCGGCTCAAAATGGGCTAAATCCGAACTTTGTACCGACTGTCCTTGCTCAGTGCCAAAGGGCCCAAAAAAGTCACTTACAAATTGAATTTTCAAGAACCGTTTCTCTGTGAGCCTCTACATACTCGGGTCAACCAACGTGAAAAATTTCAGCTTTCTAGGTCTCGTGGTTTGAAGCCTGCGGTGATGAGTCAATTTTGGATTATATATAAGAGATGAGACTTTCCAAGTCGATTTGCTCGTAGAAATATGGATTATAGCACTTTTTGCACGTATCAATGTGGGGAGTAATGTTCGTGGTTTCCACTTCATAGAAGTGGGAACCGAACCCAGCGTTTTAAGGCCCTAAACGAACGGATTTCGAGATATTGCCAGAAGAAATTTCCCCGGTCTGCGAAATTTCAGCGGTTGCCACAGTAACGTTGATCTGTTTCGCAGAGAGAACACAGTTATTTGAGAATATCTCCGAATGCGTTCTTTTTAGGAACTTAAAAAGTGTGTTTCAGGGTCCCTACTGGATCTCCGAGTATTTTTTCTCGTATCTGGCGGCTTAAAATGAGCTAAATCCCAACTTTGTGCCGACTGTCCTTGCTCAGTGCCAAAGGGCCGAAAAAAGTCACTTACAAATTGAATTTGCAAAAACCGTTTCTTAGTGAGCCTCTACATACTCGGATCAACCAACATGCAAAATTTCAGCTTTCTAGGTCTAGTGGTTTGAGCCCTGCGGTGAAGAGTGAATTTTGGATTATATACAGTGTGGTCCACCCGCCCCTTATTATTTAGTTTTATGAAACCCAACTAACATCTCAATTCTCCCGATGGTCGATATTCCTCTGCGCTCTGACTGTGTGACAGCAATGTAATTGGATCATGGGTCTAGCAAAGAAAAAACGACCTTAAACTTTTCCCCGCCAAATACTATGGCCCATTCTACTAACATACGACTTACTGCTCCTTGAAATAACACACATACACGTAATACGATCGAATTAATAGCTTACGCCACGTGATCTGTAATAGTAAAAGGTTAAATCAACACCATAAACCGTAATTGAAGACTCTGACATGGACTTAAACGTTCGAGGTGAGACGGCTACAGTAACTATAGCACGTTTAGCGTGCGCTATATACTATGTGTTGGTGGCTGAGAGGTTTAAAGCCTGACCGTACATGGTGGGCGCAATCGGGTAGAACGCAGCTTCGAATCCAGTAATAGGCATACTTTTTTTGCATGAAAACCCACATTCCATTTTAGTCGGGATGTAACTACATTGCCACATTTAATGCCTTACGACTCATTTTTGTGAAGAGTACGTTGAATTTTGATGATTTATAAAGAAAATACGATCGAATTGGTACGATATGCAACGTGACCTGTAAAGGCAGAAAATTAAAAAACTGGCATGAATACTAACATAACATATCGAAGTGTTGCTCCGGAGGTCCGGGTTCGATTCCCAGCTCTGCCAAGAAATGTAATACTTGTCTGAGGGCTGAGATTGGGTACACGTAGCCTCGTGAAGCAAATATGAGAAGACGTGGGTTTGATTCCCACCTCAGCCTCCCTGGAAATGGTGTTCCGTGGTTCCCCACTTCTATTCCGGCCAAATTCCGGGACGGATTCTATCTTAAGGCCGCGGCCGTCTCCTTCTCAATCCTTAATTGCAAATACACACATCATTACGAGCCCGCAATAACTCAGGTTATCAGACAAATTCTACACACACACCCAAGTAAACGGGGCTATGTGACCGCGATGTTCTAGACCCTCAAATGAAACAACGCAACAACATATCGAAGGATATTCTGATCGCCAGTGCTTGCATCGAAGTACACGTATTTCTTAGAAATTCCCATGGTATTATTTTATTAGCATACTTTCGATTTTTGCAAAAAATTAAAGTAGACTTATGAGATCTACACAGGGCCAAAAATGGTGTGTCTGTCTGTGTGTGTGTGACTGTGTCTCTGTGTGTGTGAGTGTGTGAACTCTGAATGTCTGCCCCCTGTATCAATTCGAACACGGTGAAACCGAATTGAGCGAAATTTGGTACAGAGGTAGCACTAGCGTAGAACACCTTAGTGACATGTTTTGTATCGCCACCATCTTGACGGAAGCGTAATGGTGGCCACCCAAATGTTCAAAGCTTAAATCAAATTACGACTAACTTAATCATCCGATCTCTACCAAATTTTGCAACAACATATACTTGTATGGCGAGCGTCGTTTGACTGAACTACAAGGTCATCGGCCCATTAGTTTGCAGATGACGGCGATGTATGTGTGCAAATTGATTCCCCCTATCAATTCAAACACAGTGAAACTGAATTGAACGAAATTTGGTACAGAGGTAGCACAAGCAAAGGGCGCTCCAGGGTCATGTTTTATATCGCCGCCATCTTGACGAAAACGTAATGGCGACCATCCTAATGTTAAAAGCTTGAATCAAATTACGACCAACCTAATAATCTGATCTCTACCAAATTTTGCAACAACATACCTTTATGTATAGAGAATCTTTTGACCACACTACAAGGTCATCAGGCGAATAATGTGCGGATAGCGGCCATGTATGTGTGCAAATCGATTCCCCCTATCTTTTCAAACACGGTGAAACCGAATGGAACGAAGTTTGATACAGAGGTAGCACTAGCAAAGGCCACCTCAGTGTCATATTTTATATCGCCACCATCTTGACAGAAACGGAATGGCGGCCACCCAAATGTTAAGAGCTTAAATCAAATTACGACCAACCTAATCATTTGAACTCTACCAAATTTTTCAACAACATACCTTTTGTGGGAAGCATCTTTTGACAAGGTCATCAGTCCAATAGTTTGCAGATAGCGACCATGTATGTGTGCAAATCGATTCCCCACATCAATTCAAAAACGGTGAAACCGAATTGAATGAATTTTTTTACAGAGATAGCACTAGCAAAGGGCACATCATATTCATGTATAATATCCGCATAGCACGTTGTATTTCAAGAAGCTACTACAACCAACATTCAATTATACTCCTTGAAAAGGACAAAGAGTTATAACAATACCCATGCATTTAGGAGAAAGTAGGCAATACGTTCTTTACCGAACATCTTGTTTTGTTATTAAATTTTAACAAAAAAAAGTCATAGCATATCTCTAGGCCCGTATCACACGACACTCGCTGGCAAGGAAGGTGCTGTGATCGCTGGTACAAAATCCTGTATGATTCTGTTCTCTTCGTCAGTACACCTGCTTGTATGACCGAAATGTATCACACGATAGCAATTTGGACGCAAAGTTGTATGAAATAAAACCGAAGGGCTGTCGTTTGAGGGCATTATTTGCAGTTCTATCGCCTTATTAACGAAAAGCGGTCGCGAAACTTGCTTTAAATAAATTAGAAAACATGCCAGGAACTGAATGAATGCATTCCAATCAATATTTAAGATCTAACTGTAATAATTGATTATTTTACTATACGCGTTAATAAGAAGCGCAATAAAAACCTCCAGAGTGTGTTGGAAATGTGTGCAAGTGTTATTGCGTCCGCTCGCTATTTCGAAGATCCCGGGTTCAAGACTCTCCAACGGCAGATTCTTTGAATTCTTTTTAACTAATTAATTATACCCTCCATACCTCGTACAGCAAGATTTCAACTTGGTTTTGTTCACATTATCTACGAAGACGATAGGGAAAGTTATTTTCTTGTCTCATTTAATTGGCTATTTTTCCTAAATTCTCTTTTTCTTCTCCTTTTCTTAGTCGTTTACCCTCCAGGTTGGTGGAACCCACGGACTCAGCGAGGGAACTCACCACTACCGCCTCTATGGGCAGTGTCCTAGAGCTGGGAACATCTAATCGGAGTGGATACAAGTGGTGAGGTGTGATTGGCACCTCGCCCAGGCGGCCTCACCTGCAAAGCGAACAGGGGACTCATGAGGGAAGGTAATGGATGGTCAGGATTGACAGGTAAGGAACAGGGAAGGAGGCAGCCGTGGCCTTGAAGAAGGTACAATCCCGGCATTTGCCCGAAGACGAAGTGGGAAACCACGGAAAACCACTTCGAGGATGGCTGAGGTGGGAATCGAACAACCTCTACTCATTTGGGACACCCGAGGCTGAGTAGACCCCGTTCCAGTCCTCATACCACTTTTCAAATTTCGTGGCAGAGCCGGGAATCGAACCCAGGACCTCCGGGGCGGCAGCTAACCATGCTGACCGCTACGCTACGGAGGCGACTTATTTTCCCTAAATACTGTTCAAAACAGTCGCCTCCGTAGCGTAGCGGTCAGCATGGTTAGCTGCCGCCCCGGAGGTCCTGGGTTCGATTCCCGGCTCTGCCACGAAATTTGAAAAGTGGTATGAGGACTGGAACGTGGTCTACTCAGCCTCGGGTGGTCCAAATGAGTAGAGGGGGTTTGATTCCCACCTCAGCCATCCTCGAAGTGGTTTTCCGTGGTTTCCCTCATCGTCTTCGGGCAAATGCCGGGATGGTACCTACTGTCAGGCCACGGCCTCCTCCTTCCCTCTTCCTCGCCTATCCATCCCAATCTTCCATCCCTCATTAGGCCCCTGTTCGCTTTGCAGGTGAGGCCACCTGGGCGAAGTGCTGATCATACCTCCCCAGTTGTATCCCTCCCGACCAGATGTTCCAGGCTCCAGGACACTGCCCATAGAGGCAGTAGTGGTGAGTTCCCTCGCAGAGTCCGTGGGAACCACCAACCTAGAGGGTAAATTGACTAAATAAATGTAAAAAAACTGTTCAAAACCATGGATGGGTACTATTCGTTATAATAATTATTTTTTAGTCGATTTTACCCTCCAGGTTCGTTTTTCCCACGGACTCATCATTACCGCCTCTACGAGCAGTGTCCTGGAGCTTGAAACATCTCGTCTGGGGGATACAACTGGGGAGGTGGGATCAGCACCTCGCTCAGGCGGCCTGCAAAGCGAACAGGGTTCTCTTGAGGGATGGGATGGGAGGGGCAGATCGGGAGGGATAGGCAAGGAAGAGGGAAGGAGGCGGCCGTGGCCGTACGGTAGGTAACATACCGGCATTTGCCCGAAGGCGAAGTGGGAAACCACGGAAAACCACTTTGAGGATGGCTGAGGTTGGAATCGAACCCCCTCTACTCATTTGAACCACCCGAGGCTGAGTAGACCCCGTCCCAGTCCTCATACCACTTTTCAAATTTCGTGGCAGAGCCGGGAATCGAACCCAGGACGTCCGGGTTGGCAGCTAATCACGCTGACCACTACGCAACGGAGGCGACTCTATTCGTGATAATTAGAATTTTAATAGTTCAATATTTATCCAAGAATAATAATATGACACGTTCTGTAATTACTGCCTTGCTGCGAGGCTCAGCGGTAACGTTCTCGCGTGCTGTGCCCAAGGTTGCAGGTTCGTATCCTGGCGCAGTCAGCTGGCATTCGAGGGTGCGCAAATGCGAGGGAGCCGTGTCTGTAGATTTACTGGCACGTTGAAGATCCCCTTCGGAGCAAAATGCCGGCACCCCGGCGTATCTAAAAGCCAGAGCAGTTAAAAGGGACGTAAAACCAATAATGTTATAATTATCTGTATTTACTGCATGTTTTGGGCATATGACCTCATAGTTCTGCCCCTTAAAATCTCACTAACTAACTATTATTGTAAGTGTATAGCAAGCGCTTTTCGCAGATACGCCGTTAAAAGAAATTATAGTTACGGTCTGATGCATTTATTCGTGAGCCTACCCACATAACAAATCTATTTGTTATGTGGGTCGTCTGAGTGAGTCGGAGTTTTCCTTTAAACAAAGGTGGTCAAAATTTCGAACACTTGCTACGTTGAATATACAGGATACCTTGCTTTCGTTCTACAGATCATTATGTCGTCGTCCAATCTGGCTGCGTACCATCGGATAAGTACGGTGCTTTTGAGGACCAAATAAAAAAATCACTCGTTGGAACATGTAGATATGCGTCCATAATACATAAAAACGACATTAAGCAAAACAAAAATGTACTAGTTCAAGGTTCGAACCTACTACAATGCGACTTCGTTGACGCTACTCTAGCAATTCTTGTTTTAGCCACCATAGCTACCGAGAACCATGACGTATTGTAGGCACTTAATGAATCTATTCGTAGGCACTTCCTGTCCAAACGTAAGACGGTGTTATTCGGAGCTCTGATCGTTTCAATCATGCATTATATTTGAGGTCATTGAAAGAACACTGCCACTATTGATTTCTACTATATTCGCTAGGATGTACTCAACGGTAAAGTTGTACAATGGACGTAAAGGAGAAGGTACTAATGTTTTTAAAATGACTGTGATATACGCGTTAGTTGGGTTGCCTTCCTCCAAAAAAAATAAGGGGCTGGTGGACCACACTGTATAAGAGATGAGAGTTTCCAAGTGGATTTGCTCGTAGAAATATTGATTATAGCTCTTTTTGCTCGTATCAATGTGAGGAGCAATGTTCGTTGTTATCCACTTCATCGAAGTGGGAACCGAACCCAGCGTTTTAAGGCCCTAAAGCGAACGGTTTTGGAGATATTGCCAGGAGCTATCCCAGGTCTGCGAAATTTCAGCGGTTGCCATAGTAACGTTGATCTGTTTCTCAGAGGGAACACAGTTATTTGGGAATATCTCCGAAAGCGTTCATTTTGGGAATTTAAAAAGTGTGTTCGGGGTCCCTACAGGACCTCCGAGTATTGTTTCTCGTATCTGGCGGCTTAAAATGAGCTAAATCCGAACCTTGTACCGACTGTCCTTGCTCAATGGCAAGGGCCGAAAAACGTCACTTACAAATTGAATTTGCTAAGACCGTTTCTTAGTGGGCCTCTACATACTCGGATCAATCAACATGCAAAATTTCAGCTTTCTAGGTCTAGTGGTTTGAGCCCTGCGTCGATGAGTCAATTTTGAATTGTCAATGCCAAAGGGCCGAAAAAAGTTACTTACAAATTGAATTTTCAAAAACCGATTCTTAGTGAGCCTCTACATACTCGGATCAACCAACATGCAAAATTTCAGCTTTCTAGGTATAGTGGTTTGAGCCCTGCGATGATGAGTCAATTTTGGATTATATGTAAGAGATGAGACTTTCCAAGTCGATTTGCTCGTAGAAATATGGATTATAGCACTTTCTGCGTGTATCAATGTGAGGAGCAATGTTCGTGGTTTCCACTTCGAAGAAGTGGGAAGAAGTCGGAACCAAACCCAGCGTTTTAAGGCCCGTAAACGAACGGTTTTCGAGATATTGCCAGAAACTATCCCCGGTCTGCGAAATTTCAGCGGTTGCCATAGTAACGTTGATCTTTTTCTCAGAGGGAACACAGCTATTTGGGAATATCTCCAAAACCGTTCATTTTAGGAACTTAAAGAGTGTGTTTTGGGGTCCCTAGAGGACCTCCGAGTATTGTTTCTCGTATCTGGCGGCTCAAAATGAGCTAAATCCGAACTTTGTACCGACTGTCCTTGCTCAGTGCCAAAGGGACGAAAAAAGTCACTTACAAATTGAATTTTCTTAAACCGTTTCTTAGTGAGCCTCTACATACTCGGGTCAACCAACATGCAAAATTTCAGCTCTCTAGATCTAGTGCTTTGAGCCCTGCGGTAATGAGTCATTTTTGGATTATATATAAGAGATGAGAGTTTCCAAGTCGATTTGCTCGTAGAAATATGGATTATAGCTCTTTTTGCGCGCATCAATGTGAGGAGCAATGTTCGTGGTTTCCACCTCCGAGAAGTGGGAACCGAACCCAGCGTTTTAAGGGCCTAAAACGAACGGTTTTCGAGATAGTGCCAGGAGCTATCCCCGGTCTGCGAAATATCAGCGTTTGCCTTAGTAACGTTGATCTGTTTCTCAGAGGGAAAACAGTTATTTGGGAATATCTCCGAAACCGTTCATTTTAGGAAATTAAAAAGTGTGTTTCGGGGACCCTACAGGACCTCCGAGTATTGTTTCTCGTATCTGGCGGCTTAAAATGAGCTAAATCCCAACTTTGTACCGACTGTCCGCGCTCAGTGCAAAGGGTCGAAAAAAATCACTTACAAATTGATTTTTAAAAACCGTTTCTTAGTGGGCCTCTACATACTCCGATCAACCAACATGCAAAATTTCAGCTATCTAGGTCTAGTGGTTTGAGCCCTGCGTCGATGAGTCAATTTTGAATTGTCAATGCCAAAGGGCCGAAAAAAGTTACTTACAAATTGAATTTTCAAAAACCGTTTCTTAGTGAGCCTCTACATACTCGGATCAACCAACATGCAAAATTTCAGCTTTCTAGGTCTAGTGGTTTGAGGCCTGCGGTGTTGAGTCAATTTTGGATTATATGTAAGAGATGAGAATTTCGAAGTCGATTTGCTCGCAGAAATATGGATTATAACACTTTTTGCGCGTATCAATGTGAGGAGCAATGTTCGTGGTTTCCACTTCAAAGAAGTGGGAACCGAACTCAGCGTTTTCAGGCCCTAAAACGAACGGTTTTCGAGATATTGCCAGAAAACTATCCCAGGTCTGCGAAATTTCAGCGTTTGCCATAGTAACGTTGATCTGTTTCTCAGAGGGAACACAGTTATTTGGGAATATCTCGGAAACCGTTCATTTTAGGAACATAAAAAGTGTGTTTTCGGGGCCCTAGAGGACCTTCGAGTATTGTTTCTCGTATCTGGCGGCTCAAAATGAGCTAAATCCGAACTTTGTACCGACTGTCCTTGCTCAGTGCCAAAGGGCCGAAATAATTCACTTACAAATTAAATTTTCAAAAACCGTTCCTCAGTGGGCCTCTACATACTCGGATCAACCAACCCGCAAAATTTCAGCTTTCTAGGTCTAGTGGTTTGAGCCCTGCGTTGATAAGTCAATTTTGAATTATCAATGCCAAAGGGCCGAAAAAAGTCACTTAAAATTGAATTTTCAAAAACCGTTTTTTAGTGAGCCTCTACATACTCGGATCAACACATGCAAAATTTCAACTTTCTAGGTCTAGTGTTTGAGCCCTGCGGTGATGAGTCAATTTTGGATTATATATAAGAGATGAGAGTTTCCAAGTCGATTTGCTCGTAGAAATATGGATTATAGCTCTTTTTGCGCGTATCAATATGAGGAGCAATGTTCGTGGTTTCCACTTCCGAGAAGTGGGAACCGAACCCAGCGATTTAAAGCAATAAAACGAACGGTTTTCAAGATATTGCCAGAAAAATTTTCCCCGGTCTGCGAAATTTCAGCGGTTGCCATAGTAACGTTGATCTGTTTCTCAGAGAGAACACAGTTATTTGGGAATATCTCCGAAACGGTTCATTTTAGGAACTTAAAAAGTGTGTTTCGGGGTCCCTACAGGACCTCCGAATATGGTTTCTCGTACCTGGCGGCTTAAAATGAGCTAAATCCGAACTTTGTACCGACTGTCCTTGTTCAGTGCCAAAGGGCCCAAATAGGTCACTAACAAATTGAATTTTCAAAAACCGTTTCTTAGTGGGCCTCTACATACTCGGATCGACCAACATGTAAAATTTCAGCTTTATCGGTCTAGAGGTTTGAGCCCTGCGTCGATGAGTCAATTTTGAATTTTCAATGACAAAGGGCCGAAGAAAGTCACTTACAAATTGAATTTTCAAAAAACCGTTTCTCAGTGAGCCTCTACATACTCGGATCAACCAACATGCAAAATTTCAGCTTTCTAGGTCTAGTGGTTTGAGGCCTGCGGTGATGAGTCAATTTTGGATTATATATAAGAGATGAGACTTTCCAAGTCGATTTAATCGTAGAAATCTGGATTGTAGCTCTTTTGCGCGTATCAATGTGAGGAGCAATGTTGGTGGTTTCCACTTCAAAGAAGTGTGTACAGACCCCAGCGTTTTAAGGCCATAAAATGAACGGTTTTCGAGATATTGCCAGAAAACTATCCCAGGTCCGCGAAATTTCAGCGGTTGCCATAGTAACGTTGATCCTTTTCTCAGAGGGAACACAGTTATTTTGGGAATATCTCCGAAACCGTTCATTTTAGGAACTTAAAGAGTGTGTTTAGGGTCCCTAGAGGACCTCCGAGTATTGTTTCTCGTATCTGGCGGCTCAAAATAAGTTAAATCCGAACTTTGTACCGACTGTCCTTGCTCAGTACCAAAGGGCCGAAAAAAGTCACTTACAAATTGAATTTTCAAAAACCGTTTCTTAGTGAGCCTCTACATACTCGGATCAACCAACATGCAAAATTTCAGCTTTCTAGGTCTAGTGCTTTGAGCCCTGCGGTGATGAGTCATTTTTGGATTATATATAAGAGATGAGAGTTTCCAAGTCGATTTGCTCGTAGAAATATGGATTATAGCTCTTTTTGCGCGTATCAATGTGAGGAGCAATGTTCGTGGTTTCCACTTCAGAGAAGTGGGAACCGAAGCCAGCGTTTTAAGGCCCTAAAACGATCGGTTTTCGAGATATTGCCAAGAGCTATCACCGGTCTGCGAAATTTCAGCGGTTGCCATAGTAACGTTGATCTGTTTCTCAGAGGGAACACAGTTATTTGGGAATATCTTCGAAACCGTTCATTTTAGGAACTTCAAAAGTGTGTTTCGGGGTCCCTACAGGACCTCCGAGTATTGTTTCTCGTATCTGGCGGCTTAAAATGAGCTAAATCCAAACTTTGTACCGACTGTCCTTGCTCAGTGCCAAAGGGCCGAAAAAAGTCACTTACAAATTGAATTTTCAAAAACCGTTTCTTAGTGAGCCTCAACATACTCGGATCAACCAACATGCAAAATTTCAGCTATCTAGGTCTAGTGGTTTGAGCCCTGCGTCGATGAGTCAATTTTGAATTGTCAATGCCAAAGGGCCGTAAAAATTCACTTACAAAGAGAATTTTCAAAAACCGCTTCTTAGTGAGTCTCTACATACTCGGATCAACCAACATGCAAAATTTCAGCTTTCTAGGTCTGGTGGTTTGAGCCCTGCGGTGATGAGTCAATTTTGGATTATATATAAGTGATGAGAGTTTCCAAGTCGATTTGCTCGTAGAAATATGGATTATAGCTCTTTTTGCGCGTATCAATGTGAGGAACAATGTTCGTGGTTTCCACTTCCGAGAAGTGGGAACCGAACCCAGCGTTTTAAGGCCCTAAAACGAATGGTTTTCGAGATATTGCCAGAAAACTATCCCCGGTCTGCCAAATTTCAGCGGTTGCCATAGTAACGTTGATCTTTTTCTCAGAGCGAACACAGTTATATGGGAATATCTCCGAAAGCGTTCATTTTAGGAACTTATAAATTGTGTTTCGGGGTCCCTACAGGACCTCCGAGTATTGTTTCTCGTATCTGGCGGCTTAAAATGAGCTAAATCTGAACTTTGTACCGGCTGTCCTTACTCAGAGCCAAAGGGCCGTAAAAAGTCACTTAAAATTGAATTTTCAAAAACCTTTCCTCAGTGGGCCTCTACATTCTCGGTTCAACGACATGCAAAATTTCAGCTTTCTAGGTATAGTGGTTTGAGGCCTGCGGTGATGAGTCAATTTTGGATTATATATAAGAGATGAGAGTTTCCAAGTCGATTTGCTCGTAGAAATATGGATTATAGCTCTTTTTGCGCCTATCAATGTGAGGAGCAATGTTCGTGGTTTTCACTTCCGAGAAGTGGGAACCAAACCCAGCGTTTTAAGGCCCTAAAACGAAGGGTTTTCCAGATATTGCCAGAAAACTATCCCCGGTCTGCCAAATTTCAGCGGTTGCCATAGTAACGTTGAACTTTTTCTCAGAGGGAACACAGTTATTTGGGAATATCTCCGAAACCGATCATTTTATGAACTTAAAAAGTGTGTTTTGGCGTCCCTATAGGACTTCCGAGTATTGTTTCTCGTATCTGGCGGCTCAAAATGAGCTAAATCCGAACTTTGTACCGACTGTCCTTGCTCAGTGCCAAAGGGCCCAAAAAAGTCACTTACATATTGAATTTTCAAAAACAGTTTCTAAGTGGGCCTCTACATACTCGGATCGACCAACATGCAAAATTTCAGCTTTCTAGGTCTAGTGGTTTGAGGCCAGCGATGATGAGTCAATTTTGGATTATATATAAGAGATGAGATTTTCCAAGTCAATTTGCTCGTAGAAATATGGATTGTATGCCTTTTTGCGCGTATCAATGTGAGGAGCAATGTTCGTGGTTACCACTTCGAAGAAGTGGGAACCAAACCCAGCGTTTTAAGGATCTAAAATGAACGGTTTTCGAGATATTGCCAGAAAAATTTTCCCCGGTCTGCGAAATTTCAGCGGTTGCCATAGTAACGTTGATCTGTTTCTCAGAGAGAAAACAGTTATTTGAGAATATCTCCGAAAGCGTTCATTTTAGGAACTTAAAAATGTGTTTCGGGGTCCCTACAGGACCTCCGATTATAATTTCTCGTATCTGGCGGCTTAAAATGAGCTAAATCCGAACTTTGTACCGACTGTCCTTGCTCAATGCCAAAGGGCCGAAAAAAGTCACTTACAAATTGAATTCTCAAAAACCGTTTCTAAGTGGGCCTCTTCATACTCGCATCAACCAACATGCAAAATTTCAGCTTTCTAGGTCTAGTGGTTTGAGCCCTGCGGTGATGAGTCATTAGTGGATTATATATAAGAGATGAGAGTTTCCAAGTATATTTGCTCGTAGAAATATGTATTATAGCACTTTTTGCATTTATGAATGTGAGGAGCAATGTTCGTGGTTTCAACTTCCGAGAAGTGGGAACCGAACCCAGGGTTTTAAGGCCCTAAAACGAACGCTTTTCGAGATATTGCCAGAAAACTATCCCCGGTCTGCGAAATTTCAGCGGTTGCCATAGTAACGTTGATCTGTTTCTCAGAGGGAACACAGTTATTTGGGAATATCTCCGAAAGCGTTCATTTTAGGAACTTATAAAGTGTGTTTCGGGGACCCTACAGGACCTCCGAGTATTGTTTCTCGTATCTGAGGGGCTTAAAATGAGCTAAATCTGAACATTGTACCGGCTGTCCTTGCTCAGTGCCAAAGGGCCGTAAAAAGTCACTTAAAATTGAATTTTCAAAAACCGTTCCTCAGTGGGCCTCTACATACTCGGATCAACCAACATGCAAAATTTCAGCTTTCTAGGTCTAGTGGTTTGAGGCCAGCGGGGATGAGTCAATTTTGGATTATATATAAGAGATGAGAGTTTCCAAGTCGATTTGCTCGTAGAAATATGAATTATAGCTCTTTTTGCGCGTATCAATGTGAGGAGCAATGTTCGTGGTTCACCGAACCCAGCGTTTTAAGGCCCTAAAACGAATGGTTTTCGAGATATTGCCAGAAAACTATCACCGGTCTGCCAAATTTCAGCGGTTGCCATAGTAACGTTGATCTTTTTCTCAGAGGGAACACAGTTATTTGGGAATATCTCCGAAACCGATCATTTTATGAACTTAAAAATTGTGTTTTGGCGTCCCTATAGGACCTCCGAGTATTGCTTCTCGTATCTGGCGGCTTAAAATGCGCTAAATCCGAACTTTGTACCGACTGTCCTTGCTCAATGCCAAAGGGCCGAAGAAAGTCACTTACAAATTGAATTCTCATAAACCGTTTCTAAGTGGGCCTCTACATACTCGGATCAACCAACATGCAAAATCACAGCTTTCTAGGTCTAGTGGTTTGAGGTCTGCGGTGATGAGTCAATTTTGGATTATATATAAGAGATGAGACTTTCCAAGTCGATTTGCTCGTAGAAATATGGATTATAGCTCTTTTTGCGCGTATCAATGTGAGGAGCAATGTTCGTGGTTTCCACTTCAAAGAAGTGGGAACCGAACCCAGTGTTTTAAGGCCCTAAAACGAACGGTTTTCGAGATATTGCCAGAAAACTTTCCCCGGTCTGCGAAATTTCAGCGGTTGACATAGTAACGTTGATCTGTTTCTCAGAGGGAACACAGTTATTTGGGAATATCCCCGAAAGCGTTCATTTTAGGAACTTAAAAAGTGTGTTTCAGCGTCCCTACTGGATCTCCGAGTATTGTTTCTCGTATCTGGCGGCTTAAAATGAGCTAATTCCGAACTTTGTACCGACTGTCCTTGCTCAGTGCCAAAGGGCTGAAAAAAGTCCCTTACAAATTGAATTTTCAAAAACCGTTTCTTAGTGGGCCTCTACATACTCGGATCGACTAACATGCAAAATTTCAGCTTTCTAGGTCTAGTGGTTTGAGCCCTGCGTCGATGAGTCAATTTTGAATTGTCAATGCCAAAGGGCCGAAAAGAGTCACTTACAAATTGAATTTTCAAATACCGTTTCTCAGTTAGTCTCTACATACTTGGATCAACAAACATGCAAAATTTCAGCTTTCTAGGTCTAGTGGTTTGAGGCCTGCGGTGATGAGTCAATTTTGGATTATATATAAGAGATGAGAGTTTCCAAGTCGATTTGCTCGTTGAAATATGGATTATAGCTCTTTTTGCGCGTATCAATGTGAGGAGCAATGTTCGTGGTTTCCACTTCCGAGAAGTGGGAACCGAACCCAGCGTTTTAAGGCACTAAAACAAATGGTTTTCGAGATATTGCCAGAAAACTATCCCCGGTCTGCCAAATTTCAGCGGTTGCCATAGTAACGTTGATCTTTTTCTCAGAGGGAACAAAGTTATTTGTGAATATCTCCGACACAGATCATTTTATGAACTTAAAAAGTGTGTTTTGGCGTCCCTAGAGGACCTCCGAGTATTGTTTCTCGTATCTGGGGGCTTAAAATGAGCTAAATCTGAACTTTGTACCGGCTGTCCTTGCTCAGTACCAAAGGGCCGTAAAAAGTCACTTTAAAATTGAATATTCAAAAACCGTTCCTCACTGGGCCTCTACATACTCGGATCAACCAACATGCAAAATTTCAGCTTTCTAGGTCTAGTGGTTTGAGGCCGGCGGTGATGAGTCATTTTTGGATTATATATAAGAGATGAGACTTTCCAAGTCGATTTGCTCGTGGAATTATGGATTATAGCTCTTTTTGCGCGTATCAATGTGAGGAGCAATGTTCGTGGTTTCCACTTGAAAGAAGTGGGAACCAAACCAAGCGTTTTAAGGCCCTAAAACGAACGGTTTTCGAGATATTGCCAGAAAACTATCCCCGGTCTGAGAAATTTCAGCGGTTGCCATAGTAACGTTGATCTGTTTCTCAGAGAAAAAACAGTTATTTGGGAATATCCCCGAAAGCGTTCGTTTTGGGAACTTAAAAAGTGTGTTTCAGGGTCCCTACTGGATCTCCGAGTATTGTTTCTCGTATCTGTCGGCTTAAAATGAGCTAATTCCGAACTTTGTACCGACTGTCCTTGCTCAGTGCCAACGGGCCGAAAAAGTCACTTACAAATTGAATTTTCAAAAAAAGTTTCTTAGTGGGCCTCTACATACTCGGATCAACCAGCATGCAAAATTACAGCCTTCTAGGTCTAGAGGTTTGAGCCCTGCGTCGATGAGTCAATTTTGAATTGTCAATGCCAAACGGACGGAAAATTCACTTACAAATTGAATTATAAAGAACCGTTTCTCAGTGAGCCTCTACATACCCGGATCAACCAACTTGCTAAATTTCAGCATTCTAGGTCTAGTGGTTTGAGGCCTGCGATTATGAGTCAATTTTGGATTATATATAACAGATGAGACTTTCCAAGTCGATTTGCTCGTAAAAATATGGATTATATGTCTCTTTGCGCGTATCAATGTGAGGAGCAATGTTCGTGGTTTCCACTTCAAAGAAGAGGGAACCGAACCCAGCGTTTTAAGGCCCTAAAACGAACGGTTTTCGAGATATTGCCAGAAAAATTTTCCCCGGTCTGTGAAATTTCAGCGGTTGCCATAGTAACGTTGATCTGTTTCTCAGAGACAACACAGTTATTTGAGAATATCTCCGAAAGCGTTCATTTTAGGAACTTAAAAAGTGTGTTTCGGGGTCCCTACAGGACCTCCGATTATTGTTTCTCGTATCTGGCGGCTTAAAATGAGCTAATTCCGAACTTTGTACCGACTGTCCTTGCTCAGTGCCAAAGGGCCGAAAAAAGTCACTTACAAATTGAATTCTCAAGAACCGTTTCTAAGTGGGCCTCTACTTACTCAGATCAACCAACATGGAAAAATTTCAGCTTTCTAGGTCTAGTGGTTTGAGCCCTGCGGTGATGAGTCAATAGTGGATTATATATAAGAGATGAGAGTTTCCAAGTATATTTGCTCGTAGAAATATGTATTATAGCACTTTTTGCGCTTATCAATGTGAGGAGCAATGTTCGTGGTTTTCACTCCCATGAAGTTCGAACCAATCCCAGCGTTTTAAGGCCCTAAAACGAACGCTTTTCGAGATATTGCCAGAAAACTATCCCCGGTCTGCGAAATTTCAGCGGTTGCCATAGTAACGTTGATCTGTTTCTCAGAGGGAACACAGTTATTTGGGAATATCTCCGAAACCGTTCATTTTAGGAACTTATAAAGTGTGTTTCGTGGTCCCTACAGGACCTACGAGTATTGTTTCTCGTATCTGGCGGCTTAAAATGAGCTAATTCCGAACTTTGTACCGACTGTACTTGCTCAGTGCCAAAGGGCCGAAAAAAGTCACTTACAAATTGAATTTTCAAAAACCGTTCCTTAGTGGGCCTCTACATACTCGGATCAACCAGGATGCAAAATTACAGCTTTCTAGGTCTAGTGGTTTGAGCCCTGCGTCGATGAGTCAATTTTGAATTGTCAATGCCAAAGGGCCGAAAAAAGTCACTTACAAATTGAATTTTCAAATACCTTTTCTTTGTGAGCCTCTACATACTCGGATCAACCAACATGCAAACTTTCAGCTTTCTTGGTCTAGTGGTTTGAGCCCTGCGGTGATGAGTCAATTTTGGATTATATATAAGAGATGAGACTTTCCAAGTCGATTTGCTCGTAGAAATATGGATTATAGCTCTTTTTGCGCGTATCAATGTGAGGAGCAATGTTCGTGGTTTCCACTTCGAAGAAGTCGGAACCAAACCCAGCGTTTTAAGGCCCAAAAACGAACGGTTTTCGAGATATTGCCAGGAGCTATCCCCGGTCTGCTTAATTTCAGCGGTTGCCATAGTAACGTTGAACGGTTTCTCAGAGGGATCACAGTTATTTGGGAATATCTCCGAAACCGTTCATTTTAGCAACTTAAGAAGTGTGTTTCGGGGTCCCTACAAGACCTCCGAGTATTGTTTCTCGTATCTGGCGGCTTAAAATGAGCTAAATCCGAACTTTGTGCCGATGTCCTTGCTCAGTGCCAAAGGGCCGTAAAAAGTCACTTACAAATTGAATTTTCAAAAACCGTTTCTTAGTGAGCCTCTACATACTCGGATCAACCAACATGCAAAATTTCAGCTTTCTAGGTCTAGTGGTTTGAGTCCTGCGGTGATGAGTCAATTTTGGTTTATATATAAGAGATGAGAGTTTCCAAGTTGATTTGCTCGTAGAAATATTGATTATAGCTCTTTTTGCTCGTATCAATGTGAAGAGCAATGTTCGTTGTTATCCACTTCATAGAAGTGGGAACCGAACCCAGCGTTTTAAGGCCCTAAATCGAACGGTTTTTGAGATATAGCCAGGAGCTATCCCCGGACTGCGAAATTTCAGCGGTTGCCATAGTAACGTTGATCTGTTTCTCAAAGGGAACACAGTTATTTGGGAATATCTCCGAAAGCGTTCATTTTGGGAATTTAAAAAGTGTGTTCGGGGTCCCTACAGGACCTCCGAGTATTGTTTCTCGTATCTGGCGGCTTAAAATGAGCTAATTCCGGACTTTGTACCGTCCGTCGTTGCTCAGTTCCAAAGGGCCGAAAAAAGTCACTTACAAATTGAATTTGCTAAAACCGATTCTTAGTGGACCTCTACATACTCGGATCAATCAACATGCAAAATTTCAGCTTTCTAGGTCTAGTTGTTTGAACCCTGCGTCGATGAGTCACTTTTGAATTGTCAATGCCAAAGGGCCAAAAAAAGTTACTTACAAATTGATTTTTCAAAAACCGTTTCTTAGTGAGACTACCTACTCGGATCAACCAACATGCAAAATTTCAGCTTTCTAGGTATACTGGTTTGAGCCCTGCGATGATGAGTCAATTTTGGATTATATGTAAGAGATGAGACTTTCCAAGTTGATTTGCCCGTAGAAATATGGATTATAGCACTTTTTGCGCGTATCAATGTGAGGAGCAATGTTCGTGGTTTCCATTTCGAAGAAGTGGGAAGACGTCGGAACCGAACCCAGCGTTTTAAGGCCCGTAAACGAACGGTTTTCGAGATATTGCCAGAAAACTATCCCCGGTATGCGAAATTTCAGCGGTTGCCATAGTAACGTTGATCTGTTTCTCAGAGGGAACACAGTTATTTGGGAATATCTCCGAAACCGTACATTTTATGAACTTAAAAAGCCTGTTTAGGGATCCCTACAGGACCTCCGAGTATTGTTTCTCGTATCTGGCGGCTTAAAATGAGCTAAATCCGAACTTTGTACCGACTGACCTTGCTCAGTGCCAAAGGCCCTAAAAAAGTCACTTACAAATTTAATTTTCATAAACCGTTTCATAGTGGGCCTCTACATACTCGGATCAACAAACATGCAAAATTTCAGCTTTCTAGGTCTACTGGTTTGAGCCCTGCGGTGATGAGTCAATTTTGGATTATATACAAGAGATGAGAGTTTCCAAGTCGATTTGCCCGTAGAAATATTGATTATAGCTCTTTTTGCTCGTATCAATGTGAGGAGCAATGTTCGTGGTTATCCACTTCCGAGAAGTGGGAACCGAACCCAGCGTTTTAAGGCCCTAAAACGAACGGTTTTTGAGATATTGCCAGAAAACTATTTCCGGTATGCGAAATTTCAGCGGTTGCCATAGTAACGTTGATCTGTTTTTCAGAGGGAACACAGTTATTTGGGAATATCTCCTAAACCGTTCATTTTAGGAACTTAAAAAGTGTGTTTCGGGGTCCCTACAGGACCTCCGAGTATTGCTTCTCGTATCTCGCGGCTTAAAATGAGCTAAATCCGAACTTTGTACCGACTGACCTTGCTCAGTGCCAAAGGGCCGAAAAAAGTCACTTACAAATTGAATTTTCAAAAACCGTTTCTTAGTGGGCCTCTACATACCCGGTCAACCAACATGCAAAATTACAGCTTTCTAGGTCTAGTGGGTTGAGCCCTGCGTCGATGAGTCAATTTTGAATTGTCAATGCCTAAGGGCCGAAAAAAGTCACTTACAAATTGAATTTTCAAAAACCGTTTCTTAGTGAGCCTCTACATGCTCGGATCAATCATCATGCAAAATTTCAGATTTCTAGGTCTAGTGGTTTGAGCCCTGCGGTGATGAGTCTATTATGGATTATATATAAGAGATGAGACTTTCCAAGTCGATTTGCTCGTAGAAATATGGATAATAGCTCTTTTTGCGCGTATCAATGTTAGGAGCAATGTTCGTGGTTTCCCCGTCAAAGACGTAGGAACCGAACCCAGCGTTTTAAGGCCCTAAAACGAACGGTTTTCGAGATATTGCCAGAAAACTATCCCCGGTATGCGAAATTTCAGCGGTTGCCATAGTAACGTTGATCTGTTTCTCAGAGGGAACACAGTTATTTGGGAATATCTCCGAAACCGTTCATTTTAGGATCTTAAAAAGTGTGTTCGGGGTCCCTACAGGACCTCCGAGTATTGTTTCCCGTATCTGGCGGCTTAAAATGAGCTAAATCCGAACTTTGTACCTGACTGACCTTGCTCAGTGCCAAAGGGCCGAAAAAAGTCACTTACAATTTGAATTTTCAAAAACCGTTTCTTAGTGGCCCTCTACATACTCGGATCAACAAGCATGCAAAATTACAGCTTTCTAGGTCTAGTGGTTTGAGCCCTGCGATGAAGAGTCAATTTTGGATTATATATAAGAGATGAGAGTTTCCAAGTTGATTTACTCGTAGAAATATTGATTATAGCTCTTTTTGCTCGTATCAATGTGAGGAGCAATGTTCGTTGTTATCCACTTCATAGAAGTGGGAACCGAACCCAGCGTTTTAAGGCCCTAAAACGAACGGTTTTGAGATATTGCCAGGAGCTATCCCCGGTCTGTGAAATTTCAGCGGTTGCCATAGTAACGTTGATCTGTTTCTCAGAGGGAACACAGTTATTTGGGAATATCTCCGAAAGCGTTCATTTTAGCAACTTAAGAAGTGTGTTTCGGGGTCCCTACAAGACCTCCGAGTATTGTTTCTCGTATCTGGCGGCTTAAAATGAGCTAAATCCGAACTTTGTGCCGATGTCCTTGCTCAGTGCCAAAGGGCCGTAAAAAGTCACTTACAAATTGAATTTTCAAAAACCGTTTCTTAGTGAGCCTCTACATACTCGGATCAACCAACATGCAAAATTTCAGCTTTCTAGGTCTAGTGGTTTGAGTCCTGCGGTGATGAGTCAATTTTGGTTTATATATAAGAGATGAGAGTTTCCAAGTTGATTTGCTCGTAGAAATATTGATTATAGCTCTTTTTGCTCGTATCAATGTGAAGAGCAATGTTCGTTGTTATCCACTTCATAGAAGTGGGAACCGAACCCAGCGTTTTAAGGCCCTAAATCGAACGGTTTTTGAGATATTGCCAGGAGCTATCCCCGGTCTGCGAAATTTCAGCGGTTGCCATAGTAACGTTGATCTGTTTCTCAAAGGGAACACAGTTATTTGGGAATATCTCCGAAAGCGTTCATTTTGGGAATTTAAAAAGTGTGTTCGGGGTCCCTACAGGACCTCCGAGTATTGTTTCTCGTATCTGGCGGCTTAAAATGAGTTAATTCCGGACTTTGTACCGTCTGTCGTTGCTCAGTTCCAAAGGGCCGAAAAAAGTCACTTACAAATTGAATTTGCTAAAACCGTTTCTTAGTGGACCTCTACATACTCGGATCAATCAACATGCAAAATTTCAGCTTTCTAGGTCTAGTTGTTTGAACCCTGCGTCGATGAGTCACTTTTGAATTGTCAATGCCAAAGGGCCAAAAAAAGTTACTTACAAATTGATTTTTCAAAAACCGTTTCTTAGTGAGACTCTACATACTCGGATCAACCAGCATGCAAAATTTCAGCTTTCTAGGTGTAGTGGTTTTAGCCCTGCGATGATGAGTCAATTTTGGATTATATGTAAGAGATGAGACTTTCCAAGTTGATTTGCCCGTAGAAATATGGATTTTAGCACTTTTTGCGCGTATCAATGTGAGGAGCAATGTTCGTGGTTTCCATTTCGAAGAAGTGGGAAGAAGTCGGAACCGAACCCAGCGTTTTAAGGCCCTTAAACGAACGGTTTTCGAGATATTGCCAGAAAACTATCCCCGGTATGCGAAATTTCAGCGGTTGCCATAGTAACGTTCATCTGTTTCTCAGAGGCAACACAGTTATTTGGGAATATCTCCGAAACCGTACATTTTATGAACTTAAAAAGCGTGTTTCGGGATCCCTACAGGACCTCCGAGTATTGTTTCTCGTATCTGGCGGCTTAAAATGAGCTAAATCCGAACTTTGTACCGACTGACCTTGCTCAGTGCCAAAGGCCCGAAAAAAGTCACTTACAAATTGAATTTTCAAAAACCGTTTCATAGTGGGCCTCTACATACTCGGATCAACAAACATGCAAAATTTCAGCTTTCTAGGTCTACTGGTTTGAGTCCTGCGGTGATGAGTCAATTTTGGTTTATATATAAGAGATGAGAGTTTCCAAGTTGATTTGCTCGTAGAAATATTGATTATAGCTCTTTTTGCTCGTATCAATGTGAAGAGCAATGTTCGTTGTTATCCACTTCATAGAAGTGGGAACCGAACCCAGCGTTTTAAGGCCCTAAATCGAACGGTTTTTGAGATATTGCCAGGAGCTATCCCCGGTCTGCGAAATTTCAGCGGTTGCCATAGTAACGTTGATCTGTTTCTCAGAGGGAACACAGTTATTTGGGAATATCTCCTAAACCGTTCATTTTAGGAACTTAAAAAGTGTGTTTCGGGGTCCCTACAGGACCTCCGAGTATTGTTTCTCGTATGTCGCGGCTTAAAATGAGCTAAATCCGAACTTTGTACCGACTGACCTTGCTCAGTGCCAAAGGGGCGAAAAAAGTCACTTACAAATTGAATTTTCAAAAACCGTTTCTTAGTGGGTCTACATACCCGGTCAACCAACATGCAAAATTACAGCTTTCTAGGTCTAGTGGGTTGAGCCCTGCGTCGATGAGTCAATTTTGAATTGTCAATGCCTAAGGGCCGAAAAAAGTCACTTACAAATTGAATTTTCAAAAACCGTTTCTTAGTGAGCCTCTACATGCTCGGATCAATCATCATGCAAAATTTCAGATTTCTAGGTCTAGTGGTTTGAGCCCTGCGGTGATGAGTCTATTATGGATTATATATAAGAGATGAGACTTTCCAAGTCGATTTGCTCGTAGAAATATGGATAATAGCTCTTTTTGCGCGTATCAATGTTAGGAGCAATGTTCGAGGTTTCCACTTCGAAGAAGTGGGAACCGAACCCAGCGTTTTAAGGCCCTAAAACGAACGGTTTTGAGATACTGCCAGGAGCTATCCCCGGTCTGTGAAATTTAAGCGGTTGCCATAGTAACGTTGATCTGTTTCTCAGAGGGAACACAGTTTTTTGGGAATATCTCCGAAAGCGTTCATTTTTGGAACTTAAGAAGTGTGTTTCGGGGTCCCTACAGGACCTCCGAGTATTGTTTCTCGTATCTGGCGGCTTAAAATGAGCTAAATCCGAACTTTGTACCGACTGTCCTTGCTCAGTGCCAAAGGGCCGAAAAAAGTCACTTACAAATCGAATTTTCAAAAACCGTTTCTTAGTGGGCCTCGACATACTCGCATCAATCAACATGCAAAATTTCAGCTTTCTAGGTCTAGTGGTTTGAGCCCTGCGTCGATGAGTCAACTTTGAATTGTCAATGCCAAAGGGCCGAAAAAAGTTACTTACAAATTGAATTTTCAAAAACCGTTTCTTAGTGAGCCGCTACATACTCGGATCAACCAACATGCAGAATTTCAGCTTTCTAGATGTAGTGGTTTGAGCCCTGCGTCGATGAGTCAATTTTGAATTGTCAATGCCAAAGTGCCGAAAAAAGTTACTTACAAATTGAATTTTCAAAGACCGTTTCTTAGTGAGCCTCTACATACTCGGATCAACTAACATGCAAAATTTCAGCTTTCTAGGTATAGTGGTTTGAGCCCTGCGATGATGAGTCAATTTTGGATTATATGTAAGAGATGAGACTTTCCACGTCGATTTGCTCGTAGAAATATGGATTATAGCACTTTTTGCGCGTATCAATGTGAGGAGCAATGTTCGTGGTTTCCACTTCGAAGAAGTGGGAAGAAGTCGGAACCGAACCCAGCGTTTTAAGGCCCGTAAACCAACGGTTTTCGAGATATTGCCAGAAAACTATCCCCTGTATGCGAAATTTCAGCGGTTGCCATAGTAACGTTGATCTGTTTCTCAGAGGGAACACAGTTAATTGGGAATATCTCCGAAACCGTTCATTTTAGGAACTTAAGAAGCGTGATTCGGGGTCCCTACAGGACCTCCGAGTATTGTTTCTCGTATCTGGCGGCATAAAATGAGCTAAATCCGAACTTCGTACCTGACTGACCTTGCTCAGTGCCAAAGGGCCGAAAAAAGTCACTTACAAATTGAATTTGCAAAAACCGTTTCTTAGTGGGCCTCTACATACTCGGATCAATCAACATGCAAAATTTCAGCTTTCTAGGTCTAGTGGTTTGAGCCCTACGGTGAAGAGTCAATTTTGATTGTATATACGAGATGAGAGTTTCCAAGTTGATTTGCTCGTAGAAATATTGATTATAGCTCTTTTTGCTCGTATCAATGTGAGGAGCAATGTTCGTGGTTATCCACTTCCGAGTAGTGGGAACCGAACCCAGCGTTTTAAGGCCCTAAAACGAACGGTTTTCGAGATATTGCCAGAAAACTATATCCGGTATGCGAAATTTCAGCGGTTGCCATAGTAACGTTGATCTGTTTCTCAGAGGGAACACAGTTATTTGGGAATATCTCCAAAACCGTTCATTTTAGGAACTTAAAAAGTGTGTTTCGGGGTCCCTACAGGACCTCCGAGTATTGTTTCTCGTACCTGGCGGCGTAAAATGAGCTAAATCCGAACTTTGTACCGAGTGACCTTGCTCAGTGCCAAAGGGCCGAAGAAAGTCACTTACAAATTGAATTTTCAAAAACCGTTTCTTAGTGGGCCTCTACATACCCGGTCAACCAACATGCAAAATTACAGCTTTCTAGGTCTAGTGGTTTGAGCCCTGCGTCGATGAGTCAATTTTGAATTGTCAATGCCTAAGGGCCGCAAAAAGTCACTTACAAATTGAATTCTCAAAAACCGCGTCTTAGTGAGCCTCTACATACTCGGATCAACCAACATGCAAAATTTCAGCTTTCTAGGTCTAGTGGTTTGAGCCCTGCGGTGATGAGTCCATTTTGGATTATATGTAAGAGATGAGATTTTCCAAGTCGATTTGCTTGTAGAAATATGGATTATAGCACTTTTTGCGCGTATCAATGTGAGGAGCAATGTTCGTGGTTTCCCCGTCAAAGACGTAGGAACCGAACCCAGCGTTTTAAGGCCCTAAAACGAACGGTTTTCGAGATATTGCCAGAAAACTATCCCCGGTATGCGAAATTTCAGCGGTTGCCATAGTAACGTTGATCTGTTTCTCAGAGGGATCACAGTTATTTGGGAATATCTCCGAAACCGTTCATTTTAGGATCTTAAAAAATGTTTTTCGGGGTCCCTACAGGACCTCCGATTATTGTTTCCCGGATCTGGTGGCTTAAAATGAGCTAAATCCGAACTTTGCACCTGACTGACCTTGCTCAGTGCCAAAGGGCCGAAAAAATTCACTTACAAATTGAATTTTCAAAAACCGTTTCTTAGTGGGACTCTACATACTCGGATCAACAAACATGCAAAATTACAGCTTTCTAGGTCTAGTGGTTTGAGCCCTGCGATGAAGAGTCAATTTTGGATTATATATAAGAGATGAGAGTTTCCAAGTTGATTTGCTCGTAGAAATATTGATTATAGCTCTTTTTGCTCGTATCAATGTGAGGAGCAATGTTCGTTGTTATCCACTTCATAGTAGTGGGAACCGAACCCGGCGTCTTAAGGCCCTAAAAAGAACGGTTTTTGAGATATTGCCAGGAGCTATCCCCGGTCTGCGAAATTTCCGCGGTTGCCATAATAACGTTGATCTGTTTCTCAGAGGGAACACAGTTATTTGGGAATATCTCCGAAACCGTTCATTTTAGGAACTTAAAAAGTGTGTTTCGGGGTCCCTACAAGACCTCCGAGTATTGTTTCTCGTATCTGGCGGCTTAAAATGAGCTAAATCCGAACTTTGTGCCGACTGTCATTGCTCAGTGCCAAAGGGCCGAACAAAGTCACTTACAAATTGAATTTCCAAAAACCGTTTCTTAGTGAGCCTTGTACTTACTCGGATCAACCAACATGCAAAATTTCAGCTTTCTAGGTCTCGTGGTTTGAGCCCTGCGGTGATGAGTCAATTTTGGATTATATATAAGAGATGAGAGTTTCCAAGTCGATTTGCCCGTAGAAATATTGACTATAGCTCTTTTTGCTCGTATCAATGTGAGGAGCAATGTTTGTGGTTATCCACTTCCGAGATGTGGGAACCGAACCCAGCGTTTTAAGGCCCTAAATCGAACGGTTTTTGAGATATTGCCAGGAGCTATCCCCGGTCTGCGAAATTTCAGCGGTTGCCATAGTAACGTTGATCTGTTTCTCAAAGGGAACACAGTTATTTGGGAATATCTCCGAAAGCGTTCATTTTGGGAATTTAAAAAGTGTGTTCGGGGTCCCTACAGGACCTCCGAGTATTGTTTCTCGTATCTGGCGGCTTAAAATGAGCTAATTCCGGACTTTGTACCGACTGTCGTTGCTCAGTTCCAAAGGGCCGAAAAAAGTCACTTACAAATTGAATTTGCTTAAACCGTTTCTTAGTGGACCTCTACATACTCGGATCAATCAACATGCAAAATTTCAGCTTTCTAGGTATAGTGGTTTGAGCCCTGCGATGATGAGTCAATTTTGGATTATATGTAAGAGATGAGACTTTCCAAGTTGATTTGCCCGTAGAAATATGGATTATAGCACTTTTTGCGCGTATCAATGTGAGGAGCAATGTTCGTGGTTTCCACTTCGAAAAAGTGGGAAGAAGTCGGAACCGAACCCAGCGTTTTAAGGCCCGTAAACGAACGGTTTTCGAGATATTGCCAGAAAACTATCCCCGGTATGCGAAATTTCAGCGGTTGCCATAGTAACGTTGATCTGTTTCTCAGAGGGAACACAGTTATTTGGGAAAATCTCCGAAACCGTACATTTTATGAACTTAAAAAGCGTGTTTCGGGATCCCTACAGGACCTCCGAGTATTGTTTCTCGTATCTGGCGGCTTAAAATGAGCTAAATCCGAACTTTGTACCGACTGACCTTGCTCAGTGCCAAAGGGCCGAAAAAAGTCACTTACAAATTGAATTTTCAAAAACCGTTTCTTAGTGGGCCTCTACATACCCGGTCAACCAACATGCAAAATTACAGCTTTCTAGGTCTAGTGGGTTGAGCCCTGCGTCGATGAGTCAATTTTGAATTGTCAATGCCTAAGGGCCGAAAAAAGTCACTTACAAATTGAATTTTCAAAAACCGTTTCTTAGTGAGCCTCTACATGCTCGGATCAATCATCATGCAAAATTTCAGATTTCTAGGTCTAGTGGTTTGAGCCCTGCGGTGATGAGTCTATTATGGATTATATATAAGAGATGAGACTTTCCAAGTCGATTTGCTCGTAGAAATATGGATAATAGCTCTTTTTGCGCGTATCAATGTTAGGAGCAATGTTCGAGGTTTCCACTTCGAAGAAGTGGGAACCGAACCCAGCGTTTTAAGGCCCTAAAACGAACGGTTTTCGAGATTTTGCCAGAAAACTATCCCCGGTATGCGAAATTTCTGCGGTTGCCATAGTAACGTTGATCTGTTTCTCAGAGGGAACACAGTTATTTGGGAATATCTCCGAAACCGTTCATTTTAGGATCTTAAAAAGTGTGTTCGGGGTCCCTACAGGACCTCCGAGTATTGTTTCCCGTATCTGGCAGCTTAAAATGAGCTAAATCCGAACTTTGTACCTGACTGACCTTGCTCAGTGCCAAAGGGCCGAAAAAAGTCACTTACAATTTGAATTTTCAAAAACCGTTTCTTAGTGGCCCTCTACACACTCGGATCAACAAACATGCAAAATTACAGCTTTCTAGGTCTAGTGGTTTGAGCCCTGCGATGAAGAGTCAATTTTGGATTATATATAAGAGATGAAAGTTTCCAAGTTGATTTACTCGTAGAAATATTGATTATAGCTCTTTTTGCTCGTATCAATGTGAGGAGCAATGTTCGTTGTTATCCACTTCATAGAAGTGGGAACCGAACCCAGCGTTTTAAAGCCCTAAAACGAACGGTTTTGAGATATTGCCAGGAGCTATCCCCGGTCTGTGAAATTTCAGCGGTTGCCATAGTAACGTTGATCTGTTTCTCAGAGGGAACACAGTTATTTGGGAATATCTCCGAAAGCGTTCATTTTTGGAAATTAAGAAGTGTGTATCGGGGTCCCTACAGGACCTCCGAATATTGTTTCTCGTATCTGGCGGCTTAAAATGAGCTAAATCCGAACTTTGTACCGACTGTCCTTGCTCAGTGCCAAAGGGCCGAAAAAAGTCACTTACAAATTGAATTTTCAAAAACCGTTTCTTAGTGGACCTCGACATACTCGCATCAATCAACATGCAAAATTTCAGCTTTCTAGGTCTAGTGGTTTGAGCCCTGCGTCGATTAGTCAACTTTGAATTGTCAATGCCAAAGCGCCGAAAAAAGATACTTACAAATTGGATTTTCAAAAACCGTTTCTTAGTGAGCCTCTACATACCTGGATCAACCAACACGCAGAATTTCAGCTTTCTAGATGTAGTGGTTTGAGCCCTGCGTCGATGAGTCAATTTTGAATTGTCAATGCCAAAGTGCCGAAAAAAGTTACTTAGAAATTGAATTTTCAAAGACCGTTTCTTAGTGAGCCTCTACATACTCGGATCAACTAACATGCAAAATTTCAGCTTTCTAGGTATAGTGGTTTGAGCCCTGCGATGATGAGTCAATTTTGGATTATATGTAAGAGATGAGACTTTCCACGTCGATTTGCTCGTAGAAATATGGATTATAGCACTTTTTGCGCGTATCAATGTGAGGAGCAATGTTCGTGGTTTCCACTTCGAAGAAGTGGGAAGAAGTCGGAACCGAACGCAGCGTTTTAAGGCCCGTAAACCAACGGTTTTCGAGATATTGCCAGAAAACTATCCCCTGTATGCGAAATTTCAGCGGTTGCCATAGTAACGTTGATCTGCTTCTCAGAGGGAACACAGTTAATTGGGAATATCTCCGAAACCGTTCATTTTTGGAACTTAAGAAGCGTGTTTCGGGGCCCCTACAGGACCTCCGAGTATTGTTTCTCGTATCTGGCGGCATGAAATGAGCTAAATCCGAACTTCGTACCTGACTGACCTTGCTCAGTGCCAAAGGGCCGAAAAAAGTCACTTACAAATTGAATTTGCAAAAACCGTTTCTTAGTGGGCCTCTACATACTCGGATCAATCAACATGCAAAATTTCAGCTTTCTAGGTCTAGTGGTTTGAGCCCTGCGGTGAAGAGTCAATTTTGATTGTATATACGAGATGAGAGTTTCCAAGTTGATTTGCTCGTAGAAATATTGATTATAGCTCTTTTTGCTCGTATCAATGTGAGGAGCAATGTTCGTGGTTATCCACTTCCGAGTAGTGGGAACCGAACCCAGCGTTTTCAGGCCCTAAAACGAACGGTTTTCGAGATATTGCCAGAAAACTATATCCGGTATGCGAAATTTCAGCGGTTGCCATAGTAACGTTGATCTGTATCGCAGAGGGAACACAGTTATTTGGGAATATCTCCGAAACCGTTCATTTTAGGATCTTAAAAAGTGTGTTCGGGGTCCCTAAAGGACCTCCGAGTATTGTTTCCCGTATCTGGCGGCTTAAAATGAGCTAAATCCGAACTTTGTACCTGACTGACCTTGCTCAGTGCCAAAGGGCCGAAAAAAGTCACTTACAATTTGAATTTTCAAAAACCGTTTCTTAGTGGCCCTCTACATACTCGGATCAACAAGCATGCAAAATTACAGCTTTCTAGGTCTAGTGGTTTGAGTCCTGCGATGAAGAGTCAATTTTGGATTATATATAAGAGATGAGAGTTTCCAAGTTGATTTACTCGTAGAAATATTGATTATAGCTCTTTTTGCTCGTATCAATGTGAGGAGCAATGTTCGTTGTTATCCACTTCATAGAAGTGGGAACCGAACCCAGCGTTTTAAGGCCCTAAAACGAACGGTTTTGAGATATTGCCAGGAGCTATCCCCGGTCTGTGAAATTTCTGCGGTTGCCATAGTAACGTTGATCTGTTTCTCAGAGGGAACACAGTTATTTGGGAATATCTCCGAAAGCGTTCATTTTAGCAACTTAAGAAGTGTGTTTCGGGGTCCCTACAAGACCTCCGAGTATTGTTTCTCGTATCTGGCGGCTTAAAATGAGCTAAATCCGAACTTTGTGCCGATGTCCTTGCTCAGTGCCAAAGGGCCGTAAAAAGTCACTTACAAATTGAATTTTCAAAAACCGTTTCTTAGTGAGCCTCTACATACTCGGATCAACCAACATGCAAAATTTCAGCTTTCTAGGTCTAGTGGTTTGAGTCCTGCGGTGATGAGTCAATTTTGGTTTATATATAAGAGATGAGAGTTTCCAAGTTGATTTGCTCGTAGAAATATTGATTATAGCTCTTTTTGCTCGTATCAATGTGAAGAGCAATGTTCGTTGTTATCCACTTCATAGAAGTGGGAACCGAACCCAGCGTTTTAAGGCCCTAAATCGAACGGTTTTTGAGATATTGCCAGGAGCTATCCCCGGTCTGCGAAATTTCAGCGGTTGCCATAGTAACGTTGATCTGTTTCTCAAAGGGAACACAGTTATTTGGGAATATCTCCGAAAGCGTTCATTTTGGGAATTTAAAAAGTGTGTTCGGGGTCCCTACAGGACCTCCGAGTATTGTTTCTCGTATCTGGCGGCTTAAAATGAGCTAATTCCGGACTTTGTACCGTCTGTCGTTGCTCAGTTCCAAAGGGCCGAAAAAAGTCACTTACAAATTGAATTTGCTAAAACCGTTTCTTAGTGGACCTCTACATACTCGGATCAATCAACATGCAAAATTTCAGCTTTCTAGGTCTAGTTGTTTGAACCCTGCGTCGATGAGTCACTTTTGAATTGTCAATGCCAAAGGGCCAAAAAAAGTTACTTACAAATTGATTTTTCAAAAACCGGTTCTTAGTGAGACTCTACATACTCGGATCAACCAGCATGCAAAATTTCAGCTTTCTAGGTGTAGTGGTTTTAGCCGTGCGATGATGAGTCAATTTTGGATTATATGTAAGAGATGAGACTTTCCAAGTTGATTTGCCCGTAGAAATATGGATTTTAGCACTTTTTGCGTGTATCAATGTGAGGAGCAATGTTCGTGGTTTCCATTTCGAAGAAGTGGGAAGAAGTCGGAACCGAACCCAGCGTTTTAAGGCCCTTAAACGAACGGTTTTCGAGATATTGCCAGAAAACTATCCCCGGTATGCGAAATTTCAGCGGTTGCCATAGTAACGTTGATCTGTTTCTCAGAGGGAACACAGTTATTTGGGAATATCTCCTAAACCGTTCATTTTAGGAACTTAAAAAGTGTGTTTCGGGGTCCCTACAGGACCTCCGAGTATTGTTTCTCGTATGTCGCGGCTTAAAATGAGCTAAATCCGAACTTTGTACCGACTGACCTTGCTCAGTGCCAAACGGGCCGAAAAAAGTCACTTACAAATTGAA
Organism: Meconema thalassinum; assembly: GCA_946902985.2. Taxonomy (NCBI): domain Eukaryota; kingdom Metazoa; phylum Arthropoda; class Insecta; order Orthoptera; family Tettigoniidae; genus Meconema; species Meconema thalassinum. The sequence goes on from OX336391.1 coordinate 172,023,545, forward strand.
TTTTCAAAAACCGTTTCTTAGTGGGTCTACATACCCGGTCAACCAACATGCAAAATTACAGCTTTCTAGGTCTAGTGGGTTGAGCCCTGCGTCGATGAGTCAATTTTGAATTGTCAATGCCTAAGGGCCGAAAAAAGTCACTTACAAATTGAATTTTCAAAAACCGTTTCTTAGTGAGCCTCTACATGCTCGGATCAATCATCATGCAAAATTTCAGATTTCTAGGTCTAGTGGTTTGAGCCCTGCGGTGATGAGTCTATTATGGATTATATATAAGAGATGAGACTTTCCAAGTCGATTTGCTCGTAGAAATATGGATTATAGCTCTTTTTGCGCGTATCAATGTTAGGAGCAATGTTCGAGGTTTCCACTTCGAAGAAGTGGGAACCGAACCCAGCGTTTTAAGGCCCTAAAACGAACGGCTTTGAGATATTGCCAGGAGCTATCCCCGGTCTGTGAAATTTAAGCGGTTGCCATAGTAACGTTGATCTGTTTCTCAGAGGGAACACAGTTTTTTGGGAATATCTCCGAAAGCGTTCATTTTTGGAACTTAAGAAGTGTGTTTCGGGGTCCCTACAGGACCTCCGAGTATTGTTTCTCGTATCTGGCGGCTTAAAATGAGCTAAATCCGAACTTTGTACCGACTGTCCTTGCTCAGTGCCAAAGGGCCGAAAAAAGTCACTTACAAATTGAATTTTCAAAAACCGTTTCTTAGTGGGCCTCGACATACTCGCATCAATCAACATGCAAAATTTCAGCTTTCTAGGTCTAGTGGTTTGAGCCCTGCGTCGATGAGTCAACTTTGAATTGTCAATGCCAAAGGGCCGAAAAAAGTTACTTACAAATTGAATTTTCAAAAACCGTTTCTTAGTGAGCCGCTACATACTCGGATCAACCAACATGCAGAATTTCAGCTTTCTAGATGTAGTGGTTTGAGCCCTGCGTCGATGAGTCAATTTTGAATTGTCAATGCCAAAGTGCCGAAAAAAGTCACTTACAAATTGAATTTTCAAAAACCGTTTCTTAGTGAGCCTCGACATACTCGCATCAATCAACATGCAAAATTTCAGCTTTCTAGGTCTAGTGGTTTGAGCCCTGCGTCGATGAGTCAACTTTGAATTGTCAATGCCAAAGGGCCGAAAAAAGTTACTTACAAATTGAATTTTCAAAAACCGTTTCTTAGTGAGCCTCTACATACTCGGATCAACTAACATGCAAAATTTCAGCTTTCTAGGTATAGTGGTTTGAGCCCTGCGATGATGAGTCAATTTTGGATTATATGTAAGAGATGAGACTTTCCACGTCGATTTGCTCGTAGAAATATGGATTATAGCACTTTTTGCGCGTATCAATGTGAGGAGCAATGTTCGTGGTTTCCACTTCGAAGAAGTGGGAAGAAGTCGGAACCGAACCCAGCGTTTTAAGGCCCGTAAACCAACGGTTTTCGAGATATTGCCAGAAAACTATCCCCTGTATGCGAAATTTCAGCGGTTGCCATAGTAACGTTGATCTGTTTCTCAGAGGGAACACAGTTAATTGGGAATATCTCCGAAACCGTTCATTTTAGGAACTTAAGAAGCGTGATTCGGGGTCCCTACAGGACCTCCGAGTATTGTTTCTCGTATCTGGCGGCATAAAATGAGCTAAATCCGAACTTCGTACCTGACTGACCTTGCTCAGTGCCAAAGGGCCGAAAAAAGTCACTTACAAATTGAATTTGCAAAAACCGTTTCTTAGTGGGTCTCTACATACTCGGATCAATCAACATGCAAAATTTCAGCTTTCTAGGTCTAGTGGTTTGAGCCCTACGGTGAAGAGTCAATTTTGATTGTATATACGAGATGAGAGTTTCCAAGTTGATTTGCTCGTAGAAATATTGATTATAGCTCTTTTTGCTCGTATCAATGTGAGGAGCAATGTTCGTGGTTATCCACTTCCGAGTAGTGGGAACCGAACCCAGCGTTTTAAGGCCCTAAAACGAACGGTTTTCGAGATATTGCCAGAAAACTATATCCGGTATGCGAAATTTCAGCGGTTGCCATAGTAACGTTGATCTGTTTCTCAGAGGGAACACAGTTATTTGGGAATATCTCCAAAACCGTTCATTTTAGGAACTTAAAAAGTGTGTTTCGGGGTCCCTACAGGACCTCCGAGTATTGTTTCTCGTACCTGGCGGCGTAAAATGAGCTAAATCCGAACTTTGTACCGAGTGACCTTGCTCAGTGCCAAAGGGCCGAAGAAAGTCACTTACAAATTGAATTTTCAAAAACCGTTTCTTAGTGGGCCTCTACATACCCGGTCAACCAACATGCAAAATTACAGCTTTCTAGGTCTAGTGGTTTGAGCCCTGCGTCGATGAGTCAATTTTGAATTGTCAATGCCTAAGGGCCGCAAAAAGTCACTTACAAATTGAATTCTCAAAAACCGCGTCTTAGTGAGCCTCTACATACTTGGATCAACCAACATGCAAAATTTCAGCTTTCTAGGTCTAGTGGTTTGAGCCCTGCGGTGATGAGTCCATTTTGGATTATATGTAAGAGATGAGATTTTCCAAGTCGATTTGCTTGTAGAAATATGGATTATAGCACTTTTTGCGCGTATCAATGTGAGGAGCAATGTTCGTGGTTTCCCCGTCAAAGACGTAGGAACCGAACCCAGCGTTTTAAGGCCCTAAAACGAACGGTTTTCGAGATATTGCCAGAAAACTATCCCCGGTATGCGAAATTTCAGCGGTTGCCATAGTAACGTTGATCTGTTTCTCAGAGGGATCACAGTTATTTGGGAATATCTCCGAAACCGTTCATTTTAGGATCTTAAAAAATGTTTTTCGGGGTCCCTACAGGACCTCCGATTATTGTTTCCCGGATCTGGTGGCTTAAAATGAGCTAAATCCGAACTTTGCACCTGACTGACCTTGCTCAGTGCCAAAGGGCCGAAAAAATTCACTTACAAATTGAATTTTCAAAAACCGTTTCTTAGTGGGACTCTACATACTCGGATCAACAAACATGCAAAATTACAGCTTTCTAGGTCTAGTGGTTTGAGCCCTGCGATGAAGAGTCAATTTTGGATTATATATAAGAGATGAGAGTTTCCAAGTTGATTTGCTCGTAGAAATATTGATTATAGCTCTTTTTGCTCGTATCAATGTGAGGAGCAATGTTCGTTGTTATCCACTTCATAGTAGTGGGAACCGAACCCGGCGTTTTAAGGCCCTAAAAAGAACGGTTTTTGAGATATTGCCAGGAGCTATCCCCGGTCTGCGAAATTTCCGCGGTTGCCATAATAACGTTGATCTGTTTCTCAGAGGGAACACAGTTATTTGGGAATATCTCCGAAACCGTTCATTTTAGGAACTTAAAAAGTGTGTTTCGGGGTCCCTACAAGACCTCCGAGTATTGTTTCTCGTATCTGGCGGCTTAAAATGAGCTAAATCCGAACTTTGTGCCGACTGTCATTGCTCAGTGCCAAAGGGCCGAACAAAGTCACTTACAAATTGAATTTCCAAAAACCGTTTCTTAGTGAGCCTTGTACTTACTCGGATCAACCAACATGCAAAATTTCAGCTTTCTAGGTCTCGTGGTTTGAGCCCTGCGGTGATGAGTCAATTTTGGATTATATATAAGAGATGAGAGTTTCCAAGTCGATTTGCCCGTAGAAATATTGACTATAGCTCTTTTTGCTCGTATCAATGTGAGGAGCAATGTTTGTGGTTATCCACTTCCGAGATGTGGGAACCGAACCCAGCGTTTTAAGGCCCTAAATCGAACGGTTTTTGAGATATTGCCAGGAGCTATCCCCGGTCTGCGAAATTTCAGCGGTTGCCATAGTAACGTTGATCTGTTTCTCAAAGGGAACACAGTTATTTGGGAATATCTCCGAAAGCGTTCATTTTGGGAATTTAAAAAGTGTGTTCGGGGTCCCTACAGGACCTCCGAGTATTGTTTCTCGTATCTGGCGGCTTAAAATGAGCTAATTCCGGACTTTGTACCGACTGTCGTTTCTCAGTTCCAAAGGGCCGAAAAAAGTCACTTACAAATTGAATTTGCTTAAACCGTTTCTTAGTGGACCTCTACATACTCGGATCAATCAACATGCAAAATTTCAGCTTTCTAGGTATAGTGGTTTGAGCCCTGCGATGATGAGTCAATTTTGGATTATATGTAAGAGATGAGACTTTCCAAGTTGATTTGCCCGTAGAAATATGGATTATAGCACTTTTTGCGCGTATCAATGTGAGGAGCAATGTTCGTGGTTTCCACTTCGAAAAAGTGGGAAGAAGTCGGAACCGAACCCAGCGTTTTAAGGCCCGTAAACGAACGGTTTTCGAGATATTGCCAGAAAACTATCCCCGGTATGCGAAATTTCAGCGGTTGCCATAGTAACGTTGATCTGTTTCTCAGAGGGAACACAGTTATTTGGGATAATCTCCGAAACCGTACATTTTATGAACTTAAAAAGCGTGTTTCGGGATCCCTACAGGACCTCCGAGTATTGTTTCTCGTATCTGGCGGCTTAAAATGAGCTAAATCCGAACTTTGTACCGACTGACCTTGCTCAGTGCCAAAGGGCCGAAAAAAGTCACTTACAAATTGAATTTTCAAAAACCGTTTCTTAGTGGGCCTCTACATACCCGGTCAACCAACATGCAAAATTACAGCTTTCTAGGTCTAGTGGGTTGAGCCCTGCGTCGATGAGTCAATTTTGAATTGTCAATGCCTAAGGGCCGAAAAAAGTCACTTACAAATTGAATTTTCAAAAACCGTTTCTTTGTGAGCCTCTACATGCTCGGATCAATCATCATGCAAAATTTCAGATTTCTAGGTCTAGTGGTTTGAGCCCTGCGGTGATGAGTCTATTATGGATTATATATAAGAGATGAGACTTTCCAAGTCGATTTGCTCGTAGAAATATGTATAATAGCTCTTTTTGCGCGTATCAATGTTAGGAGCAATGTTCGAGGTTTCCACTTCGAAGAAGTGGGAACCGAACCCAGAGTTTTAAGGCCCTAAAACGAACGGTTTTCGAGATTTTGCCAGAAAACTATCCCCGGTATGCGAAATTTCTGCGGTTGCCATAGTAACGTTGATCTGTTTCTCAGAGGGAACACAGTTATTTGGGAATATCTCCGAAACCGTTCATTTTAGGATCTTAAAAAGTGTGTTCGGGGTCCCTACAGGACCTCCGAGTATTGTTTCCCGTATCTGGCGGCTTAAAATGAGCTAAATCCGAACTTTGTACCTGACTGACCTTGCTCAGTGCCAAAGGGCCGAAAAAGTCACTTACAATTTGAATTTTCAAAAACCGTTTCTTAGTGGCCCTCTACACACTCGGATCAACAAACATGCAAAATTACAGCTTTCTAGGTCTAGTGGTTTGAGCCCTGCGATGAAGAGTCAATTTTGGATTATATATAAGAGATGAAAGTTTCCAAGTTGATTTACTCGTAGAAATATTGATTATAGCTCTTTTTGCTCGTATCAATGTGAGGAGCAATGTTCGTTGTTATCCACTTCATAGAAGTGGGAACCGAACCCAGCGTTTTAAGGCCCTAAAACGAACGGTTTTGAGATATTGCCAGGAGCTATCCCCGGTCTGTGAAATTTCAGCGGTTGCCATAGTAACGTTGATCTGTTTCTCAGAGGGAACACAGTTATTTGGGAATATCTCCGAAAGCGTTCATTTTTGGAAATTAAGAAGTGTGTATCGGGGTCCCTACAGGACCTCCGAATATTGTTTCTCGTATCTGGCGGCTTAAAATGAGCTAAATCCGAACTTTGTACCGACTGTCCTTGCTCAGTGCCAAAGGGCCGAAAAAAGTCACTTACAAATTGAATTTTCAAAAACCGTTTCTTAGTGGGCCTCGACATACTCGCATCAATCAACATGCAAAATTTCAGCTTTCTAGGTCTAGTGGTTTGAGCCCTGCGTCGATGAGTCAACTTTGAATTGTCAATGCCAAAGGGCCGAAAAAAGATACTTACAAATTGGATTTTCAAAAACCGTTTCTTAGTGAGCCTCTACATACCTGGATCAACCAACACGCAGAATTTCAGCTTTCTAGATGTAGTGGTTTGAGCCCTGCGTCGATGAGTCAATTTTGAATTGTCAATGCCAAAGTGCCGAAAAAAGTTACTTACAAATTGAATTTTCAAAGACCGTTTCTTAGTGAGCCTCTACATACTCGGATCAACTAACATGCAAAATTTCAGCTTTCTAGGTATAGTGGTTTGAGCCCTGCGATGATGAGTCAATTTTGGATTATATGTAAGAGATGAGACTTTCCACGTCGATTTGCTCGTAGAAATATGGATTATAGCACTTTTTGCGCGTATCAATGTGAGGAGCAATGTTCGTGGTTTCCACTTCGAAGAAGTGGGAAGAAGTCGGAACCGAACGCAGCGTTTTAAGGCCCGTAAACCAACGGTTTTCGAGATATTGCCAGAAAACTATCCCCTGTATGCGAAATTTCAGCGGTTGCCATAGTAACGTTGATCTGTTTCTCAGAGGGAACACAGTTAATTGGGAATATCTCCGAAACCGTTCATTTTTGGAACTTAAGAAGCGTGTTTCGGGGCCCCTACAGGACCTCCGAGTATTGTTTCTCGTATCTGGCGGCATGAAATGAGCTAAATCCGAACTTCGTACCTGACTGACCTTGCTCAGTGCCAAAGGGCCGAAAAAAGTCACTTACAAATTGAATTTGCAAAAACCGTTTCTTAGTGGGCCTCTACATACTCGGATCAATCAACATGCAAAATTTCAGCTTTCTAGGTCTAGTGGTTTGAGCCCTGCGGTGAAGAGTCAATTTTGATTGTATATACGAGATGAGAGTTTCCAAGTTGATTTGCTCGTAGAAATATTGATTATAGCTCTTTTTGCTCGTATCAATGTGAGGAGCAATGTTCGTGGTTATCCACTTCCGAGTAGTGGGAACCGAACCCAGCGTTTTAAGGCCCTAAAACGAACGGTTTTCGAGATATTGCCAGAAAACTATATCCGGTATGCGAAATTTCAGCGGTTGCCATAGTAACGTTGATCTGTATCTCAGAGGGAACACAGTTATTTGGGAATATCTCCAAAACCGTTCATTTTAGGAACTTAAAAAGTGTGTTTCGGGGTCCCTACAGGACCTCCGAGTATTGTTTCTCGTATCTGGCGGCTTAAAATGAGCTAAATCCGAACTTTGTACCGAGTGACCTTGCTCAGTGCCAAAGGGCCGAAGAAAGTCACTTACAAATTGAATTTTCAAAAACCGTTTCTTAGTGGGCCTCTACATACCCGGTCAACCGACATGCAAAATTACAGCTTTCTAGGTCTAGTGGTTTGAGCCCTGAGTCGATGAGTCAATTTTGAATTGTCAATGCCTAAGGGCCGCAAAAAGTCACTTACAAATTGAATTCTCAAAAACCGTTTCTTAGTGAGCCTCTACATACTCGGATCAACCAACATGCAAAATTTCAGCTTTCTAGGTCTAGTGGTTTGAGCCCTGCGGTGATGAGTCAATTTTGGATTATATGTAAGAGATGAGATTTTCCAAGTCGATTTGCTTGTAGAAATATGGATTATAGCACTTTTTGCGCGTATCAATGTGAGGAGCAATGTTCGCGGTTTCCCCGTCAAAGACGTAGGAACCGAACCCAGCGTTTTAAGGCCTTAAAACGAACGGTTTTCGAGATATTGCCAGAAAACTATCCCCGGTATGCGAAATTTCAGCGGTTGTCATAGTAACGTTGATCTGTTTCTCAGAGGGAACACAGTTATTTGGGAATATCTCCGAAACCGTTCATTTTAGGATCTTAAAAAATGTTTTTCGGGGTCCCTACAGGACCTCCGATTATTGTTTCCCGGATCCGGTGGCTTAAAATGAGCTAAATCCGAACTTTGTACCTGACTGACCTTGCTCAGTGCCAAAGGGCCGAAAAAATTCACTTACAAATTGAATTTTCAAAAACCGTTTCTTAGTGGGACTCTACATACTCGGATCAACAAACATGCAAAATTACAGCTTTCTAGGTCTAGTGGTTTGAGCCCTGCGATGAATAGTCAATTTTGGATTATATATAAGAGATGAGAGTTTCCAAGTTGATTTGCTCGTAGAAATATTGATTATAGCTCTTTTTACTCGTATCAATGTGAGGAGCAATGTTCGTTGTTATCCACTTCATAGTAGTGGGAACCGAACCCGGCGTTTTAAGGCCCTAAAAAGAACGGTTTTTGAGATATTGCCAGGAGCTATCCCCGGTCTGCGAAATTTCAGCGGTTGCCATAATAACGTTGATCTGTTTCTCAGAGGGAACACAGTTATTTGGGAATATCTCCGAAACCGTTCATTTTAGGAACTTAAGAAGTGTGTTTCGGGGTCCCTACAAGACCTCCGAGTATTGTTTCTCGTATCTGGAGGCTTAAAATGAGCTAAATCCGAACTTTGTGCCGACTGTCATTGCTCAGTGCCAAAGGGCCGAACAAAGTCACTTACAAATTGAATTTCCAAAAACCGTTTCTTAGTGAGCCTTGTACTTACTCGGATCAACCAACATGCAAAATTTCAGCTTTCTAGGTCTCGTGGTTTGAGCCCTGCGGTGATGAGCCAATTTTGGATTATATATAAGAGATGAGAGTTTCCAAGTCGATTTGCCCGTAGAAATATTGACTATAGCTCTTTTTGCTCGTATCAATGTGAGGAGCAATGTTTGTGGTTATCCACTTCCGAGATGTGGGAACCGAACCCAGCGTTTTAAGGCCCTAAATCGAACGGTTTTTGAGATATTGCCAGGAGCTATCCCCGGTCTGCGAAATTTCAGCGGTTGCCATAGTAACGTTGATCTGTTTCTCAAAGGGAACACAGTTATTTGGGAATATCTCCGAAAGCGTTCATTTTGGGAATTTAAAAAGTGTGTTCGGGGTCCCTACAGGACCTCCGAGTATTGTTTCTCGTATCTGGCGGCTTAAAATGAGCTAATTCCGGACTTTGTACCGACTGTCGTTGCTCAGTTCCAAAGGGCCGAAAAAAGTCACTTACAAATTGAATTTGCTAAAACCGTTTCTTAGTGGGCCTCTACATACCCGGTCAACCAACATGCAAAATTACAGCTTTCTAGGTCTAGTGGGTTGAGCCCTGCGTCGATGAGTCAATTATGAATTGTCAATGCCTAAGGGCCGAAAAAAGTCACTTACAAATTGAATTTTCAAAAACCGTTTCTTAGTGAGCCTCTACATGCTCGGATCAATCATCATGCAAAATTTCAGATTTCTAGGTCTAGTGGTTTGAGCCCTGCGGTGATGAGTCTATTATGGATTATATATAAGAGATGAGACTTTCCAAGTCGATTTGCTCGTAGAAATATGGATAATAGCTCTTTTTGCGCGTATCAATGTTAGGAGCAATGTTCGAGGTTTCCACTTCGAAGAAGTGGGAACCGAACCCAGCGTTTTAAGGCCCTAAAACGAACGGTTTTCGAGATTTTGCCAGAAAACTATCCCCGGTATGCGAAATTTCTGTGGTTGCCATAGTAACGTTGATCTGTTTCTCAGAGGGAACACAGTTATTTGGGAATATCTCCGAAACCGTTCATTTTAGGATCTTAAAAAGTGTGTTCGGGGTCCCTACAGGACCTCCGAGTATTGTTTCCCGTATCTGGCGGCTTAAAATGAGCTAAATCCGAACTTTGTACCTGACTGACCTTGCTCAGTGCCAAAGGGCCGAAAAAAGTCACTTACAATTTGAATTTTCAAAAACCGTTTCTTAGTGGCCCTCTACACACTCGGATCGACAAACATGCAAAATTACAGCTTTCTAGGTCTAGTGGTTTGAGCCCTGCGATGAAGAGTCAATTTTGGATTATATATAAGAGATGAGAGTTTCCAAGTTGATTTACTCGTAGAAATATTGATTATAGCTCTTTTTGCTCGTATCAATGTGAGGAGCAATGTTCGTTGTTATCCACTTCATAGAAGTGGGAACCGAACCCAGCGTTTTAAGGCCCTAAAACGAACGGTTTTGAGATATTGCCAGGAGCTATCCCCGGTCTGTGAAATTTCAGCGGTTGCCATAGTAACGTTGATCTGTTTCTCAGAGGGAACACAGTTATTTGGGAATATCTCCGAAAGCGTTCATTTTTGGAACTTAAGAAGTGTGTTTCGGGGTCCCTACAGGACCTCCGAGTATTGTTTCTCGTATCTGGCGGCTTAAAATGAGCTAAATCCGAACTTTGTACCGACTGTCCTTGCTCAGTGCCAAAGGGCCGAAAAAAGTCACTTACAAATTGAATTTTCAAAAACCGTTTCTTAGTGGGCCTCGACATACTCGCATCAATCAACATGCAAAATTTCAGCTTTCTAGGTCTAGTGGTTTGAGCCCTGCGTCGATGAGTCAACTTTGAATTGTCAATGCCAAAGGGCCGAAAAAAGTTACTTACAAATTGAATTTTCAAAAACCGTTTCTTAGTGAGCCGCTACATACTCGGATCAACAAACATGCAGAATTTCAGCTTTCTAGATGTAGTGGTTTGAGCCCTGCGTCGATGAGTCAATTTTGAATTTTCAATGCCAAAGTGCCGAAAAAAGTTACTTACAAATTGAATTTTCAAAGACCGTTTCTTAGTGAGCCTCTACATACTCGGATCAACTAACATGCAAAATTTCAGCTTTCTAGGTATAGTGGTTTGAGCCCTGCGATGATGAGTCAATTTTGGATTATATGTAAGAGATGAGACTTTCCAGGTCGATTTGCTCGTAGAAATATGGATTATAGCACTTTTTGCGCGTATCAATGTGAGGAGCAATGTTCGTGGTTTCCACTTCGAAGAAGTGGGAAGAAGTCGGAACCGAACCCAGCGTTTTAAGGCCCGTAAACCAACGGTTTTCGAGATATTGCCAGAAAACTATCCCCTGTATGCGAAATTTCAGCGGTTGCCATAGTAACGTTGATCTGTTTCTCAGAGGGAACACAGTTAATTGGGAATATCTCCGAAACCGTTCATTTTAGGAACTTAAGAAGCGTGTTTCGGGGTCCCTACAGGACCTCCGAGTATTGTTTCTCGTATCTGGCGGCATAAAATGAGCTAAATCCGAACTTCGTACCTGACTGACCTTGCTCAGTGCCAAAGGGCCGAAAAAAGTCACTTACAAATTGAATTTGCAAAAACCGTTTCTTAGTGGGCCTCTACATACTCGGATCAATCAACATGCAAAATTTCAGCTTTCTAGGTCTAGTGGTTTGAGCCCTGCGGTGAAGAGTCAATTTTGATTGTATATACGAGATGAGAGTTTCCAAGTTGATTTGCTCGTAGAAATATTGATTATAGCTCTTTTTGCTCGTATCAATTTGAGGAGCAATGTTCGTGGTTATCCACTTCCGAGTAGTGGGAACCGAACCCAGCGTTTTAAGGCCCTAAAACGAACGGTTTTCGAGATATTGCCAGAAAACTATATCCGGTATGCGAAATTTCAGCGGTTGCCATAGTAACGTTGATCTGTTTCTCAGAGGGAACACAGTTATTTGGGAATATCTCCAAAACCGTTCATTTTAGGAACTTAAAAAGTGTGTTTCGGGGTCCCTACAGGACCTCCGAGTATTGTTTCTCGTACCTGGCGGCGTAAAATGAGCTAAATCCGAACTTTGTACCGAGTGACCTTGCTCAGTGCCAAAGGGCCGAAGAAAGTCACTTACAAATTGAATTTTCAAAAACCGTTTCTTAGTGGGCCTCTACATACCCGGTCAACCAACATGCAAAATTACAGCTTTCTAGGTCTAGTGGTTTGAGCCCTGCGTCGATGAGTCAATTTTGAATTGTCAATGCCTAAGGGCCGCAAAAAGTCACTTACAAATTGAATTCTCAAAAACCGCGTCTTAGTGAGCCTCTACATACTCGGATCAACCAACATGCAAAATTTCAGCTTTCTAGGTCTAGTGGTTTGAGCCCTGCGGTGATGAGTCCATTTTGGATTATATGTAAGAGATGAGATTTTCCAAGTCGATTTGCTTGTAGAAATATGGATTATAGCACTTTTTGCGCGTATCAATGTGAGGAGCAATGTTCGTGGTTTCCCCGTCAAAGACGTAGGAACCGAACCCAGCGTTTTAAGGCCCTAAAACGAACGGTTTTCGAGATATTGCCAGAAAACTATCCCCGGTATGCGAAATTTCAGCGGTTGCCATAGTAACGTTGATCTGTTTCTCAGAGGGATCACAGTTATTTGGGAATATCTCCGAAACCGTTCATTTTAGGATCTTAAAAAATGTTTTTCGGGGTCCCTACAGGACCTCCGATTATTGTTTCCCGGATCTGGTGGCTTAAAATGAGCTAAATCCGAACTTTGTACCTGACTGACCTTGCTCAGTGCCAAAGGGCCGAAAAAATTCACTTACAAATTGAATTTTCAAAAACCGTTTCTTAGTGGGACTCTACATACTCGGATCAACAAACATGCAAAATTTCAGCTTTCTAGGTCTAGTGGTTTGAGCCCTGCGATGAAGAGTCAATTTTGGATTATATATAAGAGATGAGAGTTTCCAAGTTGATTTGCTCGTAGAAATATTGATTATAGCTCTTTTTGCTCGTATCAATGTGAGGAGCAATGTTCGTTGTTATCCACTTCATAGTAGTGGGAACCGAACCCGGCGTTTTAAGGCCCTAACAAGAACGGTTTTTGAGATATTGCCAGGAGCTATCCCCGGTCTGCGAAATTTCAGCGGTTGCCATAATAACGTTGATCTGTTTCTCAGAGGGAACACAGTTATTTGGGAATATCTCCGAAACCGTTCATTTTAGGAACTTAAAAAGTGTGTTTCGGGGTCCCTACAAGACCTCCGAGTATTGTTTCTCGTATCTGGCGGCTTAAAATGAGCTAAATCCGAACTTTGTGCAGACTGTCATTGCTCAGTGCCAAAGGGCCGAACAAAGTCACTTACAATTTGAATTTCCAAAAACCGTTTCTTAGTGAGCCTTGTACATACACGGATCAACCAACATGCAAAATTTCAGCTTTCTAGGTCTCGTGGTTTGAGCCCTGCGGTGATGAGTCAATTTTGGATTATATATAAGAGATGAGAGTTTCCAAGTCGATTTGCCCGTAGAAATATTGACTATAGCTCTTTTTGCTCGTATCAATGTGAGGAGCAATGTTTGTGGTTATCCACTTCCGAGATGTGGGAAACGAACCCAGCGTTTTAAGGCCCTAAATCGAACGGTTTTTGAGATATTGCCAGGAGCTATCCCCGGTCTGCGAAATTTCAGCGGTTGCCATAGTAACGTTGATCTGTTTCTCAAAGGGAACACAGTTATTTGGGAATATCTCCGAAAGCGTTCATTTTGGGAATTTAAAAAGTGTTATCGGGGTCCCTACAGGACCTCCGAGTATTGTTTCTCGTATCTGGCGGCTTAAAATGAGCTAATTCCGGACTTTGTACCGACTGTCGTTGCTCAGTTCCAAAGGGCCGAAAAAAATCACATACAAATTGAATTTGCTAAAACCGTTTCTTAGTGGGCCTCTACATACTCGGATCAATCAACATGCAAAATTTCAGCTTTCTAGGTCTAGTCGTTTGAACCCTGCGTCGATGAGTCAATTTTGAATTGTCAATGCCAAAGGGCCGAAAAAAGTTACTTACAAATTGATTTTTCAAAAACCGTTTCTTAGTGAGCCTCTACATACTCGGATCAACCAACATGCAAAATTTCAGCTTTCTAGGTATAGTGGTTTGAGCCCTGCGATGATGAGTCAATTTTGGATTATATGTAAGAGATGAGACTTTCCAAGTTGATTTGCCCGTAGAAATATGGATTATAGCACTTTTTGCGCGTATCAATGTGAGGAGCAATGTTCGTGGTTTCCACTTCGAAAAAGTGGGAAGAAGTCGGAACCGAACCCAGCGTTTTAAGGCCCGTAAACGAACGGTTTTCGAGATATTGCCAGAAAACTATCCCCGGTATGCGAAATTTCAGCGGTTGCCATAGTAACGTTGATCTGTTTCTCAGAGGGAACACAGTTATTTGGGAATATCTCCGAAACCGTACATTTTATGAACTTAAAAAGCGTGTTTAGGGATCCCTACAGGACCTCCGAGTATTGTTTCTCGTATCTGGCGGCTTAAAATGAGCTAAATCCGAACTTTGTACCGACTGACCTTGCTCAGTGCCAAAGGGCCGAAAAATGTCACTTACAAATTGAATTTTCAAAAACCCTTTCTTGGTAGGCCTCTACATACTCGGATCAACAAACATGCAAAATTACAGCTTTCTAGGTCTAGTGGTTTGAGCCCTGCGGTGATGAGTCAATTTTGGATTATATGTAAGAGATGAGACTTTCCAAGTCGATTTGCTTGTAGAAATATGGATTATAGCACTTTTTGCGCGTATCAATGTGAGGAGCAATGTTCGTGGTTTCCCCGTCAAAGAAGTGGGAACCGAACCCAGCGTTTTAAGGCCCTAAAACGAACGGTTTTCGAGATATTGCCAGAAAACTATCCCCGGTATGCGAAATTTCAGCGGTTGCCAAAGTAACGTTGATCAGTTTCTCAGAGGGAACACAGTTATTTGGGAATATCTCCGAAACAGTTCATTTTAGGATCTTTAAAAATGTGTTTCGGGGTCCCTACAGGACCTCCGAGTATTGTTTCCCGTATCTGGCGGCTTAAAATGAGCTAAATCCGAACTTTGTACCTGACTGACCTTGCTCAGTGCCAAAGGCCCAAAAAAAGTTACTTACAAATTGAATTAATCAAAAACCGTTTCTTAGTGAGCCCCTACATACTCGGATCAACCAACATGCAAAATTTCAGCATTCTAGGTCTAGTGATTTGAGCCCTGCGGTGATGAGTCAATTTTGGATTATAAAGAGATGAGACTTTCCAAGTCGATTTGCTTGTAGAAATATGGATTATAGCACTTTTTGCGCGTATCAATGTGAGGAGCTATGTTCGTGGTTTCCCCGTCAAAGCAGTGGGAACCGAACCCAGCGTTTTAAGGCCCTAAAACGAACGGTTTTCGAGATATTGCCAGGAGCTGCCCCCGGTCTGCTTAATTTCAGCGGTTGCCATGGTAACGTCGATCTGTTTCTCAGAGGGAACACAGTTATTTGGGAATATCTCCGAAACCGTTCATTTTAGGAACTTAAAAAGTGTGTTTCGGGGTCCCTACAAGACCTCCGAGTATTGTTTCTCGTATCTGGCGGCTCATAATGAGCTAAATCCGAACTTTGTGCCGACTGCCCTTGCTCAGTGCCAAAGGGCCGAAAAAAGTCACTTACAAATTGAATTTGCAAAAACCGTTTCTTTATGGGCCTCTACATACTCGGATCAATCAACATGCAAAATTTCAGCTTTCGAGGTCTAGTGGTTTGAGCCCTGCGGTGAAGAGTCAATTTTGATTTTATATACGAGATGAGAGTTTCCAAGTTGATTTGCTCGTAGAAATATTGATTATAGCTCTTTTTGCTCGTATCAATGTGAGGAGCAATGTTCGTTGGTATCCACGTCATAGAAGTGGGAACCGAACCCAGCGTTTTAAGGCCCTAAAACGAACGGTTTTTGAGATATTGCCAGGAGCTATCCCCGGTCTGCGATATTTCAGCGGTTGCCATAGTAACGTTGATCTTTTTCTCAGAGGGAACACAGTTATTTGGGAATATCTCCGAAAGCGTTCATTTTGGGAATTTAAAAAGAGTGTTCGGGGTCCCTACAGGACCTCCAAGTATTGTTTCTCGTATCTGGCGGCTTAAAATGAGCTAAATCCGAACTTTGTACCGACTGTCGTTGCTCAGTGCCAAAAGGCCGAAAAAAGTCACTTACAAATTGAATTTGCAAAAACCGTTTCTTAGTGGGCCTCTACATACTCGGATCAATCAACGTGCAAAATTTCAGCTTTCTAGGTCTAGTGGTTTGAGCCCTGCGTCGATGAGACAATTTTGAATTGTCAATGCCAAAGGGCCGAAAAAAGTTACTTACAAATTGAATTTTCAAACACCGTTTCTTAGTGAGCCTCTACATACTCGGATCAACCAACATGCAAAATTTCAGCTTTCTAGGTATAGTGGTTTGAGCCCTGCGATGATGAGTCAATTTTGGATTATATGTAAGAGATGAGACTTTCCGAGTCGATTTGCTCGTAGAAATATGGATTATAGCAATTTTTGCGCGTATCAATGTGAGGAGCAATGTTCGTGGCTTCCACTTCGAAGAATTGGGAAGAAGTCGGAACCGAACCCAGCGTTTTCAGGCCGTAAACGAACGGTTTTCGAGATATTGCCAGAAAACTATCCCCGGTATGCGAAATATCAGCGGTTGCCATAGTAACGTTGATCTGTTTCTCAGAGGGAACACAGTTATTTGGGAATATCTCCGAACCCGTTCATTTTAGGAACTTAAAAAGCGTGTTTCTGGGTCCCTACAGGACCTCCGAGTATTGTTTCTCGTATATGGCGGCTTAAAATGAGCTAAATCCGAACTTTGTGCCGACTGCCCTTGCTCAGTGCCAAAGGGCCGAAAAAATTCACTTACAAATTGAATTTCCAAAAACCGTTTCTTAGTGGGCCTTGTACATACTCGGATCAACCAACATGCAAAATTTCAGCTTTCTAGGTCTAGTGGTTTGAGCCCTGCGGTGATGAGTCAATTTTTGATTATATGTAAGAGATGAGACTTTCCAAGTCGATTTGCTTGTAGAAATATGGATTATAGCACTTTTTGCGCGTATCAATGTGAGGAGCAATGTTCGTGGTTTCCCCGTCAAAGAAGTGGGAACCGAACCCAGCGTTTTAAGGCCCTAAAACGAACGGTTTTCGAGATATTGCCAGAAACCTATCCCCGGTATGCTAAATTTCAGCGGTAGCCATAGTAACGTTGATCTGTTTCTCAGAGGGAACACAGTTATTTGGGAATATCTCCGAAACCGTTCATTTTAGGATCTTAAAAAATGTGTTTCGGGGTCCCTACAGGACCTCCGAGTATTGTTTCCCGTATCTGGCGGCTTAGAATGAGCTAAATCCGAACTTTGTACCTGACTGACCTTGCTCAGTGCCAAAGGGCCGAAAAAAGTCACTTACAAATTGAATTTTCAAAAACCGTTTCTTAGTGGCCCTCTACATACTCAGATCAACAAACATGCAAAATTACAGCTTTCTAGGTCTAGTGGTTTGAGCCCTGCGTTGAAGAGTCAATTTTGGATTATATATAAGAGATGAGAGTTTCCAAGTTGATTTACTCATAGAAATATTGATTATAGCTCTTTTTGCTCGTATCAATGTGAGGAGCAATGTTCGTTGTTATCCACTTCATAGAAGTGGGAACCGAACCCAGCGTTTTAAGGCCCTAAAACGAACGGTTTTGAGATATTGCCAGGAGCTATCCCCGGTCTGTAAAAATTTCAGCGGTTGCCATAGTAACGTTGATCTGTTTCTCAGAGGGAACACAGTTATTTGGGAATATCTCCGAAAGCGTTCATTTTGGGAACTTAAGAAGTGTGTTTCGGGGTCCCTACTGGACCTCCGAGTATTGTTTCTCGTATCTGGCGGCTTAAAATGAGCTAAATCCGAACTATGTACCGACTGAACTTGCTCAGTGCCAAAGGGCCGAAAAATGTCACTTACAAATTGAATTTTCAAAAACCGTTTCTTAGTGGGCCTCTACATACCCGGTCACCCAACATGCAAAATTACAGCTTTCTAGGTCTAGTGGTTTGAGCCCTGCGTCGATGAGTCAATTTTGTATTGTCAATGCCTAAGGGCCGAAAAAAGTCACTTACAAATTGAATTTTCTTAAACCGTTTATTAGTGAGCCTCTACATCCTCGGATCAATCATCATGCAAAATTTCAGATTTCTAGGTCAAGTGGTTTGAGCCCTGCGGTGATGAGTCAATTATGGATTATATATAAGAGATGAGACTTCCCAAGTCGATTTGCTCGTAGAAATATGGATTATAGCTCTTTTTGCGCGTATCAATGTTAGGAGCAATGTTCGAGGTTTCCACTTCGAAGAAGTGGGAACCGAACCCAGCGTTTTAAGTCCCTAAAACGAACGGTTTTCGAGATATTGCCAGGAGCTATCCCCGGTCTGCGAAATTTCAGTGGTTGCCATAGTAACGTTGATCTGTTTCTCAGACGGAACACAGTTATTTGGGAATATCTCCGAAAGCGTTCATTTTGGGAATTTAAAAAGTGTGTTCGGGGTCCCTACAGGACCTCCGAGTATTGTTTCTCGTATCTGGCGGCTTAAAATGAGCTAAATCCAAACTTTGTGTCGACTGTCGTTGCTCAGTGCCAAAGGGCCGAAAAAGGTCACTTACAAATTGAATTTGCAATAACCGATTTTTAGTGGGGCTCTACATACTCGGATCAATCAACATGCAAAATTTCAGCTTTCTAGGTCTAGTGGTTTGAGCCCTGCGTCGATGAGTCAATTTTGAATTGTCAAGGCCAAAGGGCCGAAAAAGTTACTTACAAATTGAATTTTCAAACACCGTTTCTTAGTGAGTCTCTACATACTCGGATCAACAACCATGCAAAATTTCAGCTTTCTAGGTATAGTGGTTTGAGCCCTGCGATGATGAGTCAATTTTGGATTATGTGTAAGAGATGAGACTTTCCAAGTCGATTTGCTCGTAGAAATATGGATTATAGCACTTTTTGCGCGTATCAATGTGAGGAACAATGTTCGTGGCTTCCACTTCTAAGAAGTGGGAAGAAGTCGGAACCGAAACCAGCGTTTTAAGGCCTGTAAACGAACGAATTTCGAGATATTGCCAGAAAACTATCCCCGGTATGCGAAATATCAGCGGTTGCCATAGTAACGTTGATCTGTTTCTCAGAGGTAACACAGTTATTTGGGATTATCTCCGAAACCGTTCATTTTAGGAACTTAAAAAGCGTGTTTGGGGGTCCCTACAGGACCTCCGAGTATTGTTTCTCGTATCTGGCGGCATAAAATGAGCTAAATCCGAACTTTGTACCGACTGACCTTGCTCTGAGCCAAAGGGCCGAACAAAGTCACTTACAAATTGAATTATCAAAAACCGTTTCTTAGTGGGCCTCTACATACTCGGATCAACAAACATGCAAAATTTCAGCTTTCTAGGTCTAGTGGTTTGAGCCCTGCGGTGATGAGTCAATTTTGGATTATATATAAGAGATGAGAGTTTCCAAGTCGATTTGCCCGTAGAAATATTGATTATAGCTCTTTTTGCTCGTATCAATGTGAGTAGCAATTTTCGTGGTTATCCACTTCGCAGAAGTGGGGAGCGAACCCAGCGTTTTAAGGCCCTAAAACGAACGGTTTTCGAGATATTGCCAGAAAACTATATCTGGTATGTGAAATTTCAGCGGTTGCCATAGTAACGTTGATCTGTTTCTCAGAGGGAACACAGTTATTTGGGAATATCTCCAAAAACGTTCATTTTAGGAACTTAAAAATTGTGTTTCGGGGTCCCTACAGGACCTCCGAGTATTGTTTCTCGTATCTGGCGGCTTAAAATGAGCTAAATCCGAACTTTGTACCGACTGACCTTGCTCAGAGCCAAACGACCGAAAAAAGTCACTTACAAATTGAATTTTCAAAAACCGCTTCTTAGTGGGCCTCTGCATACCCGGTCAACCAACATGCAAAATTACAGCTTTCTAGGTCTAGTGGTTTGAGCCCTGCGTCGATGAGTCAATTTTGAATTGTCAATGCCTAAGGGCCGAAAAAAGTCACTTACAAATTGAATTTTCAAAAACCGATTATTAGTGAGCCTCTACATGCTCGGATCAATCATCATGCAAAATTTCAGATTTCTAGGTCTAGTGGTTTGAGCCCTGCGGTGATGAGTCAATTTTGGATTATATGTATGAGATGAGACTTTCCAAGTCGATTTGCTTGAAGAAATATGGATTAAAGCACTTTTTGCGCGTATCAATGTGAGGAGCAATGTTCTTGGTTTCCCCGTCAAAGAAGTGGGAACCGAACCCTGCGTTTTAAGGCCCTAAAACGAACGGTTTTCGAGATATTGCCAGAAAACTATCCCCGGTATGCGAAATTTCAGCGGTTGCCATAGTAACGTTGATCTGTTTCTCAGAGGGAACACAGTTATTTGGGAATATCTCCGAAACCGTTCATTTTAGGATCTTAAAAAGTGTGTTTCGGGGTCCCTACAGGACCTCCGAGTATTTTTTCCCGTATCTGGCGGCTTAAAATGTGCTAAACTCGAACTTTGTACCTGACTGACCTTGCTCAGTGCCAAAGGGCCGAAAAAAGTCACTTACGAATTGAATTTTCAAAAACCGTTTCTTAGTGGGCCTCTACATACTAGGATCAACAATCATGCAAAATTACAGCTTTCTAGGTCTAGTGGTTTGAGCCCTGCGATGAAGAGTCAATGTTGGATTATATATAAGAGATGAGAGTTTCCAAGTTGCTCGTATCAATGTGAGGAGCAATGTTCGTTGTTATCCACTTCATAGAAGTGGGAACCGAACCCAGCGTTTTAAGGCCCTAAAACGAACGGTTTTCGAGATATTGCCAGAAAACTATCCCCGGTATGCGAAATTTCAGCGGTTGCCATAGTAACGTTGATCTGTTTCTCAGAGGGAACACAGTTATTTGGGAATATCTCCGAAACCGTTCATTTTAGGAACTTAAAAAGTGTGTTTCGGGGTCCCTACAGGACCTCCGAGTATTGTTTCTCGTATCTGGCGGCTTAAAATGAGCTAAATCCGATCTTTGTACCGACTGACCTTGCTCAGTGCCAAAGGGCCGAAAAAAGTCACTTACAAATTGAATTTTCAAAAACCGTTTCTTAGTGGGCCTCTACATATTCGGATCAACAAACAAGCAAAATCACAGCTTTCTAGGTCTAGTGGTTTGAGCCCTGCGGTGATGAGTCAATTTTGGATTATATATAAGAGATGAGAGTCTCCAAGTCGATTGCCCGTAGAAATATTGATTATAGCTCTTTTTGCTCGTATCAATGTGAGGAGCAATGTTCGTGGTTATCCACTTCCGAGAAGTGGGAACCGAACCCAGCGTTTTAAGGCCCTAAAACGAACAGTTTTCGAGGTATTGCCAGAAAACTATATCCAGTATGCGAAATTTCAGCGGTTGCCATAGTAACGTTGATCTGTTTCACAGAGGGAACACAGTTATTTGGGAATATCTCCAAAACCGTTCATTTTAGGAACTTAAAAAGTGTGTTTCGGGGTCCCTACAGGACCTCCGAGTATTGTTTTTCGTATACGGCGGCTTAAAATGAGCTAAATCCGAACTTTAAACCGAATGACCTTGCTCAGTGTCAAAGGGCCGAAAAAAGTCACTTACAAATTGAATTTTCAAAAACCGTTTCTTAGTGGGCCTCTACATAACCGGTCAACCAACATGCAAAATTACAGCTTTCTAGGTCTAGTGGTTTGAGCCCTGCGTCGATGAGTCAATTTTGAATTGTCAATGCCTAAGGGCCGAAAAAAATCACTTACAAATTGAATTTTCGAAAACCGATTATTAGTGAACCTCTACATGCTCGGATCAATCATCATGCAAAATTTCAGATTTCTAGGTCTAGTGGTTTGAGCCCTGCGGTGATGAGTCAATTATGGATTATATATAAGAGATGAGACTTTCCAAGTCGATTTGCTCGTAGAAATATGGATTATAGCTCTTTTTGCGCGTATCAATGTTAGGAGCAATGTTCGAGGTTTCCACTTCGAAGAAGTGGGAACCGACCCCAGCGTTTTAAGGCCCTAAAACGAACGGTTTTCGAGATATTGCCTGGAGCTATCCCCGGTCTGCTTAATTTCCGCGGTTGCCATAGTAACGTTGATCTGTTTCTCAGGGGGAACACAGTTATTTTGGAATATCTACAAAACCGTTCATTTAAGGAACTTAAAAAGTGTGTTTCGGGGTCCCTACAGGACCTCCGAGTATTGTTTCTCGTATCTGGCGGCTTAAAATGAGCTAAATCCGAACTTTGTACCGACTGTCCTTGCTCAGTGCCAAAGGGCCGAAAAAAGTCACTTACAAATTGAATTTTCAAAAACCGTTTCTTAGTGAGCCTCTACATACTCGGATCAACCAACATGCAAAATTTCAGCTTTCTAGGTCTAGTGGTTTGAGCCCTGCGGTGATGAGTCAATTTTGGATTATATATAAGAGATGAGACTTTCCAAGTCGATTTGCCCGTAGAAATATTGATTATAGCTCTTTTTGCGCGTATCAATGTGAGGGGCAATGTTCGTGGTTTCCACTTCCGAGAAGTGGGAACCGAACCCAGCGTTTTACGGCCCTAAAACGAACGGTTTTCGAGATATTGCCAGGAGCTATCCCCGGTCTGCTTAATTTCAGCGGTTGCCATAGAAACGTTGATCTGTTTCTCAGAGGGAACACAGTTATTTTGGAATATCTACAAAACCGTTCATTTAAGGAACTTAAAAAGTGTGTTTCGGGGTCCCTACAAGACCTCCGAGAATTGTTTCTCGTATCTGGCGGCTTAAAATAAGCTAAATCCGAAATTTGTACCGACTGACCTTGCTCAGTGCCAAAGGGCCGAAAAAAGTCATTTACAAATTGAATTTTTAAAAACCGTTTCTTAGTGGGCCTCTACATACTCCGATCAACAAACATGCAAAATTACAGCTTTCTAGGTCTAGTGGTTTGAGCCCTGGGGTGAAGAGTAAATTTTGGATTATATATAAGAGATGAGAGTTTCCAAGTTGATTTGCTCGTAGAAATATTGATTATAGCTCTTTTTGCTCGTATCAATGTGAGGAGCAATGTTCGTTCCACTTCATAGAAGTGGGAACCGAACCCAGTGTTTTAAGGCCCTAAAACGAACGGTTTTTGAGATATTGCCAGGAGCTATCCCCGGTCTGCGAAATTTCAGCGGTTGCCATAGTAACGTTGATCTGTTTCTCAGAGGGAACACAGTTATTTGGGAATATCTCCGAAAGTGTTCATTTTGGGAACTTAAAAAGCGTGTTTCGGGGACCCTACAGGACCTCCAAGTATTGTTTCTCGTATCTGGCGGCTAAAAATGAGCTAAATCCGAACTTTGTACCGACTGTCCTTGCTCAGTGCCAAAGGGCCGAAAAAAGTCACTTACAAATTGAATTTTCAAAAACCGTTTCTTAGTGGGCCTCTACACACTCGGATCAATCAACATGCAAAATTTCAGCTTTCTAGGTCTAGTGGTTTGAGCCCTGCGTCGATGAGTCAATTTTGAATTGTCAATGCCAAAGGGCCAAAAAAAGTTACTTACAAATTGAATTTTCAAAAACCGTTTCTTAGTGAGCCTCTACATACTTGGATCAACCAGCAGGCAAAATTTCAGCTTTCTAGGTCTAGTGGTTTCAGCCCTGCGATGAAGAGTCAATTTTGGATTATATATAAGAGATGAGAGTTTCCAAGAAGATTTGCTCGTAGAAATATTGATTATAGCTCTTTTTGCTCGTACCAATGTGAAGAGCAATGTTCGTTGTTATCCTCTTCATAGAAGTGGGAACCGAACCCAGCGTTTTAAGGCCCTAAAACGAACGATTTTTGAGATATTGTCAGGAGCTATCCCCGTCTGCGAAATTTCAGCGGTTGCCATAGTAACGTTGATCTGTTTCTCAGAGGGAACACAGTTATTTGGGAATATCTCCGAAACCGTTCATTTTGAGAATTCAAAAAGTGTGTTTCGGGGTCCCTACAGGACCTCCGAGCATTGTTTCTCGTATCTGGCGGCTTAAAATGAGCTAAATCCGAACTTTGTACCGACTGTCCTTGCTCAGTGCCAAAGGGCCGAAAAAAGTCACTTAAAAATTTTATTTTCAAAAACCGTTTCTTAGTGAGCCTCTACATACTCGGGTCAACCAACATGCAAAATTTCAGATTTCTAGGTCTAGTGGTTTGAGCCCTGCGGTGATGAGTCAATTTTGGATTATATATAAGAGATGAGAGTTTCCAAGTCGATTGCCCGTAGAAATATTGATTATAGCTCTTTTTGCCCGTATCAATGTGAGGAGCAATGTTCGTGGTTATCCACTTCCGAGAAGTGGGAACCGAACCCAGCGTTTTAAGGCCCTAAAACGAACGGTTTTCAAGATATTGCCAGAAAACTATATCCGGTATGCGAAATTTCAGCGGTTGCCATAGTAACGTTGATCGGTTTCTCAGAGGGAACACAGTTATTTGGGAATATCTCCGAAACCGTTCATTTTAGGATCTTAAAAAGTGTGTTTCGGGGTCCCTACAGGACCTCCGAGTATTGTTTCCCGTATCTGGCGGCTTAAAATGAGCTAAATCCGAACGTTGTACTGACTGACCTTGCTCAGTGCCAAAGGGCCGAAAAAATTCACTTACAAATTGAATTTTCAAAAACCGTTTCTTAGTGGGCCTCTACATACTCGGATCAACAAACATGCAAAATTACAGATTTCTAGGTCTAGTGGTTTGAGCCCTGCGATGAAGAGTCAATTTTGGATTATATATAAGAGATGAGAGTTTCCAAGTTGCTCGTATCAATGTGAGGAGCAATGTTCGTTGTTAACCACTTCATAGAAGTGGGAACCGAACCCAGCGTTTTAAGGCCCTAGAACGAACGGTTTTTGAGATATTGCCAGGAGCTATCCCCGGTCTGCGAAATTTCAGCGGTTGCCATAGTAACGTTGATCTGTTTCTCAGAGGGAACACAGTTATTTGGGAATATCTCCGAAAGCGTTCATTTTGGGAACTTCAAAAGTGTGTTTCGGGGTCCCTACAGGACCTCCGAGTATTGTTTCTCGTATCTGGCGGCTTAAAATGAGCTAAATCCGATCTTTGTACCGACTGGCCTTGCTCAGTGCCAAAAGGCCGAAAAAAGTCACTTGCAAATTGAATTTTCAAAAACCGTATCTTAGTGGGCCTCTACATACTCCGATCAACAAACATGCAAAATTACAGCTTTCTAGGTCTAGTGGTTTGAGCCCTGCGGTGAAGAGTCAATTTTGGATTATATATAAGAGATGAGAGTTTCCAAGTCGATTTGCCCGTAGAAATATTGATTATAGCTCTTTTTGTTCGTTTCAATGTGAGGAGCAAGGTTCGTGGTTATCCACTTCCCAGAAATGGGGACCGAACCCAGCGTTTTAAGGCCCTAAAACGAACGGTTTTCGAGATATTGCCAGAAAACTATATCCGGTATGCGAAATTTCAGCGGTTGCCATAGTAACGTTGATCTGTTTCTCAGAGGGAACACAGTTATTTGGGAATATCTCCGAAACTGTTCATTTTAGGAACATAAAAAGTGTGTTTCGGGGTCCCTACAGGACCTCCGAGTATTGTTTCTCGTATCTGGCGGCTTAAAATGAGCTAAATCCGAACTTTGTACCGACTGACCTTGCTCAGTGCCATACGACCGAAAAAAGTCACTTACAAATTGAATTTTCAAAAACCGTTTCTTAGTGGGCCTCATCATACCCGGTCAACCAACATGCAAAATTACAGCTTTCTAGGTCTAGTGGTTTGAGCCCTGCGTCGATGAGTCAATTTTGAAATGTCAATGCCTAAGGGCCGAAAAAAGTCACTTACAAATTGAATTTTCAAAAACCGTTTCTTAGTGGGCCTCTACATACCCGGTCAACCAACATGCAAAATTACAGCTTTCTAGGTCTAGTGGTTTGAGCCCTGCGTCGATGAGTCAATTTTGAATTGTCAATGCCTAAGGGCCGAAAAAAGTCACTTACAAATTGAATTTTCAAAAACCGATTATTAGTGAGCCTCTACATGCTCGGATCAATTATCATGC
Source organism: Meconema thalassinum (assembly GCA_946902985.2). Lineage (NCBI taxonomy): Eukaryota > Metazoa > Arthropoda > Insecta > Orthoptera > Tettigoniidae > Meconema > Meconema thalassinum. The sequence goes on from OX336391.1 coordinate 172,049,270, forward strand.
AAAATTTCAGATTTCTAGGTCTAGTGGTTTGAGCCCTGCGGTGATGAGTCAATTATGTATTATATATAAGAGATGAGACTTTCCAAGTCGATTTGCTCGTAGAAATATGGATTATAGCTCTTTTTGCGCGTATCAATGTTAGGAGCAATGTTCGAGGTTTCCACTTCGAAGAAGTGGGAACCGAACCCAGCGTTTTAAGGCCCTAAAACGAACTGTTTTCGAGATATTGCCAGGAGCTATCCCCGTTCTGCTTAATTTCAGCGGTTGGCATAGTAACGTTGATCTGTTTCTCAGAGGGAACACAGTCATTTGGGAATATCTCCGAAACCGTTTATTTTAGGAACTTAAAAAGTGTGTTTCGGGGTCCCTACAAGACCTCCGAGTATTGTTTCTCGTATCTGGCGGCTTAAAATGAGCTAAATCCGAACTTTGTGCCGACTGCCCTTGCTCAGTGCCAAAGGGCCGAAAAAAGTCACTTACAAATTGAATTTTCAAAAACCGTTTCTTAGTGAGCCTCTACATACTCGGATCAACCAACATGCAAAATTTCAGCTTTCTAAGTCTAGTGGTTTGAGCCCTGCGGTGATGAGTCAATTTTGGATTATATGTAAGAGATGAGACTTTCCAAGTCGATTTGCTTGAAGAAATATGGATTAAAGCACTTTTTGCGCGTATCAATGTGAGGAGCAATGTTCTTGGTTTCCCCGTCAAAGAAGTGGGAACCGAACCCAGCGTTTTAAGGCCCTAAAACGAACGGTTTTCGAGATATTGCCAGAAAACTATCCCCGGTATGCGAAATTTCAGCGGTTGCCATAGTAACGTTGATCTGTTTCTCAGAGGGAACACAGTTATTTGGGAATATCTCCGAAACCGTTCATTTTAGGATCTTAAAAAGTGTGTTTCGGGGTCCCTACAGGACCTCCGAGTATTTTTTCCCGTATCTGGCGGCTTAAAATGTGCTAAATTCGAACTTTGTACCTGACTGACCTTGCTCAGTGCCAAAGGGCCGAAAAAAGTCACTTACAAATTGAATTTTCAAAAACCGTTTCTTAGTGGGCCTCTACATACAAGGATCAACAAACATGCAAAATTACAGCTTTCTAGGTCTAGTGGTTTGAGCCCTGCGAAAAAAGAGTCAATTTTGGATTATATATAAGAGATGAGAGTTTCCAAGTTCCTCGTATCAATGTGAGGAGCAATGTTCGTGGTTTCCACTTCGAAGAAGTTGGAACCGAACCCAGCGTTTTAAGGCCCTAAAACGAACGGTTTTCGAGATATTGCCAGGAGCTATCCCCGGTCTGCTTAATTTCAGCGGTTGCCATAGTAACGTTGATCTGTTTCTCAGAGGGAACACAGTTATTTGGGAATATCTCCGAAACCGTTCATTTTAGGAACTTAAAAAGTGTGTTTCGGGGTCCCTACAAGACCTCCAAGTATTGTTTCTCGTATCTGGCGGCTTAAAATGAGCTAAATCCGAACTTTGTGCCGACTGCCCTTGCTCAGTGCCAAAGGGCCGAAAAAAGTCACTTACAAATTGAATTTTCAAAAACCGTTTCTTAGTGGGCCTCTACATACTCGGATTAACAAACATGCAAAATTACAGCTTTCTAGGTCTAGTGGTTTGAGCCCTGCGATGAAGAGTCAATTTTGGATTATATATAAGAGATGAGAGTTTCCAAGTCGATTGCCCGTAGAAATATTGATTATAGCTCTTTTTGCCCGTATCAATGTGAGGAGCAATGTTCGTGGTTATCCACTTCCGAGAAGTGGGAACCGAACCCAGCGTTTTAAGGCCCTAAAACGAACGGTTTTCAAGATATTGCCAGAAAACTATATCCGGTATGCGAAATTTCAGCGGTTGCCATAGTAACGTTGATCTGTTTCTCAGAGGGAACACAGTTCTTTGGGAATATCTCCAAAACCGTTCATTTTAGGAACTTAAAAAGTGTGTTTCGGTGTCCCTACAGGACCTCCGAGTATTGTTTCTCGTATATGGCGGCTTAAAATGAGCTAAATCCGAACTTTGTACCGAATGACCTTGCTCAGTGCCAATGGGCCGAAAAAAGTCACTTAAAATTGAATTTTCAAAAACCGTTTCTTAGTGCGCCTCAACATACCCGGTCAACCAACATGCAAAATTACAGCTTTCTAGGTCTAGTGGTTTGAGCCCTGCGTCGATGAGTCAATTTTGAATTGTCAATGCCTATGGGCCGAAAAAAGTCACTTACAAAATGAATTTTCAAAAACCGTTTGTTTGTGAGCCTCTAAATGCTCGGATCAATCATCATGCAAAATTTCAGATTTCTAGGTCTAGTGGTTTGAGCCCTGCGGTGATGAGTCAATTTTGGATTATATATAAGAGATGAGAGTTTCCAAGTCGATTTGCTCGTAGAAATATGGGTTATAGCTCTTTTTGCGCGTATCAATGTTAGGAGCAATGTTCGAGGTTTCCACTTCGATGAAGTGGGAACCGAACCCAGCGTTTTAAGGCCCTAAAACGAACGGTTTTCGAGATATTGCCAGGAGCTATCCCCGGTCTGCTGAATTTCAGCGGTTGCCATAGTAACGTTGATCTGTTTCTCAGAGGGAACACAGTTATTTGGGAATATCTCCGAAACCGTTCATTTTAGGAACTTAAAAAGTGTGTTTCGGGGTCCCTACAAGACCTCCTAGTATTGTTTCTCGTATCTGGCGGCTTAAAATGAGCTAAATCCGAACTTTGTGCCGACTGCCCTTGCTCAGTGGCAAAGGGCCGAAAAAAGTCACTTACAAATTGAATTTTCCAAAACCGTTTCCTAGTGAGCCTCTACATACTCTGATTAACCAACATGCAAAATTTCAGCTTTCTCGGTCTAGTGGTTTGAGCCCTGCGGTGATGAGTCAATTTTGGATTATTTGTAAGACTTTCAAAGTCGATTTGCTTGTAGAAATATGGATTATAGCACTTTTTGCGCGTATCAATGTGAGGAGCAATGTTCGTGGTTTCCCCGTCAAAGAAGTGGGAACCGAACCCAGCGTTTTAAGGCCCTAAAACGAACGGTTTTCGAGATATTGCCTGAAAACAATCCCCGGTATGCGAAATTTGAGCGGTTGCCATAGTAACGTTGATCGGTTTCTCAGAGGGAACACAGTTATTTGGGAATATCTCCGAAACCGTTCATTTTAGGATCTTAAAAAGTGTGTTTCGGGGTCCCTACAGGACCTCCGAGTATTGTTTCCCGTATCTGGCGGCTTAAAATGAGCTAAATCCGAACGTTGTACTGACTGACCTTGCTCAGTGCCAAAGGGCCGAAAAAATTCACTTACAAATTGATTTTTCAAAAACCGTTTCTTAGTGGGCCTCTACATACTCGGATCAACAAACATGCAAAATTACAGATTTCTAGGTCTAGTGGTTTGAGCCCTGCGATGAAGAGTCAATTTTGGATTATATATAAGAGATGAGAGTTTCCAAGTTGCTCGTATCAATGTGAGGAGCAATGTCCGTTGTTAACCACTTCATAGAAGTGGGAACCGAACCCAGCGTTTTAAGGCCCTAGAACGAACGGTTTTTGAGATATTGCCAGGAGCTATCGCCGGTCTGCGAAATTTCAGCGGTTGCCATAGTAACGTTGATCTGTTTCTCAGAGGGAACACAGTTATTTGGGAATATCTCCGAAAGCGTTCATTTTGGGAACTTCAAAAGTGTGTTTCGGGGTCCCTACAGGACCTCCGAGTATTGTTTCTCGTATCTGGCGGCTTAAAATGAGCTAAATCCGAACTTTGTACCGACTGGCCTTGCTCAGTGCCAAAAGGCCGAAAAAAGTCACATGCAAATTGAATTTTCAAAAACCGTATCTTAGTGGGCCTCTACATACTCCGATCAACAAACATGCAAAATTACAGCTTTCTAGGTCTAGTGGTTTGAGCCCTGCGGTGAAGAGTCAATTTTGGATTATATATAAGAGATGAGAGTTTCCAAGTCGATTTGCCCGTAGAAATATTGATTATAGCTCTTTTTGCTCGTTTCAATGTGAGGAGCAATGTTCGTGGTTATCCACTTCCCAGAAATGGGGACCGAACCCAGCGTTTTAAGGCCCTAAAACGAACGGTTTTCGAGATATTGCCAGAAAACTATATCCGGTATGCGAAATTTCAGCGGTTGCCATAGTAACGTTGATCTGTTTCTCAGAGGGAACACAGTTATTTGGGAATATCTCCAAAACCGTTCATTTTAGGAACTTAAAAAGTGTGTTTCGGGGTCCCTACAGGACCTCCGAGTATTGTTTCTCGTATCTGGCGGCTTAAAATGAGCTAAATCCGAACTTTGTACCGACTGACCTTGCTCAGTGCCATACGACCGAAAAAAGTCACATACAAATTGAATTTTCAAAAACCGTTTCTTAGTGGGCCTCATCATACCCGGTCAACCAACATGCAAAATTACAGCTCTCTAGGTCTAGTGGTTTGAGCCCTGCGTCGATGAGTCAATTTTGAATTGTCAATGCCTAAGGGCCGAAAAAAGTCACTTACAAATTGAATTTTCAAAAACCGTTTCTTAGTGGGCCTCTACATACCCGGTCAACCAACATGCAAAATTACAGCTTTCTAGGTCTAGTGGTTTGAGCCCTGCGTCGATGAGTCAATTTTGAATTGCCAATGCCTAAGGGCCGAAAAAAGTCACTTACAAATTGAATTTTCAAAAACCGATTATTAGTGAGCCTCTACATGCTCGGGTCAATCATCATGCAAAATTTCAGATTTCTAGGTCTAGTGGTTTGAGCCCTGCGGTGATGAGTCAATTATGGATTATATATAAGAGATGAGACTTTCCAAGTCGATTTGCTCGTAGAAATATGGATTATAGCTCTTTTTGCGCGTATCAATGTTAGGAGCAATGTTCGAGGTTTCCCCGTCAAAGAAGTGGGAACCGAACCCAGCGTTTTAAGGCCCTTAAACGAACGGTTTTCGAGATATTGCCAGAAAACTATATCCGGTATGCGAAATTTCAGCGGTTGCCATAGTAACGTTGATCTGTTTCTCAGAGGGAACACAGTTATTTGGGAATATCTCCGAAGGCGTTCATTTTGGGAATTTAAAAAGTGTGTTCGGGGTCCCTACAGGACCTCCGAGTATTGTTTCTCGTATCTGGCGGCTTAAAATGAGCTAAATCCAAACTTTGTGTCGACTGTCGTTGCTCAGTGCCAAAGGGCCGAAAAAGGTCACTTACAAATTGAATTTGCAATAACCGATTTTTAGTGGGGCTCTACATACTCGGATCAATCAACATGCAAAATTTCAGCTTTCTAGGTCTAGTGGTTTGAGCCCTGCGTCGATGAGTCAATTTTGAATTGCCAATGCCTAAGGGCCGAAAAAAGTCACTTACAAATTGAATTTTCAAAAACCGATTATTAGTGAGCCTCTACATGCTCGGGTCAATCATCATGCAAAATTTCAGATTTCTAGGTCTAGTGGTTTGAGCCCTGCGGTGATGAGTCAATTATGGATTATATATAAGAGATGAGACTTTCCAAGTCGATTTGCTCGTAGAAATATGGATTATAGCTCTTTTTGCGCGTATCAATGTTAGGAGCAATGTTCGAGGTTTCCCCGTCAAAGAAGTGGGAACCGAACCCAGCGTTTTAAGGCCCTAAAACGAACAGTTTTCGAGATATTGCCAGGAGCTATCCCCGGTCTGCTTAATTTCAGCGGTTGCCATAGTAACGTTGATCTGTTTCTCAGAGGGAACACAGTTATTTGGGAATATCTCCGAAACCGTTTATTTTAGGAACTTAAAAAGTGTGTTTCGGGGTCCCTACAAGACCTCCGAGTATTGTTTCTCGTATCTGGCGGCTTAAAATGAGCTAAATCCGAACTTTGTGCCGACTGCCCTTGCTCAGTGCCAAAGGGCCGAAAAAAGTCACTTACAAATTGAATTTTCAAAAACCGTTTCTCAGTGAGCCTCTACATACTCGGATCAACCAACATGCAAAATTTCAGCTTTCTAAGTCTAGTGGTTTGAGCCCTGCGGTGATGAGTCAATTTTGGATTATATGTAAGAGATGAGACTTTCCAAGTCGATTTGCTTGAAGAAATATGGATTAAAGCACTTTTTGCGCGTATCAATGTGAGGAGCAATGTTCTTGGTTTCCCCGTCAAAGAAGTGGGAACCGAACCCAGCGTTTTAAGGCCCTTAAACGAACGGTTTTCGAGATATTGCCAGAAAACTATCCCCGGTATGCGAAATTTCAGCGGTTGCCATAGTAACGTTGATCTGTTTCTCAGAGGGAACACAGTTATTTGGGAATATCTCCGAAACCGTTCATTTTAGGATCTTAACAAGTAGTTCCGTGAAGAACTATACAGCCTATTTTCATATATCCTACTTATGTTAACTGCCACAATCAACATACAAAATTTCAGTTTAATTGCTGTAACAGATTCGTAGATATTGAGAACCGTCTAAATATTTAAGATGGTCGCCAGGTTGGAGTTTTATTTTTGTACTATTACATTAAGATTATTGTGTACGTGTGGTATTCAAACTTCAATCGCATGATTAGACAACAAGAAGTAAAAACGAGATTTTAAAATTACGCACAGCAGCCATCTTGTGATAATGCAAACCATTGAAATAAATTAGATGCCAGTGGATCAACATTTGTATAAGCATTTAACGTGCAACGTTTCACGGCACTCGGATAGTTAATTCGCGAGAAATGTCCATTTAAATATTTATACTTCGCGTCACCGCCATGCTGGATTTGTGCTCACCAGGTTCCTGAAAGTCCTATAGGTGAACATATGTTCATAGTCTCTATGAACATAAAAAAATTCAGTTTGGTTGCTGTAAAAGATTCATAGATATTGAGAACCGTCTAAATATTTCGGGAGCTCACCATTTAGGAGTGTTATGTGTATAGGCCATAGAGTTATGTACAATTCAAGGACAATTATTGCCTAGGTTCATTATTCAAACTTTCACTTCGATCGCATGATTACGACACAAGAAATTAAAACTTAATTTTAAAATTTCGCACAGCCGCCATCTTGAGGTTATGTAAGCAATTGAATTAAATTAGATAGCAGTGCATTACAATCTGCAAAATCAATTACTGTACCACATTTCACTGCGCTCAGAGAGTTAAATCACGAGAAAAGTCTATTAAAATATTTTAAATTCGCTTGGTCGCCATGTTCGTTTTTGTACTTTACAGGTTTATGAAATATACATAGGTATACCTGTATCAGTACCCTTTATCACCGTACAAAATTGCAGGGTGATATCTGTAATAGTTTCGGAGATATAGAATGTCAGCGAAATATTTCGCACAGCCGCCATTTTGAGATTATGTAAACAATTGAACTAAATTAGACTCCAGTGCATTACAATGTGTATAAACATTTGCTGTACCAAGTTTCATTACATTTAGATAGTTAAATCGCGAGAAAGGTCTATTTAAATGTCTCAAATTCGCTTGGCCGCCATGTTGTTTTTGTTGTCACCAGGTTTTTGAAAGTCTCATAGGTGGACTTCTAGTAGTGCCCTTAATCACCGTACACAATTTCAGGGCGATATCGGTAATAGTTTCGGAGATATTGAATGCTAGTGAAATATTTCGCACAGCCGCCATGTTGGATTGGAGAGATGTAACAAAATTTGAAGGAAACGGTCGAGGTCGCCGGGAATAGTGCTATGAACTTCCCGAGTTTCATTGAAATCGCTCCAGCCGTTTCGATTTTATTAGGGGGGGACACACACACGAATCACACACACACACACACACACACACACACGCACACACACACGGACAAAAGGTGATCTCATAAGCCTATTTTTTCAAAATTGAAAATAGGCTAAAAAGTGTGTTTCGGGGTCCCTACAGGACCTCCGAGTATTTTTTCCCGTATCTGGCGGCTTAAAATGTGCTAAATTCGAACTTTGTACCTGACTGACCTTGCTCAGTGCCAAAGGGCCGAAAAAAGTCACTTACAAATTGAATTTTCAAAAACCGTTTCTTAGTGGGCCTCTACATACTAGGATCAACAAACATGCAAAATTACAGCTTTCTAGGTCTAGTGGTTTGAGCCCTGCGAAAAAAGAGTCAATTTTGGATTATATATAAGAGATGAGAGTTTCCAAGTTGCTCGTATCAATGTGAGGAGCAATGTTCGTTGTTATCCACTTCATAGAAGTGGGAACCGAACCCAGCGTTTTAAGGCCCTAAAACGAACGGTTTTTGAGATATTGCCAGGAGCTATCCCCGGTCGGCGAAATTTCAGCGGTTGCCATAGTAACGTTGATCTGATTCTCAGAGGGAATACAGTTATTTGGGAATATCTCCGAAAGCGTTCATTTTGGGAACTTAAAAAGTGTGTTTCGGGGTCCCTACAGGACCTCCGAGTATTGTCTCTCGTATCTGGCGGCTTAAAATAAGCTAAATCCGAACTTTGTACCGACTGGCCTTGCTCAGTGCCAAAGGGCCGAAAAAAGTCACTTACAAATTGAATTTTGAAATACCGTTTCTTAGTGGGCCTCTACATACTCGGATCAATCAACATGCAAAATTTCAGCTTTGTAGGTCTAGTGGTTTGAGCCCTGCGTCGATGAGTCAATTTTGAATTGTCAATGCCAAAGGGCCGAAAAAAGTTACTTACAACTTGAATTTTCAAAAACCGTTTCTTAGTGAGCCTCTATATACTCGGATCAACCAACATGCAAAATTTCAGCTTTCTAGGTCTAGTGGTTTGAGCCCTGCGGTGATGAGTCAATTTTGGATTATATGTAAGAGATGAGACTTTCCACGTCGATTTGCTTGTAGAAATATGGATTATAGCACTTTTTGCGCGTATCAATGTGATGAGCAATGTTCGTGGTTTCCCCGTCAAAGAAGTGGGAACCGAACCCAGCTTTTTAAGGCCCTAAAACGAACGGTTTTCGAGATATTGCCTGAAAACTATCCCCGGTATGCGAAATTTCAGCGGTTGCCATAGTAACGTTGATCTGTTTCTCAGAGGGAACACAGTTATTTGGGAATATCTCCGAAACCGTTCATTTTAGGAACTTAAAAAGTGTGTTTCGGGGTCCCTACAGGACCTCCGAGTATTGTTTCCCGTATCTGGCGGCTTAAAATGAGCTAAATCCGAACGTTGTACCTGACTGACCTTGCCCAGTGCCAAAGGGCCGAAAAAAGTCACTTACAAATTGAATTTTCAAAAACCGTTTCTTAGTGGGCCTCTACATACTCGGATCAACAAACATGCAAAATTACAGCTTTCTAGGTCTAGTGGTTTGAGCCCTGCGATGAAGAGTCAATTTTGGATTATATATAAGAGATGAGAGTTTCCAAGTTGCTCGTATCAATGTGAGGAGCAATGTTCGTTGTTAACCACTTCATAGAAGTGGGAACCGAACCCAGCGTTTTAAGGCCCTAAAACGAACGGTTTTTGAGATATTGCCAGGAGCTATCCCCGGTCTGCGAAATTTCAGCGGTTGCCATAGTAACGTTGATCTGTTTCTCAGAGGGAACACAGTTATTTGGGAATATCTCCGAAGGCGTTCATATTGGGAACCTCAAAAGTGTGTTTCGGGGTCCCTACAGGACCTCCGAGTATTGTTTCTCGTATCTGGCGGCTTAAAATGAGCTAAATCCGAACTTTGTACCGATTGAACTTGCTCAGTGCCAAAGGGCCGAAAAAAGTCACATACAAATTGAATTTTCAAAAACCGTTTCTTAGTGGGCCTCTACATACTCGGATCAACAAACATGCAAAATCACAGCGTTCTAGGTCTAGTGGTCTGAGCCCTGCGGTGATGAGTCAATTTTGGATTATATATAAGAGATGAGAGTTTCCAAGTCGATTGCCCATAGAAATATTGATTATAGCTCTTTTTGCTCGTATCAATGTGAGGAGCAATGTTCGTGGTTATCCACTTCTGAGAATTGGGAACCGAACCCAGCGTTTTAAGCCCCAAAAACGAACGGTTTTCGAGATATTGCCTGAAAACTATCCACGGTATGCGAAATTTCAGCGGTTGCCATAGTAACGTTGATCTGTTTCTCAGAGGGAACACAGTTATTTGGGAATATCTCCGAAAGCGTTCATTTTGGGAACTTAAGAAGTGTGTTTCGGGGTCCCTACAAGACCTCCGAGAATTGTTTCTCGTATCTGGCGGCTTAAAATAAGCTAAATTCGAACTTTGTACCGACTGACCTTGCTCAGTGCCAAAGGGCCGAAAAAAGTCATTTACAAATTGAATTTTAAAAAACCGTTTCTTAGTGGGCCTCTACATACTCGGATCAACAAACATGCAAAATTACAGCTTTCTAGGTCTAGTGGTTTGAGCCCTGCGGTGATGAGTCAATTTTGGATTATTTGTAAGACTTTCAAAGTCGATTTGCTTGTAGAAATATGGATTATAGCACTTTTTGCGCGTATCAATGTGAGGAGCAATGTTCGTGGTTTCCCCGTCAAAGAAGTGGGAACCGAACCCAGCGTTTTAAGGCCCTAAAACGAACGGTTTTCGAGATATTGCCTGAAAACAATCCACGGTATGCGAAATTTCAGCGGTTGCCATAGTAACGTTGATCGGTTTCTCAGAGGGAACACAGTTATTTGGGAATATCTCCGAAACCGTTCATTTTAGGATCTTAAAAAGTGTGTTTCGGGGTCCCTACAGGACCTCCGAGTATTGTTTCCCGTATCTGGCGGCTTAAAATGAGCTAAATCCGAACGTTGTACTGACTGACCTTGCTCAGTGCCAAAGGGCCGAAAAAATTCACTTACAAATTGATTTTTCAAAAACCGTTTCTTAGTGGGCCTCTACATACTCGGATCAACAAACAAGCAAAATTACAGATTTCTAGGTCTAGTGGTTTGAGCCCTGCGATGAAGAGTCAATTTTGGATTATATATAAGAGATGAGAGTTTCCAAGTTGCTCGTATCAATGTGAGGAGCAATGTTCGTTGTTAACCACTTCATAGAAGTGGGAACCGAACCCAGCGTTTTAAGGCCCTAGAACGAACGGTTTTTGAGATATTGCCAGGAGCTATCGCCGGTCTGCGAAATTTCAGCGGTTGCCATAGTAACGTTGATCGGTTTCTCAGAGGGAACACAGTTATTTGGGAATATCTCCGAAACCGTTCATTTTAGGATCTTAAAAAGTGTGTTTCGGGGTCCCTACAGGACCTCCGAGTATTGTTTCTCGTATCTGGCGGCTTAAAATGAGCTAAATCCGAACTTTGTACCGACTGGCCTTGCTCAGTGCCAAAAGGCCGGAAAAAGTCACATGCAAATTGAATTTTCAAAAACCGTATCTTAGTGGGCCTCTACATACTCCGATCAACAAACATGCAAAATTACAGCTTTCTAGGTCTAGTGGTTTGAGCCCTGCGGTGAAGAGTCAATTTTGGATTATATATAAGAGATGAGAGTTTCCAAGTCGATTTGCCCGTAGAAATATTGATTATAGCTCTTTTTGCTCGTTTCAATGTTAGGAGCAATGTTCGTGGTTATCCACTTCCCAGAAATGGGGACCGAACCCAGCGTTTTAAGGCCCTAAAACGAACGGTTTTCGAGATATTGCCAGAAAACTATATCCGGTATGCGAAATTTCAGCGGTTGCCATAGTAACGTTGATCTGTTTCTCAGAGGGAACACAGTTATTTGGGAATATCTCCAAAACCGTTCATTTTAGGAACTTAAAAAGTGTGTTTCGGGGTCCCTACAGGACCTCCGAGTATTGTTTCTCGTATCTGGCGGCTAAAAATGAGCTAAATCCGAACTTTGTACCGACTGACCTTGCTCAGTGCCATACGACCGAAAAAAGTCACATACAAATTGAATTTTCAAAAACCGTTTCTTAGTGGGCCTCATCATACCCGGTCAACCAACATGCAAAATTACAGCTCTCTAGGTCTAGTGGTTTGAGCCCTGCGTCGATGAGTCAATTTTGAATTGTCAATGCCTAAGGGCCGAAAAAAGTCACTTACAAATTGAATTTTCAAAAACCGTTTCTTAGTGGGCCTCTACATACCCGGTCAACCAACATGCAAAATTACAGCTTTCTAGGTCTAGTGGTTTGAGCCCTGCGTCGATGAGTCAATTTTGAATTGCCAATGCCTAAGGGCCGAAAAAAGTCACTTACAAATTGAATTTTCAAAAACCGATTATTAGTGAGCCTCTACATGCTCGGGTCAATCATCATGCAAAATTTCAGATTTCTAGGTCTAGTGGTTTGAGCCCTGCGGTGATGAGTCAATTATGGATTATATATAAGAGATGAGACTTTCCAAGTCGATTTGCTCGTAGAAATATGGATTATAGCTCTTTTTGCGCGTATCAATGTTAGGAGCAATGTTCGAGGTTTCCACTTCGAAGAAGTGGGAACCGAACCCAGCGTTTTAAGGCCCTAAAACGAACAGTTTTCGAGATATTGCCAGGAGCTATCCCCGGTCTGCTTAATTTCAGCGGTTGCCATAGTAACGTTGATCTGTTTCTCAGAGGGAACACAGTTATTTGGGAATATCTCCGAAACCGTTTATTTTAGGAACTTAAAAAGTGTGTTTCGGGGTCCCTACAAGACCTCCGAGTATTGTTTCTCGTATCTGGCGGCTTAAAATGAGCTAAATCCGAACTTTGTGCCGACTGCCCTTGCTCAGTGCCAAAGGGCCGAAAAAAGTCACTTACAAATTGAATTTTCAAAAACCGTTTCTCAGTGAGCCTCTACATACTCGGATCAACCAACATGCAAAATTTCAGCTTTCTAAGTCTAGTGGTTTGAGCCCTGCGGTGATGAGTCAATTTTGGATTATATGTAAGAGATGAGACTTTCCAAGTCGATTTGCTTGAAGAAATATGGATTAAAGCACTTTTTGCGCGTATCAATGTGAGGAGCAATGTTCTTGGTTTCCCCGTCAAAGAAGTGGGAACCGAACCCAGCGTTTTAAGGCCCTTAAACGAACGGTTTTCGAGATATTGCCAGAAAACTATCCCCGGTATGCGAAATTTCAGCGGTTGCCATAGTAACGTTGATCTGTTTCTCAGAGGGAACACAGTTATTTGGGAATATCTCCGAAACCGTTCATTTTAGGATCTTAACAAGTAGTTCCGTGAAGAACTATACAGCCTATTTTCATATATCCTACTTGTGTTAACTGCCACAATCAACATACAAAATTTCAGTTTAATTGCTGTAACAGATTCGTAGATATTGAGAACCGTCTAAATATTTAAGATGGTCGCCAGGTTGGAGTTTTATTTTTGTACTATTACATTAAGATTATTGTGTACGTGTGGTATTCAAACTTCAATCGCATGATTAGACAACAAGAAGTAAAAACGAGATTTTAAAATTACGCACAGCAGCCATCTTGTGATAATGCAAACCATTGAAATAAATTAGATGCCAGTGGATCAACATTTGTATAAGCATTTAACGTGCAACGTTTCACGGCACTCGGATAGTTAATTCGCGAGAAACGTCCATTTAAATAGTTATACTTCGCGTCACCGCCATGCTGGATTTGTGCTCACCAGGTTCCTGAAAGTCCTATAGGTGAACATATGTTCATAGTCTCTATGAACATAAAAAAATTCAGTTTGGTTGCTGTAAAAGATTCATAGATATTGAGAACCGTCTAAATATTTCGGGAGCTCACCATTTAGGAGTGTTATGTGTATAGGCCATGGAGTTATGTACAATTCAAGGACAATTATTGCCTAGGTTCATTATTCAAACTTTCACTTCGATCGCATGATTACGACACAAGAAATTAAAACTTAATTTTAAAATTTCGCACAGCCGCCATCTTGAGGTTATGTAAGCAATTGAATTAAATTAGATGGCAGTGCATTACAATTTGCAAAATCAATTACTGTACCACATTTCACTGCGCTCAGAGAGTTAAATCACGAGAAAAGTCTATTAAAATATTTTAAATTCGCTTGGTCGCCATGTTCGTTTTTGTACTTTACAGGTTTATGAAATATACATAGGTATACCTGTATCAGTACCCTTTATCACCGTACAAAATTGCAGGGTGATATCTGTAATAGTTTCGGAGATATAGAATGTCAGCGAAATATTTCGCACAGCCGCCATTTTGAGATTATGTAACCAATTGAACTAAATTAGACTCCAGTGCATTACAATGTGTATAAACATTTGCTGTACCAAGTTTCATTACATTTAGATAGTTAAATCGCGAGAAAGGTCTATTTAAATGTCTCAAATTCGCTTGGCCGCCATGTTGGTTTTGTAGTCACCAGGTTTTTGAAAGTCTCATAGGTGGACTTCTAGTAGTGCCCTTAATCACCGTACACAATTTCAGGGCGATATCGGTAATAGTTTCGGAGATATTGAATGCTAGTGAAATATTTCGCACAGCCGCCATGTTGGATTGGAGAGATGTAACAAAATTTGAAGGGCACGGTCGAGGTCGCCGGGAATAGTGCTATAAACTTCCCGAGTTTCATTGAAATCGCTCCAGCCGTTTCGATTTTATTAGGGGGGGACACACACACGAATCACACACACACACACACACACACACACACGCACACACACACGGACAAAAGGTGATCTCATAAGCCTTTTTTTTTCAAAATTGAAAATAGGCTAAAAAGTGTGTTTCGGGGTCCCTACAGGACCTCCGAGTATTTTTTCCCGTATCTGGCGGCTTAAAATGTGCTAAATTCGAACTTTGTACCTGACTGACCTTGCTCAGTGCCAAAGGGCCGAAAAAAGTCACTTACAAATTGAATTTTCAAAAACCGTTTCTTAGTGGGCCTCTACATACTAGGATCAACAAACATGCAAAATTACAGCTTTCTAGGTCTAGTGGTTTGAGCCCTGCGAAAAAAGAGTCAATTTTGGATTATATATAAGAGATGAGAGTTTCCAAGTTGCTCGTATCAATGTGAGGAGCAATGTTCGTTGTTATCCACTTCATAGAAGTGGGAACCGAACCCAGCGTTTTAAGGCCCTAAAACGAACGGTTTTTGAGATATTGCCAGGAGCTATCCCCGGTCGGCGAAATTTCAGCGGTTGCCATAGTAACGTTGATCTGATTCTCAGAGGGAATACAGTTATTTGGGAATATCTCCGAAAGCGTTCATTTTGGGAACTTAAAAAGTGTGTTTCGGGGTCCCTACAGGACCTCCGAGTATTGTCTCTCGTATCTGGCGGCTTAAAATAAGCTAAATCCGAACTTTGTACCGACTGGCCTTGCTCAGTGCCAAAGGGCCGAAAAAAGTCACTTACAAATTGAATTTTGAAATACCGTTTCTTAGTGGGCCTCTACATACTCGGATCAATCAACATGCAAAATTTCAGCTTTCTAGGTCTAGTGGTTTGAGCCCTGCGTCGATGAGTCAATTTTGAATTGTCAATGCCAAAGGGCCGAAAAAAGTTACTTACAAATTGAATTTTCAAAAACCGTTTCTTAGTGAGCCTCTACATACTCGGATCAACCAACATGCAAAATTTCAGCTTTCTAGGTCTAGTGGTTTGAGCCCTGCGGTGATGAGTCAATTTTGGATTATATGTAAGAGATGAGACTTTCCACGTCGATTTGCTTGTAGAAATATGGATTATAGCACTTTTTGCGCGTATCATTGTGATGAGCAATGTTCGTGGTTTCCCCGTCAAAGAAGTGGGAACCGAACCCAGCTTTTTAAGGCCCTAAAACGAACGGTTTTCGAGATATTGCCTGAAAACTATCCCCGGTATGCGAAATTTCAGCAGTTGCCATAGTAACGTTGATCTGTTTCTCAGAGGGAACACAGTTATTTGGGAATATCTCCGAAACCGTTCATTTTAGGAACTTAAAAAGTGTGTTTCGGGGTCCCTACAGGACCTCCGAGTATTGTTTCCCGTATCTGGCGGCTTAAAATGAGCTAAATCCGAACGTTGTACCTGACTGACCTTGCCCAGTGCCAAAGGGCCGAAAAAAGTCACTTACAAATTGAATTTTCAAAAACCGTTTCTTAGTGGGCCTCTACATACTCGGATCAACAAACATGCAAAATTACAGCTTTCTAGGTCTAGTGGTTTGAGCCCTGCGATGAAGAGTCAATTTTGGATTATATATAAGAGATGAGAGTTTCCAAGTTGCTCGTATCAATGTGAGGAGCAATGTTCGTTGTTAACCACTTCATAGAAGTGGGAACCGAACCCAGCGTTTTAAGGCCCTAAAACGAACGGTTTTTGAGATATTGCCAGGAGCTATCCCCGGTCTGCGAAATTTCAGCGGTTGCCATAGTAACGTTGATCTGTTTCTCAGAGGGAACACAGTTATTTGGGAATATCTCCGAAGGCGTTCATTTTGGGAACCTCAAAAGTGTGTTTCGGGGTCCCTACAGGTCCTCCGAGTATTGTTTCTCGTATCTGGCGGCTTAAAATGAGCTAAATCCGAACTTTGTACCGACTGAACTTGCTCAGTGCCAAAGGGCCGAAAAAAGTCACATACAAATTGAATTTTCAAAAACCGTTTCTTAGTGGGCCTCTACATACTCGGATCAACAAACATGCAAAATCACAGCGTTCTAGGTCTAGTGGTCTGAGCCCTGCGGTGATGAGTCAATTTTGGATTATATATAAGAGATGAGAGTTTCCAAGTCGATTGCCCATAGAAATATTGATTATAGCTCTTTTTGCTCGTATCAATGTGAGGAGCAATGTTCGTGGTTATCCACTTCTGAGAATTGGGAACCGAACCCAGCGTTTTAAGGCCCAAAAACGAACGGTTTTCGAGATATTGCCTGAAAACTATCCACGGTATGCGAAATTTCAGCGGTTGCCATAGTAACGTTGATCTGTTTCTCAGAGGGAACACAGTTATTTGGGAATATCTCCGAAAGCGTTCATTTTGGGAACTTAAGAAGTGTGTTTCGGGGTCCCTACAAGACCTCCGAGAATTGTTTCTCGTATCTGGCGGCTTAAAATAAGCTAAATCCGAACTTTGTACCGACTGACCTTGCTCAGTGCCAAAGGGCCGAAAAAAGTCATTTACAAATTGAATTTTCAAAAACCGTTTCTTAGTGGGCCTCTACATACTCGGATCAACAAACATGCAAAATTACAGCTTTCTAGGTCTAGTGGTTTGAGCCCAGCGGTGAAGCGTCAATTTTGGATTATATATAAGAGATGAGAGTTTCCAAGATGATTTGCTCGTAGAAATATTGATTATAGCTCTTTTTGCTCGTACCAATGTGAGGAGCAATGTTCGTTGTTATCCACTTCATAGAAGTGGGAACCGAACCCAGCGTTTTAAGGCCCTAAAACGAACGATTTTTGAGATATTGCCAGGAGCTCTCCCCGGTCTGCGAAATTTCAGCGGTTGCCATAGTATCGTTGATCTGTTTCTCAGAGGGAACACAGTTATTTGGGAATATCTCCGAAAGCGTTCATTTTGGGAATTTAAAAAGTGTGTTTCGGGGTCCCTACAGGACCTCCGAGTATTGTTTCTCGTATCTGGCGGCTTAAAATGAGCTAAATCCGAACTTTGTACCGACTGTCCTTGCTCAGTGCCAAAGGGCCGAAAAAAGTCACTCACAAATTGAATTTTCAAAAACCGTTTCTTAGTGAGCCTCTACATACTCGGATCAACCAACATGCAAAATTTCAGCTATCTAGGTCTAGTGGTTTGAGCCCTGCGGTGATGAGTCAATTTTGGATTATATATAAGAGATGAGACTTTCCAAGTCCATTTGCCCGTAGAAATATTGATTATAGCTCTTTTTGCGCGTATCAATGTGAGGGGCAATGTTCGTGGTTTCCACTTCCGAGAAGTGGGAACCGAACCCAGCGTTTTACGGCCCTAAAACGAACGGTTTTCGAGATATTGCCAGGAGCTATCCCCGGTCTGCTTAATTTCAGCGGTTGCCATAGAAACATTGATCTGTTTCTCAGAGGGAACACAGTTATTTTGGAATATCTCCGAAACCGTTCATTTTAGGAACTTAAAAAGTGTGTTTCGGGGTCCCTACAAGACCTCCGAGAATTGTTTCTCGTATCTGGCGGCTTAAAATAAGCTAAATCCGAACTTTGTACCGAATGACCTTGCTCAGTGCCAAAGGGCCGAAAAAAGTCACTTACAAATTGAATTTTCAAAAACCGTTTGTTAGTAGGCGTGTACTCACTGGGATCAATCAACATGCAAAATTTCAGCTTTCTAGGTCTAGTGGTTTGAGCCCTGCATCGATGAGTCAATTTTGAATTGTCAATGCCAAAGGGCCAAAAAAAGTTACTTACAAATTGAATTTTCAAAAACCGTTTCTTAGTGAGCCTCTACATACTCGGATCAACCAGCAGGCAAAATTTCAGCTTTCTAGGTCTAGTGGTTTCAGCCCTGCGATGAAGAGTTAATTTTGGATTATATATAAGAGATGAGAGTTTCCAAGAAGATTTGCTCGTAGAAATATTGATTATAGCTCATTTTGCTGGTACCAATGTGTAGAGCAATGTTCGTTGTTATCCACTTCATAGAAGTGGGAACCGAACCCAGCGTTTTAAGGCCCTAAATCGAACGATTTTTGAGATATTGTCAGGAGCTATCCCCGGTCTGCGAAATTTCAGCGGTTGCCATAGTAACGTTGATCTGTTTCTCAGAGGGAACACAGTTATTTGGGAATTTCTCCGAAAGCGTTCATTTTGGGAATTTAAAAAGTGTGTTTCGGGGTCCCTACAGGACCTCCGAGCATTGTTTCTCGTATCTGGCGGCTTAAAATGAGCTAAATCCGAACTTTGACCGACTGTCCTTGCTCAGTGCCAAAGGGCCGAAAAAAGTCACTTACAAATTTTATTTTCAAAAACCGTTTCTTAGTGAGCCTCTACATACTCGGATCAACCAACATGCAAAATTTCAGCTTTCTAGGTCTAGTGGTTTGAGCCCTGCGGTGATGAGTCAATTTTGGATTATATATAAGAGATGAGAGTTTCCAAGTCGATCGCCCGTAGAAATATTGATTATAGCTCATTTTGCTCGTATCAATGTGGGGAGCAATGTTCGTGGTTATCCACTTCCGAGAAGTGGGAACCGAACCCAGCGTTTTAAGGCCCTAAAACGAACGGTTTTCGAGATATTGCCAGGAGCTATCCCCGGTCTGCTGAATTTCAGCGGTTGCCATAGTAACGTTGATCTGTTTCTCAGAGGGAACACAGTTATTTGGGAATATCTCCGAAACCGTTCATTTTAGGAACTTAAAAAGTGTGTTTCGGGGTCCCTACAAGACCTCCGAGTATTGTTTCTCGTATCTGGCGGCTTAAAATGAGCTAAATCCGAACTTTGTGCCGACTGCCCTTGCTCAGTGCCAAAGGGCCGAAAAAAGTCACTTACAAATTGAATTTTCAAAAACCGTTTCCTAGTGAGCCTCAACATACTCTGATCAACCAACATGCAAAATTTCAGCTTTCTCGGTCTAGTGGTTTGAGCCCTGCGGTGATGAGTCAATTTTGGATTATTTGTAAGACTTTCCAAGTCGATTTGCTTGTAGAAATATGGATTATAGCACTTTTTGCGCGTATCAATGTGAGGAGCAATGTTCGTGGTTTCCCCGTCAAAGAAGTGGGAACCGAACCCAGCGTTTTAAGGCCCTAAAACGAACGGTTTTCGAGATATTGCCTGAAAACAATCCCCGGTATGCGAAATTTCAGCGGTTGCCATAGTAACGTTGATCTGTTTCTCAGAGGGAACACAGTTATTTGGGAATATCTCCGAAACCGTTCATTTTAGGATCTTAAAAAGTGTGTTTCGGGGTCCCTACAGGACCTCCGAGTATTGTTTCCTGTATCTGGCGGCTTAAAATGAGCTAAATCCGAACGTTGTACTGACTGACCTTGCTCAATTCCAAAGGGCCGAAAAAATTCACTTACAAATTGAATTTTCAAAAACCGTTTCTTAGTGGGCCTCTACATACTCGGATCAACAAACATGCAAAATTACAGATTTCTAGGTCTAGTGGTTTGAGCCCTGCGATGAAGAGTCAATTTTGGATTATATATAAGAGATGAGAGTTTCCAAGTTGCTCGTATCAATGTTAGGAGCAATTTTCGTTGTTAACCACTTCATAGAAGTGGGAACCGAACCCAGCGTTTTAAGGCCCTAGAACGAACGGTTTTTGAGATATTGCCAGGAGCTATCCCCGGTCTGCGAAATTTCAGCGGTTGCCATAGTAACGTTGATCTGTTTCTCAGAGGGAACACAGTTATTTGGGAATATCTCCGAAAGCGTTCATTTTGGGAACTTCAAAAGTGTGTTTCGGGGACCCTACAGGACCTCCGAGTATTGTTTCTCGTATCTGGCGGCTTAAAATTAGCTAAATCCGAACTTTGTACCGACTGGCCTTGCTCAGTGCCAAAAGGCCGAAAAAAGTCACTTGCAAATTGAATTTTCAAAAACCGTTATTTGGGAATATCTCCGATCAACAAACATGCAAAATTACAGCTTTCTAGGTCTAGTGGTTTGAGCCCTGCGGTGAAGAGTCAATTTTGGATTATATATAAGAGATGAGAGTTTCCAAGTTGATTTGCTCGTAGAAATATTGATTATAGCTCTTTTTGCTCGTATCAATGTGAGGAGCAATGTTCGTTGTTAACCACTTCATAGAAGTGGGAACCGAACCCAGCGTTTTAAGGCCCTAAAACGAACGGTTTTTGAGATATTGTCAGGAGCTATCCCCGGTCTGCGAAATTTCAGCGGTTGCCATAGTAACGTTGATCTGTTTCTCAGAGGGAACACAGTTATTTGGGAATATCTCCGAAAGCGTTCATTTTGGGAATTTAAAAAGTGTATTTCGGGGTCCCTACAGGACCTCCGAGCATTGTTTCTCGTATCTGGCGGCTTAAAATGAGCTAAATCCGAACTTTGTACCGACTGTCCTTGCTCAGTGCCAAAGGGCCGAAAAAAGTCACTTACAAATGAATTTTCAAAAACCGTTTCTTAGTGGGCCTCTACACACTCGGATCAATCAACATGCAAAATTTCAGCTTTCTAGATCTAGTGGTTTGAGCCCTGCGTCGATGAGTCAATTTAGAATTGTCAATGCCAAAGGGCCAAAAAAAGTTACTTACAAATTGAATTTTCAAAAACCGTTTCTTAGTGAGCCTCTACATACTCGGATAAACCAGCAGGCAAAATTTCAGCTTTCTAGGTCTAGTGATTTCAGCCCTGCGATGAAGAGTCAATTTTGGATTATATATAAGAGATGAGAGTTTCCAAGAAGATTTGCTCGTAGAAATATTGATTATAGCTCTTTTTGCTCGTACCAATGCGAAGAGCAATGTTCGATATTATCCACTTCATAGAAGTGGGAACCGAACCCAGCGTTTTAAGGCCCGAAAACGAACGATTTTTGAGATATTGTCAGGAGCTATCCCCGGTCTGCGAAATTTCAGCGGTTGCCATAGTAACGTTGATCTGTTTCTCAGAGGGAACACAGTTATTTGGGAATATCTCCAAAACCGTTCATTTTAGGAACTTAAAAAGTGTGTTTCGGTGTCCCTACAGGACCTCCGAGCATTGTTTCTCGTATCTGGCGGCTTAAAATGAGCTAAAACCGAACTTTGTACCGACTGTCCTTGCTCAGTGCCAAAGGGCCGAAAAAAGTCACTTACAAATTTTATTTTCAAAAACCGATTCTTAGTGAGCCTCTACATACTCGGATCAACCAACAAGCAAAATTTCAGCTTTCTAGATCTAGTGGTTTGAGCCCTGCGGTGATGAGTCAATTTTGGATTATATATAAGAGATGAGAGTTTCCAAGTCGATTGCCCGTAAAAATATTGATTATAGCTCTTTTTGCTCGTATCAATGTGAGGAGCAATGTTCGTGGTTATCCACTTCCGAGAAGTGGGAACCGAACCCAGCGTTTTAAGGCCCTAAAACGAACGGTTTTCGAGATATTGCCAGAAAACTATATCCGGTATGCGAAATTTCAGCGGTTGCCATAGTAACGTTGATCTGTTTCTCAGAGGGAACACAGTTATTTGGGAATATCTCCAAAACCGTTCATTTTAGGAACTTAAAAAGTGTGTTTCGGTGTCCCTACAGGACCTCCGGGTATTGTTTCTCGTATATGGCGGCTTAAAATGAGCTAAATCCGAACTTTGTACCGAATGACCTTGCTCAGTGCCAAAGGGCCGAAAAAAGTCACTTACAAATTGAATTTTCAAAAACCGTTCCTTAGTGGGCCTCTACATACCCGGTCAACGAACATGCAAAATTTCAGCTTTCTAGGTCTAGTGGTTTGAGCCCTGCGGTGATGAGTCAATTTTGGATTATATATAAGAGATGAGAGTTTCCAAGTCGATCGCCCGTAGAAATATTGATTATAGCTCATTTTGCTCGTATCAATGTGGGGAGCAATGTTCGTGGTTATCCACTTCCGAGAAGTGGGAACCGAACCCAGCGTTTTAAGGCCCTAAAACGAACGGTTTTCGAGATATTGCCAGGAGCTATCCCCGGTCTGCTGAATTTCAGCGGTTGCCATAGTAACGTTGATCTGTTTCTCAGAGGGAACACAGTTATTTGGGAATATCTCCGAAACCGTTCATTTTAGGAACTTAAAAAGTGTGTTTCGGGGTCCCTACAAGACCTCCGAGTATTGTTTCTCGTATCTGGCGGCTTAAAATGAGCTAAATCCGAACTTTGTGCCGACTGCCCTTGCTCAGTGCCAAAGGGCCGAAAAAAGTCACTTACAAATTGAATTTTCAAAAACCGTTTCCTAGTGAGCCTCAACATACTCTGATCAACCAACATGCAAAATTTCAGCTTTCTCGGTCTAGTGGTTTGAGCCCTGCGGTGATGAGTCAATTTTGGATTATTTGTAAGACTTTCCAAGTCGATTTGCTTGTAGAAATATGGATTATAGCACTTTTTGCGCGTATCAATGTGAGGAGCAATGTTCGTGGTTTCCCCGTCAAAGAAGTGGGAACCGAACCCAGCGTTTTAAGGCCCTAAAACGAACGGTTTTCGAGATATTGCCTGAAAACAATCCCCGGTATGCGAAATTTCAGCGGTTGCCATAGTAACGTTGATCTGTTTCTCAGAGGGAACACAGTTATTTGGGAATATCTCCGAAACCGTTCATTTTAGGATCTTAAAAAGTGTGTTTCGGGGTCCCTACAGGACCTCCGAGTATTGTTTCCTGTATCTGGCGGCTTAAAATGAGCTAAATCCGAACGTTGTACTGACTGACCTTGCTCAATTCCAAAGGGCCGAAAAAATTCACTTACAAATTGAATTTTCAAAAACCGTTTCTTAGTGGGCCTCTACATACTCGGATCAACAAACATGCAAAATTACAGATTTCTAGGTCTAGTGGTTTGAGCCCTGCGATGAAGAGTCAATTTTGGATTATATATAAGAGATGAGAGTTTCCAAGTTGCTCGTATCAATGTTAGGAGCAATTTTCGTTGTTAACCACTTCATAGAAGTGGGAACCGAACCCAGCGTTTTAAGGCCCTAGAACGAACGGTTTTTGAGATATTGCCAGGAGCTATCCCCGGTCTGCGAAATTTCAGCGGTTGCCATAGTAACGTTGATCTGTTTCTCAGAGGGAACACAGTTATTTGGGAATATCTCCGAAAGCGTTCATTTTGGGAACTTCAAAAGTGTGTTTCGGGGACCCTACAGGACCTCCGAGTATTGTTTCTCGTATCTGGCGGCTTAAAATTAGCTAAATCCGAACTTTGTACCGACTGGCCTTGCTCAGTGCCAAAAGGCCGAAAAAAGTCACTTGCAAATTGAATTTTCAAAAACCGTTATTTGGGAATATCTCCGATCAACAAACATGCAAAATTACAGCTTTCTAGGTCTAGTGGTTTGAGCCCTGCGGTGAAGAGTCAATTTTGGATTATATATAAGAGATGAGAGTTTCCAAGTTGATTTGCTCGTAGAAATATTGATTATAGCTCTTTTTGCTCGTATCAATGTGAGGAGCAATGTTCGTTGTTAACCACTTCATAGAAGTGGGAACCGAACCCAGCGTTTTAAGGCCCTAAAACGAACGGTTTTTGAGATATTGTCAGGAGCTATCCCCGGTCTGGGAAATTTCAGCGGTTGCCATAGTAACGTTGATCTGTTTCTCAGAGGGAACACAGTTATTTGGGAATATCTCCGAAAGCGTTCATTTTGGGTATTTAAAAAGTGTATTTCGGGGTCCCTACAGGACCTCCGAGCATTGTTTCTCGTATCTGGCGGCTTAAAATGAGCTAAATCCGAACTTTGTACCGACTGTCCGTGCTCAGTGCCAAAGGGCCGAAAAAAGTCACTTACAAATGAATTTTCAAAAACCGTTTCTTAGTGGGCCTCTACACACTCGGATCAATCAACATGCAAAATTTCAGCTTTCTAGATCTAGTGGTTTGAGCCCTGCGTCGATGAGTCAATTTAGAATTGTCAATGCCAAAGGGCCAAAAAAAGTTACTTACAAATTGAATTTTCAAAAACCGTTTCTTAGTGAGCCTCTACATACTCGGATAAACCAGCAGGCAAAATTTCAGCTTTCTAGGTCTAGTGATTTCAGCCCTGCGATGAAGAGTCAATTTTGGATTATATATAAGAGATGAGAGTTTCCAAGAAGATTTGCTCGTAGAAATATTGATTATAGCTCTTTTTGCTCGTACCAATGCGAAGAGCAATGTTCGATATTATCCACTTCATAGAAGTGGGAACCGAACCCAGCGTTTTAAGGCCCGAAAACGAACGATTTTTGAGATATTGTCAGGAGCTATCCCCGGTCTGCGAAATTTCAGCGGTTGCCATAGTAACGTTGATCTGTTTCTCAGAGGGAACACAGTTATTTGGGAATATCTCCAAAACCGTTCATTTTAGGAACTTAAAAAGTGTGTTTCGGTGTCCCTACAGGACCTCCGAGCATTGTTTCTCGTATCTGGCGGCTTAAAATGAGCTAAAACCGAACTTTGTACCGACTGTCCTTGCTCAGTGCCAAAGGGCCGAAAAAAGTCACTTACAAATTTTATTTTCAAAAACCGATTCTTAGTGAGCCTCTACATACTCGGATCAACCAACAAGCAAAATTTCAGCTTTCTAGATCTAGTGGTTTGAGCCCTGCGGTGATGAGTCAATTTTGGATTATATATAAGGGATGAGAGTTTCCAAGTCGATTGCCCGTAAAAATATTGATTATAGCTCTTTTTGCTCGTATCAATGTGAGGAGCAATGTTCGTGGTTATCCACTTCCGAGAAGTGGGAACCGAACCCAGCGTTTTAAGGCCCTAAAACGAACGGTTTTCGAGATATTGCCAGAAAACTATATCCGGTATGCGAAATTTCAGCGGTTGCCATAGTAACGTTGATCTGTTTCTCAGAGGGAACACAGTTATTTGGGAATATCTCCAAAACCGTTCATTTTAGGAACTTAAAAAGTGTGTTTCGGTGTCCCTACAGGACCTCCGGGTATTGTTTCTCGTATATGGCGGCTTAAAATGAGCTAAATCCGAACTTTGTACCGAATGACCTTGCTCAGTGCCAAAGGGCCGAAAAAAGTCACTTACAAATTGAATTTTCAAAAACCGTTCCTTAGTGGGCCTCTACATACCCGGTCAACGAACATGCAAAATTTCAGCTTTCTAGGTCTAGTGGTTTGCGCCCTGCGTCGATGAGTCAATTTTGAAATGTCAATGCCTAAGGGCCGAAAAAAGTCACTTACAAAATGAATTTTCAAAAACCGTTTCCTAGTGAGCCTCTACATACTCTGATCAACCAACATGCAAAATTTCAGCTTTCTCGGTCTAGTGGTTTGAGCCCTGCGGTGATGAGTCAATTTTGGATTATTTGTAAGAGATGAGACTTTTCAAGTCGATTTTCTTGTAGAAATATGGATTATAGCACTTTTTGCGCGTATCAATGTGAGGAGCAATGTTCGTGGTTTCCCCGTCAAATAAGTGGGAACCGAACCCAGCGTTTTAAGGCCCTAAAACGAACGGTTTTCGAGATATTGCCTGAAAATAATCCCCGGTATGCGAAATTTCAGCGGTTGCCATAGTAACGTTGATCTGTTTCTCAGAGGGAACACAGTTATTTGGGAATATCTCCGAAACCGTTCATTTTAGGATCTTAAAAAGTGTGTTTCGGGGTCCCTACAAGACCTCCGAGAATTGTTTCTCGTATCTGGCGGCTTAAAATAAGCTAAATCCGAACTTTATACCGACTGATCTTGCTCAGTGCCAAAGGGCCGAAAAAAGTCATTTACAAATTGAATTTTCAAAAACCGTTTCTTAGTGGGCCTCTACATACTCGGATCAACAAACATGCAAAATTACAGCTATCTAGGTCTAGTGGTTTGAGCCCTGCGGTGATGAGTCAATTTTGGATTATATATAAGAGATGAGACTTTCCAAGTCCATTTGCCCGTAGAAATATTGATTATAGCTCTTTTTGCGCGTATCAATGTGAGGGGCAATGTTTGTGGTTTCCACTTCCGAGAAGTGGGAACCGAACCCAGCGTTTTACGGCCCTAAAACGAACGGTTTTCGAGATATTGCCAGGAGCTATCCCCGGTCTGCTTAATTTCAGCGGTTGCCATAGAAACGTTGATCTGTTTCTCAGAGGGAACACAGTTATTTGGGAATATCTACAAAACCGTTCATTTAAGGAACTTAAAAAGTGTGTTTCGGGTTCCCTACAAGACCTCCGAGAATTGTTTCTCGTATCTGGCGGCTTAAAATAAGCTAAATCCGAAATTTGTACCGACTGATCTTGCTCAGTGCCAAAGGGCCGAAAAAAGTCATTTACAAATTGAATTTTCAAAAACCGTTTCTTAGTGGGCCTCTACATACTCAGGTCAACAAACATGCAAAATTACAGCTTTCTAGGTCTAGTGGTTTGAGCCCTGCGGTGAAGAGTCAATTTTGGATTATATATAAGAGATGAGAGATTCCATGTTGATTTGCTCGTAGAAATATTGATTATAGCTCTTTTTGCTCGTACCAATGTGAAGAGCGATGTTCGTTGTTATCCACTTCATAGAAGTGGGAACCGAACCCAGCGTTTTAAGGCCCTAAAACGAACGATTTTTGAGATATTGTCAGGAGCTATCCCCGGTCTGCGAAATTTCAGCGGTTGCCATAGTAACTTTGATCTGTTTCTCAGAGGGAACACAGTTATTTGGGAATATCTCCGAAACCGTTCATTTTAGGAACCTAAAAAGTGTGTTTCGGGGTCCCTACAAGACTTCCGAGAATTGTTTCTCGTATCTGGCGGCTTAAAATAAGCTAAATCCGAACTTTGTACCGAATGACCTTGCTCAGTGCCAAAGGGCCGAAAAAAGTCACTTACAAATTGAATTTTCAAAAACCGTTTCTTAGTAGGCGTGTACACACTGGGATCAATCAACATGCAAAATTTCAGCTTTCTAGGTCTAGTGGTTTGAGCCCTGCGTCGATGAGTCAATTTTGAATTGTCAATGCCAAAGGGCCAAAAAAAGTTACTTACAAATTGAATTTTCAAAAACCGTTTCTTAGTGAGCCTCTACATACTCGGATCAACCAGCAGGCAAAATTTCAGCTTTCTAGGTCTAGTGGTTTCAGCCCTGCGATGAAGAGTTAATTTTGGATCATATATAAGAGATGAGAGTTTCCAAGAAGATTTGCTCGTAGAATTATTGATTATAGCTCATTTTGCTCGTACCAATGTGAAGAGCAATGTTCGTTGTTATCCACTTCATAGAAGTAGGAACCGAACCCAGCGTTTTAAGGCCCTAAAACGAACGATTTTTGAGATATTGTCAGGAGCTATCCCCGGTCTGCGAAATTTCAGCGGTTGCCATAGTAACGTTGATCTGTTTCTCAGAGGGAACACAGTTATTTGGGAATATCTCCGAAACCGTTCATTTTAGGATCTTAAAAAGTGTGTTTCGGGGTCCCTACAGGACCTCCGAGTATTGTTTCCCGTATCTGGCGGCTTAAAATGAGCTAAATCCGAACGTTGTACTGACTGACCTTGCTCAGTGCCAAAGGGCCGAAAAAATTCACTTACAAATTGAATTTTCAAAAACCGTTTCTTAGTGGGCCTCTACATACTCGGATCAACAAACATGCAAAATTACAGATTTCTAGGTCTAGTGGTTTGAGCCCTGCGATGAAGAGTCAATTTTGGATTATATATAAGAGATGAGAGTTTCCAAGTTGCTCGTATCAATGTGAGGAGCAATGTTCGTTGTTAACACCGAACCCAGCGTTTTAAGGCCCTAGAACGAACGGTTTTTGAGATATTGCCAGGAGCTATCGCCGGTCTGCGAAATTTCAGCGGTTGCCATAGTAACGTTGATCTGTTTCTCAGAGGGAACACAGTTATTTGGGAATATCTCCGAAAGCGTTCATTTTGGGAACTTCAAAAGTGTGTTTCGGGGTCCCTACAGGACCTCCGAGCATTGTTTCTCGTATCTGGGGGCTTAAAATGAGCTAAATCCGAACTTTGTACCGACTGGCCTTGCTCAGTGCCAAAAGGCCGAAAAAAGTAACTTGCAAAATGAATTTTCAAAAACCGTTTCTTAGTGGGCCTCTACATACTCGGATCAATCAACATGCAAAATTTCAGCTTTCTAGGTCTAGTGGTTTGAGCCCTGCGTCGATGAGTCAATTTTGAATTGTCAATGCCAAAGGGCCGAAAAAAGTTACTTACAAATTGTATTTTCAAAAACCGTTTCTTCGTGAGCCTCTACATACTCGGATCAACCAACATGCAAAATTTCAGCTTTCTAGGTCTTGTGGTTTGAGCCCAGCGATGATGTGTCAATTTTGGATTATATGTAAGAGATTAGACTTTCCAAGTCGATTTGCTCGTAGAAATATGGATTACAGCACTTTCTGCGCGTATCAATGTGAGAAGCAAAGTTCGTGGTTTCCACTTCGAAGAAGTGGGAAGAAGTGGGAACCGACCCCAGAGTTTTAAGGCCCTAAAACGAACGGTTTTCGAGATATTGCCAGAAAAGTATCCCCGGTTTGCGAAATTTCAGCGGTTGCCATAGTAACGTTGATCTGTTTCTCAGAGGGAACACAGTTATTTGGGAATATCTCCGAAACTGTTCATTTTAGGAACTTCAAAAGTGTGTTTCGGGGTCCCTACAGGACCTCCGAGTATTGTTTCTCGTATCTGGCGGCTAAAAATGAGCTAAATCCGAACTTTGTACCGACTGACCTTGCTCAGTGCCAAAGGGCCGAAAAAAGTCACATACAAATTGAATTTTCAAAAATCGTTTCTTAGTGGGCCTCTACATACTCGGATCAACAAACATGCAAAATCACAGCTTTCTAGGTCTAGTGGTTTGAGCCCTGCGGTGATGAGTCAATTTTGGTTTATATATAAGGGATGAGAGTTTCCAAGTCGATTGCCCGTAGATATATTGATTATAGCTCTTTTTGCTCGTATCAATGTGAGGAGCAATGTTCGTGGTTATCCACTTCTGAGAAGTGGGAACCGAACCCAGCGTTTTAAGGCCCAAAAACGAACGGTTTTCGAGATATTGCCAGAAAACTATCCACGGTATGCCAAATTTCAGCGGTTGCCATAGTAACGTTGATCTGTTTCTTAGAGGGAACACAGTTATTTGGGAATATCTCCGAAAGCGTTCATTTTGGGAATTTAAAAAGTGTGTTTCGGGGTCCCTACAGGACCTCCGAGCATTATTTCTCGTATCTGGCGGCTTAAAATGAGCTAAATCCGAACTTAGTACCGACTGTCCTTGCTCAGTGCCAAAGGGCCGAAAAAAGTCACTGACAAATTTTATTTTCAAAAACCGTTTCTTAGTGAGCCTCTACATACTCGGATCAACAAACATGCAAAATTTCAGCTTTCTAGGTCTAGTGGTTTGAGCCCTGCGGTGATGAGTCAATTTTGGATTATAAGTAAGAGATGAGACTTTCCAAGTCGATTTGCTTGTAGAAATATGGATTATAGCACTTTTTGCGCGTATCAATGTGAGGAGCAATGTTCGTGGTTTCCCCGTCAAAGAAGTGGGAACCGTACCCAGCGTTTTAAGTCCCTAAAACGAACGGTTTTCGAGATATTGCCTGAAAACAATCCCCGGTATGCGAAATTTCTGCGGTTGCCATAGTAACGTTAATCTGTTTCTCAGAGGGAACACAGTTATTTGGGAATATCTCCGAAACCGTTCATTTTAGGATCTTAAAAAGTGTGTTTCGGGGTCCCTACAGGACCTCCGAGTATTGTTTCCCGTATCTGGCGGCTTAAAATGAGCTAAATCCGAACGTTGTACCTGACTGACCTTGCTCAGTGCCAAAGGGCCGAAAAAATTCACTTACAAATTGAATTTTCAAAAACCGTTTCTTAGTGGGCCTCTACATACTCGGATCAACAAACATGCAAAATTACAGCTTTCTAGGTCTAGTGGTTTGAGCCCTGCGATGAAGAGTCAATTTTGGATTATATATAAGAGATGAGAGTTTCCAAGTTGCTCGTATCAATGTGAGGAGCAATGTTCGTTGTTAACCACTTCACAGAAGTGGGAACCGAACCCAGCGTTTTAAGGCCCTAGAACGAACGGTTTTTGAGACATTGCCAGGAGCTATCCCCGGTCTGCGAAATTTCAGCGGTTGCCATAGTAACGTTGATCTGTTTCTCAGAGGGAACACAGTTATTTGGGGATATCTCCGAAAGCGTACATTTTGGGAACTTCAAAAGTGTGTTTCAGGGTCCCTACAGGACCTCCGAGTATTGTTTCTCGTATCTGGCGGCTTAAAATGAGCTAAATCCGAACTTTGTACCGACTGGCCTTGCTCAGTGCCAAAAGGCCGAAAAAAGTCACTTACAAATTGAATTTTCAAAAACCGTTTTTTAGTGGGCCTCTACATACTCGGATCAATCAACATGCAAAATTTCAGCTTTCTAGGTCTAGTGGTTTGAGCCCTGCGATGATGTGTCAATTTTGGATTATATGTAAGAGATTAGACTTTCCAAGTCGATTTGCTCGTAGAAATATGGATTATAGCACTTTTTGCGCGTATCAATGTGAGGAGCAATGTTCTTGGTTTCCACTTCGAAGAAGTGGGAAGAAGTGGGAACCGACCCCAGAGTTTTAAGGCCCTAAAGCGAACTGTTTTCGAGATATTGCCAGAAAAATATCCCCGGTATGCGAAATTTCAGCGGTTGCCATAGTAACGTTGATCTGTTTCTCAGAGGGAACACAGTTATTTGGGAATATCTCCGAAACTGTTCATTTTAGGAACTTAAAAAGTGTGTTTCGGGGTCCCTACAGGACCTCCGAGTATTGTTTCTCGTATCTGGCGGCTAAAAATGAGCTAAATCCGAACTTTGTACCGACTGACCTTGCTCAGTGCCAAAGGGCCGAAAAAAGTCACATACAAATTGAATTTTCAAAAATCGTTTCTTAGTGGGCCTCTACATACTCGGATCAACAAACATGCAAAATCACAGCTTTCTAGGTCTAGTGGTTTGAGCCCTGCGGTGATGAGTCAATTTTGGTTTATATATAAGGGATGAGAGTTTCCAAGTCGATTGCCCGTAGATATATTGATTATAGCTCTTTTTGCTCGTATCAATGTGAGGAGCAATGTTCGTGGTTATCCACTTCTGAGAAGTGGGAACCGAACCCAGCGTTTTAAGGCCCAAAAACGAACGGTTTTCGAGATATTGCCAGAAAACTATCCACGGTATGCGAAATTTCAGCGGTTGCCATAGTAACGTTGATCTGTTTCTTAGAGGGAACACAGTTATTTGGGAATATCTCCGAAAGCGTTCATTTTGGGAATTTAAAAAGTGTGTTTCGGGGTCCCTACAGGACCTCCGAGCATTATTTCTCGTATCTGGCGGCTTAAAATGAGCTAAATCCGAACTTAGTACCGACTGTCCTTGCTCAGTGCCAAAGGGCCGAAAAAAGTCACTGACAAATTTTATTTTCAAAAACCGTTTCTTAGTGAGCCTCTACATACTCGGATCAACAAACATGCAAAATTTCAGCTTTCTAGGTCTAGTGGTTTGAGCCCTGCGGTGATGAGTCAATTTTGGATTATATGTAAGAGATGAGACTTTCCAAGTCGATTTGCTTGTAGAAATATGGATTATAGCACTTTTTGCGCGTATCAATGTGAGGAGCAATGTTCGTGGTTTCCCCGTCAAAGAAGTGGGAACCGAACCCAGCGTTTTAAGTCCTTAAAACGAACGGTTTTCGAGATATTGCCTGAAAACAATCCCCGGTATGCGAAATTTCTGCGGTTGCCATAGTAACGTTAATCTGTTTCTCAGAGGGAACACAGTTATTTGGGAATATCTCCGAAACCGTTCATTTTAGGATCTTAAAAAGTGTGTTTCGGGGTCCCTACAGGACCTCCGAGTATTGTTTCCCGTATCTGGCGGCTTAAAATGAGCTAAATCCGAACGTTGTACCTGACTGACCTTGCTCAGTGCCAAAGGGCCGAAAAAATTCACTTACAAATTGAATTTTCAAAAACCGTTTCTTAGTGGGCCTCTACATACTCGGATCAACAAACATGCAAAATTACAGCTTTCTAGGTCTAGTGGTTTGAGCCCTGCGATGAAGAGTCAATTTTGGATTATATATAAGAGATGAGAGTTTCCAAGTTGCTCGTATCAATGTGAGGAGCAATGTTCGTTGTTAACCACTTCACAGAAGTGGGAACCGAACCCAGCGTTTTAAGGCCCTAGAACGAACGGTTTTTGAGACATTGCCAGGAGCTATCCCCGGTCTGCGAAATTTCAGCGGTTGCCATAGTAACGTTGATCTGTTTCTCAGAGGGAACACAGTTATTTGGGGATATCTCCGAAAGCGTACATTTTGGGAACTTCAAAAGTGTGTTTCAGGGTCCCTACAGGACCTCCGAGTATTGTTTCTCGTATCTGGCGGCTTAAAATGAGCTAAATCCGAACTTTGTACCGACTGGCCTTGCTCAGTGCCAAAAGGCCGAAAAAAGTCACTTACAAATTGAATTTTCAAAAACCGTTTTTTAGTGGGCCTCTACATACTCGGATCAATCAACATGCAAAATTTCAGCTTTCTAGGTCTAGTGGTTTGAGACCTGCGATGATGTATCAATTTTGGATTATATGTAAGAGATTAGACTTTCCAAGTCGATTTGCTCGTAGAAATATGGATTATAGCACTTTTTGCGCGTATCAATGTGAGGAGCAATGTTCTTGGTTTCCACTTCGAAGAAGTGGGAAGAAGTGGGAACCGACCCCAGAGTTTTAAGGCCCTAAAGCGAACGGTTTTCGAGATATTGCCAGAAAAATATCCCCGGTATGCGAAATTTCAGCGGTTGCCATAGTAACGTTGATCTGTTTCTCAGAGGGAACACAGTTATTTGGGAATATCTCCGAAACTGTTCATTTTGGGAATTTAAAAAGTGTGTTTCGGGGTCCCTACAGGACCTCCGAGCATTATTTCTCGTATCTGGCGGCTTAAAATGAGCTAAATCCGAACTTAGTACCGACTGTCCTTGCTCAGTGCCAAAGGGCCGAAAAAAGTCACTGACAAATTTTATTTTCAAAAACCGTTTCTTAGTGAGCCTCTACATACTCGGATCAACAAACATGCAAAATTTCAGCTTTCTAGGTCTAGTGGTTTGAGCCCTGCGGTGATGAGTCAATTTTGGATTATATGTAAGAGATGAGACTTTCCAAGTCGATTTGCTTGTAGAAATATGGATTATAGCACTTTTTGCGCGTATCAATGTGAGGAGCAATGTTCGTGGTTTCCCCGTCAAAGAAGTGGGAACCGAACCCAGCGTTTTAAGTCCCTAAAACGAACGGTTTTCGAGATATTGCCTGAAAACAATCCCCGGTATGCGAAATTTCTGCGGTTGCCATAGTAACGTTAATCTGTTTCTCAGAGGGAACACAGTTATTTGGGAATATCTCCGAAACCGTTCATTTTAGGATCTTAAAAAGTGTGTTTCGGGGTCCCTACAGGACCTCCGAGTATTGTTTCCCGTATCTGGCGGCTTAAAATGAGCTAAATCCGAACGTTGTACCTGACTGACCTTGCTCAGTGCCAAAGGGCCGAAAAAATTCACTTACAAATTGAATTTTCAAAAACCGTTTCTTAGTGGGCCTCTACATACTCGGATCAACAAACATGCAAAATTACAGCTTTCTAGGTCTAGTGGTTTGAGCCCTGCGATGAAGAGTCAATTTTGGATTATATATAAGAGATGAGAGTTTCCAAGTTGCTCGTATCAATGTGAGGAGCAATGTTCGTTGTTAACCACTTCACAGAAGTGGGAACCGAACCCAGCGTTTTAAGGCCCTAGAACGAACGGTTTTTGAGACATTGCCAGGAGCTATCCCCGGTCTGCGAAATTTCAGCGGTTGCCATAGTAACGTTGATCTGTTTCTCAGAGGGAACACAGTTATTTGGGGATATCTCCGAAAGCGTACATTTTGGGAACTTCAAAAGTGTGTTTCAGGGTCCCTACAGGACCTCCGAGTATTGTTTCTCGTATCTGGCGGCTTAAAATGAGCTAAATCCGAACTTTGTACCGACTGGCCTTGCTCAGTGCCAAAAGGCCGAAAAAAGTCACTTACAAATTGAATTTTCAAAAACCGTTTTTTAGTGGGCCTCTACATACTCGGATCAATCAACATGCAAAATTTCAGCTTTCTAGGTCTAGTGGTTTGAGCCCTGCGATGATGTGTCAATTTTGGATTATATGTAAGAGATTAGACTTTCCAAGTCGATTTGCTCGTAGAAATATGGATTATAGCACTTTTTGCGCGTATCAATGTGAGGAGCAATGTTCTTGGTTTCCACTTCGAAGAAGTGGGAAGAAGTGGGAACCGACCCCAGAGTTTTAAGGCCCTAAAGCGAACTGTTTTCGAGATATTGCCAGAAAAATATCCCCGGTATGCGAAATTTCAGCGGTTGCCATAGTAACGTTGATCTGTTTCTCAGAGGGAACACAGTTATTTGGGAATATCTCCGAAACTGTTCATTTTAGGAACTTAAAAAGTGTGTTTCGGGGTCCCTACAGGACCTCCGAGTATTGTTTCTCGTATCTGGCGGCTAAAAATGAGCTAAATCCGAACTTTGTACCGACTGACCTTGCTCAGTGCCAAAGGGCCGAAAAAAGTCACATACAAATTGAATTTTCAAAAATCGTTTCTTAGTGGGCCTCTACATACTCGGATCAACAAACATGCAAAATCACAGCTTTCTAGGTCTAGTGGTTTGAGCCCTGCGGTGATGAGTCAATTTTGGTTTATATATAAGGGATGAGAGTTTCCAAGTCGATTGCCCGTAGATATATTGATTATAGCTCTTTTTGCTCGTATCAATGTGAGGAGCAATGTTCGTGGTTATCCACTTCTGAGAAGTGGGAACCGAACCCAGCGTTTTAAGGCCCAAAAACGAACGGTTTTCGAGATATTGCCAGAAAACTATCCACGGTATGCGAAATTTCAGCGGTTGCCATAGTAACGTTGATCTGTTTCTTAGAGGGAACACAGTTATTTGGGAATATCTCCGAAAGCGTTCATTTTGGGAATTTAAAAAGTGTGTTTCGGGGTCCCTACAGGACCTCCGAGCATTATTTCTCGTATCTGGCGGCTTAAAATGAGCTAAATCCGAACTTAGTACCGACTGTCCTTGCTCAGTGCCAAAGGGCCGAAAAAAGTCACTGACAAATTTTATTTTCAAAAACCGTTTCTTAGTGAGCCTCTACATACTCGGATCAACAAACATGCAAAATTTCAGCTTTCTAGGTCTAGTGGTTTGAGCCCTGCGGTGATGAGTCAATTTTGGATTATATGTAAGAGATGAGACTTTCCAAGTCGATTTGCTTGTAGAAATATGGATTATAGCACTTTTTGCGCGTATCAATGTGAGGAGCAATGTTCGTGGTTTCCCCGTCAAAGAAGTGGGAACCGAACCCAGCGTTTTAAGTCCCTAAAACGAACGGTTTTCGAGATATTGCCTGAAAACAATCCCCGGTATGCGAAATTTCTGCGGTTGCCATAGTAACGTTAATCTGTTTCTCAGAGGGAACACATTTATTTGGGAATATCTCCGAAACCGTTCATTTTAGGATCTTAAAAAGTGTGTTTCGGGGTCCCTACAGGACCTCCGAGTATTGTTTCCCGTATCTGGCGGCTTAAAATGAGCTAAATCCGAACGTTGTACCTGACTGACCTTGCTCAGTGCCAAAGGGCCGAAAAAATTCACTTACAAATTGAATTTTCAAAAACCGTTTCTTAGTGGGCCTCTACATACTCGGATCAACAAACATGCAAAATTACAGCTTTCTAGGTCTAGTGGTTTGAGCCCTGCGATGAAGAGTCAATTTTGGATTATATATAAGAGATGAGAGTTTCCAAGTTGCTCGTATCAATGTGAGGAGCAATGTTCGTTGTTAACCACTTCACAGAAGTGGGAACCGAACCCAGCGTTTTAAGGCCCTAGAACGAACGGTTTTTGAGACATTGCCAGGAGCTATCCCCGGTCTGCGAAATTTCAGCGGTTGCCATAGTAACGTTGATCTGTTTCTCAGAGGGAACACAGTTATTTGGGGATATCTCCGAAAGCGTACATTTTGGGAACTTCAAAAGTGTGTTTCAGGGTCCCTACAGGACCTCCGAGTATTGTTTCTCGTATCTGGCGGCTTAAAATGAGCTAAATCCGAACTTTGTACCGACTGGCCTTGCTCAGTGCCAAAAGGCCGAAAAATGTCACTTACAAATTGAATTTTCAAAAACCGTTTTTTAGTGGGCCTCTACATACTCGGATCAATCAACATGCAAAATTTCAGCTTTCTAGGTCTAGTGGTTTGAGCCCTGCGATGATGTGTCAATTTTGGATTATATGTAAGAGATTAGACTTTCCAAGTCGATTTGCTCGTAGAAATATGGATTATAGCACTTTTTGCGCGTATCAATGTGAGGAGCAATGTTCTTGGTTTCCACTTCGAAGAAGTGGGAAGAAGTGGGAACCGACCCCAGAGTTTTAAGGCCCTAAAGCGAACGGTTTTCGAGATATTGCCAGAAAAATATCCCCGGTATGCGAAATTTCAGCGGTTGCCATAGTAACGTTGATCTGTTTCTCAGAGGGAACACAGTTATTTGGGAATATCTCCGAAACTGTTCATTTTAGGAACTTAAAAAGTGTGTTTCGGGGTCCCTACAGGACCTCCGAGTATTGTTTCTCGTATCTGGCGGCTAAAAATGAGCTAAATCCGAACTTTGTACCGACTGACCTTGCTCAGTGCCAAAGGGCCGAAAAAAGTCTTATACAAATTGAATTTTCAAAAACCGTTTCTTAGTGTGCCTCTACATACTCGGATCAACAAACATGCAAAATCACAGCTTTCTAGGTCTAGTGGTTTGAGCCCTGCGGTGATGAGTCAATTTTGGATTATATATAAGAGATGAGAGTTTCCAAGTCGATTGCCCGTAGAAATATTGATTACAGCTCTTTTTGCTCGTATCAATGTGAGGAGCAATGTTCGTGGTTATCCACTTCCGAGAAGTGGGAACCGAACCCAGCGTTTTTAGGCCCTAAAATGAACGGTTTTCGAGATATTGCCAGAAAACTATATCCGGTATGCGAAATTTCAGCGGTTGCCATAGTAACGTTGATCTGTTTCTCAGAGGGAACACAGTTATTTGGGAATATCTCGAAAACCGTTCATTTTAGGAACTTAAAAAGTGTGTTTCGGGGTCCCTACAGGACCTCCGAGTATTGTTTCTCGTATATGGCGGCTTAAAATGAGCTAAATCCGAACTTTGTACCGAATGACCTTGTTCAGTGCCAAAGGGCCGAAAAAAGTCACTTACAAATTGAATTTTCAAAAACCGTTTCTTAGTGGGCCTCTACATACCCGGTCAACCAACAGGCAAAATTACAGCTTTCTAGGTCTAGTGCTTTGAGCCCTGCGTCGATGAGTCAATTTTGAATTGTCAATGCCTAAGGGCCGAAAAAAGTCACTTACAAAATGAATTTTCAAAAACCGTTTATTAGTGAGCCTCTACATGCTCGGGTCAATCATCATGCAAAATTTCAGATTTCTAGGTCTAGTGGTTTGAGCCCTGCGGTGATGAGTCAATTATGGATTATATATAAGAGATGAGACATTCCAAGTCGATTTGCTCGTAGAAATATGGATTATAGCTCTTTTTGCGCGTATCAATGTTAGGAGCAATGTTCGAGGTTTCCACTTCGATGAAGTGGGAACCGAACCCAGCGTTTTAAGGCCCTAAAACGAACGGTTTTCGAGATATTGCCAGAAGCTATCCCCGGTCTGCTTAATTTCAGCGGTTGCCATAGTAACGTTGATCTGTTTCTCAGAGGGAACACAGTTATTTGGGAATATCTCCGAAACCGTTCATTTTAGGAACTTAAAAATTGTGTTTCGGGGTCCCTACAAGACCTACGAGTATTGTTTCTCGTATCTGGCGGCTTAAAATGAGCTAAATCCGAACTTTGTGCCGACTGCCCTTGCTCAGTGCCAAAGGGCCGAAAAAAGTCACTTACAAATTGAATTTTCAAAGACCGTTTCTTAGTGATCCTCTACATACTCGGATCAACCAACATGCAAAATTTCAGCTTTCTAGGTCTAGTGGTTTGAGCCCTGCGGTGATGAGTCAATTTTGGATTATATGTAAGAGATGAGACTTTCCAAGTCGATTTGCTTGTAGAAATATGGATTATAGCACTTTTTGCGCGTATCAATGTGAGGAGCAATGTTCGTGGTTTCCCCGTCAAAGAGGTGGGAACCGAACCCAGCGTTTTAAGGCCCTAAAACGAACGGTTTTCGAGATATTGCCTGAAAACTATACCCGGTCTGCGAAATTTCAGCGGTTGCCATAGTAACGTCGATCTGTTTCTCAGAGGGAATACAGTTATTTGGGAATATCTCCGAAACCGTTCATTTTAGGATCGTAAAAAGTGTGTTTCGGGGTCCCTACAGGACCTCCGAGTATTGTTTCCCGTATCTGGCGGCTTAAAATGAGCTAAATCCGAACGTTGTACTTGACTGACCTTGCTCAGTGCCAAAGGGCCGAAAAAAGTCACTTACAAATTGAATTTTCAAAAACCATTTCTTAGTGGGCCTCTACATACTCGGATCAACAAACATGCAAAATTACAGCTTTCTAGGTCTAGTGGTTTGAGCCCTGCGATGAAGAGTCAATTTTGGATTATATATAAGAGATGAGAGTTTCCAAGTTGCTCGTATCAATGTGAGGAGCAATGTTCGTTGCTAACCACTTCATAGAAGTGGGAACCGAACCCAGCGTTTTAAGACCCTAAAACGAACGATTTTTGAGATATTGCCAGGAGCTATCCCCGGTCTGCGAAATTTCTGCGGTTGCCATAGTAACGTTGATCTGTTTCTCAGAGGGAACACAGTTATTTGGGAATATCTCCGAAAGCGTTCATTTTGGGAAATTAAAAAGTGTGTTTCGGGGTCCCTACAGGACCTCCTAGTATTGTTTCTCGTATCTGGCGGCTTAAAATGAGCTAAATCCGAACTTAGTACCGACTGGCCTTGCTCAGTGCCAAAAGGCCGAAAAAAGTCACTTACAAATTGAATTTTCAAAAACCGTTTCTTAGTGGGCCTCTACATACTCGGATCAATCAACATGTAAAATTTCAGCTTTCTAGGTCTAGTGGTTTGAGCCCTGCGTCGATGAGTCATTTTTGAATTGTCAATGACAAAGGGCCGAAAAAAGTTACTTACAAATTGAATTTTCAAAAACCGTTTCTTAATGAGCCTCTACATACTCGGATCAACCAACATGCAAAATTTCAGCTTTCTAGGTCAAGTGGTTTGAGCCCTGCGATGATGTGTCCATTTTGGATTATATGTAAGAGATTAGACTTTCCAAGTCGATTTGCTCGTAGAAATATGGATTATAGCACTTTTTGCGCGTATCAATGTGAGGAGCAATGTTCTTGGTTTCCACTTCGAAGAAGTGGGAAGAAGTGGGAACCGACCCCAGAGTTTTAAGGCCCTAAAGCGAACGGTTTTCGAGATATTGCCAGAAAAATATCCCCGGTATGCGAAATTTCAGCGGTTGCCATAGTAACGTTGATCTGTTTCTCAGAGGGAACACAGTTATTTGGGAATATCTCCGAAACTGTTCATTTTAGGAACTTAAAAAGTGTGTTTCGGGGTCCCTACAGGACCTCCGAGTATTGTTTCTCGTATCTGGCGGCTAAAAATGAGCTAAATCCGAACTTTGTACCGACTGACCTTGCTCAGTGCCAAAGGGCCGAAAAAAGTCTTATACAAATTGAATTTTCAAAAACCGTTTCTTAGTGTGCCTCTACATACTCGGATCAACAAACATGCAAAATCACAGCTTTCTAGGTCTAGTGGTTTGAGCCCTGCGGTGATGAGTCAATTTTGGATTATATATAAGAGATGAGAGTTTCCAAGTCGATTGCCCGTAGAAATATTGATTACAGCTCTTTTTGCTCGTATCAATGTGAGGAGCAATGTTCGTGGTTATCCACTTCCGAGAAGTGGGAACCGAACCCAGCGTTTTTAGGCCCTAAAATGAACGGTTTTCGAGATATTGCCAGAAAACTATATCCGGTATGCGAAATTTCAGCGGTTGCCATAGTAACGTTGATCTGTTTCTCAGAGGGAACACAGTTATTTGGGAATATCTCGAAAACCGTTCATTTTAGGAACTTAAAAAGTGTGTTTCGGGGTCCCTACAGGACCTCCGAGTATTGTTTCTCGTATATGGCGGCTTAAAATGAGCTAAATCCGAACTTTGTACCGAATGACCTTGTTCAGTGCCAAAGGGCCGAAAAAAGTCACTTACAAATTGAATTTTCAAAAACCGTTTCTTAGTGGGCCTCTACATACCCGGTCAACCAACAGGCAAAATTACAGCTTTCTAGGTCTAGTGCTTTGAGCCCTGCGTCGATGAGTCAATTTTGAATTGTCAATGCCTAAGGGCCGAAAAAAGTCACTTACAAAATGAATTTTCAAAAACCGTTTATTAGTGAGCCTCTACATGCTCGGGTCAATCATCATGCAAAATTTCAGATTTCTAGGTCTAGTGGTTTGAGCCCTGCGGTGATGAGTCAATTATGGATTATATATAAGAGATGAGACATTCCAAGTCGATTTGCTCGTAGAAATATGGATTATAGCTCTTTTTGCGCGTATCAATGTTAGGAGCAATGTTCGAGGTTTCCACTTCGATGAAGTGGGAACCGAACCCAGCGTTTTAAGGCCCTAAAACGAACGGTTTTCGAGATATTGCCAGAAGCTATCCCCGGTCTGCTTAATTTCAGCGGTTGCCATAGTAACGTTGATCTGTTTCTCAGAGGGAACACAGTTATTTGGGAATATCTCCGAAACCGTTCATTTTAGGAACTTAAAAATTGTGTTTCGGGGTCCCTACAAGACCTACGAGTATTGTTTCTCGTATCTGGCGGCTTAAAATGAGCTAAATCCGAACTTTGTGCCGACTGCCCTTGCTCAGTGCCAAAGGGCCGAAAAAAGTCACTTACAAATTGAATTTTCAAAGACCGTTTCTTAGTGATCCTCTACATACTCGGATCAACCAACATGCAAAATTTCAGCTTTCTAGGTCTAGTGGTTTGAGCCCTGCGGTGATGAGTCAATTTTGGATTATATGTAAGAGATGAGACTTTCCAAGTCGATTTGCTTGTAGAAATATGGATTATAGCACTTTTTGCGCGTATCAATGTGAGGAGCAATGTTCGTGGTTTCCCCGTCAAAGAGGTGGGAACCGAACCCAGCGTTTTAAGGCCCTAAAACGAACGGTTTTCGAGATATTGCCTGAAAACTATACCCGGTCTGCGAAATTTCAGCGGTTGCCATAGTAACGTCGATCTGTTTCTCAGAGGGAATACAGTTATTTGGGAATATCTCCGAAACCGTTCATTTTAGGATCGTAAAAAGTGTGTTTCGGGGTCCCTACAGGACCTCCGAGTATTGTTTCCCGTATCTGGCGGCTTAAAATGAGCTAAATCCGAACGTTGTACTTGACTGACCTTGCTCAGTGCCAAAGGGCCGAAAAAAGTCACTTACAAATTGAATTTTCAAAAACCATTTCTTAGTGGGCCTCTACATACTCGGATCAACAAACATGCAAAATTACAGCTTTCTAGGTCTAGTGGTTTGAGCCCTGCGATGAAGAGTCAATTTTGGATTATATATAAGAGATGAGAGTTTCCAAGTTGCTCGTATCAATGTGAGGAGCAATGTTCGTTGCTAACCACTTCATAGAAGTGGGAACCGAACCCAGCGTTTTAAGACCCTAAAACGAACGATTTTTGAGATATTGCCAGGAGCTATCCCCGGTCTGCGAAATTTCTGCGGTTGCCATAGTAACGTTGATCTGTTTCTCAGAGGGAACACAGTTATTTGGGAATATCTCCGAAAGCGTTCATTTTGGGAAATTAAAAAGTGTGTTTCGGGGTCCCTACAGGACCTCCTAGTATTGTTTCTCGTATCTGGCGGCTTAAAATGAGCTAAATCCGAACTTAGTACCGACTGGCCTTGCTCAGTGCCAAAAGGCCGAAAAAAGTCACTTACAAATTGAATTTTCAAAAACCGTTTCTTAGTGGGCCTCTACATACTCGGATCAATCAACATGTAAAATTTCAGCTTTCTAGGTCTAGTGGTTTGAGCCCTGCGTCGATGAGTCATTTTTGAATTGTCAATGACAAAGGGCCGAAAAAAGTTACTTACAAATTGAATTTTCAAAAACCGTTTCTTAATGAGCCTCTACATACTCGGATCAACCAACATGCAAAATTTCAGCTTTCTAGGTCAAGTGGTTTGAGCCCTGCGATGATGTGTCCATTTTGGATTATATGTAAGAGATTAGACTTTCCAAGTCGATTTGCTCGTAGAAATATGGATTATAGCACTTTTTGCGCGTATCAATGTGAGGAGCAATGTTCGTGGTTTCCACTTCGAAGAAGTGGGAAGAAGTGGGAACCGACCCCAGAGTTTTAAGGCCCTAAAGCGAACGGTTTTCGAGATATTGCCAGAAAAGTATCCCCGGTATGCGAAATTTCAGCGGTTGCCATAGTAACGTTGATCTGTTTCTCAGAGGGAACACAGTTATTTGGGAATATCTCCGAAACTGTTCATTTTAGGAACTTAAAAAGTGTGTTTCGGGGTCCCTACAGGACCTCCGAGTATTGTTTCCCGTATCTGGCGGCTTAAAATGAGCTAAATCCGAACTTTTTTCCTGACTGACCTTGCTCAGTGCCAAAGGGCCGAAAAAAGTCACTTACAAATTGAATTTTCAAAAAACGTTTCTTAGTGGGCCTCTACATACTCGGATTAACAAACATGCAAAATTACAG
Organism: Meconema thalassinum; assembly: GCA_946902985.2. Lineage (NCBI taxonomy): Eukaryota > Metazoa > Arthropoda > Insecta > Orthoptera > Tettigoniidae > Meconema > Meconema thalassinum. The sequence continues at coordinate 172,092,567 of OX336391.1, forward strand.
CTTTCTAGGTCTAGTGGTTTGAGCCCTGCGGTGAAGAGTCAATTTTGGATTATATATAAGAGATGAGAGTTTCCAAGTTGATTTGCTCGTAGAAATATTGATTATAGCTCTTTTTGTCGTATCAATGTGAGGAGCAATGTTCGTTGTTATCCACTTCATAGAAGTGGGAACCGAACCCAGCGTTTTAAGGCCCTAAAACGAACGGTTTTTGAGATATTACCAGGAGCTATCCACGGTCTGCGAAATTTCAGCGGTTGCCATAGTAACGTTGATCTGTTTCTCAGAGGGAACACAGTTATTTGGGAATATCTCCGAAAGTGTTCATTTTGGGAACTTAAAACGTGTGTGTCTGGGTCCCTACAGGACCTCCGAGTATTGTTTCTCGTATCTGGCGGCTAAAAATGAGCTAAATCCGAACTTTGTACCGACTGTCCTTGCTCAGTGCCAAAGGGCCGAAAAAAGTCACTTACAAATTGAATTTTCAAAAACCGTTTCTTAGTGAGCCACTACATACTCGGATCAACCAGCATGCAAAATTTCTGCTTTCTAGGTCTAGCGGTTTGAGCCCTGCGTCGATGAGTTAATTTTGAATTGTCAATGCCAAAGGGCCGAAAAAAGTTACTTACAAATTGAATTTTCAAAAACCGTTTCTTAGTGAGCCTCTACATACTCGGATCAACCAGCATGCAAAATTTCAGCTTTCTAGGTCTAGTGGTTTCAGCCCTGCGATGAAGAGTCAATTTTGGATTATATATAAGGGATGAGAGTTTCCAAGAAGATTTGCTCGTAGAAATATTGATTATAGCTCTTTTTGCTCGTACCAATGTGAAGAGCAATGTTCGTTGTTATCCGCTTCATAGAAGTGGGAACCGAACCCAGCGTTTTAAGGCCCTAAAACGAACGATTTTTGAGATATTGCCAGGAGCTATCCCCGGTCTGCGTAATTTCAGCGGTTGCCATAGTAGCGTTGATCTGTTTCTCAGAGGGAACACAGTTATTTGGGAATATCTCCGAAAGTGTTCATTTTGGGAATTTAAAAAGTGTGTTTCGGGGTCCCTACAGGACCTCCGAGTATTGTTTCACGTATTTGGCGGCTTAAAATGAGCTAAATCCGAACTTTGTACCGACTGTCCTTGCTCAGTGCCAAAGGGCCGAAAAAAGTCACTTACAAATTTTATTTTCAAAAACCGTTTCTTAGTGAGCCACTACATACTCGGATCAACCAGCATGCAAAATTTCTGCTTTCTAGGTCTAGTGGTTTGAGCCCTGCGGTGATGAGTCAATTTTGGATTATATATAAGAGATGAGACTTTCCAAGTCGATTTGCTCGTAGAAATATGGATTATAGCTCTTTTTGCGCGTATCAATGTGAGGGGCAATGTTCTTGGTTTCCACTTCCGAGAAGTGGGAACCGAACCCAGCGTTTTACGGCCCTAAAACGAACGGTTTTCGAGATATTGCCAGGAGCTATCCCCGGTCTGCTTAATTTCAGCGGTTGCCATAGTTACGTTGATCTGTTTCTCAGAGGGAACACAGTTATTTGGGAATATCTCCGAAACCGTTCATTTTAGGAACTTAAAAAGTGTGTTTCGGGGTCCCTACAAGACCTCCGAGTATTGTTTCCCGTATCTGGCGGCTTAAAATGAGCTAAATCCGAACTTTGTACCGACTGTCCTTGCTCAGTGCCAAAGGGCCGAAAAAAGTCACTTACAAATTGAATTTCCAAAACCGTTTCTTATTGGGCCTCTACATACTCGGATCAATCAACATGCAAAATTTTAGCTTTCTAGGTCTAGTGGTTTGAGCCCTGCGTCGATGAGTCAATTTTGGATTATATGTAAGAGATGTGACATTCCAAGTCGATTTGCTCGTAGAAATATTGATTATAGCACTTTTTGCGCGTATCAATGTGAGGAGCAATGTTCGTGGTTTCCACTTAGAAGAAGTGGGAAGAAGTCGGGACCGAACCCAGCGTTTTAAGGCCCGTAAACGAACCGTTTTCGAGATATTGCCAGAAAACTCAGCGGTTCCCATAGTAACGTTGATCTGTTTCTCAGAGGGAACACAGTTATTTGGGAATATCTCACAAACCGTTCATTTAAGGAACTTAAAAAGTGCGTTTCGGGGTCCCTACAGGACCTCCGAGTATTGTTTCTCGTATCTGGCGGCTTAAAATGAGCTAAATCCGAACTTTGTACCGACTGTCCTTGCTCAGTGACAAAGGGCCGAAAAACGTCACCTACAAATTGAATTAACAAAATCCGTTTCTTAGTGTGCCTCTACATACTCGGATCAATCAACATGCAAAATTTCAGCTTTCTAGGTCTAGTGGTTTGAGCCCTGCGGTGATGAGTCAATTTTGGATTATATGTAAGAGATGAGACATTCCAAGTCGATTTGCTCGTAGAAATATGGATTATAGCACTTTTTGCGCGTATCAATGTGAGGAGCAATGTTCGTGGTTTCCACTTCGAAGAAGTGGGAAGAAGTGGGAACCGACCCCAGAGTTTTAAGGCCCTAAAGCGAACGGTTTTCGAGATATTGCCAGAAAACTATCCCCGGTATGCGAAATTTCAGCGGTTGCCATAGTAACGTTGATCTGTTTCTCAGAGGGAACACAGTTATTTGGGAATATCTCCGAAACCGTTCATTTAAGGAACTTAAAAAGTGTGTTTCGGGGTCCCTACTGGACCTCCGAGTATTGTTTCTCGCATCTGGCGGCTTAAAATGAGCTAAATCCGAACTTTGTACCGACTGACCTTGCTCAGTGCCAAAGGGCCGAAAAAAGTCACTTACAAATTGAATTTTCAAAAACCGTTTCTTAGTGAGCCTCTACATACTCGGATCAATCAACATGCAAACTTTCAGCTTTCTAGGTCTAGTGGTTTGAGCCCTGCGATGATGAGTCAATTTTGGATTATCTGTAAGAGATGAGACTTTCCAAGTCGATTTGCTCGTAGGAATATGGATTATAGAACTTTTTGCGCGTATCAATGTGAGGAGCAATGTTCGTGGTTTCCACTTCGAAGAAGTGGGAAGAAGTGGGAACCGAACCCAGCGTATTAAGGCCCTAAAACGAACGGTTTTCGAGATATTGCCAGAAAACTATCCCCGGTATGCGAAATTTCATCGGTTGCCATAGTAACGTTGATCTGTTTCTCAGAGGGAACACAGTTATTTGGGAATATCTCCGAAAGCGTTCATTTGGGAACTTAAAAAGTGTGTTCGGGGTCCCTACAGGACCTCCGAGTATTGTTTCTCGTATCTGGCGGCTCAGAATGAGCTAAATCCGAACATTGTACCGACTGTCCTTGCTCAGTGCCAAAGGGCCGAAAAAAGTCACTTACAAATTGAATTTCCAAAACCGTTTCTTAGTGGGCCTCTACATACTCGGATCAAGCAACATGCAAAATTTCAGCTTTCTAGGTCTAGTGGTTTGAGCCCTGCGGTGATGAGTCAATTTTGGATTATATGTAAGAGATGAGACATTCCAAGTCGAATTGCTCGTAGAAATATTGATTATAGCACTTTTTGCGCGTATCAATGTGACGAGCAATGATCGTGGTTTCCACTTTGAAGTAGTGGGAAGAAGTCAGAACCGAACCCAGCGTTTTAAGGCCCGTAGACGAACGGTTTTCGAGATATTGCCAGAAAACTATCCCCGGTATGCGAAATTTCAGCGGTTGCCATAGTAACGTTGATCTGTTTCTCAGAGGGAACACAGTTATTTGGGAATATCTCCGAAAGCGTTCATTTAAGGAACTTAAAAAGTGTGTTTCGGGGTCCCTACAGGACCTCCGAGTATTGTTTCTCGTATCTGGCGGCTTAAAATGAGCTAAATCCGAACTTTGTACCGACTGACCTTGCTCAGTGCCAAAGGGCCGAAAAAAGTCACTTACAAATTGAATTTTAAAAAACCGTTTCTTAGTAGGCCTCTACATACTCGGATCAACAAACATGCAAATTTCAGCTTTCTAGGTCTAATGGTTTGAGCCCTGCGATGATGAGTCAATTTTGGATTATATGTAAGAGATGAGACTTTCCAAGTCGATTTGCTCGTAGAAATATGGATTATAGCACTTTTTGCGCGTATCAATGTGAGGAGCAATGTTCGTGGTTTCCACTTCGAAGAAGTGGGAAGAAGTGGGAACCGAACCCAGCGTTTTAAGGCCCTAACACGAACGGTTTTCGAGATATTGCCAGGAGCTATCCCCGGTCTGCTTAATTTCAGCGGTTGCCATAGTAACGTTGATCTGTTTCTCAGAGGGAACACAGTTATTTGGGAATATCTCCGAAACCGTTCATTTTAGGAACTTAAAAAGTGTGTTTCGGGGTCCCTACAAGACCTCCGAGTATTGTTTCTCGTATCTGGCGGCTTAAAATGTGCTAAATCCGAACTTTGTGCCGACTGTCCTTGCTCAGTGCCAAAGGGCCGTAAAAAGTCACTTACAAATTGAATTTTCAAAAACCGTTTCTTAGTGAGCCTCTACATACTCGGATCAACCAACATGCAAAACTACAGCTTTCTAGGTCTAGTGGTTTGAGCCCTGCGGTGAAGAGTCAATTTTGGATTATATATAAGAGATGAGAGTTTCCAAGTTGATTTGCTCGTAGAAATATTGATTATAGCTCTTTTTGCTCGTATCAATGTGAGGAGCAATGTTCGATGTTATCCACTTCATAGATGTGGGAACCGAACCCAGCGTTTTAATGCCCTAAAACGAACGGTTTTTGAGATATTGCCAGGAGCTATCCCCGGTCTGCGAAATTTCAGCGGTTGCCATATTAACGTTGATCTGTTTCTCAGAGGGAACACAGTTATTTGGGAATATCTCCGAAAGCGTTCATTTTGGGAACTTAAAAAGTGTGATCGGGGTCCCTACAGGACCTCCGAGTATTGTTTCTCGTATCTGGCGGCTCAGAATGAGCTAAATCCGAACAATGTACCGACTGTCCTTGCTCAGTGCCAAAGGGCCGAAAAAAGTCACTTACAAATTGAATTTCCAAAACCGTTTCTTAGTGGGCCTCTACATACTCGGATCAAACAACATGCAAAATTTAACTTTCTAGGTCTAGTGGTTTGAGCCCTGCGTCGATGAGTCAATTTTGAATTGTCAATGCCAAAGGGCCGAAAAGTGTTACTTACAAATTGAATTTTCAAAAACCGCATCTTAGTGAGCCTCTACATACTCGGATCAACCAACATGCAAAATTTCAGCTTTCTAGGTCTAGTGGTTTGAACCCTGCGGTGATGAGTCATTTTTGGATTATATGTAAGACATGAGACATTCCAAGTCGATTTGCTCGTAGAAATATTGATTATAGCACTTTTTGCGCGTATCAATGTGAGGAGCAATGATCGTGGTTTCCACTTCGAAGAAGTGGGAAGAAGTCGGAACCGATCCCAGTTTTTTAGGCCCGTAAACGAACGGTTTTCGAGATATTGACAGAAAACTATCCCCGGTATGCGAAATTTCAGCGGTTGCCATAGTAACGTTGATCTGTTTCTCAGAGGGAACACAGTTATTTGGGTATATCTCCGAAACCGTTCATTTAAGGAACTTAAAAAGTGTGTTTCGGGGTCCCTACAGGACCTCCGAGTATTGTTTCTCGTATCTGGCGGCTTAAAATGAGCTAAATCCGAACATTGTACCGACTGACTTTGCTCAGTGCCAAAGGGAGGAAAAAAGTCACTTACAAATTGAATTTTCAAAAACCGTTTCTTAGTGGGCCTCTACATACTCGGATCAACAAACATGCAAAATTACAGCTTTCTAGGTCTAGTGGTTTGAGCCCTGCGATGAAGAGTTTTTTTGGATTATATATAAGAGATGAGAGTTTCCAAGTTAATTTGCTCGTAGAAATATTGATTATAGCTCTTTTGCTCGTATCAATGTGAGGAGCAATGTTCGTTGTTATCCACTTCATAGAAGTGGGAACCAAACCCAGCGTTTTAAGGCCCTAAAACGAACGGTTTTTGTGATATTGCCAGGAGCTATCCCCGGTCTGCGAAATTTCAGCGGGTGCCATAGTAACATTGATCTGTTTCTCAGAGGGAACACAGTTATTTGGGAATATCTCCGAAACCGTTCATTTAAGGAACTTAAAATGTGTGTTTCGGGGTCCCTACAGGACCTCCGAGTATTGTTTCTCGTATCTGGCGGCTTAAAATGAGCTAAATCCGAACTTTGTACCGACTGACCTTGCTCAGTGCCAAAGACCCGAAAAAAGTCACTTACAAATTGAATTTTCAAAAACCGTTCCTTAGTAGGCCTCTACATACTCGGATCAACAAACATGCAAAATTACAGCTTTCTAGGTCTAGTGGTTTGAGCCCTGCGATGAAGAGTCTATTTTGGATTATATATAAGAGATGAGAGTTTCCAAGTTGATTTGCTCGTAGAAATATTGATTATAGCTCTTTTTGCTCGTATCAATTTGAGGAGCAATGCTCGTTGTTATCCACTTCATAGAAGTGGGAACCGAACCCAGCGTTTTAAGGCCCTAAAACGAACGGTTTTTGAGATATTGTCAGGAGCTATCCCCGGTCTGCGAAATTTCAGCGGTTGCCATAGTAACGTTGATCTGTTTCTCAGAGGGAACACAGTTATTTTGGAATATCTCCGAAAGCGTTCATTTTGGGAACTTAAAAAGTGTGTTTCGGGGTCCCTACAGGACCTCCGAGTATTGTTTCTCGTATCAGGCGGCTTAAAATGAGCTAAATCCGAACTTTGTACCGACTGTCCTTGCTCAGTGCCAAAGGGCCGAAAAAAGTCACTTACAAATTGAATTTTTAAAAACCGTTTCTTAGTGGGCCTCTACATAATCGGATCAACAAACATGCAAAATTACAGCTTTCTAGGTCTAGTGGTTTGAGCCCTGCGGTGTTGAGTCAATTTTGAATTGTCAATGGCAAAGGGCCGAAAAAAGTTACTTACAAATTGAATGTTACAAAAACCGTTTCTTAGTGAGCCTCTACATACTCGGATCAACCAACATGCAAAATTTCAGCTTTCTAGGTCTAGTGGTGTAGCCCTGCGATGATGAGTCAATTTTGGATTATCTGTAAGAGTCGAGACTTTCCATGTCGATTTGCTCGTAGAAATATGGATTATAGCACTTTTTGCACGTATCAATGTGAGGAGCAATGTTCGTGGTTTCCACTTCGAAGAAGTGGGAAGAAGTGGGAAACGAACCCAGCGTATTAAGGCCCTAAAACGAACGGTTTTCGAGATATTGCCAGAAAACTATCCCCGGTATGCGAAATTTCATCGGTTGCCATAGTAACGTTGATCTGTTTCTCAGAGGGAACACAGTTATTTGGGAATATCTCCGAAAGCGTTCATTTGGGAACTTAAAAAGTGTGTTCGGGGTCCCTACAGGACCTCCGAGTATTGTTTCTCGTATCTGGCGGCTCAGAATGAGCTAAATCCGAACATTGTACCGACTGTCCTTGCTCAGTGCCAAAGGGCCGAAAAAAGTCACTTACAAATTGAATTTCCAAAACCGTTTCTTAGTGGGCCTCTACATACTCGGATCAAGCAACATGCAAAATTTCAGCTTTCTAGGTCTAGTGGTTTGAGCCCTGCGGTGATGAGTCAATTTTGGATTATATGTAAGAGATGAGACATTCCAAGTCGATTTGCTCGTAGAAATATTGATTATAGCACTTTTTGCGCGTATCAATGTGACGAGCAATGATCGTGGTTTCCACTTTGAAGTAGTGGGAAGAAGTCAGAACCGAACCCAGCGTTTTAAGGCCCGTAAACGAACGGTTTTCGAGATATTGCCAGAAAACTATCCCCGGTATGCGAAATTTCAGCGGTTGCCATAGTAACGTTGATCTGTTTCTCAGAGGGAACACAGTTATTTGGGAATATCTCCAAAAGCGTTCATTTAAGGAACTTAAAAAGTGTGTTTCGGGGTCCCTACAGGACCTGCGAGTATTGTTTCTCGTATCTGGCGGCTTAAAATGAGCTAAATCCGAACTTTGTACCGACTGATCTTGCTCAGTGCCAAAGGGCCGAAAAAAGTCACTTACAAATTGAATTTTCAAAAACCGTTTCTTAGTAAGCCTCTACATACTCGGATCAACAAACATGCAAATTTCAGCTTTCTAGGTCTAATGGTTTGAGCCCTGCGATGAAGAGTCTATTTTGGATTGTCAATGCCAAAGGGCCGAAAAAAGTTACTTACAAATTGAATTTTCAAAAACCGTTTCTTAGTGAGCCTCTACATACTCGGATCAACCAACATGCAAAATTTCAGCTTTCTAGGTCTAGTGGTTTGAGCCCTGCGATGATGAGTCAATTTTGGATTATATGTAAGAGATGAGACTTTCCAAGTCGATTTGCTCGTAGAAATATGGATTATAGCACTTTTTGCGCGTATCAATGTGAGGAGCAATGTTCGTGGTTTCCACTTCGAAGAAGTGGGAAGAATTGGGAACCGAACCCAGCGTTTTAAGGCCCTAACACGAACGGTTTTCGAGATATTGCCAGGAGCTATCCCCGGTCTGCTTAATTTCAGCGGTTGCCATAGTAACGTTGATCTGTTTCTCAGAGGGAACACAGTTATTTGGGAATATCTCCGAAACCGTTCATTTTAGGAACTTAAAAAGTGTGTTTCGGGGTCCCTACAAGACCTCCGAGTATTGTTTCTCGTATCTGGCGGCTTAAAATGAGCTAAATCCGAACTTTGTGCCGACTGTCCTTGCTCAGTGCCAAAGGGCCGTAAAAAGTCACTTACAAATTGAATTTTCAAAAACCGTTTCTTAGTGAGCCTCTACATACTCGGATCAACCAACATGCAAAATTTCAGCTTTCTAGGTCTAGTGGTTTGAGCCCTGCGGTGAAGAGTCAATTTTGGATTATAAATAAGAAATGAGAGTTTCCAAGTTGATTTGCTCGTAGAAATATTGATTATAGCTCTTTTTGCTCGTATCAATGTGAGGAGCAATGTTCGATGTTATCCACTTCATAGATGTGGGAACCGAACCCAGCGTTTTAATGCCCTAAAACGAACGGTTTTTGAGATATTGCCAGGAGCTATCCCCGGTCTGCGAAATTTCAGCGGTTGCCATATTAACGTTGATCTGTTTCTCAGAGGGAACACAGTTATTTGGGAATATCTCCGAAAGCGTTCATTTTGGGAACTTAAAAAGTGTGATCGGGGTCCCTACAGGACCTCCGAGTATTGTTTCTCGTATCTGGCGGCTCAGAATGAGCTAAATCCGAACAATGTACCGACTGTCCTTGCTCAGTGCCAAAGGGCCGAAAAAAGTCACTTACAAATTGAATTTCCAAAACCGTTTCTTAGTGGGCCTCTACATACTCGGATCAAACAACATGCAAAATTTAACTTTCTAGGTCTAGTGGTTTGAGCCCTGCGTCGATGAGTCAATTTTGAATTGTCAATGCCAAAGGGCCGAAAAGTGTTAGTTACAAATTGAATTTTCAAAAACCGCATCTTAGTGAGCCTCTACATACTCGGATCAACCAACATGCAAAATTTCAGCTTTCTAGGTCTAGTGGTTTGAACCCTGCGGTGATGAGTCATTTTTGGATTATATGTAAGACATGAGACATTCCAAGTCGATTTGCTCGTAGAAATATTGATTATAGCACTTTTTGCGCGTATCAATGTGAGGAGCAATGATCGTGGTTTCCACTTCGAAGAAGTGGGAAGAAGTCGGAACCGATCCCAGTTTTTTAGGCCCGTAAACGAACGGTTTTCGAGATATTGCCAGAAAACTATCCCCGTTATGCGAAATTTCAGCGGTTGCCATAGTAACGTTGATCTGTTTCTCAGAGGGAACACAGTTATTTGGGTATATCTCCGAAACCGTTCATTTAAGGAACTTAAAAAGTGTGTTTCTGGGTCCCTACAGGACCTCCGAGTATTGTTTCTCGTATCTGGCGGCTTAAAATGAGCTAAATCCAAACATTGTACCGACTGACCTTGCTCAGTGCCAAAGGGAGGAAAAAAGTCACTTACAAATTGAATTTTCAAAAACCGTTTCTTAGTGGGCCTCTACATACTCGGATCAACAAACATGCAAAATTACAGCTTTCTAGGTCTAGTGGTTTGAGCCCTGCGATGAAGAGTTTTTTTGGATTATATATAAGAGATGAGAGTTTCCAAGTTAATTTGCTCGTAGAAATATTGATTATAGCTCTTTTGCTCGTATCAATGTGAGGAGCAATGTTCGTTGTTATCCACTTCATAGAAGTGGGAACCGAACCCAGCGTTTTAAGGCCCTAAAACGAACGGTATTTGTGATATTGCCAGGAGCTATCCCCGGTCTGCGAAATTTCAGCGGGTGCCATAGTAACGTTGATCTGTTTCTCAGAGGGAACACAGTTATTTGGGAATATCTCCGAAACCGTTCATTTAAGGAACTTAAAAAGTGTGTTTCGGGGTCCCTACAGGACCTCCGAGTATTGTTTCTCGTATCTGGCGGCTTAAAATGAGCTAAATCCGAACTTTGTACCGACTGACCTTGCTCAGTGCCAAAGACCCGAAAAAAGTCACTTACAAATTGAATTTTCAAAAACCGTTCCTTAGTAGGCCTCTACATACTCGGATCAACAAACATGCAAAATTACAGCTTTCTAGGTCTAGTGGTTTGAGCCCTGCGATGAAGAGTCTATTTTGGATTATATATAAGAGATGAGAGTTTCCAAGTTGATTTGCTCGTAGAAATATTGATTATAGCTCTTTTTGCTCGTATCAATTTGAGGAGCAATGCTCGTTGTTATCCACTTCATAGAAGTGGGAACCGAACCCAGCGTTTTAAGGCCCTAAAACGAACGGTTTTTGAGATATTGTCAGGATCTATCCCCGGTCTGCGAAATTTCAGCGGTTGCCATAGTAACGTTGATCTGTTTCTCAGAGGGAACACAGTTATTTGGGAATATCTCCGAAAGCGTTCATTTTGGGAACTTAAAAAGTGTGTTTCGGGGTCCCTACAGGACCTCCGAGTATTGTTTCTCGTATCAGGCGGCTTAAAATAAGCTAAATCCGAACTTTGTACCGACTGTCCTTGCTCAGTGCCAAAGGGCCGAAAAAAGTCACTTACAAATTGAATTTTTAAAAACCGTTTCTTAGTGGGCCTCTACATAATCGGATCAACAAACATGCAAAATTACAGCTTTCTAGGTCTAGTGGTTTGAGCCCTGCGGTGTTGAGTCAATTTTGAATTGTCAATGGCAAAGGGCCGAAAAAAGTTACTTACAAATTGAATGTTACAAAAACCGTTTCTTAGTGAGCCTCTACATACTCGGATCAACCAACATGCAAAATTTCAGCTTTCTAGGTCTAGTGGTGTAGCCCTGCGATGATGAGTCAATTTTGGATTATCTGTAAGAGTCGAGACTTTCCAAGTCGATTTGCTCGTAGAAATATGGATTATAGCACTTTTTGCACGTAACAATGTGAGGAGCAATGTTCGTGGTTTCCACTTCGAAGAAGTGGGAAGAAGTGGGAACCGAACCCAGCGTATTAAGGCCCTAAAACGAACGGTTTTCGAGATATTGCCAGAAAACTATCCCCGGTATGCGAAATTTCATCGGTTGCCATAGTAACGTTGATCTGTTTCTCAGAGGGAACACAGTTATTTGGGAATATCTCCGAAAGCGTTCATTTGGGAACTTAAAAAGTGTGTTCGGGGTCCCTACAGGACCTCCGAGTATTGTTTCTCGTATCTGGCGGCTCAGAATGAGCTAAATCCGAACATTGTACCGACTGTCCTTGCTCAGTGCCAAAGGGCCGAAAAAAGTCACTTACAAATTGAATTTCCAAAACCGTTTCTTAGTGGGCCTCTACATACTCGGATCAAGCAACATGCAAAATTTCAGCTTTCTAGGTCTAGTGGTTTGAGCCCTGCGGTGATGAGTCAATTTTGGATTATATGTAAGAGATGAGACATTCCAAGTCGATTTGCTCGTAGAAATATTGATTATAGCACTTTTTGCGCGTATCAATGTGACGAGCAATGATCGTGGTTTCCACTTTGAAGTAGTGGGAAGAAGTCAGAACCGAACCCAGCGTTTTAAGGCCCGTAAACGAACGGTTTTCGAGATATTGCCAGAAAACTATCCCCGGTATGCGAAATTTCAGCGGTTGCCATAGTAACGTTGATCTGTTTCTCAGAGGGAACACAGTTATTTGGGAATATCTCGAAAAGCGTTCATTTAAGGAACTTAAAAGTGTGTTTCGGGGTCCCTACAGGACCTCCGAGTATTGTTTCTCGTATCTGGCGGCTTAAAATGAGCTAAATCCGAACTTTGTACCGACTGACCTTGCTCAGTGCCAAAGGGCCGAAAAAAGTCACTTACAAATTGAATTTTCAAAAACCGTTTCTTAGTAGGCCTCTACATACTCGGATCAACAAACATGCAAATTTCAGCTTTCTAGGTCTAATGGTTTGAGCCCTGCGATGAAGAGTCTATTTTGGATTGTCAATGCCAAAGGGCCGAAAAAAGTTACTTACAAATTGAATTTTCAAAAAACCGTTTCTTAGTGAGCCTCTACATACTCGGATCAACCAACATGCAAAATTTCAGCTTTCTAGGTCTAGTGGTTTGAGCCCTGCGATGATGAGTCAATTTTGGATTATATGTAAGAGATGAGACTTTCCAAGTCGATTTGCTCGTAGAAATATGGATTATAGCACTTTTTGCGCGTATCAATGTGAGGAGCAATGTTCGTGGTTTCCACTTCGAAGAAGTGGGAAGAATTGGGAACCGAACCCAGCGTTTTAAGGCCCTAACACGAACGGTTTTCGAGATATTGCCAGGAGCTATCCCCGGTCTGCTTAATTTCAGCGGTTGCCATAGTAACGTTGATCTGTTTCTCAGAGGGAACACAGTTATTTGGGAATATCTCCGAAACCGTTCATTTTAGGAACTTAAAAAGTGTGTTTCGGGGTCCCTACAAGACCTCCGAGTATTGTTTCTCGTATCTGGCGGCTTAAAATGAGCTAAATCCGAACTTTGTGCCGACTGTCCTTGCTCAAGGCCAAAGGGCCGTAAAAAGTCACTTACAAATTGAATTTTCAAAAACCGTTTCTCAGTGAGCCTCTACATACTCGGATCAACCAACATGCAAAATTTCAGCTTTCTAGGTCTAGTGGTTTGAGCCCTGCGGTGAAGAGTCAATTTTGGATTATAAATAAGAAATGAGAGTTTCCAAGTTGATTTGCTCGTAGAAATATTGATTATAGCTCTTTTTGCTCGTATCAATGTGAGGAGCAATGTTCGATGTTATCCACTTCATAGATGTGGGAACCGAACCCAGCGTTTTAATGCCCTAAAACGAACGGTTTTTGAGATATTGCCAGGAGCTATCCCCGGTCTGCGAAATTTCAGCGGTTGCCATATTAACGTTGATCTGTTTCTCAGAGGGAACACAGTTATTTGGGAATATCTCCGAAAGCGTTCATTTTGGGAACTTAAAAAGTGTGATCGGGGTCCCTACAGGACCTCCGAGTATTGTTTCTCGTATCTGGCGGCTCAGAATGAGCTAAATCCGAACAATGTACCGACTGTCCTTGCTCAGTGCCAAAGGGCCGAAAAAAGTCACTTACAAATTGAATTTCCAAAACCGTTTCTTAGTGGGCCTCTACATACTCGGATCAAACAACATGCAAAATTTAACTTTCTAGGTCTAGTGGTTTGAGCCCTGCGTCGATGAGTCAATTTTGAATTGTCAATGCCAAAGGGCCGAAAAGTGTTACTTACAAATTGAATTTTCAAAAACCGCATCTTAGTGAGCCTCTAAATACTCGGATCAACCAACATGCAAAATTTCAGCTTTCTAGGTCTAGTGGTTTGAACCCTGCGGTGATGAGTCATTTTTGGATTATATGTAAGACATGAGACATTCCAAGTCGATTTGCTCGTAGAAATATTGATTATAGCACTTTTTGCGCGTATCAATGTGAGGAGCAATGATCGTGGTTTCCACTTCGAAGAAGTGGGAAGAAGTCGGAACCGATCCCAGTTTTTTAGGCCCGTAAACGAACGTTATTCGAGATATTGCCAGAAAACTATCCCCGGTATGCGAAATTTCAGCGGTTGCCATAGTAACGTTGATCTGTTTCTCAGAGGGAACACAGTTATTTGGGTATATCTCCGAAACCGTTCATTTAAGGAACTTAAAAAGTGTGTTTCTGGGTCCCTACAGGACCTCCGAGTATTGTTTCTCGTATCTGGCGGCTTAAAATGAGCTAAATCCGAACATTGTACCGACTGACCTTGCTCAGTGCCAAAGGGAGGAAAAAAGTCACTTACAAATTGAATTTCCAAAAACCGTTTCTTAGTGGGCCTCTACATACTCGGATCAACAAACATGCAAAATTACAGCTTTCTAGGTCTAGTGGTTTGAGCCCTGCGATGAAGAGTTTTTTTGGATTATATATAAGAGATGAGAGTTTCCAAGTTAATTTGCTCGTAGAAATATTGTTTATAGCTCTTTTGCTCGTATCAATGTGAGGAGCAATGTTCGTTGTTATCCACTTCATAGAAGTGGGAACCGAACCCAGCGTTTTAAGGCCCTAAAACGAACGGTATTTGTGATATTGCCAGGAGCTATCCCCGGTCTGCGAAATTTCAGCGGGTGCCATAGTAACGTTGATCTGTTTCTCAGAGGGAACACAGTTATTTGGGAATATCTCCGAAACCGTTCATTTAAGGAACTTAAAAAGTGTGTTTCGGGGTCCCTACAGGACCTCCGAGTATTGTTTCTCGTATCTGGCGGCTTAAAATGAGCTAAATCCGAACTTTGTACCGACTGACCTTGCTCAGTGCCAAAGACCCGAAAAAAGTCACTTACAAATTGAATTTTCAAAAACCGTTCCTTAGTAGGCCTCTACATACTCGGATCAACAAACATGCAAAATTACAGCTTTCTAGGTCTAGTGGTTTGAGCCCTGCGATGAAGAGTCTATTTTGGATTATATATAAGAGATGAGACATTCCAAGTCGATTTGCTCGTAGAAATATGGATTATAGCACTTTTTGCACGTATCAATGTGAGGAGCAATGTTCGTGGTTTCCACTTCGAAGAAGTGGGAAGAAGTGGGAACCGAACCCAGCGTTTTAAGGCCCTAAAACGAACTGTTTTCGAGATATTGCCAGAAAACTATCCCCGGTATGCGAAATTTCAGCGGTTGCCATAGTAACGTTGATCTGTTTCTCAGAGGGAACACAGTTATTTGGGAATATCTCCGAAACCGTTCATTTTAGGAAATTCAAAACTGTGTTTCGGGTTCCCTACAGGACCTCCGAGTATTGTTTCTCGTATCTGGCGGCTTAAAATGAGCTAAATCCGAACTTTGTACCGACTGACCTTGCTCAGTGCCAAAGGGCCGAAAAAAGTCACTTACAAATTGAATTTTCAAAAACCGTTTCTTAGTGGGCCTCTACATACTCGGATCAACAAACATGCAAAATTACAGCTTTCTAGGTCTTGTGGTTTGAGCCCTGCGGTGATGAGTCAATTTTGGATTATAAATAAGAGTTGAGAGTTTCCAAGTCGATTTGCTCGTAGAAATATTGATTATAGCTCTTTTTGCTCGTATCAATGTGAGGAGCAATGTTCGTGGTTATCCACTTCCGAGAAGTGGGAACCGAATCCAGCGTTTTACGGCCTTAAAATTAACGGTTTTCGAGATATTGCCAGGAGCTATCCCCGGTCTGCTTAATTTCAGCGGTTGCCATAGTAACGTTGATCTGTTTCTCTGAGGGAACACAGTTATTTGGGAATATCTCCGAAACCGTTCATTTTAGGAACATAAAAAGTGTGTTTCGGGGTCCCTACAAGACCTCCGAGTATTGTTTCTCGTATCTGTCAGCTTAAAATGAGCTAAATCCGAACTTTGTGCCGACTGTCCTTGCTCAGTGCCAAAGGGCCGAAAAAAGTCACTTACAAATTGAATTTTCAAAAACCATTTTTAATGTGAGCCTCTACATACTCGGTTCAACCAACATGCAAAATTCCAGCTTTCTAGGTCTAGTGGTTTGAGCCCTGCGGTGAAGAGTCTATTTTGGATTATATATAAGAGATGAGAGTTTCCAAGTTGATTTGCTCGTAGAAATTTTGATTGTAGCTCTTTTTGCTCGTATCAATGTGAGGAGCAATGTTCGTTGTTATCCACTTCATAGAAGTGGGAACCGAACCCAGCGTTTTAATGCCCTAAAACGAACGGTTTTTGAGATATTACCAGGAGCTATCCCCGGTCTGCGAAATTTCAGCGGTTGCCATAGTAACGTTGATCTGTTTCTCAGAGGGAACACAGTTGTTTGGGAATATCTCCGAAAGCGTTCATTTGGGAACTTAAAAAGTGTGTTCGGGGTCCCTACAGGACCTCCGAGTATTGTTTCTCGTATCTGGCGGCTCAGAATGAGCTAAATCCGAACATTGTACCGACTGTCCTTGCTCAGTGCCAAAGGGCCGAAAAAAGTCACTTACAAATTGAATTTCCAAAACCGTTTCTTAGTGGGCCTCTACTTACTCGGATCAACCAACATGCATAATTTCAGCTTTCTAGGTCTAGTGGTTTGAGCCCTGCGGTGATGAGTCAATTTTGGATTATATGTAAGAGATGAGACATTCCAAGTCGATTTGCTCGTAGAAATATTGATGATAGCACTTTTTGCGCGTATCAATGTGACGAGCAATGATCGTGGTTTCCACTTTGAAGAAGTGGGAAGAAGTCAGAACGGTACCCAGCGTTTTAAGGCCCGTAAACGAACGGTTTTCGAGATATTGTCAGAAAACTATCCCCGGTATGCGAAATTTCAGCGGTTGCCATAGTAACGTTGATCTGTTTCTCAGAGGGAACACAGTTATTTGGGAATATCTCCGAAACCGTTCATTTAAGGAACTTAAAAAGTGTGTTTCTGGGTCCGTACAGGACCTCCGAGTATTGTTTCTCGTATCTGGCGGCTTAAAATGAGCTAAATCCGAACTTTGTACCGACTGACCTTGCTCAGTGCCAAAGGGCCGAAAAAAGTCACTTACAAATTGAATTTTCAAAAACCGTTTCTTAGTAGGCCTCTACATACTCGGATCAACAAACATGCAAATTTCAGCTTTCTAGGTCTAATGGTTTGAGCCCTGCGATGAAGAGTCTATTTTGGATTATATATAAGAGATGAGAGCTTCCAAGTTGATTTGCTCGTAGAAATATTGATTATAGCTCTTCTTGCTCGTATCAATTTGAGGAGCAATTATCGTTGTTATCCACTTCATAGAAGTGGGAACCGAATCCAGCGTTTTAAGGCCCTAAAACGAACGGTTTTTGAGATATTGCCAGGAGCTTTCCCCGGTCTGCTAAATTTCAGCGGTTGCCATAGTAACGTTGATCTGTTTCTCAGAGGGAACACAGTTATTTGGGAATATCTCCGAAAGCGTTCATTTTGGGAACTTAAAAAGTGTGTTTCGGGGTCCCTACAGGATCTCCGAGTATTGTTTCTCGTATCTGGCGGCTTAAAATGAGCTAAATCCGAACTTTGTACCGACTGTCCTTGCTCAGTTCCAAAGGGCCGAAAAAAGTCACTTACAAATTGAATTTTCAAAAACCGTTTCTTAGTGGGCCTCTACATACCCGGATCAATCAACATGCAAAATTTCAGCTTTTTAGGTCTAGTGGTTTGAGCCCTGCGTCGATGAGTCAATTTTGAATTGTCAATGCCAAAAGGCCGAAAAGAGTTACTTACAAATTGAATTTTCAAAAACCGTTTCTTAGTGAGCCTCTACATACTCGGATCAACCAACATGCAAAATTTCAGCTTTCTAGGTCTAGTGGTTTGAGCCCTGCGATGATGAGTCAATTTTGGATTATATGTAAGAGATGAGACTTTCCAAGTCGATTTGTCTCGTAGAGATATGGATTATAGCACTTTTTGCGCGTATCAATGTGAGGAGCAATGTTCGTGGTTTCCACTTCGAAGAAGTGGGAAGAAGTGGGAACCGAACCCAGCGTTTTAAGGCCCTAACACGAACGGTTTTCGAGATATTGCCAGGAGCTATCCCCGGTCTGCTTAATTTCAGCGGTTGCCATAGTAACGTTGATCTGTTTCTCAGAGGGAACACCGTTATTTGGGAATATCTCCGAAACCGTTCATTTTAGGAACTTAAAAAGTGTGTTTCGTGGTCCCTACAAGACCTCCGAGTATTGTTTCTCGTATCTGGCGGCTTAAAATGAGCTAAATCCGAACTTTGTGCCGACTGTCCTTGCTCAGTGCCAAAGGGCCGAAAAAAGTCACTTACAAATTGAATTTTCAAAAACCGTTTCTTAGTGAGCCTCTACATACTCGGATCAACCAACATGCAAAATTTCAGCTTTCTAGGTCTAGTGGTTTGAGCCCTGCGGTGATGAGTCATTTTTGGATTATATGTAAGACATGAGACATTCCAAGTCGATTTGCTCGTAGAAATATTGATTATAGCACTTTTTGCGCGTATCAATGTGAGGAGCAATGATCGTGGTTTCCACTTCGAAGAAGTGGGAAGAAGTCGGAACCGATCCCAGTTTTTTAGGCCCGTAAACGAACGGTTTTCGAGATATTGCCAGAAAACTATCCCCGGTATGCGAAATTTCAGCGGTTGCCATAGTAACGTTGATCTGTTTCTCAGAGGGAACACAGTTATTTGGGAATATCTCCGAAACCGTTCATTTAAGGAACTTAAAAAGTGTGTTTCGGGGTCCCTACAGGACCTCCGAGTATTGTTTCTCGTATCTGGCGGCTTAAAATGAGCTAAATCCGAACATTGTACCGACTGACCTTGCTCAGTGCCAAAGGGAGGAAAAAAGTCACTTACAAATTGAATTTTCAAAAACCGTTTCTTAGTGGGCCTCTTCACACTCGGGTCAACAAACATGCAAAATTACAGCTTTCTAGGTCTAGTGGTTTGAGCCCTGCGATGAAGAGTCTTTTTTGGATTATATATAAGAGATGAGAGTTTCCAAGTTGATTTGCTCGTAGAAAT
Organism: Meconema thalassinum; assembly: GCA_946902985.2. Lineage (NCBI taxonomy): Eukaryota > Metazoa > Arthropoda > Insecta > Orthoptera > Tettigoniidae > Meconema > Meconema thalassinum. The sequence continues at coordinate 172,111,563 of OX336391.1, forward strand.
ATTGATTATAGCTCTTTTGCTCGTATCAATGTGAGGAGCAATGTTCGTTGTTATCCACTCCATAGAAGTGGGAACCGAACCCAGCGTTTTAAGGCCCTAAAACGAACGGTTTTTGTGATATTGCCAGGAGCTATCCCCGGTCTGCGAAATTTCAGCGGGTGCCATAGTAACGTTGATCTGTTTCTCAGAGGAAACACAGTTATTTGGGAATATCTCCGAAACCGTTCATTTAAGGAACTTAAAAAGTGTGTTTCGGGGTCCCTATAGGACCTCCGAGTATTGTTTCTCGTATCTGGCGGCTTAAAATGAGCTAAATCCGAACTTTGTACCGACTGACCTTGCTCAGTGCCAAAGACCCGAAAAAAGTCACTTACAAATTGAATTTTCAAAAACCGTTCCTTAGTAGGCCTCTACATACTCGGATCAACAAACATGCAAAATTACAGCTTTCTAGGTCTAGTGGTTTGAGCCCTGCGATGAAGAGTCTATTTTGGATTATATATAAGAGATGAGAGTTTCCAAGTTGATTTGCTCGTAGAAATATTGATTATAGCTCTTTTTGCTCGTATGAATTTGAGGAGCAATGCTCGTTGTTATCCACTACATAGAAGTGGGAACCGAACCCAGCGTTTTAAGGCCCTAAAACGAACGGTTTTTGAGATATTGCCAGGAGCTATCCCCGGTCTGCGAAATTTCAGCGGTTGCCATAGTAACGTTGATCTGTTTCTCAGAGGGAACACAGTTATTTGGGAATATCTCCGAAAGCGTTCATTTTGGGAACTTAAAAAGTGTGTTTCGGGGTCCCTACAGGACCTCCGAGTATTGTTTCTCGTATCAGGCGGCTTAAAATGAGCTAAATCCGAACTTTGTACCGACTGTCCTTGCTCAGTGCCAAAGGGCAGAAAAAAGTCACTTACAAATTGAATTTTCAAAAACCGTTTCTTAGTGGGCCTCTACATAATCGGATCAACAAACATGCAAAATTACAGCTTTTTATTTCTAGTGGTTTGAGCCCTGCGGTGATGAGTCAATTTTGAATTGTCAATGCCAAAGGGCCGAAAAAAGTTACTTACAAATTGAATTTTACAAAAACCGTTTCTTAGTGAGCCTCTACATACTCGGATCAACCAAGATGCAAAATTTCAGCTTTCTAGGTCTAGTGGTGTAGCCCTGCGATGATGAGTCAATTTTGGATTATATGTAAGAGATGAGACTTTCCAAGTTGATTTGCTCGTAGAAATATGGATTATAGCACTTTTTGCGCGTATCAATGTGAGGAGCAATGTTCGTGGTTTCCACTTCGAAGAAGTGGGAAAAAGTGGGAACCGAACCCTGCGTTTTAAGGCCCTAACACGAACGGTTTTCGAGATATTGCCAGGAGCTATCCCCGGTCTGCTTAATTTCAGCGGTTGCCATAGTAACGTTGATCTGTTTCTCAGAGGGAACACAGTTATTTGGGAATATCTCCGAAACCGTTCATTTTAGGAACTTAAAAAGTGTGTTTCGGGGACCCTACAAGACCTCCGAGTATTGTTTCTCGTATCTGGCGGCTTAAAATGAGCTAAATCCGAACTTTGTGCCGACTGTCCTTGCTCAGTGCCAAAGGGCCGAAAAAAGTCACTTACAAATTGAATTTTCAAAAACCGTTTCTTAGTGAGCCTCTACATACTCGGATCAACCAACTTGCAAAATTTCAGCTTTCTAGGTCTAGTGGTTTGAGCCCTGCGGTGAAGAGTCAATTTTGGATTATAAATAGGAGATGAGAGTTTCCAAGTTGATTTGCTCGTAGAAATATTGATTATAGCTCTTTTTGCTCGTATCAATGTGAGGAGCAATGTTCGATGTTATCCACTTCATAGATGTGGGAACCGAACCCAGCGTTTTAATGCCCTAAAACGAACGGTTTTTGAGATATTGCCAGGAGCTATCCCCGGTCTGCGAAATTTCAGCGGTTGCCATAGTAACGTTGATCTGTTTCTCAGAGGGAACACAGTTATTTGGGAATATCTCCGAAAGCGTTCATTTTGGGAACTTAAAAAGTGTGATCGGGGTCCCTCCAGGACCTCCGAGTATTGTTTCTCGTATCTGGCGGCTCAGAATGAGCTAAATCCGAACAATGTACCGACTGTCCTTGCTCAGTGCCAAAGGGCCCAAAAAAGTCACTTACAAATTGAATTTCCAAAACCGTTTCTTAGTGGGCCTCTACATACTCGGATCAAACAACATGCAAAATTTTACCTTTCTAGGTCTAGTGGTTTGAGCCCTGCGTCGATGAGTCAATTTTGAATTGTCAATGCCAAAGTGCCGAAAAAAGTTACTTACAAATTGAATTTTCAAAAACTGCATCTTAGTGAGCCTCTACATACTCGGATCAACCAACATGCAAAATTTCAGATTTCTAGGTCTAGTGGTTTGAACCCCGCGGTGATGAGTCATTTTTGGATTATATGTAAGACACGAGACATTCCAAGTCGATTTGCTCGTAGAAATATTGATTATAGCACTTTTTGCGCGTATCAATGTGAGGAGCAATGATCGTGGTTTCCACTTCGAAGAAGTGGGAAGAAGTCGGAACCGATCCCAGTTTTTTAGGCCCGTAAACGAACAGTTTTCGAGATATTGCCAGAAAACTATCCCCGGTATGCGAAATTTCAGCGGTTGCCATAGTAACGTTGATCTGTTTCTCAGAGGGAACACAGTTATTTGGGAATATCTCCGAAACCGTTCATTTAAGGAACTTAAAAACTGTGTTTCGGGGTCCCTACAGGACCTCCGAGTATTGTTTCTCGTATCTGGCGGCTTAAAATGAGCTAAATCCGAACTTTGTACCGACTGACCTTGCTCAGTGCCAAAGGCCCGAAAAAAGTCACTTACAAATTGAATTTTCAAAAACCGTTTCTTAGTAGGCCTCTACATACTCGGGTCAACAAACATGCAAAATTACAGATTTCTAGGTCTAGTGGTTTGAGCCCTGCGATGAAGAGTCTATTTTGGATTATATATAAGAGATGAGAGTTTCCAAGTTGATTTGCTCGTAGAAATATTGATTATAGCTCTTTTTGCTCGTATCAATTTGAGGAGAAATGCTCGTTGTTATCCACTTCATAGAAGTGGGAACCGAACCCAGCGTTTTAAGGCCCTAAAACGAACGGTTTTTGAGATATTGCCAGGAGCTATCCCCGGTCTGCGAAATTTCAGCGGTTGCCATAGTAACGTTGATCTGTTTCTCAGAGGGAACACAGTTATTTGGGAATATCTCCGAAAGCGTTCATTTTGGGAACTTAAAAAGTGTGTTTCGGGGTCCCTACAGGACCTCTGAGTATTGTTTCTCGTATCAGGCGGCTTAAAATGAGCTAAATCCGAACTTTGTACCGACTGTCCTTGCTCAGTGCCAAAGGGCCGAAAAAAGTCACTTACAAATTGAATTTTCAAAAACCGTTTCTTAGTGGGCCTCTACATAATCGGATCAACAAACATGCAAAATTACAGCTTTCTAGGTCTAGTGGTTTGAGCCCTGCGGTGATGAGCCAATTTTGAATTGTCTATGCCAAAGGGCCGAAAAAAGTTACTTACATATTGAATTTTACAAAAACCGTTTCTTAGTGAGCCTCTACATACTCGGATCAACCAACATGCAAAATTTCAGCTTTCTAGGTCTAGTGGTGTAGCCCTGCGATGATGAGTCAATTTTGGATTATATGTAAGAGATGAGACTTTCCAAGTTGATTTGCTCGTAGAAATATGGATTATAGCACTTTTTGCGCGTATCAATGTGAGGAGCAATGTTCTTGGTTTCCACTTCGAAGAAGTGGGAAAAAGGGGGAACCGAACCCAGAGTTTTAAGGCCCTAAAACGAACGGTTTTCCAGATATTGCCCGAAAACTATCCCCGGTATGCGAAATTTCAGCGGTTGCCATAGTAACGTTGATCTGTTTCCCAGAGGGAACACAGTTATTTGGGAATATCTCCGAAACCGTTCATTTTAGGAACTTAAAAAGTGTGTTTCGGGGTCCCTACAAGACCTTCGAGTATTGTTTCTCGTATCTGGCGGCTTAAAATGAGCTAAATCCGAACTTTGTGCCGACTGTCCTTGCTCAGTGCCAAAGGGCTGAAAAAAGTCACTTACAAATTGAATTTTCAAAAACGGTTTCTTAGTGAGCCTCTTCATACTCGGATCAACCAACATGCAAAATTTCAGCTTTCTAGGTCTAGTGGTTTGAGCCCTGCGGTGAAGAGTCAATTTTGGATTATATATAAGAGATGAGAGTTTCCAAGTTGATTTGCTCGTAGAAATATTGATTATAGCTCTTTTTGCTCGTATCAATGTGAGGAGCAATGTTCGATGTTATCCACTTCATAGAAGTGGGAACCGAACCCAGCGTTTTAATGCCCTAAAACGAACGGTTTTTGAGATATTGCCAGGAGCTATCCCCGGTCTGCGAAATTTCAGCGGTTGCCATAGTAACGTTGATCTGTTTCTCAGAGGGAACACAGTTATTTGGGAATATCTCCGAAACCGTTCATTTAAGGAACTTAAAACTGTGTTTCGGGGTCCCTACAGGACCTCCGAGTATTGTTTCTCGTATCTGGCGGCTTAAAATGAGCTAAATCCGAACTTTGAACCGACTGAACTTGCTCAGTGCCAAAGACCCGAAAAAAGTCACTTACAAATTGAATTTTCAAAAACCGTTTCTTAGTAGGCCTCTACATACTCGGATCAACAAACATGCAAAATTACAGATTTCTAGGTCTTGTGGTTTGAGCCCTGCGATGAAGAGTCTATTTTGGATTATATATAAGAAATGAGAGTTTCCAAGTTGATTTGCTCGTAGAAATATTGATTATAGCTCTTTTTGCTCGTATCAATTTGAGGAGCAATGCTCGTTGTTATCCACTTCATAGAAGTGGGAACCGAACCCAGCGTTTTAAGGCCTTAAAACGAACGGTTTTTGAGATATTGCCAGGAGCTATCCCCGGTCTGCGAAATTTCAGCGGTTGCCATAGTAACGTTGATCTGTTTCTCAGAGGGAACACAGTTATTTGGGAATATCTCCGAAAGCGTTCATTTTGGGAACTTAAAAAGTGTGTTTCGGGGTCCCTACAGGACCTCCGAGTATTGTTTCTCGTATCAGGCGGCTTAAAATGAGCTAAATCCGAACTTTGTACCGACTGTCCTTGCTCAGTGCCAAAGGGCCGAAAAAAGTCACTTACAAATTGAATTTTCAAAAACCGTTTCTTAGTGGGCCTCTACATAATCGGATCAACAAACATGCAAAATTACAGCTTTCTAGGTCTAGTGGTTTGAGCCCTGCGGTGATGAGTCAATTTTGAATTGTCAATGCCAAAGGGCCGAAAAAAGTTACTTACAAATTGAATTTTACAAAAACCGTTTCTTAGTGAGCCTCTACATACTCGGATCAACCAACATGCAAAATTTCAGCTTTCTAGGTCTAGTGGTGTAGCCCTGCGATGATGAGTCAATTTTGGATTATATGTAAGAGATGAGACTTTCCAAGTTGATTTGCTAGTAGAAATATGGATTATAGCACTTTTTGCGCGTATCAATGTGAGGAGCAATGTTCTTGGTTTACACTTCGAAGAAGTGGGAAAAAGGGGGAACCGAACCCAGCGTTTTAAGGCCCTAAAACGAACGGTTTTCCAGATATTGCCCGAAAACTATCCCCGGTATGCGAAATTTCAGCGGTTGCCATAGTAACGTTGATCTGTTTCTCAGAGGGAACACAGTTATTTGGGAATATCTCCGAAACCGTTCATTTTAGGAACTTAAAAAGTGTGTTTCGGGGTCCCTACAAGACCTTCGAGTATTGTTTCTCGTATCTGGCGGCTTAAAATGAGCTAAATCCGAACTTTATGCCGACTGTCCTTGCTCAGTGCCAAAGGGCCGAAAAAAGTCACTTACAAATTGAATTTTCAAAAACGGTTTCTGAGTGAGCCTCTACATACTCGGATCAACCAACATGCAAAATTTCAGCTTTCTAGGTCTAGTGGTTTGAGCCCTGCGGTGAAGAGTCAATTTTGGATTATATATAAAAGATGAGAGTTTCCAAGTTGATTTGCTCGTAGAAATATTGATTATAGCTCTTTTTGCTCGTATCAATGTGAGGAGCAATGTTCGATGTTATCCACTTCATAGAAGTGGGAACCGAACCCAGCGTTTTAATGCCCTAAAACGAACGGTTTTTGAGATATTGCCAGGAGCTATCCCCGGTCTGCGAAATTTCAGCGGTTGCCATAGTAACGTTGATCTGTTTCTCAGAGGGAACACAGTTATTTGGGAATATCTCCGAAAGCGTTCATTTTGGGAACTTAAAAAGTGTGTTCGGGGTCCCTACAGGACCTCCGAGTATTGTTTCTCGTATCTGGCGGCTCAGAATGAGCTAAATCCGAACATTGTACCGACTGTCCTTGCTCAGTGCCAAAGGGTCGAAAAAAGTCACTTACAAATTGAATTTCCAAAACCGTTTCTTAGTGGGCCTCTACATACTCGGATCAAACAACATGCAAAATTTTACCTTTCTAGGTCTAGTGGTTTGAGCCCTGCGTCGATGAGTCAATTTTGAATTGTCAATGCCAAAGGGCCGAAAAAAGTTACTTACAAATTTAATTTTCAAAAACCGCATCTTAGTGAGCCTCTACATACTCGGGTCAACCAACATGCAAAATTTCAGCTTTCTAGATCTAGTGGTTTGAGCCCTGCGGTGATGAGTCATTTTTGGATTATATGTAAGAGATGAGACATTCCAAGTCGATTTGCTTGTAGAAATATTGATTATAGCACTTTTTGCGCATATCAATGTGAGGAGCAATGATCGTGTTTTCCACTTCGAAGAAGTGGGAAGAAATCGGAACCGATCCCAGTTTTTTAGGCCCGTAAACGAACGGTTTTCGAGATATTGCCAGAAAACTATCCCCGGTATGCGAAATTTCAGCGGTTGCCATAGTAACGTTGATCTGTTTCTCAGAGGGAACACAGTTATTTGGGAATATCTCCGAAAGCGTTCATTTTGGGAACTTAAAAAGTGTGTTTCGGGGTCCCTACAGGACCTCCGAGTATTGTTTCTCGTATCAGGCGGCTTAAAATGAGCTAAATCCGAACTTTGTACCGACTGTCCTTGCTCAGTACCAAAGGGCAGAAAAAAGTCACTTACAAATTGAATTTTCAAAAACCGTTTCTTAGTGGGCCTCTACATAATCGGATCAACAAACATGCAAAATTACAGCTTTCTAGGTCTAGTGGTTTGAGCCCTGCGGTGATGAGTCAATTTTGAATTGTCAATGCCAAAGGGCCAAAAAAAGTTACTTACAAATTGAATTTTACAAAAACCGTTTCTTAGTGAGCCTCTACATACTCGGATCAACCAACATGCAAAATTTCAGCTTTCTAGGTCTAGTGGTGTAGCCCTGCGATGATGAGTCAATTTTGGATTATATGTAAGAGATGAGACTTTCCAAGTTGATTTGCTCGTAGAAATATGGATTATAGCACTTTTTGCGCGTATCAATGTGAGGAGCAATGTTGGTGGTTTCCACTTCGAAGAAGTGGGAAGAAGTCGGAACCGATCCCAGCGTTTTAAGGCCCGTAAACGAACGGTTTTCGAGATATTGCCAGAAAACTATCCCCGGTATGCGAAATTTCAGCGGTTTCCATAGAAACGTTGATCTGTTTCTCAGAGGGAACACAGTTATTTGGGAATATCTCCGAAACCGTTCATTTAAGGAACTTATAAAGTGTGTTTCGGGGTCCCTACAGGACCTTCGAGTATTGTTTCTCGTATCTGGCGGCTTAAAATGAGCTAAATCCGAACTTTGTGCCGACTGTCCTTGCTCAGTGCCAAAGGGCCGAAAAAAGTCACTTACAAATTGAATTTTCAAAAACGGTTTCTGAGTGAGCCTCTTCATACTCGGATCAACCAACATGCAAAATTTCAGCTTTCAAGGTCTAGTGGTTTGAGCCCTGCGGTGAAGAGTCAATTTTGGATTATATATAAGAGATGAGAGTTTCCAAGTTGATTTGCTCGTAGAAATATTGATTATAGCTCTTTTTGCTCGTATCAATGTGAGGAGCAATGTTCGATGTTATCCACTTCATAGAAGTGGGAACCGAACCCAGCGTTTTAATGCCCTAAAACGAACGGTTTTTGAGATATTGCCAGGAGCTATCCCCGGTCTGCGAAATTTCAGCGGTTGCCATAGTAACGTTGATCTGTTTCTCAGAGGGAACACAGTTATTTGGGAATATCTCCGAAAGCGTTCATTTTGGGAACTTAAAAAGTGTGTTCGGGGTCCCTACAGGACCTCCGAGTATTGTTTCTCGTATCTGGCGGCTCAGAATGAGCTAAATCCGAACATTGTACCGACTGTCCTTGCTCAGTGCCAAAGGGTCGAAAAAAGTCACTTACAAATTGAATTTCCAAAACCGTTTCTTAGTGGGCCTCTATATACTCTGATCAAACAACATGCAAAATTTTACCTTTCTAGGTCTAGTGGTTTGAGCCCTGCGTCGATGAGTCAATTTTGAATTGTCAATGCCAAAGGGCCGAAAAAAGTTACTTACAAATTGAATTTTCAAAAACCGAATCTTAGTGAGCCTCTACATACTCGGATCAACCAACATGCAAAATTTCAGCTTTCTAGGTCTAGTGGTTTGAGCCCTGCGGTGATGAGTCATTTTTGGATTATATGTAAGAGATGAGACATTCCAAGTCGATTTGCTCGTAGAAATATTGATTATAGCACTTTTTGCGGATATCAATGTGAGGAGCAATGTTCGTGTTTTCCACTTCGAAGAAGTGGGAAGAAGTCGGAACCGATCCCAGTTTTTTAGGCCCGTAAACGAACGGTTTTCGAGATATTGCCAGAAAACTATCCCCGGTATGCGAAATTTCAGCGGTTGCCATAGTAACGTTGATCTGTTTCTCAGAGGGAACACAGTTATTTGGGAATATCTCCGAAACCGTTCATTTAAGGAACTTAAAAAGTGTGTTTCGGGGTCCCTACAGGACCTCCGAGTATTGTTTCTCGTATCTGGCGGCTTAAAATGAGCTAAATCCGAACATTGTACCGACTGACCTTGCTCAGTGCCAAAGGGAGGAAAAAAGTCACTTACAAATTGAATTTTCAAAAACCGTTTCTTAGTGGGCCTCTACATACTCGGATCAACAAACATGCAAAATTACAGCTTTCTAGGTCTAGTGGTTTGAGCCCTGCGATGAAGAGTCTTTTTTGGATTATATATAAGAGATGAGAGTTTCCAAGTTGATTTGCTCGTAGAAATATTGATTATAGCTCTTTTGCTCGTATCAATGTCAGGAGCAATGTTCGTTGTTATCCACTTCATAGAAGTGGGAACCGAACCCAGCGTTTTAAGGCCCTAAAACGAACGGTTTTTTTGATATTGCCAGGAGCTATCCCCGGTCTGCGAAATTTCAGCGGGTGCCATAGTAACGTTGATCTGTTTCTCAGAGGGAACACAGTTATTTGGGAATATCTCCGAAACCGTTCATTTAAGGAACTTAAAAAGTGTGTTTCGGGGTCCCTACAGGACCTCCGAGTATTGTTTCTCGTATCAGGCGGCTTAAAATGAGCTAAATCCGAACTTTGTACCGACTGTCCTTGCTCAGTGCCAAAGGGCAGAAAAAAGTCACTTACAAATTGAATTTTCAAAAACCGTTTCTTAGTGGGCCTCTACATACTCGGATCAACAAACATGCAAAATTACAGCTTTCTAGGTCTAGTGGTTTGAGCCCTGCAATGATGAGTCAATTTTGAATTGTCAATGCCAAAGGGCCGAAAAAAGTTACTTACAAATTGAATTTTACAAAAACCGTTTCTTAGTGAGCCTGTACATACTCGGATCAACCAACATGCAAAATTTCAGCTTTCTAGGTCTAGTGGTGTAGCCCTGCGATGATGAGTCAATTTTGGATTATATGTAAGAGATGAGACTTTCCAAGTTGATTTTCTCGTAGAAATATGGATTATAGCACTTTTTGCGCGTATCAATGTGAGGAGCAATGTTGGTGGTTTCCACTCCGAAGAAGTGGGAAGAAGTCGGAACCGATCCCAGCGTTTTAAGGCCCGTAAACGAACGGTTTTCGAGATATTGCCAGAAAACTATCCCCGGTATGCGAAATTTCAGCGGTTTCCATAGTAACGTTGACCTGTTTCTCAGAGGGAACACAGTTATTTGGGAATATCTCCGAAACCGTTCATTTAAGGAACTTATAAAGTGTGTTTCGGGGTCCCTACAGGACCTCCAAGTATTGTTTCTCGTATCTGGCGGCTTAAAATGAACTGAATCCGAACTTTGTACCGACTGACCTTGCTCAGTGCCAAAGGGCCGAAAAAAGTCACTTACAAATTGAATTTTCAAAAACCGTTTTTTAGTGGGACTCTACATACTCGGATCAACAAACATGCAAAATTACAGCTTTCTAGGTCTAGTGGTTTGAGCCCTGCGATGAAGAGTATTTTTTGGATTATATATAAGCGATGAGAGTTTCCAAGTTAATTTGCTCGTAGAAATATTGATTATAGCTCTTTTTCTCGTAACAATGTGAGGAGCAATGTTCGTTGTTATCCACTTCATAGAAGTGGGAACCGAACCCAGCGTTTTAAGGCCCTAAAACGAACGGTTTTTGTGATATTGCCAGGAGCTATCCCCAGTCTGCGAAATTTCAGCGGTTGCCATTGTAACGTTGATCTGTTTCTCACAGGGAACACAGTTATTTGGGAATATCTCCGAAAGCGTTCATTTTGGAAACTTAAAAAGTGTGTTTCGGGGTTCCTACAGGACCTCCGAGTATTGTTTCTCGTATCTGGCGGCCTAAAATGAGCTAAATCCGAACATTGTACCGACTGACCTTGCTCAGTGCCAAAGACCCGAAAAAAGTCTCTTACAAATTGAATTTTCAAAAACCGTTCCTTAGTAGGCCTCTACATACTCGGATCAACAAACATGCAAAATTACAGCTTTCTAGGTCTAGTGGTTTGAGCCCTGCGATGAAGAGTCTATTTTGGATTATATATAAGAGATGAGAGTTTCCAAGTTGATTTGCTCGTAGAAATATTGATTATAGCTCTTTTTGCTCCTATCAATTTGAGGAGCAATGCTCGTTGTTATCCACTTCATAGAAGTGGGAACCGAACCCAGCGTTTTAATGCCCTAAAACGAACGGTTTTTGAGATATTGCCAGGAGCTATCCCCGGTCTGCGAAATTTCAGCGGTTGCCATAGTAACGTTGATCTGTTTCTCAGAGGGAACACAGTTATTTGGGAATATCTCCGAAAGCGTTCATTTTGGGAACTTAAAAATGTGTTTCGGGGTCCCTACAGGACCTCCGAGTATTGTTTCTCGTATCAGGCGGCTTAAAATGAGCTAAATCCGAACTTTGTACCGACTGTCCTTGCTCAGTACCAAAGGGCAGAAAAAAGTCACTTACAAATTGAATTTTCAAAAACCGTTTCTTAGTGGGCCTCTACATAATCGGATCAACAAACATGCAAAATTACAGCTTTCTAGGTCTAGTGGTTTGAGCCCTGCGGTGATGAGTCAATTTTGAATTGTCAATGCCAAAGGGCCGAAAAAAGTTACTTACAAATTGAATTTTACAAAAACCGTTTCTTAGTGAGCCTCTACATACTCGGATCAACCAACATGCAAAATTTCAGCTTTCTAGGTCTAGTGGTTTGAGCCCTGCGGTGAAGAGTCAATTTTGGATTATATATAAGAGATGAGAGTTTCCAAGTTGATTTGCTCGTAGAAATATTGATTATAGCACTTTTTGCGCGTATCAATGTGAGGAGCAATGTTGGTGGTTTCCACTTCGAAGAAGTGGGAAGAAGTCGGAACCGATCCCAGCGTTTTAAGGCCCGTAAACGAACGGTTTTCGAGATATTGCCAGAAAACTATCCCCGGTATGCGAAATTTCAGCGGTTTCCATAGTAACGTTGATCTGTTTCTCAGAGGGAACACAGTTATTTGGGAATATCTCCGAAACCGTTCATTTAAGGAACTTATAAAGTGTGTTTCGGGGTCCCTACAGGACCTTCGAGTATTGTTTCTCGTATCTGGCGGCTTAAAATGAGCTAAATCCGAACTTTGTGCCGACTGTCCTTGCTCAGTGCCAAAGGGCCGAAAAAAGTCACTTACAAATTGAATTTTCAAAAACGGTTTCTGAGTGAGCCTCTTCATACTCGGATCAACCAACATGCAAAATTTCAGCTTTCTAGGTCTAGTGGTTTGAGCCCTGCGGTGAAGAGTCAATTTTGGATTATATATAAGAGATGAGAGTTTCCAAGTTGATTTGCTCGTAGAAATATTGATTATAGCTCTTTTTGCTCGTATCAATGTGAGGAGCAATGTTCGATGTTATCCACTTCATAGAAGTGGGAACCGAACCCAGCGTTTTAATGCCCTAAAACGAACGGTTTTTGAGATATTGCCAGGAGCTATCCCCGGTCTGCGAAATTTCAGCGGTTGCCATAGTAACGTTGATCTGTTTCTCAGAGGGAACCCAGTTATTTGGGAATATCTCCGAAAGCGTTCATTTTGGGAACTTAAAAAGTGTGTTCGGGGTCCCTACAGGACCTCCGAGTATTGTTTCTCGTATCTGGCGGCTCAGAATGAGCTAAATCCGAACATTGTACCGACTGTCCTTGCTCAGTGCCAAAGGGTCGAAAAAAGTCACTTACAAATTGAATTTCCAAAACCGTTTCTTAGTGGGCCTCTACATACTCGGATCAAACAACATGCAAAATTTTACCTTTCTAGGTCTAGTGGTTTGAGCCCTGCGTCGATGAGTCAATTTTGAATTGTCAATGCCAAAGGGCCGAAAAAAGTTACTTACAAATTGAATTTTCAAAATCCGCATCTTATTGAGCCTCTACATACTCGGATCAACCAACATGCAAAATTTCAGCTTTCTAGGTCTAGTGGTTTGAGCCCTGCGGTGATGAGTCATGTTTGGATTATATGTAAGAGATGAGACATCCCAAGTCGATTTGCTCGTAGAAATATTGATTATAGCACTTTTTTCGCGTATCAATGTGAGGAGCAATGTTCGTGTTTTCCACTTCGAAGAAGTGGGAAGAAGTCGGAACCGATCCCAGTTTTTTAGGCCTGTAAACGAACGGTTTTCGAGATATTGCCAGAAAACTATCCCCGGTATGCGAAATTTCAGCGGTTGCCATAGTAACGTTGATCTGTTTCTCAGAGGGAACACAGTTATTTGGGAATATCTCCGAAACCGTTCATTTAAGGAACTTAAAAAGTGTGTTTCGGGGTCCCTACAGGACCTCCGAGTATTGTTTCTCGTATCTGGCGGCTTAAAATGAGCTAAATCCGAACATTGTACCGACTGACCTTGCTCAGTGCCAAAGGGAGGAAAAAAGTCACTTACAAATTGATATTTCAAAAACCGTTTCTTAGTGGGCCTCTACATACTCGGATCAACAAACATGCAAAATTACAGCTTTCTAGGTCTAGTGGTTTGAGCCCTGCGATGAAGAGTCTTTTTTGGATTATATATAAGAGATGAGAGTTTCCAAGTTGATTTGCTCGTAGAAATATTGATTATAGCTCTTTTGCTCGTATCAATGTCAGGAGCAATGTTCGTTGTTATCCACTTCATAGAAGTGGGAACCGAACCCAGCGTTTTAAGGCCCTAAAACGAACGGTTTTTTTGATATTGCCAGGAGCTATCCCCGGTCTGCGAAATTTCAGCGGATGCCATAGTAACGTTGATCTGTTTCTCAGAGGGAACACAGTTATTTGGGAATATCTCCGAAACCGTTCATTTAAGGAACTTAAAAAGTGTGTTTCGGGGTCCCTACAGGACCTCCGAGTATTGTTTCTCGTATCAGGCGGCTTAAAATGAGCTAAATCCGAACTTTGTACCGACTGTCCTTGCTCAGTGCCAAAGGGCAGAAAAAAGTCACTTACAAATTGAATTTTCAAAAACCGTTTCTTAGTGGGCCTCTACATACTCGGATCAACAAACATGCAAAATTACAGCTTTCTAGGTCTAGTGGTTTGAGCCCTGCAATGATGAGTCAATTTTGAATTGTCAATGCCAAAGGGCCGAAAAAAGTTACTTACAAATTGAATTTTACAAAAACCGTTTCTTAGTGAGCCTGTACATACTCGGATCAACCAACATGCAAAATTTCAGCTTTCTAGATCTAGTGGTGTAGCCCTGCGATGATGAGTCAATTTTGGATTATATGTAAGAGATGAGACTTTCCAAGTTGATTTGCTCGTAGAAATATGGATTATAGCACTTTTTGCGCATATCAATGTGAGGAGCAATGTTGGTGGTTTCCACTTCGAAGAAGTGGGAAGAAGTCGGAACCGATCCCAGCGTTTTAAGGCCCGTAAACGAACGGTTTTCGAGATATTGCCAGAAAACTATCCCCGGTATGCGAAATTTCAGCGGTTTCCATAGTAACGTTGATCTGTTTCTCAGAGGGAACACAGTTATTTGGGAATATCTCCGAAACCGTTCATTTAAGGAACTTATAAAGTGTGTTTCGGGGTCCCTACAGGACCTCCAAGTATTGTTTCTCGTATCTGGCGGCTTAAAATGAACTGAATCCGAACTTTGTACCGACTGACCTTGCTCAGTGCCAAAGGGCCGAAAAAAGTCACTTACAAATTGAATTTTCAAAAACCGTTTTTTAGTGGGCCTCTACATACTCGGATCAACAAACATGCAAAATTACAGCTTTCTAGGTCTAGTGGTTTGAGCCCTGCGATGAAGAGTATTTTTTGGATTATATATAAGCGATGAGAGTTTCCAAGTTAATTTGCTCGTAGAAATATTGATTATAGCTCTTTTTCTCGTATCAATGTGAGGAGCAATGTTCGTTGTTATCCACTTCATAGAAGTGGGAACCGAACCCAGCGTTTTAAGGCCCTAAAACGAACGGTTTTTGTGATATTGCCAGGAGCTATCCCCAGTCTGCGAAATTTCAGCGGTTGCCATAGTAACGTTGATCTGTTTCTCACAGGGAACACAGTTATTTGGGAATATCTCCGAAAGCGTTCATTTTGGAAACTTAAAAAGTGTGTTTCGGGGTTCCTACAGGACCTCCGAGTATTGTTTCTCGTATCTGGCGGCCTAAAATGAGCTAAATCCGAACTTTGTACCGACTGACCTTGCTCAGTGCCAAAGGGCCGAAAAAAGTCACTTACAAATTGAATTTTCAAAAACCGTTCCTTAGTAGGCCTCTACATACTCGGATCAACAAACATGCAAAATTACAGCTTTCTAGGTCTAGTGGTTTGAGCCCTGCGATGAAGAGTCTATTTTGGATTATATATAAGAGATGAGAGTTTCCAAGTTGATTTGCTCGTAGAAATATTGATTATAGCTCTTTTTGCTCCTATCAATTTGAGGAGCAATGCTCGTTGTTATGGGAACCGAACCCAGCGTTTTAAGGCCCTAAAACGAACGGTTTTTGAGATATTGCCAGGAGCTATCCCCGGTCTGCGAAATTTCAGCGGTTGCCATAGTAACGTTGATCTGTTTCTCAGAGGGAACACAGTTATTTGGGAATATCTCCGAAAGCGTTCATTTTGGGAACTTAAAAATGTGTTTCGGGGTCCCTACAGGATCTCCGAGTATTGTTTCTCGTATCAGGCGGCTTAAAATGAGCTAAATCCGAACTTTGTACCGACTGTCCTTGCTCAGTACCAAAGGGCAGAAAAAAGTCACTTACAAATTGAATTTTCAAAAACCGTTTCTTAGTGGGCCTCTACATAATCGGATCAACAAACATGAAAAATTACAGCTTTCTAGGTCTAGTGGTTTGAGCCCTGCGGTGATGAGTCAATTTTGAATTGTCAATGCCAAAGGGCCGAAAAAAGTTACTTACAAATTGAATTTTACAAAAACCGTTTCTTAGTGAGCCTCTACATACTCGGATCAACCAACATGCAAAATTTCAGCTTTCTAGGTCTAGTGGTGTAGCCCTGCGATGATGAGTCAATTTTGGATTATATGTAAGAGATGAGACTTTCCAAGTTGATTTGCTCGTAGAAATATGGATTATAGCACTTTTTGCGCGTATCAATGTGAGGAGCAATGTTGGTGGTTTCCACTTCGAAGAAGTGGGAAGAAGTCGGAACCGATCCCAGCGTTTTAAGGCCCGTAAACGAACGGTTTTCGAGATATTGCCAGAAAACTATCCCCGGTATGCGAAATTTCAGCGGTTTCCATAGTAACGTTGATCTGTTTCTCAGAGGGAACACAGTTATTTGGGAATATCTCCGAAACCGTTCATTTAAGGAACTTATAAAGTGTGTTTCGGGGTCCCTACAGGACCTTCGAGTATTGTTTCTCGTATCTGGCGGCTTAAAATGAGCTAAATCCGAACTTTGTGCCGACTGTCCTTGCTCAGTGCCAAAGGGCCGAAAAAAGTCACTTACAAATTGAATTTTCAAAAACGGATTCTGAGTGGGCCTCTCCATACTCGGATCAACCAACATGCAAAATTTCAGCTTTCTAGGTCTAGTGGTTTGAGCCCTGCGTTGAAGAGTCAATTTTGGATTATATATAAGAGATGAGAGTTTCCAAGTTGATTTGCTCGTAGAAATATTGATTATAGCTCTTTTTGCTCGTATCAATGTGAGGAGCAATGTTCGATGTTATCCACTTCATAGAAGTGGGAACCGAACCCAGCGTTTTAATGCCCTAAAACGAACGGTTTTTGAGATATTGCCAGGAGCTATCCCCGGTCTGCGAAATTTCAGCGGTTGCCATAGTAACGTTGATCTGTTTCTCAGAGGGAACACAGTTATTTGGGAATATCTCCGAAAGCGTTCATTTTGGGAACTTAAAAAGTGTGTTCGGGGTCCCTACAGGACCTCCGAGTATTGTTTCTCGTATCTGGCGGCTCAGAATGAGCTAAATCCGAACATTGTACCGACTGTCCTTGCTCAGTGCCAAAGGGTCGAAAAAAGTCACTGACAAATTGAATTTCCAAAACCGTTTCTTAGTGGGCCTCTACATACTCGGATCAAACAACATGCAAAATTTTACCTTTCTAGGTCTAGTGGTTTGAGCCCTGCGTCGATGAGTCAATTTTGAATTGTCAATGCCAAAGGGCCGAAAAAAGTTACTTACAAATTGAATTTTCAAAATCCGCATCTTATTGAGCCTCTACATACTCGGATCAACCAACATGCAAAATTTCAGCTTTCTAGGTCTAGTGGTTTGAGCCCTGCGGTGATGAGTCATGTTTGGATTATATGTAAGAGATGAGACATCCCAAGTCGATTTGCTCGTAGAAATATTGATTATAGCACTTTTTTCGCGTATCAATGTGAGGAGCAATGTTCGTGTTTTCCACTTCGAAGAAGTGGGAAGAAGTCGGAACCGATCCGAGTTTTTTAGGCCTGTAAACGAACGGTTTTCGAGATATTGCCAGAAAACTATCCCCGGTATGCGAAATTTCAGCGGTTGCCATAGTAACGTTGATCTGTTTCTCAGAGGGAACACAGTTATTTGGGAATATCTCCGAAACCGTTCATTTAAGGAACTTAAAAAGTGTGTTTCGGGGTCCCTACAGGACCTCCGAGTATTGTTTCTCGTATCTGGCGGCTTAAAATGAGCTAAATCCGAACATTGTACCGACTGACCTTGCTCAGTGCCAAAGGGAGGAAAAAAGTCACTTACAAATTGATATTTCAAAAACCGTTTCTTAGTGGGCCTCTACATACTCGGATCAACAAACATGCAAAATTACAGCTTTCTAGGTCTAGTGGTTTGAGCCCTGCGATGAAGAGTCTTTTTTGGATTATATATAAGAGATGAGAGTTTCCAAGTTGATTTGCTCGTAGAAATATTGATTATAGCTCTTTTGCTCGTATCAATGTCAGGAGCAATGTTCGTTGTTATCCACTTCATAGAAGTGGGAACCGAACCCAGCGTTTTAAGGCCCTAAAACGAACGGTTTTTTTGATAATGCCAGGAGCTATCCCCGGTCTGCGAAATTTCAGCGGGTGCCATAGTAACGTTGATCTGTTTCTCAGAGGGAACACAGTTATTTGGGAATATCTCCGAAACCGTTCATTTAAGGAACTTAAAAAGTGTGTTTGGGGGTCCCTACAGGACCTCCGAGTATTGTTTCTCGTATCAGGCGGCTTAAAATGAGCTAAATCCGAACTTTGTACCGACTGTCCTTGCTCAGTGCCAAAGGGCAGAAAAAAGTCACTTACAAATTGAATTTTCAAAAACCGTTTCTTAGTGGGCCTCTACATACTCGGATCAACAAACATGCAAAATTACAGCTTTCTAGGTCTAGTGGTTTGAGCCCTGCAATGATGAGTCAATTTTGAATTGTCAATGCCAAAGGGCCGAAAAAAGTTACTTACAAATTGAATTTTACAAAAACCGTTTCTTAGTGAGCCTGTACATACTCGGATCAACCAACATGCAAAATTTCAGCTTTCTAGGTCTAGTGGTTTGAGCCCTGCGGTGATGAGTCAATTTTGGATTATATGTAAGAGATGAGACTTTCCAAGTCGATTTGCTCGTAGAAATATGGATTATAGCACTTTTTGCGCGTATGAATGTGAGGAGCAATGTTCGTGGTTTCCACGTCAAAGAAGTGGGAACCGAAACCAGCGTCTTAAGGCCCTAAAACGAACGGTTTTCGGGATATTGCCAGAAAACTACCCCGGTATGCGAAATTTCAGCGGTTGACATAGTAACGTTGATCTGTTTCTCAGAGGGAACACAGTTATTTGGGAATATCTCTGAAAGCGTTCATTTTGGGAACTTAAAAAGTGTGTTTCGGGGTCCCTACAGGACCTCCGAGTATTGTTTCTCGTATCTGGCGGATTAAAATGAGCTAAATCCGAACTTTGTACCGACTGACCTTGCTCAGTGCCAAAGGGCCGAAAAAAGTCACTTACAAATTTAATTTTCAAAAACCGTTTCTTAGTGGGCCTCTACATACTCGGATCATTCAACATGCAAAATGTCAGCATTCTAGGTCTAGTGGTTTGAGCCCTGCGTCGATGAGTCAATTTTGAATTGTCAATGCTGAAGGGCTGAAAAAAGTTACTTACAAATTAAATTTTCAAAAACCGTTTCTTAGTGAGTCTCTACATACTCGGATCAACCAACATGCAAAATTTCAGCTTTCTAGGTCTAGTGGTTTGAGCCCTGCGATGATGAGTCAATTTTGGATTATATGTATGAGATGAGACTTTCCATGTCGATTTCCTCGTAGAAATATGGATTATAGCACTTTTTGCGTGTATCAATGTGAGGAGCAATGTTCGTTGTTTCCACTTCGAAGACGTGGGAAGAACTGGGAACCGAACCCAGCGTTTTAAGGCCCTAAAACGAACGGTTTTCGAGATATTGCCAGAAAACTATCCCCGGTATGCGAAATTTCAGCGGTTGCCATAGTAAAGTTGATCTGTTTCTCTGAGGGGACACAGTTATTTGGGAATATCTCCGAAACCGTTCATTTTAGGAACTTAAAAAGTGTGTTTCGGGGTCCCTACAATACCTCCGAATATTGTTTCTCGTATCTGGCGGCTTAAAATGAGCTAAATACGAACTTTGTACCGACTGACCTTGCTCAGTGCCAAAGGGCCGAAAAAAGTCACTTACAAATTGAATTTTCAAAAACCGTATCTTAGTGGGCCTCTACACACTCGGATCAACAAACATGCAAAATTACAGCGTTCTAGGTCTTGTGGTTTGAGCCCTGCGGTATTGAGTCAATTTTGGATTATATATAAGAGTTTTTTTTTAGTGTATGGCTTTTAGTGCCGGGAGTGTCCGATGACATGTTCGGCTCGCCAGTTTTGTGGCTGCTTCGATACGGACACCCAATGGGTGAGCTACAAGTACCGTTGGGGAGGAAAGTTCGAAGGGAAGGGCGAGGAGTTGGAAGGAAGCGGCTGTGGCCTATAGTGAGGGACCAACCCCGGCATTTGCCTGGAAGGAAGATGGGAAACCACAGAAGACCATCTTCAAGGTTGCCGGCGGGGGGATTCGAACCTCCTCGCCTCCCGGATGTGAGCGACTGCCATTAGTCATGCCGTAACCACCACGGCTAACTCACCCGGTATATAAGAGATGAGAGTTTCCAAGTCGATTTGCCCATAGAAATATTCATTATAGCTCTTTTTGCTCGTATCAATGTGAGGAGCAATGTTCGTGGTTATCCACTTCCGAAAAGTGGGAACCGAACCCAGCGTTTTAAGGCCCTAAAACGAACGGTTTTTTTGATATTGCCAGGAGCTATCCCCGGTCTGCGAAATTTCAGCGGGTGCCATAGTAACGTTGATCTGTTTCTCAGAGGGAACACAGTTATTTGGGAATATCTCCGAAACCGTTCATTTAAGGAACTTAAAAAGTGTGTTTCGGGGTCCCTACAGGACCTCCGAGTATTGTTTCTCGTATCAGGCGGCTTAAAATGAGCTAAATCCGAACTTTGTACCGACTGTCCTTGCTCAGTGCCAAAGGGCAGAAAAAAGTCACTTACAAATTGAATTTTCAAAAACCGTTTCTTAGTGGGCCTCTACATACTCGGATCAACAAACATGCAAAATTACAGCTTTCTAGGTCTAGTGGTTTGAGCCCTGCAATGATGAGTCAATTTTGAATTGTCAATGCCAAAGGGCCGAAAAAAGTTACTTACAAATTGAATTTTACAAAAACCGTTTCTTAGTGAGCCTGTACATATTCGGACCAACCAACATGCAAAATTTCAGCTTTCTAGGTCTAGTGGTTTGAGCCCTGCGATGAAGAGTCTTTTTTGGATTATATATAAGAGATGAGAGTTTCCAAGTTGATTTGCTCGTAGAAATATTGATTATAGCTCTTTTTCTCGTATCAATGTGAGGAGCAATGTTCGTTGTTATCCACTTCATAGAAGTGGGAACCGAACCCAGCGTTTTAAGGCCCTAAAACGAACGGTTTTTGTGATATTGCCAGGAGCTATCCCCAGTCTGCGAAATTTCAGCGGTTGCCATAGTAACGTTGATCTGTTTCTCACAGGGAACACAGTTATTTGGGAATATCTCCGAAAGCGTTCATTTTGGAAACTTAAAAAGTGTGTTTCGGGGTTCCTACAGGACCTCCGAGTATTGTTTCTCGTATCTGGCGGCCTAAAATGAGCTAAATCCGAACTTTGTACCGACGGACCTTGCTCAGTGCCAAAGGGCCGAAAAAAATCACTTACAAATTGAATTTTCAAAACCCGTTTCTTAGTGGGCCTCTACATACTCGGATCAACAAACATGCAAAATTACAGCTTTCTAGGTCTAGTGGTTTGAGCCCTGCGGTGATGAGTCAATTTTGGATTATATATAAGAGATGAGAGTTTCCAAGTCGATTTGCCCGTAGAAATATTGATTATAGCTCTTTTTGCTCGTATCAATGTAAGGAGCAATGTTCGTGGTTATCCACTTCCGAGAAGTGGGAACCGAACCCAGAGTTTTACGGCCTTAAAATTAACGGTTTTCGAGATATTGCCAGGAGCTATCCCCGGTCTGCTTAAATTCATCGGTTGCCATAGTAACGTTGATCTGTTTCTCAGAGGGAACACAGTTATTTGGGAATATCTCCGAAACCGTTCATTTTAGGAACTTAAAAAGTGTGTTTCGGGGTCCCTACAAGACCTCCGAGTATTGTTTCTCGTATCTGGCGGCTTAAAATGAGCTAAATCCGAACTTTGTGCCGACTGTCCTTGCTCAGAGCCAAAGGGCCGAAAAAGTCACTTACAAATTGAATTTTCAAAAACCGTTTCTTAGTGAGCCTCTACATACTTGGATCAACCAACATGCAAAATATCAGCTTTCTAGGTCTAGTGGTTTGAGCCCTGCGGTGAAGAGTCAATTTTGGATTATATATAAGAGATGAGAGTTTCCAAGTGGATTTGCTCGTAGAAATATTGATTATAGCTCTTTTTGCTCGTATCAATGTGAGGAGCAATGTTCGATGTTATCCACTTCATAGAAGTGGGAACCGAACCCAGCGTTATAATGCCCTAAAACGAACGGTTTTTGAGATATTGCCAGGAGCTATCCCCGGTCTGCGAAATTTCAGCGGTTGCCATAGTAACGTTGATCTGTTTCTCAGAGGGAACACAGTTATTTGGGAATATCTCCGAAACCGTTCATTTTAGGAACTTAAAAAGTGTGTTTCGGGGTCCCTACAAGACCTCCGAGTATTGTTTCTCGTATCTGGCGGCTTAAAATGAGCTAAATCCGAACTTTGTACCGACTGACCTTGCTCAGTGCCAAAGGGCCGAAAAAAGTCACTTACAAATTGAATTTTCAAAACCCGTTTCTTAATGGGCCTCTACATACTCGGATCAATCAACATGCAAAATTTCAGCTTTCTAGGTCTAGTGGTTTGAGCCCTGCGTCGATGAGGCAATTTTGAATTGTCAATGCCAAAGGGCCGAAAAAAGTTACTTACAAATTGAATTTTCAAAAACCGTTTCTTAGTGAGCCTCTACATACTCGGATCAACCAACATGCAAAATTTAAGATTTCTAGGTCTAGTGGCTTGAACCCTGCGATGATGAGTCTATTTTGGATTATATGTAAGAGATGAGACTTTCCAAGTCGATTTGCTCGTAGAAATATGGATTATAGCACATTTGCGCGTATCAATGTGAGGAGCAATGTTCGTGGTTTCCACTTCGAAGAAGTGGGAAGAAGTGGAAACCGAACCCAGCGTATTAAGGCCCTAAAACGAACGGTTTTCGAGATATTGCCAGAAAACTATATCCGGTATGCGAAATTTCAGCGGTTGCCATAGTAACGTTGATCTGTTTCTCAGAGCAAACACAGTTATTTGGGAATATCTCCGAAACCGTTCATTTTAGGGACATAAAAATTGAGTTTCTGGGTCCCTACAGGACCTCCGAGAATTGTTTCTCGTATCTGGCGGCTTAAAATGAGCTAAATCCGAACTTTGTACCGACTGACCTTGCTCACTGCCAAAGGGCCGAGAAATGTCACTTACAAATTGAATTTTCAAAAACCGTTTCTTAGTGGGACTCTACATACTCGGATCAACAAACATGCAAAATTACAGCTTTCTAGGTCTCGTGGTTGGAGCCCTGCGGTGAAGAGTCAATTTTGGATTATATATAAGTGATGAGAGTTTCCAAGATGATTTGCTCGTAGAAATATTGATTATAGCTCCTTTAGCTCGTATCAATGTGAGGAGCAATGTTCGTTGTTATCCACTTCATAGAAGTGGGAACCGAACCCAGCGTTTTAAGGCCCTAAAACGAACGGTTTTTTAGATATTGCCAGGAGCTATCCCCGGTCTGCGAAATTTCAGCGGTTGCCATAGTAACGTTGATCTGTTTCTCTGAGGGAACACAGTTATTAGGGAATATCTCCGAAACCGTTCATTTTAGGAACTTAAAAAGTGTGTGTCGGGGTCCCTACAGGACCTCCGAGTATTGTTTCTCGTATCTGGCGGCTTAAAATGAGCTAAATCTGAATTTTGTGCCGACTGTCCTTGCTCAGTGCCAAAGGGCCGAAAAAAGTCACTTACAAATTGAATTTTCAAAAACCGTTTCTTAATGAGCCTCTACATACTCGGATCAACCAACATGAAAAATTTCAGCTTTCTAGGTCTAGTGGTTTGAGCTCTGTGTCGATGAGTCAATTTTGAATTGTCAATGCCAAAGGGCCGAAAAAGTTACTTACAAATTGAATTTTCAAAAACCGCTTCTTTGTGAGCCTCTACATACTCGGATCAACCAACATGCAAAATTTCAGCTTTCTAGGTCTAGTGGTTTGAGCCCTGCGATGATGAGTCAATTTTGGATTATATGTAAGAGATGAGACTTTCCAAGTCGATTTTCTCGTAGAAATATGGATTATAGCACTTTTTGCGCGTAACAATGTGAGGAGCAATGTTCGTGGTTTCCACTTCGAAGAAGTGGGAAGAAGTCGGAACCGAACCCAGCGTTTTAAGGCTCGTAAACGAACGGTTTTCGAGATATTGCCAGAAAACTATCCCCGGTATGCGAAATTTCAGCGGTTGCCATAGTAACGTTGATTTGTTTCTCTGAGGGTACACAGTTATTTGGGAATATCTCCGAAACCGTTCATTTTAGGAACTTAAAAAGTGTGTTTCGGGGTCCCTAAAGGACCTCCGAGTATTGTTTCTCGTATCTGGCGGCTTAAAATGAGCTAAATCCGAACTTTGTACCGACTGACCTTGCTCAGTGCCAAAGGGCCGAAAAAAGTCACTTACAAATTGAATTTTCAAAAACCGTTTCATAGTGGGCCTCTACATACCCGGTAAACCAACATGCAAAATTACAGCTTTCTAGGTCTAGTGGTTTGAGCCCTGCGTCGATGAGTCAATTTTGAATTGTCAATGCCAAAGGGCCGAAAAAAGTCACTTACAAATTGAATTTTCAAAAACAGTTTCTTAGTGAGCCTCTACAAGCTCGGATCAATCATCATGCAAAATTTCAGCTTTCTAGGTCAAGTTGTTTGAGCCCTGCGTCGATGAGTCAATTTTGAATTGTCAATGCCAAAGGGCCGAAAGAAGTTACTTACAAATTGAATTTTCAAAAACCGTTTCTTAGTGAGCCTCTATATACTCGGATCAACCAACATGAAAAATTTCAGCTTTCTAGGTCTAGTGGTTTGAGCCCTGCGATGATGAGTCAATTTTGGATTATATATAATTTTTTTTTTTAGTGTATGGCTGTTAGTGCCGGGAGTGTCCGAGGACATGTTCGGCTCGCCAGTTTTGTAGCTGCTTCGAGACGGACACCCAATGGGTGAGCTACAAGTACCGTTGGGGAGGAAAGTTCGAAGGGAAGGGCGAGGAGTTGGAAGGAAGCGGCTGTGGCCTATAGTGAGGGACCAACCCCGGCATTTGCCTGGAAGGAAGATGGGAAACCACAGAAGACCATCTTCAAGGTTGCCGGCGGGGGGATTCAAACCTCCTCGCCTCCCGGATGTGAGCGACTGCCATTAGTCATGCCGTAACCACCACGGCTAACTCACCCGGTATATAAGAGATGAGATTTTCCAAGTCGATTTGCCCATAGAAATATTCATTTTAGCTCTTTTTGCTCGTATCAATGTGAGGAGCAATGTTCGAGGTTATCCACTTCCGAAAAGTGGGAACGGAACCCAGCGTTTTAAGGCCCTAAAACGAACGGTTTTCGAGATATTGCCAGAAAAACTATCCCCGGTATGCGAAATTTCAGCGGTTGCCATAGTAACGTTGATCTGTTTCTCAGAGGGAACACAGTTATTTGGGAATATCTACAAAACCGTTCATTTTAGGAACTTAAAAGGTGTGTTTCGGGGTCCCTACAGGACCTCCGAGTATTGTTTCTCGTATCTGGCGGCTTAAAATGAGCTAAATCCGAACTTTTTACCGACTGTCCTTGCTCAGTGCCAAAGGGCCGAAAAAAGTCACTTACAAATTGAATTTTCAAAAACCGTTCCTAAAGGGGGCCTCTACATTCACGGATCAACCAACATGGAAAATTACAGCTTTCTAGGTCTAGTGGTTTGAGCCCTGCGATGATGAGTCAATTTTGGATTATATGTAAGAGATGAGACTTTCCAAGTCGATTTACTCGTAGAAATATGGATTATAGCACTTTTTGCGCGTATCAATGTGAGGAGCAATGTTCGTGGTTTTCACTTCGAAGAAGTGGGAAGAAGTCGGAACTGAACCCAGCGTTTTAAGGCCCGTAAACGAACGGTTTTCGAGATATTGCCAGAAAACTATCCCCGGTATGCGAAATTTCAGCGGTTGCCATAGTAACGTTGATCTGTTTCTCAGAGGGAACACAGTTATTTGGGAATATCTCCGAAATCGTTCATTTTGGAAATTTAAAAAGTGTGTTTCGGGGTCCCTACAGGACCTCCGAGTATTGCTTCTCGTATCTGGCGGCTTAAAATGAGCTAAATCCGAACTTTGTACAGACTGTCCTTGCTCAGTTCCAAAGGGCCGAAAAAAGTCACTTACAAATTGAATTTTCTAAAACCGTTTCTTAGTGGGCCTCTACATACTCGGATCAATCAACATGAAAAATTTCAGCTTTCTAGGTCAAGTTGTTTGAGCCCTGGCGTCGATGAGTCAATTTTGAATTGTCAATGCCAAAGGGCCGAAAGAAGTTTACTTACAAATTGAATTTTCAAAAACCGTTTCTTAGTGAGCCTCTACATACTCGGATCAACCAACATGCAAAATTTCAGCTTTCTAGGTCTAGTGGTTTGAGCCCTGCGATGATGAGTCAATTTTGGATTATATGTAAGAGATGAGACTTTCCAAGTCGATTTGCTCGTAGAAATATGGATTATAGCACTTTTTGCGCGTGTCAATGTGAGGAGCAATGTTCGTGGTTTCCACTTCAATGATGTGGGTACCGAACCCAGCGCTTTTAAGGCCCTAAAACGAACGGTTTTCGAGATATTGCTAGAAAACTATCCCCGGTATGCGAAATTTCAGCGGTTGCCATAGTAACGTTGATTTGTTTCTCAGATGGAACACAGTTATTTGGGAATATCTCCGAAACCGTTCATTTTAGGAACTTAAAAAGTGTGTTTCGGGGTCCCTACAGGACCTCCGAGTATTGTTTCTCGTATCTGGCGGCTTAAAGTGAGCTAAATCCGAACTTTGTACCGACTGACCTTGCTCAGTTCCAATAGGCCGAAAAAAGTCACTTACAAATTGAATTTTCAAAAACCGTTTCTTAGTGGGCCCTCTACATACTCGGATCAACAAACATGCAAAATTACACCTTTCTAGGTCTAGTGGTTTGAGCCCTGCGGTGAAGAGTCAATTTTGGATTATATATAAGAGAAGAGAGTTTCCAAGTTGATTTGCTCGTAGAAATATTGATTATAGCTCTTTTTGCTCGTTTCAATGTGAGGAGCAATGTTCGTTGTTATCCACTTCATAGAAGTGGGAACCGAACCAGCGTTTTAAGGCCCTAAAACGAACGGTTTTTGAGATATTGCCAGGATCTATCCCCGGTCTGCGAAATTTCAGCGGTTGCCATATTAACGTTGATCTGTTTCTCAGAGGGAACACAGTTATTTGGGAATATCTCCGAAAGCGTTCATTTTGGGAACTTAAAAAGTGTGTTCGTGGTCCCCACAGGACCTCCGAGTATTGTTTCTCGTATCTGGCGGCTTAAAATGAGCTAAATCCGAACTTTGTACCGACTGTCCTTGCTCAGTGCCAAAGGGCCGAAAAAAGTCACTTACAAATCGAATTTCCAAAACCGTTTCTTAGTGGGCCTCTACATACTCGGATCAAACAACATGCAAAATTTTACCTTTCTAGGTCTAGTGGTTTGAGCCCTGCGTCGATGAGTCAATTTTGAATTGTCAATGCTAAAGGGCCGAAAAAAGTTACTTACAAAGTGAATTTTCAAAAACCGTTTCTTAGTGAGCCTCTACATACTCGGATCAACCAACATGCAAAATTTCAGCTTTCTAGGTCTAGTGGTTTGAGCCCTGCGGTGATGAGTCAATTTTGGATTATATGTAAGAGATGAGACTTTCCAAGTCGATTTGCTCGTAGAAATATGGATTATAGCACTTTTTGCGCGTATGAATGTGAGGAGCAATGTTCGTGGTTTCCACGTCAAAGAAGTGGGAACCGAAACCAGCGTCTTAAGGCCCTAAAACGAACGGTTTTCGGGATATTGCCAGAAAACTACCCCGGTATGCGAAATTTCAGCGGTTGACATAGTAACGTTGATCTGTTTCTCAGAGGGAACACAGTTATTTGGGAATATCTCTGAAAGCGTTCATTTTGGGAACTTAAAAAGTGTGTTTCGGGGTCCCTACAGGACCTCCGAGTATTGTTTCTCGTATCTGGCGGATTAAAATGAGCTAAATCCGAACTTTGTACCGACTGACCTTGCTCAGTGCCAAAGGGCCGAAAAAAGTCACTTACAAATTTAATTTTCAAAAACCGTTTCTTAGTGGGCCTCTACATACTCGGATCAATCAACATGCAAAATGTCAGCATTCTAGGTCTAGTGGTTTGAGCCCTGCGTCGATGAGTCAATTTTGAATTGTCAATGCTGAAGGGCTGAAAAAAGTTACTTACAAATTTAATTTTCAAAAACCGTATCTTAGTGGGCCTCTACACACTCGGATCAACAAACATGCAAAATTACAGCGTTCTAGGTCTTGTGGTTTGAGCCCTGCGGTATTGAGTCAATTTTGGATTATATATAAGAGTTTTTTTTAGTGTATGGCTTTTAGTGCCGGGAGTGTCCGATGACATGTTCGGCTCGCCAGTTTTGTGGCTGCTTCGAGACGGACACCCAATGGGTGAGCTACAAGTACCGTTGGGGAGGAAAGTTCGAAGGGAAGGGCGAGGAGTTGGAAGGAAGCGGCTGTGGCCTATAGTGAGGGACCAACCCCGGCATTTGCCTGGAAGGAAGATGGGAAACCACAGAAGACCATCTTCAAGGTTGCCGGCGGGGGGATTCGAACCTCCTCGCCTCCCGGATGTGAGCGACTGCCATTAGTCATGCCGTAACCACCACGGCTAACTCACCCGGTATATAAGAGATGAGAGTTTCCAAGTCGATTTGCCCATAGAAATATTCATTATAGCTCTTTTTGCTCGTATCAATGTGAGGAGCAATGTTCGTGGTTATCCACTTCCGAAAAGTGGGAACGGAACCCAGCGTTTTAAGGCCCTAAAACGAACGGTTTTCGAGATATTGCCAGAAAACTATATCCGGTATGCGAAATTTTAGCGGTTGCCATAGTAACGTTGATCTGTTTCTCAGAGGGAACACAGTTATTTGGGAATATCTACAAAACCGTTCATTTTAGGAACTTAAAAGGTGTGTTTCGGGGTCCCTACAGGACCTCCGAGTATTGTTTCTCGTATCTGGCGGCTTAAAATGAGCTAAATCCGAACTTTGTACCTGACTTACCTTGCTCAGTGCCAAAGGGCCGAAAAAAGTCACTTACAAATTGAATTTTCAAAAACCGTTTCTTAGTGGGCCTCTACATACTCGGATCAGCTTACATGCAACATTACAGCTTTCTAGGTCTAGTGGTTTGAGCCCTGCGGTGATGAGTCAATTTTGGATTATATGTAAGAGATGAGACTTTCCAAGTCGATTAGCTCGTAGAAATATGGATTATAGCACTTTTTGCGCGTATGAATGTGAGGAGCAATGTTCGTGGTTTCCACGTCAAAGAAGTGGGAACCGAAACCAGCGTCTTAAGGCCCTAAAACGAACGGTTTTCGGGATATTGCCAGAAAACTACCCCGGTATGCGAAATTTCAGCGGTTGCCATAGTAACGTTGATCTGTTTCTCAGAGGGAACACAGTTATTTGGGAATATCTCCGAAATCGTTCATTTTGGAAATTTAAAAAGTGTGTTTCGGGGTCCCTACAGGACCTCCGAGTATTGCTTCTCGTATCTGGCGGCTTAAAATGAGCTAAATCCGAACTTTGTACAGACTGTCCTTGCTCAGTTCCAAAGGGCCGAAAAAAGTCACTTACAAATTGAATTTTCTAAAACCGTTTCTTAGTGGGCCTCTACATACTCGGATCAATCAACATGAAAAATTTCAGCTTTCTAGGTCAAGTTGTTTGAGCCCTGCGTCGATGAGTCAATTTTGAATTGTCAATGCCAAAGGGCCGAAAGAAGTTACTTACAAATTGAATTTTCAAAAACCGTTTCTTAGTGAGCCTCTACATACTCGGATCAACCAACATGCAAAATTTCAGCTTTCTAGGTCTAGTGGTTTGAGCCCTGCGATGATGAGTCAATTTTGGATTATATGTAAGAGATGAGACTTTCCAAGTCGATTTGCTCGTAGAAATATGGATTATAGCACTTTTTGCGCGTGTCAATGTGAGGAGCAATGTTCGTGGTTTCCACTTCAATGATGTGGGTACCGAACCCAGCGCTTTTAAGGCCCTAAAACGAACGGTTTTCGAGATATTGCTAGAAAACTATCCCCGGTATGCGAAATTTCAGCGGTTGCCATAGTAACGTTGATCTGTTTCTCAGAGGGAACACAGTTATTTGGGAATATCTCCGAAACCGTTCATTTTAGGAACTTAAAAAGTGTGTTTCGGGGTCCCTACAGGACCTCCGAGTATTGTTTCTCGTATCTGGCGGCTTAAAGTGAGCTAAATCCGAACTTTGTACCGACTGACCTTGCTCAGTTCCAATAGGCCGAAAAAAGTCACTTACAAATTGAATTTTCAAAAACCGTTTCTTAGTGGGCCTTTACATACTCGGATCAACAAACATGCAAAATTACACCTTTCTAGGTCTAGTGGTTTGAGCCCTGCGGTGAAGAGTCAATTTTGGATTATATATAAGAGAAGAGAGTTTCCAAGTTGATTTGCTCGTAGAAATATTGATTATAGCTCTTTTTGCTCGTATCAATGTGAGGAGCAATGTTCGTTGTTATCCACTTCGTAGAAGTGGGAACCGAACCCAGCGTTTTAAGGCCCTAAAACGAACGGTTTTTGAGATATTGCCAGGATCTATCCCCGGTCTGCGAAATTTCAGCGGTTGCCATATTAACGTTGATCTGTTTCTCAGAGGGAACACAGTTATTTGGGAATATCTCCGAAAGCGTTCATTTTGGGAACTTAAAAAGTGTGTTCGTGGTCCCTACAGGACCTCCGAGTATTGTTTCTCGTATCTGGCGGCTTAAAATGAGCTAAATCCGAACTTTGTACCGACTGTCCTTGCTCAGTGCCAAAGGGCCGAAAAAAGTCACTTACAAATCGAATTTCCAAAACCGTTTCTTAGTGGGCCTCTACATACTCGGATCAAACAACATGCAAAATTTTACCTTTCTAGGTCTAGTGGTTTGAGCCCTGCGTCGATGAGTCAATTTTGAATTGTCAATGCTAAAGGGCCGAAAAAAGTTACTTACAAAGTGAATTTTCAAAAACCGTTTCTTAATGAGCCTCTACATACTCGGATCAACCAACATGCAAAATTTCAGCTTTCTAGGTCTAGTGGTTTGAGCCCTGCGGTGATGAGTCAATTTTGGATTATATGTAAGAGATGAGACTTTCCAAGTCGATTTGCTCGTAGAAATATGGATTATAGCACTTTTTGCGCGTATGAATGTGAGGAGCAATGTTCGTGGTTTCCACGTCAAAGAAGTGGGAACCGAAACCAGCGTCTTAAGGCCCTAAAACGAACGGTTTTCGGGATATTGCCAGAAAACTACCCCGGTATGCGAAATTTCAGCGGTTGACATAGTAACGTTGATCTGTTTCTCAGAGGGAACACAGTTATTTGGGAATATCTCTGAAAGCGTTCATTTTGGGATCTTAAAAAGTGTGTTTCGGGGTCCCTACAGGACCTCCGATGATTGTTTCTCGTATCTGGCGGATTAAAATGAGCTAAATCCGAACTTTGTACCGACTGACCTTGCTCAGTGCCAAAGGGCCGAAAAAAGTCACTTACAAATTTAATTTTCAAAAACCGTTTCTTAGTGGGCCTCTACATACTCGGATCAACAAACATGCAAAATTACAGCTTTCTAGGTCTTGTGGTTTGAGCCCTGCGGTGATGAGTCAATTTTGGATTATAAATAAGAGTTTTTTTTTTTAGCGTATGGCTTTTAGTGCCGGGAGTGTCCGAGGACATGTTCGGCTCGCCAATTTTGTAGCTGCTTCGAGACGGACACCCAATGGGTGAGCTACAATTACCGTTGGGGAGGAAAGTTCGAAGGGAAGGGCGAGGAGTTGGAAGGAAGCGGCAGTGGCCTATAGTGAGGGACCAGCCCCGGCATTTGCCTGGAAGGAAGATGGGAAACCACAGAAGACCATCTTCAAGGTTGCCGGCGGGGGGATTCGAACCTCCTCGCCTCCCGGATGTGAGCGACTGCCAATAGTCATGCCGTAACCACCACGGCTAACTCACCCGGTATATAAGAGATGAGAGTTTCCAAGTCGATTTGCCCATAGAAATATTGATTATAGCTCTTTTTGCTCGTATCAATGTGAGGAGCAATGTTCGTGGTTATCCACTTCCAAGAAGTGGGAACCGAACCCAGCGTTTTAAGGCCCTAAAACGAACGGTTTTCGAGATATTGCCAGAAAACTATATCCGGTATGCGAAGTTTCAGCGGTTGCCATAGTAACGTTGATCTGTTTCTCAGAGGGAACACAGTTATTTGGGAATATCTACAAAACCGTTCATTTTAGGAACTTAAAAGGTGTGTTTCGGGGTCCCTACAGGACCTCCGAGTATTGTTTCTCGTATCTGGCGGCTTAAAATGAGCTAAATCCGAACTTTGTACCTGACTTACCTTGCTCAGTGCCAAAGGGCCGAAAAAAGTCACTTACAAATTGAATTTTCAAAAACCGTTTCTTAGTGGGCCTCTACATACTCGGATCAACTAACATGCAAAGTTACAGCTTTCTAGGTCTAGTGGTTTGAGCCCTGCGGTGAAGAGTCAATTTTGGATTATATATAAGAGATGAGAGTTTCCAAGATGATTTGCTCGTGGAATTATTGATTATAGCTCTTTTTGCTCGTATCAATGTGAGGAGCAATGTTCGTTGTTATCCACTTCATAGAAGTGGGAACCGAACCCAGCGTTATAAGGCCCTAAAACGAACGGTTTTTGAGATATTGCCAGGAGCAATCCCCGGTCTGCGAAATTTCAGCGGTTGCCATAGTAACGTTGATCTGTTTCTCAGAGGGAACACAGTTATTTGGGAATATCTCCGAAACCGTTCATTTTAGGAACTTAAAAAGTGTGTTTCGGGGTCCCTACAGGACCTCCGAATATTGTTTCTCGTATCTGGCGTCTTAAAATGAGCTAAATCCGAACATTGTACCGACTGACCTTGCTCAGTGCCAAAGGGCCGAAAAAAGTCACTTACAAATTGAATTTTCAAAAACCGTTTCTTAGTGGGCCTCTACATCCTCGGATCAACAAACATGCAAAATTACAGCTATCTAGGTCTTGTGGTTTGAGCCCTGCGGTGATGAGTCAATTTTGGATTATATATAAGAGATGAGAGTTTCCAAGTCGATTTGCCCGTAGAAATATTGATTATAGCTCTTTCTGCTCGTATCAATGTGAGGAGCAATGTTCGTTGTTATCCACTTCATAGAAGTGGGAACCGAACCCAGCGTTTTAAGGCCCTAAAACGAACGGTTTTTGAGATATTGCCAGGATCTATCCCCGGTATGCGAAATTTCAGCGGTTGCCATATTAACGTTGATCTGTTTCTCAGAGGGAACACAGTTATTTGGGAATATCTCCGAAAGCGTTCATTATGGGAACTTAAAAAGTGTGTTCGGGGTCCCTACAGGACCTCCGAGTATTGTTTCTCGTATCTGGCGGCTTAAAATGAGCTAAATCCGAACTTTGTACCGACTGTCCTTGCTCAGTGCCAAAGGGCCGAAAAAAGTCACTTACAAATTGAATTTCCAAAACCGTTTCTTAGTGGGCCTCTACATACTCGGATGAAACAACATGCAAAATTTTACCTTTCTAGGTCTAGTGGTTTGAGCCCTGCGTCGATGAGTCAATTTTGAATTGTCAATGCTAAAGGGCCGAAAAAAGTTACTTACAAAGTGAATTTTCAAAAACCGTTTTTTAGTGAGCCTCTACATACTCGGATCAACCAACATGCAAAATTTCAGCTTTCTAGGTCTAGTGGTTTGAGCCCTGCGGTGATGAGTCAATTTTGGATTATATGTAAGGGATGAGACTTTCCAAGTCTATTTGCTCGTAGAAATATGGATTATAGCACTTTTTGCGCGTATG
Source organism: Meconema thalassinum (assembly GCA_946902985.2). Lineage (NCBI taxonomy): Eukaryota > Metazoa > Arthropoda > Insecta > Orthoptera > Tettigoniidae > Meconema > Meconema thalassinum. The sequence goes on from OX336391.1 coordinate 172,145,360, forward strand.
AATGTGAGGAGCAATGTTCGTGGTTTCCACGTCAAAGAAGTGGGAACCGAACCCAGCGTCTTAAGGCCCTAAAACGAACGGTTTTCGGGATATTGCCAGAAAACTACCCCGGTATGCCAAATTTCAGCGGTTGACATAGTAACGTTGATCTGTTTCTCAGAGGGAACACAGTTATTTGGGAATATCTCTGAAAGCGTTCATTTTGGGAACTTAAAAAGTGTGTTTCGGGGTCCCTACAGGACCTCCGAGTATTGTTTCTCGTATCTGGCGGCTTAAAATGAGCTAAATCCGAACTTTGTACCGACTAACCTTGCTCAGTGCCAAAGGGCCGAAAAAAGTCACTTACAAATTGGATTTTCAAAAACCGCGTCTTAGGGGGCCTCTACATACTCGGATCAACAAACATGCAAAATTACTGCTTTCTAGGTCTTGTGGTTTGAGCCCTGCGTCGATGAGTCAATTTTGAATTGTCAATGCTGAAGGGCCGAAAAAAGTTACTTACAAATTGAATTTTCAAAAAAAGGTTTCTTAGTGAGCCTCTACTTACTCGGATCAACCAACATGCAAAATTTCAGCTTTCTAGGTCTAGTGGTTTGAGCCCTGCGATGATGAGTCAATTTTGGATTATATGTAAGAGATGAGACTTTCCAAGTCGATTTCCTCGTAGAAATATGGATTATAGCACTTTTTGCGCGTATCAATGTGAGGAGCAATGTTCGTGGTTTCCACTTCGAAGAAGTGGGACGAAGTGGGAACCGAACCAAGCGTTTTAAGGCCCTAAAACGAACGGTTTTCGAGATATTGCCAGAAAACTATCCCCGGTATGCGAAATTTCAGCGGTTGCCATAGTAACGTTGATCTGTTTCTCAGAGGGAACACAGTTATTTGGGAATATCTCCGAAATCGTTCATTTTGGAAATTTAAAAAGTGTGTTTCGGGGTCCCTACAGGACCTCCGAGTATTGCTTCTCGTATCTGGCGGCTTAAAATGAGCTAAATCCGAACTTTGTACAGACTGTCCTTGCTCAGTTCCAAAGGGCCGAAAAAAGTCACTTACAAATTGAATTTTCTAAAACCGTTTCTTAGTGGGCCTCTACATACTCGGATCAATCAACATGAAAAATTTCAGCTTTCTAGGTCAAGTTGTTTGAGCCCTGCGTCGATGAGTCAATTTTGAATTGTCAATGCCAAAGGGCCGAAAGAAGTTACTTACAAATTGAATTTTCAAAAACCGTTTCTTAGTGAGCCTCTACATACTCGGATCAACCAACATGCAAAATTTCAGCTTTCTAGGTCTAGTGGTTTGAGCCCTGCGATGATGAGTCAATTTTGGATTATATGTAAGAGATGAGACTTTCCAAGTCGATTTGCTCGTAGAAATATGGATTATAGCACTTTTTGCGCGTGTCAATGTGAGGAGCAATGTTCGTGGTTTCCACTTCAATGATGTGGGTACCGAACCCAGCGCTTTTAAGGCCCTAAAACGAACGGTTTTCGAGATATTGCTAGAAAACTATCCCCGGTATGCGAAATTTCAGCGGTTGCCATAGTAACGTTGATCTGTTTCTCAGAGGGAACACAGTTATTTGGGAATATCTCCGAAACCGTTCATTTTAGGAACTTAAAAAGTGTGTTTCGGGGTCCCTACAGGACCTCCGAGTATTGTTTCTCGTATCTGGCGGCTTAAAGTGAGCTAAATCCGAACTTTGTACCGACTGACCTTGCTCAGTTCCAATAGGCCGAAAAAAGTCACTTACAAATTGAATTTTCAAAAACCGTTTCTTAGTGGGCCTTTACATACTCGGATCAACAAACATGCAAAATTACACCTTTCTAGGTCTAGTGGTTTGAGCCCTGCGGTGAAGAGTCAATTTTGGATTATATATAAGAGAAGAGAGTTTCCAAGTTGATTTGCTCGTAGAAATATTGATTATAGCTCTTTTTGCTCGTATCAATGTGAGGAGCAATGTTCGTTGTTATCCACTTCGTAGAAGTGGGAACCGAACCCAGCGTTTTAAGGCCCTAAAACGAACGGTTTTTGAGATATTGCCAGGATCTATCCCCGGTCTGCGAATTTCAGCGGTTGCCATATTAACGTTGATCTGTTTCTCAGAGGGAACACAGTTATTTGGGAATATCTCCGAAAGCGTTCATTTTGGGAACTTAAAAAGTGTGTTCGTGGTCCCTACAGGACCTCCGAGTATTGTTTCTCGTATCTGGCGGCTTAAAATGAGCTAAATCCGAACTTTGTACCGACTGTCCTTGCTCAGTGCCAAAGGGCCGAAAAAAGTCACTTACAAATCGAATTTCCAAAACCGTTTCTTAGTGGGCCTCTACATACTCGGATCAAACAACATGCAAAATTTTACCTTTCTAGGTCTAGTGGTTTGAGCCCTGCGTCGATGAGTCAATTTTGAATTGTCAATGCTAAAGGGCCGAAAAAAGTTACTTACAAAGTGAATTTTCAAAAACCGTTTCTTAATGAGCCTCTACATACTCGGATCAACCAACATGCAAAATTTCAGCTTTCTAGGTCTAGTGGTTTGAGCCCTGCGGTGATGAGTCAATTTTGGATTATATGTAAGAGATGAGACTTTCCAAGTCGATTTGCTCGTAGAAATATGGATTATAGCACTTTTTGCGCGTATGAATGTGAGGAGCAATGTTCGTGGTTTCCACGTCAAAGAAGTGGGAACCGAAACCAGCGTCTTAAGGCCCTAAAACGAACGGTTTTCGGGATATTGCCAGAAAACTACCCCGGTATGCGAAATTTCAGCGGTTGACATAGTAACGTTGATCTGTTTCTCAGAGGGAACACAGTTATTTGGGAATATCTCTGAAAGCGTTCATTTTGGGATCTTAAAAAGTGTGTTTCGGGGTCCCTACAGGACCTCCGATGATTGTTTCTCGTATCTGGCGGATTAAAATGAGCTAAATCCGAACTTTGTACCGACTGACCTTGCTCAGTGCCAAAGGGCCGAAAAAAGTCACTTACAAATTTAATTTTCAAAAACCGTTTCTTAGTGGGCCTCTACATACTCGGATCAACAAACATGCAAAATTACAGCTTTCTAGGTCTTGTGGTTTGAGCCCTGCGGTGATGAGTCAATTTTGGATTATAAATAAGAGTTTTTTTTTTTTAGCGTATGGCTTTTAGTGCCGGGAGTGTCCGAGGACATGTTCGGCTCGCCAATTTTGTAGCTGCTTCGAGACGGACACCCAATGGGTGAGCTACAATTACCGTTGGGGAGGAAAGTTCGAAGGGAAGGGCGAGGAGTTGGAAGGAAGCGGCAGTGGCCTATAGTGAGGGACCAGCCCCGGCATTTGCCTGGAAGGAAGATGGGAAACCACAGAAGACCATCTTCAAGGTTGCCGGCGGGGGGATTCGAACCTCCTCGCCTCCCGGATGTGAGCGACTGCCAATAGTCATGCCGTAACCACCACGGCTAACTCACCCGGTATATAAGAGATGAGAGTTTCCAAGTCGATTTGCCCATAGAAATATTGATTATAGCTCTTTTTGCTCGTATCAATGTGAGGAGCAATGTTCGTGGTTATCCACTTCCAAGAAGTGGGAACCGAACCCAGCGTTTTAAGGCCCTAAAACGAACGGTTTTCGAGATATTGCCAGAAAACTATATCCGGTATGCGAAGTTTCAGCGGTTGCCATAGTAACGTTGATCTGTTTCTCAGAGGGAACACAGTTATTTGGGAATATCTACAAAACCGTTCATTTTAGGAACTTAAAAGGTGTGTTTCGGGGTCCCTACAGGACCTCCGAGTATTGTTTCTCGTATCTGGCGGCTTAAAATGAGCTAAATCCGAACTTTGTACCTGACTTACCTTGCTCAGTGCCAAAGGGCCGAAAAAAGTCACTTACAAATTGAATTTTCAAAAACCGTTTCTTAGTGGGCCTCTACATACTCGGATCAACTAACATGCAAAGTTACAGCTTTCTAGGTCTAGTGGTTTGAGCCCTGCGGTGAAGAGTCAATTTTGGATTATATATAAGAGATGAGAGTTTCCAAGATGATTTGCTCGTGGAATTATTGATTATAGCTCTTTTTGCTCGTATCAATGTGAGGAGCAATGTTCGTTGTTATCCACTTCATAGAAGTGGGAACCGAACCCAGCGTTATAAGGCCCTAAAACGAACGGTTTTTGAGATATTGCCAGGAGCAATCCCCGGTCTGCGAAATTTCAGCGGTTGCCATAGTAACGTTGATCTGTTTCTCAGAGGGAACACAGTTATTTGGGAATATCTCCGAAACCGTTCATTTTAGGAACTTAAAAAGTGTGTTTCGGGGTCCCTACAGGACCTCCGAATATTGTTTCTCGTATCTGGCGTCTTAAAATGAGCTAAATCCGAACATTGTACCGACTGACCTTGCTCAGTGCCAAAGGGCCGAAAAAAGTCACTTACAAATTGAATTTTCAAAAACCGTTTCTTAGTGGGCCTCTACATCCTCGGATCAACAAACATGCAAAATTACAGCTATCTAGGTCTTGTGGTTTGAGCCCTGCGGTGATGAGTCAATTTTGGATTATATATAAGAGATGAGAGTTTCCAAGTCGATTTGCCCGTAGAAATATTGATTATAGCTCTTTCTGCTCGTATCAATGTGAGGAGCAATGTTCGTTGTTATCCACTTCATAGAAGTGGGAACCGAACCCAGCGTTTTAAGGCCCTAAAACGAACGGTTTTTGAGATATTGCCAGGATCTATCCCCGGTATGCGAAATTTCAGCGGTTGCCATATTAACGTTGATCTGTTTCTCAGAGGGAACACAGTTATTTGGGAATATCTCCGAAAGCGTTCATTATGGGAACTTAAAAAGTGTGTTCGGGGTCCCTACAGGACCTCCGAGTATTGTTTCTCGTATCTGGCGGCTTAAAATGAGCTAAATCCGAACTTTGTACCGACTGTCCTTGCTCAGTGCCAAAGGGCCGAAAAAAGTCACTTACAAATTGAATTTCCAAAACCGTTTCTTAGTGGGCCTCTACATACTCGGATGAAACAACATGCAAAATTTTACCTTTCTAGGTCTAGTGGTTTGAGCCCTGCGTCGATGAGTCAATTTTGAATTGTCAATGCTAAAGGGCCGAAAAAAGTTACTTACAAAGTGAATTTTCAAAAACCGTTTTTTAGTGAGCCTCTACATACTCGGATCAACCAACATGCAAAATTTCAGCTTTCTAGGTCTAGTGGTTTGAGCCCTGCGGTGATGAGTCAATTTTGGATTATATGTAAGGGATGAGACTTTCCAAGTCTATTTGCTCGTAGAAATATGGATTATAGCACTTTTTGCGCGTATGAATGTGAGGAGCAATGTTCGTGGTTTCCACGTCAAAGAAGTGGGAACCGAACCCAGCGTCTTAAGGCCCTAAAACGAACGGTTTTCGGGATATTGCCAGAAAACTACCCCGGTATGCCAAATTTCAGCGGTTGACATAGTAACGTTGATCTGTTTCTCAGAGGGAACACAGTTATTTGGGAATATCTCTGAAAGCGTTCATTTTGGGAACTTAAAAAGTGTGTTTCGGGGTCCCTACAGGACCTCCGAGTATTGTTTCTCGTATCTGGCGGCTTAAAATGAGCTAAATCCGAACTTTGTACCGACTAACCTTGCTCAGTGCCAAAGGGCCGAAAAAAGTCACTTACAAATTGGATTTTCAAAAACCGCTTCTTAGGGGGCCTCTACATACTCGGATCAACAAACATGCAAAATTACTGCTTTCTAGGTCTTGTGGTTTGAGCCCTGCGTCGATGAGTCAATTTTGAATTGTCAATGCTGAAGGGCCGAAAAAAGTTACTTACAAATTGAATTTTCAAAAAAAGGTTTCTTAGTGAGCCTCTACTTACTCGGATCAACCAACATGCAAAATTTCAGCTTTCTAGGTCTAGTGGTTTGAGCCCTGCGATGATGAGTCAATTTTGGATTATATGTAAGAGATGAGACTTTCCAAGTCGATTTCCTCGTAGAAATATGGATTATAGCACTTTTTGCGCGTATCAATGTGAGGAGCAATGTTCGTGGTTTCCACTTCGAAGAAGTGGGACGAAGTGGGAACCGAACCAAGCGTTTTAAGGCCCTAAAACGAACGGTTTTCGAGATATTGCCAGAAAACTATCCCCGGTATGCGAAATTTCAGCGGTTGCCATAGTAACGTTGATCTGTTTCTCAGAGGGAACACAGTTATTTGGGAATATCTCCGAAACCGTTCATTTTAGGAAATTCAAAAGTGTGTTTCGGGTTCCCTACAGGACCTCCGAGTATTGTTTCTCGTATCTGGCGGCTTAAAATGAGCTAAATCCGAACATTGTACCGACTGACCTTGCTCAGTGCCAAAGGGAGGAAAAAAGTCACTTACAAATTGAATTTTCAAAAACCGTTTCTTAGTGGGCCTCTACATACTCGGATCAACAAACATGCAAAATTACAGCTTTCTAGGTCTTGTGGTTTGAGCCCTGCGGTGATGAGTCAATTTTGGATTATAAATAAGAGTTTTTTTTTTAGCGTATGGCTTTTAGTGCCGGGAGTGTCCGAGGACATGTTCGGCTCGCCAATTTTGTAGCTGCTTCGAGACGGACACCCAATGGGTGAGCTACAAGTACCGTTGGGGAGGAAAGTTCGAAGGGAAGGGCGAGGAATTGGAAGGAAGCGGCAGTGGCCTATAGTGAGGGACCAGCCCCGGCATTTGCCTGGAAGGAAGATGGAAAACCACAGAAGACCATCTTCAAGGTTGCCGGCGGGGGGATTCGAACCTCCTCGCCTCCCGGATGTGAGCGACTGCCAATAGTCATGCCGTAACCACCACGGCTAACTCACCCGGTATATAAGAGATGAGAGTTTCCAAGTCGATTTGCCCATAGAAATATTGATTATAGCTCTTTTTGCTCGTATCAATGTGAGGAGCAATGTTCGTGGTTATCCACTTCCAAGAAGTGGGAACCGAACCCAGCGTATTAAGGCCCTAAAACGAACGGTTTTTGAGATATTGCCAGAAAACTATATCCGGTATGCGAAATTTCAGCGGTTGCCATAGTAACGTTGATCTGTTTCTCAGAGGGAACACAGTTATTTGGGAATATCTACAAAACCGTTCATTTTAGGAACTTAAAAGGTGTGTTTCGGGGTCCCTACAGGACCTCCGAGTATTGTTTCTCGTATCTGGCGGCTTAAAATGAGCTAAATCCGAACTTTGTACCTGACTTACCTTGCTCAGTGCCAAAGGGCCGAAAAAAGTCACTTACAAATTGAATTTTCAAAAACCGTTTCTTAGTGGGCCTCTACATACTCGGATCAACAAACATGCAAAATTACAGCTATCTAGGTCTTGTGGTTTGAGCCCTGCGGTGATGAGTCAATTTTGGATTATATATAAGAGATGAGAGTTTCCAAGTCGATTTGCCCGTAGAAATATTGATTATAGCTCTTTTTGCTCGTATCAATGTGAGGAGCAATGTTCGTTGTTATCCACTTCATAGAAGTGGGAACCGAACCCAGCGTTTTAAGGCCCTAAAACGAACGGTTTTTGAGATATTGCCAGGATCTATCCCCGGTCTGCGAAATTTCAGCGGTTGCCATATTAACGTTGATCTGTTTCTCAGAGGGAACACAGTTATTGGGGAATATCTCCGAAAGCGTTCATTATGGGAACTTAAAAAGTGTGTTCGGGGTCCCTACAGGACCTCCGAGTATTGTTTCTCGTATCTGGCGGCTTAAAATGAGCTAAATCCGAACTTTGTACCGACTGTCCTTGCTCAGTGCCAAAGGGCCGAAAAAAGTAACTTACAAATTGAATTTCCAAAACCGTTTCTTAGTGGGCCTCTACATACTCGGATCAAACAACATGCAAAATTTTACCTTTCTAGGTCTAGTGGTTTGAGCCCTGCGTCGATGAGTCAATTTTGAATTGTCAATGCTAAAGGGCCGCAAAAAGTTACTTACAAAGTGAATTTTCAAAAACCGTTTCTTAGTAAGCCTCTACATACTCAGATCAACCAACATGCAAAATTTCAGCTTTCTAGGTCTAGTGGTTTGAGCCCTGCGGTGATGAGTCAATTTTGGATTATATGTAAGAGATGAGACTTTCCAAGTCGATTTGCTCGTAGAAATATGGATTATAGCACTTTTTGCGCGTATGAATGTGAGGAGCAATGTTCGTGGTTTCCACGTCAAAGAAGTGGGAACCGAACCCAGCGTCTTAAGGCCCTAAAACGAACGGTTTTCGGGATATTGCCAGAAAACTACCCCGGTATGCGAAATTTCAGCGGTTGACATAGTAACGTTGATCTGTTTCTCAGAGGGAACACAGTTATTTGGGAATATATCTGAATGCGTTCATTTTGGGAACTTAAAAAGTGTGTTTCGGTGTCCCTACAGGACCTCCGAGTATTGTTTCTCGTATCTGGCGGCTTAAAATGAGCTAAATCCGAACTTTGTACCGACTGACCTTGCTCAGTGCCAAAGGGCCGAAAAAAGTCACTTACAAATTTAATTTTCAAAAACCGTTTCTTAGTGGGCCTCTACATACTCGGATCAATCAACATGCAAAATGTCAGCATTCTAGGTCTAGTGGTTTGAGCCCTGCTTTGATGACTCAATTTTGAATTGTCAATGCTGAAGGGCTGAAAAAAGTTACATACAAATTGAATTTTCAAAAACCGTTTCTTAGTGAGCCTCTACATACTCGGATCAACCAACATGCAAAATGTCAGCTTTCTAGGTCTAGTGGTTTGAGCCCTGCGATGATGCGTCAATTTTGGATTATATGTAAGAGATGAGACTTTCCAAGTCGATTTCCTCGTAGAAATATGGATTATAGCACTTTTTGCGTGTATCAATGTGAGGAGCAATGTTCGTTGTTTCCACTTCGAAGAAGTGGGAAGAACTGGGAACCGAACCCAGCGTTTTAAGGCCCTAAAACGAACGGTTTTCGAGATATTGCCAGAAAACTATCCCCGGTATGCGAAATTTCAGCGGTTGCCATAGTAAAGTTGATCTGTTTCTCAGAGGGGACACAGTTATTTGGGAATATCTCCGAAACCGTTCATTTTAGGAACTTAAAAAGTGTGTTTCGGGGTCCCTACAATACCTCCGAATATTGTTTCTCGTATCTGGCGGCTTAAAATGTGCTAAATCCGAACTTTGTACCGACTGACCTTGCTCAGTGCCAAAGGGCCGAAAAAAGTCACTTACAAATTGAATTTTCAAAAACCGTATCTTAGTGGGCCTCTACACACTCGGATCAACAAACATGCAAAATTACAGCGTTCTAGGTCTTGTGGTTTGAGCCCTGCGGTGATGAGTCAATTTTGGATTATATATAAGAGTTTTTTTTTTAGTGTATGGCTTTTAGTGCCGGGAGTGTCCGAGGACATGTTCGGCTCGCCAGTTTTGTAGCTGCTTCGAGACGGACACCCAATGGGTGAGCTACAAGTACCGTTGGGGAGGAAAGTTCGAAGGGAAGGGCGAGGAATTGGAAGGAAGCGGCTGTGGCCTATAGTGAGGGACCAACCCTGGCATTTGCCTGGAAGGAAGATGGGAAACCACAGAAGACCATCTTCAAGGTTGCCGGCGGGGGGATTCGAACCTCCTCGCCTCCCGGATGTGAGCGACTGCCATTAGTCATGCCGTAACCACCACGGCTAACTCACCCGGTATATAAGAGATGAGAGTTTCCAAGTCGATTTGCCCATAGAAATATTCATTATAGCTATTTTTGCTCGTATCAATGTGAGGAGCAATGTTCGTGGTTATCCACTTCCGAAAAGTGGGAACGGAACCCAGCGTTTTAAGGCCCTAAAACGAACGGTTTTCGAGATATTGCCAGAAAACTATATCCGGTATGCGAAATTTCAGCGGTTGCCATAGTAACGTTGATCTGTTTCTCAGAGGGAACACAGTTATTTGGGAATATCTACAAAACCTCCGAGTATTGTTTCTCGTATCTGGCGGCTTAAAATTAGCTAAATCCGAACTTTGTACCTGACTTACCTTGCTCAGTGCCAATGGGCCGAAAAAAGTCACTTACAAATTGAATTTTCAAAAACCGTTTCTTAGTGGGCCTCTACATACTCGGATCAACTAACATGCAAAATTACAGCTTTCTAGGTCTAGTGGTTTGAGCCCTGCGGTGAAGAGTCAATTTTGGATTATATATAAGAGATGAGAGTTTCCAAGATGATTTGCTCGTGGAATTATTGATTATAGCTCTTTTTGCTCGTATCAATGTGAGGAGCAATGTTCGTTGTTATCCACTTCATAGAAGTGGGAACCAAACCCAGCGTTATAAGGCCCTAAAACGAACGGTTTTTGAGATATTACCAGGAGCAATCCCCGGTCTGCGAAATTTCAGCGGTTGCCATAGTAACGTTGATCTGTTTCTCAGAGGGAACACAGTTATTTGGGAATATCTCCGAAACCGTTCATTTTAGGAACTTAAAAAATGTGTTTCGGGGTCCCTACAGGACCTCCGAGTATTGTTTCTCGTATCTGGCGTCTTAAAATGAGCTAAATCCGAACATTGTACCGACTGACCTTGCTCAGTGCCAAAGGGCCGAAAAAAGTCACTTAAAAATTGAATTTTCAAAAACCGTTTCTTAGTGGGCCTCTACATACTCGGATCAACAAACATGCAAAATTTCAGCTATCTAGGTCTTGTGGTTTGAGCCCTGCGGTGATGAGTCTATTTTGGATTATATATAAGAGATGAGAGTTTCCAAGTCGATTTGTCCGTAGAAATATTGATTATAGCTCTTTTTGCTCGTATCATTGTGAGGAGCAATGTTCGTGGTAATCCACTTCCGAGAAGTGGGAACCGAACCCAGCGTTTAAGGCCCTAAAACGAACGGTATTCGGGATATTGCCAGAAAACTATATCCTGTATGCGAAATTTCAGCGGTTGTCATAGTAACGTTGATCTGTTTCTCAGAGGGAACACAGTTATTTGGGAATATCTCCAAAACCGTTCATTTCAGGAACTTAAAAAGTGTGTTTCGGGGTCCCTACAGGACCTCCGAGAATTGTTTCTCGATTCCCGCGGCTTAAAATGAGCTAAATCCGAACTTTGTACCGACTGACCTTGCTCAGTGCCAAAGGGCCGAAAAAAGTCACTTACAAATTGGATTTTCAAAGCCGTTTCTTAGTGGACCTCTACATACCCGGTCAACCAACATGCAAAATTACAGCTTTCTAGGTCTAGTGGTTTGAGCCCTGCGTCGATGAGTCAAATTTGAATTGTCAATGCCAAAGGGCCGAAAAAAGTCACTTACAAATTGAATTTTCAAAAACCGGTTCTTAGTGAGCCTCTACATGCTCCGATCAACCAAGATGCAAAATTTCAGATTTCTAGGTCTATTGGTTTGAGCCCTGCGGTGATGAGTCAATTATGGATTATATATAAGAGATTAGACTTTCCAAGTCGATTTGCTCGTAGAAATATGGATTATAGCTCTTTTTGCGCGTATCAATGTGAGGAGCAATGTTCGTGGTTTCCACTTTAAGAAGTGGGAATCGAACCCAGCGTTTTAGGGCCCTAAAACGAACGGTTTTCGTGATATTGCCAGAAAACTATCCCCGGTCTGCAAAATTTCAGCCGTTGCCATAGTAACGTTGATCTGTTTCTCAGAGGGAACACAGTTATTTGGGAATATCTCCGAAACCGTTCATGTTAGGAACTTAAAAAGTGTGTTTCGGGGTCCCTACAGGACCTCCGAGTATTGTTTCTCGTATCTGGCGGCTTAACATGTGCCAAATCCGAACTTTGTACCGACTGTCTTTGCACAGTGCAAAAGGGCCGAAAAAAGTCACTTACAAATTGAATTTTCAAAAACCGTTTCTTAATGGGCCTCTACATACTCGGATCAACGAACATGCAAAATTTCAGCATTCCAGGTCTAGTGGTTTGAGCCCTGCGTCGAAGAGTCAATTTTGAATTGTCAATGCCAAAGGGCCGGAGAAAGTCACTTAAAAATTGAATTTTCAAAAGCCGTTTCTTCCTGAGCCTCTACATACTCGGATCAACCAACATGCAAAATTTCAGCTTTCTAGGTCGAGTGGTTTGAGCCCTGCGGTGATGAGTCAATTTTGGATTATATGTAAGAGATGAGACTTTCCAAGTCGATTTGCTCGTAGATTATTATTATCGTATGGCTCTTATTGCCGGGAGTGTCCGAGGACATGTTCAGCTCGCCTGAGTCTGTAGCTGCTTCCAGCGGACACCCTAAAGGGTGAGCTACAAGTTCCGTTCAATTTCAAGTAGTTCCAACTTTCGCCACCAGATATCAATGATACCTAGTGGCGAACGTTGGAACTTTGATAGAGCGTTCTGGCGAAATCTAACCTAACAAATTTTGCTTTACACAAGTTAAGTCTGTGAAAGGATCTTTTACATGCCATAAATCTATGACATGGGACCGCCGGCTTTACTTCCCCTCCGAAGGAAGGCATACTGAAGGATTTTTAACGCTCTTAAAAAATCCGACGACTTCAGCCGGGATTGAACCCGCTATTTTGGGCACAGCAGTTAAGCATGCTACCGACTACGCCACCAAAGCCGCTTGCACGTAGAAATATGAATTATAGCACTTTTTGCGCGTATCAATGCAAGGAGCAATGTTCGTGGTTTCCACTTCGAAGAAGTGGGAAGAAGTGGGAAACGAATCCAGCGTTTTAAGGCCCTAAAACGAACGGTTTTCGAGATATTGCCAGAAAACTATCCCCGGTATACGAAATTTCAGCGGTTGCCATGGTAACGTTGATCTGTTTCTCAGAGGGAACACAGTTATTTGAGAATATCTCCGAAACCGTTCATTTAAGGAACTTAAAAAGTGTGTTTCGGGGTCCCTGCAGGACCTCCGAGTATTTTTTCTCGTATCTGGCGGCTTAAAATGAGCTAAATCCGAACTTTGTACCGACTGATCTTGCTCAGTGCCAAAGGGTCGAAAAAAGTCACCTACAAATTGAATTTTCAAAAACCGTTTCTTAGTGGGCCTCTACATACCCGGTCAACCAACATGCAAAATTAAAGCTTTCTAGGTCTAGTGGTTTGAGCCCTGCGTCGATGAGTCAATTTTGAATTGTCAAAGCCAAAGGGCCAAAAAAGTCACTTAAAAATTGAATTTTCAAAAACCATTTCTTAGTGAGCCTCTCTATGCTTGGATCTACCAACATGCAAAATTTCAGCATTCTAGGTCTAGTGGTTTGAGCCCTGCGGTGATGAGTCAATTTTGGATTATATATAAGAGTTGAGACTTTCCAAGTCGATTTGCTCGCAGAAATATGGATTATAGCTCTTTTTGCGCGTATCAATGTGAGGTGCAATGTGCGTGGTTTCCACTTCGAAGAAGTGGGAACCGAACCCAGCGTTTTAAGGCCCTAACACGAACGGTTTTCGAGATATTGCCAGAAAAATATCCCCGGTCTGCAAAACTTCAGCGGTTGCCATAGTAACGTAGATCTTTTTCTCAGAGGGAACACAGTTATTTGGGAATATCTCCGAAACCGTTCGTTTTAGAAACTTAAAAAGTGTGTTTCGGAGTCCCTACAGGACCTCCGAGTATTGTTTCTCGTATCTGGCGGCTTAAAATGAGTTAAATCCGAAGTTTGTACTGACTGTCCATGCTCAGTGCCAAAGGGCCAAAAAAAGTCGCTTACAAATTGAATTTTCAAAACCCGTTTCTAAGTGGGCCTTTACATACTCGGATCAACCAACACGCAAAATTTCAGCTTTCTAGGTCTAGTGGTTTGAGCCCTGCGATGATGAGTCAATTTTGGATTATATATAAGAGACGAGAGTTTCCAAGTCGAATTAATCGTAGAAATATGGATTATAGCTCTTTTTGTGCGTATCAATGTGAGGAGCAATGTTCGTGGTTTCCACTTCCGAGAAGTGGGTACCGAACCCAGCGTTTTAAGGCCCAAAAAGGAACGGTTTTCGAGATATTGCCAGGAGCTATCCCCGGTCTGCGAAATTTCAGCGGTTGCCATAGTAACGTTGATATGATTCTCAGAGGGAACACAGTTATTTGGGAATATCTCCGAAACCGTCCATTTTAGGAACTTAAAAAGTGTGTTTCGGGGTCCCTACAGGACATCCGAGTATTGTTTCTCGTATCTGGCGGCTTAAAATGTGCTAAATCCGAACTTTGTACCGACTATCCTTGCTCAGTGCCAAAGGCCCGAAAAAAGTCACTTACAAATTGAATTTTCAAAAACCGTTTCTTAGTGAGCCTCTACCTACTCGGATCAACCAACATGCAAAATTTCAGCTTTCAAGGTCTAGTGGTTTGAGCCCTGCGGTGATGAATCATTTTTGGATTATATTTAAGAGATGAGACTTTCCAAGTCGATTTGTTCGTAGAAATATGGATTATAGCACTTTTTGCGCGTATCAATGTGAGGAGCAATGTTCGTGGTTTCCATTTCAAAGATGTGGGAACCGAACCCAGCGTTTAAAGGCCCTAAAACGAACGGTTTTCGAGATATTGCCAGGAGCTATCCCCGGTCTGCGAAATTTCAGCGGTTGCCATAGTAACGTTGATCTGTTTCTCAGAGGGAACACAGTTATTTGGGAATATCTCCGAAACCGTTCATTTTAGGAACTTAAAAAGAGTGTTTCGGGGTCCCTACAGGACCTCCGAGTATTGTGTCTCGTATCTGGTGGCTTAAAATGAGCTAAATCCGAACTTTGTACCGACATTCCTTGCTCAGTGCCAAAGGGCCGAAAAAAGTCACTTACAAATTGAAATTGCAAAAACCGTTTCTTAGTGAGCCTTTACATACTCGGATCAACCAACATGCAAAATTTCAGCTTTCTAGGTCTAGTGGTTTGAGCCCTGCGGTGATGAGTCTGTTTTGGATTATATATGAGAGATTAGACTTTCCAAGTCGATTTGCACGTAGAAATATCGATTATAGCTCTTTTTGCGCGTATCAATGTGAGGAGCAATGTTCGTGGTTTCCACATTAAGAAGTGGGAACCGAACCCAGCGTTTTATGGCCCTGAAACGAACGGTTTTTGAGATATTGCCGGAAAACTATCCCCGGTCTGCGATATTTCAGCGGTTGCCAAAGTAACGTTGATCTGTTTCTAAGAGAGAACACAGTTATTTGGGAATATCTCCGAAACCGTTCATTTTAGGAACTTAAAAAGTGTGTTTCGGGGTCCCTACAGGACCTCCGAGTATTGTTTCTCGAAATATGGTGGCTTAAAATGAGCTAAATCCGAACTTTGTACCGACTTTCCTTGCTCAGTGCCAAAGGGCCGAAAAAAGTCACATACAAATTGAATTTTCAAAAACCGTTTCTTAGTGGGCCTCTACATACTCAAATCAACCGACTTGCAAAATTTCATCTTTCTAGGTCTAGTTGTTTGAGCCCTGCGTCGATGACTAAATTTAGGATTGTCAATGCCAAACGGCCGAAAAAAGTCACTTACAAATCGAATTTTCAAAAACCGTTTCTTAGTGAGCTTTTACATACTCGGATCAACCAACATGCAAAATTTCAGCTTTCTAGGTCTAGTGGTTTGAGCCCTGCGGTGATGAGTCAGTTTTGGATTATATATAAGAGATGAAACTTTCCAAGTCGATTTGCTCGTAGAAATATGGATTATAGCTCTTGTTGCACGTATCAATGTGAGGAGCAATGTTCGTAGTTTCCACTTCGATGAAGTGGGAACCGAACCCAGTGATTTATGGCCCTAAAACGAACGGTTTTCAAGATATTGCCAGAAACCTATCCCCGGTCTGCGATATTTCAGCGGTTGCCATAGTAACGTAGATCTGTTTCTCAGAGGGAACACAGTTATTTGGGAATATCTCCAAAACCGTTCATTTTAGGAACTTAAAAAGTGGGTTTCTCGTATCTGGCGGCTTAAAATGAGCTAAATCCGAACTTTTTACCGACTGACTTTGCTCAGTGCCAATGGGCCGAAAATAGTCACTTACAAATTGAATTTTCAAAAACCGCTTCTTAGTGGGCCTCTACATACTCGGATCAACAAACATGCAAAATTACAGCTTTCTAGGTCTAGTGGTTTGAGCCCTGCGGTGATGAGTCAATTTTGGATTATATATAAGAGATGAGAGTTTCCAAGTCGCTTTGCTCGTGGAAATATTGATTATAGCTCTTTTTGCTCGTATCAATGTGAGGAGCAATGTTCGTGGTTATCCACCTCCGAGAAGTGGGAAACGAACCCAGCGTTTTATGGCCCTAAAACGAACGGTTTTTGAGATATTGCCAGGAGCTATCCCCGGTCTGCGAAATTTCAGGGGTTGCCATAGTAACGTTGATCTGTTTCTCAGAAGGAACACAGTTATTTGGGAATATCTCCGAAAGCGTTCATTTAAGGAAATTAAAAAGTGTGTTTCGGGTCCCTACAGGACCTCCGAGTATTGTTTCTCGTATCTGGCGGCTTAAAATGAGCTAAATCCGAACTTTGTACCGACTGACCTTGCTCATTGCCAAAGGGCCTAAAAAGTCACTTACAAATTGAATTTTCAAAAACCGTTTCTTAGTGGGCCTGTACATCCGTGGATCAACAAACATGCAAAATTATAGCTTTCTAGGTCTAGTGGTTTGAGCCCTGCGGTGATGAGTCAATTTTGGATTTTATGTAAGAGATGAGACTTTCCAAGTCAATTTGCTCGAAGAAATATGGATTATAGCACTTTTTGCGCGTATCAATGTGAGGAGCAATGTTCGTGGTTTCCATTTCAATGAAGTGGGAACCGAACCCAGCGTTTTAAGGCCCTAAAACGAACGGTATTCGGGATATTGCCAGAAAACTATATCCTGTATGCGAAATTTCAGCGGTTGTCATAGTAACGTTGATCTGTTTCTCAGAGGGAACACAGTTATTTGGGAATATCTCCAAAACCGTTCATTTTAGGAACTTAAAAAGTGTGTTTCGGGGTCCCTACAGGACCTCCGAGAATTGTTTCTCGATTCCCGCGGCTTAAAATGAGCTAAATCCGAACTTTGTACCGACTGACCTTGCTCAGTGCCAAAGGGCCGAAAAAAGTCACTTACAAATTGGATTTTCAAAGCCGTTTCTTAGTGGACCTCTACATACCCGGTCAACCAACATGCAAAATTACAGCTTTCTAGGTCTAGTGGTTTGAGCCCTGCGTCGATGAGTCTATTTTGAATTGTCAATGCCAAAGGGCCGAAAAAAGTCACTTACAAATTGAATTTTCAAAAACCGGTTCTTAGTGAGCCTCTACATGCTCGGATCAACCAACATGCAATATTTCAGATTTCTAGGTCTATTGGTTTGAGCCCTGCGGTGATGAGTCAATTATGGATTATATATAAGAGATTAGACTTTCCAAGTCGATTTGCTCGTAGAAATATGGATTATAGCTCTTTTTGCGCGTATCAATGTGAGGAGCAATGTTCGTGGTTTCCACTTTAAGAAGTGGGAATCGAACCCAGCGTTTTAGGGCCCTAAAACGAACGGTTTTCGTGATATTGCCAGAAAACTATCCCCGGTCTGCAAAATTTTAGCCGTTGCCATAGTAACGTTGATCTGTTTCTCAGAGGGAACACAGTTATTTGGGAATATCTCCGAAACCGTTCATGTTAGGAACTTAAAAAGTGTGTTTCGGGGTCCCTACAGGACCTCCGAGTATTGTTTCTCGTATCTGGCGGCTTAACATGTGCCAAATCCGAACTTTGTACCGACTGTCTTTGCACAGTGCAAAAGGGCCGAAAAAAGTCACTTACAAATTGAATTTTCAAAAACCGTTTCTTAATGGGCCTCTACATACTCGGATCAACGAACATGCAAAATTTCAGCATTCCAGGTCTAGTGGTTTGAGCCCTGCGTCGAAGAGTCAATTTTGAATTGTCAATGCCAAAGGGCCGGAGAAAGTCACTTAAAAATTGAATTTTCAAAAGCCGTTTCTTCCTGAGCCTCTACATACTCGGATCAACCAACATGCAAAATTTCAGCTTTCTAGGTCGAGTGGTTTGAGCCCTGCGGTGATGAGTCAATTTTGGATTATATGTAAGAGATGAGACTTTCCAAGTCGATTTGCTCGTAGATTATTATTATCGTATGGCTCTTATTGCCGGGAGTGTCCGAGGACATGTTCAGCTCGCCTGAGTCTGTAGCTGCTTCCAGCGGACACCCTAAAGGGTGAGCTACAAGTTCCGTTCAATTTCAAGTAGTTCCAACTTTCGCCACCAGATATCAATGATACCTAGTGGCGAACGTTGGAACTTTGATAGAGCGTTCTGACGAAATCTAACCTAACAAATTTTGCTTTACACAAGTTAAGTCTGTGAAAGGATCTTTTACATGCCATAAATCTATGACATGGGACCGCCGGCTTTACTTCCCCTCCGAAGGAAGGCATACTGAAGGATTTTTAACGCTCTTAAAAAATCCGACGACTTCAGCCGGGTTTGAACCCGCTATTTTGGGCACAGCAGTTAAGCATGCTACCGACTACGCCACCAAAGCCGCTTGCACGTAGAAATATGGATTATAGCACTTTTTGCGCGTATCAATGTAAGGAGCAATGTTCGTGGTTTCCACTTCGAAGAAGTGGGAAGAAGTGGGAAACGAATCCAGCGTTATAAGGCCCTAAAACGAACGGTTTTCGAGATATTGCCAGAAAACTATCCCCGGTATACGAAATTTCAGCGGTTGCCATGGTAACGTTGATCTGTTTCTCAGAGGGAACACAGTTATTTGAGAATATCTCCGAAACCGTTCATTTAAGGAACTTAAAAAGTGTGTTTCGGGGTCCCTGCAGGACCTCCGAGTATTTTTTCTCGTATCTGGCGGCTTAAAATGAGCTAAATCCGAACTTTGTACCAACTGATCTTGCTCAGTGCCAAAGGGTCGAAAAAAGTCACCTACAAATTGAATTTTCAAAAACCGTTTCTTAGTGGGCCTCTACATACCCGGTCAACCAACATGCAAAATTAAAGCTTTCTAGGTCTAGTGGTTTGAGCCCTGCGTCGATGAGTCAATTTTGAATTGTCAAAGCCAAAGGGCCAAAAAAGTCACTTAAAAATTGAATTTTCAAAAACCATTTCTTAGTGAGGCTCTCTATGCTTGGATCTACCAACATGCAAAATTTCAGCATTCTAGGTCTAGTGGTTTGAGCCCTGCGGTGATGAGTCAATTTTGGATTATATATAAGAGTTGAGACTTTCCAAGTCGATTTGCTCGCAGAAATATGGATTATAGCTCTTTTTGCGCGTATCAATGTGAGGTGCAATGTGCGTGGTTTCCACTTCGAAGAAGTGGGAACCGAACCCAGCGTTTTAAGGCCCTAACACGAACGGTTTTCGAGATATTGCCAGAAAAATATCCCCGGTCTGCAAAACTTCAGCGGTTGCCATAGTAACGTTGAACTTTTTCTCAGAGGGAACACAGTTATTTGGAAATATCTCCGAAACCGTTCATTTTAGAAACTTAAAAAGTGTGTTTCGGAGTCCCTACAGGACCTCCGAGTATTGTTTCTCGTATCTGGCGGCTTAAAATGAGTTAAATCCGAAGTTTGTACTGACTGTCCATGCTCAGTGCCAAAGGGCCAAAAAAAGTCGCTTACAAATTGAATTTTCAAAACCCGTTTCTAAGTGGGCCTTTACATACTCGGATCAACCAACATGCAAAATTTCAGCTTTCTAGGTCTAGTGGTTTGAGCCCTGCGATGATGAGTCAATTTTGGATTATATATAAGAGACGAGAGTTTCCAAGTCGAATTAATCGTAGAAATATGGATTATAGCTCTTTTTGCGCGTATCAATGTGAGGAGCAATGTTCGTGGTTTCCACTTCCGAGAAGTGGGTACCGAACCCAGCGTTTTAAGGCCCAAAAAGGAACGGTTTTCGAGATATTGCCTGGAGCTATCCCCGGTCTGCGAAATTTCAGCGGTTGCCATAGTAACGTTGATATGATTCTCAGAGGGAACACAGTTATTTGGGAATATCTCCGAAACCGTCCATTTTAGGAACTTAAAAAGTGTGTTTCGGGGTCCCTACAGGACATCCGAGTATTGTTTCTCGTATCTGGCGGCTTAAAATGTGCTAAATCCGAACTTTGTACCGACTATCCTTGCTCAGTGCCAAAGGCCCGAAAAAAGTCACTTACAAATAGAATTTTCAAAAACCGTTTCTTAGTGAGCTTTTACATACTCGGATCAACCAACATGCAAAATTTCAGCTTTCTAGGTCTAGTGGTTTGAGCCCTGCGGTGATGAGTCAGTTTTGGATTATATATAAGAGATGAAACTTTCCAAGTCGATTTGCTCGTAGAAATATGGATTATAGCTCTTCTTGCGCGTATCAATGTGAGGAGCAATGTTCGTAGTTTCCACTTCGATGAAGTGGGAACCGAACCCAGCGATTTATGGCCCTAAAACGAACGGTTTTCGAGATATTGCCAGAAACCTATCCCCGGTCTGCGATATTTCAGCGGTTGCCATAGTAACGTTGATCTGTTTCTCAGAGGGAACACAGTTATTTGGGAATATCTCTGAAACAGTTCATTTTAGGAACTTAAAAAGTGTGTTTCTCGTATCTGGCGGCTTAAAATGAGCTAAATCCGAACTTTTTACCGACTGACCTTGCTCAGTGCCAAAGGGCCGAAAAAAGTCACTTACAAATTGAATTTTCAAAAACCGCTTCTTAGTGGGCCTCTACATATTCGGATCAACAAACATGCAAAATTACAGCTTTCTAGGTCTAGTGGTTTGAGCCCTGCGGTGATGAGTCAATTTTGGATTATATATAAGAGATGAGAGTTTCCAAGTCGCTTTGCTCGTGGAAATATTGATTATAGCTCCTTTTGCTCGTATCAATGTGAGGAGCAATGTTCGTGGTTATCCACCTCCGAGAAGTGGGAACCGAACCCAGCGTTTTAAGGCCCTAAAACGAACGGTTTTTGAGATATTGCCAGGAGCTATCCCCGGTCTGCGAAATTTCAGGGGTTGCCATAGTAACGTTGATCTGTTTCTCAGAAGGAACACAGTTATTTGGGAATATCTCCGAAAGCGTTCATTTAAGGAAATTAAAAAGTGTGTTTCGGGTCCCTACAGGACCTCCGAGTATTGTTTCTCGTATCTGGCGGCTTAAAATGAGCTAAATCCGAACTTTGTACCGACTGACCTTGCTCAGTGCCAAAGGGCCTAAAAAGTCACTTACAAATTGAATTTTCAAAAACCGTTTCTTAGTGGGCCTGTACATCCGTGGATCAAGAAACATGCAAAATTATAGCTTTCTAGGTCTAGTGGTTTGAGCCCTGCGGTGATGAGTCAATTTTGGATTATATGTAAGAGATGAGACTTTCCAAGTCAATTTGCTCGAAGAAATATGGATTATAGCACTTTTTGCGCGTATCAATGTGAGGAGCAATGTTCGTGGTTTCCATTTCAATGAAGTGGGAACCAAACCCAGCGTTTTAAGGCCCTAAAACGAACGGTTTTCGAGATATTGCCTGAAAACTATCCCCGGTATGCGAAATTTCAGCGGTTGCCATAGTAACAGTTGAACTGTTTCTCAGAGGGAACACAGTTATTTGGGAATATCTCCGAAACCGTTCATATTAGGATCTTAAAAAGTGTGTTTCGGGGTCCCTACAGGACCTCCGAGTATTGTTTCTCGTATCTGGCGGCTTAAAATGAGTTAAATGCGAAGTTTGTAACGACTGTCCATGCTCAGTGCCAAAGGGCCGAAAAAAGTCGCTTACAAATTGAATTTTATAAAACCGTTTCTAAGTTGGCCTCTACATACTCGGATCAACCAACATGCAAAATTTCAGCTTTCTAGGTCTAGTGGTTTGAGCCCTGCGATGATGAGTCTATTTTGTATTATGTATAAGAGATGAGAGTTTCCAAGTCGATTTAATCGTAGAAATATGGATTATAGCTCTTTTTGCGCGTATCAATGTGAGGAGCAATGTTCGAGGTTTCCACTTCCGAGAAGTGGGAACCGAACCCAGCGTTTTAAGGCCCTAAAACGAACGGTTTTCGAGATATTGCCAGGAGCTATCCCCGGTCTGCGAAATTTCAGCGGTTGCCATAGTAACGTTGATCTGTTTCTCAGAGGGAACACAGTTATTTGGGAATATCTCCGAAAGCGTTCATTTTAGGAACTTAAAAAGTGTTTTTCGGGGTCCTTACAGGACCTCCGAGTATTGTTTCTCGTATCTGGCGGCTTAAAATGAGCTAAATCCGAACTTTGTACCGACTCTCCTTGCTCAGTGCCAAAGGGCCGAAAAAAGTCACTTACAAATTGAATTTTCAAAAACCGTTTCTTAGTGAGCCTGTACCTACTCGGATCAACCAACATGCAAAATTTCAGCTTTCTAGGTCTAGTGGTTTGAGCCCTGCGGTGAAGAGTCAATTTTGGATTATATGTAAGAGACTAGCAGGTACCCGCGGCTTCGTTCGCGTCATAGTCATGTCATATTGTTATTCAATGAATTGTAGGTTTAACCCCGTTAACACACCTTTAGAATCTGAATATCCAAAAATCCCTCCTTAGTAGACGTTTTTGACACACAACAAACATATCCCCAAAATATCATTCTTCTAAGTTCAATAGTTTTGGTTGGTCGATGAGAGTGAATATCCAAAAATCCTTCCTTATTGGATGTTTTTCTTCCAGATTTTCACCCCTCCCCATGGGCCCCATAAATTGGATTTATGATAAAACAGTCGAACACCTATTTACTTACCGTATTTTTAGCCTATTTTCAATTTTGAAAAAATAGGCTTATGAGATCACCTTTTGTCCGTGTGTGTGTGCGTGTGTCTGTGTGTGATTCGTGTGTGTGTCCCCCCCCCCTAATAAAATCTAAACGGCAGGAGCGATTTCAATGAAACTCGGAATGTTCATAGCACTATTCCCGGCGACCTCGACCGTGCCCTTCAAATTTTGTTACGACTCACCAATCCAACATGGCGGCTGTGCAAAATATTTCACCAGCGTTCAATATCTCCGAAACTATTACCGATATTACCCTGACATTTTCTAATGTGATAGAGGGAACTACTATAAGTTCAGTTATGTGACTTTTGAAAACCTGGTAACTACAAAACCAACATGGAGGCCAAGCGAATTTGCGACTTTTAAATAGTCGTTTCTCGCGATTTGACCAACCAAACGCAATGAAACATGGTACAGTATATGTTTATATACATTGAAATGCACCGACATCTAACTTCGTTCAATTGTTCACATAATCACAAGATGGCGGATGTGCGAAATATTTCACCGGCCTTCTATATCTCTGAAACTATTAGCGGTATCTCCCTAAAATTTTGTACGGAGATAAAGGGCACTACTGGAAGTCCATCTATAAGTCTTTCAAAAACCGGTTAACTACAAAACGAACAAGGCGGCCAAGCGAATTAGAAAAATTAAATAGACCTTTCTCGCGATTTAATATTCCAAGCGCAGTGAAACCTGGTACAGAAAATATTTATATACATTGTAATCCACTGGTATCTAATTTAGTTCAATTGTTTACATAACCTCAAGATGGCGGCAGTGCGAACTTTAAAATTAAGTTTTTATTTCTTGTGATGTAGTCATGCGATCGAAGTGAAAGTTTGAATAATGAACCTACGCAATAATTTTCCTTTAATGGTACAAGACTCTATGGCCTATACATTTAACAATCCAACATGGCGACCATCCGAATTATTTAGACGATACTGAATATCTACGAATCTATTTTAGCAATCAAACTGCATTTTTTTAATGTTCATAGGGGCTATGAACTTAAGTTCACCTATAGGACTTTAAATAACCTGGTGATCACAAATCCAACATGGCGGTGACGCGAATTATAAATATTCACATGGACGTTTCTCGCAATTTAACCATCCGCGTTCAGTGGAACTTGGTACAGTAAATCCTTATACGAATGTTAATCCACTGGCATCTAATTTATTTCAATTGTTTCCATAACCTCAAGATGGCAGCTGTGCAACATTTTTCTTGTGTCCTAATTATGCGATTGAAGTTTGAATACTACACGTTCACAATAATCTGCATGTAACAGTACATAACTCTAGGACCTACATATATAAAATCCAACATGGCGACCATCCGAAATATTTAGTCGGTTCTCAATATCTACGAATCTATTACAGCATTCAAACAGAAATTGTGTATGTTGATAGAGGCAATTAACATAAGTAGGATATATGAAAATAGGCTGTATAGTTCTTCACGGAACTACTTGTTTAAGCTGATTTCTTTCCCGCTGAGTTTCAAACTTCTGACCTATGTCGTTTAAGAGATACACGCTCCGTTAGGAATCCTTCAACCCTCATTATTTACCCCTTTCACTCATAATATACACCACATCGAAAAACCATTAGACATGTGTCAGCTTATTTTTAATGATTAGTTTATATGCCAAGTATCACATCCCCAAATGAAACCACTCGTGAGATATTGTTATTCAATGAAATGCAAGTTTACCCCCCTTAACACCCCTTTAAAACTTGAATATCCAACAATCTTTCCTTAGTGGACGTTTTCGACATACAACGAACAAATCCCCAAAATTTCATGTTTCTATCTTCAATAATTTTGGCTGGGCGAATATGAGTGAGTCAGGACATTTTCTTTCATTTATTTTTGAGAATTTCACCCCTCCCCATGAACCCCTTAAATGGGATTTATGAAATAAACGGTCGAACACCTATTTACTTATTTTTAAACTGTTTTTTTCCGCTGAATTTCAAACATCTCGCTAATGTCGTTTAAGAGATACACGCTCCGATAAGAATTCTTCAACCCCCAATTTTCACCCCTTTCACCTCATAATATACACCATATAGATATACCCTTAGACATATGTCTGCTTATTTTTATTGATTAATTTACATGCCGAATATCACATCCCCAAATGAAACAACTCGTAAGAAATTGTTAATCAATGAACATGATTATCCAAAAATCCATCCCTAGTGGATGTTTTCGACATACAACGAACATATCCCCAAAATGTCATGTTTCTAACTGCAATAGGTTAGGCTGAAGGATGATGAGTGTATATCCAAAAATCCTTCTTTAGTGGACTTCTTTCCCCAGAATTTCACCCCTCCCCATGGGCCCCTAAAAATGGATTTATGAATTATGGTCGACCACCTACTGTATTTGCTTATTTATCAAGTTTATTTTACCCCTAAGTTTTATACTTTATGCCTCTGTCTTTTAAGAGATACTTGATCCGTTAGGAATCCTTCAACCCCCCACTTTTCACACATTACACCTCATAATATACATTACATCAAAAATTCCTCAGACATGGTGTCATCTTTTCTTAATGATGAGAGTATATGACGATTATCGCGTCCCCCAAGAAAACCAATCGGGGGATATTATTATTCAATTAAATGCAGGTCTACCCCCTTAACACCCCTTTAGAACCGGAATATCCAAAAATCCTTCCTTAGTGGACGTTTTCGACATACAACGAACATAACCCCAAAATTGTATGTTTCTAACTTCAATAATTTTGGCTGGGCGATGATGAGTGAGGGAGTAAGTCAGGACATACTCCTTCATTTATTTTTAAGAATTTCACCCCTCTAATGAACCCCTTAAATTGGATTTTAAAAAACCCAGTCGGACACCTATTTACTTATTTTTAAGCTGTTCTTCCGACCTGAGTTTGATGAGTAAGTGAGTTAATCATTTAGAACACTTTCTTTCCTGTTTCCCCCCCCCCCAGAATTTCACCCCTCTCCTAGGGCCCTTAAATTGGATTTATGAAAAAACGGTCGAACACCTATTTACTTATATTTTAAGCTGATTTCTTTCCGCTGAGTTTCAAACTCCTCGCCTATGTCGTTTAAGAGATACACGCTCCGTTAAGAATCCTTCAACCCCCAATTTTCACCCTCTTTCACCTCATAATATACACCACATCGATAAACCTTTAGACATATGTCTGCTTATTTTTAATGATTAGTTTATATGCCGAATATCACATCTCCAAAGAAACAACTCATGAGATATCGTTATTCAATGAAATGCACGTTTACCCCCATAACACCTCTTCAGAACCCGAATAAACAAAAATCCTTCCTTAGTTGACGTTTTCGACATACAGCGAACATATTCCCAAAATTTCATCTTTCCAACTTCTTTTTTTTCTGGGCGATGATGAGTGATTGAGTCAGTTATGTCATTATATTTCAATTATTTTTAACAGAATTTCACCCCTCCCCATGGGTCCCTTAAATTGGATTTATGAAGAAACGCTCGAACACCTATTAAATTATTTTTAAGCTGTCTTTTTCCCCTGAGATTGAGGAGTGAGTGATTTCGTCAGTCAGTTAGGGCACGTTCTCTCCTTTTTTTCTCCAGAATTTCACCCCACCCCATTAGCCCCTTAAATTGAATTTATGAAAGAACGGTCGAACACCTATTTACTTACCGTATTTTTTAAGCTGATTTTTTTCCCGCTGAGTTTCAAACTTCTCGCCTATGTCGTTTAAGAGATACGCGCTCCGTTAGGAATCCTTCAACCCCCACTTTTCACCCCTTTCACCTCCTAATATACAGCACATCGAAAAACCCACAGGCACCTGTCTTCTTATTTTTAATGATGACTTTATGTGCCGAGTATCACATCCCCCAATGAAACCAATCGGGAGTTATTGGTATTCAATGAAATGCAGGTTTAACCCCCTTAAGACCCCTTTAGAACCTGAATATTCGAAAATCCTCCCTTAGTGGACGGTTTTGGCATACAATGATCATATCCCCAAAATGTCATGTTTCTAACTTCAATAATTTTGGCTGGGCGGTGGTGAGTAAGTCAGGAATTTTTCTTTCAATTTTCTTTTTTCAGAATTTCACCCCTCCCCATGAACACCTTAAATTGGGTTTATGAAAAAAACTGTCGACCACCTATTAACTTATTTTTAAGCTTTATTTTTTCCCCTGAGTTTGATGAGTGAGTGAGTGAGTCAATCAGTTAGGACACTTTCTTTCCTGTTTTTTCCCCACATAATTTCACCCCTCTCCATGGGCCCCTTAAATTAGATTTATGAAAAAACGGCTGAACACCTATTTACTTATTTTTCAAGCTGATTTTTTTCCGCTGAGTTTCAAACACCTCGCCTATGTCGTTTAAGAGATACGTGGTCCGTTATGAATCCTTCAACCCCCACTCTTCACCCCTTTCACCCCATAATATACACCACATCGAAAAACCCTCAGACACGTGTCATCTTATTTTTAATGGTGAGTTTATATGCCGAGTATCACATTCCCCAATGAAACCAATCGGGAGATATTGTTATTCAATGAAATGCAGGTCTACCCCCTTAACACCCCTTTAGAACATGAATATCCAAAAATCCTTTCTTAGTGCGCCCTTTCGAAATACAGCGAACATATCCCCAAAATTTCATGTTTCTAACTTTAACAGTTTTGGCTGGGCGATGATGAGTCAGTCAGTCAGTCATTCAGTCAGTCAGTCAGGACACTTAGTTTTATATAATAGATGAGACTTTCCAAGTCGATTTGCTCGTAGAAATATGGATTATAGCACTTTTTGCGGGTATCAATGTGAGGAGCAATGTTCGTGGTTTCCATTTCAAAGAAGTGGGAACCGAACCCAGCGTTTTAAGGCTTTAATCGAACGGTTTTCGAGATATTGCCAGAAAACTATCCCCGGTATGCGAAATTTCAGCGGTTGCCATAGTAACGTTGATCTGTTTCTCAGAGGGAACACGGTTATTTGGGAATATCTCTGAAACCGTTCATTTTAGGAACTTAAAAAGTGTGTTTCGGGGTCCCTACAGGACCTCCGAGTAGTGTTTCTCGTATCTGGCGGCTTAAAATGAGCTAAATCCGAAGTTTGTACCGACTGTCCATGCTCAGTGCCAAAGGGCCGAAAAAGGGCGCTTACAAATTGAATTTTCAATAACCGTTTCTAAGTGGGCCTCTACATACTCGGATCAAACAACATGCAAAATTTCAGCCTTCTAGATCTAGTGGTTTGAGCCCTGCGATGATGAGTCAATTTTACAAATTGAATTTTCAATAACCGTTTCTTAATGAGCCTCTACCTACTCGGATCAACGAACATGCAAAATTCCAGCTTTCTAGGTCTAGTGGTTTGAGCCCTGCGGTGATGAGTCAATTTTGGATTATATGTAAGAGATGAGACTTTCCAAGTCGATTTGCTCGTAGAAATATGGATTATAGCACTTTTTGCGCATATCAATGTGAGGAGCAATGTTCGTGGTTTCCATTTCAAAGAAGTGGGAACCGAACCCAGCGTTTTAAGGCTTTAAACGAAGGGTTTTCGAGATATTGCCAGAAAACTATCCCCGGTATGCGAAATTTCAGCGGTTGCCATAGTAACGTTGATCTGTTTCTCAGAGGGAACACGGTTATTTGGGAATATCTCTGAAACCGTTCATTTTAGGAACTTAAAAAGTGTGTTTCGGGGTCCCTACAGGACCTCCGAGTAGTGTTTCTCGTATCTGGCGGCTTAAAATGAGTTAAATCCGAAGTTTGTACCGACTGTCCATGCTCAGTGCCAAAGGGCCGAAAAAGGGCGCTTACAAATTGAATTTTCAATAACCGTTTCTAAGTGGGCCTCTACATACTCGGATCAACCAACATGCAAAATTTCAGCCTTCTAGATCTAGTGGTTTGAGCCCTGCGGTGATGAGTCAATTTTGGATTATATATAAGAGATGAGTGTTTCCAAGTCGATTTAATCGTAGAAATATGGATTATAGCTCTTTTTGCGCGTATCAATGTGAGGAGCAATGTTCGTGGTTTCCACTTCCGAGAAGTGGGAACCGAACCCAGCATTTTAAGGCCCTAAAACGAACGGTTTTCGAGATATTGCCAGGAGCTATCCCCGGTCTGCGAAATTTCAGCGGTTGCCATAGTAACGTTGATCTGTTTCTCAGAGGGAACACGGTTATTTGGAAATATCTCTGAAACCGTTCATTTTAGGAACTTAAAAAGTGTGTTTCGGGGTCCCTACAGGACCTCCGAGTAGTGTTTCTCGTATCTGGCGGCTTAAAATGAGCTAAATCCGAACTTTGTACCGACTATCCTTGCTCAGTGCCAAAGGGCCGAAAAAGTCACTTACAATTTGAATTTTCAAAAACCGTTTCTTAATGAGCCTCTACCTACTCGGATCAACGAACATGCAAAATTCCAGCTTTCTAGGTCTAGTGGTTTGAGCCCTGCGGTGATGAGTCAATTTTGGATTATATGTAAGAGATGAGACTTTCCAAGTCGATTTGCTCGTAGAAATATGGATTATAGCACTTTTTGCGCATATCAATGTGAGGAGCAATGTTCGTGGTTTCCACTTCCGAGAAGTGGGAACCGAACCCAGCGTTTTAAGGCCCTAAAACGAACGGTTTTCGAGATATTGCCAGGAGCTATCCCCGGTCTGCGAAATTTCAGCAGTTGCCATAGTAACGTTGATCTGTTTCACAGAGGGAACACAGTTATTTGGGAATATCTCCGAAACCGTTCATTTTAGGAACTTAAAAAGTGTATCTGGCGGCTTAAAATGAGCTAAATCCGAACTTTGTAGCGACTGACCTTGCTCAGTGCCAAAGGGCCGACAAAAGTCACTTACAAATTGAATTTTCAAAAACCGTTTCTTAGTGGGTCTCTTCAACTCGGATCAACAAACATGCAAAATTACAGCATTCTAGGTCTAGTGGTTTGAGCCCTGCGGTGATGAGTCAATTTTGGATTATATATAAGAGATGAGAGTTTCCAAGTCGATTTGCTCGTAGAAATATTGATTATAGTTCTTTTTGCTCGTATCAATGTGAGGAGCAATGTTCGTGGTTATCCACCTCCGAAAAGTGGGAACCGAACCCAGCGATTTAAGGCCCTAAAACGAACGGCTTTTGAGATATTGCCAGGAGCTATCCCCGGTCTGCGAAATTTCAGTGGTTGCCATAGTAACGTTGATGTGTTTCTCACAAGGAACACAGTTATTTGGGAATATCTCCGAAAGCGTTCATTTAAGGAAATTAAAAAGTGCGTTTCGGGGTCTCTACAGGACCTCCGAGTAGTGTTTCTCGTATCTGGCGGCTTAAAATGAGCTAAATCCGAACTTTGTACCGACTGACCTTGCTCAGTGCCAAAGGGCCGAAAAAAGTCACTTACAAATTGAATTTTCAAAAACCGTTTCTTAGTGGGCCTCTACATACTCGGATCAACAATCATGCAAAATTACAGCTTTGTAGGTCTAGCGGTTTGAGCCCTGCGGTGAAGAGTCAATTTTGGATTATATATAAGAGATGAGAGTTTCCAAGTTGATTTGCTCGTAGAAATATTGATTATAGCTCTTTTTGCGCGTTTCAATGTGAGGAGCAATGTTCGTGGTTTCCATTTCAAAGAAGTGGGAACCGAACCCAGCGTTTTAAGGCCCTAAAACGAACGGTTTTCGAGATATTGCCAGAAGACAATCCCCGGTATGCGAAATGACAGCGGTTGCCATAGTAACGTTGATCTGTTTCTCAGAGGAAAAACAGTTATTTGGGAATATCTCAGAAACCTTTCATTTTAGGAACTTAAAAAGAGTGTTTCGGGGTCCCTACAGGACCTCCGAGTATTGTTTCTCTTATCTGGCGACTTAAAATGAGCTAAATCCGAACTTTGTACACACTGTCCTTGCTCAGTGCCAAAGGGCCGAAAAAAGTCACTTACAAATTGAATTTTCAAAAACCGTTTCTAAGTGGGCCTCTACATACTCGGATCAATCAACATGCAAAATTTCAGCATTCTAGGTCTAGTGGTTTGAGCCCTGCGTCGATGAGTCAATTTTGAATTGTCAATGCTAAAGGGCCGAAAAAAGTTACTTACAAAGTGAATTTTCAAAAACCGTTTCTTAGTAAGCCTCTATATACTCCGATCAACCTACATGCAAAATTCAAGCTTTCTAGGTCTAGTGGTTTGAGCCCTGCGGTGATGAGTCAATTTTGGATTATATGTAAGAGATGAGACTTTCCAAGTCGATTTGCTCGTAGAAATATGGATTATAGCACTTTTTGCGCGTATGAATGTGAGGAGCAATGTTCGTGGATTCCACGTCAAAGAAGTGGGAACCGAACCCAGCGTTCTAAGGCCCTAAAACGAACGGTTTTCGGGATATTGCCAGAAAACTACTCCGGTATGCGAAATTTCAGCGGTTGCCATAGAAACGTTGATCTGTTTCTCAGAGGGAACACAGTTATTTGGGAATATCTCCGAAACCGTTCATTTTAGGATCTTAAAAAGAGTGTTTCGGGGTCCCTACAGGACCTCCGAGTATTGTTTCCCTTATCTGGCGGCTTAAAATGAGCTAAATCCGAACTTTGTACCTGACTGACCTTGCTCAGTGCCAAAGGGCCGAAAAAAGTCACTTACAAATTGAATTTTCAAAAACCGTTACTTAGTGGGCCTCTACATACTCGGATCAATAAACATGCAAAATTACACCTTTCTAGGTCTAGCGGTTTGAGCCCTGCGGTGAAGAGTCAATTTTGGATTATATATAAGAGATGAGAGTTTCCAAGTTGATTTGCTCGTAGAAATATTGATTATAGCTCTTTTTCCTCGTATCAATGTGAGGAGCAATGTTCGTTGTCATCCACGGGAACCGAACCCAGCGTTTTAAGGCCCTAAAACGAACGGTTTTTGAGATATTGCCAGGAGCTATCCCCGGTCTGCGATATTTCAGCGGTTGCCATAGTAACGTTGATCTGTTTCTCAGAGGGAACACAGTTATTTGGGAATATCTCTGAAAGCGTTCATTTTGGGAACTTAAAAAGTGTGTTTCGGGGTCCCTACATGACCTCCGAGTATTGTTTCTCGTATCTGGCGGCTTAAAATGAGCTAAATCCGAACTTTGTACCGACTGACCTTGCTCAGTGCCAAAGGGCCGGAAAAAGTCACTTACAAATTGGATTTCCAAAAACCGCTTCTTAGTGGGCCTCTACATACTCGGATCAACAAACATGCAAAATTACAGCTTTCTAGGTCTTGTGGTTTGAGCCCTGCGTCGATGAGTCAATTTTGAATTGTCAATGCTGAAGGGCCGAAAAAAGTTACTTACAAATTGAATTTTCAAAAAAAGGTTTCTTAGTGAGCCTCTACATACTCGGATCAACCAACATGCAAAATTTCAGCTTTCTAGGTCTAGTGGTTTGAGCCCTGCGATGATGAGTCAATTTTGGATTATATGTAAGAGATGAGACTTTCCAAGTCGATTTCCTCGTAGAAATATGGATTATAGCACTTTTTGCGCGTATCAATGTGAGGAGCAATGTTCGTGGTTTCCACTTCGAAGAAGTGGGAAGAAGTGGGAACCGAACCAAGCGTTTTAAGGCCCTAAAACGAACGGTTTTCGAGATATTGCCAGAAAACTATCCCCGGTATGCGAAATTTCAGCGGTTGCCATAGTAACGTTGATCTGTTTCTCAGAGGGAACACAGTTATTTGGGAATATCTCCGAAACCGTTCATTTTAGGAAATTAAAAAGTGTGTTTCGGGTTCCCTACAGGACCTCCGAGTATTGTTTCTCGTATCTGGCGGCTTAAAATGAGCTAAATCCGAACTTTGTACCGACTGACCTTGCTCAGTGCCAAAGGGCCGAAAAAAGTCACTTACAAATTGAATTTTCAAAAACCGTTCCTTAGTGGGCCTCTACATACTCGGATCAACAAACATGCAAAATTACAGCTTTCTAGGTCTTGTGGTTTGAGCCCTGCGGTGATGAGTCAATTTTGGATTATAAATAAGAGTTTTTTTTAGCGTATGGATTTTAGTGCCGGGAGTGTCCGAGGACATGTTCGGCTCGCCAGTTTTGTAGCTGCTTCGAGACGGACACCCAATGGGTGAGCTACAAGTACCGTTGGGGAGGAAAGTTTGAAGGGAAGGGCGAGGAGTTGGAAGGAAGCGGCAGTGGCCTATAGTGAGGGACCAGCCCCGGCATTTGCCTGGAAGGAAGATGGGAAACCACAGAAGACCATCTTCAAGGTTGCCGGCGGGGGGATTCGAACCTCCTCGCCTCCCGGATGTGAGCGACTGCCAATAGTCATGCCGTAACGATCACGGCTAACTCACCCGGTATATAAGAGATGAGAGTTTCCAAGTCGATTTGCCCATGGAAATATTGATTATAGCTCTTTTTGCTCGTATCAATGTGAGGAGCAATGTTCGTGGTTATCCACTTCCAAGAAGTGGGAACCGAATCCAGCGTTTTAAGGCCCTAAAACGAACGGTTTTCGAGATATTGCCAGAAAACTATATCCGGTATGCGAAATTTCAGCGGTTGCCATAGTAACGTTGATCTGTTTCTCAGAGGGAACACAGTTATTTGGGAATATCTACAAAACCGTTCATTTTAGGAACATAAAAAGTGTGTTTCGGGGTCCCTACAGGACCTCCGAGAATTGTTTCTCGTATCTGGCGGCTTAAAATGAGCTAAATCCGAACTTTGTACCTGACTTACCTTGCTCAGTGCCAAAGGGCCGAAAAAAGTCACTTACAAATTGAATTTTTAAAACCCGTTTCTTAGTGGGCCTCTACATACTCGGATCAACAAACATGCAAAATTACAGCTTTCTAGGTCTAGTGGTTTGAGCCCTGCGGTGAAGAGTCAATTTTGGATTATATATAAGAGATGAGAGTTTCCAAGATGATTTGCTCGTGGAATTATTGATTTTAGCTCTTTTTGCTCGTATCAATGCGAGGAGCAATGTTGGTTGTTATCCACTTCATAGAAGTGGGAACCGAACCCAGCGTTATAAGGCCCTAAAACGAACGGTTTTTGAGATATTGTCAGGAACTATCCCCGGTCTGCGAAATTTCAGCGGTTGCCATAGTAACGTTGATCTGTTTCTCAGAGGGAACACAGTTATTTGGGAATATCTCCGAAACCGTTCATTTTAGGAACTTTAAAAGTGTGTTTCGGGGTCCCTACAGGACCTCCGAGAATTGTTTCTCGATTCCCGCGGCTTAAAATGAGCTAAATCCGAACTTTGTACCGACTGACCTTGCTCAGTGCCAAAGGGCCGAAAAAAGTCACTTACAAATTGGATTTTCAAAAACCGTTACTTAGTGGGCCTCTACATACCCGGTCAACCACCATGCAAAATTACAGCTTTCTAGGTCTAGTGGTTTGAGCCCTGCGTCGATGAGTCAATTTTGAATTGTCAATGCCAAAGGGCCGAAAAAAGTCACTTACAAATTGAATTTTCAAAAACCGTTTCTTAGTGAGCCTCTACATGCTCGGATCAACCAACATGCTAAATTTCAGATTTCTAGGTCTAGTGGTTTGAGCCCTGCGGTGATGAGTCAATTATGGATTATATATAAGAGATTAGACTTTCCAAGTCGATTTGTTTGTAGAAATATGGATTATAGCCCTTTTTGCGCGTACCAATGTGAGGAGCAATGTTCGTGGTTTCCACTTTAAGAAGTGGGAACCGAACCCAGCGTTTTAGGGCCCTAAATCGAACGGTTTTCGTGATATTGCCAGAAAACTATCCCCGGTCTGCAAAATTTCAGCCGTTGCCATAGTAACGTTGATCTCTTTCTCAGAGGGAACACAGTTATTTGGGAATATCTCCGAAACCGTTCATGTTAGGAACTTAAAAAGTGTGTTTCGGGGTCCCTACAGGACCTCCGAGTATTGTTTCTCGTATCTGGCGGCTTAAAATGTGCTAAATCCGAACTTTGTACCGACTTTCCTTGCTCAGTGCCAAAGGGCCGAAAAAAGTCACTTACAAATTGAATTTTCAAAAACCGTTTCTTAATGGGCCTCTACATACTCGGATCAACGAACATGCAAAATTTCAGCTTTCCAGGTCTAGTGGTTTGAGCTATGCGTCGAAGAGTCAATTTTGAATTGTCAATGCCAAAGGGCCGGAAAAAGTCACTTACAAATTGAATTTTCAAAAGCCGTTTCTTCCTGAGCCTCTACATACTCGGTTCAACCAACATGCAAAATTTCAGCTTTCTAGGTCGAGTGGTTTGAGCCCTGCGGTGATGAGTCAATTTTGGATTATATGTAAGAGATGAAACTTTCCAAGTCGATTTGCTCGTAGAAATATGGTTTATAGCTCTTTTGCGCGTATCAATGTGAGGAGCTATGTTCGTGGTTTCCACTTCCGAGAAGTGGGAACCGAACCCAGCGTTTTACGGCCCTAAAACGAACGGTTTTCGAGATATTGCCAGGAGCTATCCCCGGTCTGCGAAATTTCAGCGGTTGCCATAGTAACGTTGATCTCTTTAACACAGTTATTTGGGAATATCTCCGAAACCGTTCATTTTAGGAACTTAAAACGTGTGTTTCGGGATCCCTACAAGACCTCCGAGTATTGGTTTCGTATCTGGCGGCTTAAAATGAGCTAAATCCGAACTTTGTGCCGACTGTCCTTGCTCAGTGCCAAAGGGCCGAAAAATGGCACTTAGAAATTGAATTTTCAAAAACCTATTCTGAGTGAGCATCTACATACTCGGATCAACCAACATGCAAAATTTCAGCTTTCTAGGTCTAGTGGTATGAGCCCTGCGGTGATGAGACAATTTTGGATTATATGTAAGAGATGAGACATTCCAAGTCGATTTGCTCGTAGATTATTATTATCGTATGGATTTTATTGCCGGGAGTGTCCGAGGACATGTTCGGCTCGCCTGAGTCTGTAGCTGCTTCCAGCGGACACCCTAAAGGGTGAGCTACAAGTTCCGTTCAATTTCAAGTAGTTCCAACTTTCGCCACCAGATATCAATGATACCTAGTGGCGAACGTTGGAACTTTGATAGAGCGTTCTGACGAAATCTAACCTAACAAATTTTGCTTTACACAAGTTAAGTCTATGAAAGGATCTTTTACATGCCATAAATCTATGACATGGGACCGCCGGCTTTACTTCCCCTCCGAAGGAAGGCATACTGAAGGATTTTTAACGCTCTTAAAAAATCCGACGACTTCAGCCGGGTTTGAACCCGCTATCTTGGTCACAGCAGTTCAGCATTCTACCGACTACGCCACCAAAGCCGCTTCCTCGTAGAAATATGGATTATAGCACTTTTTGCGCGTATCAATGTAAGGAGCAATGTTCGTGGTTTCCACTTCGAAGAAGTGGGAAGAAGTGGGAAACGAACCCAGCGTTTTAAGGCCCTAAAACGAACGGTTTTCGAGATAGTGCCAGAAAACTATCCCCGCTATACGAAATTTCAGCGGTTGCCATAGTAACGTTGATCTGTTTCTCAGAGGGAACACAGTTATTTGAGAATATCTCCGAAACCGTTCATTTTAGGAACTTAAAAAGTGTGTTTCGGGGTCCCTGCAGGACCTCCGAGTATTGATTCTCGTATTTGGCGGCTTAAAATGAGTTAAATCCGAAGTTTGTACTGACTGTCCATTCTCAGTGCCAAAGGGCCGAAAAAAGTCACTTACAAATTGAATTTTCAAACACCGTTTCTTAGTGGGCCTCTACATACCCGGATCAACCAACATGCAAAATTTCAGCTTTCTAGGTCTAGTTGTTTGAGCCCTGCGGTGATGAGCCAGTTTTGGATTATATATAAGAGATGAAACTTTCCAAGTCGATTTGCTCGTGAAAATATGGATTATAGCTCTTTTTGCGCGTATCAATGTGAGGAGCAATGTTCGTAGTTTCCACGTCGAAGAAGTGGGAACTGAACCCAGCGTTTTATGGCCCTAAAACGAACGGTTTTCGAGACATTGCCAAAAAACTATCCCCGGTCTGCGATATTTCAGCGGTTGCCATAGTAACGTTGAACTGTTTCTCAGAGGGAACACAGTTATTTGGGAATATCTCCGAAACCGTTCATTTTAGAAACTTAAAAAATGTGTTTCGGAGTCCCTACAGGACCTCCGAGTATTGATTCTCGTATTTGGCGGCTTAAAATGAGTTAAATCCGAAGTTTGTACTGACTGTCCATTCTCAGTGCCAAAGGGCCGAAAAAAGTCGCTTACAAATTGAATTTTCAAAACCCGTTTCTAAGTGGGCCTCTACATACTCGGATCAACAAACATGCAAAATTTCAGCTTTCTAGGTCTAGTGGTTTGAGCCCTGCGATGATGAGTCAATTTTGGATTATATATAAGAGATGAGAGTTTCCAAGTCGAATTAATCGTAGAAATATGGATTATAGCTCTTTTTGCGCGTATCAATGTGAGGAGCAATGTTCGTGGTTTCCACTTCCGAGAAGTGGGTACCGAACCCAGCGTTTTAAGGCCCTAAAAGGAACGGTTTTCGAGATATTGCCAGGAAACTATCCCCGGTCTGCGATATTTCAGCGGTTGCCATAGTAACGTGGATCTGTTTCTCAGAGGGAACACAGTTATTTGGGAATATCTCCGAAACCGTTCAATTTAGGAACTTAAAAAGTGTGTTTCGGGGTCCCTATAGGATTTCGGAGTATTGTTTCTCGTATCTGGTGGCTTAAAATGAGCTAAATCCGAACTTTGTACCGAC
This sequence comes from Meconema thalassinum, assembly GCA_946902985.2. NCBI lineage: Eukaryota > Metazoa > Arthropoda > Insecta > Orthoptera > Tettigoniidae > Meconema > Meconema thalassinum. The sequence continues at coordinate 172,182,839 of OX336391.1, forward strand.
TGTCCTTGCTGAGTGCCAAAGGGCCGAAAAAAGTCTCTTACAAATTGAATTTTCAAAAACCGTTTCTTAGTGGGCCTCTACATATTCGGATCAACCAAAATGGAACATTTCAGCTTTCTAGGTCTAGTGGTTTGAGCCCTGCGTCGATGAATAAATTTAGGATTGTCAATGCCAAAGGGCCGAAAAAAGTCACTTACAAATTGAATTTTCAAAGACCGTTTCTTAGTGAGCCTTTACATACTCAGATCAACCAACATGCAAAATTTCATCTTTCTAGGTCAAGTGGTTTGAGCCCTGCGGTGATGAGTCTGTTTTGGATTATATATAAGAGATGAAATTTTCCAAGTCGATTTGCTCGTAGAAATATGGATTATAGCTCTTTTTGCGCGTATCAATGTGAGGAGCAATGTTCGTGGTTTCCACTTCAAAGAAGTGGGAACCGAACCCAGCGTTTTATAGCCCTAAAACGAACGGTTTTCTAGATATTGCCAGAAAACTATCCCCGGTCTGCGTTATTTCAGCGGTTGCCATAGTAACGTTGATCTGTTTCCCAGAGGGAACACAGTTATTTGGGAATATCTCCGAAACCGTTCATTTTAAGAACGTAAAAAGTGTGTCTCGGGGTCCCTACAGGACCTCCGAGTATTGTTTCTCGTATCTGGTGGCTTAAAATGAGCTAAATCCGAACTTTGTACCGACTGTCCTTGCTCAGTGCCAAAGGGCCGAAAAAAGTCACTTACAAATTGAATTTTCAAAAACCGTTTATTAGTGGGCCTCTACATACTCGGATCAACCAACATGCAAAATTTCAGCTTTCTAGGTCTAGTGGTTTGAGCCCTGCGTCGATGACAAAATTGAGGATTGTCAGTACCAAAGGGCCGAAAAAAGTCACTTACAAATTGAATTTTCAAAAACCGTTTCTTAGTGAGCCTTTACATGCTCGGGTCAACCAACATGCAAAATTTCAGCTTTCTAGATCTAGTGGTTTGAGCCCTGCGGTGATGAGTCACTTTTGGATTATATATAAGGGATGAAATTTTCCAAGTAGATTTGCTCGTGAAAATATGGATTATAGCTCTTTTTGCGCGTATCAATGTGAGGAGCAATGTTCGTGGTTTCCACTTCGAAGACGTGGGAACCGAACCCAGCGTTTTATGGCCCTGAAACGAACGGTTTTTGAGATATTGCCGGAAAACTATCCCCGGTCTGCGATATTTCAGCGTTTGCCAAAGTAACGTTGATCTGTTTCTCAGAGGGAACACAGTTATTTGGGAATATCTCCGAAACCGTTCATTTTAGGAACTTAAAAAGTGTGTTTCGGGGTCCCTACAGGACCTCCGAGTATTGTTTCTCGTATCTGGTGGCTTAAAATGAGCTAAATCCGAACTTTATACCGACTTTCCTTGCTCAGTGCCAAAGGGCCGAAAAAAGTCACTTACAAATTGAATTTTCAAAAACCGTTTCTTAGTGGGCCTCTACATACTCGGATCAACCAACATGCAAAATTTCAGCTTTCTAGGTCTAGTTGTTTGAGCCCTGCGTCGATGACTAAATTTAGGATTGTCAATGCCAAACGGCCGATAAAAGTCACTTACAAATTGAATTTTCAAAAACCGTTTCTTAGTGAGCCTTAACATACTCGGATCAACCAACATGCAAAGTTTCAGCTTTCTAGGTCTAGTGGTTTGAGCCCTGCAGTGATGAGCCAGTTTTGGATTATATATAAGAGATGAAATTTTCCAAGTCGATTTGCTCGTGAAAATATGGATTATAGCTCTTTTTGCGCGTATCAATGTGAGGAGCAATGTTCGTAGTTTCCACTTCGAAGAAGTTGGAACCGAACCCAGCGTTTTATGGCCCTAAAACGAACGGTTTTCGAGACATTGCCAGAAAACTATCCCCGGTCTGCGATATTTCAGCGGTAGCCATAGTAAGGTTGATCTGTTTCTCAGAGGGAACACAGTTATTTGGGAATATCTCCGAAACCGTTCATTTTAGGAACTTAAAAAGTGTGCTTCGGGGTCCCTACAGGATTTCCGAGTATTGTTTCTCGTATCTGGTGGCTTAAAATGAGCTAAATCCGAACTTTGTACCGACTGTCCTTGCTGAGTGCCAAAGGGCCGAAAAAAGTCTCTTACAAATTGAATTTTCAAACAACGTTTCTTAGTGGGCCTCTACATACACGGATCAACCAAAATGCAACATTTCAGCTTTCTAGGTCTAGTGGTTTGAGCCCTGCGTCGATGAATAAATTTGGGATTGTCAATGCCAAAGGGCCGAAAAAAGTCACTTACAAATTGAATTTTCAAAAACCGTTTCTTATTGAGCCTTTACATACTCGGATCAACCAACATGCAAAATGTCAGCTTTCTAGGTCTAGTGGTTTGAGCCCTGCGGTGATGAGTCAGTTTTGGATTATATATAAGAGATGAAACTTTCCAAGTCGATTTGCTCGTAGAAATATGGATTATAGCTCTTGTTGCGCGTATCAATGTGAGGAGCAATGTTCGTAGTTTCCACTTCGAAGAAGTTGGAACCGAACCCAGAGTTTTATGGCCCTAAAACGAACGGTTTTCGAGATATTGCCAGAAAACTATCCCCGGTCTGCGATATTTCAGCGGTTGCCATAGTAACGTTGATCTGTTTCTCAGAGGGAACACAGTTATTTGGGAATATCTCCGAAACCTTTCATTTTAGGAACTTAAAAAGTGTGTTTCGGGGTCCCTACAGGAACTCCGAGTAGTGTTTCTCGTATCTGGTGGCTTAAAATGAGCTAAATCCGAACTTGGTACCGACTTTCCTTACTCAGTGCCAAAGGGCCGAAAAAAGTCACTTACAAATTGAATTATCAAAAACCGTTTCTTAGTGAGCCTTAACATACTCGGATCAACCAACATGCAAAATTTCAGCTTTCTAGATCTAGTGGTTTGAACCCTTCGGTGATGAGTCTGTTTTGGATTATATATAAGAGATGAGACTTTCCAAGTCGATTTGCACGTAGAAATATCGATTATAGCTCTTTTTGCGCGTATCAATGTGAGGAGCAATGTTCGTGGTTTCCACTTCGGAGAAGTGGGAACCGAACCCAGCGTTTTATGGCCCTAAAACGAACTGTTTTCGAGATATTGCCAGAAAACTATCCCCGGTCTGCGATATTTGTGCGGTTGCCATAGTAACGTTGATCTGTTTCCCAGAGGGAACACAGTTATTTGGGAATATCTCCGAAACCGTTCATTTTAAGAACGTAAAAAGTGTGTTTCGGGGTCCCTACAGGACCTCCGAGTATTATTTCTCGTATCTGGTGGCTTAAAATGAGCTAAATCTGAACTTTGTACCGACTGTCCTTGCTCAGTGCCAAAGGGCCGAAAAAAGTCACTTACAAATTGAATTTTCAAAAACCGTTTATTAGTGGGCCTCTACATACTCGGATCAACCAAAATGCAACATTTCAGCTTTCTAGGTCTAGTGGTTCGAGCCCTGCGTCGATGATTAAATTTAGGATTGTCAATGCCAAAGGGCCGAAAAAAGTCACTTACAAATTGAATTTTCAAAAACCGTTTCTTATTGAGCCTTTATATACTCGGATCAACCAACATGCAAAATTTCAGCTTTCTAGGTCTAGTGGTTTGAGCCCTGCGGTGATGAGTCAGTTTGGGATTATATATAAGAGATGAAACTTTCCAAGTCGATTTGCTCGTAGAAATATGGATTATAGCTCTTGTTGCGCGTATCAATGTGAGGAGCAATGTTCGTAGCTTCCACTTCGAAGAAGTGGGAACCGAACCCAGCGTTTTATGGCCCTAAAACGAACGGTTTTCGAGATATTGCCAGAAAACTATCCCCGGTCTGCGATATTTCAGCGGTTGCCATAGTAACGTTGATCTGTTTCTCAGAGGGAACACAGTTATTTGGGAATATCTCCGAAACCGTTCATTTTAGGAACTTAAAAAGTGTGTTTCGGGGTCCCTACAGGACCTCCGAGTATTGTTTCTCGTATCTGGTGGCTTAAAATGAGCTAAATCCGAACTTTGTACCGACTTTCCTTGCTCAGTGCCAAAGGGCCGAAAAAAGTCACTTACAAATTGAAATTTCAAAAACCGTTTCTTAGTGGGCCTCTACATACTCGGATCAACTAACATGCAGAATTTCATCTTTCTAGGTCTAGTTGTTTGAGCCCTGCGTCGATGACTAAATTTAGGATTGTCAATGCCAAAGGGCCGAAAAAAGTCACTTACAAATTGAAATTTCAAAAACCGTTTCTTAGTGAGCCATAACATACTCGGATCAACCAACATTCAAAATTTCAGCTTTCTAGATCTAGTGGTTTGAGCCCTTCGGTGATGAGTCTGTTTTGGATTATATATAAGAGATGAGACTTTCCAAGTCGATTTGCACGTAGAAATATCGATTATAGCTCTTTTTGCGCGTATCAATGTGAGGAGCAATGTTCGTGGTTTCCACTTCGAAGAAGTGGGAACCAAACCCAGCGTTTTATGGCCCTAAAACGAACTGTTTTCGAGATATTGCCAGAAAACTATCCCCGGTCTGCGATATTTGTGCGGTTGCCATAGTAACGTTGATCTGTTTCCCAGAGGGAACACAGTTATTTGGGAATATCTCCGAAACCGTTCATTTTAGGAACTTAAAAAGTGTGTTTCGGGGTCCCTACAGGACCTCCGAGTATTGTTTCTCGTATCTGGTGGCTTAAAATGAGCTAAATCCGAACTTTGTACCGACTGTCTTTGCTCAGTGCCAAAGGGCCGAAAAAAGTAACTTACAAAATGAATTTTCAAAAACCGTTTCTTATTGAACCTTTACATACTCCGATCAACCAACATGCAAAATTTCAGCTTTCTAGGTCTAGTGGTTTGAGCCCTGCGGTGATGATTCAGTTTTGGATTATATATAAGGGATGAAATTTTCCAAGTCGATTTGCTCGTGAAAATATGGATTATAGCTCTTTTTGCGCGTATCAATGTGAGGAGCAATGTTCGTGGTTTCCACTTCGAAGAAGTGGGAACCGAACCCAGCGTTTTATGGCCTTAATACGAATGGTTTTCGAGATATTGCCAGAAAACTATCCCCGGTCTGCGATATTTCAGCGGTTGCCATAGTAACGTTGAACTGTTTCTCAGAGGGAACACAGTTATTTGGGAATATCTCCGAAACCGTTCATTTTAGGAACTTAAAAAGTGTGTTTCGGGGTCCCTACAGGATTTCCGAGTATTGTTTCTCGTATCTGGTGGCTTAAAATGAGCTAAATCCGAACTTTGTACCGACTGTCCTTGCTGAGTGCCAAAGGGCCGAAAAAAGTCTCTTACAAATTGAATTTTCAAAAACCGTTTCTTAGTGGGCCTCTACATACTCGGATCAACCAATATGCAACATTTCAGCTTTCTAGGTCTAGTGGTTTGAGCCCTGCGTCGATGACTAAATTTAGGATTGTCAATGCCAAAGGGCCGAAAAAAGTCACTAACAAATTGAATTATCAAAAACCGTTTCTTATTGAGCCTTTACATACTCGGATCAACCAACATGCAAAATTTCAGCTTTCTAGGTCTAGTGGTTTGAGCCCTGCGGAGATGAGTCAGTTTTGGATTATATATAAGAGATGAAACTTTCCAAGTCGATTTGCTCCTAGAAATATGGATTATAGCTCTTTTTGCGCGTATCAATGTGAGGAGCAATGTTCGTGGTTTCCACTTCGAAGAAGTGGGAACCGAACCCAGCGTTTTATGGCCCTGAAACGAACGGTTTTTGAGATATTGCTGGAAAACTATCCCCGGTCTGCGATATTTCAGCGTTTGCCAAAGTAACGTTGAGCTGTTTCTCAGAGGGAACACAGTTATTTGGGAATATCTCCGAAACCGTTCATTTTAGGAACTTAAAAAGGGTGTTTCGGGGTCCCTACAGGACCTCCGAGCATTGTTTCTCGTATCTGGTGGCTTAAAATGAGCTAAATCCGAACTTTATACCGACTTTCCTTGCTCAGTGCCAAAGGGCCGAAAAAAGTCACTTACAAATTGAATTTTCAAAAACCGTTTCTTAGTGGGCCTCTACAAACCCGGATCAACCAACATGCAAAATTTCAGCTTTCTAGGTCTAGTTGTTTGAGCCCTGCGTCGATGACTAAATTTAGGATTGTCAACGCCAAACGGCCAAAAAAGTCACTTACAAATTGAATTTTCAAAAACCGTTTCTTAGTGAGCCTTAACATACTCGGATCAACCAACATGCAAAGTTTCAGCTTTCTAGGTCTAGTGGTTTGAGCCCTGCAGTGATGAGCCAGTTTTGGATTATATATAAGAGATGAAATTTTCCAAGTCGATTTGCTCGTGAAAATATGGATTATAGCTCTTTTTGCGCGTATCAATGTGAGGAGCAATGTTCGTAGTTTCCACTTCGAAGAAGTGGGAACCGAACCCAGCGTTTTATGGCCCTAAAACGAACGGTTTTCGAGACATTGCCAGAAAACTATCCCCGGTCTGCGATATTTCAGCGGTAGCCATAGTAAGGTTGAACTGTTTCTCAGAGGGAACACAGTTATTTGGGAATATCTCCGAAACCGTTCATTTTAGGAACTTAAAAAGTGTGTTTCGGGGTCCCTACAGGATTTCCAAGTATTGTTTCTCGTATCTGGTGGCTTAAAATGAGCTAAATCCGAAATTTGTACCGACTGTCCTTGCTGAGTGCCAAAGGGCCGAAAAAAGTCTCTTACAAATTGAATTTTCAAACAACGTTTCTTAGTGGGCCTCTACATACTCGGATCAACCAAAATGCAACATTTCAGCTTTCTAGGTCTAGTGGTTTGAGCCCTGCGTCGATGATTAAATTTAGGATAGTCAATGCCAAAGGGCCGAAAAAAGTCACTTACAAATTGAATTTTCAAAAAACCTTTCTCTTTGAGCCTTTACATACTCGGATCAACCAACATGCAAAATTTCAGCTTTCTAGGTCTAGTGGTTTGAGCCCTGCGGTGATGAGTCAGTTTTGGATTATATATAAGAGATGAAACTTTCCAAGTCGATTTGCTCGTAGAAATATGGATTATAGCTCTTTTTGCGCGTATCAATGTGAGGAGCAATGTTCGTGGTTTCCACTTCAAAGAAGTGGGAACCGAACCCAGCGTTTTATGGCCCTAAAACGAACGGTTTTCTAGATATTGCCAGAAAACTATCCCCGGTCTGCGTTATTTCAGCGGTTGCCATAGTAACGTTGATCTGTTTCCCAGAGGGAACACAGTTATTTGGGAATATCTCCGAAACCGTTCATTTTAAGAACGTAAAAAGTGTGTTTCGGGGTCCCTACAGGACCTCGGAGTATTGTTTCTCGTATCTGGTGGCTTAAAATGAGCTAAATCCGAACTTTATACCGACTTTCCTTGCTCAGTGCCAAAGGGCCGAAAAAAGTCACTTACAAATTGAATTTTCAAAAACCGTTTCTTAGTGAGCCTTTACATACTCGGATCAACCATAATGCAACATTTCAGCTTTCTAGGTCTAGTGGTTTGAGCCCTGCGTCGATGAATAAATTTAGGATTGTCAATGCCAAAGGGCCGAAAAAAGTCACTTACAAATTGAATTTTCAAAAACCGTTTCTTAGTGAGCCATAACATACTCGGATCAACCAACATGCAAAATTTCATCTTTCTAGGTCTAGTGGTTTGAGCCCTGCGGTGATGAGTCAGTTTTGGATTATATATAAGAGATGAAACTTTCCAAGTCGATTTGCTCGTAGAAATATGGATTATAGCTCTTTTTGCGCGTATCAATGTGAGGAGCAATGTTCGTGGTTTCCACTTCAAAGAAGAGGGAACCGAACCCAGCGTTTTATGGCCCTAAAACGAACGGTTTTCTAGATATTGCCAGAAAACTATCCCCGGTCTGCGTTATTTCAGCGGTTGCCATAGTAACGTTGATCTGTTTCCCAGAGGGAACACAGTTATTTGGGAATATCTCCGAAACCGTTCATCTTAAGAACGTAAAAAGTGTGTTTCGGGGTCCCTACAGGACCTCCGAGTATTGTTTCTCGTATCTGGTGGCTTAAAATGAGCTAAATCCGAACTTTGTACCGACTGTCCTTGCTCAGTGCCAAAGGGCCGAAAAAAGTCACTTACAAATTGAATTTTCATAAACCGTTTATTAGTGGGCCTCTACATACTCGGATCAACCAACATGCAAAATTTCAGCTTTCTAGGTCTAGTGGTTTGAGCCCTGCGTCGATGACTAAATTTAGGATTGTCAGTACCAAAGGGCCGAAAAAAGTCACTTACAAATTGAATTTTCAAGAACCGTTTCTTAGTGAGCCTTTACATACTCGGATCAACCAACATGCAAAATTTCAGCTTTCTAGATCTAGTGGTTTGAGCCCTGCGGTGATGAGTCACTTTTGGATTATATATAAGGGATGAAATTTTCCAAGTAGATTTGCTCGTGAAAATATGGATTATAGCTCTTTTTGCGCGTATCAATGTGAGGAGCAATGTTCGAGGTTTCCACTTCGAAGAAGTGGGAACCGAACCCAGCGTTTTATGGCCCTGAAACGAACGGTTTTTGAGATATTGCCGGAAAACTATCCCCGGTCTGCGATATTTGAGCGTTTGCCAAAGTAACGTTGATCTGTTTCCCAGAGGGAACACAGTTATTTGGTAATATCTCCGAAACCGTTCATTTTAAGAACGTAAAAAGTGTGTTTCGGGGTCCCTACAGGACCTCCGAGTATTGTTTCTCGTATCTGGTGGCTTAAAATGAGCTAAATCCGAACTTTGTACCGACTGTCCTTGCTCAGTGCCAAAGGGCCGAAAAAAGTCACTTACAAATTGAATTTTCAAAAACCGTTTATTAGCGGGCCTCTACATACTCGGATCAACCAAAATGCAACATTTCAGCTTTCTAGGTCTAGTGGTTTGAGCCCTGCGTCGATGATTAAATTTAGGATTGTCAATGCCAAAGGGCCGAAAAAAGTCACTTACAAATTGAATTTTCAAAAACCGTTTCTTATTGAGCCTTTACATACTCGGATCAACCAACATGCAAAATTTCAGCTTTCTAGGTCTAGTGGTTTGAGTCCTGCGGTGATGAGTCAGTTTTGGATTATATATAAGAGATGAAACTTTCCAAGTCGATTTGCTCGTAGAAATATGGATTATAGCTCTTGTTGCGCGTATCAATGTGAGGAGCAATGTTCGTAGCTTCCACATCGAGGAAGTGGGAACCGAACCCAGCGTTTTATGGCCCTAAAACGAACGGTTTTCGAGATATTGCCAGAAAACTATCCCCGGTCTGCGATATTTCAGCGGTTGCCATAGTAACGTTGATCTGTTCTCAGAGGGAACACAGTTATTTGGGAATATCTCCGAAACCGTTCATTTTAGGAACTTAAAAAGTGTGTTTCGGGGTCCCTACAGGACCTCCGAGTATTGTTTCTCGTATCTGGTGGCTTAAAATGAGCTAAATCCGAACTTTGTACCGACTTTCCTTGCTCAGTGCCAAAGGGCCGAAAAAAGTCACTTACAAATTGAATTTTCAAAAACCGTTTCTTAGTGGGCCTCTACATACTCGGATCAACCAACATGCAGAATTTCATCTTTCTAGGTCTAGTTGTTTGAGTCCTGCGTCGATGACTAAATTTAGGATTGTCAATGCCAAAGGGCCGAAAAAAGTCACTTACAAATTGAATTTTCAAAAACCGTTTCTTAGTGAGCCTTAACATACTCGGATCAACCAACATGCAAAATTTCAGCTTTCTAGATCTAGTGGTTTGAGCCCTTCGGTGATGAGTCTGTTTTGGATTATATATAAGAGATGAGACTTTCCAAGTCGATTTGCACGTAGAAATATCGATTATAGCTCTTTTTGCGCGTATCAATGTGAGGAGCAATGTTCGTGGTTTCCAGTTCGAAGAAGTGGGAACCAAACCCAGCGTTTTATGGCCCTAAAACGAACTGTTTTCTAGATATTGCCAGAAAACTATCCCCGGTCTGCGATATTTGTGCGGTTGCCATAGTAACGTTGATCTGTTTCCCAGAGGGAACACAGTTATTTGGGAATATCTCCGAAACCGTTCATTTTAGGAACTTAAAAAGTAAGTTTCGGGGTCCCTACAGGACCTCCGAGTATTGATTCTCGTATCTGGTGGCTTAAAATGAGCTAAATCCGAACTTTGTACCGACTGTCTTTGCTCAGTGCCAAAGGGCCGAAAAAAGTAACTTACAAATTGAATTTTCAAAAACCGCTTCATAGTGGGCCTCTACATACCCGGATCAACCAACATGCAAAATTTCAGCTTTCTAGGTCTAGTTGTTTAAGCCCTGCGTCGATGACTAAATTTAGGATTGTCAGTACCAAAGGGCCGAAAAAAGTCAATTACAAATTGAATTTTCAAAAACCGATTCTTATTGAGCCTTTACATACTCCGATCAACCAACATGAAAAATTTCAGCTTTCTAGGTCTAGTGGTTTGAGCCCTGCGGTGATGATTCAGTTTTGGATTATATATAAGGGATGAAATTTTCCAAGTCGATTTGCTCGTGAAAATATGGATTATAGCTCTTTTTGCGCGTATCAATGTGAGGAGCAATGTTCGTGGTTTCCACTTCAAAGAAGTGGGAACCGAACCCACCGTTTTATGGCCTTAATACGAATGGTTTTCGAGATATTGACAGAAAAATATCCCCGGTCTGCGATATTTCAGCGGTTGCCATAGTAACGTTGATCTGTTTCTCAGAGGGAACACAGTTATTTGGGAATATCTCCGAAACCGTTCATTTTAGGAACTTAAAAAGTGTGTTTCGGGGTCCCTACAGGATTTCCGAGTATTGTTTCTCGTATCTGGTGGCTTAAAATGAGCTAAATCCGAACTTTGTACCGACTGTCCTTGCTGAGTGCCAAAGGGCCGAAAAAAGTCTCTTACAAATTGAATTTTCAAAAACCGTTTCTTAGTGGGCCTCTACATACTCGGATCAACCAACATGCAAAATTTCATCTTTCTAGGTCTAGTGGTTTGAGCCCTGCGGTGATGAGTCTGTTTTGGATTATATATAAGAGATGAAACTTTCCAAGTCGATTTGCTCGTAGAAATATGGATTATAGCTCTTTTTACGCGTATCAATGTGAGGAGCAATGTTCGTGGTTTCCACTTCAAAGAAGTGGGAACCGAACCCAGCGTTTTATGGCCCTAAAACGAACGGTTTTCTAGATATTGCCAGAAAACTATCCCCGGTCTGCGTTATTTCAGCGGTTGCCATAGTAACGTTGATCTGTTTCCCAGAGGGAACACAGTTATTTGGGAATATCTCCGAAACCGTTCATTTTAAGAACGTAAAAAGTGTGTTTCGGGGTCCCTACAGGACCTCCGAGTATTGTTTCTCGTATCTGGTGGCTTAAAATGAGCTAAATCCGAACTTTGTACCGACTGTCCTTGCTCAGTGCCAAAGGGCCGAAAAAAGTCACTTACAAATTGAATTTTCAAAAACCGTTTATTAGCGGGCCTCTACATACTCGGATCAACCAAAATGCAACATTTCAGCTTTCTAGGTCTAGTGGTTTGAGCCCTGCGTCGATGATTAAATTTAGGATTGTCAATGCCAAAGGGCCGAAAAAAGTCACTTACAAATTGAATTTTCAAAAACCGTTTCTTATTGAGTCTTTACATACTCGGATCAACCAACATGCAAAATTTCAGCTTTCTAGGTCTAGTGGTTTGAGCCCTGCGGTGATGAGTCAGTTTTGCATTATATATAAGAGATGAAACTTTCCAAGTCGATTTGCTCGTAGAAATATGGATTATAGCTCTTGTTGCGCGTATCAATGTGAGGAGCAATGTTCGTAGCTTCCACTTCGAGGAAGTGGGAACCGAACCCAGCGTTTTATGGCCCTAAAACGAACGGTTTTCGAGATATTGCCAGAAAACTATCCCCGGTCTGCGATATTTCAGCGGTTGCCATAGTAACGTTGATCTGTTCTCAGAGGGAACACAGTTATTTGGGAATATCTCCGAAACCGTTCATTTTAGGAACTTAAAAAGTGTGTTTCGGGGTCCCTACAGGACCTCCGAGTATTGTTTCTCGTATCTGGTGGCTTAAAATGAGCTAAATCCGAACTTTGTACCGACTTTCCTTGCTCAGTGCCAAAGGGCCGAAAAAAGTCACTTACAAATTGAATTTTCAAAAACCGTTTCTTAGTGGGCCTCTACATACTCGGATCAACCAACATGCAGAATTTCATCTTTCTAGGTCTAGTTGTTTGAGCCCTGCGTCGATGACTAAATTTAGGATTGTCAATGCCAAAGGGCCGAAAAAAGTCACTTACAAATTGAATTTTCAAAAACCGTTTCTTAGTGAGCCTTAACATACTCGGATCAACCAACAAGCAAAATTTCAGCTTTCTAGATCTAGTGGTTTGAGCCCTTCGGTGATGAGTCTGTTTTGGATTATATATAAGAGATGAGACTTTCCAAGTCGATTTGCACGTAGAAATATCGATTATAGCTCTTTTTGCGCGTATCAATGTGAGGAGCAATGTTCGTGGTTTCCAGTTCGAAGAAGTGGGAACCAAACCCAGCGTTTTATGGCCCTAAAACGAACTGTTTTCTAGATATTGCCAGAAAACTATCCCCGGTCTGCGATATTTGTGCGGTTGCCATAGTAACGTTGATCTGTTTCCCAGAGGGAACACAGTTATTTGGGAATATCTCCGAAACCGTTCATTTTAGGAACTTAAAAAGTAAGTTTCGGGGTCCCTACAGGACCTCCGAGTATTGATTCTCGTATCTGGTGGCTTAAAATGAGCTAAATCCGAACTTTGTACCGACTGTCCTTGCTGAGTGCCAAAGGGCCGAAAAAAGTCTCTTACAAATTGAATTTTCAAAAACCGTTTCTTAGTGGGCCTCTACATACTCGGATCAACCAAAATGCAACATTTCAGCTTTCTAGGTCTAGTGGTTTGAGCCCTGCGTCGATGATTAAATTTAGGATTGTCAATGCCAAAGGGCCGAAAAAAGTCACTTACAAATTGAATTATCAAAAACCGTTTCTTATTGAGCCTTTACATACTCGGATCAACCAACATGCAAAATTTCAGCTTTCTAGGTCTAGTGGTTTGAGCCCTGCGGTGATGAGTCAGTTTTGGATTATATATAAGAGATGAAACTTTCCAAGTCGATTTGCTCGTAGAAATATGGATTATAGCTCTTGTTGCGCGTATCAATGTGAGGAGCAATTTTCGTAGTATCCACTTCGAAGAAGTGGGAACCGAACCCGGCGTTTTATGGCCCTAAAACGAACGGTTTTCGAGATATTGCCAGAAAACTATCCCCGGTCTGCGATATTTCAGCGGTTGCCATAGTAACGTTGATCTGTTTCTCAGAGGGAACACAGTTATTTGGGAATATCTCCGAAACCGTTCATTTTAGGAACTTAATAAGTGTGTTTCGGTGTCCCTAAGGACCTCCGAGTATTGTTTCTCGTATCTGGTGGCTTAAAATGAGCTAAATCCGAACTTTGTACCGACTTTCCTTGCTCAGTGCCAAAGGGCCGAAAAAAGTCACTTACAAATTGAATTTTCAAAAACCGTTTCTTAGTGGGTCTCTACATACTCGGATCAACCAACATGCAGAATTTCATCTTTCTAGGTCTAGTTGTTTGAGCCCTGCGTCGATGACTAAATTTAGGATTGTCAATGCCAAAGGGCCGAAAAAAGTCACTTACAAACTGAATTTTCAAAAACCGTTTCTTAGTGACCCTTAACATACTCGAATCAACCAACATGCAAAATTTCAGCTTTCTAGATCTAGTGGTTTGAGCCCTTCGGTGATGAGTCTGTTTTGGATTATATATAAGAGATGAGACTTTCCAAGTGGATTTGCACGTAGAAATATCGATTATAGCTCTTTTTGCGCGTATCAATGTGAGGAGCAATGTTCGTGGTTTCCACTTCGAAGAAGTGGGAACCGAACCCAGCGTTTTATGGCCCTAAAACGAACTGTTTTCGAGATATTGCCAGAAAACTATCCCCGGTCTGCGATATTTCTGCGGTTGCCATAGTAACGTTGATCTGTTTCCCAGAGGGAACACAGTTATTTGGGAATATCTCCGAAACCGTTCATTTTAGGAACTTAAAAAGTGTGTTTCGGGGTCCCTACAGGACCTCCGAGTATTGTTTCTCGTATCTGGTGGCTTAAAATGATCTAAATCCGAACCTTGTACCGACTGTCCTTGCTCAGTGCCAAAGGGCCGAAAAAAGTAACTTACAAATTGAATTTTCAAAAACCGCTTCATAGTGGGCCTCTACATACCCGGATCAACCAACATGCAAAATTTCAGCTTTCTAGGTCTAGTTGTTTGAGCCCTGCGTCGATGAATAAATTTAGGAATGTCAGTACCAAAGGGCCGAAAAAAGTCACTTACAAATTGAATTTTCAAAAACCGTTTCTTAGTGAGCCTTTACATACTCCGATCAACCAACATGCATAATTTCAGCTTTCTAGGTCTAGTGGTTTGAGCCCTGCGGTGATGAGTCAGTATTGGATTATATATAAGGGATGAAATTTTCCAAGTCGATTTGCTCGTGAAAATATGGATTATAGCTCTTTTTGCGCGTATCAATGTGAGGAGCAATGTTCGTGGTTTCCACTTCGAAGAAGTGGGAACCGAACCCAGCGTTTTATGGCCCTAATACGAATGGTTTTCGAGATATTGCCAGAAAACTATCCCCGGTCTGCGATATTTCAGCGGTTGCCATAGTAACGTTGATCTGTTTCTCAGAGGGAACACAGTTATTTGGGAATATCTCCGAAACCGTTCATTTTAGGAACTTAAAAAGTGTGTTTCGGGGTCCCTACAGGATTTCCGAGTATTGTTTCTCGTATCTGGTGGCTTAAAATGAGCTAAATCCGAACTTTGTACCGACTGTCCTTGCTGAGTGCCAAAGGGCCGAAAAAAGTCTCTTACAAATTGAATTTTCAAAAACCGTTTCTTAGTGGGCCTCTACATACTCGGATCAACCAAAATGCAACATTTCAGCTTTCTAGGTCTAGTGGTTTGAGCCCTGCGTCGATGAATAAATTTAGGATTGTCAATGCCAAAGGGCCGATAAAAGTCACTTACAAATTGAATTTTCAAAAACCGTTCCTTAGTAAGCCTTTACATACTCGGATCAACCAACATGCAAAATTTCAGCTTTCTAGGTCTAGTGGTTTGAGCCCTGCGGTGATGAGTCAGTTTTGGATTATATATAAGAGATGAAACTTTCCAAGTCGATTTGCTCGTAGAAATATGGATTATAGCTCTTGTTGCGCGTATCAATGTGAGGAGCAATGTTCGTAGTTTCCACTTCCAGGAAGTGGGAACCGAACCCAGCGTTTTATGGCCCTAAAACGAACGGTTTTCGAGAAATTGACAGAAAACTATCCCCGGTCAGCGATATTTCAGCGGTTGCCATAGTAACGTTGATCTGTTTCTCAGAGGGAACACAGTTATTTGGGAATATCTCCGAAACCGTTCATTTTAGGAACTTAAAAAGTGTGTTTCGGGGTCCCTACAGGACCTCCGAGTATTGTTTCTCGTATCTGGTGGCTTAAAATGAGCTAAATCCGAACTTTGTACCGACTTTCCTTGCTCAGTGCCAAAGGGCCGAAAAAAGTCACTTGCAAATTGAATTTTCAAAAACCGTTTCTTAGTGGGCCTCTACATACTCGGATCAACCAACATGCAGAATTTCATCTTTCTAGGTCTAGTTGTTTGAGCCCTGCGTCGATGACTAAATTTAGGATTGTCAATGCCAAAGGGCCGAAAAAAGTCACTTTCAAATTGAATTTTCAAAAAAGGTTTCTTTGTGAGCCTTGACATACTCTGATCAACGAACATGCAAAAAGTCAGCTTTCTAGGTCTAGTGGGTTGAGCCCTGCGGTGATGAGCCAATTTTGGATTATATAAGAGATGAAAATTTCCAAGTCGATTTGCTCGTGAAAATATGGATTATAGCTCTTTTTGCGCGTATCAATGTGAGGAGCAATGTTCGTAGTTTCCACTTCGAAGAAGTGGGAACCGAACCCAGCGTTTTATGGCCCTAAAACGAACGGTTTTCGAGACATTGCCAAAAAACTATCCCCGGTCTGCGATATTTCAGCGGTTGCCAGTGTAACGTTGAACTGTTTCTCAGAGGGAACACAGTTATTTGGGAATATCAACGAAACCGTTCATTTTAGGAATTTAAAAAGAGTGTTTCGGGGTCCCTACAGGATTTCCGAGTATTGTTTCTCGTATCTGGTGGCTTAAAATGAGCTAAATCCGAACTTTGTACCGACTGTCCTTGCTGAGTGTCAAAGGGCCGAAAAAAGTAACTTACAAATTGAATTTTCAAAAACCGCTTCATAGTGGGCCTCTACATACCCGGATCAACCAACATGCAAAATTTCAGCTTTCTAGGTCTAGTTGTTTGAGCCCTGCGTCGATGACTAAATTTAGGATTGTCAATGCCAAAGGGCCGAAAAAAGTCACTTTCAAATTGAATTTTCAAAAAAGGTTTCTTTGTGAGCCTTGACATACTCTGATCAACCAACATGCAAAAAGTCAGCTTTCTAGGTCTAGTGGGTTGAGCCCTGCGGTGATGAGCCAATTTTGGATTATATATAAGAGATGAGACTTTCCAAGTCGATTTGCTCGTAGAAATATGGATTATAGCTTTTTTTGCGCGTATCAATGTGAGGAGCAATGTTCGTGGTTTCCACTTCGAAGAAGTGGGAACCGAACCCAGCGTTTTATGGCCCTGAAACGAACGGTTTTTGAGATATTGCCGGAAAACTATCCCAGGTCTGCGATATTTCAGGGGTTGCCTAAGTAACGTTGATCTGTTTCTCAGAGGGATCACAGTTATTTGGGAATATCTCCGAAAGCGTTCATTTTAGGAACTTAAAAAGTGTGTTTCGGGGTCCCTACAGGACCTCCGAGTATTGTTTCTCGTATCTGGTGGCTTAAAATGAGCTAAATCCGAACTTTGTACCGACTTTCCTTGCTCAGTGCCAAAGGACCGAAAAAAGTCACTTACAAATTGAATTTTCAAAAAGAGTTTCTTATTGGGCCTCTACATACTCGGATCAACCAACATGCAAAATTTCATCTTTCTAGGTCTAGTTGTTTGAGCCCTTTGTCGATGACTAAATTTAGGATTGTCAATGCCAAACGGCCGATAAAAGTCACTTACAAATTGAATTTTCAAAAACCGTTTCTTAGTGAGCCTTAACATACTCGGATCAACCAACATGCAAAATTTCAGCTTTCTAGATCTAGTGGTTTGAGCCCTTCGGTGATGAGTCTGTTTTGGATTATATATAAGAGATGAGACTTTCCAAGTGGATTTGCACGTAGAAATATCGATTATAGCTCTTTTTGCGCGTATCAATGTGAAGAGCAATGTTCGTGGTTTCCACTTCGAAGAAGTGGGAACCGAACCCAGCGTTTTATGGCCCTAAAACGAACTGTTTTCGAGATATTGCCGGAAAACTATCCCCGGTCTGCGATATTTCTGCGGTTGCCATAGTAACGTTGATCTGTTTCCCAGAGGGAACACAGTTATTTGGGAATATCTAAGAAACCGTTCGTTTTAGGAACTTAAAAATTGTGTTTCGGGGTCCCTACAGGACCTCCGAGTATTGTTTCTCGTATCTGGTGGCTTAAAATGAGCTAAATCCGAACTTTGAACCGACTTTCCTTGCTCAGTGCCAAAGGGCCGAAAAAAGACACTTACAAATTGAATTTTCAAAAACCGCTTCTTAGTGGGCCTCTACATACTCGGATCAACCAACATGCAAAATTTCATCTTTCTAGGTCTAGTTGTTTGAGCCCTGCGTCGATGACTAAATTTAGGATTGTCAATGCCAAACGGCCGATAAAAGTCACTTTCAAATTGAATTTTCAAAAACCGTTTCTTAGTGAGCCTTTACATACTCCGATCAACCAACATGCATAATTTCAGCTTTCTAGGTCTAGTGGTTTGAGCCCTGCGGTGATGAGTCAGTTTTGGATTATATATAAGGGATGAAATTTTCCAAGTCGATTTGCTCGTGAAAATATGGATTATAGCTCTTTTTGCGCGTATCAATGTGAGGAGCAATGTTCGTGGTTTCCACTTCGAAGAAGTGGGAACCGAACCCAGCGTTTTATGGCCCTAATACGAATGGTTTTCGAGATATTGCCAGAAAACTATCCCCGGTCTGCGATATTTCAGCGGTTGCCATAGTAACGTTGATCTGTTTCTCAGAGGGAACACAGTTATTTGGGAATATCTCCGAAACCGTTCATTTTAGGAACTTAAAAAGTGTGTTTCGGGGTCCCTACAGGATTTCCGAGTATTGTTTCTCGTATCTGGTGGCTTAAAATGAGCTAAATCCGAACTTTGTACCGACTGTCCTCGCTGAGTGCCAAAGGGCCGAAAAAAGTCTCTTACAAATTGAATTTTCAAAAACCGTTTCTTAGTGGGCCTCTACATACTCGGATCAACCAAAATGCAACATTTCAGCTTTCTAGGTCTAGTGGTTTGAGCCCTGCGTCGATGAATAAATTTAGGATTGTCAATGCCAAAGGGCCGATAAAAGTCACTTACAAATTGAATTTTCAAAAACCGTTCCCTAGTAAGCCTTTACATACTCGGATCAACCAACATGCAAAATTTCAGCTTTCTAGGTCTAGTGGTTTGAGCCCTGCGGTGATGAGTCAGTTTTGGATTATATATAAGAGATGAAACTTTCCAAGTCGATTTGCTCGTAGAAATATGGATTATAGCTCTTGTTGCGCGTATCAATGTGAGGAGCAATGTTCGTAGTTTCCACTTCCAAGAAGTGGGAACCGAACCCAGAGTTTTATGGCCCTAAAACGAACGGTTTTCGAGAAATTGACAGAAAACTATCCCCGGTCAGCGATATTTCAGCGGTTGCCATAGTAACGTTGATCTGTTTCTCAGAGGGAACACAGTTATTTGGGAATATCTCCGAAACCGTTCATTTTAGGAACTTAAAAAGTGTGTTTCGGGGTCCCTACAGGACCTCCGAGTATTGTTTCTCGTATCTGGTGGCTTAAAATGAGCTAAATCCGAACTTTGTACCGACTTTCCTTGCTCAGTGCCAAAGGGCCGAAAAAAGTCACTTGCAAATTGAATTTTCAAAAACCGTTTCTTAGTGGGCCTCTACATACTCGGATCAACCAACATCCAGAATTTCATCTTTCTAGGTCTAGTTGTTTGAGCCCTGCGTCGATGACTAAATTTAGGATTGTCAATGCCAAAGGGCCGAAAAAAGTCACTTACAAATTGAATTTTCAAAAACCGTTTCTTAGTGAGCCTTTACATACTCGGATCAACCAACATGCAAAATTTCAGCTTTCTAGGTCTAGTGGTTTGAGCCCTGCGGTGATGAACCAATTTTGGATTATATATAAGAGATGAAACTTTCCAAGTCGATTTGCTCGTGAAAATATGGATTTTAGCTCTTTTTGCGCGTATCAATGTGAGGAGCAATGTTCATAGTTTCCACTTCGGAGAAGTGGGAACCGAACCCAGCGTTTTATGGCCCTAAAACGAACGGTTTTCGAGACATTGCCAAAAAACTATCCCCGGTCTGCGATATTTCAGCGGTTGCCAGAGTAACGTTGAACTGTTTCTCAGAGGGAACACAGTTATTTGGGAATATCAACGAAACCGTTCATTTTAGGAATTTAAAAAGAGTGTTTCGGGGTCCCTACAGGATTTCCGAGTATTGTTTCTCGTATCTGGTGGCTTAAAATGAGCTAAATCCGAACTTTGTACCGACTGTCCTTGCTGAGTGCCAAAGGGCCGAAAAAAGTCTCTTACAAATTGAATTTTCAAAAACCGTTTCTTAGTGGGCCTCTACATACTCGGATCAACCAAAATGCAACATTTCAGCTTTCTAGGTCTAGTGATTTGAGCCCAGCCTCGGTGAATAAATTTAGGATTGTCAATGCCAAAGGGCCGAAAAAAGTCACTTACAAATTAAATTTTCGAAAACCGTTTCTTATTGAGCCTTTACATACTCGGATCAACCGACATGCAAAATTTCAGCTTTCTAGGTCTAGTGGTTTGAGCCCTGCGGTGATGAGTCAGTTTTGGATTATATATAAGAGATGAAACTTTCCAAGTCGATTTGCCCGTAGAAATATGGATTATAGCTCTTGTTGCGCGTATCAATGTGAGGAGCAATGTTCGTAGTTTCCACTTCCAAGAAGTGGGAACCGAACCCAGCGTTTTATGGCCCTAAAACGAACGGTTTTCGAGATATTGCCAGAAAACTATCCCCGGTCAGCGATATTTCAGCGGTTGCCTTAGTAACGTTGATCTTTTTCTCAGAGGGAACACAGTTATTTGGGAATATCTCCGAAACCGTTCATTTTAGGAACTTAAAAAGTGTGTTTCGGGGTCCCTACAGGACCTCCGAGTATTGTTTCTCGTATCTGGTGGCTTAAAATGAGCTAAATCCGAACTTTGTACCGACTTTCCTTGCTCAGTGCCAAAGGGCCGAAAAAAGTCACTTGCAAATTGAATTTTCAAAAACCGTTTCTTAGTGGGCCTCTACATACTCGGATCAACCAACATCCAGAATTTCATCTTTCTAGGTCTAGTTGTTTGAGCCCTGCGTCGATGACTAAATTTAGGATTGTCAATGCCAAAGGGCCGAAAAAAGTCACTTACAAATTGAATTTTCAAAAACCGTTTCTTAGTGAGCCTTTACATACTCGGATCAACCAACATGCAAAATTTCAGCTTTCTAGGTCTAGTGGTTTGAGCCCTGCGGTGATGAACCAATTTTGGATTATATATAAGAGATGAAACTTTCCAAGTCGATTTGCTCGTGAAAATATGGATTTTAGCTCTTTTTGCGCGTATCAATGTGAGGAGCAATGTTCATAGTTTCCACTTCGGAGAAGTGGGAACCGAACCCAGCGTTTTATGGCCCTAAAACGAACGGTTTTCGAGACATTGCCAAAAAACTATCCCCGGTCTGCGATATTTCAGCGGTTGCCAGAGTAACGTTGAACTGTTTCTCAGAGGGAACACAGTTATTTGGGAATATCAACGAAACCGTTCATTTTAGGAATTTAAAAAGAGTGTTTCGGGGTCCCTACAGGATTTCCGAGTATTGTTTCTCGTATCTGGTGGCTTAAAATGAGCTAAATCCGAACTTTGTACCGACTGTCCTTGCTGAGTGCCAAAGGGCCGAAAAAAGTCTCTTACAAATTGAATTTTCAAAAACCGTTTCTTAGTGGGCCTCTACATACTCGGATCAACCAAAATGCAACATTTCAGCTTTCTAGGTCTAGTGATTTGAGCCCAGCCTCGGTGAATAAATTTAGGATTGTCAATGCCAAAGGGCCGAAAAAAGTCACTTACAAATTAAATTTTCGAAAACCGTTTCTTATTGAGCCTTTACATACTCGGATCAACCGACATGCAAAATTTCAGCTTTCAAGGTCTAGTGGTTTGAGCCCTGCGGTGATGAGTCAGTTTTGGATTATATATAAGAGATGAAACTTTCCAAGTCGATTTGCCCGTAGAAATATGGATTATAGCTCTTGTTGCGCGTATCAATGTGAGGAGCAATGTTCGTAGTTTCCACTTCCAAGAAGTGGGAACCGAACCCAGCGTTTTATGGCCCTAAAACGAACGGTTTTCGAGATATTGCCAGAAAACTATCCCCGGTCAGCGATATTTCAGCGGTTGCCATAGTAACGTTGATCTTTTTCTCAGAGGGAACACAGTTATTTGGGAATATCTCCGAAACCGTTCATTTTAGGAACTTAAAAAGTGTGTTTCGGGGTCCCTACAGGACCTCCGAGTATTGTTTCTCGTATCTGGTGGCTTAAAATGAGCTTAATCCGAACTTTGTACCGACTTTCCTTGCTCAGTGCCAAAGGACCGAAAAAAGTCACTTGCAAATTGAATTTTCAAAATCCGTTTCTTTGTGGGCCTCTACATACTCGGATCAACCAACATGCAGAATGTCATCTTTCTAGGTCTAGTTGTTTGAGCCATGCGTCGATGACTAAATTTAGGATTGTCAATGCCAAAGGGCCGAAAAAAGTCACTTTCAAATTGAATTTTTAAAAAACGTTTCTTTGTGAGCCTTAACATACTCGGATCAACCAACATGCAAAATTTCAGCTTTCTAGGTCTAGTGGGTTGAGCCCCGCGGTGATGAGTCTGTTTTGGATTATATATAAGAGATGAGACTTTCCAAGTCGATTTGCTCGTAGAAATATGGATTATAGCTTTTTTTGCGCGTATCAATGGGAGGAGCAATGTTCGTGGTTTCCACTTCGAAGAAGTGGGAACCGAACCCAGCGTTTTATGGCCCTGAAACAAACGGTTTTTGAGATATTGCCGGAAAACTATCCCCGGTCTGCGATATTTCAGCGGTTGCCAAAGTAACGTTGATCTGTTTCTCAGAGGGATCACAGTTATTTGGGAATATCTCCGAAAGCGTTCATTTTAGGAACTTAAAAAGTGTGTTTCGGGGACCCTACAGGACCTCCGAGTATTGTTTCTCGTATCTGGTGGCTTAAAATGAGCTAAATCCGAACTTTGTACCGACTTTCCTTGCTCAGTGCCAAAGGACCGAAAAAAGTCACTTACAAATTGAATTTTCAAAAACAGTTTCTTATTGGGCCTCTACATACTCGGATCAACCAACATGCAAAATTTCATCTTTCTAGGTCTAGTTGTTTGAGCCCTGCGTCGATGACTAAATTTAGGATTGTCAATGCCAAACGGCCGATAAAAGTCACTTACAAATTGAATTTTCAAAAACCGTTTCTTAGTGAGCCTTAACATACTCGGATCAACCAACATGCAAAATTTCAGCTTTCTAGATCTAGTGGTTTGAGCCCTTCGGTGATGAGTCTGTTTTGGATTATTTATAAGAGATGAGACTTTCCAAGTGAATTTGCACGTAGAAATATCGATTATAGCTCTTTTTGCGCGTATCTATGTGAGGAGCAATGTTCGTGGTTTCCACTTCGAAGAAGTGGGAACCGAACCCAGCGTTTTATGGCCCTAAAAAGAAACTGTTTTCGAGATATTGCCAGAAAACTATCCCCGGTCTGCGATATTTCTGCGGTTGCCATAGTAACGTTGATCTGTTTCCCAGAGGGAACACAGTTATTTGGAAATATCTCCGAAACCGTTCATTTTAGGAACTTAAAAAGTGTGTTTCGGGGTCCCTACAGGACCTCCGAGTATTGTTTCTCGTATCTGGTGGCTTAAAATGAGCTAAATCCGAACTTTGTACCGACTTTCCTTGCTCAGTGCCAAAGGGCCGAAAAAAGTCACTTGCAAATTGAATTTTCAAAAACCGTTTCTTGGTGGGCCTCTACATACTCGGATCAACCAACATGCAGAATTTCATCTTTCTAGGTCTAGTTGTTTGAGCCCTGCGTCGATGACTAAATTTAGGATTGTCAATGCCAAAGGGCCGAAAAAAGTCACTTACAAATTGAATTTTCAAAAACCGTTTCTTATTTAGCCTTTACATACTCGGATCAACCGACATGCAAAATTTCAGCTTTCCAGGTCTAGTGGTTTGAGCCCTGCGGTGATGAGTCAGTTTTGGATTATATATAAGAGATGAAACTTTCCAAGTCGATTTGCCCGTAGAAATATGGATTATAGCTCTTGTTGCGCGTATCAATGTGAGGAGCAATGTTCGTAGTTTCCACTTCCAAGAAGTGGGAACCGAACCCAGCGTTTTATGGCCCTAAAACGAACGGTTTTCGAGATATTGCCAGAAAACTATCCCCGGTCAGCGATATTTCAGCGGTTGCCATAGTAACGTTGATCTTTTTCTCAGAGGGAACACAGTTATTTGGGAATATCTCCGAAACCGTTCATTTTAGGAACTTAAAAAGTGTGTTTCGGGGTCCCTACAGGACCTCCGAGTATTGTTTCTCGTATCTGGTGGGTTAAAATGAGCTTAATCCGAACTTTGTACCGACTTTCCTTGCTCAGTGCCAAAGGACCGAAAAAAGTCACTTGCAAATTGAATTTTCAAAAACCGTTTCTTAGTGGGCCTCTACATACTCGGATCAACCAACATGCAGAATGTCATCTTTCTAGGTCTAGTTGTTTGAGCCCTGCGTCGATGACTAAATTTAGGATTGTCAATGCCAAAGGGCCGAAAAAAGTCACTTTCAAATTGAATTTTTAAAAAACGTTTCTTTGTGAGCCTTAACATACCCGGATCAACCAACATGCAAAATTTCAGCTTTCTAGGTCTAGTGGGTTGAGCCCTGCGGTGATGAGTCTGTTTTGGATTATATATAAGAGATGAGACTTTCCAAGTCCACTTGCTCGTAGAAATATGGATTATAGCTTTTTTTGCGCGTATCAATGGGAGGAGCAATGTTCGTGGTTTCCACTTCGAAGAAGTGGGAACCGAACCCAGCGTTTTATGGCCCTGAAACGAACGGTTTTTGAGATATTGCCGGAAAACTATCCCCGGTCTGCGATATTTCAGCGGTTGCCAAAGTAACGTTGATCTGTTTCTCAGAGGGATCACAGTTATTTGGGAATATCTCCGAAAGCGTTCATTTTAGGAACTTAAAAAGTGTGTTTCGGGGACCCTACAGGACCTCCGAGTATTGTTTCTCGTATCTGGTGGCTTAAAATGAGCTAAATCCGAACTTTGTACCGACTTTCCTTGCTTAGTGCCAAAGGACCGATAAAAGTCACTTACAAATTGAATTTTCAAAAACAGTTTCTTATTGGGCCTCTACATACTCGGATCAACCAACATGCAAAATTTCATCTTTCTAGGTCTAGTTGTTTGAGCCCTGCGTCGATGACTAAATTTAGGATTGTCAATGCCAAACGGCCGATAAAAGTCACTTACAAATTGAATTTTCAAAAACCGTTTCTTAGTGAGCCTTAACATACTCGGATCAACCAACATGCAAAATTTCAGCTTTCTAGATCTAGTGGTTTGAGCCCTTGGGTGATGAGTCTGTTTTGGATTATATATAAGAGATGAGACTTTCCAAGTGAATTTGCACGTAGAAATATCGATTATAGCTCTTTTTGCGCGTATCAATGTGAGGAGCAATGTTCGTGGTTTCCACTTCGAAGAAAAGGGAACCGAACCCAGCGATTTATGGCCCTAAAACGAACTGTTTTCGAGATATTGCCAGAAAACTATCCCCGGTCTGCGATATTTCTGCGGTTGCCATAGTAACGTTGATCTGTTTCCCAGAGGGAACACAGTTATTTGGGAATATCTCCGAAGCCGTTCATTTTAGGAACTTAAAAAGTGTGTTTCGGGGTCCCTACAGGACCTCCGAGTATTGTTTCTCGTATCTGGTGGCTTAAAATTAGCTAAATCCGAACTTTGTACCGACTGTCCTTGCTCAGTGCCAAAGGGCCGAAAAAAGTAACTTACAAATTGAATTTTCAAAAACCGCTTCATAGTAGGCCTCTACATACCCGGATCAACCAACATGCAAAATTTCAGCTTTCTAGGTCTAGTTGTGTGAGCCCTGCGTCGATGACTAAATTTAGGAATGTCAGTACCAAAGGGCCGAAAAAAGTCACTTACAAATTGAATTTTCAAAAACCGTTTCTTAGTGAGCCTTTACATACACCGATCAACCAACATGCATAATTTCAGCTTTCTAGGTCTAGTTGTTTGAGCCCTGCGGTGATGAGTCAGTTTTGGATTATATATAAGGGATGAAATTTTCAAAGTCGATTTGCTCGTGAAAATATGGATTATAGCTCTTTTTGCGCGTATCAATGTGAGGAGCAATGTTCGTGGTTTCCACTTCGAAGAAGTGGGAACCGAACCCAGCGTTTTATGGCCCTAATACGAATGGTTTTCGAGATATTGCCAGAAAACTATCCCCGGTATGCGATATTTCAGCGGTTGCCATAGTAACGTTGATCTGTTTCTCAGAGGGAACACAGTTATTTGGGAATATCTCCGAAACCGTTCATTTTAGGAACTTAAAAAGTGTGTTTCGGGGTCCCTACAGGATTTCCGAGTATTGTTTCTCGTATCTGGTGGCTTAAAATGAGCTAAATCCGAACTTTGTACCGACTGTCCTTGCTGAGTGCCAAAGGGCCGAAAAAAGTCTCTTACAAATTGAATTTTCAAAAACCGTTTCTTAGTGGGCCTCTACATACTCGGATCAACCAAAATGCAACATTTCAGCTTTCTAGGTCTAGTGGTTTGAGCCCTGCGTCGATGAATAAATTTAGGATTGTCAATGACAAAGGGGCCGACAAAAGTCACTTACAAATTGAATTTTCAAAAACCGTTCCTTAGTAAGCCTGTACATACTCGGATCAACCAACATGCAAAATTTCAGCTTTCTAGGTCTAGTGGTTTGAGCCCTGCGGTGATGAGTCAGTTTTGGATTATATATAAGAGATGAAACTTTCCAAGTCGATTTGCTCGTAGAAATATGGATTATAGCTCTTGTTGCGCGTATCAATGTGAGGAGCAATGTTCGTAGTTTCCACTTCCAAGAAGTGGGAACCGAACCCAGCGTTTTATGGCCCTAAAACGAACGGTTTTCGAAATATTGCCAGAAGACTATCCCCGGTCAGCGATATTTCAGCGGTTGCCATAGTAACGTTGATCTGTTTCTCAGAGGGAACACAGTTATTTGGGAATATCTCCGAAACCGTTCATTTTAGGAACTTAAAAAGTGTGTTTCGGGGTCCCTACAGGACCTCCGAGTATTGTTTCTCGTATCTGGTGGCTTAAAATGAGCTAAATCCGAACTTTGAACCGACTTTCCTTGCTCAGTGCCAAAGGGCCGAAAAAAGACACTTACAAATTGAATTTTCAAAAACCGCTTCTTAGTGGGCCTCTACATACTCGGATCAACCAACATGCAAAATTTCATCTTTCTAGGTCTAGTTGTTTGAGCCCTGCGTCGATGACTAAATTTAGGATTGTCAATGCCAAACGGCCGATAAAAGTCACTTTCAAATTGAATTTTCAAAAACCGTTTCTTAGTGAGCCTTTACGTACTCGGATCAACCAACATGCAAAATTTCAGCTTTCTAGGTCTAGTGGTTTGAGCCCTGCGGTGATGAGCCAATTTTGGATTATATATAAGAGATGAAACTTTCCAAGTCGATTTGCTCGTGAAAATATGGATTATAGCTCTTTTTGCGCGTATCAATGTGAGGAGCAATGTTCGTAGTTTCCACTTCGAAGAAGTGGGAACCGAACCCAGCGTTTTATGGCCCTAAAACGAACGGTTTTCGAGACATTGCCAAAAAACTATCCCCGGTCTGCGATATTTCAGCGGTTGCTATAGTAACGTTGAACTGTTTCTCAGAGGGAACACAGTTATTTGGGAATATCTCCGAAACCGTTCATTTTAGGAACTTAAAAAGTGTGTTTCGGGGTCTCTACAGGATTTCCGAGTATTGTTTCTCGTATCTGGTGGCTTAAAAAGAGCTAAATCCGAACTTTGTACCGACTGTCCTTGCTGAGTGCCAAAGGGCCGAAAAAAGTCTCTTACAAATTGAATTTTCAAAAACCGTTTCTTAGTGGGCCTCTACATACTCGGATCAACCAAAATGCAACATTTCAGCTTTCTAGGTCTAGTGGTTTGAGCCCTGCGTCGATGAATAAATTTAGGATTGTCAATGCCAAAGGGCCGAAAAAAGTCACTTACAAATTGAATTTTCAAAAACCGTTTCTTATTGAGCCTTAACATACTCGGATCAACCAACATGCAATATTTCAGCTTTCTAGGTCTAGTGGTTTGAGCCCTGCGGTGATGAGTCAGTTTTGGATTATATATAAGAGATGAAACTTTCCAAGTCGATTTGCTCGTAGAAATATGGATTATAGCTCTTGTTGCGCGTATCAATGTGAGGAGCAATGTTCGTAGTTTCCACTTCCAAGAAGTGGGAACGGAACCCAGCGTTTTATGGCCCTAAAACGAACGGTTTTCTAGATATTGCCAGAAAACTATCCCCGGTCAGCGATATTTCAGCGGTTGCCATAGTAACGTTGATCTGTTTCTCAGAGGGAACACAGTTATTTGGGAATATCTCCGAAACCGTTCATTTTAGGACCTTAAAAAGTGTGTTTCGGGGTCCCTACAGGACCTCCGAGTATTGTTTCTCGTATCTGGTGGCTTAAAATGAGCTAAATCCGAACTTTGTACCGACTTTCCTTGCTCAGTGCCAAAGGGCCGAAAAAAGTCACTTGAAAATTGAATTTTCAAAAACCGTTTCATAGTGGGCCTCTACATACTCGGATCAACCAACATGCAGAATTTCATCTTTCTAGGTCTAGATGTTTGAGCCCTGCGTCGATGACTAAATTTAGGATTGTCAATGCCAAAGGGCCGAAAAAAGTCACTTTCAACTTGAATTTTCAAAAAACGTTTCTTTGTGAGCCTTAACATACTCGGATCAACTAACATGCAAAAAGTCAGCTTTCTAGGTCTAGTGGTTTGAGCCCTGCGGTGATGAGTCTGTCTTGGATTATATATAAGAGATGAGACTTTCCAAGTCGATTTGCACGTAGAAATATCGATTATAGCTCTTTTTGCGCGTATCAATGTCAGGAGCAATGTTCGTGGTTTCCACTTCCAAGAAGTGGGAACCGAACCCAGCGTTTTATGGCCCTAAAACGAACGGTTTTCGAGATATTGCCAGAAAACTATCCCCGGTCTGCGTTATTTCTGCGGTTGCCATAGTAACGTTGACCTGTTTCCCAGAGTGAACACAGTTATTTGGGAATATCTCCGAAACCGTTCATTTTAGGAACTTAAAAAGTGTGTTTCGGGGTCCCTACAGGACGTCCGAGTAATGTTTCTCGTATCTGGTGGCTTAAAATGAGCTAAATCCGAACTTTGTACCGACTGTCCTTGCTCAGTGCCAAAGGGCCGAAAAAAGTCACTTACAAATTGAATTTTCAAAAACCGTTTCTTAGTGGGCCTCTACATACCCGGATCAACCAACGTGCAAAATTTCAGCTTTCTAGGTCTAGTTGTTTGAGCCCTGCGTCGATGACTAAATTTAGGATTGTCAATGCCAAAGGGCCGAAAAAAGTCACTTTCAAATTGAATTTTCAAAAAACGTTTCTTTGTGAGCCTTAACATACTCGGATCAACTAACATGCAAAAAGTCAGCTTTCTAGGTCTAGTGGTTTGAGCCCTGCGGTGATGAGCCAATTTTGGATTATATATAAGAGATGAAACTTTCCAAGTCGATTTGCTCGTGAAAATATGGATTATAGCTCTTTTTGCGCGTATCAATGTGAGGAGCAATGTTCGTAGTTTCCACTTCGAAGAAGTGGGAACCGAACCCAGCGTTTTATGGCCCTAAAACGAACGGTTTTCGAGACATTGCCAAAAAACTATCCCCGGTCTGCGATATTTCAGCGGTGCCAGAGTAACGTTGAACTGTTTCTCAGAGGGAACACAGTTATTTGGGAATATCAACGAAACCGTTCATTTTAGGAATTTAAAAAGAGTGTTTCGGGGTCCCTACAGGATTTCCGAGTATTGTTTCTCGTATCTGGTGGCTTAAAATGAGCTAAATCCGAACTTTGTACCGACTGTCCTTGCTGAGTGCCAAAGGGCCGAAAAAAGTCTCTTACAAATTGAATTTTCAAAAACCGTTTCTTAGTGGGCCTCTACATACTCGGATCAACCAAAATGCAACATTTCAGCTTTCTAGGTCTAGTGGTTTGAGCCCAGCCTCGATGAATAAATTTAGGATTGTCAATGCCAAAGGGCCGAAAAAAGTCACTTACAAATTGAATTTTCAAAAACCGTTTCTTATTGAGCCTTTACATACTCGGATCAACCGACATGCAAAATTTCAGCTTTCTAGGTCTAGTGGTTTGAGCCCTGCGGTGATGAGTCAGTTTTGGATTATATATAAGAGATGAAACTTTCCAAGTCGATTTGCTCGTAGAAATATGGATTATAGCTCTTGTTGCGCGTATCAATGTGAGGAGCAATGTTCGTAGTTTCCATTTCCAAGAAGTGGGAACCGAACCCAGCGTTTTATGGCCCTAAAACGAACGGTTTTCGAGATATTGCCAGAAAACTATCCCCGGTCAGCGATATTTCAGCGGTTGCCATAGTAACGTTGATCTGTTTCCCAGAGGGAACACAGTTATTTGGGAATATCTCCGAAACCGTTCATTTTAGGAACTTAAAAAGTGTGTTTCGGGGTCCCTACAGGACCTCCGAGTATTGTATCTCGTATCTGGTGGCTTAAAATGAGCTAAATCCGAAACTTGTACCGACTGTCCTTGCTCAGTGCCAAAGGGCCGAAAAAAGTAACTTACAAATTGAATTTTCAAAAACCGCTTCATAGTGGGCCTCTACATACCCGGATCAACCAACATGCAAAATTTCAGCTTTCTAGGTCTAGTTGTTTGAGCCCTGCGTCGATGACTAAATTTAGGAATGTCAGTACCAAAGGGCCGAAAAATATCACTTACAAATTGAATTTTCAAAAACCGTTTCTTAGTGAGCCTTTACATACTCCGATCAACCAACATGCAAAATTTCAGCTTTCTAGGTCTAGTGGTTTGAGCCCTGCGGTGATGAGTCAGTTTTGGATTATATATAAGGGATGAAATTTTCCAAGTCGATTTGCTCGTGAAAATATGGATTATAGCTCTTGTTGCGCGTATCAATGTGAGGAGTAATGTTCGTGGATTCCACTGGAACCGAACCCAGCGTTTTAAGACCCTAAAATGAACGGTTTTCGAGATATTGCCAGGAAACTACCCCGGTCTGCGATATTTCAGCGGTTGCCATAGAGACGTTGATTTGTTTCTCAGAGGGAACACAGTTATTTCGGAATATCTCCGAAACCGTTCATTTTAGGAACTTCAAAAGTGTGTTTAGGGGTCCCTACAGGACCTCCGGGTATTGTTTCTCGTATCTGGTGGCTTAAAATGAGCTAAATCCGAACTTTGTACCGACTTTCCTTGCTCAGTGCCAAAGGGCCGAAAAAAGTCACTTACAAATTGAATTTTAAAAAACCGTTTCTTAGTGGGTCTCTACTTACTCGGATCAACCAACATGCAAAATTTCATCTTTCTAGGTCTAGTTGTTTGAGCCCTGCGTCGATGACTAAATTTAGGATTGTCAATGCCAAAGGGCCGAAAAAAGTCACTTACAAAGTGAATTTTCAAAAACCGTTTCTTAATGAGCCTTTACGTACTCAGATCAACCAACATGCAAAATTTCAGCTTTCTAGGTCTAGTGGTTTGAGCCCTGCGGTGATGAGTCAGTTTTGGATTATATATAAGAGATGAGACTTTCCAAGACGATTTGCTCGTAGAAATATGGATTATAGCTCTTGTTGCGCGTATCAATGTGAGGAGTAATTTTCGAGGTGTCCACTGGAACCGAACCCAGCGTTTTAAGGCCCTAAAACGAACGGTTTTCGAGATATTGCCCGAAAACTATCCCCGGTCTGCGATATTTCAGCGGTTGCAATAGTAACGTTGATCAGTTTCTCAGAGGGAACACAGTTATTTGGGAAAATCTCAGAAGCCGTTCATTTTAGGAACTTCAAAAGTGTGTTTCGGGGTAACTACGGGACCTCCGAGTATTGTTTCTCGTATCTGGTGGCTTAAAATGAGCTAAATCCGAACTTTGTACCGACTGTCCTTGCTCAGTGCCAAAGGGCCGAAAAAAGTCACTTGCAAATTGAATTTTAAAAAACCGTTTCTTAGTGGGCCTCTACATACTCGGATCAATCAACATGCATAATTTCAGCTTTCTAGGTCTAGTGGTTTGAGCCCTGCGTCGATGACTAAATTTTGGATTGTCAATGCCAAAGGGCCGAAAAAAGTCATTTACAAATTGAATTTTCAAAAACCGTTTCACAGTGACCCTTTACATGCTCGGATCAACCAACATGCAAAATTTCAGCTTTCTAGGTTTAGTGGTTTGAGCCCTGCGGTGATGAGTCACTTTTGGATTATATATAAGAGATGAGACTTTCCAAGTGGATTTGCTCGTAGAAATATGGATTATAGCTCTTTTTGCGCGTATCAATGTGAGGAGCAATGTTCGTGGTTTACACTGGAGCCGAACTAAGCATTTTGAGGCCCTAAAACGAACGGTTTTCGAGATATTGCCAGAAAACTATCCCCGGTCTGCGATATTTCAGCGGTTGCCATAGTAACGTTGATTTGTTTATCAGAGGGAACACAGTTATTTGGGAATATGTCCGAAACCGTTCATTTTAGGAAATTCAAAAGTGTGTTTCGGGGTCCCTACAGGACCTCGGAGTATTGTTTCTCGTATCTGGGGGCTTAAAATGAGCTAAATCCGAACTTTGTATCGACTGTCCTTGCTCAGTTCCAAGGGGCCTAAAAAAGTCACTTACAAATTGAATTTTCAAAAACCTGTTCTTAGTGAGCCTTTACATACTCGGATCAACCAACATGCAAAATTTCAGCTTTCTAGGTCTAGTGGTTTGAGCCCTGCGTCGATGACTAAATTTTGGATTGTCAATGCCAAAGGACCGAAAATAGTCACTTACAAATTGAATTTTCAAAAACCGTTTCTTAGTAAGCCTTTACATACTCGGATCAACCAACATGCATAATTTCAGCTTTCTAGGTCTAGTGGTTTGAGCCCTGCGGTGATGTGTCACTTTTGGATTATATATAAGAGATGAGACTTTCCAAGTCGATTTGCTCGTAGAAATATCGATAACCGAACCCAGCGTTTTATGGCCCTAAAACGAACGGTTTTCGAGATATTGCCAGAAAACTATCCCCGGTCTGCGATATTTCAGCGGTTGCCATAGTAACGTTGATCTGTTTGTCAGAGGGAACACTGTTATTTGGGAATATCTCCGAAACCTTTCATTTTAGGAACTTCAAAAGTGTGTTTCGGGGTCTCTACTGGAACTCCGAGTATTGTTTCTCGTATCTGGTGGCTTAAAGTGAGCTAAATCCGAACTTTGTACCGACGGTCCTTGCTCAGTGCCAAAGGGCCGAAAAAAGGCACTTACAAATTGAATTTTCAAAAACCGTTTTTTAGTGAGCCTTTACATACTCGCATCAACCATCATGCAAAATTTCAGCTATCTAGGTCTAGTGGTTTGATCCCTGCGGTGATGAGTCAGTTTTGGATTATATATAAGAGATGAGACTTTCCAAGTCGATTTGCTCGTAGAAATATGGATTAAAATTCTTTTTGCGCGTATCAATGTGAGGAGCAATGTTCATGGATTCCACTGGAACCGAACCCAGCGTTTTAAGGCCCTAAAACGAACGGTTTTTGAGATATTGCCAGAAAACTATCACTGGTCTGCGATATTTCAGCGGTTGCCATAGTAACGTTGATCTGTTTCCCAGAGGGAACACAGTTATTTGGGATTATCTCCGAATCCGTTCATTTTAGGAACTTAAAAGGTGTGTTTCGGGGTCCCAACAGGACCTCCGAGTATTGTTTCTCGTATCTGGTGGCTTAAGATGAGCTAAATCCGAACTTTGTACCGACTGTCCTTGCTCAGTGCCAAGGGGCTGAAAAAAGTCACTTACAAATTGAATTTACAAAAACCGTTTATTAGTGGGCCTCTACATACTCGGATCAACCAACTTGCAAAATTTCAGCTTTCTAGGTCTAGTGGTTTGAGCCCTGCGGTGATGAGTCAGTTTTGGATTATATATAAGAGATGAGACTTTCCAAGTCGTTTTGCTCGCAGAAATATGGATTATAGCTCTTTTTGCGCGTATCAATGTGAGGAGCAATGTTCGTGGTTTCCACTTCGACGAAGTGGGACCCGAACCCAGCGTTTTAAGGCCCTAAAACGAACGGTTTTCGAGATACTGCCAGAAAACTATCCTCGGTCTGCGATATTTCTGCGGTTGCCATAGTAACGTTGATCTGTTTCTCAGAGGGAACACAGTTATTTGGGAATATCTCCGAAACCGTTATTTTAGGAACTTCAAAAGTGTGTTTCGGGGTCCCTACAGGACCTCCGAGTATTGTTTCTCTTATCTGGTGTCTTAAAATGAGCTAAATCCGAACTTTGTACCGGCTGTCCTTGCTCAGTGCCAAAGGGCCGAAAAAAGTCACTTACAAATTGAATTTTCAAAAACCGTTCCATAGTGGGCCTCTACATACTCGGGTCAACCAACATGCAAAATTTCAGCTTTCTAGATCTAGTGGTTTGAGCCCTGCGTCGATGACGAAATTTAGGATTGTCAGTGCCAATGGGCCGAAAAAAGTCACTTACAAATTGAATTTTCAAAAACCGTTTCTTAGTGAACCTTTACATACTCGGATCAACCAACATGCAAAATTTCAGCTTTCTAAGTCTAGTGGTTTGAGCCCTGCGGGGATGAGTCAGTTTTGGATTATATATAAGAGATGAGACTTTCGAAGTCGATTTGCTCGTAGAAATATCGATTATAGCTCTTTTTTCGCGTATCAATGTGAGGTGCAAGGTTCGTGGTTTCCACTTCGAAGAAGTGGGAACCAAACCCATCGTTTAAGACGCTAAAACGAACGGTTTTCGAGATATTGCCAGAAAACCATCCCCGGTCTGCGATCTTTCTGCGGTTACCATAGTAACGTTGATCTGTTTCTCAGAGGGAACACAGTTATTTGGTAATATCTCCGAAACCGTTCGTTTTAGGAACTTCAAAAGTGTGTTTCAGGGTCCCTACAGGACCTCCGAGTATTGTTTCTCTTATCTGGTGTCTTAAAATGAGCTAAATCCGAACTTTGTACCGACTGTCCTTGCTCAGTGCCAAAGGTCCGAGAAAAGTCACTTACAAATTGAATTTTCAAAAACCGTTTCTTAGTGGGCCTATACATACTGGGATCAACCAACATGCAAAATTCTAGCTTTCTAGGTCTAGTGGTTTGAGCCCTGCGTCGATGACTAAAATTAGGATTGTCAATGCAAAAGGGCCGAAAAAAGTCACTTACAAATTGAATTTTCAAAAACCGTTTCTTAGAGAGCCTTTACATACTCGGATCAACCATCATGCAAACTTTCAGCTATCTAGGTCTATTGGTTTGATCCCTGCGGTGATGAGTCAGTTTTGGATTATATATAAGAGATGAGACTTTCCAAGTCGTTTGCTCGTAGAAATATGGATTATAGCTCTTTTTGCGCGTATCAATGTGAGGAGCAATGTTCGTGGCTTCCACTGGAACCGAACCCAGCGTTTAAAGGCCCTAAAATGAACGGTTTTCGAGATATTGCCAGAAAACTATCCCCGGTCTGCGATATTTCAGCGGTTGCCATAGTAACGTTGATCAGTTTCTCAGAGGGAACACAGTTATTTGGGAATATGTCCGAAACCGTTCATTTTAGGAACTTCAAAAGTGTGTTTCGGGGTAACTACGGAACCTCCGAGTATTGTTTCTCGTATCTGGTGGCTTAAAATGAGCTAAATCCGAACTTGGTACCGACTGTCCTTGCTCAGTGCCAAAGGGCCGAAAAAAGTCACTTACCAATTGAATTTTATAAAACCGTTTCTTAGTGGGCCTCTACATACTCGGATCAACCAACAAGCAAAATTTCACCTTTCTAGGTCTAGTGGTTTGAGCCCTCTGTTGATGAGTCAGTTTTGGATTATATATAAGAGATGAGACTTTCCAAGTCGATTTGCTCGTAGAAATAAGGATTATAGCTCTTTTTGCGCGTGTCAATGTGAGGTGCAATGCTCGTGGACCGTTTCTTGGTGGGCCTCTACATACTCGGATCAACAAACGTGCAAAATTTCAGCTTTCTAGTTTTAGTGGTTTGAGCCCTGCGTCGATGACTATATTTTGGATTGTCAATGCCAAAGGGCCGAAAAAAGTCACTTACAAATTGAATTTTCAAAAACCGTTTCTTAGTGGACCTCCACAAACTCCGATCAACCAACATGCTAAATTACAGCTTTCTAGGTCTAGTGGTTTGGGCCCTGCGTCGATGACTAAATTTTGGATGGTCAATGCCAAAGGGCCGAAAAAAGTCACTTACAAATTGAATTTTCAAAAACCGTTTCTTTGTGAGCCTTTACATACTCGATTCAACTAATATGCAAAATTTCAGCTTTCAAGGTCTAGTGGTTTGAGCCCTGCGTCGATGACTAAATTTAGGATTGTCAATGCCAAAGGGCCGAAAAAAGTCACTTACAAATTGAATTTTCAAAATCCGTTTCTTAGTGTGCCTTTACATACTCGGATCAACCAACATGCAAAATTTCACCTCTCTAGGTCTAGTGGTTTGAGCCCTGCGGTGATGAGTCCGTTTTGGATTATATATAAGAGATGAGACTTTCCAAGTCGATTTGCTCGTAGAAATATCGATTATAGCTCTTTTTGCGCGTATCAATGTGTGGTGCAAGGTTCGTGGTTTCCACTTCGAAGATGTGGGAACCGAACCCAGCGTTTTAAGGCCTGGTTTCCGAACCCCAGAGTTTTATGGCCCTAAAACGAACGGTTTTCGAGATATTGCCTGACAACTATCCCCGGTCTGCGATATTTCAGCGGTTGCCATAGTAACGTTGATCTGTTTCTCAGAGGGAACACAGTTATTTGGGAATATCTCCGAAACCGCTCATTTTAGGAACATAAAAAGTGTGTTTCGGGGTCCCTACAGGAACTCCGAGTATTGTTTCTCGTATCTGGTGGCTTAAAATGAGCTAAATCCGAACTTTGTACCGACAGTCCTTGCAGAGTGCCAAAGGGCCGAAAAAAGTCACTTACAAATTGAATTTTTCAAAACCGTTTCTTGGTGGGCCTCTACATACTCGGATCAACAAACGTGCAAAATTTCAGCTTTCTAGGTCTAGTGGTTGGAGCCCTGCGTCGATGACTAAATTTTGGATTGTCAATGACAAAGGGCCGAAAAAAGTCACTTATAAATTGAATTTTCAAAATCCGTTTTTTAGTGAGCCTTTGAATACTCGGATCAACCAACATACAAAATTTAAGCTTTCTAGGTCTAGTGGTTTGAGCCCTGCGGTGATGAGTCAGTTTTGGATTATATATAAGAGATGAGACTTTCCAAGTCGATTTGCTCGTAGAAATATGGATTATAGCTCTTTTTGCGCGTATCAATGTGAGGAGCAATGTTCGTGGTTTCCGAACCCCAGAGTTTTATGGCCCTAAAACGAACGGTTTTCGAGATATTGCCTGACAACTATCCCCGGTCTGCGATATTTCAGCGGTTGCCATAGTAACGTTGATCTGTTTGTCAGAGGGAACACTGTTATTTGGGAATATCTCCGAAACCGTTCATTTTAGGAACTTCAAAAGTGTTTTTCGGGGTCCCTACTGGAACTCCGAGTATTGTTTCTCGTATCTGGTGGCTTAAAATGAGCTAAATCCGAACTTTGTACCGACTGTCCTTGCTCAGTGCCAAAGGGCCGACAAAAGTCACTTACAAATTGAATTTTCAAAAACCGTTTCATAGTGGGCCTCTACATACTCGGATCAACCAACATGCAAAATTTCAGCATTCTAGGTCTAGTGGTTTGAGCCCTGCGTCGATGACTAAATTTTGGATTGTCAATGCCAAAGGGCCGAAAAAAGTCACTTACAAATTTAATTTTCAAAAACCGTTTTTTATTGAGCCTTTACATACTTGGATCAACCATCATGCAAAATTTCAGCTATCTAGGTCTAGTGGTTTGATCCCTGCGGTGATGAGTCAATTTTGGATTATATATAAGAGATGAGACTTTCCAAGTCGATTTGCTCGTAGAAATATGGATTATAGCTCTTTTTGCGCGTATCAATGTGAGGAGCAATGTTCGTGGCTTCCACTGGAACCGAACCCGGCGTTTTAAGGCCCCAAAACGAACGGTTTTCGAGATATTGCCAGAAAACTATCCCCGGTCTGCGATATTTCAGCGGTTGCCATAGAAACGTTGATCAGTTTCTCAGAGGGAACACAGTTATTTGGGAATATCTCCGAAAGCGTTCATTTTAGGAACTTAAAAAGTGTGTTTCGGGGTAACTACGGGACCTCCGAGTATTGTTTCTCGTATCTGGTGGCTTAAAATGAGCTAAATCCGAACTTTGAACCGACTGTCCTTGCTCAGTGCCAAAGGGCCGAAAAAAGTCACTTACAAATTGAATTTACAAAAACCGTTTCTTAGTGGGCCTCTACATACTCGGATCAACCAACATGCAAAATTTCATCTTTCTAGGTCTAGTGGTTTGAGCCCTGCGTCGATGACTAAATTTAGGATTGTCAATGCCAAAGGGCCGAAGAAAGTCACATACAAATTGAATTTTCAAAAACCGTTTCTTAGTGAGCCTTTACATACTCGGATCAACCAACATGCAAAATTTCAGCTTTCTAGGTCTAGTGGTTTGAGCCCTGCTGTGATGAGTCAGTTTTGGATTATATATAAGAGATGAGAATTTCCAAGTCGATTTGCTCGTAGAAATATGGATTATAGCTCTTTTTGCGCGTATCAATGTCAGGAGCAAGGTTCGTGGTTTCCACTTCGAAGAAGTGGGAACGGAACCCAGCGTTTTAAGGCCCTAAAACGAACGGTTTTCAAGATATTGCCAGAAAACTATCCCCGGTCTGCGATATTTCAGCGGTTGCCATAGTAACGTTGATCTGTTTCTCAGAGGGAACACAGTTATTTGGGAATATCAACGAAACCGTTCATTTTAGGAATTTAAAAAGAGTGTTTCGGGGTCCCTACAGGATTTCCGAGTATTGTTTCTCGTATCTGGTGGCTTAAAATGAGCTAAATCCGAACTTTGTACCGACTGTCCTTGCTGAGTGCCAAAGGGCCGAAAAAAGTCTCTTACAAATTGAATTTTCAAAAACCGTTTCTTAGTGGGCCTCTACATACTCGGATCAACCAAAATGCAACATTTCAGCTTTCTAGGTCTAGTGGTTTGAGCCCAGCCTCGATGAATAAATTTAGGATTGTCAATGCCAAAGGGCCGAAAAAATTCACTTACAAATTGAATTTTCAAAAACCGTTTCTTATTGAGCCTTTACATACTCGGATCAACCGACATGAAAAATTTCAGCTTTCTAGGTCTAGTGGTTTGAGCCCTGCGGTGATGAGTCAGTTTTGGATTATATATAAGAGATGAAACTTTCCAAGTCGATTTGCTCGTAGAAATATGGATTATAGCTCTTGTTGCACGTATCAATGTGAGGAGCAATGTTCGTAGTTTCCATTTCCAAGAAGTGGGAACCGAACCCAGCGTTTTATGGCCCTAAAACGAACGGTTTTCGAGATATTGCCAGAAAACTATCCCCGGTCAGCGATATTTCAGCGGTTGCCATAGTAACGTTGATCTGTTTCCCAGAGGGAACACAGTTATTTGGGAATATTTCCGAAACCGTTCATTTTAGGAACTTAAAAAGTGTGTTTCGGGGTCCCTACAGGACCTCCGAGTATTGTATCTCGTATCTGGTGGCTTAAAATGAGCTAAATCCGAACCTTGTACCGACTGTCCTTGCTCAGTGCCAAAGGGCCGAAAAAAGTAACTTACAAATTGAATTTTCAAAAACCGCTTCATAGTGGGCCTCTACATACCCGGATCAACCAACATGCAAAATTTCAGCTTTCTAGGTCTAGTTGTTTGAGCCCTGCGTCGATGACTAAATTTAGGAATGTCAGTACCAAAGGGCCGAAAAATGTCACTTACAAATTGAATTTTCAAAAACCGTTTCTTAGTGAGCCTTTACATACTCCGATCAACCAACATGCAAAATTTCAGCTTTCTAGGTCTAGTGGATTGAGCCCTGCGGTGATGAGTCAGTTTTGGATTATATATAAGGGATGAAATTTTCCAAGTCGATTTGCTCGTGAAAATATGGATTATATCTCTTTTTGCGCGTATCAATGTGAGGAGCAATGTTCGTGGTTTCCACTTCGAAGAAGTGGGAACCGAACCCAGCGTTTTATGGCCCTAATACGAATGGTTTTCGAGATATTGCCAGAAAACTATCCCCGGTCAGCGATATTTCAGCGGTTGCCATAGTAACGTTGATCTGTTTCTCAGAGGGAACACAGTTATTTGGGAATATCTCCGAAAGCGTTCATTTTAGGAACTTAAAAAGTGTGTTTCGGGGTCCCTACAGGACCTCCGAGTATTGTTTCTCGTATCTGGTGGCTTAAAATGAGCTAAATCCGAACTTTGTACCGACTTTCCTTGCTCAGTGCCAAAGGGCCGAAAAAAGTCACTTGCAAATTGAATTTTCAAAAACCGTTTCTTAGTGGGCCTCTACATACTCGGATCAACCAACATGCAGAATTTCATCTTTCTAGGTCTAGTTGTTTGAGCCCTGCGTCGATGACTAAATTTAGGATTGTCAATGCCAAAGGGCCGAAAAAAGTCACTTTTAAATTGAATTTTCAAAAAACGTTTCTTTGTGAGCCTTAACATACTCGGATCAACCAACATGCAAAAAGTTAGCTTTCGAGGTCTAGTGGTTTGAGCCCTGCGGTGATGAGTCTGTTTTGGATTATACATAAGAGATGAGACTTTCCAAGTCGATTTGCACGTAGAAATATCGATTATACCTCTTTTTGCGCGTATCAATGTGAGGAGCAATGTTCGTGGTTTCCACTTCCAAGAAGTGGGAACCGAACCCAGTGTTTTATGGCCCTAAAACGAACGGTTTTCGAGATATTGCCAGAAAACTATCTCCGGTCTGCGATATTTCTGCGGTTGCCATAGTAACGTTGATCTGATTCCCAGAGGGAACACAGTTATTTTGGAATATCTCCGAAACCGTTCATTTTAGGAACTTAAAAAGTGTGTTTCGGGGTCCCTACAGGACCTCCGAGTATTGTTTCTCGTATCTGGTGGCTTAAAATGAGCTAAATCCGAACTTTGTACCGACTGTCCTTGCTCAGTGCCAAAAGGCCGAAAAAAGTCACTTACAAATTGAATTTTCAAAAACCGTTTCTTAGTGGGCCTCTACATACCCGGATCAACCAACGTGCAAAATTTCAGTTTTCTAGGTCTAGTTGTTTGAGCCCTCCGTCGATGACTAAATTTAGGATTGTCAATGCCAAAGGGCCGAAAAAAGTCACTTACAAATTGAATTTTCAAAAACCGTTTCTTAGTGAGCCTTTACATACTCGGATCAACCATCATGCAAAATTTCAGCTTTCTAGGTCTAGTGGATTGAGCCCTGCGGTGATGAGCCAATTTTGGATTATATATAAGAGATGAAACTTTCCAAGTCGATTTGCTCGTGAAAATATGGATTATAGCTCTTTTTGCGCGTATCAATGTGAGGAGCAATGTTCGTAGTTTCCACTTCGAAGAAGTGGGAACAGAACCCAGCGTTTTATGGCCCTAAAACGAACGGTTTTCGAGACATTGCCAAAAAACTATCCCCGGTCTGCGATATTTCAGCGGTTGCCAGAGTAACGTTGAACTGTTTCTCAGAGGGAACACAGTTATTTGGGAATATCAACGAAACCGTTCATTTTAGGAATTTAAAAAGTGTGTTTCGGGGTCCCTACAGGATTTCCGAGTATTGTTTCTCGTATATGGTGGCTTAAAATGAGCTAAATCCGAACTTTGTACCGACTGTCCTTGCTGAGTGCCAAAGGGCCGAAAAAAGTCTCTTACAAATTGAATTTTCAAAAACCGTTTCTTAGTGGGCCTCTACATACTCGGATCAACCAAAATGCAACATTTCAGCTTTCTAGGTCTAGTGGTTTGAGCCCAGCGTCGATGAATAAATTTAGGATTGTCAATGCCAAAGGGCCGAAAAAAGTCACTTACAAATTGAATTTTCAAAAACCGTTTCTTATTGAGCCTTTACATACCCGGATCAACCGACATGCAAAATTTCAGCTTTCTAGGTCTAGTGGTTTGAGCCCTGCGGTGATGAGTCCGTTTTGGATTATATATAAGAGATGAGACTTTCCAAGTCGATTTGCTCGTAGAAATATGGATTATAGCTTTTTTTGCGCGTATCAATGTGAGGAGCAATGTTCGTGGTTTCCACTTCGAAGAAGTGGGAACCGAACCCAGCGTTTTATGGCCCTGAAACGAACGGTTTTTGAGATATTGCCGGAAAACTATCCCCGGTCTGCGATATTTCAGCGGTTGCCATAGAAACGTTGATCTGTTTCCCAGAGCGAACACTGTTATTTGGGAATATCTCCGAAACCGTTCATTCTAGGAACTTAAAAAGTGTGTTTCGGGGTCCCTACAGGACCTCCGAGTATTGTTTCTCGTATCTGGTGGCTTAAAATGAGCTAAATCCGAACTATGTACCGACTGTCCTTGCTCAGTGCCAAAGGGCCGAAAAAAGTCACTTACAAATTGAATTTTCAAAAACCGTTTCTTAGTGGGCCTCTACATACGCGTATCAACCAACAAGCAAAATTTTAAGCTTTCTAGGTTAGTGGTTTGAGCCCTGCGGTGATGAGTCAGTTTTGGATTAAATATAAGAGATGAGACTTTCCAAGTCAATTTGTTCGAAGAAATATGGATTAAAGCTCTTTTTGCGCGTATCAATGTGAGGAGCAATGTTCGTGGATTCCACTGGAACCGAACCCAGCGTTTTAAGGCCCTAAAACGAACGGTTATCGAGATATTGCCAGGAAACTATCCCCGGTCTGTGATATTTCAGCGGTTGCCATATTAACGTTGATTTGTTTCTCAGAGGGAACACAGTTATTTGGGAATATCTCCGAAACCGCTCATTTTAGGAACTTCAAAAGTGTGTTTCGGGGTCCCTACAGGACCTCCGGGTATTGTTTCTCGTATCTGGTGGCTTAAAATGAGCTAAATCCGAACTTTGTACCGACTGTCCTTGCTCAGTGCCAAAGGGCCGAAAAAAGTCACTTACAAATTGAATTTTCAAAAAACGTTTCTTAGTGGGCCTCTACATACTCGGATCAACCAACATGCAAAATTTCAGCTTTCTAGGTCTAGTGGTTTGAGCCCTGCTGTGATGAGTCAGTTTTGGATTATATATAAGAGATGAAATTTTCCAAGTCGATTTGCTCGTGGAAATATGGATTATAGCTCTTTTTGCGCGTATCAATGTGAGGAGCAATGTTCGTGGTTTTCACTTCGAAGAAGTGGGAACCGAA
The DNA here is from genome assembly GCA_946902985.2 of Meconema thalassinum. Classification (NCBI taxonomy): domain Eukaryota; kingdom Metazoa; phylum Arthropoda; class Insecta; order Orthoptera; family Tettigoniidae; genus Meconema; species Meconema thalassinum. Next base: position 172,225,901 of record OX336391.1, read on the forward strand.
CCCAGCGTTTAATGCCCTAAAACGAACGGTTTTCGAGATATTGCCAGAAAACTATCCCCGATCTGGGATATTTCAGCGGTTGCCATAGTAACGCTGATCTGTTTCTCAGAGGGAACACAGTTAGTTGGGAATATCTCCGAAACCGTTCATTTTAGGAACTTAAAAAGTGTGTTTCGGGGCCCCTACAGGATTACCGAGTATTGTTTCTCGTATCTGGTGGCTTAAAATGAGCTAAATCCGAACTTTGTACCGACTGTCCTTGGTCGGTGCCAAAGGGCCGAAAAAGTCTCTTACAAATTGAATTTTCAAAAACCGTTTCTTAGTGGGCCTCTACATACTCGGATCAACCAAAATGCAACATTTCAGCTTTCTAGGTCTAGTGGTTTGAGCCCTGCGTCGATGAATAAATTTAGGATTGTCAATGCCAAACGGCCGAAAAAAGTCACTTACAAATTGAATTTTCAAAAACCGTTTCTTATTGAGCCTTTACATACCCGGATCAACCAACATGCAAAATTTCAGCTTTCTAGGTCTAGTGGTTTGAGCCCTGCGGTGATGAGTCAGTTTTGGATTATATATAAGAGATGAAACTTTCCAAGTCGATTTGCTCGTAGAAATATGGATTATAGCTCTTGTTGCGCGTATCAATCTGAGGAGCAATGTTCGTAGTTTCCACTTCGAAGAAGTGAGAACGGAACCCAGCGTTTTATGGCCCTAAAACGAACGGTATTCGAGATATTGCCAGAAAACTATCTCCGATATCTGCGATATTTCAGCGGTTGCCATAGTAAAGTTGATCTGTTTCTCAGTGGGAACACAGTTATTTGGGAATATCTCCGAAACCGTTCATTTTAGGAACTTAAAAAGTGTGTTTCGGGGTCCCTACAGGACCTCCGAGTATTGTTTCTCGTATCTGGTGGCTTAAAATGAGCTAAATCCGAACTTTGTACTGACTTTCCTTGCTCAGTGCCAAAGGGCCAAAAAAAGTCACATACAAATTGAATTTTCAAAAACTGTTTCTTAGTGGGCCTCTACATACTCGGATCAACCAACATGCAAAATTTCATCTTTCTAGGTCTAGTTGTTTGAGCCATGCGTCGATGACTAAATTTAGGATTGTCAATGCCAAAGGGCCGAAAAAAGTCACTTAAAAATTGAATTTTCAAAAATCGTTTCTTAGTGAGCCTTTACATACTCGGATCAACCAACATGCAAAATTTAAGCTTTCTAGGTCTAGTGGTTTGAGCCCTGCGGTGATGAGTCAGTTTTGGATTATATATAAGAGATGAAACGTTCCAAGTCGATTTGCTCGTAGAAATATGGATTATAGCTCTTTTTGCGCGAATCAATGTGAGGATCAATGTTCGTGGTTTCCACTTCGAAGAAGTGGGAACCGAACCCAGCGTTTTATGACACTAAAATGAACGGTTTTCGAGATATTGCCAGAAAACTATTCCCGGTCTGCGATATTTCAGCGGTTGCCATAGAAACGTTGATCTGTTTCCCCGAGGGAACACTGTTATTTGGGAATATCTCCGAAACCGTTCATTTTAGGAACTTAAAAAGTGTGTTTCGGGGTCCCTACAAGACCTCCGAGTATTGTTTCTCGTAACTGGTGGCTTAAAATGAGCTAAATCCGAACTTTGTACCGACTGTCCTTGCTAAGTGCCAAAGGGCCGAAAAAAGTCACTTACAAATTGAATTTTCAAAAACCGTTTCTTATTGGGCCTCTACATACGCGTATCAACCAACATGCAAAATTTTAAGCTTTCTAGGTTAGTGGTTTGAGCCCTGCGGTGATGAGTCAGTTTTGGATTATATATAAGAGATGAGACTTTCCAAGTCGATTTGCTCGAAGAAATATGGATTATAGCTCTTTTTGCACGTATCAATGTGAGGAGCAATGTTCGTGGATTCCACTGGAACCGAACCCAGCGTTTTAAGACCCTAAAATGAATGGTTTTCGAGATATTGCCAGGAAACTACCCCGGTCTGCGATATTTCAGCGGTTGCCATAGAGACGTTGATTTGTTTCTCAGAGGGAACACAGTTATTTCGGAATATCTCCGAAACCGTTCATTTTAGGAACTTCAAAAGTGTGTTTAGGGGTCCCTACAGGACCTCCGGGTATTGTTTCTCGTATCTGGTGGCTTAAAATGAGCTAAATCCGAACTTTGTACCGACTTTCCTTGCTCAGTGCCAAAGGGCCGAAAAAAGTCACTTACAAATTGAATTTTAAAAAACCGTTTCTTAGTGGGTCTCTACATACTCGGATCAACCAACATGCAAAATTTCATCTTTCTAGGTCTAGTTGTTTGAGCCCTGCGTCGATGACTAAATTTAGGATTGTCAATGCCAAAGGGCCGAAAAAAGTCACTTACAAAGTGAATTTTCAAAAACCGTTTCTTAATGAGCCTTTACGTACTCAGATCAACCAACATGCAAAATTTCAGCTTTCTAGGTCTAGTGGTTTGAGCCCTGCGGTGATGAGTCAGTTTTGGATTATATATAAGAGATGAGACTTTCCAAGACGATTTGCTCGTAGAAATATGGATTATAGCTCTTGTTGCGCGTATCAATGTGAGGAGTAATTTTCGTGGTGTCCACTGGAACCGAACCCAGCGTTTTAAGGCCCTAAAACGAACGGTTTTCGAGATATTGCCCGAAAACTATCCCCGGTCTGCGATATTTCAGCGGTTGCAATAGTAACGTTGATCAGTTTCTCAGAGGGAACACAGTTATTTGGGAAAATCTCAGAAGCCGTTCATTTTAGGAACTTCTAAAGTGTGTTTCGGGGTAACTACGGGACCTCCGAGTATTGTTTCTCGTATCTGGTGGCTTAAAATGAGCTAAATCCGAACTTTGTACCGACTGTCCTTGCTCAGTGCCAAAGGGCCGAAAAAAGTCACTTGTAAATTGAATTTTAAAAAACCGTTTCTTAGTGGGCCTCTACATACTCGGATCAATCAACATGCATAATTTCAGCTTTCTAGGTCTAGTGGTTTGAGCCCTGCGTCGATGACTAAATTTTGGATTGTCAATGCCAAAGGGCCGAAAAAAGTCATTTACAAATTGAATTTTCAAAAACCGTTTCTTAGTGACCCTTTACATGCTCGGATCAACCAACATGCAAAATTTCAGCTTTCTAGGTTTAGTAATTTGAGCCCTGCGGTGATGAGTCACTTTTGGATTATATATAAGAGATGAGACTTTCCAAGTGGATTTGCTCGTAGAAATATGGATTATAGCTCTTTTTGCGCGTATCAATGTGAGGAGCAATGTTCGTGGTTTCCACTGGAACCGAACTAAGCATTTTGAGGCCCTAAAACGAACGGTTTTCGAGATATTGCCAGAAAACTATCCCCGGTCTGCGATATTTCAGCGGTTGCCATAGTAACGTTGATTTGTTTATCAGAGGGAACACAGTTATTTGGGAATATGTCCGAAACCGTTCATTTTAGGAAATTCAAAAGTGTGTTTCGGGGTAACTACGGGACCTCGGAGTATTGTTTCTCGTATCTGGGGGCTTAAAATGAGCTAAATCCGAACTTTGTATCGACTGTCCTTGCTCAGTTCCAAGGGGCCTAAAAAAGTCACTTACAAATTGAATTTTCAAAAACCGTTTCCTATTGGGCCTCTACATACGCGTATCAACCAACATGCAAAATTTTAAGCTTTCTAGGTTAGTGGTTTGAGCCCTGCGGTGATGAGTCAGTTTTGGATTATATATAAGAGATGAGACTTTCCAAGACGATTTGCTCGTAGAAATATGGATTATAGCTCTTGTTGCGCGTATCAATGTGAGGAGTAATTTTCGTGGTGTCCACTGGAACCGAACCCAGCGTTTTAAGGCCCTAAAACGAACGGTTTTCGAGATATTGCCCGAAAACTATCCCCGGTCTGCGATATTTCAGCGGTTGCAATAGTAACGTTGATCAGTTTCTCAGAGGGAACACAGTTATTTGGGAAAATCTCAGAAGCCGTTCATTTTAGGAACTTCTAAAGTGTGTTTCGGGGTAACTACGGGACCTCCGAGTATTGTTTCTCGTATCTGGTGGCTTAAAATGAGCTAAATCCGAACTTTGTACCGACTGTCCTTGCTCAGTGCCAAAGGGCCGAAAAAAGTCACTTGTAAATTGAATTTTAAAAAACCGTTTCTTAGTGGGCCTCTACATACTCGGATCAATCAACATGCATAATTTCAGCTTTCTAGGTCTAGTGGTTTGAGCCCTGCGTCGATGACTAAATTTTGGATTGTCAATGCCAAAGGGCCGAAAAAAGTCATTTACAAATTGAATTTTCAAAAACCGTTTCTTAGTGACCCTTTACATGCTCGGATCAACCAACATGCAAAATTTCAGCTTTCTAGGTTTAGTAATTTGAGCCCTGCGGTGATGAGTCACTTTTGGATTATATATAAGAGATGAGACTTTCCAAGTGGATTTGCTCGTAGAAATATGGATTATAGCTCTTTTTGCGCGTATCAATGTGAGGAGCAATGTTCGTGGTTTCCACTGGAACCGAACTAAGCATTTTGAGGCCCTAAAACGAACGGTTTTCGAGATATTGCCAGAAAACTGTCCCCGGTCTGCGATATTTCAGCGGTTGCCATAGTAACGTTGATTTGTTTATCAGAGGGAACACAGTTATTTGGGAATATGTCCGAAACCGTTCATTTTAGGAAATTCAAAAGTGTGTTTCGGGGTAACTACGGGACCTCGGAGTATTGTTTCTCGTATCTGGGGGCTTAAAATGAGCTAAATCCGAACTTTGTATCGACTGTCCTTGCTCAGTTCCAAGGGGCCTAAAAAAGTCACTTACAAATTGAATTTTCAAAAACCGTTTCCTATTGGGCCTCTACATACGCGTATCAACCAACATGCAAAATTTTAAGCTTTCTAGGTTAGTGGTTTGAGCCCTGCGGTGATGAGTCAGTTTTGGATTATATATAAGAGATGAGACTTTCCAAGACGATTTGCTCGTAGAAATATGGATTATAGCTCTTGTTGCGCGTATCAATGTGAGGAGTAATTTTCGTGGTGTCCATTGGAACCGAACCCAGCGTTTTAAGGCCCTAAAACGAACGGTTTTCGAGATATTGCCCGAAAACTATCCCCGGTCTGCGATATTTCAGCGGTTGCAATAGTAACGTTGATCAGTTTCTCAGAGGGAACACAGTTATTTGGGAAAATCTCAGAAGCCGTTCATTTTAGGAACTTCAAAAGTGTGTTTCGGGGTAACTACGGGACCTCGGAGTATTGTTTCTCGTATCTGGGGGCTTAAAATGAGCTAAATCCGAACTTTGTATCGACTGTCCTTGCTCAGTTCCAAGGGGCCTAAAAAAGTCACTTACAAATTTTATTTTCAAAAACCTGTTCTTAGTGAGCCTTTACATACTCGGATCAACCAACATGCAAAATTTCAGCTTTCTAGGTCTAGTGGTTTGAGCCCTGCGTCGATGACTAAATTTTGGATTGTCAATGCCAAAGGACCGAAAATAGTCACTTACAAATTGAATTTTCAAAAACCGTTTCTTAGTAAGCCTTTACATACTCGGATCAACCAACATGCATAATTTCAGCTTTCTAGGTCTAGTGGTTTGAGCCCTGCGGTGATGTGTCACTTTTGGATTATATATAAGAGATGAGACTTTCCAAGTCGATTTGCTCGTAGAAATATCGATAACCGAACCCAGCGTTTTATGGCCCTAAAACGAACGGTTTTCGAGATATTGCCAGAAAACTATCCCCGGTCTGCGATATTTCAGCGGTTGCCATAGTAACGTTGATCTGTTTGTCAGAGGGAACACTGTTATTTGGGAATATCTCCGAAACCTTTCATTTTAGGAACTTCAAAAGTGTGTTTCGGGGTCTCTACTGGAACTCCGAGTATTGTTTCTCGTATCTGGTGGCTTAAAGTGAGCTAAATCCGAACTTTGTACCGACGGTCCTTGCTCAGTGCCAAAGGGCCGAAAAAAGGCACTTACAAATTGAATTTTCAAAAACCGTTTTTTAGTGAGCCTTTACATACTCGCATCAACCATCATGCAAAATTTCAGCTATCTAGGTCTAGTGGTTTGATCCCTGCGGTGATGAGTCAGTTTTGGATTATATATAAGAGATGAGACTTTCCAAGTCGATTTGCTCGTAGAAATATGGATTAAAATTCTTTTTGCGCGTATCAATGTGAGGAGCAATGTTCATGGATTCCACTGGAACCGAACCCAGCGTTTTAAGGCCCTAAAACGAACGGTTTTTGAGATATTGCCAGAAAACTATCACTGGTCTGCGATATTTCAGCGGTTGCCATAGTAACGTTGATCTGTTTCCCAGAGGGAACACAGTTATTTGGGATTATCTCCGAATCCGTTCATTTTAGGAACTTAAAAGGTGTGTTTCGGGGTCCCTACAGGACCTCCGAGTATTGTTTCTCGTATCTGGTGGCTTAAGATGAGCTAAATCCGAACTTTGTACCGACTGTCCTTGCTCAGTGCCAAGGGGCCGAAAAAAGTCACTTACAAATTGAATTTACAAAAACCGTTTATTAGTGGGCCTCTACATACTCGGGTCAACCAACATGCAAAATTTCAGCTTTCTAGATCTAGTGGTTTGAGCCCTGCGTCGATGACGAAATTTAGGATTGTCAGTGCCAATGGGCCGAAAATAGTCACTTACAAATTGAATTTTCAAAAACCGTTTCTTAGTGAACCTTTACATACTCGGATCAACCAACATGCAAAATTTCAGCTTTCTAAGTCTAGTGGTTTGAGCCCTGCGGGGATGAGTCAGTTTTGGATTATATATAAGAGATGAGACTTTCGAAGTCGATTTGCTCGTAGAAATATCGATTATAGCTCTTTTTTCGCGTATCAATGTGAGGTGCAAGGTTCGTGGTTTCCACTTCGAAGAAGTGGGAACCAAACCCATCGTTTAAGACGCTAAAACGAACGGTTTTCGAGATATTGCCAGAAAACCATCCCCGGTCTGCGATCTTTCTGCGGTTACCATAGTAACGTTGATCTGTTTCTCAGAGGGAACACAGTTATTTGGTAATATCTCCGAAACCGTTCGTTTTAGGAACTTCAAAAGTGTGTTTCAGGGTCCCTACAGGACCTCCGAGTATTGTTTCTCTTATCTGGTGTCTTAAAATGAGCTAAATCCGAACTTTGTACCGACTGTCCTTGCTCAGTGCCAAAGGTCCGAGAAAAGTCACTTACAAATTGAATTTTCAAAAACCGTTTCTTAGTGGGCCTATTCATACTGGGATCAACCAACATGCAAAATTCTAGCTTTCTAGGTCTAGTGGTTTGAGCCCTGCGTCGATGACTAAAATTAGGATTGTCAATGCAAAAGGGCCGAAAAAAGTCACTTACAAATTGAATTTTCAAAAACCGTTTCTTAGTGAGCCTTTACATACTCGGATCAACCATCATGCAAACTTTCAGCTATCTAGGTCTAGTGGTTTGATCCCTGCGGTGATGAGTCAGTTTTGGATTATATATAAGAGATGAGACTTTCCAAGTCGTTTGCTCGTAGAAATATGGATTATAGCTCTTTTTGCGCGTATCAATGTGAGGAGCAATGTTCGTGGCTTCCACTGGAACCGAACCCAGCGTTTAAAGGCCCTAAAATGAACGGTTTTCGAGATATTGCCAGAAAACTATCCCCGGTCTGCGATATTTCAGCGGTTGCCATAGTAACGTTGATCAGTTTCTGAGAGGGAACACAGTTATTTGGGAATATGTCCGAAACCGTTCATTTTAGGAACTTCAAAAGTGTGTTTCGGGGTAACTACGGGACCTCCGAGTATTGTTTCTCGTATCTGGTGGCTTAAAATGAGCTAAATCCGAACTTGGTACCGACTGTCCTTGCTCAGTGCCAAAGGGCCGAAAAAAGTCACTTACCAATTGAATTTTATAAAACCGTTTCTTAGTGGGCCTCTACATACTCGGATCAACCAACAAGCAAAATTTCACCTTTCTAGGTCTAGTGGTTTGAGCCCTCTGTTGATGAGTCAGTTTTGGATTATATATAAGAGATGAGACTTTCCAAGTCGATTTGCTCGTAGAAATAAGGATTATAGCTCTTTTTGCGCGTGTCAATGTGAGGTGCAATGCTCGTGGACCGTTTCTTGGTGGGCCTCTACATACTCGGATCAACAAACGTGCAAAATTTCAGCTTTCTAGTTTTAGTGGTTTGAGCCCTGCGTCGATGACTATATTTTGGATTGTCAATGCCAAAGGGCCGAAAAAAGTCACTTACAAATTGAATTTTCAAAAACCGTTTCTTAGTGGACCTCCACAAACTCCGATCAACCAACATGCTAAATTACAGCTTTCTAGGTCTAGTGGTTTGGGCCCTGCGTCGATGACTAAATTTTGGATGGTCAATGCCAAAGGGCCGAAAAAAGTCACTTACAAATTGAATTTTCAAAAACCGTTTCTTTGTGAGCCTTTACATACTCGGTTCAACTAATATGCAAAATTTCAGCTTTCAAGGTCTAGTGGTTTGAGCCCTGCGTCGATGACTAAATTTAGGATTGTCAATGCCAAAGGGCCGAAAAAAGTCACTTACAAATTGAATTTTCAAAATCCGTTTCTTAGTGTGCCTTTACATACTCGGATCAACCAACATGCAAAATTTCACCTCTCTAGGTCTAGTGGTTTGAGCCCTGCGGTGATGAGTCCGTTTTGGATTATATATAAGAGATGAGACTTTCCAAGTCGATTTGCTCGTAGAAATATCGATTATAGCTCTTTTTGCGCGTATCAATGTGTGGTGCAAGGTTCGTGGTTTCCACTTCGAAGATGTGGGAACCGAACCCAGCGTTTTAAGGCCTTAAAACGAACGGTTTTCAAGATATCGCCAGAAAACTATCCCCGGTCTGCGATATTTCAGCGGTTGCCATAGTAACGTTAATATGTTTCTCAGAGGGAACACAGTTATTTGGGAATATCCCGAAACCGCTCATTTTAGGAACATAAAAAGTGTGTTTCGGGGTCCCTACAGGACCTCCGAGTATTGTTTCTCGTATCTGGTGGCTTAAAATGAACTAAATCCGAACTTTGTACCGACTTCCTTGCTCAGTGCCAAAGGGCCGAAAAAAGTCACTTACAAATTGAATTTTTCAAAACCGTTTCTTGGTGGGCCTCTACATACTCGGATCAACAAACGTGCAAAATTTCAGCTTTCTAGGTCTAGTGGTTTGAGCCCTGCGTCGATGACTATATTTTGGATTGTCAATGCCAAAGGGCCGAAAAAAGTCACTTACAAATTGAATTTTCAAAAACCGTTTCTTAGTGGACCTCCACAAACTCCGATCAACCAACATGCTAAATTACAGCTTTCTAGGTCTAGTGGTTTGGGCCCTGCGTCGATGACTAAATTTTGGATGGTCAATGCCAAAGGGCCGAAAAAAGTCACTTACAAATTGAATTTTCAAAAACCGTTTCTTTGTGAGCCTTTACATACTCGGTTCAACTAATATGCATAATTTCAGCTTTCAAGGTCTAGTGGTTTGAGCCCTGCGTCGATGACTAAATTTAGGATTGTCAATGCCAAAGGGCCGAAAAAAGTCACTTACAAATTGAATTTTCAAAATCCGTTTCTTAGTGTGCCTTTACATACTCGGATCAACCAACATGCAAAATTTCACCTCTCTAGGTCTAGTGGTTTGAGCCCTGCGGTGATGAGTCCGTTTTGGATTATATATAAGAGATGAGACTTTCCAAGTCGATTTGCTCGTAGAAATATCGATTATAGCTCTTTTTGCGCGTATCAATGTGTGGTGCAAGGTTCGTGGTTTCCACTTCGAAGATGTGGGAACCGAACCCAGCGTTTTAAGGCCTTAAAACGAACGGTTTTCAAGATATCGCCAGAAAACTATCCCCGGTCTGCGATATTTCAGCGGTTGCCATAGTAACGTTAATATGTTTCTCAGAGGGAACACAGTTATTTGGGAATATCCCGAAACCGCTCATTTTAGGAACATAAAAAGTGTGTTTCGGGGTCCCTACAGGACCTCCGAGTATTGTTTCTCGTATCTGGTGGCTTAAAATGAACTAAATCCGAACTTTGTACCGAATTCCTTGCTCAGTGCCAAAGGGCCGAAAAAAGTCACTTACAAATTGAATTTTTCAAAACCGTTTCTTGGTGGGCCTCTACATACTCGGATCAACAAACGTGCAAAATTTCAGCTTTCTAGGTCTAGTGGTTTGAGCCCTGCGTCGATGACTAAATTTTGGATTGTCAATGCCAAAGGGCCGAAAAAAGTCACTTACAAATTGAATTTTCAAAAACCGTTTCTTAGTGGACCTCTACATTCTCGGATCAACCAACAGGCAAAATTGCAGCTTTCTAGGTTTAGTGGTTTGAGCCCTGCGTCGATGAAAAATTTTGGATTGTCAATGCCAAAGGGCCGAAAAAAGTCACTTACAAATTGAATTTTCAAGAACCGTTTCTTAGTGAGCATTTACATACTCGGATCAAACAACATGCAAGATTTCAGCTTTCTAGGTCTAGTGGTTTGAGCCCTGCGTCGATGACTAAATTTAGGATTGTCAATGCCAAAGGGCCGAAAATAGTCACTTACAAATTGAATTTTCAAAATCCGTTTCTTAGTAAGCCTTTACATACTCGGATCAACCAACATGCAAAATTTCAGCTTTCTAGGTCTAGTGGTTTGAGCCCTGCGGTGATGAGTCACATTTGGATTATATATAAGTGATGAGACTTTCCAAGTCGATTTGCTCGTAGAAATATGGATTATAGCTCTTTTTGCGCGTATCAATGTGAGGAGCAATGTTCCTGGTTTCCACTTCGAAGAAGTGGGAACCATACCCAGCGTTTAAGACCCTAAAACGAACGGTTTTCGAGATATTGCCAGAAAACCATCCCCGGTCTGCGATCTTTCTGCGGTAGCCATAGTAACGTTGATCTGTTTCTTAGAGGGAACACAGTTATTTGGGAATATCTCCGAAACCGTTCGTTTTAGGAACTTCAAAAGTGTTTTTCGGGGTCCCTACTGGAACTCCGAGTATTGTTTCTCGTATCTGGTGGCTTAAAATGAGCTAAATCCGAACTTTGTACCGACTGTCCTTGCTCAGTGCCAAAGGGCCGACAAAAGTCACTTACAAATTGAATTTTCAGAAACCGTTTCATAGTGGGCCTCTACATACTCGGATCAACCCTCATGCAAAATTTCAGCATTCTAGGTCTTGTAGTTTGAGCCCTGCGTCGATGACTAAATTTTGGATTGTCAATGCCAAAGGGCCGAAAAAAGTCACTTACAAATTGAATTTTCAAAAACCGTTTTTTTTTGAGCCTTTATATACTCGGGTCAACCATCATGCAAAATTTCAGCTATCTAGGTCTAGTGGTTTGATCCCTGCGGTGATGAGTCAATTTTGGATTATATATAAGAGATGAGACTTTCCAAGTCGATTTGCTCGTAGAAATATGGATTATAGCTCTTTTTGCGCGTATCAATGTGAGGAGCAATGTTCGTGGCTTCCACTGGAACCGAACCCAGCGTTTTAAGGCCCCAAAACGAACGGTTTTCGAGATATTGCCAGAAAACTATCACCGGTCTGCGATATTTCAGCGGTTGCCATAGAAACGTTGATCAGTTTCTCAGAGGGAACACAGTTATTTGGGAATATCTCCGAAACCGTTCATTTTAGGAACTTCAAAAGTGTGTTTCGGGGTAACTACGGGACCTCCGAGTATTGTTTCTCGAATCTGGTGGCTTAAAATGAGCTAAATACGAACATTGAACCGACTGTCCTTGCTCAGTGCCAAAGGGCCGAAAAAAGTCACTTAAAAATTGAATTTACAAAAAACGTTTCTTAGTGGGCCTCTACATACTCGGATCAACCAACATGCAAAATTTCAGCTTTCTAGGTCTAGTGGTTTGAGCCCTGCGTCGATGACTAAATTTTGGATTGTCAATGCCAAAGGGCCGAAGAAAGTCACATACAAATTGAATTTTCAAAAACCGTTTCTTAGTGAGCCTTTACATACTCGGATCAACCAACATGCAAAATATCAGCTTTCTAGGTCTAGTGGTTTGAGCCCTGCGGTGATGAGTCACTTTTGGATTATATATAAGTGATGAGACTTTCCAAGTCGATTTGCTCGTAGAAATATGGATTATAGCTCTTTTTGCGCGTATCAATGTTAGGAGCAATGTTCGTGGTTTCCACTTCGAAGAAGTGGGAACCATACCCAGCGTTTAAGACCCTAAAACGAACGGTTTTCGAGATATTGCCAGAAAACCATCCCCGGTCTGCGATCTTTCTGCGGTAGCCATAGTAACGTTGATCTATTTCTTAGAGGCAACACAGTTATTTGGGAATATCTCCGAAACCGTTCGTTTTAGGAACTTCAAAAGTGTGTTTCGGGGTCCCTACAGGACCTCCGAGTATTGTTTCTCGTATCTGGTGTCTTAAAATGAGCTAAATCCGAACTTTGTACCGACTGTCCTTGCTCAGTGCCAAAGGTCCGAGAAAAGTCACTTACAAATTGAATTTTCAAAAACCGTTTCTTAGTGGGCCTTTACATACTCGGATCAACCAACATGCAAAATTCTAGCTTTCTAGGTCTAGTGGTTTGAGCCCTGCGTCGATGACTAAATTTAGGATTGTCAATGCAAAAGGGCCGAAAAAACTCACTTACAAATTGAATTCTCAAAAACCGTTTCTTAGTGAGCCTTTACATACTCGGATCAACCATCATGCAAAATTTCAGCTATCTAGGTCTACTGGTTTGATCCCTGCGGTGATGAGTCAGTTTTGGATTATATATAAGAGATGAGACTTTCCAAGTCAATTTGCTCGTAGAAATATGGATTTTAGCTCTCTTTGCGCGTATCAATGTGAGGAGCAATGTTCGTGGCTTCCACTGGAACCGAACCCAGCGGTTTAAGGCCCTAAAACGAACGGTTTTCGAGATATTGCCAGAAAACTATCCCCGGTCTGCGATATTTCAGCGGTTGCCATAGTAACGTTGATCTGTTTCTCAGAGGGAACACAGTTATTTGGGAATATCTCCGAAACCGCTCATTTTAGGAACATAAAAAGTGTGTTTCGGGGTCCCTACAGGAACTCCGAGTATTGTTTCTCGTATCTGGTGGCTTAAAATGAGCTAAATCCGAACTTTGTACCGACTGTCCTTGCAGAGTGCCAAAGAGCCGAAAAAAGTCACTTACAAATTGAATTTTTCAAATCCGTTTCTTGGTGGGCCTCTACATACTCGGATCAACAAACGTGCAAAATTTCAGCTTTCTAGGTCTAGTGGTTGGAGCCCTGCGTCGATGACTAAATTTTGGATTGTCAATGCCAAAGGGCCGAAAAAAGTCACTTATAAATTGAATTTTCAAAATCCGTTTTTTAGTGAGCCTTTACATACTCGGATCAACCAACATGCAAAATTTCAGCTTTCTAGGTCTAGTGGTTTGAGCCCTGCGGTGATGAGTCAGTTTTGGATTATATATAAGAGATGAGACTTTCCAAGTCGATTTGCTCGTAGAAATATGGATTATAGCTCTTTTTGCGCGTATCAATGTGAGGAGCAATGTTCGTGGTTTCCGAACCCAGTGTTTTGTGGCCCTAAAACGAACGGTTTTCGAGATATTGCCTGACAACTATCCCCGGTCTGCGATATTTCAGCGGTTGCCATAGTAACGTTGATCTGTTTGTCAGAGGGAACACTGTTATTTGGGAATATCTCCGAAACCGTTCATTTTAGGAACTTCAAAAGTGTTTTTCGGGGTCCCTACTGGAACTCCGAGTATTGTTTCTCGTATCTGGTGGCTTAAAATGAGCTAAATCCGAACTTTGTACCGACTGTCCTTGCTCAGTGCCAAAGGTCCGAGAAAAGTCACTTACAAATTGAATTTTCAAAAACCGTTTCTTAGTGGGCCTCTACATACTCGGATCAACCAACATGCAAAATTCTAGCTTTCTAGGTCTAGTGGTTTGAGCCCTGCGTCGATGACTAAATTTAGGATTGTCAATGCAAAAGGGCCGAAAAAACTCACTTACAAATTGAATTTTCAAAAACCGTTTCTTAGTGAGCCTTCACATACTCGGATCAACCATCATGCAAAATTTAAGCTTTCTAGGTCTAGTGGTTTGAGCCCTGCGGTGATGAGTCTGTTTTGGATTATATATAAGAGATGAGACTTTCCAAGTCGATTTGCTCGTAGAAATATGGATTATAGCTCTTTTTGCGCGTATCAATGTGAGGAGCAATGTTCGTGGTTTCCGAACCCCAGAGTTTTATGGCCCTAAAACGAACGGTTTTCGAGATATTGCCTGACAACTATCCCCGGTCTGCGATATTTCAGCGGTTGCCATAGTAACGTTGATCTGTTTCTCAGAGGGAACACAGTTATTTGGGAATATCTCCGAAACCGCTCATTTTAGGAACATAAAAAGTGTGTTTCGGGGTCCCTACAGGACCTCCGAGTATTGTTTCTCGTATCTGGTGGCTTAAAATGAGCTAAATCCGAACTTTGTACCGACTGTCCTTGCAGAGTGCCAAAGGGCCGAAAAAAGTCACTTACAAATTGAATTTTTCAAAACCGTTTCTTGGTGGGCCTCTACATACTCGGATCAACAAACGTGCAAAATTTCAGCTTTCTAGGTCTAGTGGTTGGAGCCCTGCGTCGATGACTAAATTTTGGATTGTCAATGCCAAAGGGCCGAAAAAAGTCACTTATAAATTGAATTTTCAAAATCCGTTTTTTAGTGAGCCTTTAAATACTCGGATCAACCAACATACAAAATTTAAGCTTTCTAGGTCTAGTGGTTTGAGCCCTGCGGTGATGAGTCAGTTTTGGATTATATATAAGAGATGAGACTTTCCAAGTCGATTTGCTCGTAGAAATATGGATTATAGCTCTTTTTGCGCGTATCAATGTGAGGAGCAATGTTCGTGGCTTCCACTGGAACCGAACCCGGCGTTTTAAGGCCCCAAAACGAACGGTTTTCGAGATATTGCCAGAAAACTATCCCCGGTCTGCGATATTTCAGCGGTTGCCATAGAAACGTTGATCAGTTTCTCAGAGGGAACACAGTTATTTGGGAATATCTCCGAAAGCGTTCATTTTAGGAACTTAAAAAGTGTGTTTCGGGGTAACTACGGGACCTCCGAGTATTGTTTCTCGTATCTGGTGGCTTAAAATGAGCTAAATCCGAACTTTGAACCGACTGTCCTTGCTCAGTGCCAAAGGGCCGAAAAAAGTCACTTACAAATTGAATTTACAAAAACCGTTTCTTAGTGGGCCTCTACATACTCGGATCAACCAACATGCAAAATTTCATCTTTCTAGGTCTAGTGGTTTGAGCCCTTCGTCGATGACTAAATTTAGGATTGTCAATGCCAAAGGGCCGAAGAAAGTCACATACAAATTGAATTTTCAAAAACCGTTTCTTAGTGAGCCTTTACATACTCGGATCAACCAACATGCAAAATTTCAGCTTTCTAGGTCTAGTGGTTTGAGCCCTGCTGTGATGAGTCAGTTTTGGATTATATATAAGAGATGAGAATTTCCAAGTCGATTTGCTCGTAGAAATATGGATTATAGCTCTTTTTGCGCGTATCAATGTCAGGAGCAAGGTTCGTGGTTTGCACTTCGAAGAAGTGGGAACGGAACCCAGCGTTTTAAGGCCCTAAAACGAACGGTTTTCAAGATATTGCCAGAAAACTATCCCCGGTCTGCGATATTTCAGCGGTTGCCATAGTAACGTTGATCTGTTTCTCAGAGGGAACACAGTTATTTGGGAATATCTCCGGAACCGTTCATTTTAGGAACATAAAAAGTGTTTCGGGGTCCCTACAGGACCTCCGAGTATTGTTTCTCGTATCTGGTATCTTAAAATGAGCTAAATCCGAACTTTGTACCGACTGTCCTTGCTCAGTGCCAAAGGGCCGAAAAAATTCAATTACAAATTGAATTTTCAAAAACCGTTTCTTAGTGGGCCTCTACATACTCGGATCAATCAACATGCAAAATTTCAGCTTTCTAGGTCTAGTGGTTTGAGCCCTGCGTCGACGACTAAATTTTGGATTGTCAATGCCAAAGGGCCGAAAAAAGTCACTTACAAATTGAATTTTCAAAGACCGTTTCTTCGTGAGCCTTTACATACTCGGATCAACCAGCATGCAAAATTTCACCTTTCTAGGTCTAGTGGTTTGAGCCCTGCGGTGATGAGTCTGTTTTGGATTATATATAAGAGATTAGCCGACCGACACTTATAAAGAAAATGAATTATGTAAATTATGAAAAGGATTCATTTGACTGTGTGACGTCTGACTAGGAATGTTAGCCAGTACAGGTGTAGCCATGAATGGTTGATACTGGATTAACAAGGTTTATAAGCCGGTTGAAAGACTTTGGGAGAGCCTTCATTAATATAGGGTGTTGTTTACTAAATGTTTCGGTGGTGTCGAGTTCTGATAGACCCGCTATCGTAAAGAGTAACGGTTCATGTGGGGTTAACTGGATTGTTAGACCAGATTAAAAATGAATAAGCATTCGTAAACTAGTATAGGGTGTTAATAAAGCGGAAAACTCTTCATCGGAAACCACTCTGAAATAAAATGATCACAATAGGTATTCTTATAGACATATGTGGTGTTGCATTTCCCCACGTTTATCAAGAAAAGAAGAATATGTCTGCTGACTTGGAATAAATCCAAGCAATGTTTAAGGTGTTGAGGGAGACACAGAGTAAATTGGACAAGGATATTGAGGCCTTGCACCAAGGAACTCATCAAAATCAGAAAACATTGGAAATTCAAATGAAAAAAGCCAATGAATTAAGAAAAGAAACAGCCCAAGTTCGGGAAGATTGTAAGAATAGTAATGATAACACAAATAAGTCTTTGAGTGTGTTACAAAATAATTCATTATGTACTCAAAACACTTTAGGGGAAATACGAACGAGTTCAGCTGCTATGAAGGAGACGTTGCAGACAACACAAAACACTTTAAGGTAACACAGGATACTCTTGCTACATTGCAGGCTTCCATAGGTGAACTTCAAACCAGTGCAGATACACCACGTGATAACTATGTTCTTACTCAGCACACTTTAGGAGAAATTCAAGAGAGTGCAGCTACCACACGTAACACGTTAGCCGAAATTCAAACAAGCTCAGTTGCCACAAAGGAGGAGTTTGTTAAGTTAAGACAGGAAATGTTGCAACAATTAAACACAATCCAATCAAAGAATGATGAAAGATTGGAACAGTTAAAGGCTACTGTAAAAGCACTGCAGGTAGAGGTAAGAAATAAAGCTGAGCTGGTGAGAGGAGAGATTGAAATAGACATTGGTAAGGTTGTCAAGGAAAACATAGAAGTTTTAAAGGTAGAATTAATTAGTGAGGGTAAAACTCAATGTGAATCCGTTACAAAAGAATTGTCAAATAAGCTGGTGTTAGCGGAATATCGTCTCAATAAAGACACTAACAATGTTAAAGAGGACTATGATAAACAATTTAAAAGTATGCAAGCATATCATGATAAGGTTATTGAGGAAATTAGGGAGAAAACGGAATCCGAATTGTCAGATGTCGCAACTAAACTTAAGAAAGTCGATTTAAAGACGGAAAGTATTAAATCGGATTTGCAGTCGCAATTGAGTAGTGTAAACTCGGACTTACAAACGCAGGTTAACAACTTAAATTCAGATCTTCAAGTGAAGATAGCCGAATCTAGTTCTGGTTTAGAACGGAAAATTGATCAAATGGTAAACGATAAAGGTAAAATAGAATTAGAGATAGACCTTATTAAAACTAAATTGCGAGAGGTTGCTATAACTGGGAACACAAACACTACGAGGGACGAAACCGGTATCTTTACGGCAGAGAGGAGCGAATGTCGATCCACGCTGGAACGATTGGAAGCAGGGGATAACTTGAGAGAAACTCAACCTATTGGAGGGATAGGAACAGAAGAGGATACCCAAAACGAAACAATTCGAACTATACCTCAGGATCGGACTAGTCGTGTGAGATATGACGCTCCAGAATTCTTTCCAAGTAGTGGAAGACCACTTGTAAGAGCAGAAGGAAACAATAGGCAGAACGTTACTATCGTCCGTAATATTGACCAAAAGCCTAGGCACTTTTCGGGAAATAACCAATTCACGCCCATAGAATTTATCAACGACGTATCCGAATATTTTTTGGATAACCACATAGGGGAGGAAAGGCAACTACGAGTAGTTGAGAGGTTTCTAGACCATGACTGTTTACAATGGTTTAGAGCATTCAGGTGGACGTTCAGAAAATTTGAAGAATTTGCTGAACCATTGATAAGACGATACTGGTCAATCGAGGATAAACAAAGTCTTAGGGCAGAGGCGTACTCGAAGAAATATGCAAGTACTCATCCAACGAGGTACTCGACATACTTCACGACACAGCTCGCAAAATTGCAGCATCTTCAATCCCCTCTATCAGAGGTAGAATTAGCGCAAACGATAGCAAGACAACTTCCGGCCGATATACGTAGATATTTGGCATCGTCAGGAGTTCGTAATTTGAAGGATATGGATGAACTTCTTAGGAAACTGGACCATACGAGTAACAGTAGCAATCCGACAGGAAGAAACACTCGCGGAGAACACAGAGGGGTGAATGCCGTCATGATTGATCAAGTCCAACAGACAGAAAATTCATCGAGAAGAGAAGGGAATGTAGGACCTATTCGCGACGGATATTATCAACGTCGAAACTTCAACAGAAACGATAATGGATATGGAGATTATAGACCCTATCGGCGATACCAAGGGAATAATGGATCGTATCAGAGGAGACGTTGCAACAGAAACGATCAGTATCCACGGAATAACAATGGAAACTTCCAGAGAGATAATAGAGATAATAGGGGATATAATCGTTACAAGAATTGGAACGATAGGAGTTATAATAGACCAGATTATGAGGAGAGGCATCGAGAATCGAAGGAGTTTGCGAGGGAAGGACGAAACAAAAGAAGTAAACGAAGATAGACCCAGAAATGATGATTCGCAACCTGGTACTAGTCAACAGGGGGGCAGAGGAGAAGGCCACCCTGAAGGGAAAAAAACGCCAATGAACCGACGGAAGTAGGAGACAAGGATTCTGCACCAACTGGCCTCTACATAATCAATGAAATCTACCAAACTACGGACGACTACTTATTGTAGGAGGAAGAGAATTGTAAGAAGAGAACGGCTATATTATTACCCATAGTAGAGATTGCTATTGAGGAGAAGTTATTTAAAGCTTTATTGGACACGGGAGCGTCTGCTTCGGTCATGTCGACACAGACGTATGATCAGATAAAAGATAGTGAGGAAGTAACTTCGATGCCTGTATCAGCTGTAAAAGTCAGGGGAATTTTCCAAGATAAATCAGTCAGATGCAAAATACAAGCTCTTATTGAATTTAAGATTAGAAATCGTAGATATGAGCACATCTTCATTATTATGGATAGGATAAATTTCGACGCAATCCTCGGGATGGACTTTATAGTCAAAGTGAGAGCCATCATCGATATGAAGAACAGGATGATTAAGTTCAATGGGAATACTGATACTGAAGAGCCCGGAACGAAGGAAGAGAAAAACATTCCAGACGAGGAAAGACGAGAGATGCCAGGATAGAAACAGCGAGGGAAAACCTGCTGAAAGCAGCGGACAAGAGAAAGAAGAGGACAAAAGGAAAACGATTTAGTAATCCACTCAGAAGACGTCTTACCAAAGCGAATGTTTCCAAGAAGATATATGTGAAATTTAGCAGACTGTTTCGAGGCCCTTTTAAGGTAGACATTGTCTATGGAAATATCTGTTATCGTATTGTCAAGATTGAGGACGAGCAGTTAGTTGGAAAGTTCAATGCAAAGAACCTCAGGAGATTTTACAAGAAGATAAAGTAAAGTACAAATTCGTGTCCAAGATGTTGGTTTATTGAAACTGAAGTTGAAAAAGTATTCTTCAAACTTTTGGAACCTTGGTTAGGAGGGAAATGTCCCCGAATTCGTATAAAGAGATACCAGGAACTGATATGAAAGGCAGCCTTAGAAAAGGGATCATTTAATTAATATTGGAATAATGAATTTTGGAACAGGTCCATTACACAAGATTTATGTCATGAAGTATTGCCCAACAAGAAGCTTGTTAGCTGAATGTAATCTCCTCCTAGAAAGTGTGGATTTGATTGGATCATCCTACGAGATAGACCACAGCCGGTACTTGAAGAAAGGGAACGGGATTGGAAGATCCGGTGAGCGAAGTTAGAAATGGAATGTTTTATTTTGTCTAGTAGGCTATTTAATGCATTTGGAAGCATTGACCATGGGAAATAAATTGAAGAAATTAATTAAGATATAATCAGGAAATTTCTTCTGTAGATATTAACGCCCGAAGTCTGTAAGAGGATATTCATGTCCGAGTTTGGGTTGGCAGCATTGAGGAAGGGGCAGGTGGTTCGAGAAGGCGAGAGAAGGATGACGTCAGAGTGTGTCAGGTGACGTGAGGGAGAGTCTACTGAGACAGATAGAGGCGAGCAGAGCGCTGCGGAAACGCGTTACGGGAGTGGTTGTTCGTGTGTGATGATTAAGGAAGTGATATGAACGTGTGAAACATCGTGTCTAAATGTGCTAATGTATTGCGAAGCACGAAAGTCTGTGTGTGACTTTGAGTGGGTTTTGGAATATTCCACGGTAAAGACCGGTGGCATGGGGAGACAATGAATTGTCAGTCAGCACTGTGTAACGTATTCGTGGAGGAAAGGGAATTGTGAATGTACTTCATGAAAAGTACTGAACGTGTATGTTTGTAAGGAAACACCTTGAGACACGTTACTTCGGAACGATATGTTCGAGGAGGAAGTGGTAAGCAATAAAATGGAGAATATTATGGACACGTGGCCGGAAGGTGAATGTGATTTGTCAGAGGAAGTCATGGTATATTGTTAAATTATGCTGAGGGAAATGTGGCCTGCATCATGAAAGCGAGAATTCCTTCGAGTGGAGTCACTTAGAACGATATGCGGAAGAGCAAAGTTCACGCAGCCACTTCAAAAATGCACAATCTAATAGAGAACATTATGAATTTTGGCCAACACAATTATGGAAGGAGACTACATGATTTTCTGGAGGGACGAGAAGAAGAAAACGCCGGGACGAAGACCAGGGATCAAACGAGGTGTCTGTCAGTGGGCGAACCGAACGCCGTGGCAATCAGGCCCTCTCAAGAACTCGGATGGCCGATAGCAGGGAACGAGAAGTTTCGAGGCGGACTAGGGAAGAAGGCTCGTGGTTTGAAGCGAGACTACCCAGATGTCAGCCGAGTGAAATGGAAACCAGCACCTGTTCTGAACGTGTATGGCTCTTCGCATTGTTCGTCTCCGATTCAGCTGAAAGTAATGTAACCTATATTTTATGAGTCCCCCATGACAGTTTTAATGTACGCTAGTGGGTTTATTATTTCTTTATATCATGTTTATCGTGTTGGCAACGTGTTCAATTGCATTGGACACGTCTGCAGTAGACGCAGTGTCATTATTATTATTATTACTATTATCATATACGAATGCTTTTTATTATTAATTATTCAATGTATTTTAGGTCACTATTGACGAGATTCTGAAGCTAGCTCTAATCATATGTTGTCTAAGAAAGTTTATTAATATTGTTCGGACCACTGAACCAGGAGTCAGGTTCATGTTTTGGTCACACGTACAGGAGGCAGCATTTATGGACACTATTGTCTCGAGCAGGTATGCTCGCTTACCCCGGGGAGGGTGATGAGGAAGCAGCCAGGGGGCCTTGCTATGAGTGGTCTGAACAAACAGGCGTATGACAATAGCGCTTCTGGGAAAAGACTTCCTGCTAGGAGCTGTGGCAGAGAGGTGCGGTAGCAAGCTACCTGAGAGGACTAGTGGAGGATTGTCTCGCTGGACTTTGAGATGTCAGGTTGTGTAGGGTGTCTCTCTTGAGCTGAGCGTTTGGTTTTTCTACGGAAAGCTTGAAGACCGTACGGTACCTCCGAATTGTTTTAGTATGGAGGGTACCACGTGATTGGGTTCTGGCTGTAATGCCACAATCATAGTAGGGCTAATACCCATCAAGATAACTGTGCTAAGTTGAAGAAGACCTTCATGGCGGTA
The DNA here is from genome assembly GCA_946902985.2 of Meconema thalassinum. Lineage (NCBI taxonomy): Eukaryota > Metazoa > Arthropoda > Insecta > Orthoptera > Tettigoniidae > Meconema > Meconema thalassinum. The sequence goes on from OX336391.1 coordinate 172,248,064, forward strand.
AACCATAATGGCATGGCTGACCAGCTTCAAAGTGGTGATGAAATGGACATATTGGGCAGACGACGGCATTACCGGTAATGTGAAAAACAAATAATAAATCTTTAAAGGCCTAAATATTATTATTATTATTATATTATTATTATATTATATATTTTTAATTGCATTTCTTGTGTGTCACTCTTTTTATTATATTAATCAATTTCTTGCATGCAGCTTCAGAATATAAAGTAAATTTAAATTGGATAGTTTCTTTTTAGTTAGATGCATGTAAACCTTCCTTCATCTTTATTAATTTATAGGAGGTTTTGGTAAGGCCTATGTACGAGCCAGTCCTTTCAGAATATCTGCACACGCCCGGAGATAAGAAGAGTTTCAAAAAGATGGATTTGTTCAATTACAGTACTAATTATGTCATTTGCTTAAATTTTAAAGAAAGGCCATTTATGAGGCAGAATATTCATTTTTATTTAATTTTTTGTATCTTCAAAGTTACAAATGGCTTCTCTGGGTGAAGCCATCTTGTGGCTAGAATTGAAAGATTACAGTAAGACAAGCCCTTCAATATTTGTAGCCCCAGTTCGTAGTTCTGTGTTCTTGTAGATGCTTTGTGTGATCATTTTATTTCAGTAGAATTTTTTAAAGTAGTTGGTTTAGATCTTGTGGTCAGTGATTTTATTCATCGAAGCAAGTTACGGTGTGCGTTTAGTAGGCTAGTAAGCCTCAGTTCCAGCATGTTTGGGGATCTTTGCAGGCGAGTTAACTTCGTGTTGACCGTGCCTGGGCTAGTGGAGTCCTCGCTTCGATGATTACCGCTGGCATTTAACCATTGTAAGATTTTTCACAGATTTGAATTTTCGACCTCTTGGGTTTTCGCAATTAATTATTTTTGGATTTAAGAGTGTTTCGGGATGAACAGTTTCTTGCGCACTTTGCTTCTTTGCATTTTCTTATGTCCACGCTGTTGCCACTTCGCAGCTTCAGAGGAGTTAGTTTTTGAAAATTTGCTTTCGAAAATTAGATTTTCTTAGATGATGAATTTTGAATTTTGGGATTTAGCTATTTGATCTTCGATGATTCATTTCATATTGTGTTGTTGCACAATTATCTGACTTTACCATTTGAATTATTTTCGGAATTTTGAATTTTGAATTTTTTTTTTTTTTGATTTTGAAATTTTCACTCTGAAAATGTATTCCATTTTGATATTGGAATTTGAATTAAATCTTTCCTCGGAATTTCAGAAAATCCCGATCAATATAGGATTTTGAGAAATTTGGGACTTCAATCCTGACTTGAGATTTTCAAAAAAAATAAAAAATCTTCCTTTGGAAGTATAATTAATTTTCAGTTTTGACTTTTAGAAAATTTCTCGTTGATTTAAAGTTAGTTGCTACTCTGATCGTTCAGATGAAGAGTTCTTTCGAAAACAATTTTGAATTATAAAATGTAATGATGATTCGAGTGATGTTCTCAACTGTTGTTATAGAGTGACACAGTGTATATACATAATTATTTATTTAAATGTTTAATGAATATAGTGCACACATAAGTGGAAAATGTTTTGAGTTGACACTCACAATCAATGTAACTTGAAACGGATTATAGTTAGAAATATATCGTGCTTTGTTAACACGCACTAGGAGAGTGTCATTCGATCTGTAACTGCTATCGCTTTTAAAGCGTATTTAAAATTAGTATCAACGTCATTGAACTACTTATAACTTGAGGGAGAGATGGTCCATTCTTTTTTGATAGTTTTGGATGGTGGTGTTTACATTGAAGAGGTGTGCGATAATACCAATTGTTTTTTTGTTTTTTTTTTGGTATTTCGAAGGTCGACCCCTGTAAGGGATGTTATGTCCTGGGAACCTTTCCTCTGTCAATGGTTGTTGTTGTTGTTATTTGGGGTGCGTTTAGAGTGTGATTAGGATTGCAGTCTTGTAAGTCAGCTTTGAGCTGTGAGTGCCGTTCGTTGGAACGTTGAGTTATTAGGGTTTGTGGAGTTTATTTCGACTGCTGTTAGATTATTTCTACTGTGTTTGATGACAGTATTTCTTTCTATTCGTATTGTAGGACAATTTTGGTTGTGTTTGATGTTTATCTGGTCGGCTGTCGCGTTCATGAAAATCAGCTGGGTTGGCGATACCGGGGGCTCCAAAAGTTTAGTATTCAAGACGTTGATATTAATTCAGTGTATGATTATTGTTATTGTTTTTTGAAGATTGGATAAAAACAGGGGTTTAGTGGATAGCACTCTCATCTTCATTGGTCGGAATGCTAAACCTTAGTTTGCCCGATAACCTCGATGTTGATCACCGTCAGTTAATGTTGATGAATCATAGGTCTATATAGATTAGTGGAGGAACATTGGTGTAGATAGTGTTCTAGAATGACATGTATATGATAATATTATGTATTTCTTAAATTTTGTAATTTGAATTAAAAGATATTTCGGTAATCCAATAAAGAATAAAAACTCAGGATCTATGTATAGAGTAAAATATTGATACTGTAAATAGTGAGAGGCCGTCACTATTTAATTCTATTAAGGGGGTTGTTTCTTTTTTCCTCTTCATAAATATTTTTTTATTGATCCTGATAAAAAAAGGCATTGCGATATGTTGCCATTTTATTTATTGTTGATCTCTAAGTCGTTATTTTTGTAATTTAGCTGACGTTATGTCAAAGTGTGTGCCATAAGACATTACTTGTAATGACATTCAGTTATGGATCTTCGATTTGCTTATATCCATTTTTGCGGTGTCTTCCTTTTTTGAATAAAATTCTGGCACGGATTTGCGTATGCTTATACCATTTTCAATATACTCTTGCGTTGTGTTTTATAGATAGTGGGAGAGTAGGAACATGCCATGGTTATTATAGCGGCTTGAACCATTTTATCCATTCCTTTGTCCCTGTTACGCCCGTGTGAATGAGAGTCTTGCGCTCAGGTGTGTGTGTTGTCGCTGATCCTGTGGAGGATTAACCATTGCGTGTTGATAATATCACCTGATATGTGTCCACGATTTGCAGAGTGTGTGATGCCGGATATTACGGTAAGTATTATTAGCCAGGGTACTGCCGTTGGTATTTGATCCGCTGCCATCTTGGATTGTGGCATTCACGACACTGCTGAAATCGGGTACAGTACGACATACCACACGAGTAAATCGAAGGTAAATATAGTAGGGCACCCACTGGTCCCCTTTAGCGCATTGGATGTTTTGTTGAAATTTACATCCTTAAGTGATTCCGGGATATTCTTATAGCCATTTGCAAATTTTGAACGAAATCTGTTGATCCGTTTTCAAATAATGGAGGAACAGACAGACAGACAGACAAGGACAAAACTACAATTTTATATATATAGGGATAGATTCTTCGACACGTGTGTATATCACTGAACTCCTCCCTGGCCTGGACCCAAGCAATTTTTAGCCTATCGGCCCGAAGGCCTTAAGAGATCTAACAAACTGTTTCGACCGACTACAATTGGATGAGGGGGGTTTGGGTGATTACCGTGATCAAGTTGGCCAGAATATGACCTGGTGTACAGAGACAATGGAAATACAGAAGTTGGAAATTATAGTAGAGGTGAGAAGCTCGTGAAAGTGAAATCGGTAATAAAGAATGATGTGAAGATAGCGGGTTTGTAGAAAAATAAAGTGCTATAGTAGCATGTTTAGGAGAAGATTTACTCTATAATGATGCGGGGGCGCTTGTGGCGGCAACCCCTTGCTCGGTAATCATGCAAACTGTTGATAAGAGGGTTTGTGCTGAGTGTCGAAGTTCTGTACATTTTAACTGCCTGTCGGTGAATCCTCTGATTGATGGTCGAGAGGTTGAAATCAGTGTGTAGTTTATCACTGCGAACGTACCAAGGAGCTCCTGATATCGTTCGCAAGGCTCGGTTCTGGACAACCTGAAGTTTCTTGAGGGTTGAGGGAGCTGCGTAACCCCAAACAGGGCTGGCATATTCCATCACAGGGCGCACAAGGGTGCATTAAGACAAGAGCTTGCTGGAATCGTCTAGAGAGCTCTGGGCTTTAATTAAAGGCCAGAGCTGCGCAAGGATCGCGTTCGCTGTGTTAGCGCGCTGAGAAACCTCTTGAGCGAAAGTAAGGCCTCGATCCAGCGTGACTCCCAGATACTTAGTTGCAGGTTGCCACCTGATTACCTCGCCAAAGAAGCTGAGATCCTGGATTTCTGTGTGTTTGCGTTTCTTGGTAAACAGTGTGGCGGAACATTTACTAATATTAATCTTGATTCTCCAATCCCTTAGCCAGGTTTCTAAGGTGCGTAATGCCGCTTGGAGTTTGGATCGAACGCTATGTCCACGCCAGGAGGTGGCGGAGATAGCAGTATCGTCTGCATAAAGGTGGAGACTGGTAGCGTCAGTTCTGGGAATGTCAGAGACATAGACAAAATGGCTGGAACGAATTCGATGAAATTTTATATGTATATTAGAGTGGGTCCCTGTATGGTTCAGATTCACAATTTGACCCGGTTGGTGGAATGAACACAATTTTGAAACCACAATTTACACACAATTTTAGAACCACACTATACAGTCAAGAACAGTCGTCATGGAAACCGCTAGCCTTAGTGAAAGCTGAAGTCAATGGACTGTTTGTCTCTGCACATTAGTGCTACCTGGTTGCAACCTGTGCAACTATCGCCATACCGTACACTTCGCCCGTGGCGGAAAGTTATGTTTTGTACCATAGATAGCGGTGATATCGAATTCTTCTGTGCCTCTCAGCAAGTTAGAGCGCTTCAACAAAGTCCCGTATGCATTCAGACACCATTCATCCGATTGCGTTGAAACTTGGTGAGATGTTGAGTGCACTCCAAGGAAGGTTTCCGGTAGCGCACGAATAGATTCAACAAATGAGCGACGACGCGCGAAGCGTTTCAACAAAGTCCCATATGCGTTCAAATACCATTCCTCCGATAGCGATGAAACTTGGGTGAGATATTGTGTACACTCCAGGGAAGGCGTCTTTATTAGTAAATTCATTTTACAATAGGTAGCGCACTAGTAGATTCAACAAATGAGCAACGACGCGCGAAGCGTTTCAACAGTCCCGTTTGCGTTCATATAAGCTTACCATTCGTCAGATAGCGATGAAACTTGGGTGAGATGATGTGTACACTCCAGGGAAGGCTTTAGGCTTAGTAAATCCATTTTACAATAGTTAACGCTCGAGTAGATTCAACAAATGAGCGACGACGCGCGAAGCGTTTCAACAAAATCCCGTATAAGTTTATATACCATTCATCGATTGCGATGAAACTTTGATGAGTTGTTGTGTACACTTACGTGAAGATTTTTAACTTAGTAAATCCATTGCTCAGGAGGTAGCGCATGAGTAGATTCAATAAATGAGTGACAGCGCACAAATCGTTTAAACAAAATCCTGTATGTGTGCATATACGATTCGTCCGATTACGATGAAACTTGGGTGAGATGTTGCGTACACCCCAAGGAAGGTTTCTTGCCTAATAAATCCATTTTACAATTAGTAGCGCACGAGTAGATTCAATAAAGGAGTCACGGCACGCGAATCGTTTCAACAAAGTACCGTATGCGTTCATATACTATTCATCCGATTGCGAGGAAACTTTGGTGAATTGTTGTGTGCACTCCATGAAATGTTTCTAGCTTAGCAAATCCATTTTTCAATAGGTAGCGCACGAGTAGATTCAACAAATGAGCGATGGCGCGCGAATCATTTCAAAAAAGTCCTGTATGCGTTCATATACTATTTATCCATTGCGATTAAACTTTAGTGAATTACTGTTTACACACCTGGAAAGGTTTCTGGCGTAGTAAATCCATTTTTTAATAGGTATCGTACGAGTAGATTTAACAAATGAGCCATTGCGCGCGAATTGTTTCAACAAAGTCCCTTATGCGTTCGTATACTATTCATCCGATTGCGATGAAACTTCGGTGAATCGTTGAGTACGCTCCAGAGAAGGTTTCAGGATTAGTAAATCTATTTTGCAATTGGTTGCGCATGAGTAGATTCAACAAATGAGTGACGGCACGCGAATTGTTTAAACAAGATCCGGTATGCGTTCATATGCCATTCATCCGATTGCGATGAAACTTTGATGAGTTGTTGTGCACGCTCCCACGAATGTTTCTAGATTAGTAAATCCATTTCACGATAGTTTAGAGGCAGTTAACGGAAATTGAAAAAATAGTGTGTATCAAAAAGCACTTCAAGAAACAAAATTACAACGCCAACACTTTGTTTGATTGGCATTGCAACGCAACCGGGTACGGCTTGTTTAGAATAAGATTCTAAACTTGCAGGACGTTTCAAATGTTGTTAAAAAGGAATATCCTAAACATGCACAATTGAAAGTTTTCGATATCTCAGTGAAGTCTTCTGAAATCTTTTCTTCTAATTATGACGTATTTTGTTTTGAAATGTAATACTCTTGGATTATCCAACACCAGAGATTCTGGCTATATATACAGTATTTTCATTTTTAATTAAAATAAGAACCGATGGTGTTTGGTGAAAGAATCAGGTAGTACGAACGACTGAACTATTCTCCTACAGGGAATATTAGTGTAATATTTTTAGCCTACTTTTCACATTTTGTAAAAATGAGGAAAAAGTAGACTTATGAGATCGGGAAAATGTCTTTCTGTCTGTCTGTCTGTCTGTCTGTCCTTCTGTCTGTCTGTCTGGCTGTGTGTGTGTCCCCCCCCCCCTATCAACCCCTAAACGGGTGCAGCAATCGAAACAAAATTTGGTAGGAGTAAAAATCTATACCTGAATATCTCAAGGCCATATTTGAAAATGGTGTCAGTGCTACCAACTGCTGAAAAATCGCAATTGAAATTTGAGCTCCATGTTGGATATCTTGGAAGGTATGCATGGGAGCTATTCCAAAATTGGCTCACATATAGATAACACTATTTCAGTTTAATTTCCAGGAGGCCATACATGACAGTTGCCAAAATAATTTTAAGCCTTCTGATAGGTCCAATTTTTAAATGCATATAACTTCTACACTATCAATTGGATTTCAACCAAATTTTGTATGTTATATGTGTACATAAACAGATATGACTGAGCGTGTTCTTAAAGGCCACCAGGACTGCTAACTGTTAATAATTGATCTCTCTATTCTTTTATCCAAATATCAATATATCAGTAAGTATGCTAGCCGACAGCTTTAAACTATGCACACGTATGGTACCTGACATTTAAGATTAATTTTGGAGTAACTTATATACTTCAGTTCTACCAACATGATTCTAAGCCTGCTGATAGGACCAATATTTAAATACATGTAACTTCTATACTATCAGTTGGATTTCAACCAAATTTCGTAAATGCTATGTGTAACTTAACAGATATGACTATAGGTATTCTTAAGAGCAATCAGGGCTGCCAACTGTTAATAAATGCTGTCTATATTTTTTACCCTAATATCAATATATCAGGAAGTATGCAAGCAAACAGCCCTATACTTTGCACACGTATAGCAGCTGACATTCTAGATTAATTTGGAATAATTAATATAAGTCAGTGCTGCCAACATGATTCTATGCCTGCTCATGGGACCAATTTTAAAATACAAGCAACTTCTATACTAACAAATGGATTTCATCCAAAATTGGCCCAACAAGATATCATAATATTTCCGATTAATTCTAACCAGCACACGCATGACATTGCTGCCAACATGCTTTTACGCGTGCTGATAGATCCAATGTCTAAGTGAATGTAACGTCCATTGGACTTCAACCAAATTTTGTATTCTGTACCTTAAGAGATGGAACTAAGAATATATTCAGTCACCAGGGCTGCCAACTGTAGTGCTCTATTAGGCTACATTATACCAGGAATATTTCGAACTAATTATACATTTCGATATTACCAACCTAATTTCGTCATTATTCTAGATAGGTTCATATACTGGAGAATAATCATTGGCATGAAAAGTAGGCTCTTTAGTTCGTCACGGAACTTCTTGTTTTTCTCTTAATGCTGGATGGTATATTCACTTCAGTTTTATCGGTGTTTAAGATTAACAGAACGATAATGGAATTCCCTGCAAATTTTTCTTTCATTAGCTTAAAATGGGTGACTTCGGTGGCGTAGTAGGTAGCATGCTGTGTTTCTATGCCCAAGATCGCGGGGTTAAACCCAGTCGAACTGTTGGATTTTAAGAGCGTTAAAATTGCTCAGTATGCCTTCCTTCGGAGGGGAAGTAAAGCCGGTGGGCCCATGTCATAGATTTATGGCATATAAAAGAACCTTCCGCTAACTATACTTGCGTGAAGCTAAAATTTGTAGGTTAAATTTGATTAACGCTATATTAGTTCCGACGTTCATCGCCAGATGTTGGTTGCGATGGCATCAAGAAGCCAAGTCCGCAGCTAGGTGTCGTGTGTGGTAGCATTTGTTAGTAAAAGTAGGAAATACTTGGAAATTGATCTCTGCAGTCCTTACCTGAATCACAGATAAGACACACTGATACCGCCATCACAATTCACACCGGTTATCAGACAAATTCTGCACACACCCAAAGTACACGGGGCTACATGACCGCGTTGTCGCAGCCCCTAAACTGAGGAACCAACTTATCTTAAAATGAACTAGAATGGAACTGTCTGGTTTTATCACCCAGCCCTTCAATTTCACATCCTTGGTTAGAATGGTGATATTCATTAAAAATCCCGCTACTAGTGATATTAGATCTGCCATTCATTTACTGAATGTGAAGAACTGTAATCAAGTCGACAGATTAACGAGGTGTACGGATAACATGTGATAAGTAATTCAATGGTAAGGTGATGGGTAGGAGAGTTCAATGACGGTTGTGTTGAAGTGCATGACGACGAACGAAGTGGGCGTCCATCGTTGGTTACTGAAGACTTGATTCGTGCAGTTAATGAACGCGTCAAGGGAACCTATTCTACGAACTTTCCGCAAATCTCCAGATCACTCACTTCATGAAATTGTTGACAACACAGGCGGCAACATTTGATGAAAAGGCAAACAAAAACTTGTGCCACGCTATAACAAGTGCCTCCTCAATGGTGGGAGCTAAGCAATGAGTTTTACGGTACGATTTGTAGTTTGTTTTACAATAAATATTCAATAGTTACGTAAAACAAACAACACTATTATAATACTCCACCTTAGTTCCTTCTATCCGGCATTCTATTTTCTTGTGTTTCTTTCCAAATTTTGAAAAAGGAATAAAAATAATTACGATTTTAATTCCGAAAAATTTAGAAATTTAGGTCTGTATTTGTTTTTATTACTGAACGGAATGAACTTTCATAACGTACAACGTAAGTAGGATATATAGGCCGAAGCTGGCACAGGGGCTAATGGGCAAGATGGCCGCCGCGCGCAACCAGCCCTATGTTATTCTTAAGGAGAGGTCATTTAGAGCTGGCACAGGGGCTAATGGGCAAGATGGCCGCCGCGCTCAACCAGCCCTATGTTATTCTTATGGAGAGGTCATTCAGAGCTGGCACAGGGGCTAATGGGCAAAATGGCTGCCACGCTGTCACAGGGGGAGGTCGGCCGTGTAATTACTAAATGGAATATTTATTATTATTATTATTATGATTATTAATTTTACTAGGTAATTATTGATTGATAGCTTGCCACGGTGGGTGAGTGGTTATCGTGTCGAACTCTTAACCCCAAGCTTGCAGGTTCGCTCTTGGTCGTGGTAAGTGATTTTTGAAAGGCGGCAAAAATTAAGACACGCATGTCTTACGATGTTGGCATGTAAAAGAACCCAGGTAGAGGTCGGCTATGTAGTTGCTAAAAGGAATATTTCTTCTTCTTATTATTATTATTATTATTATTATTAATATTTTTATTATTATTATTATTTATTATTATTATTATTATTAGGTAATTATTGATTGATCATGTACAATCAAGACCAGCCTTATATTGCCCCATTTTATGGTGTAGTGGCTAGCATTTTTGGCTGTAACTGTGGAGGCTCGGGTTCGAGTCCTGGCTCTGTCAAGAAATTTAATTCTAGGCTGAGGGTTTGAATGGGGTACACTCAACCTTGTGAGGCAAAACTGACAGGAGCTGGCTTTTGATTCATACCGCTGCCATTCTGCCTTACCCAACTTCACCTAACCTAACCTAACCTAACCTAACCAGATCCCACCTTACCTAACCTAACCTAACCTAACCTAACCTAACTTCAAAGTCAGAATGTACAATACATTTATTGTTTTTTATACCCTCATAAATTAGATACAGAGAATGTCCACCACGATTTAGATCCTCGAGCACACTTTTCTGACATATATCATTAAAACGTGTAGAAAGGAATGTCTGAAAATTTTCACTAACACATAATACACGTTCACCATACATTGTGTACACTTTTTGAATGTTAATGATACGGAAAAGAGTATGCATTGGTAATTCAGTGAGCTTTTTTTCTCTCTAATCAACAGTTCTGCCCCCCCATAGCATTGAGAATATTTGTTGTAGTAGCCTATAAAGAAACAAAAAAAATCATATCTATTACAGTTTAGCTATAAGTGACCTGAACCACTATAACATTTTATTCTAATAAGGAGATTTCCATAATGATAAGAAAAAAAAATGCTTAAACGTCTTTTGCTGCTTGACGCCACTACTAAACTGAAACTCATACAACAGACAAGTGAGTTCATGTTTCGCTGACGTAATCGTATGTTCCCACGCACTTCCTGTGTGTTGCACGCGCCGTAGTGGCTAAATTTGAAACTAGATGAAATGATTTGCTGACGTAATTGTATGTTCCCCTGCACGCACACGCAGGCCCCTGTAGACGGATCCTTCTGGACGAGTCCCTGTGGACGGGTCATTGTTGACGGTTTCTTGTTGACGGATCCTTGTGGACGAGCCCCTGTGGAAGGGTCCTTGTTGACGGGTCCTTTTTGACTAATCCCTTTAGACCGGTCCCTTTGGACTGGTCCCTAATGCTATAATGAAATTAAACGTTGTTCCACATGAAACGCAAGCAAAGAGCCGATCGCTACTATGAATTAACATGTTTTTTTTTTGTTATTTTCGTTTTGTTTTTACACATGTGCACTTGGGGTTTTTGTAAGAGGGCGGGCATTTTGAATACAGATTTATAGATGAGTTTTTTTCATTACCAAAAGATCCAAAACTAATAGGTCATTAGCTTTTTAATATTTCATGAACCAATAAGGCTAGGGACTTGTATGAGAGGTCGTTGAGGTGACATTCTGTTTTTGAATGTATTATTTATTTTTTGTCAAAACGGCTTAACTACACTTTTGTTAATATCTCGCTAACTAATAATCAGAGAGGGTTATGTGAGGTGTCATGGGACTCAGGATGGTTAACCCTTTTCAATGGCCAAGGAATTTACCCAAAATACCCAATACATTAAGGTCATTGACCTGAGATTTTATAAACTAATAATTGGATACGAACATGTGAGATGTTTACCATGAGTGATGAAACATAGCTAGGTAGAGAAAGAATTAGTGTAGGCTACATGTATGGTGACTGACAAGTCTTTTACCATTGAAACTTGTTTTCAGATCAAACTGCAGTATAGAGAGAGTATAGGTTGCAGGTATGGGTTAATAAATGTGAAACGGTGTACGCAAACTCTGATTTATCAAGAATTAAGAGTAGACTATATTTAATTGATTGGTTAAAGATGATAGCTAAAACACAAAATGCTCAGTGGTTACCGAGACAAAATGGTCGCTATACACAACAAGCTTTAAATACTTGAGGCTAATAATCTATATACACACACACACACGCTGGTTCTAAACTAAACTGTGTTGCTGTCAGTGCTCAAACAGTAGGCTGATGAAGAAATGCATTGCTAACAGAAATATAATCATTTCCGGTTGTCTAATGTTACCAGTTATCCATTAATTTATTTTTTGTGTTGCAGTGGTAAGCACTTTTAGCTCTTGTATTGGTAGACTTAACTCGATTTCCAGATCTGAGGCCTAGAACGAGTCGAACTAAGAAACAAGGGCATGGTGGTGCAGTGGTTAGGCTGTTAGCCTTTTCACCAGAGGGTTCGATTTCAGGTTAATATGCATGTCATAAACATATTAAACAAAACAAAACAGAGATAACGTTTAAAACTGATTACATATGTGAATTTTCAAATTATTACTTGGATTACAAATACAAAGGTGAACTGGGTTTGATATACAGTTAATGCTGTCTATCACACACTCGACTGTAAGAAAGCCAAAAGAGCAAAAGGCTTAGGTAGAGCAGTGGTAAAATTGCTATATGTAGAGAACTACCTGGCAAAGCTATATCGCATAAACAGTGCAGGATACAATCCAGCAATCAAATTTGTATCTTATGGAACAGAGAAATGCACTTACGTGAGAAAATGCAAGTTCATGTGTGATATGACCTAACACACAAGTGTTCACCTGTGCACGTGCACAATAAGAGCTAACAAGTCACATTCTGTTTAGTTCGTACGTAACGTTAGGTTAGGGCTAATGCACACACCCTAGTACAAGAGGCACATGCCATTTGAGAGCAGTTCAAGGGATCTAACTTGGTGGATGTGTGTTCTAACGAGTCATTTGTAGTTGATAGAGAATAATACTTGTTCTTAAGATGTTAAAGCTGAGGAGATGGTATGTACAGTAAGACGTCTTGTTATTTCCTGTGTAATATTACAGACATGACAGAGATCACGCAGTTCATTTGCTATGACTAAGCTGCAGTAATTTGAAACCCTACGTGTTCATTAAGACAATGGGTGATGATTATACAAAGTTAGCAGTCATTGGATATTACACAGTGTTCCTTCCGGTGTCATGTTGCTGACATGGCAGAGAGCGCACAGTTCTATTGCTACGACTAACGCTGCAGTAATTTGAAACCCAAGACAATGGGTGATGATTATGCAAAGTCAGCAGTAATTGGATACCACACATCAACATTGACTAAATCATAAACGTGTTGTCATAACCAGCAGAAACCTCATTGAAAGATTTTAGATTTTACATTTTAAATTTAAGATTTTTTTGATTTTTAGATTTTACTTTTTTACATTTTCCTAAAAGAGTAAACAATAAGGTCACATACCTAACCTCATTAAACCTAACTTTACCAAACCTAACTTAAGCTAATCCAAAGGCTAATGCACATACCCAATGCATATAAGGTACATGCAACTATCCTTATGCCAGTCTTACAGGGTACTGTACAACATAATCACTACCCAAACGAATTTTTTTAGTTTTTAGTTTTTTCAATTTCATAATATGGAAAACATGGATTTTTTGCATTTTGTTGTTTACACATTTATTAATTTCACAATTTCCCATTATCAGTTCTTGAAATGTCAGTTTAAAGTTTTTCAATTTCATGATATAGAAACATGGATTTTCCAATTTGTAGTTTTCACATTTGTCAATTTACCAAATTCACATTTACAGTTTTTTAAATTTCAGTTTAGTGTTTTTTGTTCTATTTGTTAACATGGAAACATGGATTTTTTTTACAATTTGTGTTTTACATGTCATGCAACTATCCTTATGCTAGTCTTATAGGTTACTGTACAACATGATCACTACCCAAACGAATTTTTTTTTTCATTTTGTTGTTTACACATATGTCAATTTTTCAATTCCCCATTTTTAGTTTTTTTAATGTCAGTTTTTAGTTTTTTCAATTTCATAATATGGAAAACATGGATTTTTGCATTTTGTTGTTCACACATTTATTAATTTCACAATTTCCCATTATCAGTTCTTGAAATGTCAGTTTAAAGTTTTTTCAATTTCATGATATAGAAACATGGATTTTCCAATTTGTAGTTTTCACATTTATCAATTTACCAAATTCCCATTTACAGTTTTTAAAATATCAGTTTAATGTTGTTTTTTTCTATTTGTTAATATGGAAACATGGATTTTTCCAATTTGTGTTTTACATGTTCATTTTGCATTAGGAGTGGAGAGAGGTGGGTAGTTATTAAAAATGTGCAAGCAGTGTCCATTGTTGACAGGTCATTGTTGACGAGTCCTTTTCATACAACAGAAAAGTGAGTTCATGTTTCGCATGCATTACCTAAAATGTAATACCATGCAAGTGTTTAACATTTTACAACTAACCTGTTAGTATGATTTGCACACTACAAAGGTTATATCTGTTCTGGTAATAGAATTATTTAGCGTTGGCTTTTATATTTAATATGTACAGTTTAAAGTGATAGAAAAGTGGTAGAAATGTGGTAGCAAAGTGGTAGACAAGTGGTAGACAATTGGTAACAAAGTGGTAGAAAAGTGGTAGAAATGTGGTAGCAAAGTGGTAGACAAGTGGTAGACAAATGGTAACAAAGTGGTAGAAAAGTGGTAGCAAAGTGGTAGCAAAGTGGTAGAAAAGTGGTAGAAAAGAGGTAGCAAACTAGAAAAGTGGTAACAAGGTGGTAGAAAAGTGGTAGCAAAGTGGTAGCATAGTGGGAGAAAAATTGTAGAAAAGTGGCAGAAAAGTGGTAGCAAAGTGGTAGAAAAGTGGTAGCAAACTAGAAAAGTGGTAGCAAAGTGGTAGAAAATATTACATGTATTGTTAAGAAATAGTTTAAGCGGTTACATGGATTCATTACACAATTATTTTAGCATGACAAAGCTCATTTTCTATATCCATTAGTTCTTCCTCATATTTAGTATGACTAGTTTTCACATTTATCAATTTCACAATTTCCCATTTACAGTTCTTAAAATGTCAGTTTAAAGGTTTTCAATTTCATGATATAGAAACATGGATTTGCCAATTTGTTGTTTTTTTTGTCATTTATTAATTTACCAAATTCCCATTAACAGTTTTTAAAATTTCAGTTTAACGTTTTTTTTTCTATTTGTCAGTATGGAAACATGGATTTTTTCCAATTTGTGTTTTACATGTTCATTTTGCATTAGGAGTGGAGATAGGTGGGTAGTAATTAAAAATGTGCAAGCAGTGTCCATTAGTGACAGGTCATTGTTGACGAGTCCTTTTCATACAACAGACAAGTGAGTTCATGTTTCACATGCATTACCTAAAATGTAATACCATGCAAGTGTTTAACATTTTACAAATTAGCTTATGTGTTAGTTTATGTGTGGGGTCTCATGTTGGGCATTTTGTGTTGGCTTATTTAACAAGTTATTTTGTCAATGCATTTAGTGGATTTTTCTCTTGGTCTTGGAATGTATATCAGTCCATTTTATCACAACATAATGCTTACTGCCATGTTTGTAAGCAACAACAACACACTAAACTTTCAAAAAATTCTGAAGTACTCTAAGGTACTCTCAACTCGTACTCTTAACTCTATCCCATGCCAAGTCAAGAACATTATTTTTTTTTTCAAAAAGAAGGTGAATGGGGAAAGTAGACTATATGTTAAACTTAAAAAAAATCATATAAAGTCATATGTTAACTCTAACACCTACGTTTATCCCATTCTTAGTCGAAAAATATTATATTTTTTTAAATTTTTCTAAAAAATATTTGGAAAGTAGGCTATATTTTTGAAAACTAATCATTCTATAAAGTCATATATAGACTCAACCAATGGCTTTTATATCCTTAATAGTTAGAACAAAATATGGAATTTTTGACATTTTTTCCAAAAATGTTCATTTCTTAAAATGGACTATATTTTGGAAACGAGGAATTTTACAAAAAAGTGTGTTTGACATAAATGACAGGTATTTACCCCCTCTACCCACAAACCAAGTCCCAGATCTCTGAAACAAAATCAAAAAATATTTAATTGTGAAAGTAGGCGATATTTTGAAAACGTATCATTCTAAAAAGTCATATATAGACTCAAACAAATGTCCTTTAAGATATTTAACGTTAAAACAAAACTTAACATTTTTTTCATTTTTCCGAAAAAAGTCCAATTTTCAAAATTGTCTATATTTTGGAAACTAAGAATTTTACAAAAATGTTTGTTTAACGTAAATGAAAGGTCCTTACCTCCTCTACCCCAAAAATAAATTTCAGGACCCTAGGACAAAAACTGTGCAGTAGTGTGTCTTGGACAGTTCTACAGCCACCGCCACCGCTCCACCGCCAAGATGGCGCCCGTAGCTTAACTTAACGTAGCCTAACCTAACAAGATGGCGGCCGTAGCTTAACTTAACCTAGCCTAACCTAACAAGATGGCGGCCGTAGCTTAACCTAACCTAACCTAACCTACGAGGTGTGATCGAAAAGTTCCATAAATGTGGCTGTTACTTAACCAAACCTAGCCTAACCTAACCTAACCTACAAAGTGTGTTCAAAAAGTTTCAAAATGGCGGCCGTAGCTTTACTTAACCTAACCTAACCTAACTTAACCTAAACCTGCCAGGTGTGATCAAAAAATTTTCAAAATAGTGGTCATAGCTTAACTGAACCTAACCTAACCTAACCTAACCTAAACCTACGAAGTGTGATCATTAAGTTCCAAAATGGCGGTCGTAGCTTAACTCAACCTAACCTAACCCTACGAGGTGTGATCAAAAAGTTCCAAAATGGCTGCCATTGCTTAACTTTACCTTTGACTGATCCCTGTTGATTGACCCCTTTTGATTGATCTCTGTTGATGTATCCCTTTGGACTGGTCCCTCTTGACTAGCCCCCTTTGGACGGGTCCTTTTTGAGGGGGTCATTTTTTTACGGGTCCCGGAGGACGGGTCCTTGTTGACGGGTCCCTGTGGGCAGGTCCTTTGGACTAATCCCTATGGACTGGCCCATGCATTTTATCCAAATTATGTCAAAGGGACCCGCTCACAGGGACCCGTCAACAAGGACCCGTCCTCCGGGACCCGTAAAAAAAGACCCCCTCAAAAAGGACCCGTCCAAAGGGGGCTAGTCAAGAGGGACCAGTCCAAAGGGATACATCAACAGAGATCAATCAAAAGGGGTCAATCAACAGGGATCAGTCAAAGGTAAAGTTAAGCTATGGCAGCCATTTTGGAACTTTTTGATCACACCTCGTAGGGTTAGGTTAGGTTGAGTTAAGCTACGACCGCCATTTTGGAACTTTATGATCACACCTCGTAGGTTTAGGTTAGGTTAGGTTAGGCTAGGTTCAATTAAGCTATGACCACTATTTTGAAAAATTTTTGATCACACCTCGTAGGTTTAGGTTAAGTTAGGTTAGGTTAAGTAAAGCTACGGCCGCCATTTTGAAACTTTTTGAACACACTTTGTAGGTTAGGTTAGGTTAGGCTAGGTTTGGTTAAGTCGCAGCCACATTTTTGGAACTTTTTGATCACACCTCGTAGGTTAGGTTAGGTTAAGCTTCGGCCGCCATCTTGTTAGGTTAGGCTAGGTTAAGTTAAGCTACAGCCGCCATCTTGTTAGGTTAGGCTAGGTTAAGTTAAGCTACGGCCGCCATCTTGGCGGTGGAGCGGTGGCGGTGGCTGTAGAACTGTCCAAAACACACTACTGCACAGTTTTTGTCCTAGGGTCCTGAAATTTATTTTTTGGGTAGAGGGGGTAAATACCTTTCATTTATGTTACACAAACATTTTTGTAAAATTCTTAGTTTCCAAAATATAGACAATTTTGAAAATTGGACTTTTTTCGGTAAAATGAAAAAAATGTTAAGTTTTGTTTTAACGTTAAATAACTTAAAGAACATTTGTTTGAGTCTATATATGACTTTTTAGAATGATACGATTTCAAAATATCGCCTACTTTCACAATTAATCATTTTTTGATTTTGTCGCAGAGATCTGGGACTTGGTTTGTGGGTAGAGGGAGTAAATACCTGTCATTTATGTCAAACACACTTTTTTGTAAAATTCCTAGTTTCCAAAATATAGTCCATTTAAAAAATGAACATTTTTCGAAAAAATGTCAAAAATTCCATATTTTGTTCTAACTATTAAGGATATAAAAGCCATTGGTTGAGTCTATATATGACTTCATAGAATGATTAGTTTTCAAAAATATAGCCTACTTTCCAAATATTTTTTAGAAAAATTTAAAAAAATATAATATTTTTCGACTAAGAATGGGATAAACGTAGGTGTTAGAGTTAACATATGACTTTATATGATTTTTTTAGTTTAACATATAGTCTACTTTCCCCATTCGCCTTTTTTTTTTGAAAAAAAAATAATGTTCTTGACTTGGCATGGGATAGAGGTAAGAGTACGAGTTGAGAGTACCTTAGAGTACTTCAGATTTTTTTGAAAGTTTAGTGTGTTGTTGTTGCTTACAAACATGGCAGTAAGCATTATGTTGTGATAAAATGGACTGATATACATTCCAAGACCAAGAGAAAAATCCACTAAATGCATTGACAAAATAACTTGTTAAATAAGCCAACACAAAATGCCCAACATAAGACCCCACACATAAACTAACACATAAGCTAATTTGTAAAATGTTAAACACTTGCATGGTATTACATTTTAGGTAATGCATGTGAAACATGAACTCACTTGTCTGTTGTATGAAAAGGACTCGTCAACAATGACCTGTCACTAATGGACACTGCTTGCACATTTTTAATTACTACCCACCTATCTCCACTCCTAATGCAAAATGAACATGTAAAACACAAATTGGAAAAAATCCATGTTTCCATACTGACAAATAGAAAAAAAAAACATTAAACTGAAATTTTAAAAACTGTTAATGGGAATTTGCTAAATTAATAAATGACAAAAAAAAAAAAAATTGGAAAATCCGTGTTTCTATATCATGAAATTGAAAACCTTTAAACTGGCATTTTAAGAACTGTAAATGGGAAATTGTGAAATTGATAAATGTGTAAACTGGTCATACCAAATATGAGGAAGAACTAATGGATATAGAAAATGAGCTTTGTCATGCTAAAATAATTGTGTAATGAATCCATGTAACCGCTTAAACTATTTCTTAACAATACATGTAATATTTTCAACCACTTTGCTACCACTTTGCTACCACTTTTCTAGTTTGCTACCACTTTTCTACCACTTTGCTACCACTTTTCTGCCACTTTTCTACCACTTTTCTCCCACTATGCTACCACTTTGCTACCACTTTTCTACCACCTTGTTACCACTTTTCTAGTTTGCTACCACTTTTCTACCACTTTGCTACCTCTTTTCTACCACTTTTCTACCACTTTGCTACCACTTTTCTACCACTTTGCTACCACTTTTCTACCACTTTGTTACCATTTGTCTACCACTTATCTACCACTTTGCTACCACATTTCTACCTCTTTTCTACCACTTTGTTACCAATTGCCTACCACTTGTCTACCACTTTGCTACCACATTTCTACCACTTTTCTATCACTTTAAACTGTACATATTAAATATGAAAGCCAACGCTAAATAATTATAGTACCAGAACAGATATAACCTTTGTAGTGTGCAAATCATACTAACAGGTTAGTTGTAAAATGTTAAACACTTGCATGGTATTACATTTTAGGTAACGCATGCGAACATGAACTCACTTTTCTGTTGTATGAAAAGGACTCGTCAACAATGACCTGTCAACAATGGACACTGCTTGCACATTTTTAATAACTACCTACCTCTCTCCACTCCTAATGCAAAATGAACATATAAAACACAAATTGGAAAAATCCATGTTTCCATATTAACAAATAGAAAAAACAACAACATTAAACTGAAATTTTAAAAAACTGTAAATGGGAATTTCGTAAATTGATAAATCTGAAAACAACAAATTGGAAAATCCATGTTTCTATATCATGAAATTGAGAAACTTTAAACTGACATTTTAACAACTGTAAATGGGAAATTGTGAAATTGATAAATGTGTAAACAACAAAATGCAAAATCCATGTTTCCATATTATGAAATTGAAGAAACTTAAAACTAATATTTAAAAAAAACTGAAATTGGGGAATTGGAAAATTGGCATATGTGTAAACAAGAAAATGAAAAAAAAAACAGTGGGGTAGTGATCATGTTGTACAGTAACCTATAAGACTAGCATGAGGATAGTTGCATGACATGTAAAACACAAATTGTAAAAAAATCCATGTTTCCATATTAACAAATAGAACAAAGAACACTAAACTGAAATTTAAAAAACTGTAAATGTGAATTTGGTAAATTGACAAATGTGAAAACAACAAATTGGAAAATCCATGTTTCTATATCATGAAATTGAAAAACTTTAAACTGACATTTTGTTGTTGTTGTTTGAGTCTTCAGTTTTTGACTGGTTTGATGCAGCTCTCCATGCCTCCCTGTCCTGAGCTAATCGTTTCATCTCTACATAGCTCCGACACCCTACATCCGAGGCAATCTGTTTAACATATTCTAACCTTGGTCTACCCCTACAATTTTTGTCCTCGACCCTTCCTTCCATAACTAAGCATGCTATTCCTGGGTGTCTTTGTATGTGTCCTACCAACCTATCTCTTCTCTTCATTAGCAGTCGCCAGAAGCATCTCTCCTCTCCCACTCGTCTTAATACCTCTTTGTTTGTAACCCTATCTACCCATCTGATCTTCATCATTCTCCTGTAACACCACATTTCAAATGCTTCAATTCTCCTCTTTTCTGCTGCACCAATAGTTCAAGTTTCACTTCCATAGAGCGCCACGCTCCAGACAAAGGCTTTCAAAAATGACTTCCTAATACCTAAATCTATATTCGATGTCAGCAGATTCCTTTTTTGTAGAAATGCTTTCTTTGCCTGAGCCAACCTACTTTTAATATCCTCTTTGCTTCGTCCATCACTGGTTATTCTGCTTCCTAAGTAACAGAATTCTCCTACTTCCTTCAGCTTTTCACCTGCCAATTTGATCTCCATAGAGGTTTCTGATTTATCTCGGCTGCATTCCAGTATTTTTGTTTTACATTTATTTATTTTCATCATGAATTCTTTCCATAAGACGGAGTCCATACCATTCAAAAACTCATTCAAATCTTCAGGCTTGTCGGCCAAGATGACGATGTCATCAGCAAATCTCAGAGTTGAAATTATTTCTCCTTGAATCTTCACTCCCACTTTAATTTTTTCTCTAATTTCCTTCATTGCTTGTTCAATGTAAAGATTGAAAAGTATGGGTGATAAGTTGCAGCCTTGCCTTACACCTTTCTGAATACCAGCTTCTCTCCCATGTCCTTCAACTCGAATGACTGCTGTCTGGTTTCTGTACAGATTGTATATCACCCTCCTATCCCTGTACTTTATTCCAATCGATTTCAAAATGTCAAACAATTTAGTCCAATCAACGTTATCAAAAGCCTTTTCTAAGTCTACAAAAGCCATGAACGTTCTCTTATCTTTCCTTATTCTACCTTCCAAAATCAGCCTAAGACTTAGTACAGCTTCCCTTGTTCCTACATTTTAAGAACTGAAAATGGGAAATTGTGAAATTAATAAATGTGTAAACAACAAAATGCAAAAATCCATGTTTTCCATATTATGAAATTGAAAAAAATAAAAACTAACATTAAAAAAACTGAAAATGGGGAATTGAAAAATTGACATATGTGTAAACAACAAAATGAAAAAAAAATATCCGTTTGGGTAGTGATCATGTTGTACAGTAACCAGTAAAACTAGCATAAGGATAGTTGCATGTACCTTATATGCTTTGGGTATGTGCATTAGCCTTTGGATTAGCTTAAGTTAGGTTTGTTAAAGTTAGGTTTAATGAGGTTAGATATGTGACCTTATTGTTTACTCTTTTAGGAAAATGTAAAAAAGTAAAATCTAAAAATCAAAAAAATCTTAAATTTAAAATGTAAAATCTAAAATCTTTAAATGAGGTTTCTGCTGGTTATGAAAACACGTTTATGATTTAGTCAATGTTGATGTGTGGTATCCAATTACTGCTGACTTTGCATAATCATCACCCATTGTCTTGGGTTCAAATTACTGCAGCGTTAGTCGTAGCAATAGAACTGTGCGCTCTCTGCCATGTCAGCAACATGACACCGGAAGGAACACCTGTGTAATATCCAATGACTGCTAACTTTGTATAATCATCACCCATTGTCTTAATGAACACGTAGGGTTTCAAATTACTGCTGCGTAGTCATAGCAACAGAACTGTGTGCTCTCTGTCATATCTGTAATATTACACAGGAAATAACAAGACGTCTTACTGTATATACCATCTCCTCAGTTTTAACATCTTAAGAACAAGTATTATTCTCTATCAACTACAAATGACTCGTTAGAACACACATCCACCAAGTTAGATTCCTTGACCTGCTCTCAAATGGCATGTGCCTCGTGTACTAGGGTGTGTGCATAAGCCCTAACCTAACGTTACGTACGAACTAAACAGAATGTGACTTGTTAGCTCTTATTGTGCACGTGCACAGGTGAACACTTGTGTGTTAGGTCATATCACACATGAACTTGCATTTTCTCACGTAAGTGCATTTCTCTGTTCCATAAGATACAAATTTGATTGCTGGATTGTATCCTGCACTGTTTATGCGATATAGCTTTGCCAGGTAGTTCTCTACATATAGCAATTTTACCACTGCTCTACCTAAGCCTTTTGCTCTTTTGGCTTTCTTACAGTCGAGTGTGTGATAGACAGCATTAACTGTATATCAAACCCAGTTCACCTTTGTATTTGTAATCCAAGTAATAATTTGAAAAGTCACAAATGTAATCAGTTTTAAACGTTATCTCTGTTTTGTTTTGTTTAATATGTTTATGACATGCATATTAACCTGAAATCGAACCCTCTGGTGAAAAGGCTAACAGCTTAACCACTGCACCAGCATGCCCTTGTTTCTTAGTTCGACTCGTTCTAGGCCTCAGACCTGGAAATCGAGTTAAGACTACCAATACAAGTGCTAAAAGTGCTTACCACTGCAACACAAAAAATAAATAAATGGATAACTGGTAACATTAGACAACCGGAAATTATTATATTTCCGTTAGCATTGCATTTCGTCATCAGCCTACTGTTTGAGCACTGACAGCAACACAGTTTAGTTTAGAACCAGCGTGTGTGTGTGTGTATATAGATTATTAGCCTCAAGTATTTAAAGCTTGTTGTGTATAGCGACCATTTTGTCTCGGTAACCACTGAGCATTTTGTGTTTTAGCTATCATCTTTAACCAATCAATTAAATATAGTCTACTCTTAATTCTTGATAAATCAGAGTTTGCGTACACCGTTTCACATTTATTAACCCATACCTGCAACCTATACTCTCTCTATACTGCAGTTTGATCTGAAAACAAGTTTCAATGGTAAAAGACTTGTCAGTCACCATACATGTAGCCTACACTTATTTTTTCTCTACCTAGCTATGTTTCATCACACATGGTAAACATCTCACATGTTCGTATCCAATTATTAGTTTATAAAATCTCAGGTCAATGACCTTAATGTATTGGGTATTTTGGGTAAATTCCTTGGCCATGGAAAAGGGTTAACCATCCTGAGTCCCATGACACCTCACTTAACCCTCTCTGATTATTAGTTAGCGAGATATTAACAAAAGTGTAGTTAAGCCGTTTTGACAAAAAATAAATAATACATTCTAAAACAGAATGTCACCTCAACGACCTCTCATACAAGTCCCTAGCCTTATTGGTTCATGAAATATTAAAAAGCTAATGACCTATTAGTTTTGGATCTTTTGGTAATGAAAATAAATAACTCATCTATAAATCTGTATTCAAAATGCCCGCCCTCTTACAAAAACCCCAAGTGCACATGTGTAAAAACAAAACGAAAATAACAAAAAAAACATGTTAATTCATAGTAGCGATCGGCTCTTTGCTTGCGTTTCATGTGGAACAACGTTTAATTTCATTATAGCATTAGGGACCAGTCCAGAGGGACCGGTCTAAAGGGATTAGTCAAAAAGGACCCGTCAACAAGGACCCTTCCACAGGGGCTCGTCCACAAGGATCCGTCAACAAGGACCCGTCAACAATGACCCGTCCACAGGGACCCGTCCACAGGGACTCGTCCAGAAGGATCCGTCTACAGGGGCCTGCGTGTGCGTGCAGGGGAACATACAATTACGTCAGCAAATCATTTCATCTAGTTTCAAATTTAGCCACTACGGCGCGTGCAACACACAGGAGGTGCGTGGGAACATACGATTACGTCAGCGAAACATGAACTCACTTGTCTGTTGTATGAGTTTTAGTTTAGTAGTGGCATCAAGCAGCAAAAGACGTTTAAGCATTTTTTTTTCTTATCATTATGGAAATCTCCTTATTAGAATAAAATGTTATAGTGGTTCTGGTCACTTATAGCTAAACTGTAATAGATATGATTATTTTTTGTTTCTTTATAGGCTACTACAACAAATATTCTCAATGCTATGGGGGGCAGAACTTTTGATTAGAGAGAAAAAAAGCTCACTGAATTACCAATGCATACTCTTTTCCGTATCATTAACATTCAAAAAGTGTACACAATGTATGGTGAACGTGTATTATGTGTTAGTGAAAATTTTCAGATATTCCTTTCTACACGTTTTAATGATATATGTCAGAAAAGTGTGCTCGAGGATCTAAATCGTGGTGGACATTCTCTATATCTAATTTATGAGGGTATAAAAAACAATAAATGTATTGTACATTCTGACTTTGAAGTTAGGTTAGGTTAGGTTAGGTTAGGTTAGGTAAGGTGGGATCTGGTTAGGTTAGGTTAGGTTAGGTTAGGTGAAGTTGGGTTAGGCAGAATGGCAGCGGTATGAATCAAAAGCCAGCTCCTGTCAGTTTTGCCTCACAAGGTTGAGTGTACCCCATTCAAACCCTCAGCCTAGAATTAAATTTCTTGACAGAGCCAGGACTCGAACCCGAGCCTCCACAGTTACAGCCAAAAATGCTAGCCACTACACCATAAAATGGGGCAATATAAGGCTGGTCTTGATTGTACATGATCAATCAATTATTACCTAATAATAATAATAAATAATAATAATAATAATAAATATTCAATTTAGCAACTACATAGCCGACCTCTACCTGGGTTCTATTTCATGCCAACATCGTATGACATGCGTGTCTTAATTTTTGCCGCCTTTCAAAAATCACTTACCACGACCAAGAGCGAACCTGCAAGCTTGGGGTTAGTAGTCCGACACGATAACCACTCACCCACCGTGGCAAGCTATCAATCAATAATTACCTAGTAAAATTAATAATAATAATAATAATAATAATAATAATAATAATAAATATTCCATTTAGTAACTACACGGCCGACCTCCCCCTGTGACAGCGTGGCAGCCATTTTGCCCATTAGCCCCTGTGCCAGCTCTGAATGACCTCTGCATAAGAATAACATAGGGCTGGTTGCGCGCGGCGGCCATCTTGCCCATTAGCCCCTGTGCCAGCTCTAAATGACCTGACCATAAGAATAACATAGGGCTGGTTGCGCGCGGCGGCCATCTTGCCCATTAGCCCCTGTGCCAGCTTCGGCTATATATCCTACTAACGTAACTTACCCCCTACACAATACAGGGGATCCCGTAAAACTTGCAGTTATTTATTAGAGTAGATTACCTTTGTAGGACAATATTGTCTCTTCCAACCAAAGGCTTAGTGACTTAATGAGTGTAAAAGAGTAAGTTCAAACGCAGTTTATATAACACGGTATCTCGTCCTATGTCTGTGCCGTATCTTGATGATTGTAGTATTTCTGCATTTGCCTGTTGGCACAGGCTGGAGTAAAATGTGGCATTTCCCCGTTTTGTCAGTCTCATTCATGGCTGTCATATGAACGCTACTGCGGTGTGGGTGGTAGTGAGTAATGGTAATCAGGGCACAGCTAGTGTATGTGTATGTTATGGAGGGTGTTGCTGTACTATGTCAGTGAGGAATGCAATCGCACCTGACATTCTGGTATGCAGGCATGGCGGCTGGCGGAGCTGGACATCCCTGTGGCACTCGGAATAGTAGCGTGGCGGGGAGTATATGCTGATGGAGCGTTCGGCTGCTTCCCGCCGGCCTTGAGTGCCTGACCCATGAGGGCTGTCCCTTTCAACATGCTCACTACTTTCCATTGATTTATATGAGAGATTCACCTCATGATTTCGGAGCCTTGCAGTTCAATCTGGCAGCTGATTTTCCGCATGTTGTCCTCTTATAATACAACGATTGCGTCCCCAAAGTTTCAAGATAGGTTTCGAGCTGTCTTACCTGATACATTCCTTGTGAGAAGAGGAGGGTTCGATCCTCAACTCAGCAATCCTGGTTCCTAACTTAAGGCCTCGGCCACCTCCTACCCAAACCTATCCCCACAGCACAACAACACGGGTTATCACTCAAATTCCATACACACTCAAATACTGTATATGGGGCAATATGAGCACGATATCGCAGCCCCTAATATAAGCCCCAACAACCACATGATATAACCAAGGATCATTAACTGTCGGTTGCAATTAATATAGATTACTAAGTACTTACTAGTATTCTCCTTATCATCATGGATACTGCAATACACATGAGCTCGTCCCGACTGTTGAGGTCTTATAGAACAGGCCTACAGTTCTTTTATATTTATGAATGCCAGTCTATATCATTAAAATGTCATCCAATCATGACCTTGTTATTTGCTGTATGAAGCAGGAAATGTAGAAGATACCGTCTACTGGAGTTTTTGCCAGTTGTACAAAAAACATTACTTCCTCACCGCTACATTGTTGCCCTATTTTCATTATATGACAACATAGGCTAATGAGATCACCTTTTGTCCGTGTTTGATCAGTGTCTGTTTGTCCCTAGAGGAATAAATGGCTGAAGAGACCTCGACCGTGCCATTAAGTTTAATATTTTTTACCAATCTAACATGGTGGCCGCACGTAATATTTCACCGGAATTCTTATACTGTATATCCGAAATTGTAACTGATATTACACTTAAGTTTGGTATTGTGATATTTCATCTGTTGTTGTTGTTTGAGTCTTCAGTCTTTTGACTGGTTTAATGCAGCCCTGCATGCCTCCCTGTACTGAGCTAATCGTTTCATCTCTACATAGCTACCACACCCTACAACCGAG
The DNA here is from genome assembly GCA_946902985.2 of Meconema thalassinum. Classification (NCBI taxonomy): domain Eukaryota; kingdom Metazoa; phylum Arthropoda; class Insecta; order Orthoptera; family Tettigoniidae; genus Meconema; species Meconema thalassinum. The sequence goes on from OX336391.1 coordinate 172,275,059, forward strand.
GCAATCTGTTTAACATATTCTAACCTAGGTCTACCCCTACAGTTCTTGTCATCGAACCTTCCTTCCATAACTAAGCTTGCTATTCCAGGGTGTCTTAGTAAGTGTCCTACCAACCTATCTCTTCTCTTCATTAGCAGTCGCCAGAAACATCTCACCTCTCCCACTAGTCTTAATACCTCTTCGTTTGTAACGCTATCCACCCATCTGATCTTCATCATTCTCCCGAACATCACATTTCAAACGCTTCAATTCTCCTCCTTTCTGCGGGATCAATAGTGCATCTATGTGACTATTAAATCTCTGGTTGTTTGGTTCCTCAGTTTAGGGGCTGCGACAACGCGGTCATGTAGCCCCATGTACTTTGGGTGTGTGTAGAATCCGTCTGATAACCGGTGTTAATTGTGACGGTTGTATTAGTGTGTGTATCTATATTTTTAATTTAAGTACAGACTGCAACTTATATTTTTTCTAATAGTTCCTACTTTTTCCGCCAAGCACCACCGTCAACCACTACTAGGCCAAGTTCCGAACTTAGCTACTAGACGGCTCTTGGGACTGCCGGCTTTACTTCCCCTCCGAAGGAAGGCATTCTGAGGGATTTCTAACGCTCTTAAAAATCCGACCGCATCTGCCGGGTTTCAATCCGCTATCTTGGGCATAGAATCTCAGCATGCTACAAACTACACCACCGAATCCGCTCTATTAAATCTCTGTTAAGTACAAAACCAACATGGTGGTCAAGCGAATTTAAAAATACTGTATTTAAATTGACTTTTCTTGCGATTTAACCATCCAAGCGCAGTGAAATTAATCTCGATAGCATTTGATACGTTTTACTTGCACTTATCAATATTCAAAAGCTCTAAAACTAAAATGAACTGATTTTCTGAAGCAAGAACAAGGAAATGAAGACTATAAGGGAAAGAGAGTGCAGACGATGAAGATCCCTGGAAGAAGCAGGTTTGGGAGACCTAATTGTAAGCTATGGTGGAGAGATAAGGATGGCGAAGAACTGAGGAGAAAAGATTGAAGGAGAGGAGAAGCCCTAAACAGAAATGAATGGCGGGAAAGAACGATGGATGGAAATGCCGACCCCACTTAATTGGAAAAAGGTCTATCTGAAGAAGTAGTAGAAGAAGAAGAAGTGTTAAGTTTAGGTAACACTGAACGTTTTACACAGGTAAAGGCAAATGTTCTTGAATTAGTATCAACGTACAGTACATAATTCAGTCGTTTGTCATCAATCCAAATATTGATTTTATTCAAAATATAATTTCATCGAACTCTGAATTTTATTATTTGGCTCTTATAGACTACCAAGTTTCAAATAGTGTACATTGATCAGATAGTTTCTGAGAAAATGGTACATGAAGTCCCAAAAATCCCGCGAATCACACACCATAGTTACGCCACTGCATAGGTGCAACCTTCTGGCCATGCCCCTGTTTACTTTGTGATAAGAGAACCGGGACGTGTGAATCGATAGCAAAATGTAGCTTGCAATGTATAGTTACATATCTCAGAAACTACAATAGATATTTCCTTGAATGTTCTTTTGGTATCGTCCGAGTACATTCGTCATTATTTGGGTAGAATTTGATGCTTCTATGTTGAATATTTTGTGTAAGATAGAGCATTACAATAACAATCTTTAAAAAATATATTGTTAAAAATTCCCTTAACTCATTTCCCAGTTTCTGAGCAAATACTCAAACGAGACTCAACAAACGTTGCAAGCGTAATATTTCAACCATTGTTGAGCTATTGAAGTAAAAGTATTGTCCTATTGTTTACAGGAATTGAGAGTTTTTAGCCTACTTTTCACATTTTGCAAAAATGAGGAAAAAGTAGACTTATGAGATCGGGCAAATGTGTGTGTGTCTGTCTGTCTGTCTGTCTGTCTGTCTGTCCTTCTGTCTGTCTGTCTGGCTGTGTGTGTGTCCCCCCCTATCAACTCCTAAACGGCTGCAGCAATCGAAACAAAATTTGGTAGGAGTAAAGATCTATGCCTGAATATCTCACGGCCATATTTGAAAATGATGTCAGTGCTACCAACTGCTAAAACATCGCAATTGAAATTTGAGCTCCATGTTGGATATCTTGGAAAGTATGAATGGCAGCTATTTCAAAATTGGCACACGTACAGATCATAATATTTCAGTTTAATTTCCAGGAGGCAAACATGGCAGTGTTGCCAAAATGATTATAAGCCTCCTGATAGGTCCAATTTTTAAATGCATATAACTTCTACACTATCAAGCGGAATTCAACCAAATTTCGTATGTTGTATGTGTACATAACCAGATATGACTGAGCGTATTCTTAAGACCTACCAGGGCTGCCAACTGTTAATAAATGCTCCTAATTTATTTTATCCAAATACCAATATATCAGAAAGTATGCAAGCCGACAGCTTTAAACTATGCACACGTATAGTACCTGACATTATATATTAATTTGGAGTAACTTATATACGTCAGTGCTACCAACATCATTCTAAGCCTGCTGACAGGTCCAAATTTAAATACATGTAACTTCCATACTATCATTTGGATTTCAACCAAATTTCGTATGTGCTATGTGTACCATAACAGATATGACTATGCGTATTCTAAGGAGCAACCAGGGCTGCCAACTGTTAATATGTGCTGTCCCTATTTTTGTTACCCTAATATCAATATATCAGAAAGTATGCAAGCCAATAGCTCTAAACTTTGCACACGTATAGTACCTGGCATTCTAGACGAATTTGGAGTAACTAATATACGTCAGTGCTGCCAACATGATTCTAAGCCTGCTGATAGGTCCAATTTTAAAATGCATGTAACTTCTATACTAACTAATGGATTTCATTCAAAATTGGCACAACAATAGATCATATTATTTCAGATTATTTCTGACCAATACATGCATGACATTATTGCCAACATGATTTTACGCGCGCTGTTAGATCCAATGTTTAACTGCATGTAACGTCCATGCTATCCAGTGGACTTCAACCAAATTTTGTATTTAGTACCGTAAGAGACAGAACTAAGAATATACTAGTTGAAACCCGTCAAAACATGACGGTCAAAGGGAAAATATTTACTGAAGAATCTCCTTATATAGGCCTAATGTACATTCTTTGTACGATTATGATTTGGCTCTATTGAAACTATAAGGGCGTCAAAAGCTTGCACTCTTGACATTGCACTCTTGACATTGCATAATACTGCTGGCAATGACTGAAAAATTGATGAGGCAAATTGAGACCTGTACGTTCCAGAGTTTCCCTTTGAGCTTTATTGATTTTGATAGAGTATGCCAAACGAATTGGAAAATATTGCCCCTTAAATGAAAATTATAGTGTTATATCGGATGGTATTAAATCAAGTCGAAGGATTAGACCTCTCTGCCTAATTTTAACTGCATTTATTATTTCCAAATCCAAGCAATATGGTTGCATTAAGGAGCCCTTGGGAAACCTTCAGATTTCTAAGCAGCATAAATATGGGTCAAGCATTTAGAGTATGTGGAGGCAAATCTTATAATTCCAAGGAATTCAAGAACTCTGAGGGGTCTAATACAACTGGCCGCAAACCGTCGCTTATAATTTTGGAATATAACGAAGAAATGCGATGATGTGCAAAACATGACGGTCATTGGGAAAATATTTACTGTAGGACTTTCTTATATGCATTCTCTGTATGATTACAGAGAAAGATCGAATTTGCAACATATAACTGGCCATTACTGAAAACTTGCGTTACGTTTGCGTTAACCTTTTTCCCCTCCGGGGTTGTCTTTTCCCACGGAGTAAGCGAGGGGTCCCACCTCTACCGCCACTAAAGGCAGTGTCCTGGAGCTTGTGACTCTGAGTCGGGGATACAACTCGGGTGTGTGACCAGCACTACGCCCAGGCGGCCTCACTTGCAAAGCGATCAGGGACCTGATGAAGGGATGGTGAGAGCGGGAGGGTTAGGCCAGGAAGTGGGAAGGAGGCGGCCGTGGCCTTACGGTAGTTACCATCCCGGCATTTTCCCGAAGACGAAGTGGGAAACCACGGAAAACCACTTCGAGGAAGGCTGAGGTGGGAATTGAATCCCCTCTACTCATTTGGACCACCGGAGGCAGAGTATACCCCGTTCCAGTCCTCATACCACTTTTCAAAGTTCGTGGCAGAGCCGGGAATCGAACTCAGGACGGGGCGGCAGCTAACCATGCCGACCACTACGCTACAGAGGCGAGCTTCGGAGGCAACGACTGAAAACTTGATGAGGCAAATAGCGACCTAAACGTTCCCGAGTTCCCCCTTCAGCTTTATTGATTGTGATAAGGTATGGCAAGCGATTGGAAATTGGTGCTCTGAACGAAAATGGAAGTGTTTTATCGGATTAAATAAAGTCGAAGGATTAGAACTCTCTGCCCAATATTATCTGCACTTATTATTTCCAAATCCAAGCAATTCTCATACATAATTCATACAATTAATCTGGCACCATTTAGGAGCTTTTGGGAAATGTTCAGATTCCAAAGGAGAATAACTGTGGCTCGAACATTAGGAGTATGAATATGTGGAAGCAAAATTCCGAGGAATTCAAGAATTCTGTAAGAAGTATCTGGCTTTCATATTCATTATTTAATCTGTAACAGTGGTGTATACTTTTGTTACCTTAGTGTTTTAAATATATATGTGGCAACGTCAATCGCGCCGAATTTTGTTTACGGGAATGCTAAGAGTAAAATATGTTTTGTCAATGGAATAGCAATACCAAGAAATAAAAGTACGGAAATAAAAAAAGGGACGGAGGTGGGACTCGAACAGCTCCCATTGCGCGATGCATAAATGAAGAGTTCTTGCCTCTACGACCTGAGCTAACAAACCACTGGTAAAATCGAGCAAAATTAAGACAGTTTAACTACATAGTCCCTACACACTCGACTGTCAGTTTACGTGTTTCAACATTTTCCGTCGGGTATAGCCTAAATGTATTCCAGTATATATCGTGGGAACGTCATAAATAATGTTCCCTTCCTTTATACTTCTTATAAATAAGTATCAAATTGAAACGTGATGCACTTGTAACCGCCATGACTGTCATGATGCAAGGTGATTGTACGCATGCGTGAGGGGCGAGAATTCTGCAATTTTCTATATTAATTTAAAAATATACGAATTCCTTAGTTTACGGGAATGCTAAGAGTTAAATACGTTAAAACCTTACTAATACTCCTTGGTTAAACAATATTTCAGTGGTAAAAAAATAAATATTAGCGAGGGCTGGGATCGAACCGGTGAACCTTGGAACAACAGTCAGTCGCCTTAACCACATAGCTACTCACGCACTCATGGTTAGCAACAGATGCAGCCGTTCATTATCTTCAAAAGCGGCTGTCTGAAGGAAATAATCCATTTCATTATCCAAATAAATCAATGTTGCACATTCGTATACGTTCATACTGTTATTATATTTTATTGTCAGAACTTGGTTAATGTATGTTTTCAATTACATGGAAGCTTATTAAATAACTTACCTTTTAATGGACTTCTCACCGCCATTTTGTCATGACCCCAGGCGGATTGTGCGCATGCGTGATCGGCAAGAATTCTGCTATTTTCTATATTACTTCAAAAATATACCGTAATATATTTGTTTATTTTAGAGACACTCTGCAAATCTAGAGGCCAAGAGCTTTCGTTAGAGTGCTCTACGAAGTAAATCGGTTCTGTCGTTCTCTCAATCTCGTGGTAACAAAAATCACCTTACTGTTTTAAATATATAGATTCAGTCATCAGGGCTGCCAACTGTAGTGCTCTATTAGGATACATTATGCCAGGTATACAGTATTTCGAACTAATTGGAAATTTCGATATTAGCAACTTAATTTAGTCATTATTCTAGATAGGTTCATATTCTGTAGAATAATCATTGGCATGAAAAGTAGGCTGTATAGTTCTTCACGGAACTTCTTGTTTTCTTTCTACATCCTAGTTGAATACTGACATTTTCTGTAAAATTGTCACTGCTTTTCAAGCTGTGCTCCATGAACTAATCAAGATACCCGAATAAATGTATATCCTCTGGTAGACCTATATAGTGTCTTAGAGACTACGAAGTTTCAAATACATTGGTCTGATAGTTTCTGAGAATATGGTACAGGCATTTTCAAAAATATGACTAACAGAAAACACAACAAGAATGTTTGGCTAGTAGCTACAATACATCCTTAAAACATTATGTTTAAACCTAATTTTATTGCTTGAAATATCACTTCTGCAGAATAATTGGTGCACCAAATTCTTCAGGAAAGACGGTAGATATTTTTAAGCTAAAGAAAACTATTGACATTGTTGAGCCTATCACACGTCCGGGTTCCCTTACCTCAAGTAATATGGACAATATGAAGGCTTGGTTCATACCATCTCCCACTGTGGAGCCTTAATCTAATTGTATGTTTCTTGCAAAGCACAAAAATAGAATTCGAGTACACTGTTCATCAGGTTTCAGAGAAGAGGGTATATTTAAATAGCACAGGCATATTGTCAAACATTTTATTTTTTTATTGAACACAACATGTCATATCCAGATTTTGAGTCCTTTCATTAAATAATTTGTTTTCTTTTTTGGTAATGAGTAAAGCCCCATCAAGTACATTGAATATCGATTTGAAATTCATTATTAGACATTAAATATAAAGAAGTCTTGAGTACCGGGTCAAGAGAGTCACGAAGTTTATGAGTGAAAACAATAGACTCTAACAACAGAAAACAGAAATGCGATAAAACAGTGCAAATACTTTTATCTCTATAACAAGTACCATACTTTATAATATAATATCTGTTTTTTTTATTTAATATCGATATATTATTTATATTAGAAAAATCAAACACTTGTTTTAAATATCTGTATATATATATAGAAAGTCGTGTTAGTTACACTATTTATAACTCAAGAACGGCTGGACCGATTTGGCTGAAAATTGGTGTGGAGGTAGCGTAGAACCAGGAGACGGACATAGGATCCTTTTTTTTAAAATCCCGTGACGTGACATTAAACTTCAAAGAGAATACAAGTCACTATAAAACGTAATGCAAATGACAGCTAAGGCAAGTCGTTCCCAGGCAACAGTAGATCTCGACGAGACACGGCCGACTGGATGCGAATAGCGCTCTCCAGTACCGGTATAGAATATGAGGCTCTTAACGTGAAATCCCGTTAGTTACTCAACGTAAATTGTATAGGGGTAGTAAATCCAATTTACAATAGATGGCGCGAGTAGCTTCAACAAAATGGCGTGCGTTTGTTTCAAGAAAGTCCCATATGCGTTCATATACCATGAAACTTGGGTGAGATGTTCTGTACACTTCAGGTAAGGTTTCTGGCTGAGTAATTCCACTTAACAATTGGTAGCTCACGAGTAGATTCAACAAATGAGCGACGACGGGCGAAGGGTTTCAACAAAGTCCTGTATGCGTTCACATGCCATTCGTCCGAATGCGATGAAACTTCGGTGAGAGGTTGTGTACACTACAGGCAAGGTTGCTGGCTTAGTAAATCCATGTTATAATAGGTAGCGCACGAGTAGATTCAACAAATGAGCGACGACGCGCGAAGCGTTTATACAAAGTCCCGTATGCGTTCATATACTATTCGTCTGATAGCGATGAAACTTGGGTGAGATGCTGTGTACACTTCAGGGAAGGTCTCTGGCTTACTAAATCCATTTTACAATAGGTATCGCACAAGTAGATCAATCAAATGAGCGACGACGCGCGAAGTGTTTCAACATAGTCCCGTATGCGTTCATATACCATTCGTCCGATAGCGACTAAACTTAGGTGAGTTGATGTGTACACTTCAGGGAAGGTTTCTGGCTTCGTAAATCCACTTTACAATAGGTATCGCACAAGTAGATTCAAAAAATGAGCGACGGCACGTGAATCGTTTATACAAAGTCCCGAATGCGTTCATATACCATTCATCCGATTGCTATGAAATTTTGGTGAATTGTTGTGCACCCTCCAGGAAAGGATTCTGACTCAGTAAATCCTTTTTACAATAGGTAGTGCACGAGTAGATTCAACAAATGACTAACGGCGCGCGTATCGTTTAAAAAAAAGTTCCGTATGCGTTCATATACCATTCATGCAATTGCAATGAAATTTTGTGAAATGTTGTTTCCACTCCTGCGAAGATTTCTGATTTTGTAAATCCATTTTGCAATATGGTAGCGCACGAGTAGATTCAACTAATGAGTGACAGCACGTGAATCGTTTCAACCAAGTCCCGTATGCGTTCATATAGCATTCATCTGCTTGTGATAGAACTTTGGTGAGTTGAGTACAGTCCTGCGAAGGTGTATGAATTAGTAAATCCATTTTTCAATGGGTGGCGCACAAGTAGATTCAACAAACGAGTAACGGCGCGCGAATCGTTTATACAAAATCCCCTATGCGTTCATATGCCATTCATTCGATTGTGATGAATTTTTGATGAGTTGGTGTACACACCAGGAAAGGTTTTCGAATTAGTAAATCCATTTTACAATAGGTAGCTTACGAGTATATTCAACAAATGGGTGATGGCGCTCGAATCGTTCCAACAAAGTCCCGTATGCGTTCATATGCCATTCATTTCATTGCGATGAAACTTTGGTGAATTTTTGAGCACGCTCCCAGAATTTTTTGAGATAGTAAATCAATTTTACAATAGTTTAGAGGTGGTTAACTGAAAAAGAAAAAAATATTGGGAATCCAAAAGCACTTCAACAAACAAAGTTACAACACCAACACTTTCTTTGAATGTCATTACAACGCATGCCCGGTACAGCTAGTACATATATATATATATATATTTTTATATGTTATATACGATGAGAGAAGAGGGCAACATAGACTCTCTTGCCATGTGGTAACATTCCTAATATATAGGTCACTTTGTTAGTCAGTCAACATGAACAATTTGTGAATATCCAACTATTTTGAGTGATCAACACTAACCCAACACAAATACAAACAAATACCTCTCGGTACGCCAGAAGGTCGGAGGCAGATATCACTGGGCAAAGAAAAATACAGTAACTTGAATTCACTACATTTTCCAAATTGTGGTAAACCTACAAACGCTTCCATGCTCAGCATACAAGAAGCCCCATCATATAATTCCAAAAATATTTTGCTCTTCCCTTGGCGTAAGGGAGACAAAAGTTTTAGGAAATATTTAGAGGACTATTGACCATTTTAAACTACTTAAATATTGTGCCTATTAAGGGTGGTGTGATTTCATTTCTCTAAAAAACTCAAACGTTCCCACCCCTATAGTCAATGGTTGGTGCTCTAAAACCTTCACTAAGATAAGTTTTGGCCCTTATTCGAATAGATGGTATAATTGTATGAACTTTGAATGAAATAAATTTTTCACACAATAAGAAAGCTTTAGCGATATTTCATGTTTTCAATAAAAGACCCCCATATCCATCCCCTTGGTCAAGTTTGCCCATTAACGAACTCAACCGAGATTTTGATTGGTTATATTTTATGCATAAGTTTGAAAGTGATTGGTGAAAATGACGGTAGTTATGGTGTCCACAAGAAAAAGATAGTGTTAGGGCTGTGAGTTTGTGTCATCGCTCGCCGCATGAGTCACAACTGCCCCAGGGCTGGGCTGTGCCCTGCCTCAGTGTATTGCGTACGCCTTATGCAACAGGACTACTAGGACAAAGGGATGGTCCAGAATATTCGTGACTCAACCAGTGAAGGAAACCTCGAGAAGCCGTGTGGATAGATTATTGGCTGAGGAATAACCTAACCACCAAGGGAAGATGATAAAGAAAAGGAGGTGGGCTTCGGGCTGGAGAGAAAGGATAGAGAAATAGGAGGAGAGTCCCACAAAAATTATAAATTTAACTTTACATACACTCAAAGACGGTTGCCACTGCAAATCCGTTCTCTGATACCTAAAGTGGGTAAGGACCTGGTCGAAGCTAACGGGAACCGCAGCTAGGACTTGGGCGGTTTGCAAGAGAATGGCTTTAGCGTATTCCCTCTCAAGCATGCATATGCCTACTATGGGGAAGGGTGATGGTCTGGCGAGACAAAGAGTAACAGACTTATTGTATGTCTGGTCAAATGAATTCGTTTTTGAATAAGTAATTCGAAGAAAGCCAATAATTTGCATCGATTTCGATGTTTCCAGTTTTCGAAGTGGTAGAGTTCCTAAAAAGCGACCAAGTGCTTCCAAGAAGGATAGTGATAAAAGAATTATGCCTTTGGGAATAAATTTGGTAAATGAACCAATAGTTGCATTTGGAAATGGCTAAGCTTTTATCCAGCAAGGAGCCGACTAAAAGTTTAGGCAAAGAAGAACACTTATCTTTTGAAAAACCAACCATAAGTTTTTTGGAGAGGATCTCCACAAGCAGGAAGCTGGCGTAGCGAGCTGTACTTGCCTTACTGGCCGGTTAGAATTAGCTATTAAAGCTATGAGAAACTTTACTATGATGACCACTAAGAGTTCTTGCTCAAATGCAACGAGTGGTGAAAGCCCTATCAATAGATTTAATGGCATTAAGTGGGAAAAGTCAGGGAAGAATGGATCTTGCCTAACCGTTGTATTAGAGAAATGATGAGTCAAAAAAGGAAAGTTTGAATTTATTTAACAATGCAAAAAAGTCTAATAAATTTGACAAGTATATAGTTTCAATTTTTGTTAACAATTTCGGGTCGCAGACCTCCTAACATTTAAAGTTTGCTCCAGGCAATTAACAATTCTTTAGGTTTCAAACCTTTATATGTGCTAAAATCTTCGTAAGATTTAAAAAAGACAAATAAAGTGATTAAAGTTAGACATTAAATCGAGTACAAGATGTGTACTTTAAGAAATTGTCAAGTACCTATCTTAGAAAAAGTTACAACTTCGAAAATAACAAAAATGAAAGCAGGTAGAATGAAAGAGAAGTTCCTATAACTTCTTATATTTACGCTGAATTACTTTTATAATAGTTATACAAAATAGGGCAGGTCACTTACTGTGAAACCTGAAGAGAAAATCAAAAGGAAGGTTCTAGACTTCCTATGGTTAAATAGGAATCACGAGACAAATAGGGCAAGTTTCCCTTTCGTGAGACCTAGAAATAACTCACTCATGAGTTGAAAGAATTGTATTCCCTAATTAGAAGGGAGAAACAATGTAAGTTTGAAACGTGTACTAGACACTTATTTATGCAGAAGTTAATTAATGTTATATAAGAAAAAGGGGAGGGCACTTCTATAGAGTGACACCTCATTGAAAAGGACCTAAAGTAACAACTTTATTAATATGGATTGTTAGAAAAGGTTAAGGAAAGATCAATTGGGATTGAGGATAAATGTTCATGGCCTTATTTATGGTAATCGGACGATCGCGACGCGGTAGAAATGTTGAAAGAACACTGTTTATCACTATAGTTTGTTGAATGGATGAAAAGTTCACTGTAGTAACACAAAAGTTTATGGCAAAGAAAGTTAATGCAATGATGAAAAATAATTAGTTGCACTAGGTAGGCGAAAGTCTATTGCTTGAGAAAGTTGTGAATCACAATTAAATGCGCCATAGAACATACCAACGGTGGAAGAAAATTAGCTATTGAGTATTAATTCAGAAGTAAGATTCCTCATTTTTAAATAGTATTCCCACAAGTAAGTGAAAAATACATGATGGCACGACTTGTAGATAGAGTACAGAATCTGGAAGGTTCCAGAACGATCCTAATAGAAGAATAGGGACAAAGTTAATCCAGCGGTGGAACGAGCTTGATATTTTATAGACAGCGGGTAATAGATAATATCCCACGTGGTGAGAAGATTTCTCATTTAATTAGCTTAAGAAAGCTACTTTCTGTTAAGGTTGGCTTAGACAGACAAAAGCTCAACATGGTAAATCCCGCGAAGGATGATTATTGTCACAAATTATATAATCTCACACTGCCTATAAAATTATCCTTAAAGCATGATGATATTAAAACGATGAAAATGAGGTTAAAACCTGAAGTCTGTACTTATCTTTGTTGCATGGCGAAGGTGAAGTTCCCTTTGACGATTAAAGTTCCAACATGGCGTGGAATGAAGAAAAAATGCCTCTTTAGGACAGGAGGCTGACTCTAGTTGAGCCTTGACTGACTAAGTCAACTGCCGACGTGCAAGTGAGACCCACTCAGCAAAGCGCAGGGGGACCAAGGAAGGGAAGAGAGAGGGGGTAGGAGACAAAGGAATACATATCAGAATAGACAACTATACAAAAATAAATGTTTTTCTTGATGAATGGTCTTCAAAGAGCTGATAGCAGGCGATACTAGCACAGCCTGGTGGGTGAAAAAAGTAGACGAAGTTCTCTTGATCACGGTGATGTTAGCTGGCGATGGCAACGAGATCTGTTGGCCAGATTGAAAAGGAAGTCCTCTTGCACCGGAAAGAATTGAGGAACTTCAAAGATTCGCTGCTAGATGACGCTAGTTGGGTCATGGAAGATATATATCTAGAACAGACTCACAATGATATGAGAACCCTAAACAGCAAAGAGAACATAGGAGATCACTGTTGGTGTTTGAGAAAAAAAAAGGAAGGAGAGAACGAGAAAAGAGCATTAAAAAGAATACTCTATCTTACCGTGTATTCCAAGAATACACCAAGCTGGGAGGGGTAAAACACCAACAGAGAGCAGGAAAAACAATTAAACATTTAAAGGTAATGAAGCAATTGAAGACAGTGGTCTTGTGATATGACCATTAGTGGTCAAGATTTAGGCCACCCTGACTCTCCCATCCCTTCCAGGATAGCACTCGGTCACTCTACCAGAAATCCAGACCAGGAGAGGAGAGACATCCCTAACCAAGACCAAGTCCCCCACTTTAATGTCGGGACTGGAAAGAAACCACTTCTGTCTCCGCTGCAAGGAAGTTAAATATTCCAAGTTCCACCTCTTCCAGAAAGAATTGCGAAGGGCTTCAAGTTTACGCCAAATAATAGGTAAATTAGAATCCCTATAAGAATTGGAAAGGGGAGGAGGGGCAAAAAGAGAAGTGCCTATAAGGAAGTGACCAGGTGTGAGTGGAAGCAGGTCATCAGGGTCATTGGAAATCGGAGTTAATGGGCGAGAATTAACACCTCCAATCAGAACAGAGAGTGAATTAAATTATTCATTAGTCAGAATGCGATTACCTAAAACCTTTTTTAAATGACGTTCAGTGAGCTTTACGCAGGATTCCCACCTACCACCGTGATGAGGAGCGTAGGGAGGTATAAAACGCCATTTGAAACCCTTTGAGTAGGAAAAATTAGAAATTTGTTCCATGGCGGGAGAAGATGTGAGAGCTTTTTTCCACAAGGAAGCTGCGCCTTGAAAAGTGGAAGCGTTATCAGAGAACATCTCCGAAGGAACACCACGCCTAGCAGCGAAGCGAGAGACAGCTGATAAAAAGTAAGAAGTAGAAGCATTCGTTACTAGTTCCAAATGGATTGCGCCAGTAACCATGCAAACAAAGAGAGAGACATAGAGCTTACCAAACAATTTGCGTTTGGCTTCAGGGGAATTTCGTTGATATTGGAACGGACCCATATAGTCCACACCAGTTAAAGCAAATGGGCGTATAGGAGAAAAGCGAAAGGAGGGCAGATCGCTCATTAATTGAGTGTTGACTTTAGGTTTCGCCTTGAAACAAGGAATGCACTTGTGAATTACAGAGGAAACTTCGTGAATTCCAGTTATAATCCAGTACTTTTCTCTTAAGAGGCAAAGCAGAGTGCGTGTACCAACATGCAGATTGCGATAATGAAAGTCACGTATAATTAAGGAAGTTACGTGATGTTTAGAAGGCAAAATAACGGGATGCTTTTAGTCTTCAGACAGCAAAGATTGAGAAAGCCTACCACCTACCCTGAGTAACCTATCGTCATCAAGGAACGTGGCTAAAGCGCAAAGACGACTGGATTTGGGAAGATCCTTTTTAGAAGAAAGTAAAGAAAATTCAGAAGAAAAGGCTTCTTGCTGTGTCAGTTGTAAAACTTTAATGGTAGCGAGATTCAATTCATGATTGGTAAGGTGTGGTTTAGGGAGGAGAGGTTGGTCAACCACAAGATATTTAGATCTAAGGAGATAGGCGACAATTCGTATTAATTTATGAAAGGAAGAATAGCGGGATAACAAGGGATGAGAAACGTTGGAAACAAGACATGAAGCAGTAGATAGAGATACTTTTGCTTCAGGCAAGTTGGAGTTTGTAGCTGGAGGTTTAGAAGGCCAAGAAGAAGAATCTTCGATTAACCACGAAGGCCCATGCCAGTACAACTGGGAAGCTGCCAATTGAGAGGGTAAACATCCACGAGAGATAATGTCGGTTGGGTTGTCAGCACTGGGCACATGCCTCCATTGACATCCCGAAGAAAGAGTTTGAATTTTGGAAACCCTGTTTGCAACGAAAGTTTGCCAGTGAGAGGGGTTTTTGGCGATCCAAGAAAGGGTGATCATGGAATCGCTCCAAAGATAGATTTGCGAGAATTCGACTTTTAAAACTTCTCGTAATTTCTTAACAAGTTCTGCGGCCATGAGTGCAGCACACAATTCAAGCCTAGGCAAAGTGATAGTTTTAAGAGGAGCCACCTTAGATTTGGCACAAACAAGGTTGGAAACTGAAGATACATATAATGAACCGCAATAAACCAAATATGCGCAGCAACCATAAGCTTTTTCGGAACTGTCTGCGAACACATGAATGAAAAAAGATGCATTTGAATGAGCGTTAATTAAATTCCTAGGAATTTCAATAAGGGAAAGATCAAGCAAATTGCTGCGAAAAGAAAGCCATCTGTTAAGAAATGAGAGGGGAACAGTGTCATCCCATTCACATTTGAGCGACCACAGCTCTTGCATGAAGAGTTTGGCTATAACGATAACTGGGGCAAGGAATTGAAGCGGATCAAAAAATTTTGCAATTTCAGAGAGAATTTGTCGTTTCGTGTTAGGGAGCTCTTCAGTGAGCGAAACTTTGTAGATGAGAGTGTCAGTGCTAGTGCAACAATGAACTCCAAGAGTTTTTATGGATACGGGGTTTCCACAAATTTTGATAGAGGAGAGATCTACGTCTTCAATAGGAAACTGGGCGAGAAACTCAGGGGAGTTGGAATTCCACTTATGAAGTGGGAAACCTCCATTCCTTAGCAATGCCTGAAGTTCTAAGGACACGAGAGAAGCTTCCTCCAGAGAGGGGAAGGACTGCAAATAATCGTCAACATAGAATGACGTGGTTAGTGCTTCAGAAGCTTTAGAAACTAATAAATGACCATCTTGAGAAGCTAGCAAGTGTAGGGATCGGATAGCAAGGAAAGCGGAAGGTTTTAAGCCATAAGTAACTGTTTTTAAACGAAATACCTTAATGGGCTTACTGATTTCGTCGCGCCACAAGATTCTTTGGAGATCTCGTTGTTCAGGCTGAAGTAAAACTTGACGGTACATCTGTTTTATATCAGCTATAACAGCTATGGGAAATAATCGAAAGTTTAAGAGTATAGCAGATAGATCTGACTGAATAGCAGGACCAGAGTAAAGAGTGTCGTTAAGGCTGTTGCCATTAACGTCAGGTGATGAACCATTGAAAACAACTCGGATTTTATCCTTTACAAGAGGGTTTTCCCACACGGGATGATGATTTAAGAAAACCGTTTCAGTAGTGGGGTGCAATTCATCATCAGATTTGTTAACAACTTCCATATGATCTAAGCTTTCATACTCATCCATGAAATCAGTGTACTGTTGTTTAACGAGAGGTTCTTTCTTGAATTTGCTCTCAATAGCAAAGAGAGCTTTGCGAACTTTGGGTTGAGAGTTAATAAGTTGAGGGGGATTATGTGTTCTTGGCATTTGAACAATGAACCGGCCATCAGAAGAGCGAGTGGTGGTGTTAAGAAAAAGTTGCTCACAGAATTCATTTTCTGAAGAGGTCATGTTAGGAGGATCAACGCTTTCGAGCCTCCAAAACTGTTCCAGATCAGCATTGGAGAAGTAACATTGCGATGCGGGTTGGGGAGAATAATGGGGAAGTTGACCGGTGACGATCCATCCAAAATTAGTGTCTCGGCGACCACGTTTGAGGATAACTTGCGAACCTGTTTGCGAAGGCAATTCCAGAAAACATTGGCACTGAAGAGTATGTCAATGGGGTTTTGTATGTTAAACAAAGGATCGGCTAGCCTTAAATGCGAGGGAATGTTTAAACCTGAAATATCCACAGAGTGACTTGGAGTGTCTTCTCCAATGCTATTGAGAATGAGACAATTCAGTTTGAGAAAGTTGTTTCTGTGACAAATATCTCTTATGGTTAGCTTTGAGACAAGAGTTTAGTGCTTTTCAGTCGGTCAACACGAATGTACCCAAAAGAGATGGGTTATGCCCTAATCCTGAAATAAATTACATGAGATTAATAAAACACTAGGATGACCAGTTTCGATCGTCAAGCGATCATCATCAGATCCAATACACTTAGGCTATAAAATCTATGTTTGAAATACAGGTGAAAATATTTACAATATGTACAATTATTTAGTTGCAGTATTGGTACTGCAACTGTCAGTGTATGCTAAATGCAGTATATATGTTAGGTGAAATGCTAACTGGTGATGGCTATCCGGAGATTGTACTTTAGAGAGATTATATGGTTGTAAACTATGGTTAAACTATAAAATTTTAGGCTAACTACTTATCTGATTGTCTTCCGTACTACAGCTATTCGCAGTTTCCGTGCTCACTTGAACTCGCTGTGCGGTCGACTGCGAGTTCAAGTGAGCACGGAAACTGCGAATAGCTGTAGTACGGAAGACAATCAGATAAGTAGTTAGCCTAAAATTTTATAGTTTAACCATAGTTTACAACCATATAATCTCTCAAAAGTACAATCTCCGGATAGCCATCACCAGTTAGCATTTCACCTAACATATATACTGCATTTAGCATACACTGACAGTTGCAGTACCAATACTGCAACTAAATAATTGTACATATTGTAAATATTTTCACCTGTATTTCAAACATAGATTTTATAGCCTAAGTGTATTGGATCTGATGATGATCGCTTGACGATCGAAGCTGGTCATCCTAGTGTTTTATTAATCTCATGTAATTTATTTCAGGATTAGGGCATAACCCATCTCTTTTGGGTACATTCGTGTTGACCGACTGAAAAGCACTAAACTCTTGTTTACTAAGGCAACACTGAAAATATGGCTTCAAACACCACAATTAGCTTTGAGAATTGTAAAGCTTGCGATTTTGAGCTGTTAATGCCCGATACATTAATAGAAGTGGGGTTTACAGGTAGGCCTAGTTTTCTAATCAAAGAATTAGACACAAAATCATGAGTTGCCGCTGAATCTAGAAGACCGCGTGCACGGACCCAGTTGCCAAAGTTATCTTGAACTTCGATTTGGACAGTAGACAACAATACTTGGGCACTACGAATGTACTTGGCATTTTGTATATACGATGAAGCATTGGAATTATTAGTATTATCACTTTTCGGAGAAGTAGATGCTGTCGATGACCTTGCCTGATCACGACGATGTAGCAAAGTGTGATGAGCCTTTTCACAATGGTAGCAAAGTCTTCTGGACTTGCAATTAGAAGCAGAATGCGTGGGCGCTAGGCAGTTGAAGCAATGTTTGTTTTGAGAAACTAATTTTCTTCGGCCGTCGACTGACAGTTCTTTGCAGGATTTGGATAGATATAAGGCATGGGAATCTTTACAGAGTATACACCTTAATGGTTCATTTAAACTCTTGCGAGGTTCGCTTTGAGTGTTTTAAACGAGAGAGCTAGCAATACGGCGTTCACTAGACCTAGTTGGGTAACCAGTGGTGTTTGGCTTAAATTTAGAGGAGCTGGACCCAGGTTTTTGGGTACTAGACGCTAAGCGTTCGCTTTTAGGTTTGATAGACATTAATTCAAATTTAGAAGTCGGAGATGAAGGTTCACTTTGATTAGCTAGAGCGGTTAACAGCTGGCATCTGGCATTTATGAAAGTGACTAAATGCTCGTAAGAGTAGTCGTCTTCTCTAGAAAGTTCAATTTCCCAAGCTTTGAGGGTAGCAGCATCAACTTTAGAAACTACTAAATGTATTAGGAAAGTATCCCAGTGTTCAGAGGGTTGATCTAATTGGGACCGAGCTTTGACGTGAAGTTGTGTAGTGTCAACGAGAGTACGTAAACTAGTGACGTCATTGTGCTGTGACGCAGGTAGGTTGAATAGAGCCTTCATATGGCGTTGAACACGTAACCGTAAATTTCCGTATCTGTCTATCAATAAGTTAAAGGCAATGGGTTAATTTTCGGCACTTAAAGGTAGTGCTTCAACTAACTGCAAAGCTTGACCTCGGAGGATAGATCTCAAGTAATGAAACTTTTATATGACTTGAATATCTTCATTGTCATGAACAAGAGAGCAAAATAATTCATAGAAAGAATCCCAAGTAGATTCATCTCCAGGGAAGTGGGGTAAATCAATTTTAGGTAAAATTAGTTTGGGCTAGTGAGTACCATCGCGAAAGGAAATTTGTGGTTCGTGAAGGGAACCAAGAACAGAAGCGTCCTTTTTCTGCTCCTCTTCGAGTTGGCGTATTATTTTGAAAGTAGAACCTATGCCTTCGTAATATTGGTTTTCTACTTCGACTCGATCTTCGGTTTGATTGAGCATACAAGTTTCTATTTCAGTTTGGATGTTGCAATAATTTTCATATGAACGTTCAAAATCCCTTACACGATGTTTCAACAAGTCTAATTGAGCTTCTGAGGGATCTAGCTCTTTGATGTATTTTCTGAATCGGGTAATTTGTCCTTTATAGGATGCTCGTTTAGAAGTAAGTTTTTCATCCTTATCCTTTTCAGTAGGAGCCATGACAAGGTCAATAAATTAAAGTATAACTCTCGAAACTGTGGAACCTTGGAAATGCTGTCAGGCTGGCAGCAGCAAATAAGTAGAAAGAACGAGACACACCAAAGGAGACAGGAGCGGCCTCTTTCCCCTTCACAGGCTTTGCACGATGTAGTTATAGCTGAAAGATTCAAATCAGGTATTAATAATTCGTAAGGTATTGCCGAATAAACTTTAAAAAGGAATAACAAATGGGCTCTCCCGGGTTTCGGCACCAAATGTTGGATAAATTATTGGCTGAGGAATAACCTAACCACCAAGGGAAGATGATAAAGAAAAGGAGGTGGGCTTCGGACTGGAGAGAAAGAATAGAGAAATAGGAGGAGAGTCCCACAAAAAATATAAATTTAACTTTACATACCCTCAAAGACGGTTGCCACTGCAAATCCGTTCTCTGATACTTAAAGTGGGTAAGGACCTGGTCGAAGCTAACGGGAACCGCAGCTAGGACTTGGGCGGTTTGCAAGAGAATGGCTTTAGCGTATTCCCTCTCAAGCATGCATATGCCTACTATGGGGAAGGGTGATGGTCTGGCGAGACAAAGAGTAACAGACTTATTGTATGTCTGTTCAAATGAATTCGTTTTTGAATAAGTAATTCGAAGAATGCCAATAATTTGCATCGATTTCGATGTTTCCAGTTTTCGAAGTGGTAGAGTTCCTAAAAAGCGACCAAGTGCTTCCAAGAAGGATAGTGATAAAATAATTATGCCTTTGGGATTAAATTTGGTAAATGAACCAATAGTTTCATTTGGAAATGGCTAAGCTTTTATCCAGCAAGGAGCCGACTAAAAGTTTAGGCAAAGAAAAACACTTATCTTTTGGAAAACCAGCCATAAGTTTATTTGGAGAGGATCTCCACAAGCAGGAAGCTGGCGTAGCGAGCTGTACTTGCCTTACTGGCCGGTTAGAATTAGCTATTAAAGCTAAGAGAAACATTACTATGATGACCACTAAGAGTTCTTGCTCAAATGCAACGAGTGGTGAAAGCCCTATCAATAGATTTAATGGCATTAAGTGGGAAAAGTCAGGGAAGAATGGATCTTGCCTAACCGTTGTATTAGAGAAATGATGAGTCAAAAAAGGAAAGTTTGAATTTATTTAATAATGCAAAAAAGTCTAATAAATTTGACAAGTATATAGTTTCAAATTTTGTTAACAATTTGGGGTCGCAGATCTCCTAACATTTAAAGTTTGCTCCAGGCAATTAACAATTCTTTAGGTTTCAAACCTTTATATGTACTAAAATCTTCGTAAGATTTAAAAAAAGACAAATAAAGTGATTAATGTTAGACATTAAATCGAGTACAAGATGTGTACTTTAAGAAATTGTCAAGTACCTATCTTAGAAAAAGTTACAACTTCGAAAATAACAAAAAAGAAAGCAGGTAGAATGAAAGAGAAGTTCCTATAACTTCTTATATTTACGCTGAATTACTTTTATAATAGTTATACAAAATAGGGCAGGCCACTTACTGTGAAACCTGAAGAGAAAGTCAAAACGAAGGTTCTAGACTTCGTATGGTTAGATAGGGATCACGAGACAAATAGGGCAAGTTTCCCTTTCGTGAGACCTAGAAATAACTCACTCATGAGTTGAAAGAATTGTATTCCCTAATTAGAAGGGAGAAACAATGTAAGTTTGAAACGTGTACTAGACACTTATTTATGCAGAAGTTAATTAATGTTATATAAGAAAAAGGGGAGGGCACTTCTATAGAGTGACACCTCATTGAAAAGGACCTAAAGTAACAACTTTATTAATATGGTTTGTTAGTAAAAGTTTAAGGAAAGATCAATTGGGATTGAGGATAAATGTTCATGGCCTTATTTATGGTAATCGGACGATCGCGACGCGGTAGAAATGTTGAAAGAACACTGTTTATCACTATAGTTTGTTGAATGGATGAAAAGTTCACTGTAGTAACACAAAAGTTTATGGCAAAGAAAGTTATTGCAATGATGAAAAATAATTAGTTGCACTAGGTAGGCGAAAGTCTATTGCTTGAGAAAGTTGTGAATTACAATTAAATGCGCCATAGAACATTCCAACGGTGGAAGAAAATTAGCTATTGAGTATTAATTCAGAAGTAAGATTCCTCATTCTTAAATAGTATTCCCACAAGTAAGTGAAAAATACATGATGGCACGACTTGTAGATAGAGTACAGAATCTGGAAGGTTCCAGAACGATCCTAATAGAAGAATAGGGACAAAGTTAATCCAGCGGTGGAACGAGCTTGATATTTTATAGACAGCGGGTAATAGATAATATCCCACGTGGTGAGAAGATTTCTCATTTAATTAGCTTAAGAAAGCTACTTTCTGTTAAGGTTGGCTTAGACAGACAAAAGCTCAACATGGTAAATCCCGCGAAGGATGATTATTGTCACAAATTATAGTAATCTCACACTGCCTATAAAATTATCCTTAAAGCATGAAGATATTAAAACGATGAAAATGAGGTTAAAACCTGAAGTCTGTACTTATCTTTGTTGCATGGCGAAGGTGAAGTTCCCTTTGACGATTAAAGTTCCAACATGGCGTAGAATGAAGAAAAAATGCCTCTTTAGGACAGGAGGCTGACTCTAGTTGAGCCTTGACTGACTAAGTCAACTGCCGACGTGCAAGTGAGACCCACTCAGCAAAGCGCAGGGGGACCAAGGAAGGGGTGAGAGTGGGGGTAGGAGACAAAGGAATACATATCAGAATAGACAACTATACAAAAATAAATGTTTTTCTGGATGAATGGTCTTCAAAGAGTTGATAGCAGGCGATACTAGCACAGCCTGGTGGGTGAAAAAAGTAGATGAAATTCTCTTGATCACGGAGATGTTAGCTGGCGATGGCAACGGGATCTGGTGGCCAAATTGAAAAGGAAGTCCTCTTGCACCGGAAAGAATTGAGGAACTTCAAATATTCGCTGCTAGATGACTCTAGGTGGGCCATGGAAGATATATATCTCGATCAGACTCACAATGATATGAGAACCCTAAACAGCAAAGAGAACATAGTAGATCACTGTTGGTGTTTGAGAAAAAAAAAGGAAGGAGAGAACGAGAAAAGAGCATTAAAAAGAATACTCTATCTTACCGTGTATTCCAAGAATACACCACCGTGAATCCTGGATGGGTCTAGAACCATTTATTGAGTCACCGTCCTGCTATAGAAGAGCAACCTGTCAAGCAGTGTTGTTGTGTTTTTACGAGCTAGTGCGAGCGTTTATCCTGAGCGACAGAAGTGTGGTGACTTGCGAAACCCCTAGCGAAGCCGATTCTCTTGACAGCGAAGAGAGTGAGAAGCATACAGGGTACTGTCTGTGTTTAGAACGAGTGTGCTTACCTAGTGCGACATAGGTCATTGTGCTGAGTTGCAAAAAAGTGAGTGACAGACTTAGTGCAGCTATTTCCAGCCTGCGTACGGGACCGGACTCATTAGCGAGAGGATTAACTGTGGTCTGTTGACAAGTGAAAGGGGTCAAGAGCTCTCCATAAGGAAGGACTTGAGGAAACTGGAGTAAGGTAATAATTGCTTGTATTTGCTGATGAGTGGTGTATGTTCTGGCCGCAATAAAGTTAATTATTTCATTTAAAGGAGCAATCTGTGTTGTGCTTCAACCCACCGTAATCCACGTAACAAAAGTGCCACTAGGGGGGTGGCACGTAACAACTGGTGTCAGAAGCCGGATTACGAACTCAAGCACAACCACAACACCTGGCAGTCCTGGTTTCAAAACCCAAGCAGGTCATTTTCTCTAATTTTCCCTTTACAGGACAAACAACTAAAATGGAGGCGCAATTGGCAGCATTGCTAAAAAAGTTAAGTGGCATGGAAACCAAAATGGAAGACGGCCAGAAGAAGATGGAAGAGTGTCTGCTGACGAAATTAGAGGAGAGCCAAAGGAAATTAGAACAGGGCTTACGTGAGTAAGTCGCAGCTGTGGAAAAGAAGTTCGACGCCTTACAAGTGGAAGTTGCCGAGCTGCGCCAACACCCGCTGATGGGGGTGGAGGAGAAATTCAACGCCTTACAAGTGGAAGTTGCCGAGCTGTGCCAACGCCCGCTGATGGGGGTGGAGGAGAAATTCAACGCCTTACAAAAGGAAGTTGCCGAGTTGCGCCAACGCCCACTGACGGGGGTGGAAGAGAAAATCAACGCTCTACGAGAGGAAGTTGCCGAGCTGCGCCAACGCCCGCCCACCGTTACACCGGGAATATCAGGAACGGCACATAGCAGAGTGACGCCCCCAACCTTCGACGGAAAGGTCCCGTGGAGCACCTACTTACGTCAGTTCGAGACGGGCTGTTCCATAAATAACTGGAACAACACAGAAAAGGCTACAGCTCTCATTGTAGCGCTGAGAGGTGACGCCCTTAATGTTCTTCAGGCCATCCCGACTGGATCCCAGGACTACGCTTCACTGATCGCCCATATAGAGTTCCGATATGGAGATAGCCATCTTCAGCAGGCCTACCAGATGCAGCTCCGGACCCGGGTACAGAAGAACGCAGAAACCCCGCAGGAGTTCGAGATGGACATCGCACGCCTCGTAAGGCTCGCCTATCCAACAGCGCCGGCCGACTTTCTGGAACAGATTGCGACGGAGAACTTCACCGACGGACTACGGGACTCGGACACTCAACAGGCGCTGCGACTCGCGCGCAATAAGACCCTGGCAGATGCGCTGAGCGACGCACTAGATTTCGAGACGGCAAAACAGGCATCTAGAATGCACGCGCGGGTGCGTCAAGTGGACGTCGACGAACCAGTGAAAACCAACGAGACCAAGCCCCTGGCCGACGAATTTATGGAGGCGCTAAGCCGTTTCTTCGATAGTCGGGGCACCACCAGCAACGACACAGCCGGAAGACAACCGGAGAGGCGGCCCGGAAGAGGACTACCGACCTGCTGGGCCTGCGGTAAGAAAGGCCACCTGAGCAAGGACTGCGGTGATCGCCGCCGCCAAGGGTTTCCGTCGGGAAAGTCAGTCGTAGGGAAACCGCGCGGCCCAGGAAAGCAAGTATCAGCCAGCTTAAGGGGGCAAAGGTTGGCTTGTGACAGTCGTCAAGCCCCGGCAGTCCAAGTGCGTGTGACGAAGTTATGGAGGGATAATAGCAGCCTGATGGTCCACGGAGTCGTCAACGGAGTGAGCTGGCCCATGCTGATCGGCACGGGAGCGTCGAGGACCATCGTCAATCCCATCGTGATCCCAAAGTGGAGAGTGCAACCCACACAAAGGAACCTCCAGCTAATAACCGCGACCGGAGAGACCGCACCGGTATATGGCGAAGCATCACTGGAGCTCGTCATAGGTCGACGTGTGGTGAAGCATCCAGTGCTTGTGGCTGACGTATCAAACGAAGTAATCATCGGACTGGACTTCCTGAACCAGAACAACATCATCTTTGACTTGAGTACCAACACTCTGCACTTCGGAGGTGAGGAACTTGCTTTGCAACCAGCACACGAGGCCGTTACCGCACGACGAGTAAGGCTGAGAGAGGACGTCATCGTTCCTGCCAGGACGGAGGTCAGCGCCGCCGTAATTGTCGACGGAACTGCTGAGGAAGTGGCGGCTGTTATCGAGCCAAAATATGAGGACATCCAGACAAAAGGATTGCTAGTTGCCAAGACCCTCATCAACACGACGTCTTGGCCGTATGTCCGCCTGTCCAACCTGAACGACTACGACATTACGGTTCACCGGGACACCAACCTAGGAGTCTGCGAGCCCGTTACCTGGATTGCCCGCATCACAGATACGACGTAAGGACACCTGCAGACGGACAACCGAAGAAGACGCGCACTGCCAGAAGAACTACAGAAGCTGTACCAAGGATCCCAGGACCATTTAGACGAGGAACAATCACGCCAACTTCAGGACCTGCTACGCGAATTCCAGGACGTCTTCCCCATGGGGAGCAAAGACTTCGGCAGGACAAGCTTGGTCCAGCACAGAATCGACGTTGGGGACAGCGCACCGATTAGGGCACCATTCCGCCGTGTCCCGCTCGCCAAGCAAGCCGAAGTCGACCGGATGGTAGAAGAGATGAAGGAGCAAGGGGTGATCGAGCCATCACATAGTCCTTGGAGTTCTTCGGCCGTGCTTGTGAAGAAGAAGAACGGTTCCTCCAGGTTCTGCGTGGACTACAGGTGGGTGAACGACGTCACGAAGAAGGACAGCTACCCTCTATCCCGGATCGACGACACGCTGGACACCTTATCAGGATCAAGATGGTTCTCCACCTTGGATTTGAAGAGTGGCTACTGGCAGGTGGAGGTACACCCTTAGGACCGCGAGAAAACTACGTTCTGTGTGGGCAGCGGGCTCTGGCAGTTCACAGTCATGCCATTTGGTCTGTGCAACGCCCCTGCGACCTTCGAAAGGCTAATGGAGTCCATTCTGAGGAGACTACACTGGAAGACCTGCCTGGTCTACCTAGACGACGTCATCGTTCTGGGAAAAAGCTTCGAGGAGCACTACAGCAACCTGAAGGAGATGTTGATGAAGCTACGGGCTGCCCAGCTGAAGTTGAGCCCCAAGAAGTGTCAGCTCTTCCAGAAGCAGGTTCAGTACCTTGGGCATATTGTCTCCGAGGAAGGGGTGCGCACCCAGCCTGAAAAGACCGCAGCTGTGAGGGAGTGGCCAGTTCCGAAGGACAAGTCCCAACTACGAAGCTTCCTGGGACTCTGCACTTATTACCGTCGCTTCGTGAGAGGATTCGCCGACATCGCCAAACCACTGCATCGACTGACTGAGAAGGACCAACTCTTCACATGGACAGCAGAATGCCACAGTGCCTTCGAACAACTCAAGCAGGCTCTGTACACCGCGCCTATTCTGGCCTACCCCAGACCTGGAACAAGGTTCATCGTCGATACCGATGCCAGCGACTTTGGTATAGGGGGAGTCCTGTCGCAAATAGTGGATGGCGAGGAGAGAGTAGTGGCCTACTACAGCAAAGCCTTGTCAAAGGCAGAGAGGAACTACTGCGTCACTAGGAAGGAACTACTCGCCATCGTGAAGACCATCGAACACTTCCACAAGTACCTGTACGGAGAAGAATTTCTCATCAGGACCGACCATGCATCCCTGCGGTGGCTCCTGAACTTCAAACAGCCCGAGGGTCAACTCGCGCGGTGGTTAGAGAGGCTTCAACAGTACAACTTCGAGATCCAGCACAGGAAAGGCCAACTGCATTCTAATGCCGACGCCCTGTCACGAAGACCGAGCCCCGAGGACTGCACCTTCTGTACTAGGAGGGAGGAGAACACCGGGATACAGTGCCAACGGACTACTGTGGAACTTCAAGGGAACTGGAGCCGCGAATCTTTCACGCAGGCACAAGCAGAAGATGATGATGACCTGGGACTGATAGCCAAATGGAAGAGGGCCTTTGTCCCCAGACCCGGGTGGAATATTGTGAGTGACTGCAGCCCAAATTTTAAGTCCTACTGGGCGCAGTTGGACTCGCTGATTGTAAGGGATGGCCTCATCTGCCGCGCCTGGGAGAGCAACGACGGGAAGACATCTCGGGAACAAGTCGTCGTTCCAAAGGCTATGACGGAGGAAGTCCTGAAGGAAGTCCATGGAGGATCATCTGGTGGACACCTAGGGATAAAGAAGACCCTGGAAAAAAATGAGAGAGCGGTTCTACTGGATCGGATGCCGAACCGACGTGGAGAACCACTGCGCGAGGTGCCACGATTGCGCAGCCAGCAAGGGCCCAGGATGAAGACGACGGGGTCCACTGAAGACCTACAACGTGGGCGGCCCCATGGAGAGAGTGGCCATCGATGTTGCTGGGCCTTTCCCGTTGTGCGAGGCAGGGAACCGCTACATATTGGTCATCAGCGACTACTTTACCAAATGGCCGGAAGCGTATGCGCTCCCTAACCAGGAAGCCGCGACGATTGCAGAGACCCTGGTGAAGGAATTCGTCAGCCGGTACGGAGTACCCCTGGAGCTGCACTGCGACCAAGGGAGCAACTTCGAGTCGCAGGTGTTCCAGAACCTATGCCAGCTGCTGGGAATCCGGAAGACAAGGACGAAGTCGCTACACCCTCATTCCGACGGGATGGTAGAGCGATTCAATCGCACCATCGAGAACCATCTCCAAATAGTCGTCAGCGAGCACTAGAGGGATTGGGACAGACATCTTCCTCTATTTCTCCTGGCCTACCGCGCCGCCGTGCATGAAGCCGCCGGGTGCACACCAGCCCGGGCCATGTTTGGGAGGGAACTCCGTCTACCAGTCGATCTTGCCTTCGGCCGACCTGGGAATGGTCCGGTCCCGGTAAGCCAGTATTGTCAAGAACTGGTCGACCAACTGGAGGACGTGCACGCTTTCGCGAGGAGGAAACTGCGGATCGAGACCGACCGAATGAAGACCCGATACGACCAGCAGACGGATGCCGGCGGATTCCACGAGGACGACCTGGTCTGGCTCATCAACCCATTACGGAAGAAAGGCCTGTCACCCAAACTGCAGAAGTCCTGGGAGGGCCCGTACCGAGTCGTGAAACGGATCAACGATGTCGTCTACAGGATCCAGCGGAGCCCGAGTGCGAAGATGAAGATCGTGCATCGAGATCGCCTGGCAGCCTACGGAGGGACACAGACGGACCAATGATTGATCGGGACGATCAGCCTTTTAGGAAGGGGGTGGTGTTACGGCTGTGAGTTTGTGTCATCGCTCGCCGCATGAGTCACAACTGCCCCAGGGCTGGGCTGTGCCCTGCCTCAGTGTATTGCGTACGCCTTATGCAACAGGACTACTAGGACAAAGAGATGGTCCGGAATATTCGTGACTCAACCAGTGAAGGAAACCTCGAGAAGCCGTGAACCCTGGATGGGTCTAGAACCATTTATTGAGTCATCGGCCTGCTATATAAGAGCGACCTATCAAGCAGTGTTGTTGTGTTTTTACGAGCTAGTGCGAGCGTTTATCCTGAGCGACAGAAGTGTGGTGACTTGCGAAACCCCTAGTGAAGCCGATTCTCTTGACAGCGAAGGGAGTGAGAAGCATACAGGGGACTGCCTGTGTTTAGAGCGAGTGTGCTTACCTTGTGCCACATAGGTCATTGTGGTGAGTTGCAAAACAGTGAGTGACAGACTTAGTGCAGCTATTTCCAGCCAGCGTACGGGACCGGACTCATTAGCGAGAGGATTAACTGTGGTCTGTTGACAAGTGAAAGGGGTCAAGAGCTCTCCATAAGGAAGGACTTGAGGAAACTGGAGTAAGGTAATAATTGCTTGTATTTGCTGATGAGTGGTGTATGTTCTGACCGCAATAAAGTTAATTATTTCATTTAAAGGAACAATCTGTGTTGTGCTTCAACCCACCGTAATCCACTTAACAAAAGTGCCACTAGAGGGGTGGCACGTAACAATAGGTAATATATAAATACCGCATCGTGGAGCGCAGTTGTGACCATCATTCTGCCACGGGGCAGTGAAACAGGCGATGACATTTTCAGCAAGTAACAACTGGACATGGCGTACTGAAAACTTAGGTGTACATTGTCAAAACAGTCGTTACGAAAGCTTGGGAGGCCTAGTGATAAATATAGAGCCTCGTTTATCCGGCACTCATTAATCTAATCTCCGGTTTATCCGGATCGAAAATAATAACAATTTATTTTTACTGTACAGTATTTCTTTTACGGGGTCGACGCTTCTTGAATGTTTTTTTCCGCCAAGGATAGTTAAGGACAGGAATTGGAAGTAATTCGGCCACGGTCTATCAAAGGTACTGTCCCGGCA
Source organism: Meconema thalassinum (assembly GCA_946902985.2). Taxonomy (NCBI): domain Eukaryota; kingdom Metazoa; phylum Arthropoda; class Insecta; order Orthoptera; family Tettigoniidae; genus Meconema; species Meconema thalassinum. The sequence continues at coordinate 172,303,755 of OX336391.1, forward strand.
TTCACCTAGAAGTGAGAACTCGTGTTAGTAAAACGTCTTCGTGATCGTGCTGTGCGGAAGCACTATACGAATGTAAAAAAGAAAAAACACACATATACATTTAGTGCATAAAACTGAGTCATAAAAGTATGAAAAGTGTTCTTATATTTTTAGTAGAGTTGAAAAAAGTATTACAACGTATGTTAATAGATTATATAACATGTATTGGTGTTTTAGTTTATTTCCGGATTATACGGATTTTCGATAATACTTATCAGTTCTGATCCCACTTTATCCGGATAAACGAAGTTATTGTGTACATGTTGTTAGCAGGTTGTTATCCTTCATTACTGTATTTATTTTATGAATGTAAGCTTTTGTTTCATTATCTTACTGGTTCGTGTTAAGTTAGTGCTACTCTCGGAATGCAATTGAGTATTTCTGATCTTACTTGTTAAATGACTAAAAACTAACCTGAAAAGTTCCACAGAGAGATGAAACTAATGGCATATTGTTAACATTACAGGGTCACCAGATGTGAATTAACTAGTTCTACAACAGTGTGGAAGACCGGAAACCCCAGTTCACTCTGTATTGTGTGAGATCAGAAGTGTCTCGTTGATGCCTTTGTGCGAGCTTTGGTCAAAAAATAGCTATTGCCCTTTAATTAACTTACCGTACATAACTAGTCTATTTCAGAGAAAATAGTTCTACAAAGTTAGATCATATCATTCAGATCGGCAATTTGGCCTTCTCATACAGGAGAACACCCCTGATCTACGTACATAGTTACTCTCCATTAGGTGAAGTGAATTCATATTTGTACATATGGACAAGAATTTAATACTGAATGTAAAAATATTACAATTCACAACCAAATATATCAGAATGAAGTGAGATTTCATGATCTATTGATTTACAGAATAGTCTTTGATGTGTCTTATTCTGAATTAAGTTCATATATTTGGTGGTAAAACAGAAGAAATTAGAACATTTTTTAAAAGCCTCCTACTACAATAAAAAATATAATCTCTTACATTTTGTTACTTAAATTTTGTAAGGTTCATCAAAAATATGAAAGGATTATTGAACTGTTCTTTCCTTCCAATTATAATATGTATTAATTGTATACCATTAACTCTAATGATCCCTGGCCTCAAATTGTTTCTGTGCCTGTGCTCATGTCAGAGGCATTTCGTTATTTTACTCCTTGATCCCTGTTTGCCTCACTTGAGCCTCAGAAAGACAAGCTCATTAGGTTTTATCCCGGAGATTTCGAAGGACTTTCTCTCACATATGAAAGTTCTTATTCACCCTAATAAACTTGAGAAGCTATTGTACTAATGCACCAATTCATTTGACATCTATTCTCTGTGGATTTGGACATTCCTTGTGTGACAAGAATGCATAAATGTACTGGAACTTTCGGTTTTCTGGACCAATGGTTTGACCATCGAGGTATCTTATCAGCTGGTCCTGATCATACGCAGTCACTTTAACTCACAGGTTAACATGTACGGTATATAGCCTGAGATTTAGGTACACAGTCACCAAATGGCTGAAAACTCCATCTTTCTGAAATTTACAAGATTTCGCTAATGCTAAATTATTATCAGAGAGGTTCCAACAGTGGTGTAACTAGGCCTTGATCCTGGAGGGGGATGAGCTGAGTCAAAATAACATTGGGAGGTGAGATAATTGTTTAACGTAACACTGAAATGTCCCTTGTCACTAAACCTTTTATGGTGCACCATAAAGATAGATTGATAAATTGACCGCCTAATGTAACACAAAAATTATCTTGTGTCTTATTCATTCATATCGGCTGATGAAGGGGCCAAAACTAATAATTAGGCCTCGAAACATGTCCAACCAATGACCACACAGTGATCATATTTAATAAAAAGTATTAATCAGGCGGGACTCTTAACCAATTTATTACTTAAGGGAGATTGTGCCACAACCTTCTGACTAACAACCCTTCTGGCTAAATTATCATCTTACCATTTTGCGCATTGATTGTTAAGTAGGAGTGAAACTAAAAATGTTACGTAAATTAAAAGAAACGCTTTCAAACACAATCCAAGCATTTGTCCACAATCCGGAAATTGTTTTTATTTAAAACTAGCTGAACCCGGCATGTGTTGCAACGCCAATCAAAGAAAATGTTGGCGTTGTAATTTCGTTTCTTGTAGTGCTTTTGGATACAAAATTCTTTTTTTCAATTTCCGCTAACTGCCTCTAAACTATTGCAAAATGGATTAACTAATTTAGAAACATTCGTGGGAACGTCCACAAAAACTCACAAAAGTTTCATTGCAATCGGATGAATGGCATATGAATACATACGGAATTTCATTTATACGATTCGTGTGTTGTCACTCATTTGTTGAATCAAATCGTTCGCTACCTACTGTATAATGGATTTACTAAGTTAGAAACCTACACGTAAGTGCACACAACAACTCATCAATGTTTCATCACAAACGATGAATGGTATATGAACACATACAGGATTTTGTTGAAACGCTTCAAGCGTCGTCACCCATTTGTTGCATCTACTTGTGCGCTAAATATTGTAAAATGGATTTACTACGCCTGACACCTTCCCTGGAGTGCACTCACCGATCCACAAAAGTTTCAACGCAGTCGGATGAATGGTATATGAACGCATACGGGACTTTGTTGAAACGATTTGCGTGCCCTTGCACATTTGTTGAACCTACTCGTGCGCTACCTATTGTAAAGTGCTTGTACTGAGCCAGAAACCCTTCATGGAGTGTACACAACAATACTTCAAAGTCTTATCGCAATCGGATGAATGTTATATGAACGCATACGGGACTTTGTTAAAACGAATCGCGTGCTGTCGCCCATTAGATGAATCTACTCGTGCACTACCTATTGTAAAATGCATATACTAATCCAGAATCCTTCCCTGGAGTGTACACAATATCTCACCCAAGTATTGTGCCCAAATCCAGTTGCCTAGATTGAAGCGTACAAACCGTGAGCATAGATTTGAAGGAACAGGCCACGATTTTAAGTTCGGATATGAATGTTTGAATAGCGCGCTCCAAACCTTCTTAGAAGCTTTTCGAAGGAATTTACAGCCAAGAAGTGGATAAGTGACGTAGGAGGAGAGCGTCATAGTCGAGGCTATATGTCACTAAATATTTCCCGTTGAGATGGAAACATGAAACATATATCAGATTACTGGCAAGAACAAGAGAAGAAGAATGAGCTTTGTTTCAAAGAAATTGATTGAACAGAAGCCGAGTTATGAGCTGTTTTAGTTCCAGCGTTTACGCCGCAGTGACCCCGAGCCAGCAAGCGGATGGGTATATAAGGCGAGCCTCGCAGGCAGAGGTAGGTTCACTTCGTCACAAGCACTCCGTTGACTTGGTCGTGCTACGCTACGTAAGCGCTCTAGCCGCTTGACTATCACCGAACTTCGAACATCGTTATTATCTCCGAGCACATGGTTGCATTTAAACTTCAACTTACAGCGATAGTCCATGGTTACTGAAAGTGTTAAACTATTTCGAGTGAGTTTAGAACTTTTCTTCGATTTCACAGAAGTGAAATAAGTCTGTGGCACTTGGTAATTCATACCGCTACAACTTGGGCATATGGTAGACTATGTCTACAACTTTTTCTTCAGTCCTCATTCACTTATAGCTGGGTTATTTATATCCAATATTTGGACCAGCCAAGATAAGTCAGTAACTTCAAAACCAGTATTGCATATTACAATTCGAAAGCCGAATGGGAATACAGGTTTAGCCATGTGCGATCTGAAAAGTGAGAAACTTTGCCCAGCCAACTCGACAGAATTTGTAATTGTGCTGAAAAGATAGTAGGAGTATTGGAATACTGATTGTATCACAGTGGGTCTTGGTAATTATTTCGTCATGGATCGCTTAGATCAGACTCCTGTCAACTACACTTCAGCTCTTGAAGTTGCCAACATTTTTCTGCAAGACATTATAATCGCCACTATGTCTGCGTAAACAGCTTGTGGGTATAACATGGAAGCTGATACGAGAATATAAGTACGCGTCCTAATGGGGCAGACAACAGGAAGACTGAGTAGTCTGGTTCAGTCCAGATTTCTACCATCAAGACCTAAAAGAATGTAAGCTGCAATTTACATTATTTCTATGCGTAGTTAGTTGGATTTTCTCGTATTTTCTACAGTCTTGCCAACACATATTTTTTGTCTATAGACATCGATATGTTTATATGCTTTTGCAAATATTTTCTTTCGAAACCTGAGCTAGGACCTGAGTTGATTTTTTACTCAGATTTATACGATTCGATATTTAAGGACGAGCAGAATGAACATTTTATTTTATTTCAATATTTTTTAGCCTACTTTCGATTTTTGCAAAAAATGAGATCAACACAGGGCGAAAAAAGTGTGTCTGGCTGTGTGTGTGTATGTGTGCGTGTGAGTCTGTGTGTATGTGTGTGTGTATGTGTGTGTGTGAGTCTGTGTGTGTGTGTGTGTGTGTCTGTGTGTGTGTGAGTGTGTGTACTCTGAATGCCTGTCCCCCCCCTATCAATTCGAACACGGTGAATGCGAATTGAACGAAATTTGGTACAAAGGTAGCACTAGCAAAGGACACCTCAGTGTCATGTTTTATATCGCCGCCATCTTGACGGAAACGTAATGGCGGCCACACAAATGTTCAAAGCTTAAATCAAATTACGATTAACCTAATCATCCGATCTCTACCAAATTTTGCAACAACATACCTTTATGGGGGGAGCATCCTTTGACCAAACCAATAGGCCATCAGCGTAATAGTTTGCGGATGGCGGCCATCTTTGTGTGAAAATCGATTCCCCCTATTAATTCGAACAGGATGCAACCGAATGGAACGAAATTTGGTTCAGAGGTAGTCTAATAAAAGGCACCTCAGTGTCATGTTTTATATCGCCCCCATCTTGACGGAAACGTAATGGCGGCCACACAAATGTTCAAAGCTTAAATCAAATTAAGATTAACCTAATCAACCGATCTCTACCAAATTTTGCAACAACATACTGAACCCTTTATCCTCTGTTGGATAAATGATTCTATGTTTTATTTCTTCAATTAATAAATATTTCCACCAGCATCATGAAAGTAGCCAGACGGAGATGAGGAAATTTCAAGCATTGGTTGGTGACAGCGGGGACATACCTGAAGCAGATTGACTAAAGGCTAAATACTTTAGCTGTGAAAGGAAATAGCCTAGCGATGTGTCAGAAGGAAAGGTGTTGGCCGCCTCAAAAATAGAAGCGACGCGCAGTGAGACATGCTGCTGGTATGTTCATTGTGATATTCGCGCCTAGAAGTAATATGATGCAGTAACGTGAGTGGCTGATGAAGAAAATAGACACTCCTACGACGCCAAGATCTGCTAAAAACCGCCAAATTACAGAAAATGTGGGAACCAATGAGAGAAGAATGCCTATTTAGCGCGGTAGGTCTAGCGTGGGCACGCTCGGCTAGCATTCACGCGGGAGATTGCCTAGACAAAATCTCTACGATCGATTCTAGGATTAATGGGCATATTCTTGACCTGTGCAATGTTACGAGTTCAGTGATATTTATTGCATTCCTGTATCACTATTATTTCGAGAAATTTTTGTATAAATTCCCCCTCTATCAAGACCTAGGGCCAGCTCATTTATAAGTGGTGTGAAGAGCCAAGACATGGCTTATTATTATTCTGTGCGTCTACGGACGTAAGCATTTTATACTTTGGTGTGTCGAGGACACGCTTATTACTTTGGTTCGGCTGAGGACGGAGGCTGTTATTTTGTGTGTCAGTGGACACAGGCTTTTATACTTCACGCGTCTAAGGACGTTGACATTTATAATTTGCGTGTCATGAAGGACACAGAAATTATTATTAAAAGTGTTAAATTCAGTGTTAGATAGTCACAGTACTATATTTGTAGGGGCAGTATCTTCGATAATTCGCCAATAGACTGCTTTGGGGAAAGAAGTACCCGAACGGCGAATTTAGTAGTCAGACATCAAGTGTATAATAATTTAATTTTTGAATCAGCACGAGAGATGACATCATTGACCATGGAGGAAGCCTGGAAATATCAAGACTCCGTCAAGATGGTTGAGATGAGATAAGAAGAATCCAGTTGGGAAATGGCTGCAGATGTTCTTTGACGGGTGGCTGGCTGAGGATGAGTACCGAATAATATTTATTATTATCTGATAAATTAACTTATGGTGTATGGGACATATCTTGTTTTGTAAATAATTTGTTTGTGTGATTAACGTAGTCTATTTAGTTTTGGTCTGACACACCTTTGCATGGAAACAGCTCGCATATATTATTAGTAGAAGGTTCTTTTCTTGTTTGTTGTTTTAACTAACGTAGCTATGTGAACGGCCGTGTTTGCATATGTTACGCAATGCGGTTAAAAACGTCTCTCGGAGATATGTTGTGTTTCAGAAGTAGGACTGAAGTAATATAATTATACAGTAGATTGGAGGGTAATTAATTTATTTTGTTTTATTATTGATCAGATTCAATGAGATTAATGCCTTTGGAGCAATGTGATTTGTGACGAAGAGCAGTCAGCTCTATCGTAGGTTTTAATATTTTTTTAATTGTTGGCGAGCATCCATTCAGCCGATCTGTGTGAAAACGTATTGTCATTCCCAAGTGTGTGTGTGTGAGTGTGTGTTTTTGTGTCATTACAAGCGGGAATTTCAGCGTAGACTGATTTCTGGCAGCTTGATGACAAATCCAGATTGTGACCTCGCGAGGGCAATTCTGGATATTTTGATTAATGTCTGACCATATTTTGAAGTGGTTGAGTTTGTTGCTGTTGATTCCTTGAGATAACGGCACAGCTGGTCAGGTATTTATACACACTGGAGTGGGACAATGACAGGTGATTGAGGAAGAGGGGAGATGTTGCACAAGACGGACTGAGGATTGCCAGCCAGGTCATTAGTGGAAAGTGCCTGTGTGGCTCAGTAATAACTTTAAATACAGAATTAAGAACTGATCAATGGTAAAAATTGTTTAAATAAATGGGAGTTGCCTACGAATCACGATAATCTCCGAAGCGTTAGCTTAACATGCAGTTTTGTTCATATAAAGTAATGTCAGCCAGTCAGGCTTTTGTTGTTGTTGGTTTATTCCATGTTTTTTTTATTTCATTCAGTGACCCGTGAGTCATATGCTTTGCTGTATTTCCTTGTTTGTGTTGAGCAAGTTGGCCAGTGTTGGCAGCTCATAGTCAAGTGCGTCTTCGCGCTAATGAGGGTCTCAGGGAGATTCCTGTAAATAGTAGATTTGTAGTGCGTGTGTCAGCATTACTTTTTAAGGCTTTTATTTAATGTCATGTTCCATATCCATAAACGTTGATTTACGAGATGATTGTTCGTAAGCATCGTGGCTGTTAACCCGTTGTAAACGAACAGTCATCCAAAGTACTCATTCCTCGTAGTTAGTCATTACGCGCACATAAAACCCAAATTGCAAGGTAGTGGAACCAGGATCCACATTTTAAATAAAAAGGGAGATCCGTCTGACTCCTCAAATTTATAAATATTCCTATCATGGGAAATTCAGGGAGGATTGTTTTATATTTTATTGTTGTTTATTTCTTTTTATGCACTATTAGTCATTAAATCATGTTATTATTTTACATCTTGTCACCTTTCTTTCTAATTTATAGTTTATATCCTATGACCCTTACCTCAGTAGAGCATGTTGTTTGGCGAACGTAAACATCACATAGGAACTGAGCGCGACCCCTTGATTAAGATTTCTTACATATAAACACTGCTTTTCTGAAGGGTTCATAGGAGTAAACTGGCGCGTCCAAGCGTGGGGCGGTTCACTGTGGTGTAACGGCAAATATTTTGCACATGTCAGTGTAAGCGTAGTTGGGTTTTCAAACTGACGCAACAATGAAGGTGTAATTTTACTGCTGGTTCGCTGCTGGAACACATTTAAGTGGCGTATTTGAGTAAAACTGACATGCCGCAAGTGCAGGCAGATATGACAGTATTTTAATCACCGGGAAGTGATAATTTATTAAAAGTAAGTGAGGCGAAGAGGATACCGCCAAATGTGTGAAATATAAAGTAAAATCAGGAGTTTGCAATATAAAATACGGTTCACGTTTTTGTCTATTGAATTAAAGTAAAAGGTAATATATATGTGATACCGGGCGCCCAATGATTAAAGTTAAAATTAGATTTGTTTAGAAAGTCAAACTCGTGAAAATGTTAGGAGGCTGTAGCCTAAAATGACAATTAATACTTTATTAATTAGGCAGTGTTAATGTCAGATCAGGATAACAATTTAATGACTGAATATGTGTTTGGGTTTAAATTAAATTGAGTAAAATTAGAACTACTCAGAGATGCAATCGACTAGTGGGATTAAAAGTAAAAATAAATGAACTGAGTAGGGTAAAGAAATTAAATGTGCATTGGATTGTATGTGTGTGTCAAAGGGCATTGCTTTATGCCATTTCCCTAATGTCTCATATAAAGTGTGTAATATGGCAACGGTTGAACAGATTCAAGAAATCATTGAGAGTGCAGCTAGGAGAACACAGGCATTGTTGGACACTAAATTGGCGGATCAGAGTCAATCATTAAACAATAGTATGTTAGAACAAAGTGAAGCATTAAACGCGAAATTGTCTGAGCAAATAAACACTAGTATGTTAGAACAAAGTGAAGCATTAAACGCGAAATTGTCTGAGCAAATAAATACTAGTATGTTAGAACAAAGTGAAGCATTAAAAGCGAAGTTATCTGAACAAATAAACGATAGACTATCCGAACAAAGTGAAGCAATAAACAATACTATGCTAGAACAAAGTGAGTCGATAAACAAATTTTCAGAACAAAGTGAATCATTGCGGACACAATTAAATAACAGTAGAATTGAACAAAATGAATATCAGGCGGAACAAGCTAGATTATTAAAAAGTGAAATTAATGACACTATCAATTCACAGTTAGAGACGCTAACCGCAGAGATGAAAGATCACACTAATCAACAGATGGTATTACTGGCCCTAGATGTGAGTAAAAATAATGAAAAGCAATTAGACCAGATTAAGAAAATGGAAAGTATTTTCGATCAAAAACTTAGCATTTTGGGTGAGACGGTGTTAGCTAAATTGGAGCAAATTGAAATAGCGTGCACTATGAATACAAGCGAGGTCAAGATAGCTCAGGAGAAGTTAGAAGGACGATTTATGGAGATGGAAAAGAGCGGCAAAGTAATTCAACAACAATTATCAGCGGTAGATGAGAATATATCCAGCATAATTAAAGATATGGATCGTCTCGAAATAAAATCAGCAGAGCAGTGGAAAAGCCTAGAAGCGGATCAGAGTCAATTAAGGAGTACCATCAAAGATAGGCTGAGCCAGATAGAAAGCAATCAGGATGACACTAAAAGCCAGATTGAAGAGAAAGTAAGCACGATTAAAGAGCAGATAAGAAAAGATTGGAAAAAAATGAATATCGATTCTAAAGAGGAAAGATCCACCATTCTTAAAACAGTAGGCGAAAATCACACTCGTATTCAAGCATTAGAACAAGAAATGAAGAGCAAGCTTAAAGAACAGACGGACAGGATCATTAAAGCCGAACTCAAGTCATTAGAGCCATCGTCGATATTTAGAACAGGAACATTGAAAGACAAGCAGGATGACTCAAATAGCCCGGAGACAAGCACAGCAGGAAGTCAGACTCAGGCGGAGAGCCCATTAACAACAAACACGGAAGGGTTTCGCAAGAATATCGATAGGAGCTCAACACCACAAGACGGTCATCAGCCTACACAACTTATCCAAGTAATTCGCTCAAGTGATTATAAACCGCAGAAATACACGGAGAATTCAGGGGTAACACCTAAAGCTTTTATCAAAGAGATTGAAGACCATTACAATGACACTGGAGTACCTGAAGCACGTAGATTGAGGATGATGGAGAGATTTTTATCAGGAAATGTCCTTACATGGTTTTTAAGCTTCAAATACACATTTGGAACCATGTCAGATTTTAAATTGGCGTTTCTGCGCAAATATTGGTCGCCCGCAACACAACAGAGTCTAAGGATGGAGCTTTACTCTAGAAAGTACCAAACCACCCAGCAAACAAAATATTCAGATTTCTTTAACATGCAAATGTTAAAATTTCGCGACCTTGATTACCCTTTAAATGAAGCGGATCTGGTGATGACAATAGCGAGGCAATTGCCAGTCAACGTGCAACAAGTCCTAGTCGCAGCGAACGTTAGTACGGCTACACATGCAGAGCAGATATTACGCCAGATAGATGAGACTACGTCTCATAATCATTATAGAGGAGGAAGACAGCTGGAGTTAGTCAATGCGACAGAGGTCATAAAACCTAAGCAGGCAAACACTAAAACGCAGGGCACTAATACAAGCACTTCCACACCTAGGCGAAACCAGGAAGAAGGAGAAAACAGACCATACCAGCGTAACGAAAATAACTACAATCATAGATCATATCAAGGCAACAATAGGTATCAACAGAGAGGATATCAACATTGGCGCGAAAATCGAAGAAATGACAGGCCTTATGGAAGATACGGTGATTACAATGCTAATCAAAGATGGAAAGGAAGAAGAGACCAAAATCAAGGAGAGCCACGAAATTATCGAAATGACTGGGATGATAGGCACGCTCAATCACAAAATTACCTAGAGGAATTACACGCTAGTCAAGGTGGAGAGCTAGGAAGATGGGAAAAAGCCATTGGGAACATGAAGAATCCTGATACACATACTGAGGAAGCTGGAAGTCTACTGAGACAAGAGGAATATCAAGGGCATCGGCGACAAACGGATGATGGGAGTCGCACCGGAGCTAAAAAAAATGTTAAATTTGGATAAAGAAGACAGCCTACAAACGCAACAGTCGGAAGTTGAAGAGGGATGGATAGTAGCGAACATACAAGAATGGATTGCTTTGCCAGAAGACTCCCTGGAGGAGACGGTGAAACCACGGAACGATGAAATTAGGCAGCTACCCATTATTTACGCAAGGATTGGTGGAATTAATATAAGATGTTTATTGGATACGGGGTCACAGATCAGTCTGGTATCGGAGGCCTTGGTTCGAGAGTTGGGACAGAGTCAAAATATTCCTGTAATTCCCGTACCACAGCTCAAAGTGAGGGGTGTTATTCCTGAACGCACCGTCACTTGTAAACGTCAGGCATACTTAGAGCTGAACATATTGGAACACACTTTTGGGAAAACATTCATTATCATGGCAAAAATGAATTTCAATATAATTCTTGGTGCAAATTTTATTTGTGACTATCAAGCAGTGATAGATTTGAACAAGAATACTGTCAGTTTTAGAGAGTATGATCAGCTGAAGAACGTGGGATTGCATATGGATGAAATCACCACCGGAAGAGATGTAAATTCGTGGGCATTGGAAGCAATATCGGAAGAGACGGAAGAGGAGGTACGAAAGGCAGAAGATAACATCATAGAAGGGGCTGTTGTGGAACTAGATGAGGAGAGTGAATCCCAGGAGGTATGGTCTTTATTAACGGAAGGAGATAACAGTGATGAACAATTTGAAGAGTTACTACAGGAGCGGCTCAATGACATTCAACTTGGGGGTGAACACAGAAATCAATTGGAAGAGATTTTAAGGAAGCACAAAACAGTATTTGATACAGTACCTGGGAAAATATTAAATTTCAAATATTCTATGCAAGTCGAGGACTGGTCACCGTTCAAAAGCAGGTTGTACCCAATTCCTGAAAAATATCGTTGTCAAGTCAAGGTCATTATAGATGAGATGTTACAAGCTGGGGTGATAAGGAAGACACCGACACCTTATCTAAATGCGATTTTGGCAGTCACAAAACCAAATGGATCTATTAGACTTTGTTTAGATGCCAGAAATCTAAACACGAGACTCATTTTTCCTGAGTATGACAGAGCGCCAATCATCAGAGACGTATTAAAAGGCTTTAAAAACAAAAGCATTTATTCATCAGTTGATCTGACGAGCTCGTTCCACCATATTGAATTGGATGAGAAGTCACAGCTTCTAACTGGCTTCTTATTCGATAACCAAACATTTTGCTTCGTTACAATGCCCTTTGGAGTCAAAACAGCGGGCTGTGCCTTAATCCGAGCCCTGGACCGGAATCTAACCGAGGAAGTTAAGGAGATGATGGTACGCTACATTGATGACATTTTGCTGGCATCCGACAACATTGAAACTCACATGGAGAATTTAGATAAAGTATTAGGCAACCTGAATGCATCGAATTTCAAAGTAAATCTGAAGAAATCGCATTTCTTCAAGAGCGAGATCTTATATTTGGGTCACATCATTGACAAGGAGGGAGTGAAGCCAAATCCCGCTAAGATCGAAGCGATAAAGAATTTCCCTACACCAACGAGAGTCAAGCACATTCGGGCTTTCTTAGGCGTAACGGGATTCTTTAAGGAAAACTGTCCAGGTTATACGGAGACTGTAGCTCCCATGCAGGAAATGTTAAAGAAAAATAAAAAATGGTTATGGAATGCGGAGTGTGAGAAGGCATTCCGAGCAACAAAACAGCTATTGGAAAACTGCATTAAATTAGGATATCCAGATTTCAAGCACAAATTTATAATCCAAGCGGATGCTTCACTGGTGGGTATAGGTGCTATGCTCTACCAAGAGGATCCAGCTAACCTGCAGCATAAAACATATTTGGCATTTGTCAGCCGAAAATTGCGTAAGCACGAGCGCAATTATACGGTAACGGAACTAGAGCTGTTGGCCATACTTCATGCGCTACAACAATGGAAACGAATAATCTATGGTTACCCCATTGTTGTCAGGACTGATCACAAGGCATTAACATTCTTGTTTAAGACGTCGATGGCAAGTGAACGTGTGACACGTTGGTCTATATATATTCAGCAGTTTAGCATTGAGATTGAACATTGCCCAGGGAAGATGAACGTGATTCCGGATGCACTCAGCAGGAACCCAGAGCCTGATAATGAGGAAACAGCGATGGTACAACACTTGGAGTTAACACCGAAGGACCGGAAATTCTTGGAGGAGTTACGTGAGATACAGCGAGAACAAGAAGCGGAGCCATGGATGATGCTATTAATTCAATACTTCAGAAAGCAACTACCTACAGGAACACCTGCATTTCGAGAAGCGAAAGCAAAAGAAGGAAGAAATGTTTATGTCAACAATTTGCTGCACAAATGGGTAGATAATGACCACACCAAGTTACGCATATTAGTACCTGCTTCGTTACAACGAGGACTGACATGGCATACGCACGAAAGTTACGGTCACGTGGGCGTAGACAAGTGCGAAGCGACTATAGGAGAGACATTTACATGGCCACGTATGAGAACAGCTATATGTGACGTCATTACAACTTGTGATCCGTGTCAGAGGACAAAGCCCAATAATTATTTAATGAGGCAGTATCCTAGACCATTGCTACCTCAGAAACCATGCGAGCTACTGGCACTCGACTGTTTCGGTCCAATCCCGAAGGGAAGGCGAGGTTGCCGACACTTACTAGTATGCATTGATGTGTTTTCTAAGTTTGTCGTATTATGCCCCATTCAGAAAACTACTTCAAAACAGGTACTCAGTCGTATTCGGAATAGAGTTATTCCAATCCTTGGAAAACCAGAATTTATATTATCAGATCATGGCAGTTATTTCACAAGCGCCGAATTCAAGAAAGGTATGGAGGACATGGGTATAAAACACATTTTAAGCAGTATCCGACATGCCCAAGCAAATCCAAGTGAGAGAGCAATTAAGTGTGTAACATCATATTTGAGAATCTTCATTCCAAATGAACATCACAGATGGGTGGACAAAATTAAGGATGTAGAGACATGCATGAATTCTACCAGGCACGAGTCAACAGGACAAATCCCTATGGTCCTACACAAAAACGAGTATCCAGTGAGATCGTGGAAAAGCATCATTAACTGCCCACAAGATCCAATGATAGCACCTGACGTGCGAATTGAGAGGACGAGAGCCTACATGAGGAAACAAGCAGACCGCAGATTACGGCGAGTAAGAAATAAGAGGTTTCACAGTGATCTTGAAATCAACCAGTTCGTTTTGGTGAAACGACCCGCTACATCGGACCCAGAGAAGAAGATCTGCAGTAAATTCTGCGAAAAGTTCATAGGACCCTATTCTATCGTAAGAAACCTTGGAAATAATGCTTACATGGTGAAAGAATTGAGTACAGGAACAATGTCAGTTTACAACGCTGCCAACCTAAAAAAGTATTGTAGAAGTGAACCATGGGAGCGCCGAAATAACGATGCAGTTTGAATATATGGACGTCCTACTATCAACAAAGTGAACGGGGAGCAGTTGAGTACGGCACGTGAAGGAGGAAGTAGAGTTGGTGTTGACAAACATTAACGAGGCGAGCAGAGTGTTGCCCCAGGCATCAGCGTCACGCAAGCAGTTGAGAGAGTCATTATGAGCAGGATGTGAAACGAGTAAATGCCATTCAAGACAGGAGCGACTAGACCAAGTAATTGAAACGGGGTGATTCCGAAATAAAACAAGTTGGCCTACGGAAGTCTTTAAAAATTGTCGACTTTATTCCTAAGTTCGAAATTTTGTGAGTGGGAGAGTTGTGAACCCTTTATCCTCTGTTGGATAAATGATTCTATGTTTTATTTCTTCAATTAATAAATATTTCCACCAGCATCATGAAAGTAGCCAGACGGAGATGAGGAAATTTCAAGCATTGGTTGGAGACAGCGGGGACATACCTGAAGCAGATTGACAAAAGGCTTAATACTTTAGCTGTGAAAGGAAATAGCCTAGCGATGTGTCAGAAGGACAGGTGTTGGCCGCCTCAAAAATAGAAGCGACGCGCAGTGAGACATGCTGCTGGTATGTTCATTGTGATATTCGCGCCTAGAAGTAATATGATGCAGTAACGTGAGTGGCTGATGAAGAAAATAGACACTCCTACGACGCCTAGATCTGCTAAAAACCGCCAAATTACAGAAAATGTGGGAACCAATGAGAGAAGAATGCCTATTTTGCGCGGCAGGTCTAGCGTGGGCACGCTCGGCTAGCATTCACGCGGGAGATTGCCTAGACAAAATCTCTACGATCGATTCTAGGATTAATGGGCATATTCTTGACCTGTGCAATGTTACGAGTTCAGTGATATTTATTGAATTCCTGTATCACTATTATTTCGAGAAATTTTTGTATAAATTCCCCCTCTATCAAGACCTAGGGCCAGTTCATTTATAAGTGGTGTGAAGAGCCAAGACATTGCTTATTATTATTCTGTGCGTCTACGGACGTAAGCTTATTATACTTTGGTGTGTCGAGGACACGCTTATTACTTTGGTTCGTCTGAGGACGGAGGCTGTTATTTTGTGTGTCAGTGGACACAGGCTTTTATACTTTGCGCGTCTAAGGATGTTGACATTTATACTTTGCGTGTCATGAAGGACACAGAAATTATTATTAAAAGTGTTAAATTCAGTGTTAGATAGTCACAGTACTATATTTGTAGGGGCAGTATCTTCGATAATTCGCCAATAGACTGCTTTGGGGAAAGAAGTACCCGAACGGCGAATTTAGTAGTCAGACATCAAGTGTATAATAATTTAATTTTTGAATCAGCACGAGAGATGACATCATTTACCATGGAGGAAGCCTGGAAATATCAAGACTCCGTCAAGATGGTTGAGATGAGATAAGAAGAATCCAGTTGGGAAATGGCTGCAGATGTTCTTTGACGGGTGGCTGGCTGAGGATGAGTACCGAATAATATTTATTATTATCTGATAAATTAACTTATGGTGTATGGGACATATCTTGTTTTGTAAATAATTTGCTTGTGTGATTAACGTAGTCTATTTAGTTTTGGTCTGACACACCTTTGCATGGAAACAGCTCGCATATATTATTAGTAGAAGGTTCTTTTCTTGTTTGTTGTTTTAACTAACGTAGCTATGTGAACGGCCGTGTTTGCATATGTTACGCAATGCGGTTAAAAACGTCTCTCGGAGATATGTTGTGTTTCAGAAGTAGGACTGAAGTAATATAATTATACAGTAGATTGGAGGGTAATTAATTTCTTTTGTTTTATTATTGATCAGATTCAATGAGATTATTGCCTTTGGAACAATGTGATTTGTGACGAAGAGCAGTCAGCTCTATCGTAGGTTTTAATATTTTTTTAATTGTTGGCGAGCATCCATTCAGCCGATCTGTGTGAAAACGTATTGTCATTCCCAAGTGTGTGTGTGTGAGTGTGTGTTTTTGTGTCATTACAAGCGGGAATTTCAGCGTAGACTGATTTCTGGCAGCTTGATGACAAATCCAGATTTGACCTCGCGAGGGCAATTCTGGATATTTTGATTAATGTCTGACCATATTTTGAAGTGGTTGAGTTTGTTGCTGTTGATTCCTTGAGATAACGGCACAGCTGGTCAGGTATTTATACACACTGGAGTGGGACAATGACAGGTGATTGAGGAAGAGGGGAGATGTTGCACAAGACGGACTGAGGATTGCCAGCCAGGTCATTAGTGGAGAGTGCCTGTGTGGCTCAGTAATAACTTTAAATACAGAATTAAGAACTGATCAATGGTAAAAATTGTTTAAATAAATGGGAGTTGCCTACGAATCACGATAATCTCCGAAGCGTTAGCTTAACATGCAGTTTTGTTCATATAAAGTAATGTCAGCCAGTCAGGCTTTTGTTGTTGTTGGTTTATTCCATGTTTTTTTTTATTTCATTCAGTGACCCGTGAGTCATATGCTTTGCTGTATTTCCTTGTTTGTGTTGAGCAAGTTGGCCAGTGTTGGCAGCTCATAGTCAAGTGCGTCTTCGCGCTAATGAGGGTCTCAGGGAGATTCCTGTAAATAGTAGATTTGTAGTGCGTGTGTCAGCATTACTTTTTAAGGCTTTTATTTAATGTCATGTTCCATATCCATAAACGTTGATTTACGAGATGATTGTTCGTAAGCATCGTGGCTGTTAACCCGTTGTAAACGAACAGTCATCCAAAGTACTCATTCCTCGTAGTTAGTCATTACGCGCACATAAAACCCAAATTGCAAGGTAGTGGAACCAGGATCCACATTTTAAATAAAAGGGGAGATCCGTCTGACTCCTCAAATTTATAGATATTCCTATCATGGGAAATTCAGGGAGGATTGTTTTATATTTTATTGTTGTTTATTTCTTTTTATGCACTATTAGTCATTAAATCATGTTATTATTTTACATCTTGTCACCTTTCTTTCTAATTTATAGTTTATATCCTGTGACCCTTACCTCAGTAGAGCATGTTGTTTGGCGAACGTAAACATCACATAGGAACTGAGCGCGACCCCTTGATTAAGATTTCTTACATATAAACACTGCTTTTCTGAAGGGTTCAATACCATTATAGAGGAAGCATCCTTTGACCAAATGACTAGGTCATTAGCCTAATAGTTTGCGGATGACGGCCATCTTTGTGTGAAAATCAATTCCCCTTATTAATTCAAATACGGTGAAACCGAATGGAACGAAATTTGGTACAGAGGTAGCACTAGCAAAGGGCATCTCTCTGTCATGTTTTATATCGCCGTCATCTTGACTGAAACGTAATGGCGGCCACACGAATGTTCAAAGATTAAATCAAATTACGATTAGCCTAATCATCCGATCTCTAGCAAATTTAGCAACAACATACCTTTATGGAGGGAGCATCCTTTGACCAAACTAATAGGTCATCAGCCTTATATTTTGCGGATGGCGGCCATCTTTGAGTGAAAATCGATTCGCCTTATCAATTCGAACACGGTGAAACCGAATGGAACGAAATTTGGTACAGAGGTAGCACTAGCAAAGGGAACCTCAGTGTCATGTTTTATATCACCGCTATCTTGACGGAAACGTAATCGCGGCCACCCAAATGTTAAAAGCTAAAATGTAATTACGACCAACCCAATAATCTAGTCTCTACCAAATTTTGCAAAACCATATCTTTATGTGGGAAACATATTCAGACCAAACTGCAAGAACATCAGCCCAATAGTTTGCAGATGGTGGCCAAGTATGTGTGCAAATCGATTCCCCCTATCAATTCAAACACGGTGAAACCGAATTGAACGAAATTTGGTACAGAGGTAGCACTAGCAAAGGGCACCTCATATTCATGTTTAATATCCCTATAGCACGTTGTATTTCAACAAGCTAGTACAACCAACATTCAATCACACTCCTTGAAATGGACAAAGAGTTATAACAATACCCATGCATTTAGGAGAAAGTAGGCTATATGTTCTTTACTGAACATCTTGTTTCTTATTGCTGTCATTAGCCGTCATCATTTGAGAGTTAAGAATTAATCTAAGATGAGGATTGGATAGTTATCCATCATTATGAAGTCGAGGGTGATATTCCCCGCACAGTTTGATAACTTTAAACCTAGTTTTGAAAATAATCATAATAATAATAATAATAATAGTAATAATGGGATTTAATAATAATTATTATTTTTCTATTTTTCTGGAATAATAATAATCAACATTTGTTATTTATAATAATCATTTTCTAGATGTATAATCAATACAGTTGACATTTGAAGTCATATTCTAAATCGGATATTTGTTAATTCCGAAGGTTAGTGGTTAACACATGCCCACTTATAATGAATATTTAAATTCAGTGAAATTGTTTCACGTTCGCATTTAATATTTAAAGCTTTGATAAAGACACGGAAAGAAATGAAATGGGAAGCTAAGCATGTATAAAGCAGGGTTTTGCTAGAGTTTATATAAAATAAAATCATTATGACGCAGCGTCTTTCACAACGTTTGCTAATATTAACACTGTGTGGAATTTTTGATGGTGAAATTATATTGGATATTGTCGTAAACTCATTGGTGAGGTTTACTGATTTTTGATTCTTCCATTTGTCATAACAAGCAAAGGCTTGATTATTTTGTATAATTTGGGAAGATGTCATTGTGTGTGTGCAGATAATTATATGCCATTCTGAGTGCGCAATTTAAGTCGCAGGAATGAGGTTGTGTAAATGGAGCA
The DNA here is from genome assembly GCA_946902985.2 of Meconema thalassinum. Classification (NCBI taxonomy): domain Eukaryota; kingdom Metazoa; phylum Arthropoda; class Insecta; order Orthoptera; family Tettigoniidae; genus Meconema; species Meconema thalassinum. Next base: position 172,322,855 of record OX336391.1, read on the forward strand.
CCAATCAAATTGTAGGTTGGATGTTTTGATGTAGTAGGAGAGTCGTTTTTGCCACACTTTCATCGTAATATAACAACAGGTTATTTTGTGAACCATCATTATTAAATTACTGTTGATCCACGTGTTTGAAAATATTTCTGGTAATTGCTTACCCGGAAAATTATTATTCTACTAGTTCCTTTCATTCAGGAAAGCTTTACCGCTGTTTAAATGCTGATTTATAATTCTGTGATTTTTATCACGTGTCAATCATATGGGCCAATGCTGTTGTTTGAAATTGTTACTTATTAACAACCACTATAAGCTGAAAGGATTTTCAGATCCTATAAAAATAAATACACATTTTCTTTAATAAGTTGATGCTGAACATATTTGACATTTTTTCAAAATCACTTTGATGATAATAATTTGTTTCATTATAAAACATGTTAAATTATATTTCAAATTTCCTAATTAATGTTCAAGGAATAATTACTTAATTTGTTGACTGAATCCGTATGGAATGGAAGTTATATTTGTGATAATTATATTTTGATTAATTCAAAATTATGTTGACAGACTTTGGATTGAGATCTATGTTTCAATAGATATTTTCTGTTTTTTTTTTTATCCACAAAAAGGTTCAAGGTCCATGAAAATCATAGTGTATTTCACTTATTATGAACAACTATGTATTTGACAAATCCTAATATTACTATTGCCTAAGAAGTGTTAGTCGAAATGCTACGATAATAGTTTTGAGAAATGAACAGTGAAAGTGATTTTGCCAACCAGTGATAAATTTTCTCATTGATCTTCAACGTGTGAATGCTAAATAATTTAGGGATCAGTATGGACGATTGACTTTGCGCTGATAAAACCCTACCCCTGTACATAATTATGTTGAACGAAGTCAACAGGACTGATATTCTGACCTCTCGTGTCAACTTTGTTAGTGTTCATGCGTTGGCGATATTGTATATTGTGTAAATAATTTATTCATTTTCAGTCATCTATTATGCCATTTTGGGCATATTTTCTTCATGTCATTTTAAAGTTTTAATAAAATGAGATAATTGTATGGTACGCAATCACCGTTTTCATGAATCTCCTTCTATCCTTATTGTTGCGTCGAGCCGAAAATCAGTTAAGCATTTTTTTGTTGGGTCTTTGCATTCGACTTTAATCCATGTGGCGCCCCGGGATATTTTGATTCTCGTGCTGACTGATTTTTGGTGAAATGCATATGTGGTCGTCCGGACTTCGGTCCAAACGGGCACAGTATATGAATGCATACGGGCCTTTTTTGAAACGCTTCCCACGTCGTCGCTCATTTGTTGAATCTCCTCGTGCTCTACCAATATTGTAAAATGGATCTACTAAGTTGAAGACCTTCCCTGGCTTGTACACAACAACAAATCAAAGTTTCATCGCAATCGGATGAATGGCATATAAACGCATACGGGATTTTGTTTAAACGATTCGCGTGCCGTCACACAATTGTTGAATCTACTCATGCGCTACCTATTGTAAAACATATTCACTAAGCCAGAAACCTTCCCTGGAATGTATTCAAAGATTCACCACAGTTTCCATCGCAATCGGATGAAATGTATATGGACGCACGTGGGAAATTTTTGAAACGAATCTCACGCAATTTTGTTGAAGCTACTCGCGCGCTATCTATTGTAAATTGGATTAACTACGCCTATAAATATCCCGGGAGTATGCACAGCAACTCATCAAAGTTTCATCGCAATCGATGAATGGTAAATGAACACATACAGGATTTTGTTGAAAGGCTTCACGCGTCGTCACTCATTTGTTAGCCTACTTTCGATTTTTGCAAAAAATGAAAGTAGACTTATGAGATCAAGACAGGGCGAAAAAAGTGTGTCTGTCTGTGTGTGTGTATGTGTGTGTGTGAGTCTGTGTGTGTGTGTGTATGTGTGTGTGTGTGTGTGTGTGTCTGTGTGTGTGTGGGTGTGTGTACTCTGAATGTCTGTCCCCCCCTATCAATTCGAACACGGTGAATGCAAATTGAACGAAATTTGGTACAAAGGTAGCACTAGCAAAGGACACCTCAGTGTCATGTTTTATATCGCCGCCATCTTTACTAAAACTGAATGGCGGCCACTCAAACGTTCAAAACGTAAAATCAAATAACGACTAACCAAATCATCCGATCTCTACCAAATTTGGTAACAACATACCTTCGTATAGGATGCGTCTTGTGACCAAATTACAAGGTCGTCCGCCATACCATTTCAGGATGGCGGCCGTGCGAATTATTCAAACTTTATAATCCATATCATGGGACCCACCAGTTCCGATTATCGAGCCGAGAATCGTTTTAACTGTTCTAAAGGAAGAGGCACGTTCGAAATTAAAAGTTTATTTTGTAATACTATAGTGCAGACGTGATTTTAAAAAGCTGAACTGATTCAGTAATAAGACAAGATGGCAGCGGATATCTTGTGCCGGACTTATATTTCACTAATTTGAGTATTGCATGCAATATAGCGTACTGATAAAAAATAAATAAACTTTGTATGAAATGCTTTATATATAAATAATATACTCCAGTGATGAAATCGTTTAGTATAAATCATTATTTGCTAACAAGTTCTATGTAAGTCATTTTAAATAGAACGATATTCGTTGACACAATTAGCTCAGTGGTAGAGCGTTAGCCTATCGCTCAAATGCCTATGGTTCAAACCCGATCAGAGCTAGGTTTTTTGCTTGAAATGTTATATGTTTATTGTTTTGTAATGACTCAGATGTTTTAAAATTAAGCGTTATATTGTGCACATTATGGTGTAAAATATATATTTAATTAAAACATAATTCGCCAGCAGATTTACTCGGGACATCTAGCTGCCAAAAAGGTAACTTCCAGATTTTATTGAAAAGTTTCTTCTTCTGGCCGCTAGAATGCACTCGCTCTGTTAGGATTATATTGTTCGATATTTCACCAATAGATGTCACGACTAGTCTACGTGGGGATCCATTGATTACTATACCATTATCATTCTATGCGCATTGAATTTGAAGAATGACAAGATGATACTACGATACATTTTAACTTTTTATTTTAAAGGGTTTGTAACAGCCTATTTTGCGTTACTTGAAAATGTTATTAAGCGTTATATTGTGCACATTATGGTGTAAAATATATATTTAATTAAAACATAATTCGCCAGCAGATTTACTCGACACATCTAGCTGCCAAAAAGGTAACTTCCAGATTTTATTGAAAAGTTTCTTCTTCTGGCCGCTAGAATGCACTCGCTATGTTAGGATTATATTGTTCGATATTTCACCAATAGATGTCACGACTAGTCTACGTGGGGATCCATTGATTACTATACCATTATCATTCTATGCGCATTGAATTTGAAGAATGACAAGATGATACTACGTTACATTTTAACTTTTTATTTTAAAGGGTTTGTAACAGCCTATTTTGCGTTACTTGAAAATGTTATTAAGCGTTATATTGTGCACATTATGGTGTAAAATATATATTTAATTAAAACATAATTCGCCAGCAGATTTACTCGACACATCTAGCTGCCAAAAAGGTAACTTCCAGATTTTATTGAAAAGTTTCTTCTTCTGGCCGCTAGAATGCACTCGCTCTGTTAGGATTATATTGTTCGATATTTCACCAATAGATGTCACGACTAGTCTACGTGGGGATCCATTGATTACTATACCATTATCATTCTATGCTCATTGAATTTGAAGAATGACAAGATGATACTACGATACATTTTAACTTTTTATTTTAAAGGGTTTGTAACAGCCTATTTTGCGTTACTTGAAAATGTTATTAAGCGTTATATTGTGCACATTATGGTGTAAAATATATATTTAATTAAAACATAATTCGCCAGCAGATTTACTCGACACATCTAGCTGCCAAAAAGGTAACTTCCAGATTTTATTGAAAAGTTTCTTCTTCTGGCCGCTAGAATGCACTCGCTCTGTTAGGATTATATTATCGAAAATATCCACATAGTTTGTATACACACGTCTCTGTAGGGTCATGGAAAGATTTGTTAATTCAATTAGGGTTGTGAAAGCCATGCACAACCAGACGTGTAAAGACATGCCTCAACTCAAAGTTGGATGTTGCCCACGGCAGGTCGTAATAATAATAATAATAATAATAATGTTATTGGTTTTACATCCCTTTTAACTACTGCTGATTTTAGATACACCGGGGTGCCGGAATTTTGGCCCGAAGGGGATCTTTAACGTGCCAGTAAATGTACTGACACGGCTCCCTCGCATTTGTGCACCCTCAAATGCCAGCTGACTGCGCCAGGATACGAACCTGCAACCTAGGGCCCAGCAAGCGAGAACGTTACCGCTGAGCCACGCCGCCAGTCCGGTCGATTATGTCTCCAGATCCATAACATTCTTGATATACTTCTTATCTTTCTTTCTTCAATGATGGTAGCAGTTTTTATCTAGGTTGTGGCGTTTGGTAGAGGTAAATCGTTTCTAAGGTCTTCAACAAAGAATAGTTCTATTATACTCTTTGATAATAACAACGAGTTATAACTATACTCATACATTTAGGAGAAAGTAGGCTTTATGTTCTTTACTGAACATCTTGTTGCATCTGCTTGGGCGCGAAATATAAAAAAAATGGAGTTGCCAAGTCGAAAACGTTCCCTGGCGTGTACACAATAACTTAACGGCAAGCTGATGAATGGCATATGAACACATACGGGACTTTGTTGAAACGAATCGCGTGTTTTCGCTCATAAGATGAATCTATGCATGCGTTATCTACTTTAAAATGCATGTACTAAGCCAGAAACACTCCCTGGAGTGTACACAACATCTCACTCACGTTTCATCGCTATCGGACGAATGGTACATGAACGCATACGGGACGTTGTTGAAACGCTTCGCGCGTCTTTACTCATTTGTTGAATCTACTCGTGTGCTACCTATTGCAAAATGGACTTACTAAGCCTGAAACCTTCCCTGGACTGTACATAATATCTCATCCAAGTTTCATCGCCATCGGACGAATGGAATATGAACGCATACTGGACGTTGTTGAAACGCTTCGCACTTCGTCGCTCATTTGTTGAATCTACTCACGCGCTACCTATTGTAAATTAGATTTACTCAGCCGGAAACCTTCCCTGAAGTGTACACAACATCTCACCCAAGTTTCAGCGCAATGGGATGAATCATATATGAATAAATGTGGGCTTTGTTGAAAGGAATCGCACACTTTTTTGTTGAAATTACTCGCGCGCCATCTATTGTAAATTTCATTTGCTACGCCTATAAATTTCTCGGGAGTGTGCACTACAACTCACCAAAATTTGTTCGGAATCGGATTAATTGTATATGAACGCATCGCCATCGCTCCTTTGTTTAAACTACTCGCGCGCTATCTATTGTGAAATGGATTAACTATGCCTATAAACCTCCCGGAAATGTGTACAACAAACAACCAAAATTTGATTGCATTCGGATGAATGGTTTATGAACCCATAAAAGACGAACAGACAGACATTCCTTTTTATATATATATATACGATGATCGGAATCGGATTAATTGTGTATGAACGCATCGCCATCGCCCATTTGTTTAAACTACTCGCGTGCTATATATTGTGAAATGGATTAACTATGCCTATAAACCTCCCGGAATTGTGTACAACAACTCACCAAAATTTGATTGCATTCGGATGAATGGTTTATGAACCCATAACAGACGAACAGACAGACATTCCTTTATATATATATATAAGATTTTGTTAAACCATCAAATTTCATAGTTTTATTATTTGTCTCTGGGGGGTATATCTCCCACTTATCACCCCTCTAGTTACGTCACTGGGGTCCAAACACATTCCAGTATGGTTCACAGAGTTGGCTCCAGCCACTAAATGAAGGAACTAAATGAAGTCATGCCCCGTCCTCGCTGAAATGCTCAACTTGCAAGTGATGATGAAACTTGCTGAAAGCAGAGGGCGGCAGAAAGCCATATCTTCACAAGCTCATCCATAAAACAGTAAAAACTGAGCTGCATAAGAATTGATGCCATATTACTAACATGTCACAACACAATATTTGAGTTTCATCTCGCATATTTACATTTTCCACTGGCTAAGTTGAAGTTGTCCTCGGACCTCTTGAAGACTACTACAGTTCTACAACTTGATTAGATTACCTGGTCACCCTGTTAGAGTCAACTATTTTCAAATTGAGCTCTTTGTTTCTCATTCAATAATACACTTAAATATTCATATTCAGTATTTTTAGTAGAATTATGATTATGCTTGATGGATGGTTTTAGGAAATTAATTGGTTCTCGTGGGTGCGATGGAAATGAGTGTACAGTATAGAGAAGCAGCTACAGGGGATATAAGTTAAATATAACATTTGTTTTTCTATTTTAAATCTTGGGGAATGTTAGTGCATTTGAAGGAGCAGGTAACCGACTCTAAAGGAACAGGTGGAGGTTTGGAAAGTGTTTGAGGGCCATCATCTTATCTTCAATTTTAAATGCAGCCTCACGGCTCCCTAAGTTTTCTGCCATGCTAGTTGATGTATACAAAATTCTAACAAAATTCTAGAATATCTAATATTTGCCATGGAAATTATGTTCTTGTTTCCAGCTGAAGCTGGTGCAGTAACTATTGAGAAAGGATTGTCCGCAGATTCAATTATTTTTTAAACACATGGCTACCTAGCTTTGAAACTTATGGGTAAGAAGGTTAAATGTTAGCCTATGAACTTGCATTTTCTGCAAGATGTTTATAATTTTGATGATTGTACACTTTTTATGAAGTTCAAAAATATATACTTTCTTCTCTTTCACTTTTTGTGACTTCAGCGAACTACCTCTCCAAGGTCACCCGCACCCTTCTCGGAATCTGGCACAGTGCAATGGTCTTGAAACGTAGAGAGGTGAATCGTAAAATGTGTAGTGTAGTCTGTTGAACAAGGGAAAGCAGTTTGGGCATCCAACATTGAGAATGCATATCTGTGCAGTACCAAAACACAAGAAACTCGAGGTCACAAATACTGAAGCAGACAAACTAGAAACCTTCCGTTGGGCTCCACTCTCTAATACAGTAAAAATAAAAGTAATCTGGCACTAGGAGAGAACGAAATGAAAGGTCAGGAAAGACGGACAGTAATATTCTCGTCTCTGAAGAAGTTTGGTCAAAAATTACATATAAAAATATATCTCACTGTAATTTTAACCAGTTGAAACCACATATTCAAACATTATCATACGGTTAAGAACATTGCCACAAAAATTATGGAGTCTCCTACGATGGTGTTATTTTGTCGATGGCATCAAAATAACAAAAGAATAACAGCTAGAGAATATGCAAATATCCACCGGCAAATTGCGTTTTGTAACTCTTCACCCTACTGTCCTTGTGGGTGTAGTTTCCCACATTCAAAATCTAATCAGTAGAAATTATCTCTTATGTTTTGTTGGAAATGTAACAGAAAGTTTGAAGCCTATTCACCAAATATGTAGGTGTTGCACGCATTCCCTTTAACTAACATATTCTGGTATACATAACAGAGATATACATTTTATAAGTTTGGCAATGGTTTTGTTATTATGTTGCTCCAATCACAAATATTATAGGAATGTAGTATGAAGTAAACCGAGGTAATGTAATTTAAAATTAAATGGATTGCACTGATTTGAATAATTTTCTATCATAATTGTCTGGCAATTAATTTTGATATTACTTATTTAACACACAACACTCCAAGAGATTAATTGGAATGAATGGATATTAATGTATGTGTGTCATATTGGGGGACTGGACGCACCACACTCGAGACCATTGAGATAACCGAAGTAAGACCATGTATTAATTCCACAAATGGGTACAGTATTGAGGCTTAAAATTAACCTTTATTATATAATTCTTATTACACGTGTAAAATCTGAAAAATATATTTACGTAGAGGGGGATATATTTTACTTTATTACTATATACTACGCTCTTCTGAGCGGGATCTGTTTGTAAATAATAAGATTCAGTCTAACCACGTGGATAATGGGATCAGTAACTTCCAGTTTATTTTTGTTTATCAATGTGTGCCTTCTCTTTCTTTTGGTAGCCTTTGTTTACAATATGACCTCTTTTATGTAAAACGCTACTTGACTTTTAAAAAACTTATTCATTTTACGACACATAAAATCCAAGTCTATAAAAGAAAGCACTACAAGACCTCACGTGCGAGGCAATTGGTTCTATTACGTGTTTTCCCCAATCTGCGATACAGAGGAAGCAATGTTTTCACACTTAAAATTTAAGAGAATTATTCCATGCCAAGTCCATAATATTGTTGGCCAGATAGACAATATTTCCTTTACAATTTGTTAGTTATCACCCAATTTCAGTAGATTTGGTGCTTGGTTTAATTATACATAACATGTTCCATATAGATTTCAATACCGGTGAAGTGACCTCCCACGGAACGGCATCTTTCTGTAACGAACCAAGGAAATTAACTTTAGAAACGTCAAATGCACAGCTTCTTCTATGATTTACGAAAATTAAGCTGCGGAATGTTGTGCCATTAGATAAGGATTGTTATCATACGAATTATCTTTTCAATCGCCTGAATAAGATACGAAAAATATAAAATAAGTTTAGCAATTTAGAACTGACACATCTTGAATTATTGACAGTAATTCAACATCATTAGATGTCTCTATACTAAGCTCTGAATAGTGATTCAGTGCGCCGAGTTTCATGTTATCCGTGTGATTGGATCGCCAGTATTTTTTTTACAATATTTGAAAATAACTTCGCTACAATGTTGATTTTTGTATTTTAGGATTAGGGAAGGTCACTTATTTCTCTTTACTTAATAGTCCTCAAACACCATTAAAATGTATAGTTTGCTTGTATAGTTTTGGAGATATTGAGAACCGGTGAAATATATCGTATGGAACCCAAGTTGAATTGTTTTATATATCTTATCTTATATCTTATATCTTCTCTTATATATTGTACCCATCTTGCATGGATAATGCTCGATCACGACCTGGCTTGCTGCTGCGGTTCGGGGCTTGTTACGTCCAACCCACAACATGATCTTACATTTAGATATGATAGCACTTTTCAGGATCTACAAGACTAAATTGTAAACAAATCATGTTACAATTACATATGAGTTTATTTATAAAAACTCCCAGGAACAAATTCAAAAATCTATACAGACAACCTTATTTTGGTAAATCCAAAATCCAAAAATCCACTCTTCCTTAAAATCTATCAATATTTATATAATTTTACTTTATCATTTTACCTTGCTTGGATAATATATACATTGAATATCCATTCATATTCCCCCTTCATAACATTTCATTAAGATATCAAGCGTGCCTATCATTCAATAACAATTTTACACTAAGGCTTTACGGATTTTTACTGCATCATCAACATCCCTTCTGGGCTTTTATTTTACTTTTATTTCACTTTGAATTACTTTATCATCATTCACTTTGAAGCTATATCAACTCTTCCAGTGAAGCCTTAGGTTTTTCACAACAAATCAACACTCTTAAAATAACATCATGCCATGTCCTCGAACTCATGTCCTCCAGTACTTCTTTCCATGCTTTAGGATGGTTTATTTATGATGTATCATATGCTATCATTATTCCATTACTCATTTATTTACAAACTCAATCATTGGTTTACCCGTTTTACTTCACACATTTCTTCAGGCAGGAATCGAATATTTAGTAACAAACTTATTCTTTCAATACTTTGGTCAAATATTATCGAAATTTTACAAACTTAGTGTGGGGATGATTTTCAAAAACCCACCAATTCAATTATTTACTTTATAATTTCATAGCACCTTTAATTTACAAACTTGCATATTCCATTACCATTTATTAATATCTATTCAGCACCTACAACTCCTGTATACTAAGCATTCATTATATTCGTCACCCATCATGGTTGGAAAAGTCTGCGTGGCGGTAGACTTCCCTCATCCTCTCGTTTAACTGTGATTTACGACCCTGTCCTCGTCTCATTCATTCCCCTTGCAACTCTCTAATGTTTTCTTAAAAGGCGTATGAAAATCCAAGTTATCACATTATTTCAACGACTCTGTCCCTCACATGACTCATTATTCATTTCACTTTCCTTATAACCAATGCCATAATTAGAGATCACGACGCATTATATATTTATTAGGAGAAAACAAGAGATCATCATCATTCCTTGCTTTTGTCCCTTTTATAGGCAGGCAATGAGGGATCCCGATCACTCCTCATCCCTGTCCTATCATTTTATTCATTCCAGACATTTTTATTTGGTCGGATATAACACAATGATGCTGGCAATGGATGGGTTATATGACACTATGCTCAGAGACTTTCTTATGCCTCTCCAGTTGTTGCCATATCTCGTAGAAACCCTTACACCTTCCAGAATAATACACACATATTTCTTTAGCAAAGCCCAACATGTCTTACATCGCAACACATTACCATGATTCGGAATCTACCGTCCGATCAGGGGGGTCACACCCTCGTAATTACAAGAACAATACCGACGATTTCCGATAATTATACTTTCTTGATCTCTCGAATTATGCATGTTACAGGATATATTCATTTTCTAGCATAACATTACTTTATTCATTTCTTTTAGGCCTATTTCGGCAACACAAATTTTATAAAAACTTGGACTATCATCGCATCTTTGACAACTCAACTTGCTCGCATTAGCATTTACTTCAACATTGCCTATGGCTCATAACTTCCTATTACATTTTCACGGTGTTCGATTCTCACCAACTACTTTAGCTCATAACATTTATTTGCTGAATAGCGTTATTATTTCATTATTTTTACGGTATCCCCAAAGATCCTTCACTTACTTCAATGCCTCAATTACTTCAATTATTTCAACTCGAGTTTATTATTATTATTATTTTCATTAATATTCATTACTTCATTATTAACTTGTGGAATGCAACTATTCAATTCAACATTTATTATTTCGGAGTCTAAAAACTCAATATTCATTATTTCGGAGTATAAAAACTCGAAACTTATTATTTTCGGAGTATAAAAACTCAACTTTTATTATTATTATTATTATTATCATTATTATTATTATGGTGCTTATTCCATTTACTTTATTTTCATTTATCTGGCGTAAATTTACTTGCCATTTACATTATTATATTCGATTCCTCCTTTCAGATTTCATTTCATTTTTAGTTAATCATCTTTCGGGTTTTCACTATTATTATTATTATTACCTCTTGCACTTCGATAATTATCCTTCACATTTTTATAAACCACATTGGCGGTTTATTTTTTACATCTTAACATTACTTGGTTATTCATAGTGCATACTTTTCATACATTTGATAAACTCACTGACTAGCATATGATACAATCATTAAATATAGTAGACTTTTTTTGACTTACCCTGTTGTTCAGCTGATGACATGGCCTTTGGATGGCTTCACCTATACATAATTTCTTCAGCTCTTCATCACTACACTAAAATAGACCTTTTTCAATCTATGGTCTTCAAGTTGACACACGTACATATTTCTATACTTTTTACACTGCTCTTTATGACATTTATAACACTAAAAAAGAAATTCAGTTAATCAATATTTAACACTTTCACGCGGACCCAAATCTCAGCGTACTGTGGCGGTAACATCACGATGCTGGTGATCCTAGATAGTCTCTTTCTATACTGCTTTGGACGTGTAATCGCTCCTACTCCTCCTACTTTTAGGTAAGTCTCTTTTCTTCCTACTCTTCCTAATATCGTGCCTGTCTTTCGTTCGAATACTCCCTTATAGAGCTTTTTCATTTGTTAATGTTTATTTGTCTATCTGCTATAACTCTATAATTTTGATATTTACAGTTGCTCCACTCGCAATCTTACAGTTTTTTAAATTCTATCTTGGTCTTCTGCGAAGACTGTATACTTTAGGTTTTTTGTCCTTTCAAATGTTCCGATTTATCGAACCTACGTCCTCTGACGTTTAAAGTTTTAAGCGTGCTTTCGCGTCTTGTAATCTGACATATCTTAACACGACTTGGTCTTGAACCAATGTAACTTCGTTAAAAACTTCACTCGAAACTTAGTGATTTGCCTATCGCAGCTTTTATTGTACTTTGCCTCTTCTGAGGTTCAAATTCTAATGTCTTCGAGTACAGTTTCTTCCCTTGTGGTACCGATAATATCGTTAACTAGCGTAACCTTTCACCGAGGCTTGATCTAACTGATCGTACTAAATAAATTTCTATTACATGCCTACACTAAGGCTTTTTCTAAACTGACGAACTTTGCGTAGCGTACTTATATTTTGGTCTCTCACAGACTGATGAACTTCATCTAACGTGCCTTCACAAAGGCTCTCACAGACTGACGAACTTCATCTAACGAGCCTTCCACCAAGGCTATCACAGACTAACGAACTTCATGCTTTGGCCTGGGCTTAATCCCTATTTATTCATTTTGGGACAGAAATTAGTCCGTGACAACGCCGGGAATTCAACTCCTGAGTCCTGGCTCCAATCTTATCTATAATTTAATTGCAAGTGTAATTGGTAATAATACTACAATTGCCTGCTGGCGGAACGAGAATTGCTCGTGGGTTTATTTTCAATTAATTAAAATAGTTAGTATCCACTCGACGGGGCCAGCCTAATTCTCCTTGCCGTCCGCGGGTAATCTTCCGCTCACATTCCAATGACGTTTTCCTTAGCTTGCAGTATCTGAAGTGTCTTATTTCAGGTCTGCCAACCTTCCGATTTTTGCTATCCCTTATTCTCTTCTGACTTCAGATTTAATAACTTTGGGAGTTTATTTTGTTAAGTTTAATGGTTGTTCGTCCCCCCGCTGTATGCTTCGAAATCTCGCTGAATTGACAATATCCGGGAACTAGTTTCAAGTATCTCATGAGAAAGTAGTTTTTCCCATAACTGTCGCACTCGAAAAGTAATAATTTTCGTTGAGTTGCTTATTCATCGGAATGTCGAGTGTTACTTATAGCCTCTTGACTATGCATCCCTCTAGTTCTTTTATGGCTTCTTTAATGGCTCTTTTCGCTTAAACTGTCCGGCTAATGGGAGTTTATGTGCTTAAAATGACCACCTGCGTCTCCAGCAATGTCTTTGTGGCTGTTTTCCAGTGAGCTCATCTTCGGTACTTCTTGTGGTCTTAATAAAATTCTAAAATACTTTCCTATGAACGGTCCGGGGTTCAATTTGTTCCATCACCCAAATGGGCACATTATATATAAAAAGGAATGCCTGTGTGTTCGTCTTTTATGCGCTCATAAACCTTTCATCCGATTGCGATAATATTTTGGTGAGTTGTTGTTGACACTTCCGGGATGATCATAGGCATAATAAATCCATTTCACATGAGATAGCGCGGGAGTAGTGTAAACAAATGCGTAATGGCGATGCTTTCATATAGCCTACAATTCATCCGATTGCGACCAAATTTTGGTTGGTTGTTTGGCACACTTCCGGGATGGTCATAGGCATAGTTAATCCAATTAACAATAGATAGCGCACCAGTAGTTTAAAGAAATGGGTTTTGGTGATGCGTTCATATACAATTCATCCGATTGCAATCAAATTTTGGTGAGTTGTTGTGAATACGCCAGGAAAAGTTACAGGCTTAGTAAATCCACTTAACAATAGGTAGCGCACGAGTAGTTTCAACAAATGAGCGACGGCACGTGAATCGTTTTATCAAAGTCCGGTAGGCGGTCATATGCCATTCATCCGATTGCGATGAAACTTTAGTGAATTGTTGTGTACACCCGAGGAAAGGTTTCTGACTTAGTTAATCCATTTTACAATAGGTAGCGCACGAGTAGATTCAACAAATGGGTAACGGCACGCGTATCGTTTAAACGAAATTCCATAGGCGTTCATATACCATTCATGCGATTGCAATGTAATTTGGTGAAATGTTGTTTCCACTCCCGCGAAGGTTTCTGATTTAGTAAATCCACTTTACAATTGGTAGCAAACGGGTAGATTAAACTAATAAGCGACAGCGAGTGAATCGTTTCAATAAAGTCCCGTATGCGATCATACACCATTCATCCGAGAGTAATAAAACTTTGGAGAGCTGAGTACAGTCCTGCGAAGGTTCATGAATTAGTAAGTCCGTTTTTCAATGTGTGGCGCACAAGAAGATTCTACAAATGAGTGACGGCGCGAATCGTTTAAAAAAATACCGTATGCGGTCATATGCCATTCATCCGATTGCGATGAAACTTTGATGAGTTGTTGTGTACACGCCAGGAAAGGTTTTCGAGTTAGTAAGTCCATTTTACAATAGGTAGCGTACGAGTATTTTCAACAAATGTGTGACGGCGCTCTAATCCTCTCAGCAGTCCCGTATGCGTTCATATACCATTCATTTCATTGCGATGTAACTTTCGTGAGTTGTTGATCACGCTCCCGTTAATGTTCCTGGGATAGTAAATTATTTTTATAATAGTTTAGAGGTGGTTAACGGAAAAAGAAGAAAATATTGGTAATCCAAAAGCACTGCAACTAACAAAGTCAAAACCCCAACACTTTCTTTCATTGGCATTGCAACGCATGCCGGGTACAGCTAGTATTCTATATAATTATATGCCAGCAGATGAATATTATAATCGTGGCTCATTATACCAACCTACATTTCTATCGCTGTTTAGGACACGAGTAATATAAACGTGATTCAAAAAATTTAGCACAACCGCCATTTTAAAGTTCTCGTATAAATTGAATTTTTTATTATTTATTAATCAAAGCACAAACTTCACGCTTGTACAAATAACAACAAATTAACAATTTAAAATAAAATATAAATTACATTTAACAAATCGCCAAACAAAACAAGTCCATATCAAAAGCCGGTAGAATGTCCTTGCTCGTAGCTGTGTCGTCAATGGCCAAGATGACAGTTCTAAATACAGTTTATGTTCTCCTTCACCTGCTTCAGGAACGTCCTTTTGTTTGTGGATATGTCCAACTCGCATTTACTTGCTATTCTATTGTACAGGGATGATATGCGGTTTTGGAAGGATCTTTGGATTAAGGAATGTTTAGTGTGTGGAATGTGCAAAATATCTTTGAGCCTGGTAGAACGGGAGGGGGCTCTTACTTTGAAGAGTGACAGCAGGTGGTCCGAACGGTAATAGCCATTTAGAATTGAATGTAGGAACGACAGGTCACTTACCGGGCGAGTAGTGCTGAGGGGAGGGATGCTTATGGCCGAAAGTACCTGCTGAGTGGTGAATTGTCTAAACCTTGGCATTCTGTTCCTTACAATGGCAGCAAAGAATTCTGTTAAATTTTGCTATGTTTGACGGGCAAGAAGTGGTCCAAATGGGAGAGCAGTAGTTTGCAATGCGCAGGATTATTGAGAGGCAATAAAGGCGAAGTGCTGCGGGATTTGATATTTCTGTGAAGCGGTAGAGTATGCCAAGGAATTTCATGGCTTTGGATAAAGAATGTTGTATGTGTTCTTTAAATCTTAGCTGGCTGTCGAATATGACCCCGAGATCTCGCTGATGCGTACTGCGGTAATGGGCCTGTCTAGTAAGGAATATGTTGTAGGTACTGGTGAATTGCGTAGGGTAATTGTTAAAAAGCTGCATTTATCTGGGTTTGGTTTCAACTTCCATGTGCGGCAACAGTCGGACAGAGCGTTAGGTGAGGACTGAAGTAGTGCGGCGTCGGCAGGTGTCTTAATTTCCTTGAAAATCTTGCAGTTATCTGCGAAGAGTAGGGTATCGGCTGTATCAGAGAGTTTGGATGGTAGGTCATCCATAAATAATGAAAATAAAAGTGGGCCAAGGGCACTGCCTTGTGGGACGCCGGAGAGCATAGGTAGCCAAGGGGATGAAGTGCCTGATATTACGACTCTCGGTTGTCGGTTCTGTAGAAAGCCGGCGAGGAGTGTTAGGAGATTGCCATGTAAATTGAACCGTTCAGCGATTTTGTGGAGTAGTAGAGTATGGTCTATTGAGTCAAATGTTTTCGATATATCTACGTAGCAGATATCGAGCTGGGATGTTTCTGCAATGGCATGTGTTGCATAGCTGTGGATAGTGGCCAGGTTAGTGAGGCACGAGCCTCCAGGACGGAAACCATGTTGGCTGATTGAAATATATGGTAAGGTAAAAGACAGGATACGTTGGTGGATTATTTTTTCAAATATGAAGGATAGTGTGGGTAGTATAGAGACTGGTCGGTACGATGATATGTTCTTTTTGTCCCCAAATTTGAATATAGGGACAATGTTGGCCTGTTTCCAGGCAGTGGGAAAATAGCCCTTGGCAAAGCACCTGTTGAATAGATTGGAGAGCGGTGTACAGAGAAAAGTGGCCGAGTTTTTCAGGAAGATGGGACCAATATCATCGGGACCGGTAGCTTTGTTGGTGCGGAGAGATTGAAGTAGACTGAGGGCTTCATTTAGTGTTGTTGTTAATTTCAAAAAAGTGCAATTTGCTGCTGTTTCTACCGGTGGAAGGGGTTGATTTTGAGTGGGAGTGGAAAAGTTTTCAAAGAAATACCTGTTGAATAGCTTATTGCGGTCTGGTCCCTCCGCTTTGGTTCCCTGGTGTTCTACGCTGACGGGAATCCTTTCGGTTCTCCTCCTCGAGTTGATGACGGACCAGTAGCGCTTGGGATTTTCCCGGACGTTCTCCGTGATGGCTGCTATATGCCACGTGTAGTCTCTCCTGAGCAGACGTCTTGCGTGTCGGCGAATGTACTAGAAAGTATTTCGAGTGTGGGGGTTGGGGAAGTCCTTCCAAAGCCGCCAGGCCGTCTTCTTGTTTCCCATGGCCAGCCGAGTTTCATGGGAAATCTGGAACGGGTACTTGCTGTTTGTAGGCTGCCGTACCGGCATGAAATCTTTGATGCTGGCAAGTAGCCAGTCGTACAGCATGCCGATTGCCGACTCCACGTGAGGTGTTTCGAGGAGGGTCCATGGCAAGCATTCCAAGGCGCAGCATATGGCTGGCCAGTAAGCTCGGCGCCAGTTGAAGGTCGGGCGCGAGGGTGGCTCCTTGAGTACTTTTGAGTGTGGGGTGGGGAGGAACAAAGAGGTGTCGAGGGGCTGATGGTCAGAGACAAAGATGTTTCTACCAGCAGTGTTTGATTTCAGTTTTAGAGAAGATAATATAAAGTCCAGTACGTTGAATCCCCGCGTTGGGTACATGTTATGCTGCTGTAATCTGAGGCCAGTAATAAAATTATCTATAAAGAAGGAGTCATCATCATTATCAGGTGTACCTATTGTTGGGGATGTCCATTTTAATGTGGGAAGATTGAAGTCACCCATTAACACTACTTCGCCTTGCGATAGAGCTGCGAGCACTGAGTCAAGACACTGCTCCAGGTTGTACAGGGGACTGCCCGGTGGCCGGTAGTAGCAATCCACAAATATGTGTCGGCCTGGAAAGTGTAGCTCCACCCACACTAATTCACAGTTCCGCTCGAGGTCTGATCCCTTTTGCACGGTAAAGCACTGTTCACTGCTAGCAACACCCTCCCCCTATAGTAGCACGATCACAGCGAAATATACTTAAGTTAGCATTCAGAGGCAGTTCACTATCACTAACCATTTGGGTAAGCCATGTCTCAGACAGGCCTACCACGTCTATATGACTTAACTTAGGCAGATGAATTTCACAGTCGGAGAGTTTATTATTGAGGCTGCGCAGGTTTTGGTAGCATATGTTTAGTTCTGATTTGGTGTTGTGTTCAGAGAAAGTGGGCCCGGAGTTCAACTGTATGTCTCCAGCCAACAGCAAGAGACAAAGCAGCCTCACGGCTACCGAGTAACCTGCCCGAGGCTTGGCTGGCCCAGGGTGAATGGACTGGAGCCTGCCTAGCGGGAGTATGGCGTACCCTGACAGAGAGAAAGCCGGGATGTAGTAAGTTCTCTCAGATAGCAGCCACACGAGGGTGTCACAGACTTGTTCACTTGCACTACTGAATTCACAATATTGAATATTGTCTCGTGGACCACAACTTGTCAAAATGACTTTTAAAAATACCACACAAAGGAAACCAACTGTCGCAGCACTGTTCATTATTATTATGAATCGTATGGCATACAGTAGTATTAGATATCACAGAACAACAACATATTTACAAATTAGTGTCCAAGTTCCTCAAATAATCCACTGAATTTGGGGTCACACGCACAATATCCCCGAGGGCACCTGGATATGCCCTCAGAGAAAAGTCACCTACAATATGGGAGATAGTCTGTCTCTCATCACCACAATCACATGCAGGAGATGCTAATTTAAACATCGCATCAGCACAACCACCATGGCCAGTCCGTATTCTGTTCAGTCTAATCCTTGTCCTTCTGGGTAGATTGAATCCAGGGTATTTCACAGTTACGGATGGCATATCACGGAGCTCAGCAATACAAGTTGAGTTCCAGTCCGTTGTCCAATGATTAATGATATCAAAGTTTGCATTCACTAGTTTATGAGCTGTATGTAATGGTGGGTCCCTCGATTTGAGCCTCCTAAGCTGTAGATCTGCAATATCAGAATGAATAGGCAAATGTTGATTAGTTGATAACCTATGATATTCCCTTACCAAAGCATGATGTCTGCGAATTCGTGGAGGAGCAATGTGACTGAGCACAGGAAGACACGAAGTTGGTGTTGACTTTATGGTACCTGAGATTATTCTCATTGTATTATAGAGTTGCACATCACTTTTCGTTACATTTGGGCTGTTTAGACAAACATGGGCACAATACTCAGCAGCGGAAAATACTAGACCAATTGCCGAATACCTGAGGGTCGTGGCATTTGACCCCCTAGTTTGCCACAAAACATGCGGAGGATGTTATTCCAAGTGTTTATTTGGCAGCACTGCATGTCAGATTATGCTTAAAGGAGTGTGTTCTATCTAGAATAACTCACAAGTACTTTGTAAACCTGTTATACTGTTATTATCAAAATGAACCTTGATAACTATTTGTGCCTCACGATTGTTAAGATGAAAAGAGAAAACTTCTGTTTTGGTAAAACTAGGCTGGAGCCTCCATTTACAGAACGAATTTTTAAATTAAATATATCATCAGTGAGAATATCTTCAGTAGCTTCAAAAGTAGGGCTCCTTGTAGCTATTGCCCAGTCATCCGCATAACCAAATTTTCTGGACCTCGTAATCGGCAGTTCAGTAATAAATAGGAGTGGGGCAAGCACCGATTCTTGAGGAAGACTATTACTTAACTTCTTCGTTCTGCTTATTGGATCACCCATTATAACCCGAAACATTCTGTCGCTCAACTTGTTGTTAAAGAGTCGAGCTACAGTTTGACAGGGAATCACGCGTAGAAGTATATATAAGAGGCACGTCCAGAAAGTAAGTTCCGTTTGGTAATAAAATTAAATTGAGTACAGATACAGAAAAATTATTTATTGCACAACATTATACACCTCTTCAACTACTTTTCCACATAACTGCCAAACTTTGCAGGTATTTGTCATAGCGTGGCACAAGTTTTTGGATACCTTCTTCATAGAAGTTTGCCGCCGACCCGTAAACGAGAGTGAAGACTCCCCTGTAAGATATCCTACCGTTCGGCTACTACTGTTAGGCAAATTGCGTGCTTACCAGGAGAACTGCGTATGTTTAGGAGTTCTCCTGACCACATACGCAAATTGCCTAACAGTGGTGGCCGAATGGTGGGATATCCTACAGGGGCGTCTTCACTCTCGTTTACGGGTCGGCAGCAAACTTCTATGAAGAAGGTATCCAGAAACTTGTGCCACGCTATGACAAATGCCTGCAAAAGTTCGGCAGTTATGTGGAAAAGTAGTTTAAGAGGTGTAGAATGTTGTGCAATAAATATTTTTTCTGTATCTGTACACAATTTAATTTTATTACCAAACGGAACTTACTTTCTGGACGTGCCTCGTATAAGTCCCACACTCCTGACAGTATTGTATGCAGCCTTTAAATCAATAAATGCCACAGACATCTTAAGGCGAAGCTGAAATCCTGCCTCAGTGTAAGTAGTTGGGGACAGTACCTGGTCAGTATAGATGCGTTGGGGGCTGAAAGCCAGCCTGTTCAATAGGGATGTTCTCCAGCAGAGTGGGAGCAATTCTATTATGGAGAAGTATTTCCAAAAGCTACTAGTAAACACTGAATAATGCAATGGGTCGATAAATATCAGGTTTATCTGCAGGTTTTCCGGTTTTCAAAATGGCAATAACGTTTGTTTGTTTGTTTGTTTGTTTGTTTGTTTGAAGGGACGGGGTAACTTACCCCTTTGCAGAATGTTAGTACAGAACCTGCTTAGCCACAGGCAGGTTTCTTCCCACAGTTTATTAGGAATTCAGGGAGAATATTATCAAATCCAGGAGATTTACCAACCTTCATATCCTTGATACGCGTTTTGATGTCATAAAAAGTGAAACGCTGAGAATATTCTGTACTTGGTAAACAACCTTCCTTTATGATCTTTAGCTCTTTTCTAATATACCTAGCATTTTCCTTATCATTTGATACATTAGACAATAAAGCGATGTACGCCGCCATCATGTTTGGTGTTGTGTTCGGACTTGAGATCCTGATGAACTGTGTCCACCAATTTTTTCTTAAGAGAGACCATGCTTCCTACTTGAGTGTTTGAAGTTCCATTGATTCAACAGTTCCATTCCACCATTGCTTTCGAGTATCATCGAGGCTGTACAGCAGTTCATCTGCCAGTTCTTGATCACCACTACTCAGAAATTCTGGATAGAGTTGATCACTAGCTGCAGACCATCCCGGTATGTACTCCTTACGATATACACTTGGAATGTGTTTTATGGCAACTGCAATGACTGCTCCAACAAAGCGGTCGTAGTTTTCACAGATAGGAGGGATGAAACGAACATATTTGTCCAAAGTGTTTACGAAGCCTTTCCAGTCAGCCCTCTCTAAGTTCCAGCGTGGGTGAGGGAGGGAATTCAGCAGAGGGATTTGGAGTCCAAAGTCAAGTAACACGCGAAATTTCATAATTTCTTAACCTCAATATGTTGGCTTTGAGAAATTTTAAAATCTCGTTTTAATTTCTTGTGTCATAATCATGCGATTGAAGTTTGAATAACAAACCTACGCAATAATCTTCATCTAATAATACTGTACATAAATTTATGGCCTACATAATATAAAAATCCAAAATTGTGACCATTCGAAATATTTAGACGGTTCTGAATATCTACGAATCTATTACAGCAACTTATTTTTTGTATGTTGATAGAGGCAATTAACATAAGTAGGATATATGAAATTAGGCTATTTAGTTCTTCACGGAACTACTTGTTTTTATCTTGTTTGCGAGTGGCAAGCTTTGCTAACTGTTTTGTCGTCCGCTCTGCCGCTGGGTTCTTCTCTCATACAAAAACCGGCTGCACCTTATGTGCTGAAGTGCTGCAGCACATTGTATTATTTGGAATTTTATTACTTCTATCACTTTATCTTCAATCAAACATGGCGCATTAAGAAAGCTGCACAACGTTGCCAAGATGGGCTCCATCACGCGTCATGGTGCGCCTCGCTCGGAAGTGATGGGCTCTAAATCAGCAACGCTGTACAGCATTTCCCGGAGTGGCTAGCTGGTGAACCATGTCTTAATTCCCCGTACAAATACAAACCGATACAAAATAAGTTAATTAATTTACGTATTTCACAATCATACACCATACCTTTTTGATAAATAAGGATTACAACTCAACCAAGAACTATATTTTCCAACCACCCCGAGCCGAGAAAAAGCTACCCTACAAAAATGATAACAGCTTTATTTCTTGGACACACAAAATTTTGGAATTAATAAACCAGTTATACAACATTCCAATGTATATTGTGTTAAAATATGGATTCTATCTGATGACGGGTTTGTGAGATAATAATTCTTAAATGTGACGCATGGTTGAAACACGCTTAAAAACGGGCATTTCTTGTGTTTCAACTGCGATAAAAAATATCAAAATATAAGCTAAAAATTCCAAACCTACGTGAACTAACGTAAAATTGAATGATGAAAATGATGATGTTATTGGATTTTATGTAGGTCTATTGGTTACTTCACTACCAACCTTCAAACTCGAGTGCACATAATATTTTGGTCGACAGGGTAGTCGTGCGCTCAACTCTGCGTCCGGCACTGTCTGTGTAGATCGCAGCCCCGTTATTGCCTGCATGCATGACCTCTGCCTTTTGCGCATGCGTGCCTTACTTTTCCGTTGTGCTGTTGGAACAACAGCCAAGACCAAAGCCAAGGCATCACAGCGATTCTTCATTCGACCACAGAGCGGCAGCACTGGTCACATGACATGAGTACGTGGCAGACTCTGCGTTACCGTAGCATTTTAGAGGAATCACTCAAAGCAAACTGGGGGAAAATAGGGTAAGCCATCAGCTGTTCCTGTCAGACGGTCTTTTAATACTCCCAACTTACCTATTCTATACCCACATTTTGTAAGTCGATGAACTATAAAAATTATAATTTTTATGTTGTCAAAATATGGTGCCTCCGTGGCATAGGCGGCAGCACGCCGGCCTCTCACCGCTGGGTCCGTGGTTCAAATCCCGGTCACTCCATGTGAGATCTGTGCTGGACAAAACGGAGGCAGACAGGTTTTTCTCCGGGTACTCCAATTTTCACTGTCAAAATTTAATTCCAGCAACACTCTCCACTATAATATCATTTCATCTGTCATTCATTTAATCATTGCCCCAGAGGAGTGCGTCAGGCCTCGGCAGCCGGCACAGTTCCTATCGGTTCATATCCTCGCCGCTAGATGGGGGCTTCATTCATTCCATACCTGACCCAGTCGGAGACTGGAAGCAGGCTGTGGATTTTCATTTTTCATGTTGTCAAAATAGGACAAAGTGTTCCTGAGTTCGTGAATATTTTGTTATTGAAGGTGCTCATGTGTGTTGAATTTTTGTTTAATGAATGTGGATATGTGTTGAGTTTGTTCAGTAAGGAAAAGTTAGTGTTTCTATAAATTATGTTTCAATTCTTTTATTTTTTTATTTTTTAGGGGGCTGCGTTTCAGCACACAGCTGTTTCCCTGCACCAGCCACCACTGACAAAAAACAAAACACTCCCTTCTGATGCAATAATCGCCCTCTCATTATTCATTTAATAAATGTATACAGCTTTAAGTCGGCGTTCCTTTAATGCTTCCCTAGTCTCCTATTCTTGGCCTGGCTTGTTAAAAAATATTGTCTATTTCTCGCCCAAATAAAGAAATTTTCGTAATTTCTATCTCCTCCTATAGAATTACTTCATCGTAAGGTCAAACCCGGTCGAAGTCGTCGGATTTTTTAATACCGTTAAAAATTTCTCAGTATGCCTTCCTTCAGAGGGGAAGTAAACCCGGAGGACCAAAGTCACAGATTTTGGCATGTAAAAGAACCTTCCACTAACTGCATTTGTGTGATCCTTAATTTGTAGGTTAGAATTGATAACGATCTATTAGTTCCAACGTTTGCCTCCAAGTGCTGGTTGCGATGGCATATAGTAGCAAAGTTCGTGTCTAGATGTCGTGGACGGTAGCATTTGGTAGCAAAAGTAGGAACTACTTGAAAAATGATAGTCTGCAGTCTTTACCTGAATCATAGATAAGACACACTAATACATCCATCACAATTAACACTGGTTATCAGAACAATTCTACACTAGGGTGGAACGAAAAAATATTATTATTAATTTCAATACGTAATAGTGATAACAAGTTGCCTTTTGCTATTATTAAATCAATTGAAAAGTTTGAACACGATTGGAGTAGGGTAAGAGGTGCCGCAAAGGGTTAGAATTTGTGATTTTTTAGTGAAATTTACCAAATTTCAATACATTTGGATCGACAAACAAAATATTGTTCTATTTATCAATTTATGCTTAAAAATGGCAGTTTTAGGTGACTAAGATGCACTAGCTATCAGCCGATCAATGAGATAATAGTTGGTGACATAGTATGTACGGGAAGAGTGGAAGGGGAGCATGTAACTGCTTGTCTGCAGTAAGTAGGTGGGAGGGGAAGTGTACCGTTTCATGTTGCGACTTGTCTCTCTATGCCTCAGAGGTCAGTCCAGTCCAAGTGTTGGAGTGAGACACAAGTAGTTGTTGTGAAGTGCAAGTTGTAAGTGATTAATTTTGATCGTGTTGGTAGTGTCAGTAAATAATTTGTTAATAGTCCTTTAGTGTATTTGCATAATACTTACAAGTTTTTTGTTAATGAGATGGCAGAGATGTTTTCAAAGCGATTTCAGACTAGACTTCAGTGGGAATGTCCCATTTTCGGTCATCCTAAAGTATTGAGTGGTACTTATTTACCAACCTACGATGATGTCATGAAGAATTACCTTTATATTCGACAAGAGTTGAAAGGATATATATCAACAAAAGAGCCAACAGTGAGTGAGGTATTAGATATTCTAATGGAGAAAGTTGAAAATGTTTGGGTTAAAGCATCAATTCCTACAAGGTCTCGTACCCGTATGTTGCAAATGGGAAAAGCATATCATGACAAATATAGAAATATATTGAGATCAAAGGGAAGAAAAGGCACAGAAAATTATGATATTGCAAGAGCAAGTTGCTCTCAGAGTGTAAGTGTACAAAAGACAAAATGTACCTGTGCTTGAACAAAAGTTTTTAGTAGATCAAAGAACTGATAGGAAAACGTGTATCAGCATACTTGATAAGTCGGTTACTAAGATTTTGAGCCAGAGAGAGGATCGAAAGTTAAAGGTGATTCAACAAGAGCTTAAATACAAACATTTGGAAGCTGAGACAGCTAAGACAACACAAAATGACGTGGTGCCTCAATCTGATGATTCGGATGACGAGTTGCCGGTAGAATTGTCCAATATGACTGGAATTGATGTGCTTCAACCTGAAGATTATGATACAGTAGATGAGTTTCTGGCTGAATCAATTGATAATGCAAAGCTTTCCACCTCTTCTCAGGCCCTCACAAAAAATATGTACAACTGCCGACAGTAGCTTCTATCATTCTGTACATACGTTAAGCAAGAGAAGATGGCCTGATGCATTCTATTGATTTCCCACGCTTTCCCTGGCATTCACAAGCAGTGGAAAGAGTAATCAAGCTTGTAACAGAATCATCACTCTGTGTTTGTGGTCTAGAAGAAAACAAATGGATTTGTCAAAGACAGAATTGCTTCACACAAGATGATGCCAAAATTTGAAACAAAGAAACACTTTACCTAAAATGTATTTGAGAACAATGAATATCATTTAGCTTTGTTATAATGTTTTATTTGTCTATTATTTGTATTTTATGAATAAATGTGTGTTCTTATGTCAATGGTTATGACTTGATTGCTTAGGTTAAGTACCTTTTCTACTCTCTGATTTGGTTCAATATAATCACTGTATTACAGTATAAAAATGAAAGGAAACATTCTAAGTAAGTTACCTTAAATAAGTTTTAGTCAAAGAAAAATCATTACAATATCATACCTACCCCTATATCACTACGACAAAGCCAAAAACGTACACTTTTTTTTAGAAAAACCTTTATTTATTCATGTTTTAATCCCTACTAAGTGGGCCTATAAAATGATGATGGAAAACAAATTTTATTTCTTGCACTATTTTAGGCGTAGATTTAATGACATTGAAATAATAAACATAAAAACAATCAATAAAATAAAAAATAAAATTCTTGAAAATTTGAAAATATTAAGACAAAAAATAATGTTCTATTCTTTTGCGGCATCTCAATATGTAGAATAAAACTTTGTAGAATAACTCCTCGCATAAAAATACAAATTTTAATCACTATTACAATGGGTAATACAGAAAATTATTTTTTGCCCTATACCAACGTTCCACCCTATTCTACACACACCCCAAGTACACGGGACTACATGACCACGTTGTCGCAGCCCTTAAACTAAGGAACCAACCACCAACCAGAATTACTTCATTTACAGTGGACAAGCAAATTATGGCCGCAATATCGATGTGAAAAATAAGAAAATTTAACAACTCATTGACAGCGAAGTTTTAATTTTTCCACAAAACATTATAACTTGGATCCGTGCGTTCCGTTCCTGGGAGCTGCGTAGCTCACGTATTAGTCACTGTGCTTCTAAGTGAAAGATAGTGAGTTCGATTCCCATCCAATTAGTGGATCATGGGAACAAATCTACCACTTTCCGAAACGTCACTGACCTTCGCGTTCACTGCACCTAGAGCAAATAACTACAAACAAATCGTGCGTAAAAATACAGCTGCTATATCCCACCTACCTATCCCTCGTCCGTGCTCCTCTATTGGCTGTACGAAGTTGGGTTTGCTTTCTATTTCCAACCATAGACCCCACAATGTTTTGGCAGCTTTCTAAATCATTTGTTGTTGTTAAGAGGCTTGGGACATGCTGATCGCCAAAACCGTGTACTTTGGTGTGTGCGCATTTGAAGAATCTGTCTGATAATTACAAACTGTGTTTTGGTAGCCTCCGTACTATTGTATGTACGGCACTGTAGTTGAGGCAAGAACTGGAAAGGAGAAACAGCGGAAATTATTCTGGCACATATCTAAACCAGAAATTGGAAAACTTGTAAAAACATTTCTAGAATGTCTCAATTGGCAATCGAACAATTCCTACACACACACAAGTACACGAGACTGTAGACCATGATGTTATGTTAGGGTCAAAAATTTACAGTAGGCTTTCATTAATTTATTCGCATGATTTTGTCATATTCTCTTTCATAAAGGTTATTAGAGGTTTTTCTAACATTGAAACACGATAAATGCATTAGTTTCAACATCATATTCATGTGCCCAATACTTATTTCATATGTTTGTAATTTAGACCACACTTTGCATAGACCATAATGTCTTAACAACGTGCATAGACAGTAACACCTTCATTCTTAGCCCAGTCCAGCAGGTGATGATGTTTACCGTTGCACACTACAGGGTTGTTGGATATTTCCAATACCTTAAATTACTCAAGCCTCGGAATACAGTGACGTTTATTTGGTTGATGAAGTTTGAACTGATTTTGATATCCTGTACATTGGGAATACCTTGAAATATAGTTTCTGGTAGATTTTATATGTTATTTTCTCTCATTCTCAGCTCTGTCAATGATGGACTGTTTATGAAAGGTTCATTGGTCTCGAAATCAATTTGGTTTCCTGATAAATCGAGATATTGGATGTTTTCTAAACCTTCAAGAACGTTCTTACCGATGCCTTTCAATGAATTATTATCCAGAGAGATAATTTTTATACCAGGTATATTTTTAAAAGTACTTTCTGAAAGATGTGTTAGGTTACAACCCGATAGTGAAAGCAATTTTAGAGAATCACTTATCAAAAGAGGTGCATCGTCAGTAATAACTAATGGATTTTCATCGATATTAAGGAAAATCACTGAAGGGGGAAATATTATGGGACTGATGACATTCAGCTGATTACGGTAAAGGTTTGTCGATGATAATTTTGTTAGTCCTATAAAGGCTCCCGATTCAATTTTAGAGAGGTTGCTATTTGCAATAAAAACATATTTTAAACTACACAAACTTCTAAAAGTGTCGTTATAGATTATAAGAAAATTTCTTTCAATGATATCTATATAGTCAGTAGTTGATGGTAATTTCTGCAGAAAATCAAGATCTGAAATGTTGTCACAATCAGTGGTAGTTTCTCTACAATCGCATTCTTCTGGACACGAATCGTCAGTTGAGGCGATCGTCAGTACCAACAGGACACCCTGTAACAGATAGGTTACCGGTAATTGAAAGTCAGAGACTGTGCCAGGAAGACAAGTTTTTAACCACGATTCAATAAATGAGACTTCTCTAAATAATACACTGTATCCCGTAAAAATAGCAGTTATTTATTAGAGTACATTTGTCTTGGTAGGACAATAATTGAAGGTCTTGGTGAAAGAACCATGTAGCTCCACTTTTGGGTGAAAATGAGTTACACATCGATTCTGACGAGAGAAACGTGTTCTTATGTTTGGTGTAAGTACCAAATCGTAATATAGAACAAGTACAGTAGTTACGTGAGGAACTAAATAGCTTCTTTCCATTGGTATTATCCTGCCTAATACAAGGATTTTCCATGCGATATACCAAACAGCTTTTGATTCACGACCTACAGTATGTCTTCACCATCACCATTACAATGAGAACTTATGTGCTAAAATATATGGACCATGTTATGCATGAAGGAGTCAACCACAATCAAGATGGAACTGAGGTATTGTGGCTCAAAGTAAACCTTTATTATCTAATTCTTTTTACACGTGAGAAATCTGAAAATAATATATTTACGTAGAGGGGGTTATATTTTACTTTATTACTACATACTACGCTCTTCTGAGCGGAATCTGTTGGTAAATAATAAGATTCAGTCTATCCACGTGTATAATGGGATCAGTATCTTCCAGGTTATTTTTGTTGATCAATGTGTGCCAACCATTTCTTTAGGTAGCCTTTGTTTCCAATATGTCCTCCTTTAAGTAAAACACCACTTGACTCTTAAAGAACGTATTCATTGTACAACAGATAAAATCCAATTCTATAAAAAGCACTACAAAACATCAGATGCAAGGCAATTGGTTCTGTTATGTGTTTACTCCAAACTGCGAGACAGAGGAAGCAATTTTATCACACATAAAATTTAAAACAATTATTCCATGCCAAGTCCATAATATTGCTGGTCAGAAAGTTCAATATTTCCTCCTCAAGAAGGTAGTTATGCCCAATTTCAGTGAAACTGGCACTTGGTTTCTTTATACTTAACATGTTCCATATAGCTTTCAATACCGGTGAAGTGACCTCCCACGGAATGGCATCTTTCTGTAACGAACCACGGGAATTAATTTATAGGAACTTCAAATGCACGGCTTCTATGATTTACGAAAAGCGAGATACGGAATGTTGTGCCATTAGATATGGATTGTTATCATAGCCCAGCCTATGAATAAGATACGAGAAATATAAAATAAGGTTTTTAAAATTTCAAACTGACGCATCTTGAATCTTTGAAACTAATTCAACATCATTAGATGTCTCTATACTAAGCTCTGAATAGAGACTCAGTGCGCCTAGTTTCATTGCACCCAAGTGATTAGATCGCCAGGAATTTATTTTTCAATATTTGAAAATCACTTCACCACCATGATGTTCTGTGTTTTTTAGGATTAGGGAAGGTCACATATTTCTCCTTACTTAATAGTCCTCAAACACCATTCGAATGTGTTTGCTTAAATAGTTTCGGAGATATTGAGAACCGGTGAAATATATCGTATGGGCGCCAATGTGAATTATTTTATATATATTCCATAGAATTATATGCTAGCAGATGAATATTATCATCGTGGTTCAATATTCCAACCAACATTTCTATCGCTGTTTAGGACTCGAGCAACATAAACGTGATTTAAAACATTTACCACAACCGTCATTTTAAAGTTTTCATAGAAATCGAATCGCATGGCACACAGTAATATTTGATATCACAGAAGAACCACATATTTACAAATTAATGTCCAAGATCCTCAAATAATCCCATGAATCTGGAGTCACCGGCACAAAATGCCCGAGGTCACCTGGATATGCCCTCAGAGAACAATCATGTACAATATGGGAGATAGTCAGTCTCTCATCACCACAATCACATGCAGGAGATGGTAATTTAAACTTCGCATCAGCACAACCACCATAGCCAGTCCGTATTCTGTTCAGTCTAGTCCTTGTCTTTCTGGGTAGTTTGAATCCAGGGTCCTTCACAGTTACGCATGGCATATAACGGACCTCTGCAGTACAAGTTGAGATCCAGACCGTAATCCATTGATTAATGACATCAAAGTTTGCATCCAACAGTTTATGAGCTGTATGTAATGGTGGGTTCCTCTATTTGAGCCTCCGAAGCTGTAGATCAGGAATATCAGAATGAATAGGCAAATGTTGATTAGTTGATAGCCTATGGTATTCCCTTACCAAAGCATGATATCTGCGAATTCGTGGAGGAGCAATGTGACTGAGCACAGGAAGACACGAAGTTGGAGTTGACTTCAAAGTACCTGATATTATTCTCATGGTATTATAGAAATACACATCACTTTTCTTTACATGTGGGCTGTTGAACCAAACATGGGCACAATACTCAGCAGCTGAAAATACTAGACCAATAGCCGAACACCTAAGGGTAGTTGCATTTTATCTCCAAGTTGTGCCACAAAGCTTGCTGAGGATGTTATTCCGATTGTTTAGTTTGACAGCATTGCATAACAGTTATGCTTAAAGGAATGTGTTCTATCTAGAATAATCCCCAAGTACTTTGGAAACCTGTTATACTTTAACAGTGTGTTCCCAAAATGAACATTGATAGCTATTTGTGCCTCACGATTGTTAATATGAAAAGAGGAAACTTCTGTTTTGGTTAAACTAGGCTGGAGCCTCCATTTACAGAACGAATTTTTAAATTAAGGTATATCTTCAGTTAATATCTTCATTGGCTTCAAAAGTGGAGTTCCTTGTAGCTATTGCCCAGTCATCCGCATAACCAAATTTTCTGGACCTCGTAATCGGCAGTTCAGTAATAAATAGGAGTGGGGCAAGCACCGATTCTTGAGGAAGACTATTACTTAACTTCTTCGTTCTGCTTATTGGATCACCCATTATAATCCGAAACATTCTGTCGCTCAACGTGTTGTTAATGAGTCGAGCTACAGTTTGACAGGGAATCACGCGTAGAAGTATATATATATAAGTCCCTCACTCCAGACAGTATTGTATGCAGCCTTTAAATCAATAAATGCCACAGACGTCTTAAGGCGAAGCTGAAATCCTGCCTCAATGAAAGTAGTTAGGGACAGTACCTGGACAGTACAGCTGCGTTGGGGCTGAAAGCCAGCCTGTTCAATAGGGATGTGCTCCAGCAGAGTGGGAGCAATTCTATTATGGAGAAGTCTTTCCAAAAGCTTCTAGTAAACACTGAATAATCCAATGAGTCGATAACTATCAGGTTTATCTGCAGGTTTTCCGGGTTTCAAAATGGCAAAAACGTTTGTTTGTTTGTTTGTTTGTTTGTTTGTTTGAAGAGACAAACTTAGCACTTTGTAGAATGTTAGTACAGAACCTGCTTAGCCACAGCCAGGTGTTCTTCCCACAGTTTATTAGGAATTCAGGGAGAATATTATCAAATCCAGGAGATTTACCAGACTTCATATCATTGATACCCCTTTTGCTGTCATCAACGGTGAAACGCTGAGAATATTCTGTATTTGGTAAACAACCTTCCTTTAGGACCTTTAGCTCTTTTCTAATATGCCTAGCATTTTCCTTATCATTTGTTACTTTAGACAATGAAGCGATGTACGCAGCCACCTTGTTTGGTGTAGTGTTAGGACTTGAAATCCTGATGAACTGTGTCCACCAATTTTTCTTAAGAGAGACCATGCTTCCTACTTGAGTGTTTGAAGTCCATTGATTCAACAGTTTCCTTCCACTTTTACTTTCGAGTATCATCGAGGCTGTGCAGCAGTTAATCTGCTAGTTCTTGATCACCACTACTAAGAAATTCTTGATAGAATTTATCACTAGCTGCAGACCATCCCGGTATGTACTCCTTACGATATACTCTTGGAATGTGTTTTGGGCAACTGCAATGACTGCTCCAACAAGGTGGTCGTAGTTTTCACAGATAGGAGGGATGAAACGAACATATTTGTCCAAAGTGTTTACGAAGCCTTTCCAGTCAGCCTTCTATAAGTTCCAGCGTGGGTGAGGGAGGGAATTCGGCAGAGGTATTTGGAGTCCAAAGTCAAGTAACACGCGAAATTTCATAATTTAAATGGACGTTTCTCGTGGTTTTACCAACCAAGCGCAGTGAAACTAGGTACGGTAAATGCTTAGGCGTATACAAATTTTAATCCACTGGCATCTAATTTATTTCAATTGTTTTCTTAACCTCAAGATGTTGGCTGTGAGACATTTTAAAATCTCGTTTTTATTTCTTGTGTCCTAATCATGCGATTGAAGTTTGAATAATAAACCAACGCAATAATCTTCATCTAATAATTCTGTACATAACTTTATGGCCTACATCATGTAAAAATCCAACATGGTGATCATTCGAAATATTTAGAAGGTTCTTAATATCTACGAATCTATTACGGAACTGAAATGTTGTATGTTAATAGAGGCAATTAACATAAGTAGTATATATGAAACTAGGCTATTTAGTTCTTCTCGGGACTACTTGTGTTTATCTTGTTTGTTATAGATGCGTCTAGCGAGTGGGAGGTCTTGCTCGAGTGCGCATGCGCGTGTTTTTACTTCTTCGCTACTAGGCTGTATCCCAATACTTAAGTTGTCTGCTATTGACTAGCTGCTAGCTACTATGTGCTATGTGCTATGCACTACGGAGATTTGGGACATATCTGCTTGATCACAGCCTCCTTTATAGACTTGTGTTCTGAAACGCACTGGACTTACATGCTGGTGCCAAACTAACACACAAGATGGCGGTGACCTGCTACTCCTTGTAAGCTCTTTGCGCTTTCATCAGCTGTTTTAAATAAACAATACCTGAACGATACGAATATGGATGCGCCGAGATGATCACTTTTTAGCCGAGCCCTAATTATGGTTTGTGTTTGGCTTAAGTCAAAGACAACCTACAATTAACAAAACCTACGATACCGATAAGCTACAATTTCTATAACTTCCTTGACGTAGTCGGCCAATCTAGCAAGCACTTTCGTTCACTAGCTACTATAGACTTGATTGCTATGTGCTAAGCCGTATTGGATCACGACTCCTGACGTCACATCCGGTAAAGTAGTCGACTATTTAGTTCACAACGGCTGAAATTGTACTATTGGGACACAGCCTAAGCTATTCACCATAGATGATATATCTCGCAGGCTAGTCCGTTTTATATACTTTGGTCCGTTGAATGATGCAGAACAAACCAAAACATTAGCGGACTGTGTTCTTAAGTTTGTGATGTGGGATATCTTGTAGTTGTGAGAAATGAAATATACCCTTGACTGAATTATTATGTCTTGTAGTTTAGTAATATATGTATTAAACGGAAATAGAACAGTGCGGAAAAATGTATTCAATGGTATTTCCCTTCGTATGATTTTTTTAAAATTTGATTAGTGATTGCCGGAAATCCGTTCAACCAGACCAAGCAAACACATAGCTCTATGATTCTCTTCCCATGGATTCCGTCACAAGATTTGACCAAAATTGCATTTCCATCGAAAGTATAATTAACTTACCGTAGTAAAATATCACAGAACGCTTCCCCGCCACAATTGTATTACACAGTAGCCTACATCATTGTGGAAAACAATGAACCGTCAAATCAAAGAAGTTTCATTTCGTGACTTAATGCAGTTTATAGATTGCTAGAAATGCCAGTCTCTCAATCACCGTTTCAATCCTAGAAATATTTGCGACATTTACCACGCCATATTTGAGCTGATAAAGCGGCTTCCGGTTACTTTGGCCACGGAGAAAAAAGCATTGGTCGCTTTGGTTGTTCAACACTGACGCATGCGCACTGGAACAAGACCTTCCGCTCGCTAGACGTTCCTGTTTGCGACCGGCCAGCTATGCTAACTGTTTTGTCGTACGGGCTGTCGCTGGGTTCTTCTCTCATACAAAAACTGGCTGCACCGTATGTGCTGAAGTGCTGCAGCACATTGTATTGTTTGGAAATTAATTACTTCAATCACTTTATCTACAATCAAACACGGCGCATTAAGAAGACGTCAGCCACATCATTGGAAATATTTCAACTTTCCTCACAATGAGGTATCTAGTAGTGCGCTCAACTCTGCGTCCTGCACTGGCTGTGTAGATCGCAGCCCCTTTATTGCCAGCATACATGAACTCTGCCTATTGCGCATGCGTGCCTAACTCTTCCGTTATGCTGTTGGAACAACAGTCAAGACCAAAGCCAAGGCATCACAGCGATTCTTCATTCGACCACAGAGCGGCAGCACTGCTCACACGAAATGAGTACGTGGCAGACACTGCGTGACCGTAGCATTTGAGAGGAATCACTCAAAGCAAACTGGGGGGAAATAGGGTAGGCAATCACTGTTCCTGTCAGACGGTATTTTAATACTCCCAAACTTACCTATTCTATGCCCACATTTTGTAAATCGATGAACTATAAAAATTATAATTTTCATGTTGTCAAAATAAGGACAAAGTGTTCCCGAGTTCGTGAATATTTTGTTATTGCAGGTGCTCATGTGTGTTGAATGTTTGGTTCATGAATGTGTATATGTGTTGAGTTTGTTCAGTAAGGAAAAGTTAGTGTTTCTATGAATTATGTTTCAATTATTTCTCTTTTTAGGGGCTTGCGTTTCAGCACACAACTGGTTTTTCTGCACCAGTCGCCACTGAAAAAAAAAAAACACTCCTTTCTCAAGCAATAATCGCCTCCCTGAAGATTGTGTTTACATTGTGATTGAAAGAAAATGTTATACAGCTGGCGGCTGATCCTTTCACACCAGAAACATCCATTTTCGAGCCCTTTTCAGGGCCACTGTTAACGATTATCTCTATTAATATAGAAGGCGTAACACCTGCCAAATAAGAACTGCTACAAGAACTATGCACTCATCACCAGTGCCATATACTGTGCATACAGGGGACACATAGACGGTGTGGCATGCGCAGACCAAAAATACACGGAATGCTTCTCGCCATTGAAAGACCACATGATAAATATGGAAGTGCTATCTTTGTTCATCCTGATATCCAAATTGTATCTACAGCATTTACAGGAGAAAACAACATTGAAATCCTCACCCTAGAAACAACTAATTGTACCATCTCATCCTTTCATAAACCACCTGGTGCTGAATTCATTATTAACAAACCATTCAACTTTGAAAATAAACATGTGCAGATTGTGATCGGCAATTTCAACAGCCATAATACTGTTTGGTGTTACGATCAAGAAGATGAGAATCGGCCAGCAGTTCAAGAATGACTTTAATCCATGATGCAAAACTACCTGGATCCTTTAACAGCGGCAGGTGGAGGCGAGCTTACAATCCTGACCTCATATTTGGCAGCAGCAGTATCAGTCAACAGTGTGTAAAATCTGTCTGTTCTCCAATACCAAACTCACAGCACAGACCAATAATGTGCCAATTATTCGCTGCTATAAGACCACAGAAGGTATCGTTTCGGAGGAGATCCAACTTTATGAAGGCTGACTGGTCAAGGTTTACAGAATTGCTGGACACCGAAGTATCTTCCATAGAACCAGTACCCGAATGTTATGACACCTTTACCATGGCTGTAAAGAGATGTTCAAGGATGTCTATCCCCCGTGGCTGTCGAACATCTTATATTCCCGGGCTTACATCAGATCAAGCCACCCTACTAGTAGAATATAGCAACTTATTTGAAGAAAATCATTTCAGTGAAGCAACTGAGGAAGTAGGAAACAAGCTCATTTCTTCTATAAGGGAGACAAAAAGGGATCAATGGATAAAAACTATTGAAAACTTAGATCTGAAAATAGACAGTCATAAAGCATGGAGACTTCTGAGACGTCTAAGCAATGACCCAACTAAGACCACTGCACATCATAATATCACTGCCAATCAAATAGTACATCAGTTACAGCTGAACGGGAATGCAACCCACAAATAAAAAAAAAAGAAATTGCAAATAGAAGAGCAAGAGGAGAGTAATGATCTGACATCATCATTCAGCATGGACGAATTAGAGAAGGTTATCAAACAGAGCAAAGATGGAAAATTAGCTGGCTTATATGATATACGGACCGTGCAAATTAAACACTTTGGCTTAACAGCAAAGAAATGGATTCTCCAACTTTTCAACAACTGGGTGAGCAGAAGCCAAATTCCAAAGATATGGAGGAAGAGCCGAGTGATCGCTTTTCTGAAACCTGGCAAAGAAGGAAATAATACAAAGAATTTTAGACCAGTTGTACTACTATGTCACCTCTACACACTGCTGGAAAGATTGATTTTAAATCGCCTATCACCTGTAATTGACCCCTTACTTATACCTCAGCAATCTGGATTTCGCCCTGGTAAAAGCTGTACTGGATACCTGCTAAATCTCACAGAGTTTCTAGAAGATGGGTTTGAAGCTCGTAAGGTGACAGGAGTGGTATTTGTCGACTTATCATCAGCGCATGATACTGTCAACCATCAGCTACTACTAGTCAAGGTCTACAACCTTACCAAGGATTTTAATCTAACCAGGCCCATCGCCACTCCTTTGCAAAATCGCAGGTTCTTCGTCGACTTTCAAGGACAGCGTAGTCGATGGAGACTACAGAAAAACGGCCTCCCGCAAGGAAGTGTACTGGCTCCAATCCTGTTCAATATATACACAAACGACCAAGCTATAATCCGAACAGCAGAAGTTTCTTGTATGCTGATGACCTTGCTCTAGCCACTCAGAGCGCAGATTTTGAATCAGTGGAGAACACCCCCAAGAATGCCCTTAAAGATTCTACAACACAAACCAACTTAAGTCAACCCCCTCAAAGACACAAGTGTGTGCTTTTCATTTGAGAAATAGGGAAGCTACTCGCAAGTTAAAGATCGTATGCTCAGGGGTCGAACTGGAACACTGTGAGACTCTAAAATATCTAGGAGTGACACTTGACAGATCTCTTACTTTCAAGAAGCACTGCATGAGCTCCAAGTCGAAAGTTTATTCCAGGAACAATCTCCTACGCAAACTGGCTGGATCACAGTGGGGTAGTCAACCTGAAACGATCCGAACTTCTGCAATGGCACTATGCTATTCTGCAGCAGAGTATGCTTCTCCTGTTGGTATAATTCAACACATGCCAAACAGGTGGATGTAGCTCTCAACGATACCTGCAGAATTATAACAGGTTGCTTGAAATCAACTCCAGTCGAATGGCTTTATCTCCTCGCAGGAATAGCACCACCCCCTGTTCGAAGAGAAATAGCTGCGAACGAGGAACGAAAGACAGCGGAGCATGAAATAACTCATCCTCTATATGGACACGAACCGCAGCCGCAACAACTGAAGTCGAGGAAGAGATTCCTTAGAACATCAAAGGAACTTAGAACCACTGCTGAAAAAGCTAGGTTGCAAATGTGGAGGGCTACGACCAACGCTCCCCCTGGTTGGGAAAATGTTTCTGAAACTCTGCCTCCAGGCTATGACGAGGAATGGACGACTTGGTAGTCCCTGAATAGACTGTGATCAAGAGTATGCAGATCAAGGGTTAATACGGAAAGATGGGGTTACATTGACCAGGATGATATTCAATGTGATTGTGGAGAAGACCAGACTGTTCAGCATATGACTGAGTGTCGACTGTGCCCAGCATCCTGCACGGAAGAAGATCTTCGTCGGGGAGCACAGATTGCACTGGAAGTGGCCAAGTTTTGGGCAAAGATAATTTAATAACTGTGTTATGTGTTTAAAATGTATGCTTCTGATACGAGAATAAATAAATCGCCGTATCAATATTCATTTTATAAATTTAATAGCAACCCACCCCGGCTTCGCCCAGGAACGGTTATGAGTGCATTACGTGATAAGCGCCTTTATTTTCGATGTTAATGGACTACGACCTATATCTGTTTTACGTCTCAGCATGATGGGTTAAAATCACTGGCTGGACTATTATTTATATTATCATGGAGATGCATGTGCAACGAATTCTTGTCAGACGTAATTTAAGAATGGCGAGGTGCATGAAACTCAAATCCCCCTTCCGTCCAATCTAAAACACATATAGTAGGCGATATATTGAAGATAGAGAAATATGCCCTCGCAGCATTTTTGTAGAACTTTTCATGCTGAACAATTCTTACACTCATAGTACATCGATATTTTTAACGGTTTGCCCAGTGTAAGCTTAAAAAGCACACAGAAGCCAGGTTTTCCTTTCGAATTTTCATTGAAATCGTTACTGATTGGCTTCCCTTGATCATAATTAAATTATTTTCTACAAAATCCTTCTTGAGGATATCCTTTACAGAATGGTGAAAACCACATTAAAATCCATCCAGTGGGTCTCGAGATTACGCATGACATCCAAGAATCGGGGACTTTGTTTTATACTAAGTAGAGATCGTACGCCAATCAGTATATTTAATATAATATAAACCCCCTTCCGCCCAATCTTAAATTGACTGTGAATTTTGCGGAACGAAACGTTTACAGATGAAATGAGAGTTTCACTTCCAGGGAATGGCGAGGTGAATGAAACTCACATCCCCCTTCCATCCAATCTTAACTTGACTGTGTTTCACAGGAGAAATGAAGAAAACCCGAGTTACACTTCCAGGGAAACTCCAAACACAACCACCCTTCTCAGAAGTCTTAACTCAACACGACTCAACGGTTTGCTGCTGGCTGTATCTAGGGCAATATGTTCGCCCGCTAGCTAGGATGTAACAGGGATGATAGACTCGCCCGTATCTAGCTCGTAAACTGACTCCTCAGTAGTTGAATGGACATGGTTGGAAGAAGTTAAAACGTAAAAACACTTATAGTGGGCGATGTATTGAAGATAGACATATTCTCTCACGGACATTTTTGTAGAACTATTCATTCTGAACAATTCTTACACTCATAGTATTTAGATATTTTAACGGTTTTCCCAGGGTAAGCTTACAAAACGCTCGGACGCCAGGTTTTTTTCGACTTTTCCACTGAAATCGTAACTGCTCGGCTTCCTTGGACCATAAATAAATTATTTTCTAGAGATATTATCCTCGAGATATCCTTTACAGAATGGTGAAAACCGCATCAAATCCATCCAGTGGTTTTCGAGTTTACTCGTAACATCCAGGAATCGGGAACTTTGTTTTATACTAAGTAGAGATACAGCTTTAGGTCAGCGTTCCTTAATGCTTCCCTAGTCTTCTGTTCTGGCCTGGCTTGTTGAAAAATATTGTTTATTTCTCGCCCAAATAAAGGCATGTTCGTAATTTATTTTTCCTCAAATAGAATAACTTCATCGTGGGGTCAAACCCGGTCGAAGGCGTCGGATTTTTTAAGACCGTTAAAATGTCTCACTATGCCTTCCTTCAGAGGGGAAGTAAATCCGGAGGGCCAATATCACAGATTTATGGCATTTATTTATGGTGCATCGTCAGTAATAACCAATGTATTTTATCGATATAGAGGTCAATCCCTAAAGGGGGAAATATTATGGGGCGGATGTAATTCAGCTGATTATGGTAAAAGCTTATTCAGGATAATTTCGTTAGTCCTATAAAGGCTCCCGATTCAATTTTAGAGAGGTTGCTATTTGCAATAAAAACATTTTTTAAACTGCACAAACTTCTAAAAGTGTCGTAGATTATAAGAATATTGCTTTCATTGATACCTAAATCTTTAGTAGCTGCTGGTAATTTCTGCAGAAAATCAAGATCTGAAATGTTGTCACCAACAGTGGTAGTTTCTCTATAATCGCATTTTTCTGGGCACGAATCGTCAGTTGAGGCGATCGTTAGTACCAACACCACACCCTATAAAAGACAGGTTGATTGAAAATCAGAGGCTGTACCAGGAACACAAGCATTTTAACACGATTCAATAAACGAGCCTTCTCTAAATAATACACGGTATCCCGTAAAACTTGCAGATACTTATTAGAGTACATTTATCTTTGTAGGACAATATTTGAAGAGCTTGTAGTTCACTTTTGGGTCAAAATGAGATTGAAGTTTGAATAATAAACCTACGCAATAATCTTCATATAATAATACTGTAGGCTACATAACTGTATGGCCTACATAATATAAAAATCCAATAAAGTGACCATTCTAATTATTTAGAAGCTTTTCAATATCTACGAATCTATTACACATCTGAAATGTTGTACATGTATGTTGATGGAGGCAATTAACATATATAGGATATAAGAAACTAGGCTATTTAGTTCTTCACGGAACTACTTGTGTTTATCGTGTTTACGAGCGGCAAGCTTTGCTAATTGTTTTGCCGTCCGCGCTGCCGCTGGGTTCTTCTCTCATACAAAAACCGACTGCACATTATGTGCTGAAGTGCTGCAGCACATTGCATTATTTGGAAATTAATTATTTTAATCTCTCTATCTACAATCAAACACGGCGCATTAAGAAGACGTCAGCCAAATAATAGGAAATATTTCAACTTTCCTCCCAACGAGGTATCTTGTCGTGCGCTCAACTCTGCGTCCGGCACTGGCTGTGTAGATCGCAGCCCCTTTATTGCCAGCATACATGAACTCTACCTTTTGCGCATGCGTGCCTAACTTCTCCGTTGTGCTTTTGGAACAAAAGCCAAGACCAAAGCCAAGTCATCACAGCGATTCTTCATTCGACCACACAGCGGCAGCACTGGTCACATGAAATGAGTACGTGGCAGACTCTGCGTTACCGTAGCATTTTAGAGGAATCACTCAAAGCAAACTGGGGGAAAATAGAGTAAGCCATCAGCTGTTCCTGCCAGACGGTCTTTTAATACTCCCAACTTACCTATTCTATACCCACATTTTGTAAAGCGATGAATTATAAAAATTATAATTTTTATGTTATCAAAATAGGACAAAGTGTTCCTGAGTTCGTGAATATTTTGTTATTGCAGGTGTTATTGTGTGTTGAATTTTTGTTTGATGAATGTGTATATGTGTCGAGTTTGTTTAGCAAGGAAAACTTAATGTTTCTATAAATTATGTTTCAATTCTTTCTTTTTTAGGAGGGCTGCGTTTCAGCACACAACTGATTTTTCTGCACCAGCCACCAGTGACAAAAACAAAACACTGGATTGTCAAGCAATAATCGCCGTCTCAATATTCATTTAATAAATTTATACAGCTTTAGGTCGGCGTTCCTTTAATGCTTCCCTAGTCTCCTATTCTTGGCCTGGCTTGTTAAAAATATTGAGAAATATCTCGCACAAATAAAGAAATTTTCGTAATTTATCTTTCCTCCTATAGAATTACTTCATCGAGGGGTCAACACCAGTCGAAGTCGTCGGAATTTTTAAGACCGTTAAACATTTCTCAGTATGCATTGCTTCAGAGTGAAGTAAAGCCGGAGGGTCAATGCCACAGACTTATGGCATGTAAAAGAACGTTCCACTAACTACATTTCTGTGAACCTAAATTTGTAGGTTAGATTTGATAACGCTCTATTAGTTCCAACTTTCACTACCAGGTGCTGGTTGCTATGACATGTAGTAGCCATGTTCGTGGCTAGATGTCGTGGACGATAGCATTTGGTAGCAAAAGTAGGAACAACTTGAAGATTGATCGTCTGCAGCCATTACCTGAATCACAGATAACACACACTAATACAGCCATCACAATTAACACCGGTTATGAGACAAATTCTAGTCATACCCAAAGTACACGGGGCTACATGACCGCGTTATCGCAGCCCCTAAACTAACAAACCAACCACCAACCAGAATTACTTAATTTACAATAGACAAGCAAATTAAGGCCGCAATATCGATGTGAAAAATAAGAAAATTGTAAACATTTAACCACTCATTGACAGCGATGTTTTAAATTTTTCCACAAAGCATTATAACTTGGTACCGTACGTTCTGTTCCAGGGAGCTGCGTAGCTCACGTATTAGGCACTGTGCTTCTATGTGAAAGATAGTGAGTTCGATTCCCATCCAATTAGTGGATCATGGGAACAAATCTACCACTTTCAAAAACGTCACTGACCATCGCGTTCACTTCATCTAAAGCCAATAAGTACAAATTAATCGTGCGATAGAAGGCAGCCGGGCAATGAGCTGCTATATCCTACCTACCTATCCCTCTCTCATGGTCCCTTACTGTATAGGCTGTATGAAGTTGGGTTTGCTTTTTATTTCGAACTATCGACCGCACAATATTTGGGCAGCTTTCTCAATCAGCAGTTGTTGTTGATATATTAAGAGGCCTGAGATATCCTGGTCGTCAAAACCGAGTACATTGTTGTGTGCGAGATTGTAAAATCTGCCTGATAAGTACAAACTGTGTTTTGGTAGTCTCTGCACCATTGTATGTTCGGTAACGTGAAGTTGAGGCAAGAACTGGGAAGGAGAATCAGCGCAACTTATTCTGGCACATATCTAAACCAGAAAATGGAAACCCCGGAAAAACATTTCTAGAATGTCTCAAGTGGCAATCGAACAATTCCTACACACACACACCCAAGCACAAGGGACTATTGAGCATGATGTTATGTGAGGGTCAAGAATTTACAGTAGGCTTTCATTAATTTATTCATATTATTTTGACCTATTCTCTTTCATACAGGTTATTACAGGATTTTCTATACTTGATACACGATAAAGGCATTAGTTTCAACATCACATTCATGTGCCCAATACTTATTTCATATGTTTGTAAATTAGACCACACATTGCATAGACCATGTCTTAACAACGCGCATTGACAGTAACACCTTCATTCTTAGCCCAGTCCAGCAGGTGATGATGTTTACCGTTGCACACTATAGGGTTGTAAGATATTTCCAATAGCTTTAGATTACTCAAGCCTCGGAATACAGTGACATTTATTTGGTCGATGAAATTTGAACTGATTCTGATTTCCTGTACATTGGGAATACCTTGAAATATATTTTCTGGTAGGTTTGTTACGTTGTTTCCTTCCATATCTAGCTTTGTCAATGATGGACTGTTTATGAAAGGTTCATTGGTCTCGAAATCAATTTGGTTTTCTGATAAATCGAGATATTCAATGTTATCTAAACCTGCTAGAACGTTCTTACCGATGCCTGTCAATGAATTATTATCCAGATAGATAACTCTTATACCAGGTAAATTTTTAAATGTACTGTCTGGAATTTGTGTTATGTTGCAACCCGTTAGTGAAAGCAATTGTATAGAATCACTACTCAAAAGTGGTGCATCGTCAGGAAGAACCAATGGATTATAACCGATGTAAAGGAAAATCACTGAAGGGGG
The DNA here is from genome assembly GCA_946902985.2 of Meconema thalassinum. Classification (NCBI taxonomy): domain Eukaryota; kingdom Metazoa; phylum Arthropoda; class Insecta; order Orthoptera; family Tettigoniidae; genus Meconema; species Meconema thalassinum. The sequence goes on from OX336391.1 coordinate 172,365,878, forward strand.
AAATATTATGGGGCTGATGTCATTCAGCAGATTATGGGGAAGACCTATCGAGTATAATTTTTTCAGTCCTTTAAAGGCTCCCGATTCAATTTTAGAGAGCTTGCTATTTCCAATAAAAACATTTGTTAATCTAGACAACCTTCTAAAAGTGTCGTTGTAGATTATAAGAAAATTGTTTCCAGTGATATCTAAATCTTTAGTAGCTGCTGGTAATTTCTGCAGAAAATCAAGATCTGAATTGTTATCACAAACAGTGACAGTTACTCCACAATCGCATTCTTCTGGACACGAATCGTCAGTTGAGGCGATCGTCAGTACCAACAGGACACCCTGTAACAGAGAGGTTAATTGAAAATCGGAGGCTGTACCAGAAACACAAGCTTTAAACCATGATTCAATAAATGAGCCTTCTCTAAATAATACACGGTATCCCGTAAAACTTGAAGTTATTTATTAGAATACATTTGTCTTGGTAGGACAATAATTGAAGAGTTCGGTGAAAGAACCAGGTAGCTCCACTTTTGGGGGAAAATTAGTTACACGTCGATTCTGAGGAGAGAATACGTCTTCTTCTGTTTGGTGTAAGAACCAAATCGTAATGTAAAACAAGTACATTAGTTTCGTGAAGAATTAATGGCCTCTTTTCATATATCACACTGGTCTTTTCCATTGGTATTATCCTGCCTAATGCAAGGATTTTTCATGTGATTTACCAAATAGCTTTTGATTCACGACCTACAGTATGTCTTCACCAACACCATTACAATGAGAAGTTATGTGCTAGAATATATGGACCATGCAATGCCTAAAGGAATCAACCACCATCAAGATGGAACTGAGGTATTGTGCCCGTTTCCCCAACGTCACGTTGGCCCGGCGATTTCAACGAGGAACCGAAGAAGGGACACAGGCGATAAAAAATTTAGTCCTGGAAATATTTGTCCAATAAAAAAATCAAAACACATAGCTCGGGCAGGCAAGAGATCGAATATCTCGGGTCGTTTAAAGGGATAGGCATGCAAGGTTCAACAGGACAAATACCTCACCGACAAGAAAAAGAAAAATTATCACTGATTCGGGAGAAGTTCAAAACTACAGGAATAATTTGAAATTATTCAAATCAAGATCCTAAATTTATTTTAGAGCAGACGGACAAAAGAAAGATGTAAACACTCCTATTACTAAAGGCAAATCATTATGTTGGGATGCAAGTATCCAAAATGTCCACCTGTGCCGTTGAGCTTCCCTATTTCACTTAAATGAGAAGTTCTCACAAATGAAAATTAATCAGAGTTCGAGAGTTCGATGTTTAGCTGAATATAAATTTAAAAAAGCACTTCACTATCAGTCTCAGCTTTGTAGAAAAAAATATTAACTACACATTATTTTCTTCCCTTTAAAAAAACTAAATTAAAAATTCACACACAAATTATACTCATCCCTGATATTTACATACATTAAATTGATATTAATGACCGCTAATTAATTAATTGGATTAAATTAATTATAGGAAATAAATTATTATTATCATTATATTACCACAATAATTCCAAGTTTCCTTATGGAAAACATCTTAGCTCAATGTAGCATTGTTCTATCGTAGCCACTCAAAAATTGGTTTACAAGGGAATTCTAATCACTCAAGGCACTCTCAAATAAGAAATTGGATTCAACATGTCCTTATGGGATTAATTAAATTGTTCAGATTGCGATGATGTAACAGTTACATTCTAAACCATTAGAATACTGTAGAATTGCCTATGATCTGCATAATTATTAAATTGAATTGACCAGCTCATTTAACCCTTACAACAGTGCACAAAATGACGATAAATCTGACAGAAAAAAACTGTCAATGCACTATTTCCCAAAATTGGAAATATAAATAATTACTAATATAAAGCACATACTAATTCCATTTGACCTAGGACTGCATAGACCCCCATGCATCCTGGCATAATCACAAACATTTATATCATCGAAGAAATTCATTAATGATTAATCTATTAATACGTTGAAATGGAATATCTCATTTCCAACAGTTGCAACTCTTAGACCCCTATAAAATGTCTACAACTTATTATTAATTGTGCTTTATTCAAAATGCAATTCCAAAATCCTTTTGACATAATGTCAAGTAATCCTTAAACCATTATAAAAGTTGTTAAATGGCAATCATAAGACTGGTCAGAATCTCTTAATGTTTACGATCATAATCGGCTTCGTATTCTTATACAATCTGAATTAATTACATTAGGGTTTAGGATCACAGATCATGAATCCAGTTGATAATTACTGTGCCAAGAATTAATTATCAAGTTTCAAAAATAGCTCTGCAAAAAGTTTAATGTTCCGCTTGCAATCGCCATCAAGGTAAAATATGCCACGAGTAAGAAGGAAACTAAGTTCAGAATAAGTTGATAAAAAAAAATTGGAATTCAACCATTAAACATTTTATTAAATATCTTAAATATGTGTGTGAAATTATTCTTAACTAGTTGAAACCCGTCAAAACATGACGGACAATGGAAAAAATATTTACTGAAGAAGCTTCTTATATAAGTTACATTCATTGTACGATTTCTTTTTAGCACTATTGCAACTTCAAGGGCGTCAAAAGATAGCACTCTCAACATTGCAACATAATTCTAGTCAGGACTGAAAACGTGATGAGGTAAATAGCCCAATGCGTTCCAGATTTTTTCCTTGAGTTTTATTGATTGTGATAAAGTTTGCCGAGCGAATAGGAAATTGTTGCCTATTAAAAGAAAATGTACTGTACCTGCAAGTGTTTTATCGGAAGGTGTTAAATCAAGTCGTAGGATTTGAGCTCTCTTCCTAATATTACTGTACCTATTATATCCGAATCCAAGCAATTTCTTATATATTTCTTACAATTAGGCTAATATGTTTCCATATAGGAGTCCTTGGGAAACGTTCAGATTTCTAAGGAGCATAACTATGGCTCAAACGTTCGTAGTATGTGGAGGCGAATCCCTTAATTTTAAGGAATTGAAGAATTCTATAGTAGGGAAGTAAAGTAGCTGGCTTTTATCTTCAGTATATAATCTGTTAACGCTGATGTATGTGTTTGAACTACTGTTTATAAGTTCAATGACTTTTAAATTAATATCATTACATTGTTGCAGCCTGTCAAATATTTTATTTTCCAGCAGATCAATTTTACCCTCTCAACAGTAAAGACCAAAGTAACCACGCGTAGATTTTACGCAAGAGAAATGCAATGTAGAACAATGTTTATATTTGATCGTCAAGATCCTTAAACTGTACTGCATAATATCTGGAACTGTTTCTGAAATGGCCTATTTATATTGGATTTTAAATGTGGCTTCGTATTATTCGATAACACAATAGTGACCTGCATCCACGGAGCCGCTAAATATTAAATGTCAAATAATACTTCCATTGCCTAAATCAACAGCGTAGTTAGACTCGTTAGACTCAGTAGTCTCAACAAATAATCATTAACAATTGTCTTATACAATGAAGTTCAACATGACCAGTGTATTCACCATCCAGACACGTTCATACTCAAGTTGGTTGCTGAGGAGAATGCGATGAGACTGATCGCTTATAATAAAATCCTTATAATTGTTCTTGTCAGCGAATTTTTTTGTAATAGCTTGAAAACGCAGTTCAGAATGACGTTCTTCAATTTGATATAAACAGTACGAAACTGCTTAAATAAGCAATTTCCATCACCTGTTATTGATTATGGCAGTACATTTTGCAGGGGAACATAGAATCACTTCGCCAACTAATGGAAAGGGCATAGACCTCTACTCAATACTCACTTCGGCAGTCACCCTAATGGAGGCAGTTTTAGAATTCTATGACCCGTGCATGTCAAAAATTGTATTAACACATGGAAGCTCACCTATTCTTGGCTATCGCCCGGGAGACCCGGGTTACATTTCCTGCTCTGCCAAGAAATTTAATTCTGGTCTGAGGGCAAAAACGGGGCACACTCAGTCTCTTGAAGTGTAATTAAGGAGAGGAAGGTTCGATTCTCACCTCAACAATCTTGGATGTGGTTTTCCGTAGTTTCCCACTTCCACTCAAGGCAAATACCGGGACGATTCCTAGGCCTCGACCGTCTCCTTGCCATTCCCCTCCTTAATTACAAATACACACATTAATGCAGCCATCACAATAACCCAGGTCATGAGAGAAAATTTTACACACACACACCAAAGTACATGGGGCTGAGTGACCACGATGTCGGAGCCCTTCACACGAATTATGTTTCCCAAGTGTCTCTCATGGCGAAAACAATAATGTGGACACGCGCGAGTGCCTGCAAAAATACATTTTTCTTTATTATTTTAAGAGTATATCGTCGTTACATAATTATAACTTTTAGTCTAGGACGCTACCAACTTGACCACCGAAGCATTGGAAAGAAATTGCAATATTAAGGTACATAAATAACATACACATTCAACTGTCAGTTAATGTTCTTCGACATTTCTCTTCTTTTATAACTCTATTTCGGTATACATTTCGTGGAAACATCATAGAAAATATTCCCCTCCATTCTCATAAATAACTATCACGTGAAAACGCGCCATGTCTGATGTATTAAATGTATCGATGCAATTGTGCTACCATCTGTTGTCGGTTACTAGAACTATATGGGCGAGATATTGCCATCTTTTGTCAGTTACTGGAACTGATTTCAGATATTGGGGACAACAGTTAGCTCTTTCGATCACATGCTGTAAAACGGAAATAAAATGTATCGATGTGGAATGTAGAAATATGTATCTATAACTTTAAGCAAACAGCATGAAAATCGGCCCGTTAGAAGTCGCTGGCGAATTGTAGATAGAATGCATCATTGTCGTATATGGGCGAATACCATTATGTGCAAGTTAATTTCATGAAATAAAATACTAATAATTGTTGAATTAAAGATAACAATAGTGATGGCACATAGGTACCTTTCATCAAAATAACAGTTCATAAAAATCGGTCCAGTGGGGAGTTATTGGTGATTTACAAAAGGAAACGCCTTGTGTTTTAAATATATAGATGGCAAAGGAGAATCCGTTTCTTTGAGGGAATGATAAAAGTAAAATATGTTTCGACAATGTATACCAATCGTAAGAAGGAAGGAACCGGAAATAAAAAAACCACAGCTGAGGTGGGATTCGAACCCACTGAAACACGTATAATATAAATTACAGGACTGAACTAAATCCCCGCGGCCATCCAGACAACTGCCTGTTCGAGCAATATCAAGGTACCTAACCACCATACACAGTCAACCTGCAGTGTAACTCCTTCAATACTTAGCTTATTTTATAATTCTATTTCAAGGTATATTCTAAAAACATAACTAACAATATTGGAGACCCTGTTTAATTCTCATAAACAAAGATGTCAGTTAGACGCGGCGGGAAGCAAGCGCCATTACCCTCGTTGAAAAGAGTCTTTGTGCGCAAGCGCGGGAGCGGCAAATATATTTTTTTCTTTAATAATTTAAAAATATACCCTAACATATATTATACTTTTAAAGACACTCTGCAAATCTACATGGCAAGAGCTCTCGTTAGAATGCATTACGAAGTAAATAGGTTCAGTCGTTCTCTCAATCTCGCGTTAACAAAAATCAGCTTAGTGTTTTAAATATATAGATGGCAACAGAGAATTCGTTACTTTACGGGAATGATAAAAGTTAAATATGTTTCTCCAATGTAATACCAATCGTAGGAAGGAAGAAAACAAAACAAAAACATATCCCAGGTGGGAATCGAACCCTCTCGACCTTGCAAAGGATGGCAACAGAGAATTCGTAACTTTATGGGAATGAAAAAATTGAAATATGTCTCTACAATGTAATACCAATCGTAGGAAGGAAGAAAATGAAAATAAAAAAACATATCCGAGGTGGGAATCGAACCCTTCTCGACCATGGCAACAGAGAATTCGTTACTTGACGGGAATGATAAGAGTGAAATATGTTTCTACAATGCAGTACCAATCGTAGGAAGGAAGAAAACGAAAATAAAAAAACATACCCGAGGTGGGAATCGAACCCTCTCGATCATGCATAATACAAATTTCTGGGCAGTAACCATATCCCCTTGGCCATCCAAACAACTATGGGGCACTTTAGTATTAAGCTATCTAACCAGTATACACACTCAACCTGCAGTTTAAGTCCTTCAATTCGTGGTTTATTTAATATCAATCTATTTCAATGCATATTGTAAAAACATAATTAACATTATTGGAGACCCTTTTTAATTCTCATAAACAAAGATCTCAGTTAGACGCGGCCGGAATCGCCATTTTCCTTGTTGAGAAAGGCCATGGTGCGCATGCGCGGGAGTGTCAAATATTACATATTTCTTTAATCATTTAAAAATATACCGTAACATATATTTTTCTTTTTCAAGAAACTCTGCAAATCTGCATGCCAAGAGCTTTCGTTACAATGTCTTACGAAGCGAATCGGTTAAGTCGTTTTCACAAGTTCGTGTGTACAAAAAACAGCATAGTGTTTTAAATATATAGATATCCATAAATTATTTGCTCTTTAGTTTGGGAATTCATTCGAAATATTTCAGTAACCTGGAAGAGAGAACATTCTTATAACATGGTAATGGCTTGTCATATAATTTCAGACAAGTGGTCTGAAACCATGCCCTGGGTCGACGGAGAATTTGTTGCCTATGTGTTTTCCCACGACGTGGTTAATCTTGATCCTATTCTTAATTTTGCAAGATCGCCGCTTAAGGTACTCTTGTAATGTATCCATCGTCGTGACGTCTGATCTAACGTGAATTCAGTCCCCCAGATCTCGGACTCATCCCTGCCATTAAGCTTCCCTGTTGATGGCTTTAGCTATCATCTTGAATTGTAATAAAGTCTTTATTAGTGTTCCCATGTTACCGTTCTTAATTGCAAGTGGCATCGTGGATGAATCCATACAAACCCTTAAATCAAAATTGGTTGTACGCCACTGATGGGGAAATGTTCCGACTATATTATTAGTGTGGAATAAGTGGTGTAATTGCAATTGGAATACATTCATGAATGCACTTGTTAGCAATCCAGTTAAATGTTGATCTTATTCTGTTACTTGTGGTACAGCTATTGTATCGGAAAAAAAAAGTTCAACATTGTATATCTGTGTGCCTGGCTGAATAATATTACAAGATGGGTCATATGTTACGCGCTGCAACAAGTTGTATATCAATGTCTACTGGCCTGCGTTCTACGGTGAATATATTTCCAGTCCGCTATGGTGCTGTGAATTTGCCCACTGAATAATATTACAATTCTTACTTACAGTATTTCCGCCACTTGTAGAAAAACTCTGATTTTACTTTACTTAACACTGGTAAAGAAATTATTATAAGTATCGGCGTATCACCAGCCAAATTGTGATTCTTAGTTAAATAGTGCAAACACACGCTTCCCGAAAGCAAGAGAATCGTCGCCTTCATGCACACATGTTTCTAATCAGCGAGAGAATCCTCTCGAATGCCCGTGATCTAGTACTGACAGAGCGCACACCACGTAGTCACCTGATTCAAAGCGGGGCGTGGGGTAGTTCTCACCCCTCACCTATTGCGTCACGACTTGACATAGCCGTTAGGAGTTGAAGATGTTCGACTCTCGCTCGTGGTAAATTTTAGCTCAAGGCCATTATGGTAATTCCTATTATACCAGCTGGATTAATTATGAAGAATGTTTCTTAAGCTCTGGATCTGTTACAAACACATGCTGGAATACATTTCAATATGTTGCATTCATCAAATACTTCCATGGTTGCTTCGCGAATCTCGGCATTTAAATTATCCTCAATCGGAGCAGTGCAACATGGTGGATTTCGGTCACAGTATTGAGGCTTAAAATTATACTTTATTATTTAATTCTTATTACACGTGTGAAATCTGAAAATACTATATTTACGTAGAGGGGGATATATTTTACTTTATTACTACATACTGTGCCCTTATACGACGGAATGGATGATGGCGTGATTTGAATTGTGCGCGCTGAGGCACGACCAAGGATGTGGCAAGCTGTTGACTCACCATGATTTGAAACAGGCGCGTGTTCTGAGTACCGCCAGGAAATGTCGGAACTCAATATACTTGTTTGCATTTTGATATAGAAGAGAAAGGCAACAGCACTTCAGAATTATATTTAGAATAATTCTCCCGTTTAATTCACAAAGTTTCAATTGAAATCAATAACCTTCCAGCATGTTCTACGGTGGGGGTCAATAGAAGAGAAGATATCACTTTATGTAATGCAACTACAGCTATCGATATGTGGCCTTGAGGCAGTATATAAACCGGCTCTTAGTAGGCCAGGCTATCTGTCTGTTTTGATCTGTCTGTGTGGATTAGCTGGTCGGTGGTGCTCACTCGTCGTTATACTGATACGCTACGTTGTGGTTATACTGTACAATTACTCCGCGGGGCTAGGCATTCACAATAACATCTCCATGCTACTCCGATATTGTGTCAGAAAATGTAGTCTCAAGATTCTTGTAAATAATAAATATAAATATGTGAAATAATATAGGACCATATTATGAACTGAAACCAAATAAGTTAGATTTAGGTATTTCTTTTTCGTGTCGTGATTGATAATTTAAGATAATACAATCTTGCATGTATAGGTTAAAGAACAATGTGTATTTTTGATCAATCATAGTCAAACCAATGAACTTTTCAGGAGAGATTATGATTTTTTTCAGAGAGGTATAATCAAAGCAGGGAAGTGATTATTATTATTATTGTTATTGCCAACATGCAATGTTTTGTGAATAAATATTTGGTGAATTGTTTTTTATCTTAATATGTGTTCTCACTTTCTGTTGTGTTGCGAAGTCTTTCCTTATTCTTTACGGGGAGCATCGGTGCAGTGTGAAGTAATTACGTAGCCCAGCCCAGGACGCCCTGATATAATCCCGTGCTGACACTCTGCTCATGTTGTCTCGCATGTGGTCGCCTGTCCATCCCAGGTAGACAGACGGGCACAATACTACGCTCTTCTGAGCGGGATCTGTTGGTAAATAATAAGATTCAGTCTAACCACGTGGATAATGGGATCAGTATCTTCCAGGTTATTTTTGTTTATCGATGTGTGCCTTCCTTTTCTTTTGGTAGCCTTTGTTTAAAATAAGTCCTCTTTTATGTAAAATGCTACTTGACTTGTAAAAAACGTATTCATTGTACTACAGATAAAATCAAATTCTATAAAAAGCACTACAAAACATCACATGCAAGGCAATTGGTTCTGTTATGTGTATTCTCAAATCTGCGATACAGAGGAAGCATTTTCTCACATTTAAATTTTAAAACAATTATTCCATGCCAAGTCCATAATATTGCTGGTCAGACAGTTCAATATTTCCTCCACAAGATGGTAGTAATAACCCGATTTCAGAAAAACTGGTGCTTGGTTTCTTTATACATAACATGGTCCATATACTGCGCCCGTTTGGATCAGGACCCAAATGACCACATTTAGAAAAAATACCGAAATCGGATAAGCACGAGAAAATCTACCTCAGGGTCTATCTAGGCAAATAATTAGGTCTATCTGGCATCCCTGATTTCGGTAATTCTCAGGTAGGTAAGGAGTGAAATTATTTTTGGAAACACACACTTTCTTAAAATATCTCAATTTATTGATAATTTGAAATTGACTTTGACTGGCAAAAAATTTCAAAACACAAACAAACAACACAATCATTCAAAAAATCAACCTTCATGTCATTCACCACATCGCAAAAATTGATAATCAGAAATCAAAGTCCGTCTGATATCAAAATTTAAAAAAAAACTTTTTTTTACATATTTACACTAGATAATCACTTTCATTAAAGAGACCGAGTGATTCATCCTATTTACATATCTCGTTGCACATTACGAAGATTCGTCGTTCGTTGAAGACATTCAACGAAAATATTTATACACTTTTCATTTTTTTCAACATTTCAAATATATATATATATATATATACATATATATATATATATATATATATATGTAATATTATTCTGTTGATTCATTGCTAACTCTGTCTTATGAACCCCATATTAAGATTCGGCTTAACAATTTCGGATGATAATACGGTCATTATTTTCAAAAACTTTGTTTCAACAGTAAACAAAATTTATGAAATTTATTAAATTATATCTCATTTATCTATAAGTCTCTTTGTTCCAAATGAACAATATTAAAAATAGGAATTTCATCATTTGAAATTTATTATTCATAATTGACATTTATTTGTTATTAACAACACAATTGTTGTAATTTATTCTCAGTTGACTGAGTTATTGCCATAATATCTTCTCACTTAGAAAATCTGTGTAATGTTTCACAAAAATTTAAATTATAAAATTCTCTGAATTTATTAATATTTTTTCTTAATTATTTCAATAATTCTCTTAGAATTTTATTTATAATAGGGTTTCTCTTTTTATCGGGTGAATATTAACTGCTCATATCCAAAAGAAAAAATCTTTTTATCAATACTCAAAGCACAAAATATAAATATTTAATTATTTATCTTGTTAACCTTTGCATTTTCCAACTATTTTTTTCTTATGTCAGGTTCCTCAAAATCTAAACTCATACTGTTCAAATATTTAGGCATCAGGTTTGGAAAATTGAAGTTGATCCAGACAAAAAAAATATTTTTGAAACTGACAGATTTAATGGGATTAGACTAGAAATATGGGGCGGTCTAATAATGCCTTACCCTTCTTTTACAATTCAGAGCCCAAATGCTCTTCATAAACATTCACATGACACACACGCATATCCCTGTGTGCGCAAGACAATGGGACTCAAAGCCCTCATGGACGACCCATCTGGCCTCCTCACCAAACTTAAGTGTTGACAATTATATTCACACACTAAACAATTATATTTGACTTCATTTATTATATATTGTAACCGATATCGCATGGTTTTGAGAGCTCTGGCAACGTCGCATAGCAGGAGGAAGAAAGCAAGCGGAAGTAACCTGAGGTTGATGTTTTTACGTCATGGACATTGTCGACAGCATGATTAGGCGAAGGTTCCAGAAGCGTAGAGGGCGCTGATGAGCTCCAGGAAAAGTCATGGTGGGAAGGTCACGCCGGGGAAGTGGATCACTTTCTTTTCTATCACCGTACCACGAAGTTCACTTTCTTTGGCATCGCCATACACCGCAGTTCACTTTATTTATGTGTCGCCGCAAGCTGAAGTTACATACAATTGTGTAGTAGCAGTCGTACCGTGGCAACTTGGAACCAGTGCGGTATTCCGACAGTTTTTGGAACATAGCTGAAAGATCAGTATTATTTCTTGCGAAGGACAGCTCTGTATTAACGAATATTAAAGCCGAATGTGGCGAGGTGATATTATAACGGAGATCAAAATGCATAATGTTGTGGGACACTAGTCATTAGTACAACGAAGTGCGAGCAGACACACGTGGTGTCTTAAGCTTTTACTAGGTACGGGACTGCATGGGCCGTGCGCGATATAATTGACGCCCAGAACATATGAACGAAGCGATGTGCTTTTGTTTGACGAGCAGACAAATGAGTATCCAGGGTCAGTGAACTATGAGAGATAAACTGAGTGTAGTCCAAATATAGAGCGACATTCAAGGCGAAGGACGGACGTAATCTCTTATGAGTGCAGGCTGGTGTATATGCGTACGATATAACCTGTGCCGTTATAGAGTTATTATCACGGCCATAAGTTGATATTACTTGGCATATTCGTCATGAAGATTGCAGCGATGTATTGGACGGACATAAAAGCTATCAGTACAGACCAGTGCGAGTTTTGTGACAAGAACTTTACGAGCGAAGGGATGACCAGCTAAATCTAGAAATGTTGAAGCTGTTATGATGACGTGGAAACGAAGGCGAGCCAGGACCATGGGTCGCGAGTTGGATCCAGGACGTGAGGGGAGGATGTTCAATGGGAAGAACGTGGACCCAAACCCCTAGGAAACGTGTCAGCGGAACCCAGACTGAGGTGGTCGAAAGGTACTGAAAACCATGTTAATTCTTAAGTAGTGGTTAATGGGTAGTGGTTACTAAGATTTGGACAGATGGGCTTAAATCGAAATAGAAGTTAATCAAAAAGAAAAAATGCGATATCATGACAAGATTATTAGGGCAGTAAATTTTTCGTTCGAGAGATTATTAGTCATATTTAGGATTAAAAATTATATATATATGGATGCTTTAAAATATAATCTGTGAACAGGGATCTTTCAGCGTGTTTCGTCGCTGTGTTCTTTGAATTGGTGCAACCTGGATGACAATTTATGGTTTGAACAGGCTTAAATTACAGTGGGAACATTTACACTTAAGGGGCCACTTTTTGTGTGCACATCATGATATTTATACTAAACAATCACACGTCACTGAGGTTTCCCTTTACATGCTAACATGAGGAGATGCGTTTGGTAGGTAACTGATACAAGGTTGTGTAAATAATTAAACTGCATTGATAAAATAGTAGGGTTACCAAATACGAAGTTACAATAAGTAGCGAAAGAGTAGATTCAACAAATGAGCTATGGCGCGCGAATCATTTCAACAAAGTCCTGTATGCGTTCATATACAATTTATCCGATTGCGATTAAACTTTAGTGAATTGTTGTGTACAGCCCAGGAATGGTCTCTGGCTTAGTAAATCCATTTTTAATAGGTAGCGCACGAGTAGATTCAACAAATGAGCGATTGCGCGCGAATTGTTTCAACAAAGTCCCGTATGCGTTCATATACTATTCATCCGATTGCGATGAAAGCTTGGCGAATCGTTGAGCACACTCCATGGAAAGTATCAGGCATAGTAAATCTATTTTACAATAGGTAGCGCATGAGTAAATTCTTAAAATAAGTGACGGCACCCGAATCGTTTAAACAAAGTCCCATATGCGGTCATATGCCATTCATCCGATTGCGATGTAACTTTGATGAGTTGTTGTGCATGCTCTTACGAATGTTTCTAAATTAGTAAATCCATTTCACGATAGCTTAGAGGCAGTTAACGGAAATTGAAAATAATAATGTTTATCCAAAAGCACTTCAAGAAACAGAATTACGCCAACACTTTCTTTGATTGGCATTTGAACGCATGCCGGGAACAGCTTGTTTAGAATAAGATTCTAAACTTGCAGGGCATTTCAAAAGATGTTAAAAAGGAATACCCTAAACACGCACAATTGAAAGCTTTCGATCTCTCAGTGAAGTCTTCTGAAATCTTTTCTTCTAATTAGGTCGTATTTGGTTTTGATATGTATTAATCTTGGATTATCCAACACCAGAGATTCTGGCAATATATTGTGCTCGTCTGTCCATCTGGGATGGATGGGCGACCACATGGGAGGAAACATGAGCACAGTGTCAGCACGACATTTATCTCGGGGCGTCCTGGGCTATGTAATTACTGCACATTGCACCCATGCTCCCCGTAAAGGATAAGGAAATGCTTCACAACACTACAGAAAGTGAGAACATATATTAAGATAAAACCAATCACCAAAAATTTATTTCAGAAGACATTGCCTGATGGGAACAACAAGAATAATAAACACTTCCCTTCTCGATTATGCATCTCAGATCTAGAAAGATCATAGTACCTTCGAAATAATTCGTGAGTTTGACTATGTTTAATTCAAAATATACATTATTCTTTTACCCTCTACTGGCGAGACTGCATAATCTTATATGATCACTCACGACACACCAAAAAATACCTAAATAAAATTTAATTGGTATCAGTTCATAATATTGTTCTATATTCATTCACATTACTTACAATAATTATTTACAAAAATGTTGAGGATATTTCACATCCGCATTTCACTACTCAGTTATGACGAAATTAAGGTTGTATTGTAACACACAATTCAGAGGAGCACTTAATAGCACATCATTGCATAAGCTTGACACTAGAGGATTTATTTATGTCAACGTGGAAATAGTAATATTAATAACTGTAATTTTCTCCAAATGTGGCCTGTGATATCTGGTTAAAATTCTCATAATTCCACTAATTTAATTAGAGGAAATATAACACTGAACATCAATTATACACCAGACGTCACAAGAATCGGCAGAACAGTTGACATGTCGTCATTATATTCTTAACAAATCAATGACCCTCTATTAGTGTATTTCATGGGAATTTTATGTAATTGGACTGACATTCGAAGCAATATTACCACTATGGGACAGGATATCACTCCCGCATGAATCCCATTTTATTATCGAAGTAATTAGTATCATTATGGGAAAGGATATCACTCCCACATGAATCCCATTCATCCGAGGATCAAAACCTCAAATTACCTGAACTAACTTCAGAACACACATAAGTGCATTGACACTTTTCCACATGCAAACAGAATCATTAGGCTTCGCTTCCAGAATACGAATACTATCGGAAGATCATAAGATCCCATATCTTTAAACAATTTAACAATTTGTTTATAATCATAATTAATAATATTTATCAACTATTATTTTCCTCTTGGTATATTACATTCGTTATTATTGATCAAAATGCAGTGTCCTTCCAATATGAATTTGCAGAGATTTTATTATTAATAGAAAAGATTTTATGGTATTCAAAAATAGTGCAAATGCTGCCAGTGTGTCACAATCCTGCTGCCTTTCATGCAAATGGGGTAGGACATCCCAGATTATATTTATATAATGAAGAGTGATAGTGTTGAGCATCCACCTCACCTACAAGTCTAAGCAACAAATCAAAGTGTTCGCCTAGCATAATATGGAACCAACTATAAAAGAACGAAGATTAATAACGACTAAGGAAGTGAATAGATTTAGAGGAATTTATGGAAATTCATGGCCCATGAATAAGATCTACATAAGTCGGATGGCTCCTACCTTAGATGTTCAGTGGCGGTGGATCATCCGTCGGTGCGGATCGAACCATGGCACCACGGACCCGTGATGGCTGCACACTAGGGAAGGGTCGTATCCCAGCATTTGCCTCACGCTGCCTTTTCCTCCACAGAAATATGCCTATAACAGGCATCGCTTCGGATCCCCATCCGGCAATCCTGGTATCGCTCGCCTCACATAATGCCTCTCTAGCTGACCGTCATATTGGAACAGTGGGGTAGTGACGTTACCATCCTATGGGGCCGTTCCGAACTCCTCCACAAACGCACACTCGGCATTCTGATATTGTAGGCCACAGTTTTAAATATCCAAATATTCTGGCTTTCATAATTAAGATCTAGGATATCTTAAGGCGCTGGATAATAATAATAATAATAATAATAATAATAATAATCTCCACTCGATAGAATGCCTCAAATATGCCTGATCTGATTCGAACACGAATTTTGCATGATATTAAATAAACTCTTATGTTCGCTCACCATCACTTCGCATTTTGTCATAATTCTAGTTCAAATTGGACACAATTCCAGTTTATATATATTGAGCGCCGGGTGGAAGTTTACAGACAGTCAATTATCAGTCACTTGTGTGAAGCGAGCCCAGATTCACATACCTTTAGTTCTTCCAGTGTTCCCATAATGATGAATTTTCACAAACACAATAATAATATTAATAATAATAATAATAATAATAATAATAATAAGTTCGTGGAGCACAACGGCACTTTACTTTCCACGCACTGGTATGAAAATGAGACTCAGTCTTCCTACCCACTAGCAGAGTAACTTAGAAATGTTATTATAGAGGCCTAGCCTCACGGAGTATAACCACGACGTAACGTAACAGCGTAAACACAAGTGAACACCACTGACCAGCTGATCAACACAGACAGATCAAAACAGACAGATCAAAATAGACAGATAGCCTGGCCTACTAAGAGTCGGTTTATATACTGCCACGAGGTCAAATATCGATAGCTGTAGTTTCATTACGTAATGCGATGCATTCACTTCTATTGGTTCCCACCATTGAGCATGCTAGAAGGTCATTGAGATCAATTGAAACTTTGTAAATAAAACGGTAGAATAATTCCAAACAGAATTCCGAAGCGCTGATGCCTTCCTCTTCCTTATCTAAATACAAACAAGTATATTGTGATCCGTCATTCCCTAGCTGTTCTCAGACCAGGTGTCTGTTTCAAAACATGGCGAGTCAACAGCTTGTTGCGACCTTGGTGTCACCTCAGCACGCTCAATTCTAATCACGCCATCATCCACTCCGTCGTATAAGGGCACATATGCCACCTGCCTCTTCAAAAATAAAAATCCCTGATTTTTTATTTTGAACTTCCCCTGGAGGTAATCTCTTGTTTATCAGGCGTGATATATCCTTCAAATCATCATCATCAAATACGGGACCGGGTGAGTTAGCCGTGGTCGTTACGGCATGACTGCTGGCAGTCACTCACATCCGGGAGGCGAAGAAGTTCGAATCCCCCCGCCGGCACCTTGATGATGGTCTTCTGTGGTATCCCATCTTCCTTCCAAGCAATTGCCGGGGTTGGTCCCTAACTATAGGCCACAGCCGCTACCTTCCAACTCCTCGACCTTCCATTCCCACTTTCCTCCCCAACGGTACTTGTCGCTCACACATTGGGTGTCCGTCTAGAAGCAGCTACAAAACTGGCGAGACGAACATGTCCTCGGACACTCCCAGCACTAAAGGTCATAGGCTACGCTAAAAAAAAATTACGAGAAAAACATCATCTTGACTCTATGCCAATGTTTCATAACTTGGTGTGCTTTTTCCTTTTGTTTCAAAATTGTGATCTGTGTATTCTTCCTCACGAGAAGTTCCAGGTTTGGGCTCATTCTTCTTATCTTGCTGTTGAGCTCTTCTAGGTATTTCTTGCTTTCAAGATGTATCTCCTCCATTTATCGACGATCTTCGCGATCCCTGGAATCTTGATTCTCTTGATTCTGGAATCCTCAATTATTCCGGTCATCTGTGTTTCTCCAATCTTTATTATTTCTTCTAGAAATGTATTGTCTCCCTCGGCGATATATCCCTCTCCGTCAAATAGTCCTTGATATCGACCATCATATGGTTCCTGGCCTTGTTTAACGTCACGACCGTCACGTGGTTGATATTCCCGTTCGGTGTTGTTTGGGTGTGTTTGGCCATGTCGATCTGTTGGCACCAAATTATGGTTTGATGATCCGATCTGACATTCCTCTCTCGAAACTGTTGATTAATAACATGATCCAATCTCTGGAGAACTTCATCTAAATCTTCTAAACTCTCTGCTCCAGCAGCTATCATATTTCTTTGGACCTCCAGCGGGAACTGACAGGTTAATGCTGTTATCAACTCATATTTTGGCATGGGGGTTGTAAGAATTTGAGTTTTGCTAACTGACTGGCGAAGTAACTAGAGTATTGAGTAGGCTGTGAGTTCGAAAATGTATTTGAATAAAATTCATAACGGATGCTCTGTTGTATCTCCAGGGACCAACATTTTTTTAAAAGATTTTTCGAAAACTCCTCTAAATCAGTCATGGTATATCTGAAGGCGCGGTACCAAATAAGTGCTGGACCCTCAAGCAGTTTGCCTACGTCTTTCACTTCTCTGGCTGGTCAAAATCTCATTTCTGATAGGTAATCTTGTACCTTCCCAAGGAAATCAACTGGGATGATGGTACCTACTCAACTAAATTTGGCCGGGTTTTCATCTTAACTCTTAATGACCGTCATTACCGAATTAGGTGCAAGAGGATTACTATCACGAACAGGTGTTCGATGGAAATAAAAATAAGGCATTTTTTCATTCGTCACATTAGAATCCTTGGATTCTGCTCCTGACTTATAGTCTGTTTCTAAGGACCTAATTTTATTTTCTAAAGCTGAAACAGCTGCCTGTAACTTATCAGATTGTATTTTCGAACTTCCTATTTTCCTCTGTTCCACAATATCGGACGTCAATCGCTCCGTTTGTATTTTTGAAAGGTCTGCCTTTAATTTTTCCAAAATTTTAGATTTCCATTGTTCCGGTTGAAGTTTTGAAACTTCCGCTTTTATTTGCGAGATTTCGGACTTAAGTTGTTCCGGTTGAATTTTTGAAACTTCCGCTTTAATTTCTTCTAAAATTTCGGACTTCAATTGTTCCTGCTTTGTCCCTGAGACTCCGGCCTTTATCTGTTCCACAAGTTCAGACCTCTTTCGTTCCTGGGTGGCCTGTAATTCCGAGATGGTAACTACGTCTGTAGTTTTTTCTAACAATTGTTTTTTGGTTTCTGTAAATTTCGCGGTGGTAACCGTTTCTGTTTCGAATCTCCTTTTCACTTTTTGAAAATAATCATGAAAACACTGATTGTATTTTTCTATTCGATTCAATATCTTTTCTGAGTCCAATACCCTTTTGTTTAAATCTTTTGTGAGTATTTTATCAATTTTCCCTAAATCTTTCTAAACTGCATGTATTTATTTCCTAAGATGAGAATCCCACTTTCGAATAGCTTTATGAACGTCCTTCTAATCATCGTCTATTTTCTTAGCAACGCAGTCAAGTATTTGTTTCTGCATATTTTCAAAAATAGTACCTTTAAATTCTAGAGTGAGTTGAGAATGTAGTTCTGTCACAAGACCATTTGCAACCTCACCTATCTTGTCTTCTAATCTAGCCTTTTGGCCTTCTTAAGTACCGCATCTTCTAATTTTTTATTTGATTGGTAAATTCTTCGTGAGTTTTCACCAATCTCTCCTGTAAATTTGAGCCTTTTTTCAGGACTTGAATTTCCACTGATCCAATTCGTGCTTCTAAAGTACTCGAATTTTCCTGAATTTTTCTTTCAACCAAGTTAATTGCCTTTCATGAGCCTGGCAATTATTCTTAACCCTATCTTCTCACTAGAGTAAGTGCAGCAGAATTATCACCTGAGATGCTAAATTAGCATCTACCAATCTAATCTGTTTTTATAGCGGTCCTGAATAATCAAAAACTTTGTTTTCAAGTAAATTTGAAATATTTGAATTTTATTTTCAAGTTCTTTGGAAAGCTCTTTGGAACTATTTTGAATTTTATTTTCAAGTAATTCTTAACTACCCCGTATTGCGGTTTCCATTTTATATTCAAGGGTATCGGAAGTGACTTGAATGGCTTCTAATGTAGCTTGAATCCCATTTTCTAATATTTCTGTATTTGTTTTCATTAGACCTTCTGATACTGAAATGGTGTCAGTAGTTTCTTCCATTTTATTTCGTAAAGGATCGAGAATTAATGAGTTCTCTCTCATCTTATCATTCAGAGACCTTAAAATGTCTGCATCTCCTGACCAGACATGATTTATCACAACACAACAAAGGGCGATCAGTAAGACGAACGAACACCAGACACTCAAGGGACTCAAAGCTATGGTAGAGTTATGTAAAACTTTTGAGCCATGAATTTCCTTACGAAAAATGTGAATTGATGTGTTTAATCCGAAATTAACTTTACTTCACCATCATAACAAAAAGAAATGTTCGTTACCTCTGTTCTATGTCACGAAAACAATCAAATTCTAATGCAACGATGGATCAAAATCCAAAAACAACGATACTCATGCAATTGAGCGCAAAATGCTATATTATTCGTAATCGTGGCCCCACTGGTTGGCCGCCATATCTTTCCTTTCCTTATGTGCCCGTCTGTGCACCTGTGATGGACGGGAGACCACATGCGAGGCAACATGAGCACAGAGTCAGCACGACATTTATCTCTGAGCTTCCTGGTCTGGGCTATGTAATTACTGCACACTGTACACATGCTCCCCGTAAAGGATAAGGAAAGACTTCACAACACAACGGAAAGTGAGAACACATATTAAGATAAAAACCAATTCACCAAATTTTTTTTCACAAGACAATGCCTGATGGCAACAACAATAATAATAAACACTTCCCTTCTCGATTATGCATCTCAGATCTAGAAAAATCATAGTCTCTTCGTAATAGTTCGTGAGTTTGACTTTGTTTTATTCAAAATACTCATTATAATTTTACCCTACAAATGGCAAGATTGCATAATCTTATATGATCACTCACGACACTAAAAATATACCTCAATAAAATTTAATTTTTATCAGTTCACAATATTGTCCTATATTCATTCACTTCATTTACAATAATTATTTACAAAATCTTGACGATATTTCACTTCCGCAAATCACTATTCAGTTATGACGAAATTATGGTGGCATTGTAACACACAATTCAGAGGAGCACTTAATAGCACAGCATTGCATAAGCTTGACACTAAAGGATTTATTTATCTCAACGTGAAAATAGTATTAATAATAATAACTGTAGGCTTCTCCTAATGTGGCCTGTGATATCAGGTTAAAATTCTCATAATTCCACTAATCTAATTAGAGGACATGTAACACTGAACATTAATTATACACCAGACGTCACAAGAATCGGCAGAACAGTTGACATGTCGTCATTATATTCTTAACAAATCAATGACCCTCTATTTGTGTATTTCATGGGAATTTTATGTAATTGGACTGACATTCGAAGCAATATTACCACTATGGGACAGGATATCACTCCCGCATGAATCCCATTTTATTATCGAAGTAATTAGTATCATTATGGGAAAGGATATCACTCCCGCATGAATCCCATTCATCAGAGGATCAAAACCTCAAATTACCTGAACTAACTTCAGAACACACATAAGTGCATTGACACTTTTCCACATGCAAACAGAATCATTAGGCTTCGCTTCAAGAATGCGAATACTATCTGAAGATCATAAGATCCCATATCTTTAAACAATTTAACAGTTTGTTTATAATCATAATTAATAATATTTAACAACAATTTTTTCCTCTTGGTATATTACATTCGTTATTATTGATCAAAATGCAGTGTCCTTCCAATATGAATTTGCAGAGATTTTATTATTAATAGAAAAGATTTTATGGTATTCAAAAATAGTGCAAATGTTGCTAGTGTGTCACAATCCTGCTGCCTTTCATGGTAACGGGGTAGGACATCCCAGATTATATTTATATAATGAAGAGTGAAAGTGTTGAGCATCCACCTCACCTACAAGTCTAAGCAACAAATCAAACTGTTCGCCTAGCATAATATGGACCAACTATAAAAGAACGAAGATTAATAACGACTAGGGAAGTGAATAGATTTAGAGGAATTTATGGAAATTCATGGCCCTTGAATAAGATCTACATACGTCGGAAGGCTCCTACCTGAGATGTTCAGTGGCGGTGGATCATCCGTAGGTGCGGATCGAACCATGGCACCACGGACCCGTGATGGCTGCACACTAGGAAAGGGTCGTATCCCCGCATTTGCCTCACGCTGCCTTTTCGTCCACAGAAATATGCCTATAACAGGCATCGCTTCGGATCCCCATCCGGCAATCCTGGTATCGCTCGCCTCACATAATGCCTCTCTAGCTAACCGTCATATTGGAACAGTGGGGTAGTGACGTCACCATCCTATGGGGCCGTTCCGAACTCCTCCACAAACGCACACTCGGCATTCCGATATTTTAGGCCACAGTTTTAAATATCCAAATATTCTGGCTGTCATAATTAAGATCTGGGATATCTTAAGGCGCTGGATAATAATAATAATAATAATAATAATAATAATAATAATAATAATAATAATAATAATAATAATCTCCACTCGATAGAATGCCTCAAATATGCCTGATCTGATTCGAACACGAATTTTGCATGATATTAAATAAACTCTTATGTTCGCTCACCATCACTTCGCATTTTGTCATAATTCTAGTTCAAATTGGACACAATTCCAGTTTATATATATTGAGCGCCGGGTGGAAGTTTACAGACAGTCAATTATCAGTCACTTGTGTGAAGCGAGCCCAGATTCACATACCTTTAGTTCTTCCAGTGTTCCCATAATGATGAATTTTCACAAACACAATAATAATATTAATAATAATAATAATAATAATAATAATAATAATAATAATAAGTTCGTGGAGCACAAAGGCACTTTACTTTCCACGCACTGGTATGAAAATGAGACTCAGTCTTCCTACCCACTAGCAGAGTAACTTAGAAATGTTATTATAGAGGCCTGCCCTCACGGAGTATATCCACGGCGTAACGTAACAACGTAAACACAAGTGAGCACCACTGACCAGCTGATCAACACAGACAGATCAAAACAGACAGATCAAAATAGACAGATAGCCTGGCCTATTAAGAGTCGGTTTATATACTGCCACGAGGTCAAATATCGATAGCTGTAGTTTCATTACGTAATGCGATGCCTTCACTTCTATTGGTTCCCACCATGGAGCATGCTAGAAGGTCATTGAGATCAATTGATACTTTGTGAATTAAACGGGAGAATAATTCCAAACAGAATTCCGAAGCGCTGATGCCTTCCTCTTCCTTATCTAAATACAAACAAGTATATTGTACTCCGTCATTCCCTAGCTGTTCTCAGACCAGGCGTCTGTTTCAAAACATGGCGAGTCAACAGCTTGTTGCGACCTTGGTGTCGCCTCAGCACGCTCAATTCTAATCACGCCATCATCCACTCCGTCGTATAATGGCACATATGCCACCTGCATCTTCAAAAATAAAAATCCCTGATTTTTTATTTTGAACTTCCCCTGGAGGTAATCTCTTGTTTATTAGGCGTGATAAATCCTTCAAATCATCATCATCAAATACGGGACCGGGTGAGTTTGCCGTGGTCGTTACGACATGACTGCTGGCAGTCACTCACATCCGGGAGGCGAGGAAGTTCGAATCCCCCCGCCGGCACCTTGATGATGGTCTTCTGTGGTATCCCATCTTCCTTCCAAGCAATTTCCGGGGTTGGTCCCTAACTATAGGCCACAGCCGATACCTTCCAACTCCTCGACCTTCCATTCCCACTATCCTCCCCAACGGTACTTGTCACTCACCCATTGGGTGTCGGCCTAGAAGCAGCTACAAAACTGGCGAGACGAACATGCCTTCGGACACTCCCGGCACTAAAAGCCATACGCTAACAAGAAGCAATTACGGGAAAAACATTATCTTGACTCTATGCCAATGTTTCATAACTTGGTGTGCTTTTTCCTTTTGTTTCAAAATTGTGATCTGTGTATTCTTCCTCACGAGAAGTTCCAGGTTTGGGCTCATTCTTCTTATCTTGCTGTTGAGCTCTTCTAGGTATTTCTTGCTTTCAAGATGTATCTCCTCCTTTTATCGACGATCTTCGCGATCCCTGGAATCTTGATTCTCTTGATTCTGGATTCCTCAATTATTCCGGTCATCTGTGTTTCTCCAATCGTTATTATTTCTTCTAGAAATGTATTGTCTCTCTCGGCGATATATCCCTCTCCGTCAAATAGTCCTTGATATCGCCCATCATATGGTTCCTGGCGTTGTTTAACGTCACGACCGTCACGTGGTTGATATTCCCGTTCGGTGTTGTTTGGGTGTGCTTGGCCATGTCGATCTGTTGGCACCAAATTATGGTTCGATGATCCGATCTGACATTCCTCTCTCGAAACTGTTGATTAATAACATGATCCAATCTCTGGAGAACTTCATCTAAATCTTCTAAACTCTCTGCTCCTGCAGCTATCATATTTCTTTGGACCTCCAGCGGGAACTGACACGTTAATGCTGTTATCAACTCATATTTTGGCATGGGGGTTGTAAGAATTTGAGTTTTGCTAACTGACTGGCGAAGTAACTAGAGTATTGAGTAGGCTGGTAGTTCGAAAATTTATTTGAATATACTTCATAACGGATGCCCTGTTGTATCTCCAGGGACCAGCATTTTTTTAAAGATTTTTCGAAAACTCCTCTAAATCAGTCATAGTATATCTGAAGGCTCGGTACCAAATACGTGCTGGACCCTCAAGCAGTTTGCCTACGACTTTCACTTCTCTGGCTGGTCAAACTATCATTTCTGATAGGTAATCTTGTACCTCCCCAAGGAACTCAACTGGGATGATGGTACCTACTCAACTAAATTTGGCCGGGTTTTCATCTTAACTCTTAATGACCGTCATTACCGAATTAGGTGCAAGAGGATTACTATCACGAACAGGTGTTTGATGGAAATAAAAATAAGGCATTTTTTCATTCGTCACATTAGAATCCTTGGATACTGCTCCTGACTTATAGTCTGTTTCTAAGGACCTAATTTTATTTTCTATAGCTGAAACAGCTGCCTGTAACTCATCAGGTTGTATTTTCGAACTTCCTATTTTCCTCTGTTCCACAATATCGGACGTCAATCGCTCCGTTTGTATTTTTGAAAGGTCTGCCTTTAATTTTTCAAAAATTTCGGATTTTCATTGTTCCGGTTGAATTTTTGAAACTTCCGCTTTTATTTGCGAGATTTCGGACTTAAGTTGTTCCGGTTGAATTTTTGAATCTTCCGCTTTAATTTCTTCTAAAATTTCGGACTTCAATTGTTCCTGCTTTGTCCCTGAGACTCCGGCCTTTATCTGTTCCACAAGTTCAGACTTCTTTCGTTCCTGGGTGGCCTGTAATTCCGAGATGGTAACTACGTCTGTAGTTTTTTCTAACAATTGTTTTTTGGTTTCTGTAAATTTCGCGGTGGTAACCGTTTCTGTTTCGATTCTCCATTTCATTTTTTGAAAATCATCATGAAAACCCTGATTGTATTTTTCTATTCGATTCAATATCTTTTCTGAGTCTAATACTCTTTTGTTTAAATCTTTTGTTACTATTTTATCAATTTTCCCTAAATCTTTCTAAACCGCATGTATTTCTTTACTAAGATGAGAATCCCACGTTTGAATAGCTTTATGAACGTCCTTCAAATCATCGTCTACTTTCTTGGCAACGCAGGCAACTATTTGTTTCTGCATATTTTCAAAAATAGTACTTTTAAATTCTAGAGTGAGTTGAGAATGTAATTCTGTCACAAGACCATTTGCAACCTCACCTATCTTGTCTTCCAATCTAGCCTTTTGGCCTTCTTAAGTACCGCATCTTCTAATTTTTCTATTTGATTGGTAAATTCTTCGTGAGTTTACACCAATCTCTCCTATAAATTTGAGCCTTTTTTCAGGACTTGAATATCTACTGAACCAATTCGTGCGTCTAAAGAACTCGAATTTTCCTGAAATTTTCTTTCAACCATGTTAATTGCCTTTCATGAGCCTGGCAATTATTCTTAACCCTATCTTCTACTAGAGTAAGTGCAGCAGAATTATCACCTATCTGAGATGCTAAATTAGCATCTACCAATCTAATCTGTTTTTATAGGGGTCCTGAATTTTCAAAAACTTTGTTTTCAAGTAAATTTGAATTATTTGAATTTTATTTTCAAGTTCTTTGGAAAGCTCTTTGGAACTATTTTGAATTTTATTTTCAAGTAATTCTTAACTACCCCGTATTGCGGTTTCCATTTTATATTCAAGGGTATCTGAAGTGACTTGAATGGCTTCTAATGTAGCTTGAATCCCATATTCTAATATTTCTGTATTTGTTTTCATTAGACCTTCTGATACTGAAATGGTGTCAGTAGTTTCTTCCATTTTATTTCGTAAAGGATCGAGAATTAATGAGTTCCCTCTCATCTTATCATTCAGAGACCTTACAAATGTCTTCATCTCCTGACCAGACATGATTTATCATAACACAACAAAGGGCGATTAGTAAGATGAACGAACACCAGACACTGAAGGGACTGAAAGCTATGGTAGAGTTATATAAAACTTTTGAGCCATGAATTTCCTTACGAAAAATGTGAATTGATGTGTTTAATCCGAAATTAACTTTACTTCACCATCATAACAAAAAGAAATGTTCTTTACCTCTGTTCTATGTCACGAAAACAAACAAAATCTAATGCAACGATGGATCAAAATCCAAAAACAACGATACTCATGCAATTGAGCGCAAAATGCTATATTATACGTAATCGTGGCCCCACTGGTTGGCCGCCATATCTTTCCTCTCCTTATGTGCCCGTCTGTGCACATGGGATGGACGGGCCACCACATGCGAGGCAACATGAACACAGTGTCAGCACGACATTTATCTCTGAGCTTCCTGGTCTGGGCTATGTAATTACTGCACACTGTACCCATGCTCCCCGTAAAGGATAAGGAAAGACTTCACAACACAACGGAAAGTGAGAACACATATTAAGATAAAAACCAATTCACCAATTTTTTTCCACAAGACATTGCCTGATGGCAACAACAAGAATAATAAACACTTCCCTTCTCGATTAAGCATCTCAGATCTAGAAAAATCATAGTCTCTTCGTAATAGTTCGTGAGTTTGACTTTGTTTTATTCAAAATACTCATTATAATTTTACCCTACACATGGCAAGATTGCATAATCTTATATGATCACTCACGACACAAAAATATACCTCAATAAAAAAAAAAAATTCAGTTCACAATATTGTCCTATATTCATTCACTTCATTTACAATAATTATTTACAAAATCTTGACGATATTTCACTTCCGCAAATCACTATTCAGTTATGACGAAATTATGTTGGCATTGTAACACACAATTCAGAGGAGCACTTAATAGCACAGCATTGCATAAGCTTGACACTAAAGGATTTATTTATCTCAAAGTGAAAATAGTAATAATAATAATAATAACTGTAGGCTTCTCCTAATGTGGCCTGTGATATCAGGTTAAAATTCTCATAATTCCACTAATTTAATTAGAGGACATGTAACACTGAACATTAATTATACACCAGACGTCACAAGAATCGGCAGAACAGTTGACATGTCGTCATTATATTCTTAACAAATCAATGACCCTCTATTAGTGTATTTCATGGGAATTTTATGTAATTGGACTGACATTCGAAGCAATATTACCACTATGGGACAGGATATCAATCCCGCATGAATCCCATTTTATTATCGAAGTAATTAGTATCATTATGGGAAAGGATATCACTCCCGCATGAATCCCATTCATCAGAGGATCAAAACCTCAAATTACCTGAACTAACTTCAGAACACACATAAGTGCATTGACACTTTTCCACATGCAAACAGAATCATTAGGCTTCGCTTCAAGAATGCGAATACTATCTGAAGATCATAAGATCCCATATCTTTGAACAATTTAACAGTTTGTTTATAATCATAATTAATAATATTTATCAACAATTTTTTCCTCTTGGTATATTACATTCCTTATTATTGATCAAAATGCAGTGTCCTTCCAATATGAATTTGCAGAGATTTTATTATTAATAGAAAAGATTTTATGGTATTCAAAAATAGTGCAAATGCTGCCAGTGTGTCACAATCCTGCTGCCTTTCATGCAAATGGGGTAGGACATCCCAGATTATATTTATATAATGAAGAGTGAATGTGTTGAGCATCCACCTCACCTACAAGACTAAGCAACAAATCAAAGTGTTCGCCTAGCATAATATTGTTTTATCCCTGTGTAGGTGGTGGGATAAACAGGGTAGTGTAGATGTATTAATTTAGGGGATGTTTCCGAAAAGGGGTAGTTTCCCGTAATCGGGGGAGACTACTAGTGTAATGTGTTGGTGTGAGGATGTGATCTGTTGGGGTGCGTTCCTACAGGGTGCGTGTACCTGTTAGGGGGTGAACGTCTAAGACTGAGCTATTAACTCAGCCTGCCAATTAAGTATGAGGGAGCGTATAGCGAGCTCACGTGCAGAGTCGACAATTCGACACGCTGCAGTCTGGCTGCTTACTCGAATACAATGAGATTCCTGACGGTGCAGTTCCTGGCCTTCACGGACAGGGGCAATTAGGACTAAGGTCAGGTTGGGTGTAGGGATGTAAAACTAGGTGAAATGAGTAGTAGATGTATGTGTTTACTGACCAAGTATTATTGGTCAGTGGCGATGATGTACTGTCCCTTTAGGTGGTGGACAAATATAAAACAAAGTACAAAGTGTGTGAAGTACAAAAGTGTCCTGGGTTAGGTGTTACAATAATTAGGAATCAGAGCACACGGCTAGTTCTCACCTGGTGACGATGGGCTGATCTGGAACGGACCTTGAGGAGCAGAGCCACTGGCCGCGAATAGATAATTGGGCTCTTCTGGGTCTAGCTTTTAAGACTTCCCCCCACTGCTTAGTCGGCGTTTCCTCACTGTTGCTGTTCTAGATAATTTGTTTGTGTGTGTGTTGTGCAAGCATGGCTGGCAGCAATACTGCTGGGCCTGCTCGTGTCAAAGAAGTGTGTAAGGCTTATGGCATGCCTATGAGGGTGGTTTTGGTGAATGATGAAGGGGTGGGTCCTAAGGGTACTGCCCCTGGGCTGTACAAGATCTCCTCGGCCTTTGTTCGCGGCCTCGCGAACGGAAAATAGAGTAGGCGTGTCGGTGTAGTGGTTCTTCTTCTTCTTCTTCTTCTTGTCCCTCTTCTTCTTCTTCTTTGGTGTCGTGTGGATGTGTAGATGTCGTGTTGTCCTCCTGGTGATGTGAGTTTAGCGTGTGCTCAGAGAGGGTGGGTTTTGGGAGTGTACATATACATAGTTGATTTTTATTATTATTATTATTATTTTGATGTTGTTGCTGTTAATGAGAAAATCGAAGAAAAAACATAGATATATGCATGTTGGTGCCATGCAGGAAAGAAAAAAACATGGTTGGACGGGTGGTTGTATCGTCCGTCGTTGTGTGGGAAAATAATTGCTCCCTGCATGTACCTTGTGTTTATAAACTATAGTCAAAGTATTGCATAAAAATTGGAAGAAAATAGAAAAACAGGTGCCCCAGGGTGTAAGTTAGAGGTATATATCAAAATGGTTTATTGTTGTCATGATGAAACAGGGCACCTTCACAAATTTTAACGTTAGTAGAAAGAAAATTAAAGAAACAAAAGCATAATCAGTGCGCCTGTGTATATATATATGCATTGGTGAATGCGAGTTACAATGTGAGCTGTAGTGACATTTTCCAAAATTATTACGGTGATATTAATAATGCTAATGATAACAATGGTGGTGGTGTTCAATAAATGGCCATAGTGATGGTCGTTTCACTTATGATGTGATAATAATACAGCTAGTGATAATGGTGATAACCATAGACATAATAAAATATAACCATGTTGCGGGATTCAAAATATGCTTGTCCCTTGGCGTTCTTCATCTGCCATACCTTTCTCTGTTTATCTATACTCTATTCACATATATTGTCTTATTTGGCCGCTATGATCTATAATCTACTTATGTACTATTTCGGTCGTTGTTCCACCGCGGTTTAGTGGTTATTCTGTTGGTCTATACTCTAATGATCTTCCTCCCGTGAGTAGGAATTCCATCCTGATGATGAGGCATGGCACTTACAATATCTGTGCCGCGCCTGGTCATCGTATTATCGCTCCTTTGCTCGAGCGTTTTTGTGTTAGCGTCAACGGCTTTCAACATCTCACGGCTGCTGAGCCATTGGGCGCTGGCGTCATCACTTTACTAGTGTGACTAAGCTGATGAGTATCGTGTATTTCTGTGCTAGAAAGAGAGAGTGTGTTACATTTGTGTTGGAAAATATATATACAAAAGACATGTGTACAATATGTTTGCATCTGTGGAACGAAATTCGTTAGTGGGTATGCTGATGTCCCCGTTGAATTTTCGTAATCTGAAAGAGAACGCATTGTCATTATTACATCGATGGTATATTGTTGCCATCGTACATTCATATGCCTTTTGATTGCCATTGGTGCATTTAAATACTAATCTCCCTTTGTGCGCCTTATTCTATTCTTAGACTATGTCGGCTATAACCTTACCTTACCTTACTAATGTCTATTGTGTTCTTTTGTGTATTTGTGTGTCTCCTCAGTGTAGGCAGGTGTATGAGTATGTGTGTATGTGTGACGTCACCTTTACCTGGTAAATCATGATTATTTGGATTCCATTCCTTGGTGCAGCGTTGGAGCTCTTTGCTGAAAAACAAAGACCTGTGGTAAATATGCCCTTGGCCAAATATTACCAATACGCGCCTATGTCGCGCAGCGCTGTTTTAAGGGTCGACTTGGATGGTGCCACCGCTCTTGAGACCTCTTCGGACGTCTCGTGTATTACTGCGGTTGGTCAGCCTCGGTTGCTGTACCATTTATTGTTGACATGTTATCGGTCTTACCCTAGACGGTGCCGAACGCCCTGTGTCGCGTTCGCATGTCAGTTTGAATTAAACCTATATGGTGTCGGTCTTACCCTATACGGTGTCGAACGCCCTATGTTGCGTTCGTATAGTAATATCACTTAAATCTACGTGGTGTCGGTCTGATCCTAGACGGTGCCGAACTATTATCGTTATGTGAAGTGTGCTTAATTTAGATTATATTAATTAATGCTATAAAAGAAAATATTTGTATATATATACATCGAAATAGTCCTTAACCTAATGCCGAAATATGTTGTAGCTACAGTTTTGCAACAGTGCTTGTTAAATTTGCTTAAAGCTAAGTTGCCTTCCAAATGCAACTATATCTTATATACTAAAATTTTGACGTGAGGATCCCCCCGGTCGGTGTCCCTTCCGAGGTGCGCTTGTGACATCCTGCTGGGACCGGAACCCGACAGGAGCCCGTAGTCCCCTCCTATAAACTAACTGTCGACTTCCCCCCTTAATAACTAATGTGTAGTGTGTAGGCCTGTGTGACTGCGTTGCTAGGGAGCAAACGCTTCGCGCGGATATCCTTTTCATTTGTATTTGTATACGCTTAAATTCGTATTATATCATTCATTTATATTTATTACTGGGTTGCCCACAAAACCCCTTTGGGAAGCCCGTTGCATACCCATTTAATATCTCTGGCCGCCCGTTGCGTTACCATTTAAGCTCTGGAGACTCGGTGTCATCCATTTATGTGGGCACGGACCCGAATGATCGCATTCATTCCATACGCATTATTTATCATTCATTAGTTATTATATATCATTTATTAAATCATCTTCACCTCACTTTCCGGAATGCGGACTTGGTGTGCTCCAGGATTGGTCCCGTTGAATCCTGAGGCACTTCTTCACTCCACACGATTGGAAGCCTAAACTCTACGCCTCCGAGGATGGACCTAGCTTACATCTAGCTATGGGTCTAGTCCTAAATGTGGTCGTCTCTAAGTTTGTCTCGTGAGTCTAATATTGAGCTGGCTAATTCTCCTACTATACGTCAAAGGTCTCCCCTGCAGGGCTGGCTTCGACGACCGCAGTGCATAATGGGTGTAACGTTTCTTCGTCCCGGGGATTCCGAAGTTTGCCCGCACTGAGTCATCGGTGCTTTGACCTTACGTCCATCTGTCATTAAACTGGGTCAGGATCCATCGCCGCCTTCTCCATCTCTGCTCTCGTGTGGCGATCCTGCTACCATCCGTATACCTTTTCGTCACCATCTAGTGTGACTTCAGATTCCTTTGAAAATAAGTGTGTTACTGTATGCTGTAGTGTTTAGTGTGATTTCAGATATATTTTCGTGTAGTGTGTAATTAGGTAAAATTCCTAGTGTTTTGGGGCTGTAGAATCTTCGAAATGCAGTGACTACTTTAGGCCTGTTATTGCCGTATCGGATCTCCAGCGCTGATGCCTTGGTACGTTTCTGGAGATATTATTAGGTTTATGGGGTGTCTGGTCCCTTATTATTAGGATCCGAGGGTGTTATTTGCTGAGTAGGGTTAAAGCGTGGAGGGAGAGGGTTGTGCATCGTTGGACTCCATGTTTGTGGTGGCCAGGAGCCGATCATGCTATTAGGATGTATTTACTGTGAGTGGATAGGGTGGGTTTTTCCCAGGTGTCCAAAATTTAAAATATCATGCGGGTGTGATAGTAATACAACCCTTGGTGTGTGGGCGGGATATCTCATGCAGTGAGATGGATATGAGGCGTGTCTGCTCTCATTTAAGGATAAGGCATGTGCTAGGATATAATAAGTTTATGTCCCTTGCATGCGGGATTATTTAATAAAATTATTGTTAGTATCAGTATGGCCTCATCTCTCTATAAAGAGATGTGCATTGCCGCTTAATATTTGTTTCCGAATCACCCCTAATATTCAGGTGTAAGCGTTCGGGTCCAAGGTGTAGCAAACCATAATTTGAGAAAAGCATGAAGTCTATCAACCCCTATGTATAATTTGCAATGTAGTGTAGGTGTTTTTATATGTGTGTATGTCTGTGCTGGATAGTGTTTTAGGTAATGGGGTATGTAGGGGGGAGAGTATGGGGATGTTAGCCCGTAGCTTGTACTATGGCCATCCTGATGACATTATCCACCTCTACTCCTATTGTGGTGTGTCAGCCTCTCTTGGCCTTCATGTGTTTTCCTCCCGCTCTTTGGGATTTACGCTCGCTGAGTTGAGAAGCCATATAACACCTAGTGTCTCCCAAAATATTAATCTGTGTAGTGCCCGTGGGCCTGTCATTCCTACGTCGTGTAAAATGTATATGTCTATGGGCACTGCCCTCTGGCTGCCCCTATGATGTCTGAGTGTGGTGAAGCTGTGTCGTTCACGCCCTTATCTGGTCCCCTGTTTATAATGTGGGATGGGGTAGCATGTGGCTTGCGAATATACATCGGCATAGCATAATTGCCTGTAGTGGTTTTAGGCAAAAAAAACAACAAAAAAAAGAAATGATTAGGTGGGGTTTGTTCCTCCATGGACTCTGCCTCTACCCGCCCTTAGTTAGTTTGTGTGTTTGCGTGTAATTGCCTGTCTACCCCTAAGTGCTGGGCGCGTGTGGGAGGGAAGCGGCCGTGGCTTTAATTGGTGCGCGCTTGTATGTACGCATCCGCCTGCCGCTAGCTCTCTTGCCGGCGCGTGTTCTGTTATCGGAGAGAGCTTATCTTGTACCGCGTGCCTAGTTGGCACGCGCTGTGTAGTGTCTGTTATCACCTTTGTATACATGTTCCAGTCCTGTTACTGGTAGGCGTAAAATAGTCTGTCTTCCCAGATCAATCTTGTCTGCAATATTTGTGTAATATTTTAGGCGACGCCTAATGTAATGCCGCTCTCACTTCCTGTATCAACATCCGTGTTGTCAATGTATGACTTTACAGTTATTGTTTTATGTTAGTGTCATCATGTCTGTATGTCATTGTCACGTTCCGCTGCTACAAAATTTCTTCCGCAAACAGTGTATGGTGACACGTTGGAATTCGCTTATTTGCAGCGCAGTGCTTCCTGTATATTTATTAGTGTCCTTGTGTACTGAATGTCCTCAACGATATGCAGGAAGGATAACAAGACGTGACTTCTGCCACTATCCGTGTATCGACATGTGTTTGCATTCTAGAAAGGCCAATGTGTTAACTTGTCATATTTTCGCTCTCAAGCTTGTTTGGGAATTTGTTTCCGTGATTACTTCCCTTTGTGCCTTGCTCTATTATTTTATGTCCGGGGTAATCTACATGCCCCTTGTATTGAACATCCACGATTTTCGGCCGTAGAGATGTGGTGTTACTTATTTTGTGTGAGCGATTGTCTGTGCCCGTGATATTCCCCGTGTTCATGGAATATGTCTGCCCTGGTGTATTTTCGCGTGTCAGAGTGCGATTTAGCCCTAGAACGGGCTGTTCTGACTGTCCTTCCTAATTTGTTTACTCTCTATCACTGTGCTTAATGTCTCCCTTTTTGGAGCGTATCTTGGCCTATTTCTGGGGCATTTCTGAGTGTCCCACACTGATTTATCATACTGTTCAGTGTTGAAATGTGGTCTTCCCGTCTTTGTGTATTGATGTCTGTTGGGTTCGTTTATAGCGCCCAGTGTTTCCAAAGTGTATGCTGTGTATGTCCACCTTCGTGTCATTGGTTGTCTGCGTGTGTGCTATCACTGTTCTGTGATCCGTGCACTTGAATGAGTTGTTCTTCAGTCGGTCAACTCCCTCTTCTCTCACTATTCGTTGGGCCGCCCGTCCTTATATAAAATGCGGACCCTAGATTGCGTATCGCTATCGTGTGTGCCTGTATGGCCTCTGGTATCGTAATACGAAACTAAGTGTCATTGGGTAACTGGTATTAGTCCCGTACATTCTACCAGAGTTTGTAGACTGTCTAATGTATCTGTGTTTATCTAGCGATCCGTGTACACTTGGACGCCCCTCGTATTCTGATTTCTGGCGCTATGGTCCAAGAGAGTATTTTGTGGTCTCCGTAGAGGTCTGGTGTTCCCGGTACGTCCCCTATTGGTAGTCCCGGGGTCGCTAATGCCCTAAGTAGGTAGCTATAGTGAATACCATGGAACGGGCCTACGCCCCTGTAAGTATGACCCGTGTATGTCGTCTGTGTGAGTTGTGGTGAGCCCTGGCCTTAATTTGTGGGCGTAGTGTGGTTTGAATCCCTAGTGAATGATACATTGTCGGCCGTAATGCTGTTATGTCTGCAGAGTGCCTCCAGCCGACCAGTGCCTCACGTATTCGCACTGAGCGTGCAAAGTATTGGGTTACCTCATGTGATAACGCCGCTGCCGGTACCGTGTTTCCTGTCCGGCTGTTAACATTTGAAGTGCACATCATTTATGTTGTAACCTTGCCACAAATGGTGTGAGCGTTTTTAAGATATGTTTTCTACGATGCCCTACGTTTCTTCATAATTACCGTGCCTTATCTTTTGGCCCTCCTATCGTGATGACGCTATCTGTGTCAGATTTGTGTAGTGAGGCCTTTATGTCATCCGTGCCCGCTATCTGTCCGTGTGGCATCTGGTGTTATGTCTCGCCGCTACGTGTCAGTGTCTCTGCCTGTGTAATTTATGTGTTTGTACATGTATTCCCTGTATGTAAAAGAACCTTCCCGTGTTCATGCTTGTGTGGCTCAATCGTTCTTGTGTTTGAATCTCCTGACCTCTGGTTGCATGTGTGGCACTAGGTGTCTGTGGCAGGTTCGTATCCTTGTGAGGTCCTCGGGGTTCGAGGGCTATCTCTTGGCTTTCTTGTCCTGTCTGCCAGTGGAGCCACTTCCATTCTTTTTTGCAGTGTTCCCGCCTTTATTTGTGAGTGTTGTTTTTCGAGTGTGGTACGCATTCATACGGCGGGCGTGTATAGTGTCAATAATGAGTTCGTGTCCATGCCGCACGTTCACTATATAGTTTAGATCAGATACCTTCCTGCAGACTTTGAAGGGACCTGTCCAACGTGGTAGGAGGAACTCAGACACGTTCTTTTTACGGACGGAATTGGAAACCATAACCAAATGCCCGGGTGTGTATTCCACGCTCTTCCGTTGACGATCGCACCGTTCTTTTTGTTTTTTCTGTGCCGTGGTTATGTTCTTTCTTGCGTTCATGCGAGCTATCTGCAAATACTCTAACCGGGCCGCGTTGTCTGTGAGAGTGTCCTGAGGGATGCATATATTGTCTCTTGGACTTCTGGGCGTGTAGCCATGCAACAGGAAGTGTGGAGAGTGTTTTGTGGCTGTGGATATCGAAGTATTGTTACTGAATGTGATAGGCTGTAGATAATTATCGCAGTCTGTCCCTGTGTCCCCCGTGAACTTGGCTAGCGCTGTCCCGATAATTTTATTCATGCTTTCTGTGAGCCCTATTGGTCTGCGGTGAAAAACTCGTAGTTGTGTATGCCCTTATCCTTAGTATCTCCAGAAACTGTTGGAGTACTCTCGAGGTGAAAATAGTCCCTCTGTCGGATAATAGGGTTTGGAATAGGCCATATCGCGTGACTATTTCGAATAGAAATTCCGCTATGCTATTCGTGTCTGCTTTGGGAACAGCCTTCGTAATCATGTACCGGGTAAGTCACTCTGTAGCCACAAGTATGTATTTATTACCCTTTTCAGATGTGGAGATGGGGCCTTTAACATCCATCCCAATTCTGTAGAATAGATCTCCTACTGGAATAGGGTTTAGTAATCCATGAGGTTTGCCAGGTCTTGTTTAAAATCGCTGGCAGGTGTGACATGTCTTTACGAAGGTGTCTATGTCGCCCTTCATGTTTACCCAGGAATATTTGTCCCGGATTCTTTGGTATGTTTTATGCGTACACAAATGTGCCCCTGCCATTGGGCTATTATGGTGTCCGGTCATGATATTTTCTTTCAATGAGTCCGGAACCGCTATAGGTGCATTATCGTGTATGGCTGTGGGTTTAAATTTCAGTACCCCGTCTTTGTCTAGGAAAAATCGCCTAGACAGCCGTGCTGTCTTGGAATCTACTTTGTCCAAGTTTTCTAGTGCCATTAGAATCTGCTTCTGATGTGGATCACGCTCTTGCTCCTGCTTCATGTTTACCAGCGTCAGGGCAAAAGTCGGCATATCATCCCATTCGTGGTCCTTACTGTCATCTGGGGGGTCGGCTACTGGCAGCCTAGACAACCCATCTGCATCTAGGTGTGTAGCGCCCTTCTTGTGCTTGACCACGAAGTTATATTCGTAAAGACGGAATATAAACCTATTGAGGCGCGAATTTGGGTTTTTGAATATGTCCCAAAAAAGCAGGCTCGCGTGGTCAGTCATTACCGTGAACTGGATACCATAGAGGTATACCCGGAAATAGTTCACTCCCCATGAAAATGCCAGCATTTCGCGTTCTGTGGCAGAGTATCTGGTTTCAACGGCCGTTAATTTTCAGCTGGCATAAGCCACTGGCCGTTTGCGCCCCTCAGTATCTTAGTGTAATAGGGCGGCTCCCAGTCCATACTGGCTTGCGTCCACGTGTAGAAATGTGGGCCTATCACTACGAAAGTGTGGCAGTAATGGCGGGGTGGTCAATAGTTGTTTAAGTGTGTTGAAGGCATTTATGTGTTCTTGTGTGATGTGGAAGGGCGTCTTTTCTCGTGTGAGTTCTGTTAGGGGGTGGGCGATGTGTGCGAACCTATAGATGTACTTCCTGTAATAAGATGCCAGGCCCATGAAGCTACGCAATTGTTTCAGATTTGTAGGAATCTGGATACCCGTTATTGCGTCCGTCTTCGCTGGGTCGGGATTAATCCCTTCTCTGTTAACAATATGGCCCAGGATATTAATCTGCTGTCTGGCAAATTGACACTTCGCAGGTTTAAGCCTTAATTTGGCCTCTCTAATCCTTGCGAAAGCCTCCTTCAAGTGTACGAGATGCTCGTCAAAGGTTTGGGAGAAGACTGTTATGTCGTCCACGTAGACGAGTACCGACCGCCACTTTAGCCCTGAAAATGCCTTATCCACTAGTTTTTGGAAGGTCTGGCTGGCGTTACGGAGGCCCATTGGCAACACTTTATAGGAGTAGAGGCCGTTTTCTGTAACGAACGCCAGTTTGGGCCTATCCGGCTCATAAATAGGGATTGAATAGATGCCACTGTAACAATCTATCGAGCTATACCAGTTGGACCCACCGAGGGCATCCAAATAGGTGTCGGCCCGTGGTAGTGGATAGCTGTCATTTTCTATTAATTTGATGAGCCTACGGTAATCTGTACAGAACCTATGGGAACCGTCTTTCTTCCTGGTCAGCAAGACCGGGGCACTGTAATTCGAGATCACTGGTTCGATTACCCCCGCCTCGAGCATCTCTTAATTTCAGTGTCGATAGCGTGTCTTTCCTTCTGACTCACCCTGAAGGGGGGCTGGTGGACTGGCCGGTCACTGGTGAGTGTGACATGATGCTCGATAAGGTCTGTCACCGCGAGATCTCTTAGCGAGTGGGCAAAGATATCTCTGTTGTTTTCTAGGTGCTCCGTGAGCCTCCTATCTTCTTCTGGTGTTAGGTCCTGTCTGTGAGTGTGGTTGAGTGTCTTATCTGTGTGTGTGCCTGTATGTTTGTCGATTGTGTTCAGTGTGGAGGCCTGGTGCTCGTGGGTTTCTCGCTCCGCTCGAATCCCATCTGTGTTCTTGGTGTATACCATGGAATGTGTAGTGAGCTTCTGGTTATGCATTAAATGCATCTTGCCGCTAGCAACATTTATGCTAGCCTCGTATTTAGCGAGGAAATCCATGCCAATTATTGCTGACGCAGAAAGATATTGTATCACGAACATGGGGTGTGTTGTTGCAAAATGGTCTAGTCTTATGTGTATGTTTGCCACCCCCGAGTTTTCTAGCGTCTGAGCATTGGCTGCTACCAGCCGGTTGTCACCCTTGACACCGTGTATCTGCCCTTCGGTGACGTGTTTGCTGTTTACGCAGCTTATCGCTGCACCTGTGTCAACAAGGACTTGCACTCTGTGTCCATTTATGCTGGCGTATATTGTCAATGCCGCTAATTTGTGTCCTTCTCCCTGTAGAGATGTGTTATAGGGTGTGTATGTTGTTGCTGTTGCTGCCTTAGTGTCCTTGTCCTTGTGTGCGTCACTGTTTACTCCCTGCGTTACATTTGTGCTGAAGAGGCATGGCGCTTGCCGCTCATTGTACTTGACACGCTTGGCCGCGTGACTCATTTCCTGCCGCAAGTTCTCTGTCTCGCTCAGCGAAATGTGCCCAGTCTGTACATTGCATGCTCTCTTCATTGTCCGCTCTGTTAAAATACTTGAATTCTTGTGAGCGGTTAGTGTGTTTTCACTTCCCAGTTTCTGTGTGGTTGTGTTGTTCCTCTCCCCCTCCTGTGAGGGTGTGTCTGCAAACCTAACCCTTCGTTTGCATGTATGACCCCGTTTCTTGTTCCAGGCGGTTGCGAGTTCGATTCCTGTCGCTGGCTCTCCTATGACAACTGTGTTCGCGTCTTGCGCCTGTGTAGGGTCACTTCCCGCCCCGTGTTGTGGTGTAGGGGGTATGTTTTCCCTTCTGGAGGGTGTGGGTTTGCCCTTTTCCCCCTGTTTCCCTGCTGGTGATATATTCATGTCCGGCGATGTTGTGGGCTTATTGTCTGCGATTTCTTCGCGTGTAATTCTGAGGGGCGTATAGTGTCCCGCCCTAGGGTTCCCTGTGAATAGTATGTGCAGGGCCCTATCGAATCCCGTGGTGGTGAACAGTGGCGGTGTGTGTATGTCAGTGTATACATGTATGTTGACCTTATGTATCTTGCCGAGAGCGGTCACTTCTACGGCGCCGGCATAGATACCATCCCTACTCATGTATCGTTCGTAATCTTTACTGGTCTGGAATGGGTTTTCCTGCTCGTCCGCCACGAAATCCGGGTACTCTTCCCAGTTGTCCAGGATGTGATTGACCGTTTCCAACCTGTACTCTCTGTGGTGGGTTTCGCTGCTTCTTCCCCCTGCTCTTGCGAGTCTGTGTAGGTGAGGGGCCTCTCTGGTGGTGAGTTAGGGGAGGAACCTCTGCCGCTCTTCTAGCTGGCCGAACCTCCCCGTCTAGGAGTTTTTTGGAAACGTAGGTGTGCGTCGCCCCGTGCTGTATGCCTGTCCCCCCTCGGGGTGGCTGCGCCAACTCCCCGCTTGCGGTGGGTAAGCGGGTGTGGGAATCATTGCCCTCCTGTCTGTTCGCTGGGGTGCCTCGTCCCTGATCTCCCTCGGGTGTTCGTCGGGGAGCGGATAGTGTTCCGGCCCCTTCGTGTACGTATTACGGGCCTCCCGCCCTTTCTGTGGGGCTCTTTTTCCGCGTTTTCTGATCTGCGGCCCGTTTTCTTGTCTTCGATAGGGGGGAGTGTATGTCTGTTGCTGCGGGGGCGGGTTTTCCCGGCGATTCCCTTTTCCCCTGTACTGCGGGGATGCATACCCCTGTCTGCTTGGGGGTGGGTTTTCCCGATAGTCCCCGTTTCCCCTGTACTGTAGGAGAGCATAGCCTTGCCTGCTTGGGGGTGGGTTTTCCCGATAGTCCCCATTTCCCCTATATTATGGGGAAGCATAGCCTTGCCGGCTTGGGGGTGGGTTTTCCCAATAGTCGCCATTTCCCGTATATTGTGGGGAAGCATAGGCCTGTCTACTCGGTGGCGGGCTGCTTCGCCGGGGAATACTGTGCTCGTACTCCGAAGGGTAGTTATCCGGTGTGTATGGGGATGTCGGTCGCCGTGGGGGGTAAGTTGGCTCTACATGTGTGTATGTGACCGGTGAATATCGTTGAGGGTAATGTGGCCTGTCCTGCGCATATGGTGTTGTCGGCCGCTGTGGAGGGTAGGATGATATCTCCCGCTCGTAGTGTCTCCCCTCCGTGTATCCCCTTTCCCTCTCGGGATAGTATAGTTCTTCTGTATCAGTGTGTTCTCTCCTGAATGGTCCCCCGCCTGCCTGGATGGCAGCTAGTGTTAGCTTCTCCATCCTGTCCACTAACTCATACATCTTTTGGCTGGTGTCCCCCTTTTCTGGATGAAAGTGCTGATTCACGGCATTCTCCGTAGCTTTTTCCGTGATCTTTCTCCCAGCCTCTATTGTCTTTATGTTGTTTAGCATGTGCTGAACCGTAGGATTATTCATTATGCATAATTTGTCCACGATTGATGGCCTAAGGCCCTGCATTAGCAGCTTAACTTTCTGCTTATTAGGCATGGCTGCATTGTATTTGTCGCACATCAGCATTTTCGCATTCACATACGTCTGTGCGCTCTCTGTGGGCCCCAGTGACCTCTGTCTGATTTGATCATACAGGTCCTCATCGTCTGTTATGAGCTGAAATTCAATCTTCAGCAAAAAAGTGATTTCGTCCCATGTGGCGTCTTCTAGATTGTCCTCATGGAGCTCGTACCATGTCATGGCCGATTTTGTTAAGTATGCAGGTGGGAGCCGTTTCCTGACTTCGTCGCTCCAGCCATTGATCCGAGCCGTTCTATTGAAGGCCTTGAGGTATTCCTCCGGATCCTGGCCCTCTCCCGTGAACTTTGTGGGCTGGATCATTGGATACTCCGTGTGCCTATTCATATCCTGCTCGTTTACTTCTCCTTGGCTATGTAATTATTCTAGTCCGTTTATGCTGTCTGCACTTCTGTCGTGTGATGAGGTGTTTGAATTTGTGTTGTTCTGACGGCGATTATCCTCACTCCCTGTGTATGAAACGTGTGTTACGTTGCCAGGGGGCTCGTCGCCTGATATGTCGTCACTGATCGGTGGTGTAATGTCGTACTGTGTGGAATTCACTACTTCCGACTATCCTGTCTAAATCCTGTTTTACTGTCTCTAGAGTAGTATGTATATCTAGAA
Organism: Meconema thalassinum; assembly: GCA_946902985.2. Taxonomy (NCBI): domain Eukaryota; kingdom Metazoa; phylum Arthropoda; class Insecta; order Orthoptera; family Tettigoniidae; genus Meconema; species Meconema thalassinum. The sequence goes on from OX336391.1 coordinate 172,406,819, forward strand.
CCGCCTCTGTCGTGTGGGTGTCTGCTTTAACAGTGTCTGTGTCCAATAATTATGTTATGCGCCCGAGAAAACTATCAGTCTTTTGCTCTGTAATTTGGAGCTGCTCTAACAATAGGGGAAGGAGTGTTGGTAAGCAATCTGCCTCACTAGCGCTGGATCCTGGTGACTGTTGTCCCTGCGAACCGTTCTGGGCCTGGGATCGTGTAAAATGTGTGACTTGTGCTGCCGCTGCAGGGTATTGAGCGCGGATTTCTAATGCCTTTAATTCAAGTTCCAGAAGGAGGCGTGGTGCAGTGTGTTCACATATTAAATCGCAGTTCTTAATTTTCAACTTCGGTAGGAGTGTAGTTGTGCTAGCCGACATATGGTGCGCGAAGTCCCTTAGTGTGGTTCTAAATATGGTCATTTAATTTCCACCGACCTTGCACTATTGGGTGGGTGGGGGCAGTTGTAATAATACAAATCCTCGTATAATAAAGGGGGAAAAATGTGGAGCATATTCTGGGGAAAACAAATTAGTTTCGCTTGGCTACTTTTAGTATGGATCGCTCTACCACGAGGGCTCGTTGTTTGAGTCCCTTACCCTTATTTTGCGTGGTAGCGGCGCTTCCGCCAATCTGTTTATCCCTGTGTTGGAGGTGGGATAAACAGGGTAGTGTAGATATATTAATTTAGGGGATGTTTCCGAAAAGGGGTAGTTTCCCGTAATCGGGGGAGACTACTAGTGTAATGTGTTGGTGTGAGGAAGTAATCTGTTGGGGTGCGTTCCTACAGGGTGCGTCTACCTGTTAGGGGGTGAACGACTAAGACTGAGCAATTAACTCAGCCTGCCAATTAAGTATGAGGGAGCGTATAGCGAGCTCACGTGCAGAGTCGACAATTCGACACGCTGCAGTCTGGCTGCTTACTCGAATACAATGAGATTCCTGACGGTGCAGTTCCTGGCCTTCACGGACAGGGGCAATTAGGACTAAGGTCAGGTTGGGTGTAGGGATGTAAAACTAGGTGAAATGAGTAGTAGATGTATGTGTTTACTGACCAAGTATTTATTGGTCAGTGGCGATGATGTACTGTCCCTTTAGGTGGTGGACAAATATAAAACAAAGTACAAAGTGTGTGAAGTACAAAAGTGTCCTGGGTTAGGTGTTACAATAATTAGGAATCTGAGCACACGGCTAGTTCTCACCTGGTGACGATGGGCTGATCTGGAACGGACCTTGAGGAGCAGAGCCGCTGGCCGTGAATAGATAATTGGGCTCTTCTGGGTCTAGCTTTTAAGGCTTTCCCCCACTGCTTAGTCGGCGTTTCCTCACTGTTGCTGTTCTAGATAATTTGTTTCTGTGCGTGTTGTGCAAGCATGGCTGGCAGCAATACTGCTGGGCCTGCTCGTGTCAAAGAAGTGTGTAAGGCTTATGGCATGCCTATGAAGGTGGTTTTGGTGAAAGATGAAGGGGTGGGTCCTAGGGGTACTGCCCCTGGGCTGTACAATATGGAACCAAATATATAAGAGCGAAGATTAATAACGACTAGGGAAGTGAATAGATTTAGAGGAATTTATGGAAATTCATGGCCCAAGAATAAGATCTACATAAGTCGGAAGGTTCCTACCTTAGATGTTCTGTGACGGTGGATCATCCGTCAGTGCGGATCGAACCATGGCACCACGGACCCGTGATGGCTGCACACTAGGAAAGGGTCGTATCCCCGCATTTGCCTCACGCTGCCTTTTCGTGCACAGAAATATGCCCATAACAGGCATCGCTTCGGATTCCCATCCGGCAATCCTGGTATCGCTCGCCTCACATAATGCGTCTCTAGTTGACCGTCATATTGGAACAGTGGGGTAGTGACGTCACCATCCTATGGGACCGTTCTGAACTCCTCCACAAACGCACACTCGGCATTCCGATATTGTAGGCCACAGATTTAAATATCCAAATATTTTGGCTGTCACAATTAAGATCTGGGAGATCATAAGGCGCTGGATAATAATAATAATAATAATAATAATAATCTCCACTCGATAGAATGCCTCAAATATGCCTGATCTGATTCGAACACGAATTTTGCATGATATTAAATAAACTCTTATATTCGCTCACCATCACTTCGCATTTTGTCATAATTCTAGTTCAAATTGGACACAATTCCAGTTTATATATATTGAGCGCCAGGTGGAAGTTTACAGACAGTTAATTATCAGTCACTTGCGTGATGCAAGCCCATATTCACATACCTTTAGTTCTTTCAGTGTTCCCATAATGATAAATTTTCACAAACACAATAATAATAATAATAATAATAATAATAATAAGTTCGTGGAGCACAACGGCACTTTACTTTCCACGCACTGGTATGAAAATGAGACTCAGTCTTCCTACCCACTAGAAGAGTAACTTAGAGATGTTATTATAGAGGCCTAGCTTACGGAGTATAACCACGGCGTAACGTAACAGCGTAAACACAAGTGAGCACCACTGGCCAGCTGATCAACACAGACAGATCAAAACAGACAGATCAAAATAGACAGATAGCCTGACCTACTAAGGGTCGGTTTATATACTGCCACGAGGTCAAATATCGATAGCTTTAGTTTCATTACGTAATGCGATGCCTTCACTTCTATTGGTTCCCACCATGGAACATGATAGAAGGTTATTGAGATCAATTGAAACTTTGTGAATTAAACGGGAGAATAATTCCAAACAGAATTCTGAAGCGCTGATGCCTTCCTTATCTAAATACAAACAAGTATATTGTGCTCCGTCATTCCCTAGCTGTACTCAGACCAGGAGTCTGTTTCAAAACATGGTGAGTCAACAGCTTGTTGCGACCATGGTGTCGCCTCAGCACGCTCAAATCTAATCACGCCATCATCCACTCCGTCGCATAAGGGCACATACGCCACCTGCCTCTTCCCCTCGAGGTAATCTCTTGTTTATCAGGCGTGATATATCCTTCAAATCATCATCATCATCAAATACGGAACCGAGTGAGTTAGCCGTGGCCGTTACGGCATGACTCCTGGCAGTCACTCACATCCGGGAGGCGTCGAAGTTCTAATCCCCCCGCTGGCACCTTGATGATGGTCTTCTGTGGTATCCCTTCTTCCTTCCAAGTAATTGCCGGGGTTGGTCCCTAACTATAGGCCACAGCCGATACCTTCCAACTCCTCGACCTTCCATTCCCACTTTCGTCCCCAACGGTACTTGTCGCCCACCAATTGGGTGTCCGTCTCTAACCAGCTACAAAACTGGCGAGACGAACATGTCCTCGGACACTCCCGGCACTAAAAGCCATACGCTAACAAGAAGCAATTACGGGAAAAACATTATCTTGACTCTATGCCAATGTTTCATAACTTGGTGTGCTTTTTCCTTTTGTTTCAAAATTGTGATCTGTGTATTCTTCCTCACGAGAAGTTCCAGGTTTGGGCTCATTCTTCTTATCTTGCTGTTGAGCTCTTCTAGGTATTTCTTGCTTTCAAGATGTATCTCCTCCATTTATCGACGGTTTTCGCGATCTCTGGAATCCTCAATTATTCCGGTCATCTGTGTTTCTCCAATCTATATTATTTCTTCTAGAAATGTAATGCCTCCCTCGGCGATATATTCCGCTCCTTCATATTGTCCTTGATATCGCCCATCATATGGTTCCTGGCGTAGTTTAACGTCACGACCGTCCCGTGGTTGATAATCCCGTTCCTTGTTGTTTGGGTGTGTTTGGCCATGTCGATCTGTTGGCACCAAATTATGATTCGATGATCCGATCTGACATTCCTCTCTCGAAACTGTTGATTAATAGCATGATCCAGTCTCTGGAGACTTCATCTAAATATTCTAAACTCTTTGCTCCAGCAGCTATCAAAGTTCTTTGGACCTGCAGCGGGAACTGACACGTTAATGCTGTTATCAACTCATATTTTGGCATGGGGGTGGTAAGAATTTGATATTTGCTAACTGACTGGCGAAGTAACTAGAGTATTGAATAGGCTGTGAGTTCGAAAATTTATTTGAATATGCTTCATAACGGATGCCCTGTTGTATCTCCAGGGACCAACATTTTCTTAAAAGATTTTTCGAAAACTCCTCTAAATCAGTCATAGTATATCTGAAGGCGCGGTACCAAATAAGTGCTGGACCCTCAAGCAGTTTGCCTACGACTTTCACTTCTCTGGCTGGTCAAACTCTCATTTCTGATAGGTAATCTTGTACCTCCCCAAGGAACTCAACTGGGGTGATGGTACCTACTCAACTATATTTGGCCGGGTTGTCATCTTAACTCTTAATGACCGTCATTACCGAATTAGGTGCAGGAGGATTACTATCACGAACAGGTGTTTGATGGAAGTAAAAATAAGGCAATTTTTAATTGGTCACATTCGAATCCTTGGATTCTGCTCCTGACTTATAGTCTGTTTCTAAGGACCTAATTTTATTTTCTAAAGCTAAAACAGCTGCCTGTAACTCATCAGGTTGTATTTTCAAACTTCCTATTTTCCTCTGTTCCACAATATCGGACGTCAATCGCTCCGTTTGTATTTTTGAAAGGTCTGCCTTTAATTTTTCCAAAATTTCGGATTTCCATTGTTCCGGTTGAATTTTTGAAACTTCCGCTTTTATATGCGAGATTTCGGACTTAAGTTGTTCCGGTTGAATTTTTGAAACTTCCGCTTTAATTTCTTCTAAAATTTCGGACTTCAATTGTTCCTGCTTTGTCTCTGAGACTCCGGCCTTTATCTGTTCCACAAGTTCAGACTTCTTTCGTTCCTGGGTGGCCTGTAATTCCGAGATGGTAACTACGTCTGTAGTTTTTTCTAACAATTGTTTTTTGGTTTCTGTAAATTTCGCGGTGGTAACCGTTTCTGTTTCGATTCTCCTTTTCATTTTTTGAAAATCATCATGAAAACCCTGATTGTATTTTTCTATTCGATTCAATATCTTTTCTGAGTCTAATACTCTTTTGTTTAAATCTTTTGTGACTATTTTATCAATTTTCCCTAAATCTTTCTAAACCGCATGTATTTCTTTACTAAGATGAGAATCCCACGTTTGAATAGCTTTATGAACGTCCTTCAAATCATCGTCTACTTTCTTGGCAACGCAGGCAACTATTTCTTTCTGCATATTTTCAAAAATAGTACTTTTAAATTCTAGAGTGAGTTGAGAATGTAATTCTGTCTCAAGACCATTTGCAACCTCACCTATCTTGTCTTCTAATCTAGCCTTTTGGCCTTCTTAAGTACCGCATCTTCTAATTTTTCTATTTGATTGGTAAATTCTTCGTGAGTTTTCACAAATCTCTCCTATAAATTTGAGCCTTTTTTCAGGACTTGAATTTCTACTGAACCAATTCGTGCTTCTAAAGTACTCGAATTTTCCTGAATTTTTCTTTCAACCATGTTAATTGCCTTTCATGAGCCTGGCAATTAGTCTTAACCCTATCTTCTACTAGAGTAAGTGCAGCAGAATTATCACCTGAGATGCTAAATTAGCATCTACCAATCTAATCTGTTTTTATAGGGGTCCTGAATTTTCAAAAACTTTGTTTTCAAGTAAATTTGAAATATTTGAATTTTATTTTCAAGTTCTTTGGAAAGCTCTTTGGAACTATTTTGAATTTTATTTTCAAGTAATTCTTAACTACCCCGTATTGCGGTTTCCATTTTATTTTCAAGGGTATCTGAAGTGACTTGAATGGCTTTTAAAGTAGCTTGAATCCCATTTTCTAATATTTCTGTATTTGTTTTCATTAGACCTTCTGATACTGAAATAGTGTCAGTAGTTTCTTCCATTTTATTTCGTAAAGGATCGAGAATTAATGGTTTCTCTCTCATCTTATCATTCAGAGACCTTAAAAATGTCTTCATCTCCTGACCAGACATGATTTATCACAACACAACAAAGGGCGATCAGTAAGACGAACGAACACCAGACACTCAAGGGACTTAAAGCTACGGTAGAGTTATGTAAAACTTTTGAGCCATGAATTTCCTTACGAAAAATGTGAATTGATGTGTTTAATCCGAAATTAACTTTACTTCACCATCATAACAAAAAGAAATGTTCGTTACCTCTGTTCTATGTCGCGAAAACAAACAAAATCCAATGCAACGATGGATCAAAATCCAAAAACAACGATACTCATGCAATTGAGCGCAAAATGCTATATTATTCGTAATCGTGTCCCCACTGGTTGGCCGCCATATCTTTCCTTTCCTTATGTGCCCGTCTGTGCACCTGGGATGGACGGGCGACCACATGCGAGGCAACATGAGCACAGTGTCAGCACGACATTTATCTCTGATCTTCCTGGTCTGGGCTATGTAATTACTGCACACTGTACCCATGCTCCCCGTAAAGGATAAAGAAAGACTTCACAACACAACAGAAAGTGAGAACACATATTAAGATGAAAACCAATTCACCAAATATGTATTCACAAGACATTGCCTGATTGCAACAACAAGAATAATAAACACTTCCCTTCTCGATTATGCATCTCAGATCTAGAAAAATCATAGTCTCTTCGTAATAGTTCGTGAGTTTGACTTTGTTTTATTCAAAATACACATTATAATTTTACCCTACATATGGCAAGATTGCATAATCTTATATGATCACTCACGACACAAAAATATACCTCAATAAATTTTAATTGGTTTCAGTTCACAATATTGTCCTGTATTCATTCACTTCATTTACAATAATTACAAAATCTTGACGATATTTCACTTCCGCAATTTACAATTCAGTTATGACGAAATTATGATGGCATTGTAACACACAGTTCAGAGGGGTACTTAAGAGCACAGCATTGCATAAGCTTGACACTTAAGGATTTATTTATCTCAACGTGAAAATAGTAATAATAATAACTGTAAGTTTCTCCTAATGTGGCCTGTGATATCTGGTTAAAATTCTCATAATTCCACTAATTTAATTAGAGGACATGTAACACGGAACATCCCATACTTTAAAACAATTTAACAATTTGTTTATAATCATAATTCATAATATTTATCAACTTTTATTTTAGTATTATCTTATTATTTTTAGTAGTTTAGTGAAGTATTCAACACTGAATTCCCTCACCCACAAATACCAGACAGCAATGTTACCGCTGGACAAGTCCATTGTATCACTGAAGATGAAGTCAAAGTTGCCATTCGTACATGAAAAATGGAAAGGCCCCGGGGCTAGGCGACCTTCCTGCAGACATCTGGAAAATTGAGGAACTTACTAACAACGCGACCAACTTGCTGACAGAGTTCCTTAATTCAATTATTCTCTGTGGTCAGATACTTACAGATTGGTCAACTAGTATCACAGTACCTATCTTTAATGGTAAGGGTGACCCAGTTGAATGTACCAATTACCGTCCAATCAGACTTCTCTCCCACACTATGAAAATATTCGAACATATCCTAGACAATAGGCTGAGGAACATCGTACAGCTCTCAGCAAATCAATGTGGGTTTGTGAAGGGATGCGGCACGATAGACGCATTATTTGCTGTGCGCCAGCTAATGGAGAAATTCCGCGAGAAGAGGAGGCCACTACATCTTGCTTTCCTTGATCTTGAGAAGGTACTTGATCGAACACCACATCAGATGACTCGGTACGCTCTCAGAGATCATCAAGTTCCAGAAATATATATACCGTAAACTGGGTAAAAATGCTGTACAACAACACCAAAAGCCACGTGCGATGCCCTGCAGGACTGACTGACAGCTTCCCTGTGACAGTTGGGGTACATCAAGGTTCAGCTCTGTCTCCCCTGCTCTTTGTTATCATCATGAATTCCATTACGCAAGACCTGCAGAAGTGTGCCCCATGAACATTGCTATACGCTGATGATGTGATGCTTCCGGCAGACTCCAGGTAGGATCTTGAAATCCAAGTGCAGACACGGCATGAATGTCTGCTAGGATTTGGTCTTCGTTTGAACATCCACAAGACTGAATACCTCGATACGATTCCATCCCCTGGAACTATAGGTATTAATGGAGCTCTCTTACCAAGGTAAATACATTCCGATACTTAGGTTCACGATTGCATAGCGACAGCTCTGCGAATGAAGATGTGCGAGCACGAATCAATACGACTTGGCTGCGATTGAGAGATGTCACTGGTGTTTTTTTGTGATAAGAAGATGCCTATCCGCCTAAAATCAAAGATATACTGCACAATGGTGAGACCAGTTGCATTATATGGTCCCGAGTGTTGGCCAGCACCTAGACGTGCTGAGCACTCATTTCATGACATGGAAATGCGGATGCTGTGAAGATCATTAGATATTTCTCAGCTTGACAATATCCCCAACAGAACGATTCGACATATAGCTGGCGTGGCTTCAATCAATGAGAAAATTAAGGAATTGAGACTCCGTTTGTTTGGACACGTTGTCCGTGCACTACAAACTTCAGTCATCGGCTTGGCCTACCATATAACGGTCGACGGCCAGAGACAGCGTGGGACACCAAAATTGCGGTGGCTGGACAAAATTAATGCAGATTTACGATCAAGAAACTTGAAATCGCGGGAAGCATTAAATCGCAAGAAATGGCGTGAATTGATCCAAAAAGCGGACCCCATTCCTACGGGATGGCATTAAGGAGAAGAAGAAGATTTTCCTCTTGGAATATTACATTCATTATTATTATATATCAAATTCATAGTCTTTCCACTATGAATTTGTAGAGATTTTATTAGTATTATTTACCAGATTATATTTATGTAATGAAGGATGAAACTGTTGAGGATCCACCTCACCTACAAGTCTAAGCAACGAGGCAAAAGGTACGCCTAGCATAATATCCAACCGACTATAAAAGAACGAAGATTAATAACGACTAGGGAAGTGAGTAGATTTAGCAGAAATTATGGAAATTCAAGGCCCAAGAATAAGATCTACATAAGTCGGAAGGCTCCTACCTTAGATGTTCTGTGGCGGTGGATCATCCCTCGGTGCGCATCGAACCAATCGGACACAATTCCAGTTTATAAATATTGAGTGCCGGGTGGAAGTTTACAGACAGTCAATTATCAGTCACTTGCGTGAAGCAAGCCCATATTCACATACCTTTAGTTCTTCCAGTGTTCCCATAATGATGAATTTTCACAAATACAATAATAGTAATAATAAGTTCGTGGAACACACTCTACTTTCCACGCACTGGTATGGAAATGAGACTCAGTCTTCCTAGCCACTAGCAGAGTAACTTAGAGATGTTATTATAGAGGCCTAGCCTCACGGAGTAAAACCTCGGCGTAACGTAACTGCGTACAACAACTCAGCACCACTGACCAGCTGATCAACACAGACAGATCAAAACAGACAGATCAAAATAGACAGATAGCCCAGCCTAATTAGAGCCGGTTTATATACTACCGCAAGGTCAAATATCGATAGCTGTAGTTGCATTACGTAATGCGATGTCTTCACTTCTATTGGTTCCCACCATTGAACATGCTAAAAGGTTATTGAGATCAATTGAAACTTGGTGAATTAAACGGGAGAATAATTCCAAATAGAATTCCGAAGTGCTGATGCCTTCCTCTTCCTTATCTAAATACAAACAAGTACAGTATATTGTGCTCCGTCATTCCCTAGTGGTACTCAGACCACGCGCCTGTTTCAAATCCTGGCGAGTCAACAGTTTGTCGCAACCTTGGTGTCGCTTCAGCACGCTCAATTCAAATCACACCATCATCCACTCCGTCGTATAAGGGTACACTATACAGTATCCGTAATTAAAATAATAAAAACTATGGTGTTTGGTGAAAGAATCAGGTAGTCCGAACGACTACACTATTCTCCTACATGGAATATTAGTGTAATATGTTTTTACTTTTAATGCTGGATGGTATATTCACGTCAGTTCTATTAGTTTTTAAGATTAACAGAACGATAATGGAATTCCCTACTAATTTTTCTTTCATTATCTTAAAATGGGCGTAGTTGGTAGCATGCTGAGCTTCTAAGCCCAAGATCATGGGTTAAACCCAGTCGATCTGTTGGAATTTTAAGGGCGTTAAAATTGCTCAGTATGCCTTCCTTCGGAGGGGAAGTCAAGCCGGTGGGCCCATGTCATAGATTTACGGCATGTAAAAGAACCTCCCACTAACTACACTTGCGAGAGGCTAAAATGTGTAGGTTAGATTTGATTAACGCTATATTAGTTCAAACGTTCATCGCCAGATGTTGGTTGCGATGGCATCTAGGAGCCAAGTCCGCAGCAGGGTGTCGTGTGCGGTAGCATTTGGTAGCAAAAGTAGGAACTACTTTGAAATTGATCGTCTGCAGTCCTTCCCTGAATCACAGATAATACACACTAATACTGCCATCACAATTAACACCGGTTATCAGACAAATTCTACACTGAGGAAACAACTTAACTTAAAATGAACTAGAATGGAACTGTCTGGTTTTATCACAAAGCCCTTCAATTTCACATCCTTGGTTAGAATGGTGATATCCATTCAAAATCCCGCTATTAGTGATAGTAGATCTGCCATTCATTTTCTGAATGTGAAGAACTATAAACAAGTCGACATACCCGACATATTAACGAGGTGTACGGAGAACATGCGATAAGTAATTGAAAGGTAAGGAGATGGGTCGGACAGTTCAATGACGGTTGTGATGAAGTTCATGACGACGAACGAAGTGGGCGTCCGTCGTTGGTTACTGAAGACATGATTCGTGCAGTTGAAGAACGCGTCAAGGGAACCCATTCTACAAACATTCCGCAAATCTCCAGATCACTTCTTCATGAAAATGTTGACAACACAGGCGGCAACATTTCATGGAAAAGGCAAACAAAAACTTGTGCCACGCTATGACAAGTGCCTCCTCAATCGTGGGAGTTTACGGTACGATTTATAGTTTGTTTTACAATAAATATTCAATAGTTACGTAAAACAAACAACATTATTATAACACTCCACCTTAGTTCCTTCTATCCGGCATTCTATTTTCTTGTGTTCCTTCCCAAATTTTGAAAAAGGAATAAAAATAGTTAAGATTTTAATTTTGAAAAATTTAGAACTTTAGGTATGTAGCCTATCTGTTTTAACACTGAACGAAACGTACTTTCTAAACGTTCAACGTAACATACCCTCTACACAATACGGGGTGTCCCGTAAAACTTGCAGTTATTTATTAGAGTAGATTAGCTTTGTAGGACAATATTGTCTCTTCCAACCAATGGTTTAGTGACATAATGAGTGTAAAAGAGTAAGTTCAAAGGCAGTTTATATAACTCGGTATCTCGACCTATGTCTGTGCCGTATCTTGATGATTGTAGTATTTCTGCATTTGCCTGTTGGCACAGGCTAGTGTAAAATGTGGCTTTTCACCGATTTGTCAGTCTCATTCATGGCTGTCATATGAAAGCTACTGAGGTATGGGTGGTAGTGAGTAATTGTAATCAGGGGCCAGCTAGTGTCTGTGTATGTTATGGAAGGTATTGCTGCACTGTATCAGTGAGGAAAGCCATCGTTCCTGATATCCTGGTACGCAGGCATGACGGCTGGCGGAGCTGGACATCCCTGTGGCACTCGGAGTAGTCGCGTGGTGGGGCGTATATGCTGATAGAGCGTGCGGCTGCTTCCCGCCGCCCTTGAGTGCCTGGGCCATCAAGGCTGTCCCTTTCAACATGCTCACTACTTCCCAATGATTTACAGTATATGAGAGATTCGCCGCATGATTTCGGAGTCTTGCAATTCAATCTGGCGGCTGATTTTCCGCACGTTGTCCTCTTATAGCACAACGATTGCGTCCACAAAGTTTCAAGATAGGTTTCGACCTCTCTTACCTGATACTTCCCTTGTGAGAAGAGGAGGGTTCGATCCTCACCTCAGCAATCCTGGTTCCTAATTTAAGGCCACGGCCACCTCCTTCCCAACCCTATCCCCACAGCACAAGAACATGGGTTATCACACAAATTCCATACACATTCAAATACTGCATATGGGGCAATATGAGCACGATATCGCAGCCCCTAATATAAGCCACAACAACCACATGATATAACCAAGGATCATTAACTGTCGGTTGCAATTAATACAGATTAATAAGTACTTACCATTATTCTCCGTATCATCATGGAAGCTCGCTTACTGCAATACACATGAGCTCGTCCCGAGACTGTTGAGGTCTTATAGAACAGGCCTACAGTTATTTTATATTTATGAATGCCAGTCTGTATCATTAAAATGTCATCCAATCATGACCTCGTTATTTGCTGCATGAAGCAGGAAATGCAGAAGATACCATCTACTAGAGTTTTTGCCAGTCACTGTCACTTCCTCACCGCTAAATGGTTGCCCTATTTTCATTATATGACAACATAGGCTAATGAGATCACCCTTTGTCCGTGTTTGATCAGTGTCTGTTTGTCCCTAGAGGAATAAATGGCTGAAGCGACCTCGACCGTGCCATTAAGTTTAATATTTTTTACCAATCTAACATGGTGGCCACGCGTAATATTTCACGGGAATTCTTATATATCCGACACTGTAACTGATATCACACTTAAGTTTCGTATTGTGATAGTTCATCTGTTGTTGTTGTTGTTTGAGTTTTCATTCTTTTGACTCGTTTGATGCAGCCCTGCATGCCTCCCTGTACTGAGCTAATCGTTTCATCTCTACATAGCTACCACACCCTACATCCGAGGCAATCTGTTTAACATATTCTAACCTTGGTCTACCCCTACAGTTCTTGCCTTCTACCCTTCTTTCCATAACTAAGCTTGCTATTCCTGGGTGTCTTAGTATGTGTCTTACCAACCTATCTCTTCTCTTAATTATCAGTCGCCAGAAACATCTCTCCTCTCCCACAAGTCTTAATACCTCTTCGTTTGTAACCCTATCCATCCATCTGATCTTCTCTCCGGTAACACCACATTTCAAACGCTTCAATTCTCCTCCTTTCTGCGGCACCAATGGTGCATCTATGTGACTATTACATCTCTGGTTGGTTGGTTCCTCAGTTTACGGGCTGCGACAACGCAGTCATGTAGCCCCGTTTACTTTGGCTGTGTGTAGAATCTGTCTGATAACCGGTGTTAATTGTGATGGCTGTATTAGTGTGTGTATCTGTTTTTTAATTTAAGTACAGACTGCAACTTATAATTTTTCAAATAGTTCCTAATTTTGCCGCCAAGCGCCACCGTCAACGACTACTAGGCCAAGTTCAGAACTTAGCTAATAGAAGCCACCGCAGTCGGCTCTTGTCAACGAACATAGAAACCTAAGAGCGTTGTATTACATTCTTAACCTATCCAATTTAACTTCACACAGGTGTAATTAGTGGAAGGTTTTTAACATGCCATAAATCGATGACATCGGACCGCCGGCTTTACTTCCCCTCCGAAGGATGGCATACTGAGGGATTTTTAACGCTCTTAAAAAATCCGACGGCTTCAGTCGGGTTTAAACCCGCTATCTTGGGCATAGAAACTCAGCATGCTACCAACTTCGCCACCGAAGCCGCCCTATTAAATCTCTGTTAAGTACAAATCAACATGGTGGTCAAGCGAATTTAAAAATACTGTATTTAAATTGCCTTTTCTTGCGATTTAACCATCCAAGCGCAGTGAAACTTAATCTCGATAGCATTTGATACGTTTTACTTGCACTTATCAATATTCAAAAGCTCTAAAACTAAAATGAACTGATTTTCTGAAGCAAGAACAAAGAAATGAAGACTATTAGGGAAAGAGTGTGCAGACGATGAAGATCCCTGGAAGGAGCAGGTTTGGGAGACCTAATTGTAAGCTAAGGTGGAGAGATAAGGATGGCGAAGACCTGAGGAAAAAAGGTTGAAGGAGAGGAGAAAGCCTAAACAGAAAGGAATGGCGGGAAAGAATGAAGGATGAAAATGCCGACCCCACTTAATTGGAGAAAGGTCTATCTGAAGAAGGAGAAGAAGAAGAAGAAGAAGAAGAAGAAGAAGAAAAAGTGTTAAGTTTAGGTAACACTGAACGTTTTACATGGGTAAAGAGAAATGTTCTTGAATTAGTATCAACGTACAGTTCATAATTCAGTCGTTTGTCATCAATCCAAAGATTGATTTTATTCAAAATATAATTTCTTCGAATTCTGAATTTTATTATTCGGCCCTTAGAGACTACCAAGTTTCAAATACTGTATAATGATCAGATAGTTTCTGAGAAAATGGTACATGAAGGTCCAAAAATCCCCCTAATCACACACCATAGTTACGCCACTGCATAGGTGCAACCTTCTGGTTATGTCCCTGTTAACTTTGGGATAAGGGAACCGGGACATGTGAATCGATAGAACAATGTAGCTTGCAATGTTTAGTTACATATCTCAGAAACTATAATATATATTTCCTTGAATGTTCTTTTGGTATCTTCCGAGTACATTCATCATTATTTGGGTAGAATTTGAAGCTTCTATGTTGAAAATGTTGTGTCAGAGAGAGCATTGCAATAACAATCTTAAAAGAATATATTGTAAAGAATTCACTTAACTCATGTCCCTTTTTCTAAGCAAATACTCAAACCAGACCCAACAAACTTTGCATGCGTAATATTTAAACCATTGTTGAGCTACTGAAGTTAAAGTATTGTCCTATTGTTTACAGGAGTTATGTTTTTTATCTTTTAATATTCTAGTTGAAAACTGACGTTTTCTGTAAAATTGTCAGTGCTTTACAAGCTGTGCTCCATGATCTAATCAAGATACTCGAATAAATTTACTTCGTCTAGTAGATCTATATAGTGTCTTAGAGACTACGAACTTTCAAATACATTGATCTCATAGTTCCTGAGAAAATGGTACATGATGTTTCAATAATATGACTAATGGAAAACACAAAAGAATGTTTGGGTAGCAGCTACAGTATTGCCTTAAAACATTATGATTAAACCTAATTTTATTGCATCAAATATCACTTCAGCACAAGAATTGGTGCACCAAATTCTTCAGAAAAGATGGGATATATTTTTAAGCGAAAGAAAAATATTGACATTGTTGAGCCTATCACACGTCCCAGTTCCATTAAACGTCAAGTAATATGGACAATATGAAGGCTTGGTTCTTACCATCTCCCATTGTGGAGCCTTAATCTCATTGTATGTTTCCTGCAAAGCATAACAATAGAATTCGAGTACACTGTTCTTCAGAAGAGGGTATATTTAAATAACACAGGCATATTGTCAAACATGTTCTTTTTTTATTGAACACAACATGTCATATCCAGATTTTGAGTCCTTTCATTAAATAACTTGTTTTCTTTTTTGGTAATGAGTAAAACCCATCAAATACATTGAATATTGATTTGAAATTCGTAATTAGACATTAAATATCAAAAAGTCTAGAGTACCGAGTCAAGATAGGCACGAAGTTTATGAGTAATAATAATAATAATATCGTATGGCCTCGGGTGCCTGGTGCAAGCTCTGTTAATTGACACCCAGAGGGTAGCTTGCATGTCGAATTTCGTCGTTCCTCTGAACGCTATGAAAGTCAAGGAGGTTAGATATCTAAACTCCTTGACACTACAGCGCTTTCAAGTAGAGAATGGAGGAACTTTGTGTTGGCGGAAAATCCCGAGATTAATTTTGCCATTGAACACGGCCTACTGAATTCAAATGGGTTCTTTAACATGCCTACAACGTATGACATGAGTGTCGTGATTTTTGTCGCCTTCAAAAATCACTTACCATGGCCAGGGGCGAACCTGCAATCTTGGGGTTGGTAGTCCGACACTATAACCACTCACCCACCGTGGCAAGCGTATCGTATGAGTGAAAACAATAGACTTTAACAATAGAAAACAGAAATTCGATCAAACAGTGCAAATACTATTATCACTTTAACAAGTACCATACTTTATAATATAATATCTGTTTCATAATTTAATATGATACATTAAAACCGTCAGGTGAGGATGGGATAATTGCAGAAATGTGGATGTTTGTAGATGATGAATTTTTAATAGTGACGACAAATCTATTTCAGAAAATTTGGATTGAGGAAGCAATTCCAGAAGACTGGTTAATTGCCTTCATTCATCCACGGTGGGTGAGTGGATAGCGTGTCGGTCTACTAACCCCAAGATTGCAGATTTGCTCCTGGCCGTGGTAAGTGATTTTTGAAAGGAGGCAAAAATACGATACGCATGACATACGATGTTGGCATGTCAAAGAACCCATTTGAATTCAGTAGGCCGTGTTCATAATGGCAAAATTAATCTCGGGAGTTTCCGCCAACACAAAGTTCCTCATTTCTCTACTAGAAAGCGCTATAGTGTTCAAGGAGCGTAGATATCAAACATCTAACCTCCTTGACTTTCATAGTCAAGGAACAACGAAATTCGACATGCAAGTTACCCTCTGGGTGTCAAATAACAAAGCTTGCACCCGGCAACCGAGGCCATACGATATTATTATTATTATTATTATTATTAATCTTGATTGGTCACATTGGACCACTTGAGTCGTTCCACAATCACTTCTTCTTTGAAGGTAGTACTGCTTGGTTCTTGCGCACTTTCCAGTACTTTTTCATTCTTTTAGATCGGGATTTTCTCAACTCATCTGAAATCTCCATTGGCTTTAAATGTGTCATTTCTGCAAAAAATTTGTGAATTTTAAGAATGGTGTTAATTTTATTTTTCTCCTCGGCATCTGTTATCTTGAGTCCAACTGCTTTGAGATCTTGTTGGATTTCTTGGATCCATTTTCCTCCAGTTTTCTTTCCTAGATTTCTCATCACCAGTTGGCGTACAATTCTGTTTTCTGGAAGCCGTAAGATGTGAAAAAAATATGAAATTCTTTTCTTCTTCATTGTGCTGGTGATTGGATCAAACTCACGATAGACAGTTTCATTTGGGAGAATCCTCCAGACTCCCTCAATCTGATACTTTTTATTTATGCACGTTCTAATGATTCTTCTTTCCGTTTTGAGGAGCTGATCAGTTCTTTGTTCATTTTAGGTAGATTTCATTAGAAAGCTAACTATTGCAATGGGTACCATGTTTCGACTTCCGGAAAATTTCGACATATCTTCGCGTTTCACATCCCCCAGACCCCAAAACCACCGTCAGTTCAAAAGTTTATATATAATTTATGTATATATATATATATATATCAGTTTCTTGTGGACACGATAACTGCCGTAATTTTGCACCAATCACTTTGAATATTTTACATAACATGTATCCCTATAACATCTCGGTCGAGTTCGTTAATGGGCAAAATCGGTCGAAGGGGGTGAAAATGGGGGTCTTTTTTCGAAAAAGTGAAATTTCGCCATAACTCTCTTAATACGTGAAATATCGAATCCATTCAAAGTTCATAATATGTGTCGGATAAGTGCCAAAAATTTATGTCAAATAAGATTTTTGATAGCACCAACCATTGACCAATGGGGTGGAAAAAAGTGGGGTTTTCGGGAAACATTAATCATATCTCTCTTAATAGGCACAATATCAAAACCGTACAAAATGGACAATATTCCTCCAATAATTACCTAAAACTTTTGTCTGAAAGAATTTTCGATATGACCCACCATTACGCCACGGGGTGAGCAAAATGATTTAAATTATAAGAAAATTCCAAGTGCCAAGAGTGGTTGCCATGACAACTTTACTTTTAATTGATAAGGGACGAGCCATCAGCAGTTGCTATGACAACGCCACTGCACGAGATCACATTCTGTTTTCATATGTCTGTGGGAAGCGACTTCGGTATCGGAACTGGTAGCATGCTGAACTTCTATGCCCAAGGTCGCGGGTTCAAACCCGGCTGAAGTCGTCGGATTTACTAAGAGCGCCAAAAAAAACCTGAGTATGCTTTCCTTCGGAGGGGAAATTCCAACGTTCGTTGCGAGTTGATGGTTCCGGTGGCATCTAGTAGCCAAGTTCACAGCTAGGTGTCGTTGATGGTAGTATTTTAAATTATGTAGCCTATTTTAGGTAGATTTCACCAGAAAGCTAACTATTGCAATGGGTGCCATGTTTCGAGTTCCGGAAAATTTCGACATATCTTCGCGTTTCACATCCCCCAGACCCCAAACCACCGTCAGTTCAAAAGTTTATATATATGTGTGTGTATATATATGCATATATATCAGTTTCTTGTGGACACGATAACTGCCGTAATTTTGCACCAATCACTTTAATGTTTTACATAATATGTAACCCCTTAAAAAATCGGTCGAGTTCGTTAATGGGCAAAATCGGTTAAAGGGGGTGAAAATGTGGGGGGGCTTTTTTTTCGAAAAAGTGAAATGTCGCTATAACTCTCTTAATACGTGAAATATCGAATCAATTCAAAGTTCATAATATTTGTCGGATAAGTGCCAAACAATTATGTCAAATAGGTTTTTTGATAGCACCAACCATTGACCAAAGGGGTGGAAAAAAGTGTTTTTTTCGGGAAACATTAATCATATCTCTCTTAATAGGCACAATATCAAACCCGTACAAAATGGAAAATATTCCCCTAATAATTACCTAAAACTTTGTCTGAAAGAATTTTTGATCTGGCCTACCATTACGCCAAGGGATGAGAAAAATAATTTCGGAATTAAAGAACATGCCAAGTGCCATCAGAGGTTACCGTGACAACGCTTCTAAATTGATGAGGGATGAGCTATCAGAGGTTGCCAAGACAACGCCATTGCACGAGATCACATTCATTTTTCCATCTGACTGTGGGAAGCGGCTAACTGGTAGCCTGCTGAACTTATATGCCCAAGGTCGCTGGTTCAAAGCCGGCCAAAGTCGTCGGATTTTCTAAGAGCGCTAAAAATCCCTCAGCATGCTTTCCTTTGGAGGAGAAGTTCCAACGTTCGTTGCAAGTTGCTGGTTGCGGTGGCATCTAGTAGCCAAGTTCACAGCTAGGTGTCGTTCACGTTGGTATATGGTACAAAATTAGGAACTACTACTTAAAATTGACCGTGTGCAGACCTTACCTGAATTACAGACTAATACAGTCATCACAATTAACACCGTTTATCAGATTCTACACACCCGGGGTTACATGACCACGTTGTCGCAGCCCCTAAACTGAGGAACCAACAAAAATCTCTGCGGGAGATAAAATTTTGCGAGAAGAAGTAACAGACTGTCAGATAGTTACACATCAGTTCCAAACCTTGCATAAGGACAGTGTGATCACAAGTATAAAAATGAACCCCGTATGACAAGAAGGTTACCATCCCCATAAGACAATAAAATGATAAAAATATGCATACAAAAACGAAAAAAAATTTGATTTTTGACCTCTAAATGTAAAATACTTTCTTGCAATCAATGAGGTCTGATCCTCCTACGAAAACCTGCATGTTTTGCCTATTATAGCCAATCCCCTAGTTTGCCCGGTGAAATCTACCTCCGCCTTCCGGCGTGCCGAGAGGATTTTTTAAATTTGGAACAGTGTTTCACAAGCATAAGTGGCTTCTGGGAGAGTTATAGTTTTATAATGTTGGATCTTAGTAGCTATTGATAGGCATTTTAGCCTATTTTCAATTTTAAAAAAATAGGCTTATGAGATCACCTTTTGTCCGTGTGTGTGTGTGCGTGCGTGTGTGTGTGTGTGTGAGGTGTGTGTGTGTGTGTGTCCCCTAATAAAATCTAAACGGCTGGATCGATTTCAATGAAACTCGGTAAGTTCATAGCACTATTCCGGGCGACCTCGACCGTGCCGTTCAAATTATGTTACGTCTCACCAATCCAACATGGCGGCTGTGCGAAATATTTCAACAGCATTCAATATCTCCGAAACTATTTACAATATCACCCTGGAATTTTTTACGGTGATAAAGGGAAATACTATAAGTTCACCTATGTGACTTTTGAAAAACTGGTAACTACAAAACCAACATGGCGGCCACGCGAATTTTCGACATCTAAATATAAGTTACCTGCGATTTAACCAACCAAACGCAATAAAACTTGGTACAGTATATATTTATACACATTTTAATGCACCGATATCTAACTTGGTTCAATTGTTTACATAACCACAAGATGGCGGATGTGCGAAATATTTCACCGGCATTCTATATCTCTGAAACTATTAGCCGTATAACCCTGCAATTTAGTACAGAGATAAAGGACACTACTGGAAGTTCATCTATAAGACTTTCAAAAACCGATTAACTACAGAACGAACATGGCGGCCAAGCGAATTTGAAAATTTTAAATATACCTTTCTCGCTCTTTAATGTTTCAAACGCAATGCAATCTGGTACAGGAAATGTGTATACACATTGTATTGCACTGGTATATAATTTAGTTCAATTGTTTACAATACCTCAAGATGGCGGCTGTGCGAATTTTAAAATTAAGTTTTAGGTAGATTTCATTAGAAAGCTAACTATTGCAATGGGTACCATGTTTCGACTTCCGGAAAATTTCGACATATCTTCGCGTTTCACATCCCCCAGACCCCAAAACCACCGTCAGTTCAAAAGTTTATATATAATTTATGTATATATGTATATATGTATCTATCTATATATATATATATATATATATATCAGTTTCTTGTGGACACGATAACTGCCGTAATTTTGTACCAATCACTTTGAATTTTTTACATAATATGTATCCCTATAAAATCTCGGTCGAGTTCGTTAATGGGCAAAATCGGTCGAAAGGGGTAAAAATGGGGTCTTTTTTCGAAAACGTGAAATTTCGCTATAACTCTCTTAATACGTGAAATATCGAATCCATTCAAAGTTCATAATATGTGTCGGATAAGTGCCAAAAATTTATGTCAAATAAGTTTTTTGATAGCACCAACCTTTGACCAAAGTGGGTTTTTCGGGAAACATTAATCATATCTCTCTTAATAGGCACAATATCAAAACCGTACTAAATGGAAAATATTCCCCTAATAATTACCTAAAACTTTTGTCTGAAAGAATTTTTGATATGACCCACCATTACGCCAAGGGATGAGAAAAATGATTTCGGAATTTAAAGAAATGCCAAGTGCCATCAGAGGTTACCATAACAACGCTTTTAAATTGATAAGGGATGATCTATCAGAGGTTGCCAAGACAACGCCATTGACGAGATCACATTCATTTTTAGCCTACTTTTCACACTTTTCAAAAATGAGGAAAAAGTAGACTTATGAGATCGATCCGGGAAAATGTGTCTGTCCTTCTGTCTGTCTGTCAGTCCTTCTGTCTGTCTGTCTGTGTGTGTGTTTGTCCCCCCCCCTATCAACTCCTAAACGGTTGCAGCAATCGAAACCAAATTTAGTATGAGTAAAGTTGTATACCGGAATATCTCAGGCCCATATTTGAAAAAGATGCCAGTGCTACCAACTGCTAAAAAAACGCACTAGAAATTTGAGCTCCATGTTGGATATTCTGGAAGGTATACATGGGAGCTATTCTAAAATTGGCACACATGTAGATAATACTATTTCAGTTTAATTTCCAGGTGGCCATACATGACAGCGTTGCCAAAATATCTTTAAGCCTTCTGATAGGCCCAATTTTTAAATGCATATAACGTCTACACTATCAATTGGATTTCAACCAAATTTTGTATGTAATATGTGTACATAAACAGATATGACTGAGTGTATTCTTAAGAGCCACCAGGACTGCCAACTGTCAATAAATGTTATCTCTATTATTTTATCCAAATACCAATATATCTGAAAGTATGCAAGCCGACAGGTTTAAACTATGCACACGTAAATTACCTGACATTTTACATTAATTTGGAGTAACTTTTATACGTCAGTTCTACCAACATGATTCTAAGCCTGCTGATAGGACCAATTTTAAATACATGTAACTTCTATACCAACAAATGGATTTCATCCAAAATTGGCACAAAAAGATATAATATTTCAGATTATTTCTGACCAGCACTCGCATGACATTGTTGCCAACATGCTTTTACGTGTACTAATAGATCCAATGTCTAAATCCATGTAACGTCCTTTGAACTTCAACCACATTTTGTATTCTGTACCTTAGGAGATGGAAGTAAGAATATATTCAGTCACCAGAGCTGCCAACTGTATTGCTCTATTAGGCTACATTATGCCTAGTATACCTTATTTCGAACTAATTAAGACATTTCGATATTACCCACTTAATTTCGTCATTATTCTAGATAGGTTGATATACTGTAGATTAATCTATGGCATGAATCTTAATTTTAAGAAAAGTAGGCTCTTTAGTTCGTCACGGAACTTCTTGTTCCATCTGACTATGAGGGAAGCAGCTAACTGGTAGCATGCTGAACTTCTATGCCTAAGGTCGCTGGTTCCAAGCCGGCCAAAGTCGCCGGATTTTCTAAGAGCGCTAAAAATCCGTCAGCATGCTTTCCTTCGGAGGGGAAGTTACAACGTTCGTTGCAAGTTGCTGGTTGTGGTGGCATCTAGCAGCCAAGTTCACAGCTAGGTGTCGTTGACGTTAGTATTTGGTAAAAAATTAGGTACTACTACTTAAAATTGACAGTCTGCAGACCTTACCTGAATTACAGACTAATACAGTCATCACAAATAACACCGTTTATCAGACAGATTCTAGACACACCCAATGTACACGGGGTTACATGACCACCTTGTCGCAGCCCCTAAACTGAGGAACTAACCAACATCTCTGCGGGAGACAAAATTTTGCGTGAAGAAGTAACAGACTGTTAGATAGTTACACATTAGTTCCAAACCTTGCATAAGGACAGTGTGATCACAAGTATAAAAATGAACCCCAAATGACAAGAAGGTTACCATCCCCATAAGACAGTAAAATGTTAAAAATATGCATAGAAAGACGACAAAATGTTAACTAACCTCCAATTGTAAAATACTTTCTCGCAATAAATGAGGTCTGATCCTCCTACGAAAACCTGCATATTTTGCCTATTATAGCCTATCCCCTAGTTTGCCCGGTGAAATCTACCTCCGCCTTCCGGCGTGCCGAAAGGAATTTTTTATTTCTTGTGTCGTAATCATGCGATCGAAGTAAAAGTTTGAATAATGAACCTAGGCAATAATTCTTCTTTAATGGTACATGACTCTATGGCCTATACATTTAACAATCCAACATGGCGAGCATCCGAAATATTTAGACGGCTCTGAATATCTACGAATCTATTATAGCAATCAAACTGATTTTTTTATGTTCATAGGGGCTATGAACTTAAGTTCACTTACAGGACTTTAAATAACCTGGTGATCACAAATCCAACATGGCGGCGACGCGAAGTATAAATATTCATATGGACGTTTCTCGCAATTTAACCATCCGAGCGCTGTGAAACTTGGTACAGTAAATCCTTATACGAATGTTAATCCACTGGCATCTAATTTATTTCAATTGTTGCCATAACCACAAGATGGCAGCTGTGCGAAATTTTAAAATCTCCTTGTTACTTCATGTGTCCTAATCATGCGATTGAAGTTTGAATGCTACACGTACACAATAATCTCCATGTAACAGTACATAACTCTAGGACCTACATATATACATCCAAAATGGCGACCATCCGAAATATTTAGTCGGTTCTCAATATCTACGAATCTATTACAGCAATCAAACTGAAATTTTGCATGTTGATAGTGGCAATTAACATAAATAGGATATATGGAAATAGGCTGTATAGTTCTTCACGAACTACTTGTTTATTATATGTTGACCAGGTTGGAGATTGCGCCTTTTTCATTTTATTTGTTCTATTTATCCAAGTTACTTTTTTTGTTTAAGTTATGTGTTATAATTTCTCCAAGATACTTAAATTGAGGAACTTGGTTAATTTTATGATCTTTTATATAGACTTCTTTTATATCTAAGGGTTTCAGAGGCATGATCTCAGTTTTCTCAAAGGATATCTGTAATCCTATCCCTTGAGCAATTTCTTGGAGACTAGTGATCTGAGTACAAACCTCTTCCTTGTCTAGTGCTAAAAGAGCCGAGTCATCTGCAAATCCTAAGCAGTTTATTTTTATTGATGGTTTTGTTCCAATTTTGATCTTAGGGGGGTTTTCCTTTTGCCAAACCTTCATGATATAATCAAGAGCCACATTGAAAATCAGAGGGGATAATCCATCACCTTGTCTGAGACCAGTTTTTACTGTGAAAGCTGTTGATATTTCTCCCCTAAATTTAACTTTCGAATTTGTGTTTGTTAATGTTAATTGAATGATTTTTATCAATTTAGGATGGAGACCGTATGATCTGAGGATTTTAGCAGTGTCAGTCTATGAATACTATCATAGGCTTTCTTGAAATCTATAAAAGAGATAAAGAGTTGCTTATTTCTGTTTTTTTAATATTCCATTATTAATTTCAGGCTAAGGATTTGGTCTGGACAACTTCTGTAAGGGCGAAATCCTCCTTGATATTCTCCAAGTTGTGGTTCCAGAATGTTTTTGATCCTGTTGTAAATTATGCGTGAGAAAATTTTACGTGTGCAGTCCAGAAGGGTAATTCCTCTGTAGTTATCTGGGTTCGTTTTGTCTCCTTTCTTAAATAATGGATGGATTATTCCTATGGTCCAGTGTGCAGGAATTTCTTCAGTAATCCACATTTTAACTAGATGTTGATGAAGATTTATATTCGCAGGTTTACCAGCATTTTTCTAGATTTCAGCAAAGACAAAGTCTTCGCCACAAGTTTTGTAATTTTTTTGTTCTTTAATTGCGAGTTATACTTCATTAATGTTTGGAGGATTTATTAATCAGGTGAAGATAAAATAGGTGTATCAGTGTTTACTTGCAGGGTTTCCAGTGGTTCATCACAATTTAACAGTTTCTCGAATGCCTCTGCAAGGATCTCTGTATTTTCTTGGTTAGAATGTGCTAAATTTCCTGTTTGATTTTTCAACATTAATGTTGGAGCTTCAATTTTTTTAGATATTTACCAAATGTTTTGTAATAATCTCGAGATTGCTTTTTCTTGAAATCGTCTTCTATCTTTTCCAGTGTATTTTTAAGATGATTACGTTTCGTTTGTCTGATGATTTTATGGGTTAATTTTCTTTGTATAGTTAGTTCTAAATTTGATTCTTCTGACTTTAGAGCTTGATGTTTTATCCATGCTTCGTGTCTTTTCTCTATTGCTTGATCACAATCTACATTCCACCATTCATGTTTTTTCGTTGGATTTATTGCTGCTAACTCCTCAGCTATTGATTTTAATTTAGTGATTAATTCGTCCAATGTTTTAGTGTTGAGAGATTATTATTATTTTCCACTACATAAAAAAGGTTCAAAATTGATGTCAATATTTATAGGGGGATCTCATTGTTGTCTGTCACATGTAAAATATTTTTCAAATTACTTCTAAACAGCCTTGAACCACAGATCGAACCACAGCTTGGCGAGTTCCAAGGTGGTTTCAGAAGGAATAGATCGTGTGCAGAACAAATTCTTATTTTAAAATTGATATTGAAATATTACACCAACAGACCAAAGAATATCTTTATCTCATTCGTTGATTTTCAGAAAGGGATACTGTTATTGACACATTGAAGGAATACCAAGTTGATAAAAAACATAAATTTAATAAAACTTACCTTAACTAATACGATTTCCAAAGTCAATTTTTTAAATGAAGTTAGCGAGCCCTTTGAGGTAAAAACTGGGCTAATACAAAGGGGACAGTCTATCACCACTGCTTTTCAATTTGGTCTTGGGTAACGTCATGAGGTCGTTTCGGGAGAAGAACGATTCAAGTGCTAAAATTGGTACAAAGAATCAGACCCTCAAAGTCAAAGGTTTAGCATTTGCTGACGATGTACCGTTGTTTGCTGAATCAGAACAAAAAGCTATTAACCAAATTGATCAGTTAAAAGAAACGGCGGAATAAGCGGGCTTACAGATTTCGTTGGTAAAAACAGAGATAATAATAACAAAATACACTAAGAAAATTATAAAAAACAAATTATGGGAGCATCAGGGTCACTGACCGATTTAAATGTCTTGGAGAAATAATTAGTAGCAATGGGACGGATAAATTGATAATTGAGAACTAAAAAGGGAAATTGGAAAGATTAAATTTTTGTACAAAAAATATATACGATAACAAGAACCTGTCTATCAATGCAAAATTACGACATTTTAATACAGTTGTTAGACCAGTCATCTTGTACGGCATGGAAACTACAAATATAACCGGAATGGAGAATTTGCTCAAGATAGAAAGAAGAATTTTAAGAAGGATTTATGGTCCTAGGAAAACACAGGCAGGTTATAGACTGAGATCCAATGCAGAAATTTATAGTAAAATCGACAACCTTGAAGTGATGATCAGAAAACGGCGACTTCAGTTCTACGGACATATGGTCCGTATGGATTGCTCAAGGTTAAAGAAACAAATTTTAGATTAAATCTGGAACTATAAAGGCATGGAGGCTATGTTAAACAAATAAAAGAAGAACTTCAACATTTCAAAATTACTGAAGAAGATTGTCTAAATCGAATAGAGTACAGAAAAGAAAAATATGCCTCAAAATTCTTGTCGGGGAGAAGAAGAATCTCAACAGAGGAGAATGGACTGCTGAAAGAAGAGCTGCTCGGTCTACCAGGATGAAAGACTTCTGGAAGAGAAAGAAGGAAACTAGACCTACAAAGAAGTGATATTTGCGTGGTCCTTGTTGGCCTGTCCGCGGTGTATACATATATACCGATATATTATTTACATTAGAAAAATCTGAACACTTGTTTTAAATACATATATATATATAAATATATATATTTTATATGTTATATGTTATATACGATGAGAGAAGAGGGCAACATAGAATCTTTTGCCATGTGGGAACATTCCTAATATATAGGTCACTTTGTTAGTCAGTCAACATGAACAATTTGTGAATATCCAACCATTTATAGTGATCAACACTAACACAACACAAATGCAAAAAAATACTTCTCGGCACGCCAGAAGTCGGAGGCAGATATCACTGGACAAAGGAAAATACAGTATCTTGAAATCACTACATTTGCCAAATTGTTGTAAACCTACAAACGCTTCCATGCTCAGCATACAAGAAGCCCCATCTTATAATTCCAAAGATATTTTGCAATCCCTTGGCGTAAGAGAGACAAAAGTTTTAGGCAATTTTTAGAGGACTATTGACCATTTTAAACGACTTAAATGCTGTGCCTATTCTGGGTGGTGCGATTTCTTTTCTCTAAAAACTCAAACTTTCCCACCCCTTTAGTCAATGGTTGGTGCTCTCAAAAACTTTTACTAACAAGTAAGATAACTTTTGGCCTTTTCCGAATAATTGTATGAACTTTGAATTAATTCGATGTTCCACACATTAAGAGAGTTATAGCGATATTTCATGTTTTCAAAAAAAGACCCCCATATTCATCCCCTTGGTCCGAATTTACCCATTAACGAACACAACCGAGATTTT
Source organism: Meconema thalassinum (assembly GCA_946902985.2). Classification (NCBI taxonomy): domain Eukaryota; kingdom Metazoa; phylum Arthropoda; class Insecta; order Orthoptera; family Tettigoniidae; genus Meconema; species Meconema thalassinum. The sequence continues at coordinate 172,434,206 of OX336391.1, forward strand.
GATTAGTTATAATTTATGCATAAGTTTGAAAGTGATTGTTGAAAAATGACGGTAGTTATGCTGCCCACAAGGAAAAGATAGGTAATATATAAATACCACATCGTGGAGCGCAGTTGTGGCCATCATTCTGCCACGGGGCAGTGAAACAGGCGATGGCATTTTCAGCAAGTAACAGCTTGACATGGCGTAATGAAAACGTTAGTGTACAGTGTCAAAACAGTCGTTACGAAAGCTTGGGAGGCCTAGTGATAAATATAGAGGTACACAAGAACCTCGGTTATCCGGCACTCATTAATCTAATCTCCGGTTTATCTGGATCGCAAAAGAACCTTTACGAGCCTTACAGTAGTCGCATATGATGTGTAACATCTGACATAGGAGAAACTTCACATGAAATTCTTGATACACCGGTATTGTATGTCTACCCTTTATTATTCCCGTTTTCCTACGGGGTTGGGGATGAGATGCGATGGAAGTCTTTGTGGCGGATGGTTTTTACGGCCGGATGCCCTTCCTGACGCCAACCTCACGAGAGGAGTTAATGAGAGTTGAAATGAATGATGGTGAATGAAACTGGGTAAGGATGCGGAAGGAAACGGCCGTGGCCTGTCAGAAGGTACCGTCCCAGCATTTGCCTGGAGTTTAAAATGGGGAAACCACTTTAAACCATTTCAAGGACGGCAAATTGTTGATACACCGGTATTTTGTAATATTATTGGCACAAATATTAATCGATTGTAAAAGGGAGTGTTTTACAGATATTGTAGTTTATAATACGGAACTCATTTTATTCGAGGTTTTGTAGCTAAATAAAGAATACGATATGGATCAACTAGATTAATAGACGCGACACCGCTCATAACCTTAAATTCCCTATAGATAGGCCAACTTGCGAGTAAATGCAATGTGCACAGCAGTAGATCATGAAAGGCTTGCCCAGTTCCCGGGCCTCTTGATTCACAGACCAACACGTAATTTCATATGGATTATGTTTAAACGAGGCATATTGATACGATAAATATCGTTTAAAACGATAATCTGGTAGCAAAAAGATCTAACCCGTCCGGAATACGAACCCGAGATCTCTGGATTCACAGTCAGAGATGCTAACCCCACGGCTATTTCGACCTCGCGATTATTAAGCAAAAGTTGGTGACTTATTTTCACGTACCAATAACACTGCATTACGGAATTAAGTTTCATTTATATTTTACTTGTTTCGTTGATGTTCCTGCGTGAAATTGAGTTTAAAATGCCTTATGAATAGGCCCTCTTGTGAGTAAAGAGAATGCATTCAGCAATAGTTCATGACGGCTTGCTCAGTTCTCGTATAAACACATCGATTATATTATATTGATGACCGCATTACCGTTATGTGGGTTAATATTTGAATAGCCATTGTGCAAATACATAATACCGGCAATGCCGACTACTTACAATGTTTCATATTAAAGCATTTTATCATTTAATTACTGATACATAGACTTCGAAAATGTGCCATGTGCTTTGTTTCAATCAGTTGACACCGGAGTTCGCATGAGCGTTTACCGTCAGAATGAAAGTGTTCAGCAATGCCATCCAGCTGGCAGTGCGTCTTACTCACTTCCGTCCGATCCACTTGCGTCCCATTTTTGAAAATCACTCCCACAAAAAATATCCAGTAACCGATGTTGTAGGGGGTTGTTGTTTTCAGGGCCGGAGCTACGAGGTCATCAATAATAACAATTTATTTTTACTGTACAGTATTTCTTTAACGCGGTCGACTCTTCTTGAATGTCTTTTCCGCCAAGGATAGTTAAGGACAGGAATTGCATGTAATTTGGTCACGGTCTTTCAAAGGTACCGTCCCGGAATTAACCTGGAATTGAGAACTGATGTTAGTAAAACGTCTTCGTGATGGTGCTGCGCGCAAACGCTATGCAAAAAAGAAAAACTCACACATCAATTTAACGCATAATGCAGAGTCGTAAATGTAAGAAAAGTATTGTTATCTTTTTTTGTACAATTGAGAAAAGGTATTACAAGTTATGTTAATATGTATTTAATTATTTATTTATCGTATAGCTTTTAGTGCTGGGAGTGTCCGAGGACAAGTTCGGCTCACCAAATGCTGTAGCTGCTTCAAGCGGACACCCACAAGGTGAGTTACAAGTTCGTTCAGTTTCAGGTAGTTCCAACTTTCACCACCAGATGTCACTGATACCTAGTGGTGAACGTTGGAGCATTGATAGAGCGTTCTAACGAAATCTAACCTAGAAATTTAGCTTCACACAAGTTTAGTCTGTGGAAGCATCTTTTACTTGCCATAAATCTATGACTTGGGACCGCCGGCTTTATTTCCCTTCCGAAGTAAGACATACTGATGGATTTTAACGCTCTTAAAAAAACAACGATTTCGGCCGGGTTTGAACCCACGTTCTTGGGCACAGTAGTTCAGCATACTACCAACTACGCTACCGAAGCCGCTTATGTTAATAGAATATATAACATGTTTTTTATAGTTTTCTCCGGATTATTCGGATTTTCGATAATCCGTATCAGTTCCGGTCCAACTTAATCCGGATAAACGAGGTTCTTGTGTACATGTATGCAGCAGGTTGTTTTCCTTCATTACTGTATTTATTTTCTGAATGTAAGCTTTTGTTTCGTAATCTTACTCTCTCAAGGCGGCGGCTTCCGAGGCGTAGTTGGTAGCATGCTGAGTTTCTATGCCCAAGATCGCGGGTTCAAACCCGGCTGAAGTCGTTTAATTTTTAAGAACGTTCTAAATCCCTCAGTTTGCCTTCCTTCGGAGGGGAAGTAAAGCCGGCGGTCCCATGTCATAGATTTATGGCATGTTAAAGAACCTTCCACTAGTTACACCTGTGAAGCTAAATTATATATAGGTTAAACATTTCACTAACATTCTTAGGTTCCTACGTTCGTCGTCAGGAGCCGACTGCGGTGGCATCTGGTAACTAAATTCAGAACTAGTTGGTCGTTGACGGTGGCGTTTGGCGGCAAAAGTAGGGATTACTTGGAAAAATTGAATGTCTGCCGTCCTTACTTGATTTAAAAGAGATACACACACTAATACAGTCATCAGAATTAACACCGGTTATCAGACAGATTCTACACACACTCAAAGTACACGGGGCTACATGACCGCGTTGTCGCAGCCCCTAAACTGAGGAACCAACCAACCAACCATCTCTCAAGGCAATTGAGTAATTCTGATTTTACTTGTTAACTGACTAGTAAACTAACCTGAAAAGTTCCACAGAGAGATGAAACTAATAGCATTTTGTTAGCATTACTGGGTGACCAGATGTGAATTATCTGGTTCTACAACAGTGTGGAAGTCCGGAAGCCCCAGTTCACTCTGTATTGTGTGAGATCAGAGGTGTCTCGTTGATGCATTTGTGCGAGCTTTGGTCAAAAAATAGCTATTGTCCATTAATTAACATACCGTACATAACTAATCTATTTCAGAAAAAAAGTGACAGTCAGTCTGTAAGACTAGAATTTGTATCATTTTAAATTCTACAAATGCTGAAAAATGCTAGAAAGGCTGGAGGCTTCTCGCTTCGCTCTAAGCCAAAGACTCTTGACATGTTGGAAAATTATCTGCATAATACTTACCTTGCTTATCTTGTTTCAAATTACTCGCGAATGGCATGTGCAAACCAAGGGAATAGCAAGGTCAAGCGCGCGGGATGCCGTCACGCTCACCAGAGCGCTCGGGGACTGCTCCAGTAGTGCTAGAATGGGGGTTCTCCTTCACAGCCTACTTTCCTGGAAACTTTGCCGATATCTGCCGAACGCATGATCGGATTTTAACGAACGAAGTGTTGGCGTTGGGGTGACGTCCTATTTGCTTAGACTGGGTGTTGGTATTAAAAAAAAATATGAAAATTCTCGATTTTGAAATTGGCGCTATATAGGAAACGGTGAAGATGAGAAATATGCCCTTTAGGTGGACAGCAAGTTTGAAGTGTGTAGGAGGAAAAAAATGATAGCCTACTATCTGGCGAACATTGGCGATAATTGGCGAACGGATGGTCGGATTTTAACGAATGAGGTATTGTTGGCGTTGGGTTGACGTCCTCTTTGCTAAGAATGTGAGTATTTTTTTTTTTTTTTTGAAAATTGTTGGTTTTGAATTTGTCATTATTTTGGAAACGGTGAATTTTGGAAAAAAGTTTGTTTGACGTTAATGAAATGTGGTTTTACCCTCTAGGTGGACAGCAAGTTTCAAGTGTGTATGAGGAGGAAAAATGATAGCCTACTTTCTCGCGAACATTGTCGATAATTGGCGAACGGATGGTCGGATTTTAACGAATGAGGTATCGTTGGCGCTGGGGTGGCGTCCTCTTTGCTAAGAATGTGTGTTGGTATTTTTTTAAATTCTTGTTTTTGAATTTTTGATTATTTTGGAAACGGTGAAGATAAGAAAAAACGCTTGTTTGACGTTAATGAAAGGTGCTTATGCCCTCTAGGTGCTGACAGAAACTCTGACCACAATCTGGTTGTAATGAAATGCAGATTAAAGTTGAAGAAACTGAAGAAAAGTCAAAAGCCAAAAAGGTGGGCAATAGACAGACTGAAAGAGAAGGATGTAAACGAAAGATTCAAGAAGAGTATAAAGGAAGGACTAATGAAAAACCCTAAACAAACTTCAATTGCAGACGAATGGGCACTTTTGAAGAATGAAATAACAAAATCTGCAGAAGAAAAAATTGGTAGGAAAGAGAGAATAGGTAGAAAACCGTGGATCACTCAGGATATACTTGAATTGATGGATGAAAGGCGGAAGCACAAGAATGTAAGAGATGAAAAGGGGAAAGCAGAATACAGACGTCTGAGAAATGAGATTAACAAGAAGTGCAAGGAAGCGAAAGAAGAATGGTTGAAAGAGAAATGTGCTGGTATAGAAAATTGTCTGAAATTAGGAAAAGTAGACACAGCTTATCGAAGGATTAAGAATACTTTTGGGGAAAAGAAGGCTAAGTGCTGTAATATTAAGGACACAAATGGAAAGCCTCTAACAGATAGGGAAGAAAAGGTTGAGAGATGGAAAGCATACATAGAGAGTTTGTATAAGGGAAAGGAGATTGAGAATCATGTAATGGAAAGGGAGGAGGAAATTGATGAGGATGCGAAAGGAGATTTAATATTGAGATCAGAATTTGATAGAGCTTTGGAAGACTTAAGCAGGAACAAAGCACCAGGCATAGATGATATACCGATTGAGTTGCTACGCTGCATAGGAGATGCAGGTCAGATCAGGTTATTTCACTTGGTGTGTAGGATTTATGAGACAGGTGAGGTACCCCCTGATTTGAAGAAGAATGTAATCATCCCTATACCAAAGAAAGTGGAAGCTGACAGATGTGAAGATTACCGTACAATCAGCTTGATTACTCATGCTTCAAAGATCCTGTCTAGAATAATTTACAAGGGGATGGAAAGCCAGATAGAAACGGAGTTGGGTGAAGACCAGTTTGGTTTCAGGAGAAATGTAGGAACAAGGGAAGCTGTACTAAGTCTTAGGCTGATTTTGGAAGGTAGAATAAGGAAAGATAAGAGAACGTTCATGGCTTTTGTAGACTTAGAAAAGGCTTTTGATAACGTTGATTGGACTAAATTGTTTGACATTTAGAAATCGATTGGAATAAAGTACAGGGATAGGAGGGTGATATACAATCCAAGCAGAAACCAGACAGCAGTCATTCGAGTTGAAGGACATGAGAGAGAAGCTGGTATTCAGAAAGGTGTAAGGCAAGGCTGCAACTTATCACCCATACTTTTCAATGTTTGCATTGAACAAGCAATGAAGGAAATTAGAGAAAAATTTAAAGTGGGAGTGAAGATTCAAGGAGAAATAATTTCAACTCTGAGATTTGCTGATGACATCGTCATCTTGGCCAACAAGCCTGAGGATTTGAATGAGTTTTTGAATGGTATGGACTCCGTCTTATGGAAAGAATTCATGATGAAAATTAATAAATGTAAAACAACAAGAAGTTCCGTTAAGAATTATACAGCCTACTTTTCATGCCAATGATTATTCTACAGAATATGAACCTATCTAGAATAATGACGAAATTAAATTGGTAATATCGAAATATCTAATTAGTTCAAACTATACCTGGTATAATGTAGCCTAATAGAGCACTACAGTTGGCAGCCCTGGCGACTGAATATATTCTTAGTTCCATCTCTTAAGGTACAGAATACAAAATTTGCTTGAAGTCCAATGGACGGTTACATGCAGTTAGACACTGGATCTATCAGCACGCGTAAAAGCATGTTGCAAACAATGTCATGCGTGTGCTGGTCAGAAATAATCAGAAACATTATGATAACTTGTTGTTCCAATTTTGGATGAAATCCATTTGTTAGTATAGAAGTTACATGTATTTTAAAATTGGACATATCAGCAGGCATAGAATCATGTTGGCAGCACTGCCTTGTATTAATTACTCCAAATTAATCTAGAATGTCAGGTGCTATACGTGTGCAAAGTATAGAGCTGTTGGCTTGCATACTTTCTGATATATTGATATTAGGGCAAAAAAATAGAGAGAGCATTTATTAACAGTTGGCAGCCCTGATTGCTCCTAACAATACCTATAGTCATATCTGTTATGGTACACATAGCACATACGAAATTTGGTTGAAATCCAACTGATAGTATAGAAGTTACATGTATTTAAAAATTGGTACTATCAGCAGGCTTATAATCATGTTGGTAGAACTGACGTATATAAGTTACTCCAAATTAATCTAAAATGTCAGAATATACGTGTGCATAGCTTAAAGCTATTGGCTTGCATACTTTCTGATATATTGGTATTTGGATAAAAAAAAAAATAGAGAGAGCAATTATTAACAGTTGGCAGACCTGGTGGCTCTTAAGAATACGCTCAGTCAGATCTGTTTATGTACAGATATTACATACAAAATTTGGTCGAAATCCAATTGATAGTGTAGAAGTTATATGCATTTAAACAATGGACCTATCAGAAGGCTTAAAATTATTTTGGCAACACTGTCATGGTTGGCCTCCTGGAAATTAAACTGAAATAGTATTGTCTACATGTGTGCCATTTTTGGAATAGCTCCATTTCATATCTTGCAAGATATCCAACATGGAGCTCAAATTTCTAGTGCGTTTTTTCAGCAGTTGGTAGCACTGACATCATTTTCAAATATGGACGTGAGATATTCCGGTGCACATCTTTTCTCATACTAAATTTGGTTTTGATTGCTGCAGCCGTTTAGGGGTTGATAGGGGGGGGGGGGACACACACACAGCCAGACAGACAGACAGAAGGACAGACAGACAGACAGACAGACAGACACACATTTTCCCGGATCGATCTCATAAGTCTACTTTTTCCTCATTTTTGCAAAATGTGAAAAGTAGGCTAAAAGTACTGGAATGCAGCCGAAATAAATCAGAAACCTCTATGGAGATCAAATTGGCAGGTGAAAAGCTGAAGGAAGTAGGAGACTTCTGTTACTTAGGAAGCAGAATAACCAGTGATGGACGAAGCAAAGAGGATATAAAAAGTAGGTTGTCTCAGGCAAGAAAAGCATTTCTACAAAAATGGAATCTGCTGACATCGAATATAGATTTAGGTATTAGGAAGTCATTTTTGAAAGCCTTTGTCTGAAGCGTGGCGCTCTTTGGAAGTGAAACTTTGACTACTGGTGCAGCAGAAAAGAGGAGAATTGAAGCATTTGAAATGTGGTGTTACAGGAGAATGATGAAGATCAGATGGGTAGATAGGGTTACAAACAAAGAGGTATTAAGACGAGTGGGAGAGGAGAGATGTTTCTGGCGACTGCTAATGAAGAGAAGAGATAGGTTGGTAGGACACATACTAAGACACCCAGGAATAGCAAGCTTAGTTATGGAAGGAAAGGTCGAGGACAAGAACTGTAGGGGTTGACCAAGGTTAGAATATGTTAAACAGATTGCCTTGGATGTAGGGTGTGGTAGCTATGTAGAGATGAAACGATTAGCTCAGGACAGGGAGGCATGGAGAGCTGCATCAAAACAGTCAAAAGACTGAAGACTCAAACAACAACTTATGCCCTCTAGGTGGACATCAAGTTTCAAGTATGTGGGCCAAAAGAAAATGAATTTTCAAAAAAATGGTGTCTATTTTGATAACGGTGAACTTGACAAAAAAGTTTATTTGTGATGAATGGTTGGTATTTACTCCCTCTACCCGCACCATAAATTTGAAGTCGCTATGCACGTTTTTTTTTTTTAAACCAATGTTAGGTAGATTTCATTAGAAAGCTAACTATTGCAATGGGTCACATGTTTCGACTTCCGGAAAATTTCGACATATCTTCGCGTTTCACATCCCCCAGACCCCAAAACCACCGTCAGTTCAAAAGTTTATATATAATTTATGTATGTATATATGTATATCAGTTTCTTGTGGACACGATAACTGCCGTAATTTTGTACCAATCACTTTGAATTTTTTACATAAAATGTATCCCTGTAAAATCTCGGTCGAGTTCGTTAATGGGCAAAATCGGTCGAAGGGGTTGAAAATGGGGGGCTTTTTTCGAAAAATTGAAATTTCGCTATAACTCTCTTAATACGTGAAATATCGAATCCATTCAAAGTTCATAATATGTGTCGGATAATTGCCAACAATTTATGTCAAATAAGTTTTTTGATAGCACCGACCATTGACCAAAGGGGTGGAGAAAGTGGGTTTTTCGGGAAACATTAATCATATCTCTCTTAATAGGCACAATATCAAAACCGTACAAAATGGACAATATTCCCCTAATAATTACCTAAAACGTTTGTCTGAAAGAATTTTTGATATGACCCACCATTACGCTAAGGGATGAGAAAAACAAGATGTTCAGCAAAGAACATATAGCCTACTTTCTCCTAAATGTATGGGTATCTTTATGACTCTTTGTCCTCATCCCTAAAACAATCACCCCAACCACAATGTATTGTTTGTTTTCTTTTATATTGATAATAAGCCAGTAAGTGTCAAGATCAATATTATATACTTTATGATGATTGAATAACAAAACTACTAACTTATTGTAATGCATTCACGTCCGTTAATCTCTATATTAAGCCAGCCTGCAAAATTAAGAATCTTCCGCCCCAATCACAGTAGGTGGTGCTGCGACCTATCAGTGAATTTTAATCTTTATCTTGTACGCCTATGCACTGCCATCGTAATGTACTACGATGGCAGTGTTCTATGGGTGTTGAATGAGTAGGCAGTTTAAAGTAGCCAAGAGGGAGGCGATCCAGCTGGCAGTGTTTAAAGGTATTCGGAGCGCGATCGTGGCTAATAGTTGAACTACCAGTATTACAAAATTGCCATACTTCAGAAGGCCAGCTCAGGCATTTACACAGCGTTATGTTTGGAACAATATTACCCACATAACCCACAAGAGGACAGCACCGTACAGAGGCATTAAGAAGGCTGTGGTTAATGACAACGTGTATCTAGTTCTTCTATTCTCCTTTTTCTAATGTCTTCTGTTTATGTGCGATGCTGGGACTGTGATTTTATTAATATACGAGTGTATACTTTATCCTCTCCTTTGAGCTAAATGACATTTTATTCAGTATCTGTGGGAAAAGCTCGTGCACATCATTTGTAAAAGAATTCAAGAAAAAAAAAACCTAACTGTAGCAGTACTCGATCCCCAGTCAACTGCGTGTCAGACTAACATGCTAGCCCAGAGCTAACCACATCCATGACGTCAGGTGTTCTTAACTGACATATTAGATACAAACTGTTGGCAAATAATGACTTTAAATAAACGATTTCTTCACTGCAGTACATCTTCATTAAAGATCATTTCATACAAAGTTTATATTATTGTATCAGTACGGTATATCACATACAACATACTAAAACTACTGAAATATAAGACAGGCACATGAGGACAGCTGCCATCTTGTCGTGTGACACAAACGGCTAAGCTCTTTTAAGCCACTCATACTGTATAATATTATAATATTAAATTATAATAAATAACGGATCACGACCTTCAGGATAGCTTAAACCCCCCTAGGCTCGATAATCGGAATTGGTGGGTCTTAAGCTATTTATTAAAATGGTTGCATAATTCACACGGCCGCCATCCTGAAATGGCATGGCCGATGACCTTGAATTTTAGGTCAAAGACGCGTCCTATATAAAGGTATGTTGTCACCAAATTTGGTAGAGATCGGATGATTAGTTTAGCCGTAATTTGATTTTACGTTTTGAACATTTGAGTGGCCGCCATTCTGTTTTGGTAAAAATGGCGGCGATATAAAGTATGACACTGAGGTGTCCTTTACTAGTGCTACCTCTGTACCAAATTTCGTTCAATTCGGTTTCACCGTGTTCGAATTGATAGGGGGGGGACACACATTCAGAGTACACACACTCACACACACACAGACACACACACACACACACACACACAGACTCACACACACACATACACACACACACACACACAGACTCACACACACACATACACACAGACAGACACACTTTTTTCGCCCTGTGTTGATCTCATAAGTCTACTTTCATTTTTTGCAAAAATCGAAAGTAGGCTAATGATTTCGGAATTATAAGAAAATGCCAAGAGCTATCAGAGGTTGCCATGGCAACACTACTAAATTGATGAGGGATGAGCCGTTGCCATGACAACGCACTTGTACGAGATCAGATTCAGTATTTCCATCTGACTAAGCCGGCTCCGTGGTGTTGGGGTAGCGCGCCTGCCTCTCACCCGGAGGCCCCGGGTTCGATCCCCGGCTCCGTCAGGGATTTCAAAACTGACGTGAGGGTTGGAACGGGGTGCACTCAGCCTCGTGAGGACAATTGAGTAGCTGTCTGACAGTGAGACAGCACCCCGATCACGAATACCAATATTAACGGCCGAGGGGACCCGACGCGCTCATCACGCGTCACCCCAATATCTGCAGGCCAAATGGCTGGGCAGTGGTCGCTTGGTCGGCCTTAGCCCGTCATGGGCTGGATGGTGCCAGGGGTTGACTTTGACATCTGACTAAGTGGGAAGCGGCTTCGGTGACGTAACTGGTAGCATGCAGAATGTCTATGCCCAAGGTCGCGGTTTCAAAGCCGGCCGAAGTCGTCGGATCTTCTAAGAGCGCTAAAATCCCTCAGTATGCTTTCCTTTGGAGGGGAAGTTCCAACGTTCGTTACGAGTTGCTGGTCGGGGTGGCATCTAGTAGCCAAGTTCACAGCTAAGTGTCATTGACGGTAGTACCTGATAGCAACATTAGGAACTACTGCTTGAAATTGACCGTCTGCAGTCCTTACCTGAATTACAGACTAATACATCCATTACAATTCACACCGTTTATCAGACAGATTCTACACTCACCCAAAGTACACGGGGTTAGATGACCGCGTTGTCGCAGCCCCTAAACTGAGGAACCAACCAGAGGTAGGTTTCATTAGAAATCTAACTATTGCAATGGGTAGGCTACCATGTTTCGACTTCCGGAAAATTTCGACATATCTTCGCGTTTCACATCCCCCAGACCCCAAAACCACCGTCAGTTGAAAAGTATATATATAATTTATGTATGTATTGTACCCATGTGAGTAATCTCGATGGAAAATATGCTTCTGCCTCCAGCTAGCTTCAGGGCTCGAGCGTGTACCGTTCTCCCACTGAGCAGTCGCATACTTTGGATTTGAGGCTAAAAGGTATCAACCCTACAATGATAAGGCACAACTATATTCTAAAATTTTAATTCAGTAAATAAAATCATGGCTTTAAACAAACAAACAATCCCCATAACCATAAAACAAAGCAAACAAAAATTTACTTCCACAATCCACTAATATGAACATAATATAATCATAATAACATCATATCATACCACAAACCTTTACCCTTATGTGAACTTCACAAAGATATTCTAGTGCGCTGATGCACATACAGCTTCAGAAACAAACTGTACATTGATTCTACTGTCATACAATGTGACTTCTTTAATATCACAAAATTACTGATTCATTAAACCTTCTTAATTTGACAATTATGTGTACCGTGTGTGTTTTGATCTTTCTTTTCCCACCAAATGATTTACATGCATTAGCCTATTTTGGTGTTGCACAGCAAACTACGTGCAACTCCATAATTATGTAAGCTACCCCTACTTCACTATTTATATAGTTCCACTGTTTATACAGTTCCACTGCATGCCGTTTTGTGATTTCATATTAAAAATGTTATGTTATTGCTGTGTCGGATGGTATAATTAGACTACCTTGCGCGCGTAGCCTTTGGAATCTAGTAACCAACTTCAGAAAAAGTTGTCAGTGACAGTGCAAATGTAACGTCTAACCATTCGTTAGATAGCTAAAATTATGAACCATCAGGGTGATATATAATTATCAATGTGTTCCTAAACCACATTGCTTCATTACTCAACATGACAATATTTTATTTCAAGTCATTAACAGGGTCTAAAATTTTCTTGTCAACTTGCTTTCCACGGTTCGCCTTGACCGACCTTCAGACCATCTCCCCGAGCGGTCTGTACACAATAGAAGTGGGATGGGTTTCCAACCTAACTCGACCCTCGCTTTATGTTTGAAGGCTTACTTCCAAAGCATTGTAAGATTTTACAAGACAATACTGTGCTCCCAATGGCACGCATATCTCAATGGATTTTAACTGAATATTATGCACACAGGTAGTGAATGAGCTTTATATTTATTCCTACTCCGAGGATACTAATTACTGGCACCAAACTAGGCCCATTTCAACATGAAGGTACGAGGTTCGTAAAACATTGGTCTAGTAGGCAGCTGGTGTCTTAAATAAAATATGCGGTCAGTCCAAGCTGCCGACATTGAGGTTCGCTTCAACAAGCCGAATCACTCAACAATAAGTTCTCGGGAAATCATAGTGTCGAGGTGTCCATCGTTTGCCTCGCAACTATCATGGGATTCCAATCCGGAACATTTCATCCATCATCAGAGTTAGGGTCCAACACTAAACACTCTGGCACAAAGTATATCTCCGCTTACGCCCCCGGCGTAGGAGATTTCATACGTAGAATAGACCACCTGGCTCCTTACCTAATGTTACGACCTACGACCTATAATAGTAAGAGAAATCTATCAACTACTCTATAAGCTTCTCACATAAGCTGCAAATTCAATTCACTAAAAGCTCTTCCATTCCTGGCATAATTATATTCCCATTAATACAATATATTCCGATATCAACCTCTTTCTTTAATCCCGTAATGTAATCTTACTGTATAACCTTACTGCTTGGATCGATAAGTCTTGCAATTAGCGTAATTCATTCTCGTTTACAACAATTACCTGATGCGTTCATTAATACCTTTGATATTCATAATTGTTATTATTATTCTCACTGACATAAATTACCAAAATCATTCCTCATGATTATTATTATTATTCTGACATACATTACCAAATCCGACACAACTAAACATCTTAAACTCGAACAACTGTGCTCGTAGCATTTACATAACTGATTGCCATTTTAATTAATAGTGGTAATGATTAATCCACTTATTGATGCAAATTAACATCTCAACTCTATAAAAATCAATACAATAATGATTAAACCTGGAGGGTCTACCTCCTAATCTGATTCTTACTGGCATCTTTACTGAAATCACATACCATGCAGTGGCTTATATTCTCTACTTAACCATAATTTGTGGGGTACTCACATATCTCTAGGCTCCTCATGGTGGCTTCAACCAATCATATCCTTCCAAGTCGCCTGCCATGTGCAGGTTTAACGCGACATATTTATCTTGAATACACACATTTTATGACACATAACTTCCGTTAACCACACGGCACTCTGCATTTCTATAAGGAAGCTATTGCTCCCAAACATGTGACACTTTATAACACTTATAAAACCACTACTTTAAAAAATATTTTACATATGCTTTATACATAACACACGTCACTTTGTACACTTTTCATTGCTTGAAATTCCCTAGCAAAGGTATCAAAATTGCAGGTGTCGACGGCATCTCCCGTGCTCCTGCCAAGTCCTGATTGAAAGTCTGGTTTATCTGCCCTCGGAATTCACCAACAGTTTTTATCCATACTCCTACGGTAAGCTTCCTGCGTTGCATAGATATGCTAACTTCCGTCCTGAGCGTTATTATTTGGTATCCTTACTGGGCTAAATCGGTAGAAGGGGGTGAAAATGGGGGGCTTTTTTCGAAAAAGTGAAATATTGCTATAACTCTCTTAATATGTGAAATATTGAATCCGTTCAACGTTCATACTATGTGTCGGATAAAGCCCAAAAATTTATGTTGGAAGAGTTTTTTTATATCACCAACCATTGACCAAAGGGGTGGGAAAAAGTGTTTTTTTCGGGAAACATTAATCATATCTCTCTTAATAGACACAATATCAAAACCGTACGAAATGGACAATATTCCCCTAATAATTACCTAAAACTTTTGTCTGAAAGAATTTTTGATATGACCCACCATTATGCCAAGGGATGAGAAAAATGATTTCGGAATTATAAGAAAATGCCAAGAGCTATCAGAGGTTGCCATGGCAACACTACTAAATTGATGAGGGATGAGCCATCAGACGTTGCCATGACAACGCACTTGCACGAGATCAGATTCAGTATTTTCACCTAAGTGGAAAGCGGCTTCGGTGACGTAACTGGTAGCATGCAGAATGTCTATGCCCAAGGTCGCGGTTTCAAAGCCGGCCAAAGTCGTCGGATTTTCTAAGAGAGCTAAAATCCCTCAGTATGCTTTCCTTTGGAGGGGAAGTTCCAACGTTCGTTGCGAGTTGCTGGTTGGGGTGGCATCTAGTAGCCAAGTTCACAGCTAGGTGTCATTGACGGTAGTACCTGGTAGCAACATTAGGAACTACAGCTTGAAATTGACCGTCTGCAGTCCTTACCTGAATTAAGACTACTACAGCCATTACAATTCTCACCGTTTATCAGACAGATTCTACACTCACCCAAAGTACACGGGGTTAGATGACCGCGTTGTCGCAGCCCCTAAACTGAGGAACCAACCAGAGGTAGATTTCATTAGATAGCTAACTATTGTAATGGGTACCATGTTTCGACTTCCGGAAAATTTCGACATATCTTCGCATTTCACATCCCCCAGACCCCAAAACCACCGTCAGTTCAAAAGTTTATATATGATTTATGTATGTATATGTGTATATATATATATATATGCATATCAGTTTCTTGTGGACACGATAACTGCCGTAATTTTGCACCAATCACTTTGAAAATTTTACCGAATATGTATACCTATAAAATCTCGGTCGAGTTCGTTACTGGGCTAAATCGGTCGAAGGGGGTGAAAATGGGGGGCTTTTTTTTCCAAAAAGTGAAATATTGCTATAACTCTCTTAATATGTGAAATATCGAATCCGTTCAACGTTCATACTATGTGTCGGATAAAGCCCAAAAATTTATGTTTGAAGAGTTTTTTATAGCACCAACCATTGACCAAAGGGGTGCGAAAAAGTGGGGTTTTCGGGAAACATTAATCATATCTCTCTTAATAGGCACAGTATCAAAACCGTACAAAATGGACAATATTCCCCTAATAATCACCTAAACTTTTGTCTGAAAGAATTTTTGATATGACCCACCGTTATGCCAAGGGATGAGAAAAATGATTTCGGAATTATAAGAAAATGCCAAGAGCTATCAGTGGTTGCCATGGCAACACTACTAAATTGATGAGGGATGAGCCATCAGACGTTGCCAAGATAACGCACTTGCACAAGATCATATTCAGAATTCCATCTGACTAAGTTTGAAGCGGCTTCGGCGACGTAACTGGTAGCAAGCATGCTGAATGTCTATGCCCAAGGTCGCGAGTTCAAAGCCGGCCGAAGTCGTCGGATTTTCTAAGAGCGCTAAAAATCCCTCAGTATGCTTTCCTTTGGAGGGGAAGTTCCAACGTTCGTTGCGAGTTGCTGGCTGCGGTGGCATCTAGTAGCCAAGTTCACAGGTAGGTGTCATTGACGGTAGTACCTGGTAGCAACATTAGGAACTACTGCTTGAAATTGACCGTCTGCAGTCCTTACCTGAATTACAGACTAATACAGCCATCCCTAAGTACACGGGGTTACATGACCGCGTTGTCGCAGCCCCTAAACTGAGGAACGAACCAAAATCTCTGCGGGAGATATAATTTTGCGTGAAGAAGTAACAGACCGTTACATAGTTACACATCAGTGTCGAAACCTTGCATAAGGACAGTGTGACCACAAGTATAACAAGTAGTTCCGTGAAGAACTATACAGCCTATTTTCAAATATCCTACTTTTGTTAACTGCCACAATCAAAATACAAAATTTCAGTTTAATTGCTGTAACAGATTCGTAGATATTGAGAACCGTCTAAATATTTCAGATGGTCGCCAGGTTGGATTTTTATTTTTGTACTATTACAATAAGATTATTCTGTACGTGTGGTATTCAAACTTCAATCGCATGATTAGACAACAAGAAGTAAAAACGAGATTTAAAAATTACGCACAGCAGCCATCTTGTGATAATGCAAACCATTGAAATAAATTAGATGCCAGTGGATCAACATGTGTATAAGCATTTAACGTGCAACGTTTCACGGCACTCGTATAGTTAATTCGCGAGAAACGTCCATTTAAATATTTATACTTCGCGTCGCCGCCATGTTGGATTTGTGCTAACCAGGTTCCTGAAAGTCTTATAGGTGAACATATGTTCATAGTCTCTATGAACATAAAAAAAATCAGTTTGGTTGCTGTAAAAGATTCATAGATAAGATATTGAGAACCGTCTAAATATTTCGGGAGCTCACCATTTAGGAGTGTTATGTGTATAGGCCATAGAGTTATGTACCATTCAAGGACAATTTATGCCTAGGTTCATTATTCAAACTTTCACTTCTATCGCATGATTACGACACAAGAAATTAAAACTTAATTTTAAAATTTCGCACAGCCGCCATCTTGAGGTTATGTAAGCAATTGAATTAAATTAGATGTCAGTGCATTACAATCTGAAAAATCAATTACTGTACCACATTTCACTGCGCTCAGAGAGTTAAATCACGAGAAAAGTCTATTAAAATATTTTAAATTCGCTTGGTCGCCATGTTCGTTTCGTACTTTACAGGTTTATGAAATATACATAGGTATACCTGTATCAGTACCCTTTATCACCGTACAAAATTGCAGGGTGATATCTGTAATAGTTTCGGAGATATAGAATGTCAGTGAAATATTTCGCACATCCGCCATTTTGAGGTTATGTAAACAATTGAACTAAATTAGACTCCAGTGCATTACAATGTGTATAAACATTTGCTGTACCAAGTTTCATTACATTTAGATAGTTAAATCGCGAGAAAAGTCTATTTAAATGTCTCAAATTCGCTTGGCCGCCATGTTGGTTTTGTAGTCACCAGGTTTTTGAAAGTCTCATAGGTGAACTTCTAGTAGTGCCGTTTATCACCGCACACAATTTCAGGGCGATGTCGGTAATAGTTTCGGAGATATTGAATGCTAGTGAAATATTTCGCACAGCCGCCATGTTGGATTGGAGAGACGTAACAAAATTTGAAGGGCACGGTCGAGGTCGCCGGGATTAGTGCTATGAACTTCCCGTGTTTCATTGAAATCGCTCCAGCCGTTTCGATTTTATTAGGGGGGGACACACACACGAATCACACACACACGCACACACACACACACACACACACACACACACGCACACACACGCGGACAAAAGGTGATCTCATAAGCCTTTTTTTTTCAAAATTGAAAATAGGCTAAAAATGGACCCCAAATGACAAGAAGGTTACCGTTCCCATAAGACAGTAAAATGTTTAAAATAAGCATAAAATGACGAAAAACAAAGTTAATTAAGCTCCAATTATAAAATACCTTCTCGCAATAAATGAGGTCTGATCCTTCTACGAAAACCTGCATATTCTGCCTATTTTCGCCTATCCCCAAGTTTGTCCGGTGAAATCTACCTCCGCCTTCCAGCGTGCCGAGAGGACTTTTTTTTAATCATCTCGGTAGCGCACAGTGGTCCTTTTAGGGTATCTGCCCGCGCAAAATACCCTTGCATATAGAAATGGTCTATAAACCTTAAAGTAACTGTTGAAAATTCTGTAAAACAATTTCCTTATTCTTATTTATAAGAATTTAAGTTTGACTGTCGCCCCGGAGGTCCAGGTTCGATCCCCCCGGCTCTGCCAAGAAATTTTAATTCTGGTGTGAGGGCTGGTACGAGATAAACTAAGCTTCCTGAGGTAAAACTGCGAAGAGGAAAGGTTCGATTCCCACCTCAACCATCCTGGAAGGGGTCCCGGTGGTCCGGGTTCGATTCCTGGCTCTGCCAACAAATTTTACTTCTGGGGTGAGGACTGGTACAGGGTACACTAAGCTTCCTGAGG
The DNA here is from genome assembly GCA_946902985.2 of Meconema thalassinum. NCBI lineage: Eukaryota > Metazoa > Arthropoda > Insecta > Orthoptera > Tettigoniidae > Meconema > Meconema thalassinum. The sequence continues at coordinate 172,452,680 of OX336391.1, forward strand.
TAAAACTTAGAAGAGGAGGATTCGATTCCCATCCCAACCATCCTGGAAGTGGTTTTCCGTGGTTTCCCCCACTTCTACTCCAGGCAAATACTGAGATGGTTCCTAAGGTCACGGCTGCCGTCTTCCCAATCCTATCCCAAATGTACAAATAGTAGTACAGGCATCACAATAACACAGGTTATCACATAAATTACACAGACACACCCAAAATACATGGGACTATATGCGCTCGATGTCGCAGCCCCTAAAATAAGCAACAACAACAATAATTGAGGTTAAACTTGTCTTATTAGCCTAATAATAATAATAATAATAATAATAATAATAATAATAATAATAATAATAATAATAATAAAAATAATAATCTTTTTCAACTGGATTAGAATTTTCCTTAACGCCGCTAAACTGGGAGAAAATTCGGCATATTTTTTTTCAATAAGTTCAGTGGTGTCTCTCCTTCCTTCTAAGCGTATACTCACTTTTGAGTAACGCTAACGCCAGCTTCTCCCCGCTGAGTTTTTGTATTAAAGGTCGCAATTTCCTTCGTTTCGAAAATTCACTACACTCCACGAGTGATTGAGAAGGACGACCCAAATTACCTGTATTCCCTCTCCATGTTCCCTTCCAGGCTATTCTTATTTTGTGACACACTTTCTTATGATCCTGCGATTGGCAACCCACGTTTTTCTTAATTGCGCGGAATAATGAATAAGATTTTTTTCTAACATTATCCTTAACAGACTGTCCAAGGGATTTGAGATCGCTGTTCTCTATTAGATAGGATCAAATCCTTTCACTTTTCCACCTACATGGCCCCAAGCATCTAAAAGATTGTTCCACGAAAATCCTTACGACTAAACTAAAACGAGAGCAAAAGCAAAAGTTGCAAAAAGTTGCAAATAATTTTTACACAGAAAACAAAACAGGGTGTAGGCTATAGGCTAATGGAAAGAAATTCACCAATGGTTGACAATTGTGAAATTCCTGGTCTGAAAACCCAAAACAGAATAATTATTTTATAACAAAAATTCACTATTTTCAAACGTTTATCTCATAAACACAGCGATTTTTATAGGATTTTGCAAATTTCATAAAGAAAGATCATATCATAGTCTGTCATATCCACTGACAAACGATGAAGATAGCTGAACTAATAAGTCTTTACAAGCACAAAATTCAAACATAAATAATCAGTTTTGCTTCCAGCTGTGGATGCGATAAGAAACGTCCTACTTCAGCAGTCTTTCACACTCCATGGGGTTAAAAAATAAGACATAAGTACAGTTCTGAGGTCCTCTGACATTGCTGATACTAAAAAAGTCATACAACATGAAAATACAAGACATTTATTTTTACATTTTGAGCGCCCAGATCGTGCAAAAGGACCACTGTGTAGCGTAGCGGTCAGCATGGTTAGCTGCCGCCCTGGAGGTCATGGGGTTCGATTACCGGCTGTGCCACAAAATTTGAAAAGAGGAGTGAGAACTGGAATGGGAAATGACAATTGAAGTGATGTTGGGTTGCCATGTCAAGCGCTATTATTATTATTGTTGCCAAAATATACATATATGATTTGACTATACTAAGCGTGACTGGACATAGAAACAGTTTGCTAAAAGAGATTTGTTATTTGCAAACAGAAGTGGAGTGTTGGACTAGCATCAAAACGAGAGACCAGCTCGTTTTCAGAATAAGAAAGTCGTAGGCTGATGCGCGTGTGGGAAGACTGCCTTTGCAACTTTGTCGTTGGGAAACAAATTAGCTGTTGCTAGGTATGATAACTTGACACTATGCTGAAGGTTAGTAGGCTGTGAGAGCATTGTTTTGAAAATGCTCATGTCGAAGTTCTCATAGGCTGCGCAGTGGCGAAGTCATGTAGGCGTACAGTATATGTGAACTGTTAATGTCAAGAATTCTCTAACGTAGTCAGTCATTACTTGCAATGGGTGTTTTAAGACATGGTGAGAAATAACGTGTTGGCAATTTATAGACACGTTTATATATGTACCGAGACAGAGCATCATGAGCATTACTTTGCAAGATATTGTTGGATACAGACGGGTCTGCTGAGCCAATAGCCTGCGCACGTTAAATAATCAATTAATTTAATTAACTTAATAATAATAAAAACATCTAAATTGATTCAAGTAAAAAATACAAAGTATGCTATTTGTGCATAATAATGTTATGGAATAAATTATTGTTATTTGATGGATTATTTGAAAGATGAGTTAATAACTTAATGCTATGAATGTATTTTTGTTGCAGATAAAACAACAACAACTAATTTGCTGTATATATAGAGGACAAATTAAAGCAGTTGTGGCATATTAGTTTCAACAAGAAAACATATTATTAATTTGCAAATGGTATGTACATATTGTTTATAACTTAGGCTAAAATGAATGAATGCTATTTTATTTAATGCTAATGCATGAACATATGGAATATATTTATTCTTGTTGCAGAATTAAACTGTATGTGCCTGCCAACACACGATCGGGAGTAGCAGCGTAGCCCACTAAGCTACAATTTTAGGTAGATTTCATTAGAAAGCTAACTATTGCAATGGGTCCCATGTTTCGACTTCCGGAAAATTTCGACATATCTTCGCGTTTCACATCCCCCAGACCCCAAAACCACCGTCAGTTCAAAAGTTTATATATCATTTATGTATGTATATATATATATATATATATATGTATATATGTATATATATATATATATATATATATATATATATATGTATATCAGTTTCTTGTGGACACGATAACTGCCGTAATTTTGCTCCAATCACTTTGAATTTTTTACATAATATGTATCCCTATAATATCTCGGTCGAGTTCGTTAATGGGCAAAATCGGTCGAAGGGGGTGAAAATGGGGGGCTTTTTTCGAAAAATTGAAATTTCGCTATAACTCTTTTAATACGTGAAATATCGAATCCATTCAAAGTTCATAATATGTGTCGGATATGTGCCAACAATTTATGTCAAATAAGTTTTTTGATAGCACCAACCATTGACCAAAGGGGTGGAAGAAAGTGGGTTTTTCGGGAAACATTAATCATATCTCTCTTAATAGGCACAATATCAAAACCGTACAAAATGGACAATATTCCCCTAATAATTACCTAAAACTTTTGTCTGAAAGAATTTTTGATATGACCCACCATTACGCCAAGGGATGAGAAAAATGATTTCGGAATTATAAGAAAATGCCAAGGGCTATCAGAGGTTGCCATGGCAACACTACTAAATTGATGAGGGATGAGCCGTTGCCATGACAACGCACTTGCACGAGATCAGATTCAGTATTTCCATCTGACTAAGCCGGTCCCGTGGTGTTGGGGTAGCGCGCCTGCCTCTCACCTGGAGTCCCCGGGTTCGATCCCCAGCTCCGTCAAGGATTTTAAAACTGACGTGAGGGTTGGAACGGGGTGCACTCAGCCTCGTGAGGACAATTGAGTAGCTGTCTGACAGTGAGACAGCACCCCGATCACGAATACCAATATTAACGGCCGAGGGGACCCGACGCGCTCATCACGCGTCACCCCAATATCTGCAGGCCAAATGGCTGGGCAGCGGTCGCTTGGTCGGCCTTAGCCCGTCATGGGCTGGATGGTGCCAGGGGTTGACTTTGACATCTGACTAAGTGGGAAGCGGCTTCGGTGACGTAACTGGTAGCATGCAGAATGTCTATGCCAAAAATCGCGGTTTCAAAGCCGGCCGAAGTCGTCGGATTTTCTAAGAGCGCTAAAATCCCTCAGTATGCTTTCCTTTGGAGGGGAAGTTCCAACGTTCGTTACGAGTTGCTGGTTGGGGTGGCATCTAGTAGCCAAGTTCACAGCTAGGTGTCATTGACGGTAGTACCTGGTAGCAACATTAGGAACTACTGCTTGAAATTGACCGTCTGCAGTCCTTACCTGAATTACAGACTAATACATCCATTACAATTCACACCGTTTATCAGACAGATTCTACACTCACCCAAAGTACACGGGGTTAGATGACCACGTTGTCGCAGCCCCTAAACTGAGGACCCAACCAGAGGTAGATTTCATTAGAAAGCTAACTATTGTAATGGGTAGGCTACCATGTTTCGATTTCCGGAAAATTTCGACATATCTTCGCGTTTCACATCCCCCAGACCCCAAAACCACCGTCAGTTCAAAAGTATATATATATCAGTTTCTTGTGGACACGATAACTGCCGTAATTTTTCACCAATCACTTTTTACCGAATATGTATACCTATAAAATCTCGGTCGAGTTCGTTACTGGGCTAAATCGGTACAAGGGGGTGAAAATGGGGGGCTTTTTTTCGAAAAAGTGAAATATTGCTATAATTCTCTTAATATGTGAAATATCGAATCCGTTCAACGTTCATACTATGTGTCGGATAAAGCCCAAAAATTTATGTTTGAAGAGTTTTTTTTATAGCACCAACCATTGGCCAAAGGGGTGGGAAAAAGTGGGTTTTTCGGGAAACATTAATCATATCTCTCTTAATAGGCACAATCTCAAAACCGTACAAAATGGACAATATTCCCCTAATAATTACCTAAAATTTTGTCTTAAATAATTTTTGATATGACCCACCATTATGCCAAGGGATGAGAAAAATGATTTCGGAATTATAAGAAAATGCCAAGAGCTATCAGTGCTTGCCATGGGAACTCTACTAAATTGATGAGGGATGAGCCATCAGACGTTGCCAAGATAACGCACTTGCACGAGATCATATTCAGAATTCCATCTGACTAAGTGTGAAGCGGCTTCGGCGACGTAACTGGTAGCAAGCATGCTGAATGTCTATGCCCAAGGTCGCGAGTTCAGAGCCGGCCGAAGTCGTCGTATTTTCTAAGAGTGCTAAAAATCCCTCAGTATGCTTTCCTTTGGAGGGGAAGTTCCAACGTTCGTTGCGAGTTGCTGGCTGCGGTGGCATCTAGTAGCCAAGTTCACAGGTAGGTGTCGTTGACGGTAGTACCTGGTAGCAACATTAGGAACTACTGCTTGAAATTGACCGTCTGCAGTCCTTACCTGAATTACAGACTAATACAGCCAACCCTAAGTACACGGGGTTACATGACCGCGTTGTCGCAGCCCCTAAACTGAGGAACCAACCAAAATCTCTGCGGGAGATATAATTTTGCGTGAAGAAGTAACAGACCGTTACATAGTTACACATCAATGTCGAAACCTTGCATAAGGACAGTGTGACCACAAGTATAAAAATGGACCCCAAATGACAAGAAGGTTACCGTTCCCATAAGACAATAAAATGTTTAAAATAAGCATAAAATGACGAAAAACAAAGTTAATTAAGCTCCAATTATAAAATACCTTCTCGCAATAAATGAGGTCTGATCCTTCTACGAAAACCTGCATATTCTGCCTATTTTCGCCTATCCCCAAGTTTGTCCGGTGAAATCTACCTCCGCCTTCCGGCGTGCCGAGAGGACTTTTTTATATTAAAAAGGTACGTTATAAATATATTTTTTTGTTTGTGCAATACTTAGCTTACTTTTTTTGGAGTGAGTGTCTTATTGTGTGTGCATATGAATAATCCTATTACCGACAGCAGTGGCTATGCTGGCTAAAGGACAGCGTTAGATCGTTGGGCCAAGCTCTCTGCTAACTCGGTAGACGCGTGGGTTCGAACCCCCCACCGTCATCCGTCCTTGAAATGGTTTTCCGTGGGTTTGCATTATCAACGTCAGGAAAATGCTGGGACGGTGCCTTCTGACATGCCACGGCCGCTTCCTTGTACATCCTAGCCCAGTTTCATTTATCTTGATCTAGTCCATCTCTCATCCCGGCACGCAGATCACCCATGGGCGTCGACTAGAAAGACTTGCACTCTGCCTCTTAGGAGGCCACATGACAAAAATAATAATTTTGCATACCCTAAACCCTTTTTGAGTGTTTTGTTATTATGTGCTATAACTGAATAAATGCATATGTTTACTGAATATATATATATATATATATATATATATATATATATATACACTGAAGAAAATGGAAATTGCAACACCATGAAGGCATTGGTCGTTTGTGTTGATTTTCAAGATACGGAACAATGCCCTGTAGGTATGTAAACGATCAAAGTTTCAGACCCATTGGATTGTTGCTACAGGTCTCCCCACGTGATTGGTCGCGGAGAAATCAACTCCAGTATGCGGACTCTGGTGTAGCGTAGTTGACTTGCAGTCTGTGCAGTGAAGTGTTCCCCGTCAAACATGCCTCGACGACAGAGAAGAGCACGCTATCAACAACTGTCGCCGTTTGAGAGGGCTCGGATAAATTGGCTGTGTGAGGCTGAATTATCGCTAAGGACTGTCGCTGCACGTGTTGGCTGATAGGCATCTACGGTACAACGTGTATGGCAGCAGTGGTCAAATGAATGTACCCACACTCGTAGACCTGGCACAGGCCCAGCGCGACAGACAACTGTGAGAAAGGATCGCCGCATCATTAGGATGGCCCAATGGAACCCCATGCAACAGCAGCGCAAATTCGAGAAGCTGTGGCACCCCACGTTACACAACAAACAGTTGGTAATTGCCTGCGTGCAGCTGTCTTACGATCCCGTGTCCCTGCAGAAGGTGTTCCATTGACCCCACAACAGCAACGTGTAAGGCTGGCCTGGTGTCGAGAACGATCGGCGTGGGTCGACGAAAGGCATAGGGTCGTCGTTAGTGAATAATCGCGCATCTGTCTTGCCCGCAGTGATCGCCGGAAAGTAGTGTGTTTTGATCGGTTCTATATCCACCTCCACCTCCCCACCTCACAAGATGGCGGCGGCGCGATATCTCTCGAACGCATGGTCGGATTTAGACGAATGAGGTGTCATTGAACTCGAGCTGATACCCCCTTTCTAATGGATAACATATTTACACCCCAAAATAAACCCTACCCCTACTAGGGGGTGAAATTGTAATTTTTCAGAAAATCTCGCTTTCCAAGTGCAACATGTGAGAGTTTGAATGACAATATGGAATGAAACGTTGTTCTACATAAAGTGCATGTGTTCGGTGGAAAGCCACTATGAATTAACATGCTTGTTTTTTGTTTTTATGCATGCCCACTCATAGCTTTTGTAAGAGGGTGGGGGAGCGGATCCCTGAGGACGGGTTATTGTTGACGGGCCATTGTTGGCGGGTCATTGTTGTCAGGTCATTGATGACAGGTCCTTGTGGACGAGTCCTTGTGGACGAGTCCTTATGGACAAGTCCTTGTGGACAGGTCCTTGTGGACGAGTCCTTGTTGACAGGTCCTTGTGGACGAGTCCTTGTGGATGAGTCCTTGTTGATGAGTCCCATTGGACTGATCCCTTTGTACCAGTCCCTTTGGCCTGGTTCCTACGGACTGGCCCATGAATTTATTTAAATAATGTCACAGGGCCTAACTACATTTTGCGTGTAAAACAGTGTGTTGAACTGACGTTGACACCAGTCTCCCACTACTATAATGTGATAACGATATGAAAGGAAAGTGATGAACACGTGTGAGATGTCATTATTACCTTCCTCCATGTGAAACAAGTCACATTCTGTTTCGGTTCATACGTGAGAAAATGCGAGTTCATGTGTAATATGACCTAACACACAGGTGTTCACCTTGAACGTTAGCTGTGCACGTGCGCGATAAGAGCTAACAAGTTACATCCTGTTTTGAGTTTGGTGGGAGGTGAAGGCGAGGAGAGGGGGACAGTCGGTGTAAGAGAGAACACAGGTGAAGAGAGAAAGAAATATGTATTGCTTATAATAAATACATGTGGAGCTGAGGACTGTAGATAGGACTGTAGGTTAAGTACAACATGAGTGAATAAATAAATACAAGGTGCACAGTTTCATACAACATGTAATTTATTAATCCAAGAATTAAAGGCTGAGCTAAATCCCAACCATTTTACATATAGTTTATTTCCTTTTTGTTTCAACACTTTTTCCACAAGATAATGATTTCGAAACACTGTCTTTTGGAGTTCTTGGAGATAAAACCTGCCTTTTATGGGTTGATGGTTGAGGTCCTCGAGTAAATAGGTGACTGTACTGTTCAGGTTGACTTGTCGAATTCGAAATAGTTCAGTCCCCCAATTTGGTGTGTAGCCCTTGTCGAAGACAGTCTTAAATTTGCTCACACGAACATAGTCCCTGATGTTAAGGCGATGACGTTTAGGGTCTGCTGTTTTATGGGGTTAAACAGTTTATCCAGTTGCGGAATATTTTTGGTTACAAGTCGTGGCTTAGTCCCAATGGTTCTGTGTTTGGTGTCATTGTAACGTGATACTAGCTCAGGTAATACGTCCAGCCAGCGATATGAGCCTTGAGCGGTAAAGGCTTTCCACATATGGGTTTTCAATGTTCGGTTAAACCACTCGACCACACTGGCTTTGAGATTGCTGTATGTGGTGTAATGGTCAATATCCTTTGATTTGAGAAACCTGGAGAAATCCTGTTGAAAAATTCCTTTCCCTGATCGGTTTGTAGCAACTGAGGTTGACGTTTGGATTGTTGAATAATATGTTGAAAGGCCTTGGTGATTAGTGGACCAGACTTGCGTCGCACAGGTTCAACAAACGCCATTTTGGAATACACATCAATGACCGTTAACATATAGTGTACACAATCGTTAACACTAGCATAGGGAATCATTTCCACCAAATTGGCTTGCCAATGTTCATCCACACCGCGTGAAATCACTTTGAGTCGTGGATAGTGACGTCTAGGTGGACGATGCAACTCATGAGCGATGCCCACTTTAATGAGCGAAGGCTTAAACAATAATTTTGGCATTTCGAAGTTCTTCTTCAATTTCTTGAATTTCCCAATCGTGACCAGTATGGCCGGCTTGACGTGAAGCATGCAATAGCTGTAGTCGCTGGACGAGCTTATTAGGATTGTGCCAGTAGGTAACATCCACAAGGGGTTTTAATGGCTTAAATGTCACCCCTGAAGCGGACACTTTACGACGACCACTTTGACTGGTGGGGAACATTTTTGCAATGATGGTTTTATATTTTTGAGGTATATTGGAATTCACTTGTTGAGTGGGATTATACTGTCTATTGTGGGCATGGGTGTCCAATAAAATGGATTTATATTTATCAAGGTCCTCTAGCGTATAATCATGGGATGAGGGGGGTCCGAGAGAATAGCAGCTTTAACAGTCCTGGTGTTAATTTATAGTGATCTTTTTAATGACAGCTTTAGTACTGCGCCAGAATTTATTTGAGGCCATTACCAAAGAACCAATCTGGATATGAACCAAGACCCAGGAAAAATAAAAGAGTGGATGAAAATCTTTTATTCATTAAAAATTCGAGGAGTATGGGAAAATCTGTATAGAAATGAGTGAAATACTGTACATCTTATGCATTTATGAAAGGCAAGAAAGAAGGAATGATTTAAAGATGGATATATATTCTATTATATGAATGTGGGAGGTCTATATTGCGAGAGACATCACGCCACTTGAAGTGAGAGTTACGTCATGAAAGAGGAGACGAGACGAAGGTCGAACTGCGGACTGAAGTGAGGAGAGGTGGTAGAAGTTACGTCACACCACGAGAGGGGAGACAGAGACTGCAACTTGTCGAGCGCAGAGAACGGGACGAGAGAGTTCTTTCCAATTTGAGATTCCATCGAGTTAAGACCTCGAGAAGAAGCCAGTATTATTATAACAGTGACACGCTTTATCAAAGTTGGTAGTGAAGAAGAGTGTAGTACAGCAAGACTGTAACTTGAGGAGCAAGCTACATTTATCACGCAGAATAGAACAGTATATAGCCGAGTATTACAGTGCTTAATACAAAGTTGTTTTTGACAAGAAGATATTCACTATTACTACGTGTGAACGCATACTTGAACATTACATTAAAAAATGCAAGTTACAAAGCATCAACGGGGAAGTCAAAAATATATCATCAGTGAATTGAGAATTACCGTGTGCTAAGCTAAAGCATAGGGAAGTGGAGACTACAAAGATGTACAGTTGAATTCCAGAATTCACTATTATGGAAGGCGCAGCAGAACATCCACGTGATGCGCAAAATCACCGAACAAACCTCTACTTTTCTACAAGAGTTCTAATACATCTAGAATACTCGCAAACGCTTGTATAAACGACAATTTTCAACCTGAGACGAGATGTCAATTCTGAAGAACCGAGATGTCAATTCTGAAGTAACGAGATGTTTATTCTGAAGAAATGGGGAGTCGAAGCCAGACGACTTGCAGTGAACGGGAGACGGAGTGCAGGCAGAGCGGACTCTTTCACGGCGAGGTCGTTCACCGAGGACGTCACCGACCTTGTACCACTGGGGGAAGAGGCCAGCTGGTTCTGACACAAACCGGTCTTCATAGCTGTGAACGAGACGATGAGCTCCGAGACACGTTTGGTTTGGCAGGCGAGACGATGGTATTCTCCAGACCAGAGTCAACTCAAGGTAGAAAGGCGATTGCTTTATATAATGTAGAATTATAGTTATGTTCTGTGATTATCCAATTGACCAACCGTATAATTTTGACAGTATAATTTTGTCAGTATATTTTGCCAGTATCATTAAATTATGTAGATTTTGAAGTAGTAATTTTTCGTATTTTTCTTAGGAGTTATTTTTCTTGTTCTTGAAAATTTCAGCCACTTGGACGAAATTTTGCATAGCGATGCTATTAACGATAAAGTCATTTCAGAGTAAAATCGTGTAGAATTTTTCATATTTGCGTTAGATTTAAGCTAATTAAATCTGTTTTATCGCAGCGATGGAATATAGGATGAACTATTTAAAGGAATATAGGGTGAACTATTTAAAGGAATGTAGGATGAACTTTTTAAGGAATGTAGAATGAACTATTTAAAGGAATATAGGATGCACTTTTTAAGGAATGTAGAATGAATTGTTTAAAGGAATGAAGGATGAACTATTTAAAGGAATGTAGGGTGAACTATTTAAAAGGAGTATAACATTATACGAACTAAAGAAGGAGTATAATTGTAAATGAAGTAAAGGAAGTTTATTGAAGCAAATTTAAGTACCGCATATTTAAAAAGTTATGTCACGAAGTGTAAAGAATATTTTGACAACTCATGATGTTGATTCGAGTGTCAGAAATTTATTCTCAACTAATTATGAACGAAAGTATTACGAGAACGCTTATACACATATGTCTAAGGAAATTTAGAGCATTGAAAAAAACATAGATGAATTTGTTAAACAAATATATTCATGGAAGGAAGTCAAACTTATATCATTTGTTGAAAATATGAATTCTTACTGATATTTTTTAAAAAGTTGTAATTGAATGTAAAACGGAATTTAAACACGTGAAAAGAAAGTTAACAAAGTTAAATCACAGGGTGATCAGAAAGTGAAAATACAGAAATTTATTGCAGAAGTGGAATTTGTAAGCACGAGGTGAAGTTGTATCAGGATAGAGAAGAGTGATAAAGTTAGGAAGAAAGTGTATTGAAATGGAAGTTTATAGTTGAAATACCGTGCAAAGTAAGGAGATATAGACGTAAATGAGTTACGTATTTTTTCGAGAGGAGGCTGAGGAGTCTCAAGTTTTTCTAGTATTGATCACAGTGATTGTGAAGTTATTTGAGTGTATTAAGGAAGATTCTGTACAGGGTGTTTAAGAGATGAGGTAATTGTTGTATAATTTGAAGGAGGAGTGTGAGAATGAAGGTTAATGCCATGCACTTCTAGTATTCACGTTTATCAGAGAATTATTAACACAGTAAAGAATTTCAGAAATATTTCAATATTTTATAATGAATAGATAAAAGATAAAAGGAACAATGCTTAGCTTAAATGTTTGTCACTTATGTTCAATTGATTAAGACAAGTATTTATTACTTTCAACACGATAGTTGCGGTGTATGTTGGTTATTTGATTGTTAAGGAAGTTGAGTAGATAAAAGACTCATTGAAAGATAGACAATTTAATCTTTTCGACACAATAGTGTATAATTTGTGCGAACCATAAATGAATGTATATATGCACATAGTTAATGAATGATTTTGCTTAGATATGGAACTACGGTTCAGAGTTGAAGCGGATTTGTATAAAGTAGGGTAATGCATAGTATCACGCCGTTTCACATTTCTTATTACATCAGTGCCACGTGCAAGTTTCTTTTTGAAGTTTATTTTTGTGGGAGTGTCAAGGAGACACCATATTCAGGCAGGAAGCCAGTTTTATTGTACTTGTTTCAGCACAATAAACGGCTGGCGCTCTTTAGCGACTCAGTCAACTTTTATCTTAACTGACACCGTTTACATTGTCGTCGTCGTCGAAAATAGTACTGCGAGGTATAGATACAGGCGCTCACTATAGATTAGACCTTATCACCCCTCGAGGTTGGAGTTTCTCGATTTGCTCTAAATGTAAATGATAGTAGAAATTTGTACCTTGGCTGGTAGTACTATTTTCTTACGAATAATATCTATCCTGTATGTTCCTGAAATTCCCAATTTTACTTAGTAGGCATGGTAAATTTGTGAGCTGGGTAATTTACATGTCTGCAATCCTTTACAGTGCAGCGGATATAAGTACTGATGGTTTTATTCGGGCGCAGTACGACTAAATTTAACTGATGAATCACCAATTTTAAAACTATCATCCTCATAGCGAACACTATAAGTGGTATCTGTGTTTCCAATAAATAGATTGGTGAAATAGTGTTCCAGTGTTGATCCATAATATTTTATTAAAATGTTGTTCAGTTGAGCTTTATGTTGAGGGGTCGCCAAAAGTTGTGAAAACGGAGACGATCTGGAAGGGCAAGGTGTTTCGAACTTGACCAAGGATTTCTTTTTTCTTAAAAACTCTGCAAGGGGTGATGCCTTTTTTTTTAGGCGTAAACACTTGTTCCTCATTATCTTCAACTTCACCAACACTAGTTAAATCTTCCTGTTACTCTTCCTCTTCCTCTTCCTCAGGGTCCTCGTGGTGCGTCTGAGTGGCTTGTGAAACGGTGGGTAGCGTTTCAGATGGCTTGAAAGAGGGTTTCAACATAGCTTTTAGCGGAGGGGCTAAATGTTGTTGAATAAACAAAGCATGATCCGCACGTCATCGTTTCAATTGACGGAACTTTTGGCGAATAGTATTTTTTGCTCTAATAATATGCTTTTTCAATTGACTCTCTGCTAACGCCATGGTGTCGTGACAAATGACTTAAGAGGGAATGATACAGGGCCTTAAATAGCAATAAAATGATCAAACCCTAAGCGATACCGCCCTTGGTTGAGTTCACTTTGTTTGTCAATCACTAAACAGGCAAGACGCTGTGTGTTCCAGCACTTGCCACACAATTCTGTAAACATTTGAAAGGTCATATCCGGATTCACATGTACATTATAAATGTGACGACTCGTCTTCTCGTCCTGGCGAAATAAAACAATGACATTGGCATTGTCACGAATCAACTGTTTGGACATTTTAGAATACGTTTGTCCAAGATAGAAGCAATCGATATGTTTGTGTCGACCCATGCTGAAATAGCTTTGAATGATGCCTTGTCGTTCCGTGGATACATCATCGAAAATCATGAGTGAATCAGGCTTTACCTCATCCAGTGAAATAACATTTTCTTGTGTGGAAACTGTAAAATACCCCATATTTTCATTTTGTAATCCAGACATGACTTGATCCAGAAACACGTAGAGGGGTTGGTGGAGAGATTTTGCGAAAATATAAATATTTTAAAACAGACCATTGGGCGCTGTAATAAGTGTCAGCTAAAGATTGGTCTTTCCACAGCCGGAAGGTCCCACAATGATGCAGCGAATGGAAGATGGAAACAGTGAACTATGGCGTTGTTCACGTGATGTGGGGCAGAGATGGGAAACCATGTCCCTCACGGGAATGACTCTTGCTGCTTAATTATCTTCATTTCAACTAAGGCTTAGAGAGGCTAGCAGGCTGTCTATATACGTCGCACCGAGCCTTGTCATAGAAACAGTAGACTCGTACTACAGGTTGACGATGGATGTCTTTGGACGTGCGTTGATGGTCAAAGCTAGGTCTGTTCCCATACATGATCCTAAACACGAAACAAGTCCTGCTAATAAACACTATGAGGATAGGTTAGTAGTGCCATGCACAAAACAAGGAGATTATGACTTTAAAGGAAAGCGGTTAACCCATGTAAAACATCCTCAAGTGTCTACAGACGTTACTACAAAAAAGTATGTGGATAACAAGGTGTATGAGTTTTATGATAAAGTGCCTCAGCTTACGGTGGATGGCTATAGCGCTAATCATCACCGCATTATTCACGTGGAAGACCCACGTGATGATGTCTGTACCAAGCGATACGTGACCTATGAAATGAAAAGGCTTTTTAAATTTATCCCATCTGTATTTTTAGTGTATCTGACAAATGTAAAACCTGTGAATGAGAGAAACCATATACCACTAGTTCATGACCAGCACTTGACCTATGTGCTTGCTTCGGGTTTAAGCCACTATCGAGTACACTATGATGGAACCATTCACATCAAATATGCCACACCTGATGAGAACCATTTACAAATAGAGATAAATGGTCATAGGGTGTTGGTCCATAACCATGAAATGGTCAATGCAGGAGACGAATTATCCTTTCATCTCATGTTGACATGGATGAAAAGCAAGCTGGAAAAACCATAAACGATTTCCCACTTTATGTAGAATTGGAATATACAGCCATGAAATAACAATCTGACGTTAGTTGTGACTTAAACTTTCTTGTGAAAAGTTGTTGGTCATCATCATCATGGTGAAACAAAGATATGTGGTGAGAAAGACTAAAAATATGACCCTGCCCTTGACAAAGTCTGGGCTTAAGACATTCGTGGACATGCGCTTGCGAAAGAAAAAAAGAAAAAATAATGTGTTGACAATAAGGAAAGCTCTTCGAGCAGCACAGAGACATGTTATTCCAAAACGTCAGCGACAGGGTTCAAAACAAAGGCGAGTGATTCCCGTCCCCAAATGAGCGGGATTTTTACCTGCATTATTCGCTGGTCTGGCTGCTCTAGGTTCTTTTTTAGGTGGCGCCACTGCAGTGGCAAAAACTATTAAAGCCGCGCAACAGGGCAAGCAACAACTCAAAGAAAGTTAGCGACACAATGAAAAGATGGAATCCATTGCTATGGGGGCTAGAAATGCCAATTTGAAGCCAGCCTTTTATCAACAAGGATTTGGAATTTCATCTTTTCGAAATAAAAAGAACATCTTTAACCTCAGCCATAGCAAGACATGCCCTGACACATCAACAAATGGAAAGCTATGCTAAACAACTAAAGCTTTCTCATTTTCAAGGTGTGTTTATGCGAAACCAATTACACTCACGACCCTGGAAACATGAATGTGCTGTTGTCAATTTGGATGATCACCGAGGACCAGGAACACATTATGTACCTTATGTCAAAGAGGTATCCACTATATGGTACTTTGACAGTTTTGGGAATTTGCCCCCGCCCATGGAACTAGTGGCCTATTTTGGAAACAGGATCAAGATATATTTTAATGTGAAACGTGAGCAAACGTTTAACAGCCAACAGTGTGGACGTTTGTGTTATTTTTTTATATAAGACGCAACATAAGCAAAAACGTCATCAGTATGTCGGTGGAAAGTAAGACGTTTACACTGCATGGATGTGGACCTGAAGTGAGCCTAGACTTTTACCCACCTATCAAATTGAGTGAAAAACCCTATGGTTTAGGACTTGTTTCTCTTGATATGTACAATCAAATATACAACATACGTGAAAATGTGAACAACAAGTTTTACTATGATGATTCTGTGCTCACCCTGAACACTGGTGGATACACGATAGATGACATTTATGAACACATTTATGTGGTGTTGATCAATGAATATTGTTTAAAGTCATTTCTCGATGGAACGCGCAAGTTTGAACTTGTAGGAAATACCAACACTCATCGCTGCAGTATTTTTTCTACATTCAAAATTGACTTTAAAACACACCCCGATTCCATTGGTCCATTACTAAGATTTAATCCACGCGTGTTGGAGCCCAACAAAAAACATGAATCAGAACATGAAGTGAAATTCATTGAGGACCATCATGTGTCGGTGACGTGTAATATTATTAGTCAAGTGTACACCAATCAAGAACTGTCGCATTCTCTTTATGACTTTATTGTAACATCGCCCAACGGCTATACTATTCGTGAAAACCCTCCAGTGGTGCTTTTTCATTCTGTGGCTGTCGATGGTATTAGTAATATAACATTAAAACTGATCAATAGAGAGCAACAACTCATTGATCTAGATTCTACCACACCAGTGACTTACAAGTTGGTGCTAAAGCCACTATGAAGTTTGTATATAAAGCAACAGCACCGTCTAGGAATGGTGTTAGTTGTTTACCACGTGAATACACGTTAACATCTCAGAACAATCAGATTTTACAGCATTTGGGTTACCACGTCAACCCCCGCGGTGAATTCTATCCTAGAGGTAGCGAACCACATCGAGGAGCAACCAGGACTGGTAAGAATTGATCTCCATTCTTTTCAAGCTCAAACACCTGGACTCAATAACAATGATGAAATTCAATTTGTTATCAACCACCAAGATATTTACACTCTACCGCATGAAAGTGTTATTCAGATTGAAGGTCGGCTCACCAAAGCCGATGGCTCTACACCCACCACATCCAAGTTAGCCAACCTTGGTTTCGCCTTTCTGTTTTCTGAAGTGCGTTACGTGATTAACGATATCGTGGTGGATAGCACTCGAAATGTGGGTATTTCCAGTGTCATGAAACTATATCCCTCTTATAGTGAGGAGGAAGCTAAAACACTTTGCATGGCGGGTTGGTGCCCTGACTCGATCAATGACTGGATGGTACACACCGATGGTACCTTTACTGGATATTTACCTCTTGAACTGATTTTATGCTTTGCTGAAGATCACCAGCGCATTGTGGTCAACGAAAGGCAAGTGCTTTATCTGGTGAGAGACAGGAGTGATAATAATGCACTCAAGGGAGCCGACAATGCCCCCATTGATTCAAAAATTCAACTACAACGCTTGCTATGGAAAGTGTCTCATGTGACCCTTAACGATAGCAAAAAAATGGACATACTCAAGATGGTAAAGAGAGATATACCTCTTTAGAAGCTGGGCACTCCATGAGTACCCGTTATTGCCCTCAACCAACACACACAGTTGGTCTATAAAAACAGCCCGCTATACAGAGAGACCTCTCTACATGATTGTGGGTTTTCAAACGAATCGCAAGTATCAACAAACCAAAGATGCCACGCAATTTGATCACCTGTAATTGAGAAATGCACATCTTTTCCTGAATGGTGCTGTGTTTCCCTATGAAGGGCTGGATTTAGATTTTTCAAAAAATAAGTTGTTTTCTAAATTTAGATGGCCGTATTATCAAAAAGAGAATTGTCCAATGTTGTCTCCCCAAGCTTTTAAGACCAGGGCGCCACTGATTGTCTTTGACTGTTCCTACTTGGAAGAGTCTGTCAAACCATCCAATATTGACATTCAACTAGATTTTGAAACGTATGCCAATGTTCCAGCCAATACCACGGCCTACTGTTTGATTATTCATCACAAACAAGTCAACTATTATCCACTGTCCAACTAAGTGACAAGTTTATAAATAGCAGGTCAACCCATATCAAACCGCTATGTCATGTCTTGCTTTCAAGCCCAAGAGAAGTTACATCCATGAATTTAAAATCTGAGGAACAACGTTTCAAGCCCTTTGCGACGTGGCCGATGCCTTTTATAAACCCTCAAGCCTTAGCGGCCGCTGGATTCTACTATTTAAAAACAAGAGATGAAGTGAAATGTGTGTTTTGTCTCATCATCTTAGACCAATGGCAAGAGAGCGATGAACCCATGCAGGAACATCAGCGCTGGCCACCTGCCTGCCCCTACCTATGCAGAATGGAGGTGGGTAATATACCCTGTCATTCAAGTTACCCCTCACTCGTGCCTCTAAGTCATGAGAAAAGTTATGATACGTGTGGACTTTATGGTGTCAACAGTACTTCAGTGAGCAGCTCACAGTCAAAAACACCCAGTTTAGAGACATTAGAATATCATCGGTGTTATGGACACTATAAACACAAAAGACTTTTTTGTTGTATGAGATGGTACCGCCTCTATCCTAGAATGAAAAAAGAATGTAAAACTTGTTATGCTAATAAAATAATGTAATAAAAATTGGTTGTTGTTATATTATTATTTCTTATGCCCCCCCCCCCCCCTGTCATATCCTAACCTCTATAGTGACTACTCGATGTTTTTATTTTCTTTTACTAGAATGGAATGTAAGTAAATGACATGGGTACACTTTAATGAACAATTGTCAGTCTGAGGTCAGTTTGAATTGATCCAGACAAGAGTGAACATGTTGCGTACACTGATTGTCGACTGTGAAGGGTTTAAAATTGGAGATAACAAATTTATATTTAAAGAAGTGGCCATTATCGATTGTTCCAATTTTTGGATATCGCAAACTACCCATCAGGTGTTTAAACCACCTTATGCGTTTGATTTGTTGTGTGATAAAGATCGTAAACAAACCCAGTGGATTGAAACTCATATGCAATTAGACTGGAAGCAAGGAACCATTTCATATAAGCACCTGGACATGGTCATGAAAGCCCACTTGTCTTCTGCCCATGTAGTATTTGTGAAAGGTAGTGAAAAACGTCAATGGCTACAACAATTTTTGGCGTCTTACTGTCAATGTATCGATTTAATGGACCTGGGCTGTCCCTCTCTGCAAACACACATGGACCGCTGCCCCTGTGACAATATTACCCATAAAGCCCTGGCACAGGTGTGGCAATTGTTTCATTGGCTAACCACCAATGCCTGCTGGGAGTTGTTAAATAAAATTAAAACTGAAGGTTTACCTGTGGATGACACCAGTGAGATTTCTACAAGCAACGTGTAAACATCAACGTGATACCATGGAGAAAGGGGATGCTACCGATAAAGCGATTGGAAAGTTCTATGTGAGTAAAAAGAAACTAGACAGTTTTACCAAAGAAGAATTATTGGTTCTTCCAAAATCATTCATTTATTAAGTCGCAGCAAATGCAGTGAAAGAAATCTGGCAACATGTACCAAAATCATGGACTCAAGACCCTGTGTTAAGTGAATTGCAACCATGTACGGATTATGATCACCATAAGCAAGTGGCTATGG
Organism: Meconema thalassinum; assembly: GCA_946902985.2. Lineage (NCBI taxonomy): Eukaryota > Metazoa > Arthropoda > Insecta > Orthoptera > Tettigoniidae > Meconema > Meconema thalassinum. The sequence goes on from OX336391.1 coordinate 172,471,893, forward strand.
CAAAAATACCCTCTATGCGACAGTGTGCTACTTGTCAGCTGGTCAAACTGTATCACGGTCATAAAAGTCAGTGTAAAGACTTTGTTTCCTCATACCACGGGTGTAATGAAGAAAAAAAAGCAGCAACAACAAACATCATCCACAGAGGAGGAGGAAGATCAAACCTTTTTACCATCGATGGAAAAGGATATGCCAGACCTGTACTGGCAATGGCGTCATTGATAAAGTAATTCAATACTTGACTTTCGAAATCTAGCTACCTGGTTATTATTTGTGTAGTCCTGGAACTTGCCTTGAAGAATCTTTGCAGCGTGGTGATATACCTATTAATCCTTTGGATCAAGCATGCACCTTGCTTATCACCACAGTCATCCTGTATTAGGACGTGTAGTGGATAAAGTATCGTTGAAAAGCTAAACAACGTTTGACATCCTGTGATGTCTCAGTGGGAGAGAGGTTGGCAACCCTCATTGTGCTTAGTGCTATAAAAGGTAAGTTAATGATGAGTGGACATGAACATTGAAAAGGATTGAGGAATTGGTATTTCTTTGTATTCTATGTTTGTAAAGCTCTATTTGTTGTGAAATAAAACAAGGTTTACAAGATCACAATGTCTTTTAATTTTAAAAATGGTGATAGCCATTTCTTCATTTTAATTTTTTCTTACATGAATATTTACAATTTCCACTTCCCCTTTCTTACATTCCCCTTGTTTAGTTCACACATTCTGTACATTTTTTTTGTTGTGAAATAAAAATAAGGTTCACCAGATCACTATATCTTTTAATTCTATAAATGATGATAGCCATTTCTTCATTTTCATTTTTTCACACATGAATATTTACAATTTCCGCTTTACATTTTTTACATTCCCCTTGTTTAGTTCACACATTCGGTAAATTTTTTGTTGTTGTGAAATAAAAATAAGGTTCACCAGATCACAATATCTTTTAATTTTTTAAAAATGGTGATAGCCATTTCATTTTAGGTAGATTTCATTAGAAAGCTAACTATTGCAATGGGTCCCATGTTTCGACTTCCGGAAAATTTCGACATATCTTCGCGTTTCAAATCCCCCAGAACCCAAAACCACCGTCAGTTCAAAAGTTTATATATAATTTATGTATGTATATATACATATATGTATATATATATGTATATCAGTTTCTTGTGGACACGATAACTGCCGTAATTTTGCAACAATCACTTTGAATTTTTTACAGAATATGTATACCTATAAAATCTCGGTCGAGTTCGTTACTGGGCTAAATCGGTCGAAGGGGGTGAAAATGGGGGGCTTTTTTCGAAAAAGTGAAATATTGCTATAACTCTCTTAATATGTGAAATATCGAATCCGTTCAACGTTCATACTATGTGTCGGATAAAGCCCAAAAATGTATGTTTGAAGAGTTTTCTTATAGCACCAACCATTGACCAAAGGGGTGGGGAAAAGTGGGTTTTTCGGGAAACATTAATCATATCTCTCTTAATAGGCACAATATCAAAACCGTACAAAATGGACAATATTCCCCTAATAATTACCTAAAACTTTTGTCTGAAATAATTTTTGATATGACCCACCATTACGCCAAGGGACGAGAAAAATGATTTCGGAATTATAAGAAAATGCCAAGAGCTATCAGTGGTTGCCATGGCAACACTACTAAATTGATGAGGCATGAGCCATCAGACGTTGCCATGACAACGCACTTGCACGAGATCAGATTCAGTATTTCCATCTGACTAAGTGGTTGGTTGGTTGGTTGGTTCTTAAGTTTAGGGGCTGCGACAACGCGGTCATGTAGCCCCGTGTACTTTGGGTGTGTGTAGAATCTGTCTGATAACCGGTGTTAATTGTGATGACTGTATTAGTGTGTGTTATCTGTTTGTTAATTTAAGTACTGCAACTAACAATTTTTCAGATAGTTCCTACTTATGCCGCCAAGCGCCACTGTCAACGACTACGAGGCCAAGTTCAGAACTGAGCTACTAGACGCCGCCGCAGTCGGCTCTTGGCAACGAACATAGAAACCTAAGAGCGTTGTATACATTCTTAACCTATCCAATTTAGCTTCACACAGGTGCAATTAGTGGAAGGATCTTTAACATGCCATAAATCTATGACATGGGACCGCCAGCTTTACTTCCCCTCCGAAGGAAGGCATACTGAGGGATTTTTAACGCTCTTAAAAAATCCGACGGCTTCGGCCGGGTTTGAACCCGTTATCTTAGGCATAGAAGCTCAGCATGCTACCGACTACGCCACCGAAGCCGCCTGACAAAGTGGGAAGCGGCTTCGGTGACGTAACTGGTAGCATGCTGAACTTCTATGCCCAATGTCGCGATTTCAAAGCCGGCCGAAGTCGTCGGATTTTCTAAGAGCGCTAGAATCCCTCAGTATGCTTTCCTTTGGAGGGGAAGTTCCAACGTTCGTTGCGAGTTGCTGCTTGGGGTGGCATCTAGTAGCCAAGTTCACAGCTAGGTGTCGTTGACGGTAGTACCTGGTGGCAACATTAGGAACTACTGCTTGAAATTGACCGTCTGCAGTCCTTACCTGAATTAAGACTAATACAGCCATTACAATTAACACCGTGTATCAGACAGATTCTACACTCACCCAAAGTACACGGGGTTAGATGACCGCGTTGTCGCAGCCCCTAAACTGAGGAACCAACCAGAGGTAGATTTCATTAGAAAGCTAACTATTGCAATGGGTACCATGTTTCGACTTCCGGAAAATTTCGACATATCATCGTGTTTCACATCCCCCAGACCCCAAAACCACTGTCAGTTCTAAAGTTATATATAATTTATGTATGTATATGTATATATATGTATATCAGTTTATTGTGGACACGATAACTGCCGTAATTTTGTACCAATCACTTTGAATTTTTTACCGAATATGTATACCTATCAAATCTCGGTCGAGTTTGTTAATGGGCTAAATCGGTCGAAGGGGGGTGAAAATGGGGGGCTTTTTTGAAAAAGTTAAATATTGCTATAACTCTCTTAATATGTGAAATATCGAATCCGTTCAACGTTCATACTATGTGTCGGATAAATCCCAAAAATGTATGTTTGAAGTGTTTTTATAGCACCAACCATTGACCAAAGGGGTGGGAAAAGTGGGTTTTTCGGGAAACAATCATATCTCTCTTAATAGGCACAATATCAAAACCGTACAAAATGGACAATATCCCCCTAATAATTACCTATAACCTTTGTCTGAAAGAATTTTTGATATAACCCACCATTATGCCAAGGGATGAGAAAAATAATTTCGGAATTATAAGAAAATGCCAAGACCTATCAGTGGTTGCCATGGCAACACTACTAAATTGATGAGGGATGAGCCATCAAACGTTGCCAAGATAACGCACTTGCACGAGATCAGATTCAGATTTCCATCTAAGTGTGAAGCGGCTTCGGTGACGTAACTGGTAGCAAGCTGAATGTCTATGCCCAAGGTCGCGAGTTCAAAGCCGGCCGAAGTCGTCGGATTTTCTAAGAGCGCTAAAAATCCCTCATTATGCTTTCCTTTGGAGGGGAAGTTCCAACGTTCGTTGCGAGTTGCTGGTTGCGGTGGCATCTAGTAGCCAAGTTCACAGCTAGGTTTCATTGAAGGTAGTACCTGGTAGCAACATTAGGAACTACTGCTTGAAATTGACCTTCTGCAGTCCTTACCTGAATTACAGACTAATACAGCCATCCCAAAGTACACAGGGTTACATGACCGCGTTGTCGCAGCCCCTAAACTGAGGATTCAACCAAAATCTCTGCGGGAGATATAATTTTGCGTGAAGAAGTAACAGACCGTCACATAGTTACACATTAGTGACGAAACCTTGCATAAGGATAGTGTGACCACTAGTATAAAAATGGACCCCAAATGACAAGAAGGTTACCTTTCCCATAAGACAATAAAATGTTTAAAATAAGCATAAAATGACGAAAAACAAAGTTAATTCAGCTCCAATTATAAAATACCTTCTCGCAATAAATGAGGTCTGATCCTTCTACGAAAATCTGCATATTCTGCCTATTTCTGCCTATCCCCAAGTTTGTCCGGTGAAATCTACCTCCGCCTTCCGGCGTGCCGAGAGGACGTTTTTTTTTTACACATGAATATTTACAATTTCCACTTTTTCATTTTTTTACATTCCCCTTGTTTAGTTTACACATTCTGTACATTTTTGTTGTTGTGAAATAAAAAACAAGGTTTACCAGATCACAATGTCTTTTTAATTTTAAAATGGTGATAGCCATTTCACTTTTTCACACATGGATATTTACAATTTCCACTTTAAATTTTTTACATTCCCCTGTTAAAGTTTTATGTTTTTATCGTACAGGTGATATGGGACAATCAGCTGGTACGCCATTTGCAATGAGTAAAGAATTTATTGTTGAACAAATTACAATATAATTTTTATGTTAATTCAAACTATGAGATGTTGTACAAACAATATTTGACTTAACTACAATAACATACTCGTTGATATTTCAACAAAAACATGAAATGTCACAATTTCAAAATAGTCTTAATTGTTCTTGACATATTTAAAATCAAATACTTTCTTTGGACCTATTCCACTCCACTCCTCAACAGAACATCTTTGAATTTTTCAAATTTAGTAGACAATAGAGGCGTTGTAAAAATATCAGCTACCTGGTCATGGGTCGGACAGAATTGAAGAGAAAACAATTATTTTTATAGTCCTCATGCAAATGGTGATACCTCACTTGAATGTGCTTTGACTCTCCTCTCATTTGTCCTGATTTCACCAACTTTAAGGCACTTTGATTGTCTATGTTAAGAACAATGGGAACAGACTTTCCAGTTAGTTCTTGTATCAAGTATTTCAGATACTCTAACTCCTTACAGCAATCTGCTGCAGCAATGTATTCAGCTGCTGTGGAAGACAGTGCCACAATTTTCTGCTTGCGTGACCGCCATGCCACCGGTCCATCTGCCAGCATTATGACATAGCCTGTAGTACTCTTTCTTTTCTTATGATCACCAGCAAAATCTGAATCACTGTATGCAATTATTTTCAGATCATCTTTCATTTTTGATGCATGGTGTATTCCGATTTTTGTGCTTCCTTTCAGATATCGAAGTGTACGTTTAACATTCTGTATCTTGATCTGTTGGTTTCTCCAAAGACCTGCTTTCATAATTCACACTATAAGCCGGGTCTGGTCTGGTTTTACAAGACAAATATAACAGACTCCCAACTGCTTGTCTATAGGGGTAATCTGTTTTCACGTTGTCCTCTGCTGCACCTGTTTCTTCATTTTGGATTATTGGGGTTTTAACTTCTTTGCATTCTTGCATGTTGTAACGTTGCAGCACATTATGAGCATATTTCTCTTGAGAAATCAAGATACCATCTTCTGTTCTGTTTATATCTATCCCCAAATAAGTTTTGGGTTCATGAGTTGTCTTCATTTCAAAATTTCTCTCAAGTTTAGAGAGTAGCAGTGCCATTTTCTGAATGTCTTTGCCCATGATAATGCCATCGTCTACATGAATTGCTAGAAACAAACCGTTCTCAGAATTCTTGAAGATGCAGGGGTCTGACTTAATTTGTGTCATGCCTTCTTGTTTCAGGAACTCTGTGAGAGTTTTATTCCACCTACAGGGGGCTTGCTTCAGTCCGTATAAGGCTTTCTGCAGTTTGCATATTTTCCCTTCTTCTTTGTAACCTTCTGGTATTTTCATGTAGATGTCCTCATCTAGGGTTCCATACAAAAAGGCCGTCTTGACATCAAATGTTTTAATGTGCAGGTTATAGTGTGCTGCGATAGCAAAAAGGACTCTTAGTGAAGTTGTGTCTACAACTGGACTGAAGATTTCTTCATAATTGATATTTCCACTCCTTTGTTCACATCCTCGTACTACAAGTCTAGCTTTATATCTACCGTCTTCCTTAACTTTGAACACCCACCGGCTTGACAAAACTTCTTTACCTCTTGCTGCCTCAGGGCTTACTATTTTCCAAGTCTTATTTTTCTTCAAAGAGTCTTTTTCTTCTTTAACGGCTATTTTTCATTTTTCTTTGTCTTAATTTGTTTGCGACTCCCTGTATGTCATCATTGCTTCTTCATCTTCTCCGCTATCTAGTTGATAGTCATCATATTTATTAGGTCTCTTTAATGTTCTTCTTGGTTGTAAACCAAGTTCATGACATCTTTCTTCTCTCTGTTTGTGATCTGAATTTACGAAGTCAACATCTTCTTCTTCTTGTGGTCCATGATCTGTTTCTTCAACTTTCAGTTTTAGGGTTATGTTGATCTAATTTTATTATATTTCTCTCAAATACCATATCTCTAGAGACGAATATATTCCTGTTTTCTTCATCCCATAGTCGGTATCCGTTTGGTGCATAGCCTACAAAAATGCACTTCTTGCTTCGGCTGTCAAGCTTCTTGAGGTAACCCAAATTTTTGGCATAGGCAACACAACCAAAAATTTGTAGGTTAGACAGATTTGGTTTCTTGTATGTCCATTTTTCAGCTGGGGTTGTGTCAACAGTACTGGTGGGGCTTCTATTAATCAGGTATGTAGCTGTTTGTGCTGCTTCGCCCCACATCTCATTATCTAGGTTAGAATCACAAAGCATAGCTCTTGTTCTTTCCATAAGAGTCCGATTGAACCGTTCTGCTGTTCCATTTAATTGGGGTGTATATGGAATTGTATAGTACAGCATAATACCTTTGTTTTTACACCAATCTTTCAGATCATGTGAGGAATACTCTCCTCCATTATCACACCTTATCTTGGTTACTCTCAGATCAAATTTGGTTTCGGCCATTGTCACATACTGTTTTAAGTACATAGGAACTTGACTTTTATTTAACAAGTGATAGATACCACTGAAATGTGAGTAGTCATCTATACAGCACAGAATGTACCTGTAGCCATCATGGGTGGGTGGATCTAGAGGTCCACAAACATCTGTGTGTATTATTTCTAACAGTCTTGTTGCCCTAGTCCTTTCTGTATTAAATGGTAACCGGATCTGTTTTGCTTTTACACATTTCTCACACACTTCATCTATTTTAGTATGTGCGACAATGGGGGACACACCATCACAAATATTAGGCAGTTTATTAAGGTAGCTGTAACTTAAATGACCCAGTTTTCTGTGCCACTCTTTACCTACATCATTACCGTGTGCACACAGCGCCTCATTTTGCATATTAACATCAAGGTCAACAGTATGCAGTCCTACTGCATTTTTCGTACCTTATAGTACCACTTTGTTGTCTTGGTATATATTAACATCATCTTTTGTGAACACAACAATGCCATTATTTTCTGTTTTCTTACTTACTGACATCAAGTTCTTAGTCAAATCAGGCACACAGTGAACATCATTGAGAACACACTGCTCAGAGGTAAAGGTTCCCTTACCTACTACAGACATAGCCTGATTTTTCTTAGCCACTAATATTTGTTCATTACAGCTCACAACACCTGTTAGCAAATTTTCATCACTTACCATGTGAGTTGAACATCCACTGTCTACTACTAGACGCCTGGTTCCTTTTAGTATAGCGTTATGTGAGCCCTTGCAATCAGCTGCAAGAAATGACACTTTATTTTCCACCTTAGAATTATTTTTATCCCTAAAATAGCAGTCTTTCTCTTCATGATTGAACTTTTTACATATTGAGCATTGATGCTTGTCTTTGAGAAAACAATTTTTGGTTTCTTGGTTTGTCTTTTTACATATATTACACTTTTTACTGCTCATACATTTGTTTTTAGATTTAGATCTACCTTGTTTGTTTTTAACTCTGCTTTAAAGGATACATTTTGCTCTTCTGTCGGAGTGCGCCTCAACTTGTTTTCTTCCATCTGTAACCTCGAACACAGGTTCTCTATGGTCCTGGACGCCTCTGGAGTAGAGTCCCACGCTGTGCTAAAATGGGTATATTCTTCAGGCAGCACGGACAGGATCTTGGTAAGTAGCATAATCTCGTCAACTTTCTGGTCGAGTTTGTTCAGTTTGAAGGTGATGTTTTGGAGATCACTAATGTTGCTCATCATGTCCTTCTTCGCATCAAATTGGAAGTTGTAAAAGTCTCGTAGCAGCAAACATTTTTGTTGGCTCGAGTCTCTCTGATATATGTTTCGAAGAGTATCCAACATTTGTTTAGAAGTTGTACATGTTAGGATATGTGGCCTAACTTGTTTGTCAATGGATGTGACAATATAGTATTGGGCTCTTGCATCTCGAGTCTTCCACTGGTCTGTTGAAGCTTGATTTCTGGGTGGATTGGTCACCAACACGTCTGTCCCGTCGACAATCTTGATCAGTTCTTTTGCGGCAAGCAGAATTTTTAATTCAAACACCCACATAGGATATGTGTCGACTCCCTTGAGTTTCTCGACATGTGCTACGTCCTCGGGACTTGTGGCCATTTTTTGGACTTCACTTACCGTACTTCACTTCACTTACTTTACTTTTTAAATGATTTTAGTTTCATCTGTTTTCACGTTGCTTTTATTTTAGAGTCACTTTGGCTCATAACCTGTTAGCGTTTTATGTTTTTATAGTTCAGGTGATATGGAACAATCAGCTGGTACGCCATTTGCAATGATTAAAGAATTTATTGTTGAACAAATTACAATATGCAGTAATGCCAACATGTGAATTGAGTATCAATAAAGATTTTGTTGTTACCAACATAATTATTTCTTAACATCCCCTTGTTTAGTTCACATTTTCTGTAAATTTTTTAAAATCTTTTTCGTAATATACAAAAGCAAACATTTTACACTAAAATGTATTACTTATCTTATATTTACTAAACTACAGTAGCATAACATTATACATTCTACTTACGGTTTTTACAAAAAAAAAATATTACAATATAAAACACACTACAAATATTACAATATAGTGATAATTCGACTTAAGTAAAGTAATAGTCGTCAATGCGACTGTCTCCCCAAGCAAAAGTATCAAATTTGTTGGGTATAATGAATCGTTTGTTGTCTTCATTACTTAAAGCAACTTTGTTCAACAAATTGGTGTGTAGCTTATGATTTTTACTTCTAAATACACACATTTTCTTATATAATACAGGTGGGTTACTAGCTATACAGTTTTAATAATCACTTATATCTAACTCTTTACTAACAACATTCTTTTTCACTCCTTTTAATTTTTTTACTACTACATCATCAATTGTCATATAGCTGTATGATTTAGATTTTGTGCCTACAAAGGTGTCTATAATAACACCAGCACATTCATCCTTAAATATCCCAAGAACCTTTTTGTTTACTAGAGGTAAATGGTAAATATTATCCTCGGGGTAGTCACTTGTATCAAACCTATTTAGCTCAGTTTTGATATCCCCATAAAAATCATCAGTTTTAAACTCATAAATAAAAGAATCTGTGTCTGTGTAGAGTAATTTAGCATTATTAAGATAGTGTTTCTTTACATAATCATAGTGAAATTCATACATAAGTGTTTTTGACAATTCCAGAATGGTGTAACCCACATATATGGGTGTGTTGTAAGTTACTTTAAGACGATTCATTTGTATTACAACTAAATCCTCATGAATAATTGAACAGCTATGAAAGTTAGGCTTGCTTATTAAGTTGCTCGCACCATACCTTTTACCATCATTCTCCCACTTTGTTATCAGCTTTACATCAACTCGTTTATCAACATTCTCCATAGTCTTTCCAAAAACACTATTATTCATGAGTTTATAAAAATCTTTTTCAAACGCGTTTGTTGCCTGTGTTCTTAAATTATTGTTTAGATCAATATATGATTTGAGCCATGCTGACTGATGAAATTGCAATATGCGATGAATTTTAGTTAATTTCAATCCATGCTGTAGACACTGTTTCAAGTTTTGATAATGTATTACATATTTACATTTATCATTTACATTAGCAATTAATATTTTTGTTCGTGATGTGATGTATGGAGATTTCATATTATCAGGACAAAATGGTAAATCATTACGATCATCATGTAACTCTTTAGGGTACTCAAGATTTACCTCTAAAATATATCCTTTATCATCGTTATCATTAAGAGTGTCAACATGTAAGACATCAATTTCAGGTTGTGTCAGCCAGCGAAAATCTTTCAGTGGTAGATATTGACTCATAGCCCAACCTTATTGGTTATTTGCATCTAGGTAGACAATATACTTTGACTCTTCACAAGGGTTGTAGCTAGGCATGTATTTATTATTCGCTTTAGAGTACCGTCCACTACATTGGCTTAATCCACCTCGAATTGATGATTTTATAAAATTGTTCATGTCTATATCAGTCATTAATTCTAAATTTACTTTCTTTTTTTTTTTCAACATTGAACTGAAACTTAACCCAGGAGCAGTGAAATACTGACAAGGATCAAGATGATAAGTTTTCATACAAACATTCCGAAAATATTCAAAAACATCTGCTAATAATAGCACATCTGTCTTCAAATATATGTCTGAAAATTCTCCTTAAGTTTGAATGTCGAACTGTGTCCATACACGTTGTGCATGTAAATATTCCTAATCACTGATATGACTTGTGTTTAAGGAACTGTAAAATGCATCTTTCGGTGGTAAAGAACACTCCTCAAGACGTTCCAGACTGTTAATATATTCATAAGGGAATATACCCTTTTGACGAATCAAATTAAAATCATCTTTTTTAGGAAGGACACGTTGAATTTCATGAAACTGATCTGATTTTAAATTACTAGCCAGCTTATCAAGACTACTCGGTATAAAGCGGAATGAATCTAAAAATCGCAGTTTAATGGTTTTTATTGCTAGTTTTGATGTATTTTGTGAACGATATGTATTGTTCCTTATTATTTGCAATCACATCAATTTTCACATCTGAAGCTCCAAATTCTTTAACGATAATGAAGTTCTTTTGAAAATCGGGATATTCAAGTATGATACTGTTCATTAACAATGCCTTCGCTTCACTAAAATATTTATCGCAAGTGTCAACCCACTTCCACTTATTAGCTTTTTCAGTAAATCCTGTAACGGTGCTACAACGTCGGTGTATCGGTGAGAATGCCCCGCAAGGAATTGACATATCCCTAGAAATTGACGAACTTGCTTCACTCTGGTAGGCTTGGGGAAATTAACAATGGCTTCTTTCTTCTGCTTATTTGGTTTATAGCCTTGACCATCCAATTCATGTCCAAAAAACTTGATCATTGACTTGAAGAATTGACATTTCATAAGGTTGACCTTGAAGTTAGACTTCCTCAAATCCAGGAACAATTTTCTCAAATGCACCAGGTGTTGCTCCTCCGTCACCGATGCTACCAATATGTCGTCAATGTAACAGATAACTATGTCTTTTACTTCCTGACTCAGATTTTTGTCTAAGGCTCGAATGATTACGGATCCAGATGTTTTCATGCCGAAAGGAAGTCTTTTAAAGACATAAGTCCGCCTCTCAAACATAAATCCAGTATATTTCTGCGAATTCTTACTTAGTCTGATGTGGTGATATGAAACAGTCAGATCAATTGAGGAAAACCAATTCTTCCCCTTAAATTTTCTTAATAGTTCTCTTATAACAGGTGGTCTATCATATTCAGGGAACAATTTCGCATTTAAAGGCCTGCATCAAGGCATATCCTCAAGTTTCCATCAGACGTTAAACGATAGGTTTTCAATATTTAAGACAGGTTATTTAACTTTTCCTACATAGAAGCTGATATTTATTTCCAATATTTAAACGCACTTTCTCACCTACAAAGCGGAGGCAACAGGCTTTTCTCCGGGTACTCCGGTTATCCCTGTCACAATTCCTTTACAGCAACAATCTCCACTATCATTTCATTTCATTCGTCATTCACTTAATCATTGCCCCAGGGGAGTGCGACAGGCTTCGGAAGCCGGCACAGTTCATATCTTCGCTGTTAGATGGGGATTTCTTTCATTCCATTCCCTGACCCGGTCGGTTGACTGAAAGCAGGCTAAGGATTTTCACTTTCCTACCTCTGATTAATAATTTGGTGACTGAAAATGCATGTAGTCTACACATGTAGTTGGTAACATGGAAAAAACATAACTACATTAGGAATGTGTGATTATATATATTAATGACTTAGGCCAGCAAGTACTAAAAGCCGTTCGAAGAACGGGTACTTCAGCTAGTATAATTATGAAATGCAGGGTAGTTCATCCCCAACACATAGCGTTCCCTATGCTGACAAATAGATAGAGCAGATGATTGAACACGAGGGTGGATAGACGTAACGCCGTACAATAAATAATATAATCCCCATTTGTGAGGAGATCACACTGTAAAAAACAGGGAGGGTTACAGCCATCATAGCAATGACAAAACCCCACAAGGGTAGAATAGTAAAATTGACCCCCAAGACAATTTAAATGCATAAAATTACACAGTTATAGCAGACATGTTTTAAAACAGCGCTAAGCGCAAACCCCATGGTACTCTTAATTAAATAGGGGTAGCATTGAATGGTAAAAACCGACGCGCTACATATTAGACAGTGGGACAGCGCAGGGACGCTACCCTGGGGTATATTCATACTCTAGTGGAAGTAAGGGATGATAACCCCACAACGATAGTTAAGCAAGGTATATTAACGGACATGATATAACATAAAGACATAAATAACATGGATAACAAAAAGTACACACATACCAGGGCGGAGCGATGATGGTACATAAGAATTCAAATATAAATCAGGACTGTCCACAAAGCAGACGACAAGCCACAGAGCGCTAAACACAGGAAAAGGCACATATATTGTATCCGCCGTAGAGGTAAGACGCAAGGCATAAACCCCCACAGATATTCTCTACACAATACGGATAAATATTTGCACAGAACGATAGAATAAAGGCAGTAGACAGCTCCAATGAGCAGTGAATATATTCCAATAACAAATCGGGAGTGATTGCTATACAGCTCCAATGACCAATGCTTATAGGGAACAATCTTACAAATTAAACATGAAAGGGTAATGCGAAGATTACTAACATAATGGCTGCACTTAGATAGAATAAATAGTAAATACGTCAATTAGCGGAAACTGAGGAAGAACGTAAATACAGGAAGGTCAATTCCCTGTTGATTGTAATGGCCCAGGATGATTAATTCCCTGAGATTATAATATGAAATAATTAGACTTGCCAGGATGCTATTTTCCTGAGCAAAAGTTTGTTGGGAAATGCAAGGATGTTGTTTTCCTGAGTTTTGTTCTATTGATAATTGCAGGAAGGTTCATTCCCTGTTATAAGTACAGTAGCCCAGGACGAATAATTCCCTGAGGTTACGAAACAACATAATATATATATTAAAGTTACATAAATTGATGAAGGAGCACAAGGAATCAAAAATGCAGACATTTGTTAGAAGACCACCTCGCAAAACGTAACACGCTTCCGAGAACGAATACAGATGTCCAGGATGAAAAGGCACAATTTAAATGCACCAAGTAAAAGAGCGGAGAAAACACAGTATGACCAAGAGAGAACGGCCACATAGTAAACGGCACGGAGATATGGTATACACACAAATTCCCATAAAAAACATGCAGGCCGAAATCCATACACCATTCCTATACATTCCTAACACCTTCTACCAATTTACAAACACGCACATATACACTACACTAATTACACACGAGGGTTGTAAACATTCAGGCTTGTAAAACGAGGGCAAACTGCGCCCCGCACCATAACCCTTTCACCCGAATAATAGGGGTGCTCGGAAGCAAATAATACTTGCCAGATATACAACTATTTACATAGATGAAGGGCCACCAACATACTAACAAAGATTTCCAGTAAAACAGCCCACATGGTAAACTATAAAACTATTCAACCCATGCCAAACTATTCCCTTACCCGATATGCAAGTACACCCTACTCACTCACCCAGGGTTCATTAGTATCATACCTGCATGCATTTGAATTTTGATCATACGGGGAAATCCACCCCATCCAATAATTTAAAGAACATTCCCACAGCACTACCGACTCTAGGCCAATAGATTACAGAGTCCAACGATGCATATCCTTCCAGACCCACGTATTATACCTTCACATCAAATAACACAACAGCGGACCTCGCTAACAATGCCATATCCATCCACACCTACTAACATGGATAACATTATATAATACAACAAGAAGTTCCGTGAAGAACTATACAGCCTACTTTTCATGCCAATGATTATTCTACAGAATATGAACCTATCTAGAATAATGACGAAATTAAGGTGGTAATATCGAAATATCTAATTAGTTCAAAATATACCTGGTATAATGTAGCCTAAAAGAGCACTACAGTTGGCAGCCCTGGTGACTGAATATATTCTTAGTTCCATATTCATTTTCTTAGTCTTAAGGTACAGAATACAAAATTTGGTTGAAGTCCAATGGACGTTACATGCAGTTAGACATTGGATCTATCAGCACGCGTAAAAGCATGCTGCCAACAATGTCATGCGTGCTGGTCAGAAATAATCTGAAATATTATGATATCTTGTTGTGCCAATTTTGGATGAAATACATTTGTTAGTATAGAAGTTACATGTATTTTAAAATTGGACATATCAGCAGGCATAGAATCATGTTGGCAGCACTGCCTTGTATTAATTACTCCAAATTAATCTAGAATGTCAGGGGCTATACGTGTGCAAAGTATAGAGCTGTTGGCTTGCATACTTTCTGATATATTGATATTAGGTTAAAAAAATATAGACAGCATTTATTAACAGTTGGCAGCCCTGATTGCTCTTAACAATACTAATAGTAATATCTGTTATGGTACATATAGCACATACGATATTTGGTTGAAATCCAACTGATAGTATAGAAGTTGTGTGTATTTAAAAATTGGTACTATCAGCAGGTTTATAATCATGTTGGTAGAACTGACGTATATAAGTTACTCCAAATTAATCTAAAATGTCAGAATGTACGTGTGCGTAGTTAAAAGCTGTTGGCTTGCATACTTTCTGATATATAGGTATTTGGATGAAAAAATTGAGATAGCAATTATTAACAGTTGGCAGCCCTGGTGGCCTTAAGAATATGCTCAGTCATATCTGCTTATGGACAGATATTACATACAAAATTTGGTCGAAATCCAATTGATATTGTAGAAGTTATATGCATTTAAACATTGGACCTATCAGAAAGCTTACAATTAGTTTGGCAACACTGTCATGGTTGTCCTCCTGGAAATTAAACTGAAATAGTCTTTTCTACATGTGTACCAATTTTGGAATAGCTCCCATGCATACCTTGCAAGATATCCAACATGGAGCTCAAATTTCTAGTGCGTTTTTTCAGCATTTGGTAGCACTGACATCATTTTCAAATATGGACGTGAGATATTCCGGTGCACATCTTTACTCATACTGAATTTGGTTTTGATTGCTGCAGCCGTTTAGGAGTTGATAGGGGGGGACACACACACAGCCAGACAGACAGACAGACAGACAGAAGGACAGACAGACAGACAGACAGACGGACAGACAGACAGACAGACAGACAGACAGACAGACACACATTTTCTCGGATCGATCTCATAAGTCTACTTTTTCCTCATTTTTGCAAAATGTGTAAAGTAGGCTAAAAATATCAGCATGGGAGATCCGAATAAGCGAAGAAGGGCGAAAGCAGGCAATGCGCTTCGAATGGCTTACAACCCCAGACATACACAAAGTTACACTATACATATACACATCACATTGTACACTAAATTACACCCCCAGATTATTATCTATAAATAGATAATAAAGGATCAGAGCGTACACAAGGCGAGAGATAAGAATGGAACAGGAGGATGGAGCCAAAGAAGGCGGTGGCAGATCATGACACAGACTAAACAGAAAGACGGAAGGTCGAAGCGATGATGGCATAGCGCGGGCAAACATTGAGAGTGTGATAGGGGTAGCTTCCCTATCGTATCGGATTTGGTTATACCCACTATGCGCTACTGTCAGCGAAGCCAGACCTGCAGGGGGGAACTTGACTGTCTGGTGGGAGAAATAGCCACCTCAGCATCGGACATAAAAGAAAACCCATCTAAGGACGACCAAATTTATGACTTGTCCCTTAGTTAGTCTGTATGTTAAGTAACATCCCTAAGGCGGGGGATGAATCTTCCGATCGCATGGAAGTGAAGCCTTTGCGCCTGGGCCAGCGGAATCCCCCAGGCCCACGAAAGTCCTTATCCGGATATAAGGTGAAAAATGAAGAATAATGAATAATAAATAAATGGATGAATGCGTAAGTCGATCACTGGATGCCCATCCGCCAAGAGCGTGAACATGGCCAAACCTCATCCACCAAGAGCGTGAATTTGGATATATCCAGCCCGCCAAGTGCGTTGAAAATCGCAGCCTACGATTTTTGTTCCGCGCCCACACATGTTGGTTAGCGAACCGTGAGCTAAATGGAGGGTAGCGACCACCAGATTTATAAATGGAGGGTAACGACCCCCAGAGAGGGGATGGCTACCAAGGGGCTAGTTTCCGCAACGCCTTGAGCGCTGACGAAGTACTAGATCCCACACCGCATTGAGCAGTGACGACGTACTAGTTTACACACCGCTTCGAGCCCACAACGGTTGAGTAGCGACTCTTGAGCTTAAATAGGGAAGCAGCGGCCCCTAAATAATAAATGAGAGGCGGCGGCCCTCACAGGGATCTGGGCCACCCAAAAATGGCCAAAATAATCTATAAAGCGGCTATAAAGCCATGGATATCCCGAGCGAAGTGCTACTTGTAGCAATTACACAGGCCTTCACACACAAACATATTAGTTATTAAGGGCCCCTAATTTTAAGAGGCGGTAGCATATAAGGAGAAAAGTGTAGGGCTTTGGTCTGGCGGCCTGGTGGTTACCGAAACCGCAAGGAATATGCACGCACGAACCCCTCTAAGGGAGATATTCCTCGATCAAAATTTAATATATAAAATTTAGCTACCTATTTCAGGGGTAGTTAAATACAAGTAAACACAGTAAAGCTGTGCTACCACAAAGCAAGAGGCTAACTGACAAGGCGCATTTCGCCACTTTATTCTTTTCGGCAATTTTAGCCTACTTTCGATTTTTGCAAAAAATGAAAGTAGACTTATGAGATCAACACAGGGCGAAAAAAAGTGTGTCTGTCTGTGTGTGTGTATGTGTGTGTGTGAGTCTGTGTGTGTGTGTGTCTGTGTGTGTGTGAGTGTGTGTACTCTGAATGACTGTCCCCCCTATCAATTCGAACCCGGTGAATGTGAATTGAACGAAATTTGGTACAAAGGTAGCACTAGCAAAGGACACCTCAGTGTCATGTTTTATATCGCCGCCATCTTTACTAAAACTAAATGGCGGCCACTCAAATGTTCAAAACGTAAAATCAAATAACGACTAATCAAATCATCCGATCTCTACCAAATTTGGTAACAACATACCTTCGTATAGGATGCGTCTTGTGACCAAACTACAAGGTCGTCCGCCATACCTTTTCAGGATGGCGGCCGCGCGAATTATGCAAACTTTATAATCCATATCATGGAACCCACCAGTTCCGATTATCGAGCCGAGAATCGTTTTAACTGTTCTAAAGGAAGAGGCACGTTCGAAATTAAAAATTTATTTTGTAATACTATATTGCAGACGTGATTTTAAAAAGCTGAGCTGATTCAGTAATAAGACAAGATGGCAGCGGATATCTTGTGCCTGACTTATATTTCACTAATTTGAGTATTGCATGCAATATAGCGTACTGATACAAAATAAATAAACTTTGTATGAAATGCTTTATATATAAATAATATACTCCAGTGATGAAATCGTTTAGTATAAATCATTATTTGCTAACAAGTTCTATGTAAGTCATTTTATATAGAACGATATTCGTTGACGCAATTAGCTCAGTGGTAGAGCGTTAGCCTATCGCTCAAATGCCTATGGTTCAAACCCGATGAGAGCTAGTTTTTTTGCTTGAAATGTTATATGTTTATTGTTTTGTAATGACTCAGATGTTTTAAAATTAAGCGTTATATTGTGCATATTATGGTGTAAAATATATATTTAATTAAAACATAATTCGCCAGCAGATTTACTCGAGACATCTAGCTGCCAAAAAGGTACTTATTAACTTACAGATTTTATTGAAAAGTTTCTTCTTCTGGCCGCTAGAATGCACTCGCTCTGTTAGGATTATATTGTTCGATATTTCACCACTAGATGTCACGACTAGTCTACGTGGGGCTCCATTGATTACTATACCATTGGCATTCAATGCGCATCGAATTTGAAGAATGACAAGATGATACTACGATACATTTTACTTTTTATTTTAAAGGGTTTGTAACAGCCTATTTTGCGTTACTTGAAAATGTTATTTGAAGTAAAGAACAAAACGATTTCACATAGTAACTGAATTGAAGCCGTTAGTGTTAGTTCAGATTATTAATTACTACTTTTATTTCAGGTAAATAGCAATCGAAAATATCCACATAGTTTGTATACACACGTCTCTGTAGGGTCATGGAAAGATTTGTTAATTCAATTAGGGTTGTGAAAGCCATGCACAACCAGACGTGTAAAGACATGCCTCAACTCAAAGTTGGATGTTGCCCACGGCAGGTCGTATATGTAATAATAATAATAATAATAATAATAATAATAATAATAATAATAATAATTGATACGTGCAAGGGCACGTCCCTACCATTTCAAACATGTATATACGCTTGGATAGTAACATCTCGACATTTGAAACGACCGCCTGGTGACTTGCTTCCCATTTTGAACACGAGATGGTAGCACCTGCCGGACTTTGGAAAGATTCAAGTGGTTCCTGTGTCTCCCCACTAGGTTGTGTGGGCTGCGCCTTATTAAACTCTTTATACGCATGACATAATTGAAAGACAATTACATTCTTCATCTTAAAACAAATGCCGGGGTATTCATGATACCGCCAAATTATGAACTTATTTATGACATTGTTGTTTTGAGGTGTCACTCCGTGATTGGACAATATTATTTACATGTATACAGTTCGAAAATGACACGCAAAAATTCTCCGCCATTTTGTGTAGGCCATTAGAGGTCGTGAAGTAAACATCAAGCCATCTGGTCGTGAAAGGTGTCTCCACTAATGGGGGCTTTTAGCCCCCATTCTCTACAAGATATATATATATATATATATATTCAAGAAAAAGGAATTGCCTGTTTTCTTCAGGCTGTGAATTTTCATCGTTCCGCCGTGAAGAGGAATTATGCAAATTTAATCGCAACTGGATGCAAACGAGTGTTGTCATCTAAACAAAGCATGTGCTGGGCAGGTTTCTTCAGGGCAATATAGTGCCATATTTTATTTATTTAAAATATGTTAATTATTTTATTATTAGTGTGTCTCCGCTGAGAAGGAAATAAGGTACGTTTTCAGTTAAATTTTCTTTTATATTATTGTTATGGAGCTCCGATATCATCTTATAGTAATATTTTAGTTCTGTTCCTTATTTGTTTTATAGGTCTAATTTTATTGCTGTTTTAATTATGTTTCCTGATTTATTTTAATTCTGTTATCTTTTCTTCGTACCTTATGGAGACACATTTCTAATTTATTTTACGTTTAAATTATTATTTATATTCTTTTGTCAATCTTGGGATTGACATAGTAATTTATTCTTGATCCGTTGCGTTTTACTATTGCAATAGTATTTAGACATATCGTTTTTTGCCGTTCATTTCCTTCTACTAATGTTTAAATTTATCTTATTTATTGTTTGCCGTAATTTCGATCTGGCATGTTTTTTGTGTGGCCATGTCTGTTTGCCGTGATGCATGTTGGTCTCATGGTTAGTCCATTGGCGCGGGTCTCGAAAGCAGACGTGTTGTGTGTTAGCTTAATTCTTTTTTTTTAATGTAATCTTGTTGTTGTTAATTTTGTGATTTTTGGTAAATGTCCTTGTGTTTTACGCCTTCGTGCTTATCATTTATTTATTTTCTATCCCATTTAATTTTTTTTTAAATTTAATTTATTTCTTTTTTTGACGTGGCCTGAACATCTGCATGCCGGATCGCTATTGCATTCCATTGCAAATTGTCAAGCCCTTTCTCATTGTGTTATGCATGTAATTTTTATTTTAACCTTTGGGCTTTTTAATTTTTTTTTATTTTCAATTAAGTCTTTTCTCTTCTTGGCTTTGCAAGCAAGCATGTTAGGCGCTATCTGGCCTTCTTGTAAATTTGTGTTGGCTGATGCATGCTCCGTTTCTGGTGATGCTGCTCTTTTAAATTTTTAATATTAAACCCTCTATTCTTAAAATTTTAATCTTTTGTTGTGGCATTATTTCACCGACGGCAGTTCCTTTGGTTTTTGGGGGGTGTTTGTACGATAGCCTGTGTGTGTTGTCCCCTTCTCCATCATCCTTACACCCCTTTTGGAGCTCTTCTGTTGGGACATGTCTTCTGGAGGTGATTTTGCTGCGGAAGTGACCCGGACCCCTGAATACAGGTAAGTTGGCCCATCCACGCTCCCCGTACTCGTCTCTTTCTGGTGAAGCAGAGCGTTGGTTATCGAGTTACCGACGTACTGCTGGCCAGTGCCGTTAATGTGGGGTTACATTATGGTAGCAGAGCGTGCTCATGTTCACCTCCGTAACTATCCCCTCCCCAGTACCCACATGCTGTTTTATGGACCCCTCTAATGCCGATGGGTCAGTTGTTGGTGGGATTTTGTCAGGAAAGTGCACGTAATGTTGTGTAAAGCTAATCCTTGTCGTTTATTGTGTTTCATGTTTGCCTCTGGATATTCATATGCTGTATGTAAGTGTCCTGTTATAAGCGAGGTGTTTCCTGCTGTAGTTTTATCCTGTTTGTGTGCAACATCCCCACTGAAGATGAAGCCCGGTGAGTGACTGACATGTGTTCTTGGCATGGGAAATGGGATTTCTTGATGTTCTATTAGCCTATATGCTGCGTGTGAAGGAATCCTGGAGCCCCGTCGGAAGCTGGTAGCCTGATGTTTTGTGCCAATTTTTGCAATTTAGCTCCCTGTTCTCGAGCCAAGCAGGTGGTGACGTGTGCAGTTCTGGACAGCATGGTGCATGATTTGGTGTAGTAGGGTGGCTGTGTTTGAGTGTCAGCCTAATCTTTGGTGATGGTAATTGCTGGTTGTGGTACTGTTGTGAAAGTGTAATCTGTCCTTGTAATTCCTGAAATTTGTTTCCTTCTATATTGGTTGTCTGCATTCTGTGTTTTCCAAAATGGCCGACAACAATAGTGTTTTCAATTTAATTGACTTAAGCGATAACCTTGTGAATTTAGAGAGTTCTTCTGGGGTTGAACGTGAATCACCTCTGTTTACTAGGTCTGAGGTTTTGGGATCGATTACCAGTAGTAGTTTGCCTGCCCCTCTGTTGCCTGGCGCTGGCTCGTCCATACCACTTAATCCTGCATACGGTCATTCTTCTCATGTTAGGTCACCTAGTGATTTCCTGGGTCCTGCCGACCCATTGCATCCCAGTACTTTCTCTAGTAATATAAATGTTTTGTCGGCTGTAGAGGGTGTGCGAGCGGGCTACCCTGGTAACAATGTCTCTATTCCTAATGCTACGTTCTCACCTACCGTTAATTATGGGTCGATTCCTCATCCTATTTCTGGTTTCTTAACTAAGTTAAGGCATTTCAACCTTGATGACGTTACCCAAGTGGTACAATTTTTAAAACAAGTGGTCGAGTTGGGTAACCATGCCTCGATTTTTGGGATGTCGGAAGTTCAGATTTTCCAACTTTTGTATCCTGTTGCATCCGGTATGCTGCGCGATAAGCTTGTTGAAGCTATCCACCTCCGCATGTCCTTAGCCATGTTTATTAGGGAAGTGTTGTGGTTTTTTGTCCCTGCGAGCGCCCTAAGTGCTCTCGAGCATAAGTTCCTTTATCGTGTCCAAAGGCTGGACGAGTCCCTTAGCGACTATGTCAGTGACATTAAGGTGTATGCCCAGGTCTTTGCATCCCCTTTAACAGAGCGACAGTTGGTGTCATCAATTGTGAATGGGTTTTCGCCTCAATATAGGTCATACATGACTATGTGTACTAGGCCTTCGTCATTCGTCGAGCTGAAACAGGTCGTTATAGAGGCTATGGCTGTGAAGCATGCAGATTCCCTTCGTGTAGCTAATGTTCCTCCTCCTTCCTTGATGTCTCGTCCCCCACCTAAGGTTATGTTTCATCCTCGACCTAATATTAAGTGCCACTCGAGCGGTGGAGTGGGACATGTCAAGAAGGTGTGTCCGAGTAACCAGGCTGTGTATCGCCAATGACGGAACGTTGAGGAGACCAATTCGGGTGTTACTTCCAAGGATATTTCTGTGTGTAAGAATTTGGGAAAACCCTGTGAAGTTTCTGGTCGCCCTACCAATGATAGTCTTGATAACTCTATGAAAGCTAATTCATCATGTGCTAATTCTGCTTATGTCGCTGGCCTACCTAACCTGTCGGTGAGCAATGGCGTGGCAAGTCAGCCTAATTCTAAACGTTGTGTGAAACCTGTGGTGCGGGTGTCCTCGTCACCTACTTGTAATCGTGTTAGAGTGAGTAATGATTTTGGAATTTCTCCTGTGGCTAAAGGAATATCCCCGTTTATTGAAATTTGTGTTAATGACGAGCCCGTTTCTGCATTGCTTGATTCTGGTAGTGTCGCATCCTTTATAAGCGAGGACTGGTTTTTATCTATGAAGAGTGTTTGCAAATTTCCTGAGTTAGAGCCTAACAATGAATCTTTTATTTCGGCAAATTGTTCAAACTTAAATATTTTGGGTAGTATGACAGTCAAAATTCATATTCTAAATTTTTCTTGGAAATTTAAATTTTTGGTTGCCAGAAATCTTTCTTGTGCTGTGGTCATTGGAGCTAATTTCATGTCACACGTTGGTATGCTTCTTGATTTTGGTGCTCGCAACTTATGGTTTAAGTTTAATCCACAGAGTAAATTATCTTTTAACCCGGTTTTATCTTCTCCTGCTGTCAATTCTGTTACTGAACCTATGACTATTGAGGATCTCGATCTGGAAAATTTAACGAGTCTTCAAAAGGATGCCATAAAGAGGTTATGTCAGGAGTATGGCGATGTATTTACTGACAAGCTGGGTGTAACCCATTTGATGGAGTACAAGATTGAGCTAACCGAATCTGTGCCGGTGCGTTCCAGCCCGTATCGCCTTGCCCCGCCCAAGATGGCTGAACTTCGTAAGATTATCGATAAGATGTTAGAAGAAGGTGTAATCCAACCCTCTATCTCTGCCTACTCATCCCCTGTATTTCTTGTGCCAAAACCTAACGGTGGTTTTCGGCCGGTGGTCGACTATAGGGCTCTTAATCAAAAAGTTGTTTTGCAGTCCATTCCTTTGCCGGACCTTCACACATGTTTTAGTTGGTTTCGCAACGCGAAGGTGTTCACGATCCTCGATTTAAAATCTTCCTACTTCCAAATTCCCCTCTCTCCTGAATCCAGGCATGTTACAGCTTTTTCCACTGACTGGAACCTGTTTGAATATGCCCGTGTCCCGTTTGGCCTATCCACCGGAGCCGCTGTGTTGAGCAGACTTCTGGACAAGGTATTTTCAGAAATTAAATTCAAGTTTGTGTACCACTACCTTGACGATGTGGTGATCTATTCCGAGTCCTTCGAGGAACCCGTTGATCATCTGAAAATTGTACTTGATCGGTTGCGTGACGCTGGACTTACCGTCAAATTGTCCAAGGTTTCCCTTGCCAAGCCCAAAATTTCCTTCTTGGGACATATTGTTTCTGAATCTGGTATCTCAGTGGACCAGTCTCGTACACAGGACATCAGAGATTTTAAACCACCAAAGAACGCCAAGGGTGTTGCTCGTTACATTGGAATGGTCAACTTCTTCCGTAATTTTATCAGTAACTTTGCCGACCGTGCTGCTCCTCTACATCAATTACGCAAAAAGGCTGTGAAGTTCGAGTGGGGTCCCTCTCAGCAAGCAGCCTTCGAAGATCTTAAGCTTGTGCTCTCTAACGCCCCTGTGTTAGCCATTCCGGATTTTGGGAAGCAGTTCATTGTGCAGACTGATGCGTCTGGTCGTGGTGTTGGTTGTGTCCTTCTGCAGGAATCTGATCTGGGTAGGCAACCCATTGCATACGCTTCTCGTACCTTAACGGACGCAGAGAGGAAGTATTCCATTTACGAACTTGAGGGTTTAGCTGTGTTGTTCGCTCTAGAAAAATTCCGTATGTATCTTGAGCACACCAAGTTTCTCCTTGAGACCGATAACCAAGCCTTGAGCTGGGTCTTAGGGAAACCCCGCAAAACTGGTAGAATTGCTAGGTGGGCAACTAGGATTCTGTCGTTCCAGTTCACTGTCCAACATATTCGTGGGTCCGAAAATGCGGTAGCTGATTCTTTAAGCCGCATGTACGAGGAAACAGCTGAAGAGGATGTTCAGGAATGCGAACCCGTAAACTTTGTATCTGCTGTAAATTGTGTCAATGCCGTCCTTAGCAATTCCCCTGTGCTTTTTGAGGATGTGAGACGATTCCAGAAAGAAGACCCCTCCTTATCTAGCCTTATTGACCGAATCAATTCTGGTGAAGTGATCAAGCCCTACTCTCTGAAGGACGGTGTATTGTGTTGTTCGTCTCGTCATGACCGCCTACCTAAAATTGTGCTCCCGTCAGTCCTAATTCCGGAAATCTTTCGTTACTATCATGAATCTCCTATTGGTGGCCACCTAGGGGTATTCAAGACCCGAGCTAAAATCAGACAGTTTTTCATTTGGCAAGGTATGGATGGCAACATCAGGAGGCTCATTAGGAATTGTGCTGCATGCAGTATTAGCAAACCTCCGGTTTCTACTAAGGTTGGCCTGTTGTCATCTGAACCAGCATCTAGACCCATGGAGAGGCTTTTTATCGACCATGTTGGACCGTTCCCTCGCTCTGGTCGGGGAAACCAATTTGCGCTTGTTTGCACTGACGGTTTCTCCCGGTTTAGTTGGATTTTCCCCACCAGACAGGCTACGACCAGTTCCGTCATAAAGTGTCTTAATTCCATCTTCTCGTCTTTTGGGCCGTGTCAGTATCTGGTGTCAGATAATGCCAAGTGCTTTGTATCTCATCAGTTCCGTCAATTCTTATTTGATTATGCTATTTCGCATGTAACCACCACTCCCTATTTTCCTAACCCGTCTCTCGCTGAGCGAGTCAATCGTAATCTCCGTTCTGCTCTGATCGCTTTCCACCACGACGACCATTCCAAGTGGGATTCTAATTTGCATTGGCTCAATTTTGCTTTCAACACCGCCGTGCATGAGAGCACGCAAGCCACCCCTTTTTCGTTAATGTTTTCCTTTATGGCTAATTCTCCGTTGTCCAACCTGTGGAACCTGCACGATCTCCTTCCTGACAGTTTCACGCCCGAGGATATGAGGGCGAAATTCGACAAGGCTAGAGAGAATATTAAGGTATCCCATGACCAACTTGCCAGGCGACATAATGCCTGTCGCAAGCCAGCTGATTTGGAAATTGGTGATGTTGTGTACGTCCGCAATTTCGAGCCCAAGGGCGTCAGTAATCTAGTCTCAAGCAAGTTAACCCCTCGTTTTAAAGGCCCATGTTATGTAGAGGCATTCTTGCCTCCTGTTACTCTTCTTGTTCGAAACCCTAAGGCCAACAAAATTTCTAGAGTGCATCTATCACACATTAAGCGAGGTGGAGAGGTGTCTAATGAGGAAATGCTACCGTAAATTTTGTAAAACAAATTTTGTATAATGTAGAGTATCCCTAACCTTCATTGAAGCCTTCAAGCATCTGTTCCTTGTGGAATTTTGAATTTAATTGGATTTGAAAACTCTGATGGGATACAAAATGTAAATGTTGGGAAGTTCCCATTGTAATGGTAAATTGTAAAAGTGTACCTAATTTTGATGTTTCATAGGAGATGCTAACATGTAAGTTGGGCTCGGTGGGAGACCTAACTCATGGTAACCTTGTATTCCTGTTCCCTTTGGGAATTTTAGTGGTCATTCCTCTACCGTAGTTCCTTCGAAATGTATAGTCTAACTCATGTAATCTTATAATGTACTTCGAATCTGTAAAAAGGTAAACTTGTTAATGAAATTTTGTAAGCACTGATCTAGGGCATGGTCAGAAATATTTTCTTCATTTAAATTCAACTTTGTTTCTCTTTTATAAAATGTAGTAAGAATTAGTAATTTCTGTAAACTTTTATTTTTGAAATAAGATTAACTTCTGTTTTGTAAATGGCTGCCCATTCGTCGCATGATAGCTTGCACATTGCTCCCCCCTACTTCGTCTAAAACGACCTACATTGGACTTGTTGAAAATGTATCTAACGTGTCTCGGACTCTGTAAGCACTGCTGGTGCTGGTGTACTGCGTTCTGAAGATTTTTGGACACAGTGAAGCTGTTAACTAAGTGGTTTGCGAGGTGATCAATTATCCCTTCACTGATAATCTGACCCTGCATTCTTCCTAACCAAAACGATGCGGTTTCATCCATCAATTGGAGTTAACAGGTGAACATTATCTTCGGGAAACATCTCTGGTGAATCGACTAGTTTAGGAGTACTGTCTATGCCTTGGCATATTCGTGAACGGTGTTCACGCTTAAGGGAGGGAGACTGATACGTGCAAGGGCACGTCCCTACCATTTCAAACATGTATATACGCTTGGATAGTAACATCTCGACATTTGAAACGACCGCCTGGTGACTTGCTTCCCATTTTGAACACGAGATGGTAGCACCTGCCGGACTTTGGAAAGATTCAAGTGGTTCCTGTGTCTCCCCACTAGGTTGTGTGGGCTGCGCCTTATTAAACTCTTTATACGCATGACATAATTGAAAGACAATTACATTCTTCATCTTAAAACAAATGCCGGGGTATTCATGATACCGCCAAATTATGAACTTATTTATGACATTGTTGTTTTGAGGTGTCACTCCGTGATTGGACAATATTATTTACATGTATACAGTTCGAAAATGACACGCAAAAATTCTCCGCCATTTTGTGTAGGCCATTAGAGGTCGTGAAGTAAACATCAAGCCATCTGGTCGTGAAAGGTGTCTCCACTAATGGGGGCTTTTAGCCCCCATTCTCTACAAGATATATATATATTCAAGAAAAAGGAATTGCCTGTTTTCTTCAGGCTGTGAATTTTCATCGTTCCGCCGTGAAGAGGAATTATGCAAATTTAATCGCAACTGGATGCGAACGAGTGTTGTCATCTAAACAAAGCATGTGCTGGGCAGGTTTCTTCAGGGCAATATAGTGCCATATTTTATTTATTTAAAATATGTTAATTATTTTATTATTAGTGTGTCTCCGCTGAGAAGGAAATAAGGTACGTTTTCAGTTAAATTTTCTTTTATATTATTGTTATGGAGCTCCGATATCATCTTATAGTAATATTTTAATTCTGTTCCTTATTTGTTTTATAGGCCTAATTTTATTGCTGTTTTAATTACGTTTCCTGATTTATTTTAATTCTGTTCTCTTTTCTTCGTACCTTATGGAGACACATTTCTAATTTATTTTACGTTTAAATTATTATTTATATTCTTTTGTCAATCTTGGGATTGACATAGTAATTTATTCTTGATCCGTTGCGTTTTACTATTGCAATAGTATTTAGACATATCGTTTTTTGCCGTTCATTTCCTTCTACTAATGTTTAAATTTATCTTATTTATTGTTTGCCGTAATTACGATCTGGCATGTTTTTTGTGTGGCCATGTCTGTTTGCCGTCATGCATGTTGGTCTCATCGTTAGTCCATTGGCGCGGGTCTCAAAAGCAGACGTGTTGTGTGTTAGCTTAATCCTTTTTTTTAATGTAATCTTGTTGTTGTTAATTTTGTGATTTTTGGTAAATGTCCTTGTGTTTTACGCCTTCGTGCTTATCATTTATTTATTTTCTATCCCATTTAATTTTTTTTAAATTTAATTTATTTCTTTTTTTTACGTGGCCTGAACATCTGCATGCCGGATCGCTATTGCATTCCATTGCAAATTGTCAAGCCCTTTCTCATTGTGTTATGCATGTAATTTTTATTTTAACCTTTGGGCTTTTTAATTTTTTTTTATTTTCAATTAAGTCTTTTCTCTTCTTGGCTTTGCAAGCAAGCATGTTAGGCGCTATCTGGCCTTCTTGTAAATTTGTGTTGGCTGATGCATGCTCCGTTTCTGGTGATGCTGCTCTTTTAAATTTTTAATATTAAACCCTCTATTCTTAAAATTTTAATCTTTTGTTGTGGCATTATTTCACCGACGGCAGTTCCTTTGGTTTTTGGGGGGTGTTTGTACGATAGCCTGTGTGTGTTGTCCCCTT
The DNA here is from genome assembly GCA_946902985.2 of Meconema thalassinum. Lineage (NCBI taxonomy): Eukaryota > Metazoa > Arthropoda > Insecta > Orthoptera > Tettigoniidae > Meconema > Meconema thalassinum. The sequence continues at coordinate 172,500,274 of OX336391.1, forward strand.
CTCCATCATCCTTACACCCCTTTTGGAGCTCTTCTGTTGGGACATGTCTTCTGGAGGTGATTTTGCTGCGGAAGTGACCCGGACCCCTGAATACAGGTAAGTTGGCCCATCCACGCTCCCCGTACTCGTCTCTTTCTGGTGAAGCAGAGCGTTGGTTATCGAGTTACCGACGTACTGCTGGCCAGTGCCGTTAATGTGGGGTTACAATAATAATAATAATAATAATAATAATAATAATAATAATAATAATAATAATAATAATAATAATAATAATAATAATGTTATTGGTTTTACATCCCTTTTAACTACTGCTGCTTTTAGAGACACCGGGGTGCCGGAATTTTGGCCCGAAGGGGATCTTTAACGTGCCAGTAAATTTACTGACACGGCTCCCTCGCATTTGTGCACTCTCAAATGCCAGCTGACTGCGCCAGGATACGAACCTGCAACCTAGGGCCCAGCAAGCGAGAACGTTACCGCTGAGCCACGCAGCCAGTCCGGTCGATTATGTCTCCAGATCCATAACATTCTTGATATACTTCTTATCTTTCTTTCTTCAATGATGGTAGCAGTTTTTATCTAGGTTGTGGCGTTTGGTAGAGGTAAATCGTTTCTAAGGTCTTCGACAAAGAATAGTTCTATTATACTCTTTGATAATAACAACGAGTTATAACTATACTCATACATTTAGGAGAAAGTAGGCTATATGTTCTTTACTGAACATCTTGTTTCTATATATAGAATAGGCAGTAATTAAATTTAAGGTAAACAATACACAACACAAAACGTATTCCGCGATGAAACGAATTAATTTCCTGGTATCGAGACCAGAGGTATAGCAATACAGCCTATTTAAAATAGCGGGTACCGACCCCTAGAGTTTCAAAAAGGATCAACAAGACACTATACACGAGACGTACGAAGAGGTCTCAAGGGCGGTAACACTTAAGCCGACCCTTAAAAACAGCGCTGCGAGGACAATAATAAACTTGCCCAAATGTATTTGACTAACATATTTTATATTACAGCTATGAGCTCCAACACTGCTGCAAAGAAGCGCTGAAAAAGAAAATCATGATCCAGAGGTACACATCTATGGTATAAGAAACTAACATAGAACTGCAGTTAGTAATAAGGTAGCTTAAGGCAATAACAGGTCATTTAATATCATATAACATGTGTTTCATCCACAGGACAAACGGCAGAGTATTATCACATCCATAACATTTTTTTTCACAGATGGAGACCATCGGTATGTACATACATCTTGTAAATGTACATACCACACACACAAATGAAATACACTCCTATTTCACAAACACATACACTCTCCATCGATTTCAGTTGCACCCCTTAAAGGTGACAACGCAGCGGCCAGCGATGCTCAGTAACCGTGGAATACTGTACATCGCTGAACGCAAATATACATCATACAATATCAAACACGCAAATGAAGCGTGAATCCAGTGTCTAAGGGCGGCACAAAACTTGTAAGCGCCGAGCCTTCGACGCTAAGGTGGGATTCCTAACCACGGTGGGGAAACAACTAGGGTATAAGACAAATCAAAATGAAACAGCTGATTAGCCACTGAACCCTATCAGGAACGGCCGCTTAAGAACGCTTAAGAGTGCGAAACAAGGTATAGAATTAACAGCGCGCAAGAGGTATAAAACAACTGGCCACTTAAAAGAGCTCTATAAGGTAATGCATACTATTTTGTAAATTATTTTGTATTTTGTAATTATATCATGATAGCACTATATGATGCTACACATACATATTCCACATGATTGGATAATATACTTGTGCGAAGGGTACTAATATAGCAACTACCATTATTACTATTATCGTTATTATTATTATTATTATTTTTATTATTATTATTATGATTATTACTATCATGGTGATTATTATTATTGTTATCAGTGGCATGCTTGTTAGCATTATTGTTGCTACGACTGTCATTATACAATGCTACTATAATTACCACAGGATTATCACCATCATGTACACGGCACCATTATTGCCAGCATCGCCACGGCGATTATCGCTTACATTTTTTCACTGCATACTATCACACGTAACCCTATACATTTTAACACATGTACTTTCATTTTCAACCTTCTAAAATACAAATTTGTGAAGAAGGCCTATTTTTACGCCACACAATAAAAATACTATGAAACTACCCTAAACACTTACACCCAGGCTATCTGTTTTACTTTATCTTCAATATTTACACTTCCTTTACATGTTAATCTTATTCAGCTTACCCGCAGAAGGAAATTTTTTCATCCCGCTGCAGAGACATCTAGAATGCTATGACGATGTTTTTCCCTTCATGCGGAGTCACACTACTGTAAACATAACTAATGTATTTATAAGTAGAGTTAATTTATTTATGTTCCACCCCTAACCACACCCTCTCTGAGAGCACACTATACCTACACACCGCCGAGGAACCGAGGACCACCAACGCACACAACATGCACACCACACGGAAGAAGAAGAAGAACACCAGGGGAGAAGAAGCAAGAAGAGGAGGAGAGAACTACCCCTAACTCTCATTCCAGCTCGCGGGGAATCGAGCTAAACATCGACGAGGTGTTGTTCAGGTCATGGGTCCTTACACCCTCAGGACCCTAGGACCTTTACGCACCCCCAAGGGAGATGTGGCTTCCGCCACTGAACACACGCTCACCCACGAGCTGCGAATGCACTAACACATCAATAACTCAAAACTACAACGATTCAACCCCAACATCAAACACCCTCTCCTGCCCCAAAACAACCCCAGCTTGAGATACAATAAAATCCAGAACACCATCTTAACACAGCAGGCAGGCGACCACTTATTACAGGTGGTTGGCCAAGAGCGTGCGCCACACACATACAATGTACACTTAGAAGTATCTGGGATGACAACATGTGTAGTAATATTGAGTCAGCAATGCCGAAAGACATAAAAGAGAAGGCCACTCTGGGCTCTTGGTCTGTCGCTGCCCGTGGCTGCGCCCGTTTGGTTCCTGATTCTCACCTAGAGGTAAGTGTGCATCTCAGAGTTCTATTACACATTACCAAGTGTATTCTTGTCCACTTTTACCCCAATTCACTGTTGTACAAAATCACACTAATAATCAAACGTCCCTTATTAGAGGGACACCTTTAAAACATCACGGTCTAATAAACCATTAACCATTTACACTACACGCTCATTGTACACTTTTATTCCACACTTGTCTTTACTTACCAACTCCCTACACCTTGACCCTCCAGTGCTTGCAATTTTAAAACCGCTGAGTGGGCAGCAGGCAGTTTCATTAACACAACCTTGAGTGCCCGACGTGTGGCGACCGAGCCGAGCAACGCACAGTCAGCTGGTATCAAAGCGCTTACTCGTAAAACTTGGTCTGAGCGCTAATAGCTCACCTAATTAACGCATCCCCTAAAATCCTCCATCCCCGATAAACCCAAGCTTCCCCCATCTACCACAGCTGCCCCGTACACGCCCAATCCCGAATACCAATACATTCACAGATACTCTCCCGATTAGATCACACCCTCCAAATTTACCATAACAAACCCCTTTGTTCTTCCCACACCCCACCCTCGGACAGAACAATACCAACTCACATTCTTAGCAAAGAGGACGTCATCCCAAAGCCAACAACATCTAAATCTTTAAAATCCGACCATCCGTTCGCCAATTATCGCCAATGTTCGCCAGAAAGTAGGCTATCATTTTTTTCCTCCTACACATTTCAAACTTGCTGTCCCCCTAGAGGGCATAGCCACCTTTCTTTAACGTCAAACAAACTTTTTTCTCATCTTCACTGTTTCCATAATAGCGCCAATTTCTAAATCAAGAATTTTCATTAAAAACAAGTAGTTCCGTGAAGAACTATACAGCCTATTTTCATATATCCTACTTATGTTAACTGCCACAATCAACATACAAAATTTCAGTTTAATTGCTGTAACAGATTCGTAGATATTGAGAACCATCTAAATATTTCAGATGGTCGCCAGGTTGGATTTTTATTTTTGTACTATTACAATAAGATTATTGTGTACGTGTGGTATTCAAACTTCAATCGCATGATTAGACAAAAAGAAGTAAAAACGAGATTTTAAAATTACGCACAGCAGCCATCTTGTGATAATGCAAACCATTGAAATAAATTCGATGCCAGTGGATCAACATTTGTATAAGCATTTAACGTGCAACGTTTCACGGCACTCGGATAGTTAATTCGCGAGAAACGTCCATTTAAATATTTATACTTCGCGTCGCCGCCATGTTGGATTTGTGCTCACCAGGTTCCTGAAAGTCCTATAGGTGAACATATGTTCATAGTCTCTATGAACATAAAAAAATTCAGTTTGGTTGCTGTAAAAGATTCATAGATATTGAGAACCGTCTAAATATTTCGGGAGCTCACCATTTAGGAGTGTTATGTGTATAGGCCATAGAGTTATGTACCATTCAAGGACAATTATTGCCTAGGTTCATTATTCAAACTTTCACTTCGATCGCATGATTACGACACAAGAAATTAAAACTTAAATTTAAAATTTCGCACAGCCGTCATCTTGAGGTTATGTAAGCAATTGAATTAAATTAGATGGCAGTGCATTACAATCTGAAAAATCAATTACTGTACCACATTTCACTGCGCTCAGAGAGTTAAATCACGAGAAAAGTCTATTAAAATATTTTAAATTCGCTTGGTCGCCATGTTCGTTTCGTACTTTACAGGTTTATGAAATATACATAGGTACACCTGTATCAGTTTTGTAGTCACCAGGTTTTTGAAAGTCTCATAGGTGAACTTCTAGTAGTGCCCTTTATCACCGCACACAATTTCAGGGCGATATCGGTAATAGTTTCGGAGATATTGAATGCTAGTGAAATATTTCGCACAGCCGCCATGTTGGATTGGAGAGACGTAACAAAATTTGAAGGGCACGGCCGAGGTCGCCGGGAATAGTGCTATGAACTTCCCGAGTTTCATTTAAATCGCTCCAGCCGTTTCGATTTTATTAGGGGGGGACACACACACGAATCACACACACACGCACACACACACACACACACACGCACACACACACGGACAAAAGGTGATGTCATAAGCCTATTTTTTCAAAATTGAAAATAGGCTAAAAATACCAGCAAACATTCCTAGCAAAGAGGACGTCACCCCAACGCCAACAACACTTCGTTCGTTAAAATCCGATCATGCGTTCGGCAGATATCGGCAAAGTTCGCAGGAAAGTAGGCTGTGAAGGAGAACCCCCATTCTAGCACTACTTGCCCCTTCCATCCAGGTTAAAAACACTTATAGTGGGCCATGTATTGAAGATGGAGAAATGCTCTCGCGGACTTTTTTGTAGAACATTTCATGCTGACCAATTACAGTATATAGATATTTTTAACGGTTTGCCCAGCGTAAGCTTAAGAAGCGCACGGACGCTAAGTTTGTTTTCGACTTTTTCACTGAAATCGTTACTGCTTGGCTTCCTTTGATCATATTTTCTACAGAATCTTTCCCCGAGATATCCTTTAGAGAATGGTGAAACCGCATCAAAATCCATCCAGTGGTTCTCGAGATTACGCGTGACATCCAAGAATCGGGGATTTTTGTCTTATACTAACGAAGTAGAGATTGTCGGGGAACGCATGCACCAAGCAGTACTATGATGTTATACACCTCAGTGCATCTGGGTACAATTCGTCCCGACACCGTAACGTAACGCCAGACCCCAGCGTAACGACAAAGTCCACAAGATCATTTAAAATGATAAAATAGTTCTACAAAGTAAGATTACATCATTCATATCGGCAATATGGCCTTCTCATACAGGAGAACACCCCTGATCTACAGAAATAGTTGCTCTACTTTAGATGAAGTGAATTCATATTTGATCATATGGACAAGAATGTAATACTGAATGTAAAAATATTACAATTCACAACAAAATATATCAGAATGAAGTGAGATATATTGATCTTTCAATTTACAGAATAGTCTTTGATGTGTTTAATTCTGAACTAGCTGAAGTACCCGTTCTTCGATCGGCTTTTAGTACTTGCTGGCCTAAATCATTAATATATATAATCACACATTCCTAATGTAGTTATTTTTTTCCATGTTACCAACTACATGTGTAGACTACATGCATTTTCACTCACCAAATTATTAAACAGAGGTAGGAAAGTGAAAATCCTTAGTCTGCTTTCAGTCGACCGACCGGGTCAGGGAATGGAATGAATGAAATCCCCACCTAACAGCGAGGATATGAACTGTGCCGGCTGCCGAAGCCTGTCGCACTCCCCTGGGGCAATGATTAAATGAATGACGGATGAAATGAAATTATAGTAGAGATTGTTGCTGGAATGAAATTGTGACAGGGAAAACCGGAGTACCCGGAGAAAAGCCCGTCTGCCTCTGCTTTGTAGGTGAGAAAGTGCGTTTATATATTTGAAATAAATATCAGCTTCTATGTAGTAAAAGTCCTTGTCATAAATATTGAACACCTATCGTTTAACGTCTTCATACTATATTTAAACATATAAACATTATGCTAGAAATACATCAAACTTGATAGCAAATATCATAACCGCGGAAACTACGGTTGGTTGGTTGGTTCTTAAGTTTAGGGGCTGCGACAACGCGGTCATGTAGCCCTGTGTACTTTGGGTGTGTGTAGAATCTGTCTGATAACCGGTGTTAATTGTGGTGACTGTATTAGTGTGACGGAAACTACGTACCATGTCATGATAGAGTAACAGTAACGGAACAAACTTCAATCATCCGAAGTAATAATAACAAAAACAAATAAATCACAGAAAATTTTTCAAAGTTTAGGCCGTGTCGTGTGCGAGATTAGGCCTAGTAACTCCGAGATGATTCATCAGCGGGCTCTTGTGGTCTATTTGCAGACTACCAAAGGAGTAGAACACTGAGCGATACCTCAATTCATATTTAGAACACCTCCTCTACTTTACTGCGAGAGCTAAACGCTAAAACAGTCTTTCACCTCCCTATAAAGGCATCCAAAATGATTGTATACTGAATTTCAGGGCCAAGCAATTAAAACTCAGCAACTTTTCCAGGTTTACGCCGTGTTTTTTGCGTTTTTTTATTGGCCGTGAAAGGCAAAATACCAACTTTTTTAAAAATAAATTTGCCCTGTTCTGCAGTGAGATTAATATGAACACTAAATAAACTAATGTGACAGTCGTTAGTCATCGACACATTCGTCTGTGAATTTGGGTTTGTGATCATAGTAATAAAAGACAAAAAGCAGATAAATATTGGCCAATTGAAATATTCATTTAACGAAAAACAAATCGATAAAAAGGATGAAAGCGTACCGTGCAAAGTAGAAAGCCCTATAAGATTGTGAAACAGCGTACAGATCCAAATACTCACATATAATAACCGACACAAAGAGTATAAAATTAGACTCAAAATCACGTCTCGTTTCGGACCCCAGAAACTACCTCTATAAATAAAACAGTTCATGTAGACTGAAGAGACTAACATAGACTAACATCGCTCGGCGTTGACCGTGTTTAATAAGACATATTTAGGTTTTACTCGCTAACCGTAGGAGATACACGAAAAGTGATAAGGATCTTTCGGATAGAAAATAACATTTTAAAGCTCGTAGTGCCCTTAAAAGTTAAGTTTGCTATTTCTTAGCGTTCTCTAGGTATCACTGATATCTTGTGGCGAAAGTTGGAACTACTTGAAATTGAACGGAACTTGTAGCACACACTTTAGGGTGTCCGCTGGAAACAGCTACTGACTCAGGCGAAACGAACATGTCCTCGGACATTCCCGGTACTAAAAGCCATAAATAAATAAATAAATAAATAAATAAATACATCAGCTTACCATTTTTGTTAAGTTGGAGTGAAACTGTTACGTAAATTAAAAGAAATGATTTGAAACACAATCCAAGCAAGTAGGGGAGAAGTGAGATTTTAAACGAGTGACACTAGCCACTCGGCTACGCTGAACTCTCATATGGATATCTCGTGAACTCATGGTCTGAATTCGGCATGCGACATGTCGTTGGACTCGGGGTGACGCCCCCTTTCCTATGGCCTACTTGTTTCAACCTGAAAATAAATTCTACCCATACTAGGGGGTCAATGAGTATTTTTTAGTAAACGTGGTTTTCCATGTGCAACATGCATGGGACCCGATACCAATATGAAATTGAATGTTGTTCCACATGAAAAACATGTACAGACCTGAATGCCGCTATGAATTAACATTTTTGTTTTTTGATTTTACGCATGCGCACTTGGGCATTTTGTGAGAGGGCGGGCTTTTTGAATAATGATTTATAAATGAGTTATTTTTTAAAAACCATTTTACCAAAAGATTGAAAACTATTAGGTCATGCGCTTTTTAATGTCTCATGAAGCAATAAGGCTAGGGTCTTGTATGAGGGGTCGTTGGATTTGGGGTAATACCCTCTTTTGGAATGTATTTTTGAAATTCTGTCAAAAGGGCCTAAATACACTTTTGTTAATATCTCACAAACCAATAAAGCTAGGGACTTGTATGAGGGGTCGTTGGACTTGGGGCAACACTTTGTTTTTGAATGTATTATTCATTTTTGTCAAAAGGGCCTAACTGCACTTTTGCTAATATCTCGCAAACCAATAAGGCTAGAGACCTTTATGAGGTGTTGTAGTACTCAGGGTAACGCCCCCTCTTTTCCTATAGCCACCCTAATGCAACCAAAAGTGCAAAAACTAATAGGTCATTGGCATTTTAATATCTCGCAAACCAATAAGCTAGAGACGTGTACGAGACGTCCAATGACTTTAGGTAATGCCCTCTTTTGAATGTTTTATTTACTTTTTCCAAAAATATTTTACAAAGGGCCTAACACTATACATGTTAAAGAATTGAAGAGCGGTAGTAGACAGAGAGATATTACCGGTTATGTGCATGTGTTTAAACAAGCCTGTCACAGGGCACGTTGGCCATGCCCCTAAAAATCAATGGATATTTCAACAGGACAGTTTGGAGGCATAAGAAGATTCGTTTTCTGATCTTTCTTATGGCAGACTGATTGACTGAAATAACCCAAAACTGCTAGGTCATTGACCTGAGATTTTATAAACCAATAAGCAGATTTGGACACATGAGGTGTCCTAAGACTTGACATGACACTTTTTTTTGCTATAGTCCACACATTAACAAAAATATCCCAAAACTGCTAGGTCATGGACCTGAGATTTTATAAACCAATAATTAGATTTGGACACATGAGGTGTCCTAGGACTTGACATAATATACTATTTGCTATGGTGCACACATTTACTCCAATATCCCAAAACTTCTTGGTCATGGACCTGAGATTTTATAAACTAACTAGCTGTACCCGGCATGCGTTGCAATGCCAATCAAAGAAAGTGTTGGCGTTGTAACTTTGTTTGTTGAAGTGCTTTTGGATTCCCAGTATTTATTTATTTTCCGTTAACCACCTCTAAACTATTGCAAAATTGATTTACTATTCCAAAAGAAATCATGGGAGCGTGCTCAATAACTCACCAAAGATTCATCGCAATGAAATGAATGGTATATGATCGCATACAGGACTTTGTTGAAAAGATTCGAGCGCCGTCACTCACAACAAACTAAACAAAACTGTCTTGCTAGCAGTGCTCAGAGAGTAGGCAAATGACAGAAATGCTTGGCTAACAGAAATACAATCATTTCCGGTTGTCTAATGTTACCAGCTAACCATTTTGTGCTACAGCGGCGGGCACTTGTGCCTCTTGCACCGTAGATCTTCACTCAATTTCTAGCTTTGAGGCCTAGAACGAATCAAACTAAGAAACAAGGACATGGTGGTGCAGTTGTTAAGCCGTTAGCCTTTTCACTAAGATACACTGGGGATTGATTTTAGGTTAATTTGCATGTCATAAACATATAAAAAAGTAGAGATATTGTTTAAAACCGATTACTCTTGTCTCTTTTCAAATTATTACTTGGATTACAAATACAAAAGTGGACAGGGTTTGATATAGAGTTAATGCTGCTTATCGCACACTAGACTGTGAGAAAGCAAAAAGAGCAAAAGGTATAGGTAGAGCAGTTGTAAAATCGCTATGTGCAGACAACTACCTAGCGGTTTTAAGAACTGGCAAAGCTATGTCACAAAAACAGTGCAGGATACAATCCAGCAACTATAATTTGTATCTTGTGGAAGAAAGAAAACACACCTACGCCTCAATGGATAACAAACGTGTGCAGATGAATGACCTACGCATTAGCCTACCATGAGGTTATGACCATGAAGAGGAGGTGTGATTATTTCTGTTTTATTGTTTAGAGACATGGCTTTTTGTAACTAGTAGATTTAGTATTTTGTATTTTGTAAATATTACTTTTTGTAATTGTAAATAGTGGATATTTTTGTAAATAGTGGAAACCATTTTTTGTAATGGTAAATGTTAAATTTTTAACTAAAAGTTCTTTGGGATGAGTGTGCATGTTACGAATGATCTTTGGTGATAAATAGCGTGGTTGTGTTTGTTTCGAAAGACAGGTATAGTTGTGTGAATGTATGACTATAGAGAGAAAGAGAGAGACAGAGAGAGAGAGCGAGAGAAAGCTTGTGTGTGTGTGTGGGTAGCATTAATTGTTTGACCAGAGCAAATACAGTGAGGCAGGGCTGGGAGGGTGAAAATTAACACTTATATATGAATGGTAAATAATAATTATGTTCCTTCAATAGTTCTTTTTCAAATGCAGTGGTAGATAGGTGTTATTTTGTAAAACAGTCTTACTTGCAGTAGTAATAAGCCTCTACGTTTCTGCAAACACATAGACAGACTGCACTATCGCCATGGTCAAGCACTTGCATTAAGATCATTTACAAAAACTTAATATGAAAAAAATCATGTTTCACAAATGTTTACTTTTACATATACAAAATGAAAAAAAAAATGTCTGGGTCAGTCCTCCTCTGTGCTGCTACGCTGACCTCTTCTCCCCAGTGTATCAGGTTTGTAACCAGTCAGCACAATACCCTCGAGCACAGTATGGAGAGCCTTTTCTGTTGCTTAGGCCATACGAGGCTACATATTCGGTCCTACCTTGTCACTAAGCTTCGTTTCAGGAGCTCTTAAGTGTTGAGAGTGATGTACTATCATATTTTATAATTTCAAGGTGGCGTCTGCGCGTAACATACATTTTCATATTGACGTTGACAATAGAGGGTCCTTATGCAAGACTGTCCGAATTCTAATTGTTCCATGTATTGGTTCATTGGATCATAAGTTATGGATTATTTTACTGATAACCGTGAAGTTTAGGTGACAGTCGTTTCCCACATGAAGGTATATTTTTCCAAATTTTGGTATAAATCCGAAATTTAGTTTAGTTGTAGGCTAATTTGATTTAAGCGTTCAGCATTTGTGCGGCCACCATTTTGTTTTGGTTAAGATGGCAGCAATATAAAACATGACACTGAGATATCCTTTGCCAGTGCTAGGTCTGTGCTAAATTTGGTTCAATTCCGTTTAGTCATGTTTAAATAGATAGGGGCGGCTGAGAGGCATACACACGCACACATTCACACACAGACAGACACACACTCTTGGCCCATATAGATCTCATAAGTCTACTTTCATTTTTTTTTTCAAAACCCGACAGTAGACTATAAATTATACAGATCATTTAACAATAGTTGGCAACTATATAGGAAAAAACAAGATGTTCAGTAAAAAACTTATAGCCTACTTTCTCCTAAATTCATGGGTATTTTTGTCCTTTTCAATGAGTATAAGTGAATGTTGGTTGTAGTAGCTTGTTGAAATACAACGTGATATACGGATATTAAACATGAATATGACGTGCCTTTGATAGTGCTACCTCTGTAAAAAATTTCATTCAATTCGGTTTCACCGGGTTTGAATTCAAATGGGGAATCGATTTGCACACATACATGGCCGCTATCTGCAAACTATTGAGCTGGTGACCTTATAGTTCAGTCAAAAGATGCGTTCCACAAAAAGGTATGTTGTTGCTAAATTTGGTGAAGATAAATAATTAGGTAGGTCGTAATTTGATTTAAGCTTTTAACATTTGTGTGGTCGCCATTACGTTTTAGTTAAGATGGCGGCGTTATAAAACATGACACTGAGGTGTCGTTTGCTAATTCTACCTCTGTACCAAATTTCGTTCAATTCCGTTTCACTATGTTTGAATTGAGAGGGGGAATCGATTTTCAGACATACATGGCCACCATCTGTAAACTATTGAGCTGATGACCTTGTAGTTTAGTCGAAAGACGCTCGCCATATAAATATATGTTGTTGCAAAATTTGGTAGAGATCGGATGAATAAGTTCGTCGTAATTTGATTAAACTTTGAAGCTTTGGGTGGTCGCCATCACGTCTGCGTCAAGATGGCGGTGATATAAAGCATGACACTGAGGTGCACTTTGCTACTTCTACCTCTGTACCAAATTTCGTTCAATTAGGTTTCACCGTGTTCGATTTGATAGGGGGGACACACATTCAGAGTACACACACTCACACACTCACACACTCTCACACACACACACAGACACACAATTTTTGGCCCTGTGTAGATCTCATAAGTCTACTTCATTTGTTTTGCAAAAAATCGAAAGTAGGCTAATATAGGCATATTCATATCTGTTTGGATAGGCCTACATAAACACATACGAAATTTAGTTGAAATACGATTGATAGTATGGAAGTTACATGCCTTTATATATTGGACATATCAGCGCGGGTACTATCATGGTGGAAAGACTGTCATGAATGGGCTACTGACAATTAATCCGTGAATTAATCTGCCAATTTTGGAACAGTTCCCATTCATACTTTCTGACATAACCAACATAGAGCCCAAATAACAATTGTTATTTTGCAGTAGTTGGTAGCACTGAGGTTATGGCCGTGAGATGTCCTGGTTTAGAATCTTACTTTTAAGAAATTTAGTTTTGGATAGTTGCAGCCGTTTAGGTGTTGATAGAGGGCAGGGAACACACACACACAGACAGACACACATAGATTTGCCCGGATTGATCTCACAGTCTATAATATTTCATCATTTTTGCGAAATGCAAAACGTAGGCTTGAAAATCGTGGATAATCACTTTGTGGAAGACCGTTGAAAGTAACTTAAGTGACTGCATTAGCTTGGAATTATGAGAGAACCGCTCACTATATCCTACACAGATCCACTCTGGGCCACACTCTCCATTTGTTTAAGTTCCACATCCTGGTTAAACACAAAGTCTATAGAACAAACGATACGCCTGCATGACATAAACATTACACTCCACTGAACCACGCGCATGCTACATATGTTCTTCACCATTTTCAACGCTTCCTTACCTGGAGAATCCAGGCAGCCTAATTATACACAACCCAGCCTGTATACGTAGAATTATAGTTTACACAGAACACGAAAAGTGACCAAGGATCATCGATTTTCGTTAGCAATTAATATTAATATAGATTACGAACTACTTACTATTATTCTCCTTATCATTATGACAGCTCTCGCTGACTGCAATACACTTGACCTTGTTCCAACTGTTGAGTTCCCACAGAATATACATATTTTTATATTTCTGAATAACAGTCCGTATCATTAAAATGATACGTAGCAGGAAATATAGGAGATACCATCGACTCGATCTTTTGCCATGTGTACAAAGTACGTAATTTTCCCCTCGCCGCAGTGTTAATATTGTGATGCAACGTTAGGTAAGGCACTTTACCCGAACAACTGGCTCATTTATCACTGGAAATTAGCCTAGGCCAAAGCAAAGTAACCAACATATTAGAACGGATTAATTCCCCCAGTTTCTCAAGTAACGTATTGTACCCGATATCTAATCGAGGCTATCGGCTACGCCAGCTGTAGTTGAGCTTTGTGGTTAAGAAGAAAAGATAGCGCTCAGATCGAGTCCGTGAAGTTGAAGGAAATGACGTAGGAGACTATGGGAGAAGGAGTCACTACCCCTCAAACGCAAGGAATCACGGGAGAAATAATGGATATATTATGGAGATTAATTGGAAATAAAATCTTATCTAACCTCAGAAGAGAAAGGAATTATATGGAATATTAATAACAACAACTTAAGAAGAGGTGGATAACTTCTTAATTGATTGTAAGGGCTTCATAACAGAAGATATGGGCCGAGGTTAGATCTGTGACGTCAGAGAGAACAGCGGAAGGGGATAACAAGTCACGTGCTTGGCGAGGTGAGGTGTAGCAACACGCGGTGACGAGGAATCAGTTCATCAGTTGTTCTATTGCATTCTGCTCGAGTAGCAAGTCAGGGGCGCGACATTATCTAACGCAGTGCACTACCGTGACATTTACCTGCATGGCAGGATCGCTAAGCGAAGTTAGCATTGTGATTTCAAGAGCCCGGTACAGTAAAGTAGGCCAACCGGAGGTTGAGTCGCGATGGCAATGAGCGATACGCAGGAGGCCGGTCAAAGGGAAACATCCTAGTTTTGAACATTGGAGTTGCATTCACATGAATTTTAAATAGCAACGCATTTACAAGCTTATAACTTGCAGTAGAAACAAGCAGTATCTCACTAGGAATAACGAACATTATTATGGATGTATTCACAACGAATAATCGCTTACCGAAGCATTACAATGAGGCTAGTGATTAACTTCAAGTTATACATAGACAGTGAAGCAGAAATTGTCGTGCATTGGGCGACATTTTGTAACAGTTTAATAGTCATCGAGTGGGAATATTGCATTTTGACATTTTAAGTATATGATGTTTGGACTTAGGTTTCAGCAGTCCAGATATTTATTACATTTGCAATTTACATACATTCAACGGATAGTCAGATGGAATTAACGTTATTTCAACGATATTACAGCATACAATATGATGTGTTTAAACGGGGCGTATCTAAAGCGACCATGGGGCCGTTCACACATTGCTGCATTATGCCAAATGGGACTTGGATCTCATGCACTTTATGCAATAGTAACATGTACATTAAATAACCTTACTTCATGAACATTTATGAAAAATATTCACACAACGAACGCAGATACAGGGTGTCTGGTAAACATGTACACTTTCTGAAGTTACATTTTTCTGTCGATGCAATTCGATCGCAGTAAAGATGAACGTTATTAGTGAATGTCGATCAAGCATTTTTAATGAACAGTGGCTTTACACACCCGAAGATAGAATGGGGTACCCAGTTAAATTGAACTTTTGTGGAGACTATTGGACAATATCCGTGATGGATATCATTCATTTCACCATGTGGGGCTAGGCGTATGAAGAGACGTGATGGCAGCTCAGAGCGATGGATTCGGTTCCTAACGAGGAGGATAACTACAACACGATTTGGATGGAGCCAAGTGTGATTTCAGTGGCAAATACAATGATTTCACCGATCTTTCGAGAAATCTGTTGCGTCCACTTGGATAATCGATGATCTTGGAATAATTTATTAACATCCGGAATATGAAGGTATTGTAAGAGCTATGATATTACTGATATGATTTTTAGCATGATCCTGGGCACACTAGTATATTCTTTAGGAGTGTTATTTTCGACATGGCTTGAATGTTTTATTACTTCGTTTGCTAAAATATGGTGTTACCATAGGAGATGGCAGGCACATTTATCCGACGTTTTCACTATTGATTGACTTTATTAAGCAGGAGTTTGATCTTAATATTTTTCATGAATGATAGTACTTTTGATTATGGATATTTTTATCGAGTACTTCGAAACTCGAGATCTGCAGTCGGATAGTTTAGATTTTTGTCAGCTTATTGCATACTAGCGAGTATGTGGAGTTCATCAGCAGGGATTTTTCTTTTATTGGATTGTTTTTGAGATGTGGAATTAAATTCGCTCAAGCGAATCAGTATGGCTTTTATGTGACAAGTAGAATATTGTTGATTCCAATCATGTACACTCACTCATTAGTCTACGGAGACGGGGCCTGTTACCTGGAGTAGGTGTGTGGTGTTATTCGCCTTACCCGTCGTTATAGGGATTTATCATCTTAGTCTACGGAGACGGGGCCTGTTACCTTGAGTAGCTGTGTGGTGTTCTTCGCCTTATCCGTCGCTATAGGACTACCATATTACCATCCGAGTGTAATTATGATCGTAAGAGGATTAAACAATAAACTACCAGTCACATATCAGTTGATCTTTGTTAAACAATTCAGAAATTAATGTCAGCAGGGTTACACTTCCTAATTCTTGTCTTGCCAATCCAATAGTTTGTTGCATTACTCTTTTGAGAGTACATTCATTTAACATTTAGTAGTTTGATACCCTTTTGTGAGTGATTTCGTACCATTGAGAAGGATTTCAAGTAATTGAGTCTTGTAAGACGAGTTATTCATTATTAGGAATTTATTAAAGGCAGATGATGAACAGATATTATTGATATGAGTTAATATAACACATTGGTGTTCTTTTTGAAGTAAATTTTGAGGATCGTAACAGAGATTTTATACTCTGAATTAAACCTAATCTTGGATTGGATTACGATTACTCTGGTAATTTTCCAATTGTTTAATAAGTTGTCTGGACATGACAATACTGACTACAGTTTTTGTAGATCCGATTTGTCCACAGTCTGAAGCCAGTTATAATTTTTGTGGATCATTCTATATGATGAGTTGAGGCATTTTGATTAGAGTTTGTGAGGTTGCCAGAAGAAGATTTATAATATTGCCAATAAGAGTTTTGATGCAGACAAGAGGTCATCGAACCCAGTCTAGTGTATTTTTGAAGTTCATTCTGAGCGCTGAATAATTGTGGTATTATGTGAAATAATAATGGTGTTCAAATGTGATATTTGACGAAATGAGTTTAAATGGTGAAGTTTTGGATGGTGAGATCCAATGTGATTTTCTTGAGGCAACATATTTTTTGGCATGGTAATTAATTAAAGGAACTGGTGGATTTTTTCAAAGACAACGTTCGGTAACCGATATTAAATATTTTGTGGAAATATAAATTTTATAATCCACTATTCTCTAATTATAATAATAACAATAAAAATGATTTTTGGAATTACTATCTGAAGTTTAAACATATTAATGATATGACCTGATAAATTAAACGAATAATAATTGATTAAACAGCTGATAAATAAATGAATAAAAATGATAATTAATTAAAGGAACAAATAAATAGAATAAATATAAATAAATTTAAATATGTTAAATGAAATTTAAACATACTGATGAATTAAATAATTTTAATGGATGGATTGAGAAAATTTAATTTAAATGAGATGATGAAATAAAAGTAAATGGATGATTTCCAAATGATTTAATGAGTTGATGAATATAATAATTATTTAAATGATCTGATTATAATGAAATTAGTAATTCTGATTTCAGTAGAACAGATAACCGAATGATAGCTGATGTCAGAAGCATTTAATTATTTTACATGATGATGATGATGATAACAGATAATTAGAGAAGGTTTTTTTCTTTTTCACAATCGAGTAGTGGTGAGAGGAGATGGAAATAATATGTAAAAATTTATTATTAATCTTAGGAGTGATTGTTGGGATTCCAACATGTAGAACAATGACATTGGAGTCATTTATGAATGATTATTTACATGCTAGTGTTATTATAAAATTTTATGGTGTGATATAAAGCTTAACATTTAACTAAATCCACATGCCTGATGTTATATTAACCAAAGATAGGTCTCAGGGATCACAAAATGTCAGTGACGAAAGACATAGTGCTACGGTGGCCCTGAGAACTCAAGAGAACTCTAGTTTTTATTTTTGCATGTGAATAATAATGTTTCTTTGGTGTAGAGCAGAGATGGTTCGATTTGTGAGGACATTGACATCATAACCGATAGATTCGACCATACTCCTAGGCAGGATTTTATTTTATTTCTGTCCGACCACTCAAGTTAAATAAATTTTATTTTATCTTAGTTGTGATCTCATGATGATGTGTTTAAACAATCCTTTCCTTTGTCATGTTTAAGGCTTAACCAGGAAGGATGTGGTTTGTTACGGATTCAGTTGATGGCGCCCATTTCTAACTTGATATTATGACTAAATTTAAGCCCGTAAAGACCCTGGAGATATTTTATATCAAGCTACCCTCTGCTTTGGTGATATTTCAACTGAATTTCCAACACATTCCTTATTTTATTTTATGTTCATTTAACTCCACTCTGACCTGGGATGCCAGCGATGTAATGGCAGATGGGTCATCGCATGCCTCGGATGAACGGGTGCAATATGTGCTATTTTGTTCTAGATTCTTTTTTAGAAGTTTTGAATCCGGTTAGGCCCGATCTACTGATAGCTGTTAAACTATTACTTCTTTTCTTATTGGTGCTAAAATGGTCACCGTGTGTTTCTCAAATATTCAAAGTTTGTTATTTTTACTTTATTATGTTTCATACGCTTTCTCGACTTACAATGCTGCAAAATTACAAAAATTAGTGAATACGGTGGGTTTAACAATTTATATACCGACAATATTGTAATAACAGTGCACTCTACTACCTAAATGATACAAAGTGTATCGAGCGAGCAGTTATTATATATAAATAACCACACAGCTGTGTATAGCATTAGTTAACTGAGTTTTGGGGAACTTCGAAGTACGGACTAACAATAACAAAAATCTCCGAGAATAAAGACGGTTGGTTTCTTAGTTTAGGGGCTGCGACATCTTGATCATATAGCCCCGTTTACTTTGGGCGTGTGTAGAATCTGTCTGATAACCGGTGTTAATTCTGACGGCTGTATTAGCTTCTTTTATCTGTGATTCATGTAAGGACTGCAGACGATCAGTTTCAAGTAGTTCCTACAGTAGTGTGTTTTGGACAGTTCTGTGACCTCCTCCTCCTCACCCTCCTCACAAGATGGCGGCAGCCCGATATCTCTCGAACGTATGGTCGGATTTTGACGAATGAGGTGTCATTGAACTCGGGCTAAAACCCCCTTTCCAATGGACAACATATCTCCACCCCAAAATAAAACCTACCCCTACTAGGGGGTGAAATTGTAATTTTTAGAGATTTTCTCTTTCCAATTGCAACATGTGAGAGTTTGAATGCCGATATGGAATTAAACGTTGATCCACACAAGAGATATGTGTTCGGTGGATAGCCACTATGAATTAACATGCCTGTTTTTTTGTTTTTGACGCATGCCCACTCATAGCTTTTGTAAGAGGGCGGGCTTTTTAAAAGATGGCGGCTGTAGTGTAACCTAACCTAACCCAACCCACGAGTGGTGATCAAAAAGTATTTTAAGTGACGCTTGTCGATCGGCAAACTGATAAACAAAGAGGGGCATGTGAGGCCTTGAGGTGAGAGCCCCTGTTAATGTTGATGAGCCCCTGTAGTCGGGCCCCTGTTGATGGGTTATTGTTGACAGGTCATTGTTGACGGGTCATTGTCGACAGGTCCTTGTGGACGAGTCCTTGTTGACAGGTCCTTGTGGACAAGTCCTTGTGGACGAGTCCTTGTGGACGAGTCCTTGTGGACAGGTCCTTGTGGACGAGTCCTTGTTGACAGGTTATTGATGACAGGTCCTTGTTGACGAGTCCCTGTGGACGGGTCATTGTTGACGAGTACTTGTGGGCAGGTCCTTGTGGACGAGTCCTTGTGGATGAGCCCCTTTGGACTGGTCCCTACGGACTAGCCCATGAATTTATTTAAATTATGTCAAAGGGCCTAACTATATTTGCGCGTAAAGCAATGTTTTGAACTGACGTTGTTCACCAGTCGCCCACTACTATAATGGGATAACGATATGAAAGGAATTGATTAACCAGACATGAGTTAACTTCAACGAAACACTTTGGCGACTCTGCTTGTGATTGACCAATGAGTAGGGTTTTAGAAAAACTGTTTGCTATTTTGGGTTATATACAAAAAATGCTTAGACCTTTTGAGCGACTATGTTTGCTAAACAAGACATTATACCAGAGACGATTAGGATTCTTATGTAGCTCAGACAAGGAAAGCATTTCTACAGAATCTGTTGACATTGAATATAGATTTAGGTATTAGAAAGTCATTTTGAAGGCCTTTGTCTGGAGCGTGGCACTCTATGAAAGCAAAACTTAGACAATTGGTGTAGCAGAAAAGTGGAGAATTGAAGTGTTTGAAATGTGGTGTTACAGGAGACTGATGAAGATTAGATGGGTAAATAGGGTTACTAACAAAGAGGTATTAAGACGAGTGGGGGAGAAGAGATGTATCTGGCGACTGTTAATGAAGTAAAGAGATAGGTTGGTAGGACACGTACTAAGACACCCAAGAATAGCAAACTTAGTTATGGAAGAAAGGTTCGAGGACGAGAACTGTAGGGGTAGACCAAGTTTAGAATATGTTAAACAGATAGCCTTAAATGTAGGGTGTGGTAGCTATATAGAGATGAAACGATTAGCTCGGGACAGATAGGCGCTGAGATCTGCATTGAACCAGTCAAAGGACTAAAGACTCAAACAACAACATGTACGTTCACCAAAATAATGTTGTGTAACGGTAAATGTTAGTCAACGAACAGTAATGCATTACTAAAACCCATGACACGATACCTAAGAGCTTTTCTAAAATGATTTTTAAAATGCCTTTAACCCCATATTGAACACCCAGTTCACAAGACTCATAACTGCAATGTTATGGTAAAACAAAACAAAATCTATATTTCAAAACAAGCAAGTGGTTTAGTCAATGTATATTGGAAAAAGTTTTGTAAACACTCAAGTCCTCAAGCCCAATTAAATTAGTAACTGTCAGGTTGGCCGAGTGGTTAAGGTGTTTGACTTAAAATCAAATTTCTGTATAAGGAAGCAAGGGTTCGAATCCCTTACCTGACATAATTATTGCCTTAACATGGCTTGGTCACACAGTATTATTATGATACTCGGTACACAAACCATAGATATAGTGTATTGTTTAAGGCCACTCTCTTTCTGAACATAGAGACTGTTGATGGTTAACAATTGTATTAATAGTGGGCCATGGGGATAGTAATTAAGAAAAACCGACAATACCCATACAATATTTTTATTAAATTCATTTTATAATAGTTACACACTGAATTCAACTCTATCTCTTTACCATTGTTCGATATAGACTTTTAAACACAACGCTTGTTGTAGATCCTTTTACAAATTTCTCCAGGTACTCTTGCTCTTAAAAACTGGGGAAGCCGCAATGGTTTTATAAACATAAAACCCTCATCCTCTTCTTTTTCATAATTATCATCATCATCATCATCATTATGAATATTATCATCAAAATTATTATAGTCATTGTCACCATCATTATCATCATCATCATCATCATCATTCTCAACATCACTAGAACTATCCAATTCCTCTTGTTTGTTTTCCACAGGGACCTCTTGTAGAGTCTGCGTTGCTTTTGATAGTGTTAAGGGTTTTTTGAACAATGATATTTGTCCTAACATGTCTTTTTGAGGTGATGATGAATGCTTTTTAACAAACAATGCACTATCTTGAGCAGCAATAAATTTTTCTTGGACTCCTTTTTTTTACCTGGGTTAGAGTATTTTGCGTATTTAAATGTGTATTAATTTGAGATTCACAATGATGTTCTTTTGAAGTAAGTACGTTGGAGTCTTTTGTTTTGATCATTCCTCGACACTTTTTGGATCGTTGTTTTGAACATCGCCAAATAACAGTTCCATCTTTATTGGTTGTTTTTACAATATATGTATATCCTTTATAGAAGACACATGGCTTGCCATGACTGGTTGTTGAGACTTCCGTATCAACTAATACATATGAATTAAATTTTAGTAAAGTCACATGAACAATCTTTAGATTACAAGTGATTTACACACCCACACACACTTTCCTAAATGTCAAGATTTATGGATGTTGTTTTCCGCCAACAGCTGCTTACTGCATATGACAAGGCTGGAGACTGGTAGGTGAGACGGTCTTTCACGATGTGAACACTGTAACAGGCAGTAGTCAACTGACAATATTCTTATACCCTAGTCAAGGTTAACAGGTACTTACTGTGTATGACAAGACCGTACACTCGTAGGTTAGACAGTATTTTTTTGTTTGTTGCTAAGGATCCCATATATACCCTAGACATGATAGTTCTGAACAGTTAGTGGTTAATTGTATACATTGAATTTAAATACACAGCTTATACAAGCACGTTTTGCGGATGGGAGGGGTGAGAGGCTGGCAAAAGAGGAAATGTTTTAGTTTAATGAAACGTCATGTCCTAGTAGGCGCGATTTATAGTAGACGCAATTGATAGTAGACGTAATTGATAGTAGGTGTAATTGATACTAGACGTGATTAATAGTAGACGCAATTGATACTAGGCGTGATTGATAGTAGGCGTGATTTGTAGTAAGCGCAATTCATAGTAGGCTCAATTGATAGTAGGTGCAATTGATAGTAGGCGCGATTGATAGTAGACGTAATTTGACATGGGCGCGACTTAGATCATTTTTGATATCATAAAGTTACAGTGTCAATGTTTATACAAAGTATAAGGTAGAGAGGTGGTATTTTAAGACTTAACCTCAGCTCACTTAACATAACCAAACTTTACCTAACCTAACTTTGTCACGTGACATGTTCTACAAGTTTAGACTTGCTTTAAGACTGATTATGTCGTCATAGATTGATGGGAGGGGTGAGAGGCTGGCAAAAAGGAAATGTTTTAGTTTAATGAAACGTCATGTCTTAGTAGGCGTGATTTATAGTAGACGCAATTGATAGTAGGCGCGATTAATAGTAGACGCAATTGATAGTAGGCATGATTGATAGTAGGCGTGATTTGACATGAGCGCGATTTATAGTAGACGCAAATGATAGTAGGCGTGAATGATAGTAGGCGTGATTGATAGTAGGCGCGATTGATAGTAGGCGCAATTTGACATGGGCGCGACTCAGATCATTTTTGATATCATAAAGTTACAGTGTCAATGTTTATACAAAGTACAAGGTAGAGAGGGGGTATTTTAAGACATAACCTCAGCTCATTTAACATAACCTAACTTTACCTAACCTAACTTTGTCACGTGACATGTTCTACAAGTTTAGACTTGCTTTAAGACTGATTATGACGTCATAGATTGATGGGAGGGGCAGGAGGCTGACAAAAAAGGAAATGTTTTGGTTTAATTAAAAGTCATGTCCTAGTAGGCGCGATTGGCAGTAGACGCAATTGATAGTAGACGCGATTAATAGTAGACGCAATTGATAGTAGGCGTGATTGATAGTAGGCGTGATTTGACATGAGCGCGATTTATAGTAGACGTGAAAGATAGTAGGCGCGATTGATAGTAGGCGTAATTAGACATGGGCGCGATTTATAGTAGACGCAATTGATAGTAGGCGCGATTGATAGTAAGCGTAATTGATAGTAGGCGCGATTTGACATGAGCGTGATTTATAGTAGACGCAAATGATAGTAGGCGCGATTGATAGTAAGCGTAATTAGACATGGGCGTGATTGATAGTAAGTGTAATTGATAGTACGCGTGATTGAGAGTAGGCGTAATTGATAGTTGGCGCGATTGATAGTAGGCGCACAATTGATAGTAGACGTGATTGTTAGTAGGCGAGATTTATATTAGGCGCATTTGATAGTAGGTGTAATTGATAGTAGACGCGATTCATAGTAGACGCAATTTATAGTAGATGCAATTGGTAGTAGACGCAATTGATAGTAGGTGCAATTGATAGTAGGCGTGCTTGATAGTAGGCGCGATTGATAGTAGACGTGATTGATATGGGCGCGACTCAGATCACTTTTGATATCAAAAAGTTACAGTGTCAATGTTTATACAAAGTACAAGGCAGAGAGGGGGAATTTTAAGACATAACCTCAGTTCACCTAACATAACCTAACTTTACCTAACCTAACTTTGTCACGTGACATGTTCTACAAGTTTAGACTTGCTTTAAGGCTGACTATGACTATGACGTCATAGATTGATGAGAGGGGTGGGAGGCTGACAAAAAAGGAAATGTTTTGGTTTAATGAAAAGTCATGTCCTAGTAGGCGCGATTGGTAGTAGACGCAATTGATAGTAGGCGCGATTAATGGTAGGCGCAATTGATAGTAGGCGTGATCAGGTACTTACTGCATATCAAAAGGCTGTACACTCGTGTGTTAGACACTCTATCTTGTTAAGGACCCCTATATTCCCTATACAAGGCTATACATGTTAGTTCTAAACACTTAGTGGTTATTTGTATATTCAATTTATATACACAGGTTATACAAGCACGTTTTTTCACACAGTAAAACTTTGTCAAATAGCCACATGCGCTACGCAAAGTATGTTTCCGCTATCTAGCGGTGACTATGGAAACTACCTGAACATATCCTAATCTAATCTTAGCTAACCTCACCTGACATGACCATACCGGTTTGTAAGCAACAACAACAACACACTAAGATTCCATGAATTCCAGAGTACTTTTAGGTTAATTATCGACTCTCAACTCTTATATCTGTGTCTATCCCACTCTGTCAAAAACACGATATATTTTTTTAAATTTTTGCTTGATGTCAATACTAAAGTGATAATGGGATTTCCGATCCTATCACTATAAATTCATTACCCCCCACTCTTATCTCGGTCTCGACAACAACCATGCCTATTTTTATTATGTCAGATGATGTAATGTTCGGGTGCAAAAGTGGGGTGTAAAAGTGGTACCCTATTTGTAATGGCTTATTTGACAAGTTATTTTGTAGTACCCTATTCGTAATGGCTCATTTCACAAGTTTTTTTTGTCAATGTATTTAGAGGATATTTCTCTTGTTCATGGAAAGTATCTCAGCCCTTTTTATGATAGCATAATGCTTACCGTCATGTTTGTAAGCAACAACAACACACTAAAATTCCAAGAATCCAAACTACTCTAAGGTTAATGATGGTCTCTCAACTCCATTCCACGCCTAGTCAAACATTATACATTTCAAATTTTTCAAAAAGGTAAATTGGGAAAGTAGGCTATATATTTAAACTAAAAATCATATGCTATCTCCAACACCTACGTCTATCCCACTCTCAGTCAAAAAAATATATATATTCTTTAAATTTTTCCAAAAAATATTTGGAAAGTAGGCTATAATTTGAAAACTAATCATCCTAAAAAGTCATATATAGGCTCAAACAATGGCTTTTATGTCCTTAATCGTTAGAACAAAACATGGAATTTTTGACATTTTTCCAAATATTGATCATTTTTAAAAATGGGCTATATTTTGTAAACTATGAATTACACAAAAAATGTGTTTGACATAAATGACAGGTATTTACACCCTCTACCCACAAACCAAGTCCCAGGTCTCTGGGACAAAATCCAAAACGGTTCAATTTTGAAAGTAGACGATATTTTGAAAACTAATCATTCTAAAAAGTCATATATACACTCAAACAAATGTCCTTTAAGTCCTTTAACGTTAGAACAAAACTTAACATTTTTTCATTTTTTTCCAAAAAAAGTCCAATTTTCAAAATTGCCTATATTTTGGAAACTAATAATTCGTTCCAAAATGGCGGTCGTAGCTTAACTCAACCTAACCTAACCCTACGAGTTGTGATCAAAAAGTTCCAAAATGGCTGCCGTAGCTTAACTTAACCTATGATTGATCCCTGTTGATTGACCCCTTTTCATTGATCTCTGTTGATGTATCCCTTTGGACTGGTCCCTGTTGACTAGCCCCTTTGGACGGGTCCTTTTTAAAGGGGGAGTCATTTTTTTACGGGTCCCGGAGGACGGGTCCTTGTTGACGGATCCCTGTGGGCGGGTCCCTTTGACATAATTTGGATCAAATGCACGGGCCAGATTTTCCGCCTTCAATAATGTTTATTTCTATTACTTACAGGGACTAGTTTCGGCCACAAATTTTCTCCGCCTTGACGTTTGCCAAGAGCAACAATGGGACTAGAGTGGTTCCACGATGACGCAGTGGGGACAGCGGACCGCAGCACCGGCCCAATTCAGGAGTTCTGATGCGCCTAGTCCTTAGTGATCAAATAAAAGTATCTTCTTTGGAGCGTCGAGCGGGATTGTCAATAATTATTATTTCATTATTCTTTATTCTTCATGTGTTTTGTATGAGCTTATACATGGAAAGTGTTTCCTTTGTGAAGATTTGTTGGACAGGCTGAGGAAGGGGGAGTATTAGCCCCCGAAACTAGTCCCTGTAAGTAATAGAAATAAACTGTATTGAAGGCGGAAAATCTATTATTTTTTCAAAGTTACCTGCTGGATATTTCAAAAAAATTACATGATTAAGCAGTACCCCTGTATTGGGACATTCTTCAAAATAACCGATACTTGATCCAGGTCATTAGCTTGCCCGTTCCCAAACATAGCTCGTCATGAATATTCCTAGCAGTGTCTAGAGCTACAAAAAAAATTGTCGTTTGTCAACTTTCTTGCACTTGAGATCGTAGGTAACTTTGGGTAATACCACAGTCACGACCTTGTTTAGCATTTGTCATATGCCTCCAAGTGCTCTGTAATATCCACGCTACTGGGTGTCAGTGAATTCTCAAAATAAAATGACTTTCGCTGATTTCAATTCACATTGGGTTCACAATAAAAATTCATGAGTGACCCTAGCATCCACTCTATATCATAAGGCACGTATAGTATGGAATAGAATGTTGTTTGAGACAGATAAATCCCAATAGTAATGATGTGTTTGGTTTCTGAAAACCAAAGAAGCTTAAAGGAAATATATCTCTCCCTGGTTGAAAGTCTTTGAAAGTGTACGTCACCACTGCTGCCTACAAAAAATATTCACTGCTTACAAGGCACGTTTAAATGAGTTTTACACAATTTGCACAGCTAAACCTCTGGTGGAAATTTTTGAAATGATACGATTATTGTGTAATCGGGAATTATGAGTAAGTTAACACATGGCTTGATTCATTTCCAACGATGTGAATTCATCTTAATTCTGGTGGCATACTGCTCACTCTAAGAAAAATGTAATTTACAATAACAATGTAGGCTGGGGACCTCCCATACCTAAATGATACGTCCTAAAATGTTAAATAATAAAGATGCAGTGGCGTGCAAAAATAATGATCAAAGGGGGGACTTCAGAAAACATGAAAAAAATAATCAGCTGGAGCTGAATTAAAAGTAATGCCCCTGTTTAAAATGACGAAATCCATCCTCCGTTATGCGGAATTAGCATTTGAAAACAACATTGCACCGTGTGAAACACACAAAAAGTTTGGGACTCACTCAGTCTAGGAAAGAAATGCATAGAAGCATGTTAAACGTGAAATCACCATAGAAGGTGGCCAAAAAAGAATGAAAAATCCTACCTGATGACTGACAATAACGTTACGGCTGCTACAGACTAATCCACCCATGACCATTCACCGTACAGAAATAGATATCAGATCATAACTTACAGCTATTTGTAGATCACCTCATCCGAAAGAAAGGATTGAGGGTTTTTTCTTTTATACAGGGAATCCAAAGATATCTTCGCTGCTTGGCTATAAGCATGGTTATCCATAGGTTTTCCTCCATGGTTGTAGTGTGGCTTAGATGTTAGGCATTCCTCCCATTAGAATGTTTAAGCCATTATCGTCTTCTTAGTTGAGACAGGACAATTATGATTCTGCACGTGGTGTAATGAAGGCATCTTGTATCAAATTGTAGAATGACGAAACTGCTTCTAGTGCATTGACTCACTGCTTTTACACATCAAATATAGCAGAATCTATTAAAGTAAAGGCCTTGTCTGCTTGATCACAGAAACTAGATTTTTGACACCAAGCACGTGTCTACTCACAGAATTTAACACTCTACACGTGGTAAATTTTCTATCTGCCGGTATCAGCTTAATCGTGGTTGTACTGACTCCAGCCTTTGCACAGCTCGATAATATTAAATAGAAACTAATTGATATTGTGACTAGATTTCACTGGTGTATCACAGGTACAAAAATCACTAAGCGTCACAATGGTCGGCCATTTGGCGTGCTGCAACCATGTGATCATTCACTTATCACTGAGTAAAAATATCACAGATTTAAATATTTTACGTGGAATGTTCACTTCACCAGCACACTTCGTGCTTAAAAAATACTGTGGTCGTGTTGAAATAATCATATTACTGACAACGACGTCTGCGAATTTCGGTCAACTTTGGACCTCAAAATGACGTGTGCTCGTCACGCGGATACAAGTAAGAGTCATTCCTTCACGGAAGCAGGCGTTCCAGCTCTCTCACTTCCGAGTCATTTAGCAACCAATTTCTTTCCTCTCGCATGTCTGCGACGATATACCATTGGTCTTAATACCATAAATAAAATATAGGCACATGAAAATGTGGCTAATTACGCTGTATGACTTTTCATTATGAATTCAAGTGTGCACATTAAAGAAAGATTCTTTAATCATGATGAGTAATTATCCATGACGAAATTCATCTTCCGTTATGCGAAATTACCATTTGAAAACAATATTGCACCGTGTGAAACACACAAAAAGAACATCTGATGTGGTGGCATGCTTCTAGGATGCGTTCATAACTCTCTGACAGAATAAATTCCTCTGCTCTCGTACATGACAGCATTATTATTTCATTCTGCAATACTTCTTAGTTCTGGTGAAACTTTTTCTTCCTGAATATCCACTCTCGGTGGTTGAAGTTATATAAATGGTAGTTAGTCCTTCTTCACAGACGTATGACTAATGGAGTTCATATCATTGTCCCATGCTTCCCATTCATTCATCGATGGAATGTAACAATCATCCTCAGAATCGGATTTTTCTGTATTCAATATGATGGACATGTACTATTTCCTTCTTCTTCTTCCCATAAATCTGGTGCATAGCACTCACATAATCTTGCCATTCCTCCTGTTTCTTCTCAGCTGAAACGTCTGAATCGGAGTCTCCATCATCGGTTACAACTCCAAAATTAAGAATATTGACGGCTCCCTTCATACCACATTTTCGGCTGATCTTCTCCAGGTTGTACAGTGCTTCTGATCGGCTCATCTTCGGAATGTAATCATCATCATCATCGGAGCTAGAATCTGACTCTTCTTCGATCGACATAGGTTCAAGGTGGTGATTATCAGCTTCATCAGAGTCGGAGTTTCCAGAATCGTATTCTTCTTCCCGCTCTCTCAGACGTTGATATCTGGCATCATCCATCCTCTTCGTAATTTCTTCAAACAGCTCGTCGGACATCGACGGTCTCGTCTCAAAGTGGTGGACATCTGCGACAACTGTCATGCGATGACTCTGGCAAGTTTCATCCCTCGAAGTTTGAGATGAATCATCTGGTTCCTTTCTTCTAGTCAATTCCATGATATAAGCTCTGCTCTCTAAGGCTCTTGCATGCCAGTCATTCTCTGGTCCTATTGCTTCATCACTGGGTTGCACTGCGTATTCCTGAGTGGTATTCTCGCATTCTTCCTTAATGCTTTCTTCACTCTCATCATCAGTGTTTTCTTCACTATCTGCTTCAGAGCCTTCTTCATTAGTGCTATCTTTACACTCTTCTTCAGTGTTTTCTGCACTTTCTTCATTGATCTCAGTGATCACTATGCCCTCCGCGTTCCACGTATCTTGAGCATAGACATTGGCATCCATAGCTTCACCTTCTTCAGGCACATCCATGGGAATAGCATCATCTGGCTTGAAGCAAATCGTATTCTGGCCCATATCAATGATTCCATCATGTATCCTCATAAAATCTGCGCCTAGAATAGCTTGATATCGTAGATATCTCAAAACAAGGAATAGATATAGGTACACGTAGTTGGCAATCTCCACGGTACAATACACTTGCACAGTGCATTTGATACTCTTGTCTGGGATAATCCCTCGCACTTTCACCGTTGACACTGGAAGTTCATTCAACTTGGTGTTGGTCTTAAGAATGGCATGAAAGTCTGCTGACAGAACACTAATCATGGCTCCTGTGTCTATCAGTAATGTTACAGGGTAACCGTTAATTTTGGCGGATATAACTGGTAGTCTCGTCAGTTGTACATCGTTCGTCGTTTTCCTCTCGTCGAGTAGATCTTCCTGGAATGGTTCCCAAAGGAGTATGACAGCCTTCACTTTGGAACTCGTCTCCTTAGACCTTATTGAGATTTTGGTGTTTTTGTTGTTGTTTACCCTTTCCACCATTTGATGTACCAGGTTAGTTAGGGTCTAAACGTATTTCATCGGGATTTTCTTGAGGTTCCCTCGCTGTTCGAGTTTCCTCCCTCTATTCTCTGGTTAGACGAAGATATTCTCGGCTTTCTTGAGCTCTTCCTCTCCAATCTTGGTCGATTTCTATATCATGTTGACGTGGATCGCTGTCTCGACGATATCCTCCCGAGTATCGGTAATCTCGACGAATATTACCTCTGGATTGGTTCTGGTTATTCCTTCGTTGATTGTCGTATAGTTTCGTTGATCTTCCTTCGGTCATTCGACACGACGCTCCCAATACGATTGGTCTCTGGGCCTGTCATTTCTGGCATAGATACGATTGTAGGATTGCTGGTTCCAATTTCTCCGGTAAGGACCTGAGTTATTTTGCTGATACCGTGTCCCCATATTGGACGTTGGTTCAGGCGTTTGATT
Source organism: Meconema thalassinum (assembly GCA_946902985.2). NCBI lineage: Eukaryota > Metazoa > Arthropoda > Insecta > Orthoptera > Tettigoniidae > Meconema > Meconema thalassinum. The sequence goes on from OX336391.1 coordinate 172,530,941, forward strand.
ATTTTTGTTGACAGTGGTTATGTTGATCTGTCGATTTACCGGTCTATTGTCATTCCGGGGTTCATTTGTTGAATCGAGTTTTCTTAGGATCTGATCGCATTGTAGAAATGACGCTGCGTCAGCAGAGATCAAGACTCGTAGGACATCAGCGGGATATTGTCTGATTATGGTCTGAATCAGATCAGTTTCCACTAGTGGGGGATGGCAGCTTAGCTTAGCTAATTGCGAGGAGAAATAATTCGCATAGCGAGATGGCTCAGTAGAGCTGTACCTTTTCGTGTACATTTCTGCTCTTGTCCCTTGCTGGATATCTGAAGACCTATACGTGCGTAATAAGGCTTCTCTAAAATCACGGAAACCGGTGAATGAGTACCTAGAAGCTCTAAACCAGGTACTGGCTTGCCCTTCCGTCAAGCGGTCAATTACCCGGATTTCACGTTCCGGTGTGACGATTGTATCACGTAGATACGCTTCAACATTGTTTAGAAATTCAGCAGGTGTGACGCCGCCTCCACTTCCTGAGAATCGGGCAGGTTGTTCCTCCCTTGAACGTATAATCATCACGTACTGATTCACCGAACTACGTGACGGTGTGAATATCGGTGCTTGGCTGTTTAATTGACTAGGTTGCTCCATGGCAGTTGGATGGCAATTCCCTGTCATAGTAGTGACATTAGGAGTAGTAGTCATAGAAGGTATTCCTGTTGTAGTAATTGGCATCGGATATATTGTAGTGGATTTCCCACGGTAGAAGTAGAATTCAGTGGTGACTGACAATAATATGACGTACTGGTTTGCACTGAGGTTGATATAGGGTAGGCCTCAGCAGTCATCATTATTTGTGGTCTTACTGTCGATGATATCGTTGGAATAAACGTAGGTGTTGTGAAAGTTGTTGATTTCACTTGTGCTCTAATCCATTCTAATAAACGCTGCTCAAAATCTTGGATGTCAGGCGAATTAGAGAGATTGCCTGGCAAATTTATTGCGTTTATTTGCAGCTCGATTCGTTCTATCTTCCCGCGGAGACACTCGTGAACGTCGTGGACGGTCTTCTTTATTTCCCCACATACTAAATAAAAATGTGCTTCAACGTTAGTCTTCTGTCTGGCCTGGTCCTTTTTGACTGAATTTAGTTCTCTGGTTAACTCCAAATTGTCATGAGTTTCCAATCTCATCCCTTCAGTGTTGGCAGTAAGTTCTGCGATAGTAAAGTTACTGCGGCTAAATCCTCACGAAAACATCCCATGTCTCTAACCATTGTTTTCATGTTATTATGAACAGCAGTCGCTACGCCCCTCATAACCTTCATGCTAGCGCTGACAAGTTCAACTTCGCGCCTGATCCCTTCAGTTGCAGTTTGAGTTTCATCCATTCGCTCCTCAATAGCAGAAACTCGAATTCCTAGTTGCTCCTTCACGGTCGCAATCGCAAGTTGGAATTCACTCCTACCATCGTCCATACGGTCGCTAATTTCTTCGATTCTTACATCTATTGCATCTGACCGTGTCTGCACCTCTAATCTACCTGCAGCGATGTTAGTGGTCAGGGTATCAACGCGTGTGTCTACCCCACTTAACTCTGCGACAAGATTAGCATTTGCTTCGGCGCGGTTCGTTTCCAGATCGTTTCTGACTTGAGTGAACGTACAATTCAAAGCAACAGTGTTTTCAACATTAGCATTAATGGATTCACTCAGTGCTTCTATATGGTCATCAATAGTCTGATTAATGGTAGCAACATTAGTGTTTATAGTATCATTTAATTCTGTCCTAACATTTGTAAGGTCACCCCTAATTGTGGCAACATTAGTGGCCATATTACCCCTGACCTCAGTCAGTGTGTTGATAATAGTGGCAACATTAGTATTTAAGGTTTCATTGAGGTTGGCAGTATTGGCCGCCATAGCATCATTTATATTAGTAACATTATCAGTTATGTTGTGCCTTACTATACCCAAAGTTCCATTTACGTCGGTTACATATCCTCGGACTAAGTCTAAATCACCTCTCAATGTAGCTGTATTGTCATTAAAATCAGCTCGTAATATGGCGATATTCGCCTCCATATTGGCCTTAAGTTGAGCCAAAGTCTGGTTTATCATAGCTTGGAACCGCTCCTCCTCCATTATACAAATTCAATTAATGAGATGAGGAAGAGACACCTTACACCCAGCTATCACTATACAGAGGAAGAATGGCCAAGGTGGAAAGCTTGGCCATCTCCAATAAACTTCCAGGAACTCTGATGGATTCGACGACAAAAAGAATGATTCGACATTTACATTTAACAACAAGCAAACCAACACAAAACACAAGTTACATTTACTAAGGATGAAGTACTGGTAATATAAAATACCTCAACTTAATTTTAACGTTATTAGACTTCACCCCATGATCTGATATCTAAACAGAATGCCATGTGAACTTTTGAACGGCTGTACGACCTCTAAAGTTCGTCACAGTTCAGACAATTTGTCAATAATCTAAAATATATGATCCTCTCAAAAATGACAAATAGCCAATGTCCTACATGTCCACATTGGCCTACAACGTTGGGCGCCAAAGAAGAGTATAGTGATATGTGCATACTGCTCACTCTAAGAAAAATGTAATTTACAATAACAATGTAGGCTGGGGACCTCCCATACCTAAATGATACGTCCTAAAATGTTAAATAATAAAGATGCAGTGGCGTGCAAAAATAATGATCAAAGGGGGGACTTCAGAAAACATGAAAAAAATAATCTGCTGGAGCTGAATTAAAAGTAATGCCCCTGTTTAAACTGACGAAATCCATCTTCCGTTATGCAGAATTACCATTTGAAAACAATATTGCACCGTGTGAAACACACAAAAAGTTTGGGACTCACTCAGTCTAGGAACGAAATGCATAGAAGCATGTTAAACGTGAAATCACCATAGAAGGTGGCAAAAAGAATGAAAAACCCTACCTGATGACTGAGAATAACTTTACGGCTGCTACAGACTAATCCATCCATGACTATTCACCGTACAGAAATAGATATCAGATCATAACTTACAGCTATTTGTAGATCACCTCATCCGAAAGAAAGGATTGAGGGGTTTTTGTTTTATCCAGGGAATCCAAAGATATCTTCGCTGCTTGGCTATCAGCATGGTTATCCAAGGTTTTCCTCCATTGTTGTAGTGTGGCTTAGATGTTAGGCGTTCCTCCCATTAGAATGTTTAAGCCATCATCGTCTTCTTAGTTGAGACAGGACAATTATGCTTCTGCACGTGGTGTAATGAAGGCATCTTGTATCGAATTGTAGAATGACGAAACTGCTTCTAGTGCATTGACTCACTGCTTTTACACATCAAATATAGCAGACTCTATTAAAGAAAAGGCCTTGTCTGCTTGATCACAGAAACTAGATTTTTGACACCAAGCACGTGACTACTCACAGAATTTAACACTCTACACGTGATAAATTTTCTATCTGCCTGTAACAGCTTAATCGTGGTTGTACTGATTCCAGCATTTGCACAGCTCGATAATATTACATAGAAACTAATTGATATTGTGACTAGATTTCACTGGTGTATCACAAGTGCAAAAATCACTAAGCGTCACAAAGGTCGGCCATTTGGCGTGCTGCAACCATGTGATCATTCACTTATCACTGAGTAAAAATATCACAGATTTAAATATTTTACGTGGAATGTTCACTTCACCAGCACACTTCGTGCTTAAAAAATACTGTGGTCGTGTTGAAATAATCATATTCCTGACAACGACGTCTGCGAATTTTGGTCAACTTTGGACCTCAAAATGACGTGTGCTCGTCACGCGGATACAAGTAAGAGTCATTCCTTCACGGAAGCAGGCGTTCCAGCTCTCTCACTTCCGAGTCATTTAGCAACCAATTTCTTTCCTCTCGCATGTCTGCGACGATATACCTTTGGTCTTAATTCCATAAATAAAATATAGGCACATGAAAATGTGGCTAATTACGCTGTATGACTTTTCATTATGAATTCAAGTGTGCACATTAAAGAAAGATTCTTTAATCAAGATGATTAATTATCCATAGCTTCTTAACAAAGTCAAAAGAATATCTGATGTGGTGGCATGCTTCTAGGATGCGTTCATAATTCTCTGACATAATAAATTCCTTTGCTCTCGAACAAGCTATCACCAGCATGAGCTATTCGGGCTCAATATATATATTAGTTTTTCGAGGGAAGCCGTGTGGAAATCTTCAAAAGACAGATATCAAGCTTCCGGACTTACAACTGTGCAGGGTTCTTACCTACTAAAACCCCACAAACCCTATACTTAGCTTAAGGGCTTCCCGGAACTGCCTGTTATGCCTTACTTCAGGGTGGAGCCACTGCTACGACCAGACGACTCAGTCAATTTCATTTATCTTGATGATAATGAAATTACTCATCATCATCCTCACTGTCTTCAACAACCAATCTTCTCGGTTCCTCTTCTTTTTTTTTTTTTTTTTTTTTTTGCAGCTCAGTGATATCGACAGCAATCCGTGCCCAACTCGCTCTGCTGCGGAGCATTTTATCCACCACATTGTCTGGTGTAATGACTCCAACGTTTGTCTCCAGAAGCCTTCCAAGATAATAATAATAATAATAACCTTAATAATAATCCATATGAATCGAATGATTAAATATTCAGTTGAATTAAAGTGATTAATGTGGAATAATAGTAATAATAATAATAATAATAATTAGACTCCGCCTGCAGTAACTACTGGGTGGATTGAGTAGCTCAGTAGTTTCCGTTGCCGGTACCAAGCCCAGAGAAAGGAGGAGGGTTGGCTCTAAGCCGCAAAATAGCAAATCCACTGGCGTTTGTTCGGCATCCGACGGCCAGTGGTCAGCGTCTGTTCCTCTAGTTGAGGCGACTGTACTTAAATCTTCTCGAACTCAAAAATCGAGTCGTAACACTCAAAACTCAACATGAGCGCATGATGGAAGAGACGATCATAGAATCACTACCCCAGGCACCAGTCGATGGACTGGACCCACCTGATCATCGGATTCTGGGGGATCAGGGACACCATGCGGAGAAGAATCGGAGCTTCTCAAGAACTCTTCTTACTCTCAATACCAGACGTAAACATTTTGTTGGCACGCTTAACGTTAACACCCTCACTAAGACGGGTAAGCTATAACAACTTCTCAACACCTTGGAAAAATTTGAATTAAAAATCACTGCGCTCCAGGAGACACGCTTCACGGACGAATAACACTTCAACACAGGGAATTTCCGAATCTACAAGGGAAAACCTGCCATCAAAATTAATGACAACTTACCTCTCTTGGGAACAGGATTCGCCGTACACAATTCTGTGCTTGATTCGATCATCGACTTTACTTCTCCAACCGAGAGAGTCTCTTTACTATCAGTAAAATCAGCTAATAAAGCTTACACTCTGATCAACGTGCACGACCCCACAAATCAACACAATAAAACTGATCCTGAAACCGTGGACAATTTCTGGGAAACTTTGGAAGAAACAACCAATAACATACCAAGACACCATGTGAAAATTTTATTAGGTGATTTTAACGCACAGTTAGGGAAAGAAAGGAAATTCAAGGATACCACAGGCCCTCATACTAAACATAAACGTACCAACAAAAATGGGAAAAGATTAATTGACTTCTGTAGAAACTTTGGACTTAAAATCATGAGCACCCCATTTCAAAAACCTGCACATAAATTGACCACATGGAGATCACCCAGTCTTAAACAGGGTGAGTACCAAATTGACCATGTCGCAATCTCCAAGAAGAATATAAAAGAAATTTTGAACGTCAGGTCTCGTAAAGGCGTCTTTGAATCAGATCATTATCTTCTCCAAATAAAGGCAAAATTCCAACCAAATAGAAGACCTAAACGCCCACCAAAAAATTTGAGACCAGATCCGGAATATCTGAAACTCCACAAGGAAGAAATCATTTTGCAAATCAATCAGGAGGAATCAACAGACTGGAGAATACTAACGGGGAGAATTCAGGAAGCCATGAAGCTAGGACAACCACCTCGCTCCATAAAACATCGCTGGTGGAACACAATTTGCGATCAAGCAGTTGACAATCGCATAATGGCTTGGAAAAGAATTCACAGTAGCCAAACAAAGGAAAACTGGGAGAACTGTCTTACCACTCAAAAAACAGGCCTTAAAAATAATTAGGAAAGTAAAACAAAGGTATGACAACAACAGACTCCATGAAATCCAGCAGGGTTTCCCCAAAAATAATACTAGAAATTTCTACAAGACATTAGATGAAAATCTACGGGGATACCAAGCACCCAGTCGGTGCTTCAAGAGACACGACGGCTCATTGGAAACTAACTCCAAAAATAATTTCAAACTATTAGCCCAATATTTCAACTCTCTTCTTAACTGTGAACCACCTCTAGTAATACTTGACTTCTCTCCTCCGGTATTCATACACTTCGACTCGCAAGCCCCCGACATTGAAGAAATTACGGAGATAATCCGACAACTCAAAAACAACAAAGCACCAGGGGAAGATGGGATCATTGCTGAACTCTGGAAACTGAATGATCCCACACTGACGCGGAAACTCCATTCCATAATTTCAGATATTTGGACAACGGAGCAATTACCAGATGACCGGAAATGCGCTTTGATTTACCCGTTCCACAAAAAGGGCGACAAGACGGACATCAACAACTATAGAGGAAATTCCCTGCTCCCGGTAGATTATAAAATCCTTTCCACAGCACTTCTGAACAGGTTAGAGCCCTAAATGGATCCACTCATTGGTGACTACCAGGCTGGATTCATAAAAGGGCGATCGTGTGGTGAACAGATCTGGTGCCTAAAGACGATCTTACAAATGAGGAAATGTAGAAATACCGTGATTGCATTCATAGACTTCAGAAAAGAATACGACTCTGTTGACCGCGACTCCCTCTTTAAAATTATGGAAGAATTTGGGATCGATCGTAAGACACGCAAAATCATAGAACAGACACTTACAGGAACAATATCCAAAGTGAAATTCATGGGCGAAAGATCAGAGCCCATCGAAATCAAGACGGGAGTCCGACAGGGGGATGGACTATCCCCAATCCTCTTCAATATGGTTCTGGAGAGGATAATTAGGGATTGGGAACCTCTTGTAAAGGGCATTCAAATAGGTATTAAAAAGAGAACAGAACTAAAGTCAAATGTCTCGCTTTCGCGGACGATATTGCAATTGTCGCAGACAACAGATCGGAAGCGACTTACGCAGTGGAGAAGCTCCATGAGATTGCACAAAAGACCAGATTACATATATCTTACGACAAGACCAAATATATGGAGAGAAGGCCAGAAAATAAATCCCCTTTAAACACCAAATACGGTGAAATCGCACAAGTCTGCAGTTTTAAATACCTTGGCGAAATTATACAGCCCTCAGGACTTAATCGAATCGCCTATGAAGACAGAATCACTAAGCTCCAGAAGGCCTACAGGCTAACGTGGGCCCATTACAACAAGAAATGCATTTCGACAAACGCCAAATTACGACATTATAAAACAGTTATTCTTCCAGAAGCAACATATGCGGCTGAAACAATAGTAATCGATGGTCATTCCAAGATTAGGGAACTGGAAAAGCAGGAACGAAAAATTCTCCGGAAGATCTACGGAGCAATCAACAGAAACGGCATTTGGATGAAGAGACCTAGTACTGAATTGTATCAAAACACCATTACAATAACAGACGAAATTAGAAAACGCAGAGCCAAATTTTACAATCACATCCACAGGATGGCCACCTCCAGATTGCCCAAGAAACTGCTCAGTATCATAACACAGAGCAAATGTGAAACAGAATGGCTTAAAGAGGTACAAAGAGACTTACAAATTATCAGTATACAAAATTTCGAAGACCGAGCTGAGTGCCAGACGAAAATCAAGAATGTTAAGTTCGAACCAAGATCATTACGACAACCTGGAAAAAAGTGGACGGATGAGAGGAAGCGGGAACATTCCGCGAGAATGAAGAAATTTTGGGAGGAACGGAGGAGACACGCCTCCAAATGACATCATGTGATCCAAGTTTAATCGCTCTCCTGTAGGGGAATTTTCGCTTAAATAAAAATTATTAATAATTAGTAGGAATAAAGATTAAATTGCTTGGAGTGATTAACGAGGAATTGTTAAAGAGAGAAATAATAATAATATACGATGTTAGATGCTATGTAACAAGATAGTGCTAATTTGAAAGTCATAAAGTAAAGGAATCACGAACATCGGTAATGTATAGTTATTATAAATCTAGTAAGAGCATGTTTTGAGATGCCAGATATTATAGAGAGGAAAGAGAGGAATGTTACTTGCCGACATTTGAACATTCAGCGGAATAATGATTATCCAGGTTGATAAAGTATGAAGGTAACTGATTTTATGTGTCAAATCTGCGAGTTACGTGTGTGTGATGAATTCTTCCCAAGTCGCAGTGGCGAGCTTAATATCATAGTCTGGTCGCTCAATGGTATGAGGACAACAAGCAAGTTTGTGAAGGGAGGTCACGGACTGTGTATCGGTTAGACAATGAGTAGATTTATGGCAGCAAGGTTCCTGCTAGCATTTCTTTGATGCAAGTAGTAGCTAGCCACTTTGTAGCTAAGAGGAACACTATCATGTCTGTTGTGCTGAACACTTGTGTACGCCCCACACCCCGGTATATTTAAATGTATAAATGAGACTGAGGAGGTCACACTTTGTAACGCTCCAGGAAGGTGTTCCTGTCATTTGACCTGACCTTTCTCCAAGTTCCTCCATGATTGCCTTTTGGACTCTACTATTGGTTGTTTGGTTTTGTTCCATTCCACTATATAGCTCTCTGTCTGCCAGATTCTTTGTTTAGAGCAATTTTTTTAGCCCTTTTCTTTTACAAGAACACTACCTCATTATGTCGTTCTACTGCACTTTTTCCAGTCTTTACACACTGTTTTCCTAAGACATGCCTTTGCTACTTCTCGTATTGCGTCCCTGTATCTTTCTCACTCCGTTTCAATGCCCTGCAATTCTTTGGAATTTCTCATCAATAGTTTCCGTGTATTTCTGTATAAATTCCTTATTCTGTAGATTTTCAACCCTTATTCGTCAGCAAACAGCCCTCACGATCTGTACTTTAGGTCAAACTGTGCTTAATACACAACAGACCAATTTGTGGTCTGTTTCATCAAACATTTATGACCCTTGTAAACAGTGAACTCTGTTGGTCATTGAAATAACTACTTGTAAAACTTCAGTGCCAAATCCTGTACTGTAGGCATGCGTGAATTACGTCGTGGTACTGCGCCCGAATTTATTTAAGGCCAATACTAATGATCCAGACGGGATATGAACCGGGACCCAGGAAAAATAAAAGAACGAATTAAAATCTTGTATTCCTCAAAACGTTGTGAGACATGGAAAACCTAAGTTCAAATAGAGTGTAATACTATGCATCATTAATAATTAAACAATTACGGAAGTCAAGAAGGAACTATTTAAATATGGTTGTGTATTTATTTTCTGAATGTAGGGAGGCCTACATTGTAAGAATGCGTCACACAACGAGAAGTGAGAGAAACGTCGTGCAGGGGGAGAAGTGATCAAGGTTGATGACACACTGAGTGAAGGGGAAGTCTAGGGAGCTACGTCACACCGCGAGAGGGGAGGAAACGCGAGGAACTTGCCGTACTCGGAGGGAAAGGACGAGAAGTTCATTCCAAATTCATATCGAGACGAGACAAGACCGCGAGTGTAGAAACAAGTAGTTTCTAGAACAGTGCCACGCATCACGAAAGTGGAGAGGAGGAGTGTGAAGTCAGAAGGCTGTGACTTGCGGAGCAAGGGACATTCTAACTAAGACCAGCACAGCATATAGACCAGTGATTTTGAAACACAGCTTGTTACTTCGGTATTTCAATACGAAGCTATTATATATCTCACGCAGATAGATGCAAACGATTCACTTCAGGAAAAGAGCTTCATTACTCCTACGATTCAGCTCATACTTGGGAATTATACAGAATGCAGTTTATGAATTGGCAACGGGGAAGTTGTACAGGTGTAATCATTAAACTGATTATGACTACGTGCTAAGATGCACATTATAGGGAAGTAGAAACTACAGAAATGAAGAGTTGAATCCAGAATTCCACAACATGGACGGCGCAGTTGAACATCTACGCGATGCGCAGAAATGCAGAACAAATCTATACTTCTTAACATGGGTTCATATACATCCAGTATACTCTCAAAGATAGAACAATCGAATTTCAACCTTGAGAAGCGATGTCGGCGCAGTGAAGGGGTAACGTCTGAAGATCCGGAAAACTTGCGAGAGACGAGCGAAGGAGTGAGGAAGAGACTTGCTGTTACACGGAGAGGTCGCTACCCCAGTTATGTCACCGACCTTGTACCACTGTGAGAGCTGTCCAGCAAGCCCCGTCACAACCGGTTCGCACAGCTGTGGGCGTTGTGCACACACACACATTTGGCTTGCCAGACGAGACATGTTACATCAGAGACCGTCTCCAACTCAAGGTAGAGAAGAGATTGATTTATATTTAGTAGAATTGTAGTCATGTTCTGTGTTTATCCTAATTGATCAATCGTATAATTTTGTCAGTGTATTTAAAATTGTGTAGATTTTAATCCAGTATTTCAGTATTTTCTTAGGAATCATTTTCATTGAAAATTTCCGTCATTTGGACGAAATTTTATTTACGTATTGCAGTTGTTAACGTTAAATCATTTCAATATAAAATCGTTTAGAATTATGGATACTTGCGTTAAATTAAATAAATCTGTTTTATTCGCAGCGATGGAACTTATATTGAACAATTTAAGTACCGTATATTAAAAAAGCTATGTCACGAAGTGTCAAATATTTCGACAACTCAAGATGTTGATTCGAGTGTCAGAAATTTATTTTAAACCAACTGTGAACAAAAATGGATTGTTACACGACACAACATCTGGTAAAAGATAGTCCAAATACTTGATAGATAATTAAATCAATGAATACCAAATTCACTGTAAGGAAACAGATAGATATGTTGAACTATGCTGTAACGTAATAAACCATATTTCCTAGTAACAAAGGTATTTCAAGAACCTTTGTATATACGTCCAATAAAACTTTTAGAGCATTAAAAAGCCTACATAAATTTGTTAAACAAATAGTCCACGAAGATAGTTAAGACTTAAGAATATTCACAAACAAGGAGGACACACTTATATCATTTGTTAAATATGAATTCTTGCTGACAATTCTTTGAAAGTTGCAATAATGTAATAACTGAATTTAAATACGAGAAAAGAAGTTAAGAAAGTTAAATCACAGGGTGATATAAAAGTAACTGTACAGAAAGTAATTACAGAATTGAAGTTATAGGCACGATGAAATTTTGTATAAGGATAGAGGAAATTGTTAAAGTTTGTTTCTTGAACAATATTCACAATGGTCGTGGATATTTAATAAAGTTACTAATTTTCTTTGCATTGATTGAGAAAATGCACTGAAATGGGAGTTTAGATTTGGAATACCGTGCAAGAAAGGAATCGTAGACGTAAATGAGTTACGTATTTTCACGAAAGGAGACTGAGGAGTCACGTTTCCTAGTTTTGATCACAGCGAATGTGACACTGTTTATTTGTATTTGAGGCAAGTTCTGTACAGGGTGTTAAGAAATAATGTGATTGTTGTATAATTTTGGAATAGGAGTGTGGAATGAAGGTCAAATGCCATGCACTTCGAATATTCACGTTTATCAAAGAAAATGTAAGCCAAGCAAAGAATTTCAGGAATTTTTCGAGATTTAATGATCAAATGGGAACAGTTAGAACAGTGCTGAACTTAAATGTTTGTCACCTCTGTTCTCTTGATTCTGACTAGTATTTATACTTTCAACTGATAGAGTTACGGAGTTTGTTACGGAAGTTTGAGTTGTAAAGACTCGTTTATATTATAGGCAATTAAATCACTTCAACGCAGTTAAGTGAATATTTGTGCGAATCAAGAATCATTGTACATATGGATATATATATTTAATACTGAGTAAATTTTGATCTTACATATTTAGATGTGGAACTACGGTTCAAATATGAAACGCAATGTATAATATAGGGTAATGTTTGAAATCACGCCGTTTCATAATTTTCTCATATTTCAGTGGAGTACCGAATTCTCCAATCTTTATTTTCAGGACATGTTGTATTAGTGCCACGTTTTTTTAGTTTATTTTGAGTTTTTATTTCTTGCAGTGTCAAGTAGACACTAATGATAGATATGCAGTCAGGATAGGTGTGTATTTTCTTAGCACAATAAACGGCTGGCGCTCTTTGGCGAATTAGCCAATTTTTATCTTAGCTGACATCGTTTTCATTTTGTCATCGCCGAAAATAGTACTGCTAGGTAAGATACAGGCGCTCACTATAGACAGATCTTATCACCCCTCGAGATTGGAGTTTCTCGATTTGCTTAAATGTAAATGCTAGTAGAAATTTGTACCTACGCTGGTAGTACTATTTTCTTTTATAGATCTACCCTGTGTGTTCCTGGAATTCCCAATTTTTACTTAGCAGACAATGGTAAGTTTGTGAGCTGGGTAGCTATGTGCCTGCAATCCTTTACAGTGCAGCGGATATAGGTACTGATTGGTGAATTCGGGCGCAGTACCAATGATTCTTTGTAGAAATATATTTAATGGGGCCTCCAAACCTTGAAGTAAACCGTATGAGATATACATTCCACAGCAAAAGTAAGAAGATTTAATTAATAAATCATAAATATTTTCAGCAACTATTATATAATGAATATTTTTACACCAACGAACGACAACTTGTGATGATTTAATGTAGGAATAACTGTATTGGGGCCTCCAAACCTTGAAGTAAACCGTATGCGATGTTTCGTCTTACACATTTCCGTCCCTTTTCCGTCCCATTTCCGTGGCCGTCAGTTCCTCGAATGCTTACATTAAATAAGAATACAGCAAATGTATGAAGATTTAATAAATCATATTTGTCTTCAGCAAATATGATGTAATGTATATTTTCACGCCAAATAACGACAACTTGCAGATGATTATTGTAGGAATATCTTTAATGGGGCCTACAAACCTTGAAGTAAACCATATGCGATGTTTCCTCTTAAACATTTCCGCCCCATTTCCGTCCCATTTCCGTCCGGTTTCCATAATCACTCCCACAAAAAATATCCAGCAACCGAGTGGAAAGATGTTATACATCAAAAATTCCCTTGAATACCCTAATTCGTTATCAATTTATTAACTCCAAAGTCAGTAACGATATAGCCTATTATCGGCATTGATCTGATTCCTCAACCCTCCCATGTGTATCTGTGAATCTCCTTATGATTCGAGAATGAGTTCGCACAGATAACCACATGCTAGCACAGAAGTCAAATAAACATTTCCTATTAGCTAGCCTTACTTAGACAGGGCTCCCTGAGATTTCCCTCAGGGAACAAACAAGTGAGTTTGGTAGTCCTAGCCGCCAGATCACAAGAAGGGCCACGACTCGGAATATGTCCAAGATGCCCGCTCCTATTCCATAGTGTTCGCTTTAGCGAATAGGTTTATTTTTAGCCTATTTTCAATTTAAAAAAAAGAAAAGGCTTATGAGATCACCTTTTGTCCGTGTGTTTGTGCGTGTGTGAGTGAGGAGTGTGCGTGTGTGTGTCCCCCTAATAACTTCTAAACGGCTGGAGCGATTTCCATGAATATCGGGAAGTTCATAGCACTATTCCGGACGACCCCGACCGTGCCCTTCGAATTTTGTTACGTCTCACCAATCCAACATGGCGGTTGTGCGAAATATTTCACCGGCATTCAATATCTCTGAAACTATTCTCGATATCACCCTGGAATTTTTTACGGTGATAAAGGGAACTACTAGAAGTTCACCTATGAGACGTTTGAAAAACTGGTAACTACAAAACCAACATGGCGGCCACGCGAATTTTCGAGTTTTAAATAGACGTTTCTCGCGATTTAACCAACCAAACGCAATAAAACTTCGTACAGTATATGTTTATACACATTGTAATGCACTGACATCTAACTTGGTCCAATTGTTTACATAACCACAAGATGGCGGTTGTGCGAAATATTTCACCGGCATTCTATATCTCTGAAACTATTAGCGGTATCACCCTGAAATTTTGTACGGGGATAAAGGGCACTACTGAAAGTTCATCTATAAGATTTTCAAAAACCGGTTATCTACAAAACGAACATGGCGGCCAAGCGAATTTGAAAATTTTAATTAGACCTTTCTCGCGAATTAATGTTCCAACCGCAATGAAATCTGGCACAGGAAATGTGTATACACATTGTTCAATTGATTACGTAACCTCCAGATGGCGGCTTTGCGAATTTTAAAATTAAGTTTTTATTTTTGGTGTCGTAATCATGCGATCGATGTGAAAGTTTGAATAATGAACCTACGCAATAATTTTCCTTTAATGGTACATGACTCTATGGCCTATACAATTAACAATCCAACATGGCGACCATCCGAAATATTTAGACGGCTCTGAATACCTACGAATCTATTATAGCAATCAAACTGTTTTTTTTTATGTTCATAGGGTCTATGAACTTAAGTTCACCAATAGGACTTTAAATAACCTGTTGATCACAAATCCAACATGGCGGCGACGCGAATTATAAATATTCACATGTACGTCTCTCGCAATTTAACCATCCGAGTGCAGTGAAACTTGGTACAGTAAATCCTTATACGAATGTTAATCCACTGGCATCTAATTTATTTCAATTGTTTCCATAACCACAAGATGGCAGCTGTGCGAAATTTAAAAATCTCCTTGTTACTTCTTGTGTCCTAATCATGCGATTGAAGTTTGAATGCTACACGTACACAATAATCTTCATGTAACAGTATATAACTCTAGGACCTACATGTATAAAATCCAACATGGCGACCATCCGAAATATTTAGTCGGTTCTCAATATCTTCGAATCTATTACAGCAAACAAACTGAAATTTTGTATGTAGATAAAGGCAATTAACATAAGTAGGATATATGAAAATAGGTTGTATATTTCTTCACGGAACTACTTGTTTAACCTTTGTATTTCCCCACGCATTTGAAATACTATTTAATTTCTCTGCCTCGTTATTCTACTATTTGCTTTCGTTGCAGTGAGAGGGCGGTCTCTTCTGTATGTTAATGTTTATTAATTTATCAAATTGGGTTTCGATTGTATAAATGTTACCAAGTACTTATATTTTTAACTCACCATACTTGAAGTATGTTTTAGAGGTCCACTCTAAAAATCCTTCACGTATGTACTGCCTGTCCGCAGCAGGACACTTCAATACGCTGATTGGCTGTCAGCTTCCCCCAGCTGGTTCTTGCTGACACCCCCTGGTTTCTCTACGATACTAACTTACTCTACGCTCAGACCTTTGAGCTTACTCTGTGGGTAGATTATTAGCTTGGGAATAACCTATCCCCCAAGGGAAGACGATGAAGAAAAAGAAGTGGGTTTCGGACTGGAGAAAATGGATGGAGAAATAGGACGAGAGTCCAAAAGAAGTTACAACTAAGAGTTCTTGCTCAAATGCAACAATTGGTGAAAACCCTATCAATAGATTTATTTTTATTAAATAGGAAGAATCAAGGAAGACAGGATCTTGCCTAACCGTTATGTTAGAGAAATGATAAGGCAAAAAAACAAATCTTTAATTTATTTAACAAAGTAAAAGGAAGTAGTTTTTGCAACAAATATATAATTTTGATTTTTTATAAACAATTGGGGTCGCAGACCTCCGAAAACATCTAAAGCTTGCGCCAGGCAATTGATGATTCTTTTGGTTTTAAACCTTTGATATGATTTAAAATCTTCGTAAGATTTTGAAATGGCTAAGATGAATAAATGAAAATTTTTAAGATGACTGACGTAATTAAAGTTAAACAATAAATCAAGTACAAGGTGTGTACATTAGGGATTTCTAGATAAGTATCTTAGAAATAATAACAACTTCGAAAGCAACAACAAAAAAACAGGAAGGAATGAAATAGAAGTTTCTATAATTTCTTGTATTAAATCTGAACTACGTTTAATGATTATACATAGGATAATTATGCAAATAGGGCAGGTCACTTATTGTGAAACCTGAAGAGAACAATCGAAAGGAAGTTTCTAGAACTCCTATGTTTAAGTAGGGATCACGAGAAAAATGGGGCAAGTTTCCCTTTCGTGAAACCTAGAGATAACTCACTTATGAGTTGAAAGAATTGTATTCCGTCATTAGAAGGGAGAAACAATATAATTTAAGGCGTGTACTAGACACGAAGTTTTACTGACATTAATTCGTTATACATGGAGCAAATAAGGGAGGGCACTTATGTAGAGTGACACCTCATTGAAAAAAGACCTAAAGTAACAATTTTATTATTCTGGTTTGTTAGTAAAGGGTTTGGGAAAGATCAAATGGGATTGTGGAAAAGTGTTCATGGCCGTATTTATTGTACTCGGACGAGCGCGACGCGGGTGAAAAGTTGAACAGGCACTGTTTTCACTATAGTCAGTTGATATAGTTGAAAAGTTCACTGTAGTAGCACAAAAAGTTGATGGCAAAGAAAGTTATGGCAATGGTGGAAAATAACTAGTTACACTAGATTAGCGAGAGTCTGTTGCTTGAGAAACTTGTAGGTTATAGTTGAATGCACCAGATAAATCCCAACGGAGGACGAAAAATTAGATATTGATTAGCGGTTCATAAGGAAGATTCCTTAGTTTGAAAAGGTATTCCCATATGTGAGTGGAAAGTACATGACAGTATAACTGGTAGATAGAGTGCAGGTTCTGGAAGGTTCCAGAGCAATGATGACTTGTTTAAATTGGGCAGAGAATCCCTCGGTGGAAAACTAGATTATATAGACAGTGGGTATTTTGGAAATATCCCTCGATGTGAGATAGCATCTCAGAAAATCCTTCATATTGAAAGTTAGACTTGATAGTTTAAGTTTGATCAAGAAGATCTCTAGAAAGCAGTTATTTTCACATAGCAACTTTCACTGTCTATAAAATCCAAATAAAAGCATTGAGCCTTTTAAAAGCGATGAGAGTGACGTTAAAACATGAAGTCGGTACTTATCTTTGCTTCATGAAGAAGGTGTTGTTGCTGTTGACGGTTGGTTCAAAAATTCCAACATTGCGTTGAATTTAAAAGTTTGCCTCTAGAGTTGAGGAGGCGAGCCTTAGTTAAGCTCTAACTGACTGGGTTGACTTCCGACGTACAAGTGAAGGCTGCTAGACGCAGAGAAAGTACACTAGCCTAGACGGCATGCCCAACAAGAAGTTGAGTGCACTGAGAGGGTGAGCGGTTGCTCACAGCACGGAGACAAGTCGAGACGAAGTGTAGATGTGAAGTGACCGAACGAGCGGGCTGCGCGCGCGGAGAAGAGAGCAGTAGGAGGAGGCGAGAAGAGGGGGAAGCGGGCGACTAAGGGGAGGACACAAAGAGGTTATACATAAACATGAAAAAACTTTACAAAAACAAAATTCTTCTTGGAGCGGTGTCTTCATGGAGTAGTTGGTTGGTGAAGAACACGACGCCCTGCGGATTAATGTAGAAGTCTTCATGGCTTGAAGCAATGGAAGTTCGGAAGGCAGCGATGGGACGCTGTCAGGCTGGATCAGCGGAATATGCGTTTCTGTAAAAAACTGACAAAAAATGAACAAATGCACGGGGCAAACAGGAGGTAACAGTTCGATGTTGGTGTGTGCGGGAAAGAAATGTAAATAAATGGACTGATATAAAGTAATGAAGAACAGAAAAGCTAATTCTTTCTTTCCGTGTATTTCCAAAAATTCACCAATCTACGCTGATCTTCTGCTCATACTTCGGCTAATTTTGCTGCTCGGCTGCTCTGTAGTTCTACAAGTTCTTACTATGCAGTCATAGCGCTGTTCTTGACAGCACGCTCCGCTACAAACTCTCACCTGGAGGATCCTCATGCTGTTCTGCGTGGCGTACTCGGCTACCAGAATTGCGTCATTACCAAGAGGCGTTTCTCCACTTGTGGAATTTTCCCTCTTGGAATTTCGCTGCTCATCATTTCGCTACCTACAAAGATGAGAATCCTGGATGGAACCAACCCCGGACACTTCTCTGACCCATGACTGTCAACTTGGTTCCATACCCTGAGCGGGCTAACGCATCCTTTTCCTGCTGCTTGGAGAGACTGCGTAGCTTGCCTCCTTCAACAGGGAGCTCTTGAGTGTTCAAGGGCGTATATTTCTTCGCTTGATGCAAGTACTGTAAGACCGAATCTGGTCTTATTATAATCACCAAGAGCTTTTCCCCGCAAACAAACATAAGTTTATAAGTACCTGCATTATTTATAGTTGGTTCTTCCAACTGAGCTTTAACTCCTCTGAGGAGCACTTAAAAACTTATTTTGTACCTTGCAAATGCTATTTATTTTCTTGGAGAATATATTACTCATATATATGAAATGAAAATTATTAGAAGCATCCTTTTTACAAATTACATATTTGAAGTTAAAATAAAGCTACAAAAACGGGTTAAATATTGGTCTCATCCATATTTCCTGGTTCGCAATTCCTCTATGTGTCCGAAATTCTTAAACTTTTCTGAATCCCGAATGGTAACAGACCATCATTTGGTACCCCAACTCCGGGAATGAACCTGGGACATTTGCTCCCGAAATCGAGAGATCCCTTTATCCCGAGACCACAGAATTCTACTTATTAAAAAAGTGCTTGTTCTAACATACTTTAAATATTTCAATTGGTTACCGTGGTCAGGCGCAGGAAATCTGTCAGGGATCGCAAGCAACCACATCGTACTACAAGCTCAACTCCGTCATCAGAGAGCAAGTCTCAGCCGAGCGCTAAAAAGAAAGTGCTGAGTTGTTCCATATTTGCAGCCATGCCTGTTGTAGATGACAAGTTATTCAACTTACGGGCATCTTATAAAGGCAAACTTGTCTGGTTCAAAAGATACTTAACTAATTTAACAGAGCAAGAGCAAAATCTCGATATTATTTCGCAGCGTTTAAAAGCATATGAGCAAGCTAACGAAAAATATGGCCTCGTACAGCTTGAAATTGAAATTACAAGTCCTGAATACCAGTTAGATAGGGAGGAGGTTGAAGGTAATTACTTTGAAGGTCATGCCCAGGCAGTGACCTTAGTCATATCTTTGACCCTGGCGTTAAAGTACAAGAAAAGTTTGCAAAAAATAACAATGAACATAGTGTCAAACCTTTATTACCGAAAATTGAAATTCCGCACTTTGCCGGAAAAGAAAACATGTAGGAATCCTTTTTTAAACTCTTTGGTTCCTTAGTGCATGATAACAACACGCTTCCGGAAATTCAAAAATATCACTATTTAAAATCTGTTTTGCAAGATCCGCCTCTCCAACCTATAAAGGAACTTCCTTCAACAGGAGAAAACTATAATATTGCCATAGATCTGCTTAAAGAGCGGTATGGTAACGAAAGATTATGCATCCAAAGGCATATTTAAGCCTTGTTCAATTTACCTGTCTTGCGTGCTGACAACTTGGGCGACACTGCTCAGTTACACGTCAGAGCACTGGCGCGTTTGAATCAGCCTGTGGAGCTTTGGGATTTGTTTTTGGTTCATCTAGTCACTTCTAAATTCGACCCAGCATGCGAGATTGAAATAGCGAACAACACGCAAATAGACTACACTTATATGATGCATTGCTTAAGTTTATAAATCACCATGGTCAGGTCGGAGTGGTAAGTATTCATGACGTGTTACAGCATGAATTAGGCTATTCGAAGAACAATTCATGCAGCGAAGATTGTATGTTCTTGTCACTCACGTTATTTCTATTCTATGAATAATATTCTCTTATTATACATTTATTTACACTGAACTTTCTGTTAAATGGCTTTGATTTTATTAAAAGATAATTTCACCTATTTTCACTTTTATTTCTTATCACTTTCAATTCTGAAATTGCTAACACTTTCTATATCGGTTTCTGTTTCTTTTCCGTTCAGTATATTTACTGGCACGTTAAAGATCCCCTTCGGGGCAAAATTCCGGCACCCCGGCGTCTCTAAAAGCCAGTGTAGTTAAAAGGGACGTAAAACCAATAAAATTACTATTATTATTATTATTATGTTTCTTTTCCACAATAATGTTTCGACTATGCCGTACCCTACAAAGAGTAAAGGAAAGTTTTACTTTATAATCCTGGGAAAATAATTTATTGATAATGTTATTAATAAAACATTATTAAGAGGACGGAGAAGTTTAAATACCTGGAAGAATGGATCCAACCCAACAGACTAGATAACGAGGCTAATAACGAAAGGGCCAGAAAACTAGATCTTGCCTCCTGGCTAACACAGAACAAGTACAACAAACGGGCATTATCCTACAAGGCCAAAAGTGGACACTATAGATCGGTAGTAAAACCAGAAGGATTGTACGCTTCAGAGTTTCTTATCATACTAATATATAACAAGTAGTTCCGTGAAGAACTATACAGCCTATTTTCATATATCCTACTCATGTTAATTGTCTCTATCAACATACTAAATTTCAGTTTAATTGCTGTAACAGATTCGTAGATATTGAGAACCGTCTAAATATTTCATATGGTCGCCAGGATTGATTTTTATTTTTGTACTATTACATTAATATTTTTGTGTACGTGTGGTATTCAAACTTCAATCGCATGATTAGAACACAAGAAGTAAAAACGAGATTTTAAAAGTACGCACACCAGCCATCTTGTGATTATGCAAACAATTGAAATAAATTACATGCCAGTGGATCAACATTTGTATAAGCATTTAACGTGCAACGTTTCACGGCACTCGGATAGTTAATTCGCGAGAAACGTCCATTTAAATATTAATACTTCGCGTCACCGCCATGTTGGATTTGTGCTCACTAGGTTACTGAAAGTCCTATAGGTGAACATATGTTCATAGTCTCTATGAACATAAAAAAATTCAGTTTGGTTGCTGTAAAATATTCATAGATATTGAGAACCGTCTAAATATTTCGGAAGCTCGCCATTTAGGATTGTTATATGTATAGGCCATAGATTTATGTACCATTCAAGGACGATTATTGCCTAGCTTCATTATTCAAACTTTCACTTCGATCGCATGATTACGACACAAGAATAAAAACTTAATTTTAAAATTTCGCATAGCCGCCATCTTGAGGTTATGTAAACAATTGAACTAAATTAGACTCCAGTGCATTACAATGTGTATAAATATTTGCTGTACCAAGTTTCATTACGTTTGGATAGTTAAATCGCGAGAAATGTCTATTTAAAAGTCTCAATTTCGCTTGACCGCCATGTTGGCTTTGTAGTGAACCCGAGGGGGTCATGCTGACTGGTATCGAACGTGGATCTCGGAGATAAGTTGAGCTCTGAATGAAAGTTCCACCAGGGAACGAACCCGAGATCTGTTGAGGGTGTTTCGTCTTAAGAACCCCTAGAGGAAATTTTTATATGTAATCACTGGTGTGATATCAGTTGATACTGATATTATTTAGTGAAATAATGCAGGGAAATGCGTGGAAGATAGCATTATTTGGACTACATGAAGTAGGCTATGCTGGACTTGAAACACAGAAGTTCCAGAGTTGGACGTTTTACAAATAGCCCCAGAATTGTGGGAGGTGACCCTTGGAGCCACGTCAATCTTGCTGACCTAGTTAAGTCGTCTGCAAGGGGTCGGAGGGCTGAATAATGACCAGGTTATTCCCCGTTTGAGAATGGAAATAAGAATGGGATGGAAAGATCCCAAGGAAAATCATTGATTACTCGTGATTGGAGTAATGCAATGACATGAGACTTGCACACAGATGAATCTTTAGCCAGGAGGCTAATTTTAGAGCCTTTAATCTGCGAAATTGAGGCATATTTAATGGAGTGCGGAAGGACATAGGACGATGGATGTTCGCGGCTGGGTTTGACGATGTCGTCAGGGATTCCCACAGAAACAGCGTCCCCACGCCATGGATCAGGCAATTAATATGAATTAATTGGCCGATCGATCCTCGAACACACATGCATTTTCGTGATCAGCGAAGAAAAAGGAACAATATGAATATTATTCCAAGACCAGAATCATCCTAGGAGAGGAGCTGGTATAGCGCGGGAAGTCTTGCCCTACTTTTTTGTGTGAAACAGATATAAGAGGGTGGACCCAGTCAGAGAGACAGTCGGAATTTGGAGTCGCACTCAGTTGGAATTTGGAGTCGCACACAGTTGGAACGTGCAGTTGGTGGGAGTTGTTACGGAGCGCCCAGGCGCGCACACAAAGACTTAAACATTTTACTGGTAATCAGCATGTTAGCTGTGCAGTGTAACGCACCAGTGAGAATATATTCATGCATGAAATAAGAATGGAGTCGGTAATCAACAAACTTGATTATGCGAAATGCATATTACCGAAGTTAAGAGAGGAGGCTCGGACTTCAATTTGGGAAGCCGTGCAGTAAGACTGGTATATATTGTTTATTAAGTGCCGTGTGATATACTAGGCAGAAGTGTTGAAAGGAATGACTTATGTAAATTCAATGTACAATGTTGAGCGCGGTAAAAATAGTGATTGGTTATACATATCTGGAGTATACCAATAAGTAGCGTTCATGACGATATGTAAGCATATCGCTGCAATATCAGGAAGATTATCAAGGGATGATCGAGAGACTGTTGGTGAATCCGTGAGCAGACGATCGAGAGGTTCAATCAGGAGGGGGTAGGACCGGAGAAAGGGCCGTCTGCACCTGCACTTTCGATATATGCCAGGGAATTTCAACCAATCAGGAATATAAAGTGTAACGTGTGTTTGTGCAGTGATTTTATGTAAAATATCTCTTAAATTAATTAATAATATAACCAGTGTTATAAAGTGTCATGTGTTTTGGAACCATTAGCTTCATTATAAAAATGGCAAAGTGTCGTGTGTTTATGAATCAGATGTCATATAAGATGTGTATTAGCAGTATGGCAATGTGTCACTAAGTAGGCCCATGGCAGGTGACACTGGAATATGGTGGTTGGAGCCACCTGGATAGCCGACGTAAGTACCCCACAAATCATGTCATTATAGAAGTATAGCCACTGCATGTAATGTGATTTCGGAAGTATAAGATATGCCAGTAAGAATCAAATTTTGGAGGCATGTGTTTAAGGTTTGATTTTAGTAAAGTTAAGAAGTTGAATACATCAGAGAGTGGATTAATCGTTACCACTATTAACATTGTTAATAAAATGGCAATTCAGTTATGTTAAACTTAACGAACACGGATGTTCGATTATTGAAATGGTTACGTTGTGTCGGAAAAATAATTTATGTCAGTAATAATAATTATTATTATAGCAATGATAAACGGTATAATTGAATACATCAGGACGAAAGGTTGTAAGCAAGAAATATTTACGCTAATTGGATTATTTATCTAGCCAAGCAGTAGATTACATTAAGGGAAGAGAAAAGAGTTAATATTAAATATATTGCATTAATGGGAATATAATTATGCAAGGAAATGAAGGAGCTTGACAGTGAATTGAATTTGTTGCTTGAGTCTAAGCTTGTAGAGTAACAGATAGAGTTCTCTTTATATAGGGCGGGATCATATACAGGTAGAAGCCAGGTGATCTAATCGACGTATGGAATCTTGTACAGCCATGGGGCGTACAGAGATATTAATTTATGCCGGAGCGTATTTAGTGTGTACCCTATCTCCGATGATGGATATGAAATGTTCCGGGTTCGAATCCTGTGGTAAGTGAAGGGAGAACATTG
The DNA here is from genome assembly GCA_946902985.2 of Meconema thalassinum. Taxonomy (NCBI): domain Eukaryota; kingdom Metazoa; phylum Arthropoda; class Insecta; order Orthoptera; family Tettigoniidae; genus Meconema; species Meconema thalassinum. The sequence continues at coordinate 172,554,793 of OX336391.1, forward strand.
GAAACCCTTACACTATACCTGATTGCCCACGAACTTGTTATTGGATGATTCGGCTCTTGTGAAGCGAATCCATTGGCGGCAGCTGTTGACTGACCGTAATATTTTATTAAGATACCGGCTAACCTCTACACCTGTGTTTTATGAATCTCGTGCCTTCATTGTATGATACGGACCTGTTGAGGCCGTTATTAATGTCCTAAGGCTAGGATTAAATATTCAAGCTCACCCAGAACCATTGCATAATATTCAGTTTAGATCATATGGGATCACGTGGATCATTGTGACCACAATGTTGTATTCAAAGCGTAATACTGCTTGGGGAGGTAGAGTCCAGGAATTAGGGAGACAAGGAACGATTTACAGCTGTGAACACCCCTACTCTGTTCCATTGTATACGGGCAGCTCCAAGGGGCTGGGTTGCTAAACAAACCGTGAAGGCTCGCGTTTTGAGCGGACAGATTTAAGACCTTGCTTGTAGTGAAAGGAAGAATTGTTATAGTGTGTAATGAATGTGTGTGGTTTAAAAACGCATTGCTAATCATAGATTACCCTGATGATATAAAATTTTAGCAATCTAACGAATGGTTGGAAGTTGCATTTGTGACTGTCACTGACATCTAGTTAATGAAGTTGGTTACTCGATGCCACAGGCTACGCTCGCAAAGGTAGCGTAATGATACTATCCGACGCAACGATAACAGAAGTTATTTATTGAAATCACAATGGCATGCAGTGGAACTATAAAAAGAGGGGAGTGTAGGGGTAAATTTACGTAATTGTGGTGTTGCAAGTAGATTGTAGTGCAAACCATGAGTTGGCTAATGCATGAACGCATTCGGTGGGAGAGAGAGATATGACACCGACAGTACACATGATGTAAATTAAGATGTATTGTAAGAAGCAAGTAAATTTGTGAATTTAAAGAAGTCACATTAGGTGACATGAGTGTAATAGTTCAGTTTTTGTGAAACGTTACAGGTGCATCAGCGCACTTGAGTGAAGTTTAAAGTCCACATATTGGTGAAGGATTGAATAATGATATGGATTTAATTTGTTCAACTATGTGAATAATTAGTGGATTGTGGGAGTAACTTAGTTTGTTTGTGTATTGTTTATTGGGATTGTGTTCTTATTATTTTGTTTGAAGCCATGAGTTTTACTGAATTAAAGTCTTTAGAGTAGAGTTGTGCCTTATCATTGTAGAGTTGATACCTTTTAGCCTCAAATCCAAAATATGCAACTGCTCAATGGGGGAATGGTACACGCCTGAGTCCTGACGCTAGCCGGAGGCAGAAGCATATTTTCCATCGAGATTACTCACATGGGTACAGTAGTCACCAGGTTTTTTAAAGTCTCATATGTGAACTTTTAGTAGTGCCCTTTATCACCGTACACTATTTCAGGGCGATATCGGTAATAGTTTGGGAGATATTGAATGCTAGTGAATTATTTCGCAGAGCCGCCAAGTTGGATTGGTGAGACGTAAAAAAATTTGAAGGGCACGGTCGAGGTCGCCGGGAATAGTGCTATGAACTTTCCGAGTTTCATTGAAATCGCTCCAGCCGTTTAGATTTTATTAAGGGACACACACACACACACGCACGCACATACACACGGACAAAAGGTGAACTCATAAGCCTATTTTTTCAAAATTGAAAATAAGCTAAAAATGAGATGGTGTGTGTCTGTCTGTCTCTCTGTTACTCAATAACGCCAGAACCACTGGTCCGATTTAAATGAAATTTTGCATGGATATAGCTGATTCACCAGGTTTACATATAGGATACTTTTGATTTGGAAATTTTGCACTATTAAAAAATGGCGACCATTTTAGTGACGTCACTAGACCCTTTGGTTTCAAAATTTCATATTTCCATATCAAATAAAAAGAGAACGGTAGGAAACAGCAAACTTTTGATGGCATATTTGAGCTTTGAAATTTAATTTCCTATCCGAAAGGTCCTTATCACTTTTCGTGTATCTCCAACAGTTAGCGAGTAAAACCGACATTTGTGACGTCACTACACCCTTTGGTTTCAAAATTTCATATTTCCTTTTCAAATAAAAAGAGAACGCTAAGAAATAGCAAACTTTTGATGGTATACATGAGCTTTAGCATTTAATTTTCTATCCGAAAGGTCCCTATCACTTTTCGTATATCTCCAACGGTTAGCGAGTAAAACCAAAATCTGTGCAATAAAACACGGTCAACACCGAGCGGTGAAGTAGATCTCTCTATATAGAAAAATGAAAATGTGTGTGTTTTTCTCTGAATTTCTACGGAAATTTGAGTTTTTTACGCGTTTCAGACTGTTTTATGATAAATGCGCGCGAAAATATTTTTTTTTGTCTGTCTGTCTGTTTGTTTGACTCTGGACAAATTTGTTCCCTTATAACTCGAGAACGGCTGGGTGTATCAACGTAAAATTTGGTACAGATATCCATCAGAGGCACGACACTAATCATTGATGTAACTCTTCTCCGTACCTCTCATAAAAGGGGGCCTACCCCTTTAAAATACATGCTGAAATAGGAGTAGAAGGACGAGACAAAACTCATTTTCAGCCCCTCAATGTGAGAGACAAAACTCGGTTCCCCGAAAACCACATTTTAAGGACCGAAGACCAACCGTTTTTGAGATATTCCCAGAAAACTAATTTAATTTAATAAACTAACGAACGAATGCAATACAGTAACCATGCCAACGGATTCTCATTGCTGTAAGACGCAATGCAATTCCATTAATTACATTAGTGTGAAAGTTTGCAAACGGCTAGAAGGTTATCACGGAACCAAATTAAGACGTAAAATTCATCAATACGTATAATGCGCTTAAGGGGATCAAGGGGTATTCTAGAATTTTTTCACGCGATTTACACCTGCGGGTGTGGTACGGCAGGTCTATTATATTCCTATCCCCATATTATTCATTCATTCATTCATTCATTCATTCATTCATTCATTTCGTATAGGCCATCTATGGACCGCGTCATTCCAACCGTCTCCTACTGGCTTTGATGTTTGCCCTGTACGCCCGCATTCGTTCTCGGTGGATTTCCTTCCGTTCCTGGGTCCAAATCTTTCCCGTTTTCAGCTTCGGTTTTACTTGTAAACCTTTACAAGCTTGAAGTTTCCTATTGAGTGGGGCGCGCTCCTGAATGTCTGTTGGTGTAATCCCCACTTCTTTCAGATCTTTATCCAGTTCAATGAACCAGGCCCATTTTGTTTTCCTCTCCTGAAAGTAAGTTATGTTGCGGTTGGTCAGTCTCGCTGGGCTCATTCGTTTCACATGCCCAAAAAATGGTAACCTTCTCTTCCGGATGACGTTGCTTATCTTCTCCACATGAGTATATAGGTCATGGTTATGCCGTATTCTGTATTCCCCATTGTCTTTGATGGAACCCAATATCATTCTCAAAATTTTCCTTTCTTTGGCCTCCAGTTTCTCGACCAAGCCTTTTTTGTTCATCGTGAGGCATTCAGAAGCATGCAAGACCTCCGGACGGATGACACTGCAGTAATGTTTTAGTTTTGCGTTGAAGGATATTGACCTTTTCTTATAGATGTCCTTAGTTAAATGGTAGACCATTTCCATTTTGCTCATGCGTGATGTGACTGCTTCTTTCTCTGATAATATACCTTCCCTGACCCGTCCTGAAAAGAAAAGTACATGGCCATTGGCTGAATTAAAAATGTAAAAAATAGGTGTTATAATTTCTCCCTATATTATATTATTATTATTAGTATTATATTATGGCGTACAACGACGAGATAAATCCCCTCGGTGCCAGCAACAAAACTCGGGGGCCCTAAAGGGTCCTCGAAAACTACATTATAAGGCTCTAAATCCAACAGTTTCTGAAATATTCCCAGAAAACCAATTTAATTTAATTTAACAAACTAATGAAGGAATGCAAATCGGTAACCATGAGATTATTATCTCAAGGGGTGGCATACAACTTTCCTTCTATTTCTGTAAGAAGCAATGTCACTCCATTTATTACATTTCTGTGAAAGTTTGCAAATGGCTATAAGGTTATCACGGAACTAACGTAGACCGTATAATTCATCAATGCAATTAAGGGGGTGAAGGGGTAACCTAGAATGTTTTCATGCAATTTTCACGTTCGACATATAGTACAGAAGGTCTATTATATATCCAAACAGCAACATTATTTTCAAAAATTCCTGAATTGAACCAGCATTTTTTGCGGCTTTTAGGAATTTGGGCAATTTGAGGCTAAAGAACCTGAATTTTCATGCAGCACAAGCCTTTATAATTTATGAAAGGGGTCTTCCTGTGTATGGGCTCCTAGCACAACGTAGAGGGTCAGTTTTTATGTGACGTGTATTGGGTTTCGTCTACAAGGCTTTCAAATGTATTTCACGTCAGGAAGTACACGTTAGGTGAATTTAGTCTGAGAGCACATTTTAACTTTTTTTGTTGTCGACATACGAGTTCATCGTAAGGATGATTTTATTTGATACTGTGTGGTAGATATACCCATATTTGGATATCTGGGTAATATGTTGTAGACAATAGAATTGTCTGTCTGTCTTTCTGTGTATCTTTATGTACGCCTATACCTCGTGTTCGGAAGCTTGGTGCATCGTAAAATTAGGTATCAGAGTCAATACACCAATCATTTATAAAACTCTTCACCGTACTTTTCATACATTAGAAGGGTGGATATAGAGAAAAACTTCTGAATATATGCTAAAATAGGCGAAATATAAAAATTATCCTAGAAGGACGACCAAAGCATATGTTGCGCTTCTCAATGTGAGACCCAAAATTCGGGAATCTCTGAAGGGTCTCCGAAAACTACATTTTAAGGGCCTTAAATAAACAGTGTGTGTGTGATATTCCCAGTAAACTAACTTCGTTCTGATAAACTTGAAGGAATGACAAACTGCTAACCATTGCAACAGTAGCTCAATTGATAGTGTCTGGTGTTAACAACGAACACCGTTCGAAGAACGGGTACTTCTGCTATTTTTAAATAAAAATTCCTCACGGCACGCCGGAAGGCGGAGGTAGATTTCACCGGGAAAACTAGGGGATAGGCTATAATAAGCAAAATATGCTGGTTTTCGTAGAAGGATCAGACCTCATTTACTGCGAGAAAGTATTTTACAATGTAATTGGAGTTCACTTAACTTTTCTTTCGTCTTACTATGCATATTTTTAACATTTTATTGTCTTAGGGGTACGGTAACCTTCTTGTCATTCGAGGTCCATTTCTAGCCTATTTTCAATTTTGAAAAAATAGGCTGATGAGATCCCCTTTTGTCCGTGTGTGTGTGTGCGTGTGTGTGTGTGTGTGTGTGTGTGTCCCCCTAATAAAATCTAAACGGCTGGAGCGATTTCAATGAAGCTCGGTAATTTCATAGCAATATTCCGGGCGACCCCGACCATGTCCTTCAATTTTTGTTACGGCTTACCAATCCAACATGGCGGCTGTGCGAAATATTTCATCAGCATTCAATATCTCCGAAACAATTCCCGATATCACCATGGAATTTATTACGGTGATAAAATGAACTATTAGAAGTTCAACTATGTGACTTTTGAAACACTGGTAACTACAAAACCAACATTTTGCGACTTTTAAATAGATGTTTCTCGCGATTTAACCAACCAAACGCAATAAAACTTGGTACAGTATATATCTATATGCATTGCAATGCACCGACATCTAACTCCGTTCAATATTTTACATAACCACAAGATGGCGGATGTGCGAAATATTTCACCGGCATTCAATATCTCTGAAACTAATAGCGATATCTTCCTGAAATTTTGTACGGAGATACAGGGCACTACTGGAAGTTCATCTATAAGACTTTCAAAACCCGGTTAACTACAAAACGAACATGGCGGCCAAGCGAATTTGAAAATTTTAAATAGATCTTTCTCGCGATTTAATGTTCCAAATGCAATGAAATCTGGTACAGAAAAAGGTTTATACACATTGTAATGCACTGGTATCTAATTTAGTTCAATTGTTTGCATAATCTCAAGATGGCGGCTGTGCGAATTTTAAAATTAAGTTTTTAATTCCTGTGTCGTAATCATGCGATCAAAGTGAAAGTTTGAATAATGAACCTACGCAATAATTTTCCTGTAATGGTACATGACTCTATGGCCTATATATTTAGCAATCCAACATGGCGACCATCCGAAATATTTAGACGGCTCTGAATATATGCGAATCTATTATAGCAATCAAACTGTTTTTTTAATGTTCATAGGGGATATGAACTTAAGTTCACCTATAGGACTTTAAATAACCTGGTGATCACAATTCCAACATGGCGGCGACGCGAAGTATTAATATTCACATCGACGCTTCTCGCAATTTAAACATCCGAGTGCAGTGAAACTTGGTACAGTAAATCCTTATACGAATGTTAATCCACTGGCATCTAATTTATTTCAATTGTTTCCATAACCACAAGATGGCAGCTGTGCGAACTTTTAAAATCTCCTTGTTACTTCTTGTGTCCTAATCATGCGATTGAAGTTTGAATGCTACACGTACACGATAATCTTCATGTAACAGTACATAACTCTAGGACCTACATATATAAAATCCAACATGGCGACCATCCGAAATATTTAGTCGGTTCTCAATATCTACGAATCTATTACAGCAAACAAACTGAAATTTTGTATGTTGATAGTGGAAATTAACATGAGTAGGATATATGAAAGTAGGCTGTATAGTTCTTCACGGAACTAATTGTTATACTTGTGGTCACACCGTCCTTATGCAAGGTTTGGAACTAATGTGTAACTATCTAACAGTCTGTTACTTCTTCACGTCAAATTTTATCTCCCGCAGAATAATAATAATATAATAATATCGTATGGCCTCGGGTGCCTGGTGCAAGCGTTGTTAATTGACACCCAGAGGGTAGCTTGCATGTCGAATTTCGTCGTTCCTTTGAACGCTATGAAAGTCAAGGAGGTTAGAATGGTAACTAAACTCCTTGACACTACAGCGCTTTCAAGTAGAGAATGGAGGAACTTTGTGTTGGCGGAAAATCCCGAGATTAATTTTGCCATTGAACACGGCCTACTGAATTCAAATGGGTTCTTTAACATGCCAACAACGTATGACATGAGTATCGTGATTTTTGTCGCCTTCAAAAATCACTTACCATGGCCAGGGGCGAACCTGCAATCTTGGGGTTGGTAGTCCGACACTATAACCACTCACCCACCGTGGCAAGCATCTCCCGCAGAGATGTTGGTTGATTCCTCAGTTTAGGGCTGCGACAACGCGGTCACGTAACCCCGTGTACTTTGGGTGTGTGTAGAATCTGTCTGATAAACGGTGTTAATTGTGATGGCTGTATTAGTCAGTAATTCAGTTTTTTTTAATTTATCCGGTAAGGACTGCAGACGGTCAATTTCAAGTAGTAGTTCCTAATGTTGGTACCAAATATACCGTCAAACACACCTAGCTGTGAACTTGGCTACTAGATACCATCGCAACCAGTAACTTGCAACAAACGTTGGACTTCCCCTCTGAAGGAAAGCATACCGAGGGATTTTCAGCGCTCTTTGAAAATCCGACGACTTCGGCCGGCTTTGAATCCGCGACCTTGGGCATAGAAGTTCAGCAGGCTACCAGCGAGGGTACATCATCGAAGCCGCTTCCCACATAGTCAGATGGAAAACTGAACGAGATCTCGTTGTCATGGCAACCTCTGTTAGCTCATCCCTCATCAATTTAGAAGCGTTGTCATGGTAACCTCTGATGGCTCTTGGCATTTTCTTCTAATTCCGAAATCATTTTCTCATCCCTTGGCGTAATGGTGGGTTGTATCAAAAATTCTTTCAGACAAAAGTTTTAGGTAATTATCGGGGGAATATCATCCATTTTTTACGGTTTTGATATTGTGCCTATTAAGAGAGATATGATTAAAGTTTCCCGAAAAACCCACTTTTTTCCAACCCATTGGTCAATGGTTAGTGCTATCAAAAAACTTTTTAAACATACATTTTTGGCACTTATCCGACACGTAATATGAACTTTGAACGGATTAGATATTTCAGATATTAAGAGAGTTATAGTGATATTTCACTTTTTCGAAAAAGCCCCCCATTTTTATCTCCATCGACCGATTTTGCCCATTAACAAACACGACCGAGATTTTATAGGGATACATATTATGTAAAAAATTCAAAGTGATTGGTGCAAAATTACGGCAGTTATCGTGTCAACAAAAAACTGATATATATATATATATATATATATATATATATAGATCCATATATACATAAATTATATATAAACTTTTGAACTGATGTTGGTTTTGGGGTCTGGGGGATGTGAAACGCGAAGATATATCGAAATTTTCTGGAAGTCGAAACATGGTACCCACTGCAATAGTTAGCTTTCTAATGAAATCTACCTAAAAGGGGAGCTTCAAGTACTAAAAAAAAGAAAGAAAGGAGGATTGATTCTGCGGAAAATACTCGGACCTCAGAAAACTGCTGATGGGACTTGGAGGATGAGGAAAAAGTAAGAACTCTACAAATACATTGAGAAGATCACGGACACAATGAGGAAGCGGGGGTTGAAGTTCTATGGACCCCTACTAAGAATGCTGACTGACCAAAATGATCTTCAAACTACACACATCAAAAAAAGTTTTGCATCACCTCGGTTCCCAGATCTCCGGCATATAGACGTTGACTGTGTATATTGTATCCAAGATACAGTCCCTTTGACTGTTCATAGATGTCACTAAAACTGCTCAAAGATGTAAACAACCATGCATGGGCAGGGCCTATTAGACGGAGGGGGTACGACAGACGATCAGTTCCAGTCATTCCACCAGGACGAAGGTACGCTGCTCATGTTGTCTGTAGTTCTACCATGCCTAGAAGGTCAATACCGCAGTTCGATCGCGTCCGCATTGTTACTTTGTGTCAAGAAGGGCTCTCAACAAGGGAAGTTTCCAGGCGTCTCAGAGTGAACCAAAGCGATGTTGTTCGGACATGGAGGAGGTACAGAGATACAGGAACTGTCGATGACAGGCCTCGCTCAGGCCGCCCAAGGGCTACTACTGTAGTGGATGACCGCTACTTACGGATTGCCGCTCGGAGGAACCCTGACAGCAATGCCACCATGTTGAATAATGCGTTTCGTTCAGCCACAGGACGTCGTGTTTCAACTCAAACTGTGCGCAATAGGCTGCATGATGCGCAACTTCACTCCCGACGTCCATGGCGAGGTCCAGCTTTGCAACCCCGACACCATGCAGCGCGGTACAGATGGGCCCAACAACATGCTGAATGGACCCCACGGAATTGGCATCACGTTCTCTTCACCGATGAGTGTCGCATATGCCTTCAACCAGACAATCGTCGGAGACGTGTTTGGAGGCACCCTGGTCAGGCTGAACGTCTTAGACACACTGTCCAGCGAGTGCAGCAAGGTGGTGGTTCCCTGATGTTTTGGGGTGGCATTATGTGGGGCCGACGTACGCCACTGGTGGTCATGGAAGGCTCCGAAACGGCTTTACGATACCTGAATGACATCCTCCGACCCATAGTGCAACCATATCGGCAGAATATTGGAGAGGCATTTGTCTTCATGGACGACAATTCTCGACCTCATCGTGCACATCTTGTGAATGCGTTCCTTCAAGATAACGACATCGCTCGACTACAGTGGCCAGCATGTTCGCCAGACATGAACCCTATCGAACATGCCTGGGATATGTTGAAAAGGGCTGTTTATGGACGTCTTGACCCACCAACCACTCTGAGAGATTTACGCCGAATTGTCGTTGAGGAGTGGGACAATTTGGACCAACAGTGTCTTGATGAACTTGTGGATAGTATGCCACGGCGAATACAGGCATGCATCAATGCAAGAGGACGTGCTACTGGGTATTAGAGGTAGTGGTGTGTACTGCAATCTGGACCACAAATGCTGAAAGTCTAGCTGTATGATGGTACAACATGCAATGTGTGGGTCTCATGAGCAATAAAACGAGCTGAAATGTTGTTTGTGTTGATCTCTATTCCCTTTGTATTTAACGGTTCCGGAACTCTTGGAACCGAGGTGATGCAAAACTTTTTTTGATGTGTGTATATCATGGGGTTAAAGGCCACATCTAAATGGGTAGATGAGGTGAAATGGGATGCGGCAGTAGTTGGAATCACGCTACAAATGGTCCACATTAGAAGAGAGTTTAGAAGGAGAGTAGACAGTATCAAAGCATTTCCGGAGAAAACAACAATGAGGAGGCCCGAACGGATGATTTCCGATGAGGAGAGAAAGAAAAGAGGCGAACGCATAAAGAGGTTCTGGGAGGAGAAAAGAAGAAAAGCCAGAAAGTTTTAAGTCCCTTGCGGTCCATAGTTGGCCAAATTCGAAAAACGGTTATGCAGGATTGGGTATTCCATTTTATACATACGTGATAAAACCTCAACTGTACGCTTTGATTAAATCCCATAAACCACGCTATAAGACGTATCAAATCGATACACTGCTTGCTACCTATGAACACACGATCTTGCGTCTACCACCCTACCACCCTGACTTGAATCCTATCGAAATGATTTGGGCTCATGTTAAAAATTATATAGCTGAAAAGAATGTTACTTTCAAACTTGATGGTGGAAGAACATTGCTTATGGAAATAATTGCGTCAACTGGAGCAGCAGAATGGTCGAGTCGGTGTAGGCACGTAAGAGACATTGAGAAGAAGTACATTGACATCGTTCACATAATGGATGAAGTATCAGACCGCATAATCATTAATCTGGGGGACGATACTGAAAGTGACAGAGAGCGTGTTGGTGACGGCAGCACCAATAGCACAGATGACAGTGAAGGAGATATGAACGGCTTTCAACCACGTTTTGAAGAAGTGCACTAGGAATATGTCATTAGGTAAGTTTGCTGCTATTTTGCGATTAGATCATTCTTAATCTCTTTGTTGTTTCCTGCATCTTCAACAGTATTTTTAGTCTATCTATCTATATATTTAAAACGGTAAGCTGATTTTTGTTACCGCGAGATTGACAGAACGGCTGAACCGATTGACTTCGCAATGTACTCTGACGAAAGCCCTTGATCTGTATATTTGCAGAGTGTATTTAAAATAAACAAATATGTTAAAATATATTTTTAAAATTATATACAAAAATGCAAATTTATTGGGCCTAGCGCATGCGCACAATCACCTTGCCTCATGACAGTCATGGTGGTTCGAGTGCATCGCGTTTCAATTTGATAGTTATTTATAAGATGTACAAAGGAAGGGAACATTATTTCTGACGTTCCCACGATATATACTGGAATACAATTATACACGACGGAAAAATGTTGAAATACTTACACTGACAATTGAGTGTGTAAGGCCTATATTGTTTAAAACTATCTTAATATCGCGTCGCATTACTAGTGATTCGGTAGCTCAGGTCGTAGCGGCAAAGACGCTAAATGTATGCATCGCCCAATGGAAGCTGTTCGATTCCCACCTCCCACATATTTTTTTATTTCCGTATTATTATTTCCTGGTATTGCTATACCATTGTCAAAACATATTTTACTCTTAGCATTCCCGGAAAGTAGGGAATTCGGCGCGATTGACGTTGCCATATATATATTAAAAACACTAAGGTAACAAAAGTATACACCACTGTTACAGATTAAATAATGAATATGAAAGCCAGATAATTCTTAAAGATTTCTTGAATTCCTTGGAATTTTGCTTCCACATATTCATACTCCTAATGTTCGAGCCACAGTTATGCTCCTTAGGAATCTGGACATTTCCCAAGAGCTCCTAAATGGTGCCAGATTAATTGTAAGTATTATGCTTGAGAATTGCTTGGATTTGGAAATAATGAGTGCAGATAATATTGGGCAGAGAGTTCTAATCCTTCGACTTTATTTAACACCATCCGATAAAAAAAACTTCCATTTTCGTTTAGAGCACCAATTTCCAATCGCTTGCTATACCTTATCATAATCAATAAAGCAGAAGGGGGAAGTCTGGAACGTGTAGGTCACTATTTGCCTCATCAAGTTTTCAGTCGTTGCCTCCGTAGCTCGCCTCTGTAGCGTAGTGGTCAGCATGGTTAGCTTCCGCCCCGTCCTGAGTTCGATTCCCGGCACTGCCACGAACTTTGAAAAGTGGTATGAGGACTGGAACGGGGTATACTCTGCCTCGGTTGGTCCAAATGAGTAGAGGGGGTTCAATTCCCACCTCAGCCATCCTCGAAGTGGTTTTCCGTGGTTTCCCACTTCGTCTTCGGGAAAATGCCGGGATGGTACCTACCGTAAGGCCAGGGCTGCCTCCTTCCCACTACCTTGCCTAACCCTCCCACTCTTCTCATCCCTTCATCAGGCCCCTGATCGCTTTGCGGGTGAGGCCGCCTGGGCGTAGTGCTGGTCACACACCCGAGTTGTATCCCCGACTCAGAGTCACAAGCTCCAGGACATTGCCTTTAGTGGTGGTAGAGGTGGGATCCCTCGCTTACTCCGTGGGAATAGACAACCATGGAGGGGAAAAAGGTTAACGCAAACGTAACGTAACGCAAGTTTTCAGTCATAGCCAGTCATATGTTGCAAAGTCGATCTTTCTCTGTAATCATAGAGAGAATGCATATAAGAAAGTCCTACAGTAAATATTTTCCCAATGACCGTCATGTTTTGCACATAATCGCATTTCTTCGTTATATTCCAAAATTATAAGCGACGGTTTGCGGCCAGTTGTATTAGACTCCTCAGAGTTCTTGAATTCCTTGGAATTAAAAGATTTGCCTCCACATACTCTAAACGCTTGACCCATAGTTATGCTGATTAGAGATCTGAAGGTTTCCCAAGGGCTCCTAAATGGAACCATATTGCTTGGATTTGGAAATAATAAGTGCAGTTAAAATTAGGCAGAGAGGTCTAATCCTTCGACTTGATTTAATACCATCCGATATAACACTATAATTTCCTTTTAAGAGGCAATATTTTCCAATTCTTTTGGCATACTCTAACACAATGAATAAAGCTCAAGGGGAAACTCTGGAACGTACAGGTCTCAATTTGCCTCATCAATTTTTCAGTCATTGCCAGCAGTATTTTGCAATGTCAAGAGTGAAATCTCAACAGTGACGCCCTTTTGACGCCCTTATAGTTTCAATAGAGCCAAAAAATAATCGTACAAAGAATGTACATTAGGCCTAATAAGGAGATTCTTCAGTAAATATTTTCCACTTGACCGTCATGTTTTGACGTGTTTCATCTAGTTACTGTGTAAAACATTACATACACGCGCTGAGAACTCACTTGAACCCCAGTCACAGTTCAGCCTGTCAAGCCTGGGCAGATGATCGGTTCAGAACTGCTGCTAGCGAGCTACTGCCGCGAAATGGGAGGGGCGTTGTATGCCACTTCCGAGCACACCCGAACATGGCCGAAGATCTGCACAGCATTCTGCGGCAAGCTCTTCTTGCGGCTGATATACATGATACTTAAACCATAACGCTTAAACTAACAGAAAAGAAAAATTTAAAAATTTAACTTTTTGTGGTGGTGGTGGTGGGGCTTAAAGTATAATGGATGTAACAATCAGGTTTTTCCCGTAATGATAATGATAATAATGAATTGGGAAACGGCTATTTATTAACTACAGTACTGACACATGTAATTTATAAACGAATTCAAAAATATGATTACAAAGAGGAGTAAGTGAAATAAAAGACACTGCCTAGGGCCAATAGTGTCGTCTCTTGCCGCATAGCGCCGTAGGAAAATAATCAGAGCACTTTGAAAAACTTGGCTGTCCCAAGCTCCTGAGGTAGCAATAGTGTAATTTATCGCCACATACCGCTCAATGATAAGGATCGGAATAAATGAAAGTAAATTTGCAAGCACCAACGCTTATTGCAGCTGATAACCCCAATGTACTGCACCAGCACCATCGCACTTACAGTATACAGAGGCAAAACATTTTTAATATTTTCATGATGATAACTGTTTTAAGGGGCCTAAGAAATCTTTTTGCACTAATTACTCCCCGTGACTGCAATTTATAAGCAGCGCAAGATGAAACTACAGTATTTTCGCAATACTGCACCAGAACACGGGTAGGGGCGGCGTGATGCAGCCCGCATTACCAGCCAAAAAACTTATTAAAATATTCTTATAGTTACACTACTACGGACATGAATGGTTCTAGGACCTTAAAACGTGGTTTTCAAGTTCCTTTTGTGTGATATTCTAAATGTAGGGAATGGAGAGTGTTGTCCGAAATATTAAATGGACAGTGTTACCCGCAGGGTTTCAAAAGGTAAGTATGCAAAATTCGGTGCAATTAGGTGAAACGGTGCAGATTTGTGTTAAAGGGCCTAAACGAAGGGAATGGAGTGGTCTGTCTAAAGGGTAAGTATGTAGTCTAAACAAAATTTGGATCAGATCGGTAAAACGGTGTAGATTTGTGCCAAAGGGCCTAAATGCAGGGAATGCAGTGGTCTGTACGAAATTTAAAGTGGACAGTGTTACTCACAGGGTTCCCAAAGGTAAGTATACACATTTTCGTTCAGATTGGTGAAACGGCGTCGATTTGTGTCAAATGGCCTAACTGCAGGGAGAGGAGAGGTCTGTCCAAAATTTAAAGTGAACAGTGTTACTCGTCGGGTTCCAACGATTGAGTATACACATTTTGGTTCAGATCGGTGAGACGGTGTAAATTCGTGCCAAAGGGCCTAAATGCTGGGAATGGACTGGTCTGTCCGAAAATTTAAGTGGATACGGTTACCCGCAGGGTTCCAAAGAGTGTGTAGGCTTAACAAATTTTGGTTCAGATCGGTGAAAAGATGTAGATTTGTATAAATAACAGACCGACAGACAAACTTTGAGCTTTATATATATAGATAGAAGATACAACTTCAAGTCGGCGTTCCTTCAATGCTTCCCTAGTATTCTCTTCTTGGCTTAGCTTGTTAACAATCATTAACTGTCTATTTCTCGCCCAGACAAAGAAATTTTCGTAATTTCTTTTTCCTCATGTGAAATTACTTTATCGTGGGGTCAAACCCAAGGAAAGTCGTCGGATTTGTTAAGAGCGTTAAAAATCCCTCAGTATGCCTTCTTTCAGATGGGAAGTCAATTTGTAGGTTAGATTTGATAACGCTCTATTAGTTCCAACGTTCGCCATCAGATACTGGTTGTGATGGCACATTGTAGCCAAGTTCGTGGATAGCCGTCGCGGACGGTAGCATTTGGTAGCAAACGTAGGAACTACTTGAAAGTTGATCGTCTGCAGTCATTACCTGAATCACAGATAACACACAGTAATACAGCCATCACAATTAACACCGGTTATATCAGACAAATTCTACACACACACACAAAATACATGAAGCTACATGACAACGGTGTCGCAGCCCATATCCTAAGGAACCAACCACCAACCAGAATTACTTCATTTACAGTAGACAAGCAAATTATGGCCGCAATATCGATGTGAAAATTAAGGAAATTGTGAATATTTAACCACTCATTGGCAGCGAAGTTTTAATTTTTTCCACAAAACATTATAACTTGGTACCGAACGTTCTGTTCCAGGGAGCAGCGTAGTTCACGTATTAGGCACTGTGCTTCTAAGTGAAAGATAGTGAGTTCGATTCCCATCCAATTAATGGATCATAGGAACAAAACTACCACTTTCAGAATCGCCACTGACCATCGCGTTCACTGCGCCTACAACAAATGACTACAAATAAATCGTGCGATAGAAGGCAGCCGGGCAAGGAGCTTCTATATCCTAGCTACCTACCTCTCTTCCATGGTCCCCTATTGGCTGTATGAATTTGGGTTTGCTTTTTATTTCTAACTACAGTATTGACCCCACAATGTTTGGGCAGCTTGCTCAATCAGCTGTTGTTGATGTTGATATATTAAGAGGCCTGAGACATCCTAGTCGTCAAAACCGTATACTTTGGTGTATATGCGATTGGAAAATCTGTCTGGTAGTTACAAACTGTGTTTCGGTGGTCGCAGTATTATTGTATAGCGGCTTCGGTGGCATAGTTTGTAGCATCCTGAGATTGTGGGTTCAAACCCTGCGACGTCGTCGCATTTTTAAGAGGCTTAAATCCTCCAGTATGCCTTCCTTTGGAGGTGAAGTAAAGCCGGCGGCCCCATGTCATAGATTTATGGCATGTAAATGAAACTTTCACTAATTAAACTTGTGTGAAGCTAAATTGTAGGTTAGATTTCGTTGAAACTCTTTATCAAAGTTCCAACGTTCACTACTAGGTGTCAGTGACATTTGGTAATTAAAGTTGGAACTACTTGAAAATGAACGGAACTTGTTGCTCACCCCATGGGAGTCCGCAAAGAAGCAGCTTCAGCATTTGGCGAGCCGAACATGTCCTCGGACACTCCCGGCACTAGAAGCCATACACTGAATAGATAAATAAAATAAATAATTGCTATTGTATTTATGGTACTTGAAGTTGAGGCAAGAACTGGGAAGGAGATAACAGCGGAATTTATCCTGGCACTTATCTGGACCAGAAATGGGAAACGCTGAAAAACATTTCTAGATTGTCTCAAGTGGCAATCGAATAATTCCTACACACATCCAAGTATACGAGACTATTGACCATGATGTCATGTGAGGGTCAAGAATGTACATTAGGCTTTCATTAATTTATTCATATTATTTTGATCTATTCTCTTTCATACAGGTTATTAGAGATTTTTCTAACTTTGATACACGATAGAACATTAGTTTCAACATCATTTACATGTGCACAATACTTATTTCATATGTTTGCCACACTCTGCATAGACAGTAACACCTTCATTCTTAGCCCAGTCCAGCAGGTGATCATGGTTACCGTTGCACACTACAGGGTTGTTGGATATGTCCAATACCTTTAGATTACTCAAGCCTCGGAATACAGTGACGTTTATTTGGTTGATGACATTTGAACTGATTATGATGTCCAGTACATTGGGAATACCTTGAAATATATTTTCTGGTAGATTTGTTACGTTGTTCCTTCTCATATCTAGCCTTGTCAATGATGGACTGTTTATGAAAGGTTCATTGGTCTCGAAATCAATTTGGTTTCCTGATAAATCGAGTAATTGAAGGCTTTCTAAACCTTCAAGAACATTCTTACCGATGCCTTTCAATGAATTATTATTCAGGTATAAGTAGTTAATTTTTTTACCAGGTATATTTTTAAAAGTACTTTCTGAAAGATGTGTTAGGTTACAACCCGATAGTGAAAGCAATTTAAGAGAATCACTTCTCAAAAGAGGTGCATCGTCAGCAATAACTAATGGATTTTCATCGATATTAAGATAAATCACTTTGGGGGGAAATATTATGGGACTGATGTCATTCAGCTGATTACGGTAAAGGCTTATCGAGGACAATTTCGTTAGTCCTATAAAGGCTCCCGATTCAATTTTAGAGAGGTTGCTATTTTCAATATCAACATATTTTAAATTACACAAACTTCTAAAAGTGTCGTTGTAGATTATAGGGAAATAACTTTGACTGATGTCTAATTCTACAGTAGTTGCTGGTAATTTCTGCAGAATATCAATATCTTGAATGTTTTTACAAACAGTGGCAATTTCTCCACACTCGCATTCTTCTGGACACAAATCGTCAGTTGAGGCGATCGTCAGTACCAACAGGACACCCTGTAACAGACAGATTAATTGTAAATCAGAGGCTGTACCAGGAACACAAGCATTTAAACACGATTCAATAAATGAGCCTTCTCTAAATAATACACGGTATCCCGTAATTCTTGCAGTTACTTATTAGAGTACAATTATCTTGGTATGACAATAATTGAAGAGCTTGGTGAAAGGAACAGGTTGCTCCACTTTTGGTTCAAAATGAGTTACACATCGATTCTGACGAGAGAAAACGTCATATGTTTGGTGAAAGAACCAAATCGTAATACAAAACTAGTACAGTAGTTTCGTGAAGACTAAATAGCTTATTTTCAAATATCCCACTGGTCATTTCCATTGGTATTCTCCTGCCTAATACAAGGATTTTCCTTGCGGTATACCAAATAGCTTTGGTTCAGGGCCTACTGTATGTCTTCATCAACACCATTATAAGGAGAGGTTATGTGCTAGAATATATGGACCATGTTATGAATGAAGGAATCAACCACCATCAAGATGGAACTGAGGTATTGGGGCTCAAATGTAACCTTTATTATTTAATTCCTATTACACGTGTGAAATCTGAAAATACCATATTTACGTAGAGGGGGGTATATTTGACTTTATTACTACATACTACGCTGTTCTGAGCGGGATCTGTTGGTAAATAATAAGATTCAGTGTAACCACGGGGATAATGGGATCAGTATCTTCCAGGTTATTTTTTTTATCAATGAGTGCCTACCCTTTCTTTTGGTAGCCTTTGTTTACAATATTTCCTCATTTATGTAAAACGTCACTTGACTTTTGAAAAACGTATTCATTGTACAACAGATAAAATCCAATTCTATAAAAAGCACTACAAAACATCTTATGCGAGGCAATTGGTTCTGTTATGTGTATTCTCCAATCTGCGTTACAGAGGAAGCAATTTTTTCACGCTTAAAATTTAAAACAATTATTCCATGCCAGGTCCATAATATTGCTGGTCAGAAAGTTCAATATTTCCTCCATAGGTTTTGTGGTAATAACCGAATTTTGGTAAAACTGGCGCTTGGTTTCTTTATATATAACATGGTCCATATAGCTTTCAATACCAGAGAAGTGACCTCCCACGGAACGGCATCTTTCTGTAACGAACCACTGGAATTAACTTTTAGAAACGTCAAATGCACGGCTTCTATGATTTACGTAAAGTTAGCTACGGAATTTTGTGACATTAGATAAGGACTGTTATCAGAGCCCAGCATATGAATTATCTTTTCAATTGCCTGCATAAAATACGAGAAATATAATATGAGGTTTAAAATTTCGTACTGACGCATCTTGAATTCTTGAAAGTAATTCAACATCATTAGATGTCTCAATACTGAGCTCTGAATAGAGATTTAGTGTGCCGAGTTTCATTTCACCCGAGTGATTAGCTTGCCAGGAATTTATTTCTCAATATTTGAATATCACTTTGCCAAATGATGTTCTGTGTTTTTTAGGATTAGTGAAGGTGGCATATTTCTCCTTAATAGTCCTGAAACACCATTCAAATGTATAGTTTGCTTAAATAGTTTGGGAGATATTGAGAACCGGTGAAATATATCGTATGGGCCCCAATGTGAATGGTTTTATATATATATTCCATAGAATCATATGCTAGCAGATGAATATTATGATCGTGGTTCATTATACCAACCAACATTTCTATCGCTGTTTAGGACTCGAGCAACATAAACGTGATTTAAAACATTTTGCACCACCGTCATTTTAAAGTTCTCCTAGAAATTGTATTCATTATTAATAAGAACCGTATGCCATACAGTAATATTAGATATCACATAGGAACAACATATTTACAAATTGATGTCCACGATCCTCAAATAATCCACTGAATCTGGAGTCACACACACAAAATCACCGAGGGCACCTGGATATGCCCTCAGAGAACAATCACCTACAATATGGGAGATAGTCTGTCTCTCATCACCACAATCACATGCAGGATATGGTAATTTAAACATCGCATCAGCACAACCACCATGGCCAGTGCATATTCTGTTCAGTCTAGTCCTTGTCCTTCAGGGTAGATTGAATCCAGGGTCCTTCACAGTTACGGATGGCATATAACGGAGCTCTGCTGTACAAGTTGAGTTTCAGTCCGTTGTCCATTGATTCATGACATCAAAGTTTGCATCCACTAGTTTATGAGCTGTATGTAATGGTGGGCTCCTCGATTTGAGCCTCCTAAGCTGTAGATCAGGAATATCATAATGAATAGGCAACTGTAGATTAGTTGATAGCCTATGATATTCCCTTACCAAAGCATGATGTCTGCGAATTCGTGGAGGAGCAATGTGACTGAGCAGGGGAAGCTTCGAAGTTGGAGTTGACTTCATAGTACCTGAGATTATTCTCATGGTATTATTGAGTTGCACAAAACTTTTCTTTACATTTGGGCTGCTTAAGCAAACATGGGCACAATACTCAGCAGCGGAAAATACTAGACCAATAGCCTGTTACGGCTGTGAGTTTGTTTCGTCGCCTCGGCGCGTGAGTCACAGCTGCCCCGGGCTATGCTCTGCCTCTGTGCATTACCTCGCCTTACGCAACGGGCTGCGAGGACAAAGGGATGGTCCAGAATATTCGTGACCCAGCCAGTGATGGAAATCTCGAGAAGCCGTGAATCCTGGACGATTCTAGAAGCATTCATTGAGTCACCAGCCTGCTATATAAGCGGCCTCATCAGCGAGGGACGGACTGTGTTTTTGAGCTAGTGCGTGCTTTTACCTGAGTGACAGTAGTGTGGCGACGTGACGTGCGAAGTTACGAAACCCTAGCGAGGCTGGTTGTCCAGACAGCGAGGCAGCGTGAATCATACTGTGGAGGCCATGAGCGAAGAGCTCTTTGGAGAACTTAGAGTTCTTTGATTGTTTCTTTACTCTGTGCTTGGTTTTGTGTGCTATTCTTTCGGTTGGTATTAAAAGTTTTCCTAGTCGCCAGCATCAAATATAATTTATTATTATATTATGATACTTCATCCCAGTACCTAAATTGGTGACCCCGACGTGATGTCGTGCAACGGAGAAGAAATACCAGGTCAGTCATTACAGATACGACCAGTGTCTCAAAACGACGCGGATATAGCCCGTGTCGCAGTAAAAATTCCTCCTATCTGGCGCAAAAACGTCAAGGTTTGGGCCATGCAAATAGAAGCGCAGTTTGCTATAGCAGGCATAACGGCCGAACTTACTAAGTTTAATCATGTGCTAGGTGCGTTAGATGCCGATGTAGCTGAATTAATATCTGATTTTCTGTGCATGTCCCTGTCCAATACGCCTTTCTCCGAATTAAAAAAACGGCTTGTTCAAGAGTTCGAAGAATCGGAGGGACGTAAAGTTAACAAGCTTCTGACGGAATTAGACTTAGGAGACAAGAAACCATCCCAATTGCTTAGGGAAATGAGAAAGTTGACTGGAACACAAGTTAAGGACGATTTCTTACGCACGATATTTATCCAGCGGCTACCCATTAATGTGCGTTCTATATTAGCGTCAAGTAGTGATATGTTGGACAATTTGGCAATAATGGCCGACAAAATAATGGAATTTTCAGCTCCCACACACAACATATACAGTACCCAAGCCATGCAGCAAAGTTTTAGAAACCAACCTAAACTCAACTTACAAACAGTCAGACTTCCGCGCCTTGAAGCGCAGATTTCTCAGTTAACTTTAAGTGTGAACGAACTGAGAACTAGATCTCATTCTAGATCGCGAGACTCAAGGTCACGTTCCAAAACACCAACAAGTAGATATAACCCAAACAAATCATTTTGCTGGTATCATTTTAAGTTTGGAGATAGAGCTAACAAATGCACTAGCCCTTGCTCCTATCGTTGCAACGTCAGTGTGCCTAGCTCGCTCCCCACTGGACGCGGCATGTGATCGGAGCTTGGTATCGCGCCGCTTGTTTATTATTGATAAATTAGCTGGCTACAAATTCCTCATAGATTCAGGAGCTGATATCTCCGTACTCCCTACTTCTTTCAAGGATCAAGGGCAAGTGTCAAAAAGGCAACTGTATGCCGCCAATGGAAGTCCAATCAAAACATATGGTGAGCGAATTCTCAGACTAGATTACGTTTACGAAGACATTTTTATTGGAATTTTCTGATAGCAGAAGTACAAACACATATAATTGGTGCGGATTTTATCCACAATTTCAACCTGCTAATCGACCTGAAAAAAGATGTGTCATAGACAGTACGACCAACCTCTCCTCACCAGCTACCTTGATCAAAACAGAAGTGATCGAATCACTCCATACCATCCCTCCAGATCAAAAGTACGCTGAAATTATCAAAGAGTTCCCTGATCTCCTGAAAGAACGAATCCATTTTTCAAGTCCTCATTCCAGTGTGATGTACCCCATCATAACAACTGGACATCCCGTCTCAGCTAAGGCACGGCGATTACCACCAAAGAAACTTGCAGCTACCAAGGCAGAATTTCAGCAGATGGTCGATATGGGAATCTGTCGACCTTTGAACAGCGGTTGGGCTAGTCCTCTCCACATTGTACCCAAAAGAGATGGATCTTGGCGTCCTTGTGGTGATTATCGGGCATGGAACAACATCACTCAACCTGATCGCTACCCAGTACCCAATATACAAGACTTCAACAGTAAACTGGATGGAAGAAAAGTATTTTCCTAGATCGATCTCCTACGCGCATACCATCATATACCAGTTCATCCTGACGATATTCCGAAGACTGCAATAATAACCCCCTTCGGACTGTTTGAATTTGTTTCCCTACCGTTCTGATTACGCAATGCAGCACAGACCTTTCAGAGATATATGGATAACATTCTACGAGATTTTGATTTCACCTACTGCTACATCGATGATATACTCATAGCTTCCTCCAGTGAAGATGAACATAAACGGCACCTGTATTTATTATTTGAGCGCCTCAGTAAGTTCAATATTAATATCAATATTAGCAAATGCATCTTTGGAGTGACAGAAGTGCCATTTCTTGGTTACCTGATCTCTGCCAATGGTATCCTTCCATTGCCAGATCGCGTACAAACAATCAAAGACTATCCTCTAACGGAAACAATCCAAGACTTGCGTCGTTTATTAGGACTAATCAACCTCTATCGTCGAGCACTTCCTCGTGCAACCAATATGAAGATTAAACTCTTTGACATCACTCACGGAGCAAAGAAGAACGACAAAAGAAAAATTACTTGGACAAATGAACTTCGAACGATATACTCAGATTTGAAGACCAGTCTTGTTAATGCAGCTCTTCTCGCACATCCTTCCTGTGAACTACCGTTGGTTTTGATGGTTGACGCTTCTGACTTTGCAATGGGTGCTTCGCTTCACCAAGTTAGAGGAGATATTCTCCAACCCTTATCGTTCTTTTCAAAGAAACTCAGCGACACACAGAAGAACTACTCGACTTATGACAGAGAACTTCTTGCTGTGTATTCAGCTGTCAAACATTTCAAACATATGCTAGAAGGTAGAGAATTCCCAATCTACACGGATCATAAACCTTTGAAATTTATGTCTAATCAACGACCCGACAAAGCTACCCCTCGGCAACTACGCCATATGAGCTTTATAGGGCAGTTCACCACTGACATTAGGTATGTGGAAGGAACAAATAACTCGGCTGCTGACGCTTGTTCTCGATTTTCTTCCATCAGTATTCCTTTACGTTTTACTACGGAGGAGATTGCCAAAGCTCAAGCTACAGATGAGGAATTGAAACATCTGCAGCAATCAAGCGCATGTTCTCTGAAATTCCAGGTGTTTCCTTTACCCAATAACCATGAACTTATCTGTGACAATTCCATCGGCAAGCTCAGACCAATCATCCCTACTGCATTTCTTCATCGCATATATGAGTCCATCCACAATCTGTCACATCCTGGAGTAAAAGGATCGATCAAACTCATCCAACAACGATACGTATGGACGTCGATTGAAAAGGATATCAAGTTATGGGCATCATCATGAGTCCCTTGCCAGCGAGCAAAAGTCTGGCGTCATACACACAGCGCTATCGGCCTATATGAGCAAGTCACAGAACGATTCAGCCATGTCAACATTGACATTGTTGGACCTCTTCCATCATCCCAAGGTTACTCATATGTACTCACCATGATCGACCGGTTCTCACGGTGGCCTGAAGCAGTTCCAATAAAAGACATTACCGCAGAAACAATTGCATCCACAGTACTCTTAAACTGGATTGCCCGCTACGGTGTTCCCAATACAATCACTACTGATCGTGGACGACAATTTGACTGTGAACTCTTCAGATGTCTCACGCAATCACTTGGCGTCCATCATATCAAAACTACAGCTTACCACCCGGCAGCAAATGGGATGATTAAACGATGGCATCGGCAATTGAAATCATCTCTGAAAGCTCACCTAACAGGCGACTGGGTCCCCAAACTTCTGTTAGTTCGGCTAGGATTGAGATCCTACATCATCCCCAATCACAACTCAACTCCAGCAGAGATGACCTATGGAACTCCAATTAAATTACCTTCAGACTTCTTCAATGGATCTTCGAATACAGAAGATATTCCAACTTTCTTATACAAGCTGAAAGAACAAACCAGGACACTTCAACCTGTGCAATCAGAGCACCACTCTGGCAACAAGATATTTGTTCACCCAGAATTAATGAAGTGTGAATACGTGTTTATTCGGCAGGATGGATACCGACGCCCTCTGCAACCAGTGTACAACGGACCATATCGTGTGCAGTCAAGGAATAACAAACATTTCAATATCGAGACTCAATCAGGCTCACAAACAGTGTCCATAGATAGACTTAAGCCAGCATTCCTTCCTAAGGAACCCCAATCAACGTTGACAACGGACACTGCCGCAACATCTCCGGATCCAGCTACTCCTCTGAAACATCCTGAGCCTCGTGCCAGTGTCACCACAAGAGTTGGCAGACGAGTGATTTTCCCTCGTCGCTTCCTTAGCGTTACCACTGGGGAGGGAGTGTGTGGAGGCCATCAGCGAAGAGCTCTTAGAAGAACTCAGAGTTCCTTGATTGTTTCTTTACTCTGTGCTTGTTTGTGTGTGCTATTCTTTCGGTTGGCATTAAAAGTTTTCCTAGTCGCCAGCATCAAATATAATTTATTATTATATTATAATACCTAATCCAAGTACCTAAAATACGGAGGGACTGAGTTTTGAGGAGTGTGTACTTACCTAGTGCGACAGAGATATTGTGGTGAATTGTGAAACACAGGGGGCTGTTCCCTAGGCAGCGGACAGCGAAGCAGCGTGTAGTGGTGAGTGACTGGCTATCGTAACTAACTGTAGTTTGTGTACAAGGCAGAGTTGCAGGTATTAATAGCGAGGACAGTAGTGTGAACGTAGGCTAAGTGTGGAAGCTATAGTGACTAGTAGTGTCTTATGAAGTGAGGTTCGGTCTTATTGTGTGGTGTACTTTTTTCCTGGCCTGCAATAAAGCTAATGTTTCGTTAAATAAACAATTGTGTTATGTTTTCACCCACCTTAATCCAGTTAACGAACTTACCACTAGGGGTGGCACAGGTCCTGGTTTCAAAACCCGAGCAGGTCATTTTACCACAGATCTCTAATTTTCCATAGAGTGCATGCCCTTTACGAGACAAACAACTAAAATGGAAGTGCAATTGGCAGCATTGCTAGAAAAGTTAAATGGCATGGAAATCAAGTTCGAAGACGGCCAGAAGAATTTAGCCAAAGACCTGAAGGATGGCCAGAAGAAGATGGAAGACGGTCAAAATAAGTTAGTGGAGGACCTGAAGAAGATGGAAGACAGCCAGAAAAGTTTAGCCGAGGACCTAACTTCCAAATTAGAAGACGGTCAGAAAAAGCTAGCAGAGGACCTAACCGCCAAATTTCTGGATGGCCAGAAAAATCTGGAAGAGTGTCTGCTGACTAAATTACAGGAAAGACAAAAGAAATTGGAACAGGGTCAGCGTCGGGAAGTCAACACCGTCTGCCAGGGCCTACGTGAGGAAGTCACAGCAGAAGAAAAGAAGTTCGACGCCTTACAAGAGGAAGTTGCCGAACTGCGCCAACGCCCACTGACGGGGGTGGAAGAGAAATTCAACGCTTTACAAAAGGAAATTGCTGAGCTGAACCAACGCCCGCCGACGGGGATGGAAGCGAGATTCAACGCTATTCAAGAGGAAGTTGCCGAGCTGCGCCGACGCCCACCCACAGGTACACCGGGAATATCAGGAACGGGACAGAGCAGAGTGACGCCCACAACCTTCGACGGAAATGTCCCGTGGGGCACCTTTTTACGTCAGTTCGAGGCAGCCTGTTCCATAAACAACTGGAACAGCATGACAAAGGCTAAAGCTCTCATTGAAGCGCTGAGAGGGGACGCCCTTAACGTCCTTCAGGCCATCTCGACTGGATCCCAGGAGTACGCTTCACTAATCGCCCATATGGAGTCCCGATATGGAGATAGCCATCTTCAGCATGCCTACCAGATGCAGCTCCGGACCCGGGTACAAAAGAACGCGGAAACCCTGCAGGAGTTCGAGATGGACATCGCACGCCACGTAAGGCTCGCCCATCCAACAGCGCCGGCCGACTTTCTGGAACAGATTGCAACGCAGACCTTCACCGACGGGCTCCGGGACTCGGACACTCAACAGGCGCTGCGACTCGCGCGCAATAAGACCCTGGCAGATGCGCTGAGCCACGCACTTGAGTTCGAGATGGCAAAACAGGCATCTAGAATGCACGCGCGGGTGCGTCAAGTGGCCGTCGACGAACCAGCAAAAACCAACTAGACCAAGCCCCTGGCCGATGAACTGATGGAGGCGCTAGGCCAGTTCTTCAAGAGTCGCAGCACCACCAACAACGACGTAGCCGGAAGACACCCGGAGAGGCGGCTCGGAAGATGACTACCGACCTGCTGGACCTGCCGTAAGAAGGGCCACCTGAGCAAGGACTGCGGTGTTGCCGCCGCCAAGGGTTTCCGTCGGGAAAGTCAGTCGCAGGGAAACCGCGCGGCCCAGGAAAACGAGTACCAGCCGGTCTTGGGGGGCAAAGGTCGGCCTGTGACGGTCGTCAAGTCCGGGCAGTCCAAGTTCGTGTGACGAAGTAACGGAGGGACAATAGCAGCCTGATGGTCGACGGAGTCGTCAACGGAGTGCACTGGCCCATGCTGATCGACACGGGAGCGTCGAGGACCATCGTCAATCCCACCGTGATCCCGAGGTGGAGAGTGCAACCCACACAAAGGAACTTCCAACTAATAACCGGGACTGGAGAGACTGCACTGGTACATGGCGTAGCATCACTGGAGTTCGTCATTGGTCGACGGGCGGTGAGGCATCCAGTGCTTGTGGCTGACGTATCAAACGAATTGATCATCGGACTGGACTTTCTGGACTAGAACGACATCATCTTGGATCTGAGTACTAACATTCTGCACTTCGGAGGTGAGGAACTTGCTTTGCAACCAGCACACGAGGCCGCCACCGCACGACGAGTAAGGCTGAGCGAGGACGTCATCGTTCCCTCCAGGACGGAGATCAGCGCTGCCGTAATTTTCAACGGAACTGCTGAGGGAGTGGCGCCTGTCATCGAGCCAAAATATGAGGATATCCAGACAAAAGGATTGCTAATTGCCAAGACCCTCATCAACACGACGCCTCGGCCGTACGTCCGCCTGTCCAACCTGAACGACTACGACATTACGGTTCACCGGGACACCAACCTAGGAGCATGTGAGCCCGTTACCTGGATTGCCCGCATCACAGACACGACGGACGGACACCTGCAGACGGACAACCGAAGAAGACGCGCCCTGCCAGAAGAACTACAGAAGCTGTACCAAGGATCCCAGGACCATCTAGACGAGGAACAATCACGCCAACTTCGGGACCTGCTACGCGAATTCCAGGATATCTTCTCCGTGGGGAGCAATGAATTCGGCAGGACAAGCTTGGTCCAGCACAGAATCGACGTTGGGGGCAGCTCACCGATTACGGCCCCATTCCGAAGTGTCCCGCTCGCCAAGCAAGCTGAAGTCGACCGGATGGTGGAAGAAATGAAGGAGCAAGGGGTGATCGAGCCATCACATAGTTCTTGAAGCTCTCCGGTCGTGCTAGTGAAGAAGAAGGACGGCTCCACCTGGTTCTGCGTGGACTAGAGGCGGGTGAACGACGTCACGAAGGAGGAAAGCTACCCTCTAAACCGTATCGACGCCACGCTGGACAGCATATCAGGATCAAGATGGTTCCCCACCTTGGAATTAAAGAGTGGCTCCTGGCAGGTGGAGGTCCACCTTAAGGACTGCGAGAAAACGGCGTTCTCTGTGGGCAGCGGGCTCTGGCAGTTCACCGTCATGCCATTCGGTCTGTGCAACGCCCCTGCGACCTTCTAAAGGCTAATGGAATCTATTCTGAGGGGATTACACTGGAAGACCTGCCTGGTTTACCTAGACGACGTCATCGTTCTGGGGAAAAGTTTCGAGGAGCACTACTGCAACATGAAGGAGATCCTGATGAATCTACGGACCGCCCAGCTGAAGTTGAGCACCAAGAATTGTCAGCTCTTCCAGAAGCAGGCCCCGTACCTTGGGCATATTGTCTCCGAGGAAGGGGTGCGCACCGACCCAGAGAAGACCGCAGCTGTGAGGGAGTGGCCAATTCCGAAGGACAAGTCCCAAATACGAAACTTCCTGGGACTCGGCTCATATTACCGTCGCTTCGTGAGAGGATTCGCCGACATCGCCAAACCACTGCATCGACTGGCTGAGAAGGAGCAACTCTTCACGTGGACAGCGGAATGCCACAGTGCCTTCGAACAACTCAAGCAGGCTCTGTGCACCGCACCTATTCTGGCCTACCCCAGACCTGGAAAAAGGTTCGTCGTCGAAACCGATGCCAGCGACTTTGGTATAGGGGGACTCCTGTCGCAATAGTGGACGGCGAGGAGGGAGTAGTGGCATATTTCAGCAAGGCCCTGTCAAAGCCAGAGAGGAACTACTGTGTCACCAGAAAGGAACTGCTCGCCATCGTGAAGACCTTTAAACACTTCCACAAGCACCTGTACGGACAAGAATTTCTCATCAGGACCGACCACGCATCCCTGCGGTGGCTCCTGAACTTCAAGCAGTCCGAGGGTCAACTTGCGCGGTGGTTAGAGAGGCTTCAACAGTACAACTTTGAGATCCAGGACAGGAAAGGCCAACTGCATTCTAACACCGACGCCCTGTCACGAAGACCGTGCCCCGTAGACTGCACCTTCTGTGCCGGAAGGGAAGAGAACAGCGGGATACAGTGCTAAAGGATTACCGATGAACTTCAAGGGAGCTGGAGCCGCGAATCTTTCACGCGGGCACAAGCGGAAGATGATGAACTGGGACTGATAGCCGAATGGAAGAGGGCCTGTGTCCCCAGACCCGGGTGGAACATTGTGAGTGACTGCAGCCCAAAGTTTAAGTCCTACTGAGCGCAGAGGGACTCGCTGGTTGTAAGGGATGGCCTCATCTGCCGTACCTGGGAGAGCACCGACGGGAAGACATCTCGGGAACATTTCGTCGTTCCAAAGGCTATGACGGAGGAAGTCCTGAAGGAAGTCCATGGAGGATCATCTGGTGGACACCTAGGGATAAAGAAGACCCTGGAGAAGCTGAAGAGCGGTTCTAGTGGATCGGATGCTGAACAGACGTGGAGAACCACTGCGCGAGGTGCCACGATTGCACAGCCAGCAAGTGACCAGGACGAAGGCGACGGGGCCCACTGAAGACCTACAACATGGGCGGCCCCATATAGAGAGTGGCCATCGATGTTGCTGGGCCATTCCCGTTGAGCGAGGCAGGGAACCGCTACATATTGGTCGTCAGCGACTACTTCACCAAATGGCCAGAGGCGTATGCGCTCCCTAACCAAGAAGCCGCGACGATCGCAGAGACCCTGGTGAAGGAATTCGTCAGCCGGTACGGAGTACCCCTGGAGCTACACTCCGACCAAGGGAGGAACTACGAGTCGCAGGTGTTCCAGAACCTATGCCAGCTGCTGGGAATCCGGAAGACAAGGACGACGCCGCTACTCCCTCAGTCCAACGGGATGGTAGAGCGATTCAATCGCACCATCGAGAACTATTTCCAAATAGTCGTCAACGAGCACCAGAGGGATTGGGACAAACATTTTCCACTATTTCTCCTGGCCTACCGCACCGCCGTGCATGAAGCCACCGGGTGCACACCAGCCCGGGCCATGTTTGGGAGGGAACTCCGTCTACCTGTCGATCTTGCCTTCGGCTGACCTGGGAATGATCCGGTCCCGGTAAGCCAGTATTGTCCACCGCCACCGCTCCACCGCTGGAATACTAAAATGGCAATATCTCGCGAATCGATCAGGCTAGAGACTTGTACGAGGTGTCAAATTACTCAGGCGAACACTCCCTTTCCAATGAACAACATATTGTTGTTGTTTGAGTCTTCAGTCTTTTGACTGGTTTGATGCAGCACTCCATGCCTCCCTGTCCTGAGATAATCGTTTCATCTCTACATAGCTACCACACCCTACATCCGAGGCAATCTGTTTAACATATTCTAACCTTGGTCTCCCCTACAGTTCTTGTCCTCGACCCTTCCTTCCATAACTAAGCTTGCTATTCCTGGGTGTCTTAGTATGTGTCCTACCAACCTATCTCTTCTCTTCATTAGCAGTCGCCAGAAACATCTCTCCTCTCCCACTCGCCTTAATACCTCTTCGTTTGTAACCCTATCTACCCATCTGATCTTCATCATTCTCCTGTAACACCACATTTCAAATGCATCAATTCTCCTCTTTTCTGCTGCACCAATAGTCCAGGTTTCACTTCCATAGAGCGCCACGCTCCAGACAAAGGCTTTCAAAAATGACTTCCTAATACCTAACTCTATATTCGATGTCAACAGATTCCTATTTTGTAGGAAGGCTTTCCTTGCCTGAGCCAACCTACTTTTTATATCCTCTTTGCTTCGTCCATCACTGGTTATTCTTCTTCCTAAGTAACAGAAGTCTCCAACTTCCTTCAGCTTTTCACCTGCCAATTTGATCTCCATAGAAGTTTCTGATTTTTTCGGCTGCATTCCAGTATTTTTGTTTTACATTTATTAATTTTCATCATGTATTCATTCTGTGAGACGGAGTCCATACCATTCAAAAACTGATTCAAATCCTCAGGCGTGTCGGCCAAGATGACGATGTCATCAGCAAATCTCAGAGTTGAAATTATTTCTCCTTGAATCTTCACTCCCACTTTGAATTTTTCTCCAATTTCCTTCATTGCTTGTTCAATGTAAAGATTGAAAAGTATGGGTGATAAGTTGCAGCCTTGCCCTACACCTTTCTGAATACCAGCTTCTCTCTCATGTCCTTCAGCTCGAATGACTGCTGTCTGGTTTCTGTATAGATTGTATATCACCCTCCTATCCCTGTACTTTATTCCAATAGATTTCAAAATGTCAAACAATTTAGTCCAATCAACGTTATCAAAAGCCTTTTCTAAGTCTACAAATGCCATGAACGTTCCCTTACCTTTCCTTATTCTACCTTCCAAAATCAGCCTAAGACTTAGTACAGATTCCCTTGTTCCTACATTTCTCCTGAAACCAAACTGGTCTTCACCCAACTCCGTTTCTATCTGGCTTTCAATCCCCTTGAAAATTATTCTAGACAGGATCTTTGAAGCATGAGTAATCAAGCTGATTGTACGGTAATCTTCACATCTGTCAGCTCCCACTTTCTTTGGTATAGGGATGATAACATTCTTCTTGAAATCAGGGGGTACCTCACCTGTCTCATAAATCCTACACACCAAGTGAAATAACCTGATCAGACCTTCATCTCCTATGCAGCGTAGCAACTCAATCGGTATATCATCTATGCCTGGTGCTTTGTTCCTGCCTAAGTTCTCTTATGCTCTGTCAAATTCTGATCTCAATATTAAATCTCCTTTTGCATCCTCATCAATTTCCTCCTCCCTTTCCATTACATGATTCTCAATCTCCTTTCCCTTATACAAGCACTCTATGTAAGCTTTCCATCTCTCAACCTTTTCTTCCCTATCTGTTAAAGGCTTTCCATTTGTGTCCTTAATATTACAGCACTTAGTCTTCTTTTCCCCAAAAGTATTCTTAATCCTTCGATAAGCTGTGTCTACTTTTCCTAATTTCAGACAATTTTCTATACCTGCACATTTCTCTTTCAACCATTCTTCTTTTGCTTCCTTGCACTTCTTGTTAACCTCATTTCTCAAACGTCTGTATTCTGCTTTCCCCTTTTCATCCCTTAGATTCTTGTGTTTCCGCCTTTCATCCATCAATTCTAGTATATCCTGAGTGATCTACGGTTTTCTACCTATTCTTTCTTTCCTACCAATGTTTTCTTCTGCGGATTTTGTTATTTCATTCTTCAAAAGTGCCCATTCGTCTGCAATTGAAGTCCGTTTAGGATTTTTCATTAGTCCTTCCGTTATACTCTTCTTGAACCTTTCGTTTACATCCTTTACTTTCAGTCCGTCTATTGCCCACCTTTTTGGCTTTTGACTTTTCTTCAGTTTCTTCAACTTTAATCTGCATTTCATTACAACCAGATTGTGGTCAGAGTTTATGTCAGCACCAGGATATGTTTTACAATCCAAAATCTGGTTTCGAAACCTCTGCTTGACCATAATGAAGTCGATTTGGTAACGCCCTGTATCTCCTGGTCTCATCCATGTGTATATTCTTCTATTGTGGTTATTGAATAAGGTGTTACCTATGACCAACTCATGTTCGGAGCAGAATTCCATCAGCCTGCTTCCTCGATCATTCCTTTCACCTAATCCGAAATCTCCTATTATCTTCCCTTCTCTCCCTTTTCCTACCACAGCATTCCAATCTCCCATTACTATAACATTTTCATCACCTTTGATATACCTCAGAATGTCATCTATTTCTTCGTAGACCTTTTCAACATCCTCATCATCAGCTTGACTGGTAGGCAGATAGACTAGTACCACTGTGGTGCACGTAGGTTTAGTATTGATTTTTGCTACAATAATCCGTTCACTGTATTGCTCATAATATTCCACCCGCTGTCCAAGTTTCCTACTCAATATGAGACCAACCCCTGCTTGGCCATTGTTTGATTTAGTGCTAATGACCCTATAGTCTCCTGACCAAACGTCCTGTTCTTCCTGCCAGCGCATTTCACTAATCCCAACCAAATCCAACCTCAACCTATCCATTTCCCGTTCTAAGTTTTCTAACTTTCCACTTCCTAGCAGACTTCTAACATTCCACGCTCCGATCCGTAGAATGTCAGATTTCCTCTTTGTCAATTTTGTGATGTTAACCCCCTCTCGAGTAGTCCCCACCCGGAGATCCGAACGGGGGACTAGTTTACCTCCGGATTGAAATTTTACAAGGGAGGAGGCCATCATCACATGTAATTATGCATAGAGAGGTGCATATCCTCGGGAAAAGCATACGGCTGTAGTTTCCCGTTGCTTTCAGCCGTGCAGCAGGACGCAGTGTAGCCATTATTTGGCTTATATTATCAATATCTTAACCGTCTATAAGACTAGTAAAGAATTGATTTATTCTGAAAGGCTGCTACTCCCTTTCAGAATAAGTAAAGAGCAATTCTACTAACAAAAATACTAACCTTCTACCGTACTAACAATTAAATACCAATATTCTACTAACAAACAAAAAATACTAAATTTCCACCAACAACAAATACTACCACTAAAACAGTCTGTCACCAGGCACACTCACATGCACCCTCACACATATCAGTCTACTGAAACAATGAACTATAACTAATAAACAATGCAACTGCTACCAGACACACTCACACACCACAGTCTAATAGAACAATGACATATATCTAATAGACAAACTAACTACCTACTTACAACTAAAACTAACTACATACTTACTGTACTGTTATTAGAATGGCGATTTATAAATACAATAATGTATCTATTTCATATTTGTTGCTAAATACTTATCTTGATAATATTACACTTTAAAAAGCTCTGAGCAAGTATTATGACACCTTTGACCTTCGATCATATAGTCAAGTGACTACTGTCGACCAAAGCACCATGTGCACTCGAGCCCGAAGGCCGCCCGTGAAGCAACCAATAGACCCACATAATACTTTAATACTTTTATTATATTTTCCACGTCTTTTAGGGTCCGAAACCAACATGATATTGTGATGGTTTTTTTTCGTCCCATGCATTTTTGGTTTCAGGTGATTATTTTCCACTAGGACCCATGCTTATCTATCTATTTAACTTATGTTATAACGGGATTCCAAAGGTTATTGCGGGCGCAGCCGCGGGTAACAGCTAGTATATATATATATATATATAAGATATAGGCCTATATGTATGTATATCAGTTTCTTGTGGACACGATAACTGCCGTAATTTTGCACCAATCACTTTGATTTTTTTACCGAATATGTATACCTGTAAAATCTCGGTCGAGTTCGTTACTGGGCTAAATCGGTCGAAAGGGGTGAAATATATTTCCACCCCAAAAATAAAACCTACCCCTACTAGGGGGTGAAATTGTAATTTTTTAGAGAATCTCTCTTTCCAATTGCAACATGTGAGAGTTTGAATGCCGATATGGAATGTAACGTTGTTCTGCAAACCAATAATCAAAGAGGGGCATGTTAGGCCTTGAGGTGAGAGCCCCTGTTATTGTTGACGAGCCCCCTGCTGTCGGGCCCGTGTTGATGGGTTATTGTTGACAGGTCCTTGTGGACGAGTCCTTGTGGACAAGTCCTTGTGGACAGGTCCTTGTGGACGAGTCCTTGTGGACAAGTCTGTGTGGACAGGTCCTTGTGGACAAGTCCTTGTGGACGAGTCCTTGTCCCTTTGGTCTGATCCCTTTGGACGGGTCCCTTTGGCCTGGTTCCTACGGACTAACCCATGAATTTATTTAAATTATGTCAAAGGGCCTAACTACAATTGTGTGTGTTGAATTGACGTTGTTCACCACTACTATAATGGAATAACGATATGAAAGGAAAGTGACGAAATACATGTGAACACGTGTGAAATGACCTTATTACCGTCCTCCTTGTGAAACAAGTCACATCCTGTTTTGCTTCATACGTGAGAAAATGTGAGTTCGAACCCGTGGTCGGATTTTGACGAATGAGGTGTCATTGAACTCGGGCTGATACCCCCTTTCCTATGGACAACATATTTCAACCCCAAAAATAAAACCTACCCCTACTAGGGGGTGAAATTGTATTTTTTTTAGAGAATCTCTCTTTCCAATTGCAACATGTGAGAGTTTGAATGCTAATATGGAATGAAAAGATGTTCTACACAAGAGATATGTGTGCGGTGGAAAGCCACTATGAATTAGCATGCCCACTCATGGCTTTTGTAAGAGGGCGGGCTTTTTAAAAGATGGCGGCTGTAGTGTAACCTAACCTAACCCAACCCACGAGTGGTGATCAAAAAGTATTTTAAGTGACGCTTGTCGATTGGCAAACCAATAATCAAAGAGGGATATGTCAGGCCTTGAGGTGATAGCCCCTTTTGATTGATCCCTGTTGATTGATCTCTGTTGATTTGTCCCTTTGGACTGGTCTCTGTTGACTAGCCCCTTTTGGACGGGGCCCTTTTTGACAAGGGGTCATTTTTGATGGATCCTTTTTGACAGGTCCTTTTTGACGGGTCCCTGTTGACGAGTCATTGCTGACGGGTCCTTGTTGATGAGTCCCTGTGGACGGGTCATTGTTGACGGGTCCCTATTGACAGGTCATTTGTTGACGGGTCATTGTTGATGGGTCCTTGTTGACAAGTCCCTGTTGATGGGTCCCTGTGGAAGGGTCCCTTTAGACCGGCCCCTTTGGACTGGTCCCTATGGACCGGCCCATGAAATTTATCCAAATTATATCAAGGGGCCTAACTACATTTGTGCGTAAAGCAGTGTGTTGAACTGACGTTGTTCACCAGTCCTTACTACTACATTTGGATAACAATATGAAAGGAATTGATTAACCAGACATGAGTTAACTACCAACGAAACACTTTGGCGACTCTGCTTGTTATTGACCAATGAGTAGGGTTTTAGAAAAACTGTTTGCTATTTTGGGTTATATACAAAAAATGCTTAGACCTTTTGAGTGACTATATTTGCTAAACAAGACATTATACCAGACACGAATAGGATTCTTATGTAGCTCAGACAAGGAAAGCATTTCTACAGAATCTGTTGACATTGAATATAGATTTAGGTATTAGGAAGTCATTTTGAAGGCCTTTGTCTGGAGCGTGGCACTCTATGAAAGTACAACTTAGACAATTGGTGTAGCAGAAAAGTGGATAATTGAAGTGTTTGAAATGTGGTGTTACAGGAGAATGATGAAGATTAGATGGGTAAATAGGGTTACTAACAAAGAGGTATTAAGACGAGTGGGGGAGAAGAGATGCATCTGGCGACTGTTAATGAAGTAAAGAGATAGGTTGGTAGGACACGTACTAAGACACCCAAGAATAGCCAACGTAGTTATGGAAGAAAGGTTCGAGGACGAGAACTGTAGGGGTAGACCAAGTTTAGAATATGGTAAACAGATAGCCTTGAATGTAGGGTGTGGTAGCTATATAGAGATGAAACGATTAGCTCGGGACAGATAGGCGCTGAGATCTGCATCAAACCAGTCAAAGGACTAAAGACTCAAACAACAACATGTAAGTTCACTGAAATAATGTTGTGTAACGGTAAATGTTAGTCTACGAACAGTAATGCATTACTAAAACCCATGACACGATACCTAAGAGCTTTTCTAAAATGATTTTAAAATGCCTTTAACCCTATAGTGAACACCCAGTTCACAAGACTCATAACTGCAATGTTATGGTAAAACAAAACAAAATCTATATTTCAAAACAAGCAAGTGGTTTAGTCAATGTATACTGGAAAAAGTTTTGTAAACACTGAAGTCCTCAAGACTAATTAAATTAGTAACTGTCAGGTTGACCGAGTGGTTAAGGTGTTTGACTAAGATCAAATTTTCTGTATATGGAAGCAAGGGTTCGAATCCCTTACCTGACATAACTATTGCCTTAACATGGCTTGGCCACACTGCATTATTATGTTACTCGGTACACAAACCATAGATATAGTGTATTGTTTAAGGCCACTCTCTTTCTGAACATAGTCAGAGACTGTTGATGGTTAACAATTGTATTAATAGTGGGACATGGGGATAGTAATTAAGAAAAACAGACAATACCCATACAATATTTTTATTAAATTCATTTTATAATAGTTACACACACTGAATTCAACTCTATCTCTTTACCATTGTTCGATATAGATTTTTAAACACAACGCTTGTTGTAGATCCTTTTACAACTTTCTCTAGGTACTCTTGCTCTTAAAAACTGGGGAAGCCGCAATGGTTTTATAAACATAAAAACCTCATCCTCTTCTTTTTCATAATTATCATCATCAGCATTATGAATATTATCATCAAAATTATTATAGTTATTGTCACCATCATTATCATCATCATCATCATCATTCTCAACATCACTAGAACTATCCAATTCCTCTTGTTTGTTTTCCACAGGGACCTCTTGTAGAGTCTGCGTTGCTTTTGATAGTGTTAAGGGTTTTTTGAACGATGGTATTTGTCCTAACATGTCTTTTTGAGATGATGATGAATGCTTTTGAACAAACAATGCACTATCTTGAGCAGCAATATATTTTTCTTGGACTTCCTTTTTTACCTGGGTTAGAGTATTTTGCGTATTTAAATGTGTATTAATTTGAGATTCACAATGATGTTCTTTTGAAGTAAGTACGTTGGAGTCTTTTGTTTTAATCATTCCTCGACACTTTTTTGATCGTTGTTTTGAACATCGCCAAATAACAGTTCCATCTTTATAGGTTGTTTTTACAATATATGTATATCCTTTATAGAAGACACATGGCTTGCCATGACTGGTTGTTGAGACTTCCATATCAACTAATACATATGAATTAAATTTTAGTAAAGACACATGAACAACCTTTAGATTACAAGTGATTTACACACACACACACACACACTTTCCTAAATGTCAAGATTTATGGATGTTGTTTTCCGCCAGCAGCTGCTTACTGCGTATGACAAGGCTGGAGACTGGTAGGTGAGACGGTCTTTCACGATGTGAACACTGTAACAGGCAGTAGTCAACTGACAATATTCTTATACCCTAGTCAAGGTTAACAGGTACTTACTGCGTATGACAAGACCATACACTCGTAAGTTAGACCGTATTTTTTTTGTTTGTTGCTTAGGGTCCCATATATAACCTAGACATGTTAGTTCTGAACACTTAGTGGTTAATTGTATATATTGAATTTAAATACACAGCTTATACAAACACGTTTTGCAGATGGGAGGGGTGAGAGGCTGGCAAAAAAGGAAATGTTTTAGTTTAATGAAACGTCATGTCCTAGTAGGCGTGATTTATAGTAGACGCAATTGATAGTAGGCGCGATTAATAGTAGACGCAATTGATAGTAGGCGTGATTGATAGTAGGCGTGATTTGACATGAGCGCGATTTATAGTAGACGCAAATGATAGTAGGCGCGATTGATAGTAGGCGTGATTGATAGTAGACGCGATTGATAGTAGGCGCAATTTGACATGGGCGCGACTCAGATCATTTTTGATATTATAAAGTTACAGTGTCAATGTTTATACAAAGTACAAGGTAGAGAGGGGGTATTTTAAGACATAATCTCAGCTCACTCAACATAACCTAACTTTACCCAACCTAACTTTGTCACGTGACACGTTATACAAGTTTAGACTTGCTTTAAGACTGATTATGACGTCATAGATTGATGGGAGGGGTGAGAGGCTGACAAAAAAGGAAATGTTTTAGTTTAATGAAACGCCATGTCCTAGTAGGCGCGATTTATAGTAGACGCAATTGATAGTAGGTGCGATTAATAGTGGACGCAATTGATAGTAGGCGTGATTGATAGTAGGCGTGATTTGACATGAGCGTGATTTATAGTAGACGCGAAAGATAGTAGGCGCGATTGATAGTAGGCGTAATTAGACATGGGCGCGATTTATAGTAGACGCAATTGATAGTAGGCGCGATTGATAGGTGTAATTGATAGTAGGCGCGATTTGACATGAGCGCGATTTATAGTAGACGCAAATGATAGTAGGCTTGATTGATAGTAGACGCAATTGATACTAGGCGTGATTGATAGTAGGCGTGATTTGTAGTAAGCGCATTTCATAGTAGGCTCAATTGATAGTAGTTGCAATTGATAGTAGACGTGATTGATAGTAGGCGCGATTGATAGTAGACGTGATTGATATGGGCGCGACTTAGATCATTTTGGATATTACAAAGTTACAGTGTCAATGTTTATACAAAGTACAAGGCAGAGAGAGGGTATTTTAAGACTTAACCTCAGCTCACCTAACATAACCTAACTTTACCTAACCTAACTTTGTCACGTGACATGTTCTACAAGTTTAGACTTGCTGTAAGGCTGACTATGACTATGACGTCATAGATTGATGAGAGGGGTGGGAGGCTGACAAAAAAGGAAATGTTTTGGTTTAATGAAAAGTCATGTCCTAGTAGGCGTGATTGGTAGTAGACGCAATTGATAGTAGACGCGATTAATGGTAGGTGCAATTGATAGTAGGGGTGATCAGGTACTTACTGCATATCAAAAGGCTGTACACTCGTGTGTTAGACACTCTATCTTGTTAAGGACCCCTATATTCCCTATACTAGGCTATACATGTTAGTTCTAAACACTTAGTGGTTATTTGTATATTAAATTTATATACACAGGTTATACAAGCACGTTTTTTCACACAGTAAAACTTTGTCAAATAGCCACATGCGACACGCAAAGTATGTTTCCGCTATCTAGCGGTGACTATGGAAACTACCTGAACATATCCTAATCTAATCCTAGCTAACCTCACCTGCCGTGACCATACCGGTTTGGAAGCAACAACAACAACACACTAAGATTCCATGAATTCCAGAGTACTGTTAGATTAATTATCGACTCTCAACTCTTATAACTATGTCTATCCCACCCTGTCAAAAACACGATATATTTTTTAAAAATTTTTGCTTGATGTCAATACTAAAGTGATAATGGGTTTTCCGATCCTATCACTATAAATTCATGACCCCCCACTCTTATCTCGGTCTCGACAACAACCATGCCTATTTTTATTATGTCAGATGATGTAATGTTCGAGTGCAAAGTGGGTGTAAAAGTGAGTGCAAAGTGAGTGCAAAAGTGAGTGCAAAGTAAGTGTAAAAGTAGTTGTAAAAGTGAGTGCAAAAGTGAGTGCAAAAGTGGGGTGTAAAAGTGGTACCCTATTTGTAATGGCTTATTTGACAATTTTTTTTGTGGTACCCTATTCGTAATGGCTTATTTCACAAGTTGTTTTTGTCAATGTATTTAGAGGATATTTCTCTTGTTCATGGAAAGTATCTCAGCCCTTTTTATGAGACCATAATGCTTACCGTCATGTTTGTAAGCAACAACAACACACTAAAATTCCAAGAATCCAAACTACTCTAAGGTTAATGATGGTCTCTCAACTCCATTCCACGCCTAGTCAAAAACATTATACATTTCAATTTTTTCAAAAAAGGTAAATTGAGAAAGTAGGCTATATATTTAAACTAAAAATCATGCTAACTCCATCCCCTACGTCTATCCCATTCTCAGTCCAAAAAATAATATATATATTCTTTACATTTTTCCAAAAAATATTTGGAAAGTAGGCTATAATTTGAAAACTAATCATCCTAAAAAGTCATATGTAGACTCAAACCAATGGCTTTTATGTCCTTAATCGTTAGAACAAAACATGGAATTTGACCTTCTTCCAAATATTGATCATTTTAAAAAAATGGGCTATATTTTGTAAACTATAAATTACACAAAAAAATGTGTTTGACATAAATGACAGGTATTTACCCATTCTACGCACAAACCAAGTCCCAGGTCTCTGGGACAAAATCCAAAAAGGTTCAATTTTGAAAGTAGACGATATTTTTAAAACTAATCATTCTAAAAAGTCATATATAGACTCAAACAAATGTCCTTTAAGTCCTTTAACGTTAGAACAAAACTTAACATTTTTTCATTTTTTCAAAAAAAAAAGTCCAATTTTCAAAATTGTCTATATTTTGGAAACTACGAATTAGTTCCAAAATGGCGGTCGTAGCTTAACTCAACCTAACCTAACCCTACGAGGTGTGATCAAAAAGTTCCAAAATGGCTGCCGTAGCATAACTGATTGATTCCTGTTGATTGACCCCTTTTGATTGTTCTCTGTTGATGTATCCCTTTGGACTGGCAAATAAAATAGGCAAGGTTGTTGTCGAGACCGAGATAAGAGTGGGGGGTCATGAATTTATAGTGATAGGATCGGAAAACCCATTATCACTTTAGTATTGACATCAAGCAAAAATTTTAAAAAAATATATCGTGTTTTTGACTGAGTGGGATAGACATAGTTATAAGAGTTGAGAGTCGATAATTAATCTAACAGTACTCTGGAATTCATGGAATCTTAGTGTGTTGTTGTTTTTGCTTCCAAACCGGTATGGTCACGGCAGGTGAGGTTAGCTAGGATTAGATTAGGATATGTTCAGGTAGTTTCCATAGTCACCGCTAGATAGTGGAATCATACTTTGCGTGTCGCATGTGGCTATTTGACAAAGTTTTACTGTGTGAAAATACGTGCTTGTATAACCGGTGTATATAAATTTAATATACAAATAACCACTAAGTGTTTAGAACTAACATGTATAGCCTAGTATAGGGAATATAGGGGTCCTTAACAAGATAGAGTGTCAAACACACGAGTGTACAGCCCTTTGATATGCAGTAAGTACCTGATCACACCTACTATCAATTGCACCTACCATTAATCGCGTCTACTATCAATTGCGTCTACTACCAATCACGCCTACTAGGACATGACTTTTCATTAAAACAAAACATTTCCTTTTTTGTCAGCCTCCCACCCCTCTCATCAATCTATGACGTCATAGTCATAGTCAGCCTTACAGCAAGTCTAAACTTGTAGAACATGTCACGTGACAAAGTTAGGTTAGGTAAAGTTAGGTTATGTTAGGTGAGCTGAGGTTAAGTCTTAAAATACCCTCTCTCTGCCTTGTACTTTGTATAAACATTGACACTGTAACTTTGTAATATCAAAAATGATCTAAGTCGCGCCCTTATCAATCACGTCTACTATCAATCGCGCCTACTATCAATCACGTCTACTATCAATTGCAACTACTATCAATTGAGCCTACTATGAAATGCGCTTACTACGAATCACGCCTACTATCAATCACGCCTAGTATCAATTGCGTCTACTATCAATCAAGCCTACTATCATTTGCGTCTACTATAAATCGCGCTCATGTCAAATCGCGCCTACTATCAATTACACCTATCAATCGCGCCTACTATCAATTGCGTCTACTATAAATCGCGCCCATATCTAATTACGCCTACTATCAATCGCGCCTACTATCTTTCGCGTCTACTATAAATCGCGCTCATGTCAAATCACGCCTACAATCAATCACGCCTACTATCAATTGCGTCCACTATTAATCGCACCTACTATCAAATTGCGTCTACTATAAATCGCGCCTACTAGGACATGGCGTTTCATTAAACTAAAACATTTCCTTTTTTGTCAGCCTCTCACCCCTCCCATCAATCTATGACGTCATAATCAGTCTTAAAGCAAGTCTAAACTTGTAGAACGTGTCACGTGACAAAGTTAGGTTAGGTTAAGTTAGGTTATGTTAAGTGAGCTGAGATTATGTCTTAAAATACCGCCTCTCTACCTTGTACTTTGTATAAACATTGAAACTGTAACTTTATAATATCAAAAATGATCTGAGTCGCGCCCATGTCAAATTGCGCCTACTATCAATCGCGTCTACTATCAATCACGCCTACTATCAATCGCGCCTACTATCATGTGCGTCTACTATAAATCGCGCTCATGTCAAATCACGCCTACTATCAATCACGCCTACTATCAATTGCGTCTACTATTAATCGCGCCTACTATCAATTGCATCTACAATAAATCACGCCTACTAGGACATGACGTTTCATTAAACTAAAACATTTCCTTTTTTGCCAGCCTCTCACCCCTCCCATCTGCAAAACGTGTTTGTATAAGCTGTGTATTTAAATTCAATATATACAATTAACCACTAAGTGTTCAGAACTAACATGTCTAGATTATATATGGGACCCTTAGCAACAAACAAAAAAATACGGTCTAACTTACGAGTGTAT
Source organism: Meconema thalassinum (assembly GCA_946902985.2). Taxonomy (NCBI): domain Eukaryota; kingdom Metazoa; phylum Arthropoda; class Insecta; order Orthoptera; family Tettigoniidae; genus Meconema; species Meconema thalassinum. The sequence goes on from OX336391.1 coordinate 172,597,860, forward strand.
GGTCTTGTCATACGCAGTAAGTACCTGTTAACCTTGACTAGGGTATAAGAATATTGCCAGTTGACTACTGCCTGTTACAGTGTTCACATCGTGAAAGACCGTCTCACCTACCAGTCTCCAGCCTTGTCATACGCAGTAAGCAGCTGTTGGCGGAAAACAACATCCATAAATCTTGACATTTAGGAAAGTGTGTGTGTGTGTGTAAATCACTTGTAATCTAAAGATTGTTCATGTGTCTTTACTAAAATTTAATTCATATGTATTAGTTGATATGGAAGTCTCAACAACCAGTCATGGCAAGCCATGTGTCTTCTATAAAGGATATACATATATTGTAAAAACAACCAATAAAGATGGAACTGTTATTTGGCGATGTTCAAAACAACGATCCAAAAAGTGTCGAGGAATGATTAAAACAAAAGACCCCAACGTACCTACTTCAAAAGAACATCATTGTGAATCTCAAATTAATACACATTTAAATACGCAAAATACTCTAACCCAGGTAAAAAAGCAAGTCCAAGAAAAATATATTGCTGCTCAAGATAGTGCATTGTTTGTTAAAAAGCATTCATCATCACCTCAAAAAGACATGTTAGGACAAATACCATCGTTCAAAATACCCTTAACACTATCAAAAGCAACGCAGACTCTACAAGAGGTCCCTGTGGAAAACAAACAAGAGGAATTGGATAGTTATAGTGATGTTGAGAATGATGATGATGATAATGATAATGATGGTGACAATGACTATAATAATTTTGATGATAATATTCATAATGATGATGATGATAATTATGAAAAAGAAGAGGATGAGGGTTTTATGTTTATAAAACCATTGCGGCTTCCCCAGTTTTTAAGAGCAAGAGTACCTAGAGAAAGTTGTAAAAGGATCTACAACAAGCGTTGTGTTTAAAAGTCTATATCGAACAATGGTAAAGAGATAGAGTTGAATTCAGTGTGTGTAACTATTATAAAATGAATTTAATAAAAATATTGTATGGGTATTGTCTGTTTTTCTTAATTACTATCCCCATGTCCCACTATTAATACAATTGTTAACCATCAACAGTCTCTGACTATGTTCAGAAAGAGAGTGGCCTTAAACAATACACTATATCTATGGTTTGTGTACCGAGTATCATAATAATGCAGTGTGGCCAAGCCATGTTAAGGCAATAGTTATGTCAGGTAAGGGATTCGAACCCTTGCTTCCATATACAGAAAATTTGATCTTAGTCAAACACCTTAACCACTCGGTCAACCTGACAGTTACTAATTTAATTAGTCTTGAGGACTTCAGTGTTTACAAAACTTTTTCCAGTATACATTGACTAAACCACTTGCTTGTTTTGAAATATAGATTTTGTTTTGTTTTACCATAACGTTGCAGTTATGAGTCTTGTGAACTGGGTGTTCAATATAGGGTTAAAGGCATTTTAAAATCATTTTAGAAAAGCTCTTAGGTATCGTGTCATGGGTTTTAGTAATGCATTACTGTTCGTTGACTAACATTTACCGTTACACAACATTATTTCAGTGAACTTACATGTTGTTGTTTGAGTCTTTAGTCCTTTGACTGGTTTGATGCAGATCTCAGCGCCTATCTGTCCCGAGCTAATCGTTTCATCTCTATATAGCTACCACACCCTACATTCAAGGCTATCTGTTTAACATATTCTAAACTTGGTCTACCCCTACAGTTCTCGTCTTCGAACCTTTCTTCCATAACTACGTTGGCTATTCTTGGGTGTCTTAGTACGTGTCCTACCAACCTATCTCTTTACTTCATTAACAGTCGCCAGATGCATCTCTTCTCCCCCACTCGTCTTAATACCTCTTTGTTAGTAACCCTATTTACCCATCTAATCTTCATCATTCTCCTGTAACACCACATTTCAAACACTTCAATTCTCCACTTTTCTGCTACACCAATTGTCTAAGTTGTACTTTCATAGTGTGTCACGCTCCAGACAAAGGCCTTCAAAATGACTTCCTAATACCTAAATCTATATTCAATGTCAACAGATTCTGTAGAAATGCTTTCCTTGTCTGAGCTATATAAGAAACCTATTCGTGTCTGGTATAATGTCTTGTTTAGCAAACATAGTCACTCAAAAGGTCTAAGCATTTTTTGTATATAACCCAAAATAGCAAACAGTTTTTCTAAAACCCTACTCATTGGTCAATAACAAGCAGAGTCGCCAAAGTGTTTCGTTGGTAGTTAACTCATGTCTGGTTAATCAATTCCTTTCATATTGTTATCCAATTGTAGTAGTAAGGACTGGTGAACAACGTCAGTTCAACACACTGCTTTACGCACAAATGTAGTTAGGCCCTTTGATATAATTTGGATAAATTTCATGGTCCGGTCCATAGGGACCAGTCCAAAGGGGCCGGTCTAAAGGGACCCTTCCACAGGGACCCGTCAACAAGGACTTGTCAACAAGGACCCATCAACAATGACCCGTCAACAATGACCTGTCATCAATGACCAGTCAACAAATGACCTGTCAATAGGGACCCGTCAACAATGACCCGTCCACAGGGACTCATCAACAAGGACCCGTCAGCAATGACTCGTCAACAGGGACCCGTCAAAAAGGATCCATCAAAAATGACCCCCTGTCAAAATGGGCCCCGTCCAAAAGGGGCTAGTCAACAGAGACCAGTCCAAAGGGACAAATCAACAGAGATCAATCAACAGGGATCAATCAAAAGGGGCTATCACCTCAAGGCCTGACATATCCCTCATTGATTATTGGTTTGCCAATCGACAAGCGTCACTTAAAATACTTTTTGATCACCACTCGTGGGTTGGGTTAGGTTAGGTTACACTACAGCCGCCATCTTTTAAAAAGCCCGCCCTCTTACAAAAGCCATGAGTGGGCATGCTAATTCATAGTGGCTTTCCACCGCACACATGTCTCTTGTGTAGAACAACTTTTCATTCCATATTAGCATTCAAACTCTCATATGTTGCAATTGGAAAGAGAGATTCTCTAAAAAAATACAATTTCACCCCCTAGTAGGGGTAGGTTTTATTTTTGGGGTTGAAATATGTTGTCCATAGGAAAGGGGGTATCAGCCCGAGTTCAATGACACCTCATTCGTCAAAATCTGACCACGGGTTCGAACTCACATTTTCTCACGTATGAAGCAAAACAGGATGTGACTTGTTTCACAAGGAGGACGGTAATAAGGTCATTTCACACGTGTTCACATGTATTTCGTCACTTTCCTTTCATATCGTTATTCCATTATAGTAGTGGTGAACAACGTCAATTCAACACACACAAACGTAGTTAGGCCCTTTGACATAATTTAAATAAACTCATGGGTTAGTCCGTAGGAACCAGGCCAAAGGGACCCGTCCAAAGGGATCAGTCCAAAGGGACAAGGACTCGTCCACAAGGACTTGTCCACAAGGACTTGTCCACAAGGACCTGTCCACACAGACTTGTCCACAAGGACCTGTCCACAAGGACCTGCCAACAAGGACTTGTCCACAAGGACTCGTCCACAAGGACCCGTCAGCCATGACCCCGCCAACAATGACCCGTCAACAATAACCCATCCATAGGGATCCGCTCCCCCACCCTCTTACTAAAGCCATGAGTGGGCATGCGTAAAAAACAAAAAACAAGCATGTTAATTCATAGTGGCTATTCACCGAACACATGCACTTAATGTAGAACAACGTTTAAATCCATATCGGCATTCAAACTCTCACATGTTGCAATTGGAAAGAGAGATTCTCTAAAAAAATTACAATTCCACCCCCTAGTAGGGGTAGGTATTACTTTTGGGGTTGAAATATGTTGTCCATTGGAAAGGGGGTGTTAGCCCGAGTTCAACGACACCTCATTCGTCAAAATCCGACCACGGGTTCGAGAGTTATCGGGCTGCCGCCATCTTGTGTGGAGGGTGTGGAGGTGGAGGGTGCGGAACCCCCACAAAACCACTACTGAGGACGTGCACGCGTTTGCAAGGAGGAGACTGCGGATCGAGACCGACCGAATAAAGACCCGATACGACCAGCAGACCGATGCCGCCGGATTCCACGAGGACGACCTGGTCTGGCTCTTCAACCTATTACGGAAGAAAGGCCTGTCCCCCAAACTACAGAAGTCCTGGGAGGGCCCGTACCGAGTCGTGAAACGGATCAACGATGTCGTCTACAGGATCCAGCGGAGCCCGAGGGCGAAGATGAAGATCGTGCATCGAGATCGCCTGGGAGCCTACGGAGGGTCACAGATGGGCCAATGATTGATCGGGACGATCAGCCTTTTAGGAAGGGGGTGGTGTTACGGCTGTGAGTTTGTTTCGTTGCCTCGCCGCGTGAGTCGCAGCTGCCCCGGGCTATGCTCTGCCTCTGTGTAATACCTGCGCCTTACGCAACGGGCTGCGAGGACAAAGGGATGGTCCAGAATATTCGTGACCCAGCCAGTGATGGAAATCTCGAGAAGCCGTGAATCCTGGACGATTCTAGAAGCATTCGTTGAGTCACCAGCCTGCTATATAAGCGGCCTCATCAGCGAGGGAGGGACTGTGTGTTTGAGCTAGTGCGTGCTTTTAACTGAGCGACAGTAGTGCGGCGACGTGACGTGCAAAGTTACGAAACCCTAGCGAGGCTGGTTCTCCAGACAGAGAGGCAGCGTGAATCATACGGAGGGACTGAGTTTTGAGGAGTGTGTACTTACCTAGTGCGACAGAGATCTTGTGGTGAATTGCGAAACACAGGGGGCTGTTCCCTAGCCAGCGGACAGCGAAGCAGCGTGTAGTGGTGAGTGACTGGCTATCGTAAATAACTGTACTTTGTGTACAAGGCAGAGTTGCAGGTATTAGTAGCGAGGAGAGTAGTGTGAACGTAGGCTAAGTGTGGAAGCTATAGTGACTAGTAGTGTCTTATGAAGTGAGGTTCAGTGTTTATTGGGTGGTGTATTTTTTTCCTGGCCTGCAATAAAGCTAATATTTCGTTAAATAAACAATTGTGTTATGCTTTCACCCACCTTAATCCAGTTAACGAACTTGCCACTATGGGTGGCACATAAAAACTGGTGTCAGAAGCCGGATTACGAACTCAAGCACAAGCACAATACCTGAAGGTCCTGGTTTCAAAACCCGAGCAGGTCATTTTACCACAGATCTCTAATTTTCCATAGAGTGGCAAGCTTTGCTAAGTGTTTTGTCGTCCAGGCTGTCGCTGGGTTCTCTCACATACAAAAACCGGCTGCACCTTATGCGCTGAAGTGCTGCAGCACATTGTATTATTTGGAAATTAATTACTTTAATCACTTTATCTAAAATGAAACACGGCTCATTAAAAAGACGTCAGTCAAATAATAGGAAATATTTCAACTTTCCTCACAACGAGGTATCTAGCCGTGCGCTCAAGTCTGCGTCCGGCACAGGCTGTGTAGATCGCAGCCCCCTTTTTTTTTGCCAGCGTACATGAACTCTGCCTTTTGCGCATGCGTGTCTAACTTTTCCGTTGTGCTGTTGGAACCACAGCCAAGACCAAAGACAAGACATCACAGCGATTCTTCATTCGACCACAGAGTGGCAGCACTGCTCACACGAAATGAGTACGTGGCAGACTCTGGGTTGCCGTAGCATAGAGGAATCACTCAAAGCAAACTGGGGGAAAATAGAGTAAGCCATCAGCTGTTCCTGACAGACGGTCTTTTAATACTCCCAACTTACCTATTCTATACCCATATTTTGCAAGTCGATGAACTACAAAAATTATAATTTTTATATTGTCAAAATAGGACGGTGTTCTTGAGTACGTGAATATTTTGTTATTGCAGGTGCTCATGTGTATTGAACTTTTGTTTGATGAATGTGTATATGTGTTGAGTTTTTTTCAGTAACGAAAAGTTAGTGTTTCTATAAATTATGTTTCAATTCTTTCTTTTTTACGGGGACTGCGTTTCAGCACACAACTGATTTATTGCACCATTCGCCACTGACAAAAACAAATCACTCCATTGTCAAGCAATAATCGCCATCTCAATATCCATTTATTAAATTCACACAGCTTCGAGTCGGCGTTCCTCTAGTGCTTCCCTAGTCTTTTATTCTTGGCCTGGGTTGTTCAAAAATATTGTCTATTTCTCGCCCAAATAGAGAAATTTCCGTAATATCTTTTTCCTCATATAGAATTACTTCATCGAGGGGGCAAACCCGAACTAAGTCGTCGGATTTTTTAAGACCGTTAAACATTTCTCAGTATGCCTTCCTTCAGAGGTGAGGTAAAGCCGGAGGGCCAATGTCACAGATTTATGGCATGTAAGAGAATCTTCCACTAACTGCATTTGTGTGAACCTAAATTTGTAGGTTTGATTTGATAACACTCCATTAGTTCCAACGTTCGCTACCAGGTGCTGGTTGCGATGGCATATAGTAGCAAAGTTCACGGCTTGATGTCGTGGACGGTAGCATTTGTTAGCAAAAGTAGGAACTACTAGAAGGTTGATCGTCTGCAGTCTTTACCTGAATCACAGATAACATACACTAATACAGCCATCACAATTAACACCGGTTATCAGACAAATTCTACTCATACCCAAAGTACACGGGGCTACATGTCCGCGTTAGCGCAGCCCCTAAACTAAAAAACCAACCGCCAACCAGAATTACTTAATTTACAATAGACAAGCAAATTAAGGCCGCAAATTCGATGTGAAAAATAAGAAATTTGTAAACATTGAACCACTCATTGACAGCAAAGTTTTAATTTTTTCCGCAAAACATTATAACTTGGCACCGTACGTTCTGTTCCTGGGAGCTGCGTATCTCACGTATTAGGCACTGTGCTTCTAAGTGAAAGATAATGAGTTCGATTCGCATCCGCCTAGTGGATCAGGGGAACAAATCTACCACTTTCCGAAACGTAACTGACCATCGCGTTCACCGCGCCTACTGGTGTATTTCTCGAAATACACGGTAAGTCAGGGTTGGCTTTTGATGCTCTTTATTATTTTATATTAATTCATTTATTTAAATTTACTTCCCGCAGTCACCAACATCGAACTATTACATCCTGTTTTCCCCGAACACTTGTTTACTTTTTGTGTAAGTGTGTTCCAGAAGCGCATATTCTTCGGAACCAGCCTGGCAGCGTCTCACTGCTGCCCTCTGAACTTCAATTGCCTCAAGTCATGAAGACTTCTTCATCAATCCGCCAGGTGTCGTATTCATCGTCAGACAACAACCCCGTGAAGACACGGCTCTAAGCAGAATGTTATTTCCTGCATAAGAATTTCCTTTTTCTATGTTGTATATTCCGTATAAACTCTGTTGTTTACTTCCCCTACCCGCTCGCTCCCCCTTCCCCTCGCCCGCCTACCTCTGACGTGTGCGGTGTCCCTCCCCACTCCGCGCGCTCCTCAGCTCGTTCACTCAAATTCTTGTTGCCGAGCCGTCAAGGCAACCTGCTCTCACTTCTGTGTTCAACATACAGTTGAAGCTCTTCCCGGGCTCGTCTCCTCTATTCTAGAGACACTTCTTTCAAATAAAACGCCATGTTTGAAGTGTAAATCAACCGTCACCCAGACCATCGCCTTTCTTCAAAATGAGCTAAGTACAAACTTCAATGGTATTCACCATATTTTAACGGATTTTAAATAGCTTATAGCGTTTTAATCCAATTTTATAGACAGTGTATGTAATCGCTAAATGTTCAGAAATAACTGCCTTCAAAAGATCTTCCTGATATAGTTATGGCTACCTCAGCTAACTCCCTAAAATGAACCTTGTACAAATTATCTGAGATACTATCTCACACCTAGGGATATTTTCAAAATACCCACTGTCTATAAAACTTAGCTTTCCGCCGAGGGACTTTTCTTGCCCAATTCAACAGTCTTCATCGCTTTGGAATTTTCCATGCCAAGCAATCTTTCTGCAAGTAAAACCGTCAAGTATTTTCCACCTATATATGGGAATACTTTTCCTAGCTGAGGATTTTTCTTAATATCGTCTGCTAATCAACACATAATTTGTCTTCCTTCGTGGGAAATTTTCCGCCGCATTCAACTACAACTTATAAACGCTACAACGCAATAAACTCCTCAAGCTAAAATTCAACTAGTGATTTACATAATTGCAATAACGTTTCTCCTTATGAACTTTCCGTGCTGCAATAGTGAACTTTTTAACAGACTATAGTGCAAACCAGTGCCCGTTCAACCACCATCAGCATCGCGTTCAAACGAGAACAATAAATTTGGCCAAGACATTTTCCTAAACCTCCTATTTTCCTCCTCTCAAATACCTTACTAACATAATATAATTAAATTATAAATTTAGGTCTCTTTCAACGAGATGTCACATGCTAGCAAGTGCCCTCCCACAATTGTTCCGTTTTTCACAACTTAACTCTGTGTAAATTCATGTCTAGCACACGTTTTAAACCTTATTGTTTCTCCCTTCTAACTAGGGAATTCAATTATTTCTACTCACAAGTGAGTTATCTAACTTTTCTCTCCAGGTTTCACGAAAGGGTAACATGCCCTATTTTTTCTCGTGATCCCTGTTTAAATTTAAGAAGTTATAGAGGCTTCTACTTAATTTTTCTCTCTTTTTTGTTATAATTTCAAACTTATTATTTGTTCATAGCCTTTTTGATTTCCATAAAGGGATTCTAAAAGTAACTACATTGTACCTGATCTAATTATTAAAGCGTTAATTGTCTTATAATCGTTGTTATAAATGTTAAATTTGTTATTCTTAAGCACAACTTTTAAAATCTTATGCAGATTTTACTGCTTATAAAAGGTCATAAATCTTCAAACTGCTTATTGCTAAGTGTAATGTTTACTTCTCTAGAGGTCTGCGACTTAAAAATATTAAGATAAGGTTTTACATTTTATACTTGTTAAATTCTTATAACTTTACACTTTCTCAAATAAAAAGGTTCGATTTTTTGTCTTATATTTCTTAGTAGAACAACGATTAGGCAGGTCCTTATCTTCTCTGACTCTTCCCATAAGCTAAAGCTTTCCTTAAATAAATTAAATACCCAAGTAAGAAAAGTTTTGCTACTTGTTGCATTTGAACAAAAACTTCTAGTAACAACATTTTCAAAGCCTCTCTTAGCTGCCATAACTAATTCTAACGAGCCATTGAGGCAAGTACAGCTAGCTCCTCAAGCTTCCTGCTTGTTGAGATTTTTGCTCTTACTGATGGTTTGTTTTCAAAAAATAAGTTTTTCTTCTGGTGTAAACTTTTAGTCGGCATTTTCCTGGCTAAAAGCTTAGCTTTTCTTGAATGCAACCATTGGTGTTCTTACCAAAATTTTCAAAGAAAACAACAACATTATTCCCAAAAGCATTATAACTGCTCCATCGCTACCCTTCCTGGGAGTACTCGGTTATTCGCTGGAAATCCTACAGTTCCAAGAACTAAAATTATCACGGCGAATTCAAATTATTTCAGTCTTACCAATCAATTGGTTAAACCTAACTCCTTTGAAAGGAGAAACTTTAAATCTGTGTTCCTTAACACACCTTGTTCTGCCAGACTACTACACTTTCCCATAGTAGTAAAATATAAGCTTGGGAGGGAAAGTGCTATCACCGCTTGCTTGCAAATAGCCCAAGTTCCAGCAGTATTTCCCGTTATCCGTGTTCAGTTCCCTACCCACTTTAGTTGTTTAACAGCTGTTTTACCGTGGAAGTCGTCTTTGAGTGTTTACTTAAAGTTAGATTATAATTTATGCTGGACTCCCGTCCTATCTATCCGAACTTGTGATTCACTCCGAAACCAACCTCCCTTTTTTCTTTTTTTTCTCACTTTTATCATCTTCCCTTAGGTCGAGTTTTCCCCAGCCAAAGCCTACCCAAACTTTGGTCTCAGAAACCCGGAAGAATCCATTTGTCAGAATTTATTTGTCAGAATCCATTTGTCAATATTTTGCAAGTTATTAACATCTACTTTCAATTTTTCAGCTATAACTTCACTGTGCAAGTCTGGTGAGGGGGAAAGAGGTCGCTCCTGTCCCCCTTGGCGTGTCCCTCTCTTTCAACTTGTTTGCTGCTGCCAGTCGGACATCATTTCCAAAACTCCACAGTTCCGTAAGTTATACTTCAATTTACCTATTTCGCCATGGCGCCTACAGATAAAGATATGGACGGTAATTATGAAAACTTACTTCCAAACGAGCGTCTTATAAACGACAAACTAACCGATTTAGAAAATACATCCTTCAGAAGCTCAATTAGATTTATTAAAACATCGCGTGAAGGATTAGGAAGGTTCTTTTGAGAATTATTGTACTATCCAAACCGAAATAGAAACCTGCATGCTCAATCAGACAGATGATCGAATAGAGGTAGAAAATCAATACTACGAAGGTATAGGCTCCGCCTTTAAAATAATTCGCCAACTTGAGGAGGAACAGAAAAAGGATGGTTCCGTTCTTGGCTCCCTTCACGAACAACAAACCTCGTCTCATGAGGGCTCTCATAAACCAAAACCAATTCTCCCCAAAATAAATTTGCCACACTTCTCTGGTGACGAATCTACTTGGGATTCTTTTTACGAAATATTCTGCTCCCTTGTTCACGACAATGAAGACATTCAAATATCTACAAGTTTCATTACTTGAGATCCATTCTCCGCCGTCAAGCTCTGCAGTTAGTTGAAGCACTTCCATTAAGCGCTGAAAACTATCTCATCGCCTTTAACTTATTAAAGGAAAGATACGGTAATTTGCGTCTACGTATTCAACGACACTTGAAGGCTTTATTCAATTTGCCTGCGTCACAACATAATGACGTCACTAGTCTGCGTACTCGTATAGATACGACGCAACTCCACGTAAAAGCATCTCAATTAGAACAACCTACTGACCATTGGGATACTTTTCTAATACATATAGTGGTCTCTCAAGTTGATACTGCTACCCTCAAAGCTTGGGAAACTGAACTTTCTAACAATGATGACTATTCTTACGAACATTTAGTCACCTTCATAAATGCTAGATGTCAACTAGTAACTGCTTTAGCTAACCAAAGTAAAACCTCTTCTCCTAGCTCTAAATTTGAATCATTGTCTCTTAAATCCAAAAACGAATATGTAGCGTCTAGTACCCAAAAACATGGGTCTAGCTCTTCTAAACCTGTCATACGCCACTGGTTACCAAACTAGGTCCAGTGAACGCCGTATTGCCAGTTCTCTCGCTTTAAACACTCAAAGTGAACCCCTCAAAATTTTAAATGAACCGTTAAAGTGCATACTTTGCAAAGATTCTCATGCTTTATACTTAAGTAAATCCTTTAAAGAACTGTCAATTGACGACAGAAGGTTACCAAACTAGGTGCAGTGAACACCGTATTGCCAGTTCTCTCGCTTTAAACACTCAAAGTGAACCCCTCAAAATTTTAAATGAACCGTTAAAGTGCATACTTTGCAAAGATTCTCATGCTTTATACTTAAATAAAGCCTTTAAAGAACTGTCAATTGACGACAGAAGGAAATTTGTCTCCAATAATAAGTATTGTTTCAACTGCCCCTCATCAAAACATTCAGCTTCAAATTGCAAATCCACCCGGCTTTGCTTTCATTGCGGAGAAGCGCATCATTCTCTATTGCATCGTCATGATCAATCGAGGTCTTTAGTACCTGCTTCTTCAAACTCTACGTTGAACAGCTCTGAACAAACGAGTGCGTCTTCCAGCATTTCTAATGCTAAGACCCCTCACAGTGCGCAATTCCTGTTGTCCACTGTACAATTCGAAATTCAGTATAAATTTGGAAATTGGGTTCGAGCCCGCGGTCTTCTCGACTCTGCCTCAACTCACAACTTTGTTTCGCAAATCATTAATTAAAAAACTAGGTCTTTCTTCATCACCTACTTCCATCAATGTACCCGGCACTGACAATTTGAAAACTCAAGCTTTGCAGTCTTCAAAACTAAAATTCAGAGACATCTGTGAAAGAAACACCAATCTTAACTTAAACTGTCTCATCCTTAACAGTATTGGCAAAGACACCCCTAGTCACTCTCTTAACACTTCCGGTTTAAATATTCCTTCGCATTTAAGGTTAGCTGATCCTCAGTTTAATATTCAAAGTCCCATTGTCATACACTTCAGTGCCAATGTTTTTTGGAATTGCCTTCGTAAATAAATTCGTAAGCTATCTTCAAACGGGTTCGACAGAGATGCCAATTTTGGTTGGGATGTTACTGGTCAAATCCAATATCCCAGTCTTCAAACTAACTCGCAATGTCATTTTGTTAACGCTGATTCAAGTTCCTTTTCTAAAAAGAGAACACTTATGTTTCCGATCTCGGCACATTTCAAAATATCATGCCGAAACAATGTCTTGGTGTCAACAACTACGCCACCGCCGTAAGCTACTCAATGGGTTTTGCTCCATTTTTGCACAAAATGGCAATTCAAGTTCACCTCGCCTTGAGTCGCTTGGATTATTGTCTCGTGTCATTCCTTGTAGCCGGTAATTGGTCAAACCTTTTATCGAAAACCATCTTCGCCTTGCGTCAAACCACGGCTATCAGTCACCATCGCTGTGAGCTGTTTTTCAATCCTTTCGCTGTTTAGTAAGATGGCCACGGCCGCCTCCTTCCATCTTCCACATACTTGGAAGCCGCATTTGAAGCCGCTTGATAATCTGCGTTCCTTAACTTTAAGGACAATAATTCTTAGTCATAATTTCTCTCTCAACCTCCTGGCTTTAATTCGTCATTTAGAAGAATTAAGCTATTTTCTGTTGGTAATTGTTGGATTCCGTGATCCTCATAATTATGCGAAACTGATTAATTGCTTTGTTTCCTATGTCCTTAAATTGGGTTTTCATGTTCAAACCACGTATGACTGCATGTGTTACTTGTTCTGCTTTAATGTTTTGCTGGTTGCATTTACCCCTTGTGTTTATTTTGAACCACAAAGTTTGGGTAGGCTTTGGCTGGGGAAAACTCTACCTAACGGAAGATGATAAAAGAGAGAAAAAAAAAGAAAAAAAAGGGAGGTTGGTTTCGGAGTGAAGAACAAGTTTGTATAGATAGGACGGGAGTCCAACATAAATTATAATCTAACTTTAAGTAAACACTCAAAGACGACTTCCACTGTAAAACAGCTGTTAAACAACTAAAGTGGGTAGGGAACTGGACACAGCTAACGGGAAATACTGCTGGAGCTTGGGCTATTTGCAAGCAAGCGGTGATAGCACTTTCCCTCCCAAGCCTATATTTTACTACTATGGGGAAGGGTAGTAGTCTGGCAGAACATGGTGTGTTAAGGAACACTGATTTAAAGTTTCTCCTTTCAAAGGAGTTAGGTTTAACCAATTGTTTGGTAAGACTGAAATAATTTGAATTCGCCGTGATAATTTTAGTTCTTGAAACTGTAGGATTTCCAGAGAATAACCGAGTACTCCCAGGAAGGGTAGCGATGAAGCAGTTATAATGCTTTTGGGAATAATGTTGTTGTTTTCTTTCAAAATTTTGGTAAGAACACCAATGGTTGCATTTAAGAAAAGCTAAGCTTTTACCCAGAAAAATGCCGACTAAAAGTTTACACCAGAAGAAAAACTAATTTTTTGAAAACAAATCATAAGTTAGAGCAAAAATCTTAACAAGCAGGAAGCTTGAGGAGCTAGCGGTACTTGCCTCAGTGGGTCGTTAGAATTAGTTATGGCAGCTAAGAGAGGCTTTGAAAATGTTGTTACTAGAAGTTTTTGTTCAAATGCAACAAGTAGCAAAACTTTTGTTACTTGGGTATTTAATTTATTTAAAGAAAGCTTTAGCTTATGGGAAGAGTCAGGGAAGATAAGGACCTGCCTTATCGTTGTTCTACTAAGAGATATAAGACAAAAAATCGAACCTTTTTATTTGAGAAAGTGTAAAGTTATAAGAATTTAACAAGTTTAAAATGTACAATATAATCTTAATCTTTTGAAGTCACAGACCTCTAGAGAAGTAAAGTTTACACTTAGCAATAACTAGCTTGAAGATTTATGATCTTTAATAAGCACTAAAAAATTTGCATGAGATTTTAAAAGTGGTGCTTAAGATTAACAAATTTTACGTTTATAACAACGATTATAAGACAATTATCGCTTCAATAATTAGATCAGGTACAATGTAGTTACTTTTAGAATCCCTTTATTGAAATCAAAAAAGCCTATGAACAAATAATAAGTTTGAAATTATAATAAAAAGAGAGAAAAATTAATAAGAAGCTTCTATAACTACTTATATTTGAAAAGGGATCACGAGAAAAAATAGGCCATATTACCCTATCGTGAAACCTGGAGAGAAAAGTTAGATAACTCACTTGTGAGTAGAAATAATTGAATTCCCTGGTTAGAAGGAGAAACAGTATGGTTTAAAACGTGTGCTAGGCACGAATTTATACAGAGTTAAGTTGTGAAAAACGGAACAATTGTGGGAGGGCACTTGCTAGCAAGTGACATCTCGTTGAAAGAGACCTAAATTTATAATTTAATTATATTATGTTAGTAAGATATTTGAGAGGAGGAAAATAGGAGGTTTAGGAAAATGTCTTGGCCAAATTTATTGTTCTCGTTCGAACGCGATGCTGATGGTGGTTGAACGGGCACTGTTTTGCTCTATAGTCTGTTAAAAAGTTCACTATTGCAGCACGGAAAGTTCATAAGGAGAAAATTTATTGCAATTATGTAAATCACTAGTTGAATTTAACTTGAGAGGGTTTATTGCGTTGTGGCGTTTATAGGTTGTAGTTGAATGCGGCGGAAAATTTCCCACGAAAGAAGACACATTATGTGTTGATTAGCAGATGATATTAAGAAATATCCTCAGCTAGGAAAAGTATTCCCATATTTAGGTGGAAAATACTTGACGGTTTTACTTGCAGAAAGATTGCTTGGCATGGAAAATTCCAAAGCGATGAAGACTGTTGAATTGGGCAAGAAAAGTCTCTCAGCGGAAAGCTACGTTTTATAGACAGTGGGTATTTTGAAAATATCCCTCGGTGTGAGATAATATCTCAGATAATTTGTACAAGAAGTACTGTTTCAATTTAGAGAGTTAGTTGAGGTAGCCATAACTTGATCAGGAAGATCTTTTGAAGGCAGTTATTTCTGAACATTTAGCGATTCTACACACTGCCTATAAAATCGGATAAAAACTAGAAGCTATTAAAACCCGTTAAAATATGGTGAAGACCATTGAAGTTTGTACTTTGCTCATTTTGAAGAAAGGCGATGGTCTGGATGACGGTTGATATACACTTCAAACATGGCGTTTGATTTGAAAGAAGTGTCTCTAGAATAGAGGAGACGAGCCCGGGTAGAGCTTCAACTGTATGTGTAGACGTCGAACACAAAAGTTAGAGCAGGTAGCCTTGACGGCTCGGCAACAAGAATTTGAGTGAACGAGCGGAGGAGCGCGCGGAGGGGGGAGAGACACCGCACACGTCAGAGGTAGGCGGGCGAGGGGAACGGGGAAGGAAACAACATAGTTTGTACAGAATATGCAACATAGAAAAGGAAATTCTTATGCAGGAAATAAAATTCTGCTTGGAGCGGTGTCTTCACGGAGTTGTTGGCTGACGATGAATACGACGCCTGGCGGATTGGTGAAGAAGTCTTCATGACTTGAGGCAATTGAAGTTCAGAAGGCAGCAGTGAGACGCTGCCAGGCTGGTTCCAAGGAATATGCGCTTCTGGAACATACTTACACAAAATGTAAACAAGTGTACGGGGTAAACAGGATGTAATAGTTCGATGTTAGTGTCTGCGGGAAGGAAATCTAAATAAATGAATTAATATAAAATAATAAAGGGCAGCAAAAGCCAACTCTGCCTTACCGTGTATTTCGAGAAATACGCCAAATTGGGGGGGGGGGGGGGCGGCGACAAACACCAGCAAGGAGCAAGAACACGATATTAAAGATTGAGAGAAAGAATAACACTGAGAGAAAGGGGTCTTATAATATACCCATTTGTTATCAAGATCTTCCCCACTCTGATTCTTCCGTTCACTCCCGGGTAGCAATCGATCATTCAGCCAGAGATCCACGCTAAAGGGGGAAAGGAAAAAAGGAGAGGTGCCTATAAGGTGCTGACCAAGTGTTAAGAAATGTAAATAATCAGAATTGTGGAATGCGGGGTCAACGGGCGAGAATTTACAACACCGTCAATCAAAAAGTAGCTAGTAGCTGCGAGAAACAAAGCTTCAATAAAGATCAAAACAAGATGCGAAGAAAGACTTAACAAATTTAAACAAAGCGTATAAGTGCAAGTACATTGATTAAGGCTAATAATATACCAAATAAGCAAGGAAACTATGCCAGTAGAAGGCAAGAACGGCATAGGTACCAATAATCTAATAGCCATAAACAATGACCTTAAGTTAGAATGCGCACCGAAAGGGTTAACTAGAATAATACTTAAGTCAGCAAGAAACGTGCCGTAACAAGCATAGATGCAAAAACTTTTCAAATGTAACAAGAAGAAAAGAATTTTTTTAACAGTAAACAGCAAAAGTGCAAAATAATTACTCAAAATACAAAAGGTACGCGCAGCAAGAAGATATAAAGATTGCATTGAAAACCAATCGGAGCAAACTTCTGCTACAAGTGTGGACAAGTGAGCGAGATAGGTAAACAAAACCTTGACCCACGTAGTGTAGCGAGATAACAGGTATGAATAGCTATGGAGGTCAATGACCAGAACAAGTTTATCTGAGGAGGGGATTTAACGACTTCCCGAATTACAGTAGCAACTTGCATAACAATGGCTGGCAGACAGCCCAAGTCAAGATAACAAAACTTTTCTTCACCATTGTCACATATTGCGGAAGTAAGATACAGATTGACATTACGTAAGTTTGTATACCTACAACAAATAACTACAAATAAATCGTGCGATAGAAGGCAGCCGGGCAAGGAGCTGTTATATCCTACCTACCTACCTCTCTTCCATGGTCCCCTATTGGCTGAATGAATTTGGGTTTGCATTTTATTTCTAACTACAGTATAGACACCACAATGTTTGGACAGCTTTTTCAATCAGCTGTTGTTGTTGATATATTAAGAGTCCTGAGACATCCTGGTCGTCAAAACCGTGTACTTTGGTGTGTGTGAGTTTGTAAAATCTGTCTGATAATTACAAACTGTGTTTTGGTAGTCTCTGCACCATTGTATGTACGGTAACGTGAAGTTGATGCAAGAACAGGGAAGGAGAATCATCGGAAAATATTCTGGCACATATCTAAACCAGAAATTGGAAACCCTGGAAAAACATTTCTAGATTGTCTCAAGTGGCAATCGAACATTTCCTACACACATACAAGTACACGGGATTATTGACCACGATGTCATGTGAGGGTCAAGAATGTACAGTAGGCTTTCATTAATTTATTCACATTATTTTGATCTATTCTCTTTCATACAGCTTATTACAGGTTTTTCTAACCTTGATACACGATAAAGGTATTAGTTTCAACATCATATTCATGTGCCCGTTAGTTATTGCATATGTTTGTAAATTATGCCACACTATGCATAGACAGTAACACCTTCATCCTTAGCCCAGTCCAGCAGGTGATCATGGTTACCGTTACACACTGCAGGGTTGTTGGATATTTCAAATACCTTTAGATTACTCAAGTCTCTGAATACAGTGACGTTTATTTCGTTGATGAAATTTGAACTGATTACGATATCTGTTACATTGGGAATACCTTGATATATATTTTCTGGTAGGTTTGTTACGTTGTTTCTTTCCATATCTAGCCTTGCCAATGATGGAATGTTTATGAAAGGTTCATTGGTCTCAAAATCAATTTGGTTTCCTGATAAATCGAGATATTCAATGTTTTCTAAACCTGCTAGTACGTTCTTACCGATGCCTGTCAATGAATTATTATCCAGATAGATAACTCTTATACCAGGTAAATTTTTAAAAGTACTTTCTGAAAGATGTGTTAAGTTGCAACCCGGTAGTGAAAGCAATTGTACAGAATCACTATTCAAATTTGGTGCATCGTCAGGAATAACCAATGGATTTTCATCGATATAAAGGTCAATCACTGAAGGAGGAAATATTATGGGCCTGATGTCATTCAGCTGATTACGGTAAAGGCTTATGGAGGATAAATTCGTCAGTCCCATAAAGGCTCCCGATTCAATTTTAGAGAGGTTGCTCTTTGCAATATAAACATTTTAAACTGCACAAACTTTTAAAAGTGTCGTTGTAGATTATAGGAATATTACATTGATACAAATCTAATTTTTCAGTAGCTGCTGGTAATTTCTCTAGAAAATCAAGATCTGTAATGTTTTTACAATCAGCGGTAGTTTCTCAACAATCGTATTCTTCTGGACACGAATTGTCAGTTGAGGTGATCGTCATTTCCAACAGGATACCCTGTATCAGATAGGTTGATTGAAAATCAGAGGCTGTACCAGGAACACAAGCATTTAAGATTCAATAAATGAGCCTTCTCTAAATAATACACGGTATCCCGTAAAACTTGCAGTTATTTATTAGAGTACATTTATCTTGGTAGGACAATTATAGAAGAGCTTGGTGAAAGAACCAGGTAGCTCCACGTTTGTGTCAAAATAAGTTACACATCGATTCTGACGAGAGAAAACGTCTTCTTCTGTTAGGTGTAAGAATCAAATGGTACCATTAAAACAAGTAGTTTGGTTGGTTGGATCCTTAGTGTATGGGCTACGACAACGCGGACATGTAGGCCCGTGTACTTTGGGTGTGTGCAGAATTTGTCTGAAAACCGGTGTTAGTTGTGATGTCTGTCTTAGTGTGTATTATCTGTGATTCAGGTAGAAGGACTGCAGCCGATTAATTTTTTCAAGTAGTTCCTAATTTTGCTACCAAATTCTACCGTCGACAACACCTAGCTGCGGACGTGGCTACTAAATGCCATCGTAGTCAGCATCTGGTGGTGAACGTTGGAACTAATAAGGCGTTATCAAACTAACTTACAAATTTGAACTTCCAAAAGTATAGTAAATGGAAGGTTCTTTTTCATGCCATAAATCAATGACATGAGACCGCCAGCTTTACTTCCACTCCGAAGGAAGGCATACTGAGGGATTTTAACGCTCAGAGAGAAAACAAGTAGTTTCGTACAGAACAAAATAGTTTCCTTTCATATTGTGCCCTTGCGCTTACATCCGCTAGCTTAATCGTCGGGGCGAAGTACATTCATTCCCACCATATGACACACGTAATTTGGAACAAAGATTAGGTTAAACACTTGAATTGAACCAAAATTCAAATATAAACATTATTTAATTAAACTCAAAATAGGCGCTACAAAACTCAAAATCTACACAAAAATGACAAAACAAAATAATAACACTCACTTGTTTTCAAATAACAAGGAATCAACTAACTCATATTAATCAATGATCAAATGAATAAGATTCCATTGAACCTTTCATGTCAGTTCCACTTCCATAATGCAACTAATATAATTTATTTCTATGAGCTCTTAGACGGCTCCATAAGTATTTTACAGCTTTAATTATAACATTTACCGTAATTATGCTCTTCAACTTGATTCTTGTTAATGTGAATTCAATATTTGTTTATAACCATGAAAACAACAATTACCAATACATTCTGTGGGATCCACGCTAGTTCAAATATGATCTCTCTGTCTTTACCACACAAGTTTTTATATTGGTGGGAAATTCGCTACCATGAATATCAAAAACTACTGATAAGATAAACTTAAACAATACTCCCGGATTGTTTAATAAATCTGATAAAACAATAACCCATTATTTGGATTTTTACACAATGAGATTGTTTTACAAATGTTTCATATATTTTTATTCATTTACGATATCTGAACATCTATTGCAACAATTAACAACATGTTAATATCACTGCGGGGACATCTCCCATATTTTATAAAAACAATGTCTTCTTAAAGACCCACCACATGGACTATTTTTAACTGTCCGTTGGGCTCCCTCAAGCAATTACTGGGTTCCTGACCTCACCCTTGGCACTCCAATGATATTTACGACCTGTCAAACCGAGAGTTTCGCTTCTCAATGGGCTGGGATTTTACAATGGGGCAGACTCTTAGCTGTCCTCAACGAAATACGGAATACTTAAAATGAAATCTTATTCCTATCAACATAAAACACGGCGCATTAGCCGGTAATTACTCCACAAGACATGATGTTAATTGGTGATCATCAACATTGTCTGAGTCGATATGCGGTCAATATTATTCCAAGGGACTCACAAACATTCAACATAGGACACACCCGTGTCTAAAAAATAGTCAACTTCCTAGGCCAATCCATTTTCAGAAGCTATCAATATTACTTGCGTCAATGAGGCGGTATTATGCAGTCCCTCTTGCGCTGTCTATAATTTCTAGAGAGGGAATTGAACCCGGTTCTTTAGTATCCACAATAGCTCCCTTTATTAAATTACTTACGACCCGTCTATTATCACACTCAAACACAACTCCGATAACAATTAAACGGTCTTGGATATTAGATATGACAATCTATCAACAACATTCTATCATGCAAAACTTTGCATATACAACAATACTTAAGTTTTCCGTAATTCTATTTATCTTTGAAATCCAATATTATGGCCCATAATTACTCAAATTTAACATTATATGGTTCAGACACGGTCATTACAGATATTTTGAATACATTTCAAATTGAACACTACGGTTCTTAGACACTTCTAATTTCATTCCAACACTTTGAATTATTATTATTATTATTATTCATTTCTATACATTAATTTGCGGTATGTTCAGATCCGTATTTATCTTCAGCAATGTTATTCATATTCCTTCACTATCTCATTTAGTATTGTGCTCTTTCCTAGTTTTATGGTTGCCACGAACTTCCCCCCAAAATTTCTACATTCATAATTAAAACTTTGTACTTACATTCACATGGTGAACTTCGAACTTCATGATTGGACCCTTTTCACCCACATTCTGGATCTAGTATCCTTCCATCACACTTATTTCACAAAACACTTTCCTAATACTATCATACTTATTGATTTCACTAAACTCTAAACTGGGATGATTTCCCGACATGATTAAATTACAAATTAGACACTGAATAAGACACAGAAATAATTATACAAACACTATAAGCTTTTCATTTCAAGCTCAACCTTTTGTCTTGTTTTCATTTGTGGTTTCACACGTTTCACTCCCTACTACCTTCTCCAAGGAATGCAGGCCTACTGACGACTTGTTCCGGTCCTATGTCCCCTTGAAAGGCTTTGAAGTCTCTAAATCAGCTACCCTTGTTTCGCTGTTCACCTCGGCTCTCCTATCAGTGTTCTATTACTCGTTCCGCTTTGGAATTGTCTTTGTAGACTCTCACTTAGAATTTCATCAGAAGCCTTTCACTGATTTTCCTGATGTCCATCGGTCCTATTCGAAATGTACTTCCGAACGATCGTTTTCTATATTCTGAACTCCAAGCATGGACGAATTTAGAATAGTATTTCTTTAGACCCGCTTTGGTCTTAGACGACTTCTCAAACACTGTTAGTTTTGTCAACTTCTTCGATATTGGCGATATATTGTTGCTTTGATCGCCGCTTGCTGATCTAATTTCCCGTCGCACAGTAGAGATATTACTCAAGTCCTTGTTAACATCATAACCTCCGCAGTCTACTTTTGGTAATCCTCAATGGTTCCAATATTCTCTAAAGTCTGATGTGATCCGTTTCTCTTGGAAAGATCTCTAGATTGTATACTGTTTCTTTCAGCGTGACACGTTATCAAGTCCACGGTAGACTGATGATTTTGATGCAGCGCTTCTGTACTTAGAATTCTGATGATAGCTGGACCCATTGAGACGCAGCACGGCCGTACTCGACGTCTGATGTAAACTGCATAAGCAATGAAGCAGCACTTCCGTACGTGGTCTGATGTAAACTGCAAAATTTTGATGGGCACGCTCGCTATTTATTCATTTCTGAACAAAATGAAGACACGCCCTCCTTCTCCAAATTATCTTCTAAAATAATGGCTCCACAATCATTAATAAATATGTCCTGAATCCTGGTGATCTCAATGTCTCAAGAATATGCTTCTTTTAGGTAGATTTCATTAGAAAGCTAACTATTGCAATTGGGCCCGAATTCCTCTAGACCACAGCCCGGAACCGCGCAGATGGTAAAACGATCGTAGGAAATTCAACACAAAATATTTCAACACCTTTCCACTCAAATTCTTAATCTCACATTTCATATCATCGCGTCTCTGTTACGCCTCCATCAATATAATTGCATCTCATTAATATTTCTTCTTAAGCACAATCACAAAACTTCTACGGTTCCATACCAACTACTTTCATCAAAGTATGATATTCTGTATTCATACTAGAAATCACAAATGCAATATATTTCATGAATACATTACTCATCCTTCTACTAAACCCTCTATCGATTATACATTTCCGTGCTATGTTTAAAAACCTTTCCACTTAAATTCTCTATCTCATATTTCCATCTCCGCTTCAAATACTTCCTTGTTACAATTTCTCGCTTAACTCTGAATTTTAAGTCTGCTTGCGTCTGTTTTGTAAATAACAATTACCTTTCCTCACGTTTCTGTTAACAATAGATGCCAATATCCTTGCTTCCATCAACATTATCATTTATAACAAATATACATTCATAACATTCTATAATAGCGTTTCTTATTTAGATATGCCTTCAACTATCGCATACTGTCCTTTTCCGTACAACAAAGCTTCATTGTTTTACAATGTCATTATCTCCCTTTCATACTGGAGTTCTTTTAATGCCAATATTGAATACTCCTATTAAAAATTTCGTTTTATACATAGTATTTTCGTTTCTGAGATGAATAAACTCATTATTATAGGATTCTCATGTCCTTCCTTTCTCTGCTTATTACATTATAAATTATTTACGTTTGTCAAACACATGACTGTTCTCCTTCTCTGATACATTATTTATATATCACAAATTTACGCTTATCCTCTCATGTTCCAATACATATATAGTCGTTCTCCGATGTTACAACAAGTCTACGCTTCTCCTTTCATGTTCCAATACATATATGATCATTCTCCGATGTTACAACGAATCTAACGGAATATACGTGAGCAATCGCAACGAAATTAACTTACCGTAAAATCTCAACGTCCTAAAATGACAGTGAAAAATAATAACGATGTCTAAGATCATCGAGCCAGCCTTCAAAATATCTCCGAGTAACGTATGAAAATAACTTGTAGAAATTACTAAAAACTTTCAAGGCAATGCAATAACATGGGTTATAAATGCAAATAAGTTGGTCAAAATTCTGTAATAACGTGTACAAGAACTAACTACAGATGTGTGTAAAATTGCACTGGTCTACCTTCACTCTGAGATCGCTGGTGACAGACCTGATGACGTTTCTCTCCATGGAATTCCTACCACGTCTCTGGTATGTGGCACGCCTCCGCGGAATGGTTTCGTTATGTCATCTCTGCTATGCCTGGATTTCGGTGCAAGTGAATGCCCTGGGATGTTGTCTCCAAACCGGTTCCCAGCAGGAAACTCGTCTGCCTGCTTGCTTCCTCCGTCCTTGGCGATGACACGACCCCCTCGCAGCTCTTGGTGGTTGGCGCTTTCCAGCTACAGATCCTCCGCTGTCTCCATCTCGAATCCCGCTCCTCTCTTCTGAGATCTCGATGTTCATTGAAGTCAGCAGCTTACAGTGTTCTTTCCAACACTAGAAATCACCTCCATAGTGTTAATTTCTTTGGCAGTAGCTTGTAGCGTTATATGAGCGAAAACTGTGACGTTCTGCAGCTGACTACTCATATTGCTATGTTATCTGGTCAATTCTGGATTTCGCTAGTTAGCATAGCTCTACGTTCCCAACATTATGAATTTAGAACATTCTCCTCACCGCTAAATGATGTGAAGTCGTAGATTCTCCCCTCCGACCTGTTTCCTTATACATCTTTGAGTAGATTGATGAAATTCTTGCTATATAAAATCTCACTTCATCTAACTTCCTTCCTGTGTAGTAACGTGTTCGACGTTTCACTTTGAAACTTTCAAATACTATATCACGACGTATATCTCATCTTCAAATGCAGTAAAAGAACTTCTTCTTATTTCTGTTAACTAATGATGCTTATTAGCCTATTTTCAATTTTGAAAAAATAGGCTTATGAGATCACCTTTTGTCCGTGTGTGTGTGCGTGTGTGTGTGTGTGATTCGTGTGTGTGTCCCCCCCTAATAAAATCTAAACGGCAGGAGCGATTTCAATGAAACTCGGTAAGGTCATAGCACTATTCCGGGCGACCTCGACTGTGCCCTTCAAATTTTGTTACGACTCACCAATCCAACATGGCGGCTGTGCGAAATATTTCACCAGCATTCAATATCTCCGAAACTATTAGCGACATTACCCTGACATTTTGTGTGGTCAGAAAGGGAACTACTATAAGTTCACTTATGTGACCTTTGAAAACCTGGAAACTACAAAACCAGCATGGCGGCCAAGCGAAGTTGCGACTTTTAAATAGACGTTTCTCGCGATTTAACCAACCAAACGCAATGAAACATGGTACAGTATATGTTTATATAAATTGTAATGCACCGACATCTAACTTCGTGCAATTGTTTACATAACCACAAGATGGCGGATGTGCGAAATA
Source organism: Meconema thalassinum (assembly GCA_946902985.2). Taxonomy (NCBI): domain Eukaryota; kingdom Metazoa; phylum Arthropoda; class Insecta; order Orthoptera; family Tettigoniidae; genus Meconema; species Meconema thalassinum. The sequence goes on from OX336391.1 coordinate 172,622,537, forward strand.
TTTCACCGGCATTCTATATATCTGAAACTATTACCGGTATCTCCCTGAAATTTTGTACGGAGATAAAGGGCACTACTGGAAGTCCATCTATAAGACTTTCAAAAACCGGTTAACTACAAAACAAACATGGTGGCCAAGCGAATTTGAAAATTTTAAATAGTCCTTTCTCGCGATTTAATGCTCCAAACGAAATGAAATCTGGCACAGGAAATATTTATGCACATTGTAATGCACTGGTATCTAATTTAGTTCAATTGTTTACATAACCTCAAGATGGCGGCTGTGCGAATTTTAAAATTAAGTGTTTATTTATTGTGATGTAGTCATGCAATCGAAGTGAAACTTTGAATAATGAACCTACGCAATAATTTTCCTGTAATAGTACATGACTCTATGGCCTATACATTTAACAATCCAACATGGCGACCATCCGAAATATTTAGACGGCTCAGAATATCTACGAGTCTATTATAGCAATCATACTGAATGTTTTAATGTTCATAGGGGCTACGAACTTAAGTTCACCTATAAGACTTTAAATAACCTGGTGATCACAAATCCAACATGGTGGCGACGCGAAGTATACATATTCACATGGACGTTTCTCGCAATTTAACCATCCGAGTGCAGTGAAACTAGGTACAGTAAATCCTTATACGAATGGTAATCCACTGGCATCTAATTTATTTCAATTGTTTCCATAACCTCAAGATGGCAGCTGTGCGAAATTTTAAAATCTCCTTATTACTTCTTGTGTCCTAATTATGCGATTGAAGTTTGAATACTACACGTACACAATAATCTGCATGTAACAGTACATAACTCTAGGACCTACATATGTAAAATCCAACATGGCGACCATCCGAAATATTTAGTCGGTTCTCAATATCTACGAATCAATTACAGCAATCAAACTGAAATTGTGTATGTTGATAGTGGCAATTAACATAAGTAGGATATATGAAAATAGGCTGTATAGTTCTTCACGGAACTACTTGTTTTTCCATTCCGATAGCTTGTTGCTTCATCTTGAAGTCTCAGGTTCACAAAGACCTTTGTCTCTATATTTTTCGAAGAGTAAAAATTATAACGTCTTGCCTCCTCGACTGTCCAAATAGAAAGAGCCTCGTCTCTTGAAGTCTGCTAGCCTTGTCGATCAGATTTTCCCCGCAAATCTGGTCAACTAGCCTCCAACCGCTATGAGAATAGATTGATTTATACATGATTTTTTATCAGCCATTTAATTCAATGTCCGAATTGCCAGTTAAATTTATTTTTCTCTGCTAGTGAATTCAATATTTAACACTCTCATAAAATATTAAAATGATGATTTTAATATTTATTCATGCCTTAGTATTCAAACTGTTTTCTCATTGGTCATTAGCTAATTCTGGCGCGCTCTCGACACGCGTCTGTTACCCCACTCTAGTCCGTGGCGTGTGTCTGTCCTCAAGTCGAACTTGCTTCCTCTCCCTCGGCTCAAAACAGGTTTCTCGCTGCTAACATCGACTAGAAATGTAGATTTCCAGGACAGTTCTCCAATCATTTATGCTTGGTTAAAAATTACCAACTAATAAAATTTCCATTAATTCTCGAAATAAAGATATTTCTTGTGCCGTCTGGCCTTTCGCAAGATGTAGTTCGCAGTGGAAGTGTGTACCGATTAGCCTGGCTCTGGGTCCATTAATCCGGACTAAGGTTATGAAGGTATCAGAGGCGATGGATTGAACGTACATTCACTGCCATGTGAATGCACGTTCTATTCGAATGCGCTATACATTATGGGCCTAGCTTAGCTTAGCCTAAAGAAATAAAGACTAAGTAAGGTACGCATACTCAACACATAGGCTAAGAAGAGGTAATGTATTGACCAAAGAGATAACATCAAGGAATGACGAGGAAGCATTACATGCTATGAATGAGGTTAAGTGGACGACAAACATGTGATACTAGGTAAAATAACGGTCGAAAGGACCGAAACGTAAATGTAAAGATCGATAGGGAGAAACGATAAAGGGGGAACACATCTGGGAAAGTATACTCGTAAAGAGTAAAATTATATTGTGAAAAATAAAGATTAAAAGGGCTAGACAAAGAGTCGGGGAAAGGGAGTCTACTGCCAAAGAAGCGAACGGTAGCTCAAATAGTCCTGTAGGTGATGAGGGAGTGCGAGATGGACGGAGTATTAATAAAAGTGCGCGTAGATATGACGTAAAAGAATAAACACAAACAGGGGCAAGTAACCGATATTAAGAATAATTACGAGAAATAAAAGATACCCATCAAAATAAATTACGTCAGAAAGGGATTAAGCCAAACTCATGGACTTGCATATGAAAACGCTATCCTAAGATAAGAGGCAAACAAAAAGATAAGAGATATGGCATAGGTCATACTGTTGAACACACTTTACTCAGTAAACCAGACCAAATACCAACACAAAAGATACGACGAAAAGGGGACAAAGAAATAACGGGAACGAAACAGATACTCCATGGACATACTAGAATAGGCGAAACGCCCTAGTATTCCATACAATGAGCAAAGACAAAAATACGTAACCTACCTTGATGATATCAGCATTAATCCGGCATCACGGAATTACATTAAATGAACTAGATTCGCGCCTCTACGCGCACCTTTATAAAAACACAAACGAACGGGAAAAAACGGATAGAAAAGCAAGGCATCTCGAAAATGAGAGCGGGTGCACAAACCAAAAGGTCCTACCAGGGAGATAAAAAACAGAAGACTGCCCTGAGAGTAACAAACGGTTGTCACCGGTGACGGAATAGGGAAAGTAAAAGGAAAGAGGTGTCACTTATCACGATTCGGCATAGTAAGAAATCACTATAACGAACCTTGATCAGCAATTATAGAAATGTCCACTGATCTGCCCGGTTACCCTGGCCAGTAATAACCCAGAAGAGAACAATTCCGACAATTCGACACGCCGAAGAAAAGAGAGAAAGGGAAGACTTCAGGTGGAAAAGAAAAACGGTTCAGATTTCCACGCACACCCCCAAATTTTTTGTTCCATCCACCAAAATAGACGAACAAAAATTTTAATTAAACATAAGGAAGGGAGAAGGGAGTAAAAAAATCGGGTACAGCACGAAACGTGACGAGAAGGAGCCTAGAAGTAAGGGAAAGACGGGGATGACTCAAAAAGAGTGTATTTCAATGATGATAAATATAAAAATCAATAGACGAAAATTTCATAATAGAACGTAACTTAAACCAGATAAATAAAATAGTAAAATAAAAATAAAAACCCTAGCTTCCTCGCCAAAATATCTTACAAAAGTTACAAAGTTAGAGATTTACAATATATAATAAATATAAGTACAAAAAAGCTGTCTTCCATAATCTCTCAAGGTAGGATGTCAGTGAGCTGATATGATAATTAACTAAAACAAGAAAGAACGATTAATAGAGAGAGATATTATCTTATTCTAATAACGGGATAAAGTTGAGTGACGACTAGCACGATACTCCGACAAAAATTAATTAGGGACGAGGAAAAATGATTAGACGTCATCTATTTAAATATTTTTCGAAGGAATAACCTGAAAAGAAGTAGATAATTAAAATTGATAGCAATGCCATCTTGCGCCATCGAACGTAAACTTGAAGAAATAGCCTGAAAAACATGTCACAAGAGAAATGCACATTCAAAAGAAGAAGAAGGTACTTGCCGCAGGCAGTCATTACTTACAAGTTCCACGGTACGCCCCTGCATTGCTCACAGAGTGGAGCTCACCAAGACCTAGTCAATTACCTAAAAAGTAATGGCATATCTTCCTGTATTGAACCTATCTTACTGATGGAAGGAAAATCAGTTGTCACCGATGCGTAGTCTGCTGAAACAAATCTTCTTAGCCTCACGATAGGATTCGTCATCGCAAAGCTTCACTAGTTTTCCAAGGGATTAGTAGCATTGCAACGAGGGCAGATTGGTTTGATTACTCCATGTAAACCACACCCAAAACAAAACTTCCCTTTTAGCGGTACTAAACAATCACGGTAGGTATGTGACTCTTTTAAGCAGTTCCAGCATCGAACCGGAGACGTGGAAGCATTAACATGAGGAGGGGCATTTACATCAAGGTTAAGGGAACGAGGGATACTACGTTGGACATGATTCACAGCATTAACGCGAACATTAGTTCTATGTGAATTTGTGAATTAACAGAGGCGAAGGTATTGCCTCGATTGTTGCAGTGTCGTGTTGACCAAGGAGCAGGAGTAGTATTATTGCCACGTTGCCCACATGCAGGCATATCGATCTACATTCATTCATTTTGAACGCTAATTCGGGAAACATACATTCAGAAGGCTCTGGAGAGGGATATATCGATTACACAGTCAGGCAGTTGCTTCAAATTCACGCCCTTGAATTACAATTTCTTCAGTATCTAATACTGAAGACCGGCGAATAAACTGTTTATAGGAGGGATGTAAATTACAATAAACAGTATTAATAGTTTCACTAGAAGGCAGTGGAACTGGAAGACGAGATATTAGGATACGTATCGCTGTGACATAATCATCAATATTCTCCCCGAGAGCTTGGGTACGGGAGAAAATCTCATGCTTTAAGGCATGCTCAAAGTCAGATGGCGTGAATCTCCTTGTCAAAGCATTCACGGGACTAACCCATGAACTGAAGGGCTACTGGACTAGACGGTACCATTTTAAAGCGTTCCCACATAATAGCATAGGGAGGCATAGAACAATTCTGTCAGGAACCAAACCATAGCATGCACACAATTCTTCAATACGTGTAGTAAATTCAAATACCGAGGAAGTGCCTTCCTCCCCCGAATATCGGACATTCCATTTGTTCACGATGTTACCAACATTTCCACTATGGAAGTTTGAGTTATGTGCTGCCGGAATAGGCAATGTAGAAACTAGGGGGGCGAATTCCAACCAATCAAGTTTCGTCGAAGCATTGGTGTTGGCTAAATGCAACGCATCACTATTAGTAGGCGACTCGATTTCACACTTGATGTCGTTATTCATATTTGTCAATACACTCGCAGAAAAGGCACGAAAATATAATTGATAGAGGCCTTACCTTTAACAACGAAGCCCAAATGAGTTTGCTACGGCAATAAATTATCACCAGGATGATAATTTTTACAAAACTCCTTACCAAATCCACAACAGTTTTTTTAAATTCACAACCATTCCAGCCATCTTTTTGTCTCGACACATGAAAAACAAAAAACAAACGATAAGTACCATATTGCCAACGTATACAGGTGGACGTATTTGTGGGCTGAGCGGTCCTCTTATGTCATTTTGGGGAATGACACTAGGTGTAGTTACATGTAGAGCGATACATTCGAATAGCAACCACGCTCTGCTACCATTTTGTGCCGTCTGGTCTTTCGCAAGATGTAGTTCGCAGTGGAAGTGTGTACCGATTAGCCTGGCGCTGGGCCCATTAAACCGGACTAAGGTTATGAAGGTATCAGAGGCGATGGATTGAACGTACAGTCACTGCCATGAGAATGCAAGTTCTATTCGAATGCGCTATACATTATGGGCCTAGCATAGCTTAGCCTAAAGAAATGAAGACTAAATAAGGTACGCATATTCAACACATAGGCAAAGAAGAGGTAATGTATTGACCAAAGAGATAACATCAAGGAATGACGAGGAAGCATTACATTTCTATGAATGAGGTTAAGTGGACGACAAACATGTGATACTACGTAAAATAACGGTCGAAAGGGCTGAAACGTAAATGTCAAGATCGATAGGGAGAAACGATAAAGGAGGGGGGGAACACATCTGGGAAAGTATACTCGTAAAGAGTAAAATTACATTGCGAAAAATAAAGCTTAAAAGGGCTAGACAAAGAGTCGGGGAAAGTGAGTCTACTACCAAAGAAGCGAACGGTAGCTCAAACAGTCCTGAAGGAGATGAGGGAGTGCGAGAGGGACGGAGTATTAATAAAAGCGCGCGTAGATATGACGTAAAAGAATAAACACAAAAAGGGGCAAGTAACCGATAATAAGAATAATTACGAGAAAGGTATTGCATCACAAAATAAAAGATACCCATCAAAATAAGTTACGTCAGAAAGGGATTAAGCCAAACTCATGGACTTGCATTTGAAAACGCAATCCTAGGATAAGAGGCAAACAAAAAGATAGAGATATGGCATAGGTCTTACTGTTGAACACACGTTACTCAGTAAACCGGACCAAATACCAACACAAAAGATACGACGAAAAGGGGACAAAGAAATAACGGGAACGAAACAGATACTCCATGGACATACTAGAATAGGCGAAACGCCCTAGTATTCCATACAATGAGCAAAGACAAAAATACGTAACCTACCTTGATGGTATCAGCATTAATCCGGCATCACGGAATTACATTAAATGAACTAGATTCGCACCTCTACGCGCACCTTTATAAAAACACAAACGAACGGGAAAAAAACGGATAGAAAAGCAAGGCATCTCGAAAATGAGAGCGGGTGCACAAACCAAAAGGTCCTACCAGGGAGATAAAAAAAAAGAAGAATGCCCTGAGAGTAACAAACGGTTGTCACCGGTGACGGAAAAGAGAAAGTAAAAGGAAAGAGGTGTCACTGATCACGATTCGGCATAGTAAGAAATCACTACACCAAATCTTGATCAGCAATTATAGAAATGTCCACTGATCTGCCCGGTTACCCTGGCCAGTAATAACCCAGAAGAAAAGAGAACAATTCCGACAATTCGACACGCCGAAGAAAAGAGAGAAAGGGAAGACTACAGGTGGAAAAGAAAAACGGTTCATTCTCTAGGCGAAAATTTTTCCAAATGCTTATTTAATCATGATCTTCCATCAGAATTGCAAATTATGTCCATAATTCCAAATTTTAAATATGCCATTCTTCTGAGGTGGTCCTCAGTTCGTACCTCATCCTGTCTTCTTCTCTCAACTAGATATGATTTCGAGCGCATTTCCCCATCCGACCTTAATAGAAAGTAAAGATTCGACTTTCTTTTACTACATGTCATTCCTACACATAGATATTCTGTCGAAATTGTGTCACTATTGAATCTTGGGGTAAAATCTCTTTAACTTTGAGTGATTGTATTTTCCAATAATACGATCATCGCTCAGTCTAGCTATGGCATAGCAAATATTTCCGTATACCTTCGCTACCTTGAAAGGTCCCCTGAAGATGTTACTAAACTTGACGAATACCTTCTTCAAGACATCAGCTTTCACATTTGTTCTAGTAAGAACCTGAATCGCTTGCCTCTCGTTCTCTTCAATCGTTTTTCTGCCTGCATATTGAGATGTTCTCTGGTCTCTTCTATTCTTCTGTCCATAGGGATCTCTATATCCTCTTGGATATCTATGATTCCGTCTCATGGTCTTCTAGGTTTTTCATTATAATGCATTACAGTGGGAATCTCATTCGTGCTTTCATGACGAGTGCTATTCATGCAGTATTCTATCAATGGTATTACCTTCACACAGTTCACATGATTCTCAGAACTATATAAGCGAATGCATTTTGACAGTTCTAGGATAGACCTTTCTATAGGATTTGTTTGTGGACTGCGTACAGAACTATAAATATGGCTAATATCCAATCTCTCCATGGTTTCTTCAAATTCTGCAGCTGTATATTGAGTTCCATGATCCGTTATTAATTTCTCTGGCTTTCCTAGCTTCGGTATCACGTTCTTCTCTATATGCTTCAAAACTGCTTTCGTTGTTGCTTCCTGCATGGGGTTTAACTTGACGATTTTAGAAAATACATCCATGGTGACAAGTACATATTGGTTTCCTCTCAAACTCTTGGGCGCTATACCGAAAATGTCCTGCCTGAACAATTCCAATGGCTTCGATGGTATAATGGCCTTCGGTTTCTCAAATAACAATTCTGAATTGTATTTGTTCTTTTGGCATTGTTCACAAGATCGTATGACAATTGCAATAGATTCTCGCATATTGATCCAATAAAACTTTTCCTGGGCGGTACTGTAGGTCTTATCTAACCCTCCGTGACCAATAGACTTGTGTGTTAACCATACAACAGGTACAATTAGTTCTGGTGGTATCACTACTCTAATCTTGGTATGACCTGCATCCACATATTTGCAGACCTTGTCTCCTTGCAGTGCAAAATGTCTGGACTTCCTCCTCATTTCTTCGTAAGTACCATTCTGTATATTCAATCTTCCTGACAAATACTTGTACATGTTTCTTAGAAATGCGTCCTTCCTTTGAAAAGTGGAAATTCTGGCTAACTTGTCCAATGTTGCCTGATCATCGTCATCTGTCTGTATAACATTAATTCTGACGTTAGTCTTGGATGTTGGATGCCTCGATAGTATATCTGCTAACAGATTATTTTTACCTGGCACATGACTAATGGTTGCATTGAACTGTTGCAAGAACATTCATTCATTCATTCATTCATTCATTCATTCATTCATTCATTCGTTTATTTGCAATTGGAGGTGTGTCCCCCGGTGGCAAATTAGATATATATAACAAATAAATAATTGTACATAACAATTCACTAACAATTAAACTGGAGTATTTACACAAATAGTCAGTCTTTCCTTAAACACACCTATATGTTTGGGAAAAGGCTCTAAGACTGTGGCAGGTAGAGAGTTCCAATTATCAATAGCACGGTTTACGAAGGAATATTTACCATAATTTGTTCGCTGTGGTCGGCCCTTAAATTTGAAAGGGTGATCGCTCCTACCCATGTAAGTAGGCTTTTCCATACGTTTGCTAAGCTCACCCCATACTGGTTGATTTGTATACGCGTTGTACATAGTGCAGAGTCTAGATTTCATCCTCCTAGCCTCAAGTGATTCCCACCCGAGTTTCTTTAACATACGGCTCACACTGCTCCTGGGATTAAAGTCACTGAGCACAAATCTAGTGGCCTTTCTTTGTACCATTTCCAACTCATTTATGAGCCCTACTTGATATGGATCCCAAACCGCCGAGGGGCATTCCAGAATACGTCTTACAAGTGACAAATATCCTAATTCTTTAGCAGAGTTACTACTTCCTTTTAATACCCTCATTACAAAGTGCAGGGATTTGTAAGCTTTATAAACTACACATCCTATATGACTACTCCTATTCATATCATTTCTTACGTGAACGCCCAAATATTTGCAAAAATCTTCTTCTACAAGTATTTCCGAGCCAATGTTGTATTGAAAATCTTGCATTCGCACTTTCCCTATTTTTATTAGACTACATTTTCTTGTGTTTATTTTCATTTTATTTTCAATCGCCCACATATAGACCAGGTTCAGGTCATCTTGAAGTACTGCATTGTCTTGTGAGTCATGTATCTTTCGATATATTACACAATCATCCGCAAACAATCGACAGTCACTGCGAATCACATTTGGTAAGTCATTTATAAACGCCAAAAATAACAAAGTTCCGATTACGCTGCCCTGAGGGATACCCGACGTTACGGTAATTTCATCCGAGAATCGGCCTTCAACTTTCACTTTCTGGGAACGACCCGTCAAAAATTCTTGGATCCATAAAATTACTCTTCTATCAATCTTCGTCGAAGCTAATTTATGGAGTAGCCTGTCATGCGGCACGACATCAAATGCCTTCGCAAAAATCTATAACTACGGCGTCGACTGAAACTCCATCGTCTAACGATTCGCTAATATCTTGAAAAAGTGATAGCATCTGACTCTCGCATGAGTAACCTTTCCGAAATCCATGTTGCCTATCATTAAACCATGATAATGTTTCCCACTGTTCCCTCAAGTAGTCGCAAATGAGATGCTCCATCTGTTTAGAAACGATGGACGTAAGACTAACCGGCCTGTATTTGCCCAATTCAAGTTTGCTCCCTCCCTTAAATATTGGGACTAACGTAGCTCTTTTCCAGTCATCCGGGATTTGCGCATTGTTTATATATACATTAAACATGACCTCTAAGTATCGTGCCACGGCCCTACCTCCTAGTTTAAGTACTTCACTAACAATATTATCAGGACCCTTTGATATATTGTAACGTAATTTTTGTATTAGATTTACAATTGCTGACTGGTTTATTTGGAGAAGTGGAGCCCCTGATTCACCGTTAAGGTCCAACACACAGCTATTGGATTTATTGAACACACTACCATAAAAGACATTTAATTCATTAGCAATGGCTTGCTTCTCAGTAATTAATTTACCGTCACCGGATATTATCATCGACAAATTATTTGAATTTCCCTTTCTTCTCCTAACATAACTGTAATTTTTTTTCGACCCATCGCCTCCCGAACCAAGTAAACCTTGCATATAACTCTCATGAGCAGCCCTCTTTTTTAAGACGAGCTCTCTTGATAAGGACTTAAATTTCGACATATACTTGTCACTAGCATGTCTTTTATTGTATAATTTCCTAATTTTCCGTTTAAGACTCCTGATTTCCCGTGTGTAATACTCAGGATCTGGGTTTTGTTTCAGTAATTTAAATGGAACAAATTTATCAATAGCGTTATTTAAAATTTTCAAAATGTTAGTCCACAGGATATTAATGTGATTTCCTTCCGATGCCCAACCTACAAATAGCTCATTCAAATACCCCTGAAATTTGCCCTGATCCACCCTGCGATACTGGAATATGATCTTGTTTGCTACATCAGTCTAATTTTGTAATGACACCGTATCTAATATTTAATTCAACCACAGAATGGTCACTAATTCCTGGTACTTTCAGACAGTTAATATACAGCTCTACAGGCCTTACGAGATAAACATCTAAGATATTATTGCCTCTAGTTGGGAAGTCAACTACTTGGGAAAATCCCCCCTCCCTTAAGAATTTGTTTGCAGCGCTCTGAGCTTGACCACAGCTAGTTGACTCACCAGACCAGTCTACTTTGGGGAGGTTTAAATCTCCGGTAATTATTATGCTCTTTTTCAGAGCATTACCCGTACAAATTTTATCCTAAAGTGTGTCGAGAAGCGAAAAGTTATCTTTCGGTGCTCTACACGCCCCAATCACCTAAAGATTGAATTTATTTCCTTTATCCGAAATTTGTACACATAATATTTCATGATCCGTGTCAGCCCACTTTAAGAAACTAGCTATATTTTTGCGCACACAAATAAATAGCCCACCACCTCATTCCCCCGATCCCTTCTGTACATTTCGTAGGTCCCTTGAATTATTTCATTACTATTTATATCCTCATATAACCAAGATTCAGTAGCAATGACAATGTCCGGAGAATACGTCTCTACAAGATTCCAAAATTCAATTAATGTATTTCCTAAACTCTGACAATTAACCCTTAGTAATCTTAGAGTCTTACCTCGACAGCAAATATCCCGAAGTAGCTCCATCTGTTCCCGTCGGCTAGCAACCTCTGGACCCGCTCCTCCTCACAATGGCTGGCGCGAACTGATGACCCTGTCATGTAGGCTCCCTAGGTTAAAAGCGCCCCGTCGATTTAAATGCAGCCCGTCTCGGGCGAAGTCACGGCCACCAATCCAGCAGTCAGCATCTACGTACACTAATCCCAGTTGTACACAAACCCAGTCCATGCGGTCATTTACAGTCTTAACTCGCCTTAACGGAACATCTCCCCGCCGAACAATGCCACTCATTATAATTTTTGCATTTCCAAACTTGCTTTTAGCTTTTCTGCCCAGTTCGTAGAGCTCCCCCATGATGTAATCAACTGTAACCCTCTTCTTCAAATCGTTCGTCCCAACATGGAGCAACAACACTTTAACTTAGTCACAGTCCTCTACATTTGCTTCTTCCACTTGTTGGGCAAGCTGGTCAATTTTAATCCCCGCATAACACCGCACTTTCGCACCTGATTTCCTTGAGATATTCGCACTCCATCGTATCATAGAATCACCCATTATGATGACGTCATCCTCAGTTTGCTCCTGCACGCCCTCTTCCACACTGATCCCAGTAGAAAGCCGTTCAGTCACATCCTTCACCGTTTCCTCTGATTCACGATGCTTTGTTCTAAGTTACTGTATTATTTGATCCCTTGCTTTGATTTGCACCCTCAAACAGTCCGGCGTATCACATACTTTACGAAACCAATTCCCGACATCACAATCCTCCTTCTTGACCTTGACCTTAATACAGCCGAAGTGAAACCATTTCTCACATAGTCCACACTGAACACCGTTCTTCAATGTTTTAATGCACGTCGAACACTTTAAAGCTGCCACTGGATCATTTGCCTGATTCACATTTGGAGTAAGAGGCTCTGGATTCACTTCCACTCCACCAATAACTATCAATGCAGCTATCACTAGGGCTATGAACCACAAGTTACTAGGGCCCGTACGCACACACAAACACCGGAAATCCCGACTACCCTTCGCATACCACAGTCCGATCCTCGCGCGATAACACTCCAGAGAACAACCCATTTCAGCACACCTGAGAGCTCGGGAAAAACACAACCTTTCACTTTGACTGCCAACTGCCAAATCATAGTCCATAGTCCATCTAGTCATTCTGTCGCTAGACAAATCAGACTTCAGCATGAATTCGAGTGCCTAATGGTCAGCTCTTATAAGTATGGGATGGCCTATCAATAGCTTCTTCCAGTGTTGTAATGCATTAATGACAGCTAAAGCCTCCAGCTCTGTGGTATAATAGTTCACCTCGTGTGACCGTAGCTTTCTACTATTAAAGGCTATATAGTGGTTGTTTCCTTCAGCGTCCTTCTGGTATAACACAGCGCTTATTCCTATCCTCGATGCGTCTGTCTCCACAATGAATGTCCTCTCAAAATCGGGATATTCCAGCTTAATGTTATTCTTAGCATCTCCTTAGCTTGTACAAAAATATTTTCTATTTTAGCGTCCCATTTCCATCTATTATTTTTCTTCAAGAGTTCATGAAGTGGAGCCATCACTTCAGAATAGCGTGCACAATGACTGCTCAAAAATTGGCAAAGACCTAGAAAGGCTCGAAGATCCTTTATCTTCTTAGGTCAAGGAAATCCCGAAATTGCTTCAATTTTGTCATTGTTTGGATGATTACCAAATTGATCTATGGTGTGTCTTATGAAGTTTATTTTCTCTTGGAAATAGTGATATTTGTTGAAGTTGACCTTTATATTAGCTTCTCTTAAATCTTCAAACATTCTTCTCAGATGCAATAAATGCTGCTGTGGCGTTTCTGAGGGAATAATCAAGTCGTCAACTTAGCATATGACGTACTTCTTAACCTCTTCGCTCAGCTTATTATCGAGGGCTCTGATCAGTGCTGGGCTCGAGTTCACTAGACCAAATGGAACTCGACGAAACGTGTAACTGGTTTCGTTAAATAGAAATCCAGTAAAGCATCTGCTATCTTCAGTCAACTCAATTTGGTAAAAGCTGGCCGTCAAGTCAATGACGGAAAAGTAGGTTTTTCCACGAAATTTTCTCAGTAATTCCCTTATCATAGGTGGCCTGTCTTGTTCCTTCATCGTTAACAAATTAATTTGACGGGCATCTAAACAAACCTTCAAACTTCCATCTGCCTTCTTCACCACAGTAATCGGATTCAAATAAGGGGTAGCCTGTTTCTGAATGATTCCATCCCTTTCCATGCCTTTTATAATCTCGGCAACTTCTTCTTGATATTTTTCAGGTATCGGATAGAGTTTCTTCTGAAATGGAGCGTTATCTATTAAGCGAATCTGATATTTGAAACCTCTGATCATCCCTGGTTTGTCATCAAAAATATCAGCGAAATGTGAAATTAATGCCTCCAATTTCTCCTGATAATATCCAAAATCTTCCATGGGATAGGTGGGATGTCTTCTTCCTTCCTCTTCCACTTCCTAGACCATCTCTTCCAATTTCCCTTCACCAATACCATCTTCTATGCAGTACTCTTGTTCTTTCGAGCTTGAAGTTCCACTCTCTGCTTCAGCATTATTAAATTATAATTCCATTTTTTCAAGTCAATGACAGCTCCTGACTGCGTAATAAAATTAATAAAATATCCAGTATTGCATCAAAACTAATATGGTTCAACACTATGAATATCTGTTGATATCTCTGGTCGTTTATAGAAAATTCCAATAATGATTGTACTTTGCATTTCATAGTTTTGTCATTGAACACTCCTCTCACTTTTATCGTTGATACAGGCAATGCGGTTAATAGGTTCTCAGTTTCTAACTTCTTGAAACTACTTTCAGAAATTATTGAGGCTGTAGCACCAGTGTCTATAAGCGTTCTTAAATATTTTCTCCTACTTTCATAAGAATAATGGGTAGTCTGGTTGCTATTCCTTTCTTCGGCTCCTCTCTTTCATATAACAACGCCTCATCTGTGACCTCGTACAGTTCATTTATGGCGATCTCATGCCTCATTATTGTGTGATCTATGCTTTATCATACTTTCTTTCTGAAATGGCGTCTTTTTTGTCCAGTCCTGTCATGATTTTGACCTTCACGACTAGTTCCTCTTTGAGGTTCACCACTCACTTGTGCCTGTTGTTGGAGTTGTTCCTTTCTTTCTTCTCTTTCCCTCTGATTTCTTCCATAATCCTGACTTTCTCGGTCTTCGTAGTACCTCTGAACATTTCCGTCATCTCTCCATCTGCTCCTTTGATAGTTGTTCCTCGGTTGTTGTTGTTGTTGTTGCATAGGACATCGCTGTTGTTGTTGTTGGTTCCCTTAATTCCAGTCTCTGTATCGGGAATACCTTCTAGGATCTCCTTCGTTTTGTCTCTCAGGATAGTTATTCCTGTGAAATCCATTGTTATTATTATACTGGTATCTAGACCTTCTCTGTCTATCATTCCAATAACGGTTCTTGTCAGGCCAACCTTCTCTATCTCTGTTATACCCTGGATCATACCTGGTCCTACCATTGTTATTATGCCTGATTGGTCCTATCCTAACTGGTGTTACATCAGTTTGTTGTTGATCAACCAATACTGTATGTAATTCTCTATTTTCATGTCTGGCTCTTGAATTTTGATTGTGAATTTGCCCTTGAGTTTGCGCTATAGAACTTGTGTGGTCTAATCGTCGCAGCAACTCTGCCATGTCCTCTAATGTATTCACATTTGACGAAATAGGGTGTTTTCTAACCTCGGCTGGTAACTGTCTGGATATGACATGTATCAGCTCCGGTTCTGCCTATGGTGTATTAAGATGTTGTAGACGGGCTAACTGATTTGTAAAGTAGCTCGCATAACGTGTCGGTACAGAGTATGGGTATTTCTTTGAATAAATCTCGGCTCTGATATCTTGTTGCAACCCTTCACTCCAGAATCGTTTCAACAGTGCCTCTGCAAATTCACGTGTTGTAAGTGTATCTAAATGCACTGTGCCAAATTAATGCCTCTGATGACAAATATTTTTCCTCCACTCTCATCTCTCTCTCTCTCTAGGAATGTTGTTCTCTTCCAGGTAATATCGCATGTCCCTCAAGAATTCGACAGCTTTGATATTTCCTTCCCCCGTGAACTTGTCGGGTTTTTCCTCATGGCTTTTTATTACCACTACGTTTTGATTGTTCCTATTTGCACCCTGATCGTATGTTCTTCCTACCACATCCGGTTCTCTTGTGTTTCTTTCAGTGCGTGCTGTTCCGATAATATTGCGTGACCTACCAAACATGCGAGTGTCCACGCTTTCCCTGTCATCGTCCTGTTCACCTTGACCAAATCCTAATCGGTTCAGTTCTCCTCTCAATTTACTATCTCTTTCTGTAAAGAAATCTTGAAGATCTTGCTTCATATTAGATGATTCCCTCATCGACAGTGCTTTCATCTGGTCATTCAGCTCACCTATCTCTTTCTCTTGTTTAGACTTGACTTTCGCTATCTCAGTATTGATCTCATCAACTAATTTCTTAATTTTGTCTAATTCCTTAAATTTAATCCTATCAGTTTTACTCGTTATTTCGCTTGCTGTTGTAACATTGGATTCCTCTAAAGAGTCAATTCGTTTAGTTAATTCCTCTCGCAACCCAGTTACATGAGTATTTGTTTTACATTCAATATCCTTTACCTCTTTCATGATTTTACCATTCATTTCATAAATATGATCACTACTGCTCTTTAACACTTTCTCTTTCAGTTTCAATACAGCATCAACAATACATTTATTTATGTCAACATTGATACCCTCAGAGATCAACTTTTGTTGATTAATTACCTTTTATTGGAGCTCGTCAACTGTACCATTTAAGGTAGTCAGCTGATTCTGCAATTTACCTTGGGATCGTGAAATAGTGTCAAAATGGTTTGTGTTGTCAAATTTATAGTGTCTGTACTATATTGTAGAGTCCGCTGTAGCTCTTGAAGTCTTTTCTCCGTATCTGCTTGTGCCAGTCGACTTTCTTCCTGAGCTAGTCTACTCATTTCCTGTGATACCCTTCCTTCGTTCTGTGCCTTTTCTAAAGCTATCTTGATCTCCTCCTGTAATTTCATGGCTTCTTCTTGCGCCAGTCGACTTTCTTCCTGAGCTAGTCTACTCATTTCCTGTGATACCTTTCCGTCGTTCTGCGCCTTTTCTAAAGCTATTTCGATCTTCTCCTGTACTTACTTGGCTTCTTCTTGCACCAGTCTACTTTCTTCTTGTGTCTTTTCTAACAGTTCTTTGGCTTCTTTTTGTGCCTTTCTAGCTTCTTCCTTCATCGCTGCCTTAGTGTCCTTAATTTCTTTCCCTAACATTTTAGTGTTATCATGAGTGATAGTGTGTAGGGCTTCAACATCGGCAGTCAAACCTGCCTGACTGGTCCTCATCTGCTCCAAGATGGACCTGATGTATGTCATGTCCTCAGACGACATAATCTTAATATAATGAGAAAAATGGGAAATATCACTATACTAAACACAGTGAAATTCCAGAATGACCAACATTTTAAATTGCCTATGATATACTCACGTACTCCGTAGATATGTTTTTCCTTCCTAAACCAACGTCTATACTAACGCTGAACTTATTTCAACACTTAATCCTAACCAAAATGTATTTAAACATGACATCAATTTACATTTACGTTTTACTTGACCAAAAAGTATTTCGCCGGAACAATGCAAGATATGCCTCACAACAAATTGTACTCCACATATCAGACAACGGGAATTCATCTCCTCAACTTGTCAGATTGGGATCGGCATTTAAAATACAAACAAAACACGACTGTGTCGTACATCAAACATGCTTAAAATAGCCGTGATTACGAAATATCACCTAGTGTAACAAACTCGACACAACCGCTGGTCACTCAGCACTGGTAATTCAAATTTACAAATAGACCCAGGCAATCGACAACGTCGAAGCCACACTAGTTGGGCGACCATTAATTAGACATGGTATATATGCGCCCGGATTCCTCTAGACCACAGTCCCGAATCCGCGCAGATGGTAAAAGGATCTTAGGAATTTCAACACAAAATATTCCAACACCTTTCCATTCAAATTCTTAATCTCACATTTCATATCATCGCGTCTCTGTTACACCTCCATCAATATAATTCCATCACATTAATATTTACTCTTTAGCACTTTCACAAAACTTCTACGGTTCCATATCAACTACTTTAATCAAAATACGACATTCTGTATTCCTACTAGAAATCACAAATGCAATATCTTTCATGAATACATTACTCCTCCTTCTACTAAACCCTCTATCGATTATACATTTCCGTGCTATGTTTAAAAACCTTTCCACTTAAATTCTCTATCTCATATTTCCTTCTCCGCTTCAAATACTTCCTTGTTACAATTTCTCGCTTAACTCTGAATTTTAAGTCTGCTTGCGTCTGTTATGTAAATAACAATTACCTTTCCTTACGTTTCTGTTAACAATAGATGCGAATATCCTTGCTTACATTTAACATTATCATTTATAACAAATATACATTCATAACATTCTATAATAGCGTTTCTTATTTAGATATGCCTTCAACTATCGCATACTGTCATTTTCCGTACAACAAAGTTTCTGTGTTTTACAATGTCATTATCTTCCTATCATACTGGAGTTCTTTCAATGCCAATATTGAATACTCCTATTAACAATTCGTTTTATACATAGTATTTTCGTTTCTGTGATGAATAAACGCATTATTAAAGGATTCTCATGTCCTTCCTTTCTCTGCTTATTACATTATAAATTATTTACGTCCGTCAAACACATGCCTGTTCTCTTTCTCTGATACATTATTTATTTATCACAAATTTACGCATCTCCTCCCACGTTCCAATACATATATAGTCATTCTCCGATGTTACAACAAATCTACGCTTCTCCTCTCATGTTCCAATACATAATATGATCGTTCTCCGATGTTAAACAAATCTAACGGAATATACGTGAGCAATCGCAACGAAATTAACTGTAAGTAAAATCGAAACGTTCTAAAATGACAGTGAAAAATAATAACGATGTCTAAGATCATCGAGCAAGCCTTCAAAATGTGTCCGAGTAACTTATGAAAATAACTTATAGAAATTACTAAAAACTTTCAAGACAATACAATAACATGGGTTATAAATGCAAATATGTTGGTCAAAATTCTGAAATAACGTGTACAAGAACTAACTACAGATGTGTGTAAAATTGCGCTGGTCTAACTTCACTTTGAGATCGCTGGTGACAGACCTGATGACGTTTCTCTCCATGGAATTCCTACCACGTCTCTGGTATGTGGCACGCCTCCGCGGAATGGTTTCGTTATGTCATCTCTGCTATGTCTGGACTTCGCTGCAGGTGAGTGCCCTGGGATGTTGTCTCCAAACCGGTTCCCAGCTGGAAACTCGTCTGCCTGCTTGCTTCCTCCGTCCTTGGCGATGACACGACCCCCTCGCAGCTCTTGGTGGTTGGCGCTCTCCAGCTACAGATCCTCCGCTGTCTTCATCTCGAATCCCGCTCGTATCTTCTTAGATCTCGATGTTCATTGAAGTCGGTAGCTTACAGTGTTCTTTCCAACACAAGAAATCACCTCCATATTGTTAATTCCTTTGGCAGTAGCTTGTAGCGTTATATGAGCGAAAACTGCGATGTTCTGCAGCTCGCTACTCATATTGCTATGTTATCTGTTCATTTCTGGATTTCGCTAGTTAGCATAGCTCTACGTTCCCAACATAATGAATTTAGAACATTCTCCTCACCGCTAAATGATGTGAAGTCATAGATTCTCCCCTCCGACCTGTTTCCTTATACATCTTTGTGTAGATTGATGAAATTCTTGTTATATAAAGCCTCACTTCATCTGACTTCTTTCCTGTGTAGTTACGTGTTCGACGTTTCACTTTGAAACTTTCAAATACTATATCACGACGTATATCTCTTCTTCAAATGCAGTAAAAGTACTTCTTCGTATTTCTCTTAACGAATGATGCTTATTTTTCCATTCCGATAGCTTGTTGCTTCATCTTAAAGTCTCAGGTACACAAAGACCTTTGTCTCTATACTTCTCGAAGAGTGAAAATTATTAACGTCTTGCCCCCTCGACTCCCCAAATAGAACGAGCCTCGTCTCTTGGCGTCTGCTAGCCTCGTCGATCAGATTTCCCCCGAAAATCTGGTCAACTAACCCCCAACCGCTATGAGAATTAACTGATTTATACATATCTTCATTCTCAGCCATGTAATTCAATATCCGTCTTGCCAGTTAAATTTCTTTTTTTCTCTGCTAGTGAATTCAATATTTAACACTCTCATAAAATATTAAAATGATGATTTTAATATTTATTCATGCCTTAGTATTCAAACAGTTTTCTCATTGGTCATTAGCTAATTCTGGCGTGCTCTCGACACGCGTCTGTTCCCCCACTCTAGACCGTGGCGTGTGTCTGTCCTCAAGTCGACCTTGCTTCCTTTCCCTCGGCTCAAAACAGGTTTCTCGCGGCTAACATCGACTAGAAATGTAGATTTCCAGGACAGTTCTCCAATCATTTATGCTTGGTTAAAAATTACCAAGTCATAAAATTTCCATTATTTCTCGAAAAAAATATTTCTCTGGGCGAATTTTTTTCCAAATGCTTATTTAATCACGATCTTCCATCCTGACTGCAATTTATATCCATAATTCCAAATTTTAAATATGCCATTCTTCTGAGGTGGTCCTCAGTTCGTATCTCATCCTGTCTTCTTCTCTCAACTAGACATGATTTCGAGCGCAGTACCATGTTTCGACTTCCGGAAAATTTCGACATATCTTCACGTTTTACATCCCCTAGACCCCAAAACCACCGTCTGTTCAAAGGTTTATATATATATATATATATATATATCAGTTTCTTGTGGACACGATAACAGCCGTAATTTTTCACCAATCACTTTGATTTTTTTACATAATATGTATCCATAAAATTTCGGTTGAGTTTGTTAATGGGCAAAATTGGTCAAGGTGGGGGTAAAAATGGGGGGGCTTTTTTTTCTTCGAAAATGTGAAATATCGCTGTAACTCTCTTAATACGTGAAATATCGATTCCATTCAATGTTCATAATATGTGTCGGATAAGTGTCAAAAATGTATGTTTGAAAAGTTTTTGTTTGCACCAATCATTGACCAAAGGGGGGGAAAAATTGTTTTTTTCGGGAAACATTAATCATATCTCTCTTAATATCAAACCAATATCAAAACCGTACAAAATGGAAAATATTCCCCTAATAATTACCTAAAACTTTGTCTGAAAGAATTTTTGATCTGACCCACGATTACGCCAAGGGATGAAATTCATTTTTCCATCTGACTCTGTGGGTAGCAGCTAACTGGTAGCATGCTGAACTTCTATGCCCAAGGTCGCTGGTTCAAAGCCGGCCAAAGTCGTCGGATTTTCTAAGAGCGCTAAAAATCCCCCAGCATGATTTCCTTTGGAAGGGAAGTTCCAACGTTCGTTGCAAGTTGCTTGTTGCGGTGGCATCTAGTAGCCAAGTTCACAGCTAGGTGCCGTTGACGTTAGTATAAGGTACAAAATTAGGAACTACTACTAAAAATTGACCGTCTGCAGACCTTACCTGAATTACAGACTAATACAGACATCACAATTAACACCGATTATCAGTCAGATTCTTCACACACCTCATGTAGACGGGGTTATATGACCACGTTGTCACAGCCCCTAAACAGAGGAACCAACCAACATCTCTGCGGGAGATACAATTCTGCGTGAAGAAGTACCAGACTGTTAGATAGTTACACATCAGTTCCAAACCTTGCTTAAGGACATTGTGATCACAAGTATTACAAGATGTTCAGTAAAGAGCATATAGCCTACTTTCTCCTAAATGCAAGGGTTTAGTTATAACTCTTTGTCCTGTTCAAGGAGTATAATTGAATGTTGGTTGTAGTAGCTTGTCGAAATACAACGTGCTATACGGATATTAAACGTTGATCGATTGAATCAACACCTGAATTATATATACACACACTGATACTGCCATCACAATAACACAGGTCATGAGACAAAATTCAACACTGACCCAAGTACACGAGGCTAAATGGCCATGATGTCCATGCATCTCGCATGAAACAACATCATCTTACCCAAATACTTACTCGTATAAAAGTTCATACAATAATAAGCCTACATACGTCACAATGACACAGGATATCAGACAACGTCTACACACGCACCTAAGCACACGGGGCTACAAGACCATGATGCCGCAAAACCCGCAAAAACCCCTAAAGAATCAAAGAACAATAGACTCTACCGTGGATAAAGGACAAAGAATTTTAATCGCTCTAGTCGAGTGTTGAAATTTGTGGTGTTATGAGTACAGCATATAATATAATATTTTTGATTGCAAATACACACAATATATATATTGAACCCTTATTGATTTGCCGATCAATTAGTCTTCATGATTTTTATTATTATTATTGCTGATATCCATGCAGAGCATGTTGGTGATTGACAAAGGGAAGACAGGTAATGTGTCGCAACGCTTGAAACAGAGGTGGCGTGGTAGTTATTCCTGGGGGTAACTGGTTAAGCCCAGTTCAAGGACAAATTCAGGGTGAATGCGCATCCAAGTCGGCGTCATTATGGGCGTGCCAGAAGTGAATTTCCAACCGATACACGATTGAATCAGCAAATAAGGAGAGAGGACGCCTAATCCACGCGGAGGTTTGCGTACATAAAAAAGGCGCTAAAACACGTGTATGAAGAACCGCCGATGCGATAGGATTCCGCATGAGTGCATTGAGACGTTTAAATAATAATAAGAAGTTTGATACTAGTCCCAAGTCTGTGAGTTGAAAACTACAGATTATTTTCACAGATTACCCCCACTCCACCCCTTTCTGTCAGTTTCTAATAAATTGATCGGTGATGAGTAGTTTGACACACAACTTTATCGGGCTCTGAGGAGCATCGTTCACGCCAGTTTCAGACACGATTTTATCAGGCTCTAGTGAGCATACTTCACGTCTGTCTGAACGAACATTTTATTGGGCTCTGGGGAGCAGAGTTCAGGCCTAGCGGAGGGAGATCTCTAGTTGAGATAACCGCTACGCGGGAGACGTAATTTGTGAGACTTGTTAAAAGCCAGTTGCATGGTGGACGAAGATTGTAATATTTTCTGTAAATTTTGTGTTATATTTTGTGTGATGTATATGTGTGTGTGAAGTAAGCAAACGCTTAGATAGGGCCAGTTCAACGTTGAGTAATCGCCCAGGACATTTTGAGTGAAAGTCAGTAGCTCATAGCGATTCTAGCTAGGTAGAATAATAACTTTGAACATTTCTTTCCAAGAAGCCACGCCAAGATGTCTACAGGAAGGTTGATTGGTGGAATGATGTGCTACGCCTCTACCAGAATGTCGACGATGAAGGAGTAGATTTCCCGTCGGGAAATGCATTGGGATGGAGGATGATTTCTACAGGCTGCACGGTGATGTACAATCCATTGATTTATTCAATATGTAGCTAGATGAGATGCGGGAACGTTGTAAATATTTTCTCCATTGTTTTTCTTGTGTATTTAGATTTTTGTGAGCCGACACTGTTATATGTTAAATGTACGTTGGCACGTGGGGAAAAAATTTGTTTGATTGTATTTTTCTTGTGAGTCATTATTAGTATGCACGGCGTGTGTATTTTGATTTTATTCATGCGAATGCGAAATTCGTCATGGTCGATAATTAGTGCTTTTATTCAAATTCATTTTTAGTAGGAGAAGGGGGTGAAAGTTGTTAGATGTTGTACGAACAG
Source organism: Meconema thalassinum (assembly GCA_946902985.2). Classification (NCBI taxonomy): domain Eukaryota; kingdom Metazoa; phylum Arthropoda; class Insecta; order Orthoptera; family Tettigoniidae; genus Meconema; species Meconema thalassinum. The sequence continues at coordinate 172,645,715 of OX336391.1, forward strand.
GCTTTTATTCATACTAGGGTTGCCGAGCACAACAAGTTAAGATGTCACCTTAGTTCTATATTTTTTTTTTTTTTTTTTTTGAGATTCCTTTTCGGGTTCTTTAGTCACGGACTAGATTGGGAGCACAAGTCGGTGGTAAATATTTTATGTCCTTTATTTCAGGTTTCTGTCAAACCCATTCGTGTGATTCTGGTGTGTGTATTGATTCTTCGTGATGAGGGTTAGAATGTGCCTACCGCCCTCATAATATTGTGGTTGTATTTTTATGAAAAGGCAGAGCGCTCTTCGAGCCTACTGTACCTTGTCCTGTGCTGATTCTTGGATTTCCTTGGAAAATGCTAAGGTATTTTATTTTGACACTCACACGTATATTATGTGCTAGTGGGAGCACGCTTCTTCGAGACTCGAGCCATTGCTACGGAAGGTCGAGGTAATTGACACGTGGGTTGACAGATGTGCAGATTCCACTTTGCGCCCGTCTATGTCTGGTGATTCATCGTTTAGGCAGTCCAGCTGACCGACTGACCCCTGTAAGCTATCTGTAGCAAACCTGTTCTTTTAATGGTCATTGGATCATAAATATTAAATTGGGAGCTCGCCATGTCCGTTACGAATTACCGCATATCGTATGAAATGAAATATTTATTTTATGATGTAAATGTTGGCTTTGAGCCTAGTGATTTCTGTGACTCATTTCATTTGTTTGTAATGTTAGATTTCGTTTGTTGTGACACCGTTGGGTGTATTTTGCATTTTCTTGTAAAAATGGCATGCGGCCATATACGTATTTTTCTTGATTGGTCACGTATTAATTTACTTGTGTTCATTTGAAAAGTCCTAATTTTAGGCGTTAATGTTGTTTGCAACGGCACTTCTTTGATTCCAATATCATGCGGAAATTATTTTTTCTTATTTAGTGTAGGAAGTGTCGGATTTAGTTTAATTAGTGTTTAGTGTGTTCCTAGTGTCTGTCTAGCTCTAAGACAATGCATATTCGTCCCCTGAAGGTTTACTGGATGGTAACGAATCTCGCATTAATTTGTACACATCGTAACGCATGTAGAAAAGCCGCACACGCACATGTCATTGCAGTAATTTGGGACATTTGGTCCAGATGTTTTACGATCTCTCCTGAGATCAGGCCTAGTTTGGCAATTTTATTTAATTCAAGTGGGTGTCATTCGGGAGACCTTGTTTTTTTGTTGTTGTTGTAAATAGTGTAAATTTGTTGATCTGTTATTAAATTCATATGTTTTAATCCTGGTATTCACTTTTTCCTGCATGTTATTTTGTTATATGTTACCCTGCATGTTATAAGAAGCGCTTAACAACAACTTTACGAAATGGACAGTTACACCCCACGAAATTGAGTCTCATATGCTTCTTTGCAAGGGTTCATTTATCAAGAATGGCTGCCCAAGTGGGGATTGTTGTTGTTGTTGTTTTGGTGACCACATACTTATTTCGCTGAGAAATGATGCCAGGTTAGCAGGACAAAAGTAAATTCAGTAAATTGAGGCGAAGTTGTACCGCCATGTGTATCAGTAAAATCACTGAGTTCTTAAAGTTAGAAATGTTGAACAAGGTTAGAAATGGTATTGTGTTTGTTGATAACTTGTTCTGGCGCCCGGCTTAAAATTAGAAAATTTGCATATTTAGTGAACTCAGTCAAAAGCAGGAAGGTGTTGCCTGACTTTACTTTTAATTAACTTCGTTTAATTAAAGTGTTTTTCGTAAATTCTGTTAGTTAGGAATTTAAAAGCAGATCACAAGGGAGTTATTTTGTTGCTTGGAAATAAGAGTCATTATTCAGTAAGATTTTGATTACTGAAAATTTATTTAAATTAGAATCAATGTAATATTTAAATATCAAGACATGTGTATGTGTACGGCTGAAATCCCACTGCATGACCCTTTTTTCTCAGAATATATTTGTGTGTTTTGTGATGGCTTGCATCGAGGAGATTAAAGCGTTGAGGGATCAGATGTCCGCGCAGTTGACTGTGCAATTGTCTGCAAAGGCGGAGGAACAGTTGAAAAGCATGAAGGAGGAGATGAATGAACATAGTGATAAACAATTACACGAGTCGCGGGAACAGAGTGATAAACAATTACACGAGTTGCGTGAACACAGTGATAAACAATTACAGGACGTGAACAGTAACATTATGGTCCAATTGCAAATCCAGAAATTGGATAGTGATAAACAATTAAATAACATAACTACTCAATTACGTGAACAGAGTGAACAGAGCGATAAACAATTACACGAGTTGCGAGAGCATAACAATAAACAGTTAGTTGAACTAAACCATAAGTTATCGGAACAGGCAACCTTACAAACAGTTCAATTAGAGAGGATAACCCTTGAAATAAATCAGAGTACTAAAGTAGAATTAGGGAAACTGGCGGGGGAGGTGGCAGAGAATAATTCAAGGCAATTAGGAGAAATAAAGAAACTAGAATCCAAATTTGACGACAAACTAGTACAGTTAGATGGAATGGTAGCCGCCAAATTGAAACAAATCGAGACAGCATGTGTGAACAATACGGCAGGGATTTAAAGCACGCAGTATGAATTACAAGGGAAATTCAACAGAATAGAGGCGAAGAATATTAACATACAAGAGCAGATTAATTCAGTCGACAACAATGTGTTAGGATTGATAAAAGAACTTGACAAACTGGAGATAAAAACGGAGAAAGAAAGGATGCACTTGCGCGAAAACCTGGAAGACCAGTTAAGCAAAATTCAAGAGAGAATACGAGAAGAGATAGGAGAAAAATCAAATAAAACTCAGAAGCAGATACAAGAAATAGGGGAACAGCTTGAGAAGAATCAGGAAAACAACGAAGAAAAAATTAACAATTTGAAGAGTAGAATCCGGAAAGATTGGGAACAGTAGGTGAATGAGACTAAAGGGGATAGGCTGACTATATTAAAGAGGCTAGGCGAGAATAACTCTAGAATACAGGCACTGGAGGAAAGTATCAAGTCCAAGCTCCAAGAACACGCAGACCTCATCGTTAAAAATGAGATAAGATATTTAGAGAATGCCACTTTGTTCTCTTCAGAAAATTCAGTAGGGAAACACGGAAATATTGGAAGTCCGGAAGGGGTCGAAGCTAGCTGAGGATACGAGCCGAGGTCAGAGTCAAAAGATAATTTGCGACACATTCCAAAATTACAGAGGGGAGACGTCAACTCCACAACCTGGTGTGACACCTGCCCAAGTCATACAAGTAAATAGGGGAAATGATTTTAAACCAGAAAAATTCAGGGAAAATTCATGATCTACTCCAAAAGCATTTTTGCGCCAACTGGATGATTATTTTAATGACCAACACGTCAGTCCCGCAAAACAGCTTCGTCTAGTGGAGAAATTTTTAGAGGGCCCAAGTTTAATCTGATTTCAAAGATTCAAGTATACGTTTAATGACATGGCCCAGTTTAAAGAAGCATTTTTGAGGAAGTTTTGGAGTCCTTCAATGCAGTAGGGGTTGAGGATGGACTTATATACCATAAAATACCATAGTACGCACCCTACAAGGTTTTCTGAGTTTTTTAGTCAGCAGCTAGTAAAATTCCGGGATTTTGACGAGCCGCCTTCCGAGGAAAACATGGTATTAACTATCGGCAAGCAGCTTCCGATGAACATACAGCAATTTTTAGTTGCAGGAAATATCAAAACCGCAGTTCAGGCCGAGGAGATACTCCGCCACTTGGACGAAACGAGTATGATCAGTCCGCAGACCGGGAGACGGAATATGGAATGCGTGAACACTGCAGAAATACTTCAGGGGCATCAAAACAGTCAAAGTCGGAGCAATCAGACGAAGACACAGTCCACTAGCACACAATTTACGCCCAGAAGGCAGGAATTTGACGGTCGAAACCAATACATTAATAATAATAACAATAGGAACTTCCAAAATCGCCGTGATAATTACAACAATCAGAACAACAATCACAATCAGAGGACGTACCAGCGAGAATATACTAACTGGAGGGGAAACCAAAGGCAGGGTAGACCATATCAAAGGAACGGGGACGGCAGAAGGAATAATCAGAGGAAATATCGGCAAGAAAACCAGGGAGATTTCCGTGATGAATGGAACAAGCGTTACGCTGAGTCTCAAAAATATCTGGACGAATTAAATGCAGAAGAGGAAACAGGGAAAGAGAAGTGGGGACGAGCCATGAAAAACAGAAGAAATCCTGACAATCAGAGCAACGAGGATGGAGAAAAGGTGACAAGACAGGAGGAGACGCGGAAAAATAGCAGAAGATATTCGCGGGACGAAGTTTCAGGCAAGGGTCTGGAAATATGGTAAAGAAGACGGTAGCAGAAGAAGACGTTAGCGGAAGAAGAAGATGGGAGCAGAAGAAGAAGGGAACCACTTGATGAGTAATAAGGACAAGGAATGCAGAATCATATTGTAAAAAAAATAAGAACCTACACTCAAATGCACGTGGCTACGTGATACCTGTGAGAGTGAGCTTTGTTTGTAAACAAGACGGCAGGTCTGGCAGAAGTTGTGATTGTGTGTGAGTAAGAGAGGGGAGGTCTAGCGAGACGTGTGAATGACATCTCAGAGGGGCACATTGCAGCGAGAAGCGCGCACACTAATTGGGACATTGGAATGCACACTCAGGCAGACGAGTGAGGTACTTAACTGATGTTATCTATACTACTGTGGATATTGTTTTTAAAATCCAAATCAATCACTTGCTTCGAATTTCAAAACTTTGCTGAGGATAAATGAACCCTTATTGATTTGCCGATCAATAAGTCTACATGATTTTTATTATTATTATTACTGATATCCATGCAGAGCCTGTTGGAGATTGACAAAGGGAAGACAGGTAGTGTGTCGCAACGCTTGCAACAGAGGTGGCGTGGTAGTTATTCCTGGGAATGACCGGTTAAGCCCAGTTCAAGGACAAATTCAGGGTGAACGCGCATCCAAGTCGGCGTCATTATGGGCGTGCCAGAAGTGAATTTCCAACCGATACACGATTGAATCAGCAAATCAGGAGAGAGGACGCCTAAACCACGCGGAGATTTGCGTACATAAAAAAAGGCGCTAAAACACGTGTATGAAGAACCGCCGATGCGATAGGATTCCGCATGAGTGCATTGAGACGTTTAAATAATAATAATGAGTTTGATACTAGTCCCAAGTCTGTGAGTTGAAAACTACAGATTATTTTCACAGATTGCCCCCACTCCACCCCTTTCTGTCAGTTTCCAATAAATTGATCGGTGATGAGTAGTTTGACACACAACTTTATCGGGCTCTGAGGAGCATCGTTCACGCCAGTTTCAGACACGATTTTATCAGGCTCTAGTGAGCATACTTCACGTCTGTCTGAACGAACATTTTATTGGGCTCTGGGGAGCAGAGTTCAGGCCTAGCGGAGGGAGATCTCTGGTTGAGATAAGCGCTACGCGGGAGACGTAATTTGTGAGACTTGTTAAAAGCCAGTTGCATGGTGGACGAAGATTGTAATATTTTCTGTAAATTTTGTGTTATATTTTGTGTGATGTATATGTGCGTGTGAAGTAAGCAAATGCTTAGATAGGGCCAGTTCAACGTTGAGTAATCGCCCAGGACATTTTGAGTGAAAGTCAGTAGCTCATAGGGATTCTTGTTTTTTTGTTGTTGTTGTTGTAAATAGTGTAAATTTCTTTCCAAGAAGCCACGCCAAGATGTCTACAGGAAGGTCGATTGGTGGAATGAAGTGCTACGCCTCTACCAGAACGTCGACGATGAAGGAGTAGATTTCCCGTGGGGAAATGCATTGGGATGGAGGTTGATTTCTACAAGCTGCACGGTGATGTACAAACCATTGATTTATTCAATATGTAGCTAGATGAGACGCGGGAACGTTGTAAATATTTTATCCATTGTTTTTCTTGTGTATTTAGATTTTTGTGCGCCGACACTGTTATATGTTAAATGTACGTTGGCACGTGGGGAAAAATTTGTTTGATTGTATTTTTCTTATGAGTCATTATTAGTATGCACGGCGTGTGTATTTTGATTTTATTCATGCGAATGCGAAATTCGTCATGGTCGATAATTGGTGCTTTTATTCAAATTCATTTTTAGTAGGAGAAGGGGGTGAAAGTTGTTAGATGTTGTACGAACAAGTTTTTATTCATACTAGGGTTGCCGAGCGCAACAAGTTAAGATGTCACCTTAGTTCTATATTTTTTTGAGTTTTTTTTTAGATTTCTTTTCAGGTTCTTTATTCACGGACTAGATTGGGAGCGCAAGTCGGTGGAAAATATTTTATGCCCTTTATTTCAGGTTTCTGTCAAACCCATTCGTGTGATTCTGGTGTATGTAATGTGTCAAGGTGTGTGTATTGATTCTTCGTGATGAGGGTTAGAATGTGCCTACCGCCCTCATAATATTGTGGTTGTATTTTTATGAAAAGACAGAGCGCTCTTCGAGGCTACTGTACCTTGTCCTGTGCTGATTCTTGGATTTCCTTGGGAAATGCTAAGTTTTTTTTTTGACACTCACACGTATATTATGTGCTAGTGGGAGCACGCTTCTTCGAGACTCGAGCCATTGCTACGGCAGGTCGAGGTAATTGACACGTGGTTTGACAGATGTGCAGATTCCACTTTGCGCCCGTCTATGTCTGGTCTATCGTTTAGGCAGTCCAGCTGACCGACTGACCACTGTAACCTATCTGTAGCAAACCTGTTTCTTTAATGGTCATTGGATCATAAATATTACATTGGGAGTTCGCCATGTCCGTTACGAATTACCGAATATCGTATGAAATGAAATATTTATTTTATGATGTAAATGTTGGCTTTGAGCCTAGTGATTTCTGTGACTCATTTCATTTGTTTGTAATGTTAGATTTTGTTTGTTGTGACACCGTTGGGTGTATTTTGCATTTTCTTGTAAAAATGGCATGCGGCCATATACGTATTTTTCTTGATTGGTCACGTATTAATTTACTTGTGTTGATTTGAAAAGTCCTAATTTTAGGCGTTCATGTTGTTTGCTACGGCACTTCTTTGATTCCAATTTCATGCGGAAATTATTTTGTCTTATTTAGTGTAGGAAGTGTCGGATTTAGTTTAATTAGTGTTAAGTGTGTTCCTAGTGTCTGTCTAGCTCTAAGACAATGCAGATTCGTCCCCTGAATGTTTACTGGATGGTAACGAATCTCGAATTAATTTGTACACATCGTAACGCATGTAGAAAAGCCGCACTCGCACATGTCATTGCAGTAATTTGGGACATTTGGTCCAGATGTTTTACGATCTCTCCTGAGATCAGGCCTAGCTTGGCAATTTTATTTAATTCAAGTGGGTGTCATTTGGGAGACCTTGTTTTTTTGTTGTTGTTGTAAATAGTGTAAATTTGTTGATCTGTTATTAAATTCATATGTTTTAATCCTGGTATTCACTTTTTCCTGCATGTTATTTTGTTATATGTTACCCTGCATGTTATAAGAAGCGCTTAACCACAACTTTACGAAATGGACTGTTACACCCCCCGAAACTGAGTCTCATATGCTTCTTTGCAAGGGTTCATATATAAATATATATATATATATATATATATATATATATATATATATTAGTAGTTTACCCTCCAGGTTGGTGGAACCCACGGACTCAGCGATGGAACTCACCACTACCGCCTCTACGGGCAGTGTCCTAGAGCGGGGAACTTCGAATCGCAAGGGATACCACTGGAGCGGTGGGATTCGCACCTCGCCCAGGCGGCCTCACCTGTAAAGCGAACAGGGAAGGTAAGGGATGGTTAGGATGGATATGCAAGGAAGAGGGAAGGAGGCGGCCGTGGCCTTGAAGAAGGGACCATCCCGGCATTTGCCCGAAGGCGAAGTGGGAAACCACTTCGAGGATGGCTGAGGGGGAATCGAACCCCCTCTACTCATTTGGGCCACCCGAGGCTGAGTAGACCCCGTTCCAGTCCTCGTACCACTTTTCAAATTTCGTGGCAGAGCCGGGAATCGAACCCAGGACCTCCGGGGCGGCAGCTAACCATGCTGACCGCTACGCTACGGAGGCGACTCACAGTATATGCTTAGCATTATAATGTGTGAGTAGTTATGAATCAATAAATACAAATAAACGAAGTAAAATAATTGAACCTATAGGGATTCAAACCAGGGTAAGCCGGACTATGAGGCTAGATCTCTACCACTGCGCCACGGATGTGATACAATAATGCCACATAAATAGCTTCTTTAGTACAAATATATCTTTTTTGTGCTGAAATCAACAATTTCTCTAACTTTTTTTGGCCCTTCGATAAACCATTTGATATTAAATATGTATTATTTTGTTCAGTACATTTCCAAAAGGATATAACCTTACGCAGTTACGGATATACTGTATATGGATTTACGAGCACAGATAGCGGCCATTTTGTCTACGGGACTTCACGACCCACATCGATATTGTATCGTCAATCGGACCTGTTAAGTCACTTCTACGGTTACATATTCTATTATAATGGGCTAATATCCTACCGGTCACCTCCTTGAGGACAGTTTAAACCTTGTTGAATCGTAAGTTACGGTTGGACTATAATACTGTACTGGCATGATTCATACACCCACCATCCTGAAACTATTTGGCTGATGACCCTGTAGTTTGGATAAAATACGTTTCCCACATTAAGGTATATTGTTGCAAAATATTGTAGAGATCGGATGATTAGGTTAGACGTAATTTGATTTAAGCTCAGCACACTTGGGTGGGCGCCATATTGTTTTTGTTATAATGGCGGCGATATACAACATGCCACTGATTTGTCCCATGCTAGTGCTACCTCTGTGCCAAAGGTGATTCGATTTCGGTTTCGTTGTGTTTGAATTTATAGGGGGAATCGATTTGCACACATACATGACTGCCATCTGCAAACTATTGGGCTGATGACCCTGTAGTTTGGTCAAAAGACGCTTCATACATGAAGGCAACTTGTTGCAAAATTTGGTAGAGATCAGATGAAAAGGTTAGTCGTAATTTGAATTGAGATTTGAATATTTGGGTGGCTGCTATTACGTTTCCGTCAAGATGGCGGCGATATAAAACATGGCACTGAGGTGCCCTTTGCCAGTGCTAAGTTTGTACCAAATTTCGTTCAAATCGGTTTCAGCGTGTTTGAATTGATAGGGGGAATCGATTTGCACTCATACAAGGCTGCCATCTGTAAAATATTGGGCTGATGACCTTGTAGTTTAGTCAAAAGACGCTCGCTATATAAGTATATGTTGTTACAAAATTTGGTAGAGATCGGTTGATTAGGTTAGTCGTAATTTGATTTAAGCTTTGAAAATTTGGGTCGCTACCATCTTGACGAAAAAGTAATGGCGGCCACCCAAATGTTAAAATCTTTAATCAAATTACGACCAAGCTAATCGTTTGATCTCTACCAATTTTTTCAACATTATATCTATGTTAATGAAGATTCTTCTGACCAAACTATACGGTCATCAGCCCAATAATTTGCGGATGGCGGCCATGTATGTGTGCAAATAGATTCCCCCTAACTATTCAAACACGGTGAAACCGAATTTAACTAACTTTGGTACAGTGGTAGCACTAGCAAAGGTCACCTCAGTGTCATGTTTTATATCGCCGCCATCTTGACGGAAACGTAATCGCGGCCACGCAAATTTTAAAAGTTTAAATCAAATTACAACCAACCTAATCATCTGATCTCTACTAAAATTGGCAATAAAATACCATTTTGTTGGAAGCATCTTCTGACCAAACGACAAGGTCATCAGCCCAATAGTTTACAGATAGCGGCCATGTATGTATGCAAATCGATTCCCCTATCACTTCAAACACAGTGAAACCGAATTGAACGAAATTTGGTACAGAGGCAGCACCTGCAAAAGGCAACTCAGTGTCATGTCTTATATCGTCGCCACCTTGACGGAAACGGAATGGTGGCTACCCAAATTTTAAAATCTTAAATCAAATTACGACCAACCTAATTATTTGATCTCCAGTAAATTTTGCAACAACATACCTTTTTTTGGAAGCATCTTTTGACTGAACTACAAGGACATCAGCCCAATAGTTTGCAGATGGTGGCCATGGATGTGAGCAAATCGATTCACCATATCAACTCAAACACGGCGAAACCGAATTGAATGCAATTTTGTACAGACGTAGCATTAGGAAAGGGCACCTCATTTTCATGTTTAATATCCCTATAGCACGTTGTATTTCAACAAGCTACTACAACCAACATTCAATTATACTCCTTGAAAAGGACAAAGAGTTATAACAATGCACATGCATTTAGGAGAAAGTAGGCTATATGTTTTTTACTGAATATCTTGTTCTATAATTGTTTCTTATGTAGCCTTTGTTTACAATATGTCCTCTTTTATGTAAAACGCTACTTGACTTTCAAAAAACATATTCATTGTTCAACAGATAAAATCTAATTCTATTAAAAGCACTACAAAATATCTTACGCAAGGCAATTGGTTCTGTTATGTGTATTCTTCAATCTGCGATATAGAGGAAGCATTTTTTCACACTTAAAATTTAAAACAATTATTCCTTGCCAAGTCCATAACATTGCTGGTTAGATAGTCCAATATTTCCTCCACAAGATGGTAGTTATAACCCAATTTCAGTAAAACTGGCGCTTGGTTCCTTTATACATAACATGGTCCATATAGCTTTCAATACCGGTGAAGAGACCTCCCACGGAACGGCATCTTTCTGTAACGAACCACGGGAATTGATTTTTAGAAACGTCAAATGCACGGCTTCTATGATTTACGAAAAGTAAGCTACGGAATTTTGTGCCATTAGATAAGGATTTTTATCATAGCCCAGTATAGGTATTATCTTTTCAATCGCCTGAATAATACGAGAAATATAAAATAAGTTTTTAAAATTTCGAACTGACGCATCTTGAAATTTTGAAAGTAATTCAACATCATTAGATGTCTCTATACTAAGCTCTGAATAGAGATTCAGTGCGCCGAGTTTCATTGCACCAGAGTGATTAGCTTGCCAGGAATTTGTTTTTCAATACTTGAAAATCACTTCGCCGCCATGATGCTTTGTGATTTTCTGGATTTGGGAAGCTCAAATATTTTTCCTCACTTAATAGTCCTCTAACACCATACAAAAGTATAGTTTGCTTGAATAGTTTAGGAGATATTGAGAACCGGTGAAATGTATCGTATGGACGCCATGTTGAATTGTTTTATATAAGTAGGCCTATGCTATAGAATTATATGCCAGCAGAAGAATATTATAATCGTGGTACTCCAGCTTCATCTTCTTTCGAATAACCTATTTAGAGGGTGCGGTGAATCAACATTGGCTATTGTCAATTGTTTTCAATTTCCTTTTTTCCAAATTTCTTTCATCCTTCTAGAGTAACGATCTTTCTCCTCTTGAGTCCACTTTCTGCGTGTTGTTTGTTCCTTCCTTTCTTGAAATGTTGCCTTTTGAATAGCTTCTCTGAAGAGTGATCTGTTTGCTATCGTGGTTCATTATTCCTATTTACGTTTCTATCGCTTCTTATGGGACGAGCATTATAAACGTGATTCAAAACATTAGCACAACCGCCATCATTAAGTTCTAAAAGAAATTGAATTAAAATAGACACCAATATATTAAGCATTGTATGAATATTTACATTGAAAAGTGTTTGAATTGCGCGTCACCGCCATGTTGGATTTGTGTTCATCAGGTTATTGAAAGGTCCATCGGTGAACTTAAGTTAATAGCCTCTACCAACATACAAAATTTCAGTTTGATTACTGTGAGAGATACGCAGATATTGTGAAGTGTCTAAATATTTCGGATGTTCGTTATGTTGGATTGTTCTATATGTAGGCCAAAGAATTATGTACTAATAGATGAAGATTTACTAGTTATTATTCAAACGTTCACTTCGATCGTAAGATTAAGATACCAAAAATAAAAACTTAATCTTAAAATTTCGAAACTTGATTTTATGAGAAACAATGAATTGAATTAAATGCCAATGGAAAAAATCTTGTATCAACATTCATCGTGCCGAATTTCACTGGGCGCTGTCGATGAAACCTTGAGAGAATACCATTTAAATATTCTACGAAGTACGTCCAGAAAGTAAGTTCCGTTTGGTAATAACATTAAATTGTGTACAGATACAGAAAAATCATTCATTGGACAAAATTCTACAACCCTTAAACTACTTTTCCGCGTAACTGCTGAAATGTTGCAGGCATTTGTCGTAGCGTGGCACGAGTTTTTGTATACCTTCTTCATAGACGTGTGCCGCCTGTGTCTTCAACTAGTTGTACGTTCCGCTGCAGCTCAGTTTCGCATATGCTAGGTAGACGATCTGTATCAAGGAGAAGAAACGTGCGCCATTTGGAGAGCGCTGTCAGCCACTTACGCGTTGTTGTGCATGTTTACTCGTACAATGTTGGTGTTGATTGAAAATCCCGCCGCTTGTGAAATCTGATCTGTGATTCGTTTCCTGAATGCTAGGAAAGTGAAACCAATTGAAATTTATCGGCAAATTTGCGAAGTGTATGGACAAAATTCGATGAGTGATTCAATGGTGAGAATATGGGTCCGACAGTTCAATGAAGGACTTAGTGAAGTGCACGATGAAGAACGAAGTGGGCGTCCATCTTTGGTTACAGAAGAACTGGTTCACGCGATTGATGACTAGATCCGGGGAAACCACAGGTTTACAATTAGTGCTCTCGCTGTGGAATTTCCCCAAATCTCACGATCACTAATTCATGAAATTGTTACCGAAAAACTGAACTTCCGTAAACTTTGCCGACGTTGGGTACCAAAGATTCTTACGGAGCAACACAAAACAAAACGGATGGGTAGTGAGTGCACTTCAGTTTTTGACCCGTTACAATGAAGGTGGCGAAGAATTTCTGACACAGATAGTCAGAGGAGATGAAACTTGGGTTTCTTACGACACCCCTGAAAGTAAGCGGCAATCAATGGAATGGAGGCACACTTCATCCCCAGCAAAGGTTAAGCCGAAACAAATCTTGACACCTCGGAAAATGATGTGCACAGTGTTCTGGGACTGGAGGCACCTTACTCCTTGATTTCTTACCGCGTGGTCAAACGATCAATGCAGATGCTTACTGCGAGACACTTAGGAAATTGCGCCGCGCAATCTAATATATAAAAGTGAAAGTCTGTATGTATGTGGGTATGTGGATCTGTTCCGTATACAAATCTACACCGTTCCACCAATCTCAACCAAATTTTTCATACACATAGTTTAGGACCCAGAAGGAACCGCTGGCTACATGCATTTACGATAGTCTTTCTCATTCTTCTGATTTCGACCCTTTTGCACTCCAGCACATGCTAATCAAATCATAAAATATACTCATGAAGGAATGGCAAGGCGGATAGTTTCCATGGCAACATAGCTCAAGTCGAGACACGGCCGACTGGATGCCATTTGCGCTCTGCACTACCGGTATAGAAAATGAGGATCTTTACTTGAAATCACGTTAGTTACTCAACTTCTCACACAGCATTGTCAACCGAGTTTAGCATAACAAAGACTTGACACTATCTTCTACTATATATTTGTCAAATACCACTCACTCACTCATTCATTCATCACGAAATCTCAGAAACCATCAAACGGATTGGAATGAAATTTGGTATGCAGCTTCCCCAAGGGCCGCAAATGCCCACTAAGAGAGGATTTTTGGATATTCTGGTTCTAAAGGGGTGTTAAGGGGGTAGACCTGCATTTCATTGAACAGCAATATCTCCCGATTGGTTTCATTGGGGGATGTGATACTCGGCACATAAACTCATCATTAAAAATAAGAAGACACGAGTCGGAGGGTTTTTCGATGTGGTGTATATTATGAGATGAAAGGGGTGAAAAGTGGGGATTGAAAGATTCCAACGGAGCGTGTATCTCTTAAACGACATAGGCGAGGAGTTTGAAACTCAGCGGGAAAAAATCAGCATAAAAATAAGTAAATATGTGTTTGACCGTTTCATCATAAATCCAATTTAAGGGGCCCATGGGGTTGGGTGAAATTCTGGAAGGGGGGGGGGAGAAACAGGAAAGAAAGTGTCCTAACTGATTGACTGACTCACTCACTCATCAAACTCAGGGGGAAAAACTGCTTTAAAGTAAGTAAATAGCTGTTCGACAGTTTTTTTCATAAATCAAATTTAAGGGGTTCATGGGAAGGGGTGAAATTCTGAAAAAAGAAAATTGAAAGAAAATGTCCTGACTCACTCACTCACTCACTCACTCATCATCGCCCAGCCAAAATGATTGAAGTTAGAAACATGACAGTTTGGGGATATGTTCATTGTATTTCAAAACAGTCTACTAAGAGAGGATTTTCAGATATTCAGGTTCTAAAGGGGTCTTAATGGGGTTAAACCTGCATTTCATTGAATAACAATATCTCCCGATTGGTTTCATTGGGGGATGTGATACACGGCATATAAACTCATCATTAAAAAGTAAGACACGTGTCTGAGGGTTTTTCGATGTGGAGTATATTATGAGGTGAAAGGGGTGAAAAGTAGGGATTGAAAGATTCCTAACGGAGCGTGTATGTCTTAAACGACATAGGCGAGGAGTTTGAAACTCAGCGGAAAAAAATCAGCATTAAAATAAGTAAATATGTGCTTGACCGTTTTTTTTTTCATAAATCCAATTTAAGAGGCCCATGGGGAGGGGTGAAATTCTGTGGGGGGGGGGGGGGGGACAGGAAAGAAAATGTCCTAACTGATTGACTGACTCACTCACTCATCAAACTCAGGGGGAAAAACTGCTTTAAAGTAAGTAAATAGCTGTTCGACAGTTTTTTTATCAATCAAATTGAAGGGGTTCATCGGGAGGGGTGAAATTCGGAAGGGAAAAAAATGAAAGAAAATGTCCTGACTCATTCACTCACTCATCATCGCCCAGCCAAAAATATTGAAGTTGGAAACATGGCATTTTGGGGATATGTTCGTTGTATGTCAAAACCGTACACTAAGGGAGGATTTTTGGATATTCAGGCTCTAAAGGGGTCATAAGGGGGTTAAACCTGAATTTCATTGAATAACAATATCTCACGAGTCGTTTCATTTGTGGATGTGATACTCGGCATATAAACTAATCATTAAAAATACGCAGACATATGTCTAAGGGTTTTTCGATGTGGTGTATTATTATGAGGTGAAAGGGGTGAAAAGTGGGGGTTGAAGGATTCCTAACGGAGCGTGTAGGCCAATCTCTTAAACGACATAGGCGAGAAATTTGAAACGCAGCGAAAAATCATCAGCTAAAAAGATAAGTAAATCGGTGTTCGACCGTTTTTTCATAAATTAATTTAAGGGGCCAATGGAGTGGGGTGAAATTCTGGGGGGAAAAAGGAGAGAAAGTGACCTAACTGACCAACTCACTCACCAAACTCAGGGGAAAAAGACAGCTTTAAAAATAAGTTAATAGGTGTTCAAGCGTTTTTTCATGAATCCAATTTAAGGGGCCCATGGGGAGGGGTGAAATTCTGGTAAAAATAATTGAAAGAAAATGTCCTGTCTGACTCACTCACTCATCACGCCCTGCGAAAACTATTAAAGTTGGAAAAATGAAATTTTGGGAATATGTTCGCTGTATGTCGAAAACGTCCACTAAGGAATGATTTTTGTTTATTCGGGTTTTAAAGAGATGTTAAGGGGGTAAACGTGCATTTTATTGAATAACGATATATCATGAGTTGTTTCTTAGGGGATGTGATATTCGGTATATAAACTAATCATTAAAAATAATCAGACATATGTCTAAGGGTTTATCGATGTGGTGTATATTATAAGGTGAAAGGGGTGAAAATTGGGGGTTGAGGGATTCTTGACGGAGCGTGTATCTCTTAAAGGACATAGGCGAGAAGTTTGAAATTCGGCGGGAAATGAACTGCTTAAAATACAAGTAAATAGGTGTTCGACTGTTTTTTTTTTCATAAATCCAATTTAAGGGGCCCTTGGTGAGAGGTGAAATTCTCGGGGGAAAAAACAGGAAAGAAAGTGTCCTAACTGATTGACTCACTTACTCACTCATCAAACTCAGGGGGAAAACTGCTTTAAATAAGTAAATAGGTGTTCGACCGTTTGTTTCATAAATCCAATTTAAGGGGTTCATGGGGAGGGGTGAAATTATCAAAAATAAATTAAAGGAAATGTCCTGACTGACTCACTCACTCATCATAGCCCAGCCAAAAGTATTAAAGTTAGAAACATGACATTTTGGGGATATGTTCGTTGTATGTCGAAAACGTCCACTAAGGAAAGAGTTTAGAATATTCAGGTTCTAAATAGGTGTTAAGGGGGGTAAACGTGCATTTCATTGAATAACCATATCTCACGAGTGGTTACATTTGGGGATGTGATACTTGGCATATATACTAATCATTAAAAATAAGCTGACACATGTCTAATGGTTTTTCGATGTAGTGTATATTATGAGGTGAAAGGGATGAAAAGTGGGGGTTGAAATATTCCCAACGGACCGTGTATCTCTTAAACGACATAAGCGAGGAGTTTGAAACTCGGAGGAAATCAATCAGCTTAAAAATAAATAAATAAATAAATAAATGAATGAATAAATAAATAAATAAATAAAATAAATATGTGTTCGACCGTTTTTTCATAAATCCAATTTAAGGGTCCTATGGGGAGGGGTGAAATTCTGGAAGATAAACGTCCCCTAATGAAGGATTTTTGGATGTTCACTCTCATCGACCTACCCAAACGATTAAAGTTAGAAGAATGATATTTTGGGGATATGTTTGTTGTGTGTCGAAAACGTCTACCAAGGAGGGATTTTTGGATATTCAGGTTCTAAAGGGGTGTTAATGGGGTTAAACCTGCATTTCATTGAATAACAATATGACACGACTAAGACGCGAGCGAAGCGAGGCTAAAAATGAGATGATGTGCGTCTATGTATTACTCAATCACGCAAGTACCACTGGTCCGATTTACATGAATTTTACATGGAAGTAGCTGATTTACCTGGTTAACATATAGGTTACTTTTGATTTCAATACTTTGTACTATTTAAAGATGGCGACCATTTTAGTGACTTCACTACACCCTTTGGTTTCAAACTTTCATATTTCCATTTCAAATACAAAGAGAACGCTAAGAAATAGCAAACTTTTGATGGTATATACGAGGTTAAAAATTACATTTTCTATCCGAAAAGTATCTCCAACCGTTAGCGAGTAAAACCTAAATTTGTGCTATAAAACACGGTCAACGCCGAGCGGTGTAGTTGGACAAAATGTTCCATCCTTAATCTCCCTCTGCGCCGCACCTCGCCTATCCCGTTTTAACTGTCACCTTCATATTTTAATTTATTTATGACGCGTAGCGAAGCACGGGTACTTCAGCTAGTACAGAATAAGCGCCGAGGGTTGCTGTCAAAAGGTGTTGTTTTTCTTCACGACAACGCACGACCACACACTGCAAATGTGACGAAAAACCTCCTACTGGGATTCGGCTGGGACGAGTTTGACCACCCTCCGTACAGCCCTGACCTCGCTCCTAGCGACTTTCATCTGTTCACACATCTCAAGTCTTTCCTTGGCGGTCAACACTTCAACAATGACGACGAGCTGAAAGAAGATGTTTCCAACTGGTTGAAGACACATGCGGCAAACTTCTATGAAGAAGGTATCCAAAAACTTATGCCACGCTATGACAAATGCCTGAAAAAGTTCGGCAGTTATGTGGAAAAGTAGTTTAAGAGGTGTAGAATGTTGTACAATAAATAATTTTTCTGTATCTGTACACAATTTAATTTTATTACTAAACGGAACTTACTTTCTGGACGTGCCTCGTATGTTAGCATGGCCACCATGTTGGTTTTGTAATTAAAACATGCACACACAAGGAGAAAACGTGATCTAACAAGCCCATTTGTAGCCTATTTTCATTTATGAAAAAAAATGGGCTTATGGGTTCACCTTATGTCCGTCTGTGTGTGTGTATGTGTGTGCGTCCTTGTGTGTATACCCACTAATAACGTCTAAACGGATGGAGCGATTTCAATGAAACGTGGTGAGGTCATAGCACCGTTTGGCCAACCCCGATCATACCCTTCAAATTTAATTACGTCTCACCAATCCAACATGGCGGCTGTGCGAATTATTTCACCAGCATTATATACCTTCGAAACTATTACTGATATCACCCGGAAATTAGGTACAGGGATAAGGGCACTACTAAGAGTTCACCTATGTATTCATCAAAGATCTGTAAGGTACAAAACAAATGAGGCGGCCAAGCGAAGTTGGAACATTTTAATAAACTATTCTAGCCATTTAACTATCTGAGTGCAGTAATATAGGATTCAGTATATGTTTATACACATTGTAATGCACTGGCACCTAATTTAATTCAATTGTTTACATAACAGGCTACTTATCTGGTTAGGGTCTTATGCGGTCCGGCAGCGAGCAGTTCACTTGGACACTTGTAACACTCGACTGACTGGTCTGCTATCTCGCTGGGCTGTTTTCCCCTCCCCGCGTTCCGAATTGTTGTGTATACCAGGTGCAGGTGTACCTGTAGTGGGTTGTCATGTCAAGATAAAATGTGGTGTATGTTACTGTATTCAGGATGGTCTTCAACTATTAAAGACCGTGGAATCAAAAGTAGCCTGTGCAATATAGTACAATCAGAATTGACCATTCACAACAACCACATAGTCACTCCAAACAGGCAAATTCCGGAGTTCTATCACCACTTCCAGTATCTCACCAAAACATCACATAGACTACAATAATCAAATACTGACTTGTTGCATCACCAATACTGCAACTAAACAAGTGTGCATATTGTAAATATTTTCACCCGTATTTTCAGACAAAGATTTTATAGCCTAAGTGTAATTGATCTGATGTTGATCGCTTGTCGATCGAAACTGGTCATTCAAATGTATTTATTAATCTCATGTACTTTTTTCAAGATTAGGGTATAACCCAACTCATTTGGGTACATTCGTGTTGACCGACTGAAAAACACCAAACTTTTGTTTACTAAGGCAACACTGAACAAGTAGTTCCGTGACGAACTAAAGAGCCTACTTTTAGTAAATTTAAAAATTTTGGTGTATTCCTGGAATACACGTTTAGTTAGAGTTAGCAGTCGTTACTCTTTGCTTTCTTTCTTTGTCATTAGTTCCTTTATTTCCCTTGTCGCAGACACCAACAGCGACCTCTCTGTATTCCCGTTTCTTTGAATATGTGCTTATTTTGTATTAAAGTCTGTTTCAGTTGTGTACTCCCTACAATCCACCACCACGCGGTAACCTGTCGAAGCTTTCGAATTTAGCAACTTCAAGAATAGTTTCATCCCACGCAAGCAGATATCGTCCTTGTCGTTATCTGCAATCTCCATGAAGACTCTATTTTATGAACCAAAAATTGTATTATGTATAGTGTTTTCATTTTATCATTTTACCCCCTCTGTTTTTATTCCTTTGTCTCTCCCCCCTCCCCTTCCTAGTTCTGGCTCTCTGTGTGTTCAAAATTCTCACTCACTACTCGTCTGGACGCTGAAGCGAAAAGTTCAGTCCTCTGCAGGAGGCACAACTCCTTTTTCCATGAGGTGATTCAAATCGACGCCATGTCTAAAAGTTTGTGTAACGGTCTGCTGAAACATTTTCTACTCGAAAATTAAAAGATAAGTAACTATCTTCAAGTGATTTTAACCATATTTTAAAGGGTTTTAATCTAATCAAGAAAGCTTTAATGAGTTTTATAGACAGTATTTGAATTTCGCAATATTGTGCAATATTTCTATAACTGCCCTTCGTGGGATTCTCTGTCATGTCTAAGCCAACTAGGCTCGCTACTAAAGTCGTGAAATCTAGCATTTCTTGTACGAAATTTGGGGGATACCTTCCCTGCATCGAGGGATTTATCGGGGGCGGTTGGCTCTAACGGGCCAGTGGGCCAGGGTCCTCCTTACCATGAACCTACATTAGTAATTCATTTTTAAGCCTTAACGCTCGAAACACTGGCCGAGTTGTGCGCTCCTCACTATGAAAATTCACCAGCATGTTTGAATAACGCGTCACATATTTTGTCACGTAATTCGCCTTGCTGCTGGCTGCTTGGGCCCCAGGCCTTACTGGTCCCAAGACTCCATTCAACTACAACCAAGGACAGGTCTATTTCGCGTGCGCGTAGACGCTGTTCTAACGTCGGCTATGGGCCCAGAGATTGCGAGCCCACGGTTACAAGGAAGAATAACAAAAGGAGCAATTGTATGGGCTCTGGAGAGAACTTTGGAATGCTGAACTGCTACGTTTGCCTCGAACTTACAACTATGGCCGTAGCCTGCCCCTTACCACCCCCTTTTACCGATGCTGTTTGAAATGATTCGTAAGACGACCACTATATAGCAGTAGTTATCGGAGACAAACAGGACACCACCCTGTTGTCATTAGTTCCAAGGTTACGCAAAGAGGACTCTTTTGGAATTCTGTGACAAGCGTTACGAATTAAATAATTTTGTTTTTCACCTAGGCCTAGATTTTTTGACAATTGTCATAGTGATAGGCTATTATAAATTTGGAATTAAATAGCGAATTAGAGGGTTATTTAAATTATATTAAATGTACAACATAACATTTTCCCTAATGAGACAAAATTTAATGGATATTGACAAACACCTAGCGTGCTAGCATGTTATTTGTTAACATTGTCCACAAACATTTGTGACGATAAGCGTTGAAAAAGGAGTACGTTAAGAAATGAATACGGTGGATTATTTAATAAAAGTGCCATTTTCTTCTCATTAACTCGAATATAAAATAACGATTAAGGAATTAGGGAGACCGACGCCAGTTCTGAAAGTAGAACAATTATGCACAGATAAACGGCGGGAGAGAGTGAGGATGTTCAGTCCTGAAACTTACAACAAAAATGATTCGTTATTTTGCTTTCCCTGTTTGTTATTTGGAGGGGAATCCTCTTGGACTAAAAATGGTGTGACAGATTTGAAACATTTAGTGGACAAATTACGAAAACACGAGTGTTCTGCCGACCATAAGGACAACGTAATGAATCTTGTTGTGCTTGGGAAAGCAAACATTTTAAATCAACTGAGCACTGCTTACAGGCTTCAAGTTCAGCTTCACATTGAAACGGTAAGAGAGAACAGATATGTGCTATCTCTTCTTATTAACTGTGTCCGATTCTCTGGGGATTATGAACTTGCTCTCCGTGGGCAAGATGAATCAGTGACGTCATCTAACCCTGGAATGTTCGTGGACTTGTGAATTTTAGTGCAGAGCTTAATGAATCATTGAAGACTCACTTAGAAAAAGCAAGTGTTTTTAAGGGTACTTCCAAAACTGTCCAGAATGAGTTACTAGATTGCATGCTTCAAGTATGCCATGACCACATATCTGAAGAGATAAGAAATGTAATTATGTAGCTATTATAGCAGATGAGACAAGTGACGTTTCCAACACATTTCAGATGGTGCTCTTTTATCGGTATGTGATAAGTGGCAAGATCGTGGAGAGATTTTGGCGTTTTTGAGTCCTCCTGAACATAATGCACAGTCGCTTACTTCTTGTATTTTGAAGGAAATTGACATTCATTTAAAGGACTCTCCACATAAGCTAATATCTCAGAGCTATGATGGAGCCTCTATGATGAGTGGTAACGACCGAGGTATACAAGCCCGAGTTAGAGAGAAATATCCTCTTGCATTTTATATTCATTGCCATGCACATAAACTTAACTTATTAATGTCCAACTCCGCCTCCATCAACCGCAGTGTCCGTATATTTTTTCGAATCTGTCAGGAATATGCACTTTTTTTCTCATTCACCACAAAGAACAAAGATACTGGATGAAGTCGTAGGCCAGCGTCTTCCAAGAGTAGCTCCAACCAGGTGGAATTTTAATTCAAGGGCAGTGAATACAGTTTACGAACACCGGGTTGATCTAATAGCTTGCATGGAGGAAATTGAAAATCGAAATGAGATCAGGCAATCATCAACTATTTCTCAGGCGAGTGGGCTTAAGTACATCTTGTCTGATGGTACGTTGATGTTCTGGCTGTCATTTTTTCATAAGATCATGCCACATGTCGACATTTTGTATTGTCAACTCCAGAAGCGATCTATCGACCCAGTGCAAGTAGAGGAAGATCTGAAACGTTTCGAAAGACAGGTTCAAAAGGTCCGAGAAAATGTAGAATAGGTGCACGTGAACGAAGGCGATGGAGTGAGCAGATGCATGAAGACCGTTCACCCAATAGGGAACGTGAAGCAAAGGAAGTTTGCGATGTCATCATCAGCCAAGCCATGGAACGATTCTCCTTCACTGGGCATCTTAGCGCATCTAACCTGTTCATCGTAGAAAAGTTCCGAGATTACAATGCCATTTTCCCTTCAAAAGACTTAAGAATTTCAGTTGAATCCTTCCCGTTTCTGAACGAGAAGCAGCTCAAAACTGAACTTGAACTGATTTATAGGAGAGAGGAATTTAGAGCTGTGTCCGGAGCTATTTGATTCCTGGGGTTCATAATGAACGTGAATTTTGCTAGATTATTTGAAGAAACAGTTAAATTTCTTAAAATACTTGAAACCATGCCAATGACGACATCGGAAGCAGATAGATGTTTCTCGACTCTGAAACGCATAAAAACGTTTCTGCGCAACACAATGCTCCAGGATAGATTGTCTGCTTTAGCCATGCTTTCAATTGAACGGAATCTCGTCATGCACATTTCTGATTTTAACAACAACGTTATAGGCAAGTTTGTTCAACTGAAAGACAGAAGAATGGATTTTTCTTTCTGGGTAGTTTAAGCTTAGCAACAGCTCAACATTAGATTGAACAAGATATACGTAGATTATTTCTGTGAATAATGAAAACCTGTACAGGAACCACGAAGTGAGCCCGTGTTAGTATTTAGGACTAACTATGTTACTACTCGACATCAACTTAAGTGAGATTTTTTTAAATTTGTAAATTACTAGTGCGGTAATATATGAATAATAATTTGCAGTAGACTGTTTTCTTGCAGACAAACGTATTCGGTACCATCCATTAATCGACTTCATTTTGAATATGAGTAAGTGTAATGCAGTCATAAACTACACAGCACAACAGTGATCATTTTAAATGAACAGTCTCACCTGATTTGCGGTATATGACATCAGTGGTACAACTGCAGCAACGTCTGTCAGGAGATAAAGGTACAGACATAACCCTTTTCCTAATTTTTACTGTGCATGATAATTTATTTTGTGTGCCTTCCTAGCTCTAAGACCACCAGCCGCCGCTGGGATTTATGCCAAATTCATAGCTGTCTAAAACACAACTTTTCTGCCTATGAGGGATCTCAGCTTGCCCCTTTCAACTGTAACTACAGTTCTGGAATTTTCCACTTGCAATAGGCTCTAAACTGTGAAGAACTATATTCAACAACGTCAAAATTAATGCCAACTCTAAGTTAAATTGAATTATAAAACCGCAATAGTGACATGTTTATCATGTTCTACAAACATTCAGTGCTTCAAAAGTGAATGTGTGGCTACCTTCCGCGTCGCGATTCGTTCGAACCAGTGAAATCAGCCTGAACTTTGATTCCCCATTTCCTACACTAACAATTTAGGGTATAATTAAACTATTTTCTTTTAACTCAACGAGGCTTAGCCTAAATAGGATCCCTCCCATATTTTATGGTTTCTCATTTCGTATTTACTGTTTAATTAATCTATGTGGTTATAAACCCACATTTTAATACGCATTTTTTCCTGCAGCGACCGGGAAGTTATAATTTCCCAATTGTTAAACTTTTATATCTAATTTTGCGTATCCCATGCTTCGTTAATGCGACCTGCCCCATTTGAATATAGCATATTTCAATTTCTGTATAAATATCGTAGTGGCTATAAATCCACGTCTTAATCTCTTTGTTTTTCTCCTGCCGCGCCCAGGAATTTAAAAGTACTTCTTTATAGACTTTTTGCCCACTAAAAAGCCATTCTTAAAACATTAGTATTTTGCCTTGCCAATCTAAAGTAATGTTTATGTATTTCCAAACAAAATATCCAAATTTATTTTTATTATTTTTATTATTATAGGTCTAAGACCTTTTAATTGTTCGCTTTGTTCGAAAACCCTTGTAAGGGTCACATTTTTTTTTGTCATAGGTCTAGAACCTTCAAATTGTTCAACAAAAACAATATTTATTATTTATAAACCTGTAACGCTTTAGTTCCAGGTTGAGCGCACAAATGTTACGCTTCTGCTGGGGTGAGTGATGCTAAACCACAACATGTCCCACATTTAGCGGGCAAGTGTAACTTTTTTACTAGTGTCCCCACTGTTGGCTGACAAATTAACGTTTATTCTGACTAAGATAAGTTGTATTAATGGGCGCCAAGACCTCAACACTACGTTGAAATCTAAATTTATATTTATAAACACCTAGCTCGGGCAGAACACATTTAAGAATCTTGACACTCAGACCGTGGTATGATTGGATCATTTGCCCAACTAACAATTGTATCCGGAGAAGGAATTAGGTACATATCTAATGCTACCTACTGAAAGCAAAGATTGCATAGTATAAGAAATGAATTTATTATATATAAAAAAACAAGTAGTGGCAAATTTTAATAATGATAATAATAATTTAAAATGGAGCATAACGATTTTAATTTTACCACTGGTAAATTACGTGACGTTGGAGACGGATGAATTATTGAATTTACTATTATTTCCAACCTAAGAAGTTACTGAAATTCTGATTCTGAGACCATGAAAAGAGAGAGATTACGTAGTTCTGCGTCAGTCGCGCTTACCATTGGAAATAGCAGTAGCATTTCCCTCCTACGTGATGAATCAAGAGAGCTTCCGTCAGCCTCTTGAACGTCGCCATCTTCTTCGTTTCTTGCGGAGATCGGTGTAAAAATGATGAAGTTAAATGCTTGATAGTGGTGGATCCAAAATCCGTTAGCCACCTACGCTGACTCCCTGTTCACAAGAGCTCGCGTATTTCTCATGACTAATTTGTCAGTTGAGAGTAGCAGTACTGAAATGTTCGCCATCGAACACGAGTACGAGGTCCGTAGACTATCCAAAAATACAATGTTCAAGTTACGGTCCGAACACAACGGAACCTACGAAACGAGCGTCCACCTCGGACAAGTTTTAAAATGTTAATGGTGTCTTCTTCACTGCGCGTGCTCACTTTATGCACTCGCCGGCCGTTCCCCTCCAGTGTACCACCTCCCTGTAGTCCGGTCTCCTCTGATTGGCTGTGACCCCACGCGATACACCCGTCATTAAGTTCTTTGCACTCTGTAAACTTTTCGTTCCACTCCAATTCGCCTTTTCTTGAAACAGCCAGTTGTAAATGTTCCTCGGTTGCATCAACGCTTCACGACAAGATTATTCCTGTAGACGAATTCCCGATGAATCATCTCTCTCTCCATAAGCCCTTAACTGAAAAAATTCGAAAATCTCCGCAATCCTATAATTTACTGTGATAATGTTGATCGTAATACTTCGCTTGATAGTGTTTTCTATAAAATCGAAAACCTATCTGTATAGTTACAATCTTTAAAGAAAAAGCTCCAAAAAACATTAACAATAATAATAAGTTAAATGAAAATTATCTTGGCTGAACAAGTTGCCGCGTAAACAAACATTGAATGGCTTCATACCATCGAAAAACGCGTTACATATTCGTCACGGATCATCAAATGATTTACCGTGACCTCGGTACATCATGTGATTATCCCAGACACGTTCATAAAATCCCTATCCCAAATACATATTACACAAATTAAATCACCCTAAATTACATATATATATATATATATATATATACACTCATAATTTTTCTTCACGCACTTTGCGTCAAAGTCTGTTGTAATATTGGATTGCCCTACCCAATCAGTCCAAAGTTTTTTCATTCCAATATATGTTCCACGGATATTTCTGCCTCTCAAATAACTCCATGTTAGGAAAGATATACATAAATAATGTGTGAGCACTGTGTATACATGATGTCACTTCACTCGCATCAAAGGTGTTCTGATACATATACCACCACAGCACCTCCTGATATCAATGGTTTTCGCTTTCTTCTGGTGTAACTTAATTTCACTGATCACACGAGCACACTATCACACTATTGTGGCTGCGCATCGTGACCATAATACTTAATCTCTCTGTGTATTAGATAAAATTACTATTGACTTCTGAAAAAAAAAAAACAGTACGTGCGCATTACATATAACACCAAATATTTATGTGCCGTAATTGCCCTGTCTTACTGAGTTCCCGTCGACCATATTCTACTTAATACTAGTTCATCACCCACCATGCCTCACACCTTCATCAGCGCAAAACCCAGACCAGTTCTCCACGAGCCTGACCTAGTTGCCACCACCCTCAAATAATACCTATGAACTATTTGCTTTCAAGCTCTCAGCTGATGGATGTGTCAAAACTGATAGCCATATTTACCACACTATGCACACACTTATTTAAAATTATATGGAAGGCACACCAATGAAGATATCAACACGAAAGTTGGTAAACATATAGAGTATATGTCACTTATCATTACTGTATGCAAGTCATGTCTCGAAACCAAAATGTCTTAATGTTAAAAAATAAGAAATATGAAATCAAAATTACAAGTTTCAGAATTTGAAATTTTGGAAGTAATTCTAGAAAATGGTATTTACAGCCCAAGTTTGTTATTCATGTCAGTAGGAAGGCTTTAATATTGCTTACTAGCATAGTAAATATCAAGATTCTATGTGTATTAGATCCAAGGATAAATTAAAATGTTTAGAATAATGTAACACAAAAAAAAATGTCAGCCATTTTTGCATTAAAGACAGATTTCTTAAAACGAGTATGTAGCACTCGCCAATGAAGATATTACTGGATCATCATTATCCGGACAGAGAAACATCATCATCTCTTGAATAATTATCAAGGTATTCAGTGATATCACCATCAGCCAAATGAAGTCGTTCCGCCATGTCACACACGGCAAATAACTAGGCCTAACCTAACTGAACTATATCTAACACTTCACTATCACTATGCACCTAATTAGCTAAGAAAACTATTTAAATAATGAACTAACACGTTATCTAAATATATTTCGTACGATATAACTCAATTTTACTATATAATCACGTACGAATACACAGAGAAATGAATCCAAGTTTTCCGCCGTCCACGATGTAAACAAGACACGGAACTCCAGTGAGCACATGTTTCAGGCTCTATGAATATCGATAAATACGGATATCTGGAAGTTCCCGCGGAATTCACACATACAGATTTTACATCGCGAGGCCGTAAACAGAAATCACGTGTACTGTTATGTATGAGTTTCATGAAGGACTGTCTCGCATTCTGGTGGCCCATATTTAGTCACGTGGACGCCTTAAGCAAACCTGCCCTGTACAAGCGCTCACCCATCTCTAGGAGATAAATGGGAATTCACCAGCGCTACCAAATTCTGGCCTTGGTGTATCGAGACATGTTAGTGCTCAACAGCATCCGACAATCCCGTCATATTTCCCTGTACCTTAAAACTCTCAATTACTTATAGTCTACCCCCTTTGTGACCTCTGATACGCCTGCCTGGAAGACCATCCTCCAGCACATATGCTGTTTTGCCAATACGTTTGGAAACTATAAATGGGTCCTCGTAGAGATAGAAGAACTTGGACATGACTTTTTCTAGCTTATTCGACTGTTTCGGCACTCTAAGTAAGACTCTGTCTCCCGGCTCGAATTGGTCAAATTTAGTTTCTTTTTGTTGGCGAATTCTCTTTTGTGCTGACTTAGATAAATTCTGTTTCGCCAACTGGACAATGTAATCCATCCTCGGTTGTTTTCCCTCATTTAAACCCAATACTCTCGCTAGTACATTTTGTGGTCTCTTTCCGATGTGAAACTTCGTTTGGCGTCAATTTCGTGCTCTCATGCTGGGCAGAATTCAGCCAAGTCTCGACTTTGGGAAGATGTCCAACCCAGGCCGAATGCTTGTCATGCACTTGAGTCCGAAAAAGACGGGCCACTTCCCTTAATGGACGCTCTGCAGAATTCCCCTGAGGTTACCTTACAGAGGAATGAACGTGTGAAATACCAGCTTCCTGCATACTGGTTCTCCATTTATTTGCATTAAACTGTGGTCCACTGTCAGATAGTATCCTGAGAGGAAGGCCAAACTCAGGTATATACTTTTTAATGATCAGACGGCTACACGCTAGTCCCGTGGCTTTCCTTAGCGGATATAGCTTGACATACTTACTAAAAGCGTCAATAACTATAAAAATGTACTCGTAGCCGTACTGCCCTTTAACGATCGGGCCAAATAAATCCACACACAGTAGTTCGCCGGGACTACTGGTGAGAACTGCAGATCTCTCCCCCACTAATTATTTAACTGGATAATTGCTCCTTTGACAGGTGTCAAACTTAGCTAAAATCATCCTAACATCCCATCCCATTTTATTCCAAATAAAGCCAAGACCAATTTCATAGAAGACCTTGGCAGCACCAAAGTGTCCTAATTCCCGATGAATGAACCAAATTAGCTCCTCCCTCCCGCAAAATGGCACGAACACATATTGCCCACCGATTCTTCCTACATTTCCGTACAAGAAGCCCATCCTGCATCTTGTACGTGAACCGCCCTAATTTCACACACTCTTCTTCACTTGTTTCCAACATAGCCATTGGTTCCCTTAAATTATCGTCATCGCGTTGCTCTACTAACATGTTTCTCAGTGTCTGTAACGATGCCCTGTTGCTACTGTCCACACATGTACATAATAAAATGCCGTCCTCTGCTTTAACAACAGGATAATCCCTACATAAATTAGTGTCCCTTGATAGCATCTCTGCAAGAATGTTATCTTTACCTTTAATATATTTAACTGTGAATTCGCATTCCTGCAGTGCAAGAATCCATCTACTAACTCTGTTAGAACTGAGTTTACAAGTCCTCATATACAGTAATGCATGGTGATCTGTATGGATCTCAAATTTCCCCCCTACTAAATACATTCTAAATTTCCCTAAACTGAAAACGATACCTAAAAGCTCTAACTCAGTAATAGTGTATCTTTTCTCTGCTGCAGTAAGTCCTCGCGAGGCTAAAGATACAATGCACAGATTATCCTCTTCATCTCTCTGACACAATACTCCACCAATCTATTATATATAGTCCAAAATTGACTCATCAACGCAGGGTTCAAACCACTAGACCTAGAAAGCTAAAATTTTGCATGTTGGTTGATCCGAGTATGTAGAGGCTCACTAAGAAACGGTTTTTGAAAATTCAATTTGTAAGTGACTTTTTTCGGCCCTTTGGCACCGAGCATCCAAAATTGACTCATCAACGCAGGGCTCAAACCACTAGACGTAGAAAGCTGAAACTTTGCATGTTGGTTGATCTGAGTATGTAGGGGCTCACTAAGAAAGGGTTTTTGAAAATTCTTATTTGTAAGTGACCTTTTTCGGCCCTTTGGCACTGAGCAAGGACAGTCGGTACAAAGATCGGATTTAGCTCATTTCTAGCCGCCAGATACGAGAAACAATACTCGGAGGTCCTGTAGGGACCCCGAAACACACTTTTTAAGTTCCTAAAATGAACGGTTTCGGGGATATTCCCAAATAACTGTGTTCCCTCGAAGAAACAGATCAATGTTACTATGGCAACCGCTGAAATTTCGCAGACCGGGGATAGTTTTCTGGCAATATCTCGAAAACCGTTCGTTTTAGAGCCTTAAAACGCGGGGTTCGGTTCCCACTTCATAGAAGTGGAAACTACGAACATTGCTCCTCGCATTGATACGCGCAGAATGAGCTATATTCCATATTTTTACGAGCAAATCGACTTGGAATGTCTCATCTATTATATATAATCCAAAATTGACTCATCAACGCAGGGCTCAAACCACTAGACCTAGAAAGCTGATATTTTGCATGTTGGTTGATCCGAGTATGTAGAGGCTCACTAAGAAACGATTTTTGAGCATTCAATTTGCAAGTGACTTTTTTCGGTCCTTTGGTACTGAGCATCCAAAATTGACTCATCAATGCAGGGCTCAAACCACTAGACCTAGAAAGCTGAAATTTTGCATGTTGGTTGATCCAAGTATGTAGAGGCTCACTGAGAAACGGTTTTTGAAAATTCAATTTGTAAGTGACTTTTTTCGGCCCTTTCGCACTGAGCATCCAAAATAGACTGTTCAACGCAGGGCTCAAACCACTAAACCTAGAAAGCTGAAATTTTGCATGTTGGTTGATCCGAGAATCTAGAGGCTCACTAAGAAACGGTTCTTGAAAATTCAATTTGTAAGTGACCTCTTTCGGCCCTTTGGCACTGAGCATGGACAGTCGGTACAAAGATCGGATTTAGCTCATTTTAAGCCGCCAGATACGAGAAACAATACTCGGAGGTCCTTAGGGACCCCGAAACACACTTTTTAAGTTCCTAAAATGAACGGTTTCGGAGATATTCACAAATAACTGTGTTCCGTCGAAGAATCAGATCAACGTTACTATGGCAACCGCTGAAATTTCGCAGACCGGGGATAGTTTTCTGGCAATATCTCGAAAACCGTTCGTTTTAGGGCCTTAAATCGCGGGGTTCGGTACCCAATTCATGGAAGTGGAAACTACAAACATTGCTCCTCGCATTGATACGTGCAGAATGAGCTATATTCCATATTTCTTCAAGCAAATCGACTTGGAAAGTCTCATCTCTCTCTTATATAAAAATTCCTCTCGGCACGCCGGAAGGCGGAGGTAGATTTCACCGGGCAAACTAGGGGATAGTCTATAATAGGCAAAATATGCAGGTTTTCGTAGGAGAATCAGACCTCATTTATTGCGAGAAAGTATTTTACAATTGGAGGTTAGTTAACATTTTTTCGTCTTTCTATGCGTACTTTTAACATTTTACTCTCTTATGGGGATGGTAACCTTCTTGTCATTTGGGGTTAATTTTTATACTTGTGATCACACTGTCCTTATGCAAGGTTTGGAACTAATGTGTAACTATCTAACAGTCTGTTACTTCTTCACGCAAAATTTTATCTCCCGCAGAGATGTTGGTTGGTTCCTCAGTTTAGGGGCTACGACAAGGTGGTCATGTAACCCCGTGTACATTGGGTGTTTGTAGAATCTGTCTGATAAACGGTGTTATTTGTGATGACTGTATTAGTCTCTAATTCAGGTAAGGTCTGCAGACGTTCAATTTTAAGTAGTAGTACCTAATTTTGTATCAAATACTAACGTCAACGACACCTAGCTGTGAACTTGGCTGCTAGATGCCACCGCAACCAGCAACTTGCAACGAACGTTGTAACTTCCCCTCCGAAGGAAAGCATGCTGACGGATTTTTAGCGCTCTTAGAAAATCCGGCGACTTTGGCCGGCTTTGACCCAGCACCTTGGGCATAGAAGTTCAGCATGCTACCAGTTAGCCGCTTCCCTCATAGTCAGATGGAACAAGAAGTTCCGTGACGATCTAAAGAGCCTACTTTTCTTAAAATTAAGATTCATGCCATAGATTAATCTACAGTATATGAACCTATCTAGAATAATGACGAAATTAAATGGGAAATATCGAAATGTCTTAATTAGTTCGAAATAAGGTATACTAGGCATAATGTAGCCTAATAGAGCAATACAGTTGGCAGCTCTGGTGACTGAATATATTCTTACTTCCATCTCCTAAGGTACAGAATACAAAATGTGGTTGAAGTCCAAAGGACGTTACATGGATTTAGACATTGGATCTATTAGTACACGTAAAAGCATGTTGGCAACAATGTCATGTGAGTGCTGGTCAGAAATAATCTGAAATATTATATATTTATGTGCCAAATTTGGATGAAATCCATTTTTTGGTATAGAAGTTACATGTATTTAGAAATTGGTCCTATCAGCAGGCTTAGAATCATGTTGCTAGAACTGACGTATATAAGTTACTCCAAATTAATGTAAAATGTCGGGTAATTTACGTGTGCATATTTTAAAGCTGTCGGCTTGCATACTTTCTGATATATTTGGATACAAAATAGAGAGCAATTATTAACAGTTGGCAGCCCTGGTGGCTCTTAAGAATACACTCAGTCATATATGTTTATGTACACATATTACATACAAAATTTGGTTGAAATCCAATTGATAGTGTAGAAGTTATATGCATTTAAAAATTGGACTTATCAGAAGGCTTAAAATTATTTTGGCAACGCTGTCATGTATGGCCACCTGGAAATTAAACTGAAATAGTATTATCTACATGTGTGCCAATTTTAGAATAGCTCCCATGTATACCTTCCAAGATATCCAACATGGAGCTGAAATTTCTAGTGCGTTTTTTTAGCAGTTGGTAGCACTGGCATCTTTTACAAATATGGGCCTGAGATATTCCGGTATACATCTTTACTCATACTAAATTTGGTTTCGATTTCTGCAGCCGTTTAGGAGTTGATAGGGGGGAGACACACACACACAGCCAGACAGACAGAAGGACAGACACATTTTCCCGGATATATCTTATAAGTCTACTTTTTCCTCATTTTTGAAAAGTGTGAAAAGTAGGCTAAAAATGAATGTGATCTCGTCAATGGCGTTGTCTTGGCAACCTCTGATAGATCATCCCTTATCAATTTAAAAGCGTTGTTATGGTAACCTCTGATGGCACTTAGCATTTTTTAAAATTCCGAAATCATTTTTCTCATCCCTTGGCGTAATGGTGGGTCATATCAAAAATTCTTTCAGACAAAAGTTTTAGGTAATTATTAGGGGAATATTTTCCATTTTGTACAGTTTTGATATTGTGCCTATTAAGAGTGATATGATTAATGTTTCCCGAAAAACCCACTTTTTTCCACCCCTTTGGTCAATGGTTGGTGCTATCAAAAACTTATTTGACATACATATTTGGCACTTATCCGATACATATTATAAACTTTGAATGGATTCGATATTTCACGTATTAAGAGAGTTATAGCGAAATTTCACTTTTTCGAAAAAAAAAGCCCCCCATTTTCACCCCCTTCAACCGATTTGGCCCATTAACGAACTCGACCGAGATTTTATAGGGATACATATTATGTAAAAAATTCAAAGTGATTGGAGCAAAATTACGGCAGTTATCGTGTCCACAAGGAACTGATATATATACACATAAATTATATATAAACTTTTGAACTGACGGTGGTTTTGGGGTCTGGGGGATGTGAAACATGAAGATAAGTCGAAATTTTCTGGAAGTCGAAACATGGTACCCATTGCAATAGTTAGCTTTCTAATGAAATCTACCTAAAACGAAGTGTCCTGACTGACTGATTCACTGACTCACTGACTCATCATCGCCCAGCCAAAACTATTAAAGTTAGAAACATGAAATTTTGGGCATATGTTCTTTGTAAGTCGAAAACGCCCACTAAGGAAGGATTTTGGATATTCAGGTTCTAAAGGGGTGTTAAGGGGGTAAACCTGCATTTCAATGAATAACAATATCTCCCGATTAGCTTCATTGGGAGATGTGATACACGGCATATAAACTCATCATTAAAAATAAGAAGACACGTGTCTGAGGGTTTTTCGATGTGGTGTATATTATGAGGTGAAAGGGGTGAAAACTGGGAGTTGAAGGATTCCTAACAGAGCGTGTATCTCTTAAACGACATAAGCGAGGAGTTTGAAACACAGCGGAAAAAATCAGCTTAAAAAATTTGTAAATAGGTGTTCGGCCGTTTCTTCATAAATCCAATTTAAGGGGCCCACGGGGAGGGGTGAAATTCGGGAGGGGGGCGGGGAAACAGGAAAGAAAGTGTCCTAACTGATTGACTGACTCACCCACTCATCAAACTCAGGGGGGGGGGGGGTAAACTGCTAAAATAAGTAAATAGGTGTTCGACAGTTTTTTTCATAAATCCAATTTAAGGGGGTCATGGGGAGGGGCGAAATTCTGAAAAATAAAGGAAAGAAAATGTCATGACTCACTACTCACTCATCATCGCCCAGCCAAAATTATTGAAGTTAGAAACATGACAATTTGGGGATATGTTCGTTGTATGTCAAAAATGTCCACTAAGGAATGATTTTCGGATATTCAGGTTCTAAAGGGGTCTTAAGGGGGATAACCCTGCATTTCATTGAATAACAATATCTCACGAGTGGTTTCATTTGTGGATGTGTTACTCGGCATATAAACTAATCATTAAAATAAGCTGAAACGTGTCTAATGATTTTTCGATGTGGTGTAAATTCCGTAATATTCGAGACCAACGTGAGAGAAAATATTCTCCCGTATCCCGCGAATTATTGTTGACAATAACAACCGAGAGTATAACCAGGTACTAGTTTCTAACGCATCCCGCGTCAGTTTGGTAACTCATAATGGTCAATGAGCAAATAACCGACTTAGCTCAATGTAGCAGTTGCAACATGAGAGTAAATAATAGGGAAGACGCCATAGAATGTGAAAAATGCCATACATGGCAGCACTTAGAATGTTGCGGGCTGACAAAGGGTGAATTTGACGTAATGAGACGGAAAACTTGCAAGCTCACGTGGTTATGCTCTGAGTGTAAACCAAAACTCCTTTGCATGGCCGACATAGAAGAAAGAGTAACGACAAATGTATTAACGCAAATGAAGGCCATTATAGAATCGATGATGGAAGGCATCCAAGAAGCTATAAAGACGGGAATTAAATCAGCATTGACCCCTAACATAATCAACGATACTGAACCACAGACAGTAAAGTCACGGACTCCTAAACCACCAATTCAGTCATGCGACGTTATGGCATATGAAGGAAACGATGTACATAACCTAACAATGACAGATCAACGTAAGAAGGAAGGAAGAACAATCTTATGTTCTCAAGTTCCTTGTGAAGAACCAGCCGATCGACCACCAAATGGTCAATGGACGGAGGAGGTCAAACGAGGGATTCATCAAATAATAGGAACAAAGGAGAATACCAGGCTGAAGGCAGTACCGCGCAAAGCTTGGTTATATGTAGGAAGACTTGATGAAGAGACCAAAGCAGAAAACATTATAGCACATCTCCAAGGGGGGGTATCGTAGAAAATATAACATGTGAAGAGATAGATATTAGGGGGCGAAACAAGGCTTTAAAAGTGAGTTTCAACTTCGATGATCTGGAAAAAACTAAGGACCCATTGTTCTGGCCGCGAAATGTGATAGTACGACCCTACCGCTTTCCAAGACAGCGTCCAGGACTCATAACTACAAGTACTAGTGAGCCCACTCAATGACTTTTGGATACAAATTCAAGTCAAGTAAACTATATTAATCCAAGTATTAGCGAACTGAGAGATAAGACTAATTCAATCAGGTTACAGACATTACTATGGAATATTGAGGGAATTACAAGTGCGCTAGACCTTGCCCCGAACAACCTACTACAACGATACGACATTGTCATTCTTAATGAAACTTACCTCACAAAACATTGGGAAACGCATAATTTTTACTGCCTCCACAGGTACGCATCAAAGGGAGACAAAGGCAGGCCTAAAGGCGGCATTTCTTGCCTACTCAAACCGTCTCTATCACCATTCACAAAACCGTTTGAAACTGACAATATGATGCTGGTACTAACGAACAGGCTATCAATATTGTGCGCATACTTCCAACCAGACCTAACAGAAGTAGACATTATAGACGAATTAGGCACAGCAATGTCGATAGTACCTACCACAAATCCGATAATGATAGCCGGAGACTTCAACTGCCGCATTGATGTCCCATGCAGGAAAACCAACGCGTTACTTGAATACCTAGAAGAAGAAGAGGGCTTTACCTTAACGAACAAAAGTGATGAGAAGACATACATAGCTTTCAATGGCACAAGCACGATAGATCTCTTATTCATAAGCAACGACATAGAAACATTGCATCAAGAAGTACTATCCAATGTTGTAGCAAGAAAACACCTCCCATTAGCAACCACCCTCTCAGTTAGCATCAATATAAACATTCAAAAAAGCTCCAGAACCCCTATTTCGCGGAAAATAGACATGAACAAATTGAGCACTATAGACATGGAAGGAATCACGAACATAATCAAATCTGGAAACATAGACGCCGCGCTAACACTGATCGAGAATCATCTCAAGGACGCAACTCCTAAGATACGTCAAAATACAAGAAGAGCAAAACCATGGAAAACACAATCTTTAAGATCTTTACGAAAATACTCACTAGAAGACTCACAGATTTAGTTGACAACAAGATACCTGAAGAACAGTTTGGCTTCCGGAAAGGAAGTAATACACTACAAGCCGTTAACTGTCTTTTAACGAATGTAGAAGACGCTCTAAGACAGAAAAGAGGAAAGCTATATGCAGTATTCGTCGACTATACCAAGGCGTTTGATCTAGTGAGTAGAAACACTTTGCTCAGGAAACTTGAAAATATGATCGGAAAAGAACATTACCTTTTTGGGATAATAAGGGACATTCTCCACAAAAACAGCCTACAAATAGACGACAGTATAGTTCAATCAGAACGAATAAAACAAACAAATGGTGTACTTCAGGGTGACCCTTTGAGCCCGTTACTATTTAACATCGCTACAGCTGATGTCATTGAGGCTATTTACCTTGAGGGAGCGAAAATTTACATCTACGCGGATGATATGGTTGTGGCATCGACATCAAAGGAAACCTTGCAATCGTCCATTGATTAACTTACCACATGGGCTCAACAAAACGATATGACGATAAACTGCACCAAGACAGTAATGCTGGCATTCCGTAAAGGCGGGAAACTATCCGCAGATGAGCATATACCACTAAATGGAGAGCCCCTAGTCAATGTAAATCATTTCAAATACCTAGGAGTAGTAATGTAAATGCAAGGGAACGTATTCACGCGACATGTCAGGGATAGAACAACATCCGCCATAAAAGCAATGCAAGACATAATGCTACTGGGAAATCTATCTTTACAAACCGCAATGAATTTATTCAGAACGAAAATAACTCCAATAGTGACATACGGCATTCAAATAACTTGGGATCATTTGACTCAAAGTAACCTTCGAGAGATAGAAAGAGTTAAGTCTTCTTTTCTAAAGAAAATCCTGCACTTATCAAAATACACGCCATCTCGTCTAACGTACGTACTAGCAAGGGAGACCTTATTCATAGAAGACCTGCGTTTGGAGAACTCCCTACCATCAACAGTGCAATACCAGTGACTGATCGAAGAACTAAACCTCAAGCGTAATGACATATGGCCTGATTTCCATTCCACAGAAGCTCTTATGTCGACGGACTGGATGAATGCCAACTTCGAACTACGGCATACGATCACGCGTTTTGCAGTCCACGGTTTTCATTTTAAGATTTGCACAACAAGAGGATTTCATGACCCAGGCCCCCAATGCACCTGCTCTCTGTGTGGTAGTGCTTGTGACAGATATCACACCATTTCCTGCGCCCAGAGGAAAGTATCGCTAACACGCTTCTGCTGCGAATAACTATATATATAGCAAACAGAACCTGTCATACCCTTTGTATATAGACACTTTGATGAGTAAGATTTAAGTTATCAGTATTAGTTTTGTATCTCGGCATGGCTATTTGCTGCAATAAATTATTATTATTATTATTATTATATTATGAGGTGAAAGGGATGAAAGTGGGGGTTGAAAGATACCTAACGGAGCGTGTATCTCTTAAACGACGTAGGCAAGGAGTTTGAAATTCAGAGGAAAACAATCAGCTTAAAAATAAATAAATAGGTTTTCAACCGTTTTTTCATAAATCAAATTTAAGGGGCCCATGGGGAGGGGTGAAATTCTGGAAGAAAAACGTCCACTAAGGAAGATTTTTTGGATATTCACTTTCATCGACCAACCAAAACTAATAAAGTTATAAGAATGAGATTTTGGTGATATGTTTGTTGTGTATCGAAAACGTCTACTAAGGAGGGCTTTTTGGATATTCAGGTTCTGAAGGGGTGTTAACGGGGTTAAACCTGCATTCCATTGAATAACAATATGACACAACTATGACGCGAGCAATGCCGCGGGTACCTGCTAGTGCCTATATGTGAAGCATCTTTCATAAAAACATATTCCTTATCTTTCAAAGGATATTTCAGCACTACAGCCTTCTCGAAACCTTCCTTCAGCGCTCTAAAAGCCTGATCATGCTTGGGCTCCCATCTCCACCGATTACCACTTTTAAGCAATTCCCTGAATGGTTCTACTAACCCTGAATATTTAAGAACGAACCTTCTGTAAAAGTTGCAAATTCCCAGGTATGTTTTCAACTGTTTAACATTCTGTGACACCTCTGCATCAAGTATTTTATTAACCCTACTTTCCTCTGGTGTTACACCTCTACTCGACACTCTATGACCTAAAAATGTCACTTCTGACTGACAGAATGACGACTTAGACAGTTTCAAAGTGAACCCTGCCTAATCTAACTTCTGAAAAACAATATCTAAATGACGTAGATGCTCCTCAAAACTACGTGAACTAATTACCATATCATCAATGTAAATGGTTACAAACTCTCCTGTGTCATCTCCTAATGCGATGTTTAATGCTCTAATTAAAGCAGCTGAACTACCCTTTAAACCATAAGGTGTTCTACAAAATTGATAAAGGTTATATTTATGACTAAAAGCTGTAAATGTTCTATCTTCATACAAAAGTGGCACTTGCCAGAAACTGGAAATCAAATCTACACAAGTGAAATACTTCTTAGCCTCAAATGTCTGCATCAACTCCTCTATAGACATGGACTTCAGCTGGTCTGAACTGATTCTACTGTTAATTAAACGAGCGTCTAAACAAATACGGGCTGTGCCATCTACCTTCGGCACGGTGATCAAAGAATTGACATATGGACTGTTGGAGTGCTCAATAATGCCATCTTCAAGCACCTGGTTAATTTGTGCCTCTACTGCACTCTGATAATCAAAAGGTACAGGATATCTATGTCCTGTGAATACTGATCTATCAATAACGTTCAACGAATGTGTATAGCAATTGGCCTTACCAATGCGATCCTCAAAAACTCTCCTATTGCACAATAACACATCATAGAGCAGAACACAATGTTCTTCCTCAATATTTCCCTGAAATGCAGCTTCACGTAACGAGTCCTCTAGACTACCGTTCGTAATCACACTGCCCACAAAACTTGAAGAATCCCGCTCTACGGCTGGCGATATCTCATTCAAAGTACAACTCACACCTACAACACTACTTCTCTGAACATTGTCGTTGAACGCTACTTCTTCTTCAGAATCATCCCATTTAAATTTCAAACTTCCTACCTCATAACATAAGTTACCAGACACTCTACTTAGCCAATCTGAACCCAAAATAACACTGAATACTAAATTTGGAATTACAAGACAAATCTGCTTTTCTACATGATTATTAATTTTAATGTCTACTAAAACTAGCTTAGAAATTACTTTAGACCTCTTCCCAACAGCTGTAATAACAAAAGTGCTCTTAATTGGCACCTCCTCAAAATTTATTCCAGTTCCTTTCATTTTATCGTAAAATGCACTACTTATGCAACTCTTCATGCAACCACTATCAATTAAAACATCCGCGTACGCCTCGGACACGTTAAGTTTAACAATGGAGCTCTTACTAGCCACCTCCTGAATAATACCTTCATTATTTAGTTCACGTAATAATTCACTTCTTACATTTAGGTCATAGGGTTCCTGTATAAGTGTAAGGACCGGGCACGTTACAGACTGAGATTCTGACCTTACATCACAGCCTGGTTTGCGTTTAAATTACCGCTACTGCTTGGTGTAGTACTACTCACTACGGCTCTGGTCTGGTTGTTCTGGTCTGTGTTAACGGTATTTCTCTGTTCGTTATTACCATTGAGCTGATCCCTTCCTTGACCCCTGTTCTGGTTATAATTAGTATTATTATAATAATTCCTCCCTTGGTTACCCCTGAAATCATTATTTTGGCCTTGATTTCCCCTGAAATCATTATTTCTACCTTAGTACTGTGTACCATACCCATTTCCTCTGTACTGAATTTGCTGGTTGTTATTATGATTTTGGTTCCCCCTATTTTGGATATTGGCTCCTTCGCCACTGTTCCTCTGAAAATCCTGATTCCTATTCTCATTAGGCCTATTATTATGGTTCCCCTGGTTCCTACTGAAATTCTCCTCGTAACCACCTCTTCCCAGAGCATCGAATGTACTTTATAGATTTTCCACTTGCGAAATAGATTTAACATTTTGGATACAGGCAGCTTCTTTGATTCTATATGGAAAATGTCTTAGTAATAGCCTGACTACATCACTCTCCTCCCTCAAACCATCCAGATATGTACACGTCAATACCTGCCCTAAAAAGTATTCTGTCATAGTGTAACTTCCTTTCGGGTTATATTTCCCACACACAATTCCCTCACGATGCTGAGACTGAATTACCTCATTCCAAAACTTTTCACAAAACTTGACTTTGAAATCCGAAATGTCCACAAAATTGTCTCTATAGAAAGCAAACCAGTTCTATAGAAAGCAAACCAGTTCCTCGTCTCCCCTACAAACGCATGCTCTAAAATCTCGACTACCTGACACCACTCAATTCTACCATCATCAACCTCTCCTTGAATTTGTTTTCTATAGCGATCATAAATTCCATGGGACACCCCTTTCGATTGCTGAATTTCCCTAACTCTATCCCCCTGTGTGTGCTATTCACATAAACTGGCCTACTCTGACTATTTTCCTGCCTAATTCTAGCTTTCAACTTCTGTTCTAATTCAGCAATTTTTTTCCTCAGCTTTTCTCTCAATACTAGTTACAGTTAACCTAATGCTCCCTTCCGATGCTTCAACTTTATCACTTAAGAGGCGGTCGTACTCAGATCCTATTTTACCTTTCATTTCAAAACATTGCCACTAGTTTCGTTGTAGTCGCTCTCGCCTAATAGTTACATGGCCTGTACATAGGTATCAGCACGGACTACCCCCACCCCCTAACAGTGAGGGTGTTTCAAGGTCGCGCGTTCAAGAAAGTCCAGACTGCTTGAGTCCGAACACTGGGGAATTATTTCAGTCTCGTGGCATTGTGCCTCAGGAATAACGCGACTAGAAAGTTCGAAGTGATTGTATAGTTTCAATTGAATGGCCGAAATATTTTGCTATAGATAAGCTAATACTGTACTTAGACTACGGAATTCACAAGTGACTGAAATATGCTTAATCTTCCTCGTGATGTACCGGCTAGTATTCTTGGCTGTCGCCCCGGAGGTTCGGGTTCGATTCCCTGCGCTGACAAAAAATTCGATTCAGTGTTGTCTGAGGGCTGGAATGCCCCGTGAGGCAAAACTGAAAAGGTGTGGTTTCGATTCCCATCTCAGCCATTTTTGAAGTGGTTTTCCATGGTTTCTCAATTCTACTCGGCTGACTGCGTGGATCAGGGGTAACGTTCTCGCTTGCTGTCCCAAGGTTACAGGATCGATTCCTGACACAGCCAGCAGGCATTTGAGGGTGCGCAAATGCGAGGGAGCCGTGTCAGTGAAGTTACTGGCAGGTTAAAGATCCCCTTTGTGGCAAACTTCCGGCACCCCAGTGTCTCTTAAAACTACAGATGGTAAAAGGGACGTAAAACAATAAAATTGTTATTATTATTATTATTATTATTATTTTTACATTCATTTCACCACATAAGTGGGACATATCAACATATCGTCGGCTTGTTTGCAAGACGGTATGGCTAATTCTCTTAAGGTGGCACATTGAGAAACGAGCGAACAATGGAACAGGTCTCCAAGATGACGGCCTTCTGCATGGTGATATGTAGACCAGGATGTATTCCCAATATTTGTAGATTGCGAGCCAATAATTTGGGGATGATGCCGGTAGAAGAAATTACTATGGGCAGAACCACTACACTTTCCTGTCTCCACATTTGCCGTATTTCCTCAGCCAATGGCAGATATTTGGTGATCTTATCACAGCAGGTTTGTTGCAGATTATGGGAATTGGGCACTGCAATATCAATTAGGAAGGTTCTCTTCTGCACCTTGTCCACAAGAACGATATCTGGTCGGTTTGCTGGTATGGTTTTATCAGTAATAACTGATCGGTCCCATAACAACTTATTATTATTATTATTATTATTATTATTATTATTATTATTATTATTATTATCACTTCTACTCATGGCAAATTCAGCTGACTCCTTCACAGTCCTCATCTGAATCACAAATACACACACTAATACAGCCATCACAATAAGACGGGTAATTAGACACATTCCAAACACACGCCAAGTACACGGGGCTAGATGACCACGATGCCGCAACAACTACTTTGATTTGCGCTAATGAGTTTAAGAAAATACGGGAACTAGTCCTCGCACGGAGAAACGTGTTTTACAGGTGGTTATAAGGATGCGCAGTGACCGACCGCAGTAGCTACACTTGCTAAGGTCATGGGTCCCAAGCTATCTCCGAACTCGGTAAACAAGTGGGTTCGAACCCGTGGGCTTTTGTTTCAATGTTGAACTCCATTCCTATTACGTAGTCTATATTTTATATTATCTTGGTAAGTCTTTATTATTAAAATAATAATAATAATTATTATTATAATTAAGCCTCCGTGGCTCAGGCGGCAGCACGCCGGCCTCTCAACACTGGGTCCGTGGTTCAAATCCCGGTCACTCCATGTGAGATCTGTGCTGGATAAAACGGAGGCAGACAGGTTTTTCTCCGGGTACGCCGGTTTACCCTGTCAACATTTCATTCCAGCAACACTCTCCCCTATCATTGCATTTCATCTGTCATTCATTTAATCATTGCCCCAGAGGAGTGCGTCAGGCCTCGGCAGCCGGCACAGTTCATATCCTCGCCGCTATTTGGGGGCTTCATTCATTCCATTCCTGACCCGGTCGGAGACTGGAAGCAGGCTGTGGATTTTCATTTCATTATTATTATAATAATTAGTATTATCATCGGGATCTTGCCCGGTGTTGACCCGTCTGTTCAGCCCTATATTATTAATAATATTTCTAAAATTACTATCAGTTTCTGCAAATTTAGGAGGATTATAAATGAATATTACATAATTCGGCAATAGAGGTGGGGGTGGGAGGGGTGTGCGACCAGGAAACTCCAGCCCCAGGGCCCATCACCGCTCTCCAAGGCCTTGCCTCCGGGGTGACACACAAGAAAGCTACACCACGATATAGTCTTTGAAACAGTATGTTATGCTTAATGTGATGACGCAGAAAGAAATTAAAATGATATTCTCTAAACTCTACCATTTCCCTACAGACCTCCCTTACATAAAACTGCCTATGTTGCGAAGTTCGAAACGGTAACGCAATAAGGTTTCACGCCGTCGTAGTTGTTGCTTATGCTCCATTATATGGTGTATATTCAATCATTTACTTTCATAAACATCTTCATACTAACCTTAATTGTGATTAAGAATCGTCCACACTAAACTAATTCCTGAAAAAAGTTGAAAAATAAATTTTCAACTACTTTTTTTTTAATATTTCAAATTATAACTCATCGTGTTTACGATAACATCGAAGAGATACGTAAGG
The DNA here is from genome assembly GCA_946902985.2 of Meconema thalassinum. NCBI lineage: Eukaryota > Metazoa > Arthropoda > Insecta > Orthoptera > Tettigoniidae > Meconema > Meconema thalassinum. Next base: position 172,689,388 of record OX336391.1, read on the forward strand.
AATCCTACTCCCTAGTATATCTGTAACTTAGTATTATGGAGTAAAACTGCTGTTGATTTCCTAGAATTAAATTTACGTGTTGTTATCACCATGAAAAGTTATTTTTCTTTTATTCTTAACAAAGAAGATATTTAAACAAAATGTGGATTTTTTTTTATGAAATTACATTTCTCAACATAAAGGATTATCTTCAACGATAAGCTATAGCATATTATTATCAGGACTGAGTTGCTTCAGCTCTTCCATTCTCATTGCCTCTTCCTCATCAACAATCAAGAAATGTGTATAAACTACAAATTCAGTTGCTCTAGGGAAAAAAACTAAATCGGTTTCCTACGATTATCATATCACTATTAATTAACAAGTATGGTGCAAATGTGATAATTAGGCTAACTAATACATGTATTTTTTCCAGTAGTGTTTTCACATATTTATATCTTGTATCCCGCCCAACAATCGTGTTGACTGACTGAAAAGCTACAAAAGACAAGTAAAGCCTATATTAAAAAACAATAGTGGTGAAAGATTTCAGCCTATTCCTGTAACAACTTAGACCAAGAACTCATCATACCATCAACTCTTACCGCAGTTTCATTATAAACACAAATACGGTACTTTTGATTGCCTGTAGCAGCCATCCCTGGATACCATAATCCCTCAGAATCCTCAGTTTCTTTTCCCTTGGTACTCTTTCTTACGCCTTCTCTAGATCTACAAAACACAAAAGTCTATTCCTCTCGTAGTATTCCATAATCACTTGGTGAATACTAAAAAAAATTATCCTGAAATTCTCGTTGTAGTCTAAAGCCACACTGGTTTTCATCCATCTTACTCTCGGCCAATGATTATGCCTGAGTATACTTCAACCTGACCGCGTTGCCTCCTAAAGTAAAGAACCTCAAGACCATAACATTTGTGAGATGAAGTGTGCATTTGGGTCATACACATTTTCCCCCCCAATAAATGGTCTGAATAATGAAGAATTATTTATATACCTCAAGATCAATGAGTGACATATCCACAAGGGATATACAGTAGATACCCAATTAGAGTTCCTGGCTGTATTAAGGGACAACTAACAGGCGTCCTGAGCCACAGCGACTGGCTGCGTGGCTCAGCGGTAACGTTCTCGCCTGCTGTGTGCAAGGTAGCGGGATCGAACCCTGGCTAAGTCGGTTGGCATTTGAGGGTCGCAAATGCGAAGGAGACGTGTCAGTAGATTTACTGGCACGTTAAAGATCCTCTTCGGAGCAAAATTCCGGCACCCCGGCGTCTCTAAAAGCCACAGTTGTTAAAAGGGACGTAAAACCAATATTAGAAATATGAGCAACAGCATCCGAAGGCTTCCACTTAGCATCACGTGACTGAGAGACCCCGCACCAGACCATACCAATCCTTTTAAATTCTTGGCAAAGCCGGGAATCAAACCCGGGACCTCTGAGGTAGCAGCCAACATTGCTGGCCACTGTGCCACGAGCTGGTTTATCCATAGCACAGTCACAGTATGTATTAAAAGGGGATATCAAGAAACAGTATAGCTGTAAAAAGTTTCCTACACGCGTCTAGACTCCATCCCCGCCCCACCAATTTCATAGACATGGAGAATGAATGAAGCTTGTAGTTTTACGTGACCGTTAATCTCGCGATCAGAGCTACGGAACCTTCATTTTTACGCGGAATCTGAACCATAGGACGTGATATTCCACTTCGAAAATCTCATTCGCCGGGAATCGAACCTTGGTGAAAGTCAAGCAGCTTGACCACTGCACCATTACGTTCCCCAAAGAAATGAAGTAACGTATGAATCGTATAGTCCCCGACTAGATACGTAGACGTTATGAATAGATAATGAACTAGAATAAACCATTTATGTTTAAAAATAATGCCGGGATAGATCTTTGGTTTCTTAATATACGTACTGTATTTGGGCCTAAATATATTTTGAAATATATTACAATCTGAACTCAAGTCCTAACAATCTTCAGAAAGCTATACCACACAGAAGTGAGGAATTGATTTCGGGAGTGAATACACTCTGCGTAATAATTGTCGTGCATCTTTCTATAGCATATAAACACTCCACTCCGGCAGCGCCTGGAACATTACCAGTACTCAGTAAAATAGACGGTGTTTAATAATGTTAACCAAGTTTCATATTGGCATACATCTACTCTGTCTTGAGTCCATAATCTCGGGAAGGATGACATGTTTGTAAGACCGGTCAAGTAACGGAGAAGAATACTCTCCCAAAATTCATCTCTCTGTATGAGTTCCTTTGTTATTCTTTTTGGGTTCCATACTGCAAACAGACAACATTGTCTTCTTGTAGTATGAAGCTGCCCTTGAGTCTGGTAGTAAAAATTGTGTTTGATGTCGAAGTTTCCTATTTCTCCTTTTCCCCCCACTTTAATTGTATAGCCTCTTCCGGGATAAAATTGTTCGTGTATGATGGGCATTTGATTTAAACAAAAAGTCCTCTCGGCACGCCGGAAGGCGGAGGTAGATTTCACCGGGCAAACTAGGGGATAGGCTATAATAGGCAAAATGTGCAGGTTTTCGTAGACGATCAGACCTCATTTAGCCTTCCTTCGCAGGGAAGTAAAGCCGGTGGTCCCATGTCATAGATTTATGGCATGTTAAAGAACCTTCCACTAATTACACCTGTGTGAGGCTAAATTAGGTTAAAAATGTAAACAACGCTCAGGTTACTACGTTCGTCACCAGGAGCCGACTGCGGTGGCGTCTAGTAGCGAAGTTCTGAACTAGTAGTTGTTGACGGTGGCGGCAAAAGTAGGAACTACTTGAAAATTCAAAGTCTGCAGTCCTTAATTGAATTATGAAACAGAAACACACACTAATACAGTCATCACAATTAACACCGGTTATCAGACAGATTCTACACACACCCAAAGTACACGGGGCTACATAGCCGCGTTGTCGCAGCCCCTAAACTGAGGAACCAACCAACCAGACTTCATTTATTTCGAGAAAGTATTTTACAATTGGAGCTTAGTTAACATTTTTTTCGTCTTTCCATCCATATTTTTAACATTTTATTATCTTATGGGCACGGTAACCTTCTTGTCATTTGGGGTCCATTTTTATACTTGTGGTCACACCGTCCTTATGCAAGGTTTCGACACTGATGTGTAACTATCTAACAGTCTGTTACTTCATCACGGAAAATTTTATCTCCCGCAGAGATGTTGGTTAGTTCCTCAGTTTAGGGGCTGCGACAACGCGGTCATGTAACCCCGTGTACTTTAGGTGTGTGTAGAATCTGTCTGAAAAACGGTGTTAATTATGCTGGCTGTATTAGTCTGTAATTCAGGTAAGGACTGCAGACAATCAATTTCAAGTAGTAGTTCGCAATTTTGCTACCACTACCGTCAACGACACCTAGCTGTGAACTTGGCTGCTAGATGCCACCGCAACCAGCAACGTTGGAACTTACCCTCCGAAGGAAATAATACTGAGGGATTTTTAGCACTCATAGAAAATCCGATGATTTCGGCCAGCTTTGAACCCGCGACCCTGGGCATAGAAGTTCAGCATGCTACCAGCTACGTCACCTAAGCCGCTTCCACAGAGTCAGATGGAAAACTGAATGTGATCTCGTGCAATGGCGTTGTCATGGCAACCTCTGATAGCTCATCCCTTATCAATCTAGAAGCGTTGTCATGGTAACCTCTGATGGCTCTTAGCATTTTCTTATAATTCCGAAATCATTTTTCTCATCCCTTGGCGTAATGGTGGGTCATATCAAAAATTCTTTCAAACAAAAGTTTTAGGTGATTATTAGGGGAATATTGTCCATTTTGTACGGTTTTGATAGTGTGCCTATTAAGAGAGATATGATTAATTTTTCCCGAAAAAAACAGTTTTTCCCACCCGTTTGGTAAATGGTTGGTGCTATCAAAAACTTTTTAAACATAAATTTTTGGCCCTTATCCGACACATAGTATGAACTTTTAATGGATTCGATATTTCACGTATTAAGAGAGTTATGGCGATATTTCACTTAAAAAAAAAAAAGGCCCCCCATTTTCCCCCCTTCGACCGATTTTTCCTGTTAACGAACTCGACCGAGATTCTAAGGGGGTACATATTACGTAGAATATTCAAAGTGATTGGTGAAAAATTACGGCAGTTATCGTGTCCACAAAAAGCTAATATATATATACATACATACATATAAAAATTATATATAAACTTTTGAACTGACGGTGGTTTTGGGGTCTGGGGGATGTGAAACGCGAAGATATGTCAAAATTTTCCGGAAGTCGAAACATCTATTGCATTAGTTAGCTTTCTAATGAAATCTACCTAACAACGTATTCACCAATAAGTCCAACCGGGCACATTACACAGTGTTTCTATTTCTTTAAAGTCACTGTAGTATTAAAACATGTTGAATGGTAAAAGGTATAACGTGTACATTAAAATTCTATTAGTACAGTACAGCTGGAATGGTTTTGTTCCAAAAACTGTGCTATGGTTGTTTTTTTGTAAATCGTTAGAAAAGCACAAAAATAGCTTAACTCTAAATTTTAGAATAATTTGCACGATCATTTTGTCGTAAAACTATAGAAAACAAAAAAACATTGATAAGCGTTTTTTTCTGAATCGTCGTATTTTAAAGAAAAGATTTTTAAACAAAAAATGTAGAGGACATTGTCACCTACAATTCGTCTCATTGAGGTCATGTCATACGTTTTGAAATGCAGAAGCTAGGTGGCGCCAAAGTTTCCAAAAAAGTGTTTTTTCACTTTTTGTCCTAGAAAATATAGTTTTTTTTTTTTTTTCACAAAAGAGTGAATCAGAAATTTGTTCCTCTCAAAATTGGCTGCAACATTTATTTAAACGTTTGTTTCCTCCAACTTACAGTTCCAAAGTTATAGCGCAGCAAATGCAACGCTGCGTAGTCAAGGCTACTTTTGTTACTGCGGAGAGAGCAGACAGGGACCGGTATCGGACAGCTGCCTAAGGCTCGGTCAAACATGACGCGGGCTGTGTTTGTTAATTAGCTCAAACAATCATATCTATTTCAATCGCAAGGTATCAATCATAACTGTACACATATTAACCTTTGTGCCATCTGAATAGTACAATTTTCACACTTCGGCAGACTATAACTTTGGAACGGTAAGGCGGTGGAAAAAAATGTTTCAATAAATGTTGTAGACAATTTTGAGAGGAACAAATTTCTGAATCGCTCTTTTGTGAACAAAACATTTTTTCTAGGACAAAAAGTGAAAAAACACTTTGTTGGAAACTTTGGCGCCTCCTAGATTCAGCATTTCAAAACGTATGACATGACCTCAATGAGACGAATTGTAGGTGACAATGTCCTCTACGTTGTTTGTTTAAAACACTTTTCTTTAAAATACGTCGATTCAGAGAAAAACGCTTTTCAATGTGTTTTTGAGTTTTCCGACAAAATGATCGTGCAAATTATTCTACAATTCAGAGTTAAGCTTTTTTGAGCTTTTCTAACGATTTACAAAAAGCCAACCATAGCACAGTTTTTGGAACAAAAGGTTTTTTTTTCTGTGCAGCTGTCCTGTACTATATTGCACCTTCTAAGACAATAGCAATACCGTCGTGGAATGAGCTTGTCCGCTGCTCGTTGTAAAAGAGAGGCGTGTGGTGATGTACCCACTCCCCTGCACGAGGGAAAGCCTGAGCTGGCCTGAGACAAACTGTCTCTGTCCCTGTCTTAATCCTGTTTCAAGGACAGGACTTGGCGACGCGACATCTGACGGAATCCAGATGAACTACCAGCACTCAATGGCTAGCATTAACGAGTCTATATGCTTATCTTTTTACACACATCAAAAAAAGTTTTGCATCACCTCGGTTCCCAGATCTCCGGCATATAGACGTTGACTGTGTATATTGTATCCAAGATACAGTCCCTTTGACTGTTCATAGATGTCACTAAAACTGCTCAAAGATGTAAACAACCATGCATGAGCAGGGCCTATTAGACGGAGGGGGTACGACAGCCGATCAGTTCCAGTCATTCCACCAGGACGAAGGTACGCTGCTCATGTTGTCTGTAGTTCTACCATGCCTAGAAGGTCAATACCGCAGTTCGATCGCGTCCGCATTGTTACTTTGTGTCAAGAAGGGCTCTCAACAAGGGAAGTTTCCAGGCGTCTCAGAGTGAACCAAAGCGATGTTGTTCGGACATGAAGGAGGTACAGAGATACAGGAACTGTCGATGACAGGCCTCGCTCAGGCCGCCCAAGGGCTACTACTGTAGTGGATGACCGCTACTTACGGATTGCCGCTCGGAGGAACCCTGACAGCAATGCCACCATGTTGAATAATGCGTTTCGTTCAGCCACAGGACGTCGTGTTTCAACTCAAACTGTGCGCAATAGGCTGCATGATGCGCAACTTCACTCCCGACGTCCATGGCGAGGTCCAGCTTTGCAACCCCGACACCATGCAGCGCGGTACAGATGGGCCTAACAACATGCTGAATGGACCCCACGGAATTGGCATCACGTTCTCTTCACCGATGAGTGTCGCATATGCCTTCAACCAGACAATCGTCGGAGACGTGTTTGGAGGCACCCTGGTCAGGCTGAACGTCTTAGACACACTGTCCAGCGAGTGCAGCAAGGTGGTGGTTCCCTGATGTTTTGGGGTGGCATTATGTGGGGCCGACGTACGCCACTGGTGGTCATGGAAGGCTCCGAAACGGCTTTACGATACCTGAATGACATCCTCCGACCCATAGTGCAACCATATCGGCAGAATATTGGAGAGGCATTTGTCTTCATGGACGACAATTCTCGACCTCATCGTGCACATCTTGTGAATGCGTTCCTTCAAGATAACGACATCGCTCGACTACAGTGGCCAGCATGTTCGCCAGACATGAACCCTATCGAACATGCCTGGGATATGTTGAAAAGGGCTGTTTATGGACGTCTTGACCCACCAACCACTCTGAGAGATTTACGCCGAATTGTCGTTGAGGAGTGGGACAATTTGGACCAACAGTGTCTTGATGAACTTGTGGATAGTATGCCACGGCGAATACAGGCATGCATCAATGCAAGAGGACGTGCTACTGGGTATTAGAGGTAGTGGTGTGTACTGCAATCTGGACCACAAATGCTGAAAGTCTAGCTGTATGATGGTACAACATGCAATGTGTGGGTCTCATGAGCAATAAAACGAGCTGAAATGTTGTTTGTGTTGATCTCTATTCCCTTTGTATTTAACGGTTCCGGAACTCTTGGAACCGAGGTGATGCAAAACCTTTTTGATGTGTGTAAAAATCACGATTAAACATATACAGAGTTCTTAATTTTAAAACATGTTTCAGTAGCGTTCTAGAGAAAACTATAAGCTGTCTTGCAGTGGAGTTTGTTTCTGTTTTCAACATCATCTGAAGATTTAGTAGAGTTTAGGAAAACGCAGTTCAGAACTCTATTTTATATGGAGAATTATGATTTTAACTACACTTTTTATAACTATCTTTGTATTCCTGTTCGATATGCTTTTGCACTGATGAAAAGTGTATAAAATACTACAGTACGCTATAGAAACAAAATAATTTTATCTTGTCCCGTTTCATTATAAATCGTTTCACAAACTTTTGACCAATGTTACAACAAGAGCAGAGCTGGCGGCCGGCCGTCCCAACTCCGGCCGGCTCTTAAATTAGCTTCTTTGTCCTGAATCTTATTAATGCTTTCATTATTCCTCTCCCTTAAATTATTAATTTCAGAAACTATTTCTGCATTAACTTTATCAATTCTTCCCCCCAGCTGTTCTTTAACCTCTTTAGTTGCTACCTGAATTTTGTCAATTTCTCCCCCCAATTGTTTTTTAACCTGCTTTGTTTCTAGTTGAACTAATTCTTTCAAATTCTCAGCCTGTGTAATGATTCTACATTCCAGCTCCTCCTGTACTTTTCCTAATTTTCTGTCTACATCTGCAATAATCTCTTTAGCTTTTTCTTCCATCGCCCCTCTGATTTCTCCTCTAATCTGCTCAAATTTCTTATCTAATTTTAGATTGTTCTCTTCAAATTTCTCATTTAATTTTGTATCTAGTTTTTCGCTCAGTGCTTCCGTATTCTCTTTATTTTCCCTACTGTTTTGTTCAAGTTTAGCATTATTCTGTTCAAGTTTGGCGTTTAAAGCATCTGTGCTAATTTTATTTTGTTGCATGAACTGAAGAAGCAAACTCTCTAACCCTGCTGGTCTAGCTGTATGCCTCTCACCAAGGCGGTCCGGGTTCGATTCCAGGTCAAAGCATGTGAGATTTTCGAAGTGAAATGCCATGTCCTGTGGTTCGGATTCCACGTAAAAAGGAGGTCCCGTGGCTCATAATCACAAGATTCACGGTCACGTAAAACTACAATCTTCATTCCTTCCTTTCTAACCCTGCTTGACTGTTATGATTACCCCCCTCAGTATCGGTATTTACCTCCGACATCCCAGTGCTGCTTTCATTCTCAAGACTAGCCATACTGCTTGTATTTTCACTATCCAACTGGTGACCACTACGCAACTTCATGTCTTTCTCAACATCACCCATGCTGTTACACACTGATAAATAAAAGACCCACAAAATACTGCCCCAGAAATATATACCCTTCTCCTTCCACAAATGTAACTAGGTTTTCGGTCCCACGTTGCCGGCGACAATGTAACGCTTCTACTGGGGTGAGTGATGCTAAACCACAACAAGTCCCACGTTTTGCGGGCTAGTGTAACTGTTTTACTAGTTTCCCCACGTTGGGCGCCAAATGTATCGCTTTTGCTCCACGTTGAGCGCACAAATGTTACGCTTCTACTGGGGTGAGTAATGCTAAACCACAACAAGCCTCACGTTTTTCGGGCAAGTGTAAGTGTTTTACTAGTGTCCCCACTGTTGGCTGACAAATTAACGTTTATTCTGACTAAGATAAGTTTAATAATGGGCACCAAGACCTCAACACTACGTTGAAATCTAAATTTATATTTATAAACACCTTGCTCGGGCAGAACACATTTAAGAATCTTGACACTCAGACCGTGGTATGATTGGATCATTAACCCAGCTAACAATTGTATCCGGAGAAGGAATTAGGTCTATATCTAATGCTACCTACTGAAAGCAAAGATTGCATAGTATAAGAAATGAATTTACTATATATAAAAAACAAGTAGTGGCAAATTTTAATAATGATAATAATAATTTAAAATGGAGCATAACGATTTTAATTTTACCACTGAAAAATTACGTGACGTTGGAGACGGATGAATTATTGAATTTACTATTATTTCCAACCTAAGAAGTTACTGAAATTCTGATTCTGAGACCATGAAAAGAGAGAGATTACGTAGTTCTGCGTCAGTCGCGCTTACCATTGGAAATAGCAGTAGCATTTCCCCCGTACGTGATGAATCAAGAGAGCTTCCGTCAGCCTCTTGGACGTCACCATCTTCTTTGTTTCTTGCGGAGATCGGTGTTAAAATGATGAAGTTAAATGCTTGATAGTGGTGGATCCAAAATCCGTTAACCACCTACGCTGACTCCCTGTTCACAAGAGCTCGCGTATTTCTCATGACTAATTTGTCAGTTGAGAGCAGCAGTACTGAAATGTTCGCCATCGAACACGAGTACGAAGTCCGTAGACTATGCAAAAATACAATATTAAAGTTACGGTCCGAACACAACGGAACCTACGAAACGAGCGTCCACCTCGCATAAGTTTTACAATGTTAATGGAGTCTTCTTCACTGCGCGTGCTCACTTTATGCACTCGCCGGCCGTTCCCCTCCAGTGTACCACCTCCCTGTAGTCCGGTCTCCTCTGATTGGCTGTGACCCCACGCGATACACCCGTCATTAAGTTCTTTGCACTCTGTAAACTTTTCGTTCCACTCCAATTCGCCTTTTCTTGAAACAGCCAGTTGTAAATGTTCCTCGGTTGCATCAACGCTTCACGACAAGATTATTCCTGTAGACGAATTCCCGATGACTCATCTCTCTCTCCATAAGCCCTTAACTGAATAAAATTCGGAAATCTCCGCAATCATATAATTTACCGTGATAATGTTGTTCGTATTACTTCGCTTGATAGTGTTTTCTATAAAATCGAAAACCTATCTGTATAGTTATAATCTTTAAAGAAAAAGCTCCACAAACATTAATAATAATAATAATAATAATAAGTTAAATGAAAATTATCTTGGCTGAACAAGTTGCCGCGTAAACAAACATTTAATGGCATCATACCCTCGAAATACACGTTACAAACCCTGTTCAAACTCATTATAGTTGAAGTAATTAAATTGCAATAATCTCTGGGAGTTACATTATATTGCTCTGAGAGCGGTTAGGCATGACCTTCCTGTCCTTATATTTTCTTTCGAATTACTATTGCATTCAAAGGAACAATCAAAATTACAGAATGATAAGTTGACTACAAACTCAATCACTTGTTGCGTTTAGAGCAAAGCTTCTGCTAACATCATTCAAAAGGTTTTCTTAAGCTATTCTAGCTAATTCAAGTGAATCATTAAGGCAAATATAGGTCGCTCTGCCAGCTTCCTACTTGAAGCGATTTTCGCTTTGTCCTGTGACCCACTGTTTTGAATTTTGGTTTTGTTTAACTTACGTTGGGTTTCTAACCCGTTCTAAACTTTTAGTCGGCACTCCGCTGGGTAAGAGTTTAGCCTTCTTCAAACACAACGATTGGTTCTTTTCAACAATTTCTAATAATAATAATAAAAAAATATTAATCTTATGAAAGCTCTGAAAGCGCTTTATCTCTGTCCACTCTGGGGGCATTTGATCTCAGGGATCCGGCCGTGTTGAGGAATAAAATTGTTGCTATTCGTATCAATATCTTCAAAATATCAGTATTTGCTCAAAATCAGTTCCTTTCAGAAAGTAAAGGGTACAATTTAAACTTCCCTTTTTGCTTTTCCTCGCAAGTGAGCAGTGTACCTACATTCTACATAGTAGCGTATTTTACGTTCGGAAGGGACGGGGCACTCAGCGCCCGCCTGTCGGTAACCTCAGCTCATGCTGCTCTCTCCGTTATTCTCTCTTAGGCACTCGCTTTCTCACCTTTCTTACACAAGCTTTCATCAACATTACTATTTTTTCTCTCAGTATCTAATTATTTATTGATCTTGGATTCTTTTCCTTTCTGCCTAATATCGTTTCACTCCTAAACCTTTTTTCTTTTCTTTTCAAATCATCTTCCCTCAGGTAGTGTCTGAGTTCAGGCTTCACCTACCAACTGTCTAGAATAACGACGAAATCAAGTTGGTAGCCTAATTCTAACATTTCTACTGTACGTACAGCAGTTTGAAATAACCCAGAAATAGTACAGCTTAATGTAGTAATTTACTACAGTTAGCAGCCTTGGTGACTCTGAATCAGGGCCGTGCAATGGGCAAGGTGAAGCAGTGCTAACGAGAAATTTACTCGTGCCGGCCGAGCGCAGCCCTACTCGGTCCAGTTCTGAGCAGTGCAGCACAACAGCACACTAGCACTGCAGCGCTTAGTCGCACAGGCACTGTCCATTTGACCGGGTACTGAAGTACGTTTAGTACTGAGCGCGGCGCCTGCACACTAGGCGCACTAGAGCCAACATTGTGGCATATGCGTGTGGTCTGCCGTGCTCATAACGTGGGGAGGACAAAAATAGCATAGTGGGAGAGTCACACATTAATGAATCAAACCATAGACATATAAGACATGATATTTGGACGCACATGAACCAGATCTGCAGCAAGGATACAGAAATTTGCATACTTTTTGGGTGATGTAGCAGGTGCAGCGAGATATAATAGTCCTAAAATAGAATCAAGGGCCGGTATGGAGTCAGGAGAGTTAAAATACATTTCTAATTTGTTGACATAATGTCACAAACCAGCCGATGTAGCTAAACACGTTAACGTGCATGGTCAGACTACTCCAAACTCGAAAGACCACACACAGCCACTCCATACATTACCTCATTAATTTTATTTGTCATTAACTCCTCTCATGAGATTGGCGTCATGAAATCATTCCCACAAGGAAACTGTCTCACCACATCCCCTACCTCATAGCAACCGGGATAATTATGAGTAGAACCAAAGAAACTACATTAGGACTATAAAACTGTATTTCAATAACAAGATTCTGAATTCACCAAATGACTAGATTGATGCTCTTCATGGATATGTGAGTTCGAGAAAAATGCGTGAGTAAAACTCAGCTGAGTTTTAATTCACCGGCTGTGAAAGCCAATATACCATCTTTTTGGAAGCCTTCATAGGGAGGTTAAGGCTGCTTGAGCTTTTAGATCTCGCAGTCAAGTGGTGCAGTTGCACCTAATATAAAGGGAGGTGGCGCGCAGTTCGTCACTCCTGTGGGGGTCCGGGCGGGGACACAAAGAGCCCGCCGATGAGCCAGCTTGGTGTCCTAGGCGAAACCCCACACAAGACACGGCACAAACCTAGAAGAATGCTGAGTTTTAATTCACCGGCCGTGAAAGCCAATATACCATCTTTTTATGCGTTAGTAAATTCATCAGGATTTTAAAATGAAAGATATTCCGTCGCAATCTAAGGTCATTTATGTCTTTTATTCTTATATTCAAGTCGCCTCCGTGGTGTAGAGGTCAGCATGATTAGCTGCCACCCAGGACTTCCGCGGTTCGATTCCCGGCTCTGCCACGAAATTTGAAAAGTGGTATGAGGACTGGATTGGGGTCTACTCAGCCTCGGGTGTTCCAAATGAGTAGAGGGGTTTCGACTCCCACCTCAACCATCCTCGAAGTGGTTTTCCGTGGTTTCCCACTTCGTCTTCGGGAAAATACCGGGGTGGTATCTAACGTAAGGCCACGGCCGCCTCCTTCCCTCTTCCATGCCTAATCTTCCAACTCTTCCCATCTCTTCATCAGGCCCCTGTTCGCTTTGCAGGTGAGGCCGCCTGGGCAACGTGCTAGTCACACTCCCCAGTTGTATCCCCGACTCAGAGTCCCAAGCTCCAGGACACTACCAGTGGCGGTAAAGGTGAGATCCCTCGCTTAGTCCGCGGGAAAAGCCAACCCTGGAGGGTAAACGATAAAAAAAAAAGAATTCTTATATTCAACATGGCCTGAAAAAATACCTCGTGGAATTTACCTACACATAAGATATACGGCAAAATAAGCAAGAAGACACGAAATCCTTCAAACCTTCAAATTTTAGGACAATATTCATTATTTCAACACTATGGAGACCAAGAGTGCTATTCATTATATAACAATTAGCCTATTTTGCTCTAAAAATTACAAAATATGTTGTCTGTCTTTCTACCAGCTTGTCTGTATTTCTTTCGGTGGAGTGCCTAAGACTGTTTTGTTTGTTAGTTCTTGGAACTATTCGACTTTAGGGTTATGGTACGCGAACCGTCTTCCTAACTTACCAGGGGCTATGCAATGCCAAAAAATACGAAGAAATGTGTACTATTATAGTTCGCCCAGTGAAGAAATTACATGGTATCGTGCAATTGATTGCGCTGACAATGGAAGAGACCACCTTGTAGTGTAGCGGCTAACGTTCTTGGCTGTCACCCCGGTGGTCCGGGTTTGATTCCCTGTCCTGCCACGAAATTGAATTTCGGTTTGGGGTACTGAAATTGTATCGATGATACGTAAATCATCCAAGCGGTGCTCATTTCGAGGACTTGCGCCAGGCCAGTAGGCACGAGTTTTCTTTTTTATACATTCTTACACTGCAATTCGAATTGAGAGCACATCACTGCGTAGAGTTGTTAGAATAGCTTCCGTAAAATATTCTCAAAGGCCAATGCTATAAGTAGCCCTCATGAGTTAATCCAATTGCATATGTATATCTAGGCTAATCCAGATATGGTATTTAAGACATTTGATTCTCATTGCATTCTAAGTTATGGGCATAGGAAAACCTCGAAGCTAATTTTGAAATTTTAAGTGAATGAACATCCAAACTATAGTAAGCATCATGTAGGGAGACTGTACCAGAGAGAGCATGCATTGCTTGAAGACATGATGACATAGTGCGTAATTTGTGCTCGTACAACGAAGGAGGTTGTCAGGACGGTGTTGATGATGAAAATGGTGATAACGATGAAGACGGTGATTAATTATTTAGGAACCAAGGGAATATACATAACCGATACTTGAGACTGAAGCGGATCTATGGTAAACACAAAATGAAATTGCAGGTTGATTGCGAAAGTACAGAAACTATCCAATCACCATATTTTATGGAGATTGACTAATCCAGAAGTAGACATGAAAGTGAGTAGCCTAGTACAAATAGGTGGAAGCAAAGGGTGCTCTTGTGTGAGACCTCCATGGGCGTAGCCAGGACTCTGTATACTGCAAACACTGTGGAGTGCCTGATACCCTAGCTCACGTTCAAAAACATAATTAAGAAGGGGATTTACTACAAACGTTAGGAATCACCGAAATAGATCTAAGATGCAGCTGTAACATTTCAGAAATGTTACGCGATCCATGTTTTCGTGTCTTTCTCGTGTTAGAAGCAAAAATACAATGGGCATAATAATTGTTATTGGCCATAAGAAGGATACAAGATTTATGCTGGACCCCACCATCAGATGTGAAGTAACCTTCGGCATAACAAAATAGGTCGTTTAGAGATAACGATAGGCTTCAAAGAGAAGAGAAAGCTTGTGGTACGTATCGATTAAGCGAGAGGATCAACATCAACATTTTTAAATCACTCATCAAGTTTGGGTAAGCCTAAGTATAAATGACCTAATTTTGCTATCAATGAATCCATTCAATAATAGAGAATTCATTTTCAATGTACTCGGGAACAGTGTGTGACGTAGTCTATTGGTACCCAATATCATTTTATTGCTAATATTAATAGTGTTATAATAATAATATTAATATGAAGGGAAGATAAGAACGGCTTTACGAAACCATGTCGGTACGGGCTGGCCGTGCGCGCCTGAACTGACGAGTTCCAGCGTAGACAGTACTGACAGTGTGAGGCTAGGTCATACGGCCCTAAAACCACTTGCCAGGCTTGCAGGGTACTACACCATAGCTCGCTCGCACATGTAGCGAGCGGCAGCTGGGGAGAGGCAAGGACATGACGTCACGCGCTTGTGGCTTACTTCTTAGACTGCCCGTAAGGGAGCAGCAGGATAGAACATACTACAGGCACTAGCTACGCAGGGCCCTGCTCTGAATATATTCTTAGTTCCTTCTCTTAAGGTATAGAATGCACGTACAGAATTTGGTTGAAGTCTAATGGATAGTATGGACGTCACATGCTATTGGATTTATCAATGCGCGTAAAATCATGTTGGGAACAATGTCATGTATGTGATGCTCAGAATTAATCTGAAATATTACGATATGTTATAGTGCCAATTTTGGAAAAAAAAAGCCATTTGTTAGTATAGAAGTTCATGTAATTAAAAATTGAAACTATCAGAAAGCTTGAATCATGTTGGCAGCACTGAGGTATGTTAGTTACTCCAAATTAATCTAGAATTTCCGGTACTATACGTGTGCAAAGTTTAGAGCTGATGGCTTGGATACTTTCTGATATATTGATATTAGGATTAAACAAATAGAGAGAGCATTTATCAACAGTTGGCAGCCCTTCTGGTTCTTACGAATAAGTATAGTCATAACCGTTATGGTACACAAAGCACATACGAAATTTGGTTGAATCCCATTTGTTAGTATTGAAATTATATGCATTTAAAAACTGGACTTATCAGCATGCTTAGAATCGTGTTGGCAGCACTGATGTATATAAGATACACCAAACTAAGGTAAAATGTCAGGTACTACACACAGGGGCGCACCCAGACTTTTGGTTTGGAGGGGGCTTTCCTCAATAACATGATTTCAGCTATGGAAAGAGAATGTGTCCATTATTAGTCTTGTATGTAAATATGTATATATGAGACCATATGCATAAAAATATATTCTATAAGATCAAACATACTGTAGAATGCTCTATTAAAACCAATACAAAAGATGCTATCTGACTGGAGATTATTTAAACAAAATGTGCATTGGTTTTATACAAATTTTAGTTACAGTACCATTGAGCTAAGGTTATGCAAGTAATAAAAAGGAACAGCATGATTTTTATCAAGAATTAACTTTTGATCACGATCAGAGTGATAACGACTGGATTGCTCTGCTCACTATTATAACTATATATCCAGCTACCAGGATCGTCAGATTGATGTGTAACATCAATTATCTTCAATTATTTACTAAGTTTTGAGTTGTTTATACCAAGAACTAGTACGGTATAGGTTTTAGGAAATTATTAATAACATTTTGATTTTGAATACGTAAATTTAATTGGAACTAAAAATTACATTTTAAAAATTACGAGATGTAATTGTATACCATAGTGTTATGGATTGTAACAAATATTTTATGTACTGAACGTGAAAATATATAAGTTATTTAAATTTTCCTTAATAACTAAGATTATAATAAAAAACTTGAACATTTCTAGAATTTCAAGTTGAACTTAATTACACAGATTGAATGCAAGTTTAAACAGATAGTTGAATACAAATCATGTATTAATGAATTAACATTAACATTGTTTGAATAAAGTGGAAACTCAAATTTCACAGAACAAAATCCAGCCGCCTAGCAGATTTTTTTCAAAACGGAAACTACCTCTGTACTGGTGACTTCAATTTCTCGGTGAATATTCAGTGCTGCTAGTCCAGTCAGCCTGTCTGCACCCATGGTATTCCTAAGATATGTTTTCAGCCGACGTAGTGTAGAAAATGACCTCTCAGCAGTGCTTGTAGTCACAGGGATGGTACACAAAATTCTCAACAATGTGTGGATATTAGGAAACAAGTCCTTGTCACATAGATTCAACACATCGATTGCGATTTTAGGGATATTAGCGTAGGTCTTGAAGCTCTTGTGCCACAGTTCAAACTCAGCCATAAGCAGGCCTTTGTTGTTTCCTCCACTTGCAATTATGTCATTCTTATAAAAATTACACAGCTGTAAGAAATTAGGTTGCATTTTTTCTTGGAAGGTTTCTTTATGTGTATGTGATGCATTGGCTGATGGCAGTAAGCACTCAAAACTCTTTAATAAGTCTTTATGCTTGATGAATCGAGATTCCAATGAAATAATGAAAGAGTCAATCCAAGGGATGAAAACAGATCTTTTATAGTATAATTCTGGAGTTTCTGCCGGTATGTTGCTTCTGTTCAGTTGGCTTCCAACTGTTCGAGGTATCGAAATTATTGAACCGCAGTTATTAGCAATTTTGGTAGCTTCTTCAAACAACGAGTGAAATTCTTGACCTGCATTTTTTCTTAGAGATTTTAAGCTTTCAATCACAGTTTCAGCGTGTGTAATTGCAGATGATAAATCTAAATCAGTTCCCTGAAGCTTTTTGCTTAGGTTTACTGTGTAACCAAGCAGTTTTTCTGATGCCATGAGAGAAATTATAAATTCACCCTGACTTAAGGAGTTTAGTAGTATTAGAGCTCCTGAAGATGATTCCCTATCATTCCAGTTTTTAATCTCCTCTAACGATACTTCAAGAGGTTGCAGCAGTTCTTTCATAACAAAAATAGCATCGTGCCATTGTACCCATCTCGTTGGACAAAGCTGCAGGAGTTTTTTCTTGTTGGTTTCAAGATTTACCTCAGATTCAATGCACTGTTTTTAAACTGCTTGTCTTTTTGGAGGGTTAAAAAATCCCACAACTTCTCCACTATTCCAAAGCAGTTCCTGATTGATACAACCTCAGACGCGGTCGACAATGCCAGGTTAAGGCTATGAGAAGCGCAATGCACTTATATTGCTGTGGGGTGAGCTTCTTGGATGCACGCTTGAGCCCCTTTAAACTTTGCACTCATGGCAGCCGCCCCATCGTACCCCTGGCCACGTAGGTTATGTATGTCTATATTACTATCTTCAAGACCTTTAATCAATGTTTTTGCCAATACGCTACCCGTAGTAGAGGTTAGAGGCATGAACTTCAAAAATTGCTCACATATTTCATAACCATTTAAAGTATTTTGGGTTACATAACGTAAACACAAAGAAAACTGTTCAACAGTTGAAATATCAGATGTGTCATCTGCGAGAACACTAAAAAACTTAGCTTCTTTTACTTTACTTGCTATTTTTTTCAGTTATTATTTGGTTACAAGCATCGATGACTTGATTTTGAAAATTCCAACTTATATAGGTCGCATTTTTGCCACATGACCCAAAGTGACCTTTCAAATTGTTGTCACCTGCTTCAATTCTAGCTCTGAGCAAAGCTCTTAAGTTCCCCTCATTTTCAAATGGTTTGCTGTCGATTTGAAACTGACCATAATCTCTATGGCCCCTAAGGGCGATATTTTGCCTGCCACACAAAATAATAGTTTCTATTATTGGAATTATTCTTTTCACATTATTTTGGGCTTGGACGTCTTTTCCTTTATCAAGAGATTAGTCAATCGGTTTCATTCGGCAGTCCATAACTCTTTTAAAGTTAGCTGCGCTTACACAGGAGTCTTTATGATACTGCGAGTTTGCATGTTTTTCAAACTTTTCTAGTGCTTTTTTCCAGTTACAAAAACCTTCTTCAACAAGTTGTCCAGTATGTTGAGCGTTACTCTTACCTACTTCTTTAAAAAAAAGCATACAATGGACACAGTATGCAGAGTCTTCAATTCCAGAATACGAAAGCCAGGTATATATCTTTAGCCATGGAAACGAAAATTTTCGTTGGTGGTTCCCATGCGATCTAAAAGGAAAGTTAAAGTTGCTCTGAGGAACCCATTATTTTGTCATTCAAAACTTTGAACTTTTCATTGTCCGTCAACACTTTGTTTTTAAATAAACCAATGTCCAAATCCATGTTATGTTTACTTACAACGGCCTTAGGCCTGCTCACATTTGCCTCGGAGCCCTCCTCTGACGAACAACTTGGCTGTTTTTCTATGCTTGCAGTCCTTGCTAACAGTTCCTTACTCGTTGAAGGATCGCCACATTCACTAACACTAACCGCATCATATTTATTGATTTTTAACGGTTTATAATAGTTTTGGATGTTTGACTTTCTTTTGTCTCCCATTACGACCAGTCCAATTGGACACACTGTGCCCGTTTAGACCGGAGTCCGCACGACCACATATGCATTTTACCAATAATCAGTCAGCACGAGAGTCAAAATATCCCGGAGCGCCAGATGGGTTAAAGCTAATCGCAAAAACGACATCAAATGAAAAAAATGCTTTACTGATTTTTGGCTCAATGCAACAATAAGGATAGAAGGAGATTCAACTGGGCATAACACATCATGTAAAATTATCTCATTTTATTTTGAATTTAAAATTGACTGCAAAAATGCTCAAAGCAGCATCACTCACGTGTGGCGACCCACACTCCTATTTACACAATATACAGAAATTTTCCAAACACATTTGACAATTATTTCTTTGGAAACACAAGTCTGATTATTAGTCCTGTAGACTGTGTTCCAAAATTATTTATGATTAAATCCAGTTCAAATTTAATTGTCTCTACTGGAAATATCGTAGTTCACTGTTTGAATTTTTACAAAATATTAACACTCGTAGAATAAATGTTCATAGAATTTTTAACTTTCACTTATTTTTCCAGTTTCAAAAAATATATTGTCGAAAAATATTATTATTTCTGAATCAAAACAAATTATTTACACATATTAATAACATCTGAAAAGTATTTGACCTTGAGCATAGCATCGAAAAACTGTGCGAAGCACAACAAATATTAATTGTTCTTCTGACATTAAACATTTCGAGAAGTGACTCGATTATGAACTTCAAGTTCCTCACAAAATATATGATTTCTGAATCATCAACTTGATCAATAAATTGTTGAACCATTCAACTATTCAATTTTCCACTTGGAATCATTATTATAAAAAATATTTATATTCATGGCCATTTTAGTAATTTTCACAACTTTCAATTCTTCGACAGAATGCGGAAATAAGAATTGTAGCTTCATAATAAATTCATTTAGTTCATGGCACTAGGATTGAAAATCTCCTTCAAATTATTCGTGGTTAAAGAATTATTTTTAATTGGCAGTGGCCCATTCTATTATTTGTGTAAGAACACAATATTACAACAACAACGGCAAAGGTCTTCCTCTGAAGAAGAATAAACTACTATCATGACAAATCCGGGTTCTAGCAAAATCAAAGTCTAAATGGAATTCGAAAACAAGGTTGAAATAAGAACTGATGGTTTCTAAGAAATAACCTTCGGGTCATTCATACGACGAAATGTGTAGTTCCAATACTCCTTCTATAAACCTGAGCCATCGAACCTGCTATTTGATTGATGCTCAAATAAAAACCTCCTCATTCCTGCGACTTAAACATGCGCACCTGGGAATGGCATTTCAACTACTCCACACACATAAATTTTCTTCCCAAAATTTATACAATAAATCAAGCCTCTGCTTGTTATCAACACTGGAAGATTAATAAACTTACAAGTTTATTTTATTTTACCATTCAGTTCAACCCGTGAAGTTACCACACTTATGATAATCTTTATTTCACTTTCGAATGTGTATTTACGTCATGATTTTATATAAATACAAAAATATCCTATTTGATACAAATATCATTTGCTTCCCGTTTCATGCCTCTCCGTGTTATCTGAAAAATATACTTTGCTCATTGCAAATATCAACTGTTCAACCAGAACTGAAATGTTGGTTGAATGCGGGCTTGCGCAAACCACTCTCCTTAGGAAAATCTCCTGTTCCAAACTAGAAATGATTAAACTACTTCATAGGCTCTCTCTCAATACATATGATTATTAGAAAATATAATATCCAAGAATTATTTAGAAAAGTTATAAAAATTATTATTATTATTATTATTAGTGGATTATTATTATTATTATTATTAATATTATTTTAAATATATTTAATTATCATCTCATTATGTGAGAATCCACATGTTCGAATCTTCGAATATGGAAAAAATATCCATTCCTCAACAAAAAATAATTTAACTTTTACAGTTACGTCGATGGTTTTCCGTGTCTTCCCAAAAAATATGAAATATTCAAATAAATGGTCGATATGCTCGGTCATCGATCCTAAACTGTTCTGAGTGCTGAAAATACTCAGAATAACTCTAATATGTCTTGCGTAAATCATTGCAAGATTTAAATACGAAGAAAAATAAATGTGTTGGTCATCTGCAGAAAAATAGTTTGTTCCAATTAGCTAGGCATAATATAATTCAAATGTGGCTTACATTTCGTGATGGTCTTGAAGCGTAGTAAACCTGGTCTGTACCAGATTTATCCATAGACATGCCCTATCGGACGAGCATGTATAATCCTTGTATCGGCCGCCATTATATACCCACAATCCGTCTAACAAGACATAGTGGTAGTATCTCTTGACGTTTGAAGTAACTGTTGATCCATTTTAATATTGGCTTCTGTTAAAGCCATAACAGTTTGCTTAAATGGGGTCAGATCTAAGTGATCTATTCTTAAATATGTCAGTTGTAACATAATTCACGGTAATCTTTTCAGTACAAGGAAACACTGACAATCTAACCAATCAACGGCTGTTCTGAAGATCGTTCCCTGGGCATGGCTTCACACCATCTACCATGCGCGAAGCAACATGTAGTTTCCCTGCGTTGACTAATGAACAACACCGTGATAGACTGGTCTTCAATGTACTGATAGATCGGAGTGGTTAACAAGTTACAGATATGAAAACTGACTAAAATGGACTTAAATATCCAAGTATTAGGTTATTACTGGACTGTGACAAAATACTAATTCTAGACAAAGTCTAGCATATGTCCATGTAGAAATTAAAAAAATTCACCAGTGTCTGTAGAAAAATATCAATCACCTTAGTGATTCTCCTTGCCGGAAACTTACTAAGTTCCACTCGTAGCGCAGCACTTTTGTGACTATCACAACTTTGAAAATAACTTCTGCGTAGATCCGGCAACCATGTGCCTTGGCTCAGCGTAGCGGCACCTTGCTAGGCAAGTGCTTGTTTCGAAGTGAGCTAATGATGCCTGAGCCAGCCGGCTTTTATTCAAAACGGTCAGGGTCACGCTGCATCAGCTGATATCTGGAAATCCTCATATCTCTGGTATCCCTGGTCCGATTTACTTGATACTAATTGCATTCTCTTTCATTTGGCCGTGCCAGTAATCTGATCCCAGTCTCAAGTCTCTACTCCATGGCTAACTATTTAATCAATAAATAGCCTCGACCTCTGCTATTACTCGCTACGTCACTTGACATGCTCTTAGCGGTATATTCTTTCCAATTCCTTCTCGAAGCAATCTAGCGCGATATTCAAATATCTCAACTTTCAAAAGCGGCTGTAGCCTTTCTCTTGACATCTAGGTGTCTGAATCTTGGAATACCCATTCCTAGAGTTGGGCACATCCACCCCACACCTAGCAAAAAATAAAAATTGAAAATTTTTTATTTTTCCTATCTACACATTAAATCATCTGGTTCTTGAATAATAAATCTTCAAATTCGATGCATTATAAGTTCCCACGATGTTACCAGTTCGTATATTAGCGATTTCATAGCTTCCATTGTTGTTTACTTCCACAATACGATATTCAAAATCCTTAATTTCACCAGGTTTAATATCAAAAATATCGTGATACTCTTCCAAAATTTTCCCTAGCTCTGGGGACTCCTCCTCAGTGTAGACTTCTCTTCCTTCAGCTTCATGAAAAATCAGAGACCATTGAGCATCTCCCTCGATGTCTTCCTCTTCTTTTCCCTCGAAGTTAATCTCTTCGGTATTCTTGAATCTGATCGTCTCTGTCTTTATGTCTATCACTGCTTGATATTTCTGAAATAATCCGCTCCCGATATCATGTCAAAAGCCATGTCCTTCATTACTACAAACACATGTCGGAAATCATGTCCTCCAATCGTAATACATAAGTATAATTGTGTTTTACACAGAGATATTTTGTTGGGTATTATTCCTTGGATCTTAATTCATGATACTGGAATCTCCTCTAAATTCTCTTTGAGCTTCCACAGAATATAAAGCTTCTCACTCACAAGACAAAGCATAGCCCCAGTATCAATCAAAGTATCGACAGGCATACCGAATACTTCGCATGATATGATTGGCATTCTAATTCTTGTACCCATTTCTTTCCGTTCGTCATTCTGTTGAATTAAGTCATCATCCTCTGCTTGCCATTTAATAATTCTGGAAGTGAAAGTGTTCAAAATTCTATCTTCTACTGTGAATTCGAAGTTTGTTTCTTTTCGTTTCCATTCCCCCGGGATTGTTGTGTTCCCGATGGACCTGGTTCATTGGGCCTCTGCTCCAAAAACTGCAAGTTATCTTGGTGTCTTGCTTCCAAGTTCTTCCTCGTCTCCTTGTTGAACTCTTCATTGGACTGACGAGTATCTACATTCCTTCTGTTATTGTAGTTGTTTCTACCATAGTATCTTCTTTCCTGGTACCTTCCTTGATTATCCCTGGGCCTTCTCCATCGAGTATTATATCGATTTCCACTATCCGGTCTCGCATAAGGCTTGTAACTGTATCTGTTACTGTACTGATTCCATCCTCTTTTATTGGGATCTTCCCTCGGCGTTTTCTCTTCTCGCCCCTCTCGAATCTCTCGAGGTGTTTGAGAATAACTGTCAGCCATAACAGCGTACACAGCGTTGTTATTCTTTCCTCCCTTCTGATGGAAGAATTGAGCGTTCGTATGATCCAGCTTCTGCAACACCTCGTCAAATTGCTCCATATTATAGATGTCAGCAGCGATCAAAGTCCTTTGGACGTCTGCTGGAAACTGACGTATCAATGCCGTAATTAATTCGTTATCTGGCATCGGCGGATCTAAATGTTGCAGTTTAGAAAGCTGTCCAGAAAAGTACGTAGAGTATCGAGTAGGTTGTGACGTCGAGAATCTCTTGGAATATAATTCTGCTCTGACTTGCTGTTGGGTTTCCGGGGACCAAAACTTTTTCAATAACCCACGAGAAAACTCCCCAAAACTGGTTAGAGTGGATGTAATAACTCTAAACCAAAGAAGTGCAGGACCTTCCAAAAATTTTCTTTCACTCGGATCTGTCTTTCTTTAGGGATCTTGGAATCTTTCAGGTAATCCCCTGCTTCTCTCAAAAATTCCACGGGTGTCACAGAATCTCGCCCTGAAAATTTAGGAGGCTTATCCTCTACATTCTTGAATACAGTTATGGGGTTGGATTGAAATACTGTCCTGACCTCATCCTGTTTTTGACTGTCATTTTCTCTAGCTGCTCCTAGATTTATCTGTATCTGTTCTTTTCCCCTTACACTTGGCATTTTCAACAGATGGTCAGACTGTTTCTCGTCCTTGATTTGGGTTTTTATAGCCTCAATTTCCTTATGGTTTTCTTCTGCCATTTTCTTAATTGCTTCAGTTTCTTTACAATTCTCCTTGACATCAGTGGATATCTGGTTCATAACAGCCTCGTGACTTTTCAATGACCCTGTCATATCTGATATGTCCTTCTGAGTTGCTTGGATATCTTTGGAAATTACTTGAATATGGGATGACAAAGATTCCCTAATCTCCTTGATTCCCTCTTGGTTCTCCAGCTTGAGTGTGTCTTCAATTTCATTGACAACTGTGGTTTTAATTTCAGTTTGTAACTCATTAATCACACCTTCTCTTATTTCTCTAGATGTTAGGCCCCTTAAAACAACAATTATCATCATCATCTTATTTCTCCCATTACAAGTTCTTTGAATTGTTCTGTCAACCGTTGAACAACTAGAATTCCCATCTCATTACTCTCCTTCTTCACTCTGACTTCTAGGTTGATCATGTCTTCACCAACTTTCCTAAGACCATGTTCTATCCTATCAGCTAAGCTTTGAGATCTAAGATCGGCATCGCGAAATTTATCGTCCATTAAACTTGCGTTAGTAGCTAATGAAGTTTCGAGCTCATGTGTTTTTTCGCATAATTTATTCATTTTACTCTCAAGTGACATTTTCAAAATTTCGGAATTCTCTTTAAATTTACTTTCCATAGAATTAAACTTACTATTTAAATTTTCTTTCAAGTTACCTTTTAACCTGCTTTCTAAAGAATCAGAATTTACTTTAAGTTTATCCTTCAAACTTTCTTTAAGTTTATTTTCCAAAGAATCAGAATTTTCTTTAAGTTTATTTTCTTAAGAATCAGAATTTTCTTTAAGTTTATCATTCAAATTTTCTTTAAGTTTATTTTCTAAAGAATCAGAATTTTCTTTAAGTTTATCGTTTAATCTTTATTTAAGTTTATCAGAATTTTCTTTAAGTTTCCTTTCCAAAGCCTCAGTATTTTCTTTCATAATGGCTGCTACACGCAGTCCAGCTTCTTTTGAACTCTACTCCAAACTCCTCATCATCCTCATCATTTCTTCCATAATTTTCAATTATTATTCAAAACTTAGGGGTATACAATATTGGCAAACACAAGCTTATAACTAGAACAAGAAATATGAATAGCTAATTGGAACACTCTAATAAAATGATTGTCCTAATGTCGACGTGATGGAAAAACAAAATTCTCTACTTTTACGAATTACATTTACCACAATATCACAAGAAAAATATGCAAGTTCTCAAATATCCTCCACCTGGATTCTAATAATGCGTATGTCCAGTTATCCAACGTTTACTACTGAATTTACTTGACGCCCTAATGGTTAAGCCATTATCAAAAATAATCAAACCCATTCTAATTATTAACCAAGTTAAATTTTTAATTTTCCCCACTAATTGGGTTTCCTACTAATTTATTCATCCAAACCAGACATCTCTCAACTCCCAAAATATTTCTATAAAAAATATCACAATTTAAATCGGCATGCGATTGACCATGTCTAACTCGAGACCCACGTTCGAAGTCATTTCTCTCTCTATCTTATTTTATGTGCCCGTTTAGACCGGAGTCCGCACGACCACATATGCATTTTACCAATAATCAGTCAGCACGAGAGTCAAAATATCCCGGAGCGCCAGATGGGTTAAAGCTAATCGCAAAAACGACATCAAATGAAAAAAATGCTTTACTGATTTTTGGCTCAATGCAACAATAAGGATAGAAGGAGATTCAACTGGGCATAACACATCATGTAAAATTATCTCATTTTATTTTGAATTTAAAATGTACTGCAAAAATGCTCAAAGCAGCATCACTCACGTGTGGCGACCCACACTCCTATTTACACAATATACAGAAATTTTCCACATTTGACAATCCTGTAGACTGTGTTCCAAAATTATTTATGATTAAATCCAGTTCAAATTTAATTGTCTCTACTGGAAATATCGTAGTTCACTGTTTGAATTTTTACATAATATTAACACTCGTAGAATAAATGTTCATAGAATTTTTAACTTTCACTTATTTTTCCAGTTTCAAAAAATATATTGTCGAAAAATATTATTATTTCTGAATCAACACAAATTATTTACACATATTAATAACATCTGAAAAGTATTTGACCTTGAGCATAGCATCGAAAAACTGTGCGAAGCACAACAAAAATTAATTGTTCTTCTGACATTAAACATTTCGAGAAGTGACTCGATTATGAACTTCAAGTTCCTCACAAAATATATGATTTCTGAATCATCAACTTGATCAATATATTGTTGAACCATTCAACTATTCAATTTTCCACTTGGAATCATTATTATAAAAAATATTTATATTCATGGCCATTTTAGTAATTTTCACAACTTGCAATTCTTCGACAGAATGCGGAAATAAGAATTGTAGCTTCATAATAAATTCATTTAGTTCATGGCACTAGGATTGAAAATCTCCTTCAAATTATTCGTGGTTAAAGTATTATTTTTAATTGGCAGTGGCCCATTCTATTATTGGTGTAAGAACACAATATTACAACAACAACGGCAAAGGTCTTCCTCTGAAGAAGAATAAACTACTATCATGACAAATCCTGGTTCTAGCAAAATCAAAGTCTAAATGGAATTCGAAAACAAGGCTGAAATAAGAACTGATGGTTTCTAAGAAATAACCTTCGGGTCATTCATACGATGAAATGTGTAGTTCCAATACTCCTTCTATAAACCTGAGCCATCGAACCTGCTATTTGATTGATGCTCAAATAAAAACCTCCTCATTCCTGCGACTTAAACATGCGCACCTGGGAATGGCATTTCAACTACTCCACACACATAAATTTTCTTCCCAAAATTTATACAATAAATCAAGCCTCTGCTTGTTATCAACACTGGAAGATTAATAAACTTACAAGTTTATTTTATTTTACCATTCAGTTCAACCCGTGAAGTTACCACACTTATGATAATCTTTATTTCACTTTCGAATGTGTATTTACGTCATGATTTTATATAAATACAAAAATATCCTATTTGATACAAATATCATTTGCTTCCCGTTTCATGCCTCTCCGTGTTATCTGAAAAATATACTTTGCTCATTGCAAATATCAACTGTTCAACCAGAACTGAAATGTTGGTTGAATGCGGGCTTGCGCTAACCACTCTCCTTCGGAAAATCTCCTGTTCCAAACTAGAAATGATTAAACTACTTCATAGGCTCTCTCTCAATACATATGATTATTAGAAAATATAATATCCAAGAATTATTTAGAAAAGTTTAAAAATTATTATTATTATTATTAGTGGATTATTATTATTATTATTATTAATATTATTTTAAATATATTTAATTATCATCTCATTATGTGAGAATCCACATGTTCGAATCTTCGAATATGGAAAAAATATCCATTCCTCAACAAAAAATAATTTAACTTTTACAGTTACGTCGACGGTTTTCCGTGTCTTCCCAAAAAATATGAAATATTCCAATAAATGCTCGATATGCTCGGTCATCGATCCTAAACTGTTCTGAGTGCTGAAAATACTCAGAATAACTCTAATATGTCTTGCGTAAATCATTGCAAGATTTCAATACGAAGAAAAATAAATGTGTTGGTCATCTGCAGAAAAATTGTTTGTTCCAATTAGCTAGGCATAATATAATTCAAATGTGGCTTACATTTCTTGATGGTCTTGAAGCGTAGTAAACCTGGTCTGTACCAGATTTATCCATAGACATGCCCTATCGGACAAGCATGTATAATCCTTGTATCGGCCGCCATTATATACCCACAATCCGTCTAACAAGACATAGTGGTAGTATCTCTTGACGTTTGAAGTAACTGTTGATCCATTTTAATATTGGCTTCTGTTAAAGCCATAACAGTTTGCTTAAATGGGGTCAGATCTAAGTGATCTATTCTTAAATATGTCAGTGGTAACATAACTCACGGTAATCTTTTCAGTACAAGAAAACACTGACAATCTAACCAATCAACGGCTGTTCTGAAGATCGTTCCCTGGGCATGGCTTCACACCATCTACCATGCGCGAAGCAACATGTAGTTTCCCTGCGTTGACTAATGAACAACACCGTGATAGACTGGTCTTCAATGTACTGATAGATCGGAGTGGTTAACAAGTTACAGATATGAAAACTGACTAAAATGGACTTAAATATCCAAGTATTAGGTTATTACTGGACTGTGACAAAATACTAATTCTAGACAAAGTCTAGCATATGTCCATGTAGAAATTTAAAAAAATCACCAGTGTCTGTAGAAAAATATCAATCACCTTAGTGATTCTCCTTGCCGGAAACTTACTAAGTTCCACTCGTAGCGCAGCACTTTTGTGACTATCACAACTTTGAAAATAATTTCTGCGTAGATCCGGCAACCATGTGCCTTGGCTCAGCGTAGCGGCACCTTGCTAGGCAAGTGCTTGTTTCGAAGTGAGCTAATGATGCCTGAGCCAGCCGGCTTTTATTCAAAACGGTCAGGGTCACGCTGCATCAGCTCATATCTGGAAATCCTCATATCTCTGGTATCCCTGGTCCGATTTACTTGATACTAATTGCATTCTCTTTCATTTGGCCGTGCCAGTAATCTGATCCCAGTCTCAAGTCTCTACTCCATGGCTAACTATTTAATCAATAAATAGCCTCGACCTCTGCTATTACTCGCTACGTCACTTGACATGCTCTTAGCGGTATATTCTTTCCAATTCCTTCTCGAAGCAATCTAGCGCGATATTCAAATATCTCAACTTTCAAAAGCGGCTGTAGCCTTTCCCTTGAAATCTAGGTGTCTGAATCTTGGAATACCCATTCCTAGAGTTGGGCACATCCACCCCACACCTAGCAAAAAATAAAAATTGAATTTTTTTTATTTTTTCTATCTACACATTAAATCATCTGGTTCTTGAATAATAAATCTTCAAATTTGATGCATTATAAGTTCCCACGATGTTACCAGTTCGTGTATTAGCGATTTCATTGCTTACATTGTTGTTTACTTCCACAATACGATATTCAAAATCCTTAATTTCACCAGGTTTAATATCAAAAATATCGTGATACTCTTCCAAAATTTTCCCTAGCTCTGGGGACTCCTCCTCAGTGTAGACTTCTCTTCCTTCAGCTTCATGAAAAATCAGAGACCATTGAGCATCTCCCTCGATGTCTTCCTATTCTTTTCCCTCGAAGTTAATCTCTTCGGTATTCTTGAATCTGATCGTCTCTGTCTTCATGTCCATCACTGCTTGATATTTCTGAATGAAATCCGCTCCCGATATCATGTCAAAAGCCATGTCCTTCATTACTACAAACACATGTCGTAAATCATGTCCTCTAATCGTAATACATAAGTATAATTGTGTTTTACACAGAGATATTTTGTTGGGTATTATTCCTTGGATCTTAATTCCTGATACTGGAATCTCCTCTAAATTCTCTTTGAGCTTCCACAGAATATAAAGCTTCTCACTCACAAGACAAAGCATAGCCCCAGTATCAATCAAAGTATCGACAGGCATACCGAATACTTCGCATGATATGATTGGCATTCTAATTCTTGTACCCATTTCTTTCCGTTCGTCATTCTGTTGAATTAAGTCATCATCCTCTGCTTGCCATTTAATAATTATGGAAGTGAAAGTGTTCAAAATTCTATCTTCTACTGTGAATTCGAAGTTTGTTTCTTTTCGTTTCCATTCCCCCGGGATTGTTGTGTTCCCGATGGACCTGGTTCATTGGGCCTCTGCTCCAAAAACTGCAAGTTATCTTGGTGTCTTGCTTCCAAGTTCTTCCTCGTCTCCTTGTTGAACTCTTCATTGGACTGACGAGTATCTACATTCCCTCTGTTATTGTAGTTGTTTCTACCATAGTATCTTCTTTCCTGGTACCTTCATTGATTATCCCTGGGCCTTCTCCATCGAGTATTATATCGATTTCCACCATCCGGTCTCGCATAAGGCTTGTAACTGTATCTGTTACTGTACTGATTCCATCCTCTTTTATTGGGATCTTCCCTCGGCGTTTTCTCTTCTCGCCCCTCTCGAATCTCTCGAGGTGTTTGAGAATAACTGTCAGCCATAACAGCGTACACAGCGTTGTTATTCTTTCCTCCCTTCTGATGGAAGAATTGAGCGTTCGTATGATCCAGCTTCTGCAACACCTCGTCAAATTGCTCCATATTATAGATGTCAGCAGCGATCAAAGTCCTTTGGACGTCTGCTGGAAACTGACGTATCAATGCCTTAATTAATTCGTTATCTGGCATCGGCGGATCTAAATGTTGCAGTTTAGAAAGCTGTCCAGAAAAGTACGTAGAGTATCGAGTAGGTTGTGACGTCGAGAATCTCTTCGAATATAATTCTGCTCTGACTTGCTGTTGGGTTTCCGGGGACCAAAACTTTTTCAATAACCCACGAGAAAACTCCTCAAAAGTGGTTAGAGTGGATGTAATAACTCTAAACCAAAGAAGTGCAGGACCTTCCAAAAATTTCCCTATCACTCGGATCTGTCTTTCTTTAGGGATCTTGGAATCTTTAAGGTAATCCCCTGCTTCTCTCAAAAATTCCACGGGTGTCACAGAATCTCGCCCTGAAAATTTAGGAGGCTTATCCTCTATATTCTTGAATACAGTTATGGGGTTGGATTGAAATACTGTCCTGACCTCATCCTGTCTTTGACTGTCATTTTCTCTAGCTGCTCCTAGATTTATCTGTATCTGTTCTTTTCCCCTTACACTTGGCATTTTCAACAGATGGTCAGACTGTTTCTCGTCCTTGATTTGGGTTTTCATAGCCTCAATTTCCTTATGGTTTTCTTCTGCCATTTTCTTAATTGCTTCAGTTTCTTTACAATTCTCCTTGACATCAGTGGATATCTGGTTCATAACAGCCTCGTGACTTTTAAATGACCCTGTCATATCTGATATGTCCTTCTGAGTTGCTTGGATATCTTTGGAAATTACTTGAATATGGGATGACAAAGATTCCCTAATCTCCTTGATTCCCTCTTGGTTCTCCAGCTTGAGTGTGTCTTCAATTTCATTGACAACTGTGGTTTTAATTTCAGTTTGTAACTCATTAGTCACACCTTCTCTTATTTCTCCTATTACAAGTTCTTTGAATTGTTCTGTCAACCGTTGAACAACTAGAATTCCCATCTCATTACTCTCCTTCTTCACTCTGACTTCTAGGTTGATCATGTCTTCACCAACTTTCCTAAGACCATGTTCTATCCTATCAGCTAAGCTTTGAGATCTAAGATCAGCATCGCGAAATTTATCGTCCATTAAACTTGCGTTAGTAGCTAATGAAGTTTCGAGCTCATGTGTTTTTTCGCATAATTTATTCATTTTACTCTCAAGTGACATTTTCAAAATTTCGGAATTCTCTTTAAATTTACTTTCCATAGAATTAAATTTACTATTGAAATTTTCTTTCAAGTTACCTTTTAACCTGCTTTCTAAAGAATCAGAATTTTCTTTAAGTTTATCCTTCAAACTTTCTTTAAGTTTATTTTCCAAAGAATCAGAATTTTCTTTAAGTTTATTTTCTAAAGAATCAGAATTTTCTTTAAGTTTATCATTCAAATTTTCTTTAAGTTTATTTTCTAAAGAATCAGAATTTTCTTTAAGTTTATCGTTTAAACTTTCTTTAAGTTTATCAGAATTTTCTTTAAGTTTCCTTTCCAAAGCCTCAGTATTGTCTTTCATAATGGCTGCTACACGCAGTTCAGCTTCTTTTGAACTCTCCTCCAAACTCCTCATCATCCTCATAATTTCTTCCATAATTTTCAATTATTAT
The DNA here is from genome assembly GCA_946902985.2 of Meconema thalassinum. Classification (NCBI taxonomy): domain Eukaryota; kingdom Metazoa; phylum Arthropoda; class Insecta; order Orthoptera; family Tettigoniidae; genus Meconema; species Meconema thalassinum. The sequence continues at coordinate 172,721,608 of OX336391.1, forward strand.
TCAAAACTTAGGGGTATACAATATTGGCAAACACAAGCTTATAACTAGAACAAGAAATATGAATAGCTAATTGGAACACTCTAATAAAATGATTGTCCTAATGTCGACGTGATGGAAAAACAAAATTCTCTACTTTTACGAATTACATTTACCACAATATCACAAGAAAAATATGCAAGTTCTCAAATATCCTCCACCTGGATTCTAATAATGCGTATGTCCAGTTATCCAACGTTTACTACTGAATTTACTTGACGCCCTAATGGTTAAGCCATTATCAAAAATAATCAAACCCATTCTAATTATTAACCAAGTTAAATTTTTAATTTTCCCCACTAATTGGGTTTCCTACTAATTTATTCATCCAAACCAGACATCTCTCAACTCCCAAAATATTTCTATAAAAATTATCACAATTTAAATCGGCATGCGATTGACCATGTCTAACTCGAGACCCACGTTCGAAGTCATTTCTCTCTCTATCTTATTTTATGTGCCCGTTTAGACCGGAGTCCGCACGACCACATATGCATTTTACCAATAATCAGTCAGCACGAGAGTCAAAATATCCCGGAGCGCCAGATGGGTTAAAGCTAATCGCAAAAACGACATCAAATGAAAAAAATGCTTTACTGATTTTTGGCTCAATGCAACAATAAGGATAGAAGGAGATTCAACTGGGCATAACACATCATGTAAAATTATCTCATTTTATTTTGAATTTAAAATGTACTGCAAAAATGCTCAAAGCAGCATCACTCACGTGTGGCGACCCACACTCCTATTTACACAATATACAGAAATTTTCCACATTTGACAATCCTGTAGACTGTGTTCCAAAATTATTTATGATTAAATCCAGTTCAAATTTAATTGTCTCTACTGGAAATATCGTAGTTCACTGTTTGAATTTTTACATAATATTAACACTCGTAGAATAAATGTTCATAGAATTTTTAACTTTCACTTATTTTTCCAGTTTCAAAAAATATATTGTCGAAAAATATTATTATTTCTGAATCAACACAAATTATTTACACATATTAATAACATCTGAAAAGTATTTGACCTTGAGCATAGCATCGAAGAACTGTGCGAAGCACAACAAAAATTAATTGTTCTTCTGACATTAAACATTTCGAGAAGTGACTCGATTATGAATTTCAAGTTCCTCACAAAATATATGATTTCTGAATCATCAACTTGATCAATAAATTGTTGAACCATTCAACTATTCAATTTTCCACTTGGAATCATTATTATAAAAAATATTTATATTCATGGCTATTTTAGTAATTTTCACAACTTTCAATTCTTCGACAGAATGCGGAAATAAGAATTGTAGCTTCATAATAAATTCATTTAGTTCATGGCGCTAGGATTGAAAATCTCCTTCAAATTATTCGTGGTTAAAGAATTATTTTTAATTGGCAGTGGCCCATTCTATTATTTGTGTAAGAACACAATATTACAACAACAACGGCAAAGGTCTTCCTCTGAAGAAGAATAAACTACTATCATGACAAATCCGGGTTCTAGCAAAATCAAAGTCTAAATGGAATTCGAAAACAAGGTTGAAATAAGAACTGATGGTTTCTAAGAAATAACCTTCGGGTCATTCATACGACGAAATGTGTAGTTCCAATACTCCTTCTATAAACCTGAGCCATCGAACCTGCTATTTGATTGATGCTCAAATAAAAACCTCCTCAATCCTGCGACTTAAACATGCGCACCTGGGAATGGCATTTCAACTACTCCACACACATAAATTTTCATCCCAAAATTTATACAATAAATCAAGCCTCTGCTTGTTATCAACACAGGAAGATTAATAAACTTACAAGTTTATTTTATTTCACCATTCAGTTTAACCCGTGAAGTTACCACACTTTTGATAATCTTTATTTCACTTTCGAATGTGTATTTACGTCATGATTTTATATAAATACAAAAATATCCTATTTGATACAAATATCATTTTATTCCCGTTTCATGCCTCTCCGTGTTATCTGAAAAATATACTTTGCTCATTGCAAATATCAACTGTTCAACCAGAACTGAAATGTTGGTTGAATGCGGGCTTGCGCTAACCACTCTCCTTCGGAAAATCTCCTGTTCCAAACTAGAAATAATTAAACTACTTCATAGGCTCTCTCTCAATACATATGATTATTAGAAAATATAATATCCAATAATTATTTAGAAAAGTTATTATTATTATTAGTGGATTATTATTATTATTATTATTATTAATATTATTTTAAATATATTTAATTATCATCTCATTATGTGAGAATCCACATGTTCGAATCTTCGAATATGGAAAAAATATCCATTCCTCAACAAAAATAATTTAACTTTTACAGTTACGTCGACGGTTTTCCGTGTCTTCCCAAAAAATATGAAATATTCAAATAAATGCTCGATATGCTCGGTCATCGATCCTAAACTGTTCTGAGTGCTGAAAATACTCAGAATAACTCTAATATGTCTTGCGTAAATCATTGCAAGATTTAAATACGAAGAAAAATAAATGTGTTGGTCATCTGCAGAAAAATAGTTTGTTCCAATTAGCTAGGCATAATATAATTCAAATGTGGCTTACATTTCTTGATGGTCTTGAAGCGTAGTAAACCTGGTCTGTACCAGATTTATCCATAGACATGCCCTATCGGACAAGCATGTATAATCCTTGTATCGGCCGCCATTATATACCCACAATCCGTCTAACAAGACATAGTGGTAGTATCTCTTGACGTTTGAAGTAACTGTTGATCCATTTTAATATTGGCTTCTGTTAAAGCCATAACAGTTTGCTTAAATGGGGTCAGATCTAAGTGATCTATTCCTAAATATGTCAGTGGTAACATAACTCACGGTAATCTTTTCAGTACAAGAAAACTCTGACAATCTAACCAATCAACGGCTGTTCTGAAGATCGTTCCCTGGGCATGGCTTCACACCATCTACCATGCGCGAAGCAACATGTAGTTTCCCTGCGTTGACTATTGAACAACACCGTGATAGACTGGTCTTCAATGTACTGATAGATCGGAGTGGTTAACAAGTTACAGATATGAAAACTGACTAAAATGGACTTAAATATCCAAGTATTAGGTTATTACTGGACTGTGACAAAATACTAATTCTAGACAAAGTCTAGCATATGTCCGTGTAGAAATTTAAAAAATTCACCAGTGTCTGTAGAAAAATATCAATCACCTTAGTGATTCTCCTTGCCGGAAACTTACTAAGTTCCACTCGTAGCGCAGCACTTTTGTGACTATCACAACTTTGAAAATAACTTCTGCGTAGATCCGGCAACCATGTGCCTTGGCTCAGCGTAGCGGCACCTTGCTAGGCAAGTGCTTGTTTCGAAGTGAGCTAATGATGCCTGAGCCAGCCGGCTTTTATTCAAAACGGTCAGGGTCACGCTGCATCAGCTGATATCTGGAAATCCTCATATCTCTGGTATCCCTGGTCCGATTTACTTGATACTAATTGCATTCTCTTTCATTTGGCCGTGCCAGTAATCTGATCCCAGACTCAAGTCTCTACTCCATGGCTAACTATTTAATCAATAAATAGCCTCGACCTCTGCTATTACTCGCTACGTCACTTGACATGCTCTTAGCGGTATATTCTTTCCAATTCCTTCTCGAAGCAATGTAGCGCGATATTCAAATATCTCAACTTTCAAAAGCGGCTGTAGCCTTTCCCTTGAAATCTAGGTGTCTGAATCTTGGAATACCCATTCCTAGAGTTGGGCACAACACTACGAACACCAATAGCCAATAGAAAATACAAACCCAATAACAATCATCGAATCAATTTTTACAAACACCACTACTGACTTGACGCCTGACACAGAGCACAGCACAATACCTTGGGGAGAGAAATTTTCACCGCTGTCCCACGCGCATCTTGCTCCGAGCATAGTTACGGCAACGGACGGAAATATCTGATCGCGTTGTGTTTACAATATATCTTACTAGCGGACCCGTGCGAGAAATCTCGCGAGTTCATAAACCACACTTTTCCCAATAGGGTTTGCAAATCGAACATTTCTTACAAAAATTGATATTTAAGAAATTTAGAATGCAATTTGTGTTCTGATTGAGTGTGCTGTAACACTCATTGGTTATTCGATATTTATGAAATCATACTATTTGTGTACTCATTCCTTTGATTTAGGCAACTGTTTCTGAAATCCATGCAAAATTATAAAGCAAAGACCTCAATGTTAAAATGACATGAAACGGGCGTCACAGCGACCAAAATGTGGAGTAAACAGCAATTATGGAGCGTATTTTCATACATCAACAGTATCTGCAAATCGCACACTTCGTACATTTTTAAAGTCATTTTTTAAAGAAATTATTGATATTTCTGGAATTCGTCATTGCTAATGTCTATTCTCTTTCACTTGAATGCTCATTTTCACAATCGGTCGCTTGTGAGCGCTGCAGGAGGGATATAAACTAGGCCTACTAAAATAATATAGGCCTATATATGATTATCACTCAAGTGTTGCTTAAATATAGGCCTAACATAATTCTATTTTAAACAGTAGAAAATCGCAAAAATGTTCCAACGTTCCAACACTAAACATTCTGGAACCCGCTATGCAATCAATTTTCTTGAAAGATATCATAAATGTTTTTAAAGTGTTCCCATGTTTTTTTGAGGGGGGTCTTAAGCCCCCCAAAGCCCCCCCCCTGGGTGCGCCCCTGACTACACATATGCAAAGTTTAAATCTATTGCATAATTTCTGATACTGTTTATTGATATTAGTGTTAAAATACAGAGAATTTATTAACAGGTGGCAGCCCTACTGGCTCTTTAGAATACGCACAGTAATATATGTGGTAGTACACATAGTTCATACGAAATGTGGTTATAATCCAATGGATAGTATAGAAGTTACATGCATTTAGAAATTGGACATATTGGCAAGCATAGAATCATGTTGGCAACACTGGCATGTATGGACTTCTGAAAACTAATCTAGATAGTATATGTGTGCCAATTTTGGAATAGTTCGCATGCATAACTTCCGAGATATTCAACAGAGAGTTCAAATTGCGATTTTTCATCAGTTGGTAGCACTGAGGTCAATTTCAAATATGAACGTGAGTTATTCAGGTATACTCTTACTCTTACCAAAGTTGGTTTCGATAGCTACAGCTGTTTAGGAGTTGATAGGGGAGGGGGGGACACACACACACACCCACACACACACAGAGAGAGAGACAGACAGAAAGACAGAAGGACGGACAGATACACATTCTTGCAAAATGAGAAAAGTAGGCTAAAAATGGCTTCAAACACCATACTGTAACTTTCTAAACGTACAACGTAACTTACCCTCTACACAATACAGGGTGTCCCGTAAAACTTGCAGTTATTTATTAGAGTAGGCCTACATTGCCTTTGTAGGACAATATTATCTTTTCCAACCAAAGGTTTAGTGACATAAAGAGTGTAAGAGAGGAAGTTCAAACGCAGTTTATATAACACGGCATCTCGACCTATGGCTGTGCCATATCTTGATGATTGTTGTATTTCTGTTTGTCTGTTGGCACAGGCAAGAGTAAAATGTGGCTTTTCACCGATGTTTCCGTCTCATTCATGCCTGTCATTATATGAAAGCTACTGAGGTATGGATGGTTTTTAGTAATGGTATTCAGGGGACAGCATGTGTCTGTGGATGTTAAGGAGGGTGTTGCTGCACTGTCTCAGTGAGGAAAGCAATCGTTCCTGACCACCTGGTACGCAGGCATGGCGGCTGGCGTAGCTGAACATCCCTGTGGTACTCGGAGAAGTCGCGTGGTGGGGCGTATATGCTGATGGAGCGTGCGGTTGCTTCCCGCCGGCCTTGAGTGCCTGGGCCATCAATGCTGTCCCTTTCAACATGCTCACTACTTCCCATTGATTTATATGAGAGGCTAGCAGGTACCCGCAGCGTCGCTCGCGTCATAGTCGTGTCATATTGTTATTCAATGAAATGCAGGTTTAATCCGGTTAACACCCCTTTAGAACCTGAATATTCAAAAATCCCTCCTTAGTAGACGTTTTCGACACACAACAAACATATCCCCAAAATATCATTCTTCTACAATTAATAGTTTTGGTTGGTCGATGAGAGTGAATGTACAAAAATCCTTCCTTAGCGTGCGTTTTTCTTCCAGATTTTCACCCCTCCCGACGGGCCCCTTAAATTGGATTTATGAAAAAACGGTCGAACACCTATTTATTTAATATTTTTTATATTTTTATTAAGCTGATTGTTTTCCTCTGAGTTTCAAACTCCTCGCCTATGTTGTTTAAGAGATGCACACACCGTTTGGAATCCTTCAACCACCAGTTGTCACCCCTTTCACTCATAATATACACCACATCGAAAAACCATTAGACAGGTGTCAACTTATTTTTAATGATTAGTTTATATGCCAAGTATCACATCCCCAAATGAAACCAGTCGTGAGATATTGTTATTCAATAAAATGCACCATTATCCCCTTAACACCCCTTTAGAACCTGAATATCCAAAAATCTTTTCTTAGTGGACGTTTTTGACATACAAGAAACATATCCCCAAAATTTCATGTTTCTAACTTCAATAAGTGAGTGAGTCAGTCAGGACATTTTCTTTCATTTATTTTTGAGATTTTCACCCCTCCCCATGAACCCCTTAAATGGGATTTATGAAAAAAAAACGGTCGAACACCTATTTACTTATTTTTAAGCGGATTTTTTCCGCTGAATTTCAAATTCCTCGCTTATGTCGTTTATGAGATACACGCTCCGTAAAGAATTCTTCAACCCCCAATTTTCACCCCTTTCACCTCATAATATAAATCATATCGATAAACCCTTAGACATATGTCTTCTTATCTTTACTGATTAATTTATATGCCAAATATCACATCCCCAAATGAAACAACTCGTGAGATATTGTTAATCAATGAAATGCAAGTTTAACCCCCTTAACACCCCTTCAGAACATGAGTATCCAAAAATCCATCCTTTGTGGACGTTTTCGACATACAACGAACATATCCCCAAAATTTCAAGTTTCTAACTACAATATGTTTGGCTGGGGAATGATGAGTGGATATCCAAAAATCCTTCCTTAGTAGACTCCTTTCCCCAGATTTTCACCCCTCCCCATGGGCCCCTTACATTGGATTTATGAAAAAACGGTCGACCACCAATTTACATATTTTTCAAGCTGATATTTCTCCCTGAGTTTCATACTTTATGCCTCTGTCTTTTAAGAGATACTTGCTCCGTTAGGAATCCTTCAACCCCCACTTTTCACACATACACCTCATAATATACACTACATCGAAAAACCCTCTGACTTGTGTCTTCTTATTCTTAATGATGAGTTAATATGCCGATATCGCATTCCCCCAAGGAAATCAATCGGGAGATATTGTTATTCAATTAAATGCAGGTCTACCCCCTTAACACCCCCTTTAGAACCTGAATATCCAAAAATTCTTCCTTAGTGGACGTTTTCGAAATACAAAGAACATAACCCCAAAATTTCATGTTTCTAACTTCAATAATTTCAGCTGGGCGATGATGAGTGAGTGAGTAAGTCAGGACATTTTCTTTCATTTATTATTCAGAATTTCACCCCTCTCATGAACCCCTTAACTTTGATTTATGAAAAGAAAACGGTCGAACACCTATTTACTTATTTTTAAGCTATTCATCCCCCCTGAGTTTGATGAGTGAATGAGTTAATCAGTTAGAACACTTTCTTTCCTGTTTTTTTTTCGGAAATTCATCCCTCTCCGATGGCCCCTTAAATTGGATTTATGAAAAAAACGGTCGGACACCTATTTACTTATACTTTAAGCTGGTTTTTTTCGCTGAATTTCAAACTTCCCGCCTATGTCGTTTAAGAGATACACGCTCTGTTAAGAATCCTTCAACCCCCAATTTTCACCCCTTTCTCTTCATAATATACACCACACCGTTAAGACTTAGACATATGTCTGCGTATTTTTAATGTTTAGTTTATAAATGCCGAATATCACATCCCCAAAGAAACAACTCATGAGATATTGTTAATCAATGAAATGCACGTTTACACCCTTAAGACCTCTTAAGAACCCGAATAAACAAAAATCCTTCTTTAGTTGACGTTTGCGACATAGAGCGAAAATATTCCCAAAATTTAATGTTTCCTACTTCAATAGTTTTCGCTGGGCGATAATGAGTGAGTGAGTCAGTCAGGTCATTTTTTTTTCAATTATTTTTACCAGAATTTTACGCCCTTCCCATGCGCCCCTTAAATGAATTTTTGAAGAAACGCTCGAACACATTTTAAATTATATTTTAAGCTGTCTTTTACCCCTGAGTTTGAGGAGTAAGTGAGTTGGACAGTCAGTCAGGACACTTTCTCTCCTTTTTTCTTCTAGAATTTCACCCCATCCCATTGGCCCCTTAAATTGAACTTATGAAAAAACGGTCGAAAACCGATTTACTTATTTTTAAGCTGTTTTGTTTTCCGCTGAGTTTCAAACTTCTCGCGTATGTCGTTTAAGAGATACACGCTCCGTTAGGAATCCTTTAACCCCCACTTTTCACCCCTTTCACCTTATAATATACACCACATCGAAAACCCCTTAGACACATGTCTGCTTATTTTTAATGATTAGTTTATAGGCTGAGTAACACATCCACAAATGAAACCACTCGTGAGATATTGTTATTCAATAAAATGCAGGTTTAACCCCCTTAAGACACCTTTAGAACCTGAATATCCGAAAATCCACCCTTAGTGTACGGTTTTGACATACAATGAACATATCCCAAAAATGCCATGTTTCTAACTTGAATAGTTTTGGCTGGGCGATGATGAGTCAGTGAGTCAGTCAGTCAGTCAGTCAGGACACTTGTTAGCCTACTTTCGTTTTTTGCAAAAAATGAAAGTAGACTTATGAGATCACTACAGGGCCAAAAATGTTTGTCTGTCTGTGTGTGTGAGTGTGTGTACTCTTAATGTCTGCCCCCCACCCCATCAATTCGAGCACGGTGAAACCGAATTGAACGAAATTTGGTACAGAGGTAGAACAATCAAAGGGCACCTCAGTGTCATGTTTTATATCGCCGCCAACTTGACGGAAACGTAATGGCGGCCACCCAAATGTTCAAAGCTTAAATCAAATTACGACTAACCTAATCATCCGATATCAACCAAATTTTGCAAGTACGTATAGTCGTATGGCGAGCGTCCTTTGACCAAACTAAAAGGTCATCAGTTCAACAGTTTTCAGATGGCGCCATGTATGTGTGCAAATCGATTACCCTTATCAATTCAAATACGGTAAAACTGAATTGAACGAAATTTGGTGCAGAGGTAGGACTAGCAAAGGCCAACTCAGGGATATGTTTTATATCACCGCCATCTTGACGAAAAAGTAATGGCGGCCACGGAAATGTTAAAAGCTGAAATCAAATTAGGACCTACCTTATCATCTGATCTCTGCCAAATATTGCAACATTATACCTTTATGTATGAAAAACCTTTTGACTAAACTGCAAGATCATCAGCCCGATATATTGCGGATGGCTGTCATGTATGTGTGCAAATCGATTCCCCTTATCTATTCAAACACGGTGAAACCGAATTTAACAAAATTTGGTACAGAGGTAGCACTATCAGAGGGCACCTCAGTTTCTTGTTTTATCACCCTCCGTCGAAACACGAAGCACTCAGCTCAAGACCCAACCAGTCATCTCCATGTCCAGAGAGACAATCCCCTTGCAGCAGTCCACTCAGGTAGCTTGCTACCGCACGTCTGAAAACCACAGCCCGTCCGTCAAGCCACACCTCAGACCAGGGAGTCCTTCTCAGAAGCCTTATTGTCATCTGCCTGTTTGTCCAGGCCACTCATAGCAAGCCCCTTGGCCGCTTCCTCATCACCCCCCCCCCCCGGGGTGAGCGAGCATACCTGCTCGAGACAATAGTGTCCATGAAGTGCTGCCTCCTGCTCGTGTGACCAGAACATGAACCTGAATCCTGGTTCAGTGGTCTGAACAATATTAATAAACTTTCTTAGACAACATATGATTAGAGCTAGCTTCAGAATCTTATCAATAGTGACCTAAAATACATTGAATAATTAATAATAAAAAGTATACGTATATGATAATAGTAATAATAATAATAATGACACTGCGTCTACTGCAGACGTGTCCAATGCAATTGAACACGTTGCCAACACGATAACATGATATAAAGAAATAACAAACCTACGAGCCTACATTAAAACTGTCATGGGGAACTCATAAAATATAGGTTACAGTGCATAAATCGTTACCACGAATGTAGAAATGGCAATTGAGTTAAATAGAAATTTAACGTAGCGAACACGGATGTTCGGTTATTGTTTATATAAATACGGTTACGTTGTGTCGGAGTAGGGGAAATTTATGTCAGTAATAATAATAATAAGAATAAATACATCAGGGAGAATGTTTGTAAGCAAAATATATGCTTATTTGAATAACTGTGTATCCAAGCAGTAGTATTACAAGTGATGGGCCAAGCAGAGGGATTTAATATCAGAGTATCTTATGATAATGGAAAGAAATATGCAAGGAGATAGGAAATGGAAGTGTTTAATAGTGAATTGAATCGCAGCTTGATGAATAAGCTTATAAGAGTAATTGGTAGAGATTATCTTATTAATTAAAGGACGGGATCTTCTCACAATGGTCAAGGAAGCCAGGCAGTCTAATCGACGTGTGAAATCTCGTATAACCAAGGGCATACAGAGAGGTATTATTGCAATCGAACGTATTTAGTGAGGAAACCCTAGCTCTGTGTATTGCTATGAAACCTTCCGGGTTCGAATCCAGTGGTGTATGGGAGGATAACATGGACACCTCAGCATGACACCTGATATCGACCGAGAACTAGCTATTGTGTGAATTAATTCAGCTCCTGGGAGTGAATTTGGACGGCAGGAAGTTGTGCCCTGACCGTGCTCTGACAAAAAGGTGCCGGCTATTCCAAATCGACGTGTGTTTGATGAATCTCGTTTCCTTCATATAAATGTAAATGGACCTGTTGAGGCCAGCTATTAATGTCCTAATGATAGGAATAAATGCTTAAGCAATTCCATATTCCGTCTTGCATTCAGTATGAGTTAGGTCATATGTGCTGTGTGGGTCACTAATACGGCACTATTGTATTTGAAGCCATGGGCTAATGCTTGGAAAGGAAAGGGACGTGAGGGGAGTAACGAGAATCTTGTTACCGCCCGCCGCGGAACCCATTGTATTCAGGAAGGGTTGGGGGGAAGAGACCATACCCTACCAAGGCTTAGAGGATAATGTTTAAAGTGGAGAAACTATGAAACCCTGTTTGTTATAAAAGAATCATTGTAGTAGTGTATAATGGATTTGTGTGGTTTGAGACACATTGATAATTAAGAATCATTCTGATAACTTAATATTTGGCAAAGTTATGAGATGTTAAAAGTTGCATTTTTATACTGACACTAGCAGTAGTACCCGGCTTCGCCCGGTGGAAAGATGATAATATTTCAGTCTCCTTAACACTCAACGTCATAAATTATATTTAGCCTATTTATGTATTCATTTCTTACATTATCAAACCCAGTGACAATGTTTATACTTAAGTCACTATGGGAAGGCTCTGTAAAATAATGATCATTCTCGTGATATTTGTCTTCAGTCCGAGTCGAGATATGTCGTTAGCGGTCCCAGAATTCGTGACATGTCAGTCGTAGAAGACTTTATGTGGTGGTGATTAGAAATATAATGGACTTAAAATCTAGGTCATTTACCCCAAATGACGTTGAGGGCGTAACATCTAGGTAATTTGCCCTACTGATCAGGATGATATTGAAAATTACTACATAACTGACATATGAAACTTAGAAAATAATAGAAAAAGTTATTTTTAGGACTCACATTTCGGGAAAGACTTGATTATTTTTTGCCAAAGAGCTCCCACTTAGATCGCTATCTGGTTAAAAGTTTCGTCTTGTTAAGGTTTAAACTGTACGATAAATGTCTGAAGCAATTCCTCAAAGAGAAGCTTCCAGATTTCTTTCGTAACACTACAGCGGTTTGAGCAAAGACCCTGTATGAACATCAGCATAGTCAGCAATAACAGGTAACACGGCGGGGTCTGGAAATTTTTTCATGTCACCTCGCGATGAATGAGCAAGCTATTCTCACCCCTGCCCCCTCTTCCCCCCTACGCCCACCAGGGTCACAACTTGTGGGACGTGGGTTTGCGACCACGGGACCCCAGCTGAGTCCGGCATTGCTTCTACTTACTGGTGCCGGGCACCTTTCAGTTCTCTTTCCTGTCAGCCTCCCTTGGTCAAACTCTTGTTCTCTTCCGACCCCGATGATATCAGGTTATCCGAGGCCTAGCGACTCTTTCACTTTCCCGCCTTAATTGGCCCTTGTCTAATCATTCCTGATAGCCTCATTCTTTTCTTAATATCTCATATCTTCTGCTCAAGACCCTCAAGGAGGCAGGGTGTGTGTAGCCCTGGTGCACCCTGGATAGTGCTACATCCTCAAGGGCTCATGGCTGGTGAGTTCAGGAGCTGGCAACCCTGAAGGTTTCCTGAGGGGGTCCGGTTTTACCCCTTTTTTCCATTGCCTTTGGGACGGACCCTGTCCACTTTCCGGGAATGCAGTGGTCTGTCCGCAATTTCAAGCAGACAGTGTTACTCGCAGGGTACCAAAGGGTAAGTATACAAATTTTGGTTCTGATCGGTGAAACGGTGTAGATTTGGACCAAAGGGCCTAAATGCAGAGATTGGGTTGGACTGTCCGAAATTTCAAGTGGACAGGGTTACCCGCAGGGTTGCAAAGGGTAAGTATACACATTTTGGTTCTGATCGGTAAAACGGTGTAGATTTGGACCAAAGGGCCTAAATGCAGAGATTGGGTTGGTCTGTCCGAAATTTCAAGTGGACAGGGTTACCCGCAGGTTTGCAAAGGGTAAGTATACAAATTTTGGTTCGGATCGGTGAAACGGTGTAGAAGTTTGCCAAAGGGCCTAAATGCAGGAAATGGGGTGGTCTGTCCGAAATTTTAAGTGGACAGTGTTATTCACTGGGTTACATAGGGTATGTATACAAATTTTGGTTGAGATCGGTGAAACGGTGTAGATTTGGGACAAAGGGCCTAAATGCAGGGAATGGGGTGGTCTGTCGGAAATTTCAAGTGGACAGGGTTACCCGCAGGGATCCGAAGGGTAAGTATACAAATTTTGGTTCAGATCGGTGAAACGGTGTGGATTTGTATACATAACAGACAGACAGACAGACAGACAGACAGACAGACAAACATTGAGCTTTATATATATAGATTGTCACCTATATCCGAAGGTGGATACCAGATGTCACACGCTACGCCCACGCAAGGGTTGCATAAAATCCCACCCGACACAGTGGTAACGATATCATTAATAAACTACACTCATTACGGCATACAGTTGTAGCTACTATAAGGGTAGAATTGCAAGTGACAGTGGAGTTGCAAGTAAATCTGTTGTGCAACTCATAAATTGGTTACTGCATGGTAGAGCATTTTGGTCGGAAGAGAAATAAAGAACATAATTGTACGCAACGTGTAAAGTAAAAATGTGTTGATAATAAGTAATTAGATTGTGAAATTAAAGTGGTCACGATAAGTGGCGTAAGATTGTAAGAACAGTTGTGTGTGTATTTTACCAGTGCATCAGCGCACGTGAGAGTGAATTTCATGTTAATCTCATGGTAAATAATTCAATAAGCATTTGGATTTGCGAGGATAAAATGCGAATAATAGTGCATTGAAGGAATAAGATTGCATTGTTTTTGTGTATTATTGTTGGGATAGTGTTTTTGTTTGTGTGATGCCATGATTTAGAGCTCAATTAAAGTCTTTAGAATAGAGTTGTGCCTTATTATTGTAGAGTTGATACCTCTTAGTCTCAGATCAAAAAAATGCAACTGCTCAGTGGGTGAACGGTACACGCCTGAGGACTGATGCTAGCTGGAGGCAGAAGCATGTTTTCCATGGAAATTATTCACATGGGTACAATATAGTCATATGGCGGGCGTCTTTTGACCAAACTACAAGGTCATCAGCCCAATAGATTTCAATTGGCGGCCATGTACGAGTGCAAACCGATTACCCTTATCAATTCAAACACGGTGAAATCGAATTCAACGAAATTTGGTACAGAGGTAGCACTAGCAATGGGCACTCCCTTGCCATGTTTTATATCGCCGCCATCATTACAAAAACGCAATGGCTGCCACCCAAATGTTAAAGTCTTGAATCAAATTACGACCAATCTAATCATCTGATCTCTACCAAATTTTGCAACATGATACCTTTATGTATATTAAAAAAAAAAGGTTTTGACCAAACTACAAGGTCATCAGACCAATCATGTGCGGATGGCGGCCATGTTTGTGTGCAAATCGATTTACCCTATTTTATCAAATTCGCTGATCCCGAATTGAACGAAATTTGGTACATTGGTAGCACTTGTAAAGGGCACCTCAGTGTCATGTTTTATATCGCCGCCATTTTGACGGAAACGTAATGGTGGTCACCCAAATGTAAAAAGCTAAAATCCAATTACGACCAACCTAATCATCTGATCCCTACCACATTTTGCAACATCATACCTTTAAGTGAGAAGCGTTCTTTGACCAAGCTACAAGATCATCAGTCCAATAGTTTGCATATGGAGGCCATGTATATGTACAAATCGATTCCCCCTATTAATTCAAACACGGTAAAACCGAATAGAACGAAATTTGGTACAGAGGTAGCACTAGAAAAGGGCACCTCAGTGTCATGTTTTATATCGCCGCCATTTTGACGGAAACGTAATGGTGGCCACCCAAATATTAAAAGCTTAAATCAAATTACGACCAACCTAATCATTTGATCTCTACTAAATTTTGCAACAACATAGGTTTACCTTTTTGTGGGAAGCATCTTTTGACGGAACTACAAGGTCTTCAGCCCAAGAGTTTGCAAATAGCGGCCATGTATGAGTTCAAATCGATACCCCATATCAATTCTAACACGGTGAAACCGAATTGAATGCTGTTTTTTTTACAGAGGTAGCACTAGCATAGGGCTCCTCATATTCATGTTTAATATCCGTATAGCACGTTGTATTTCAACAAGCTACTACAGCCATCATTCAATTATACTCCTTGAAAAGGACAAAGAGTTATAACAATACCCATGATCCAAGGAGAAAGTAGGCTATATGTTCTTTACTGAACATCTTGTTTTTATATAAGAGAATCGCCACATGATTTCGGAGCATTGCAGTTCAATCTGGCAGCTGATTTTCCGCACGTTGTCCTCTTATAGTACAACGTTTACGTCCCCCAGAGTTTAAAGATAGGTTTCGACCTGTCTTACCTGATACATTCCTTGTGAGAATAGGAGGGTTCGATCCTCACCTCAGCTATCCTGGTTCCTAATTTAAGGCCACGGCCACCTCCTTCCCTACCCTATCCCCACAGCACAACAACACGGGATATCACACAAATTCCACTCACACTCAAATACTGTATATGGGGCTGTATGAGCACGATATCGCAGCCCCTACCTAATATAAGCCACAACAACCACATGATATAACCAAGGATCATTAACTGTCGGTTGCAATTAATATAGATTACTAAGTACTTACTATTATTTTCCTTATCATCATGGTAACTGCAATACACCTGAGCTCGTCCCGACTGTTGAGATCTTACAGAACAGGCCAGTCTGTGTCATTAAAATGTCATCCAATCATGACCTTGCTATTTGCTGCCTTCAGCAGGAAATGTTGGAGATACCCAAGGTCTGTGGTAACAGCGGTCGCCTGCTTCGTGACGTCATCAGCAGACCAGGGCTGAGTGGAGGGGACTATTGTTACGGCTAACCTTGCACTCACAGATTACCTTACTAGCTTGCACTAATGCAGCAGGTAACCAAGGGGTTGATGTACTATATAAGAACTCGTGATACATCTAGCTATAAATTCAGTTTAATATAATAGAGCTTTAAATAAACAAAGCGTGTAAATACACTTTTTATTAATACTCAGCAATTCTTCTAGGTTTTTGCCGTGTCTCGTGTGGGGTTTCGCCTAGAACACCAAGCTGGCTCATCGGCGGGCTCTTGGTGTCCCCGCCCGGCTCCCCACAGTAGTAACGAACTGCGCGCTACCTCCCCTTATATAGAGTGCAACTGCACTCCTTGACTGCGAGAACTAAAAGCTCAAGCAGCCTGAAACTCCCTATGAAGGCTTCCCAAAAAATGGTATATTGGCTTTCACCGCCGGTGAATTAAAACTCAGCAATTCTTCTAGGTTTGTGCCGGGTCTTGTGTGGGGTTTCGCCTAGGACAATAGCTGGCTCATCGGCGGGCTCTTGGTGTCCCCGCCCGGACCCCCATAGGAATAACGAACTGCGTGCTACCTCCCTTTATATAGAGTGAAACTGCACTCCTGGACTGCGAGGACTAAAAGCTCAAGCAGCCTGAACCTCCCTATGAAGGCTTCCAAAAAAGATGGTATATTGGCTTTCACGGCCGGTGAATGAAAACTCAGCAATTCTTCTAGGTTTGAGCCGTGTCTTGTGTGGGGTTTCGCCTAGGACACCAAGCTGGCTCATCGGCGGGCTCTTGGTTTCCCCGCCCTGAGCCCCTCAGGAGTAACGAACTGCGCGCTACCTCCTTTTATATAGAGTGCAACTGCACTCCTTGACTGCGAGAACTAAAAGCTCAAGCAGCCTGAACCTCCCTATGAAGGCTTCCAAAAAGATGGTATATTGGCTTTCACGGCCGGTGAATTAAAAATCAGCAATTCTTCTAGGTTTGTGCCGTAGCTCAAGCAGCCTGAATCTCCCTATGAAGGCTTCCAAAAAAGATGGTATATTGGCTTTCACCGCCGGTGAATTAAAACTCAGCAATTCTTCTAGGTTTGTGCCGTGTCTTGTGTGGGGTTTCGCCTAGGACACCAAGTTGGCTCATCGGCGGGCTCTTGGTGTCCCCGCCCGGACCCCCACAGGAATAACGAACTGCGCGCTACCTCCCTTTATATAGAGTGCAACTGCACTCCTGGACTGCGAGGACTAAAAGCTCAAGCAGCCTGAACCTCCCTATGAAGGCTTCCGAAAAAGATGGTATATTGGCTTTCACGGCCGGTGAATGAAAACTCAGCAATTCTTCTAGGTTTGTGCCGTGTCTTGAGTGGGGTTTCGCCTAGGACACCAAGCTGGCTCATCGGCGGGTTCTTGGAGTCCCCGCCCGGATGCCCACAGGAGTAACTAACTGTACGCTACCTCCCTTTAAATAGATTGCAACTGCACTCCTTGACTGCGAGAACTAAAAGCTCAAGCAGTCTGAACCTCCCTATGAAGGCTTCCAAAAAAGGTTGTATATTGGCTTTCACGGCCGGTGAATTAAAACTCAGCAATTCTTCTAGGTTTGGGCCGTGTCTTGTGTGGGGTTTGGCCTAGGACACCAAGCTGGCTCATCGGAGGGCTCTTGGTGTCCCCGCCCGGATGCCCACAGGAGTAACTAACTGTACGCTACCTCCCTTTAAATAGATTGCAACTGCACTCCTTGACTGCGAGAACTAAATGCTCAAGCAGTCTGAACCTCCCTATGAAGGCTTCCAAAAAAGGTTGTATATTGGCTTTCACGGCCGGTGAATGAAAACTCAGCAATTCTTCTAGGTTTGTGCCGTGTCTTGTGTGGGGTTTCGCCTAGGACACCAGGCTGGCTCATCGGCGGGCTCTTGGTGTCCCCGCCTGGAGCCCCACAGGAGTAACGAGCTGCTATCTATCTATATTGCGTTAATTAATTCCCCCGCCCCGTTGTACGGAGGCAGGGCGGGCCATCGGCTAAACGGGTAGCTCTTTGGCCGTCGGGTAAAGTAAGTTTGTGATTAAGAATGAAATGGGAGAGGAGTTTGCTAGTGCACACGTATATTGAGGGATTAGATGAATTTGCTGGCGCAGAGGTCACCGCGACCCAGGAAGCCCCTCCCCCCAGGGAAAAGCCCGCCACCACACCCCGCCAAGCGAGAACCCCCCGTACAAGTGAAGTTTATTCAGCAAAAACATGTTACAGAGAGACAAAGTGTGGGTACAATAAATCAATCATAAATACTTACAGTGACTGTGTGGTCCTTGACACAGAATAAAGTTCATAAAAGTTTGTAAAATGTTCATTTCAGGAACTTGAGAAAAGAAAACAGGACGCATAAACATAAAGAAAATAGCGTAACACAGAATTAAGGAAATAACGGCAGGAAACAACAAACACTGAGAAGAAACGTCAAAAGTGAGTGAACGTTCACAAATTTAGGGGACATTGCGTTGGTAGGCGAAGCACTGGGGAGCACTCGGAAAAGGCACATTGACGGAGACACTGCATGGCGAAAGTCCGGAGCACTAGTAGCATGCGAGTGATTCTGTGCACTTGGGGTACACTGGGATGCGAAGACGGAGATCAAAAGCTGGATCTCCGTAGAAGGTGATGTGCCAAGAAATGGGATTCCGAGAACTGCTATGTTGAGAAATGTAATCCGGAGCAGGCTATGGTGCGGAGTTCGTCACTCCTGTGGGGGTCCGAGCGAGGACACTAAGAGCCCGCCGATGAGCCAGCTTGGTGTCCTAGGCGAAACCCCACACAAGGCACGGCACAAACCTAGAAGAATTGCTGAGTTTTAATTCACCGGCCGTGAAAGCCAATATACCACCTTTTTGGAAGCCTTCATAGGGAGGTCAAGGCTGCTTGAGCTTTTAGTTCTCGCAGTCAAGTGGTGCAGTTGCACCTAATATAAAGGGAGGTAACGCGCAGTTCGTTACTCCTGTGGGGGTACGGGCGAGGATACCAAGAGGCCGCCGAGGAGCCAGCTTGGTGTCCTAGGCGAAACCCCACACAAGACACGGCACAAACCTAGAAGAATTGCTGAGTTTTAATTCACCGGCCGTGAAAGCCAATATACCATCTTTTTGGAAGCCTTCATAGGGAGGTTAAGGCTGCTTGAGCTTTTAGTTCTCGCAGTCATGTGGTGCAGTAGCACCTAATATAAAGGGAGGTGGCGCGCAGTTCGTCACTCCTGTGGGGGTCCGGGCGGGGACACCAAGAGCCCGCCGATGAGCCAGCTTGGTGTCCTAGGCGAAACCCCACACAAGACACGGCACAAACCTGGAAGAATTGCTGAGTTTTAATTCACCGGCCGTGAAAGCCAATATACCATCTTTTTTGGAAGCCCGCATAGGGAGGTTCAGGCAGCTTGAGCTTTTGGTTTTCGCAGTCAAGGCGTGCAGTTGCACTCCATATAAAAGGAGGTAGCGCGCAGTTCGTTACTCCTGTGGGGGTCCGGGCGGGGACACCAAGAACCCGCCGATGAGCCTGCTTGGTGTCCTAGGCGAAACCCCACACAGGACACGGCACATACCTAGTAGAATTGCTGAGTTTTAATTCACCGGCCGTGAAAGCCAATATACCATCTTTTTTGGAAGCCTTCATTGGGAGGTCCAGGCTGCTTGAGCTACGGCACAAACCTAGAAGAATTGCTGAGTTTTAATTCACCGGCCGTGAAAGCCAATATACCAACATTTTTGGAAGCCTTCATAGGGAGGTTCAGGCTGCTTGAGCTTTTAGTTCTCGCAGTCAAGGAGTGCAGTTGCACTCTATATAAAGGGAGGCAGCTCGCAGTTCGTTACTCCTGTGGGGTTCCGGGCGGAGACACCAAGAGCCCGCCGACGAGCCAGCTTGGTGTCCTAGGCGAAACCCCACACAGGACACGGCACATACCTAGTAGAATTGCTGAGTTTTAATTCACCGGCCGTGAAAGCCAATATACCATATTTTTTGGAAACCTTCATAGGGAGGTTCAGGCTGCTTGAGCTTTTAGTTCTCGCAGTCAATGAGTGCAGTTGCACTCTATATAAAGGGAGGTAGCGCGCAGTTCGTTACTCCTGTGGGGTCCGGGTGGGGACACCAAGAGGCCGCCGATGAGCCAGCTTTGTGTCCTAGGCGAAACCCCACACAAGACACGGCACAAACCTAGAAGAATTGTTTAGTTTTAATTCACCGGCCCTGAAAGCCAATATACCATATTTTTTTGGAAGCCTTCATAGGGAGGTTCAGGGTGCATGAGCTTTTAGTTCTCGCAGTCAAGGAGTGCAGTTGCACTCTATATAAAGGGAGGTAGCGCGCAGTCGTTACTCCTGTTGGGGTCCGGGCGGGGACACCAAGAGCCCGCCGATGAGCCAGCTTGGTGTCCTAGGCGAAACCCCACACAAGACACGTCACAAACCTAGAAGAATTGCTGAGTTTTAATTTACCGGCCGTGAAAACCAATATACCATCATTTTTGTTTCCCATTTCCTCTTATAATTTGTAAGTCAGTAGTTAGTTTTAGTTGTAAGTTTTATGTGATCATCTTTCACTATCACCCAAACCATTAGGGTCCGATAACCTAGATGTTTGGTCCCTTAAAACATCAATTATCATCATCATCATCATCATGAAAATTTAAATATGAAAGTTATTCGAATCGATGCAGAACGAAAATTCTGAAGCTTCAAAATGGAGTCATAATTGATAAAGTTCCACATAATGTACAATACTCAGCACCGTTTTGATACTATAAAAATTCATGCTCGATTAAACTGTTGAGATTAAGTATGGAAAACTATTACATTTGCTCATTGTTCACGTATTCAATCGAGCGTTCATGCCTGAAAAAATATTTACCTGTTTTATTTTTTCATCTTCTTGGATATTTTTTCAAGAGAAACTGAACATTCATTACTCCTCTTGTAGCTCCCCTGTGTTGTCTTCAGTGCATTCATGAACTTCATTCGTATGAAGGTCCTCTGTCGAATGAATGTCTCTACCACTACACGATTTATTTCAGGATTTTTCTTGTAAAGAGATTCAACCAAATTGGTAATGCACAATTTACCCCTTTTCATGCTCTTGAGACCATGGTACTTCTTAATTTCATCTTCTAGCAATTTTGCCTCTTTTTCCCAGCTTTCAGAAGGCTCTATGAGTCCACCGAACGACAAACTTTTGATCCATGCATTTTGTGAATTTAGAGTCTGTGATTCAGAGCTAGTAAATATAAAACTACCAAGGTTTGGACATGTCGATCTATGCTTTTTTGCTACCCACCCAGAAAGGAATCGAAGAGGCAATAATTTCTCTGGTGACATCTACTTCGCTATCCTTCTCCGGATGGTCCTCTTCCTTCTTGCATAATACACCAGACATTCGAATCACTTTGGCTGGAATATATTCGGAATCATCTTCGGTTCCTGTATTAGAATGATTTTGAAGGAGTCCTTGATTTCGCCCTAAAATTATCATTCCTAAACGATATAATGTGTCTAAAGGAGAAGGATGATCATTCAGACCACCTTTTGTCCTAATCTGAGAAAAGCGTCCTGGTTGAGACGATGGGTGAGTATGTACTCAATACTATGGGTACTCTTCAAATCTAATAGAAGATACTTCAAAGATTTAATGGATGTGATGATTCCTCTCTTAAAAAGCTGTATATTCTTCTTGCCACAGCTTCTCATTGTTTCAATTAATTCGAGCATGTCGTTGAGAATTGCATCTTGAGATTCCAGATCTTTTCCATATGGCTTCTTGGAAGGTCTACATGAAGGTTTGGGACTGTATGTATTCATCACATCGTACCACCTATCAATTATTTCAATACATTGTCCAGGTTCTTCAGCCAGCTGAGGATCAGCTTCCGTTTTCATAAATTGCAGATCAGTGGCTGTCTTGAGCGACAATAACTGACACTCATTCCTGACATTTTGTCTCTGAGTCTTTTCCACGGTGATGTGACTTCCGTTCAGATTATGCAACATTTTGAGATCACTTTTCTTCAGATCATTTAATAATGCTACGATATGATTCCTATTTACAACCTTCCCGCTCTTTAGCTGGAACCCAGTGTCTACAAACCAGTTTCGTACTAGTTTCAGAAGATGTGGCGCGTCAGCAAACATGTAGGCTATATTTTTCCTTCCGTAGAGGGATGAGTGAACCAAGTTTTTTCAGTACTAATTCCTAGTTCCTTCCGAAGTCCAACATTTCCACCCCCCATGTCGCTAACACATGCTTTTACAATGTACCCGATATCGGCAAGTTTTAAAATAATGGAGTTTAAAATCTCGCGGGTTACTTTCACGTCAAAATCAACAAAGAGAGGCACCTTCTAGTGAGCAAAAATCTCCGAGCCATTACTATTTGCACATCGGAGTGAGGCCCGATAACTTCATCTCCTTTCCTGTCATATTCCATGACGCTTTTATCTTTCATTTCATCAAAAAGGAGAACCGTAAGTTTTTCTTTCTTGCTCAGAAATGAACCAGCAACGCCCAGAAAGCGGAAAACATCTTGGAGAACTCCATTGTTCATATCGACTGTTGATGCCCATTTTTGCAGTGTAGATAGTCCAGGCAAAGGAATGTTCATTTTCTTCTTCGGAAAAAGATATGAACGCTTACTAATGTATCTCAGGGAAAATTCAAGAGATATTCCATCGTCTGTCAATTTAACTTTCTTTTTCTTACTTAAAAGGATGTCTATTTGATTTTTGGTTAAAAAAAATGAACCGAGTATTTCCCGGGCTTTTTCACGCACTCTGGTTTCATCAATCCTTTTTCTCTTCATTCTACAAAGTTCTCTTTTAAGCCTGCCAATTTCTTGGCTTTTCAGTACGATTCTCTTCTCCAGATCTGCGTTCTTTTGTCGCAACTTTTCATTTTCCATCTTCAAAACATCTATTTGATTTTCCTCCGATGTAGTTTGGACGTCATCTCACACATCTTGAACAGAGTACGAGCTTTCTAAAATTTGATTCACAGTGCTATATTTTCTCTCTTCTCACTACGTATTTCACGTTCACGTATCTGCAGCTGGGTTTCTTTGGGTATATCAGTACCTAATTTAAGTGAAGGCACAGCAGTCTGTTTCAGTTTTCTCATAGGAATTAAATTCAATAATTCTGCTTTCAGGTCCCTCTCATACTCATCCTCAGTAAAATGTTCAGAGCATATTTGTGAAGTATTCGGAATCCACTTCCCGTCTCTTCTAGTACACAGCACCCACTTTTGCCTAATTAAATTGTCTTTAGGGAATGAATGATACTTTATATGCGCACTCCCGGGATCCCGCTTCGTTTTAATAAGACTCTTAGTACACAAAGCCACCGTGCATCTCATTCCAGGCATCGTAGAGAAGTTAAAAAAATAAAATTAAATATCAAAACAATAAGGTTGTTCCACGAAGCTAATAATACACAAATTGCTCTTTCATTTAACGACCACTTACCAATTACTTGGGGAAACTTGTAGAACAGTACTTAATGAAGCACTATCAAACACCACAATATAATGACACGTAACGAGACTAGATAAACACATCAACACAACACCTTAAAGAATAGCTGAAGCTGCCAGCTTACTGGAGACTGTGGCGTTGGTTCTTGGTTGTTGCCGGGTCCGAGCAATACGTCATCAGGCAGGGGAGTAGAACGCATGCGCGTGGAACGAGGCAACCTCTTATATACTGTACCTATACTAACCTTGGGAGAGACCATCTACTAGAGTTTTGCTATTTGTACAAAAACTGTCACTTCCTCACCGCTAAATGGTTGCCCTATTTTCATTATATGACAACATAGGCTAATGAGATCACCCTTTGTCCGTGATTGATCTGTGTCTGTTTGTCCCTAGAGGAATATAAATGACTGGTGCGACCTCGACCGTGCCTTTCAAATTTTAATATTTTTTACTAATCTAACATGGTGGCCGAGCGTAATTTTCACCGGAATTCTTATATATCCGAAACTGTAACTGATATCACACTAAAGGTTTTTATTGTGATAGTTTATCTGTTGTTGTTGTTGTTTGAGTGTTCAGTCTTTTGACTGGTTTGATGCAGTCCTCCATGCCTCCCTGTCCTGAGCTAATCGTTTCAACTCTACATAGCTACCACACCCTACATTCGAGGCAATGTGTTTAACATATTCAAAACTTGGTCTACCCCTACAGTTCTTGTCCTCGACCCTTCCTTCCATAACTAAGCTTGCTATTCCTGGGTGACGTAGTTTTTGTTCTACCAACCTGTCTCTTCTCATCATTAGCAGTCGCCAAAACATCTCTCCTCTCCAGCTATTCTTAACACCTCTTCATTTGTAACCCTATCCACCCATCTGATCTTCATCTTTCTCCTGTAACACCACATTTCAAACGCTTCAATTCTCCTCTTTTCTGCGGCACCAATAGTACTCGTACATCTATGTGACTATTAAATCTCTGTTAAGTACAAAACCTACATGGTGGTCAAGCGAATTTAAAATATCGTATTTAAATTGACTTTTCTTGCGATTTAACCATCCAAGCGCAGTGAAACTTAATCTCGATAGCATTAGATACGTTTTACTTGCTCTTATCAATATACAAAAGCTCTAAACCTAAAATGAACTGATTTGCTGAAGCAAGACCAAAGAAATGAAGACTATGAGGAAAAGAGAGTGCAGACAATGAAAATCCCTGGAAGGAGGAGGTTAGGGAGATCTAAGCAAAGGTGGAGGGATAAGGTTGGCGAAGACCTGAGGAAAAAGACGTTGAAGGAGAGGAGAAGCCCTAAACAGAAAGGAATGGCGGGAAGGAATGAAGGATGGAAATTCCAACGCCACTTAATTGGAAAAAGACTAGCTGAAGAAGAAGAGGAAGACGAAGAAGAAGAAGTGTTAAGTTTAGGTAACACTAAACGTTTTACACGGGTAAAGAGAAATATTCTTGAATTAGTATCAACGTACAGTACTTAAATCAGTCGTTTGTCATCAATCCAAAGATTGATTTTATCCAAAATATAATTACATCGAATTCTGAATTTTATTATTTGGCTCTTAAAGACTACCAAGTTTCAAATACTGTACTTCAATCAGATAGTTTCTGAGAAAATGGTACATGAAGGTTCAAAAATCCCCCTAATCACACACCATTGTTACGCCACTGCATAGGTGCAAACTTCTGGCTATGCCCCTGTTTACTTTGGGATAAGAGAACCGAGACATGTGAATCGATAGAAAAATGTGGCTTGCAATGTTTAGTTACATATCTCAGAAACTACAATAGATATTTCTTTGAATATTCTTTTGGTATCTTCCGAGTACATTCATCATTATTTGGGTAGAATTTGAAGCTCCTATATTGGATATTTTGTGTAAAATAGAGCATTAAAATAACAATCTTAAGATATAGTATATTGTTAAAAATTCCCTTAACTCATGTCCCTTTTCGTGAGCAACTACTCAAACCAGACTCAACAAACTTTTCAAGCGTAATATTTAAACCATTGTTGAGCTACTGAAGTAAAAGTATTGTCCTATTGTTTACAGGAATTGAGTGTTTTTTTTCTTTTCACATCCTAGTTGAAAACTGATATTTTCTGTAAAATTGTCACTGCATTTCAAGCTGTGCTCCATGAACTAATCAAGATACCCGAATAAATGTACATCCTCTAGAAGATCTATATAGTGTCTTAGAGACTACGAACTTTCAAATACATTGATCTGAGAGTTTCTGAGAATATGGTACAGGCATATTCAAAAATATGACTAACAGAAAACACAAAAAGAATGTTTGGCTAGTAGCTACAGTATAGCCTTAAAACACTATGTTTAAACCTAATTCTATTGCATCAAATATCACTTCAGCACAATAATTGATACACCAATTTTTCAGGAAAAATTGGAGATATTTTTAAGCTAAAGAAAACTATTGACATTGTTGAGCCTATCACACGTCCGGCTTCCCTTACCTCAAGTAATATGGACAATATGAAGGCTTGGTTCTTACCATCTCCCACTGTGGAGCCTTAATCCCATTGTATGTTTCCTGCAAAGCATAACAATATAATTCGAGTGCACTGTTCATCAGGTTTCAGAGAAGAGGGTATATTTAAATAATGCAGGCATATTGTCAAACATTTTATTTTTTTATTGAACACAACATGTCATATCCAGATTTTGAGTCCTTTCATTAAATAATTTGTTTTCTTTTTTGGTAATGAGTAAAACCCATCAAATACATTAAATATTGATTTGAAATTCGTAATTAGACATTAAATATCAAAAAGTCTTGAGTACCGAGTCAAGAGAGGCACGAAGTTCATGACTGAAAACAATAGACTCTAACAACAGAAAACAGAAACGCGGTCAAACAGTGCAAATACTTTTATCTCTTTAACAAGTACCATACTTTATAATATAATATCTGTTTTTAATTTAATATCGATACGTTAAAAGCCTCAGGCGAGGATGGGATGATTGCAGAAATGTGGAAGTTTGTAGATGATGAATTTTTAATAGTGACGACAAATCTATTTCAGAAAATTTGGATTGAGGAAGCAATTCCAGAAGACTGGTTAATCGCCTTAATTCATCCACTACATAAAAAAGGCTCAAAAATTTATGTCAATAGTTATAGGGGGATCTCATTTTTGTCTGTCATATATAAGACATGTTTCAAATTACTCCTAACAGCCTTGAACCACAGATCGATCCGCAGCTTGGCGAGTTCAAAGGTGGTTTCAGAAGGAATATATCGTGTGCAGAACAAATTCTTAGTTTAAAATTGATATTAAAATATTACACCAACAGGCCAAAGCATATCTTTATCTCATTCGTTGATTTTCAGAAAGTGTATGATTCAGTGGATAGGGATACTGTTTTTGACACATTGAAGGAATACCTAGTTGATCAAAAAACCATAAATTTAATAAAACATACATTAACTAATACGATTTCCAGAGTCAATTTTTTAAATGAAGTTAGCGAGCCCTTCGAGGTAAAAACTGGGCTAAGACAAGGGGACAGTCTATCACCACTGCTTTTCAATTTGGTCTTGGATAACGTCATGAGGACGTTTTGGGAGAAGAACGATTCAAGTGCTAAAATTGGTACAAAGAATGAGATCCTCAAAGTCAAAGGTTTAGCATTTGCTGACGACGTAGCGTTGTTTGCTGAATCAGAACAGAAGCTATTAACCATATTGATCAGTTAAAAGAAACGGCGGGAAAAGCGGGCTTACAGATTTCGTTGGTAAAAACAGAGATAATAATAATAAAATACACTAAGAAAATTATTTAAAAAAATGCAAATTATGGGAGCATCAGGGTCACTGACCGATTTAAATATCTTGGAGAAATAATTAGTAGCAATGGGACGGTTAAATTGGCAATTGAGAACAAAAAAGGGAAATTGGAAAGATTAAATTTTTGTACAAAAAATATATACAATAAAAAGAACCTGTCTATCAATGCAAAATTACGACATTTTAATACAGTTGTTAGACCAGTCATCTTGTACGGCATGGAAACTACAAATATAACCGGAATGGAGAATTTGCTCAAGATAGAAAGAAGAATTTTAAGAAGGATTTATGGTCCCAGGAAAACACAGGCAGGTTATAGAGTGAGATCCAATGCAGAAATTTATAGTAAAATCGACAACCTTGAAGTGATGATCAGAAAACGGCGACTTCAGTTCTATGGACATATGGTCCGCATGGATTGCTCAACGTTAAACAAACAAATGTTTGATAAAATCTGGAACTATAAAGGGCAAGGAGGCTATGTAAAACAAATGAAAGAAGAACTTCAAAAATTCAAAATTACTGAAGAAGATTGTCTAAATCGAATAGTGTACAGTAAAAAAAATTGACCTCAAAATTCTTGTCGGGGAGAAGAAGCATCTCAACAGAGGAGAATGGACTGCTGAAAGAAGAGTTGCTCAGTCTACCAGGATGAAAGACTTCTGGAAGAGGAAGAAGGAAACTAGACCTATAAAGAAGTGATATTTGCGTGGTCCTTGTTGGCCTGTCCACGGTGTATATATATATATATATATATATATATATATCGATATATTATTTGCATTAGAAAAATCTGAACACTTGTTTTAAACATACCATTTGCGCCGTGCAATCTACTTATAAGTGTCCCGCATGTACGTGTGATGAACGGGAGGTCTAATAACTGAATTGCTAAGGGGTAAGCTAGCATGCAAGCCGGTTACGTCAGATAACAACCAGACGGCCGCACTCTGCATGTTCCTCAGTACTCCCGTCTAATGCGCCCTATAGCGGTATGAAGCCTCGCTGGCGAGCGCAGACGGCAGACGTCTATCTGGAAACACCAGTGCTTACCTTCTAAGAGCTTCAACGGAATTACGACCAACTTCTCCATAGATTAGTGAAATGTCCGTGTACTCATCGATGTTTCATACACGAGCCATCTTTTAAGTAATTGCCGGCAGCTGTCATGTTGTTGTACCACATATGAGTTTATTCCGCTCTCACATGCGAGGCTCCAAAAGGCAATGGGGTGCATTAGACGGGTAGCGCTGGGGAACATGCAGCTAGCGGCCGTCCAGTTGTTATTCCTTCTTATTCTGACGTAATCGGCCTGCGTTCAGTGTGACCCCTGTGGAAATCAGTTAACAGACATCTCATACAACGTTAATGTATGCGGGGCACCTTAAACTAGATTGCACGGGGCAAACGGGCCACCTGGTATATTTTATATGTTATATACGATGAGAGAAGAGGGCAATATAGACTCTCTTGCCATGTGGGAACAATCTAGGGCTTCCGTTCAGACACGGATTTACGTGCACACGCATAACCCGGGACCCGTGTACACGGGTTAGTACGCTCGAAGAATCCGTGTAGCAGTAAATACACGTGTTCACGGGTACACGAGTAGTATCGCCCGTGTACCCTGTATGAAGGTCCACATACACGGGTTTCGCGGGTATATATGTCTTATCGTGTGCCCGTGTGGAGCTTGAAACGTTTACTCAACTTTGGAAGAATGTGCAATTGCACGAATGCCCCGTGTAATTGCAAACAACTGTAGAACCAGGAAAACGAACACAACAAAAATAAAAATATAAGTTTTTACTATAACGAAAAATAAGTGAAACGACAACACTACGTATTTTGGATGTTTTCCAAATACTATGAACACGGCACCGCGTGATTCAAATTTTCCGGCACCGCGCATCCCTTATTTGGGCTGAATTCTAACCAGATCGAAGAACACGCGTTCAGATCTGTACGATCATAGTATTCAAACCACAGATGGCACGCGCTGCGTAGTAGAGGAGAAATGGGGAAAACAAGCAGTTGGGTGTGGAAGTATACGGAAAGAAAAGGAGATAAGGTGTATTGCCCTCTATGTTCTCCTACCGAAAATAATGAATATTCCTGTGCTGGTGGGTCCACGGGAACCATCGGACTGCACTTGAAAATGATACACCGGAAGATGGAGAATCAACAAACGTCGCCAAGGAAACGTGGGTAAGTAATTATGTGCAAGTTGTGTAATGTCATATGCGTAAGCGTACCATGGTTACCACGACCTACGATAGAAATGTATTTCCGATTTGACAATAAATAGTACTGTTTACGTTGGTTTTGTTTACATACGACCATCTTCTGTGAACAACACACTTTTAAGACTAGACGCAAGCGTTTCCGCGACACTCCCACCGCCTTCGATCAGTAGGCCATGTCGTCAGCGCCGAAGGCGAAGAGGTGTCCCACCGGCGTCCAGGCGCTGCCTTCACCGAATGGAACTGGACATATGTTGAAAATTACCGCTTTCCCAGACATTTCGGTCTAGTGCAGACTACTTGACTGATTCGCTACGATCTGTATTATTTTCGGTTCATGCCACTGTCATACTCGCTTATCCACTTACCGCTCGCCACCATTGCACAACGCCACCGCACGCTCCGACGCTCCGTCTCGCACCGGTCTTTAGCGCCCCTTGCACTGCTGCTGGTATTTTCCGATAGACACACACGTAAACAAGGAATTAAAATAAATAGCGACAGTTCTTCGCATAAGTCATACAACTATTCCGATGACGTATAATATGTATATTCATTTATTTATTTATTTAAACCAAATCTACTTGTTAATTGTCACTTTAACTCAGAGAGTCATATCGTGACATACAGACAATAAACACATAGATAACATAAATTTACAGTATGGCGTTAGATAATTAAACCAAATGTCCATTCGGCATTTCATAGCTTCCTTGTTATTTCAAAACTTAATAATGCTTTGCAGTAGTTATCTTCATTCACAATATCACTGGGCAACTTTTCTGATGGAAACTGCACAAAGTTCTTTCTTAATCATAAATGTGGACACAGTGTTCTTCATTTTTTGACAGTTCTCCATGGGAGACACCTCACAGAAAGAATTACTTTTATTTCCCTATTGAGCCCTTACTGACTGTAAGAGTCTGATAAGTTTTGTGGTAAGGAAAAAAACCCATCAAACTCGCAGGAAAAATCTACAGACAGCAATATGTGGCTGTACGGTAGTAATCGTATAGGCTACCTAGTTAATACAGATAGGCTCTCCTAGGCTTTAACAAGATTTAAAGCTTAGGAAGCCGTCTCCTGTACTTGAATGCTTAATTTACATGCATCTTTGTTCTGAATCTCATCCGACGCTTTCTTATTCCACATTGCCCTGATGGTATTAAAATATTTTGCTAATTGACCTGCTTTCCCCCATTCCCTTTTTAGTAATTTAATTAAAGTGTGATACTCATTTTCATTTTCTATTCTGTTTAGATCTGCTTTGTATACAAACTTTGCTCTTATCATTTTAATTTCCTTGCATTCCCTGATCAGGTGCGCCGCACCCATAACCTTCCCACAAAACAGGCAAATGTCCTCTTTTCCTACTTCTCTCAACGCTTTGTTCTTATACACCCCCATTAACCACCAAATTATCCCTCTCATTTCTCTTTTCATTAGGCATTGAGGCTTTATGCTCATAAAGTTCCTTATTTCGCAGAACTCCCTTAAGGTTCTCCTACTGGTGCACTCTTCTCTTAGCACCTGCAACTCTACGTCATTAACCCTTCTGCACACTTTATTACACACCCTACCTTCCTCTCTTTGTAAGTCCCTATCCCATAGATAACCCATTCCTAATCTTTCCAGTACACTTCTTACCCCGTCCACCCAGTAGCCCTCTTGCTGATGCTTCATTTGGTGCAGGTAGGCTACCTTAAGCATTTCCCCCCCCCCCTCCACCTGCTTTTAAACGAATCCAAGACTTTATGACCCTTTTTATGATATGTTGTCTAATGCTTACATCCTCACACAACATTCTCGCTCCACAATTCGCCGTGCAACTAGGTAGCCCCAAAATTATATTGGCAAACCTACTTACAATACTGTCCAGGGTTTTCGTTCCTTCCTCTAAACCCCATACTTCCACTCCATAGAGTGCTCTTGAAACGATGAGTGCGATGAACACATTCTTATACACTTTGTAGTCAAGATTCGGTAACCTACGCTCTAACACTTTAACATTCGCCAATGTCGCTAGCCCTTTCGATTTTGCCCTTTTAATTTGTTCGGTCCATTTACCATTACTCGCCATTATCGTCCCTAGATACTCAAGTTTTTTCACCGTCTCTAACTGAGACCCATACATGACCCACTTTTCATTCTTAGCCAGTTTAACTCCCTTTTTGCAGACCATAACTTTGGTCTTACTCGGGTTAATTTTTAAGTTCCAGTCCTCACAGTATCTCACAATCTCGTCAATACTATATTGCATATTATAGGGTGTTAGAGCAAGCAGAAGGATGTCATCAGCGAAAGCTAGGCCCGGGATATCATAATTGTCCAAGCAAGGGTTGGACCGTTGCTCAAAGCCCTTTGACTCGAAAATATCGTTGATAAATAGCAAAAAAAAAGCACCGGGGATAATTTGCATCCCTGTTTTAGTCCTATATTAGACGTTATCTCTCCTACAATTACACCATCTTTAGTTTTAATTGCACATTTCACTTCGGAATACACATTCTCAATTGCTCGTATCATTTTATGTGACACCCCGATTTTTCCCAGTTTAGCCATGACAGCTCCCCTGCTCACTGAATCAAACGCCTTCTCCAAATCAATAGCTGTGATATACAGCTTTCCTCTTTTCCTTCTTATGTACTTGTCCATCACCGTTTTAACCACCATTATATTGTCACTGGTCCTCATTCCTTTTCTGAACCCTGTCTGGAGTCTCGAGAACACCGAACAGCCCTCTGCCCATGCTATTAAACGCTTGGATAAGACCCCGGTGTACATTTTGCTCAAATTATCAAGCAAAGTTATGCCTCTATAGTTGCCTGGGTCTAGTTTGTCCCCACGCTTCTTATATATTGGACAAATTATCCTCTCCTAGTAGTAGACTAGTAACTCGTTGTTTGCCAGTCTCACCTTTCTGCAAACCACGCACTTGTCCGGTGTTCCTGGCGCTGACGTTAGTCGTTCCTGCTCGCGCCACTTCCGTGTTGGACTTGGAGGTCGATGCTCTCTGTTGAATCACCGCACTTCCCTCTGAACCGACAACTGCTTCCACCTGGTTGCTAGGTCTAACTGTCTCCTGTTGTTGTTGCTTCTCCATATCCTGGAGTTGTGCCACTGTCCAAATCCGATCCCAGTTGTTGCCGCTAACCGCCAGTCTATTGCCTTTTACATAAGCCTTGAGACCAGAGCTCCTTGCCTTCCTTAAATGAAACTGCAAGGTCCGTTGCTCGCTTGCCTCTTCTTTACTCATTTCTCTTCTTACCCATATCCTCTCCCCTTTCAGGTTCTTTGCGTTCGTCAGAATTCTGTGAGCCATCAGCGAAGAAACTAAAGACACTTTCACGGGCCTCGCGCCCCTTCCCCGGCCTATCCTGGTCACATTGTCAATCTCTGAGACTCCAATGTTTATCCGCATGCCTTCACTAATCACTCGGAGCACCTTGGATGTTAGATCCTCGGTGCTTTCCTTGGCATCTTCCTTTATTCCGTAAATGAAGACGTTTTTCTTTCTCTCATCCAGCTTGGTCTTCCTTAATTCATTTACCCCCACCTCTAATATCTTCACCTTTTCTCTTAGGTCTTTTATCTCTCTACTATTCTCGGCCAGCCTTTCTGTCACTATTCCCATCTCTTCTCTTATACATGTCTTCATATCCTTGAATTCCTTACATTGCTCACGAAGAATGTCCCGGATCTGGTCACTTTGTGACACTTCCGTATAATATGTAGATAGTAGATTGTTAAAATGAGGGAAATCGCGTGCCGTAAATTAGAAAAGGTCCCAACAATTAGACAGGTGGGCTTATCGGGAACGTAACGGTGGCGGCCTACGGGAGATTCAAGACGGGCCTGCGGTGGCGCACCGTCGCCACGCCGACAACATTGTGGGCGGCGGCGACGCGGCAGTGTGGGGTTGTTCCTGGAGGCGTGTGCTGTGTACATAGACAATTTTAGAGATATTAGCGAATCAGTCGGGTCATCCTGCTCTCCGCGCCGATATGGCAGGACAGGTGCGCATTTCATTCGTTGTCAAGTGCAATATTCGAGGGGGTGGCACGTCTCGCACCACATTGGTTGACTTCAGTACCGGCGAAATGGAAATGCGGTGTACTTGTTTATCTCCAAAGCAACTTTCCACGATTTACGCTTATAATGCACAGGACCTTCCTCATTATGAAGGCTTTAATTTCGTACCGAAATAAAAAAATATATGGTATTATTACAGGCATGAAGCACCGACAGTAGTGGCTACGCTGGCTAAAGCGCAGCATTAGGTCATGGAGCCAAGCTCTCTGCTGACTCGGTAGACGGGTGGGTTCGATCCCCACCGTCAGCCGTCCTTGAAATGGTTTTCCGTGGTTTCCCATTTTCAACACCAGGTGAATGCAGGGACGGTACCATCTGACAGGCTATGGCCGCTTCCTTCCACTTCCTTGCCCAGTTTCATTCACCATCATTAATTTCATCTCTCATTAACTCCTCTCATGAGGTTGGCGTCAGGAAGGGCATCCGGCCATAAAAACCATC
Organism: Meconema thalassinum; assembly: GCA_946902985.2. NCBI lineage: Eukaryota > Metazoa > Arthropoda > Insecta > Orthoptera > Tettigoniidae > Meconema > Meconema thalassinum. The sequence goes on from OX336391.1 coordinate 172,755,614, forward strand.
GCCACAAAGACTTCCATCGCATCTCATCCCCGACCCCGTTGGAAAAACGAGAATAATAAGGGATAGACATACATACATACAGGCATGAAGCGGAAGCCACAAAAGAAGGCACTGAAGATGGTGACCATGTTGATGATGAGGAGCAGGGGCAGGCATGGTCATCCGGAGCCACGTGACGACAGAGGCGACCGTCCCTGCGATACCCTACGCTCAGAGGAAATACACCAGGCTCTTGCGAGGATGGTTGCTATGAACCAACTGCCTTTGTGCCAGTGACGGATTCAGGCAGTTCATGGCTGTTGTAGATCCCAATTACCTGTGTATTTCAGAGGATGCCCTCAAGCGGAGACTGGCCCTACTAGCCGATGGTGTCAGAGAGAATGTGCGGGGTGAACTATCAGCGGCATGAAGCGTTGCCCTTACATCTGTTAGACTGTTAGACATCTCGCTCACAAACGTCTTTCCTTACGGTAACGGCTCAAACCATCGACTCCCAGTGGGTTTCAAAGACAATGACGCTTACCATGCATGAAAAGGAAGACCACCATACTGAAGAAAATATGGCATCGGAATAGCAATTGAAGAAGGAATTGGGAGAAGGAACTGCCCAGAATCTCAATTTGAAGATTTTCTTTCAGAGCCACAGATACGTTTTGACATGAACCCGTTCTAGAGGAGGAAAGCAAGGGAACACAAATATCCTGCGGTAGCTGCTCTAGCGAAAAAATACTTGTGTATTCTAGCAACATCCACAAGCTCCCAAAGGTGCTTTTCCTCTGCTGGAAATATTGTCACAGACAAACGGAATTGTCTTATGCCAGAGAATGTAAATCACTTGGTATTCTTGCTCCAAAACGAAGGTTTCTTCAAGTAAATTGGTCAATGAGTCATATTTCTAGAAATTGTTGTTCTTATTATACTGTTACACTTTGTATTCGTTTCCTACGCCTGATATTTTCATTTTGTTGTTTAGTTACATTCTGATCAAATGACAGTGCAAATATTGAATTATGATTCCGTTATATATATTTCCTGAAGGACATCCGCCCGGCATTTCGGGAGTCCATAAATATCCAGAATAATATACAGTGTAGGTACATTGTTGGCTCTACAGTACATAATATACATTACTATACACCATATAAATGGTTATGTAGCATGTGGATTGAAGCTCTCAATATGCCCAAGCCGATCTTCTCAAGATCATACTCGATGATGCCAAGCTTCTTGAGGATATCCACGACGAACTTGTAAGATGTTCCACGAGCTCCGAATAGAAGGCCATTCAATTTCCATGCATTTTTAGGTAAGTTATATCTCTCACTCAAGTGTTGTATGCATGGTCAGTAGTGGTGAGTTCCCTCACTGAGTCCGTGGGTTCCACCAACCTGGAGGGTAAACGACTAAAAAAAAATTATTCAAATGTGTCACGAATGCCCTTGTATATTATTCCCAAAGCTTAAAATGTGCATAAAAATATTTAGCGGTGGTGAGATTTGAACCCAGCTCCCAAAAACAGAACGATTATCTTCTACGCACTTAGTCCATTGCTCCGCGGCTAGTTGTCCCTTCCGATTGCCTGAAAACATATGAGATGTGATACAGTTTCCGCTTCGAAGGTTGATTCGCGTTTTTTTTATCAGTAAGCCACCGTACCCAGCGTCAATTTCGTATCCAACTGAAACCGTATCATCGGCATGTTCTTTGTACATGCCTGTATGACAGTCAATAAAAGTTAATCTTGTGGCTGAATGTAGATTAATTCATACATCTACCAATGAAATTACAGATCGTGCATTTAAGACACGTGAAAAATCCACAACCTGCTTCCAGTCTCCGACCGGGTCAGGAATGGAATGAATGAAGCCCCCATCTAGCGGCGAGGATATGGACTGTGCCGGCTGCCGAGGCCTGACGCACTCCTCTGGGGCAATGATTAAATGAATGACATATGAAATGAAATGATAGTGGAGAGTGTTGCTGGAATGAAATTTTGACAGGGAAAACCGGAGTACCCGGAGAAAAACCTGCCTGTCTCCGTTTTATCCAGCACAGATCTCACATGGAGTGACCGGGATTTGAACCACGGACTCAGCGGTGAGAGGCCGGCGTGCTGCCGCCTAAGCCACGGAGGCTTTATTTAAGACACGTAATCAGGATATATTTTTGGAAACAGATTTAAGTAGTTTCTTGGAAACACAATTTAAAAAGTTAACTACAGAAATGGAAAACCACGGAATACCACTTCGAGGATGGCTGAGGGGGAATCAAACCCCCTCTACTCATTTGGGCCACCCGAGGCTGAGTAGACCCCGTTCCAGTCCTCGTACCACTTTTCAAATTTCGTGTCAGAGCCGGGAATCGAACCCAGGACCTCCGGGGCGGCAGCTAACCATGCTGACCGCTACGCTACGGAGGCGACTGACTAATATCATTCGGTGTTTATTTAGGGTTTAATGTGTACTGGCCATGTTCTTGTATTTGATCCTCCAGTTGCTCACATCTGATGGGACGTGGGTTGGCGACCACGGGAGCCCAGCTGAGTCTGGCATTGCTTCGACTTGCTTAAGCCGGGCTCCTCTCCGTCTTCTTTCCTGTCGACCACTCTTGGTCAACAGGCATTTTACACAAAATTTCCAAAACTAGCTACCTGCAGTCACTGATATAAATATAGAGTCTATTAACGTGACATTTCTGTTAATGATGCCTTAGGCTCCTGGTACTGCGCCCGAATTTATTTAAGGCCAATACCAAAGTTCCAGACGGGATATGAACTGGGAACCAGGAAAAATAAAAGAACGAATTAAAATCTTTTATTCCTCAAAATTCGTGAGATATGGAAAACCTGAGTTGAAATAGTGAAATACTATGCATCATTTATAATTAAACAATTACGGAAGGCAAGAAGGAACGATTTAAATATGGTTGTATATTTATTATCTGAACGTAGGGAGGCCTACATTGTAAGAGTGCGTCATGCCATGAGGAGTGAGAGAAATGTCATGCAGGGGGAGAAGGGATCAAGGTTGATGACACACTGAGTGAGGAGAAGTTTATGGAGCTACGTCACACCGCGAGAGGGGAGGCGGAGCGAGGAACTTGCCGTACTTGGAGGGCAAGAGCGAGGAGTTCTTTCCAAATTCAGATCGCGACGAGACAAGATCGCGAGTGGAGAAACAAGTAGTTTTCAGAATAGTGCTACGCATTACGAATGTGGAAAAGACGAGTGTGAAGTACAGAAGGCTGTGACTTGCAGAGCAAGGAACATTCTAACTCAGACCAGCACAGCATATAGACCAGTGATTTTGAAACACAGCTTGATATTACAGTATTTCAAAAACGAAGCTATTATATATCGCATGCAGACAGATGCAAACGTTTCACTTCTACAGAAGAGCTTCATTATTTCTACAATTTAGCTCATACTTGGAAATTATACAGAATGCAGTTCGTGAATTGGCAACGGGGATGTTATACCAGTGTAATCATTAAAATGAGTATGACTACGTGCTAAGGTGCACATCATAGGGAAGTAGAAGCTACAAAAATGAAGAGTTGAGACCAGAATTCCACAACATGGACGGCGCAGCGGAACATCCACGCGATGCACAGAAATGCAGAACAAATCTCTACTTCTTAACACGAGTTCATATACATCCAGAATACTCTCAAAGACTTTTATAAAACAAACGAATTTCAACCTTGAGAAGCGATGTCGGCGCAGTGAAGGGGTATCGTAAGAAGATCCGGACAACGTGCGAGAGACGAGCGAGGGAGTGCGGAAGAGACATGCTGTTTCACGGCGAGGTCACTAACCCGGTTATGTCCCCAACCTTGTTCCACTGGGAGAGATGTCCAGCAGGCCCCGTCACAACCGGTTCGCATAGCTGTGGGCGGTGCGCTTACACACACATTTGGCTTGCCAGACGAGACATGGTACTTCTGAGACCGTCTTCAACTCAAGGTAGAGAAGAAATTGATTTATATTTGGTAGAATTGAAGTCATGTTCTGTGTTTATCCTAATTGACCAACCGTATAATTTTTTCATTGTATTTAAAATTGTGTAGATTTTGATCTAGTATTTTTCGAATTTTCTTAGGAGTTATTTTTCTTCATTGAAAATTTCCGTCATTTGGACGAAATTTTATTTGCGTATCGCAGTTGTTAACGTTAAAATCATTTCAATATAAAATCGTTTAGAATTATAGATACTTGCGTTAAATTAAATAAATCTGTTTTAAGCGCAGCGATGGAACGTATATTGAATAATTTAAGTACCGTATATTCAAAAAGCTATGTCACGAAGTGTCAAATATTGCGACAACTCATGATGTTGATTCGAGTGTCAGAAATTTATTTTAAACCAATTGAGAACAAAATTGAATTGTTACACGACACAAAATCTGATAAAAGATAGTCCAAATACTTGATAGATAATTAAACCAATGAATACCACTGTATTGAAACAGATAGATATGTAGAACTATGCTGTAACGTGATAAACCATATTTCCTAGTAACAAAGGTATTTCAAGAACCTTTATATATTGAACCCATGTACCATTGGTTCAAGGGGTCGAATCCATGTATTTTGGTAAAAGGAAGGAAGGAAATATACCGTCTTCAGAGGAACATAGAAAGATTTTATACAAGAAGGCGAGCATAACGTTGTGTAAGAAACGAGAGCCCAGATGGCCAGGAAATGATATCATGCATAACGCACTGATAAGCAGCCGGTCACGAATATAATTAGAACGAGTGGAACTTTCCACGCGAGTGACTGAGAACATGTTTCGGAAATTGCTCTTACGTTGCAGGAAAATGGCAACCGCGCAGCTGTGCCAGAATAAGAAGAATTAGATTTAACCCATTTGCAAGAATAAAATTAACTATAGAAATACAGCATTGTGAATCATTTCGGAATAGAGACTTTTGTGTGGAGAAGAAGGTTTTAATAATTGCCTAGGAGAGAAGTGCCGACGTGGCCATATGTCATTGGGAGTTCCCCGAGACCCGAGGAGGAGGGGATTAAAAATCAACTGTAACACCCACACAGCTGAAGACCAAATTTTATTTAATATCTCAGAATTGCACGATCGATTTTCATGTGCAAAGAAGTCAGTTTACGTTTAGAAAACGAGCTGTCCAGAGATATAATTTTTAAAAGTTTGTGACCATTGCTTCAAAAGTTGGTTCTGAAAAAGACAAGGATTTTATCTTTTTGTCGCCGATTTGTATAAAAGCCCTGGCTGCGCCAGACTAATCATGCAGTACTTACTAGACCTCGAGAGGTCGTGATACTCTGTATCACCAACGTGCACCCGAAGGGAGTAGCCGAGAAGTATCATCATAGTATCGCCGTGTGAAGACTTAGGAAAATCCTAATACAGGATTTAGTTCCGCCAGTTTTTTTTATTTATCGTATGGCTTTTAGTGCCGGGAGTGTCCGAGGACATGTTCGGCTCGCCTGAGTCTGTAGCTGCTTCCAGCGGACACCCTAAAGGGCGAGCTCCGCCAGTATCAGTCTTATAGTGAAAAGTTCAGTATTACAGTCAAAGTAGGCTGCGAACTTAAAGAACAGGCGATAGGTCTTCAAATAACAGTTCATTTAAACGACCGAAAGTATCGTAACGTTTTGAAGTACCATAATAGCGAAACAAACATTCTATCAATGTTAAAGAACCCGATCAGGGTCGGACAAAATAAGGGCCGCATATTATTCTGAAAAGATGGGAATTAGAGAACAGAATAATCAGAAGGGAGAATTAAATTCAAGACGTTGTTTCAAGGAAACAAACGAACTGTAAAAAGCACTAGTTACAAGAGCATTAGATGCTAGAAAATAATAGGTCACCGATAGAGTATTTGGGAGACCGTGAACAAGACAGACTTTCGCTAGACAAACAAATAGTGTCTAGAAAGAAGCAATTTCGAGCTAATAATAATAATAGCCGATCGTCAGGAAACCGGATTTGAAGGAGTACCATTCCAGAGAGGGGTAGAGTGTTCGAGACTTTCATATTCTGGTCAGATAGGAAGCCGACATCTACTAGTTTCACCCTTGGAGACGGGGAATCAAGAAATCACGTGTGCAAGGCCTAATCAAAGCCTCAGTGATTAGAATCAGTGTAATGTAAATATATAAAATTTGTGATAGTATAGTAATTTTTCAGTGATTTTATTGTGTATAATAGAAGAATACAGAATTGTATTTTAAAATGCTACCAGTGTTTAAGGTATATAAGTTATATGTGTGTCAAGAAATGTCAGTGTATGAAATGGAATTGAGTAAGATGGCTTAATCACAAATAGTGGGCGAAATGAAACATCGTTGGAAAGTACGGTCGGGGACCGTCAGAGCATGTAAATAACCATTTTCATTATGTTATGTGTTGGGAAGTATTTGTGTACAATCCACCTGAGAATGAGAAATGGGGATGTATTTGAATAACAAATAACAGAATAAGAGCGCGATCTGAACTGATAAAAATTGAGAAACTATAAAATGATTATGTGAAATGAATAAATCCCTTAGAGGAAATGTATGAAATAAAATATCAGTGTATTTGATAAATGTTATGAAAGCAAGCGTAATAATAATAATAATAATTATTATATAAATGAAGATTTAGTTGAATTATATGAAAGTAGTAGCTTTTGAGCTCCTGTAAATGTAGAAATACATGGTGTGAATACATGTTATTAAAGTATAGCGATTATTGTCACGGGAGAGGATTAATATAAAAATTGAGATATAGATCAATGTTGATTTTGAGTTTATCAGTTCTTTGGAAGACGCTTGGCCTTAAAATAATGTATAGCGCAATGTAGCGCATTAAAGTAATTTGTCACGCTAGGAAGGCGTTGAACTTAAATATACTTGGTAAATTAATTATGAGGGGCAGTTGATTGCGGTAATTGAGCTATGATAAGTCCTCCATATAGTGATGTGGATCACGAGGCCATGTGTGTTATTTTATTATAAAAGGGTGCGAACTTATTGTATTATGAGCGCAGGTTAGGCAGAGGTCGCCCTAAGTCGCGAATTGTATAAGTCCTCCAGTATGGGATGTAGTTCCCGAGGCAGTGAAAGAATCGAACCAAGGTTCGTTTGTGTGAAGCCCCTAAATATTGTTGTTGTATTGAATTATTCTTACCCATCAATGAGGACACTTCATAATTAATAAATGCCAAGGTTACGAGAGAGGTCATTGAACCTAAATAATGTTGTTAAAATAAATGAATGTAACGCCAGGTCTGTTCAGAGAACTGTGCATAAGAAATAGCTGGTTTAAAGCAGAGTGTAGCCGTCCCGTGTGGGCGAGACTTGGGGTCTTGCTCCTGGACAATAAATCACGCTGAGTGGTACGGCCCGACCCCTCGCTATTGATAGTGCGGTAGGTCTGGTAGCCGTCTGTTGGAAGTCATAATACACCATGAGTGTTTGGAGTTTGTTAATGACCCGGGATTCGAACCGAGGTTCTTGTGGATGAAAGTTACCGCTTGCAAATTCAGATCGTTGCTTTCTTATGAGATGGTGGTCTTTTAAGACAAATAATAATAAATATAAATCCCTAATGTAATGGTATATTGATGTAGGATTTCACGAGTTCAGTGAAGACAATTAGATTTCGGGAGTGATCATAATTTTTGACATTGTTCAAGTAGTCTTCTATAACTCGGGAGTACACAAGTATTTTTCCCAATCACTGTAGTGAATTTGTTAACTTGAGAGAGGTGGTAACATGAGAACATTGTGAACTGCCCAAAAATCTAAGTAAAGGAGTACCATTTACTTTAAATAAGATTATATATTGTTGTGATTATAAGAAACTCATAAAATAGATATTGAGGTGTGTAAAAGAATAACACAGTTTATATTGGAAAGTATCGAGCCATTGGAGCTCGTGATTGTATTGAATTTTAAAAGGGATACTTTATGGAAGTGAAAAGAATTATAAGTTTGTTGGTTTGTAGGAAACCATGTATTTTAATATAACATTTGTTTGATTTTAAGTATTCCTTGTTCACTCTGAACAAGTTAGAAGGGTTGGTCAGTAGTTTATTTTTTAATTTGTTTGTAGCGCCATATTTTTATGGAATTAAATGTTTTATAATAGGAGTTGATTTTGTTTATTTATTTTGGAAGTATCCTCTTTTTAATCCAAAATGTGTAGGTCACAGAGTGGGAGAACATACCATAACCCCGAAAATCCCGATTTGAGCATTGCTGGCATACTGTGATCTGGATATTTCTTGCTAAAAGGGCACAGGGGGGCATAGAAGTACTGTGCTTGGGTTGATAGTTAGAGGAATACTTAAGATGGTCATATCATGTAAAAGAAAAGTAATGATAGGAATAGCTACAACATATAATGTTAACTGACTGCATGGGTCCCTGGAAACTCACACCGAGCAGCCCTAAATATAATTTAAAAAAACTCAACACATTTTCATGGCGCCCAGTACGTAGGGATGAGTTTTCCTAGGGAAAACCCGAGTTTTCTTGAAAAATCAAAATTTTCAATTTTTTTGAAAAAAATTGGTTCTCGAATTTTTGAATTTTTAAATACTTCCATAAAGGTTTTGACATTGAATGAGTATATCAAAAGGGTACGTTTTAGTAAACACCCGTACCAAGGTAAAATTTTTGGAAATTGGGACACAAGAGTTCGGATTACCATCTCTCAAGCATGTACCAGCGATGTGGCATAGTAGTCCACTGTATTCTAATAAGATGGCATTGAGTGAGGAAATGCAGAGGCTTGCGGACGTCTTGAAGGCGAATACGCAAGCAGAGAATAGGGAAGAGAGACAGGGGCTTTTGGACGCTTTGAAGGCCGATAGCAAGGAAAGGTTGGAGGCCATAGACAATAAGTTGGACAGCCAACAGAGTGAAAATAAAAGGGATTTAGGATCCATATATGAGAATTTGAAAGCTCTTAAAACTGACAGTGTTAAGATAGAGAATAAATTGGACAGCCAACAGAGTATAAATAAAGAAGAGTTCGAATCCATAAATCACAATTTAGGATCTTTAAAAACCAATAGTGATAACATGGGGACTAAATTAGAAGCTATCGAAGCCGACTGTATAAGAATGAACAGTGAATTGAAGGCTGAAATTGAGGGAATAAAAAAGGGGTCAAATGAACTCCGAGAGAGTATAGAAGGGACAATAAATACCAAATTTCAAGGGTTTGATACGGGGTTGGAGAGTAAGTTAAGAGAGTTCAAAGGGGAAATCACAAGTGAAATTAAAAAGGAAAATAATGTACTCAAGTCAGAATTGCAAGACAAAATAAAGACCTTAGAAGAAAGTACGGTAAATTCCCAAGCTAAATGTCAAGAAAATTTTAAAATTTTAGAGGATAATTTTGGTTCTATAGAAACTAAACTAAGTAACATGGAATAAAATGTAAATGTATGTAAAAATGAACTTGTAACCCAGATCCAAGGGGTGGGAACAGAGTTAGTGGATCAAATAGAGTCAAATATGAAGCTTTGTGAAAAATCCCGGGGTGAGATAAAAGAAAGTTTTAAGGAATTAGGAGACAAATTTAAAGGGGTGGAGAACCAATTAGGAAAACTCGAGGGAAAAGTCGATGAAATTCAGGCCAAAGTAAATGATATGGAAAGTCAGAATCAGAAAGATACGAAGTATAGGAAAGAAGAATTTGATCAATTTACCGGGCAGGTAGATGATAACTTAAGGAAGCACGAGAACGAAATAAAGAAGAAATTAGGTACATACGAAGAGCATCTCCAGAGAGAAAGAAAACAACGAGATAAAGAAAGTAAGGAAAATATCCAGAAGATAGATGCAATAAGCATGGGTATTAATGAGATTCAGGAAACCATGGAAACATTAAAGGTACAAGTAGGAAAAACCAATACTGAAGTAAACCAGGACCAAGACGAATTGACGAAATTATATAAGAGTCAAGGGAAAACTGAGGAAAAGCTTGAAGGAATTAAGGGAGATATGGTCAAAGGACAAAGGGAGATGGACAAAAAGATAAAGGAGATACGAGAAGACTTAGATTCCAAAGGTGACATTAAGCCGGAAATTATAGAAGAACAGGTCGTGGTCATCAAGAAAGAGGTAGAAAAACACTTAGCTGAAATGAGGGATAGTTTCAGAGAAGAGAAATTCCAACTCAAACAAGACATGGAAACCAGTAAAAAGAATCAAGAAAGAATTCAGAATGAATTAGGATCCCGGTTGGAAAGGACTGAACATAAGAACAGTCAAATGGAAATTCAACTCATGGCTAATGAGGAAAGTGCCCGAAGAGAAAGAAAGTTAGAATTTGAAAGTCAGGATGAGTTCCAAAAGACAGGATGGGTAGATCCCCATGAACGAGGCACAGATCAAGATAGGGACTTAGGAGGGGAGAGCCCTTATAAGAACCCGGGATATCAAATGGCGATGTCTACCCCTTATATGAACCAAACAAATGGTCAAATAATAAATATCATCAAGTCAAATGAAGACAGACCAGTGAAGTTTACGGGTAATAATATGTCAATTACTCCTAAATACTGGTTGAAGGAGGTCACAGAGTACTTGAATGAAATGAAAGTTCCTCAGGATCGGAGACTGAGAGCAATTGAGAAGCTGTTGGCAGGTGATTGTCTCACCTGGTTCAGGAGTTTCAGGTATACATTTGACACGGTGGAAGGTTTTAGAGAAGCTTTTCTGAAACGATATTGGGCAGCAGATGTCCAAGAGAATCTGAGTCTAGATCTGTACTCTAGGAAGTATAGTACCAATGCCCTAACTAAATACTCAGAATTTGTCACCGCTCAGCTGTGTAAATTCCGGGAACTTGACATTGCTCCTGCTGAGAACGACCTGTGTGCCGCCATTGCAAGACAACTTCCATATGAGATCCAGAGGTTGTTAATCTCATCTAAAGCCTGAAGTGCTGTGGAAGTGGAGAGCGTCTTACGTCAATTAGATATGACGACTTCACACGTTACTCCCAGGCAGTCAAGACAGACTGAACAGGTACATATGGCCAGCAGTCAAGAAAACAGAGAGAAACCAGAAATCAGTCCACTAGTACTGATACTCAGGGACTGGGTCGAAAATATGGACATCAAGAGCCTCGGGGAATACAGCCATACTATAGAGGAGGATATCGAGGAAGGAATCCTAGAAATACGGGTTATAGGCAACAAGAGAACCGACCCTATAACAATAATAATCAGAGGCAGGATAACAGAAAGAGATGGGGAAATTATCCCAGAAGGAATGTGAGGCCGGAAGACAGAAATGATGAATATCGGGCCGAAATAGAAGAAAGATATCAGGAAAGTCTTCGTTACATGAATGAACGAACAGACGAACCTGAAACGCAAAGAGTCCGTTGGAGTGAGGCAATAAAGAACCGAAAATCACCCGACCGACTAGAAGGAGCTCAAAGCTTGGAGTTGCAAGCTCAATTGAAGAATGAGGGGAAAGGAAGCCCTCAGGATAAAAAAAACTTCAAAATTAAATCAACCAAAGTGGAAACATACCAGGAACTGGGAGGAGGTAGAGATTGTGAATTGGATAGCAAGACCAGATGAGCTAATTAAAGAGGATGTGGAAGGAATCCCACCTATTGGAAGAGAATTACCTATCATCATGCTAAGGATAGAAGGATTACTGGTCAGGGAATTAATTGATACTGGATCAACCATAAGTTTAATTACGGAAACCCTCCTAAATGAATTGGAAACAAGAGGCCACGTATTGAAAATTCCCACCTACAGTGTGAAGATTAAGGGAATTATTCCTGAAAAATCTTTGACATGTAAATTTCAGGTATACATTGATTTGATCATGGGTAACGCTGAAATTTCGCAATGCTTTTTGCTGGTAAATAAAAGGCCATATAATGTCATATTAGGAATTGATTTTATCCGTGAGAACAAGGTCATAATAGACCTAGCGCAAAATTGCATTAGGATTCAAAGAGAGGATGTGGACGAACAAAACATTAATTTACAGGAACAGGATGCGAAAATAGGGGAACAGGTATGGCATGTGGAAGAAGTAAACGAGGAAGGTTGTAAGGACATAGAAAAGGTATTTGAAGTCCTAAACATAGAACTTGAAGATAGTTTAGAAACTGAGTTCGAAACCAACCTGTCAGGAAAAATAGAGGAAGCTAAAGTTGACCTCGAAAACAAGGAAAAATTAAAGGAATTACTATTAAATTACAGGGACGTATTTGATTCCAAGCCAGGAAAGATTGAAAATTTTAAATACGCTTTTCAAGTAAATGATTGGGCACCGTTCAGACAAAAACCATACCCGGTTACAGAAAGACATTACCCACAAACGAAGAAAACACTGCAGGAGATGAGTGATGCAGGTGTTATAGAAAAGATGGCGACACCTTATGTTAGTCCATTAGTAATTGTGAGTAAACCGGATGGCTCAGTAAGGGTGTGTTTGGATGCCAGGAATTTGAACGCATAAAATCATACCTGAAAATGATTCGGCACCACCCATAAAAGAAATACTGAGGAAATTTAAAGGCAAGAAGATATTCACAAATATTGACATGACTTCTTCATATCATCATCTCGAACTTGAAGAGAAAACCAGTCTCTTAACTGGATTTCAGTTCGACCAACAAACATATTGCTTCAAGAGATGTCCGTTTGGCTTGAAGACCGCGGGATCTGCCTTAATAAGAGCGCTTGATCGAAACCTGTCAGAGGAAGTGAAAGATTGCTCTATCCGTTATGTGGATGACATATTACTTACTTCAGAAAACATTGAGGAACATTTGGAAAAGTTAAAGAAATTATTGGAAGATTTGAGAAGGGCTAACTTTAAGATTAATTCGAAGAAATCAAATTTTTGTCAGAGACAAGTTACATTTTTGGGGCATGTGATAGACAAGGATGGTGTTAAACCAAATCCATGCAAATTAAAATCGATAAGAGATTTTCCCAGGCCTTTGAAGGTGAAAAACGTTCACCAGTTTTTGGGATTGATTGGATTTTTCTCTGGACATTGTCCGTCATACACCAAAACTGTTGCACCACTACAGGACCTTCTGAAGAAGGGGGGCAAGTGGAAATGGACGGAGGAAACAGAAAAAGCCTTTATAGAAGCCAAGGAAATGCTCTTAAATTATGTGAAGCAAGGATATCCTGATTTTAATCAGAGATTTGTAATACAAACAGATGCATCCCAGATTGGAATAGGGGCAATGCTATATCAGGAAAACCCGGATAAACCTGAGAAGAAAAATTATCTAGCTTTCACAAGTCGAAGACTGAAACCACACGAGAAAAATTATACAATCAGCGAGATCGAGCTGTTAGCGATATTACACGCGTTGCAATATTGGCGAAAGATTGTATATGGGTTTCAAGTCACATTAAGGACTGATCATAAAGCCTTAACCTTTTTGATGAAGACGGATTTATCCAGTCAAAGGTTGATGCGTTGGGCTTTATACATTCAAGAGTTCGACGTAAATATAGAGCATTGCCCAGGGAAAATATGTAGCTCCAGATTATTTAAGTAGACAGCCAGAGTCCACAGAAGAGGAAGTAATGGCGACTGATTTGGAAGACAGGGATCAGCGCACTTTTAATGAATTAAGAAGCATTGGTCAACGACAACGTGAGGATCCATGGATGAACATGCTCATATCGTTTTTGGAAGGGAGTTTGATAAGGGGAACACCGGCGTACACTGAAGCTAATAAGATAGCTCAGGATTACACGTTCTTTAATGGATTGTTGTATAAGTTTGTGGACTCTGACCATACACGATTGAGGATCGTTGTACCTGCGATTTTGCAGAGGAAAATGGTATGGTTAGCCCATAGATCGTTTGGGCATATGGGAGTCGACAAAACAGTCTCGGTGCTGAAAGAAGCATTTGTATGGCCGAGACTGAGAGAAACTGTAAGGTATACGCTTAAGACATGTGATCTATGTCAAAGGATTAAGCCAAATGCGTTTTGATGAGACAAAAGCCAATACCATTGTTGCCCGAGAGGCCAGGTCAAATTATTTCTATTGACAATTTCGGACCTTTGCCAAAGGCTAGGCGAGGAAATCGACACATAATGGTGGCTATGGATGTTTTCACGAAAATGGTTGTCCTTGCTCCCATACAGAAGACTAGTACCAAACAGGTGTTAAAACGACTCAAAGAAAAAGTGATACCTATTCTGGGTAAACCCGAGAATTTGTTGTCGGTTCACGGTAGTTGTTTTACAAGTGTAGAGTTCAGACAGGAATTAGAGAGACTTGGAATACGTCAGATACTGTCTAGTATTCGCCATCCTGAGGCAAATTCTGTGGAAAGAGTGATGAGGGAAACGGCTAAGTATTGTAGGATATATTGTGCCAAGGAAAATTAGAAATGGATAGATATCCTTGATATTATCGAATTTTGTATAAATAATACAATCCATGAATCTACGGGAGAGATACCAATAACGTTACATAGGAATGAGCAACCAGATAGACCTTGGAGTCTGGTAATTCCTAGGCCAGCAGACGCTCAGCCTGGAAGATATGTACGTATTAGAAGAGCCTTTGAGCATCTAAAAGCTCAAGCTGATAGAAGGCAAAGAAGAAACAGGCACAAGAGGTATCATCGATCACTATTAGCAGAAGAAATGGTGTTAGTGAAAAGACCAGCTATTTCGGATCCTGAGAATCGCGTATACAAGAAGTTCCAGAAAATGTACCACGGACTGTATCAAATAATAAGAGATTTAAGAAATAATGCCTATAGAATTCGGCACTGTGAAACGAATCACGAAGTGACTATGAATTCAGCCAACCTGAAAGTATATTACCCTCCCGAAGACTTCGATGAAGCAAATGAACAAGCCCTGGTTATGGAACAATTTAGCGATGATGAATCCACTTTTGATAGAAGCAATAGTAAGGTAGAACAAGGAAACAGAGCTCAACCATTCGATTGCGAATGCGAGTTAGAGAAACTGTATTGGGAGATAAGAAAAATAATTGATTTTGTTTAAAAAGAAAATTTCAATTTAAGAAGAGAAAATGAGGAAATAAAGAAACGGGTAGGGATAGACCACACCCGTAACGAAGAATTATGTTCTGGAGACTTTTAGTCCAGAAAAATAAGAAAGAAAGAAAGGGTAGGGATAGTGCGTACCCAACCTACATGATTACCGGATATGACTTAAAAAGGTGGAAAACCCTAATTATCGTGGGATTTTAAAAGAGTAAAGATTAGAAGGTACTGAGAAATGTTATGATGGCTTCGACAATGAAGAAAATTAGATTTTATGAATATTATTGAAATAAATTTCCTCAAAATTTTTTCGAAAATTTATTTACCTAAGGAGGGGAGAGATGAACCCATGTACCATTGGTTAAAGGGGTCGAATCCATGTATTTTGGTAAAAGGAAGGAAGGAAATATACCGCCTTCAGAGGAACATAGAAAGATTTTATACAAGAAGGCGAGCATAACGTTGTGTAAGAAGCGAGAGCCCAGATGGCCAGGAAAGGATATCATGCATGACGCTCTGATAAGGAGCCGGTCACGAATATAATTAGAACGAGTGGAACTTTCCACGCGAGTGACTGAGAACATGTTTCGGAAATTGCTCTTACGTTGCAGGAAAATGACAACCGCGCAGCTGTGCCAGAAGAAGAAGAATTAGATTTAACCCATTTGCAAGAATAAAATTAACTAAAGAAATACAGCATTGTGAATCATTTTGGAATAGAGACTTTTGTGTGGAGAAAAAGGTTTTAATAATTGCCTAGCAGAGAAGTGCCGACGTGGCCATACGTCATTGGGAGTTCCCCGAGACCCGAGGAGGAGGGGATTAAAAATCAACTGTAACACCCACACAGCTGAAGACCAAATTTTATTTAATATCTCAGAACTGCACGATCGATTTTCATGTGCAAAGAAGTCAGTTTACGTTTAGAAAACGAGCTGTCCAGAGATATAATTTTTAAAAGTGTGCGGCAATTGCTTCAAAAGTTGGTTCTGAAAAAGACAAGGATTTTATCTTTTTGTCGCCGATTTGTATAAAAGCCCTGGCTGCGCCAGACAAATCATGCAGTAAAGACCTCGAGAGGTCGTGATACTCTGTATCACCAACGTGCACCTGAAGGGAGTGGCCGAGAAGTATCATCATAGTATCGCCATGTGAAGACTTAGGAAAATCCTAATACAGGATTTAGTTCCGCCAGTATCAGTCTTATAGTGAAAAGTTCAGTA
Source organism: Meconema thalassinum (assembly GCA_946902985.2). NCBI lineage: Eukaryota > Metazoa > Arthropoda > Insecta > Orthoptera > Tettigoniidae > Meconema > Meconema thalassinum. Next base: position 172,771,853 of record OX336391.1, read on the forward strand.
TTACAGTCAAAGTAGGCTGCGAATTTAAAGAACAGGCAATAGGTCTTCAAATAACAGTTCATTTAAACGACCGAAAGTATCGTAACGTTTTGAAGTACCATAATAGCGAAACAAACATTCTATCAATGTTAAAGAACCCGATCAGGGTCAGACAAAATAAGGGCCGCATAGTATTCTGAAAAGATAGGAATTAGAGAACAGAATAATCAGAAGGGAGAATTAAATTCAAGACGTTGTTTCAAGGAAACAAACCAACTATAAAAAGCAATAAGTTGCGAGGAGCATTAGATGCTAGAAAATAATAGGTCACCGATAGAGTATTTGGGAGACCGTGAACAAGACAGACTTTCGCTAGACAAACAAATAGTGTCTAGAAAGAAGCAATTTCAAGCTAATAATAATAATAGCCGATCGTCAGGAAACCGGATTTGAAGGAGTACCATTCCAGGGAGGGGTAGAGTGTTCGAGACTTTCATATTCTGGTCAGATAGGAAGCCGACATCTACTAGTTTCACCCTTGGAGACGGGGAATCAAGAAATCACGTGTGCAAGGCCTAATCAAAGCCTCAGTGATTAGAATCAGTGTAATGTAAATATATAAAATTTGTGTTAGTATAGTAATTTTTCAGTGATTTTATTGTGTATAATAGAAGAATACAGAATTGTATTTTAAAATGCTACCAGTGTTTATGGTATATAAGTTATATGTGTGTCAAGAAATGTCAGTGTATGAAATGGAATTGAGTAAGATGGCTTAATCACAAATAGTGGGCGAAATGAAACATCGTTGGAAAGTACGGTCGGGGACCGTCAGAGCATGTAAGTTACCATTTTCATTATGTTATGTGTTGGGAAGTATTTGTGTACAATCCACCTGAGAATGAGAAATAGGGATGTATTTGAATAACAAATAACAGAATAAGAGCGCGATCTGAACAGATAAAAATAGAGAAACTATAAAATGATTATGTGAAATGTATAAATCCCTTAGAGGAAATGTATGAAATAAAATATCAGTGTATTTGATAAATGTTATGAAAGCAAGCGTAATAATAATAATAATAATTATTATATAAATGAAGATTTAGTTGAATTATATGAAAGTAGTAGCTTTTGAGCTCCTGTAAATGTATAAATACATGGTGTGAATACATGTTATTAAAGTATAGCGATTATTGTCACGGGAGAGGATTAATATAAAAATTGAGATACAGATCAATGTTGATTTTGAATTTATCAGTTCTTTGGAAGACGCTTGGCCTTAAAATAATGTATAGCGCTTTGTAGCGCATTAAAGTAAATTGTCACGCTAGGAAGGCGTTGAACTTAAATATACTTGGAAAATTAATTATGAGGGGCAGTTGATTGCGGTAATTGAGCTATGATAAGTCCTCCATATAGTGATGTGGATCACGAGGCCATGTGTGTTATTTTATTATAAAAGGGTGCGAACTTATTGTATTATGAGCGCAGGTTAGGCAGAGGTCGCTCTAAGTCGCGAATTGTATAAGTCCTCCAGTATGGGATGTAGTTCCCGAGGCAGTGAAAGAATCGAACCAAGGTTCGTTTGTGTGAAGCCCCTAAATATTGTTGTTGTATTGAATTATTCTTACCCATCAATGAGGACACTTCATAATTAATAAATGCCAAGGTTACGAGAGAGGTCATTGAACCTAAATAATGTTGTTAAAATAAATGAATGTAACGCCAGGTCTGTTCAGAGAACTGTGTATAAGAAATAGCTGGTTTAAAGCAGAGTGTAGCCGTCCCGTGTGGGCGAGACTTGGGGTCTTGCTCCTGGACAATAAATCACGCTGAGTGTTACGGCCCGACCCCTCGCTATTGATAGTGCGGTAGGTCTGGTAGCCGTCTGTTGGAAGTCATAATACACCATGAGTGTTTGGAGTTTGTTAATGACCCGGGATTCGAACCGAGGTTCTTGTGGATGAAAGTTACCGCTTGCAAATTCAGATCGTTGCTTTCTTATGAGATGATGGTCTTTTAAGACAAATAATAATAAATATAAATCCCTAATGTAATGGTATATTGATGTAGGATTTCACGAGTTCAGTGAAGACAATTAGATTTCGGGAGTGATCATAATTTTTGACATTGTTCAAGTAGTCTTCTATAACTCGGGAGTACACAAGTATTTTTCCCAATCACTGTAGTGAATTTGTGAACTTGAGAGAGGTGGTAACATGAGAACATTGTGAACTGCCCAAAAATCTAAGTAAAGGAGTACCATTTACTTTAAATAAGATTATATATTGTTGTGATTATAAGAAACTCATAATATAGATATTGAGGTGTGTAAAAGAATAACACAGTTTATATTGGAAAGTATCGAGCCATTGGAGCTCGTGATTGTATTGAATTTTAAAATGGATACTTCATGGAAGTGAAAAGAATTATAAGTTTGTTGGTTTGTAGGAAACCATGTATTTTAATATAACATTTGTTTGATTTTAAGTATTCCTTGTTCACTCTGAACAAGTTAGAAGGGTTTGTCAGTAGTTTATTTGTTTAATTTGTTTGTAGCGCCATATTTTTATGGAATTAAATGTTTTATAATAGGAGTTGATTTTGTTTATTTATTTTGGAAGTATCCTCTATTTAATCCAAAATGTGTAGGTCACAGAGTGGGAGAACATACCATAAACCCGAAAATCCCGATTTGAGCATTGCTGTCATACTGTGATTTGCATATTTCTTGCTAAAAGGGCACAATATATATGTCCAATAAAACATTTAGAGCATTAAAAACTTAGATAAATTTGTTATACAAATATTCTACGAAGATAGTTAAGGCTTAAATAGTTTCACGTAAGGAAGACACACTTATATCATTTGTTAAATATGAATTCTTGCTGATAATTCTTTGAAAGTTGAAATAATGTAATAACTGAATTTAAATACGTGAAGACGAGTTAAGAAAGTTAAATCACAGGGTGATATAAAGGTAACTGTACAGAGGTAATTACAGAAGTGAAGTTATAGGCACGATGAAATTTTGTATAAGGATAGAGGAGATTGTTAATGTTTGTTTCTTGAACAATATTCACAATGGACGTGGATATTTAATAAAGTTACTAATTTTATTTGCATTGAGTAAGAAAATGGATTGAAATGGGAGTTTAGATTTGGATTAACGTGCAAGAAAGGAATAGTAGACGTAAATGAGTTACGTATTTTCACGAAAGGAAACTGAGGAGTCTCGTTTTTTCTAGTTTTGATCACAGCGAATGTGACATTGTTTAAGTGTATTCGAGGAAAGTTCTGTACAGGGTGTTTAAGAAATAATGTGATTGTTGTATAATTTAGGAAGAGAAGTGTGTAATGAAGGTCAAATGCCATGCACTTCGAATATTCACGTTTATCAAAGAAAATGTAAGCCAAGCAAAGAATTTCAGGAATTTTTCGTGATTTAATGATCAAATGGGAGAAGACAAAGTAAGAACAGTGCTGAACTTAAATGTTTGTCACCTATGTTCTATTGATTCAGACTAGTATTTATACTTTCAAGCGATAGAGTTACGGTGTTTGTTACGGAAGTTGAGTTGTAAAGACTCATTTGTATTATAGGTAATTTAATCACTTCAACACAATTAAGTGTATATTTGTGCGAACCACGAATTTTTGTATATATGAATATATTTAATACTGAGTAAATTTTTATTTTACATATTTAGATGTGGAACTACGGTTCAAATTTGAAACGGAATGTATAATATAGGGTAATGTTTAAATCACGCCGTTTCATAATTTTTCTCATATTTTAATGGTGTACCGAATTCTCCAATCTTCAATTTCATGACATGTTATATTAGTGCCACGTTTTAGTTTATTTTGAGTTTATTTATTGCAGTGTCAGGTAGACACTATTGATAGACAGGCAGTAAGTATATGTCTGTATTTTGTCTTAGCACAATAAACGGCTGGCGCTCCTTAGCGCATCAGCCAATTTTTATCTTAGCTGACATCGTTTTCATTGTGTCATCGCCGAAAATAGTACTGCTAGGTAAGATACAGGCGCTCACTATAGACAGACCTTATCACCCCTCCAGATTGGAGTTTCTCGATTTGCTCAAATGTAAATGATAGTAGAAATTTGTACCTACGCTGGTAGTACTATTTTCTTTTATAGATCTACCCTGTGTGTTCCTGGAATTCCCAATTTTTACTTAGCAGACAATGGTAAGTTTGTGAGCTGGGTAGTTACTTGTCTGCAACCCTTTACAGTGTAGCGGATATAGGTACTGATTGGTGAATTTGGGCGCATATAGATAGTAGATTTAAATGGCCGGCCCCTCCGTGGGGCGATCGAAAGAGGTACTCGAGAGAGGCAGTTGGAAGCACTCGAGAGTGGGGCCATATACGTTTTGAGATAAAAGATATGCCTATCCCAAATTTAATGAGTGTTGAGGTGAACGCAACATCAGCAGATTAGTGGAGTACATTACAGTTGTGAGACATATTTCTAGAACCAGCTAACGAAAATTGGTCATGTAATATTAAATTAAAAAGTAAATTCACGTTGTTAAACATAAGTTAAGTCGGATGATAAAATGTAATGATGTCGGTTCAGTAAAATGGGACAATAAAATATACGTAATAACTCGCGATTTAAATAGACGTAAGTAGTATTAAGATGTTCAATGCATTCCATCACTTGTATAAAATGTATACGTTGGTCAATTCTGGATATCCACTTGTAGTTTTTGTAGTTGATACTTCCCTTAGTCTCAAGAAAGAAGAAATTATGTCAGCGAACGACATGACGTTCATAAGAACGATGTTGGAGAATATGAAAGAAGGTCAAAGTGTATTGACCAAAAACATTGAAGCCCTCCACCAATTAACACAATCTAACACTAAACAAATGAAGCCGAGATTCAGAAATCTGTAGCTTCTGTGAAATCTCAAGCCAAGGCCGAGTTGTCAGTTGCTCAAACGCTTACCAAGGCTAGTATAACGTTAGCACAGGAGGAAGCCAAGTTAGCTTTAGAAAAGGCCAGAAAGGAAGATAGACTAGCTAGAGAAAAGGAAAGGGAAGAAACTAGGTTAGCACTAGAAAGAGACCAAGAAGAAACTAGGTTAGCTAGAGAAGAGGATAGAAAAGAACGTGAAGTAATCAGGTTAGCTCAAGAGAAAGCACAGGAGGAAATTAGGCTAACATTAGAAAAAGCACGAGAAGAAGACAGAAAGGTAGAAGAAGAGGCTAAAAGGATAACAGCGGAGATGAGATTAGCTCAAGAAAAAGCTCGTGAAGAGGACCGATTGAGTCAGGAACAGGCTAGATTAGAAGATAGAAAAATCCAAGCCGAAATAAGAGCAGCGCAGGAAGAAGCCAGGAAAATTCATGATGAGGTTAGGAAAAATCAGGAAAAAGTGCAGGAAGAGGCCAGGAAGAATCAGGAAAAGGCTCAGAAAATTTTAGAAAGGGCAGGAAATGCACAGGAAGAATTAAAAACCTCATTTGACCAAGTCAAACAGGACATTAGTCTTACTAAAACAGAGGTAGGAAGTCTAAGATCCGACATGATAGGCAAAGTATTAGAAGTGAAATTAGCTAACAGTAACCACATAATAGAGCTAGAGGAAAAATTACAGGCTAGTATTAGCTCCTTTAAGGAAGAAAACACCACACATCATGTACACATTTCAGGGGCCCAGAACAGCCTCAAGGAGCAACTTGACAGTCTAAATGATACTGTTGGTGAATTACAGGTCAAGTTGGAAGGTCAAAGGAAATTGATTGAAGATGGCATTAATGTAGACATAAATGCCTCTATTGTAAAGGCCGTTACGGACATGAAGAAGGAGGTCGTAACAGTCACCACTAAAATTGTATCTGAAATCCATCATAAATTATCTAATGATATTAAGGCCATAGAATTAAGTTCAAACATAAATGTTAGTAGAGTACGTGAAGATCTATCCAAGCGGATAGATACGCTTCAAATGAATAACGTAGCCACGCTGACAGATATTGTAAATAAAACAGATTTAAGTAATTTAGACGAACTTGACAGGGTTAAACGTACAGTCGATGACATAAACATAGAACTGGCGAAAATTAGGTCGAGGCAGTAAAAGGAAACCAGCGAATTGGAACAACAATTAAGGTCACTCACGATTGGGGACGCTACATTTTCATCTACGTTAAGAGCTGAAGTCAGGGAGGACATCAGGAAGGACTTAACTAGATTCTTTGAAGCAAGAGATGAGAAATTGAAGGAAGAAATCAGGAAATTAGAGGCTAGGACAGATAAGATAGAAGAGGATAAGGAAAGCGTGGATAGTCAACAGCAGATTCCAAAATCCGGCTTTAACTTCATTCGAGAGCCATTTCGAGCTGAAACAGGGGTACTTGGAGGTGACTTTGAACCTTTGCATAGTAGGTCAAATGTGAACATTATCGTCATCAAGAGTAACGACGAAAAGCCCAATAAATTCAGCGGGGTTGGAAATATCACTGCTGTGGAATTTCTTAGAGACATGAGATCGTATCTAGAGGATAACAGAATACCTCGTGAACGACACACGAGGGTAGTAGAGAAATATTTGGACTCAGAGGCATTAGTTTGGCACAGAGCTTTCAGGTATACTTACCATACATTCGAGGAATTCGCTATTGCTCTACAGAAGCGATTCTGGAGGAAAGAACTTCAACAAGACATACGTGCCGAAATTTATTCAAAAAGGTATGCTCACTCTAGTCCGACGAAGTACGCAAGCTTCTTTACAAAACAATTAGCACGCTTGCAATATCTTCAACCTCCATTGGCAGAAGGAGACCTAGTACATGCTATTTCATGCCAGTTACCAACTGAAGTTAGAAGGCACCTCATTTCGGCAAACGTCAAAACATTAGAGGGGATGGCAGAAATTTTGAGGAGACTGGATCACACGTCCAATGTGTCCAACAACTCAACCGGAAACCAGAACCAAAGAAGCAGAAATCCGGAACATAGAGAGATCCACACCATCCATGTTGATCAAACGCAGCAGACGGAAGACAATAAAAATGAAGTAGGACCAACTAGATCGAGAATATATGGACAAAATCGCTTTCAACCTGGTTATCAGAGACCTAGAGAAGGGAGACCATACCAGAATCAGCGATGGAACGGAAATCAATGGAGAAACAGCTACCACCAAAGGAACAATGATTATCGCCGAGAGGGATACTACAATAGAGATAACCCGACGAATAATTACGGATATCGGGGATATCAAAACTGGAGGAACACAAACAACTATTCGAGACCGCAACAACAGCAGAATCAACAAAACCGAGGATGGAGAAACATCAATAACGTGAGGAGGTATTACGATGATAGAGAGAGAGAAAGTCAAGAATACCTGAGGAACCTTAGAGAAAGGGAAGAAGGAAAGGCAAGAAACCAAAATCAGGGACAGCGTAACCAAAATCAGGAATCTCAGCCCGGATCAAGCAGAGATCGGAGCAATGAAGACCCAGGAGGGGTACAAAAAAAACTTCAAATTCCAAAAAGTAAAGGAGGACGAGAGCATCACCGTAACTAGACATGTAATCGAGATAAACGAGTTGTATCAAGCCACGAACGAAGATCTCCTGTATGAGCGAGAAGAACCGAAAACAGGAAGAGTAGCGAGGCTACCCATCATAGAAATAGTAACAGAAGGTGAATGCCTGAGAACACTCCTAGATACGGGTGCGACAGCGTCAATTTTGTCGGAGAACTGTTTTCACAGATTAAAAGACGGTAATTCACTCACAGCAATGCCCGTTTCAACTATCAAGGTCAGGGGTGTATTCAATGATAAGACCATGAAGTGTAAAGTCCAGGCATTAATGGAATTCTCCATAAATTAATATAAATACGAGCAGATATTCATAGTCTTGAACCAGATAAATTTCGATGCTATTCTAGGTATTGATTTTATAACGAAGACAGGAGCCGTGATTGACTTGCGTAACGGAGTCATAAAATTTAATGAAGGCCAATATCAGCCAGAAAACTCGAAGGAGGAGGAGAATGAGTGTAGTCTGATTGACGAAACTACAGAAGAAAATCTAGTAAGAATAGTCATGGAAGTCGAAGCAGAAGGGATACCTCACTATGGTAGGAAAATTGAGAACTTCGAAGATCAGAGAGAGAGATTAGAAGAATTGGTCACGACTTTTGCAGATGTATTTAATGATAAACCAGACATTATCAGAGGATATAAATATCAGATCAAGATCGCAGATAACACCTTTTCAAAAGAAATTGTATCCGATACCGGAGAAATATCAATCAGAAGTGACGGAGCTAATAAAAGGCATGGAAAAGGACGGTATAATAAGAAAGCAAGCCACTCCGTATTTAAACCCTCTTACAGTCGTTAAGAAAGCAGATGAAAGTCTGAGACTATGCTTAGATGCCAGAGGCATTAATACCCTTTTGTTAAAAGAATATGACAGGCCACCAAAAATCAGGGAACTACTGAGGAGATTCAAGAATAAAACCTGTTTCTCAGTGATTGATTTAACTGCCGCATTTCATCAAATAGAGCTTAATGAAGACAGCAAATTTTACACGGGGTTCATGTTTAACCAAAACTGTTACGTGTATCAGAGAGTACCATACGGGTTGGTAAATTCAAGCCCAGCTCTCATTGGAGCCTTGGATGATAAGTTAAGTGATGAAGTAAAACAATTTGCCACTTGCTACGTGGACGACATTATCATATCTTCAGAAACGCCAGAGCAACACTTCATGCATTTGAAAAAGCTATTTGAAAACCTCAGAAGTGCGAACATCAAGGTAAAATTGAATAAATGCCATTTCTTTCAACAAAAGATCAACTTTCTTGGACATACGATAGACAGATTCGGTTACCACCCGAATGAAGACAAGATAGAAGCAATATTAAAGTTTCCCAAACCCAAGAAGATCAAAGACATCCGAGCTTTTGCGGGTCTTTGCCAGTTCTTCAGTAGTCATTGCCCACGTTATTCAGATATTATGGCTCCACTACATGAGCTCCTGAAGAAAAACAATAGATGGAAATGGGATGCTGCTGCCGAGAATGCCTTTATTCAAGCAAAGGAAATGCTCATAAACAATATCAAATTAGAATACCCAGATTTCGAAAGATCATTCATAGTAGAAACTGACGCCTCACGAATTGGTATTAGCGCAGTCTTGTATCAGAAAGATCAAGACGGCAACCATCACTATATTTCCTTCAGCAGCAGGAAGTTACGCACGCACGAGTTAAATTATTTCACGACGGAGCTTGAAGCTTTAGCCGTCATAAATGCCCTACAACAATGGAAAAAATTATTGCTGGGACACATGATTGTAATCAGAACGGATCACAAAGCACTGGAGTTCATGTTCAAGTCCGACTTGTCAAGCGATCAGATGACCATGTGGACCATGTTTTTACTACAATTTGATGCCACGATAGTCCATGTTCCTGGAAAAGACAACCTACTGGCAGATATTCTTTCCAGACATCCGACTCCTGAAAATAATGTAAGAATTAACGTTATCCAGACGGACACAGAAGATCAGGAAACGTTGGATAAACTAAGAAGGATTCCTCTCTTTCAAAAGAAGCATGCACCATTTAGGAACATTTATAGATTCTTGTCAAGGAGAATGACAAGGAGGCACGCCTCATATTTCGAAACTAGAAGGAAAGCTAGGCATTACATTCTCGTGGGAGAAATCGTATGCAAATACATCGATACTGGACACACGAAGGTGCGAGTTGCTATTCCACCTGAACTTATTGTGCCACTAATTTGGTTAGTGCACAAAAGCATAGGTCACGGAGGAGTATACAAAACATACTATACCATGTTAGAAAAGTTATATTGGGTTAACATGCGAGAGTCCATTACCATAGTGGTCAGATCTTGTGAACTGTGTCAGAAAAACAAATACAACTCTGAACTATTGAAGGAACGACCTAAGACAATTATTCCTACTAAACCACTGGAACTGTTTAGCCAGGATATTTTTGGACCTGCACCTAAAGGAGACAGGGGAAATCAATATGTGCTAGTCACGATGGATGTGTTTTCCAAAGTTGTAATGCTTAATCCAATGCAAAAAGTCACAACGAAAACTGTCTTATACCTCTTGGAGAGAAACATTATTCCTAAGTTGGGAAAACCAGAAAGACTTCTAACGGACCACGGAACGCAATTCACCTCTGCAGAATTTCAAGGAGCAATGGATAGGTTGGATATTGTTCACCTATTCTCATCAGTTCACAGCGCAGAGACAAATCCCTTTGAAAGAACAATGCTTGAATTTTCTTAGTACATTCGCTTGTATAGTGCAGATAATTGTTACGTGCATTGCCCGTTCCAACGTTTTTAAAAATGTATCTTCCCTGGATGTGAATTCACGACCTTTGAATCCGCCGCCTGGTGACTTGATTCCGATTTTGAACACGAGATGGCAGCTGCTGTCGGACTTTGGCGCTTCTTCTCGTGGTTCCTTCTTCGCCACTAGAGTGTGTTTGTGCTGCCTTCTGGTGTCATCCTATTCCAGTCATATATGAAGGCTATTATTTTCCTACGTCATGAAACAAAGGACTGTGTATTCATGATACCGCCAAATTAATTACTTAATAATAACATTGTTGTTTGATGTGTCAAGGCTTGATTGGACAATAACAATTTACATGAATGCAGTTCGGTATCTGACGTGTTATTCTCCGCCATCTTGTGATCTTGATTGTCTGTCGTCTAAGAAGCAACTAGCCAGCTGGTGTGACAGAGTATCCCTTCGTGGGCTGGGGGGGCCTTGGCCCCCAGCTTTTACAAAATATGAATACCAATTCTACTAAGAAAACGATGTGCTCGTAAGGTTTTAACTTTCATCGTTTCGCAGTGAAGAAGTACGAAATGTAAACGCATCTCGATGCAGACCAGTGCTTGTGATACCAAAACGGCGCATGGCTGGGTGGGCCATTTTCAGGCAATTTAGTGCCGTATAATATTTTATTAAAATTGTGTGTTAATTATTTTATTTTCATTGTGTCTCCACAGAAAAGTTAATGTACGTTGTTATTTTATTTATGTTTTATTTTGGGAGCTCCAATATTGGCCTTGTATGAATGTTTGATCTTGTGTTTTGTTTCGCCTGGTAGGCCTAATTTTTTATGTTTTAATAATGTTTCCATATATATATTAATTTTGTTATTTTTTGTACCTTCAGGAGACACATTTCTAAGTTTATTTTACGTTTTAAATTATTATTTATTTTCCTTTGGCAATCTTGGGATTGGCATATTATTAATCTGATGTAAGATCCGATGCACCACCCTCATGTTAATAGTATTTAGATGTAATTGTTTTCCTCCTTTCATTTCTTTCCGGTGTTTTTAAAATTAATTTAATGCTAATTGTTTTGCCGTAATTCGATCGGACATGCGGTCTCCTGTTTTTAGTGGCCATGTTTGTTTTTGTTTTGCCGAAATGCATTCTGGTCTTGGAGTGCAGTCTCTTGGCGTCAAGCGGTAAACTCAAACGTGTTGTAGTGTTAGCTTTATTTTTATTTTTTATATTTAATCTTGTAGGTTTAACTTTGTGTTTTTGGTGAATGTTCCTGTGTTTTCTCCGTCATGCAAATTATGGATTTATTTTCTGATCCAATTTTATTTTATTAATTTAATTTTTAATTCCTCGTTTCATCGTGGCCTGGATCTCCGCATGTCGGATCGGTATTGCATTCCCTTGTAAATTATCAAGCCCTTTCTCTTTTAATTATGCCTGTAATTTTATTTTAATCTTTGGGCTTTAACATTTTAATTTTTATTTAATTCTTTTCTTTTTTGCTTTGGAAGCAAGCATGTTCTGTTTTCTGGAGGAGGTGCTCTTTTAAATTTTAACATTAAGTTTTCATTTTAAATTTTTAAGCAACTGTTGTGGCATTATTTCGTCGGCAGCAGTTCTGTTGGTTATTGGGGGGTGTCTGTAGAATAGCCTGTGCGTTCCCCTTCTCCACTTTCCTTCCACCACTTTTGGTGTTCTTCTGTTGGGACATGTCTTCTGGAGGTCATTTTGCTGAAGCGAGGCGGACCTCTAAATAAAAGGTGAGTTGGCCCATCCACGCTGGCCGTCCACGTAACAATAATCATGCGAATTGGGTGAAGATTGTACCCCTAGTAGAATTTTGCATAAATAACACGAGACATGAGAGCACCAATGAAATTCCAGTTATGTTACACTTTGAGGAGAAACCCACACGACCGTGAACGGAATCTTCAACATTCCAGAAGATAAAGAACCACCGATGGACCAGAGAATCGAAGCAGCACGAGTCCAGCTAAACAAAGCGGTCGAGAAGAGATTAAAACGCTTGCAAGGGAAGAGATTTACCGGCCCGCTACGAGAAGGTGACCTTGTATTAGTCAGGATTCCTGTGAAAGCACACGTACTGAAGAAGGTATACATCAAGTTTAGTAGCCTTTTTAGGGGACCTTTCAAGGTTGATACAGTCTACGGTAACAATTGCTACAAGATCGTAAGGATTGAAGACAACAGATCCATTGGAAAATTTAACCACTCCAAATTAAAGAGATTTTACCCAAAGATTCAGTAAATAAATAAATTCAGTCCCAAGAACAGAGAAACCAACTGTTATTAAAGAAAGTACAGGCTATACTTTACTTTAAATTGGCAACGGGGAATTGCGCCCGAATTTATTTAAGGCCAATACCAAAGATCCAGACGGGATATGAACTGGGACCCAGGAAAAATTAAAGAACGAATTAAAATCTTTTATTCCTCAAAATTCGTGAGATATGGAAAACCTGAGTTGAAATAGTGAAATACTATGCATCATTTATAATTAAACAATTACGGAAGGCAAGAAGGAACTATATAAATATGGTTGAATATTTATTATCTGAATGTAGGGAGGCCTACATTGTAAGAGTGCGTCACGCCATGAGGAGTGAGAGAAACGTCATGCAGGGGGAGAAGGGATCAAGGTTGATGACACACTGAGTGAGGAGAAGTTTATGGAGCTACGTCACACCGCGAGAGGGGAGGAGCGAGGAACTTGCCGTACTTGGAGGGCAAGAGCGAGGAGTTCTTTCCAAATTCAGATCGCGACGAGAGAAGACCGCGAGTGGAGAAACAAGTAGTTTTCAGAATAGTGCTACGCATTACGAAGGTGGAAAAAACGAGTGTGAAGTACAGAAGGCTGTGACTTGCAGAGCAAGGAACATTCTAACTCAGACCAGCACAGCATATAGACCAGTGATTTTGAAACACAGCTTGATATTACAGTATTTCAAAAACGAAGCTATTATACATCGCATGCAGACAGATGCAAACGTTTCACTTCTACAGAAGAGCTTCATTATTTCTACAATTTAGCTCATACTTGGAAATTATACAGAATGCAGTTCGTGAATTGGCAACGGGGAAGTTATACCAGTGTAATCATTAAAATGAGTATGACTACGTGCTAAGGTGCACATCATAGGGAAGTAGAAGCTACAAAAATGAAGAGTTGAGCCCAGAATTCCACAACATGGACGGCGCAGCGGAACATCTACGCGATGCACAGAAATGCAGAACAAATCTCTACTTCTTAACACGAGTTCATATACATCCAGTATACACTCAAAGACTTATATAACACAAACGAATTTCAACTTTGAGAAGCGATGTCGGCGCAGTGAAGGGGTATCGTAAGAAGATCCCGACAACGTGCGGGAGACGAGCGAGGGAGTGCGGAAGAGACATGCTGTTTCACGGCGCGGTCGCTAACCCGGTTATGTCCCCGACCTTGTTCCACTGGGAGAGATGTCCAGCAGACCCCGTCACAACCGGTTTGCATAGCTGTAGATTGTGCGCTCACACACACATTTGGCTTGCCAGACGAGACATGGTACTTCTGAGACCGTCTTCAACTCAAGGTAGAGAAGAGATTGAGTTATATTTGGTAGAATTGTAGTCATGTTCTGTGTTTATCCTAATTGACCAACCGTATAATTTTGTCATTGTATTTAAAATTGTGTACATTTTGATCTAGTATTTTTCGTATTTTCTTAGGAGTTATTTTTTTTCATTGAAAATTTCCGTCATTTGGACGAAATTTTATTTGCGTATCGCAGTTGTTAACGTTAAAATCATTTCAATATAAAATCGTTTAGAATTATAGATACTTGCGTTAAATTAAATAAATCTGTTTTATGCGCAGCGATGGAACGTATATTGAACAATTTATGTACCGTATATTCAAAAAGCTATGTCACGAAGTGTCAAATATTTCGACAACTCATGATGTTGATTAGAGTGTCAGAAATTTATTTTAAACCAATTGTGAAGAAAATTGAATTGTTACACGACATAAAATCTGATAAAAGATAGTCCAAATACTTGATAGATAATTAAATAAATGAATACCAAATTCACTGTAATGAAACAGATAGATATGTAGAACTATGCTGTAACGTGATAAACCATATTTCCTAGTAACAAAGGTATTTCAAGAACCTTCATATATATACATATATGTCCAATAAAACATTTAGAGCATTAAAAAGCCTAGATAAATTTGTTAAACAAATATTCCACGAAGATAGTTAAGGCTTAAATAGTTTCACGAAAGGAAGACACACTTATATCATTTGTTAAATATGAATTCTTGCTGATAATTCTTTGAAAGTTGAAATAATGTAATAACTGAATTTAAATACGTGAAGAGGAGTTAAGAAAGTTAAATCACATGGTGATATAAAAGTAACTGTACAGAGGTAATTACAGAAGTGAAGTTATAGGCACTATGAAATTTTGTATAAGGATAGAGGAGATTGTTAATGTTTGTTTCTTGAACAATATTTACAATGGACGTGGATATTTAATTAAGTTACTAATTTTCTTTGCATTGAGTAAGAAAATGCATTGAAATGGGAGTTTAGATTTGGAATACCGTGCAAGAAAGGAATAGTAGACGTAAATGAGTTACGTATTTTCACGAAAGGAGACTGAGGAGTCTCGTTTTTTTCTAGTTTTGATCACAGCGAATGTGACATTGTTTAAGTGTATTCGAGGAAAGTTCTGTACAGGGTGTTTAAGAAATAATGTGATTGTTGTATAATTTTGGAAGAGAAGTGTGTAATGATGGTCAAATGCCATGCACTTCGAATATTCACGTTTATCAAAGAAAATGTAAGCCAAGCAAAGAATTTCAGGAATTTTTCGAAATTTAATGATCAAATGGGAGAAGACAAATTAAGAACAGTGCTGAACCTAAATGTTTGTCACCTATGTTCTATTGATTCAGACTAGTATTTATACTTTCAACCGATAGAGTTACGGTGTTTGTTACGGAAGTTGAGTTGTAAAGACTCATTTGTATTATAGGTAATTTAATCACTTCAACACAATTAAGAGTATATTTGTGCGAACCACGAATTATTGTATATATGAATATATTTAATACTGAGTAAATTTTTATTTTACATATTTAGATGTGGAACTACGGTTCAAATTTGAAACGGAATGTATAATATAGGGTAATGTTTGAAATCACGCCGTTTCATAATTTTTCTCATATTTAAATGGAGTTCCGAATTCTCCAATCTTCAATTTCAGGACATGTTATATTAGTGCCACGTTTTAGTTTATTTTGAGTTTATTTATTGCAGTGTCAGGTAGACACTATTGATAGACAGGCAGTCAGTATATGTCTGTATTTTTTTCTTAGCACAATAAACGGCTGGCACTCCTTAGCGAATCAGCCAATTTTTATCTTAGCTGACATCGTTTTCATTGTGTCATCGCCGAAAATAGTACTGCTAGGTAAGATACAGGCGCTCACTATAGACAGACCTTATCACCCCTACAGATTGGAGTTTCTCGATTTGCTCAAATGTAAATGATAGTAGAAATTTGTACCTACGCTGGTAGTACTATTTTCTTTTATAGATCTACCCTGTGTGTTCCTGGAATTCCCAATTTTTACTTAGCAGACAATGGTAAGTTTGTGAGCTGGGTAGTTACGTGTCAGCAACCCTTTACAGTGCAGCGGATATAGGTACTGATTGGTGAATTCGGGCGCAGTACCTTTCTACGACTAACACTTCAGCAGCATTGTTTTTATTTTTATTTTCTACAAACATAAAATTAAACGTTTGACTCACGTTTAATTTATTTTATAATGTATTCAGACAATTCAATTAAGCTATGAAAGTATCCTCTTTACTTCAAATGAATGTTATATTTCCTATGAAAGTTCCGGGCATGTGTCAAGTTACCCCTTGTGAGGCTGTATAGCCAAACGCCATGATAAGTGCATGTCTGTGTAAAGTAACCCCAAGGGTGAGGTAACTTTACACACGTGTTCATTTATTTTTAAAAGTGTCTGAGAGATAGTTTGCACTCACGGTGACGTTATGTTCTTTTGTAAGTACCCTTAAGTACATGTCGCAATCAATTTAACAACCTATCACGACAAATAAAATTTAAAAAAACACATGAAAAGTGTGCAAAGTACCCCAGCTGACGGTATGCAAAATTCGGTGCAATTAGGTGAAACGGTGCAGATTTGTGTTAGAGGGCATAAATACAGGGAATGAAGTGTTTTGTCCAAAAATTACAATTGGGAAGTTGTACCCTCAAGGTTCCAAAGGGTAACTATACAAAATTTGGTTCAATTCGGTGAAACGGTGTACATTTGTGCCAAAGGGCCTAAATGCAGGGAATGGAGTGGTCAGTCTAAAATTTCAAGTAGACAGTGTACTCGTCATTTTCCAAAGGATAAGTAAATAGTCTACATACAATTTGGTTCAGATCGGTGAAATGGTGTAGATTTGTGCCAAAGGGCCTAAATGCAGGGAATTGAGAGGTCAGTCCGAAATTTAAAGTGGACAGTGTTACTCACAGGGTTCCCAAGGGTAAGTATACATATTTTGGTTCAGATCCATGAAACGGTGTAGATTAGTGCCAAAGGGCCTAAATGTAGGGAATGGAGTGGACTGTCCGAATTTTCAGTCAGACAGTGTCACCCGCAGGTTTTCAAAGGGTAATTATATAAAATTTAGTTCAGATTGGTGAAACGACGTCGATTTGGGACAAAGGGCCTGACTGCAGGGAGAGGAGGGGTCTGCCTAAAATTTAAAAAAGGCAGTGTTACTCGTCGGGTTCCAAAGGGTGAGTATAGAAATGTTGGTTCAGATCGGTGAGACGGTGTAGATTCGAGCCAAAAGACCTAAATACAGGGAATGGAGAGGTCTGTCCGAAATTTAAGGTGGATAATGTTACCCGCAGGGCTCCAAAGGGTGTGTATACAAATTTTGGTTCAGATCGGTGAAAAGGTGTAGATTTGTATAAATAACAGACAAACAGACAAACTTTGATCTAGGTAGATAGACAGAAGATACAGCTTCATGTCGGCGTTCCATTAATACTTTCCTAGTCTTCTCTTCTTGGCCAGCTTCTTAACAAACATTAACTGTCTATTTCTCGCCCAAACAAAGAAATTTTCCGTAATTTATTTTTCCTCATGTAAAATTACTTCATCGTGGGGTCAAACCCGGCCGAAGTGGTCGGATTTTTACGAGGATTAAAAATCCCTCAGTATGCCTTTTTCAGATTGGAAGTAATGCCGGCGGGCCAATGTCATAGATTTATGGCATGTAAAAGAACCTTCCACTAACTACAATTCTGTGAACCTAAATGTGTAGGTTAGATTTGATAACGCTCTATTAGTTCCAACGTTCGGCATCGGGTACTGGTTGCGATGGCATATTGTATCCTAGTTCGTGGCTAGATGTCGTGGACGGTAGCATTTGGTAGCAAACGTAGGAACTACTTGAAAATTGATCGTCTGCTGTCCTTACCTGAATAACAGATAACACACATTAATACAGCCATCACAAATAACACCGGTTATATAAGACTAATTCTACACACACACCCAAAGTACATGGGGCTACATGACCACGTTGTCGCAGCCCATATCCTAAGGAACGAACCACCAACCTGGATTACTTCATTTACAGTAGACAAGCAAATTATGGCCGCAATATCGATGTGAAAAATAAGAAAATTTTAAACATTTAACCACTCATTGACAGCGAAGTTTTAATTTCTTCCAAAAAACATTATAACTTGGTACCGCACTTTCTGTTCCTGGGAGCTGCGTAGCTCACGTATTAGGCACTGTGCTTCTAAGTAAAAGATAGTGAGTTCCATTCCCATCCAATTAATGGCTCATGGGAACAAAACTACCACTTTCCGAAACGCCACTGACCAGCGCGTTCACTGCGCTTACAACAAATAACTACAAATAAATCGTGCAATAGAAGACAGCCGGGCAAGGAGCTGCTGTATCCCACCTACCTACCTCTCTTCCATGGTCCTCTATAGGCTGTATGAAGTTGGGTTTGCTTTTTATTTCTAACTACAGTATAGACCTCACAATGTTATGGCAGCTTTCACAATCAGCTGTTGTTGTTGATATATTAAGAGGTCTGAAATATCCTGGTCGTCAAAACCGTGCACTTTGGTGTATGCGCGATTGGAAAATCTGTCTGATAGTTACACACTGTGTTTCGGTAGTCTCCGTACCATTGTATGCACGGTAACGTGAAGTTGAGGCAAGAACTGGGAAGGAGAAACAGCGGAAATTAATCTGGCACATATCTAAACCAGAAATTGGAAAACCTGGAAAAATAATTCTAGAATGTCTCAAGTTGCAATCGAATAATCCCTAGACACATCCAAGTACACAAGATTATTGACCATGATGTCATATGAGGGTGAAGAATTTACAGTAGGCTTTCAATAATTTATTCACATTATTTTGACCTATTCTCTTTCATACAGGTTATTAGAGATTTTTCTGACTTTGAAACACGATAAAACATAAGTTTCAACATCTAATTCGTGTTCCCAATATTTATTTCATATGTTTGTTAATTATGCCACACTTTGCATAGACTAACAACGCGCATAGACAGAAACACATTCATTCTTAGCCCAGTCCAGCAGGTGATCATAGTTACCGTTGCACACTACAGGGTTCTTGGATATTTCCAATGCCTTTAGATTACTCAAGTCTCGGAATACAGTGACGTTTATTAGGTTGATGAAATTTGAACTGATTACGCTATCCGTTATATAGGGAAAACTTTGAAATATACTTTCTGCTAGATTTGATATGTTATTGTTTCTCATTCTCAGCTCTGTCAATGATGGACTCTTTATGAAAGGTTCATTGGTCTCGAAATCAATTTGGTTTCCTGATAAATCAAGATAATCAAGGTTTTCTAAACCTTCAAAAACATAATTACCGATGCCTGTCAATGAATTAATATCCAGATAGATATCTATTATACCAGGTATACTTTTAAAAGTACTTTCTGAAAGATGTGTTAGTAGTGGGATGATGACAGAGCTGACACGCCCTCTACTTTCATAAAAACTTTGTCGATATCTCCCGAACGCATGATCGGATTTAACGAACGAGGTATTGTTGGCGTTGGGAAAACGTTCTCTTGGCTAAGAATGTGTGGTGGTATTTTTTTTTAATTTGAATTTTTTTTGGATTGGCGAACTTTTGGAAACGGTGAATTTTGGAAAAAAGTTTGTTGTACGTTAATGAAAGGTGGGTATGCCCTCTAGGTGAGCAGCAAGTTTCAAGGGTGTAGGAGGGAAAAATTATAGCCTACTTTCTTGCGAACATGGCGATAATTGGCGAACGGATGGTCGGATATTAACGAATGAGGTATTGTTGGTGTTGGGATGACATGCTATTTGCCAAGAACGTGTGTTGGCATTTAAAAAGAAATTTTGAAAATTCTTGGTTTTGGATTTTTGATTATTTTGGAAACGGTAAATTTTGTGAAAAAGTTTGTTTGACGTTAATGAAAGGTGTCAATGCCCTCTAGGTGGACAGCAAGTTTCAAGGGTGTAGGAGGAGAAAAAATGATAGCCTACTTTCTCAAGAACATTGGTGATAATTGGCGAATGGCTGGTCGGATTTTAACGAATAAGATGTTGTTGGCGTTAGTGGTGACGTCCGCTTGGCTAAAAATGTGTGTTGTTGTTTTATTTTGAAAATTATTGATTTTGATTTTTTGATTATTTTGGAAACGATGAAGATAAGAAAAAAAGTATATTTGACATGAATGATTGGTATTTACCTCGTCTATCCACACCATAAATTTCAAGTCTCTAGCTGAAAAACCTATGCATGGCTTTTTTTGGGGGGGGGGGATTTTTAACTTAGGTTTTTGTCATATTTGAAATATTTCTGGAAAACGGGAAAAGGGGGGTTTAGTGTAATTAAATAAATAAATAGGATTTTATTACAAAAAACTGTTTATTGACCCATGAATTAAATGTGGAAGGAAACCCTAACCACTTTACAAAATATTTTGCACCTTTGACTTTAATTACTCGTTCAATGAGATAATCGTTTGGATATAATGTTTTTTGCACTTCTTCATGATAGAATCGTCCTATGATGGGTTGACCGCTTTGATATTCTACGAGATACGTCACTGGTTGACCTAGCTTGACTTGACGAATTTTAAAATTTTCTGTCGACCTCTGTGGAGTGTACGATTTTGAAAACACACTTCTATGTTTACTGATGCGAACAAAATCTCCAATTTAAGGCGATGTCGCCTCGGGTGAACCCTTTTTATAGGGTTAAACAGTCTATTGAGTCTGGATAGGTCCTTGGTGAGGAGACGAGGTTTCATGCCGATGTTGGAATGAATGGTGTTGTTGTTTCGCGACACAAGTTGAGGTAACCAATCTATCCATCGATAGGAACCATGTATTGCAAACTCTATTCACATATAAATTTTTAATGTTCGATTGAAGCGTTCAACTACGCTAGCTTTGAGATTGCTATACGTAGTGTAATGGTGAATATCCTTAGATTTGAGAAAACTGGAGAAATCCTTCTTGAAAAATTCCTTCCCCTGGTCGGTTCGTAACCAGTGAGGTTGACGTTTTGATTGTTCAATAATATGTTGAAAGGCCTTTGTGACTAAGGCACCAGTTTTATTTTTTACTGGTTGAACAAGAGCCATTTTAGAATAGACATCAATGACGGTCAACATATAGCGTACACCGTCGTTAACGTTAGAATAAAGTATCATCTCAACCAAATCTGCCTGCCAAAGTTCATCGATTCCTTTGGAAATGACACGACGGCGTTCATAAATGCGTCGGTCTGGTTTATGCAAATCATGAGCGATGCCTACTTTGATGGGAGATGGCTTATAAGATAATTTTTAGCATCTCCGAGTTGTTGTTCAATGTGGGCGATTTCTGCCTCATGTCCAGTGTGACCAGCTTGTTTTGATGCATGAAGCAAGTATAAGCGCTCTACTAACTGATTGGGATTATTCCAAAAGTTTATATCTATGTATGGTTTTAATTTCTTAAACCTTACACCAGAGGCAGAGTGATGTTTTTGCTTACCAAACATGTTGGCAATTATGTTTTTATATTTTTGGGATATATTGGCATTGAGCTGCTGAGAGGATTTATAGTTTCTTTTGTGAGCGTTGGTGTCTAATAAAATGGATTTATATTTAGCAAAGTCTTCGGGCGTAATATCTTGTAGAGAGGGGGTGCGAGAAAATAGCAGCTTTAACAGACCTGGTGTTAATTTATAGTTGATCTTTTTAATGACAGCTTTCGTACGAGCAAATTTAATGGATGAATCCCCAATTTTAAAACTATCATTCTCATAGCGAACACCATACGTGGTATCTGTCTTTCCAATAAATAGAAGGGTCAGATACGGTTCCAGTGTTACTCCATAATGTTTGATTAAAATGTTTTTGAGTTGAGCTTTATTTTGAGGGGTTGCCAAGACTTGTGAAAACAGAGACGATGTGGAGGAAGACGGTGTTGCCGCTATGACGGATGATTTTTGTTTTGTTTTTAGAAACTGTGGAAGGGGTGAGGATATTTTTTCTTTCAGGACTAAATATGGTTTCGCTTTCACTTTCACTTCCTTCATGTTGTTCTTCTTCTTCTTGTTTTTTCATGTTCTTGTTCTTTAACATTAGAGGAGGAGGGGGAGGATTTTACCTGTCGTGTGGAATCTGTTTGAGTAAATTTTGAACTTGTTAAAGGTTTGGTTTGAGAGGTAGCAGCAGTAGCAGCAGAAGCATTTGGTTTGAACCTCATGGGATCAACTGATGACGCAGCATGTTTTATCATGGGTAAAGGATTGACGATTTTTAAACGTTGAAATTCACGAAATTTATATCGAATCGTATTTCGTGCCTCAATAATACGCTGAATGATTTGAACATGTTTCTTGTACCCTATGGCGTTCGCCATGGTGAAGGTAAAGACACACTAACAGGAAATGACAAACCCTAGGTCTTTTTAAACAGAAATAAAATGGTCAAACCCTAAGCGATAACGTCCCTCACATCGTTCACTGTGTTTATTTATGACCAAACAGACATGGGGATGATGGCTCCAATACGAGGCACACAATTGTGTGAAAACTGTAAAGGACATATCTGGATTCACATGATCTTGAAAAATATGATAGAGATTTCTAGAGTCTTGGAGGAAGAGAACGATGAGATTGGCAACGTCACGAATCAACTGTTTGGGAATTTTAGAATAGGTCTGAGCCAGATAAAAGCAATCCACTTGTTTATGGCATCCCATACTAAACTACTCTTGAATAATGGCCTGTCGTTGAGTTGCAATATCATCAAAAATTAAAATGGAATCTGGTTGAATGCGGTCTGGTTGAATGACATCTTGAGGTGAGGTGAATGTAAAATAGCCCATGGCTTCTTTATTTAACGAAGACATAATTTGTTCCAGATAAACGTACAGAGGTTGGTACAAGGATTTGGCGACATATAAATATTTTGAAATCGTAGGCCATGAGGCGCGGTAATAATGTTCAGCAAAACATTGGTATTTCCACAACCCGAAGGCCCTACCATAATACATCGAACGGTAGATGGGAATAGGGTGCCATGAAATTTAGGTTCGCACACGGACAATGATAGCTCTGAAACCAAATCAGAGACGAGCAAAGCATGGGGGTGTTTCATTAATTCCATAATGTTGACGACTGAGTTTTTTATGTGTGTATAAGGTTTATATACAGGCAAGCGGTGAATAGAATAGTTTAGTTAACGTGATCACCATGGACGTGTTTGAGCGAGCTCGTGTAACTATGGCCACGGCCGCCTCCTTGCCAAAACAGTATCGTGGCTACAAAAAAGTATGTCGACCGCAAAGTGCAAAGTGTATATCACATGGCCCCGAGACTTACCGCTGAGGGCTATTCAGTCAATTATCATCGTATTATTGATATGCAAGAGCCTCGAGACGAAAATGATGTCTGCACGAAACGTTATGTGACCTATCAAATGAAAAGGCTTTATACATTTGTCCCATCAGTATTTTGGTGTGTATCTGTCAAATCAAAAACTGAACAATGACAGAAACCATTCCCCACCACCACTGGTGAATGATGGACTTACCTATAGACTTGCTTCTGGTTTAAGTTATTATCGATTTCATTATGATGGCGTGATTCATATTAAATTTGCCATGCCTGATGAGAAACATTTAAAAATACGAATAAACGGTGATAAACTGTTGGTACACAACCATCAAAGAGTAAATGTTGGGGATGAACTATCCTTTCATCTTATGCTTACGTTTGAGGAAAAGGAAGGTGGGAAATCGGTGAATGATTTTTCGCTTTATATAGAATTGGAATATACTGCTATGAAATAAGGTTCTCTACGTTAGTTGTTATCGAATGTTTGCTATGAAAGGTTCGCCAAGGAGCACCATGGTGAGAAAAAGATATGCAATGAACATGAAAAAGCAAATCTCAAAAAGAAAAAAAAAGCCAGGTCGGAAACCAAGTCGATCTGCCTCACACCCAGTGTTAAAACTAAAAAAAATAATTAAAAATCTAAAAAGAGTGGCTATCGAAAAAGCTTTACAAGCGGTGCGATTGTCTACAGCTCCGAGATTGCACCATAATGCATCGATAAAAAGAAAAGAAAAAAAGAATAAACGTGAGCGAGTCATTCCTGTTGCTAAGCGTGGGGGTTTTTTGCCGGCTTTATTTGCAGGGTTGGCAGCTTTGGGGTCCCTTTTGGGTGGCGCCAGTGCTGTAGCAAAAACCATAAAAGCCGCTGAGCAAGGCAAGCAACAACTCAAAGAAAGCGAACGACACAATAAAACGGTAGAAGCCATTGCTATGGGAGCTAGAAGTGGCAATCCTTTAAGGCCAGTATTTTATCAAAAAGGTAGTGGCCTATCGTCTAATAAAAAAAATGTCCATCTTCGATAAGCGCTTAAGGCAACTGCCTCGTCATGCTATGACCCATGATCAAGTGGAAAGCTGTGCCAAATAACTAAATATTTCTCATTTTTGAGGTGTTTTATGCGAAATGAATTACCCAAAGCACCGTGGAAAGAAGAACGAGCCATGATTAATTTAGATGATGATGTAGGCTCAGGAACCCATTTTGTAGCCTATGTGAAACAAGGTTCCACAGTATGGTACTTTGACAGTTATGGAAATTTACCACCCCCGATCGAGTTGCTGCGTTATTTGGGAAACCGGGTAAAGATATTCTATAATGGGAATCGTCAACAAACCTTTGACAGTCAAGAGTGTAGACGTTTGTGTTTACATTTTTTATATAAGAGGTCGCGTTTAGCCAGCAGTCTCATCATTATGACAGTCAACGCCAAGACCTTTACCGTGCACAGCCGCGGGCCTGAAGTGTCACTGGATTCCCCACCATTGAATTGCATTCCAAACTATCCTATGTGCTAGGATTAATTTCTTTGGAAAGTTACAACAGAATTTACAATATACAAGTGGATATTAATGACAAATTTTTATTATGATGATTATATGTTGAGACTACCCCCTGGAGGTTATACCATAGACGATGTGCATGAAGCCATTAGCGTGTCGATGATAAAACAATTCGGTGTCAACCCATTTCCGGATGGGACCCAAAAATTTGAACTTACAGCCAATACGATTACTCATCGCTGTCGCATTTTCTCTACGTTTAACATTGACTTTGAAACACGACTTCAATCTATTGGTCCTTTACTAGGATTTAAACCTAGAGTGTTGGCAGCTCACCAACCCCATGATTCAGATTATCCAGTTAAATTCATCGAAGACCATCACATTTCTGTGACTTGCAATATTATTGAAACGTATTTACGAATCAAGAACAAAGCCATTCCCTGTATGATTTTATTGTCACCTCCCCTTGTGGCTATATTATTCGTGAAAACCCTCCAGTGGTTCTATATCATTCTGTGTGTGTCAGCGATATTACTAATATTACCTTACGCTTAGTGAATAGAAAGCAACAACTGATTGCTTTGGACGCCAACACCCCTGTGACCTACAAGTTGGTTTTAAAGACGCTATGCAATTTATCTTTAAACAACGTCTACGAGGTCAGTTAGTTTCCCGCCGTGTATGAAACGGTTGACACGAGTAAACCGACAACGTTTACTACGCATTGGTTATACGTTACACCCCAATCATGAACAAGGAGCTGTTGTAAGTGTTAAACCCCATACAAGTAGAAGATGGCGTCGTGCGCATTGATATCCATTCCTCTCAACCTCAAGCAACAGGACTGAATAACAATGATGGGATTCAATTCATCATTAATAATCAAGATATTTTTACTCTACCTCGTGAAAGTGTTCTTCAAATTGAGGGTAAATTGATGAAAGCAGATGGCATTTCACCCACAACATCTGCGTTGGCGAATCAAGGTTTGGCTTTTCTGTTTTCTGAAGTACTTTATGTGATAAATGATATTGTCATAGATATGACTCGAAATGTGGGCATGACTAGTCTTATGAAATTATATCCTTCCTATAGTGAGGAGGAAAGTAAAACGCTTTCTATGGCAGGACGGTGTCCCAACAGTAGCAATGACTGGCTAGTTCATAGCGATGGCACTTTTACAGGCTTCCTACCCTTAAAATTACTCCTTGGCTTTGCCGAAGATCACAAGGGTATAATTTTAAACGCAAGACAACTTTTGTATCTGGTGAGAGACCGCAGTGATTATAATGCACTAAAAGGAGCCACCGGCCAATTGATAGACTCAAAAATTCAACTGCTTCGATTTCAATGGAAAGTGCCCCATGTGACACTATCGGATCGTAAAAAGTTAAGCATGTTAAATTTGGTGCAAAAAGATAAAGCCTTGCCAATCGCCTTTCGAAGTTGGAGTCTACATGAGTACCCCTTGCAACCTACCACAGACACTCATAGTTGGAGTGTCAAATCGGCTCGCTCTACCGAGAGACCCCTCTATGTTATTACTGGTTTTCAAACCAATAGAAAATACCAAAAAAGCAAAGATGCCACCTTGTTTGATCACATTCACTTGAGAAATATACGACTATTTTTAAATAATGTTTGCTTTCCCTATGAGGGGTTGGAACTCAATTTTTCAAAAAATAAGTTTGGCCCCTTTTATGATATGTTTGCTAAATTTCAATCGTCTTTTTATGAAAAACAGGATTGCCCTATGTTGTCGCCACAAGGGTATAAAGCAAATGCACCACTGATTGTTTTCGACTGTTCATATCTAGAGGAATCTATGAAATCACCACCATTGATTTAAGGGTAGATTTTGAAACACAAGAAAATGTACCAGACCATACCAGTGCCTACTGTTTGATTATTCATGCCAGACAAGTGAAATATCATCCTTTGTCCAATTATGTGACCAGCATGTAAACCATCTGTAGTCAGGTGAAAAAAATCATCATTCATAGGATTGATGATAAGCGTCTGCATGCATTGCACACTATCTGTTGCGCTCTGGCACTGTGCACGCATACAACAACAAACGTCATGTGCCCCTCAATAAGCAACAACAACAACAACGTGACAGACAAACCATGGAATTTAAAATGTGAATGTAATCGTCTCAAAACTTTTGAAACATGGACAGTCCCCTTTATGGATTAAGGAGAATTGTCTGCGAGCGGATTTAATTACTTAAATTGTGGGGATGTGGTCAAGTGTATTTTTTGCAATGTTGAAATTGGAAACTGGGAAATAGGGGATCGACCATTTAGTGATCATCAGCGATGGAGTCCATCCTGTCCTTATCCGATTCGCTATGATGTTGGCAATATTCCATGGAGTTTGAATTACCCTGTCATTGTACCAGACCCTGCAAAACTAGGAGATACCTGTGGACCGTATGTGCAAACTATTCGTTTGAATGCTGTTCCAAATTAAACAATCAAACAAACTTTGTAATAAAATTGTAAATGTTTCTTTATGTTATGACTAAAACCTGTAAAAAAAAATAGCTCTTGTTCAATTTATTTGTTCCCTTTTTTCCCCTGATGTCCTTTTGGCTTTCGCAATGTTAAACCATGACATGGTTAGTTGTTGATTAGACGTCAACTAGGTAACAAGTAAAAAATAATTAAAAGGCATCATGCGAACACTCATCATGGATTGTCAGGGCTTTAAATTTGCAGACAACAAATTTATATTTAAGGAAGTAGCTTTTATCGATTGTAGTGCGTTTTGGATGTCTAACCCAATCCATTTGGTGTTTAAACCTCCCTATGCATTTGAGTTGCTTAGTGAAAATATAAAAAGCAGAGCCAATGGATTGAAAATCATTTGCAATTAGTATGGAAAAAGGGTGATATTTCTTACAAGTATTTTTCCATAGTCATGAAAGCCCATTTTTCCTCAGCCAATGTGTTATTTGTTAAAGGTGGTGAAAAACGCCAGTGGCTTCACCATTTTTACCCTCGCACTGTCAATGTATTGACCTTTTAGATCTGGGTTGTCCATCCCTGCAAATGCTCATGGACACTTGTCCTTGTGACAATATTCAGAATAAAGCCTTAGCGCATGCGTGGCAATTGTTTCATTGGCTCACCACCAGCGCAAGTTGGGAGTTGTTAAATAAAATTAAAACTGAAAGTTTATCGTCCAATGATAGCAGTGAGACTTGTACACGTGAGGTGATAACATCAACGTTATAAACATGGACGCTACTACAATCGACAAGGCTATTGGAAAGTTCTTTGTGTGCAAGAAAAAACTGATTAGCTTTACACATCATGAATTATTAGCACTACCTAAATCATTTCTTTTTTATGTTGCTGCCAACGCTGTGAAAGAAATTTGGGAAAAGGCGCTTGCTGAGTGGACTACCGACCCTGTATTGAGTGAACTATAACCATGCAATCATTTTCCCCATCACAAGCAATTAACCATGGCAAATATACCTTCCATTCGACAGTGTGCCACATGTCAATTTATGAAATTATAACATGGTAATAAAACTCACTTTAAAGACATTGTTTCATCATTCCATGGCTGTCATGCGGAAAACAACCACCTACCATGCTCGTCGGCAGCCACCGACAAACAACAACAACAACAACAACAGCAAGAACAAGAAGAAGAAGAACAAGAAGAACAACAAAAAAAGTGTTTTTCACCGATTGAAACCTCTATGTCCCAGCCCGATGTATTGGCCGTGGAATGATTGATAACAGAATTTTTTAAATTTTTTTTAGCGTATGGCTTTTAGTGCCGGTAGAGTCCGAGGACATGTTCGGCTCGCCAGTTTAGTAGCTGCTTCGAGACGGACACCCAAGGGGTGAGCTACAAGTACCGTTGGGGAGGAAAGTTGGAATGGAAGGTCGAGGAGTAGGAAGGTAGCGGCTGTGGCCTATAGTTAGGGACCAACCCCGGCATTTTCCTGGAAGGAAGATGGGAAACCACAGAAGACCATCTTCAAGGTTGCCGGCGGGGGGATTCGAACCTCCTCGCCTCCCGGATGTGAGCGACTGCCAGCAGTCATGCCGTAACGACCACGGCTAACTCACCCGGTGATAACATCATTAATAACTTACCACTCGAAGCTCACTTACCTGCTTACAGCTTTTGTGGACCTGGTACTCGTCTTGAAGATATTTTGAGGAGAGGGAATATGGGGATAAATGCTTTGGACCATGCATGTCGTAATCATGATATAGCCTATCAAAACAGTGATCCCACACTAAGGCACATTGCCGACAAAGTCTTGTTAAGGGTTGCCAAGCAACGATTAACAGCTTCAGGTGCCACTCTATCGGAACGAATGGCTGCATTTATGGTGATCGGTGCTATGAAAAGCAAATTACTTTTATCTAAATATGGACTTTAACATCATGAATTTAATTTAATACATGTATAGTATCACTGTTATGATTAAAAAATAAATAAACAAGAGACCATGTTGTGTTTTTCCCATTATTATTGACTAATAGTTTCAAATATTATAATTATAAATCATATAAATGGTGTTTCAATTAAAAAGTATACACAATAAAAAGGACGACAGTATATAATTATTATTAACTAATAGTTTCAAATAGCATAATTATAAACAATAATATAAATGGTGTTTGAATTTAAAATCATAAACAATAAAAAGGACGACAGTGTATTTTTATGAACTAATAGTTTCAATATAATAATTATAAACAATAATATAAATGGTGATTCAATTTAAAATTATAAACAATAAAAAGAAATTACAATGCCTTATTATTGACCAATAGTTTCAAATTTCATAATTATAAACAAAAATATAAATGGTGTTTGAATTTAAAATTATAAACAATAAAAAAGACGACAGTATATTATTATTAACTAATAGTTTCAAATATCATAATTATAAACAATAATATAAATAGTGTTTGAATTGAAAATTATAAACAATAAAAAGGAGGACTGTGTATTAATATTAACTAATAGTTTCAATATAATAATTATAACCAAAAATATAAATGGTGTTTCAATTTAAAATTATAAACAATAAAAAGAAATTACAATGCATTATTACAATGCATTATTATTATTGAGTTAACTGAGAAAATAATTCTCTAGGGGGCAAAGTCGTTTCTTTAAGCACCTCGTAACTTGCTATTTGGTCATAAGGAAAATGACCTTTACGAACACATAATTTAAATTGTTTTGTATCCGTAAAGTGGGATTGGGTATGTTTCAACTCATCCTCGCTTAAGCCTTTGGCAAGGCTATCCAGCGAACTAGACATAAACTTGAATGAGCAAATTCTTTAACAATGAAGTGCAGATCGTAGCGAGAGAAATTGTGTAAGAAGACGGGAAGATAGCGAGGTGTAGAATACTTTAAATTGCATTCTCTATGAGCGGCACCTCTAAAATTTCCTATCATATGACAGTGATCACTTACTTTTGTTTCTCCGCCTAGAATAAGCTTTTCGCATAAGTGGCAGGTAGTGGCTTGATCATATTCTTTTTGCTGTACGTCATTCATCTGAATTGGTACACGGTTATCCAAAATTTGTTCTACTTTGCCTGCTAAAGCCGCAATTTGATCAACAAACCACCGCGCACAATCCGAACCTTGGTGACTTGCATACTCACATTGGGATTTATCGTAGTGACATACAACATAATAGCCAACGGCAAAAGGTTCATATATCTGCACTGGATAGGTCAAGTTTGTAAGGGGACTTGGTTCACATCCCTGAAGGGGAACATTAAGGGCCTCGAAATCGGCATAAACAGTAAATGGTAGCATGTCTTGTTTATTAGTGGCCTTAAATTTTAAGACTGTGTCATTCCCTTCGGACAAAACTAGCTTTACTGCCGTCTGCCCCTCACAATCTCTCATATGTCGCTCCAAAAGTTCAGCAGTTGAAATATACTGAAGGCAGCGCTCACAAATGTGTTTTTTACCATCATGGTTAGACACTTGGCTGCTTACTAGTTTTCCTAAATTCTTTATCCAACAATAATGGCTTTTATCCCCATGAGTCAATAAAAGTAATTGAATATGATATTGTTTTGTCTCTTTAGTAGCATACAAGGGACCTACAATATTGCTTCCCTCAACGCCATATACCATGAATGAGAAATTTGGATTATCTTCCTCATATAAATGAATTTTATCTGGAGACATGGGAAATGAAACACGTTCCAGATTCACAGTTTGCTTTAAGTGGTTAAACATACCTTTGTACTTCCCTGGTCTATGAGCATGTCTATCTTGACAGGGTTGCAGGCAACTAGCCACACTCCATAAAAAGCAGTAATCATCTGTGTTCCATACATTGATGACTGCCTTTCTCGAAGCGATAAAGCTCGGTGTGGGAATATAGCTACTTCCTGCTTTCAATGGATTGTATTTACAAACATTAATTTGTATATATGCAATGCTATTTAGAGCCAGGCCACTGGGTCCGTCTTGTAACTTATCAAATTTACTGACAAGTCCATCAATAGCATTTATCTGATACCATGTTTCTAAATTATCGGCCATCAGTAATTTCTCCAGTTTTGTACAAAGATTAAACCTATGTTTTTCTTCAACATTATTTTTAATCAAAAGAAATTCGCATAGTAACTCAAAATTGATTTTTAGGGCGTGATGCGTTGTTAAGCTTTGTTTGCTTTCATTCAGAAAAATAGATAAACACGATTCAACAAATTCTTTATGGGATAGACAGTTTTTCACATTATGAATTCAGCCTGAACATATCCTACTTTTAAAACATTTGGCTAACGGTTGCCATTCTAAGTCTTGATACATGGACGTAGACATAATTAAAAAAGTACAATAAAGGGAATGTTAACTCACCTTATAAGTAGGGTAATCTAAAACCAGCGAATACAAATGTCTTCTATGACACTGACACACACACTCACACTCGCACATACAAACACCATTCGTGCCAACTGTTGGTCTTCAACACTAGGTGGGGGGCTCCAGCAGACAGCCTAATTAGTTGCAATGTGGTAATGCAATTTTCTGAAAAGCAGAGCAATAAAACCTTTATTAGTTATGGTTATATATTGTAAACATGCGCATTTATCCATTCATTCATTTATAGCACATCATAAAAAAGGTTTAGATAGAGTGCAATAGA
Organism: Meconema thalassinum; assembly: GCA_946902985.2. NCBI lineage: Eukaryota > Metazoa > Arthropoda > Insecta > Orthoptera > Tettigoniidae > Meconema > Meconema thalassinum. The sequence goes on from OX336391.1 coordinate 172,803,824, forward strand.
CTTAATCATACGATCGCGCATACGATAAAACACACACACTCGGGAAATACAAAAGTGATTTTGCACAAACAGAAAATATTTTTATAACATACCTTTTCAATATCAGGATCGTAGCTTACTGGATAAGCTGTTACTCCTGCTTGTTTGTTCACACAGTTCAATTCTACAACCAAAAAATAAATACCTTCCATCAAGTTCATGCATTACCAATTAATAAAATAGCATTCATTCATTTTAGCCTAAGTCATAAACAAAATGTACATACCTTTTTCAAACTGATGTTCCAGCTGCTCCTGCGTTACTCTCTCTCTCCCTCGAGTTGTTGTTTTATCTACAACAAAAACATTCATAGCATTAAGTTATTGAATCATCATCTTCCAAATAAAGCGTAAAATAAGAATAAATTTATTCCATAACATTATTATAAAAACAAATCACATGCATAACTTTTCTTTACTGTGTTCTTCTATTTTGTACTTCTATTTGTTTTATCATGTAATTTAATTAATTAAATAGTTAATTAATTAATTAGTTAATTAATTAATTAGTTAATTATTAAACGAAACTCATGCACTGACTGCTCATCCAGCTGCACGAAAGAATATCTTGTGAGCAATGAAGCATGTTAGTTCGTCACACTAATTTATATGTCTTAATAAATTGTAAACGCCTTACTTCTCACCGAGTAACCAAACACATTTGCAACTAATCACTAAGTGAGTGCATCGCTTCACACATACTGTGTGCGTACCTAGCGTTCCCACACTACATCCCTATACGAAGTAAAACATCATCAGTTTTAAAACAAAGCTCAGAGTGGGTGCTAAACTTGAGCAAAAGTATTGAGTTACCATACCTAGCAATAGCTCGCCTCGTTATCTATCTTTGTTCCCAAACAACAAACTTGCAGTGCCAGCCAGCCAGGCTTTCCACACATGTGCACCTACGCACATTCTTATTTTGCGATAAGGAGCTGTGGTCTCTCATGCTGGAGACCTCAAACACCCACACATTCACTTCTGTTTGCAATCTATTTCCAATTCCCGTAAGGCACACTATGATCAAATCATATATATGTTTTAGCAACATTCATAGCGCATAACATGGTAAGCCAATGTCACTTCAAATCTGATTTCAAAATATCTCTAAATAACAAAATAACAAAAAACCTAGGTTAAACCCCTCCCTTCCGCCCCCAAAACATGCATAGGTTTTTCACCTAGAGACTTGAAATTTATGGTGTGGGTAGACGAGGTAAATACCAACCAGTCATATCAAACAAACCTTTTTTCTTATCTTCACCGTTTCCAAAATAATCAAAAATTCAAAATCAAGAATTTTCAAAAAAAAAAAATAAATACCAACACACATTCTTAGCCAAGAGAACGTCACCCCCAACGCCAACAACATCTCATTCGTTAAAATCCGACCATCCATTCGCCAATTATCACCAATGTTCGCGAGAAAGTAGGCTATCATTTTTTCTCCTCCCACACCCTTGAAACTTGCTATCCACCTAGAGGGCATAGACACCTTTCATTAATGTCAAACAAACTTTTTCACAAAATTCACCGTTTCCAAAATAATCATAAATCCAAAACCAAGAATTTTCAAAAAAATATATATATATACCACCACACATTCTTAGCAAAGAGCATGTCATCCCAACGCCAACAATACCTCATTCGTTAAAAACCCGACAATCGTTCGCCAATTATCGCCAATGTTCGCGAGAAAGTAGTCTATCATTTCGTTCCTCCTACACCCTTGAAACTTGCTTCCCACATAGAGGGCACACCCATCTTTCATTAACGTCAAACAAACTTTTTTCCAAAATTCACCGTTTCCAAAATAGCGCCAATCCAAAAAACAAACATTTTCAAAACAGAATTTAAAATACTAACACACATTCTTAGCAATCAGGACGTCATCCCAACGCCAACAATACCTCCTTCGTTAAAATCCGACCATACGTTCGGGAGATGTCGACAAATTTTATCTGAAAGTAGGGGAGGGAGCAGCTCTGCCATCATCCCCCTACTTGTTATGAAAACCGGATCTAGATCCTATAGGCTCTCATATAGCCGTGGTAAGATTTTTCGAAACTAAGCGTCGCCCAGTGTTCAAACCTATACCAATCGAATCGGAGTCGAAAAATACATTTTCAAAACAAGTATGTATGTATGTATGTATGTATGTATGTATGTATGTATGTATGTAACGCTTTTGCGTTTAGCAAAGTACAGGTCGCAATTTTCAAGATATCGAGCTGAAATTTGGTACGGTGAAAGAGTTGGGGCCTGTGACGAACCCTATTGTTGGGCGTTAAAATCGGTGCAGGGCCGGACATTTTTTTAGGGCCCTGAATTTCAACCCTTTTTTGGAATCGATATATCTCGGAAACGGGTGGTCGTATCCAAAAACGTTAAATATACAGGAGTAAGATCACCACGCTATGCAACTTTTTTACTCATAACGATTTTTAGCCTATTTTCAATTTTGAAAAAATAGGCTTATGAGATCACCTTTTGTCCGTGTGTGTGTGTGCGTGTGTGTGTGTGTGTGAGAGGTGTGTTTGTGTCCCCCACCTAATAAAATCTAAACGGTTGGAGCGATTTCAATGAAACTCGGTAAGTTCATGGCGCTATTCCCGGCAACCTCGACCGTGCCCTTAAACTTTGATTGCGTCTCACCAACATGGCGGCTGTGCGAAATATTTCACTAGCATTCAATATCTCCGAAAATATTACGGATATCGCCGTGAAATTGTGTACGGTGATAAAAGGCACTACTAAAAGTTCACCTATGAGACTTTCAAAAACATGGTGACTACAAAACCAACATGGTGGCCAAGCGAAGTTGAGACTTTTAATAGACTTTTCTCGCGATTTAACTACCCAAACGTAATGAAACTGGGCACAGCAATTGTTTATACACATTGTAAAGCACTGGAGTCTAATTTAGTTCAATTGTTTCCATAACCTCAAAATGGCGGCTGTGCGAAATATTTCACTGACATTCTTTATCTCCGAAACTATTACAGATGTCACCCTGCAGTTTTGTACGGTGATAAAGGGTACTGATACAAGTTTACCTATGTATATTTCATAAACCTGTCAAGTACAAAACGAACATGGTGACCTAGCGAATTTGAAATATTTTAATAGACTTTTCTCGTGATTTAACTCTCTGAGCGCAGTGAAATGTGGTACAGTAAATGATTTTGCAGATTGTAATGCACTGCCATCTAATTTAATTCAATTGTTTACATAACCTCAAGATGGCGGCTGTGCGAAATTTTAAAATTATGTTTTTATTTCTTGTGTCGTAATCATGCGATCGAAGTGAAAGTTTGAATAATGAACCTAGGCAATAATTGTCCTTGAATGGTACATAACTCTATGGTCTATACATATAACAATCCTCAATGGCGTTCTTCCGAAATATTAAGACGGTTCTCAATATCTAAGAATCGTTTACAGCAACCAAACAGATTTTTTTAATGTTCATAGAGACTATGAACATATGTTCACCTATAGGACTTTCAGTAACCTGGTGAGCACAAATCCAACATGGCGGCGACGCGAAGTATAAATATTTGAATGGACGTATCTCGCGAATTAACTATCCGAGTGCCGTGAAACGTTGCACGTTAAATGCTTATACAAATGTTGATCCACTGGCATGTAATTTATTTCAATTGTTTGCATAATCACAAGATGGCTGGTGTGCGTACCTTTAAAATCTCGTTTTTACTTCTTGTGTTCTAATCATGCGATTGAAGTTTGAATACCACACGAACACAATAATCTTAATGTAATAGTACAAAAATAAAAATTCAACCTGGCGACCATCTGAAATATTTAGACGGTTCTCAATATCTACGAAATTGTTACAGCAATTAAACTGAAATTTTGTATGTTGATAGAGGCAATTAACATGAGCAGGATAAATGAAATTAGGCTGTATAGTTCTTCACGGAACTACTTGTTTGATATCTCTCACCGTTTTCTTTTTTTGGGGCCCTGAAGATGTCCGTTGTGCGTGACATATTTGGGTTTAGCAAAGTACAGGTCGCAATTTTCAAGATATCGAACTGAAACTTGGTGCGGTGAAAGAGTTAGACCTTGTGAGGAAACCTATTGTCGGGCGTTAAAAACGGTGCAGGGCCGGATCTTTTTGGGGGGCCCTGAATTTCAAACTTTCTTTTGGAATCGATATATCTCGGAAACGGTTGGTCTTATTGAAAAACGTTAAATGTACTAGTGTAAGAACTCAGCGGTACGCAACTTTTTTACTTAAAACGACGTTTTGATATCTCGCACCGTTTTCTATTTTTTGGCCCTGAAAATATCCATTGTGCGTGACATTTTTGGGTTTAGCGAAGTACAGGTCGCAATTTTCAAGATATCGTGCTGAAATTTGGAGATGTGAAAGAGTTGGGCCCTGTGAGGAAACCAGTTGTCGGGCGTTAAAAACGGTGCAGGGGCCCAGAATTTCAAACTTTTTTTTGGAATCGATATATCTCGGAAACGGTTGGTCGCATCGAGAAAAGTTAAATGTACAGGAGTAAGATCTCTGCGGTATGCAACTTTTTTACTCTAAACAATTTTTTGATATCAACTCACCGTTTACTTTTTTGGGGCCCTGAAGATGTCCATTGTGCGTGACACATTTGGGTTTAGCGAAGTACAGGTCGCAATTTTCAAGATATCGAGCTGAAATTTGGTACGGTGAAAGAGCTAGACCCTGTGATGAAACCTATTGTCGGGCGTTAAAAACGGTACAGGGCCGGATCTTTTTTGGGGGCCCTGATTTCAAACCTTTTTTTGGAATCGATATATCTCGGAAACGGTTGGTCGTATAGAAAAACGTTAAATGTACAGGTGTAAGATCTCCGCGGTAAGCAACTTTTTTACTCAAAACGATTTTTTGATATCTCTCACCGTTTTCTATTTTTTGGGCCCTGAAAATGTCCATTGTGCGTGACATTTTTGGGTTTAGCGAAGAACAGGTCGCAATTTTCAAGATATCGAGCTGAAATTTGGAGCAATGAAAGAGTTGGACCCTGTGAGGAAACCAGTTGTCGGGCGTTAAAAACGGTGCAGGGCCGGATCCTTTTGGGGGGCCCAGAATTTCAAATTTTTTTTTTGGAATCGATATATCTCGGAAACGGTTGGTCGCATCGAAAAACGTTAAATGTACAGGTGTAAGATCTCCGTGGTATGCAACTTTTTTACTCATAACGATTTTTTGATATCTCTCACAGTTTTCTTATTTTGGGGCCCTGAAGATGTTATTAAATGTTTTTGGTTTTTGAAAAAAAAAATGGGCCTCAAATGTATATAAAAATTGGTAAAAATTTAAATGATGGTATAATTGAATTCTACGGAAAATTATCTATAATAAATCGTTTTAACCTTTTCAATAAGTTGAATCATGTATTTACAGCAGTGAGATATTTTCCATTTCCGAGGACGTCCGGCTTTCATAACCATGTGATGATGTCAGCATTGCCTAGAAAAACATTTTATAATTTTCCTACATTTCCTCGCAATAGGGTCGAAGTTCCGAAATGCTATTCCGCAGGCCTTGCCGCCAACGATGTTGTTTGAAATTATTACCCCTCTTGCTGGCCCCTATGTTGCGCCACCGTCTCATTAAAAGCAGGTCGTGCTTCGTCGACTCCTACTTGTTATGAAAGCCGGATCTAAAGATCCTATAGGCTTTCATATAGCCGTGGTATATTGGAAAAAGTCTGTCTGTATGTATGTATGTATGTATGTATGTATGTATGTATGTATGTGCATGACGTTTTTGCGTTTAGCAAAGTACAGGTCGCAATTTTCAAGATATCGAGCTAAAATTTGGTACGGTGAAAGAGTTGGGGCCTGTAACGAACCCTATTGTTGGGCGTTAAACTCGGTGCAGGGCCGGACCTTTTTTTGGGGCCCTGAATTTCATCCTATTTTATTGAATCGATATATCACGGAAACGGTTGGTCGTATCGAAAAATGTTAAATGTATAGGTGTAAGATCTCCGCGGTATGCAACTTTTTTACTGAAAACGATTTTTTGATATCTCTCACTGTTTTCTTTTTTTGGGGCCCTGAAAATGTCCATTGTGCGTGACATTTTTGCGTTTACCTATGTACTGGTCGCAATTTTCAAGATATTAGGCTGAAATTTGGTACGATGAAAGAGTTAGTGACTGTGACGAATCCTGTTGTTGGGCGTTAAAATCGGTACAAGGCCAGATCTTTTTGGGGGGCCCTGAATTTCAAAATTTTTTTGGAATCGATATATCTCGTAAACGGTTGATCGTATCGAAAATTGTTAAATGTACAGGTGTAAGATCTCCGCGATATGCAACTTTTTTACTCAAAACAATTTTTTGATATCTCTCACCGTTTTCTTTTTTTGGGGCCCTGAAAATGTCCATTGTGCGTGATATTTTTGCGTTTAGCTAAGTACTGGTCGCAATTTTCAAGATATTAAGCTAAAATTTGGTACGGTGAAAGAGTTTGTAACTGTGACGAATCCAGTTGTTGGGCGTTAAGATCGGTGCAGGGCCGGATCTTTTTTGGGGACCCTGAATTTCTAACTGTTTTTTGGAATCGACATATCTCAGAAACGGTTGGTCGTATCGAAAAATGTTAAATGTACAGGTGTATGATCTCCGTGGTATGCAACTTTTTTACTCAAAACGATTTTTTGATATCTCTCACCGTTTTCTTTTTTTGGTTCCCTGAAAATGTCCATTGTGCGTGACATTTTTGCGTTTGGCTAAGTGCTGGTCTCAATTTTCAAGATATTAAGCTGAAATTTGGTACGGTGAAAGAGTTAGTGACTGTGACGAATCCTATTATTGGGCGTTAAAATCGGTACAGGGACCTTTTTGGGGGGCCCTTAATTTCATCCCTTTTTTTGGAATCGATATATCTCGTAAACGGTTGAAAGTATCGAAAATTGTTAAATGTACAGGTGTAAGATCTCCGCGGTATGCAACTTTTTTACTCAAAACAATTTTTTGATATCTCTCACCGTTTTCTTTTTTTGGGGCCCTGAAAATGTCCATTGTGCGTGACATTTTTGCGTTTAGCTAAGTACTGGTCGCAATTTTCAAGATATTAAGCTGAAATTTGGTACGATGAAAGAGTTGGTGACTGTGACGAATCCTGTTGTTGGGCGTTAAAATCGGTGCAGGGCCGGATCTTTTTTGGGAGCCCTGAATTTCAAACTTTTTTTTGGAATCGATATATCTCGTAAACGGTTGATCGTATCGAAAATTGTTAAATGTACAGGTGTAAGATCTCCGAGGTATGCAACTTTTTTACTCAAAACAATTTTTTGATATCTCTCACCGTTTTCTTTTTTTGGGGCCCAGAAAACGTCCATTGTGCGTGACATTTTTGGGTTTAGCTAAGTACTGGTCGCAATTTTCAAGATATTATGCTGCAATTTGGTACGGTGAAATAGTTAGTGACTGTGACGAATCCTATTGTTGGGCGTTGAAATCGGTGCAGGGCCGGATCTTTTTTGGGGGCCCTGAATTTCAAACTTTTTATTGGAATCGATATATCTCGGAAACGGTTGATCGTATCGAAAAATGTTAAAGGTATTGGTGTAAGATCTCCGCGGTATGCACCTTTTTTACTCAAAACGATTTTTTGATATCTCTCACCGTTTTCTTTTTTGGGGCCCTGAAAATGTCAGTTGTGCGTGACATTTTTGCGTTTAGCAAGGCACAGGTCGCAATTTTCAAGATATCAAGCAGAAATTTGGTACGGTGAAAGAGCTAGGGCCTGTGAGGAACCCTATTGTTGGGCGTTAAAATCGGTGCAGGGCCGGACCTTTTTTTGGGGCCCTGTATTTCATCCCCTTTTTTGGAATCAATATATCTCGGAAACGGATGGTCGTATCGAAAAACGTCAAATGTAAAGGTGTAAGATCACCAGGGTATGGAACTATTTTACTCATAACGATTTTTTGATATGTCTCACCTTTTTCTCTTTTTGGGGCCCTGAAAATGTCCATTGTGCGTGACATATTTGGGTTTAGAGAAGTACAGGTCGCAATTTTCAAGATATCAAACTGAAATTTGGTGCGGTCACCACCATGTTGGATTTTTGGTAACCAGGTTATTGAAAGTCCTATAGGTGAACTTATGTTCATAGCCCCTATGAACATTTAAAAATTCAGTTTGATTGATATAATAGATTCGTAGATATTGAGAACCATCTAAATATTTCGGATGGACGCCATGTTGGATTGTTATATGTATTGGCCATAGAGTCATGTACCATTAAAGAAAAATATTGCGTAGGTTCATTATTCAAACTTTCACCTCGATCGCATGATTACGACACATGAAAATAAAAACTTAATTTGAAAATTAGCACAGCCGCCACCTTGAGGTTAAGTAAACAATTGAACCAAATTAAATACCAGTGCATTATAATGTGTATAAACATTTCCTGTGCCATGTTTCATTGCGTTTGGATCATTAAATCGTGAGAAAAGTCTATATAAAACTTTCAACTTCGCGTGGCCGCCATGTTCGTTTTGTAGTTAACCGTATTTTGAAAGTCTCATAAGTGAACTTCCAGTGGTGCCCCTTATCTCCGTACAAAATTTCAGGGTGATACCGGTAATAATTTCAGAGATATAGAATGCCGGTGAAATATTTCGCACAACCGCCATCTTGAGGTTATGTAAACAATTGAACGAACTTAGATGTCAGGGCATTACAATGTGTATAAACATATATTGTACCAAGTCTCATTACGTTTGGTTGGTAAAATCGCGAGAAACGTCTATTTAAAGTCGCAACTTCGCTTGGCCGCCTTGTTATGAAAGCCGGATCTAAAGATCCTATAGGCTTTCATATAGCCGTGGTATATTGGAAAAAGTCTGTCTGTATGTATGTATGTATGTATGTATGTATGTACGTATGTGCGTGACGTTTTTGCGTTTAGCAAAGTACAGGTCGCAATTTTCAAGAAATCGAGCTAAAATTTGGTACGGTGAAAGAGTTGGGGCCTGTAACGAACCCTATTGTTGGGCGTTAAAATCGGTGCAGGGCCGGACCTTTTTTTGGGGCCCTGAATTTCATCCTATTTTTTTGAATCGATATATCACGGAAACGGTTGGTCGTATCGAAAAATGTTAAATGTATAGGTGTAAGATCTCCGCGGTATGCAACTTTTTTACTGAAAACGATTTTTAGCCTACTTTCGATTTTTGCAAAAAATGAAAGTAGACTTATGAGATCAACACAGGGCGAAAAAAGTGTGTCTGTCTGTGTGTGTGTATGTGTGTGTGTGAGTCTGTGTGTGTGTGTATGTGTGTGTGTGAGTCTGTGTGTGTGTGTGTGTGTGTGTGTGTGTCTGTGTGTGTGTGAGTGTGTGTACTCTGAATGTCTGTCCCCCCCTATCAATTCGAACACGTTGAATGCGAATTGAACGAAATTTGGTACAAAGGTAGCACTAGCAAAGGACACCTCAGTGTCATGTTTTATATCGCCGCCATCTTTACTAAAACTGAATGGCGGCCACTCAAACGTTCAAAACGTAAAATCAAATAACGACTAACCATATCATCCGATCTCTACCAAATTTGGTAACAACATACCTTCGTATAGAGTGCGTCTTGTGACCAAACTACAAGGTCGTCCGCCATACCATTTCAGGATGGCGGCCGTGCGAATTATGCAAACTTTATAATCCATATCATGGGACCCACCAGTTCCGATTATCGAGCCGAGAATCGTTTTAACTGTTCTAAAGGAAGAGGCACGTTCGAAATTAAAAGTTTATTTTGTAATACTATAGTGCAGACGTGATTTTAAAAAGCTGAGCTGATTCAGTAATAAGACAAGATGGCAGCGGATATCTTGTGCTTGACTTATATTTCACTAATTTGAGTATTGAATGTAATATAGCGTACTGATACAAAATAAATAAACTTTGTATGAAATGCTTTATATATAAATAATATACTCCAGTGATGAAATCGTTTAGTATAAATCATTATTTGCTAACAAGTTCTATGTAAGTCATTTTATATAGAACGATATTCGTTAACACAATTAGCTCAGTGGTAGAGCGTTAGCCTATCGCTCAAATGCCAATGGTTCAAACCCGATCAGAGCTAGATTTTTTGCTTGAAATGTTATATGTTTATTGTTTTGTAATGACTCAGATGTTTTAAAATTAAGCGTTATATTGTGCATATTATGGTGTAAAATATATATTTAATTAAAACATAATTCGCCAGCAGATTTACTCCAGACATCTAGCTGCCAAAAAGGTAACTGCACGCCGACATACTTATTAACTTCCAGATTTTATTGAAAAGTTTCTTCTTCTGGCCGCTAGAATGCACTCGCTCTGTTAGGATTATATTGTTCGATATTTCACCACTAGAAGTCACGACTAGTCTACGTGGGGCTCCATTGATTAATATACCATTGGCATTCTATGCGCATCGAATTTGAAGAATGACAAGATGATACTACGATACATTTTTACTTTTTATTTTAAAGGGTTTGTAACAGCCTATTTTGCGTTACTAGAAAATGTTATTTGAAGTAAAGAACAAAACGATTTCACATAGTAACTGAGTTCAAGCCATTGGTGTTAGTTCAGGTATTAATTACTACTTTTATTTCAGGCAAATAGCAATCGAAAATATCCACATAGTTTGTATACACACGTCTCTGTAGGGTCATGGAAAGATTTGTTAATTCAATTAGGGTTTTCGATTCCCGGTCAATGCATGTGAGATTTTTGAAGTGAAATGCCATGTCCTGTGGTTCGGATTCCACGTAAAAAGGAGGTCCCGTGGCTCATAATCACAAGTTTCACGGCCACGTAAAACTACAATCTTCCTTCCTTTTTTTTCAATTAGGGTTGTGAAAGCCCTGCACAACCAGACGTGTAAAGACATGCCTCAACTCAAAGTTGGATGTTGCCCACGGCAGGTCGTATATGTAATAATAATAATAATAATATATACAGATTTTTATTTTTTTTATTTTTTATTTTTTCTTTTTAGGGGAAGAAATGCATTTACGCACAGAGTGTCGGGCTCCTGCTGCTGAGTAGCAGACTACCGACTAAAACTCCCCCTTTACTTCTGAACACTAGCCTGGAACCGTTTAGCACATTAAAACAATAATAATAATAATAATAATAATAATAATAATAATAATAATGTTATTGGTTTTACATCCCTTTTAACTACTGCTGCTTTTAGAGACACCGGGGTGCCGGAATTTTGGCCCGAAGGGGATCTTTAACGTGCCAGTAAATGTACTGACACGGCTCCCTCGCATTTGTGCACCCTCAAATGCCAGCTGACTGCGCCAGGATACGAACCTGCAACCTAGGGCCCAGCAAGCGAGAACGTTACCGCCGAGCCACGCAGCCAGTCCGGTCGATTATGTCTCCAGATCCATAACATTCTTGAGATACTTCTTATCTTTCTTTCTTCAATGATGGTAGCAGTTTTTATCTAGATTGTGGCGTTTGGTAGAGGTAAATAGTTTCTATGGCCTTCAACAAAGAATAGTTCTATAATACTCTTGGATAATAACAACGAGTTATAACTATACTCATACATTTAGGAGAAAGTAGGCTATATGTTCTTTACTGAACTTCTTGTTTGATATCTCTCACTGTTTTCTTTTTTTGGTGCCCAGAAAATGTCCATTGTGCGTGACATCTTTGCGTTTACCTAGGTACTGGTCGCAATTTTCAAGATATTAGGCTGAAATTTGGTACGATGAAAGAGTTAGTGACTGTGACGAATCCTATTGTTGGGCGTTAAAATCGGTACAGGGCAGGATCTTTTTTGGGGGCCCTGAATTTCAAACTTTTTTTGGAATCGATATATCTCGTAAACGGTTGATCGTATCGAAAATTGTTAAATGTACAGGTGTAAGATCTCCGCGATATGCAACTTTTTTACTCAAAACAATTTTTTTTATATCTCTCACCGTTTTCTTTTTTTGGGGCCCTGAAAATGTCCATTGTGCGTGATATTTTTGCGTTTAGCTAAGTACTGGTGGCAATTTTCAAGATATTAAGCTGCAATTTGGTACGGTGAAAGAGTTAGTGACTGTGACGAATCCTATTGTTGGGTGTTACGATCGGTGCAGGGCCGGATCTTTTTTGGGGGCCCTGAATTTCAAACGTTTTTTTGGAATCGATATATCTCGGAAACGGTTGATCGTATCGAAAAATGTTAAATGTATTGGTGTAAGATCTCCGCGGTATGCAACCTTTTTACTCAAAACAATTTTTTGATATCTCTCACCGTTTTCTTTTTTTGGGGCCCTGAAAATGTCCATTGTGCGTGATATTTTTGCGTTTAGCTAAGTACTGGTCGCAATTTTCAAGATATTAAGCTGCAATTTGGTACGGTGAAAGAGTTAGTGACTGTGACGAATCCTATTGTTGGGCGTTAAGATCGGTGCAGGGCCGGATCTTTTTTGGGGGCCCTGAATTTCAAACGTTTTTTTGGAATCGATATATCTCGGAAACGGTTGATCGTATCGAAAAATGTTAAATGTATTGGTGTAAGATCTCCGCGGTATGCAACCTTTTTACTCAAAACGATTTTTTGATATCTCTCACCGTTTTCGTTTTTTGGGGCCCTGATAATGTCCATTGTGCGTGACATTTTTGGGTTTAGCGAAGTACAGGTCGCAATTTTCAAGATATCGAGCTGAAATTTGGAGCTGTGAAAGAGTTGGACCCTGTGAGGAAACCAGTTGTCGGGCGTTAAAAACGGTGCGGGGCCGGATCTTTTTGGGGGGCCCAGAATTTCAAACTTTTTTTTTGAATCGATATATCTCGGAAACGGTTGGTCGCATCGAAAAACGTGAAATGTTCAGGTGTAAGATCTCCGCGGTATGCATCTTTTTTACTCATAACGATTTTTTGATATCTCTCACCGTTTTCTTATTTTGGTGCCCTGAAAATGTTATTAAATATTTTTGGTTTTTGAAAAAAAAATGGGGCCCAAATGTATATAATAATAGGTAAAAATTTAAACGATGGTCTAATTGAATTCTACGGAAAATTATCTATAATAACCCGTTTTCACCTTTTCAATAAGTTAAATAATGTATTTACAGCTGTAATATACTTTATGTTCGACCCTCACTATTATGTGTCAGATAACTGTATCATAATGATGGTCATTATAACACTGTTTTCCATTATGATGCAGTTTCTCCAGCCAATCAGAGCTCGTTCATTGACCAATTAGGTAACGATAACTTCGCGCATGCGCTCAAAATCCAACATGTCGGACATAAACACAACATCGAACTATAATAAATTACCGACATGGAATATGTTCGCGTAAATAAACTGGCGAATATGAGACAAGAAATAGCACTGTACCTTAAAATCACCAACGCTAATTTCTACACTGCGCATTGTCTTCAAATGACTGCGGTGACAATATTACTGAGGGACGGCTGATGTAAACATATGGTTGCATATGGCATTGCAACCACACAGAGCGCATGCGTCGGTTGTTCAAAGCTCTTGAAAGAGAAAGATATAACACCCAACGCTCGCTCTGCGAACACAAAATTCCAGTAGCTGACTCTCAACAGATATTTATGAATATTTATGTTAAAACATATAATAAAGTTATAATTATCGTCGAACATAAACAGTCGTATGCAACTCGCCTATAATGGTAATTAAGACACTCGTATGGAAATTATAAAACTCGCATACGCTCGTTTTATAAAAAATACTCGTGTCTTAATTATAGCCATTATAGGCTCGTTGCATAATGTACTATTCCATTTCCCAGGACGTCCGGTTTCATAACCACGTGATGGTGTCAGCATTGCCTAGAATAAAATTTTATAATTTTCCTACATTACCACACAATCGGGCCAAAGGCCCGAAATGCTAGGCATCAGGCCTTGCCGCCAACGAAGTTGTTGTTTGAGATCATAACCCATCTTGCTGGCCCCTTGCTGATGCGCCACTGTCTCATCAAAAGCAGATCGTGCTGCGGGGACTCCTACTTGTTATGAAAGCCGGATCTAAAGATCCTATAGGCTTTCATATAGCCGTGGTATATTGGAAAAAGTCTGTCTGTATGTATGTATGTATGTACGTATGTGCGTGACGTTTTTGCGTTTAGCAAAGTACAGGTCGCAATTTTCAAGATATCGAGCTAAAATTTGGTACGGTGAAAGAGTTGGGGCCTGTAACGAACCCTATTGTTGGGCGTTAAAATCGGTGCAGGGCCGGACCTTTTTTTGGGGCCCTGAATTTCATCCTATTTTTTAAATCGATATATCACGGAAACGGTTGGTCGTATCGAAAAATGTTAAAGGTATAGGTGTAAGATCTCCGCGGTATGCAACTTTTTTACTGAAAACGATTTTTTGATATCTCTCACTGTTTTCTTTTTTGGTGCCCTGAAAATGTCCATTGTGCGTGACATCTTTGCGTTTACCTAGGTACTGGTCGCAATTTTCAAGATATTAGGCTGAAATTTGGTACGATGAAAGAGTTAGTGACTGTGACGAATCCTATTGTTGGGCGTTAAAATCGGTACAGGGCCGGATCTTTTTTGGGGGCCCTGAATTTCAAACTTTTTTTGGAATCGATATATCTCGTAAACGGTTGATCGTATCGAAAATTGTTAAATGTACAGGTGTAAGATCTCCGCGATATGCAACTTTTTTACTCAAAACAATTTTTTGATATCTCTCACCGTTTTCTTTTTTTTGGGCCCTGAAAATGTCCATTGTGCGTGATATTTTTGCGTTTAGCTAAGTACTGGTCGCAATTTTCAAGATATTTAGCTGCAATTTGGTACGGTGAAAGAGTTAGTGACTGTGACGAATCCTATTGTTGGGCGTTAAGATCGGTGCAGGGCCGGATCTTTTTTGGGGGCCCTGAATTTCAAACTTTTTTTTGGAATCGATATATCTCGGAAACGGTTGATCGTATCGAAAAATGTTAAATGTATTGGTGTAAGATCTCCGCGGTATGCAACTTTTTTACTCAAAACGATTTTTTGATATCTCTCACCGTTTTCGTTTTTTGGGGCCCTGATAATTTCCATTGTGCGTGACATTTTTGGGTTTAGCGAAGTACAGGTCGCAATTTTCAAGTTATCGAGCTGAAATTTGGAGCTGTGAAAGAGTTGGACCCTGTGAGGAAACCAGTTGTCGGGCGTTAAAAACGGTGCGGGGCCGGATCTTTTTGGGGGGCCCAGAATTTCAAACTTTCTTTTTGAATCGATATATCTCGGAAACGGTTGGTCGCATCGAAAAACGTTAAGCGTTCAGGTGTAAGATCTCTGCGGTATGCATCTTTTTTACTCATAACGATTTTTTGATATCTCTCACCGTTTTCTTAATTTGGAACCCTGAAGATGTTATTAAATGTTTTTGGTTTTTGAAAAACAAATGGGGCCCAAATGTTTATGATAATAGGTAAAAATTTTAACGATGGTCTAATTGAATTCTACGGAAAATTATCTATAATAACCCGTTTTCACCTTTTCAATAAGTTAAATAATGTATTTACAGCTGTAATATACTTTCCATTTCCCAGGACGTCCGGCTTTCATAACCTCGTGATGGTGTCAGCATTGCCTAGAATAACATTTTATAATTTTCCTACATTGCCACACAATCGGGCCAAAGGCCCGAAATGCTGGCATCAGGCCTTGCCGCCAACGAAGTTGTTGTGTGAGATTATTGCCCATCTTGCTCGCCGCAATGTTGCGCGACCGTCTAATCAAAAGCAGGTCAAAGTGCTGCGTGGACTCCTACTTGATATGAAAGCCGGATCTAGATCCTATAGGCTTTCATATAGCCGTGGTAGGATTTTTCGAGATCCCGGAAACTAAGCGCCGCCCAGTGTTCAAACCTATTCCAATCGAATCAGAGTCGAAAAAAACAAGTTACAAAAAAAGTCTGTCTGTATGTACGTACGTACGTACGTACGTACGTATGTACGTATGTGCGTGACGTTTTTGCGTTTAGCAAAGTACAGGTCGCAATTTTCAAGATATCGAGCTGAAATTTGGTACGGTGAAAGAGTTGGGGCCTGTGACGAACCCTATTGTTGGGCGTTAAAATCGGTGCAGGGCCGGACTTTCTTTTGGGGCCCTGAATTTCATCCTATTTTTTTGAATCGATATATCTCGGAAACGGTTGGTCGTATCGAAAAATGTTAAACGTATAGGTGTAAGATCTCCGCGGTATGCAACTTTTTTACTCAAAACGATTTTTTGATATCTCTCACCGTTTTCTTTTTGGGGGGCCCTGAAAATGTTCATTGTGTGTGATATTTTTGCGTTTAGCTAAGTACTGGTCGCAATTTTCAAGATATTAAGCTGAAATTTGGTACGGTGAAAGAGTTAGTGACTGTGACGAATCCTGTTGTTGGGCGATAAAATCGGTGCAGGACCGGATCTTTCTTGGGGGCCATGAATTTCAAACTTTTTTTTGGAATCTATATATCTCGGAAACGGTTGATCGCATCGAAAAATGTTAAATGTATAGGTGTAAGATCTCCGCGGTATGCAACGTTTTTAATCAAAACGATTTTTTGATATCTCTCACCGTTTTCTTTTTTTGGGGCCCTGAAAATATCCATTGTGTGTGACATTTTTGCGTTTAGCTAAGTACTGGTCGCAAATTTCAAGATATTAAGCTGAAATTTGGTACGGTGAAAGAGTTAGTGACTGTGACGAATCTTGTTATGAAAGCCGGATCTAAAGATCCTATAGGCTTTCATATAGCCGTGGTAGGATTTTTCGAGATCTCGGAAACTACGCGTCGCCCAGTGGTCAAACCTTTACCAATCGAATCGGAGTTGGAAAAAAAATTTCAAAAAAAGTCTGTCTGTATGTATGTATGTATGTATGTATGTATGTATGTATGTACGTATGTATGTACGTATGTGCGTGACGTTTTTGCGTTTAGCAAAGTACAGGTCGCAATTTTCAAGATATCGAGCTGAAATTTGGTACGGTGAAAGAGTTGGGGCCTGTGACGAACCCTATTGTTGGGCGTTAAAATTTGTGTAGGGCCGGACTTTTTTTGGGGCCCTGAATTTCATCCTATTTTTTTGAATCGATATATCTCGGAAACGGTTGGTCGTATCGAAAAATGTTAAATGTACAGGTGTAAGATCTCCGCGGTATGCAACTTTTTTACTCAAAACGATTTTCTGATATCTCTCACCGTTTTCTTTTTTAGGGCCCTGAAAATGTCCATTGTGCGTGACATTTTTGCGTTCAGCTAAGTACTGGTCGCAATTTTCAAGATATTAAGCTGAAATTTGGTACGGAGAAAGAGTTAGTGACTGTGACGAATCCTTTTGTTGGGCGTTAAAATCGGTGCAGGGCCGGATCTTTTTTGGGGGCCCTGAATTTGTAACTGTTTTTTGGAATCGATATATCTCGGAAACGGTTGGTCGTATCGAAAAATGTTAAAGGTGTAGGTGTAAGATCTCCGCGGTATGCAACTTTTTACTCAAAACGATTTTTTGATATCTCACACCGTTTTTTTTGGGGGGGCCCTGAATGTGTCCATTGTGCGTGACATTTTTGCGTTTAGCTAAGTACTGGTCGCAATTTTCAAGATATTAAGCTGCAATTTGGTACGGTGAAAGAGTTAGTGACTGTGACGAATCCTATTGTTGGGCGTTAAAATTGGTGCAGGGCCGGATCGTTTTTCGGGGGCCCTGAATTTCAATTTTTTTTTTTGGAATCGATATATCTCGGAAACGGTTGATCGTAACGAAAAATGTTAAATGTATAGGTGTAAGATCTCCGCGGTATGCAACTTTTTTATCCAAAACGATTTTTTGATATCTCTCACCGTTTTCTTTATTTGGGGCCCTGAAAATGTCCATTGCACGTGACATTTTTGCGTTTAGCCAAGTACTGGTCGCAATTTTCAAGATATTAAGCTGAACTTTGGTACGGTGAAAGAGTTAGTGACTGTGACGAATCCTATTGTTGGGCGTTAAAATCGGTGCAGGGCCGGATCTTTTTTGGGGGCCCTGAATTTCTAACTGTTTTTTGGAATCGATATATCTCGGAAACGGTTGGTCGTATCGAAAAATGTTAAATGTACAGGTGTAAGACCTCCGCAGTATGCAACTTTTTTACTCAAAACGATTTTTTGATATCTCTCACCGTTTTCTTTTTTTGGGGCCCTGAAAATGTCCTTTGTGCGTCACATTTTTGGGTTTAGCGACGTACCGGTCGCAATAATCAAGATATCGAGCTGATATTTTGTACGGTGAAAGAGGTAAAGACTATGACGAATCCTGTTGTTGGGCGTTTAAATCGGTGCAGGGCCGGATCTTTTTTGGGGGCCCTGAATTTCAAACTTATTTTTGGAAACGATATACCTCGGAAACGGTTGGTCGTATCGAAAAATGTTAAATGTACAGGTGTAAGATCTCTACGGTATGCAACTTTTTTACTCAAAACTTTTTTTTGATATCTCTCACCGTTTTCTTTTTTTAGGGCCCTGAAAATGTCCATTGTGCGTGACATTTTTGCGTTTAGCTAAGTACTGGTCGCCATTTTCAAGATATGATGCTGAAATTTGGTACAGTGAAAGAGTTAGTGACTGTGACGAATCCTATTGTTGGGCGTTAAAATCGGTGCTGGGCCGAATCTTTTTTTGGGGGCCCTGAATTTCATTTTTTTTGGAATCGATATATCTCGTAAACGGTTGGTCGCATCGAAAAAAGTTAAAGGTACAGGTGTAAGATCTCTGCGGTATGCAACTTTTTTACTCTAAACGATTTTTTGATATCTCTCACCGTTTTCTATTTTTTGGGCCCTGAAAATGTCCATTGTGCGTGACATTTTTGGGTTTAGCGAAGTACAGGTCGTAATTTTCAAGATATCGAGCTGAAATTTGGAGCTGTGAAAGAGTTGGACCCTGTGAGGAAACCAGTTTTCTGGCGTTAAAAACGGCGCAGGGCCGAATCTTTTTTTGGGGTCCTGAATTTCAAATTTTTTTTGGAATCGATATATCTCGGATACGGTTGGTCTTATCAAAAAAACTTTAAATCTACATGTGTAAGATCTCCGCGGTATGCAACTTTTTTACTAAAAACGATTTTTTTATATCTCTCACCGTTTTGTTTTTTTGGGGCCCTGAAAAAGTCAAAATTGTGCATGACATTTTTTGGTTGAGCGAAGTATAGGTCTTAATTTTCATGATATCGAGCTGAAATTTGGAGCGGTGAACGAGTTAGACCCTGTGAGGAAACCTGTTGTCGGGCGTTAAAGACGGTGCACGGGCCGATTTTTGGGGGGGGGCCCTGAATTTCAATTTTTTTTTTTGGAATCGATATATCTCGGAAACGGTTGGTCGTATCGAAAAACGTTAAATGTACAGGTGTAAGATCTCCGCGGTATGCAACTTTTTTACTCAAAACGATTTTTTGATATCTCTCACCGTTTTCCTTTTTGGGGCCCTGAAGATGTCCATTGTGCGTGACATATTTGGGTTTAGCGAAGTACAGGTCGCAATTTTCAAGATATCGAACTGAAATTTGGTGCGGTGAAAGAGTTAGACCCTGTGAGGAAACCAATTGCCGGGCGTTAAAGACGGTACAGGGCCGAATCTTTTTGGGGGGCCCAGAATTTCAAACATTTTTTTGGAATCGATATATCTCGGAAACGGCTGGTCGTATCGAAAAACGTTAAATGTACAGGTGTAAGATCTCCGCGGTATGCAACATTTTTACTCATAATGATTTTTTATATCTCTCACCGTTTTCCTTTTTGGGGGCCTGAAGATGTCCATTGTGCGTGACATATTTGGGTTTAGCGAAGTACAGGTCGCAATTTTCAAGATATCGAACTGAAATTTGGTGCGGTGAAAGAGTTAGACCCTGTGAGGAAACCAATTGTCGGGCGTTAAAGACGGTACAGGGCCGGATATTTTTTGGGGGCCCTGAATTTCATACTTTTTTTGAATCGATATATCTCGGAAACGGCTGGTCGTATCGAAAAACTTTAAATGTATAGGTGTAAGATCTCCACGGTATGCAACTTTTTACTCAAAACAATTTTTTGATATCTCTCACCGTCTTCTTTTTTGGGGCCCTGAAGTTGTGCGTATGTGCGTGACGTTTTTGGGTTTAGCAAGGTACATGTCTTAATTTTCAAGATATCAAGCTGAAATTTGGAGCGGTAAAAGAGCTAGAGCCTATGAGGAACCCTATTTTTCGGCGTTAAAATCGGTGCAGGGCTGGATCTTTTTTGGGGGCCCTGAATTTGAAACTCTTTTGGAATCGATATATCTCGGAGACGGTTGGTCATATCGAAAAAAATTAAATACACAAGTGTTAAATCTCCGCGGTATGCAACGATCTTAACCATAACGATTTTTTGATATCTCTCAGCGTTGTCTTTTTTGGGGGGCCCTGAAAATGTACGTATGTGCGTGACGTTTTTACGTTTAGCAAACTAGAGGTCAGAATTTTCAAGATATCGAGCTGCAATGTGTCACGGGGAAAGAAATTGGGCCTGTCAGGAACTCTCTTGTCGGGCGTTAAAATTGGTGCATGGCCGGACCATTCTTTGGGGCCATGAATTTCATCCTTTTTTACCCCTGATGATGTTTTGATATCTCTCACCGTTTTCCTTTTCTGGGGCCCTGAATGTCTTCCTTTTTTTCGAACCGTTATATCTGGGAAACGGTTGGCCGTATCTAACAAAGTTCAATCTACAGGTGTAAGATCTCAGGGGTTAGCAACTTTTTCAACCCTTCAGATTTTTTGATATCTCTCACCGATTTGATTTTCTGCGGCCTTGAATTTGTTCCTCTTTTTCGAACCGTTATATTTGGGAAACGGTTGAACGTATCGAACAAAGTAAAATCTACAAATATAGGACATCAGTGATTAGCAACTTTTTTAACTCATATGATTTGTTGATATCTCTCACCATTTTCCTTTTATGGGGCCGTGAATTTCATTCTTTTTTTCGAATCGGTATATCTCGGAAAGTGTCGATCCTATCGAAAAAAATTAAATCTACAGGTGATTTGCAACTTTTCTACCCCTTATCATATTTTGATATCTCTCACCGTTTTGATGTTATTAAATGCTTTGGTTTTTGAAATAAGAAGGGGCCCAAATGTATATAACAACTGGTAAAAATTCAACTTATGGTCTAATTGAATTCTACGAAAAATTATCTATAATTACTCGTTTTAACCTTTTCAATAAGTTGAATCATGTATTTACAGCAGCAAGATGTTTTCCACTTCCGAGGACGTCCGGCTTTCATAACCATGTGATGGTGTCAGCATTGCCTAGAATAACATTTTATAATTTTCCTACATTTCCTTGCAATCGGGTCGAAGGTCCGAAATGCAATTCCGCAGGCCTTGCCGCCAACGAAGTAGTTGTTTGAAATTATAACCCCTCTTGCTGGCCCCTTGCTGCTCCGCCACCATCTCATCAAAAGCAGGTCGTGCTGCGTGGACTCCTACTTGTTATGAAAGCCGGATCTAAAGATCCTATAGGCTTTCATATAGCCGTGGTATGTTGGAATAAGTCTGTCTGTATGTATGTATGTATGTGCGTGACGCTTTTGCGTTTAGCAAAGTACAGGTCGCAATTTTCAAGATATCGAGCTGAAATTTGGTACGGTGTAAGAGCTAGGGCCTGTGATGAACCCTATTGTTGGGTGTTAAAATCGGTGCAGGGCCCGACCTTTTTTCGGGGCCCTAAATTTCATCCCTCTTTTTGGAACCAATATATCTCGGAAACGGTTGGTCGTATCGAAAAACGTTAAATGTAACTCCGCGGTATGCAACGTTTTTACTCATAACAATATTTTGATATCACTCACCATTTTCTTTTTTTGGGGCCCTGAAGATGTAGGTATGTGCGTGACGTATTTCCGTTTAGCAAAGTACAGGTCGCAATTTTCAAGATATCGAACTGAAATTTGCTACAGTAAAAGAGTTAGACCCTGTGAGGAAGCCTATTGCTGGGCGTTAAAAACGGTGCAGGGCCGGATCTTTTTGGGGGGCCCTGAATTTCAAACTTTTTTTTGGAATCGCTATACCTCGGAAACGGTTGGTCGTATCGAAAAACGTTAAATGTACAGGTGTAAGATCTCCGCGGTATGCAACTTTTTTACTCAAAACGTTTTTTCGATATCTCTCAACGTTTTGTTTTTTGGGGCCCTGAAGATGTCCATTGTGCGTGACATATTTGGGTTTAGCGAAGTACAGGTCGCAATTTTCAAGATATCGAACTGAAATTTGGTGTGGTAAAAAGTTCGACCCTGTGAGAAAACATGTTGTCGGGCGTTAAAGACTGTGCAGGGCCGGATCTTTTTAGGGGGCCCTGAATTTCAAACTTTTTTTTTGAATCGATATACAGTATCTCGGAAAAAGCTGGTCGTATCGAAAAACGTTAAATGTACAGGTGTAAGATCTCCGCGGTAGGCACCTTTTTTACTCATAACGATTTTTTGATATCTCTCACCGTTTTCTTTTTTTGAGGCCCTGAAACTGACCATTGTGCGTGACATATTTGGGTTTAGCGGAGTACAGGTCGCAATTTTCAAGATCTCAAACGGAAATTTGGTGCGGTGAAAGAGGTAGGCCCTGTGAGGAAACCTGTTTTCGGGCGCTAAAAACGGTGCAGGGCCGGACTTTTTTTTTTGGCCCTGAATTTCATCCCTTTTTTTTTTTTGGAATCGATATATCTCGGAAACGGTTGGTCGTATCGAAAAACGTTAAAAGTACAGGTGTAAGATCTCCACGGTATGCAACTTTTTTACTCATAACGACTTTTGATATCTCTCACCGTTTTCTTTCTTTGGGGCCCTAAAAATGTCGATTGTGCGTGACATATTTGGGTTTAGCGAAGTACAGGTCGCAATTTACAAGATATCGAACTGAAGTTTGGTTCTGTGAAAGACTTAGACCCTGTGAGGAAACATGTTCTCGGGCGTTAAAAAGGGTGCAGGGCCGGATCTTTTTTGGGGGCCCTGAATTTCAAAGATTTTTTGGAATCGATATATCTCAGAAACTGTTGGTCCTATCGAAAAACGAAAAACTTACAGGTGTAAGATCTCCGCAGTATGCAACTTTTTTTACTGAAAACGATTTTTATATCTCTCACCGTTTTCTATTTTGGGGCCCTGAAAATGTCCATTGTGCGTGACATTTTTGGGTTTAGCAATGTACAGGTCTCAATTTTCAAGATATAGAGCTGAAATTTGCTACGGTGAAAGCGTTAGGGCCTATGAGGAACCCTAATGATGGGTGTTAAAATCGGTGCAGGGCCGGACCCTTTTTTGGGGCCCTGAATTTCATCGTATTTTTTGAATCGATATATCTCGGAAACGGCTGGTCGTTTCGAAAAACGTTAAACGTACAGGTGTAGGATCTCCGAGGTATTCAACTTTTTTACACATAACGATTTTTTGATATCTGTCACCGTTTTCTTTTTTAGGGGCCCTGAATATGTCCATTGTGCTTGACATATTTGGGTTTAGCGAAGTACAGGGCGCAATTTTCAAGATATCGTACTGAAATTTGGTGCGGTGAAAGATATATACCCTGTGAGGAAACCTGCCGTCGGGCGTTAAAAAGGGTGCAGGGCCGGATCTTATTTGGGGCCCTGAATTTCAAACTTTTTTTTGGAATCGATACATCTCGGAAACGGTTGATCGTATCGAAAAACGTTAAATGTACACGTGTATGATCTCCGCGGTATGCAACTTTTTTACTCAAAACGATTTTTGATATCTCTCACCGTTTTCTTTTTTTCGGGCCCTGAAGCTGACCATTGTGCGTGACATATGTGGGTTTAGCGGAGTACAGGTCGCAATTTTCAAGATCTCAAACTGAAATTTGGTGCGGTGAAAGAGGTAGGCCCTGTGAGGAAACCTGTTTTCCGGCGCTATAAACGGTGCAGGGCCGGACTTTTTATTCGGCCCTGAATTTCATCCCTTTTCTTTTTGGAATCGATATATCTCGGAAACGGTTGGTCGTATCGAAAAACGTTAAAAGTACAGGTGTAAGATCTCCGCGGTATGCAACTTTTTTACTCATAACGATTTTTGATATCTCTCACCGTTTTCTTTTTTTGGGGCCCTAAAAATGTCGATTGTGCGTGACATATTTGGGTTTAGCGAAGTACAGGTCGCAATTTACAAGATATCGAGCTGAAGTTTGGTTCGGTGAAAGAGTTAGACCCTGTGAGGAAACCTGTTGTCGGGATTTAAAAAGGGTGCAGGGCCGGATCTTTTTGAGGGCCCTGAATTTCAATTTTTTTTTTTGGAATCGATATATCTCAGAAACGGTTGGTCCTATCGAAAAACGTTAAATGTACAGGTGTAAGTTCTCCGCAGTATGCAACTTTCTTTTACTGAAAACGATTTTTATATCTCTCACCGTTTTCTTTTTTGGGGGCCCTGAAAATGTCCATTGTGCGTGACATTTTTGGGTTTAGCAAAGTACAGGTCACAATTTTCAAGATATCAAGCTGACATGTGGTATGGTAAAAGAATTAGGGCCTGTGAGGAACTCTATTGTTGGGCGTAAAAATCTGTGCAGGCCCGGACCTTTTCTTGGGCCCTGAATTTCATCCCTTTTTTTTAATCGATATATCTCGGAAACGGCTGGTCGTATCGAAAAACGTTCAATATACAGGTGTAAGATCTCCGCGGTATGCAACGTTTTTACTCTAAACGATTTTTTGATATCTCTCGCCATTTTCTTTTTTGGGGACCCTGAAGCTATCCATTGTGCGCGACATATTTGGGTTTAGCAAAGTACAGGTCGCAATTTTCAAGACATCGAGCTGAAATTTGGTGCGGAGAAAGAGGTAGGCCCTGTGAAGAAACCTGTTGTCGGGCGCTAAACACGGTGCAGGGCCGGATCTTTTTGGGGGGTCCTGAATTTCAAACTTTTTTTTGGAATCGATATATCTCGGAAACGGTTGGTCGTATCGAAAAACGTTAAATGTACAGGTGTAAGATCTCCGTGGTATGCAACTTTCTTACTCATAACGATTTTTTGATATCGCTCACAGTTTTCTTATTTTGGGGCCCTGAAGATGTTATTAAATGTTTTAGGTTTTTGAAAAAAATGGGGTTCAAATGTATATAATAATTGGTAAAAATGTAAATGATGGTATAATTGAATTCTACGGAAAATTATCTATAATAAATCGTTTTAACCTTTTCAATAAGTTGAATCATGTATTTACAGCAGTGAGATATTTTCCATTTCCGAGGACGTCCGGCTTTCATAACCATGTGATGATGTCAGCATTGCCTAGAAAAACATTTTATAATTTTCCTACATTTCCTCGCAATAGGGTCGAAGGTCCGAAATGCTATTCCGCAGGCCTTGCCGCCAACGATGTTGTTTGAAATTATTACCCCTCTTGCTGGCCCCTATGTTGCGCCACCGTCTCATTAAAAGCAGGTCGTGCGGCTTGGACTCCTACTTGTTATGAAAGCCGGATCTAAAGATCCTATAGGCTTTCATATAGCCGTGGTATGTTGGAATAAGTCTGTCTGTATTGTACCCGTTCGTCCTGGGGATGCGATGACCCATCTGCTATTGCATCGCATTCCTGGAGTTCCAGGACAGAGCGGAGTTAAATGAACCTCTAGTCAAATAAGGAATGTGTCGGAAATTCAGCTGAGTTATCGAAAAAGCAGTGGGTAACACGAGACAAAGTATCTATAGGGTCGTTACAGGCTTAAGTTTAATAAAAAATGCAAATATAAATGGGCGCCATCAACTGAATTCCTAGAAAACCACCTCCTTTCCTGGTTAAGCCTTACTCAAGACAAGGAAAGAAAAAGGAAAATCACACCATCATCAGATCACAACTAAGATAAAAACAAATTTATTTCACTTTGATAGTCAGACAGACATTTTAAATATACCTCCTACCTGAGAGTATGGTCGAATGCCAACGTTAAATTGTCATTGTCCAAAATTCGAACCATCTCTTTTCTAATCAAAAATATTTCATCCACATAAAACAGAAAAATCACTAAAGTTCTCTTGGGTTCTCAGGATCACTGTAGCACTATGTCTTTCGTCACTGACATTTGTGATACCTGAGACCTAATTTCTCTTTATTTTAACATCAAGAATGTGGATTTGAAAAAGTTATTAATCTGTCTAAACATACACATATTATAATCACATATTTTAAATATCACGCAATTTATGGCTTGCATGGCATAATTTAAATGTTGAACATGTTAGTCAAATGCTCCTAAACATCGAATAATTAATTTACACTATTTACATTGTCATTCATAATTACTTGTTTCTGAATTATAGAAAATTCACTTCTCATTGGTCATCATTATCAAAATTAAATATTTCTCACATTAATTCTCATCTCAAAATTCAACATATTCCTGTCAGAATCATTAACTCATCACCATTAAATCATTTAAATTCTCAACTCAAATTGCAATTCCTCAAATTATATCTCAATTAAATTTATTTTAATTCCATATAAATTCATTAATCATCAGCTTCTTTAATTAATTATCACCTTCTGTAATTATTCATCATCGATCCAATCATCTATTAATTTATTTAACTCAGTTTATTCGTCCAATCTTTAATTCATCCATTTATTTAATTCGTTGATTTATTCCAAAATTTAATTTATCAATTTATTTAAATTTCACTCTTCTGGTTATTTAGATTTTCATTATTTCTTCTAGTCATTCTGATTTTTATTTCATTAGGTCAGATCATTAATATGCTTAATTTTCAGATTATTATCTCATTAATTATTATTCTCAGAAAATCTTGTATTATCAACTTTATTTATTTGTTTAATTTCCTAACAAATTGTTTAATATGGTTTATAGAACGTTGTCTTACAGTTTTATCACTTCCAAGTTATATCTCGTATTTAATTTTCATGCCAAAAAATATTATTGCCTTCACGACATCACGTTGGATCTGACTATCCACAACGACATTATATATTCTCAATTCTTCAAATATCACATTTGAATACAACAATTATTCCACAAAACTTCATAAATATTCAGCACATACAGCATGAATCTCAACAATTACGCTAGACTGGGTTCAACAACCTCATGTCTGCCTTAAAATGCATTAGCAACATTGCAACTATCACTTGGCAACTTCCACAAAAATGCCTATCACAAACTTCACTTAACCATGATGCATGATCTACAAAAAAATATATAACTGGCTTCAAATTATCAACGCACACAATCTCCAATAACTGTAATTAATCTGATCACATCTAGACAACTTCTTAAACAATTGGAAAAAAATATTACCTTAGTAATTCAAGATTTGCTTTCAAATAGCATAAATTCTCTTACAATTCTCATAATTCACATCACAGAAAAACACCAATGTGCTATAATCTCTCATATCAAAATCTGCAATACTGATCTGCCTTAAAATAAATCTGACCATTAATGATTCATCTTACAAGATTCAATTACTTTAAGTCCTTCTCAAAGGAATCAAACACTATTATAACAATCATCAAAAGCATCAGCTGTAACAGCTGTTAAACTGAAATTACTCTCAAAAGAGTATAGCAACAAAATATTGGATTGGCAAACAAGAATTACAAATGTAACCCTGTTGACATTTATCGTTACTTTATTTAACAAAAGTTCGACTGATATGTGACTAGTAGTTCCTTGTTTGATTCACTTACAATCTCATGTACACTCGGATGATAAAAATGAGTCCCTCAATGGCAAGTAAGATGAGTAACCACCGTACAATCGTATAAATACGAAAGACCTCGCCCCGTCGACTAATCATGATAGTGCCCTGAGCGATGGGTAAGATGAGTGACCACCATACAATCGTATAAAAACGAAAGACCCCATCTCGACGACTAAAATGAGTGAATGTACCAGATAGGAATCAACAAGTCTCTAGTTGTCATATAAAAGCGATATTCATTCACTAAAGTGAATAACATCTTAATATCTCCAAACAATCCAATGGAAAAAAATCCCTACTGATGAATAATACACACTCGCTAGTATGCAATGAACTGACGAAGTAATTTTAGATAATCAATTGCAGATCACGAGTTCGAAATACTCGTCACACAAAAAAAACTATTCATGAAAAATATCCTTGCTGGAAAAATGGCTAAAAGACCAAACATCTGCTTAAAAAAGCCAACCAATGGTGAGAATTTCGTATAATGATGCCTGCCATATCATATGGTCACGCCATATTCTAGCAAAATTTCGAAGCATATAAAGTCAAAGCCATGTCTTAAATAATCGTATCACTCCTATTAGAAACATATACGTGTGTGCCCAGTATTCATGAAAATAATTGTATCAGGTAGTTATAACTCTTACCGTACCTTCTCATAATCAGCTGTTATTAAATTTCAAAGATCGTCGATTTTCCCTATGTAATGAATTTCTCGAAAGATCGGCGTGAATATCATTCCATCCATGCAATGACGATTGCCTTCGAATTCCAAGTGAATCAGCTGGTGGACCTCCTTCTCGTCAGGAATCGAATCCATCGCTCTGTGGTGCCATCGCGTCTCTGTCTGCGTTTACTCCGACATGATAAACTTCTGGTTATCCATAGCGGATATTGTCCAAATCCTCACGAAAAAGTTCATAGAAACAGCGGACCCCCTATTCCTCTTCTACGTTACGCCACTGTTCTATACAATGTTCGCTTGAGTGTTGAAAGTTCAATTTCCACAGCGGTTTAGTTTTACTTGTAGAAAATAAAATTGTTTTATCAGAGTGTCTAAGTTTATGAAACACCCTGTAGCTGTGTTCATACTCGGTAATTCATAACACTTCTTAAGACTGACTTGCATTAATGCACGAGCTAATGTTCCTAAGTGCATTTGCTTACAACATTCCGTTTGCTTATAAATTGTTAATGTTACTTGGAATGCGCTATGAAATGCATAGTCGTAATGTCATTTAAGAAAATCTATGTTCTTTCGAAGTTCAAAGTTGCAGTATCACGTAACTATTTGTGTTTATAATTCAAGTGCTGAATAAACGTTCCAACTCAACGTAGTAATGAAGTTCAGCTTCTATTATAATGCTTGCGTATAATAATGGGAATTATCCCGCACGGCCCTACTGCTATGCCATAATAATCTCCGCATAAAGCTAGCCTCGCCATGTCGTTCTACGTTGAAATGCAGCTTGGAATAAAGTTCTCCAACTACTCGCAATGCTGTTTTAAAATATCCCGGCCGTCTATGCTTGCTTGCCGCAAGTCCGCCTGGCCCACTGACCTACTTGTCGCTCGCCGCTCGGAGAAGCCGAAACTGTCCCCTGCACTTTCCGTGACAGTTTCTGTTCGCTGCTCGGTGAAGCTGAAACTGTCGCCTGCACTTTCCGTGACAGTTTCTGTTCGCTGCACGATCTATACCATGCGCCTGGTGTGTGTTACTCAGCTTGCTTTCTTGCTTGGCTCACAGAGCTAGACTGACAGTATCTACACCGCCTCGACCCTTACCTGCCTGAAGCGGTCACGTGACGTCCTCCCCACCACCGTGGTCTTGCGTCACAGATATAATCTCGAACCCCCATCATCTCGGCTATTAAGTTATAAAATAACTTAAGGGTTATCTGACTTCCTTCAAATAATTACCAGATATAATGCATGTTATATCTCCTCTTCTAAGATATTTAAATACCATGTTCCATATAGATCTTAATAAAGCTTCATAAATCCATCCATAATTCCATCTGCTTAACTGCGGTCAGCGCCTTCTTGATCCTAGACCTACTACGTCATCCTGACATTCCTCTTGACTCGATCTGAGCGCTATCTTTCTTAACTCTTCCCAAAACCTCAACTACGGCTTAATGTCTGCTGGCGTAGCCGATATCCTCAAATAGGTATCGGGTACGTCTCTCCCGTACATCTCCTTTTTTTATATCAGGATTGAGAAAAAAATACACTCTCAGGCATTCTATATATAACACATGTACACGATAGCTCTACAATTCTCTTAATCAGCATGATGGTACTTTCTGACTCTCAATAATGATGATTGACTTCCAATGATTAGCATCTTGATTCTGTATTACTTTGATGTCTGTTTCTTCCTTCATTACTCGTGCTTGCTCGATTGACATCTCTGACTGTCTCCTCGAGTGGTGCACTAGGCTGTCTATTTTCCTGCCTCGATCTCTCGTATTCACGAATATCTCGTCCTTCATTAGGATCGTTTCTTCGGCCATCCTGCCTGTCGTTCCGATTATACTGTTGACCTTGGCTCCAGTTATTTCTACCACGATATCTATTGTTGTATCGATTCCTATCTTGATATCTGGAATTCTGGTTATAATTTCTATATCGGCTGTCTCTTGCTTCCTGATCGTATGGCCTCTCATATGGTCCTCTATACCGATCATTTCCACGAACGTTACGGATGTTTCCTCGATTTCCTTCGTTCCTTCTGTTTTCCCGGGAATCTCTTCTGTCCGTTTGAGCTGCGTTATCAACGACTACCGCATTCACCTCTTGCGTGTTTCTATTGTCGTTTCTTGCATTTCTAGGCGTAACTTGAGCGCTTGTATAGTCCAATCGCCGTAAAATGTCGTCATAGTGCTCAAGTGTGTTTGCTCCCGACGCTATGAGTGATCGCTGTACCTCAATCGGTAACTGTCTCGCTATAGCTTGCAAAAGCTCTTCTTCTGGCAATGGAGGAATCAGAAACTGCAATTTAGCCAACTGTGACGTAAAATAATTGGCATAATGCGTCGGATGTTACGTAGAATAACGCTTCGAGTACATTTCTGCTCTTACGTTCAGTTGATCCTCTGCACTCCAAAATCTCCTTAGGAATGCTATTGCAAATTGCTCCATATTCGCAAAATTGCTTCTGAATGCTCTAAACCAAGTAAGCGCAGACCCGTCTAAGGCGCGTTCGACTATCCTTAGCTCTCTTTCTTTGGCTACTCTATGCTCCGCCATGTAGTCTCGAATATCTCGCAGAAATTCGACTGGTGTGACCCCTGTATTTCCAGAAAACTTCCTCGGCGTGTCATCCAGATTTCTTATAATGGTAACTGGACCTGAGTATCGTTCACTTTTACCCAATGTACTCCTATTTGAACTCGGATTATCCTGAGGGGTTGAACTTGCCCTTTCGAATGTCACATTCGGTTGCGTTTGACGGTCTTCTCCCATGCTAACTTCTTGATTACCCATACTGCGGTCTATCGCTGTCTGATTCATCGATATTTCCTCTGATGTAGTATTCTGACTTGCGATACTGTTAATCATAGATTCTAGTTTAGTTATCCTATCTTCTGCCAGTTTCTCTACGGACTTGACCTGAGTCTTCAACTCATCTAACGACGTAACATTCTGCGTTTTGTTACTCTCGTCTAAATCGTTTTTCAACTTGTCTGTTTTGTCTTCGCATGAATTCTTTACTGACGCGACTTGTTCCTTTAACAGATCAACATCTGTCCTAAATAGAGTTGAATCTATCTTCATCGCTTCCTTGTTCTCCGTAAACCTCACTTCGAAGTTCGCCATACCTGCGATTAATTTTTCATCTAATCCTGCACGTTTTTCTTTTGCTTCGGCATCGACCTCACTATACCGTTCTTCCACGATTGCACCGACTCTATTTTTGAATAAAGCTAAGTATTCATTAACCTTTTGCTCTATATCATCATCCATCTTCCTAATATCTTTCTGCAATTGATTCTCTAATGATTTTAAATTAGTATTAACCTCTCCTAAGACATCCTCTTTAATGGTCCCAATTACCGACTTTAAATCCTTAACCTCATTACCTAGATTCATCTCTAGACCTTTGATTTTAGTCTCGAAAGATACTTCGGTAGACCACTCTTGAATTTTGCCTACATCTGCCACTAAAACATCGATGTCGAATCTCAACTTCGATACATCCGATTTAATGTCTTTCTGTATAGACATAACGTCTGTTATTAAAGTAAGAATATTTTCTTCTCCTCTACTTTCTAATTCAATAATATTCTTTCTTAATATTTGAACATTTTCCTCTCCTTTCATATTTACTGCAATTATATCCAATTTTAAAGTCTTAAGCATCTCATTATTCTTTAAAGTTAAACTATTCTCTAACCTAGTTAACTTGTTTTCTAACTCTGTGTTAGTTTCTTCACTACGAGCTTGTAATTTCTCTTCCAATGATTTAAAATTATCCTCACTATTTGACTGTAATCTCTCTTCTAATGATTTAAAACAGTCTTCACTATTTGACTGTAATCTCTCTTCTAATGATTTAAAACTATCTTTCAAGTTAGCTTCAGTACTAGTCTGTAATCTAGTCTCCAATGACATCAACTCATCTTTACTATTTGACTGTAATAATTTTAAATTTTCTTAATTACTAGTCTGTAATCTAGTCTCTAATGACTTTAAATTATCCTCGCTAGTTGACTGTAATCTGGTCTCTAATGACTTTAAACTGTCGTTCAGATTGCCTTCGTTACTAGCCTGTAATGATTTTAAATTTTCTTTACATCTAGCTTCTAACCTAGCTTCTGAACTATTTATCTGTTCTTTAACTTCCGTTTCCACTTTAGAAATAGTTTCTGCAATATCAGACATACCACTCTGCAACTCTCCTAACACCTTAGCTAAATCTTCCGGCAACATAATTATATTTTCAATAGACGTTTAATTCAGAGACGTTAGACAACAACACATCACAATGTCTCAATTCCTGCATTCACTTGGGTATAGGAAAAATGACTTATAACTAACATGATATAATACTAATACGATTAACATGAACACTGGAATGGGCACACAAGTATATTGTCTGACTAAGTTTAATAAATTTTATAACACAATTAAATGAACTTGAGATCTATCTCTCAGTAATCTAAATCTGATGTGATTTCATAGCATAAACAAAATCGAAGCCCCACAGGTGGGTAAAGCCAATTCTCCCTCCCTCTCTGTACCCGTTCGTCCTGGGGATGCGATGACCCATCTGCTATTGCATCGCATTCCTGGAGTTCCAGGACAGAGCGGAGTTAAATGAACCTCTAGTCAAATAAGGAATGTGTCGGAAATTCAGCTGAGTTATCGAAAAAGCAGTGGGTAACACGAGACAAAGTATCTCTAGGGTCGTTACGGGCTTAGGTTTAATAAAAAAAATGCAAACATAAATGGGCGCCATCAACTGAATTCCTAGCAAACCACCTCCTTTCCTGGTTAAGCCTTACTCAAGACAAGGAAAGAAAAAGGAAAATCACACCATCATCAGATCACAACTAAGATAAAAACAAATTTATTTCACTTTGATAGTCAGACAGACATTTTAAATATACCTCCTACCTGAGAGTATGGTCGAATGCCAACGTTAAATTGTCATTGTCCAAAAATCGAACCATCTCTTTTCTAATCAAAAATATTTCATCCACATAAAACAGAAAAATCACTAAAGTTATCTTGGGTTCTCAGGATCACTGTAGCACTATGTCTTTCGTCACTGACATTTGTGATACCTGAGACCTAATTTCTCTTTAATTTAACATCATGAATGTGGATTTGAAAAAGTTATTAATCTGTCTAAACATACACATATTATAATCACATATTTTTAATATCACGCAATATATGGCTTGCATGGCATAATTTAAATGTTGAACATGTTAGTCAAATGCTCCTAAACATCGAATAATTAATTTACACTATTTACATTGTCATTCATAATTACTTGTTTGTGAATTATAGAAAATTCACTTCTCATGGGTCATCATTATCATCATCATCAAAATTAAATATTTCTCACATTAATTCTCATCTCAAAATTCAACATATTCCTGTCAGAATCATTAACTCATCACCATTAAATCATTTAAATCCTCAACTCAAACTGCAATTCCTCAAATTATAACTCAATTAAATTTATTTTAATTCCATATAAATTCATTAATCATCAGCTTCTTTAATTAATTATCACCTTCTTTAATTATTCATCATCTATCCAATCATCTATTAATTTATTTAACTCAGTTTATTCACCCAATCTTTAATTCATCCATTTATTTAATTCGTTGATTTATTCCAAAATTTAATTTATCAATTTATTTAAATTTCACTCTTCTGGTTATTTAGATTTTCATTATTTCTTCTAGTCATTCTGATTTTTATTTCATTAGGTCAGATCATTAATA
Organism: Meconema thalassinum; assembly: GCA_946902985.2. NCBI lineage: Eukaryota > Metazoa > Arthropoda > Insecta > Orthoptera > Tettigoniidae > Meconema > Meconema thalassinum. The sequence continues at coordinate 172,838,063 of OX336391.1, forward strand.
TGCTTAATTTTCAGATTATTATTTCATTAATTATTATTCTCAGAAAATCTTGTATTATCAACTTTATTTATTTGTTTAATTTCCTAACAAAATGTTTAATATGGTTTATAGAACGTTGTCTTACAGTTTTATCACTTCCAAGTTATATCTCGTATTTAATTTTCATGCCAAAAAATATTATTGCCTTCACGACATCACGTTGGATCTGACTATCCACAACGACATTATATATCCTCAATTCTTCAAATATCACATTTGAATACAAAAATTATTCCACAAAACTTCATAAATATTCAGCACATACAGCATGAATCTCAACAATTACGCTAGACTGGGTTCAACAACCTCATGTCTGCCTTAAAATGCATTAGCAACATTGCAACTATCACTTGGCAACTTCCACAAAAATGCCTATCACAAACTTCACTTAACCATGTTGCATGATCTACAAAAAAATATATAACAGGCTTCAAATTATCAACGCACACAATCTCCAATAACTGTAATTAATCTGATCACATCTAGACAACTTCTTAAACAATTGGAAAAAAATATTACCTTAGTAATTCAAGATTTGCTTTCAAATAGCATAAATTCTCTTACAATTCTCATAATTCACATCACAGAAAAACACCAATGTGCTATAATCTCTCATATCAAAATCTGCAATACTGATCTGCCTTAAAATAAATCTGACCATTAATGATTCATCTTACATGATTCAATTACTTTAAGTCCTTCTCAAAGGTATCAAACACTATTATAACAATCATCAAAAGCATCAGCTGTAACAGCTGTTAAACTGAAATTACTCTCAAAAGAGTATAGCAACAAAATATTGGATTGGCAAACAAGAATTACAAATGTAACCCTGTTGACATTTATCGTTACTTTATTTAACAAAAGTTCGACTGATATGTGACTAGTAGTTCCTTGTTTGATTCACTTACAACCTCATGTACACTCGGATGATAAAAATGAGTCCCTCAATGGCAAGTAAGATGAGTAACCACCGTACAATCGTGTAAATACGAAAGACCTCGCCCCGTCTACTAATCATGATAGTGCCCTGAGCGATGGGTAAGATGAGTAACCACCATACAATCGTATAAATACGAAAGACCCCATCTCGACGACTAAAATGAGTGAATGTACCAGATAGGAATCAACAAGTCTCTAGTTGTCATATAAAAGCGATATTCATTCACTAAAGTGAATAACATCTTAATATCTCCAAACAATCCAATGGAAAAAAATCCCTACTGATGAATAATACACACTCGCTAGTATGCAATGAACTGACGAAGTAATTTTAGATAATCAATTGCAGATCACGAGTTCGAAATACTCGTCACACAAAAAAAAACTATTCATGAAAAATATCCTTGCTGGAAAAATGTCTAAAAGACCAAACATCTGCTTAATAAAGCCAACCAATGGTGAGAATTTCGTATAATGATGCCTGCCATATCATATGGTCACGCCATATTCTAGCAAAATTTCGAAGCATATAAAGTCAAAGCCATGTCTTAAATAATCGTATCACTCCTATTAGAAACATATACGTGTGTGCCCAGTATTCATGAAAATAATTGTATCAGGTAGTTATAACTCTTACAGTACCTTCTCATAATCAGCTGTTATTAAATTTCAAAGATCGTCGATTTTCCCTATGTAATGAATTTCTCGAAAGATCGGCGTGAATATCATTCCATCCATGCAATGACGATTGCCTTCGAATTCCAAGTGAATCAGCTGGTGGACCTCCTTCTCGTCAGGAATCGAATCCATCGCTCTGTGGTGCCATCGCGTCTCTGTCTGCGTTTACTCCGACATGATAAACTTCTGGTTATCCATAGCGGATATTGTCCAAATCCTCACGAAAAAGTTCATAGAAACAGCGGACCCCCTATTCCTCTTCTACGTTACGCCACTGTTCTATACAATGTTCGCTTGAGTGTTGAAAGTTCAATTTCCACAGCGGTTTAGTTTTACTTGTAGAAAATAAAATTGTTTTATCAGAGTGTCTAAGTTTATGAAACACCCTGTAGCTGTGTTCATACTCGGTAATTCATAACACTTCTTAAGACTGACTTGCATTAATGCACGAGCTAATGTTCCTAAGTGCATTTGCTTACAACATTCCGTTTGCTTATAAATTGTTAATGTTACTTGGAATGCGCTATGAAATGCATAGTCGTAATGTCATTTAAGAAAATCTATGTTCTTTCGAAGTTCAAAGTTGCAGTATCACGTAACTATTTGTGTTTATAATTCAAGTGCTGAATAAACGTTCCAACTCAACGTAGTAATGAAGTTCAGCTTCTATTATAATGCTTGCGTATAATAATGGGAATTATCCCGCACGGCCCTACTGCTATGCCATAATAATCTCCGCATAAAGCTAGCCTCGCCATGTCGTTCTACGTTGAAATGCAGCTTGGAATAAAGTTCTCCAACTACTCGCAATGCTGTTTTAAAATATCCCGGCCGTCTATGCTTGCTTGCTCCGCAAGTCCGCCTGGCCCACTGACCTACTTGTCGCTCGCCGCTCGGAGAAGCCGAAACTGTCCCCTGCACTTTCCGTGACAGTTTCTGTTCGCTGCTCGGTGAAGCTGAAACTGTCGCCTGCACTTTCCGTGACAGTTTCTGTTCGCTGCACGATCTATACCATGCGCCTGGCGTGTGTTACTCAGCTTGCTTTCTTGCTTGGCTCACAGAGCTAGACTGACAGTATCAACACCGCCTCGACCCTTACCTGCCTGATGCGGTCACATGACGTCCTCCCCACCACCGTGGTCTTGCGTCACAGATATAATCTCGAACCCCCATCATCTCGGCTATTAAGTTATAAAATAACTTAAGGGTTATCTGACTTCCTTCAAATAATTACCAGATATAATGCATGTTATATCTCCTCTTCTAAGATATTTAAATACCATGTTCCATATAGATCTTAATAAAGCTTCATAAATCCATCCATAATTCCATCTGCTTAACTGCGGTCAGCGCCTTCTTGATCCTAGACCTACTACGTCATCCTGACATTCCTCTTGACTCGATCTGAGCGCTATCTTTCTTAACTCTTCCCAAAACCTCAACTACGGCTTAATTTCTGCTGGCGTAGCCGATATCCTCAAATAGGTATCGGGTACAGTATGTATGTATGTGACGTTTTTGCGTTTAGCAAAGTACAGGTCGCAATTTTCAAGATATCGAGCTGAAAGTTGGTACGGTGTAAGAGTTAGGGCCTGTGACGAACCCTATTGTAGGGAGTTAAAATCGCTGCAGGGTCCGACCTTTTTCCGGGGCCCTGAATTTCATCCTTTTTTTGGAACCAATATATCTCGGAAACGGTTGGTCGTATCGAAAAACGTTAAATGTACCTCCGCGGTATGCAACGTTTTTACTCATAACAATATTTTGATATCTCTCACCTTTTTCTTTTTTGGGGCCCTGAAGATGTAGGTATGTGCGTGACGTATTTCCGTTTAGCAAAGTACAGGTCGCAATTTTCAAGATATCGAACTGAAATTTGCTACGGTGAAAGAGTTAGACCCTGTGAGGAAGCCTATTGCTTGGCGTTAAAACGGTGCAGGGCCAGATCTTTTTTGGGGGCCCTGAAATTCAAACTTTTTTTTTAAATCGCTATATCTCGGAAACGGTTGGTCGTATCGAAAAACGTTAAACGTACAGGTGTAAGATCTCCACGGTATGCAACTTTTTTACTCAAAAGGTTTTTTCTACATCTCTCACCGTTTTGTTTTTTGGGGCCCTGAAGATGTCCATTGTGCGTGACATATTTGGGTTTAACGAAGTACTGGTCGCAATTTTCAAGATATCGAACTGAAATTTGGTGTGGTGAAAAAGTTCGACCCTGTGAGAAAACATGTTGTCGGGCGTTAAAGACGGTGCAGGGCCGGATCTTTTTAGGGGGCCCTGAATTTCAAACTTTTTTTTGGAATCGATATACAGTATCTCGGAAAAAGCTGGTCGTATCGAAAAACGTTAAATGTACAGGTGTAAGAACTCCGCGGTATGCAACATTTTTACTCATAACGATTTTTTGATATCTCTCACCTTTTTCTGTTTTTGGGGCCCTAAAAATGACCATTGTGCGTGACATATTTGGGTTTAGCGAAGTTCAGGTCGCAATTTACAAGATATCGAACTGAAGTTTGGTTCGGTGGAAGAGTTAGACCCTGTGAGGAAACCTGTTGTCGGGCGTTAAAAAGGGTGCAGGGCTGGATCTTTTTTGGGGGCCCTGAATTTCAAAATATTTTTGGAATCGATATATCTCAGAAACGGTTGGTCCTATCGAAAAACGTTAAATATACAGGTGTAAGATCTCCGCAGTATGCAACTTTTTTTTACTGAAAACGATTTTTATATCTCTCACCGTTTTCTTTTTTTGGGGCCCTGAAAATGTCCATTGTGCGTGACATTTTTGGGTTTAGCAATGTACAGGTCGCAATTTTCAAGATATAGAGCTGAAATTTGGTACGATGAAAGCGTTAGTGCCTGTGAGGAACCCTAATGTTGGGTGTTAAAATCGGTGCAGGGCCGGACCCTTTTTTGGGGCCCTGAATTTCATCCTATTTTTTGAATCGATATATCTCGGAAACGGCTGGTCGTATCGAAAAACGTTAAATGTACAGGTGTAAGATCTCCGAGGTATGCAACTTTTTTACACATAACGATTTTTTGATATCTGTCACGCGAAGTACAGGGCGCAATTTTCAAGATATCGTACTGAAATTTGGTGCGGTGAAAGAGTTAGACCCTGTGAGGAAACCTGTCGTCGGGCGTTAAAAAGGGTGCAGGGCCGGATCTTTTTTGGGGGCCCTGAATTTCATCCCTTTTCTTTTTGGAATCGATATATCTCGGAAACGGTTGATCGTATCGAAAAACGTTAAATGTACACGTGTAAGATCTCCGCGGTATGCAACTTTTTTACTCATAACGATTTTTGATATCTCTCACCGTTTTCTTTTTTTGGGGCCCTAAAAATGTCGATTGTGCGTGACATATTTGGGTTTAGCGAAGTACAGGTCGCAATTTACAAGATATCGAACTGAAGTTTGGTTCGGTGAAAGAGTTAGATCCTGTGAGGAAACCTGTTGTCGGGCGTTAAAAAGGGTGCAGGGCCGGATCTTTTTTGGGGGCCCTGAATTTCAATTTTTTTTTTTTGGAATCGATATATCTCAGAAACGGTTGGTCCTATCGAAAAACGTTAAATGTACAGGTGTAAGATCTCCGCAGTATGCAACTTTCTTTTACTGAAAACGATTTTTATATCTCTCACCGTTTTCTTTTTTTTTTGGGGCCCTGAAAATGTCCATTGTGCGTGACATTTTTGGGTTTAGCAAAGTACAGGTCGCAATTTCCAAGATATCGGGCTGAAATTTGGTGCGGTGAAAGAGGTAGGCCCTGTGAAGAAACCTGTTGTCGGGCGCTAAAAACGGTGTAGGGCCGTATCTTTTTTGGGGGCCCTGAATTTCAAACTTTTTTTTGGAATCGATATATCTCGGAAACGGTTGGTCGTATCGAAAAACGTTGAATGTACAGGTGTAAGATCTCCGCGGTATGCAACTTTTTTACTCATAACGATTTTTTGATATCTCTCACCATTTTCTTTTTTTGGGGCCCTGAAAATGTCCATTGTGCGTGACATTTTTGAGTTTGCAAAGTACAGGTCGCAATTTTCAATATATCAAGCTGACATTTGGTACGGTGAAAGAGTTAGGGCCTGTGAGGAACTCTATTGTTGGGTGTTAAAATCTGTGCAGGCCCGGACCTTTTTTGGGCCCTGAATTTCATCCCTTTATTTGAATCAATATATCCACGAAACGGCTGGTCATATCGAAAAACTTTGAATGTGCAGGTGTAAGATCTCCGCGGTATGCAACTTTTTTTACTGAAAACGATCTTTTGATATCTCTCACCGTTTTCTTTTTTTGGGGCCCTAAAGCTGTCCATTGTGCGTGACATATTTGAGTTTAGCGAAGTACAGGTCGCAATTTTCAAGATATCAAACTGAAATTTGGTGTGGTGAAAGAGGTAGGCCCTGTGACCGTTTTCTGTTTCTGGGGCTCTGAATTTATTTCTGTTTTTTCGAATTGTTATATCTGGGAAACAGTTGGTCTTATCGCACAAAGTTAAAGCTAGAAGTGTAAGATCGCAGTGATTAGCAACTTTTTTAACCTTGATGAATTTTTTATATCTCTCACCATTTTCTTTCTTTGAGGCCCTGAATTTGTCCCCTTTCTTTTGAATCGACATTTCTTGGAAACTGTTGGTCGTATCGAAAGAAGTTAAAGTTTTAAAAGTAATATCTCAGTGATTAGCAACTTTTTTGACTCTTATGATTTTTTGAGATCTCTCACCGTTTTCATTTTCTGGGGCCCAGAATGTCTTCCTTTTTTCGAATCGTTATATCTGGTAAATGATTGGTAGTTTCGAACAATGTTAAAGCTAGAAGTGTAAGATCTCAGTGTTTAGCAACTTTTTTAACCTTTATGAAATTTTGATATCTCTCACCATTTTTTGTTTTGGGGGCCCTGAATTGTATCCCTATTTTTGAATCGACATTTCTCGGAAACATTTGGTCGTATCGAAAGAAGTTAAATTTACAGAATTATGATCTCAGTGTGTAGCAACTTTTTTAACTCTCATGATTTTTTTATATCTCTCACCGTTTTTATTCTCTGGGGCCTTGAAATTCATTGTTTTTTTTTTTTTTGAATCCTTATATCTGGGAAACTGTTGGTCGTATCGAACAAAGATAAATCAACAGGTGTAAAACCTCAGTGATTCGCAACTTTCTTAACCCTGATGATTTTTTGATATTTATCACCATTTTTTCTTTTTTGGGGGCCCTGAATTTTATCCATTTTTTCGGAATCGATATATCTGGGAAACGGTTGGTCTTATCGAAATAAGTTAAGTTTACAGCAGTAAGATCGCAGTGATTAGAATCTTTTTACCCTTTATGATTTTTTGATATCTCTCACCGTTTTCATTTTCTGGGGCCCTGAATTTCTTCCTTTTTTTTCGAATCGTTATATCTGGGAAACGGTTGGTTGTATCGAACAACGTTAAATGTTCAGGTGTATGATCTCAGTGATTAGCAACTTTTTTACCTCTCATGGTTTTTCGATATATCTCACCGTTTTCATTTTCGGGGCCCAGAATTTCATACTTTTTTCGAATTGTTATATCTCGGAAACCGTCGGTCATATCGAAAAAAATTAAATACAGGCGTATGATCTCAGTAATTAACAACTTTTCTGCCTCTTATCATATTTTGATATCTGACACCGTTTTGATATTATTAAATGTTTTTTGTTTTTTGAAAAAAATTGGGGCCCAAATGTATATAATAATTTGTAAAAATTCAACTGATGATCTAATTGAATTCTACGGAAAATTCTCTATAATAATCCGTTTTCACCTTTTCAAAAAGTTAAAAAATACTCGAAATACAAGGGGGGTCCCAAAATGCAGACTTTTCACAATCACCCTGTAGTTCGAAAACCAAGAGGGAAGCGATGATTTCGATTACACCATCGGTTTGTTTCACAAAAAAGTGGCATGGAATTGCGAAATCCGTTTTGCTCTATCTTGATTCGTTTCAAAGATACACGTCAAATACATCGAAAAGGCGCCACCCTGTACAGCCGTATTCAATGAAAAAGCATACACGTATTACAATGAGCCTCAAATTTTGACATACAATTTATTATTAAAGGTTACCATACGTATAGGTTAAACGAACCTTTCTTCTTCTTCTTCTTTTTCGACATCTCGGCATCTCGAAACGGAAAAAGCTTGACACAGTGCCGGATTAAGCCAGCGCGGGGCCTGTAGCATATGGCAGCCAGGGGCTCTTTACTTCAGAGTAAAACTATATACAGGGTAGCTCAGCCTATTCGAGGCGGACGGGTGCAAGAAAACTAATTCAGATATTTCATAACTATGTGATGGTTTAAGCATTGCCTATGAATTCTCTAATGTACTGCTGTACGATATTTTCCATTTTCGAGGACGTCCGGCTTTCATAACCACGTGATGGTGTCAGCATTGCCTAGAATAACATTTTATAATTTTCCTACATTACCACACAATCGGGCCAAAGGCCCCAAAGCAAGGCATGAGACCTTGCTGCCAACGAAGTTGTTGTTTGAGATTATTACCTCTCTTGCTCGCCGCTATCTTGCCGCACCTTCTCATCCAAAGCAGGTCGTGCTGCGTTGACTCCTACTTGTGTTATGTTGCAACCCGGTAGTGAAAGCAATTGTATAGAATCACTACTCAAAAGTGGTGCATCGTCAGGAATAACCAATGGATTTTCATCGATATAAAGGTCAATCACTGAAGGGGGAAATATTATGGGACTGATGTCAGTCAGCTTATTACGGAGAAGGCTTATGGAGGATAATTTCGTCAGTCCTATAAAGGCATGCTGACCTTCTATGCCCAAGATTGTGGGTTCAAACCCGGCCGAAGTCTTCGGATTTTTTAAGAGCGTTAAATCCTATAGTATCCCTTCCTTCGGAAGGGAAGTAAAGCCGGCGGTCCCATATCATAGATTTATGGCATGTAAAAGAGCCTTCCACTAATTAAACTTGTGTGAAGCTAAATTGTAGGTTAGATTTCGTTGAAACGCTTTATCAAAGTTCCAACGTTCACTACTAGGTGTCAGTGACATCTGGTAGTGAAAGTTGGAACTACTTGAAAATGAACGGAACTTGTTGCTCATCCCATGGGTGTCCGCATAGAAGCATCTTCAGCCTCTGGCGAGCTGAACATGTCCTCGGACACTCCCGGCACTAAAAGCCATACGCTGAATGAATGAATGAATAAATAAATAAATAAAATAAATAAGTACTATTGTATGTATGGTTCTTGAAGTTGAGGCAAGAACTGGGAAGGAGATAACAGCGGAACTTATTCTGGCACTTATGTGGACCAGAAATGGGAAACGCTGAAAATCATTTCTAGATTGTCTCAGATGGCAATCGAACAATTCCTACACACATGATACACATCCAAATACACGAGACTATTGACCATGATGTCATGTGAGGGTCAAGAATGTACAGTAGGCTTTCATTAATTTATTCACATTATTTTGATTTGTTCTCTTTCATACAGGTTATTAGAGATTTTTCTAACTTTGATACACGATAGAACATTAGTTTCAACATCATATTCATGTGCCCAATACTTATTTCATATGTTTGCCACACTTTGCATAGACAGTAACACCTTCATTCTTAGCCCAGTCCAGCTGGTGATCATGGTTACCGTTGCACACTATTGGGTTGTTGGATATGTCCAATACCTTTAGATCTCTCAAGTCTCGGAATACAGTGACGTTTATTTGGTTGATGAAATTTGAACTGATTATGATGTCCTGTACATTGGGAATACCTTGAAATATATTTTCTGGTAGATTTGTTACGTTGTTTCTTCTCATATCTAGCCTTGTCAATGATGGACTGTTTATGAAAGGTTCATTGGTCTCGAAATCAATTTGGTTTCCAGATAAATCGAGATATTGAAGTCTTTCTAAACCTTCAAGAACGTTCTTACCGATGCCTTTCAAAGAATTTCCACTCAGATGTAATTTGATAATTTTTTTACCAGGTATACTTTTAAAAGTACTTTCTGAAAGATGTGTCAGGTTGCAACCCGATAGTGAAAGAAATTTTAGAGAATCACTACTCAAAAGAGGTGCATCGTCAGGAATAACTAATGGATTTTCATTGATATTAAGATAAATCACTTTGGGGGGAAATATTATGGGACTGGTGTCATTCAGCTGATTACAGTAAAGGCTTATCGTGGATAATTTCGTTAGTCCTATAAAGGCTCCCGATTCAATTTTAGAGAGGTTACTATTTACAATATGAACATGTCTTAAACTACACAAACGTCTAAAAGTGTCGTTGTAGATTATAGGAAAATAACTTTGATTGATGTCTAAATCTACAGTAGTTGCTGGCAATTTCTGCAGAAGATCAATATCTGATATGTTTTTACAAACAGTGATAATTTTTCCACATTTGCATTCTTCTGGACACGAATCGTTAGTTGAGGCGATCGTCAGTACCAACAGGACTCCCTGTAACAGACAGGTTAATTGTAAATCAGAGGCTGTGCCAGAAACACAAGCATTTTACCACGATTCAATGAATGAGCCTTCTCTAAATAATACAGTACATGGTCTCCCGTAAATCTTGCAGTTACTTATTAGAGTACATTTATCTTGGTAGGACAATAATTTAAGAGCTTGGTGAAAGAACCAGGTAGCTCCACTTTTGGGTAAAAATGAGTTACACATCGATTGTGACGAAGGAAAAACTCTTCTTCTGTTTGGAGTAAGAACCAAATGGTACCATAAAACAAATGGTTTGGTTGGTTGATTCCTTAGTGTAGGGGCTGCGACAACGCGTACATGTAGCTCCGTGTACTTTGAGTGTGTGCAGAATTTGTCTGATAAACGGTGTTAATTGTGATGGCTGTATTAGTGTGTGTTATCTGTGATTCAGGTAGGAGGACTGCAGCCGATTAATTTTTTCAAGTCGTTCCTACATTTGCTACCATATGCTACCGTCGACGACACCTAGCTGCGGACGAGGCTACTAAATGCCATCGTAGTCAGCACCTGGTGGTGAACGATGGAACTAATAAAGCGTTATCAAACTAACCTACAAATTTTAACCCCCAAGAGTATAGTTAGTGGAAGTTTCTTTTTCACGCCATATATCTATGACATGAGACCGCCGGCTTTACTTCCCCTCAGAAGGAAGGCATACTGAGGGATTTTAACACTCATAAAAAACAAGTAGTTTCGTGAAAAACTAAATAGCTTCTTTTCATATATCCCACGGTCTTTTCCATTGGTATTCTCCTGCCTAACACAAGGATATTCCATTTGATATACCAAATAGCTTTTGATTCACGACCTAGAGTATCTCTTCATCAACACCAATGCAATGAGAAGTTATGTGCTTGAATATATGGACCATGTTATGCATGAAGGAATCAACCACCATAAGGATGGAACTGAGGTATTGAGGCTCAAAGTTAACCTTTATTATTTAATTCCTATTGCTCGTGTGAAATCTGAAAATAATATATATATTTTACTTTATTAGTACATGCTACGCTCTTCTGAGCGGGATATGTTGGTAAATAATAAGATTCAGTATAACCACCTGGATAATGGATCAGTATCTTCCAGGTTATCTTTTATAATTGTTTCTTTGGTAGTCTTTGTTTACAATATGTCCTCTTTTATGTAAAACGCTACTTGACTTTTAAAAAACTTATTCAATGTACAACAGATAAAATCCAATTCTGTAAAAAGAAGCACTACAACACATCACATGCAATGTAATTGGTTCTGTTATGTGTTTTCTCCAATCAGCGATACATAGGAAGCATTTTTTCACACTTAAAATTTAAAACAATTATTCCTTGCCAAGTCCATAACATTGCTGGTTAGATAGCCCAATATTTCCTCCACAAGATGGTAGTTATAACCCAATTTCAGTAAAACTGGCTCTTTGTTTCTTTATACATAACATGGTCCACATAGCTTTCAATACCGGAGAAGAGACCTCCCACGGAACGGCATCTTTCTGTAACGAACCACGGGAATTGATATATAGAAACATCAAATGCACGGCTTCTATGATTTACGAAAAGTAAGCTAAGGAATGTTGTGCCATTAGATAAGGATTGTTATCATAGCCCAGTATACAAATTATCTTTTCCATCGCCTGAATAAGATACGAGAAATATAAAATAAGGTTTTAAACAGGGCTGGATAACTTAACATAATGGCCTTCAATAACGAATTGTTTGGCGTTACGGTATACATCGCGTAACGTATAACAGAAAGTTTGTTGTAACGTTATTCATACGAAGAACGAATAAACGGATACTGTATACATACCGTTATTTTAAATATTTTATTATCATACCGGATACCATTTTAGTTATCGCAGGAGACACAAGTCGAATAACGTTATTGGCGTTGTAACACAATCAAATGTACCCCATTCACTCAGTTGTTTTAAATAACGTTATTGACAAGACCGGATAGCATTGTGTTATGCTGCATGCCTCGCAGGTCGAATAACGTTATTCGTGCTCTAACACGTCGCGAACAACTACCACTCATTCCGAACATCAAATAACGTTATTCACAAGACCGGATAGCATTGTGTTATGCTGCATGCCTCGCAGGTCGAATAACGTTATTAACGTCGTGTTCTGTTGTATGGGTCCCGGGTTGAATAACGTTTTTAGCCTCGTACTAGGATCGTAACGTAAAAGCTTGTATACAAGCACAATTCCGGTATAGGCTTCAATAACGTTATTCGTACCTGCATTACGAGTTCTTATTGGCTCAGCTGCAAGAAATCAAAGATGGAGGAAACTTGTGGATTGAGATTAATAGTTGCAGTTCATTGGCATTATTAATGCAAATCAGTCATTTAGTACCGTTACGTTGAATACTGGAAAAGGCACTGACTGATTAAACGCATTTCTGTCAGTATTTATGATTTAACTGAAATCATTCGACATTTAGCCATATGGATGAAGCTGTGAATCTGCATAGAACATGAAATGTGTACGAGTGCTAAGGCGTTAACTTGGTACCTAATGGGTCCGGGGTGCGAGACGCTCCATGGCCAGAATTTTTATTCTTTTTGAATTATTTCGTTGTGTCAACACTACTGTGTGATGCAACTTTTCAACTTCGATTTACTCGCATGATCTAGGGGGGCGATGTTAATAATGGATATTGGTAGGGAAAAATCTTTCTATTTTATCATTCGAATTTGTACTTTCCCAATCAAAACCATGAATATTTGTACAATTCGTGAAACTAATATAATTTTCACAGCACTGATTACTCCACAGTAAAATAATAATAATAATAATAATAATAACAATAATATGAAGTAGTTCCGTGACGATCTAAAGAGCCTGATTTTCTTTATATTTAAGATTCATGCCAATGATTAATCTACATAGACCTATATAGAATAATGACGAGATTAAGTTGGCAATAATAACTTTTCTATTTAGATTGGAATATATCTGAAGTAATGTATTCAAATACAGCTCTACATTTGGCAACCATGGTGACTCTGAATATATTCTTAGTTCCATATCTTAAGGTACATAATCCACATACAAAATTTTGTTGAAGTCCAATGGATAGTATGAACGTTGCATGCTGTGAAATATTGGATGTATCAGTGCGAGTGAAATCATATTGGCAACAACGTCAAGAAGGCGTGCTCAGAATTAATCTGAATTATTCCTATATTTTATAGTGCCAATTTTGGATAAAATCCATTTCTTAGTATAGAAGTTACATGCATTAAAAAATTGGCCCTATAAACAGGCTTAGAATTATGTTGGCAGCACTGATGTGCATTAGTTGCTCCCAAATAATCTAAAATTTCCGGAACTATTCGTGCGCAAAATTTAGAGCTGTTGGCTTACATACATTCTGATATATTGGTATTAGGATAAAGAGAGTGAGCATTTATTAACAAATAATAATAATGTTAATGGTTTTGCGTCCCTTTTAACTACTCTGGCTTTTAGAGACTCCGGGGTGCCGTAATTTTGTCCATAAGGGGATCTTCAACGTGCCAGTAAATCTACTGACACGGCTCTCTGGCATTTGCGCACACTCAAATGCCAGCTGACTGCGCCAGGATACGAACGAGCAACCTTGGGCCCAGCAAGAGGGAACGTTACCCCTGAGCCACGCAGCCAGCCGCATTTAATAACAGTTGGCAGCCCTAATGGCTCTCAAGCATAAGCATAGTCATATCTGTTATAGTACACAAAGCACGTACGAAATTTGGTTAAAATCCAATTAATAGTATAGGTGTTAGATGTACTTAAACATTGGACTTATCAGCAGGCTTAGAATGATCTTGGCACAGTGTCATATATGGGATCCTTAAAATGTATCTGGAATGTTATTATCCCTGTGTGTGCTAATTTTGGAAAATTTCGCATGCATAACCTCTGAGATATCCAACGTAGAGCTTAAAAGTGAATTGTGATTTTTAGCAGTTGGTAACTCTGAAATCATTTCCAATTATGTCCCTGAGATATTCAGATATATATTTCCTACAACCGAATTTGGTTTCGATAACTGCAATCTTTAGGGGTTTATAGGGGGAGACACACAAAGACAGACAGACAGACATTTGCCTGGATCGATGCCATAAGTCTATCTCATCATCATTTAAAAAAAAGTGAAAAGTAAGCTAAAAATAGCAAGTAGAATATACGATAGCTAATGTATAACATCCTACCTTAGGTGCTTCGATACTGTGCTGACCAGTACCCTCTGCTTATGGACATTTCACATGTGTTGTACCGCAATCATTGGCCATCAGCGTACAGATGTTACAGATCGTAACGTAAAAGCTTGTATACAAGCACAATTCCGGTATAGGCTTCAATAACGTTATTCGTACCTGCATTACGAGTTCTTATTGGCTCAGCTGCAAGAAATCAAAGATGGAGGAAACTTGTGGATTGAGATTAATAGTTGCAGTTCATTGGCATTATTAATGCAAATCAGTCATTTAGTACCGTTACGTTGAATACAGAAAAAGGCACTGACTGATTAAACGCATTTCTGTCAGTATTTAAGATTTAACTGAAATCATTCGACATTTAGCCATATGGATGAAGCTGTGAATCTGCACAGTACATGAAATGTGTACGAGTGCTAAGGCGTTAACTTGGTACCTAATGGGTCTTGGGTTCGAGACGCTCCATGGTCAGAATTTTTAATCTTTTTGAATTATTTCGTTGTGTCAACACTACTGTGCGATGCAACTTTTCAACTTCGATTTACTCGAATGATCTAGGGGGGCGATGTTAATAATGGATATTGGTAGGGAAAAATCTTTCTATTTTATCATTCGAATTTGTACTTTCCCAATCAAAACCATGAATATTTGTATTATTCGTGAAACTAATATAATTTTCACAGCACTGATTACTCCACAGTAAAATAATAATAATAATAATATTAACAATAATATGAAGTAGTTCCGTGACGATCTAATGAACCTAATTTTCTTTATATTTATGATTCATGCCAATGATTAATCTACATAGAACTATCTAGAATAATGACGAGATTAAGTTGGTAATACTAACTTTTCTATTTAGATTGGAATATATCTGAAGTAATGTATTCCAGTACAGCTCTACAGTTGGCAGCCTTGGTGACTCTAAATATATTCTTAATTCCATATCTTAAGGTACAGAATGCACATACAAAATTTGGTTGAAGTCCAATGGATAGTATGAACGTTGCATGCTGTGAAATATTGGATGTATCAGTGCGAGTAAAATCATATTGGCAACAACGTCAAGAAGGCGTGCTCAGAATTAATCTGAATTATTCCTATATTTTATAGTGCCAATTTTGGATAAAATCCATTTCTTAGTATAGAAGTTACATGCATTAAAAAATTGGCCCTATAAACAGGCTTAGAATTATGTTGGCAGCACTGATGTGCATTAGTTGCTCCCAAATAATCTAAAATTTCCGGAACTATTCGTGCGCAAAATTTAGAGCTGTGGCTTGCATACTTTCTTATATATTGGTATTAGGATAGAGAGAGTGAGCATTTAATAACAAATAATAATAATGTTATTGGTTTTACGTCCCTTTTAACTACTCTGGCTTTTAGAGACTCTGGGGTGCCGTAATTTTGTCCATACGGGGATCTTCAACGTGCCAGTAAATCTACTGACACGGCTCTCTGGCATTTGCGCACACTCAAATGCCAGCTGACTGCGCCAGGATACGAACGAGCAACCTTGGGCCCAGCAAGCGAGAACGTTACCCCTGAGCCACGCAGCCAGCCGCATTTATTAACAGTTGGCAGCCCTAATGGCTCTCAAGCATAAGCATAGTCATATCTGTTATAGTACACAAAGCACGTACGAAATTTGGTTACAATCCAATTGATAGTATAGATGTTAGATGTACTTAAACATTGGACTTATCAGCAGGCTTAGAATCATCTTGGCAACACTGTCATATATGGACACCTTAAAATGTATCTGGAATGTTATTATCCCTGTGTGTGCTAATTTTGGAAAATTTCGCATGCATAACGTCTGAGATATCCAACGTAGAGCTTAAAAGTGAATTGTGATTTTTAGCAGTTGGTAACTCTGAAATAATTTTTATTATGTCCCTGAGATATTCAGATATAGATATTTTCTTAAACCGAATTTGGTTTCGATAACTTCTGTCTTTTAGGGGTTGATAGGGGGAGACACACAAAGACAGACAGACAGACATTTGCCTGGATCGATGCCATAAGTCTATCTCATCATCATTTAAAAAAAAGTGAAAAGTAAGCTAAAAATAACAAGTAGAATATACGATAGCTAATGTATAACATCCTACCTTAGGTGCTTCGATACTGTGCTGACCAGTACCCTCTGCTTATGGACATTTCACATGTGTTGTACCGCAATCATTGGCCATCAGCGTACAGATGTTACAGATCGTAACGTAAAAGCTTGTATACAAGCACAATTACGGTATAGGCTTCAATAACGTTATTCGTACCTGCATTACGAGTTCTTATTGGCTCAGCTGCAAGAAATCAAAGATGGAGGAAACTTGTGGATTGAGATTAATAGTTGCAGTTCATTGGCATTATTAATGCAAATCAGTCATTTAGTACCGTTACGTTGAATACAGGAAAAGGCACTGACTGATTAAACGCATTTCTGTCAGTATTTAAGGTTTAACTGAAATCATTCGAAATTTAGCCATATGGATGAAGCTGTGAATCTGCACAGTACATGAAATGTGTACGAGTGCTAAGGCGTTAACTTGGTACCTAATGGGTCTTGGGTTCGAGACGCTCCATGGCCAGAATTTTTATTCTTTTTGAATTATTTCGTTGTGTCAACACTACTGTGCGATGCAACTTTTCAACTTCGATTTACTCGAATGATCTAGGGGGGCGATGTTAATAATGGATATTGGTAGGGAAAAATCATTCTATATTATCATTCGAATTTGTACTTTCCCAATCAAAACCATGAATATTTGTACTATTCGTGAAACTAATATAATTTTCACAGCACTGATCACTCCACAGTAAAATAATAATAATAATAATAATATTAACAACAATATGAAGTAGTTCCGTGACGATCTAATGAACCTAATTTTCTTTATATTTAAGATTCATGCCAATGATTAATCTACATAGACCTATCTAGAATAATGACGAGATTAAGTTGGTTATACTAACTTTTCTATTTAGATTGGAATATATCTGAAGTAATGTATTCCAGTACAGCTCTACAGTTGGCAGCCTTGGTGACTCTAAATATATTCTTAATTCCATATCTTAAGGTACAGAATGCACATACAAAATTTGGTTGAAGTCCAATGGATAGTATGAACGTTGCATGCTGTGGAATATTGGATGTATCAGTGCGAGTAAAATCATATTGGCAACAACGTCAAGAAGGCGTGCTCAGAATTAATCTGAATTATTCCTATATTTTATAGTGCCAATTTTGGATAAAATCCATTTCTTAGTATAGAAGTTACATGCATTAAAAAATTGGCCCTATAAACAGGCTTAGAATTATGTTGGCAGCACTGATGTGCATTAGTTGCTCCCAAATAATCTAAAATTTCCGGAACTATTCGTGCGCAAAATTTAGAGCTGTGGCTTGCATACTTTCTTATATATTGGAATTAGGATAAAGAGAGTGAGCATTTAATAACAAATAATAATAATGTTATTGGTTTTACGTCCCTTTTAACTACTCTGGCTTTTAGAGACTCCGGGGTGCCGTAATTTTGTCCAGAAGGGGATCTTCAACGTGCCAGTAAATCTACTGACACGGCTCTCTCGCATTTGCGCACACTCAAATGCCAGCTGACTGCGCCAGGATACGAACCTGCAACCTTGGGCCCAGAAAGGGAGAACGTTACCCCTGAGCCACGCAGCCAGCCGCATTAATTAACAGTTGCAGCCCTAATGGCTCTCAAGTATAAGCATAGTCATATCTGTTATAGTACACAAAGCACGTACGAAATTTGGTTAAAATCCAATTAATAGTATAGGTGTTAGATGTACTTAAACATTGGACTTATCAGCAGGCTTAGAATGATCTTGGCACACTGTCATATATGGGATCCTTAAAATGTATCTGAAATGTTATTATCCCTGTGTGTGCTAATTTTGGAAAATTTCGCATGCATAACCTCTGAGATATCCAACGTAGAGCTTAAAAGTGAATTGTGATTTTTAGCAGTTGGTAACTATGAAATCATTTCCAATTATGTCCCTGAGATATTCAGATATATATTTCCTTAAACCGAATTTGGTTTCGATAACTGCAATCTTTAGGGGTTTATAGGGGGAGACACACAAAGACAGACAGACAGACATTTGCCTGGATCGATGCCATAAGTCTATCTCATCATCATTTAAAAAAAAGTGAAAAGTAAGCTCAAAATAGCAAGTAGAATATACGATAGCTAATGTATAACATCCTACCTTAGGTGCTTCGATACTGTGCTGACCAGTACCCTCTGCTTATGGACATTTCACATGTGTTGTACCGCAATCATTGGCCATCAGCGTTCAGATGTTACAGATCGTAACGTAAAAGCTTGTATACAAGCACAATTCCGGTATAGGCTTCAATAACGTTATTCGTACCTGCATTACGAGTTCTTATTGGCTCAGCTGCAAGAAATCAAAGATGGAGGAAACTTGTTGATTGAGATTAATAGTTGCAGTTCATTGGCATTATTAATGCAAATCAGTCATTTAGGTCCGTTACTTTGAATACAGGAAAAGGCACTGACTGATTAAACGCATTTCTGTCAGTATTTAAGATTTAACTGAAATCATTCGACATTTAGCCATATGGATGAAGCTGTGATTCTGCACAGTACGTGAAATGTGTACGAGTGCTAAGGCGTTAACTTGGTACTTAATGGGTTCTGGGTTCGAGACGCTCCATGGCCAGAATTTTTATTCTTTTTGAATTATTTCGTTGTGTCAACACTACTGTGTGATGCAACTTTTCAACTTCGATTTACTCGCATGATCTAGGGGGCGATGTTAATAATGGATATTGGTAGGGAAACATCTTTCTATTTTATCATTCGAATTTGAACTTTCCCAATCAAAACCATGAATATTTGTACTATTCTTGAAACTAATATAATTTTCACAGCACTGATTACTCCACAGTAAAATAATAATAATAATATTAACATTAATATGAAAGTAGTTCCGTGACGATCTAAAGAGCCTAATTTTCTTTATATTTAAGATTCATGCCAATGATTAATCTACATAGACCTATCTAGAATAATGACGAGATTAAGTTGGTAATACTAACTTTTCTATTTAGATTGGAATATATCTGAAGTAATGTATTCCAATACAGCTCTACAGTTGGCAGCCTTGGTGACTCTGAATATATTCTTAGTTCCATATTTTAAGGTACAGAATGCACATACAAAATTGGTTGAAGTCCAATGGATAGTATGGACGTTGCATTCTGTGAAATATTGGATGTATCAGTGCGAGTAAAATCATATTGGCAACATGTCAAGAAGGCGTTTTCAGAATTAATCTGATTTATTCCTATATTTTATAGTGCCAATTTTGGATAAAATCCATTTCTTAGTATGGAAGTTCAATTTCAACTATTTCCAACTGTGGCTACCAGATGCTTCTGTCACTAACACTGGCGGAGAACGTTGGAACTTGATAGAGCGTTTCTAACTCGCCAAATATAACCTAAAAACTTTTCTACACACTACCAATTGTAATGGTAGGTGCTTTTACCTGCCATAAATCTATGACATGGGCACGCCTGCTTTATTTCCCCTTCGAAGAAAGGCATACTGAAGAATTTTAACGCTCTTAACCAATCCGACGACTTCGGCCGGGTTTGAACACGCCATCTTGGGCTTAGCAGTTCAGCATGCTATCGACCACGCCACCGAAGCCCCTTATAGAAGTAATACAGGGTGAAGAAATATGCCGTACTTGGAGGTCGTCATGCGACTTCTCATCCAAATGCAAGACAAAAGTTTCTATAGCAAAATCGGAGCGGGTGTTATTTGAAAAGACGAGTATGAAAACGAGAAGCCGGCAACACTGTCGCATCCTGCGGCGGAATGTGTATCATATCACCGTACCAGCCGTCGTAGCTCACTGAGTAGGCTGCTGTATTATCCAAACCACAACCACCAACGAACTACGGTTCGAATCTACGTCAGGTCGTCGTTTTGTGTGACGTCAGTTCGTGGCTCTGTGAAGATAAGACTGGACTTCAAACGATTTTTCTTTCGTAGTCAGTTTACCCTCCAAGTAGGCTTTTCCCACGGACTCAGCGAGAGATCCCACCTTTACCTCCTCTACGGGCAGTGTCCTGGCGCTTGAGAGTGAGTCGGGGGATCCAACTGGGGAGGCGGGACTAGCACCTCACCCAATGCGGCCTCACCTGCAAAGCGAACAGGGGGCCTCATGTGGGATGGGACGGGATGGGAAGAATAGAAAGGATAGACAAGGAAGAGGGAAGGAGGCGGCCGTGACCTGACGGTAGGGACCATCCCGGCATTTGCCCGAAGATGAAGCGGGCAACCACGAAAAACCACTTCGAGGATGGATGTGGTGGGAATCGAACCCCATCTACTCATTTGGACCACCCGAGGCTGAGTAGATCCCGTTCCAGTCCTCATACCACTTTTCAAATTTCGTGGCAGCGTACGGAATGGAATTATTGTGCGTATCATAATGGGCAATCTAGTGTATATCATTGGATGCAGACGATGTTACTGGCTTTATTTGTGCCATGGACGAAACTAAGTGGTCGTTTACGTATGTAAGAGGCTCATGTTATGTTTTAATGTTTAAATAAAGGTAACAGAAGGAAATAATATAAGAGATGAAGACACTTTGGACAGAGAAGGTGTTATGTTTGGAAGTACGCCAGGGTAGAGTGGAAAGGAAACCTGGGGCGAAGTGGTCTGAGGACAGAAAGAAGCAACATAGTCTAAGAACGAAGAAATATTGGGAAGAAAACAACAAAGAGTGAAGAATTGAAATTGGTGCGTGGTCCGTAGCGGGTCTCATCGAAATAAGAAAGAAGTAGAGAAGTAACAGCAATGTAAGACACAGTACACAACATACTGTATTGATTGCATTGTGGAGGTGTACATTGGATACAATTTGAGACTTTAACTGAAGAACTCTTTGACGCGAACGCCATTGGACCATAACCGACCTTCACGGCATACCTTTTCGCACTGAGCTAATGAGACAGCACCGGCACAGCGCAGACTTCATGCGTGCTGTTCTCTTGGCCATGCTGCACGCAGTTACAGCGTTGCCAGAGCCTCGTTTCTTAACTCGCATTTCTATTAAACGTATTGGCAGGACCAGGCCTTCCTAGATAAGCCTCTGCCATGAATTTCGACGAGGAACCGCATGCTGACCTCCAAGTACGGGATTTGTTCTTCATCCTGTATATAGTATATACAACATTATGTATAATATTTGACGCAATCAAAGTTTTTGATATTTCAGAGGAAACCTCTGGTTGGTTATGATAGGATTACTGGTATGCTACTGGTAGAGCGTATGTTAGTACAGTATATGATAATTAGTAAACAATATTTTAACTTCTTCTTCGACATAATTGATTTTTCAGTACGGTATGTTTAGGCTTTAGAGATCATATCAGCAACGGGTTGTGTATCATTCACAGCATTCCAATACGAAATAATTTTTCTTGTAACAATAAATGTACTGTGTGAAATGAAAGGGAACAAAGAGCAAATGCCATTATTCATTTAAAGACAAGACGGAAAATGGCTAAGTTGCTCCAACGCGTAGCCCACTACTCCATGTTGTTTGATGTGGTGGTACGTTTAAATTTACGCTGCGATTTGTCGTCAACGGTATGAATGGCATTATTTACTTTTAAACCAGAATTACACTGCTGTTAATGAATACGACAACCCACCCGGCACTTTCTACTGTTAAAGCGATAGAGAGACTTGAGGTGTCCCACCTGTTATGACGAGACTTCTTGAATTGAGTCATCTCATGAGCACGTTCTGTCCAAGCGGAGCCTCGCTCACAGTAGTGTTGTGCCCAGGTGCGGGAGTGATTAATCTGCCAATGGATTTCAATTTTAAATAAAGGGAGGAGGAAATAGAGAACAGCATTCATAAGAGAAATAGCAAATGGAAGGGGTGACACATACGTTTTAATATTGTATTAGGCAAATGGGTTGTTGATTGTGTTCAATGTTAATAGTTAATTTTCAAGAGGAAGAGTACGTAGTATATGATTAGGCACAGATGTTCATGACCAGAAGGTGAAATTATATTGATGTATGTGTGACAAAATCATCGTAAAATCAGTGTGGAGGTATGTGTCCATGATATACGATCCATCTCCATTGCAAGTGTGAAAGAATTTCTGAGATATGGCCAAACATTTTTAAATATTAAAAAAAAATACAAAAATATATCTGTAGAAGCTCGACCCAAGTTGAAGACAAATTGCTGAAATGGCAAGATAGAGACTAAACAGGAGGTGTTCAAGATTAGGACCGGACACATTGCATTAGCCTACTTACTATTTCAAATGCGGTTTACTCTCTAATAACTATATTTTACAGCTTATTCCAGGGGATAATTCACTACATTCATTCATGTTTATTAAAGAGGACGATTGGGAGTTCCACGGCAGTGACGTCTGAACATTATGATAAAGATCGGGAATGTAGACTAGTGATTAGAATTTTGTGTTGGAAGGTTCAAGAAGTATGTTGTTTAGAAAAGTGAGACTTGGCATTTGTTATGCCAATATAACATGAAGTAATCAGATATCATGTTTGAAACTGTAATCTCAGTATAACCCTTTCTTTTATCTGAGTGAAGATTTCTGCTGCCTTTTTTTTCACATCTGATAAACGAATCGCTTTTCAGTGGGTCAGCACATTAACGTGCGCAATTAAATGGGGTGGGGAATAACAAGTATGTATCCCACTTCACCGATGTGGCTCTATCCTGTAAGCCTAGATCAGGACCATCCAGTCATTGCGCTCCGAGAGCGCGGCCGCGCTCGGGGAGCACTGGGCAGTCAGACTAGCGCTCCTTCCCCTACCACCACTACACTGTGGCAGCGAGGAGATCTGAGACACACGGACTATGTTCGTACCGCAATAACTAGATACGAACGCACAGATGCAGGCGACGGCTTTTGTGGCATTGTTGACATCATATTGATAGGGCTGTTTTACCATAATAGGATATATACTGCCATAATATATATGTATACAAATCGAATGGTACTCCGATGCATGGAATGTGTAGGAAACGAACGCAAGTGTTAAGTAAAGAATATTGTGCTTTATTACAAAATGAAATGAGAACATATTAGAGAGGAAAATTCAACAACATTTTACCAATATGAACAGATAGTACAGGCCTTGAGTGACTCTTTCTCCGTCGTTTTTACGAATTTCTAGTTTTGGAGGAAACAATCTTCTCCAAATTGGGTACAATATTTCTGGACACAGCTATTCGTAAACAATTGCGCAAGTTTCTATCACTCATCGTTGCACGATGTTTACTTTTGGTAAGCTTAAGAACTGAAGAGAAGCGCTCATAAATGTACGTTGAGTCGAACATTGACAGAACTTCACTTGCATGTCTTTACAAAAGGGGATATTCTCCTTGCGGAAAGCCACTGTAAAATTCTTCTAAACTTCGTGACATTAGAAAGCGGTCATTAAGACGAACATTGCATTGCAGTTTTCTTAACTTCATGACATTTAGAAAGAGGTATTTAAGACGAACATTGCATTGCAGTTCAATCAGCTCTAATTGAAATAGCTGTGGAACACTGTCTGCACTAATAGAAAATGGTCGAACAAATACATCTAACACCGCTTGGAGTTCTGATAATTCTGAAAATCGCTTGTCAAACTCTTCTTGTATTTGGCGAATTACCTCCAAGTACTCATCAAAGTCGACACCTTTCACTGTTTCAAAAGATGGAAAATGTCCTGTGTTCCTTGCACGTAACTGGTTTTCCCGCAAAATCAATTTTCTTGTGAACGCTTCAATTTTTTCCACCAAATCGCAGATGTTGTGCTTTTCGCCCTGAAGCGAAGTGTTCAAATTATTCAGATGGGCAGTAATGTCACATAAAAATCCAAGTCCGCCACCCACTTAGGGTCACGCAAAAGAACTTCGGGCCGCCCTTTCATGTCACAGAATGTATGTATTGCGTTCCGCAAGAAAAACACACGATTCAGCACCTTCGCCTTGCTCAGCCATCTTACTTCTGCATGGTACGGGATATCCGGACACTCCGCTTCGATGTCATCCAAGAACTCTTTGAATTGACGGTGCGTGAGTTCATGGGAGTGAAGATAATTTACCATTCGCACAACTGTTCCCATTACATCTTTGCGCTTGGCGACTTTTGCACAGATTGCCTCCTGGTGTATGAAGCAATTGATCGCCACCATTAGGGTACTACCGTTCTCAGCCATTTTTAACTTTACATATCTGAGGAACCCCATGCGTACACATCGTAAAGCAGGAGCTCCATCCGTCGTTATACTCGTCAACCGCTCCCATTTCAATCCCATTGATTCAAAAGCACCCTCCACAGCTTGGAAAATATCGAAACCGGTAGTGGTGACTTTGAGTGTTACCAAGTCGAGGAAATTCTCGGTGACCCGAAGATCGTCATCCACCCCTCGAATAAAAATAACGAGCTATGCTATGTCCGCAATGTCGGTTGATTCGTCGAGGGCGATGGAAAATTATACAAATTTTGCTGCCTTCTCCATTAATTGCTGTTCCATATCAACGGACATATCGTCTATTCTGCGAGCCAAAGTTTGAGGAGAAAGAGAGATGTTTTCAAATTTCTCAACTACCTCCGTAGGACAAATACATGCCGCCACGTCCATTAGGCACTCCTTGATGAAATTCCCTTCCGCGAAGGGCTTCCCAGCTTCGGCAATTCGCATCGAACATTTGTAGCTTGCTCGTAAAATCGGTCCACCAACCTCACTCTCCTCTATCTCCTGTCAGACAAAAATACGGCAAGTCACAATTTTAGTGTTCTTCAGATGAAATGAAAATCCACATCCTGCTTCCAGTCTCCGACCGGGTCAGGAATGGAATGAATGAAGCCCCTATCTAGCGGCGAGGATATGAACTGTGCCGGCTGCCGAGGCCTGACGCACTCCTCTGGGGCAATGATGAAATGAATGACAGATGAAATGAAATGATAGTGGAGAGTGTTGCTGGAATGAAATTTTGACAGGGAAAACCGGAGTACCCGGAGAAAAACCTGTCTGCCTCCGTTCTGTCCAGCACAGTTCTCACATGGAGTGACCGGGATTTGAACCACGGACTCAGCGGTGCGAGGCCGGCATGCTGCCGCCTAAGCCACGGAGGCTTGTGCTCTTCAGATAATTAAATCATTTGTTCATTCCCATTTGTAAGCAAGCATTTTAAAATTAAGGCAATAATACTTACAGGAAAGTGCTGCTTGAAATTTTCTTTCAATTCTTCCAACTTCGATTGCCGACTGGCGTCTGTCAAGTCACCGTAATCGTCCCTGTGGTTGGCACTGCAGTGCCGTTCCAAATTGTGTTTTTTTTTTACTCATTAAATCTCGGTGGCACACTAAACATTTGGCATGCCCTTTATAAGCTGTACAGAAAAATAATTTTTCCCATTCTGCTTTAAAGGCAGCTGCTTCACCACTCCTTATTAGCCTACTTTTCACATTCTGCAAAAATGAGGAAAAAGTACACTTATGAGATCGATCCGGGAGAATGTGAGTCTGTCTGTCTGTCCTTCTGTCTGTCAGGCTGTGTGTGTGTGCCCCCCCCCCTGTCAACTCCTAAACGGCTGCAGAAATCGAAACCAAATTTAGTATGAGTAAAGATGTATACCGGAATATCTCACGCCCATATTTGAAAATGATGTCAGTGCTACCAACTGCTAAAAATCACAATTCACTTTTAACCTCTACGTTGGATATCTCAGACGTTATGCATGCGAAATTTTCCAAAATTAGCACACACAGGGATAATAACATTCCAGATACATTTTAAGGATCCCATGTATGACAGTGTTGCCAAGATGATTCTAAGCCTGCTGATAAGTCCAATGTTTAAGTACATCTAACATCTATACTATCAATTGGATTTTAACCAAATTTCGTACGTGCTTTGTGTACTATAACAGATATGACTATGCTTATACTTAAGAGCCATTAGCGCTGCCAGCTGTTAATAAATGCGGCTGGCTGCGTGGCTCAGGGGTAACGTTCTCCCTTGCTGAACCCAAGGTTGCAGGTTCGTATCCTGGCACAGTTAGCATTATTATTATTATTTGTTAATAAATGCTCACTCTCTTTATCCTAATACCAATATATCAGAAAGTATGCAAGCCAACAGCTCTAAATTTTGCGCACGAATAGTTCCTGAAATTTTAGATTATTTGGGAGCAACTAATGCACATCAGTGCTGCCAACATAATTCTAAGCCTGTTTATAGGGCCAATTTTTAAATGCATGTAACTTCTATACTAAGAAATGGATTTTATCCAAAATTGGCACTATAAAATATAGGAATAATTCAGATTAATTCTGAAAACGCCTTCTTGATGTTGTTGCCAATATGATTTTACTCGCACTGATACATCAAATATTTCACAGCATGCAACGTCCATACTATCCATTGGACTTTACCAAATTTAGCATGAGCATTCTTTACCTTAAGATATGGAACTAAGAATATATTCAGAGTCACCAAGGCTGCCAACTGTAGATCTGTATTGGAATACATTACTTCAGATATATTCCAATCTAAATAGAAAAGTTAGTATTACCAACTTAATCTCGTAATTATTCTAGATAGGTCTATGTAGATTAATCATTGGCATGAATGTTAAGTATAAAGAAAATTAGGTCCTTTAGATCGTCACGGAACTACTTCATATTATTGTTAATATTATTATTATTATTATTTTACTGTGGAGTAATCAGTGCTGTGAAAATTATATTAGTTTCACTAATAGTACAAATATTCATGGTTTTGATTTGGAAAGTACAAATACGAATGATAAAATAGAATGATTTTTCCCTACCAATATCCATTATTAACATCGCCCCCCTAGAACATGCGAGTAAATCGAAGTTGAAAAGTTGCATCACACAGTAGTGTTGACACAACGAAATAATTCAAAAAGAATAAAAATTCTGGCCATGGAGCGTCTCGAACCCAGGACCCCGTAGGTACCAAGTTTACGCCTTAGCACACGTACACATTTCACGTACTATGCAGGTTCACAGCTTCATCCATATCGCTAAATGTCGAATGATTTCAGTTAAATCTTAAATACTGTCAGAAATGCGTTTAATCAGTCAGTGCCTTTTCCTGTATTCAACGTAACGGAACTAAATGACTGATTTGCATTAATAATGCCAATGAACTGCAACTATTAATCTCAATCCACAAGTTTCCTCCATCTTTGATTTCTTGCAGCTGAGCCAATAAGAACTCGTAATGCAGGTACGAATAACGTTATTGAAGCCTATACCGGAATTGTGCTTGTATACAAGCTTTTACGTTACGATCTGTAACATCTGAACGCTGATGGCAAATGATTGCGGTACAACACATGTGTAATGTCAATAAGCTGAGGGTACTGGTCAGCACAGTATCGAAGCACCTAAGGTAGGATGTTATACATTAGCTATCGTATATTCTACGTGGTATTTTAGCTTACTTTTCACTTTTTTTTAAATGATGATGAGATAGACTAATGACATCGATCCAGGCAAATGTCTGTCTGTCTGTCTTTGTGTGTCTCCCCCTATCAACCCCTAAAAGACTGCAGTTATCGAAACCAAATTCGGTTTATGGAAATATCTAAATCTGAATATCTCAGGGACATAATTGTAAATGATTTCAGAGTTACCAACTGCTAAAAATCACAATTCACTTTTAAGCTCTACGTTGGATATCTCAGACGTTAATCATGCGAAATTTTCCAAAATTAGCACACACAGGGATAATAACATTCCAGATACATTTTAAGGAGCCCATATATGACAGTGTTGCCAAGATGATTCTAAGCCTACTGATAAGTCCAATGTTTAAGTACATCTAACATCTATACTATCAATTGGATTTTAACCGAATTTCGTACGTGCTTTGTGTACTATAACAGATATGACTATGCTTATACTTGATAGTCAGCAGGGCTGCCAACTGCTAATGAATGCTCATTCTCTTTCTTTATCCTAATACCAATAAATATATCAGAAAGTATGCTAGCCAACACCTCTGAATGTTGCACACATATGGTACCTAAAATTTCAGATTAACTTCGAGTAACTAATGTACATCAGTGCTGCCAACATAATTCTAAGCCTGCTGAAAATGCATGTAACTTCTATACCAACAAATGGATGTTATCCAAAATTGGCACTATTAGATAAAGTATTATTTCAGATATCGCCTCAGTAGCGTAGCGGTCAGCATGGTTAGCTGCCACCCCGGAGGTCCTGGGTTTGATTCCCGGCTCTGCCACGAAATTTGAAAAGTGGTACGAGGACTGGAACGGGAGCTACTCAGCCTCGGGTGGCCCAAATGAGTAGAGGGTGTTCGATTCCCCTTCAGCCATCCTCGAAGTGGTTTTCCGTGGTTTCCCACTTCGTCTTCGGGAAAATGCCGGGATGGTACCTTCTTCAAGGCCACGGCTGCCTCCTTCCCTCTTCCTTGCCTATCCATCCTACCCATCCCTTACCATCCCTCATGAGGCCCCTGTTCGCTTTGCAGGTGAGGCCGCCTGGGCGAGGTGCCAATCCCACCTCACCAGTTGTATCCCTTCCGATTCGATGTTCCTAGCTCTAGGACACTGCCCATAGAGGCGGTAGTGGTGAGTTCCCTCACTGAGTCCGTGGATTCCACCAACCTGGAGGGTAAACGACTAAAAATAAAATAAAAATTGGCGTGAATCTTAAATATAAAGAAAAGTATGCTCTTTAGATCGTCACGAAACTATTTCTCCTTATTCTTAATATTATTATCTATTGTGGAGTAAACATAGACTATTATTGAGGTATGAAAATATTAGTATACTTTCATGAATAGTACAAATATTCATGGTTTTGTATGGGGAAGTACAAATTTGAATGATAGAATAGAATAATTTTCCCTTCCAATATCCATTATTAACATCATCTCCGTAGATTATGCGAATAAATCGTAGTTGGAAACTCACAAGGAATGTAGTGTGAATGCAACATAATAATTCAAAAAGAATAAAAAATTCGGCCCTAGCGCGTCTCGAACCCGAGACTCATTGGACACTAAGTTGCAGCTATAGCACCCGTACACTTCTCACTTTGTAGCCTACCTCATAGTTACGTAACTTCATGCGTATAGCTAAATGTCGAATTATTTCAGTTAAATCGTAAATACTGACAGGAATGCGTTCAATCAGTCAGTGCCCCTTCATGTATTCAACGTAACGCATCTTAATGACTGGTTTGCATAAATAATGCCAATGAACTGCAAATATTACTCTCAATCCACAACTTTCCTCCATGTTTGATTTCTTGCAGCTTAGCCAATCGGAACACGGAATGCTGCTGCGAATAACGTTATTCAAGCCTATACCGGAATTGTGCCTGTATACAAGCTTTAACGTTATAATCTGTACCATTTGTATTCTGATGGTCAATGATTGCGGTACAACACATGTGATATGTCCATAAGCAGAGGGTACTGATCAGCACAGTATCGAAACACCTAAGGTTGGATGTTATACAGTAGCTATCGTATATTCTTCGTAATATTTTAGCCTACTTTTCACATTTTGTAAAAATGAGAGAAAAGTAGACTTATGGCATCGGTCCAGGCAAATGTCTGTCTGTCCCTCCTAGACGGCTGCAGTTATTGAAACCCAATTTGGTATAAGTAAAGACCTATATTTGAATATCTCACGGGCATTTTTGAAAATTATTTTAGTGCTAGTAACTGCTGAAAATTCACAATTCACTTTTGAGCTCTATGTTGGATTTATCAGACGTTATGCATGCGAACCCTTCCAAAATTAGTACAGATAGAGATAATAACATTCCAGATATATATTTTAGGTAGCGCATATATGACAGTGGTGCAAACATGATTTTAAGCCAGCGGATAAGTCCAATGTTTAAGTGCATCTAACTTCTAACTATCAATTGGATTTCATCCGAATTTCGTATGCGCTATTGTTACTGTAACAGATATGACTATGCTCATACTTGAGAGCCAGCAGGGCTGCCAACTGCTAATGAATGCTCATTCTCTTTCTTTATCCTAATACCAATAAATATATCAGAAAGTATGCTAGCCAACACCTCTGAATGTTGCACACGTATGGTACCTAAAATTTCAGATTAACTTCGAGTAACTAATGTACATCAGTGCTGCCACCATAATTCTAAGCCTGCTGAAAATGCATGTAACTTCTATACCAACAAATGGATGTTATCCAAAATTGGCACTATTAGATAAAGTATTATTTCAGATATCGCCTCAGTAGCGTAGCGGTCAGCATGGTTAGCTGCCGCCCCGGAGGTCCTGGGTTTGATTCCCGGCTCTGCCACGAAATTTGAAAAGTGGTACGAGGACTGGAACGGGAGCTACTCAGCCTCGGGTGGCCCAAATGAGTAGAGGGTGTTCGATTCCCCTTCAGCCATCCTCGAAGTGGTTTTCCGTGGTTTCCCACTTCGTCTTCGGGAAAATGCCGGGATGGTACCTTCTTCAAGGCCACGGCTGCCTCCTTCCCTCTTCCTTGCCTATCCATCCTACCCATCCCTTACCATCCCTCATGAGGCCCCTGTTCGCTTTGCAGGTGAGGCCGCCTGGGCGAGGTGCCAATCCCACCTCACCAGTTGTATCCCTTCCGATTCGATGTTCCTAGCTCTAGGACACTGCCCATAGAGGCGGTAGTGGTGAGTTCCTTCACTGAGTCCGTGGATTCCACCAACCTGGAGGGTAAACGACTAAAAATAAAATAAAAATTGGCGTGAATCTTAAATATAAAGAAAAGTATGCTCTTTAGATCGTCACGAAACTATTTCTCCTTATTCTTAATATTATTATCTATTGTGGAGTAAACATAGACTATTATTGAGGTATGAAAATATTAGTATACTTTCATGAATAGTACAAATATTCATGGTTTTGTATGGGGAAGTACAAATTTGAATGATAGAATAGAATAATTTTCCCTTCCAATATCCATTATTAACATCATCTCCGTAGATTATGCGAATAAATCGTAGTTGGAAACTCACAAGGAATGTAGTGTGAATGCAACATAATAATTCAAAAAGAATAAAAAATTTGGCCCTAGCGCGTCTCGAACCCGAGACTCATTGGACACTAAGTTGCAGCTATAGCACCCGTACACTTCTCACTTTGTAGCCTAGCTCATAGTTACGTAACTTCATGCGTATAGCTAAATGTCGAATTATTTCAGTTAAATCGTAAATACTGACAGGAATGCGTTCAATCAGTCAGTGCCCCTTCATGTATTCAACGTAACGCATCTTAATGACTGGTTTGCATTAATAATGCCAATGAACTGCAAATATTACTCTCAATCCACAACTTTCCTCCATGTTTGATTTCTTGCAGCTTAGCCAATCGGAACACGGAATGCTGCTGCGAATAACGTTATTCAAGCCTATACCGGAATTGTGCCTGTATACAAGCTTTAACGTTATAATCTGTACCATTTGTATTCTGATGGTCAATGATTGCGGTACAACACATGTGATATGTCCATAAGCAGAGGGTACTGATCAGCACAGTATCGAAACACCTAAGGTTGGATGTTATACAGTAGCTATCGTATATTCTTCGTAATATTTTAGCCTACTTTTCACATTTTGTAAAAATGAGGGAAAAGTAGACTTATGGCATCGGTCCAGGCAAATGTCTGTCTGTCCCTCCTAGACGGCTGCAGTTATTGAAACCCAATTTGGTATAAGTAAAGACCTATATTTGAATATCTCACGGGCATTTTTGAAAATTATTTTAGTGCTAGTAACTGCTGAAAATTCACAATTCACTTTTGAGCTCTATGTTGGATTTATCAGACGTTATGCATGCGAACCCTTCCAAAATTAGTACAGATAGAGATAATAACATTCCAGATATATATTTTAGGTAGCGCATATATGACAGTGGTGCAAACATGATTTTAAGCCAGCGGATAAGTCCAATGTTTAAGTGCATCTAACTTCTAACTATCAATTGGATTTTATCCGAATTTCGTATGCGCTATTGTTACTGTAACAGATATGACTATGCTCATACTTGAGAGCCAGCAGGGCTGCCAACTTCTAATGAATGCTCATTCTCTTTCTTTATCCTAATACATATATATAATAAAGTATGCAAGCCAACAGCTCTAAATTTTGCACACGTATGATACCTGAAATTTCAGATTAATTTCGAGTAACTAATGTACGTCAGTGCTGCCAACATAATTCTAAGCCTGCTGAAAATGCATGTAACTTCTATACCAACAAATGGATGTTATCCAAAATTGGCACTATAAAATATAGTATTATTTCAGATTAATTCTGAGCACACGTGCATGACTTTGTTGCCAATATGATTCTGCATACACTGGTAGATCCAATATTTCATAACATGCAACGTCCATACTATCCATTGGACTTCAACCGAATGTTATATGTGCATTATGTACCTTAAGAGATGGAACTAAGGATATATTCAGAGTCACCTAGGCTACCAACTGTAGTGCTGTATTAGAATATTTCAGGTATATTCCAATCTAATTAGAAATGTTAGTAGGCCTATTACCTATTAAATTTTGTCATGGGAAAAGGCACCTACTTTATTATTGCAATGTGCTCAAATATTTCATATGACCCTTCTTTGTATAATGTGACTAATCCCACACAACGTCGCTCTTTCTACATCACATTTAGTAACAACGTTATGGCCCTCTGTTCGAGCTGTTTCCTTAATAACGTTCTTGACGGAATATACATAATTTCTTGTCATTAAGATTGGATTTGATTAATAATAAACAAGAAATGGGAATAACATTAATTTGTAGAACTCAATTTTAGCCGTCTTTTAAACAACGTTATCGTCGGTAGTACTCAGAATTTTGTTCCTTAAAGATTGGGTAAGACAAATAACGAAAACCGGCGAATAACGTTTTTATGAGGAACTTCCTTTACCCGCCTTTCGAATAACGTTATTGTCAGCAGTTCGTTCAATTTCGTTCTTCGACATCAGGTTGAACTAATAACGAAATGATGCCAATAACGTTATTCAGTTATTCACTATGTGAGCCACCCTCCCAATAACGTTATTGGTAGGGACCGGAATAATAGCGTTCTTCAATTCGGTTATTGAATATAACGTTATTGTGATAGTATATGATAAATACGGTATTCTTGTGGAAACGAAGTAATTCGTTCTGCAACGCATTTACCTAAATGCACTCATGGAGTTTTCCGGTACATTCCCTAATTACGTTACGTTATGGTTACGGTTAAGTTATCTAGCCCTGGTTTTAAAATTTCGAACTTTCGCATATTGAATTTTTGAAAGTAATTCATTAGATATCTCTATACTAAGCTCTGAATAGAGATTCAGTGCGCCAAGTTGCATTGCACCCGAGCGATTTGATCACCAGGAATTTCTTTTTCAATGTTTGAAAATCACTTCGCCACCATAATGATTTGTGTTTTTCAGGATTTGGGAAGGTCACATATTTTTTCCTTAATTAATGGTCCTCAAACACCATTAGAAAGTATAGTTTGCTTGAATATTTTCGTAGATATTTAGAACTGGGGAAATATATCGTATGGACGCCATATTGTTTTGCTTTATAAATGTAGGCCTATGCTATAGAATTATATGCCAGCAGATGAATGTTATAATCGTGGTTCATTATACCTACCTACGTTACTATCGCTGTTTAGGGGACGAGCATTATAAACGTGATATAAAACAGTTAGCACAACCACCATCTTAAATTTTTAATAGAAATTGAATTAAAATAGATGCCAATATATTAAGAATTGAATGAATATCTTATATATTAAAATAGTTTTTAAAAAATTTCACCCTTTACTAAAACTGAAATATCTCGGGACGTATTTGCGCTACGACGACGTGTGATGTCTTAAAATGTAATGCCCGTCACGCATTATCGATTGATACCCACCTTACTTGATTATATCACCCGTGTATTAAAATAATTGCGAATATTACCTCCTTCAATGTCACACCAAAATAGATTCTAATGATTTGACGAACAAATTGTCGCTAGGCGACAACGACGAACACTGTATCATGATATTCAACGCCGCCCCAATAATAAATCTAACTTGATGGACTGTCACTAGGAAACAAACCACGTAAACATCTTCATATTAACAGAGATCATATCTCCTTGAGGACATAACGCATTCACTTAAAAATCTTCTATGCGGTTTGAATCACGCAAAAACAAAATATTTCTTCATGCCATTTTTGTTTTATTTCGTTCGTTTGGTGTTTCAATACATCCAATATAATTATATCATTCACTGGTATAGGCAATCAGTTCCCAAATTACGTAATGATATTATAGATACTCTATTTATTTTTATTTTCCAATCACTTATTTTAACAGAACAACAACAATCAGTCTTTCTCCATAGATTAGATTATAGGCACTGCCAACTATATATTTGTTCTGTTTCTTTTTCAACTGTTTGTTTTCTTTCTTTACTCACAGCTATCTATATCATGTCCACAGCTACCTGTATCATGTTTCCTGCACCTACACCACTCCCCCACCAGTAACATAGTTACACTTGTTAAAGCAGGAATAAAACTATCACCATACACTAACAATACATTTAAAATTACTGTAAGCACTATTGAAAACGAACTGGCAATCTCACAGTACGTCCAGAGTGTGATGTCTTGATGATGGTAGTGTCCCTTTTATTTTCTATACCATGAGGTGGTATTGCAGTGTCTTGTTGATGGTTGGCTGGGCTTGAAACAGGAGAAGGATCTGGGGTCTCTTCATCTGGTGCCAAGACGTAGGCTGGTTTTATTCTGTCTATCGATACATTTACTTGTTTGCCTTTAATTAGTAGTGTGAAGAATTTCTCATATCTCTTCTCAACAGGGAAAGGACCATCATAAGGTGGTGTCAATGGCTTCTTTACTTTATCATTCCTCAAGAAGACATGAGTACATGACTTCAGGTCTCTATGTACAAATACACTTCTGGTAGTTTTATGATAAGATGGAATAGGCCTAAGTGTTGTCATCTGTTTTTGTAATTGGGAGACGAAGGTGTCTGGGTCAGTTGTTGTTGATGGCATTTCAAAAAACTCTCCAGGTAGCTTAATAGTCTTACCATGGACCATCTGTGCAATAGAATAGTCAGAATTGCTCTTTATGGCTGCACGCAACCCAAGAAGCACTGTAGGCAAAACCTCTGTCCATTTATGGGAATTATGTGCTCTGATGGCAGATTTTAAGGTGCGGTGTAGTCGTTCAATCTTTCCATTGCATTGTGGGCGGTAGGCTGTAGTGTGCTTCAGTTTAACACCACACAACACTGCTAATTTCTTGAAAAGTTCGGATTCAAATTGTGGTCCACGATCTGTGATAATTACACTCGGGACTCCAAATATAGCAATCCAGTTGGAGTAGAATGATTTAGCAACTGTGTCTGCTGTAATATTTGGATTGGGATGACTTCCATCCAAGAGGTATAGCGGTCGATGCTTGTTAAACAATAAATGTTCCCATCTGATGGTGGCAGTGGGCCAACTAAGTCCATATGTACAACACTAAATCTTTCATCAGGTTCTGGAAATGAAATTAATTTAGACTGTGTGTGTCTTGTTACTTTGTTTTTCTGGCAGTGGATGCAAGCTTGGGCCCATTTTCGAACATCAGATTTTATATTCGGCCAAATGAACCTAGTTGTCATCTGCTTCACTGACGATTTTACACCTGAGTGTGATAAGTTATGGATCTGTTGAAACATTTGTTTGCGGAATGACTCTGGGATAAATGGTCTTGTATTATTCGTTGAGATGTCGCACCACAATGCCTTACCCGCTGTTAATGCGCACTTCTTGAATGTCAGTGATTTACTCTCTTCCATCAGCCGTTTTAATTCTTCATCTTGCAGTTGCTCTCTTGCAATTTCATCGTAATCAATCACAGAGATTTCTTCCGTTCGAGATAGAGTGTCGGCTACAATGTTGTGTTTACCACTAATATGTTGAATATTGGTAGTGAATTGAGAAATATAATGGAGGTGTCGCAATTGTCTTGGTGATGCTTTCTCGTTCTTTTGTATAAATGCATAGGTTAGCGGCTTGTGATCCGTGAAGATGGTGAAATCTCTTCCCTGCAAAAGATGTTTGAACTGTTTCACTGATAGGTAAATGCCTAAAAGCTCTCTGTCATATGTGCTGTAAGATTTCTGTGTTTCGCTCAGTTTCTTGGAGTAGAAGGCAGTGGGTCTCCAACCATCATTTTCATATTGTTGCAACACAGATCCAATGGCAATGTCAGATGCGTCTGTAAACAGGCCTAATAGATAGTCTGGGTTAGGAATAGTTAAGAGTGTTGTATTTGATAACTCTTGTTTACATTTTTCAAACATCTGTTTCGCTTCTTCAGTCCATTGAATTTTTCTGCGATCTCTCTTTCTTGCTCCTTTTAGGTATTCATGGAGCACTGCTTGTGTTTTGGCAGCATCTTTGAGGTAGCGGCGGTAAAAGTTAACCATGCCGAGAAACGTGCGGAGTTCATGCACTGTTTCTGGCAGTTTATAATTCAAGATTGTTTGAACCTTTTCAGGAAGAGGTCTAGTACCCTCAGCTGTAATGAGGTACCCTAGAAACTCAATTCTGTCTACGCCCATCTCTGATTTGGAGGTATTTATTCGAAGGCCATACTTGTTTAACCTGTCCATAACCAACTTAAGATGGTTCTTATGCTCCTCAAATGATGCGGAGGCTACCAGAATGTCGTCCAAGTAAGGAAATGTGAAATCCAAGCCTCTGAAAACTTCATTTATGAATCTCTGGAAGGTGGATGGAGCATTTCTTAACCCAAAACTCATGACATTGAACTCATATAATCCGAGTTATTATTGCAGTATTGCACTTATCTTCTTCGGCGATTGGGATTTGGTAATATGCTTTAAATAAATCAATTTTTGAGAAAACAGTTTTTCCTTTCAACATATGTTGAAAATCTTCTATTCTTGGTACTGGGTAGCGGTCTGGAATTGTCCTCTCGTTCAATCTTCTATAGTCACCACAAGGTCGTAACGACCCACCCTTCTTACTAGCCATGTGCAGTGGACTCGCCCATTGAGAGTTTGATGGTCGAACTATTCCGTTATCCACCTGGAACTGAAATTCTTGTTTGGCAATCTGGAGCCTCTTCGGATCTAACTGTCTTGCCTTTGAGAATACCGGTTGACCGTTGGTAACTATTTGATGTTTAATATCATGTGTTATCAGGGTAGGGGTTAAGTTTGGTGTTGTTAATCTTGGATATTGTGCAAGAATGTCACTGTATTTGAAATTTGTATTCATACAGCTAATAACATCACATTCTGAAATGACTGTAACTTCGCCCTTAACACCAAGCTGAGTTACACCGTCAATTAATTGTTTATTATGCAGGTCCACAAGTAAATGGAACTGTTTAAGAAAATCTGCTCCAATTATACCTTTGTTTATTTTAGCTACCACAAATGGCAACTGGAATTTTCGTCTTAGTCCCAAGTTCACAGTCTATATTTTGATACCATAGGTTGGTATTTCTGTATTGTTGGCTGCATACAGTTTATAGGAACTATCTACTTTGTCATGCTTTGTTGCTGGCCAAATTGAAACATCCGCTCCACTGTCTACAAGGAACTGCACTCCCGTTTCTTTATCTCTCACAAATAACCGGGATCTGCGGCACAACTCGTGACCTTCAGCAGTGGAACTTGCCGCCGATTCTACTGCTGTTTCTCGTTTTCCGGATTCTTCCATACGCACGGTTGTTTACATTTATCTGGGTAGCATCTTGAGCCAAATTTAAAATGATAGTAACACAATTTCCCTTCTCTACTTCGCCTGCGGCTACGTTGTGTTGCTCGTGTGTGATGTCTTCCGATTGGGATAGCTGCTATTTGTTGTTCCAATGCGGTAATTTTCGCTACGATTTCATCCAGTGTTGCACTGCTACTTGAAGAGCACTGACTTGGGGTTTTTGTGGCACTATAGAGTTCAGTACGTGGATTCATTTCCAGTACTTTATCTGCCATTATTGCAATTTTCTCCAATTCCTCATCACTAACTAGCAATATATTTTTTACTGAGTTTGGAAGTTTGTCTAGCCATAGTGTCAAGACTTTGTTTGAAATATCTGCGCCTGCCAGGGATTGCATTTTCCTCAGAAGCTGACTTGGTTTGAGATCCCGTAAATCAATCCCTGTCATTAATCGCTTTATTTTCATATAGTCACTTTCTTTGAAGATGTTGAGGAATCTTTCTTTTGCCGCGGCATATTTACAGGAGTTACCACTACTAATGACGTCCCATATGTTTTCCACATATTTCGGTTCTAATTGCGAAACCAAGTAATTAAATTTAGTCTCTTCAGATGTCATCCCGTTAATCGCAAATTGTGCTTCGATCTAGTAAAACCAAATTTCTGGCTTATCGGCCCCCCAGAACGGTGGAATTTTAACAGACACATTACTAACCTCAACTTCACTGGTAGTGCCATTAGGCGTTCGCGCTTCATTATCACTATTTTCAGTCATTTCTCGAATCACGTCGGGGTCACCAATTTATAGATACTGTATTTATTTTTATTTTCCAATCACTTATTTTAACAGAACAACAACAATCAGTATTTCTCCATAGATTAGATTATAGGCACTGCCAACTATATATTTGTTCTGTTTCTTTTTCAACGGTTTGTTTTCTTTCTTTACTCACAGCTATCTATATCATGTCCACAGCTACCTGTATCATGTCTCCTGCACCTACAATATCGTTAACTTCTACCTGTTCCACTCGGGCGCTAATGTCGCTTGTATCCATACAATAAGCAGAACGGAATTCTGTGCTCATAATTTAATTAAAACTTCTCAAAAATTGATTACTTTGAGACTGAAATGCTCATGCGCAATCAGCAGCCATTTTGCTAATGACACTGTCATGTCAACATCTCTTTGAATGACAACAAATACTGCATACGAAAGACAACTAATTTCACGAAGATGCCGCTACAGTCGAATGTTGGAACCGCCATTTTGTATTGTGTATCCGATCTTTCTGTTATATAGTGTTTGGTCTCACCAGCTACAAACTCTCTTTTTTTCGTTTCATTATTCGTACTTATAGGTTTTGTGCTTAATCAAAACAATGAATCATATGATGAATGAGAGGCGACAGTCGATTACAAATGTTATACATATTAAAGGTGACGGTAATTGTCTGTTCAGGTCATTGGCATATTGTGAGTACAACTATCAGAGTTTATTTTCATAGGTTAGAATGCGATTTGTAAAATATGTTACAGACAATATTGGAATAATTATTCGTCCTTTATTGTTGGCAACAGCGATATGTACGAAACTGCTACCAATACGAGCGATGATTACAAATTGTGTATGTCTATGAATGGTATTCATGGAGGTCATGTTGAGTAGTTACCGCTGCTCAAGTTTACAAAATGGATATTGACATAATCACTAATAATAAAAGTCCTCTCGGCACGCCGGAAGGCGGAGGTAGATTTCACCGGACAAACTTGGGGATAGGCGAAAATAAAAAGAATATGCAGGTTTTCGTAGAAGGATCAGACCTCATTTATTGCGAGAAAGTATTTTATAATTGGAGCTTAATTAATTTTGTTTTTCGTCATTTTATGCATATTTTAAACATTTTATTGTCTTATGGGGACGGTAACCTTCTTGTCATTTGGGGTCCATTTTTATACTTGTGGCCACACTGTCCTTATGCAATGTTTCGACACTGATGTGTAACTATGTAACGGTCTGTTATTTCTTCAGGCAAAATTATATCTTCCGCAGAGATTTTGGTTGGTTCCTCAGTTCAGGGGCTGCGACAACGCGGTCATGTAACCCCGTGTACTTTGGGTGAGTATAGAATCTGTCTGATAAACGGTGTGAATTGTGATGGCTGTATTAGTCTGTAATTCAGGTAAGGACTGCAGACGGTCAATTTCAAGCAGTAGTTCCTAATGTTGCTACAAGATACTACCGTCAACGATACCTAGCTGTGAACTTGGCTACTAAATGCCACCGCAACTAGCAACTCGCAACGAACGTTGGAACTTCCCCTCCAAAGGAAAGCATACTGAGGGATTTTTAGCGCTCTTAGAAAATCCGACGACTTTGGCCGGCTTTGAACCCGTGACCTTGGGCATAGAAGTTCAGCATGCTACCAGTTACGTCGCCGAAGCCGCTTCACACTTAGTCAAAGCGGCTTCCATGGCGTAGCCGGTAGCATGCTGAGCTTCTATGCCCAAAATAGCGGGTTCAAACCCGGCCGAAGCCGTCGGATTTTTTAAGAGCGTTAAAAATCCCTCAGTATGCCTTCCTTCGGAGGGGAAGTAAAGCCGGCCGTCCCATGTCATAGATTTATGGCATGTTAAAGAACCTTCCACTAATTGCACCTGTGTGAA
This sequence comes from Meconema thalassinum, assembly GCA_946902985.2. Taxonomy (NCBI): domain Eukaryota; kingdom Metazoa; phylum Arthropoda; class Insecta; order Orthoptera; family Tettigoniidae; genus Meconema; species Meconema thalassinum. The sequence goes on from OX336391.1 coordinate 172,878,980, forward strand.
GCTAAATTGGATAGGTTAGGAATGCAAACAACGCTCTTAGGTTTCTACGTTCGTTGCCAAGAGCCGACTGCGGTGGGGTCTAGAAGCTAAGTTCTGAACTTGGCGGCCTAATAGTCGTTGACGGTGGCGCTTGGCGGCAAAAGTAGGAACTATTTGAAAAATTCTAACTTACAGTACTTAAATTAAAAAACAGATAACACACACTAATACAGTCATCACAATTAACACCAGTTATCAGACAGATTCTACACACACCCAAAGTACACGGGGTTACATGACCGCGTTGTCGCAGCCCCTAAACTTAAGAACCAACCAACACTTAGTCAAATGGAAATCTGAATCTGACCTCGTGCAAGTGCGTTGTCATGGCAACGTGTGATGGCTCATCCCTCATCAATTTAGTAGTGTTGCCATGGCAACTTCTGATAGCTCTTGGCATTTTCTTATAATTCCGAAATCATTTTTCTCAACCCTTGGCGTAATGGTGGGTCATATCAAAAATTCTTTCAGACAAAAGTTTAAGGTAATTATTAGGGAAATATTGTCCATTTTGTACGGTTTTGATATTGTGCCTATTAAGAGAGATATGATTTATGTTTCCCGAAAAACCCACTTTTTCCCTCCCCTTTGGTCAATGGTTGGTGCTATAAAAAAAACTCTTCAAACATAAATTTTTGGGCTTTATCCGATACATAGTATGAACGTTGAACGGATTCGATATTTCACATATTAAGAGAGTTATAGCAATATTTCATTTTTTTGAAAAAAAAAAGCCCCCCATTTTCACCCCCTTTGACCGATTTAGCCCAGTAACGAACTCGAACGAGATTTTATAGGTATACATATTCGGTAAATAATTCAAAGTGATTGGTGCAAAATTACGGCAGTTATCGTGTCTACAAGAAACTGATATACATATATTCATATTTATATACATACATAAATTATATATAAACTTTTGAACTGACGGTGGTTTTGGGGTCTGGGTGATGTGAAACGCGAAGAAAAATCGACATTTTCCGGAAGTCGAAACATGGTACCCATTGCAATAGTTAGCTTTCTAATGAAATCTACCTAAAAACGCATAGTGTAAAAGCAGAAAATACGCCATCAAATATAAATTTTTGCTATACTCTGGGGATGGGTGGAACGGTCATCATGACATCCTAAATACTGGTATCAATGCTAACTCAGTTGAGAACGTGGATGCCAAGTCACTCGATTCTGTGGCTGATTTAAATTTTCAAAATAAGAGTGCCTTTGCTTGCAGTAAAACCCCAGGATCGTGTCGGCAGCCAACCTCAGAACCAGTTAGCCAGAGTCAAATTGTGATAAGAATTAAAGGTGACGGAAATTGTTTGTTCAGGTCGTTGGCATATTGTGTGTACAAAAATCAGAGTTTATTTACACAGGTTAGAAACCGAATTCTTAAACATGTTACAGACACTTTGAATAATTATTCTTCCTTTATTGTTGGCAACAGCGATATGTACGAAACTCCTATCAATACGAGCGATGATTACAAAATTCATATGTCTATGAATGGTATTCATGGAGGTCATGTTGACTTAGTTGCCGCTGCTCAAGTTTACAAAATGAATATTAACATAGTTACTAATAATAAAACGCATATTGTAAACGCCGAAAATACGCCACCGAACATAATAATTTCCTTACTGTATTCTGGAGATGGCAGGAACGGTCACTATGACGTCCTAGATATCAGTGCTAACTCAGAATCATGTATGGTCGAAAACGTGAATACCAATAAACAGAAACGAGCACTTCGCGACTCAAATCGAGGAGCCTATTTCCAAAAGTCGACATCTGACATTTTTTACAAAAAGTAGATTTTTTAAATTTCATATTCCTCTTGGAGAAACGCATCAAATGGATGGTGGAAGATGTTCCAAAACACGATATCTGTGGTTAAAAATCAATATTGAAGTTTGACTTTATTTCCAAATCTCGACATCTGCTTTGTTAAGTTATTTCCATAATCCGACATCTGCACTTCGTTCCTAAATCCGACATTTTGCATAAGAAAGTTGATGCAACTTCCAAAGTGTGTTCCAATACTCGACATTCCTGTTGCATTACTTCGAGGCAGTGTTTCCCGCCAACTTTTGATTGTAGTACTTAGCAATGTCCGGCGCCAATTAACTTCTTTCTAAGTGTTCCCGCCAAGTTTGTTCTAATGCGACAATGCACTGTTTCAACGCAGTATTTGTTGGCTCTATACTTCAGTCACCAGTTGGCATCTGATTAGTTTGGTGCTGTTCTACAAAGCAATGGATAATTCCTTAAAAGTATCTCCTTCTGTACCTGGACGTGGGAGGAAACATTCCCGTGATCCCGAAAACTGGGCTAAGAATAAGAAGAAAAGAGAAAGGTGAGCATTTCGTTACTAATTCGTTTAGCAATTATTATCATATAATCGTTACAGATAATGCGCTCTTGAAGCAGAATCTATATAAATATTATATTTTCAGATACTCTGCTTCACAACCCCCAAAAGTACCAAGATGCAGTCACAAGAAGGGAGTATTTCAGTGCCAGACGCTGACAACTAGGGACATCAAACATTTTCATAACGTATTCTACAGCACGCTAAAGAAGCTTATCCAGGACGCACTTATAATCAAGTATACAGCGGCAGCACTTCCGAGGAGAACCGTGAGTAATGGCAGTAACAAGAATAAGAACATATCGATAAAGTATTTTGGGAAAAAGGCAACAAAGCGACCCGGTAAAGAACCTGTTTTACCCGTATGCAAAGCAACTTTTATAGGTATCTTGCAGATATCAAAAGACAGGGTGGGTCTGGCTTGTAAGCGTCACTTTCAAACTGGTCTTCTGCCTATAGATAAACGAGGAGGGGATACTCGTAACAAGTACAGTGAAAATAAAAGGCTAGCTATGAGCATTTTCATAGAGAAATTAAATGTTGTTAGTGAATTACACTATTGTAGAGGACAAGTGAAAGGTCGTCAGTATTTATCAAGTGAGCTGAACATTAGTAAATTGTGGAGAAGTTACAACCAGTCAGTATCAACTGAGCTACGAGTTAAGGCAGCTTACTTTTTGCATTATTTCTGTCGGACATATAATATTGGATTTGGCACTCCAGCGACTGATGCTTGCTCAAAATGTTTGTTGCTGAAAGCTAAACTGAAGCACTGCAAGATTCCTCAAGAAAAGAATAATATAATAACTGAGTTAAGAGTACATAAATTAAGAGCACAAGCGTTTTATGATGTTCTACGTAATCAAGAAGATAATGAAGTGATATTAAGTTACGATTGCCAGAAAAATTTACCCCTTCCAAAATTACCTGATCAAGCCAGACAATTGTATATGTACAATTTTACAATCTGTGTAGGAACATCGCGTGATCGTCAAACTACACGGAACACTTTTGTATACCAGTGGCTGGAATCTTCTCGTCCAAAAGGATCTAACGAAATAGCTTCCTGTGTTTATGACAGACATAATCATCTCGATCTTACAGGTATCACAAAAGTTAATTTGGTTTCTGACGGCTGTGGGGGTCAAAATAAAAATAGCATTATGATTGGAATGGTTTCCTATTGGCTGTATAAAGATTCCCCCGCACAAGTGAAAGAAGTGGAGATGGTATTTCCCGTTGTAGGCCACTCCTTCATACCCCCAGACCGAGTCTTCGGGAGAATTGAAAAGGAGTTTTAAGTGCGAGACACTATTGTAAAACCAGAAACCTACACTCAAATTTTCAAGCAGTTTGGCACAGTGAACACGTTAGGTGTTGATTGTCCGGTGTATGACTGGAAAGGTAGCGTCCAATCATCTTTTAAAGCACCAGGGTCATGGCATTTCAGAATTCCATCCTGCAAGAGATTCGTGTTTAGGAAAGTAAAATCCTCTACTCTTCTTCGTGGGGAGCAAAATTATAGGAGTGACTTAACAGATTTCAAAGGGATAACTAAAAAGGAAACAACGGTAACTTTTGAGAAAGTTCAGTTGCCTCTTAGAGTAGCCATCAAAGAAGAGAAGACGAATGATGTGAACAAACTACTAACACTTCACTACGGGGAAGAGTGGAAAAGTAATGAAGAACTTCAACAATATTATAAGAAAGTCTTGGATCCAGAAAACCTGACAATTGATGTGGAAGACGATCTTGTTTGTGAACCCCAGGAGGAGGATGACGACTTGAGAATCTAAACTGTGTGACATATTGCTCCTTGTGCATACTATTAGCCTACTTTCGATTTTTGCAAAAAATGAAAGTAGATTTATGAGATCAACACAGGGCGAAAAAAGTGTGTCTGTCTGTGTGTGTGTATGTGTGTGTGTGATTCTGTGTGTGTGTATGTGTGTGTGTGAGTCTGTGTGTGTGTGTGTGTGTGTGTGTGTGATTGTGTGTACTCTGAATGTCTGTCCCCCCCTATAAATTCGAACACGGTGAATGCGAATTGAACGAAATTTGGTACAAAGGTAGCACTAGCAAAGGACACCTCAGTGTCATGTTTTATATCGCCGCCATCTTGACGGAAACGTAATGGCGGCCACACAAATGTTCAAAGCTTAAGTTAAATTACGACTAACATAACCATCCGATCTCTACCAAACATTGCAACAACATACCTTTATGGAGGGAGCATCCTTTGACCAATCTAATAGGTTATTAGCCTAATAGTTTGCGGATGGCGGCCATCTTTATGTCAAAATTGATTCCCCCTATTAATTCGGACACGGTGGAACCGAATGGAACGAAATTTTGGTACAGAGGTAGCACTAGCAAAGGGCACCTCAGTTTCATGTTTTATATCGCCGCCATCTTGACTGAAACGTAATAGCGGCCACACGAATGTTCAAAGATTAAATCAAATTACGAATAACCTAATCATCCGATCTCTACCAAATTTTGCAACTACATACCTTTATGGAGGGAGCATCCTTTGACCAATCTAACAGGTCATTCGCCTAATAGTTTGTGGATGGCGGCCATCTTTATGTCAAAATTGATTCCCCCTATTAATTCGAACACGGTAGAACCGAATGGAACGAAATTTGGTACAGAGATAGCATTAGCAAAGGGCATCTCAGTGTCATGATTAATATCGACGCCATATTGACAGAAACGTAATGGCGGCCACACAAATGTTTGAAGCTTAAATCAAATTACGACTAAAATAACCATCCGATCTCTACCAAACTTTGCAACAACATACCTTTATGGAGGGAGCATCCTTTTACCAAATGAATAGGTCATTAGCCTAACAGTTTGCGGATGGCGGCCATCTTTGTGTGAAAATCAATTCCCTCTATTAATTCGAACACGGTGGAACCGAATGGAACGAAATTTGGTACAGAGGTAGCACTAGCAAAGGGCACCTCAGTGTCATGTTTTATATCGCCGCCATCTTGACTGAATAGTAATGGCGGCCACACGAATGTTCAAAGCTTAAATCAAATTACGATTAACCTAATCACCCCATCTCTAACAAATTATGCAACTACATACTTTTATGGAGGGAGCATCCTTTGACCAATCTAATAGGTCATTCGCCTAATAGTTTGCGGATGGCGGCCATCTATGTGTCAGAATCGATTCCCGTATTAATTCAAACACGGTGAAACCGAATGGAACGAAATTTGGTACAGAGATAGCACTAGCAAAGGGCATCTCAGTGTCATGATTAATATCGCCGCCATATTGACAGAAACGTAATGGCGGCCGCACAAATGTTTGAAGCTTAAATCAAATTACGACTAACATAACAATCCGATCTCTACCAACCTTTGCAACAACATACCTTTATGGAGGGAGCATCCTTTGACCAATCTAATAGGTCATTAGCCTAATGGTATGCGGATGGCGGCCATCTTTATTTCAAAATTTATTCCCCCTATTAATTCGAACACGGTGGAACCGAATGAACGAAATTGGTACAGAGGTAGCACTAGCAAAGGGCACCTCAGTGTCATGTTTTATATCACCGCTATCTTGACGGAAACGTAATCGCGGCCACCCAAATGTTAAAAGCTAAAATGTAATTACGACCAACCTAATAATCTAGTCTCTACCAAATTTTGCAACACCATATCTTTATGTGGGAAACATATTCTGACCAAACTGCAAGAACAGCAGCCCAATAGTTGGCAGATGGTGGCCAAGTATGTGTGCAAATCGATTCACCCTATCAATTCAAACACGGTGAAACCGAATTGAACGAAATTTGGTACAGAGGTAGCACTAGCAAAGGGCACCTCATATTCATGTTTAATATCCCTATAGCACGTTGTATTTCAACAAGCTACTACAACCAACATTCAATCATACTCCTTGAAAAGGACAAAGGGTTATAACAATACCCATGCATTTAGGAGAAAGTAGGCTATATGTTCTTTACTGAACATCTTGTTTTTTAATATAATTTACTAGAAACTTGTGTTCACTGTAAATTTTGTGTGCTTATTAAATAAGAAGTGCATAACAACATTATGTGGCTCAAAATGCTTGTTAAGCAAAATCCATGTTTTGTTCCAAAACTCGTCATATGCTAGAAGTTCGTTCCAAAATACGATTTTCCATTAACGTACTTCCAAAATCCGACATATGTGAATTTAATGCTAAATATCTCCTAACCGCATTGCTGAATCTACCTCTGGAGCTATTTTTTAGGGTTATGGTATGTTTATGTTAGAGTTAGTACCAAGAATAACATAAAATTTCCTGAATTTTACCGTTTAAGCGGTTTTTTTCGATTTTCTCAATAACTTCAAAAAGTCAGATGCCGACTTTTGGAAATAGGCTCCTCGATATCAGAAACAGATTGTCACAAGACCGTTCTCAGCCACTTATTGATGTGCTGTTTATGAACCTATTCCCTACATAGAACCATTCTCAATTGGAAGTCTGTGTAACATTTGTCAGTCCTGCTCAGATGCATACTTTTCAAAAAATAAAATACAAGTGTTCACTATTCTCTTTGTTGTAGCGATGGCAGAGTGAAACTTCCACCATACACAATACTTCCATAAATTAAGCAGTTGTTCATGAATTGTGACGAAATCAGTAAAACTTTTAGGAAAATTGTTCGGCATTATAATAATGCTATGTTGTTTGTATCTTTGGTGCTACTGTTGATCTATTACCATGCCATGGGCCTTACTGAATTAAAATCAATGGTGTCATCATCATAGAATTTCCCCTTTATAGGCCAGAAAACAGGAAAACAGTTCATATGGCCAACTATACATCTTATAATTTTCAGAGGCAAATGATTTAAGGCTACTGAATTATTATAATAACGAACTGAGAGAAGATACCCTCAGTCTTTAAAATAGTTTACTAGATCAGCACAATCCTTACGTGCACTCTTATAAAACAATGCAATAGAAAGTAAGTGAAGAGTGGAAATCAGCTCTAAAAGAACATCGTCGTCTAATGGAATTGGTAATGCGTTTCTATCATGAGCCTTCCTTAGATCCAAGACGTAATAAAGGTCTGTCCACACTCGTGCGTTTTTAGGTTCGTCAAAGGCGTGCGTCATAGTGCAAGGTGTAAGGCAAGTGACGAACACGTTGCTGCATGCGTCTTCGGAGTTGAACGACGAAGAGGATCGTAGCGCACACAGGGTTGAAAGCCGAACCGCATGGTTCGGGGATTTCGTGCCTCTCACCTTGCATTTTGTATAATTTAAGCCAATATTGTGCAAGTCATGTCAGTCACCATGGACAAAACTATACAATTTATCGAGGATTAGAGAAAACATCCTGCTCTGTGGGACGTGTCCTCGAAGTTGTACACGAATAAGACAGTACGAAATGACGCATTGAGTGTTTTGGCTGAAAAGTACAAGTTGTATGTTTAGGGGTAAAGAACAAAATAAAGATTTGAGATCTTACTTTTCAAAAGAGCATCAAAAAGTAACGAAGAAAAAGACGGATTCCGGGGCTGATAAAGACTATGAATCACCATGGTTTGGGTACAAGCCTCCTGTTTTCATATTGAAGGTATTGCTTCACGGAAATATGTGTTATTTTTCTCTATTCTTTTCTCAATCATGCTCAACAAAAATTCGAAGTTGGCTTTGGACGTCATAGTGAAGTTCCTGAACAGCATATTATCCCGTAATCCCGTTTTCTTAATCCTTCATCCACATTAATCCCTGCCTTTAGGTTTCTGCCGGCCCCGTGGTGTTGGGGTAGCGTGCCTGCCTCTCGCCCGGAGGCCCCGGGTTCGATCCCCGGCTCCGTCAGGGATTTTAAAACTGACGTGAGGGTTGGAACGGGGTGCACTCAGCCTCGTGAGAACAATTGAGTAGCTGTCTGACAGTGAGACAGCGCCCCGATCATGAATACCAAGATTAACGGCCGAGGGGACCCGACGCGCTGATCACGCGTCACCCCAATATCTGCAGGCCAAATGGCTGGGCAGCGGTCGCTTGGTCGGCCTTAGCCCGTCATGGGCTGGATAGTGCCAGGGGTTGACTTTTTTTTTGACTTTAGGTTTCTTTTTTTTTTGAAGCATTTATCACTAAATAAGCGGCAGTAATGACAACAAGTGAACTCGCGTCCGCAGCATCCATCGGGAATGCTGCAAAGAAACTGACGCATGAATATGGACAGGTATTGCTTGCGTTTCGAGCATGCTTTAGAGGCATGCCCTAAGAGGAATGTTGAAGGGAAAGAGGAAAGGCACGTTGAAAGGCAAAGGGAAGATGAAAATGCACGAGTGTGGACAGACCTTAATGACCCCTCATGTTCAGAAATTGCTCCTGTATTTGGAACTGTTGATGGAGCTCCACCATCTCATAGACACATCGCAGTATATGAGAGAGAAGGTGGCTTGAGGAAAGTTGATTTTGATAGTATGCACTGTGATCCTATGTATTATACCTTGATTTGGCCCAGCAGAGAGACTGGTTGGCACATTTCAATGGCAACTTCTGGAGTGCGACAAACTAAAATACGGCATACTGTAACAATGCGTGAGTATATTCTTTACAGAATTGCCATTCGAGGTCTAGGTGCTGAGGTCGATTTCAATCCCGTTATTAGCGCTGGAAATTTGACTCAACAGCTATTCGTGGATTCTTACTGTCGTATGGAAGGTGACCAGTTAAATTACATACGTCATCAACAAACGAAATTGCGTGTTTAGCAGACGCCGTGCATGTACGAGCAGGAAATGAAAATCTCAGAGTCGGTCGTATTGTGGTTTTGTCATCTTCTTTTACATGTAGCCCAAGGAATATGATGCAAGAAAGATCAGCCATCCATGTGCTTTTAAGCTTAAGCTGGATAAACCGTTAAATATAAGGTGGGACACACACACAGAGGACAGGCAGACATCCACGCATTTTATCTCATAAGTCTACTTCATCATTTACCCAAAAGCAACGGTACAGTAACTGTCTGTTCAGGTCACTAGCATGAAGACATTTGATCAGCAAATGTCACTTGGAAAGAAGTGCAGTAGGAATGTTGAAATGAATGTTGCGGAGCAGCACGGGTATTCTAGTTTACTTTGAAAAATGTTTGAATTACGCGTCACCGCCATGTTGGATTTGTGTTCATCAGGTTATTGAAAGGCCCATCGGTGAACTTATGTGAATAGCCTCTATCAGCATACAAAATTTCAGTTTGATTACTGCAAGAGATACGCAGAAATTGAGAAGTGTCTAAATATTTCGGATTATCACCATGTTGGATTGTTCTATATGTAGGCCATAGAGTTATGCAGGATTAAGACACAAAAAATAAAAATTAATCTTAAAATTTCGCAGAGTCACCAACTTGATTTTATGAGAAACATTGAATTAAATGGAATGTCAGTAGATTAAATCTAGTATCAGCATTCATCGTGCCGAATTTCACTGGGCTCGGTTGATTAAAGCTTGAGAGAATACCATTTAAATATTCTAAGGCTTGGCCATCAAGTTGGTTTTGTATTTAAAACATGCACACACATGGAGAAAAGGTGATCTCATAAGCCCATTTTGGCCTATTTTCATTTATAAAAAAATGTGTTTATGAGATCACCTTTTCCCCCGTGTGGGTGCGGGATTGAATACACCCACGGTATGCCCTGCCTGTCGTAGGAGGCGACTAATAGGGCCGACATGGTCGAATAACTTGCCAGTGGATGGGGGAGGGCAGAATTCATCCACGGTATCCCCAGCCTGTCGTAAACGGCGACTTCGAGGGGACCTTATAAGGGTCTATTTTGGATTTCTGGTCCCAGTTCTGGTATGACCTATAGAGATAAACATGCATGCTGTTAGGGGAAAGGCCACCAACTAGGCCATTTGGCCAGAAAGCCTAGACGGTATGCCCCATCCCGTCAGGTGGATGCGACATGTACCCTTCCAGTAGTATATGCCTTACAACGAAGGTCCCTGCATGGCCGAATACTGAGAGCTGTATAAATCACTGTGCATGCTGAGGGGGAAGTGCCTGTTCGAGGCACTGGGACCCCGGGCAATACCTGCTATGCCAGGTGGGTATTGCCTTGGCTGGGTGGCGCACACAGTGATGGCCCCCGTTCTGAGTGGGCAGTATTCGGGGGGGGGGGGGAATATCATCCGGAATGCCTACTAAGCGCTCACGGATTACTGAACAGGGTGGCCCCCTGGAAAAGCCGTCTCTTGATGGAAGTAGACATCCTAAGGTGTATACACCTTGGGATGAAGCCTTATTTGAAAGATTCCCGGTTGACAACGCGCTCCGTTATCTGGTAGCTACCAGAACTGACGGGGAATCCTTCGCGTTTGTCAAATCGATAGTGTTTGCCGAGGAGATTGAAGAGAAGTACAGTGACCTAGAAAGTATACAGAAGCTACGCAATGGTCAGCTCCTTCTCAAGACCACTGGCAGGGATCAAACCGAAAAATTGCTGAAGTGCAGCAATTTCGGTACGATCCCAGTGAAGATTGAGAAGCATTCGACGCTGAACCAGGTTCGTGGTGTAATATTCCACCGCGATCTCGTTCTGAATCCGATGCAGAGCTGATGCGTAGCTTGAGTAAACGTGGCGTCACCAGGCTTCGGCGTATCACGCGAAAGGTAGGTGACAAACGGGTAGATACAGGTGCATTCATTTTACATTTTCAAGGGCACTTGGTGAAGAGTGAGACCCGGAAAGTCCGGCGATAACCGCGCGCCAACCCAGAGAGTACCCGCTCCATTTTCTTCGCCCTCTGATGGAGATGTGGAGATTGAGGAGTGCTCTCCTACCCTATCACCTCCTCCTAAGGATAGGGATGGTTGGCAAACGGTTAATCATAAGTAGACGACTCTCCTCTACTTAAGTCCACACTATAGCACTATTACAATGGAACTGCAATAGCTATTTTCGATATCTCGCTGAAGTACGCCAATGAATTTCTCAATTTACGGCAACCATTTTCTGTCTTCAGGAATCCAGGTTTCATCCTGGACATGTGACAACTATGCGTCACTTCAAACTCTTCTCTAAAGATCGGGTGGACGGAACTGTGGCCGCTGGTGGCGTCTGCACTCTCGTCCACGCTAGCCTCTTTAGTGAAGAGGTGCCACTGCGTACTCAGCTAGAAGCTGTTGCAGTTAGTACTTCGTTGCCAGTAATGGGAACAGTATGTAACGTGTACATCCCGCCTGATTTTGAACTGGATTACAACCAGCTAGTGGATCTTGTCTCTCAGCTTCCCCCTCCTTTTCTCCTTCTGGGAAATGTTAATGCCCACAACACCATCTGGGGCTCCAATACCACTAGCGGTAGAGGGAGAGGTTTAGAGAGACTGATCAGGCGGCTGGACCTGTGTTTGTTGAACACAGGGGAACCTATTGCTCACGGCACTTATTCAAGTGTCGATATCACCTTATGCAGTCGTGCGCTGGTTTCCCCGCTACAGTAGGGTGTACACGACGACCTTTGTAATAATGACCATTTCCCGATCATCGTTACTCTTCCGAACCAGAGAGCCATCGAGTTACCAAGTCGATGGCTTCTCCGTCGGGCTGATTGGCCAACTTTCACGTCACATGCGGTGTTTGCCAAAAATAACTTTTAACCTTTACAATAAGTTGAATCTTGTATTTACAGCAGTAAGATATATTCCACTTCCGAGGACGTCCGGTTTCATAACCATGTGATGGTGTCAGCATTACCTAGAACAACATTTTATAATTTTCCTACATTTCTTCGCAATCGGGTCGAGGGTCCGAAATGCAATTCTGCAGGCCTTGCCGCCAACGGAGTTGTTGTTTGAGATTATAACCCCTCTTGCTGGCCCCTTGCTGCTGCGCCACTGTCTCATCAAAAACAGGTCGTTCTGCGTGGAGTCCTACTTGTTATGAAAGCCGGATCTAGATCCTATAGGCTTTCATATAGCCGTGGTAGGATTTTTCGAGATCTCGGAAACTACGCGTCGCCCAGTGTTCAAAATTTTACCAATCGAATCGGAGTTGAAAAAAAAAATTCAAAAAAAGTCTGTTGTATGTATGTATGTATGTACGTACGTATATGCGTGACATTTTTGCGTTTAGCAAAGTACAGGTCGCAATTTTCAAGATATCGAGCTGAAATTTGGCACGGTGAAAGAGTTAGTGACAGTGACGAATCCTATTGTTGGGCGTTAAGATCGGTGCAGGGGCGGATCTTTTTTGGGGGCCCTGAATTTCAAACTTTTTTTTGGAATCGATATATCTCGGAAACGGTTGATCGTATCGAAAAATGTTAAATGTATAGGTGTACGATCTGCGCGGTATCCAACTTTTTTACTCAAAACAGTTTTTTGATATCTCTCACCGTTTTCTTTATTTGGGGCCCTGAAAATGTCCATTGTATGTGACATTTTTGCGTTTAGCTAAGTACTGGTCGCAATTTTCAAGATATTAAGCTGAAATATGGCACGGTGAAAGAGGTAGTGACTGTGACGAATCCTATTGTTGGGCGTTAAAATCGGTGCAGGGCCGGATCTTTTTGGGGACCCTGAATTTCTAACTGTTTTTTGGAAAAGATATATCTCGGAAACGGTTGGTCGTATCGAAAAATGTAAAATGTACAGGTATAAGACCTCCTCAGTATGCAACATTTTTACTCAAAACGATTTTTTGATATCTCTCACCGTTTTCTCTTTTTGGGGCCCTGCAAATGTCCATTGTGCGTCACATTTTTGGGTTTAGCGAAATACAGGTCGCAATAATCAAGATATCGAGCTGAAATTTGGTACGGTGAAGGAGTTAGTGACTGTGACGAATCCTATTGTTGGTCGTTAAAATCGGTTCAGGGCCGGATCTTTTTTGGGGGCCCTGAATTTCAAACTTATTTTTTGAATCGATGTATCTCGGAAATAGTTGGTCGTATTGAAAAACGTTAAATGTACAAGTGTACGATCTCCGCGGTACGCAACTTTTTTACTCAAAACGATTTTTTGATATCTCTCACCGTTTTCTATTTCTTGGTCCCTGAAAATGTCCATTGTGCGTGACTTTTTTGGGTTTAGCGAAGTACAGGTCGCAATTTTCAAGATATCGAGCTGAAATTTGGAGATGTGGAAGAGTTGGGCCCTGTGAGGAAACCAGTTGTCGGACGTTAAAAACGGTGCAGGGCTGGATCTTTTTGGGGGGCCCAGAATTTAAACTTTTTTTTGGAATCGACATATCTCGGAAACGGTTGTTCGCATCGATGAAAGTTCAAAGTACAGGTGTAAGATCTCCGCGGGATGCAACTTTTTTACTCTAAACGATTTTTTGATATCTCTCACCGTTTTCTTTTTCTGGGGCCCTGAAGATGACCATTGTGCGTGACATTTTTGGGTTTAGCGAAGTACAGGTCGCAATTTTCAAGATATCGAGCTGAAATTTGGAGCTGTGAAAGAGTTGGACCCTGTGAGGAAACCAGTTGCCGGGCGTTAAAAACGGTGCAGGGCAGGATCTTCTTTGGGGGCCCTGAATTACAAACTTTTTTTTTGAATCAATATATCTCGGAATCGGTTGGTCGTATCGAAAAACGTTAAATGTACAGGTGTAAGATCTCCGCGGTATGCAACTTTTTTACTGAAAACGATTTTTTGATATCTCTCACCTTTTTCTTTTTTGGGGCCCTGAAGGTGTGCGTATGTGCGTGACGGTTTTGGGTTTAGCATAGTACTGGTCGCAATTTTCAATATATCAAGCTGAAATTGGAGCGGTAAAAGAGCTAGAGCCTATGAGGAACCCTATTTTTAGGCGTTAAAATCGGTGCAGGGCCGGATCTTTTTTGGGGGCCCTGAATTTGAAACACTTTTTGAATTGATATATCACGGAGACGGTTGGTCATATCGAAAAAAGATAAATACACAGGTGTAAAATCTCCGCGGTATGCAACTTTCTTACCCATAACGATTTTTTGATATCTCTCAGCGTCGCCTTTTTTTGGGGGGGGGGCTGAAAATGTACGTATGTGCGTGAAATTTTTACGTTTAGTAAACTAAAGGTCGGAATTTTCAAGATATCGAGCTGAAATTTGGTACGGGGTAGAAATCGGGCCTGTGAGGAACTCTGTTGTCGGGCGTTAAAATTGGTGCAGGGCCGGACCTGTCTTTGGGGCCCTGAATTTCATCCTTTTTTTACCCCTGATGATGTTTCGATATCTCTCACCGTTTTCCCTTTCTGGGGCCCGGAATGTCTTCCTTTTTCGAACCGTTATATCTGGGAAACGGTTGGCTGTATCTAACGAAGTTAAATCTACAGGTGTAAGATCTCAGTGATTAGCAACTTTTTGAACCCTGAAGATTTTTTGATATCTCTCACCGTTTTGATTTTCTGCGGCCCTGAATTTCTTCCTTTTTTTGGAACCGTTATACTTGGGAAACGGTTGGCCGTATCGAACAAAGTAAAATCTACTGATATAGGACCTCAGTGATTAGCAACTTTTTAAACTCTTATGATTTTTTGATATCTCTCACCATTTTCCTTTTTTTGGGACCGTGAATTTCATTCTTTTTTTTCGAATCGTTATATCTCGGAAAGCGTGGACCCTATCGAAAAAGTTAAATCTACAGGTGTAAGGTCTCAGTGATTTGCAACTTTTCTACCCCTTATCATATTTTGATATCTCTCACCGTTTTGATGTTATTAAATGTTTTTGGTTTTTGAAAAAAGAAATGGGGCCCAAATGTATATAATAACTGGTAAAAATTCAACTGATGGTCTAATTGAATTCTACGGAAAATTATCTATAATAACTCGTTTTAACCTTTACAATAAGTTGAATCGTGTATTTACAGCAGTAAGATATATTCCACTTCCGAGGACGTCCGGTTTCATAACCATGTGATGGTGTCAGCATTACCTAGAACAACATTTTATAATTTTCCTACATTTCTTCGCAATCGGGTCGAGGGTCCGAAATGCAATTCTGCAGGCCTTGCCGCCAACGAAGTTGTTGTTTGAGATTATAACCCCTCTTGCTGGCCCCTTGCTGCTGCGCCACTGTCTCATCAAAAGCAGGTCGTTCTGCGTGGAGTCCTACTTGTTATGAAAGCCGGATCTAAAGATCCTATAGGCTTTCATATATCCGTGGTATATTGAAAAAAGTCTGTCTGTATGTACGTACGTACGTACGTATGTGCGTGACGTTTTTGCGTTTAGCAAAGTACAGGTCGCAATTTTCAAGATATAGAGCTGAAATTTGGTACGGTGAAAGAGTTGGGGCCTGTGACGAACCCTGTTGTTGGGCGTTAAAATCGGTGCAGGGCCGGACCATTCTTTGGGGCCCTGAATTTCATTCTCCTTTTTTGAATCGATATATCTCGGAAACGGTTGGTCGTATCGAAAAATGTTAAATGTATAGGTGTAAGATCTCCGCGGTATGCAACTTTTTTACTCAAAACGATTTTTTGATATCTCTCACCGTTTTCTTTTTTTTGGGGCCCTGAAAATGTCCATTGTGCGTGACATTTTTGCGTTTAGCTAATTACTGGTCGTAATTTTCAAGATATTAAGCTGAAATTTGGTACGATGAAAGAGTTAGTGACTGTGACGAATCCTATTGTTGGGCGTTAATATCGGTACAGGGCCGGATCTTTTTTGGGGGCCCTGAATTTCAAATTTTTTTTTGGAATCGATATATCTCGGAAGCGGCATTTCCAATCGAAAAACGTTAAATGTACAGGTGTAAGATCTCCGCGGAATGCAACTTTGTTACTCAAATCGATTTTTTGATATCTCTCACCGTTTTCTTTTTTGGGGCCCTGAAGATGTGCGTATGTGCGTGACGTTTTTGGGTTTAGCAAAGCACAGGTCGAAATTTTCAAGATATCAAGCTGAAATTTGGAGCGGTAAAAGAGCTAGAACCCATGAGGAACCGTATTTTTGGGCGTTAAAATCAGTGCAGGGCCGTATCTTTTTTGGGGGCCCTGAATTTGAAACTCTTTTGGAATCGATATATCTCGGAGACGGTTGGCCATATCGAAAAAAGTTAAACACACAGGTGTAAAATCTCCGCGGTACGCAACTTTCTTACCCTTAACGGTTTTTTGATATCTCTAAGCGTTTTCTTTTCTTGGGGCCATGAAAATGTACGTATGTGCGTGACGTTTATACGTTTAGCAAACTACAGGTCGGAATTTTCAAGATATCGAGCTGAAATGTGGTACGGGGAAAGAAATCGGGCCTATGAGGAACTCTGTTTTCGGGCGTTAAAATTGGTGCAGGTCCGGACCTTTCTTTGGGGCCCTGAATTTCTTCCTTATTTACCCCTGATGATGTTTTGATATCTCTCAACCTATTCCTTTTCTGGGACCCTGAATGTCTTTCTTTTTTTCGAACAGTTATATCTGGGAAACGGTTGGCCGTATCTAACAACGTTAAATCTACAGGTGTAAGATCTCAGTGATTAGCAACTTTTTCAACCCTTAAGTTTTATTGATATCTCTCACCGTTTTGATTTTCTGTGGCCCTGAATTTCTTCCTTTTTTTCGAGCCGTTATATTTGGGAAACGGTTGGCCGTATCGAACAAAGTAAAATCTACTGATATAGGACCTCAGTGATTAGCAACTTCTTAAACTCATATGATTTTTTGATATCTCTCACCAATTTCCATTTTTGGAGCCGTGATTTTCATTTTTTTTTTCGAATCGTTATATCTCGGAAAGCGTCGATACTATCGAAAAAAGTTCAATCTACAGGTGTAAGATCTCAGTGATTTGCAACTTTTCTACCCTTTATCATATTTTATATCTCTCACCGTTTTGATGTTATTAAATGTTTTGGTTTTTGAAAAAAAAAAGGGGGCCCAAATGTATATAACAACTGGTAAAAATCCAACTTATGGTCTAATTGAATTCTACGGAAAATTATCTATAATTACTCGTTTTAACCTTTTCACTAAGTTGAATCATGTATTCACAGCAGTAAGATATTTTCCACTTCCGAGGACGTCCGGCTTTCATAACCATGTGATGGTGTCAGCATTGCCTAGAATAACATTTTATAATTTTCCTACATTTCCTTGCAATCGGGTCGAAAGTCCGAAATGCAAATCCGCAGGCCTGGCCACCAACGAAGTTGTTGTTTGAGATTAATACCCCTCTTGCTGGCCCCTTGCTGCTGCGCCACCGTCTCATCCAATGCGGGTCGTGCTGCGTGGACTCCTACTTGTTATGAAAGCCGGATCTAAAGATCCTATAGGCTTTCGTATAGCCGTGGTAGGATTTTTCGAGATCTCGGAAACTAAGCACCGCCCAGTGTTCAAACCTTTACCAATCGAATCGGAGTTGAAAAAAAATAATCAAAAATGTCTGTTGTATGTATGTATGTGTGTATGTATGTATGTATGTACGTATGTGCGTGACGTTTTTGCGTTTAGCAAAGTACAGGTCGCAATTTTCAAGATTTCGAGCTGAAATTTGGTACGGTGAAAGAGTACGGGCCTGTGACGAACCCTATTGTTGGGCGTTAAAATCGGTGTAGGGCCGGACCTTTTTTTGGGGCCCTGAATTTCATCCAATTTTTTTGAATCGATATATCTCGGAAACGGTTGGTCGTATCGAAAAATGTTAAAGGTATAGGTGTACGATCTGCGCGGTATGCAACTTTTTTACTCAAAACAGTTTTTTGATATCTCTCACCGTTTTCGTTTTTTGGGGCCCTGAAAATATCCATTGTGCGTGACATTTTTGCGTTAAGCTAAGTACTGGTCGCCATTTTCAAGATATTAAGCTGAAATTTGGTACGGTGAAAGAGTTAGTGACTGTGAAGAATCTTATTGTTGGGCGTTAAATTCGGTGCAGGGCCGGATCTTTTTTGGGGGCCCTGAATTTCAAACTTATTTTAGGAATCGATATATCTCGGAAACGGTGGGTCGTATCGAAAAATGTTAAAAGTACAGGTGTAAGATCTCCGCGGTATGCAACTTTTTTACTCAAAACGATTTTTTGATATCTCTCACCGTTTTCTTTTTTTAGGGCCCTGAAAATGTCCATTGTGCGTGACATTTTTGCGTTTAGCTAAATACTGGTCGCAATTTTCAAGATATGAAGCTGAAATTTGGTACGGTGAAAGAGTTAGTGACTGTGACGAATCCTATTGTTGGGCGTTAACATCGGTGTGGGCCGAATCTTTTTTTGGGGGCCCTGAATTTCAAATTTTTTTTGGAATTGTTATATCTCGGAAACGGTTGGTCTTATTAAAAAACTTTAAATCTACATGTGTAAGATCTCCGCGGTATGCAACTTTTTTACTCAAAACGATTTTTGATATCTCTCACCGTTTTGTTTTTTTGGGGCCCTGAATAAGTCAATTGGGCATGATATTTTTGGGTTGAGCGAAGTATAGGTCTTAATTTTCATGATATCGAACTGAAATTTGGAGCGGTGAACGAGTTAGACCCTGTGAGGAATCCTGTTGTCGAGGGTTAAAATCGCTGCACAGCCCGATTTTTTTGGGGGCCCTGAATTTCAAACTTTTTTTTGGAATCGATATATCTCGGAAACGGTTGTTCGTATCGAAAAACGTTAAATGTACAGGTGTAAGACCACCGCGGTATGCAACTTTTTTACTCATAATGATTTTTTAATATCTCTCACCGTTTTCCTTTTTGGGGTCCTGAAGATGTCCATTGTGCGTGACATATTTGGGTTTAGCGAAGTACTGGTCGCAATTTTCAAGATATCGAACTGAAATTTGGTGCGGTGAAAGAGTTAGACCCTGTGAGGAAACCAATTGTCGGGCGTTAAAGACAGTACAGGGCCGAATCTTTTTGGGGGGCCCTGAATTTCAAACATTTTTTGGAATAGATATATCTCGAAAACGGTTGGTCGTATCGAAAAACGTTAAATGTACAGGTGTAAGATATCCGCGGTTTGCACCTTTTCTACTCAAAACGATTTTTTGATATCTCTCACCGTTTTCTTTTTTGGGGCCCTGAAAATGTCCATTGTGCGTCACATTTTTGGGTTTATCGAAGTACGGGTCGCAATATTCAAGATATCGAGCTGAATTTGGAGCGGTGAAAGAGTTGGACCGTGTGAGGCAACCTGTTGTCGGGGTTAAAAACGGTGCTGGTCCGGATATTTTTGGGGGGCCCTGAATTTCTAATTTTTTTTTGAATCGATATATCTCGGAAACGGCTGGTACTATCGAAAAACGTTAAATGTATAGGTGTAAGATCTCCGCGGTATGAAACTTTTTTAATCACAACGATTTTTTGATATCTCTCACCGTTTTCTTTTTTGGGGCCCTGAAGTGTTGCGTATGTGCGTGACGTTTTTGGGTTTAGCAAAGTACAGGTCACAATTTTCAAGATATCAATCTGAAATTTGGAGCGGTAAAAGAGCTAGAACCTATGAGGAACCCTGTTTTTCGGCGTTAAAATCGGTGCAGGGCTGGATCTTTTTTCGGGGCCCTGAATTTGAAACTCTTTTGGAATCGATATATCTCGGAGACGGTTGGTCATATCGAAAAAAGTTAAATACACAAGTGTTAAATCTCCGGTATGTAACGATCTTACCCATAACGATTTTTTGATATCTCTCAGCGATGTCTTTTTTGGGGCCCTGAAATGTACGTATGTGCGTGACGTTTTTACGTTTAGCAAACTAGAGGTCGGAATTTCAAGATATCGAGCTGAAATGTGTCACGGGGAAAGAAATTGGGCCTGTCAGGAACTCTCTTGTCCGGCGTTAAAATTGGTGCATGGCCGGTCCATTCTTTGGGGCCCTAAATTTCATCCTTTTTTTTTACCCCTGATGATGTTTTGATATCTCTCACCGTTTTCCTTTTCTGGGGCGCTGAATGACTTCCTTTTTTTCGAACCGTTATAACTGGGAAACGGTTGGCCTTATCTAACAAAGTTAACTCTACAGGTGTAAGATCTCAGTGGTTAGCAACTTTTTCAACCCTTAAGATTTTTTGATATCTCTCACCGATTTGATTTTCTGCGGCCCGGAATTTCTTCCTCTTTTTCGAACCGTTATATTTGGGAAAAGGTTGAACGTATCGAACAAAGTAAAATCTACAAATATAGGACCTCAGTGATTAGCAACTTCTTAGCTCATATGAATTTTTGATATCTCTCACCATTTTCCTTTTTTGGGGCCCTGATTTTCATTCTTTTTTTCGAATCGTTATATCTCGGAAATCGTCGATCCTAGCGAAAAAAGTTATACCTACAGGTGTAAGATCTCAGTGATTTGCAACTTTTCTAACCCTTATCATATTTTGATATCTCTCACCGTTTTAATGTTATTTAATGTTTTGGTTTTTGAAAAAAAAAATGGGGCCCAAATGTATATAACAACTGGTAAAAATTCAACTTATGGTCTAATTGAATTCTACGGAAAATTATCTATAATTACTCCTTTTAACCTTTTCAATAAGTTGAATCATGTATTTACAGCAGTAAGATATTTTCCACTTCCGAGGACGTCCGGCTTTCATAACCATGTGATGGTGTCAGCATTGCCCAGAATAACATTTTATAATTTTCCTACATTTCCTTGCAATCGGGTCGAAGGTCCGAAATGCAATTCCGTAGGCCTTGCCGCCAACGAAGTCGTTGTTTGAGATTATAACCCCTCTTGCTGGCCCCTTGCTGCTGCGCCACCGTCTCATCAAAAGAAGGTTGTGCTGCGTGGACTCCTACTTGTTATGAAAGCCGGATCTAAAGATCCTATAGGCTTTCATATAGCCGTGGTATATTTGAATAAGTCTGTCTGTCTGTTTGTATGTATGTATTGAGACTGTCGGTGGAGCTGCCAGGATAGCCAACAACCGCAATGACTTCCCTAACATCTCATCCGTCGGACATAATTGCCGTGAGGATCAGGTGAACTTCCTAATAGGCCAAACCGGCACGAGAATCTGTAGTCCACAGGGATCGTGGTACATGGTGACGATGGTCATAGACTGCCTAAGGAAAAGTTCACCTTAAAAACTAGACTGAGAAAATAAACATCCAGACTTATGTAAAACACCGTGAAAATTTATTGTTAAAATTCACAAGCCCCTAGCCTAGTTCGGAGGGTTTCAATCGGCTAGTCCGCAAGCTAATAAACATTCAAAAATAAAGAGCAGATCCCTACCTGAGAAGTTACGGAAAACCCTCGCGAAAGATCTATCTCACAATAATAAAGCAATAACAGCAACACTAGGAAAATGGTACGACACAAATCCCTAGGTCAAGTTACAAGATCAGGCTAATATCAGAATTTACATTTAACAGGGTAGCAAAACAAATCTAAGTTAGGATGATACCATTTCAACTTTTACATTTAACTTTAATTCATCTAGCTAAGTCCTATCAATTAATAACAAAATTTACGGCGATGACGTCCGTAACAGAAAACTATTATATACAAAGCTAAGTGAACAGTCATGTTAAAAAAACGTTTAATTATTCTTAGGAACTACGTGCTAACAGCACACAACAGGGTAACATGTAGGATTCATACACTTGTACATCAAAAATAATTAATAAGAGACAACAGTTTTATTAAAATGCCTGCCTTCACCTAGGTTTACTCTTTGTAAGCCATAGTCATCTAATGTGTGTAGTTACGGTGACGACTGCGTAGTAAAGACTACGTCTAACATCGCATGGCCTGCGCTCCACAAGCTACGAACTCATGGTTCGAGCAAGCTTCAGGTCACTACTAAAGTGTCAGCTGTCCTAGTCATTTCCTCAAAGGAAATACCTTCATTAGCACGGCCATATCAGCTGGTTCCAAATGCAAAAGAACAAAGTTAGATAAAAAGAAATCGTTAGTTAGCTTTTGTTTTACCAAAATTATGCGTTTTATTATTAAGATGTCGTTTTAGGTTTATCGTTGGTTTATGGCGAATAATACTGGCAATAGCCTGGGCACGGAGTGTCTCCACTGAGATCAATCTCCACCAAAAGCCTCGACTCAAAAGTCGGAATACAATCAACGAGCAACAACAACTCGGACACACAATAACACAAGTTACCAGCGGCGCACAGCTCGCGTTCAATAACTCTGGGATGGGCCTGCACACAACAGTCACCCTCCATAACATCTGGTCAACGGGAACAATCCCGGACAAGGTACACACAAATACCTTCATACAATAAATACCTCCTATAACAGGGTGGCCTACAACGTACTATAGAAAACCTGACATAACTGTACACGTCAAACGACGGTACACGCAACAGTGCGTTTAAATTTATAAAAACATGTGATCAGATAAAAGAATGGACACTGGGTTCCATGAGCTAAATAGCAATGAAAGGAAGAGCGAATACAACAAGCATTCTGTCTTCTGTCAAACTATGTCTGTCTCATAATACAAGCGTGCTCTCAAGGGCACTGGGTCACAAACCAGTTTGTGTCGCTGCAGGCTACAACATTCCTGCGCGGTCTGACACAACACACACTAACTATCTAGGCCGGCGATTTAAGCAAAATAAAAACTGTACAACTGGCCTCATCATAAAACCTTTACCATAGGTTACAAAACCTCGAAGAATACGTGTATAAAAACACGCTATCAGTCTGAATACAATAATATAATTCTGTCTTTCAAACCAAAGACATCTAAATGGTAGCAATGTCACATTGCTGGAGCTCTTTGCTCTCAAAGATATAATACTTCAGTAGTTGCTTGTACAACATCAAATAAATACGTGTTTTCACATGACACTAACAAAATAATAATTGTGGCGCAGATTTCACACTCTGGATCTGCTTAATGATACGCTGGGAACTGGGTTCGATGGTAGACAACGAAACGTTCCTTTTACTTATAAGGTCCACACTTGACCTGATGGCTTCTGAGCAACATCTCAAATGAAATATAATGCAGTTACAAAACTGGTAATTACAATCGATTACCTAACTGATACGACTGCTCTCACGAAGTCAGGGGTGTAACAAAGACTGGCTGCACAAAATGCAGTTACAGGTTATCACAGAGAGTCAGAGAGACGGAGAGTAGGACAGTCAATGTGACAGAGAGTCGCAACTTTCTGAAGGGTCTGGACTATTACAAGAAATACAAGCTGCTCAGGCATGGGCCTGAAGCGGTGATATCTGCTCTCTGCTGTCTGCCAAGAACAGAACACGATCCCTTCTCCTTTACTGTGGATCTGGTTACCCGTACTGTCAATCAAGTAAGTAAGGGGCTCATTACTAGTGGTTTCATTTAGGGGCTAGCAACATCATGGTCATCAGCCAGTGTGTTTATCCTTGCGGTGTAGCTGTGAGTTAAATTGCACAACACGGATGCGATGGAAAGCTGCAGCATGTATGGAAATCGTAGGTTTCCCCCTGGGTTTATCCATATTTCCTCCAGGTAAATGCTAAATTGTGTAGGGTGGGTATTTTGTAAGTATTTTTATTCTCAGTTGCATTTTGGGACTATTTTGAATCTAAATTACATTTTGTAAGTATTTTCTATCTAAATTGCATTTTGTAAATATTGTCAATTCAAATAACAGTACAGTAAGTATGTAGTTAGTTGTAGTTGTAAGTAGGTAGTTAGTTTGTCTATTAGATATATGTCATTGTTCTATTAGACTGTGGTGTGTGAGTGTGTCTGGTAGCAGTTGCATTGTTTATTAGTTCTAGTTCATTGTTTCAGTAGACTGTGATGTGTGAGGGTGCATGTGAGTGTGCCTGGTGACAGACTGTTTTAGTGGTAGTATTTGTTGTTGGTGGAACTTTAGTATTTTTTTCGTTAGTAGAATTTTGGTATTTAATTGTTAGTACGGTAGAAGGTTAGTATTTTTGTTAGTAGAAATGCTCTTTACCTATTCTGAAAGGGAGTAGCAGCCTTTCAGAATAAATCAATTCTTTACTAGTCTTATAGACGGTTAAGATATTGATAATATAAGCCAAATAATGGCTACACTGCGTCCTGCTGCACGGCTGAAAGCAACGGGAAACTACAGCCGTATGCTATTCCCGAGGATATGCACCTCTCTATGCATAAATACATGTGATGATGGCCTCCTCCCTTGTAAAATTTCAATCCGGAGGTAAACTAGTCCCCCGTTCGGATCTCCGGGTGGGGACTACTCGAGAGGGGGTTAACATCACAGAAGTGACAAAGAGGAAATCTGACATTCTACGGATCGGAGCGTGGAATGTTAGAAGTCTGCTAGGAAATGGAAGGTTAGAAAACTTAGAAAGGGAAATGGATAGGTTGAGGTTTGATTTGGTTGGGATTAGTGAAATGCGCTGGCAGGAAGAACAGGACTTTTGGTCAGGAGACTATAGGGTCATTAGCACTAAATCAAAAAATGGCCAAGCAGGGGTTGGCCTCATATTGAGTAGGAAACTTGGACAGCGGGTGGAACATTATGAGCAATATAGTGAACGGATTATTGTAGCAAAAATAAATACTAAACATACCTGCACCACAGTGGTACAAGTCTATATGCCTACCAGTCAAGCTGATGATGAGGATGTTGAAAAGGTCTACGAAGAAATAGACGAAATTCTGAGGTATATCAAGGGTGATGAAAATGTTATAGTAATGGGAGATTGGAATGATGTGGTAGGAAAAGGGAGAGAAGGGAAGATAGTAGGAGATTTCGGATTAGGTGAAAGGAATGTTCGAGGAAGCAGGCTGGTAGAATTCTGCACTGAGCATGAGTTGGTCATAGCTAACACCTTATTCAATAACCACAATAGAAGAATATTCACATGGATGAGACCAGGAGATACAGGGCGTTACCAAATCGACTTCATTATGGTCAAGCAGAGGTTTCGAAACCCGATTTTGGATTGTAAAACATATCCTGGTGCTGACATAAACTCTGACCACAATCTGGTTGTAATGAAATGCAGATTAAAGTTGAAGAAACTGAAGAAAAGTCAAAAGCCAAAAAGGTGGGCAATATACAGACTGAAAGAGAAGGATGTAAACGAAAGATTCAAGAAGAGTATAAAGGAAGGACTAATGAAAAACCCTAAACAAACTTCAATTGCAGACGAATGGGCACTTTTGAAGAATGAAATAACAAAATCCGCAGAAGAAAACATTGGTAGTAAAGAGAGAATAGGTAGAAAACCGTGGATCACTCAGGATATACTAGAATTGATGGATGAAAGGCGGAAGCACAAGAATGTAAGAGATGAAAAGGGGAAAGCAGAATACAGATGTCTGAGAAATGAGGTTAACAAGAAGTGCAAGGAAGCGAAAGAAGAATGGTTGAAAGAGAAATGTGCAGGTATAGAAAATTGTCTGAAATTAGGAAAAGTAGACACAGCTTATCGAAGGATTAAGAATACTTTTGGGGAAAAGAAGACTAAGTGCTGTAATATTAAGAACACAAATGGAAAGCCTCTAACAGATAGGGAAGAAAAGGTTGAGAGATGGAAAGCTTCCATAGAGAGTTTGTATAAGGGAAAGGAGATTGAGAATCATGTAATGGAAAGGGAGGAGGAAATTGATGAGGATGCGAAAGGAGATTTAATATTGAGATCAGAATTTGATAGAGCTTTGGAAGACTTAAACAGGAACAAAGCACCAGGCATAGATGATATACCGATTGAGTTGCTACGCTGCATAGGAGATGAAGGTCTGATCAGGTTATTTCACTTGGTGTGTAGGATTTATGAGACAGGTGAGGTACCCCCTGATTTCAAGAAGAATGTAATCATCCCTATACCAAAGAAAGTGGGAGCTGACAGATGTGAAGATTACCGTACAATCAGCTTGATTACTCATGCTTCAAAGATCCTGTCTAGAATAATTTACAAGAGGATTGAGAGCCAGATAGAAACGGAGTTGGGTGAAGACCAGTTTGGTTTCAGGAGAAATGTAGGAACAAGGGAAGCTGTACTAAGTCTTATGCTGATTTTGGAAGGTAGAATAAGGAAAGATAAGAGAACGTTCATGGCTTTTGTAGACTTAGAAAAAGCTTTTGATAACGTTGATTGGACTAAATTGTTTGACATTTTGAAATCGATTGGAATAAACTACAGGGATAGGAGGGTGATATACAATCTATGCAGAAACCAGACAGCAGTCATTCGAGTTGAAGGACATGAGAGAGAAGCTGGTATTCAGAAAGGTGTAAGGCAAGGCTGCAACTCATCACCCATACTTTTCAATCTTTACATTGAACAAGCAATGAAGGAAATTAGAGAAAAATTTAAAGTGGGAGTGAAGATTCAAGGAGAAATAATTTCAACTCTGAGATTTGCTGATGACATCGTCATCTTGGCCGACAAGCCTGAGGATTTGAATGAGTTTTTGAATGGTATGGACTCTGTCCTACGGAAAGATTTCATGATGAAAATTAATAAATGTAAAACAAAAATACTGGAATGCAGCCGAAATAAATCAGAAACCTCTATGGAGATCAGATTGGCAGGTGAAAAGCTGAAGGAAGTAGGAGACTTCTGTTTCTTAGGAAGCAGAATAACCAGTGATGGACGAAGCAAAGAGGATATAAAAAGTAGGTTGGCTCAGGCAAGAAAAGCATTTCTACAAAAAAGGAATCTGCTGACATCGAATATAGATTTAGGTATTAGGAAGTCATTCTTGAAAGCCTTTGTCTGGACCGTGGCGCTCTATGGAAGTGAAACTTGGACTATTCGTGCAGCAGAAAAGAGGAGAATTGAAGCATTTGAAATGTGGTGTTACAGGAGAATGATGAAGATCAGATGGGTAGATAGGGTTACAAACAAAGAGGTATTAAGACGAGTGGGAGAGGAGAGATGTTTCTGGCAGCTGCTAATGAAGAGAAGAGATAGGTTGGTAGGAAACATACTAAGACACCCAGAAATAGCAAGCTTAGTTATGGAAGGAAGGGTCGAGGACAAGAACTGTAGGGGTAGACCAAGGTTAGAATATGTTAAACAGATTGCCTCGGATGTAGGGTGTGGTAGCTATGTAGAGATGAAACGATTAGCTCAGGACAGGGAGGCATGGAGAGCTGCATCAAACCAGTCAAAAGACTGAAGACTCAAACAACAACGAAATATAACCATGGCATCTGATTGCCATAACTAAATTCAGCAAAGACTTGAAAAATCACCCCAGATAGGGATAAACAAAGTAGCCTCAAATGACTACAGTCACGTTTAGCAAAAGATAGGCATTGACGTTCTACGACGTCCATCAAGCTGCACCAGGGCTGACCAAAATGTCTGACCCAAGGGTGTCTCACTCTGAAATAAATGACATCTAATTAGACTAGTTACATTCCCTACCTATAAAAATGGCTGTCACTGAGTTCGGTTGGTTCACAAACTACATTAAACCTACTATACTACCAGAAACTAGAACGAGAAAGGATGTACAAAAACTCACGAAATGGAGGAGCTCTCACTCAGCCCTCTGTTCAACGACAAGTGTTGAACAAATTCACCCCTAGCTTTCCGGAACGGCAACGTCCTCATCAGGATTCCCATCTGGACTCTCCCAAAGGCCAGGGTTCGGTCTGTCCCTGTCGTCAACTTCGTGGATGTACTGGACGTGCCTGGGAATGGCATCCTAGGATCCTTCCTCCTCGTTCGCTGTTCTGGAAGTTCCACCATCACGCTGGTTCCGATAGATACATCACCCTCTTACCATAGCGGTATTAGCCCATGATGTCGGTCTCAAACATGGTGTAGAATAATTCGATCACGTGGGTGATGGAATAAATCGTGTAGTAGTTCATTCTTTCACTTCAAAAATCACAATGTTCGTAGTAAATGTTACAGGCTTTAATACAATTGATAAAACAGCCTTTACTTCGCAGATATTGAATAATACGTGAGCAAGCACTGTTCTATGGTTCTTCACGTGTACTGACGCCTCTTTTACATCACGTAGCATCCGTGAAATGTGCGTCGTTTTGTAATTGAAAAATTCACAGTGGCAATTCAAATATATTATACTTTAATAATCACACTTATATAAAGTAATTATAACACGTTTACCTCTATATTTTTCACC
The DNA here is from genome assembly GCA_946902985.2 of Meconema thalassinum. NCBI lineage: Eukaryota > Metazoa > Arthropoda > Insecta > Orthoptera > Tettigoniidae > Meconema > Meconema thalassinum. Next base: position 172,907,352 of record OX336391.1, read on the forward strand.
AGGCTCTCGGCCCTCCACAAACACGTGGGTACAAAAATGTGGTGTTACGGTAATGTTATAAAATTCACTATACTTGCCAATTATTTCACAATATGCTTCTTGTTGTTCACTGTGCATAAAATAACAGTGACTTATAGAATATTCGTGCACGATGGCACCTGATAACAACTTCCACGCTAAACAGCGGATATCTTCACGTCTGACACGACGGCTATAACTTCACGCCAACACAGGGCGGATTTCCCAGATGTAGTGCAAATAATTCACTATACAATTCTTACTTATCACTCGTATTATAACGTATTCGTGCTCGATGGCAACAGATAACAATTTCCACGCTAAACAGCGGATATTTTCTACGTCTAACAAGACGGATGTAACTTCACGCCTACATGGGGCGGATACTCCAGACGTAGTGCAAATCACAGGGTTACTCGAGGAAGTAGATCGTCAAACCGAAGTCGTTGAGCGACTACTTACATTCCTGTTTGCGTATCTGCAAGGGTATTACCTTACCTTAAGCGAAAATAACATTCTCCAAAATGTTTTAATAATGCAGCATGACGAAATGGAATATTCTGAATCTCGTGGAAAGATAAAATTAATTAATAAGACCTCAGATAAATAATTAGCAGACTTCACCAAAGTCAAAAGTGCGATTCACCACTACTTCAAAGAGTATAGCGTGAGCTCTCAGCTCCACGTGGCTTTCTGGGTGTGTTCAAAGGTACTACATCGCATCATAAATGTGCTGTTATAAAAATATCACATGAACCTTAGCTCAGCGGGTTCATCTGCCTCTCCGTCGTTTCAAATAAAATGTTGGGACGACATTTTTATTTGACTTAAAGTTCATTCATAAGTGATATTTTTTTAGATTAGCTGCATTGAAGGTTCCAATGCGCTCTCCTGTCCTAATGTCTTCTATCACATAACTTCCATTGTTCAAAGGCTGTCGGATACGACTGGGGCCATAATATAAAGACAGAAATTTCCCATATATGCGGTCTATAGGACTTGAAATTCCGGGTCTCCTTATAAGGACAAGGTCTCCCTCAACAAGTGGTTCTCTGAATCTCTGGCGTCTAGTTCTTCTCAAGCGTTTGGATAGCTTGTCTGTCCAAAGTATCCCTTGCAGCGAAAAGTCTGCTGGCATGTGATGGTTGTAAACAAGGTGGATTTACAATCACCCGATTCCATATTCTCATTGGCATCTGGTTCAAATGCAAAACCATAGGTATTTGACCAGTGCTCTCATGCACTGTTGAATTTATACATTTTGCCATAATAACTAGGACTTCAGTCCATCGCCAGTGTTCTTCCTGACAATATAATCGACAGAATTTTGCGATAATAGACATTACGCATTCTGCTGTGTTGCTCTCTGGATGGCGAATAGATGATAAAACATGACCCATTTCCAGCTCGTTCATAGCATTGGCAAATTCTGCGGATGTGTACTGTGATCCGTGATCAGTCAACAGGAATTGTGGCTTACCTGCCTCCGGTATCACTTGTCGTCTAATCCTCTGAATAATCTGATGTGCGGTGGCTTTCTGAATCGGATGAAGCATTGTATATTTCGTGAACACATCAATAGTTACAACGATGTAGCGGTTCCCACGACGGGCCTTAGGTATTGGGCCATAAAGGTCCTGTGCGTATAACTCTCTAGGTTGAGTTGGGAGTATCGGCTTGGGTGGTTCCTTCAACAAGTGTGACGTGTACTTGTTCCGCTGGCATGCGTCGCAAGCACGTAAACACTGTCTAACGGTAGTTTCTAGCCCTTTCCAAGTAAAAGACTCCTTGATGGTTGCAATGGTCTTGTCTGTCCCACCATGTCCAATGGATAGATGAACCATAAGAATAACAGATTCTTGGTATCTCCTAGGAATAACTGCACGCAGTTGAGTGTGGTCCTCGTCCACAAACTTGTACAAGACACGATGATAAATCAAATAATCATCTGCAACAGCAGCAATCCTCGCATAATGAGCATCCTGTGGATCCATTCTTCGTTCCAGGAAACGGATAATATGCCTGAGTTCTTCCTCACGTCGTTGTCCTTCAGGTAGATGACGAAGTCGGCGAAGGTGTTCCTCGCATTCTCCCTCGATGTCTATGGCATTCACAGTGGCTTCAGGATTCCGGCTGAGAATGTCGGCCAACACATTCTCTCTGCCTGGTCGGTAAACTATTTCCAAATCAAACTGTTGGAGAAACAGCGTCCAACGTGTGATCCTGTCGCTTGCCAGTCTTGTTCGTAATATGAAGGTCAGCACATGGTGATCGGTCCTCACAATAATCCTCTGGCCTAACAAAAGTTTCTGCCAGTAATCAAGTGCGTAAACAATCGCAAGTGTTTCAATCTCAGTGGTGAAGTAATGAGATTCATGTGCTCTCAAACGTCGGCTTAAGAAAGCGATGTAATGACGTTTCTTCTCATCATCCTCCTGCAGTAGGATGGCTCCTATTCCAATCGCAGATGCATCAGTTTCTAGAATAAAGTTCCGGGAATAGTCTGGATATTCTAGCTGAATTGAGTCCACTAGCATCTGTTTAGCTTTCCTGAAAGCTATCTCGCATTCATCATTCCAGGCCCATCTGCAGTTCTTCTTCAGTAAACCTTGCAGTGGTGCGACAGTCTCGGAATACTTCTCACAATGAGCAGCAAAGAATTGAAGAATTCCTAAGAATTGTCTCAGGTGTTTCACACGGGTTGGCTTTGGAAATGCAGCAACGGTTCTGATCTTTGCCGGATTCGGCCTGTATCCTTCTCCATTGATTATGTGTTCCACAAATTTCACTTCTCTCTGGAAGAATCGGCACTTGTCAAATTTCACTTTAAAATTAGCCTGTCGAAGATTCTCAAAAACAAGGCGTAAGGTCGTTAAATGCTCTTCCTCTGTTTCCGAAGCAATGATGATGTCATCCACGTAACATATAACCTTCTGCTTCACTTCAGGAGTCAGCTTCGCATCAAGTGCTCGGATTAATGCAGTTCCGGCATTTTTCAATACAAAGGGTAGTTTTCGAAAGACATAGGTGGTCTAATAAAACAGAAACCCTGTATAATTCTGAGTATGCTCAGATAATCTGATATGGTAGTAAGACTGTACCCAGTCCAATGACGAAAATATTCTCTTTCCCTTGAACTTCCTGAGGATGTCCCTAATCTTGGGCGGTCTGTCATGCTCAGGAGCTAGGCGTTCATTTAAGGCTCTTGCATCGCGACAAAGTCTCAAACTTCCATCCACCTTAACCACAGGTGTTATAGGATTCAAGAAAGGAGTCGGTGACTTCTTGATTGTGCCTGCTGCTTCCATCTCATGGATCTTCTTAGCAGCTTCATCGCGGTGTTTCTCTGCGATAGAATAAATCTTCTTCTGGAATGGGGAATCATCCAGTAGTACAAGATCGTACTCGTAGTCCAATATCTCACCAGGTGTGGTGTCGAATATATCCCTGTATTCGCTTAATATTGCATCACGTTTCTCTCGTATGGGTGCTGATAATGGTTCTGCCTCTTTGTCGGCATCTTGTGTCTTCTCAATTTCCTTGCCATTTAAATTTTCAACAACGTCGACTTCGGATAGGAATTCCGGTTCTTCTTCAACTAAGTTCATCTGAATGGGTTCGTTCGGCTTAAACTCTACCGTATTATGTCCCATATCAATGATTCCATCATACTTCCTAATGAAGTCTGCACCCAATATGGCATTATGATGCACGCCTTTTATCACAAGATATTCGTGCAAGTACACGTGGCTCGAAATCTTCAAAGTGCATAGAATCTGGATTTTGCACGTTACAACACGGTCAGGTATGACTCCTCTGACTCTTACAGCAGAAACTGGCAGCTCTGTCACCTCAGAGTTTGCTTTCAGTCTGGCATGGCAATCGGCGGAAATGACACTAATCATCGCCCCAGTATCGATGAGAATGACTACGTTGCATCCATTCAGGGTAGCTACAATCTTCGGTAGACGCGTCAATTCGTAGTTGTGGTTCGTCGTTCGTCGTTCGTCTAACAGGTCTTCTTGGATTGGTTCCCAGAGTAATATGGTGGCAGTTACTCTGTGCTCAACCGGGCAAGAATCTATTGATTTTTCGGCGTTTTTTTTTTTCTGTCCTGGCGAGAAGTACTGGGCTGGTTTTGCTCCGTCTCCTGCGCCGAATTCCTAGTTTCCCTCGAAGTCGGGTTCTGATCTCCCTCTTCTCGGATTTGGAGTTCTCTGACTTGTTGAAGATACTCACGGCTCCCCCGTGCTCTTCCTCTCCAATCTCTATCTGGCTGGTTTCTTGGGTCTCGATCTCTGTTATACCCTCTACTGTAACGGTAATCCCTACGGATACTTCCGTGCTGTGGGTTTCGACCGTTATTCCATCGGCGGTCGTTTTGGTGACGACGGTCGTCGTTCGTCGTTCGATCGAAGCGCCGGTTCCAGTGACTACGACGGTCATCTCGCTGGTCCCTAGCATATGGAGTGTTGTTCCATTCTCTTCTACCATAGTTATAATTATTACGTTGTCCAGAGCTCTCTTGGGTTTGCGTCTGCTGTGGTGTCTGGCTCACTTTGTCGACAGTAGTCAAGTTGACATGTCTCTCCTCACGCCTGTCAGCCTTCTGCTGACGATGTGTCGGGAACTGTTCTGTGTTTGCATCCAACCGTCGCAGGATTTGGTCACACTGCAGAAAAGTGGATGCCCCTGCAGCAATCAATACGCGTTGCAGGTCTGCAGGGTATTGCCAAACGATGGTGTTTACTAGGTCTTGTTCAGACAATGGGGGTTGAAGACAACGAAGTTTCGCAAGCTGGGTCGCGAAGTAGTTCGCATAACGCGTTGGAGTATTAGAGCTATATCGGCGAGTATACATCTCAGCTCTGATGCTCAGCTGGATGTCGCTCGACCAGTAAGTTCTTAACAAGGCTTCTTTGAAATCCTGGTAGCCTACAAACGAGTATCGGAAGGCTCTAAACCAGGTGCTGGCTTGCCCCTCAAGCAAACGCTCAATAACTCGGAGCTCCCTCTCCGGAGTTACCAGGGTGTCTCTCAAGTAGCTTTCTACGTTGGCCAGAAATTCAACTGGAGTAATGCCACTTCCAGTGCCTGAGAAGCGAGCTGGTTGCTCCTCTCTCGAACGGATTATAGTTACATTTCCCTGCGTATGCGCGGGTCTAAATGAATTCTGCATGTAGTTATGCGTAGGTGTATTCGTTTCATGACTAAGCCGATTGGGTGCTGGTTGAAAGGGATGGGCGTCAAAGTTCAAAGTTTGACTTTGCGCTGAACCAGTGAATTGAGATGGTTGCGGTTCTATGGGTGCGCTGGGTTGGAAATGAGTAGGCATCATCCCTGTGGATTGAAATACGGGTGTCGCCTGAGAGTCTCCCATCTGTGAGGGTAAGTGTCTCTCTCTAGGAAGCGTCTCAAGTCTGTCGAGACGTCTCTCTATAACCTCGAGTCCTGGAATGGTTCTAGCTGTGACTTTGTTACCTAAGTCGTTAAGTTGTAGCTCGATCCTATCGACTTTCCCTTTGAGGTTCGTGTCAACTTCGCGTATTGCCGTCCTCAGGTTATAGCTAAGGTCTAACCTCTCGGTTACAGCGACTTCCTCGAATCGTTTCTGTAAGGAATCGATTTCTCCTTCGACCTTCGACACGTTGTCTTGGATCTTTCCAACATCATCTCTGACCTCGGCTACCTTGGCCTCCATTGTGGTCTTGTGCTCGTTGAGGTCCCCCCTCAATAACATGAGATCGATTTTATGTTCCTCACGATGAACATCAACTGTTTCACGCAGGCTTGCTACGGTTTCTGTCAACTCCGTAATATTCCTCCTATTGGTGTTTAATTCGTCCTTGACCTCGATCTTGCCATCGACGATCGTCTTGACGTTGTTATTCACGGCATTTGCTGCACCTCTCATCAGAATCAGTCCAATATTCATGGTTGCCATGTCCTTTTTCACGGTGTCCATAAATCCCTCGACGTGAGTCAATCGAGCCCCAAATTCTTCTCGAGTGTGCTCCAGATCGGCTCTCATATCTATCTGGACTCTGTTCATTGTCGTTTGAATTTGAGCTGTGTGCTCCTCCAATCGGGTCTGCACATCCTCCCTAGCTCTATTCATCTGGTCGGTTAAGCAATCTATACGCTGGTTAGCCTCCTGATGGTGTCGTATGACATCAACCCTAACAGCCGCTAAACCTGCCGTAAGATCATTCCTAGCTTCGACTCTATATGCGTCCATGTCGTCCCTGACCTGAGTTAGATCAGCCCTAACATTATTGATCGACTCTGTGACTTGGTCTACATGACCACTTACAATATTTATATACTGGGTGTTAACCTCTAAATCTTGTCTAACATTGTTAATTTCCTGTCTAACTTGGTCCACATGACCACTCACATTGTTTATGGATCGGGTGTTAACCTCTAAGTCTTGCCTAACTTGGTCCTCATGTTCACTCACATTGTTTATCGACTGGGTGTTGACTTCTAAGTCCTGTCTAACATTGTTAACAGCTTGGGTATTCTCACCTAAGTCAGCAGTAATCTGCTGGAGATTGGCATTAACACCTGCCATCATCTCCCCAAACACACGACGAATAGTTTCCTCATCCATTGACAAGAAATATATATGAGAAAGTGAGGGAACAATCTCTAATGGAACTTACAGCTATGATTAGTTACTTGGTGGTGCAAAGCTTGTTTCATTTAAATAAATATCACGAGTACAGCTGGAGTATGCAAACTAAGTGCTTCTACATTTACAAAGACCACGGCGAGCAAAGCAAAGTATTACATTTACTCAGGATGAGGCATCATCAAAGAAAATCCTATCCTTCATTTATCTAACACTAAAGCCTCACCCCATGGACTTCTATCAATCATGAATGCCATGCGGTCAATTGATCTGCAGTACGACTTTCAAAGTTCGTCCCAGTCCTGTCAATTTACCATTAATCAGCATTAAGATCCTCCTAAGTAACATGGAACTGACGGTCACCACGTTAACGTCGGCACATGAGTTGGGCGCCATTTTATGAGACCGTCGGTGGAGCAGCCAGGATAGCCAACAACCGCAATGACTTCCCTAACATCTCATCCGTCGGACATAATTGCCGTGAGGATCAGGTGAACTTCCTAATAGGCCAAAGCGGCACGAGAATCTGTAGTCCACAGGGATCGTGGTACATGGTGACGATGGTCATAGACTGCCTAAGGAAAAGTTCACCTTAAAAACTAGACTGAGAAAATAAACATCCAGACTTATGTAAAACACCGTGAAAATTTATTGTTAAAATTCACAAGCCCCTAGCCTAGTTCGGATGGTTTCAATCGGCTAATCCGCAAGCTAATAAACAATCAAAAATAAAGAGCAGGTCCCTACCTGAGAAGTTACAGAAAATCCTCGCGAAAGATCTATCTCACAATAATAAAGCAATAACAGCAACACTAGGAAAATGGTACGACACAAATCCCTAGGTCAAGTTACAAGATCAGGCTAATATCAGAATTTACATTTAACAGGGTAACAAAACAAATCTAAGTTAGGATGATACCATTTCAACTTTTACATTTAACGTTAATTCATCTAGCTAAGTCCTATCAATTAATAACAAAATTTACGGCGATGACGTCCGTAACAGAAAACAATTACATTCAAAGCTAAGTGAACAGCCATGTAAAAAAACGTTTAATTATTCTTAGGAACTACGTACTAACAGCACACAATAGGGTAACATGTAGGATTCATACACTTGTACATCTAAAATAATTAATAAGAGACAACAGTTTTAATAAAATGCCTGCCTGCACCTTGGTTTACTCTTTGTAAGCCATAGTCATCTAATGTGTGTAGTTACGGTGACGACTGCGTAGTAAAGACTACGTCTAACATCGCATGGCCTGCGCTCCACAAGCTACGAACTCAAGGTTCGAGCAAGCTTCAGGTCGCTACAAAAGTGTCAGCTGTCCTAGTCATTTCCTCAAAGGAAATACCTTCATTAGCACGGCCATGTCAGCAGGTTCCAAATGCAAAAGAACAAAGTTAGATAGAAAGAAATCGTTAGTTAGCTTTTGTTTTACCAAAATTATGCGTTTTATTATTAAGATGTCGGTTTAGGTTTATCGTTGGTTTATGGCGAATAATACTGACAATAGCCTGGGCACGGAGTGTCTCCACTGAGATCAATCTCCACCAAAAGCCTCGACTCAAAAGTCGGAATACAATCAACGAGCAACAACAACTCGGACACACAATAACACAAGTTACCAGCGGCGCACAGCTCGCGTTCAATAACTCTGGGATGGGCCTGCACACAACAGTCACCCTCCATAACATCTGGTCAACGGGAACAATCCCGGACAAGGAACACACAAATACCTTCATACAATAAATACCTCCTATAACAGGGCGGCCTACAACGTACTATAGAAAACCTGACATAACTGTACACGTCAAACGACGGTAACGCAACAGTGCGTTAAAATAAAAAAAAACAATGTATAAAAACATGTGATCAGATAAAAGAATGGACACTGGGTTCCATGAGCTAAATAGCAATGAAAGGAAGAGCGAATACAACAAGCATTCTGTCTTCTGTCAAACTATGTCTGTCTCATAATACAAGCGTGCTCTCAAGGGCACTGGGTCACAAACCAGTTTGTGTCGCTGCAGGCTACAACATTCCTGCGCGGTCTGACACAACACACACTAACTATCAAGGCCGGCGATTTAAGCAAAATAAAAACTGTACAACTGGCCTCATCATAAAACCTTTACCATAGGTTACAAAACCTCGAAGAATACGTGTATAAAAAACACGCTATAAATCTGAATACAATAATATAATTCTGTCTTTCAAGCCAAAGACATCTAAATGGTAGCAATGTCACATTGCTGGAGCTCTTTGCTTTCAAAGATATAATACTTCAGTAGTTGCTTGTACAACATCAAATAAATACGTGTCTTCACATGACACTAACAAAATAATAATTGTGGCGCAGATTCCACACTCTGGATCTGCTTAATGATACGCTGGGAACTGGGTTCGATGGTAGACAACGAAACGTTCCTTTTACTTATAAGGTCCACACTTGACCTGATGGCTTCTGAGCAACATCTCAAATGAAATATAATGCAGTTACAAAACTGGTAATTACAATCGATTACCTAACTGATACGACTGCTCTCACGAAGTCAGGGGTGTAACAAAGACTGGCTGCACAAAATGCAGTTAAAGAAATATAACCATGGCATCTGATTGCCATAACTAAATTCAGCAAAGACTTGAAAAATCACCCCAGATAGGGATAAACAAAGTAGCCTCAAATGACTACAGTCACGTTTAGCAAAAGATAGGCATTGACGTTCTACGACGTCCATCAAGCTGCACCAGGGCTGACCAAAATGTCTGACCCAAGGGTGTCTCACTCTGAAATAAATGACATCTAATTAGACTAGTTACATTCCCTACCTATAAAAATGGCTGTCACTGAGTTCGGTTGGTTCACAAACTACATTAAACCTACTATACCACCAGAAACTAGAACGAGAAAGGATGTACAAAAACTCACGAAATGGAGGAGCTCTCCCTCAGCCCTCTGTTCAACGACAAGTGTTGAACAAATTCACCCCTAGCTTTCCGGAACGGCATCGTCCTCATCAGGATTCCCATCTGGACTCTCCCAAAAGCCAGGGTTCGGTCTGTCCCTGTCGTCAACTTCGTGGATGTACTGGACGTGCCTGGGAATGGCATCCTAGGATCCTTCCTCCTCGTTTGCTGTTCTGGAAGTTCCACCATCACGCTGGTTCCAATAGATACATCACCCTCATACCATAGCGGTATTAGCCCATGATGTCGGTCTCAAACATGGTGTAGAATAATTCGATCACGTGGGTGATGGAATAAATCGTGTAGTAGTTCATTCTTTCACTTCAAAAATCACAATGTTCGTAGTAAATGTTACAGGCTTTAATACAATTGATAACACAGCCTTTACTTCGCAGATATTGAATAATACGTGAGCGAGCACTGTTCTATGGTTCTTCACGTGTACTGACGCCACTTTTACATCACGTAGCATCCGTGAAATATGCGTCGTTTTGTAATTGAAAAATTCACTGTGGCAATTCAAATATATTATACTCTCATAATCACACTTATATAAAATAATTATAACACGTTTACCTCTATATTTTTCACCAGGCTCTCGGCCCTCCACAAACACGTGGGTACAAAAATGTGGTGTTACGGTAATGTTATAAAATTCACTATACTTGCCAATTATTTCACAATATGCTTCTTGTTGTTCACTGTGCATAAAATAACAGTGATTTATAGAATATTCGTGCACGATGGCACCTGATAACAACTTCCACGCTAAACAGCGGATATCTTCACGTCTGACACGACGGCTATAACTTCACGCCAACACAGGGCGGATTTCCCAGATGTAGTGCAAATAATTCACTATACAATTCTTACTTATCACTCGTATTATAACGTAATCGTGCTCGATGGCAACAAATAACAATTTCCACTCTAAACAGCGGATATTTTCTACGTCTAACAAGACGGATGTAACTTCACGCCTACACGGGGCGGATTCTCCAGACGTAGTGCAAATCACAGGGTTACTCGAGGAAGTAGGTCGTCAAACCGAAGTCGTTGAGCGACTACTTATATTCCTGTTTGCGTATCTGCAAGGGTATTACCTTACCTTAAGCGAAAATAACATTCTCCAAAATGTTTTAATAATGCAGCATGACGAAATGGAATATTCGGAGTCTCCTGGAAAGATAAAATTAATTAATAAGACCTCAGATAAATAATTAGCAGACTTCACCAAAGTCAAAAGTGCGATTCACCGCTACTTCAAAGAGTATAGCGTGAGCTCTCAGCTCCACGTGGCTTTCTGAGTGTGTTCAAAGGTACTACATCCCATCATGAATGTGCTGTTATAAAAATATCACATGAACCTTATCTCAGCGGGTTCAGTATGTATGTGACGTTTCTGCGTTTAGCAAAGTACACGTCGCAATTTTCAAGATATCGGGCTGAAATTTGGAACGGTGTAAGAGTTAGGGCCTGTGACGAACTCTGTTGTTGGGAGTTAAAATCGTTGCAGGGGGCCCTGAATTTCATCCCTTTTTTTGGAACCAATATATCTCGGAAACGGTTGGTCGTATCGAAAAAGGTTACATGTACAGGTGTAAGAACCCCGCGGTGTGCAACTTTTTTACTCATAACTATTTTTTGATATCTCTCACCATTTTCGTTTTTTGGGGCCCTGAAGATGTAGGTATGTGCGTGACGTTTTTCCGTTTAGCAAAGTACAGGTCGCAATTTTCAAGATATCGAACTGAAATTTGCTACGGTGAAAGACTTAGACCCTGTGAGGAAGCCTATTGCTGGGCGTTAAAATCGGTGCAGGGCCGGATCTTTTTTGGGGGCCCTGAATTTCAATCTTTTTTTTTTTTGGAATCGCTATATCTCGGAAACGGTTGGTCGTATCGAAAAACGTTAAATGTACAGGTGTAAGATCTCCGAGGTATGCAACTTTTTTACTCAAAATGTTTTTTCGATATCTCTCACCGTTTTGTTTTCTGGGGCCCTGAATATGTCCATTGTGCGTGACATATTTGGGTTTAGCGAAGTACAGGTCGCAATTTTCAAGATATCGAACTGAAATTTGGTGTGGCGAAAAAGTTCGACCCTGTGAGGAAACTTGTTGTCGGGCGTTAAAGACGGTGCAGGGCCGGATCTTTTATGGGGGCCCTGAATTTCAAACTTGTTTTTGGAATCGATATATCTCGGAAAAAGCTGGTCGTATCGAAAACGTTAGAATACAGGTGTAAGATCTCCGCGGTATGCAACTTTTTTACTCATAACGATTTTTTGATATCTCTCACCGTTTTCTTTTTGGGGGCCCTGAAGCTGTCCATTGTGCGTGACATATTTGGGTTTAGCAAAGTACAGGTCGCAATTTTCAAGATATCAAGCTGACATGTGGTACGGTAAAAGAGTTAGGGCCTGTGAGGAACTATATTGTTGGGCGTAAAAATCTGTGCAGGCCCGGACCTTTTTTGGGCCCTGAATTTCATCCATTTTTTTGGAATCGATATATCTCGGAAACGGCTGATCGTATCGAAAAACGTTCAATATACAGGTGTAAGATCTCCGCGGTATGCAACTTTTTTACTCAAAACGATTTTTTGATATCTCTCACCATTTTCTTTTTTTTTTGCGACCCTGAAGCTGTCCATTGTGCGTGACATATTTGGGTTTAGCAAAGTACAGGTCGCAATTTTCATGATATCGAGCTGAAATTTGGTGCGGTGAAAGAGGTAGGCCCTGTGAGGAAACCTGTTGTCGGGCGCTAAAAACGGTGCAGGGCCGGATCTTTATGGGGGGCCCTGAATTTCAAACTTTTTTTTTGAATCGATATATCTCGGAAACGGTTGGTCGTATCGAAAAACATTAAATGTACAGGTGTAAGATCTCCGCGGTATGCAACTTTTTTACTCATAACGTGGTTTGATATCTCTCACCATTTTCTTTTTTGGGGGCCCTGAAAATGTCCATTTTGCGTGACATTTTTGGGTGTAGCAAAGTACAGGTCGCAATTTTCAATATATCAAGCTGACTTTTGGTACGGTGAAAGAGTTAGGGCATGTGAGGAACTCTATTGTTGGGTGTTAAAATCTGTGCAGGCCCGGACCTTTTCTTGGGCCCAGAATTTCATCCCTTTTTTGAATCAATATATCCACGAAACGTCTGGTCGTATCGAAAAACGTTAAAAGTGCAGGTGTAAGATCTCCGCGGTATGCAACTTTTTTACTGAAAACGATCTTTTGATATCTCTCACCGTTTTCTTTTCTTTTGGGGCCCTGAAGCTGTCCATTGTGCGTGACATATTTGGGTTTAACAAAGTACAGGTCGCAATTTTCAAGATATCAAGCTGACATGTGGTACGGTAAAAGAGTTAGGGCCTGTGAGGAACTCTATTGTTGGGCGTAAAAATCTGTGCAGGCCCGGACCTTTTTTGGGCCCTGAATTTCGTCCCTTTTTTTTGGAATCGATATATCTCGGAAGCGGCTGGTCGTATCGAAAAACGTTCAATATACAGGTGTAAGATCTCCGCGGTATGCAACTTTTTTACTCAAAACGATTTTTTGATATCTCTCACCATTTTCTTTTTTTTTTTTTGGGACCCTGAAGCTGTCCATTGTGCGTGACATTTGGGTTTAGCGAAGTACAGGTCGCAATTTTCAAGATATCAAACTGAAATTTGGTGCGGTGAAAGAGGTAGGCCCTGTGACCGTTTTCTGTCTCTGTGGCCCTGAATTTATTTCTGTTTTTTAGAATTGTTATATCTGGGAAACGGTTGGTCTTATCGCACAAAATTAAAGCTAGAAGTGTAAGATCTCAGTGATTAGCAACTTTTTTAACCTTGATGAATTTTTAATATCTCTCACCATTTTCTTTTTTGGGGTCCTGAATTTTTCCCCTTTCTTTTGAATCGACATTTCTTGGAAACTGTTGGTCGTATCGAAAGAAGTTAAATTTTCAAAAGTAAGATCTCAGTGATTAGCAACTTTTTTGACTCTTATGATTTTTAGCCTACTTTCGATTTTTGCAAAAAATGAAAGTAGACTTATGAGATCAACACAGGGCGAAAAAAGTGTGTCTGTCTGTGTGTGTGTGTGTGTGAGTCTGTGTGTGAGTCTGTGTGTGTGTGTGTGTGTGTGTGTGTGTGTGTGTGTGTCTGTGTGTGTGAGTGTGTGTACTCTGAATGTCTGTCCCCCCCGTATCAATTCGAACACGGTCAATGCGAATTGAACGAAATTTGGTACAAAGGTAGCACTAGCAAAGGACACCTCAGTGTCATGTTTTATATCGCCGCCATCTTTACTAAAACTGAATGGCGGCCACTCAAACGTTCAAAACGTAAAATCAAATAACGACTAACCAAATCATCCGATCTCTACCAAATTTGGTAACAACATACCTTCGTATAGAGTGCGTCTTGTGACCAAACTACAAGGTCGTCCGCCATACCATTTCAGGATGGCGGCCGTGCGAATTATGCAAACTTTATAATCCATATCATGGGACCCACCAGTTCCGATTATCGAGCCGAGAATCGTTTTAACTGTTCTAAAGGAAGAGGCACGTTCGAAATTAAAAGTTTATTTTGTAATACTATAGTGCAGACGTGATTTTAAAAAGCTGAGCCGATTCAGTAATAAGACAAGATGGCAGCGGATATCTTGTGCCTGACTTATATTTCACTAATTTGAGTATTGCATGCAATATAGCGTACTGATACAAAATAAATAAACTTTGTATGAAATGCTTTATATATAAATAATATACTCCAGTGATGAAATCGTTTAGTATAAATCATTATTTGCTAACAAGTTCTATGTAAGTCATTTTATATAGAACGATATTCGTTGACACAATTAGCTCAGTGGTAGAGCGTTAGCCTATCGCTCAAATGCCTATGGTTCAAACCCGATCAGAGCTAGGTTTTTTGCTTGAAATGTTATATGTTTATTGTTTTGTAATGACTCAGATGTTTTAAAATTAAGCGTTATATTGTGCATATTATGGTGTAAAATATATATTTAATTAAAACATAATTCGCCAGCAGATTTACTCGAGACATCTAGCTGCCAAAAAGGTAACTGCACGCCGACCTACTTATTAACTTCCAGATTTTATTGAAAAGTTTCTTCTTCTGGCCGCTAGAATGCACTCGCTCTGTTAGGATTATATTGTTCGATATTTCACCACTAGATGTCACGACTAGTCTACGTGGGGCTCCATTGATTACTATACCATTGGCATTCTATGCGCATCGAATTTGAAGAATGACAAGATGATACTACGATACATTTTTACTTTTTATTTTAAAGGGTTTGTAACAGCCTATTGTGCGTTATTTGAAAATGTTAATTGAAGTAAAGAACAAAACGATTTCACATAGTATCTGAACTCTACCGTTGGTGCTAGTTCAGGATATTAATTAATACTTTTATTTCAGCCAAATAGCAATCGAAAATATCCACATAGTTGGTATACACACGTCTCTGTAGGGTCATGGAAAGATTTGTTAATTCAATTAGGGGTGTGAAAGTCATACGCAGCCAGACGTGTAAAGACATGCCTCAACTCAAAGTTGGATGTTGCCCGCGTCAGGCCGATTATGTAATAATAATAATAATAATAATAATAATAATGTTATTGGTTTTACGTCCCTTTTAACTACTGTTGCTTTTAGAGACGCCGGGGTGCCAGAATTTTGTCCCGAAGGGGATTTTTAACGTGCCAGTATATCTACTAACACGGCTCCCTCGCATTTGTGCACCCTCAAATGCCAGCTGACTGCGCCAGGATACGAACCTGAAACATACGGTCCAGCAAGCGAGAACGTTACCACTGAGCCACGCCGCCAGTCCGGTCGATTATGTCTCCAGATCCATAACATTCTTTAGATACTTCTTATCCTTCTTTCTTCAATGACGGTAGCAGTTTTTATCTAGGTTGTGGCGTTTGGTAGAGGTAAATCGTTTCTAAGGTCTTCAACAAAGAATAGTTCTATTATACTCTTTGATAATAACAACGAGTTATAACTATACTCATACATTTAGGAGAAAGTAGGCTATATGTTCTTTACTGAACATCTTGTTTGATATATCTCACCGTTTTCATTTTCGGGGCCCAGAATTTCATACTTTTTTCGAATTGTTATATCTCGGAAACCGTCAGTCATATCGAAAAGAAATTAAATACAGGCGTAAGATCTCAGTAATTAACAACTTTTCTGCCTCTTATCATATTTTGATATCTGACACCGTTTTGATATTATTAAATGTTTTTTGTTTTTTGAAAAAAATTGGGGCCCAAATGTATATAATAATTTGTAAAAATTCAACTGATGATCTAATTGAATTCTACGGAAAATTCTCTATAATAATCCGTTTTCACCTTTTCAAAAAGTTACAAAATGATCGAAATACAAGGGGGTGGTCCCAAAATGCAGACTTTTCACAATCCCCCTGTAGTTCGAAAACAAAGAGGGCAGCGATGATTTCGATTACACCATCGGTTTGTTTCACAAAAAAGTGGCACGGAATTGCGAAATCCGTTTTGCTCTATCTTGATTCGTTTCAAAGATATACGTCAAATACATCGAAAAGGCGCCACCAGGTACAGCGGTATTCAATGAAAAAGCATACACGTATTACAAAGAGCCTCAAATTTTGACATACAATTTATTATTAAAGGTTACCATACGTATAGGTTAAACAAACCTTTCTTCTTCTTCTTCTTCTTCTTCCTCTTCTTCTTCTTTTTCGACATCTCGGCATTTCGAAACGGAAAAAGCTTGACACAGTGCCGGATTAAGCCAGCGCGGGGCCTGTAGCATATTGCAGCCAGGGGCTCTTTACTTCAGGGTAAAACAATTTACAGGGTAGGTCAGCCTATTCGAGGCGGACGGGTGCAAGAAAACTAATTCAGACATTTCATAACTATGTGATGGTTTAAGCATTGCCTATGAATTCTCTAATGTACGGCTGTAAGGGCCCGAAATGCAAGGCATGAGACCTGGCTGCCAACGAAGTTGTTGTTTGAGATTATTACCCCTCTTGCTCGCCGCTATCTTGCCGCACCTTCTCATCCAAAGCAGGTCGTGCTGCGTTGACTCCTACTTGTGTTATGTTGCAACCCGGTAGTGAAAGCAATTGTATAGAATCACTACTCAAAAGTGGTGCATCGTCAGGAATAACCAATGGATTTTCATCGATATAAAGGTCAATCACTGAAGGGGGAAATATTATGGGACTGATGTCATTCAGCTTATTACGGAGAAGGCTTATGGAGGATAATTTCGTCAGTCCTATAAAGGCATGCTGACATTCTATGCCCAAGATTGTGGGTTCAAACCCGGCCGAAGTCTTCGGATTTTTTAAGAGCGTTAAATCCTATAGTATCCCTTCCTTCGGAGGGGAAGTAAAGCCGGCGGTCCCATATCATAGATTTATGGCGTGTAAAAGAGCCTTCCACTAATTAAACTTGTGTGAAGCTAAATTGTAGGTTAGATTTCGTTGAAACGCTTTATCAAAGTTCCAACGTTCACTACTAGGTGTCAGTGACATTTGGTAGTGAAAGTTGGAACTACTTGAAAATGAACGGATCTTGTTGCTCACCCCATGGGTGTCCGCATAGAAGCATCTTCAGCCCCTGGCGAGCTGAACATGTCCTCGGACACTCCCGGCACTAAAAGCCATACGCTGAATAAATAAATAAAATAAATAAGTACTATTGTATGTATGGTTCTTGAAGTTGAGGCAAGAACTGGGAAGGAGATAACAGCGGAACTTATTCTGGCACTTATGTGGACCAGAAATGGGAAACGCTGAAAATCATTTCTAGATTGTCTCAGATGGCAATCGAACAATTCCTACACACATCCAAATACACGAGACTATTGACCATGATGTCATGTGAGGGTCAAGAATGTACAGTAGGCTTTCATTAATTTATTCACATTATTTTGATTTGTTCTCTTTCATACAGGTTATTAGAGATTTTTCTAACTTTGATACACGATAGAACATTAGTTTCAACATCATATTCATGTGCCCAATACTTATTTCATATGTTTGCCACACTTTGCATAGACAGTAACACCTTCATTCTTAGCCCAGTCCAGCAGGTGATCATGGTTACCGTTGCACACTACAGGGTTGTCGGATATTTCCAATACCTTTAGATTACTCAAGCCTCGGAATACAGTGACGTTTATTTGGTTGATGAAATTTGAACTGATTATGATGTCCTGTACATTGGGAATACCTTGAAATATATTTTCTGGTAGATTTGTTACGTTGTTTCTTCTCATATCTAGCCTTGTCAATGATGGACTGTTTATGAAAGGTTCATTGGTCTCGAAATCAATTTGGTTAGCAGATAAATCGAGATATTGAAGTCTTTCTAAACCTTCAAGAACGTTCTTACCGATGTCTTTCAAAGAATTTCCACTCAGATGTAATTTGATAATTTTTTTACCAGGTATACTTTTAAAAGTACTTTCTGAAAGATGTGTTAGGTTGCAACCCGATAGTGAAAGATATTTTAGAGAATCACTACTCAAAAGAGGTGCATCGTCAGGAATAACTAATGGATTTTCATTGATATTAAGATAAATCACTTTGGGGGGAAATATTATGGGACTGATGTCATTCAGCTGATTACAGTAAAGGCTTATCGTGGATAATTTCGTAAGTCCTATAAAGGCTCCCGATTCAATTTTAGAGAGGTTACTATTTACAATATGAACATGTCTTAAACTACACAAACGTCTAAAAGTGTCGTTGTAGATTATAGGAAAATAACTTTGATTGATGTCTAAATCTACAGTAGTTGCTGGCAATTTCTGCAGAAGATCAATATCTGATATGTTTTTACAAACAGTGATAATTTTTCCACATTTGCATTCTTCTGGACACGAATCGTTAGTTGAGGCGATCGTCAGTACCAACAGGACTCCCTGTAACAGACAGGTTAATTGTAAATCAGAGGCTGTGCCAGAAACACAAGCATTTTACCACGATTCAATGAATGAGCCTTCTCTAAATAATACAGTACATGGACTCCCGTAAATCTTGCAGTTACTTATTAGAGTACATTTATCTTGGTAGGACAATAATTTAAGAGCTTGGTGAAAGAACCAGGTGGCTCCACTTTTGGGTAAAAATGAGTTACACATCGATTGTGACGAAGGAAAAACTCTTCTTCTGTTTGGAGTAAGAACTAAATGGTACCATAAAACAAGTGGTTTGGTTGGTTGATTCCTTAGTGTAGGGGCTGCGACAACGCGTACATGTAGCTCCGTGTACTTTGAGTGTGTGCAGAATTTGTCTGATAAACGGTGTTAATTGTGATGGCTGTATTAGTGTGTGTTATCTGTGATTCAGGTAGGAGGACTGCAGCCAATTAATTTTTTCAAGTCGTTCCTACTTTTGCTACCATATGCTACCGTCGACGACACCTAGCTGCGGACGTGGCTACTAAATGCCATCGTAGTCAGCACCTGGTGGTGAACGATGGAACTAATAAAGCGTTATCAAACTAACCTACAAATTTTAACCCCCAAGAGTATAGTTAGTGGAAGTTTCTTTTTCACGCCATATATCTATGACATGAGACCGCCGGCTTTACTTCCCCTCAGAAGGAAGGCATACTGAGGGATTTTAACACTCATAAAAAACAAGTAGTTTCGTGAAAAACTAAATAGCTTCTTTTCATATATCCCACGGTCTTTTCCATTGGTATTCTCCTGCCTCACACAAGGATATTCCATTTGATATACCAAATAGCTTTTGATTCACGACCTAGAGTATCTCTTCATCAACACCATTGCAATGAGAAGTTATGTGCTTGAATATATGGACCATGTTATGCATGAAGGAATCAACCACCATCAGGATGGAACTGAGGTATTGAGGCTCAAAGTTAACCTTTATTATTTAATTCCTATTGCTCGTGTGAAATCTGAAAATAATATATATACGTAGAGAGGGATATATTTTACTTTATTAGTACATGCTACGCTCTTCTGAGCGGGATATGTTGGTATATAATAAGATTCAGTATAACCACCTGGATGATGGATCAGTATCTTCCAGGTTATCTTTTATAATTGTTCCTTTGGTAGTCTTTGTTTACAATATGTCCTCTTTTATGTAAAACGCTACTTGACTTTTAAAAAACTTAATCAATGTACAACAGATAAAATCCAATTCTGTGCACTGCAAAACATCACATGCAATGTAATTGGTTCTGTTATGTGCTTTCTCCAATGAGCGATACATAGGAAGCATTTTTTTTCACACTTAAAATTTAAAACAATTATTCCTTGCCAAGTCCATAACATTGCTGGTTAGATAGCCCAATATTTCCTCCACAAGATGGTAGTTATAACCCAATTTCAGTAAAACTGGCTATCTGTTTCTTTATACATAACATGGTCCACATAGCTTTCAATACCGGAGAAGAGACCTCCCACGGAACGGCATATTTCTGTAACGAACCACGGGAATTGATGTATAGAAACATCACATGCACGGCTTCTATGATTTACGAAAAGTAAGCTAAGGGATGTTGTGCCATTAGATAAGGATTGTTATCATAGCCCAGTATACAAATTATCTTTTCCATCGCCTGAATAAGATACGAGAAATATAAAATAAGGTTATAAAATTTCGAACTTTGAATTTTGATTTTTGAATTTTTGAAAGTAATTCATTAGATATCTCTATACTAAGCTCTGAAGTTGCATTGCACCCGAGCGATTTGATCACCAGGAATTTCCTTTTCAATGTTTGAAAATCACTTCGCCACCATAATGATTTGTGTTTTTCAGGATTTGGGAAGGTCACATATTTTTCCTTAATTAATGGTCCTCAAACACCATTCGAAAGTATAGTTTGCTTGAATATTTTCGTAGATATTTAGAACTGGGGAAATATATCGTATGGACGCCATATTGTTTTGCTTTATAAATGTAGGCCTATGCTATAGAATTATATGCCAGCAGATGAATGTTATAATCGTGGTTCATTATACCTACCTACGTTACTATCGCTGTTTAGGGGACGAGCATTATAAACGTGATATAAAACAGTTAGCACAACCACCATCTTAAATTTTTAATAGAAATTGAATAAAAATAGATGCCAATATATTAAGAATTGAATGAATATCTTATATATTAAAATAGTTTTTTAAAAATTTCACCCTTTACTAACACTGAAATATCTCGGGACGTATTTGCGCTACGACGACGTTTGATGTCTTAAAATGTAATGCCCGTCACGCATTACCGATTGATACCCACCTTACTTGATTATATCATCCGTGTATTAAAATAATTGCGAATATTACCTCCTTCAATGTCACACCAAAATAGATTCTAATGACTTGACGAACAAATTGTCGCTAGGCGACAACGACGAACACTGTATCATGATATTCAACGCCGCCCCAATAATAAATCTAACTTGATGGACTGTCACTAGGAAACAAACCACGTAAACATCTTCATATTAACAGAGATCATATCTCCTTGAGGACATAACGCATTCACTTAAAAATCTTCTATGCGGTTTGAATCACGCAAAAACAAAATATTTCTTCATGCCATTTTTGTTTTATTTCGTTCGTTTGGTGTTTCAATACATCCAATATAATTATATCATTCACTGGTATAGGCAATCAGTTCCCAAATTACGTAATGATATTATAGATACTCTATTTATTTTTATTTTCCAATCACTTATTTTAACAGAACAACAACAATCAGTCTTTCTCCATAGATTAGATTATAGGCACTGCCAACTATATATTTGTTCTGTTTCTTTTTCAACTGTTTGTTTTCTTTCTTTACTCACAGCTATCTATATCATGTCCACAGCTACCTGTATCATGTCTCCTGCACCTACACCACTCCCCCACCAGTAACATAGTTACACTTGTTAAAGCAGGAATAAAACTATCACCATACACTAACAATACATTTAAAATTACTGTAAGCACTATTGAAAACGAACTGGCAATTTCACAGTACGTCCAGAGTGTGATGTCTTGATGATGGTAGTGTCCCTTTTATTTTCTATACCATGAGGTGGTATTGCAGTGTCTTGTTGATGGTTGGCTGGGCTTGAAACAGGTGAAGGATCTGGGGTCTCTTCATCTGGTGCCAAGACGTAGGCTGGTTTTATTCTGTCTATCGATACATTTACTTGTTTGCCTTTAATTAGTAGTGTGAAGAATTTCTCATATCTCTTCTCAACAGGGAAAGGACCATCATAAGGTGGTGTCAATGGCTTCTTTACTTTATCATTCCTCAAGAAGACATGAGTACATGACTTCAGGTCTCTATGTACAAATACACTTCTGGTAGTTTTATGATAAGATGGAATAGGCCTAAGTGTTGTCATCTGTTTTTGAAATTGGGAGACGAAGGTGTCTGGGTCAGTTGTTGTTGATGGCATTTCAAAAAACTCTCCAGGTAGCTTAATAGTCTTACCATGGACCATCTGTGCAATAGAATAGTCAGAATTGCTCTTTATGGCTGCACGCAACCCAAGAAGCACTGTAGGCAAAACCTCTGTCCATTTATGGGAATTATGTGCTCTGATGGCAGATTTTAAGGTGCGGTGTAGTCGTTCAATCTTTCCATTACATTGTGGGTGGTAGGCTGTAGTGTGCTTCAGTTTAACACCACACAACACTGCTAATTTCTTGAAAAGTTCGGATTCAAATTGTGGTCCACGATCTGTGATAATTACACTCGGGACTCCAAATCTAGCAATCCAGTTGGAGTAGAATGATTTAGCAACTGTGTCTGCTGTGATATTTGGATTGGGATGACTTCCATCCAAGACGTATAGCGGTCGATGCTTGTTAAACAATAAATGTTCCCATCTGATGGTGGCAGTGGGCCAACTAAGTCCATATGTACAACACTAAATCTTTCATCAGGTTCTGGAAATGAAATTAATTTAGACTGTGTGTGTCTTGTTACTTTGTTTTTCTGGCAGTGGATGCAAGCTTGGGCCCATTTTCGAACATCAGATTTTATATTCGGCCAAATGAACCTAGTTGTCATCTGCTTCACTGACGATTTTACACCTGAGTGTGATAAGTTATGGATCTGTTGAAACATTTGTTTGCGGAATGACTCTGGGATAAATGGTCTTGTATTATTCGTTGAGATGTCGCACCACAATGCCTTACCCGCTGTTAATGCGCACTTCTTGAATGTCAGTGATTTACTCTCTTCCATCAGCCGTTTTAATTCTTCATCTTGCAGTTGCTCTCTTGCAATTTCATCGTAATCAATCACAGAGATTTCTTCCGTTCGAGATAGAGTGTCGGCTACAATGTTGTGTTTACCACTAATATGTTGAATATTGGTAGTGAATTGAGAAATATAATGGAGGTGTCGCAATTGTCTTGGTGATGCTTTCTCGTTCTTTTGTATAAATGCATAGGTTAGCGGCTTGTGATCCGTGAAGATGGTGAAATCTCTTCCCTGCAAAAGATGTTTGAACTGTTTCACTGATAGGTAAATGCCTAAAAGCTCTCTGTCATATGTGCTGTAAGATTTCTGTGTTTCGCTCAGTTTCTTGGAGTAGAAGGCAGTGGGTCTCCAACCATCATTTTCATATTGTTGCAACACAGATCCAATGGCAATGTCAGATGCGTCTGTAAACAGGCCTAATAGATAGTCTGGGTTAGGAATAGTTAAGAGTGTTGTATTTGATAACTCTTGTTTACATTTTTCAAACATCTGTTTCGCTTCTTCAGTCCATTGAATTTTTCTGCGATCTCTCTTTCTTGCTCCTTTTAGGTATTCATGGAGCACTGCTTGTGTTTTGGCAGCATCTTTGAGGTAGCGGCGGTAAAAGTTAACCATGCCAAGAAACGTGCGGAGTTCATGCACTGTTTCTGGCAGTTTATAATTCAAGATTGTTTGAACCTTTTCAGGAAGAGGTCTAGTACCCTCAGCTGTAATGAGGTACCCTAGAAACTCGATTCTGTCTACGCCCATCTCTGATTTGGAGGTATTTATTCGAAGGCCATACTTGTTTAACCTGTCCATAACCAACTTAAGATGGTTCTTATGCTCCTCAAATGATGCGGAGGCTACCAGAATGTCGTCCAAGTAAGGAAATGTGAAATCCAAGCCTCTGAAAACTTCATTTATGAATCTCTGGAAGGTGGATGGAGCATTTCTTAACCCAAAACTCATGACATTGAACTCATATAATCCGAGTTATTATTGCAGTATTGCACTTATCTTCTTCGGCGATTGGGATTTGGTAATATGCTTTAAATAAATCAATTTTTGAGAAGACAGTTTTTCCTTTCAACATATGTTGAAAATCTTCTATTCTTGGTACTGGGTAGCGGTCTGGAATTGTCCTCTCGTTCAATCTTCTATAGTCACCACAAGGTCGTAACGACCCATCCTTCTTACTAGCCATGTGCAGTGGACTCGCCCATTGAGAGTTTGATGGTCGAACTATTCCGTTATCCACCTGGAACTGAAATTCTTGTTTGGCAATCTGGAGCCTCTTCGGATCTAACTGTCTTGCCTTTGAGAATACCGGTTGACCGTTGGTAACTATTTGATGTTTAATATCATGTGTTATCAGGGTAGGGGTTAAGTTTGGTGTTGTTAATCTTGGATATTGTGCAAGAATGTCACTGTATTTGAAATTTGTATTCATACAGCTAATAACATCACATTCTGAAATGACTGTAACTTCGCCCTTAACACCAAGCTGAGTTACACCGTCAATTAATTGTTTATTATGCAGGTCCACAAGTAAATGGAACTGTTTAAGAAAATCTGCTCCAATTATACCTTTGTTTATTTTAGCTACCACAAATGGCCACTGGAATTTTCGTCTTAGTCCCAAGTTCACAGTCTATATTTTGATACCATAGGTTGGTATTTCTGTATTGTTGGCTGCATACAGTTTATAGGAACTATCTACTTTGTCATGCTTTGTTGCTGGCCAAATTGAAACATCCGCTCCACTGTCTACAAGGAACTGCACTCCCGTTTCTTTATCTCTCACAAATAACCGGGATCTGCGGCACAACTCGTGACCTTCAGCAGTGGAACTTGCCGCCGATTCTACTGCTGTTTCTCGTTTTCCGGATTCTTCCATACGCACGGTTGTTTACATTTATCTGGGTAGCATCTTGAGCCAAATTTAAAATGATAGTAACACAATTTCCCTTCTCTACTTCGCCTGCGGCTACGTTGTGTTGCTCGTGTGTGATGTCTTCCGATTGGGATAGCTGCTATTTGTTGTTCCAATGCGGTAATTTTCGCTACGATTTCATCCAGTGTTGCACTGCTACTTGAAGAGCACTGACTTGGGGTTTTTGTGGCACTATAGAGTTCAGTACGTGGATTCATTTCCAGTACTTTATCTGCCATTATTGCAATTTTCTCCAATTCCTCATCACTAACTAGCAATATATTTTTTACTGAGTTTGGAAGTTTGTCTAGCCATAGTGTCAAGACTTTGTTTGAAATATCTGCGCCTGCCAGGGATTGCATTTTCCTCAGAAGCTGACTTGGTTTGAGATCCCGTAAATCAATCCCTGTCATTAATCGCTTTATTTTCATATAGTCACTTTCTTTGAAGATGTTGAGGAATCTTTCTTTTGCCGCGGCATATTTACAGGAGTTACCACTACTAATGACGTCCCATATGTTTTCCACATATTTCGGTTCTAATTGCGAAACCAAGTAATTAAATTTAGTCTCTTCAGATGTCATCCCGTTAATCGCAAATTGTGCTTCGATCTAGTAAAACCAAATTTCTGGCTTATCGGCCCCCCAGAACGGTGGAATTTTAACAGACACATTACTAACCTCAACTTCACTGGTAGTGCCATTAGGCGTTCGCGCTTCATTATCACTATTTTCAGTCATTTCTCGAATCACGTCGGGGTCACCAATTTATAGATACTGTATTTATTTTTATTTTCCAATCACTTATTTTAACAGAACAACAACAATCAGTATTTCTCCATAGATTAGATTATAGGCACTGCCAACTATATATTTGTTCTGTTTCTTTTTCAACGGTTTGTTTTCTTTCTTTACTCACAGCTATCTATATCATGTCCACAGCTACCTGTATCATGTCTCCTGCACCTACAATATCGTTAACTTCTACCTGTTCCACTCGGGCGCTAATGTCGCTTGTATCCATACAATAAGCAGAACGGGATTCTGTGCTCATAATTTAATTAAAACTTCTCAAAAATTGATTACTTTGAGACTGAAATGCTCATGCGCAATCAGCAGCCATTTTGCTAATGACACTGTCATGTCAACATCTCTTTGAATGACAACAAATACTGCATACGAAAGACAACTAATTTCACGAAGATGCCGCTACAGTCGAATGTTGGAACCGCCATTTTGTATTGTGTATCCGATCTTTCTGTTATATAGTGTTTGGTCTCACCAGCTACAAACTCTCTTTTTTTCGTTTCATTATTCGTACTTATAGGTTTTGTGCTTAATCAAAACAATGAATCATATGATGAATGAGAGGCGACAGTCGATTACAAATGTTATACATATTAAAGGTGACGGTAATTGTCTGTTCAGGTCATTGGCATATTGTGAGTACAACTATCAGAGTTTATTTTCATAGGTTAGAATGCGATTTGTAAAATATGTTACAGACAATATTGGAATAATTATTCGTCCTTTATTGTTGGCAACAGCGATATGTACGAAACTGCTACCAATACGAGCGATGATTACAAATTGTGTATGTCTATGAATGGTATTCATGGAGGTCATGTTGAGTAGTTACCGCTGCTCAAGTTTACAAAATGGATATTGACATAATCACTAATAATAAAAGTCCTCTCGGCACGCCGGAAGGCGGAGGTAGATTTCACCGGACAAACTTGGGGATAGGCGAAAATAAAAAGAATATGCAGGTTTTCGTAGAAGGATCAGACCTCATTTATTGCGAGAAAGTATTTTATAATTGGAGCTTAATTAATTTTGTTTTTCGTCATTTTATGCATATTTTAAACATTTTATTGTCTTATGGGGACGGTAACCTTCTTGTCATTTGGGGTCCATTTTTATACTTGTGGCCACACTGTCCTTATGCAATGTTTCGACACTGATGTGTAACTATGTAACGGTCTGTTACTTCTTCAGGCAAAATTATATCTTCCGCAGAGATTTTGGTTGGTTCCTCAGTTCAGGGGCTGCGACAACGCGGTCATGTAACCCCGTGTACTTTGGGTGAGTATAGAATCTGTCTGATAAACGGTGTGAATTGTGATGGCTGTATTAGTCTGTAATTCAGGTAAGGACTGCAGACGGTCAATTTCAAGCAGTAGTTCCTAATGTTGCTACAAGATACTACCGTCAACGATACCTAGCTGTGAACTTGGCTACTAAATGCCACCGCAACTAGCAACTCGCAACGAACGTTGGAACTTCCCCTCCAAAGGAAAGCATACTGAGGGATTTTTAGCGCTCTTAGAAAATCCGACGACTTTGGCCGGCTTTGAACCCGTGACCTTGGGCATAGAAGTTCAGCATGCTACCAGTTACGTCGCCGAAGCCGCTTCACACTTAGTCAAAGCGGCTTCCATGGCGTAGCCGGTAGCATGCTGAGCTTCTATGCCCAAAATAGCGGGTTCAAACCCGGCCGAAGCCGTCGGATTTTTTAAGAGCGTTAAAAATCCCTCAGTATGCCTTCCTTCGGAGGGGAAGTAAAGCCGGCCGTCCCATGTCATAGATTTATGGCATGTTAAAGAACCTTCCACTAATTGCACCTGTGTGAAGCTAAATTGGATAGGTTAGGAATGCAAACAACGCTCTTAGGTTTCTACGTTCGTTGCCAAGAGCCGACTGCGGTGGGGTCTAGAAGCTAAGTTCTGAACTTGGCGGCCTAATAGTCGTTGACGGTGGCGCTTGGCGGCAAAAGTAGGAACTATTTGAAAAATTCTAACTTACAGTACTTAAATTAAAAAACAGATAACACACACTAATACAGTCATCACAATTAACACCAGTTATCAGACAGATTCTACACACACCCAAAGTACACGGGGTTACATGACCGCGTTGTCGCAGCCCCTAAACTTAAGAACCAACCAACACTTAGTCAAATGGAAATCTGAATCTGACCTCGTGCAAGTGCGTTGTCATGGCAACGTGTGATGGCTCATCCCTCATCAATTTAGTAGTGTTGCCATGGCAACTTCTGATAGCTCTTGGCATTTTCTTATAATTCCGAAATCATTTTTCTCATCCCTTGGCGTAATGGTGGGTCATATCAAAAATTCTTTCAGAAAAAAGTTTAAGGTAATTATTAGGGAAATATTGTCCATTTTGTACGGTTTTGATATTGTGCCTATTAAGAGAGATATGATTTATGTTTCCCGAAAAACCCACTTTTTCCCTCCCCTTTGGTCAATGGTTGGTGCTATAAAAAAACTCTTCAAACATAAATTTTTGGGCTTTATCCGATACATAGTATGAACGTTGAACGGATTCGATATTTCACATATTAAGAGAGTTATAGCAATATTTCATTTTTTTGAAAAAAAAAGCCCCCCATTTTCACCCCCTTCGACCGATTTAGCCCAGTAACGAACTCGAACGAGATTTTATAGGTATACATATTCGGTAAATAATTCAAAGTGATTGGTGCAAAATTACGGCAGTTATCGTGTCTACAAGAAACTGATATACATATATTCATATATACATTATATATATATACACACATAAATTATATATAAACTTTTGAACTGACGGTGGTTTTGGGGTCTGAGGAATGTGAAACGCGAAGATATGTCAAAATTTTCCGGAAGTCGAAACATGGTACCCATTGCAATAGTTAGCTTTCTAATGATATCTACCTAAAGACGCATAGTGTAAAAGCAGAAAATACGCCATCAAATATAAATTTTTGCTATACTCTGGGGATGGGTGGAACGGTCATCATGACGACCTAAATACTGGTATCAATGCTAACTCAGTTGAGAACGTGGATGCCAAGTCACTCGATTCTGTGGCTGATTTAAATTTTCAAAATAAGGGTGTATTTGCGTGCAGTAAAACCCCAGGATCGCTCAGAACCAGTTAGCCAGAGTCAAATTGTGTTAAGAATTAAAGGTGACGGAAATTGTTTGTTCAGGTCATTGGCATATTGTGAGTACAACAATCAGAGTTTATTTACACAGGTTAGAAACCGAATTCTTAAACATGTTACAGACACTTTGAATAATTATTCTTCCTTTATTGTTGGCAACAGCGATATGTACGAAACTCCTATCAATACGAGCGATGATAACAACATGCATATGTCTATGAATGGTATTCATGGAGGTCATGTTGACTTAGTTGCCGCTGCTCAAGTTTACAAAATGAATATTAACATAGTTACTAATAATAAAACGCATATTGTAAACGTCGAAAATACGCCACCAAACAGAATAATTTCCTTACTGTATTCTGGAGATGGCAGGAACGATCACTATGACGTCCTAGATATCAGTGCTAACTCAGAATCATGTATGGTCGAAAACGTGAATACCAATAAACAGAAACGAGCACTTCGCGAATCAAATCGAGGAGCCTATTTCCAAAAGTCGACATCTGACATTTTTTACAAAAAGTAGATTTTTTAAATTTCATATTCCTCTTGGAGAAACGCATCAAATGGATGGTGGAGGATGTTCCAAAACACGATATCTGTGGTTAAAAATCAATATTGAAGTTTGACTTTATTTCCAAATCTCGACATCTGCTTTGTTAAGTTATTTCCATAATCCGACATCTGCACTTCGTTCCTAAATCCGACATTTTGCATAAGAAAGTTGATGCAACTTCCAAAGTGTGTTCCAATACTCGACATTCCTGTTGCATTACTTCGAGGCAGTGTTTCCCGCCAACTTTTGATTGTAGTACTTAGCAATGACCGGCGCCAATTAACTTCTTTCTAAGTGTTCCCGCCATGTTTGTTCTAATGCGAAAATGCAATGTTTCAACGCAGTATTTGTTGGCTCTATACTTCAGTCACCAGTTGGCATCTGATTAGTTTGGTGCTGTTCTACAAAGCAATGGACAATTCCTTAAAAGTATCTCCTTCTGTACCTGGACGTGGGAGGAAACATTCCCGTGATCCCGAAAACTGGGCTAAGAATAAGAAGAAAAGAGAAAGGTGAGCATTTCGTTACTAATTCGTTTAGCAATTATTATCATATAATCGTTACAGATAATGCGTTCTTGAAGCAGAATCTAGATAAATATTATATTTTCAGATACTCTGCTTCACAACCCCCAAAAGTACCAAGATGCAGTCACAAAAAGGGAGCATTTCAGTGCCAGACGCTGACAATTAGGGACATCAAACATTTTCATAACGTATTCTACAGCACGCTAAAGAAGCTTATCCAGGACGCACTTATAATCAAGTATACAGCGGCAGCACTTCCGAGGAGAACCGTAAGTAATGGCAGTAACAAGAATAAGAACATATCGATAAAGTATTTTGTGATAAAGGCAACAAAGCGACCCGGTAAAGAACCTGTTGTACCCGTATGCAGGGCAACTTTTCTAGGTATCTTGCAGATATCAAAAGGCAGGGTGGGTCTGGCTTGTAAGCGTCACTTTGAGACTGGTCTTCTGCCTATAGATAAACGAGGAGGGGATACTCGTAGCAAGTACAGTGAAAATAAAAGGCTAGCTATGAGCATTTTCATAGAGAAATTAAATGTTGTTAGTGAATTACACTATTGTAGAGGACAAGTGAAAGGTCGTCAGTATTTATCAAGTGAGCTGAACATTAGTAAATTGTGGAGAAGTTACAACCAGTCAGTGGCAGCTTACTTTAGGCATTATTTCTGTCGGACATATAATATTGGATTTGGCACTCCAGCGACTGATGCTTGCTCAAAGTGTTTGTTGCTGAAAGCTAAACTGAAGCACTGCAAGATTCCTCAAGAAAAGAATAATATAATAACTGAGTTAAGAGTACATAAATTAAGAGCACAAGTGTTTTATGTTCTACGTAATCAGGAAGATTATGAAGTGATATTAAGTTACGATTGCCAGAAAAATTTACCCCTTCCAAAATTACCTGATCAAGCCAGACAATTGTATATGTACAATTTTACAATTGTGTAGGAACATCGCGTGATCGTAAAACTACACGGAACACTTTTGTATACCAGTGGCTGGAATCTTCTCGTCCAAAAGGATCTAACGAAATAGCTTCCTGTGTTTATGACAGACTTAATCATCTCGATCTTACAGGTATCACAAAAGTTAATTTGGTTTCTGACGGCTGTGGGGGTCAAAATAAAAATAGTATTGTACAGGCCCGGGGGGCTGTACCCCCTGAAACCCACCCCCCATCTTCTACTAAAAACCACCCCAACTGGCAACATCATAAGACCAGAACAGTACCTTTACATGGCAAGAGGCGACCACCCAGCTTGGGAGGTCGGCCAACTACTTGCAACACATAACATAAACATCTACACACCAGCTAACTGGGGCAGCTACGTCAACGGAATGCTGACTAAGCAACGGCAGGAACTATAAGAAGGGAGGCCTTTTTTGAGCATTACCTGTCATACAGTGTGCGTCGCCGAAGGCCCTAGCCGACAACTGTGCCAGCTGCCATCATCAGGTGAGACTCAGCAAGTGTGCAGATATCCTTTACTTTGTAAACATCCATCCACAATCTTGTGCACTCAACTTGTATCATTACTTACATTCCCCTAAGAGGGACTTACAATTTCACACTCACTGACCAATAAACACATGGTCAGTAAACTACACCTGTCTTGATAATTAAACGCCTCTTTACATCCTCATACCCTTCCTGACTCTCGTCACGATTGACCGTGACCATAGTAGCCAGTAATAGCTTGCTCAGGTTTCATTGTGCTTCCCGCAGGCGACTCGACTACATAACGTCGAGCCGCTGACGTAAGCACGCCTATTGTATCACTCATTCCGTCCAGCTGGCAGGCCGGTGTATTAGCCTGCATTTATAGGTCCATCCCCTAATCGACACTTGCGTCTTTACAGGTACACCCATTAGTGTTTAAGTGCTAAACAACACACTACACTAGTAAGCTCACCCAGCTACGGGAAGCTACCCTCTCCTAGAAACCACCTTCCAAATTAGTACAATAACATAAGTGTTTTAGCCCTAACTACCCCCCCCCCAACTAAGGGATCTAAAACATATTGGTGGAGGCGCTGCTACCACGCACAGTAAGGGTAGGACTCATACAACGAGCCCTCGTGGTAGAAACTACCCGTACCGCACACAGCCAAGTGATCGTTGATTTTTTTTTCTTCAGAAAGCATTATTTTTCCTTCACCCTAGCAACACGAGGGAAATTTTTCTCTTCCCCCCTTTATTACACGGGGACTTGTGTTATTATTAACAACCCCCAACTAAAATCATTTTTTTTTCATTCTTCTTCAACACATATACAAATATGAACTCACCTGCACGACAGGCCATGCTGAGGACCATTGACTTGTAACAGGGGATCATAGCATCCCATAGCAGAATTAGGGCCCAGCAGGAGCGCTTACGAAAAGTGCAAAAGCTCGTACGGATGCATTATGGGCCGATCATGAGGGCACTCACTAGCCCGTAGAGCTCCAGTAGAGAGTCACGGGAAATCAGGGCTCGAATAGCCACAATTCGCACACAATTAAATATTACACACTGGCGGCTACATAAAAGACATGATGAATTGACACAACAATACTACAGGCTGAGGGAGGAACACCACAGGGCACAAACGCAGAACACGAAGGTAACTGACCAAGCCAAAGAGCTCGCGAACGATTACGCCGAGCTTTGGGGCGAATTTGTAGAGCTCCAAGCCACTAACATTCATTTTGAGCTGGCAGCTGGAAAACTCACGAAGCACACAAACGACATCTGCGTGGACACATTAACGCAGCAATTTGCACGAATGTCCATCTTAGTCACCAACAACACAAAGGGGAAGGAGGTAGCCGTGGCCATAGGCCAGAAATCGGGCAGACCACCCTCCAACACATTGCGGGGGCAGACACACACACACAAACAATTACCGGAACCGGCCCGGAAGCCCAATAGGACAGAGAACAGGTGAAACCGGGGACATGTCCCTCCCACACCAATACAGGGAGGAACGGGGCTACCCACCCCGACGTTACGTAAAAGGACAGTCAAACAAATAACTAGGGGGGACAAGGAAAGACACATTAGGGAAGAGCGCGAGAGGTCCTACAGGCGAACACACTACCGGGACTCTAGGGGGCCAACTAGGACGACAGCAGGAGCACACGCCACGACAAGGGATGAAACCCGCGATCGGCGGCGATACGACCGAGGGGGT
The DNA here is from genome assembly GCA_946902985.2 of Meconema thalassinum. Classification (NCBI taxonomy): domain Eukaryota; kingdom Metazoa; phylum Arthropoda; class Insecta; order Orthoptera; family Tettigoniidae; genus Meconema; species Meconema thalassinum. The sequence continues at coordinate 172,940,372 of OX336391.1, forward strand.
GGGCGAGAGCGACACTTACACGACATCTGGACATCCACGGTACAATATGACGACAGGGCATACATGTTCACCAGGCACACGGGCCTGACTACGCACGCAATGGCTAATTCGATGCCAGGACCACGAGTGCAAGTACAGACGTTGACACATACAGAGGTCCACACCTGACACACATACATAGCATAGTATCCCATCCACACGAAACCACGTTCCAAAATTAGGGAAGAATATAGGGAGCTCCAGGCTAACAAAGCCATTTTTGAGTTCGCGGCAGGGCCATCAGCCCGGCCGAGAGAGGACATGAGCGTGGATACGCTAACTCGGCAATTGCGAGGATGTCCCTCTCAGACACTTACAAAACACAAGGGAAGGAGTTCACCGTGGCCACAGTCCAGAAGACGGCCAGGCTAGGCTCCAACACACCACAGGGCCAAGATCACATCAACACACGTCCCTCAGCTCCGGTTCGGAAGGCAATTTTGCCAAACCGAGGGGCAGAACCTACACCAACCCCCTCAGAACGGACGAACGAGAGGGAGTTGACGCCAGGACCCTCGGGCACACATAATAACACAGGGAGAAAACAGGAGGTAAACATGTCATGGGATGAGGACGTAGAGCCCGCCCTACAGCACATTAAGCCCACACAAATCTACACACATAGGAAAACACAAGGACAGGAGTCTACCGTGGCCATAGGCCAGAAATCGGTTAGACTACACTCCAATTCATCGCCAGGACAATCACGGGCAATTATACGGCCTTTACCGCTAGTTCAAAGGGCAAGTTTGCCAGAATGGAAGCGGGCACCAGCATGTGTACCCCAGGTGCGAATGCATAAGAGGGTGTTGCCTTCAGCCCATCAGGGTGCAAAACGCACGCCCGTGCACACTGACCAGACTCAGACACACAGTACACGGGGTATAAGAAAGGTCTTATTACCTACCCCACGAGGCTGGGCAGTCAGGAATACACACACCCCTATAAACACTGCTAGGGTAGCGCGGAGCGCAATCAGCCACTCAGACACAACCACATTCAGGCCAACATCCAGGCACTACGGTGAAAGTAGGCCCAGGCTTACTTTGCTACAAACTCCTCCAGAAAATAGCAAAGAAGCACCTCAATGGGTTTCAGGGGCCTATGCCTTAGTGACAGGGCGACAGTATCCACCTTCCCGAGCAAGGACGCTCGGACGGGGATAACAACTTTCACCAGGAATACAACATACATCAATGTCACTTGCACCACAATTACAGATACAGGTAGGCTCTTTTACATGAAGGAAACACCACAATGGACACACAAAGGGCAGGTTCCATCCCTGTAAACGGTAGACACGCAGAGAATCACGGACAAAACTGCACATTTTTCAGGTATATACAGTGGAACATGGCTAAGTCAAAATTGTATAATTCAAAATTCTTCTTAGTTTTTTCTTGGCCCCTAGCATTTTTTTAGGCCATCAATGGTTTATAATCGTGGTTAATTCAGGACATATTTTGGACAATTCAAAGTTTTTAATATGCAAAGCCAAGCGGAAGCCAATCAGTCGGGCCACGCGGCTCAGGGTCGGAAAGAACTATTCCGAATACAGCCTAAGCAACAAACCACAGCATAGAGCTTAGGCGGGTCTTTCTAAGTAGAAATGACTAAGTGTTCTATGTTCCGTTCCTACAACTTGCTAGAATCTCTTGTGATGGCCGAGAGCCCTAATCGTAAGGAATAGTCAAGAATCTCAAACTATTTTTGAAACATAGTAGATTTCTCCGCGACATAACTTGATTACTGCCTTACTAACGGCGTCAAATAGGTGCATAGTACACTCAGGTTTCAACTTTCATTTGAAACTTTTGAAATTAACTACGGTACAATAGTTATAAAGTACCATCGTTTGTTAATTTGCTCTAGTGAACGTAAACCACTATGTAAACGTCATACAATGTACTTTCCCCACTCTTTCTTTCTTAATGCGAATGTTTGCATCACTCAATTTTTCTTTCACCAATCCCGTGAAGTGCGAATTAATCAAGTTGAACTGTATATATTTAATCCATGGGTATACGTTATATAAATTACACTGCCTATAACATGAAGTTTTCTCGTCCCCCATAACAGCACGCAAACTAAACATAAACACCATAGGGTGAAAATCCCAGACTTTGGGAAAACCCACATATTTCTGGAAGGCACACAGTCAACTCACATTGCCACATAACAGTTAATACACTAGCAAAACTGTCCCGGAGACACAAACCCAAAAGGCAACAGGAATAATTATCCTGGACAAAGACGGTCTCGAACCCGCAACCTCCTGAATACCAGGAATGCAAGATCGGGTAACTATCCAGTTCAAGGATAGGGGAATAAGGGATAGTCACACTGACGGACATTTATATGCATGAAACAATAAAATCACCTCCGACACCTTGTCCCCAAACACGCAACTAGCGGCCCGATGACACACATGCATAACGACAGTTAGTACCACTAACAGGGATATATTCGCCCCACGCTTACGATAACACAAAATTTGGGGACACAATATATATTTACAGGAAGGTTCTTTTCCATTACGAGAAGCCCAAAGACACGCTGTATAAGCAGACAGCAGAGGGACGTGTCGACAAGCAAACAAAGTCCTTCCTACACAGTTGTAACTTAATACCATTGCCAAGTCTGCGATAACACACACACACAATCTTGCGACCTTCACCAGCTGCAGGCGACTTACGAGCGGCCTGGACTGGCTGTGATACACACGGTCATTCACGCTGTTTTCAAAACCCCATAACTCCCAAAATAAGGGTACGAGGGTCTTCACAAAAGCCACAAAACACTCACGCTAAAACATACGTTCATCCGCGTGCCTTTAATACACGATACGTGTGCCATGGTATATACGGTACAGAAATCGTACCACCAGGACCTTAGAACAAGGCGGGCGCGCACACACGATATAACACAATACCTTCGTGCCAAAAACAAACTAACCAATGGTATTTTTGGCGCGAAAAACATAATCAAAAGCCACACTGGGCCCAACAGACAACGCAGACATAAAACACGGAGTATTACACGGGATCGCGTGTGCGAATTCCCAGTACAAATCGTATGCCGTGGAAAACAAATATCCAGAACCCCAATTAGACTGAAATTGGCCCCATACAAGTACATAAGCGGTTGAGCCACACGATTTTTATAACAGGAGGGTTCTTTAACGCACATACAGAAACATAGATTCGTTCCAAGGTACTCGCTAACACAGCCTACTTAGGGCATTAGCGTCCTCAAAATACTTTCCTCTGAACCATAACGCCCAACACCTATATACAGGTAACACCACATTTCTTCCGGCAAAAAGCCATGCAAAATTTCGATTACCCCGAACATGGCCAATAGATTTCCTAGTCATGGATTACACATAACTGCACAAGGCAGAGGTCTTGCGGAATACAATGTGCACACAACATCGGTAAGCAAAAACGGGGCAGATTAGCACACTGGCCCTCCCGGAATCCCAAACAATGACAACACTCGGACATTGGCAAAAGTCACGTTCCGGCAGCCGACATACGTAACATCAGAGACTTCCCGTATACAAGGATATGAAAACAAAACACGACAAAACACTGACTTGCGAATTCCGAAAGCATTGCAACACTGCTGTCGGCAGACACTATTGTTATAACGGAAGTGACCATGAAATGCAGACATGACCACAAAAAACAAACCAATAATAATGGTATACATTGACACGGGATTCAGCGCTGTTACAATAGGCATAACATTTAGCAATGTACAGACACGATAGGCCGGATTTATCATAGGGCCACAGAAGCTTGTTTACAAGTGCGATAACAGGTTACACGCGCCGGCTGACAATTAGCATCACGACACACGATAAGACGTATCCGATAAACGGCACGTGCGCCAGCGCGCTGCAGCGGAACGCAACTACAGTCACGCAAGCCTCAGTAACCACAGCCACGGGCACCTCCTGCCAACACACGCGACCACTAATCAGGGGCGAACACAGACAGATTCCTTGAAGGAACAACCCCCCCGAATAACTACTTCTCTTCCTGTTTTTTTTTAATCCCAAAACCATCATAGGCGTTCAGGACATGACCAGTTACACTACGATCACTTGCTACCTTTACATTACAAATGAGAGGCCAGATTAGGCCGTGACGTCATAGCGTCACCACACTTTACCATCCAAAGGAGCGGATAGAAAGCAGATATTGACCAAGTGAAGATGACAGGAGCAGAGATGGATAATGCCAGCGGGATTACCAAAATACCACCTACGGGCTACCATTATACCACCTTTCTCCTTCCATAACCTTGTCACTCACAACATTAGCCAACACTAACACATAAACACATAAAAACAGCTAAACTACATGCCAAAATATACATCGGGGTTGATAGACTTCATGCGTCTAAAGAGAGGGCTCACTACGCCCTGGCTCTCAATGCTTACGCCCGAGTATTAGGGGCGAGTCGGTAAAACGACAATTAAGCGTAATGCGCATCTCTAAGCAAGAGATGAGGCCAAATTTATAATAACAATTCTTTTCTACTAAATAAACCCGCATGCAAGGGACATAGGATTATTACACCTCGGCCTATACCTATCCACAAATGAGAGCGGACACGCCTCATATCCAGCCACATGCATGGAATATCCTACCCATACACCTGGGTTATTATTATTATTATTACTCCTGCATGGAATTTTTAAAATTTTTGCAAACGCGGGAAGTACCTACCCCGTCCACTCACTGTAAAAGCATCCTGACAGCATCACCGGCTCCCGGCCACCATTAACATGGAGCCCAACGATGCGCAACCCTCTCCTACCACGCTTTAAACCCATCCAGCAGATAACACCCCCGGATCCTAATAACAAAGGACCCGACACCATAAAACCCTATTAACGCCTCCAAGTAAATTACCAAGGCATTACCGCTGGAAGTCCGACGTAGCTACAGAAGGCTTGAAGTAGTCCATGCATTTAGAAGATTCTACAACCCCAGAACACTTAAAAATTTTACATTATTTACACAGTGAATTATTTACAGATCACACTATTTTTTTATTAACACAAAAGGAATCTGATGACACGCTGAATGGTGATGACAGCGTAAACAGAAGGGCAGAGGCGCCACACAGGAGCAGAGCTGGGGAAGGCGATGATGAGCCCTACCCCAGTTAACTTAATGACCCAGACCAAAAAGACGAATTACGTAAGGTCGAAGCGCCGATGACCTAGCACGGGCAAACTTCGGAGTCCCAGGAGTACCTAGCCTGTCCCCGGGACAAAGAAATGTTACACCCACTATGTGCTACGGGCATCGAAGCCAGACCTGCAGGGGAGACTTTCTACGACTGGTGGGAGGATTATCCAGCTCCATACCGGACTCAGGAGATGACCCTAGGGACGACCAAATTAGGACTAGACTCCTAGTTTAGTACGTAAGTAAGTAGAACTTCTATGGCGGGAAGTTAGTCTCCTACCCAGAGGAGTGAAGAAGGATCTCAGGATTCAGCGGGATCAATCCTAGATCCGACAAGTCCTTGCCCCGCGTGGCACAGGTGAAGACAACCAAACAAATGAATAACGGATAAACAGATAATGAATAATATATATGGAATGAATGCGATCATTCGGACCCACGCCCTCATAAATGGTAACGCACCGAGCGGCCAGAGATAGTAAATAGGCATGCAGCGAGCTGCCTAGAGGGGTCGAGTGGGCAAACCCAGCAATACCAACATAGGCGAAGAGGATTCCCGGACGCTAAAATTCCCGGATGTTATTATTACTGCCATCATAGGCGAAGAGGATGCCCAGACGCTCAAATTCCCGGATGATATTATTCTATCGGACGATGTCCAATGCCCACATAAATGGCTGACAGCGGGTCACCATAGCTTAAATGGTAACGCAGCGAGCGGCCAGAGATAATAAATAGGCATTCAGCGAGCTGCCTAAAGGGGTTCGCGTGGGCAAACCCAGCAATGCCAATATAGGCGAAGAGGATGCCCGGACACTCAAATTCCCGGATGAAGGACGACAACACAGGCAAGTACAACGGCGATGCGTTTACCCTCGTGCGGCGCAGGCGTCCGGAAATGTATTAATTGCTAGCTATTAAGCAATAATATAAATGTCGACAACTAGTATTAAGGGAGCGGAATCCGGTGGTTTTAGAGACAACCGGTGTTTGTAGAATCCACGCGGGTGGTGATCTGAGGAAGTAAATTGCCTCAGGCGATCGCTCCGGGCAAAATTCTAGCATGTAAGACAGTTGCATTTGGATCGCAACTTAGAATTAAGCAAATTTAATAAACGCTGTTGCTCAATAATAGCACAGCACATTTCGGCATTAGACTAAGTTAAACCATTCGGCTTATAAATACCAATTTTTTTCTTTTACTTATCATAATTTAGACTAACCATTTCGGCGCCTGGTGACAAACAAACCCGTCATCAGGGTAAGCCCGACAATACGCTAAGTTAAGTAAAATTAAGATAAACATTTCGGCGCCTGGTGACAAACAAACCCGTCATCAGGGTAAGCCCGACAATACGTTAAGTTAACTAAGATTGAGATAACGCGCTCGGCACCTGGTTACCAAAAACCGTTACCAGGGTAAGCCCGACAACGCATAGCATAAGCTAGATAATACCTAGGCTAACCTAGAAGTAAGGTACACCTCAGTGGCGCCACACTTAGTCTTATAAATTAAGCGCCACCGACGAAGTGTTATATATATATATACATGTGATGTATTGCCAGATATTGTAAATGCATTATTATTCATTAATCCACTTTTACCCACACAGGAAAGCGAGGAAGCAAACGAACATACATGTCTTCCAAATAGATGGCCAATAATCCATTTTTTATTTCACAGATGACAAGGAGCACGAGCATGTCTATTGTAAATATGTTTTCCACACCAAATTACACACACCCTTGTCTCTGTCACAAAAACACACAGTTCCTCATCGCTCTTCAGTCGCGCCAATAAGGCGACGGCGCCGCGATAAGCGACGTAAGGTGACGTGGGGCACCGAGCGACGCTGACGCAAACACACGTACGATATGCTTCAATAAAAAGCAATATTCGGCAGCCAGGGGCGGTGCAGAGGTTTTGAGCACCTACCCTCGCCGCCAAGGTAAATTTTTCCACCCACGGGGAAAATTTACGAAAGGAAAAGTAACGGCATGACCACTAACCCACAGCCATAGGTGAGAGGCACCTACTGCCAGCGGGTAATAAATGAAGGGAGAATGAGTCGACAAGAGCGCTACAGAAGGCCTAGGGAATGAGACGAGGTACCAGGCTCATGAGCGAAACGGTATAGCAATAAGGTTATTATTTTATGTCATTTTATGTTACATTATGTTATGTTATATCATCATTGTATAAGCAGAAACTGTTAAGCCAAAGCATACACAAACATAGTGGTGCTCAACTGTGTACCCAAACACATAAATTCACAAATTGTCACACCATTTTACACGCCATAATGTACACACTGATTTTCATTTCTACCCTTCTAACTTAAAATTTGTGGTGTCCCGTTTTACCCCAACACAATAAACTATATTTTACGTATTCCTTTAACTTATACCCTGGGACACCTGTTTATCTATTCTCTTCCTACCCAGCTGATCTCACATCACCACGACATCAACACACCTACATCTACACCAACACTGAAGAAAAGAAGAAGAGGTACAAGAAGAAACCAAAAATGATCCATCGTCACCCCCACTCCACGTTCCGTTCCCGTTCGCGGGGACGCGAACTAATCGAAGAAGAAGACTTGTACAGGCCCGGGGGGCTGTACCCCCTGAAACCCACCCCCCCATCTTCTACTAAAAACCACCCCAACTGGCAACATCATAAGACCAGAACAGTACCTTTACACGGCAAGAGGCGACCACCCAGCTTGGGAGGTCGGCCAACTACTTGCAACACATAACATAAACATCTACACACCAGCTAACTGGGGCAGCTACGTCAACGGAATGCTGACTAAGCAACGGCAGGAACTATAAGAAGGGAGGCCTTTTTTGAGCATTATCTGTCATACAGTGTGCGTCGCCGAAGGCCCTAGCCGACAACTGTGCCATCTGCCATCATCAGGTGAGACTCAGCAAGTGTTCAGATATCCTTTAATTTGTAAACACCCATCCATAATCTTGTACATTCAACTTGTATCATTACTTACATTCCCCTAAGAGGGACTTACAATTTCACACTCACTGACCAATAAACACATGGTCAGTAAACTACACTTGTCTTGATAATTACACGCCTCTTTACATCCTCATACCCTTCCTGACTCTCGTCACGATTGACCGTGACCATAGTAGCCAGTAATCGCTTGCTCAGGTTTCATTGTGCTTCCCGCAGGCGACTCGACTACATAACGTCGAGCCGCTGACGTAAGCACGCCTATTGTATCACTTATTCCGTCCAGCTGGCAGGCCGGTGTATTAGCCTGCATTTATAGGTCCATTCCCTAATCGACACTTGCGTCTTTACAGGTACACCCATTAGCGATTAAGTGCTAAACAACACACTACACTGGGGAGCTCACCCAGCTACGGGAAGCTACCCTCTCCTAGAAACCACCTTCCAAATTAGTACAATAACATAAGTGTTTTAGCCCTAACTCCCCCCCCCCCCAACTAAGGGATCTAAAACAGTATTATGATTGGAATGGTTTCCTATTGGCTGTATAAAGATTCCCCCGCACAAGTTAAAGAAGTGGAGATGGTATTTCCCGTTGTAGACCACTCCTTCATACCCCCAGACCGAGTCTTCGGGAGAATTGAAAAGGAGTTTAAAGTGCGAGACACTATTGTAAAACCAGAAACCTACACTCAAATTTTCAAGCAGTTTGGCACAGTGAACACGTTAGGTGTTGATTGTCCGGTGTGTGACTGGAAAGGTAGCGTCCAATCTTCTTTTAAAGCACCAGGGTCATGGCATTTCAGAATTCAATCCTGCAAGAGATTCGTGTTTAGGAAAGTAAAATTTTCTACTCTTCTTCGTGGAGAGCAAAATTATAGGAGTGACTTAACTGATTTCAAAGGGATAACTAAAAAGGAAACAACGGTAACTTTTGAGAAAGTTCAGTTGCCTCTTAGAGTAGCCGTCAAAGAAGAGAAGATGAATGATGTGAACAAACTACTAACACTTCACTACGGGGAAGAGTGGAAAAGTAATGAAGAACTTCAATATTATAAGAAAGTCTTGGATCCAGAAAACCTGACAATTGATGTGGAAGACGATCTTGTTTGTGAACCCCAGGACTAGGATGACGACTTGAGAATCTAAACTGTGTGACTTATTGCTCCTTGTGTATTATTATGTTAGTGCATACTATTTTTTTATATAATTTACTAGAAACTTGTGTTCACTGTAAATTTTGTGTGCTTATTAAATAATGAGTGCATAACAACATTATGTGGCTTAAAATCCTTGTTAAGCAAAATCCATGATTTGTTCCACAACTCGTCATATACTAGAAGTTCGTTCCAAAATACGATTTTCCATTAACGTACTTCCAAAATCCGATATCTGCGAATTTAATGCTAAATATCTCCTAAACGCATTGCTGAATCTACCTCTGGAGCTATTTTTTAGGTTTATGGTATGTTTATGTTAGAGTTAGTACCAAGAATAACATAAAATTTCCTGAATTTTACCGTTTAAGCGTTTTTTTTCGTTTTTCTCAATAACTTCAAAAAGTCAGATGTCGACTTTTTGAAATAGGCTCCTCGATATCAGAAACAGATTGTCACAAGACCGTTCTCAGCCACTTATTGATGTGCTGTTTATGAAACTATTCCCTACATAGAACCTTTCTTAATTGGAAGTCTGTGTAACATTTGTCAGTACTGCTCAGATGTATACTTTTCAAAAAAGAAAATACAAGTGTTCACTATTCTCTTTGTTGTAGCGATGGCAGAGTGAAGCTTCCACCATACACAATACTTCCATAAATTAAGCAGTTGTTTATGAATTGTGACGAAATCAGTAAAACTTTTTACGAAAATTGTTCGGCATTATAATAATGCTATGTCGTTTGTATCTTTGGTGCTACTGTTGATCTATTACCATGCCATGGGCCTTACTGAATTAAAATCAATGGTGTCATTCATCATAGAATTTCCCCTTTATAGGCCAGAAAACAGGAAAACAGTTCATATGGCCAACTATACATCTTATAATTTTCAGAGGCAAATGATTTAAGGCTACTGAATTATGATAATAACGAACTGAGAGAAGATACCCTCAGTCTTTTAAATAGTTTACTAGATCAGCACAATCCTTACGTGCACTCTTATAAAACAATGCAATAGAAAGTAAGTGAAGAGTGGAAATCAGCTCTAAAAGAAAATCGTCGTCTAATGGAATTGGTAATGCGTTTCTATCATGAGCCTTCCTTAGATCCAAGACGTAATAAAGGTCTGTCCACACTCGTGCGTTTTTAGGTTCGTCAAAGGCGTGCGTCATAGTGCAAGGTGTAAGGCAAGTGACGAACACGTTGCTGCATGCGTCTTCGGAGTTGAACGACGAAGAGGATCGTAGCGCACGCAGTGTTGAAAGCCGAACCGCATGGTTCGGGGATTTCGTGCCTCTCACCTTGCATTTTGTATAATTTAAGCCAATATTGTGCAAGTCATGTCAGTCACCATGGACGAAACTATACAATTTATTGAGGATTAGAGAAAACAATCTGCTCTGTGGGACGTGTCCTCGAAGTTGTACACGAATAAGACAGTACGAAATGACGCATTGAGTGTTTTGGCTGAAAAGTACAAGTTGGATGTTTAGGGGTAAAGAACAAAATAAAGATTTGAGATCTTACTTTTCAAAAGAGCATCAAAAAGTAACGAAGAAAAAGACGGATTCCGGGGCTGATAAAGACTATGAATCACCATGGTTCGGGTACAAGCCTCCTGTTTTCATATTGAAGTTATTGCTTCACGGAAATATGTGTTATTTTTCTCTATTCTTTTCTCAATCATGCTCAACAAAAATTCGAAGTTGGCTTTGGACGTCATAGTGAAGTTCCTGAACAGCATATTATCCCGTAATCCCGTTTTCTTAATCCTTCATCCACATTAATCCCTGCCTTTAGGTTTCTGCCGGCCCCGTGGCGTTGGGGTAGCGTGCCTGCCTCTCGCCCGGAGGCCCCGGGTTCGATCCCCGGCTCCGTCAGGGATTTTAAAACTGACGTGAGGGTTGGAACGGGGTGCACTCAGCCTCGTGAGAACAATTGAGTAGCTGTCTGACAGTGAGACAGCGCCCCGATCATGAATACCAAGATTAACGGCCGAGGGGACCCGACGCGCTGATCACGCGTCACCCCAATATCTGCAGGCCAAATGGCTGGGCAGCGGTCGCTTGGTCGGCCTTAGCCCGTCATGGGCTGGATAGTGCCAGGGGTTGACTTTTTTTTGACTTTAGGTTTCTTTTTTTTTTTGAAGCATTTATCACTAAATAAGCGGCAGTAATGACAACAAGTGAACTCGCGTCCGCAGCATCCATCGGGAATGCTGCAAAGAAACTGACGCATGAATATGGACAGGTATTGCTTGCGTTTCGAGCATGCTTTAGAGGCATGCCCTAAGAGGAATGTTGAAGGGAAAGAGGAAAGGCACGTTGAAAGGCAAAGGGAAGATGAAAATGCACGAGTGTGGACAGACCTTAATGACCCCTCATGTTCAGAAATTGCTCCTGTATTTGGAACTGTTGATGGAGCTCCACCATCTCATAGACACATCGCAGTATATGAGAGAGAAGGTGGCTTGAGGAAAGTTGATTTTGATAGTATGCACTGTGATCCTATGTATTATACCTTGATTTGGCCCAGCAGAGAGACTGGTTGGCACATTTCAATGGCAACTTCTGGAGTGCGACAAACTAAAATACGGCATACTGTAACAATGCGTGAGTATATTCTTTACAGAATTGCCATTCGAGGTCTAGGTGCTGAGGTCGATTTCAATCCCGTTATTAGCGCTGGAAATTTGACTCAACAGCTATTCGTGGATTCTTACTGTCGTATGGAAGGTGACCAGTTAAATTACATACGTCATCAACAAACGAAATTGCGTGTTTAGCAGACGCCGTGCATGTACGAGCAGGAAATGAAAATCTCAGAGTCGGTCGTATTGTGGTTTTGTCATCTTCTTTTACATGTAGCCCAAGGAATATGATGCAAGAAAGATCAGCCATCCATGTGCTTTTAAGCTTAAGCTGGATTAACCGTTAAATATAAGGTGGGACACACACACAGAGGAAAGGCAGACATCCACGCATTTTATCTCATAAGTCTACTTCATCATTTACCCAAAAGCAACGGTACAGTAACTGTCTGTTCAGGTCACTAGCATGAAGACATTTGATCAGCAAATGTCACTTGGAAAGAAGTGCAGTAGGAATGTTGAAATGAATGTTGTGGAGCAGCACGGGTATTCTAGTTTACTTTGAAAAATGTTTGAATTACGCGTCACCGCCATGTTGGATTTGTGTTCATCAGGTTATTGAAAGGCCCATCGGTGAACTTATGTGAATAGCCTCTATCAGCATACCAAATTTCAGTTTGATTACTGTAAGAGATACGCAGAAATTGAGAAGTGTCAAAATATTTCGGATTATCACCATGTTGGATTGTTCTATATGTAGGCCATAGAGTTATGTAGGATTAAGACACAAAAAATAAAAATTAATCTTAAAATTTCGCAGCGTCACCAACTTGATTTTATGAGAAACATTGAATTAAATGGAATGCCAGTAGATTAAATCTAGTATCAGCATTCATCGTGCCGAATTTCACCGGGCTCGGTTGATTAAAGCTTGAGAGAATACCATTTAAATATTCTAAGGCTTGGCCATCATGTTGGTTTTGTATTTAAAACATGCACACACATGGAGAAAAGGTGATCTCATAAGCCCATTTTGGCCTATTTTCATTTATAAAAAAATGTGTTTATGATATCACCTTTTCCCCCGTGTGGGTGCGGGATTGAATACACCCACGGTATGCCCTGCCTGTCGTAGGAGGCGACTAATAGGGCCGACATGGCCGAATAAATTGCCAGTGGATGGGGGAGGGCAGAATTCATCCACGGTATCCCCAGCCTGTCGTAAACGGCGACTTCGAGGGGACCTTATAAGGGTCTAGTTTGGATTTCTGGTCCCAGTTCTGGTATGACCTATAGAGATAAACATGCATGCTGTTAGGGGAAGGGCCACCAACTAGGCCATTTGGCCAGAAAGCCTAGACGGTATGCCCCATCCCGTCAGGTGGGTGCGACATGTACCCTTCCAGTAGTATATGCCTTACAACGAAGGTCCCTGCATGGCCGAATACTGAGAGCTGTATAAATCACTGTGCATGCTGAGGGGGAAGTGCCTGTTCGAGGCACTGGGACCCCGGGCAATACCTGCTATGCCAGGTGGGTATTGCCTTGGCTGGGTGGCGCACACAGTGATGGCCCCCGTTCTGAGTGGGCAGTATTCGGGGGGGGGGGGGGGGGAATATCATCCGGAATGCCTACTAAGCGCTCACGGATTACTGAACAGGGTGGCCCCCTGGAAAAGCCGTCTCTTGATGGAAGTAGACATCCTAAGGTGTATACACCTTGGGATGAAGCCTTATTTGAAAGATTCCCGATTGACAACGCGCTCCGTTATCTGGTAGCTACCAGAACTGACGGGGAATCCTTCGCGTTTGTCAAATCGATAGTGTTTGCCGAGGAGATTGAAGAGAAGTACAGTGACCTAGAAAGTATACAGAAGCTACGCAATGGTCAGCTCCTTCTCAAGACCACTGGCAGGGATCAAACCGAAAAATTGCTGAAGTGCAGCAATTTCGGTACGATCCCAGTGAAGATTGAGAAGCATTCGACGCTGAACCAGGTTCGTGGTGTAATATTCCACCGCGATCTCGTTCTGAATCCGATGCAGAGCTGATGCGTAGCTTGAGTAAACGTGGCGTCACCAGGCTTCGGCGTATCACGAGAAAGGTAGGTGACAAACGGGTAGATACAGGTGCATTCATTTTACATTTTCAAGGGCACTTGGTGAAGAGTGAGACCCGGAAAGTCCGGCGATAACCGCGCGCCAACCCAGAGAGTACCCGCTCCATTTTCTTCGCCCTCTGATGGAGATGTGGAGATTGAGGAGTGCTCTCCTACCCTATCACCTCCTCCTAAGGATAGGGATGGTTGGCAAACGGTTAATCATAAGTAGACGACTCTCCTCTACTTAAGTCCTCACTATAGCACTATTACAATGGAACTGCAATAGCTATTTTCGATATCTCGCTGAAGTACGCCAATGAATTTCTCAATTTACGGCAACCATTTTCTGTCTTCAGGAATCCAGGTTTCATCCTGGACATGTGACAACTATGCGTCACTTCAAACTCGTCTCTAAAGATCGGGTGGACGGAGCTGTGGCCGCTGGTGGCGTCTGCACTCTCGTCCACTCTAGCCTCTTTAGTGAAGAGGTGCCACTGCGTACTCAGCTAGAAGCAGTTGCAGTTAGTACTTCGTTGCCAGTAGTGGGAACAGTATGTAACGTGTACATCCCGCCTGATTCTGAACTGGATTACAACCAGCTAGTGGATCTTGTCTCTCAGTTTCCCCCTCCTTTTCTCCTTCTGGGAAATGTTAATGCCCACAACACCATCTGGGGCTCCAATACCACTAGCGGTAGAGGGAGAGGTTTAGAGAGACTGATCAGGTGGCTGGACCTGTGTTTGTTGAACACAGGGGAACCTATTGCTCACGGCAGTTATTCAAGTGTCGATATCACCTTATGCAGTCGTGCGCTGGTTTCCCCGCTACAGTAGGGTGTACACGACGACCTTTGTAATAGTGACCGTTTCCCGATCATCGTTACTCTTCCGAACCAGAGAGCCATCGAGTTACCAAGTCGATGGCTTCTCCGTCGGGCTGATTGGCCAACTTTCACGCAACATGCGGTGTTTGCCAAAAATACCTTTGAGAGTGTCGATGATCATACCATTCACGTAACGAATGGTATTTGGCTGCTGCTGAGGAAACAATACCTTCCTCATCCGTCAACTCCCGCCGGAAGCTTGTCCCTGGGTGGACGGCCGAGATTGCAGCAGCCATTAAAGATCGTCGACGTGCATTCAAATGTTATCGGAGGCAAAAATCTATGGCCAACCTTATCGCCTTTAAAAGGATGCGTGCTACAGCCCGATATCTGATTAGGGAGAGTAAAAAAACAAAGTGGGAAAAGTATGTGTCGTCTATGACTCATGTGTGGACTAAGCTTCGTCGGATCTCTGGACTCCCGACATCATTGTCGATACCCGGAGTATCCATCAATGGAGACATCATCATGGACAATCTCGCCATAGCCAACAGTATTGGATCGCACTTGAGTGGTGTATCCTGCTCTGGGAGTTATGATCCTACATTTCTGACTCTGAAGCGGGAGGCAGAGGCTCATCCCTTGTCCTTTGCCACTGCTGCTTCGGAGTCCTACAATGTACCATTCTCAGAATGGGAACTGCGCAGTGCGCTTGCACTGTGCAAGGATACGGCTCCTGGACCGGACAATATCCATAATCAAATGCTAAAACATCTGTGCGAATCCAGTATAAAACAATTGTTGGACCTCTTCAATCGTATATGGATTGAAGGTGAGTTTCCATCTCAATGGCGAGAGAGGATTGTGATACCGATTTCCAAAGCTGGATAGGATCCCAAGTTTGTCAGCAGCTATAGGCCCATTTGTCTGAAAAATGGCCTATGAAAGCTGCTGGAGAAGATGGTGAACCGTCGACTGGTGTGGTTCCTGGAGAAGAGAGGCCTCCTGTCTGAGTACCAGTGTGGATTTCGCTCTCATAGATACACTACCGACCATCTGGTGCGACTTGAGAGCACCATACAGGAGGCATTTCTACGAAGGCACCACCTAGTCACGGTTTTATTTGACCTCCAGAAATCCTACGACACACCAGGCGCCACGGGATCCTTTCCACCCTTCATGAGTGGGGACTCCGTGGTAATCTACCGACTTTCATTGCGAATTTCATGTCCGTCCGACTCTTCCGTGTAAGGGTCAGTAGGACATTATCGCAATATTATACCCAAGAAAATGGAGTTCCTCAGGGTTCTGTGCTGTGTCACCTTGTTCGCGATTGCCATAAACGGCATTGTTGCCGTCGCCGGGTCCACGGTAGTTCCATCGCTCTCTGCATTACATTCTGGAAGTATGGCAGTCGTGGAACGGCAATTGCAGCTAGCACTTAACCGGGTCGACAGGTGGACCCACGACCGAGGTTTTCGTTTTTCAGCAGCGAAAACATCTGTCGTCCATTTTTGTCGGCTCCGGAGGCCACATTTACACCCTAAACTACATCTCAGGGATTCTGCTTTGCCGTTGGTTGTCACTTATCGCTTCCTGGGGCTCCATTTTGCCAGCAAATTAACATGGCAGCACCATATACGGCAACTCAGGAAACTGATCTTGCTCAAGTTTCTTAGTGGCAGTACGTGGGGGGCTGACCGTGCGGTGCTGCTACGGTTCTACCAATCCCTCGTAATGTGCCGGCTAGACTATATATGTGGCATACGGTTCAGCAAAGCCGGCAACCTTGAAAATGCTGGACAGTATCCACCATAGTGGCGTTAGGCTGGCTACCGGCGCCTTCCGGACCAGCCCGATGCGCAGCCTACTCGCCGAATCGGGTGTTCCACCTCAGAATTATTGACGCCAACATATGCTTTTAGAATATGCTGCCAATGTGCGTCAAATGCCGCAACATCCGTGTTATGGAGTTCCCTTCAGTACCCAATACCACCAGAGGTACGCCAACCTGCCTCGTGCCACTCGGCCGGTTGGTATTAGACTTGATAGCTCGTGTAATGAAATAGGAATGGCTGTAGGTCCCTGTATGATCCGGACACCTAGCGAGGTGCCTCCGTAGCAAGTCCCGCGTCCGGAAATAGGGTTAGATCTACACCGAGGTCCTAAGGTGAAGATGGATGCCTCCGTTTATCGGAGGCAGTGCCACAGCATAGTTCACCAATTTCCGGACGCTGGCATTCTCTACCCGGATGGTTCGAAGGTGGCCGAGAAGGTGGGTTGTGCTTACGTTATTTATTGACGGTACAAACACCAAGATATCTTTGCCTCAGGACTGTAGTGTGTTTACTGCGGAGCTCTTTGCCATTTATGAAACTCTGCAGTTTGCACTACTGGATGCACGAATCCACTCTCTCTTGTGTACCGACTCTTTGAGTTCGTTGCAGTCAATTGCTACATGTTTTCCGCAACACCCCCTAGTGCAGCGAATCCACGACCTACTAGACAGGTTGTGCGGCGCTGACACTCGAATCACCCTTCTGTGGCTTCCAAGACACATGGAAATTGCGTGAAATGAGTTGGCGGTTCAAGCTGCAAAAGAGGCTGTATCACTACCCCCTCGACCAATGGAGGTACCTGCTCGAGTTATGCCTTTAAGTTCTGGCATTTTAGGGAGAGTCAGTGGCTAGCTGACCCACTACCCAGTAAACTGAGAGCGATCAAGGGAACTATTCGCGTGTGGCGGAGTTCTTTCCGGTCAGGGAGAGAGTCCGTCATTTTGTGTAGGCTAAGGATAGGTCATACAGGATCCAACCACTTTAGTTAAGTTTGTTGATATCCCGGGACGGGACACCAATTTGTAGCTTAAAGATGCGTGGCAAACTACAAAGTGTTGGCCCTTCTCAGGTTCTCCACGCGGCTGAGTGGTATCTTATTCAACAGAAATGAAGAAGTCCAGTTATGCAGTTTGAAGTTAGTATTATAATTTAATAATATGCCATTGTATACAGCACAGCTGGTTACTAGCTCGAAGAGCGATATTTACATAGTAGTAGTCTACAGAGTTGTCGGAGTCCACAGAAATGACAGATAGTAACAGAGCCTACAGTGGGCTAACGCCGAGTGTCCACAGAGTCCACAGAGTGTGACTCCCAGCAATACAGGCTTTATATACATTTGCTTTACTTGAGAGGGGGTAACTGGGCTCTCCCGAGGCTATCGTGTCTGACCAATGAGATGGCAATCCCCACACAGGGGTCACCACGAATTCCTTCTAGAAATTACCAGGCCCTTGTGGAACCTTTCACTTTAGAAAATTGAGGAAATACGTTCTAAGTTTATCTAAAGTGAAATCGTCGTAATGGAATGTGGTCATTTCCGTAAATGACTACGTCTTAGAATTCCTGGTGCTGCTAATGGCTATGGGCTGTTTCCACCCTAAAACCTTACAAGCAGTTTTACTTAAGTTAATTGATGGCCAGGCCCTGGTATTTCCTTAGATAGGTTTCATGTTGAAACATTCTACAAGCCATGTCCTGTTTTCTCCTTACTATAATAGTAATAATAATAATAACAACAATTTAGAAGTTAAATTCATTAGGAGATGCAGTCTGGAGTTCAATACCGGGCGAGGTATGTAATTTCTCCCCCCTTAGTTTCAAGGCACTGTCCTCAGTGGCATTTACATTTTTCTTAACCTTAATCTTAATGGTTTTACAGAAGTGATACAATTTCTTTCTAAATATGAGTAAAATAATACATATTACCATTACAGAAATTATGTTAATAGACATAAATTGTTTTGTAGTGACATAAGTTATTGGTATTGGTTTTAGGTCTAGTTTCATCTTTGTTACATCCAGATGGGAAATATAGAAATTTATTTCATGTTTTGCAATGGGTTCCTCATGAATGGTCAGGAGTGGGAAGGTGTGGATGTAATTGGTAGGCTTTTGTTGGAGTGTTATACCCATACTTGAAATTGGACAAGATTCGTTAGAATAAATTATTTGTGGTCCAGAACGTTGTACTGTCCTTTGAGATTCTGGGCACGTTTGTAAGATCACTTCTGGCATGTTACTAAAGAAAAGGATGTGTTCCTTATTTACAGATTGAAAAAGTTTCACATTGTTCATTACAGAAGCAAATTCACATCCTACATTATTTGTTAAGTTGCAATTAGTAATTCTAATATTATAGTACATACAGATATAGGATTGAGTACCTTTTATGCAAGGTGCATTAGACCATTTTAATGTAGGGCCTTGCAGATAATACCTTTCAGATGGGATAAGTACAATATTGTTAACAGTAGGGATAGGAGTTACATCATATAGTTGATATTGAGTTCCATCTGTAACAGGCATAGAAAGAATCAATATGAGTTCTTCGTCCAGCATGAGGACTTGAGTCTTTGACATTTTTAAATTTTCATACTGATGGTATTGATCAGCGTGGATTATATTATTCACAGGATAAATTGATAACATATGTTTGACTATGTTTGTTAAGTCCTTCCTGGAAAATAATTTCACATTAGTCATCTCGTTGAATGAGAGACTGATAGTTTCTTGCAACACTCGCACAATCTTGTTGAACTTGTTGATGCACATTAACACGTATTGGATGTGTTCCAGTAAATTTATCTCAAAGTCTTCTGTTCGAAGTACACTTTGGATTGCCTTCATATTTGTGTTAACCTGGTTCATCTCAGTATAAAATTTCTGAGCAATGGAATTAGTAAATGATAGTAACTTATTAATATGTTTAACTTGATTATTGCGGAACTGTTTTAATGCATTAATTTGACTTTGCAAGTTATCAAAATCATCTTGATATAAATTACCTGAAATGAATTTTTTTACCTTTCCTAGTCCATTAATTAACCCTCATTTAACTTTATCTGGAATGGGAGGTATTAATTTATTCAATTCTTTTTTAGTTTCTTTAGTTGTTTCGATTAATTCTGATATCAAATAAGGAAAAGTATTGTTACTTTTTGATACAAGGCTGGAGACGGTATTATCAATCTGGTTATAAGAATCTTTTAAATTGGTAAGGTTAAAATGGAACATAAATTTATGGTAATTGTTGATTATCACCACAGATCCCATAGGGTTGGCATAAAATCCTGGAGTTTTTATGGGTTCATTGTGGATGACGGCATATCCTGGTAGGAATCTGGAATTGGAAAAACCTTTCTTTTAGGTTTTATGTCACGGAAATTTCTGACATGGATTTTACCATTTTTCATTTTGCAATAAATGCGGTTTCCTTCGATTTTTGTTACGGTGCCCTCATTGTATAGGTTTCCGGATTTCTTGTTCCTAGTTAAGGGATCCGATACATACACAGTCTCACCTAACTTGTATGAGTGTTGGAAGGTGGAGGTGTTGGGTTCAGGTTTGCTTTCATTTAAGACTTTTATTTGATTGCCTTGCCTCTCAATATACTCATTGATTTTTGGAGACGGGGAAAATATATGATCTAACGTTTTGTAGTATGGACCATATAGGATATTGAATGGTGGTTGTTTGGTAGCAGAATGGATCGAAGAATTGTAGTTTATGATTGTGGTGGCTAGAAGCTGTGGGAGTGGAGTGTACTTGTCATGATCACGTGAGATCCTCAGTTTTTCAAGAAGGGTTGAATTCAGTCTTTCCACTGGGGAATTAGAAGAGGGATTCAGGGGTGTGGTAGAGTGATATTCAATGTTAATGGCTTTACAATATTCGGTAATTAAGTTGTTTTCAAATTCTCCTCCCTGATCATGGGTGATCTTTTAGGGATAACCATGGTGTGAAAAGTATACCTGCAAGTGATTTAATACGGCAAGGGCTGTGTCTTTAGGCAGTACATAGGCTTGTCCGTATTTTGAAAATACATCTAATATAGTTAGTATACGGCTTTGCTCAAAGTGGAAAGTGTCAATGTGGATTTGAGAGAATGGATGGTCGGCTGTGATGGGACCTTGGTTCGTCTCCTGGTTAGGATTTCTCTCGTATTTATTTCTTTGACATAGATTACACTGGTTTATTAAATTACTGATTTGCTCTTTCAGATGTGGCCAGTAATACTTACTCCGAAGGTGTTCAAGAGTTTCTACGATACCATTATGATTATTGAATGGTATTGTAATATCAATTGCTTTTGGGTTTCTGAGCATTCAATATCCTCTAAGAATTTGGACGCTCTGATGATTATTAATTCTGACGTGAACAACTTTTGACATTCCCTAATGAATGGGATTTCTATTGTTACATCGTCAAAATAGACGGCATACTTGTTTGAGGGGTTGATTACTTTAAGCAGATGATCATTTAAATCTTGTTGGAGATTTCTCTGTGTGAAAATCATGATGTGACGCGTGTTTTTCTTGAATAATTTTTGTTCAAGAATTTTTGGAAAATTACCATATTTTATGATAATTTGATTTCGGTTTTGATTCAGATTTCGTTCTGACGCTTTCAGGGTGAAGATGGGGTCTTCCTGGTTTGAATGAATAGTTTCATTGTCCATTTCATCCTGGTATGTATTCTCTCCGGGGATAGCTACATTAGAAGCTGTCTCATCATTTAAGTTTATCTGAATTCTAGAGAGTGCGTCTGCTACGTAATTAGTTTTGCCTTTTACGTACTTTATATCGAAATCAAATTCTCCGAGCTTTATCTTCCAACGATAAAGTCTCGAACTTGGGTCTTTTAGTGTGAATAGTCATTGTAGAGGACGGTGGTCGCATTCTATTTGAAAGTGACGCCCCCATAGGTACGGTTTAAAATGTTTACAGCTTTCTACAATTGCGAGGAGTTCTCTTTCAATTGTAGAATTATTTCTTTCTGCAGGGTTCAGGGTTATGTAATAATACGCGATAGGATGCCCCTTCTGTGTGAGAACACTTCCTAATGCGAAATCGGAGCTATCTGTAGTTAGTATGAAAGGCTCATCAAAATCTGGATATGCTAAGACCGGAGCGTTCAATAAAAGGGTTTTTAGGGTTTCGAACGCGGACTTGTATTCGGAATTTTCTATATCAATTTTTGATCCCTTTCTTAAGTAGCGGTTCATTGGGTGAGCTATTTTAGCGAAATATTTTAGGAATTTCCTGTAGAATCCCGCTAATCCCAAAAATTGCTTAATCTCCTTGTTGGTTTTTGGTATCGGATAGTCCTTAATTACCCTAATTTTCTCAGGATTGGGCTTTACTCCATCTTGTGATACAACATGGCCAAGAAAAGCTACTTCCTTGTGATGGAACTTTGGTCTTGTCAAGCTGTATCTTAAGGTTTACTTCTCTCAGCTTTTGCAATACAAGGGTTAAATGGCGTTTGTGTTGTTCTAAAGATTTACTGAATACAATGATGTCATCTATGTATACAAAACAAAACTTATAAAGGAATGGGCGCAGAACATTGTCCATGACGCGCTGAAATGTGGCAGGAACGTTCATAAGACCGAATGGCATGCTTTTGAACATAAGGTGCCTGTTATCAATGGTGAACGCGGTCTTCTCTATGGACCGGGGATCCATTTCGCTTTGATGGAAACCTTGGGCCAGGTCCAGTGTGAAAAAATATTGACAATGACCAAGATTTTCCAAAGTTTCCTCTATTCTTGGAAGTGGGTATTTATCCTCAATTGTTTTTTTGTTTAGCTGCCTAAAGTCTATAACAAATCTCCATTTCTTCTGCCCAGAAGCATCTTGCTTTTTGGGCACAATCCACACGGGATTGCAGTAAGGAGATTCGCTATGTGTGACTATTCCTTGGTTAATGAGTTTTTCAACCTCATCACTTAGTATTTTCTTTAATGCAGGTGGATAGCGATAATTTTTCTGATACACAGGGTCTTCATTGGTAGTGCGAATGAAGTGTTTTACAGTGTTTGTGAATGTTAAATCACAACCTGGGTAGTAGAATACATCTGAGAATTCAGAGCATATTTCTCGTATGACGCTGTTCTCTAGATCATTCATGTGTTGTGTGCGGAGATATTCTTGAATATCACACTCTGAAATATTATTCATTCCTAAAGGCTGTATCGTGATGTTTCCTAAAGGTTCAACAAACACTGGTTTGTTGAATTCCTGTTTTAACTGCGTTACGCTGGGGTACATGACTTGGTAGTTTTCTGCACGCAATATTGCATCCGAGAAATATATTCCTCCACATTCAAAGTTAGGAATATATACGTCTCCTTGTTCAATATTGACAGGGATCGCAATGGTGTGCATATCTACTGCAGGTTGGAAATTAATGTGTTTATTACTGGAATGAAAATGAAAGGGTATATCCTTGTTAGCTAGTGTAACTAGTTTTTCTGCATAATCGATTCGCACCTAATTTGACAAAGTCAGCAGTACCAATTAAGGCATCGAAGTAATCATGCCATTGCATGACCCTGAAATTCACAGGGGTGTCAATGCCCTGTTCAGAAAAGATAGGGAATTGCACATTATCTGTTCCTAATGTTTCAGAATGCACCGATTGAATACAAAAAGGTTGCTGAAAGATATAATCTGGAAAGAATGTGTGTGCTATTGATGGGTTCATGATTGAATTACATGATCCACTGTCAATTAAGATTTTGAAACCAAATAATGTAATAAATGGTAATTTTGGAGCGTTCCTAATATTTGTTAGGGTTTCGATTGTGATGGCTGGGCCAGATGAAAATCCTGTTGTTGATCGTCATTTTGATATTCGTTTGGAACGAGGGATGGATCAATCTCAACATCATGGTCAAGCTCATATTCAGGTGGTTGTTCCTCCTGAAAGAATTCTGGTGGTATGTAGCCAAAATCATCGGCTTCTTCCGCGTGAGCATTTAAATTTCCCCTAATGGTGGAAACAACGGACATGGGTTTTGGGTAGGTATGGTTATTGGGCACAAAACGTCTACCGATATTGTTAGGGTTGGGTAAGGACGGTTCATAGAGGTATTGAAAGGTTGTTGGTTCTGTGGTCTGAAGGGTTTCTGTTGAGATGGGTTAGAATTCATAAATTGTGGATTGGGTTTGTACATAAAAGGTCGTGTGGGCAGGTTCTGAGGAATGAACTTGTTAAATGGTCTCATTTGTGGTGTGAAATTTGAATGTGTGAATGGATTATGAGTAGTGTGGTTAAGTGGTTGAGAGGTTTGGTTGAATTTGTTTGGAGGTGGCTTCTGTACTCCTCTTAACTGATCCATGTAACTTTCATGCGCTCTATCATTGTCAAACATTCTACACAGTCTAAGTGCGTGGCTAAGGTCAGTAATTTGAGAATAGCGCAAATAAGAACGATATGGCTCCAAAATTCCGGCCTTAAAGGTATTCAAACTCAGATCGTCTAGTTCTCTTAATTTCAAATCTAAAATCTGGTCTCTATAATTGATTTTGCACATGCTTTTGCACTGCAGGACAAGGGTGTCTAACCTATCCTGGTAGTAATTGTGTGATTCGCCCCGTTTTTGGAAGCAATTGGAAATTTCCTGAATAAATCATCTTTCATCTTTGACATTACCATATTTTCTAATTAGTTTCTCTTTAAATTTTTCATAATCTGAATTTACATCTTAATCTAGAATGCTACATGCTTCCCCTTTAAGTTTAGATTTCACCACATTAAATAAAAATTCATTAATAATGGCGGAATTGGGAGTTGCGTTGGCTCTCTTGTGGGTAGCTAGGAAACTATCACATCTTGCAATATTCTAAACTGCAAGAGGTATTTCCGTTAAACTAAGGTACCAATTGGATCTGTGCGTATTCAAATTTAGTTAATAATTCTATCTCCATTGTTAATGAGGAAGAAGTATTAAATTATTTAAATTAGAGCCTATTAAGCTAGTTAATTTATTTAATTACGTTCAAACTGCAAATAAATGAAAAGGTTTAATATATTTAATAATAATAATTATTATTATTATGAGTTAGGTATGTAAAAATAAAATAATTAAAAGCTTGAAGAAGTAAAATAATAGAGTATCTTAAAATTAATCACGTGAAAGAGCCCCGTTAAGGTTTCCACAACTAAGTAAAATAATGTATTATTATTATAAACTAGTGATACGTGAAAGAGCCCCGTTTAGGTTTCCACAATAACTTATTATTATTAACTGAATGCTAACTTAAAATTACTTATTATCTTGCTACTAATATTAATTCAAAAGAAAAAAATGACCTGCATAAAAACGGCGTTTAGTTTCATGCAAATTAACTTTTTCCTTTGAAAATTAAATTTATTGTTTGTGCTCTGTGTGTTAGTTGAAGAAATGAAAATGGAAATGAACCAAGCTGTTACAGTAATACTCAGGCATTACAATAGGGGAGTTTAAAATTGTTGACTTACATGCAGGAGAAGACGATCAGTGTTGACTGCATCCTCCTGTGAACTGCGTAGTCGGTTGGTCGCTGTCGAAAGTTGCTTCTTGACTGTTGTCGAGCGTTGTCGGCTAGCTTCCTTCCTTCTGGTTGGTCTTCTTCGTTGTCGTCCGAGCAATCGAAAGGCGCTTCTTGACTGTTGTCGAGCGTTGTCGGTATACTCGTCCGTCCACGGCTTGGCGATAGTCGAAAGGCGCTTCTTGACTTTTCTCGAGCGTTGTCGGCTTACCGTCTACCTGTGAGCTGGCTGGTCAGTCATGGTCGAAAGGCCTCCAGTGAGGTTGTCAGTTCCACTTCCTTCCAGTCGGCTGCGTCTGTTGAATAGATTACTGCAGCAGCAGCGGGTAGATAATTGGCTTGCCAGCAGAGTAACGAAAGGCGATTCTGGATCGTTGTCAGTATACTCCACCAACTTGCTCGTAGATCTTGTGGCGATCATATATCTATCCCGGAAAACGGGCCCCCAGTTAAGTTTGTTGATATCCCGGGACGGGACACCAATTTGTAGCTTAACGATGCGTGGCAAACTACAAAGTGTTGGTCCTTCTAAGGTTCTCCACGCGGCTGAGTGGTATCTTATTCAACAGAAATGAAGAAGTCCAGTTTTGAAGTTTGAAGTCAGTATTATAATTTAATAATATGCCATTGTATACAGCACAGCTGGTTACTAGCTCGAAGAACGATATTTACATAGTAGTAGTCTACAGAGTTGTCGGAGTCCACAGAAATGACAGTAACAGAGCCCACAGTGGGCTAACGCCGAGTGTCCACAGAGTCCACAGAGAGCGACTCCCAGCAATACAGGCTTTATATACATTTGCTTTACTTGAGAGGTGGTAGCTGGGCTCTCCCGAGGCTACCGTGTCTGACCAATGAGATGGCGATCCCCACACAGGGGTCACCACGAATTCCTTCAGGAAATTACCAGGCCCTTGTGGAACCTTTCACTTTAGAAAATTGAGGAAATACGTTCTAAGTTTATCTGAAGTGAAATCGTCGTAATGGAATGCGGTCATTTCCGTAAATGACTACGTCTTAGAATTCCTGGTGCTGCTAATGGCTATGGGCTGTTTCCGCCCTAAAACCTTACAAGCAGTTTTACTTAAGTTAATTGATGACCAGGCCCTGGTATTTCCTTAGATAGGTTTCATGTTGAAACATTCTACAAGCCATGTCCTGTTTTCTCCTTACTATAATAGTAATAATAATAATAACAATTTAGAAGTTAAATTCATTAGGAATTGCAGTCTGGAGTTCAATACCGGACGAGGTATTTAATTCTCGTACCTAATGAGAAGGGGAGACCCCCCCCCCCACACTTTGTACCTGTCGAGGCGTTTTCACCGTGGCCCACATTTTAACCGAGTGTGTGGATCTTGCAGACTTACGAAGAAACCTTGGTTTGCAGATGACACTCAAACTTATGTTAGCCGATGACGCGGTGGTTGCTGATCACGTTATCCGCTTTATAAGTGAGAGTAGGTTAGGGCCTGAAATCTACATTTTCCAGTGAACATTGACTCAACGACTTGTTCGTTTTTAAAATATTATTTTTTTGTTTTTCCGTAATTTTTCTTTGTTCTTATAATTGTTATTTTTATTTTTTATTTTTTATTAATTTTAGGTGTTTTCAAATTTAGGTGTCCACTTCTAAATTTTAAACTCAATTCCAAATTAGTTTTCTTTAGTCTGTGTTATGGGACAGATGACCTCATAGTTCCGCCCCGTAAAACAATAACTAACTAACTTACTGAGATCGCCTCTTGTCCGTCTGTGTGTGTGTATGTGGGTGTGCGTCCGAGTGTGTGCCCCCCCCCCCTAATAACGTCTAAATGGCTGGAGCGATTTCAATGAAACTCGATGAGGTCATAGCGCCGTTTTGGCCAAAATCGACCGTGCCCTTCAAATTTTATTACGTCTCACCAATCCAACATGGCGGCTGTGCGAAATATTTCACCGGCATTCTATATCTCCGAAACTATTAAGGATATCACCCTGAAATTTTGTAAGGTGATAAAGGGCACTACTAGACGTTCATCTATGAGACTTTCAAAAACCTGTTAACTACAAACCGAACATGAGGGCCAAGCAAAGTTGAAACTTTTAAATAGACTTTCCTCGTGATTTAAGCATCCACTCGCAATGAAAATGACACAGAATATGTTTATATGCATTGTAATGCACTGGCATCTAATTTAGTTCAATTGTTTACATAACCTCAAGATGGCGGCTGTGTGAATTATTTTACCAGCATTCTATATTTTCGAAACTATTACTGATATTGTTTTTCCCTGTGCCCCAGGCAAATTGATTTACCTTGAGCCCCTGGAAAATTGTTTTGTCCTGGGGTTGTTATCTCAGTTGGGGGGTGATTTTGACTAAAGGCGCATGGAATTGTTTACAGGGCTAAACTCGAGTGTGTCGTGTTGTACAAAAGTGAGAGGGAGCTTGAGTGTAAGAGAGAGAGAGAGCAGGCAGATGGCTGCTGCCAGGAAATTTTAACTTGAGCTTAATGCTGACGGCTGTTTTACCAAGTTGACAACAAGACGATGGCCTCGACCTGGTCAGGCACTGTGGTGTAATAGACTGGGGATCGCTGGATTTAAGTAATACAACAGAGTGAACTAAAAGAATGTAAATGGTTTAATTGCTTTTTAGCGTGAAATGTGTGCAGATTCGCTAGTTGAATTCTAGCGAAGTAAAAAGTACAATGATGGATGTGATGATTACAATTTTTAGAGGTCTGTTTTTAGAAAGGATGATTCAGGTTTTAAAAAAACTGAAGTACGCACTCGCCGGTTCTGCTGTCAAACGGGCGGCACTTCGTCGTCGTTCAGCGCTGAGAATCGGAGAGAGACCCCGGTCCTTAGTGTGGCGGGTATTTATTGGAAGCCTCAATGCTGTGTCAAAAAATCAGCACATTCTCGTGCTACTTTGGAAGGTTCCGAAAAGGTTGTCACATTCCTTGTGCCACTTACGTTTAGGAAGTGTTGTAAAGATTGCAACATGTATTAGGGACTAGCTGGCCAAGCTTTGAGTGTAATTTGTGAGGCTAGATGGTTGTAGTTGCTGTTGCTTCCTCATTGGTTTAGGCGTAAAATATGGGGTGAAGAGTGGTGAAAGGGGGCTGATAGGGGGTGGTTATACCCTGTAGGAACCCCAGAGTATAAAAATATTACCCTGAAATTTGGTACGGTGATAAAGGGCAATACTAAAAGTTCACCTATGTATCCATAAAAAATCTGTAAGGTACAAAATGAATATGGTGGCCAAGCGAATTTGAAACATTTTAATAATCTTTTCTTGCCATTTAACTATCTGAGCGCAGTTAAATATGGTACAGTAAATGTTTATACACGTTGTAATGCACTGGCATCTAATTTAGTTCAATTGTTTACATAACCTGCATATGACGGCAGTGCAAATCTTAAAATTAAGTTTTATTTCCTGTGTATCAATCATGCGCTCGAAGTGAACGTTTAAATAATGAGCCTACGCAATAATAATCATCTAATAGTACTTAACTCTACCGCCTACATATATTAAAATCCAACACGGCGATCATCCAAAATATTTAGACTGTTCTCAATATCTATTAATATATGACTGCAATCAAACAGAAATTTTGTATGTAGATATAGGCTATAAACATAAGTTCATCTATGGGTCTTTCAAATAACTGGTGAGCCCAAATCCAACATGGCGTCGTCGCGAAATATAAATATTTAAATGGACGTTTCTCGCGATTCAACCATCCGAGCGCAGTAAAACTTGGTACGGTAAATGCTTATACATATTGTAATCCACTGGCATCTAATTTATCTCAATTGTTTTCATAACCGCAAGATCGCAGCTATGAGAAGTTTTAAAATCTCACTTTTTTTCTTTTGTCGTAATCGTGCGATTTAAGTTTGAATACTACAACTGCACAATAATATTCATGTAATAGTACATAACTCGAAGACGTACATAAATAACAAGTAGTTCCGTGAAGAACTATACAGCCTATTTTCAAATATCCTACTTATGTTAATTGCCACTATCACCATACACAATTTCTGTTTGATTGCTGTAATAGATTCGTAGATATTAAGAACCGGCTAAATATTTCGGATGGTCGCCATGTTGGATTTTATATATGTAGGTCCTAGAGTTATGTACTGTTACATGCAGATTATTGTGAACGTGTAGTATTCAAACTTCAATCGCATAATTAGGACACAAGAAAAAACAAGTAGATTTTAAAATTTTTCACAGCTGCCATCTTGAGGTTATGGAAACAACTGAAATAAATTAGATGCCAGTGGATTAACATTCGTATAAGGATTTACTGTACCAAGTTTCACTGCACTCGGATGGTTAAATTGCGAGAAACGTCCGTGTGAATATTTATAATTCGCGTCACCGCCATGTTGGATTTGTGATCACCAGATTATTTAAACTCCTATAGGTGAACTTAAGTTCATAGCCCCTATGAACATTAAAAAATGCAGTTTGTTTGCTAAAATAGATTCGTAGATATTCAGTATCGTCTAAATATTTCGGATGGTCGCCATGTTGGATTGTTAAATGTATAGGCCATAGAGTCATGTACCATTAAAGGAAAATTATTGCGTAGGTACATTATTCAAACTTTCACTTCGATCGCATGACTACATCACAAGAAATAAAAACTTAACTTTAAAATTCGCACTGCCGCCATTTTGAGGTAATGTAAACAATTGAACTAAATTAGATACCAGTGGATTACAATGTGTATAAATATTTCCTGTGCCAGGTTTCAGTGCGCTTGGAACATTAAATCGCGAGAAAGGTCTATTTAAAATTTTCAAATTCGCTTGGCCGCCATGTTCGTTTTGTAGTTAACCGGATTTTGAAAGTCTTATAGATGGACTTCCAGTAGTGCCCTTTATCTCCGTACAAAATTTTAGGGAGATACCGCTAATAGTTTCAGAGATATAGAATACCGGTGAAATATTTCGCACATCCGCCATCTTGTGATTATGTAAACAATTGAACGAAGTTAGATGTCGGTGCATTACAATGTATATAAACATATACTGTACCAAGTTTCATTGCGTTTGGTTGGTCAAATCACGAGAAACGTCTATTTAAAAGTCGCAAATTCGCTTGGCCTCCATGTTGGTTTTGTAGTTACCAGGTTTTCAAAAGTCACATAAGTGAACTTATAGTAGTTCCGTCTATCACCATAGAAAATGTCAGGGTAATATCGGTAATAGTTTCGGAGATATTGAATGCTGGTGAAATATTTCGCACAGCCGCCATGTTGGATTGGTGAGACGTAACAACATTTGAAGGGTACGGTCGAGGTCGCCGGGAATAGTGCTATGAACTTTCCGAGTTTCATTGAAATCGCTCCTGTCGTTTAGATTTTATTAGGGGGGGACACACACACGAATCACACACACACACACACACACACACACACACGCACACACACACACGGACAAAAGGTGATCTCATAAGCCTAT
This sequence comes from Meconema thalassinum, assembly GCA_946902985.2. Lineage (NCBI taxonomy): Eukaryota > Metazoa > Arthropoda > Insecta > Orthoptera > Tettigoniidae > Meconema > Meconema thalassinum. The sequence continues at coordinate 172,971,119 of OX336391.1, forward strand.
TTTTTCAAAATTGAAAATAGGCTAAAAATCCATCATGTTGACCATCTGAAATATTTAGACGGTTTGCAATATCTACGAATCTATTACAGCAATTAAACTGAAATTTTGTATCTTGATAGAGGCAATTAAGATATCAAGGATAGGCCTATATGAAAATTGGCTGTATAGTTCTTCACGGAACTACTTGTTCAAATGATGAAAACAGGCTAAAAACCACGCAGTTGGAGAGTGAAATTTGCATTTGTGATGTATTTGGAGGAGGAATATTAATAATAATAATAATAAAAATTAGGCAGCTCACGGAATTTGTGGTTGTTCAGATTATCTTTATATATATAACAAGCTGTACCCGACATGCCTCGCAATGCCAAACAAAGAAAGTGTTAGCGTTGTAATTTTATTCCTGGAAAAGCTTTTGGATACACAATAATTTGTTGAATTTCCGTAAACTGCCTCTAAGCTATCGTAAAATGAATTTACTAATTTATAAACATTTGCAGGAACGTGCACAACAACTCAACAAAGCTGCAACGCAATCGGATTAATGGTATATGAATGAAGATGGAACTTAGTTGAAACGCTTCGCGCGTCGTCACTCATTTGTTGCATCTACTCGTGTGCTTCCTATTGTTAAATGGATTTATGAAGTCGAAAACCTTCCCTGGCGTGTACACAACAACGCATCAAAGTTTCAATGCAATCGGATGAATGGCATATGAACGCACACGGGATTTCCTTTTAACGATTCCCGCGCCGTCACTCATTTGTTGAATCAACTCGTGCACTATCTATTGTACAATTGATTTACTAAATCATAAATGTTCCCTGCAGTGTACACAAAACTCGCTCAAGTATCATCGCAATCCGATGAATGGTAGGCCTATATGAAAACAACATCTCAGCTAAGTTTCATCGCTGACGAATGGTATATGAATGCGTACGGGACTTTGTTGAAACTATTCGCGCACCGTCACTCATTTGTTGAAACTACTCGTGCGATACTTATTATACAATGGACTTAGAAGTTTATAAACATTCCCTGCAGTGTACACAAAAACTCGCTCAAGTTTCATCGCAATTGGATGAATAGTATATGAACGCATACGGGACTTTGTTGAAATAATTCGCGTGCCTTCGCTCATTTGTTGAATCTACTCGTGCGCTACCTATTGTAGAATGGATTTACTAAGCCAGAAACCTTCCCGGAACTGTACACAACATCTCAGCTAAGTTTCATCGCAAACGAATGGTATATGAATGCGTACGGGACTTTGTTGAAACGATACGCGTGCCGTTGCTCACTTGATGAAACTACTCGTGCGCTGCTGATTGTAAAATGGATTTACTACTGTAAGTCTGAAACCTTCCCTGGAGGGTACTCATCATCTCACCCAATTTTCATCACTATCGGACGAATGGTATATGAACGCATACGGGACTTTGTTGAAACGCGTCGCGTATCGTCGAATATTTGTAGAACCTACTCATGCGCTCCCTATTGTAAAATGGATTTACTAAGCCAGAAACCTTCCTTGGAGTGTACTCAATATCTCACCCAATTATCATCGCTATCTGACGGATGGTATATGAACATATACGGGTCTTTGTTGAAACGCTTCACGCGTCGTCGCTCATTTGCTGGATTTACTCGTGCGCTACCTATTGTATAGTGGATTTACTAAGTCAGAATCCTTCCTTGGAGTGTACTCAATATCTCACCCAAGTTTTATCGCTATCGGACAAATCGTATATGAACGCATACGGGACTTCTTTCAAACGAATGGTATATGAACGCATACGGGACTTTTTTGAAGCGCTTCGCGCGTCGTCGCTTTGTTGAATCTACTCGTGCGCTACCTAATATAAATGGATTTACGAAGCCACAAACCTTCATTGGAGTGTACTCAACATCTCACCCACTTTCCATCACAATCGGATAAATGGTATATGAACGCATGGGAGACATACCCACAGACCCACAGACAGACCAAGCTATCACGTAACATTGATTTATATATATTGTGCCCTTTTAGCAAGAAATATGCAAATCACAGTATACCAGCGTAGCTCAATTCGGAATTTTCGGGGCAGCGGTAAGTTCCCCCACTCTGTGACTCACATATTTTGGATTAATGAGAGGATACACTTGCAAAAATAACAACAAAATCAACTCCTATTTTAACACATTTAATTAATAAAATTTATGGCGCTACAAACACTTTAACAATTAAATTACTGACCCATAATCATCTACTTGTTCCAAATGAACAAGGAATCACAATAAAATAAAACAAATATTGTATTAAAACATATGGTTTCCATATAAACCAACAATTCCTACTTAGTTTTACTTCCATAAAGCGTCAACTGTGAGTTTCATATAACTCCGAGCTCTTTTGGCTCCATGCTTTACATAATAATGGTGTCATTCTTTGTACACCTCAAATACTACTTTTTATATTTTCTTATTCTTCAAAACAAATGTATAATTACATTTAAAATTATATGTTAATTATTTAACTCAATATTTTGGGCATGTTCACACATTTTCAGCTGTTATCATCTCTCTCTAGTTTCACAAATATATTACGGTAATCAGGAAATTACTTGTGTACTCCAGAGTATGAAGATACTTGACACAGTCAAAAAACTATAGTTACTCCCGAAACCTAGTTGCCTTCAATTAACTCGTGGAATCCTACTTCCATACAACATTACAATAGGGATTGTTATTTATCTCTTACGTCTTATAAGACCATTATCACATAAGAAAACTACGATCTGAACAGGCAAGCGGAAATATCAATCTACAAGGACCTCGGTTCAACGCCCGGGTCGTCAACAACTTTAAACACTCCTGGTGTATTCATTACTCTTTACAAGACGGCCTCGAGACACCCTCCTACTCCGAGGGTCTGGCCGTGAAACATGATAGTTATTTATGACTATGCGGGGTCCGTCCCGTCTAGCCAGAGCTAGAGCTCTCTTTAAATGCTTTACAAAACACAAACTTTTCATTCTCAGTTCTTGGTGGAGACCTGGCCTTTTATTTTTCGTGTACAATCAACCATATTATTGGGCTCATAAAACCACATTCGTAATCTTGGCGTTTATTAATTATGAAAGGTCCTCATTGATTGTGGAAGAGCAATTTAACGACGAATAATAAAGGGGCTTTCAAAATAAGAGGATTCTGAGTTCGAATCTCTTCACATGCCTCGGGAACCTTTCCCTTATAGAGGACTATACAAAATGCGATTTAGGGTCAGCCAATAGCTAAAAGACCTACGCTCAATACCATACATTTGCTCCCTTTCAATACATACACAATGCCTCGTGATACTACGTCACAAATAGAGGACTTATACCAAATCTCAATTCGCTACAATCAACTACCTCTCATAAATAATTTACCAAGTACATTAACTTTTACGCGTTCCTAGCGTGACATTTTACTTTAATTGCGCTCCTTTTGCGCTATACATTTTAAGCCTAGCGTCATCCAATAGAACTGATAATATCATATTAACAATTGATACACATTTCAATTTTTATATTATTCTTTCCTTTTGCAATAACTTTCTCTATTTCAAGAACATGTACTTTAACATCATGTCTATACTTTTATTAAGGCTCTAACGCTCTTATGCTCACATCAATTTATTTGATCTTCATTTAAGATTTCCTTACTTGGTTATTATTATTATTATTCATATCTTTATTCTTTACACAAGCTCAAAAGCTATTTCTTTCATATCTCAAATTTACTTTATTTAAATCTCTTTCATGATAATTCCTGATATTTCGCTTGCTCTTATGACATTTGTTAAATACATTAACATTTTATATATTTCCTTTACTGGATTTATTCTTTACATAATTATTTATAATTTTTCAAACTTCTATTTTTGTTCAGACCGCGTTCTTGTTTATTCAGTATTTATTTATTAAAACACATCCCTTTTACTCAAAAACTCCGGTAGATTTGTACACAACCATTCCCTGACACCAAAATATAATGAAATTCAGTACTCACATGTTTGTTTAAGGTCGTCCCATGACCTTTATTCTTGTGCGGTGTTTCATTTTGGCCCACTTTGAAATTTTATTCCATATTATAGAAATTCATCTTACGTACAAACACTTCTTGACATATATTTAATACACTTAACATTGACGACATTTTTATACACTGGTGTGTCCCTTTAGAACACACAATAAACACTAAAAAATATTACTTTAACACACAATCTTGATAAATTTTCACTTCACAATTCTTGATCACTAGGCCGTATTTCTTAGCCTATCACACGTGACCTCTTAATTTCCCGTTTCCAAGGGTGAAATTTATTCAATGTCGGCTTCCTATCCTGCAGAATACGAAAGTCTCGAAATCCTAATTTCTTCAAATCCTATTCTGGATGACCGGCTATTTATCTAGCTTGAACGGCTTCTTTGTAGATCTGGTTTATCGATCCTAGCGAAAGTCTGTTCGGATCGAGGTCTCCTCGATAACCTAACGATGATCGATGGATTTATTTTATAGCAGCTAGTACTTCTCGAGTCTAGTGCTTTTAGAATAGTTCGTCTGCTTTCTGGAGATACTGTCTATAGTCTCCGTTCTTCTTAATTTGATCGGTTCTAGCAATCCTACGTTTCTGAAATACGTTACGAACCTTACTCTGTTTTTCCCTTTTTGGGTTCTTTGATTTAGATAACTGTTTATCTTTCTGTTACGGTACTTCCGTACGTTATGATATATTCGTTCGTCTATTTAAAGACCTATCGCCTTAAGTCCAACGTTCGCAACCTGCTCTGACTATATTTTACGAACTTTTCACTGTAACTTGTGTACTGTCGGACCTAAATCCTGTAACTAGGATTTTCCTAATTTTTCAACACGGCGATACTTTAAATTTTCTTCTTTACAACTCCTTATGGAGGCAAGTAAGTTGTTAAATACTGCGACGCCTATGGCTATCGGATATTAATTCTGCGGTGTAATACAGCGTTTCTCCCCTCAAGGAGTACTGGTAAACTGTCTTCAATGTGACGCAGAGTTACGCCCCACACGGCTGTCTAAATACTGATGCGTAGCAACGCCCCCCTTGGGCTATTTAGACCTGCTTGTACTGATGCGTAGTAACACCCCCTCGGGCTGTTCGGAACTGCATGTGCCGTGATGTAGCCTTACGCCCCTCACGGGCTGTCGGAATGACTGCATGATTGGCTTGGTGAGGCCAGGAGTTTTATACCTTTTCGCTACAAAAAGTTAAGACTCTAGCCCTTTCTGTGGCCAACTTCTAAAATAATCGTTGCACAATTATAAAAATTATACCTTCCGAAAGCTCGTCTTCTCAATGTCAAATAATCTCATTGCGCCTAAGAATCGATCGTGCAATTCGGAGATATTAATTAATTTCTCGTCCTCAATTGTGTGGGTGTTGCTGTTCTTTTGCACTCTCCCCACTACACCAGCCTTGGTAATTCCCCGATGACGTCTACTTGCGTTTGCAGTTTTCTCCTGTGCAATTATTAAAGGGTTTTTCTTTACTAAAAAATCTCTCATTCGAAATGATTCACCGTACTGTACTTGTTTACTTATTTTTATACTCGTAAACAGGTTAAATCTAATTATTCCTCTTCTGGCGCATAAGCAGTGTTGTCGTTTTCCAGCAAGCTAAGCTCGATTTCCGAATCAGGCTTCCTTGTCTAACAGTAGGGAAATTTCCACTCGGTTATTAATACTCATGACTAGCTCCCTTCTGAATGTCAAGAGGGGTGATCTCATCTCTTGAACACCTGGTCCTCGTTGGTTGCACAACCTTAGGCTAGCATCCTAGCTTGATCTTTCTCTATGTTACATTAGAAACTGTACGTTTCTTTCATTTCTTCTCCAAATACATGGATTCGACCTCATTGGACCCTTATGGCACATGGGTTCATCTCACCCTTCCTTAGGATAAATAAATTTTCGAAAAAATTTTGAGGAAATTTATTTTAATTAATTTTATCTTTCTTTTATTCGTCGAAGCCATCATAACATTGTTCGTACCTTCTGTTGTTTTATTTCTTTAAAGTTCCTTCCACTAATTGTGTAGGTTGGGTATGCTCTGTCCTACCCTTTCTTTCTTTGTTATTCGTCTGGGCTTTAAGTCCCCAGAACCTTTCTTAAATTAAAATTTTTCTTCTTCAATAAAATCAATTACTTCTTTAAAGTTCCCTTCCTCTCTGGTCTGTGTTTGTATTGGGTCTTCTGAAAGGTCCCATTCATTCATTCCTTCCCGTAGTGGTCGACTACACTCAGGGTCATAAATTTCTTGTCACGTTCGGTGTTTACCACTTCTACCCTCGTCTGGCGCATGCTTCTCCAAACTAGAGTCAAACAGTTGGTTTCCTTTCTTCTTTTCATAAGACGGACTTCTAGTCGGTCTGTTCTCTTTCCATTACATATTGTCAACCTACTGACCTTCTGTTAATTACCTTGCGGGTGCAATTAGCTTTATCCGTAATTTAATTCATTACAGTTCTCAGACTTCAAGTCTCTAACACTTCATTTGATTTTTTTAAGAGCTCAGTCTAACCTCACCTGACTCTTTCTGGTTTTCTTCCCCCTTCCTCATCTCTCTTTGAGATGGTATTTCAACACATATTAATTTTATTCCTTTTATTCTTCGACGGTTGCAAATGGCATAACCCGTCGGCTTATGATGGAATAATCCTTTTCCTTCACCTCGCATCGAGATGGCATTTTTAAAGGGTATTTCTTTTTTCGACTCTTCCAATTCTTTAGATCTTTCAGATCTCCTTTCTTTCTCTTCTTTTTATCGCTCCCTTTCTTTTTACGGAGCTTCCAGCTGAAATATGCCTGGGCATCCTCTTTCTCCAAGGCTTCGTATGTTATTCCTCCTCCTTTCATTGTTTCCATGGGATATCCATTTCCTGGTACACCGACTACCAATTTCGGTCTTCCTCTTTCTTGATTTTCTTCAAAGGCATCTCCTTCCTTCTTTTCACTATCTCCAACAATCTCATCTTTTATATGGAGGTTTTCTTGGCTCTCATTGGCATCTGTTTCCGTTTCTCTTTCCTTTTGTTGATATTCTTGATATTTCCTCATTAACTCAAGAATCTGGGCTTTCAATTTTTCCTCTTCTTCTTTTAATGCCCTTTTATTTTCCTTGTCCTGCATTTCTTTTGGGTTTTCTTTTTCACTTTCTGTGAAACATTGAACCTCTGTTTCCATCGGTGCTTCGTTGACATTTTCTATTATTGTTTCATCTAATTTCTCTGTTTCTTCAAGAATTATTATTTCCGTTTCTTCAACTATCAATTCTTTTGTTATCTCCTGTTCCGAGATTATATCTTGATCTTCCAGCTCAACCTTTTCATCAAAATGACCTTCTTCACTTTGTAGCTCATTTTCATTTTGGCTGTCCTCCTGGTCTGGCCTTACTATTTCCTCTTGGATCTCCATATCTTCTTCAGGAAGGATTTCTAAGTTTTCTTCAGTTTTCACTGGAGTCATTATAATTTCTACTTCTTGTTTCTCCTCTTTAATATCAATTTCGGGCTTTTCTGGCACAGTGACTTCTTTTTCTTCTTTAATTTCTGCTGGCTTTTCATCTTGGGCAACTATTTCATTTGTGACTGGGATAGCCATTTCTTTTGCTTTGAGGTCCTCTGCTAATATGTATTCATCATATTTCTTTTGGACGGTCTCTAATATTTCTTCGTATTCCGAAATCTTAACCTTTCTCAATTCAGGTAACTCCTGAATAGTTATTATCCCATCTTCATCATATATATCCAAATAAAAGTAATGCATCTCATCCCTTTTTTCCTTTATATACTCCATCTGTTCCTTAAGGTATTTCTTCCTATTGTGATCCTCGTAATCAGTATTCCAGAAGATCTTAGTCCATTTTCTTTCACTATCCCGTAATGAGTACTCTATTTCCTTTACGTCCCCAGCCAATGTATCTACCTGTTTCCATGAAGCTAGTTCTATTCTCCCTTCTTTCTCCATACGTTTCGCAAATTCCCTCTTCGTTTCTCTTAATGACTCCTTCACATTAGGGATTTCTTTGTACAATTCCTCTAATTCCTGTTTGGGTATCGTATACCAATTTTTACTTGCCCTTTCACGGAGCTCAGATATCTTCTTTATTTTCTCAGAGATCCTATCTCTTTGTTCCTCAATTCCTTCTTTTATTCTTAATTCGCGATTTTTTAATTCCCAAAGTTCGTCATCCATCTTCTCATACTTACTATCCGTTTCCCGAATTATATCCAAGAATTCTTTTACTTCATCCCATTTCGCCATTTCTACCTTTTCCTGATCCTGAACGCAAAGACTATCGTTCTTTTTCCCTGTACTTTCCGAGCCTACTTGAACCTGCATTTCTACGTGAGACTTTGAATTACCTTCATCATTATCCTTATCTGTATTAATTACATTTTCCCTTGGAATCGGTGTACAATTTTCTTTTTCCATTTGGAGCTCTAAAAGCTCAACATTTACCCTTTTGTCTGCAGACATGTTACCTTCTCTTCGTGTAACTATGTCTCCAGGTGCACGCATGCTTTCTACAGAAACCTTTACAATTTCATTATTTGGGTACTCTTTATCACCTGTAATTTTACCTTTATCTGGACTCTCGGCCCTTACATCTTCTGAGAGCCTCCGCCTCTATTCACTTAATAACATCATATTAGAATACAGTGGGCCACTAATGCCACCACACTAGTACATGTTTGAGAGATGATACTCTGAATCATTGTGTCCCAATTTCTTTAAAATTTACTTTGGTACGGGTATTTACTACAACGTACCCGTTTGATACTCTTATTCAAACTCAAAACCTTTATGGAAGTATTTAAAATTCAAAATTTCGAAAAACCATTTTTTTTTTCAAAAAATGAAAATTTTGATTTTTCGAGAAAAACTCGGGTTTTCCCTAGGAAAACTCATCCCTGCGTACTGGGCGCCAAAATCTACGATTTGCTAGGGGGGGTTTAATGATATATAATATAATAATTCAGGGCTGCTCGGTATGAGTTTCCAGGGACCCATGCGGTCAGTTAATATTTTACGTTGTAGCTACTCCTATCATTACTTTACTTTACATAATATGACCGCCTTAAGTGTTCCTCTAGTTATTAATCCAGCACATTACTTATATGCCCCCCATGTGCCCTTTTAGCAAGAAATATGCAAATCACAGTATACCAGCGTAGCTCAATTCGGAATTTTCGGGGCAGCGGTAAGTTCCCCCACTCTGTGACTCACATATTTTGGATTAATGAGAGGATACACTTGCAAAAATAACAACAAAATCAACTCCTATTTTAACACATTTAATTAATAAAATTTATGGCGCTACAAACACTTTAACAATTAAATTACTGACCCATAATCATCTACTTGTTCCAAATGAACAAGGAATCACAATAAAATAAAACAAATATTGTATTAAAACATATGGTTTCCATATAAACCAGCAATTCCTACTTAGTTTTACTTCCATAAAGCGTCAACTGTGAGTTTCATATAACTCCGAGCTCTTTTGGCTCCATGCTTTACATAATAATGGTGTCATTCTTTGTACACCTCAAATACTACTTTTTATATTTTCTTATTCTTCAAAACAAATGTATAATTACATTTAAAATTATATGTTAATTGAAAATGAATGAAAATCCACAGCCTGCTTCCAGTCTCCGACCGGGTCAGGAATGGAATGAATGAAGCCCCTATCTAGCGGCGAGGATATGAACTGTGCCGGCTGCCGAGGCCTGACGCACTCCTCTGGGGCAATGATTAGATGAATGACAGACGAAATGAAATGATAGTGGAGAGTGTTGCTGGAATGAAATGTTGACAGGGAAAACCGGAGTACCCGGAGAAAAACCTGTCTGCCTCCGTTTTGTCCAGCACAGATCTCACATGGAGTGACCGGGATTTGAACCACGGACCCAGCGGTGAGAGGCTGGCGTGCTGCCGCCTAAGCCACGGAGGCTTCTATATGTTAATTATTTAACTCAATATTTTGGGCATGTTCACACATTTTCAGCTGTTATCATCTCTCTCTAGTTTCACAAATATATTACGGTAATCAGGAAATTACTTGTGTACTCCAGAGTATGAAGATACTTGACACAGTCAAAAAACTATAGTTACTCCCGAAACCTAGTTGCCTTCAATTAACTCGTGGAATCCTACTTCCATACAACATTACAATAGGGATTGTTATTTATCTCTTACGTCTTATAAGACCATTATCACATAAGAAAACTACGATCTGAACAGGCAAGCGGAAATATCAATCTACAAGGACCTCGGTTCAACGCCCGGGTCGTCAACCACTTTAAACACTCCTGGTGTATTCATTACTCTTTACAAGACGGCCTCGAGACACCCTCCTACTCCGAGGGTCTGGCCGTGAAACATGATAGTTATTTATGACTATGCGGGGTCCGTCCCGTCTAGCCAGAGCTAGAGCTCTCTTTAAATGCTTTACAAAACACAAACTTTTCATTCTCAGTTCTTGGTGGAGACCTGGCCTTTTATTTTTCGTGTACAATCAACCATATTATTGGGCTCATAAAACCACATTCGTAATCTTGGCGTTTATTAATTATGAAAGGTCCTCATTGATTGTGGAAGAGCAATTTAACGACGAATAATAAAGGGGCTTTCAAAATAAGAGGATTCTGAGTTCGAATCTCTTCACATGCCTCGGGAACCTTTCCCTTATAGAGGACTATACAAAATGCGATTTAGGGTCAGCCAATAGCTAAAAGACCTACGCTCAATACCATACATTTGCTCCCTTTCAATACATACACAATGCCTCGTGATACTACGTCACAAATAGAGGACTTATACCAAATCTCAATTCGCTACAATCAACTACCTCTCATAAATAATTTACCAAGTACATTAACTTTTACGCGTTCCTAGCGTGACATTTTACTTTAATTGCGCTCCTTTTGCGCTATACATTTTAAGCCTAGCGTCATCCAATAGAACTGATAATATCATATTAACAATTGATACACATTTCAATTTTTATATTATTCTTTCCTTTTGCAATAACTTTCTCTATTTCAAGAACATGTACTTTAACATCATGTCTATACTTTTATTAAGGCTCTAACGCTCTTATGCTCACATCAATTTATTTGATCTTCATTTAAGATTTCCTTACTTGGTTATTATTATTATTATTCATATCTTTATTCTTTACACAAGCTCAAAAGCTATTTCTTTCATATCTCAAATTTACTTTATTTAAATCTCTTTCATGATAATTCCTGATATTTCGCTTGCTCTTATGACATTTGTTAAATACATTAACATTTTATATATTTCCTTTACTGGATTTATTCTTTACATAATTATTTATAATTTTTCAAACTTCTATTTTTGTTCAGACCGCGTTCTTGTTTATTCAGTATTTATTTATTAAAACACATCCCTTTTACTCAAAAACTCCGGTAGATTTGTACACAACCATTCCCTGACACCAAAATATAATGAAATTCAGTACTCACATGTTTGTTTAAGGTCGTCCCATGACCTTTATTCTTGTGCGGTGTTTCATTTTGGCCCACTTTGAAATTTTATTCCATATTATAGAAATTCATCTTACGTACAAACACTTCTTGACATATATTTAATACACTTAACATTGACGACATTTTTATACACTGGTGTGTCCCTTTAGAACACACAATAAACACTAAAAAATATTACTTTAACACACAATCTTGATAAATTTTCACTTCACAATTCTTGATCACTAGGCCGTATTTCTTAGCCTATCACACGTGACATCTTAATTTCCCGTTTCCAAGGGTGAAATTTATTCAATGTCGGCTTCCTATCCTGCAGAATACGAAAGTCTCGAAATCCTAATTTCTTCAAATCCTATTCTGGATGACCGGCTATTTATCTAGCTTGAACGGCTTCTTTGTAGATCTGGTTTATCGATCCTAGCGAAAGTCTGTTCGGATCGAGGTCTCCTCGATAACCTAACGATGATCGATGGATTTATTTTATAGCAGCTAGTACTTCTCGAGTCTAGTGCTTTTAGAATAGTTCGTCTGCTTTCTGGAGATACTGTCTATAGTCTCCGTTCTTCTTAATTTGATCGGTTCTAGCAATCCTACGTTTCTGAAATACGTTACGAACCTTACTCTGTTTTTCCCTTTTTGGGTTCTTTGATTTAGATAACTGTTTATCTTTCTGTTACGGTACTTCCGTACGTTATGATATATTCGTTCGTCTATTTAAAGACCTATCGCCTTAAGTCCAACGTTCGCAACCTGCTCTGACTATATTTTACGAACTTTTCACTGTAACTTGTGTACTGTCGGACCTAAATCCTGTAACTAGGATTTTCCTAATTTTTCAACACGGCGATACTTTAAATTTTCTTCTTTACAACTCCTTATGGAGGCAAGTAAGTTGTTAAATACTGCGACGCCTATGGCTATCGGATATTAATTCTGCGGTGTAATACAGCGTTTCTCCCCTCAAGGAGTACTGGTAAACTGTCTTCAATGTGACGCAGAGTTACGCCCCACACGGCTGTCTAAATACTGATGCGTAGCAACGCCCCCCTTGGGCTATTTAGACCTGCTTGTACTGATGCGTAGTAACACCCCCTCGGGCTGTTCGGAACTGCATGTGCCGTGATGTAGCCTTACGCCCCTCACGAGCTGTCAGAATGACTGCATGATTGGCTTGGTGAGGCCAGGAGTTTTATACCTTTTCGCTACAAAAAGATAAGACTCTAGCCCTTTCTGTGGCCAACTTCTAAAATAATCGTTGCACAATTATAAAAATTATACCTTCCGAAAGCTCGTCTTCTCAATGTCAAATAATCTCATTGCGCCTAAGAATCGATCGTGCAATTCGGAGATATTAATTAATTTCTCGTCCTCAATTGTGTGGGTGTTGCTGTTCTTTTGCACTCTCCCCACTACACCAGCCTTGGTAATTCCCCAATGACGTCTACTTGCGTTTGCAGTTTTCTCCTGTGCAATTATTAAAGGGTTTTTCTTTACTAAAAAATCTCTCATTCGAAATGATTCACCGTACTGTACTTGTTTACTTATTTTTATACTCGTAAACAGGTTAAATCTAATTATTCCTCTTCTGGCGCATAAGCGGTGTTGTCGTTTTCCAGCAAGCTAAGCTCGATTTCCGAATCAGGCTTCCTTGTCTAACAGTAGGGAAATTTCCACTCGGTTATTAATACTCATGACTAGCTCCCTTCTGAATGTCAAGAGGGGTGATCTCATCTCTTGAACACCTGGTCCTCGTTGGTTGCACAACCTTAGGCTAGCATCCTAGCTTGATCTTTCTCTATGTTACATTAGAAACTGTACGTTTCTTTCATTTCTTCTCCAAATACATGGATTCGACCTCATTGGACCCTTATGGCACATGGGTTCATCATACTAGCTGTTATGCCCGGCGTTGCTCGGGATCTCAATTGTATATTAAGAGATCGTAATTTGCTCGCATTGTCGTAATGTGTGCAACCCGGAGGAAGGTCGTTGTTATAATGAGCAATATTATTGACACTCAAAGTCCTCGAGCGTGATTTCCATCTGATGAAAAATTGAGCTCAAGTTATTACATAGGAGGGTACGACGGCTTTATACTGCTTGTAGCTTATAGATTAAGCCTGATGTTTCGCTAATATAACTGAATATTGAAGGAGCATATTTCAGTCATTGCATGCATTATTATTCTAACTAACACATTTTTAGGGCCAATGAATTTCTTTTTCTTAATTTTATTAGCCTTGCGTGTTTTGTCGAACATCATCATGTGGAGTCGATAGTAGATGTTCGCAAATAAACGCTTAGAATCCCAGCTTAATGATAATATACATATGCATTTGATTATGGAAACATTGAATAACGAAAATAAGAAATACATACTAAATATCATCTAAGAATCTTTATAGGGAGGTGAAAGGTGTTGAGCGTTAACCTCTCGTAGATAAGTACCACAGGTGCACTAGATAAATAAGAACTACTCATTCGAGTGCAGAGTAATCTTGTGGCCAAGAGACAAACTAAACCTATTCAAAACACCATATTACCCAGATGATCAAATCTGGAAGTGAAAACCATACACCAAAACGACGCAGGTTCTATGAGATGTAAAATTTGACGAAAAAAATAATATGATAAGTAACAAATTGTATCTGATCTATATTTACCAAAACTCTCTTTCTTCAGGTGAAATCAATACTGACACCCTCATACACGGAAAACAAAACACGTAGATTATTAAAAGGCCCTAAAACAAAACAAAAGAATCAAATAAAGTATGAGAGGCCGGCGTGCTGCCGCCTAAGCCACGGAGGCTTCTATGTAGTAAAATTTAAATAATCTTTCTTAAATATTGAACACCCGTCGTTTACGTCCTCATACTACTGTACATTAGGAAGTGAATAATAGTATGCTAAAAATACATCAAACTTTGTAGCAATTGTCATCTCCGCTGCAAGTAATATTGTGCAAACTATGTATCATGCCATGATTCTTAAACACATCAATATTTCTAAGTTTATGCCGTGTCTGGTGAGTGGTTTCGCCTAACAACACCGAGATGCGTAACCAGCGAGCTCTTGTTGTCAATTTGGTAACCCAAGAAGGCCTAGCGAATGGTGCTCTACCTAAATCCTTATCTAGTGCACCTGCGGTACTTAACTACGAGAGGTAAACGCTCAACACCTTCCACTTCCCTATAAAGGCATCCAAAAAGATTGTATATTGGCAATCATGGCCAAGCAATTAAAATTCAATTACATTTATAGGTTAAGGCTGTGTCTTGTGCGGGGTTTCCTTGGTCGTGAAAGAAGAATTGCCAATTTTATTCAAATATGTTAGCTCAATTGACCAGTGAGATTTATAAGGCAAACTTAATAAACTAAAGGGAGAGACGGTAGAATACGTCACAGTAGTCAGTGAATTTAGGTTGCACATAATGGTAGAACACGACAAAAAGCAGTTAATAATTTGCAAACAGAAGAATCCAACTAACAAAAAATAAATCTATAAAGAGTAAGAAAGCATACCGTACAAAATAGATTGTACATTGTTAAACCGTCGTAAAGATCCAAATACTCACCTACAATAAGCGACGCAGAGACTATAATTTTAGACTCAAAATCAGACTCAAAATCACGATCGATTTCGACCCCATAATCCACCTATATAAATAAAACAGTTCATGTTCGCGTGTAGCAATGCAAGGAGCAATATTGGGTGGGAACCATGAACCCCGCGTTTTAAGGCCCTAAAACGAACGGTTTTTGAGATATTGCAAGAAAACTTTACCCGCTCTGCGAAATTGATAAACGTTGTCATGCCAACGCCATTTCACGAGGTCTCATTCTGCTTTCATTCAGTCTCTGTAAGAGATATTATTTGCATGAAGTAATAACAGAATGTTAAACAGATAGACGTCAGTGTCGAGACTTTCGTAAGAATAATGCCACCATCCGTATAAAAGAAAAGACCCTAAAATATGGTATTGATTCTGACCGCAAAAGAGAAAAATCGTGGAAAATAAATACTTCTTCGTTACTGGAAGTAATGAGATTAATCTTGCTGTATAGAGCTATAAAAGACCTTTCGTACTGTGCCCAACTCTAGGAATGGGTATTCCAAGATTCAGACACCTAGATATCAAGGGAAAGGCTACAGCCGCTTTTGAAAGTTGAGATATTTGAATATCGCGCTCCATTCCTTCCAGAAGGAAATGGAAATTTTATGCAGCCAAGAACATGTCAAGTGACGTAGCAAGTAATAGCAGAGGTCGAGACTATTTATTGATTAAATAGTTAGCCATGGAGTAGAGACTTGAGACTTGGATCAGATTACTGGCACGGCCAAATGAAAGAGAATGCACTTAGTATCAAGTAAATCGGACCAGGGATACCAGAGATATGAGGATTTCTAGATTTCAGCGTGATGCAGCGTGACCCTGACCGTTTTGAATAAAAGCCGGCCGGCCCAAGCAACATCAGCTCACTTCGAAACAAGCTCTTGCATAGCAAGGTGCTGCTACGCTGAGCCAAGGCACATGGTTGCCGGATCTACGCAGAAGTTGTCTTCAAAATTGTGATAGTCACAAAAGTGCTGCGATACATGTGGAACTTAGTAAGTTTACGACAGAGAGAATCACTAAGGTGATTGATATTTTTCTACGGACACTGGTGAAATATTTTATTTCTATATGGACATATGCTAGACTTTGTCTAGAAAGTACTTTGTCACAGTCCAGTAATAATAATCTAATACTTGGATATTTTAGTCCAATTCAGTCAGTTTCATATTTGTAACTTAATAACCACTCCGATCTTTCAGTATATTGAAGGCCAGTCTATCACGGTGTTGTTCATTAGCCGACAAAGGGAAACTATATGTTGCTTCGCGCATGATAGATGGTGATAAGCCATGCCCAGGGAATGATCTTCAGAACAGCCGTTGATTGATTTAGACTGTCAGTGTTTTCTTGTACTGAAAAGATTACCGTGAGTTATGTTACAACTGACATATTTGAGAATAGATCATTTAGATCTGACCCCATTTAAGCAAACTGTTATGGCGTTAACAGAAGTAAATATTAAAATGGATCAACAGTTACTTCAAACTTCAAGAGATATTACCACTATGTCTTGTTAGACAGATTGTGGGTATATAATGGCGGCCGATACAAGGATTAGACGTGCGTGTCCGATAGGGCATGTATCTGGATAAATCTGGTACAGACCAGGTTCACTACGCTTCAAGACCAACGAGAAATGTAAGCCACATTTTGACTTTATATTATGCCTAGCTAATTGGAACAAACTCATTTTCTGCAGATGACCAACACATTTATTTTTCTTCGTATTTAAATCTTGCAATGATTTACGCAAGACATATTAGAGTTATTCTGAGTATTTTCAGCACTCAGAACAGTTTAGGATCGATGACCGAGCATAACGAGCATTTATTTGAATATTTCATATTTTTGGATAATCACGGAAAACAGCCGATGTAACTGCAAAAGTTAATAATTATTTTTGTTGAGAAATGGATATTTTATCCATATTCGAAGATTCGAACATGTGGATTCTCACATAATGAAATAATAATTAAATATATTTAAAATAATATAACTAATAATAATAATAATAATTCACTAATAATAATAATAATAATGATTTTCATAACTTTTCTAAATAATTCTTGGATCTTATATTTTCTAATAATCACATTTATTGAGAGAGAGCTTATGAAGTAGTTTAATCATTTCTAGTTTGGAACAGGTGATTTTCCGAAGGAGAGTGCTTAGCGCAAGCCGGCATTCAACCAACATGACAGTTCTGGTTGAACAGTTAATATTTGCAATGAGCAAAGTATATTTTTAAGATAACACGGAGAGGCATGAAACGGGAAGCAAATGATATTTGTATCAATTAGGATATTTTTGTATTTATATAAAATCATGACGTAGATACAGATTCGAAAGTGAAATAAAGAGTATCATAAGTATGGTAATTTCACGGGTTGAACTGAATGGTAAAATAAAATAAACTTGTAAGTTTATAAATCTTCCAGTGTTGATAACAAGCAGAGGCTTGATTTATTGTATAAATTTTGGGAAGAAAATTTATGTGTGTGGAGTAGTTGAAATGCCATTCCCAGGTGCGCATGTTTAAGTCGCAGGAATGAGGAGGTTTTATTTGAGCATCAATCAAATAGCAGGTTCGATGACTCAGTGTTATAGAAGGAGTATTGGAACTACACATTGCGTCGTATGAATGACCCGAAGGTTATTTCTTAAAAACCATCAGTTCTTATTTCAACCTTGTTTACGGATTCCATTTAGACTTTGATTTTGCTAGAACCCGGATTTGTCATGATAGTATTTTATTCTTCTTCAGTGGAAGACCTTTGCCGTTGTTGTTGGAATATTGTGTTCTTATAAAAATAATAGAATGGGCCACTGCCAATTAAAAATAATTCTATAACCACGAATAATTTGAAGGATGTTTTCAATCCTAGTGCCATGAACTAAATGAATTTATTATGAAGCTACAATTCTTATTTCCGCATTCTGTCGAAGAATTGCAAGTTGTGAAAGTTACTAAAATGGCCACAAATATAAATATTTTTCTTAATAATGATTCCAAGTGGAAAATTGAATAGTTGGATGGTCCAACAATTTATTGATCAAGTTGATGATTCAGAAATCATATATTTTGTTAGGAACTTGAAGTTCATAATCGAGTCACTTCTCGAAACGTTTAATGCCAGAAGAACAATTAATTTTGTTGTGCTTCGCACAGTTCTTCGATGCTATGCTCAAGGTCAAATACTTTTCAGATGTTATTAATATGTGTAAATAATTTGTGTTGATTCAGAGATAATAATATTTTTTGACAATATTTTTTTTGAAACTGGAAAAATAAGTGAAAGTTTAAATTCTATGAACATTTATTCTACGAGTGTTAATATGATGTAAAAATTCAAACAGTGAACTACGATATTTCCAGTAGAGACAATTAAATTTGAACTGGATTTAATCATAAATAATCGATATAGATTTGGAACACAGTCTACAGGACTAATAATCAGACTTGTGTTTCCAAAGATAATTGTCCAATGTGTTGGAAAATTTCTGTACATTGTGTAAATAGGAATGTGGGTCGCCACACATGAGTGATGCTGCTTTGAGCATTTTATTTTGCAGTCAATTTTAAATTCAAAATAAAATGAGATAATTTTACATGATGTGTTATGCCCAGTTGAATCTCCTTCTATTCTTATTGTTGCATTGAGCCAAAAATCAGTAAAGCATTTTTTTCATTTGATGTCGTTTTTGCGATTAGCTTTAACCCATCTGGCGCCCCGGGATATTTTGACTCTCGTGCTGACTGATTATTGGTAAAATGCATATGTGGTCGTGCGTACTCCGGTCTAAACGGGTACAGTACGACATACCACACGAGTAAATCGAAGGTAAATATAATAGGGCACACACTGGTCCCCTTAAGCGCATTGAATGTGTTGTTGAAATTTACATCCTAAAGTGATTCCGGGATATTTTTTATAGCCATTTGCAAATTTTGAACGAAATCTGTTGATCCGTTTTCAATTGATGGAGGAACAGACAGACAGACAGAAGGACAAAACTACAATTTTATATATATAGGGATAGATTCTTCGACACGTGTGTAAGTCACTGAACTCCTCCTTTTTTTCTAGTCTGTAATGACATAGTCGCGGTCGGCTCGCGAAGCGAGCGACCGCGGCTATGTTATGCGCCAGGTACCGGTGCGACAAGCGCTCCTCTGCCTGGATTTGATTCTGATTTGGACTAAACGGAAGTTAAGTTTTGATCAAAATTTGTTCGAGAAGGATTTTTATTTAATTTGAATTTATTTTTACATTTTACTTGTTTAGGGGATAGATCATGATTTAAATGAATTTATGTTCGCATTTGACTTATATAATTTTGTAAAGGGATTTAATTATTTAATGACCGTCGAATTTCGTTCATTAGTTTACAGCAGATTGGGATGATGCTCGCTTATTTTGCTATATAGAGCAAAGCTACTTATCATCCCCGCTCGCCATGATGTGGAAGGGTTTGATGGTCGTTTACAGCGGCAGCTTCAGTATGGTGATATTGATGTTTGAAGGTGAATGTAACTACTCCGCAGGTCCGCGACCCACAGGGTACCACCCAGAGTTGGTCAGCCGCGGCCTCCCCCCTCCGGCAGGCGCCCCGCGGCGCCGCAGACCGCGTAGAATAGTGTTTCAGAGATGACTGTATGAATGAATTATTTTCAAGTTGTGTTTTGAGGCGGGGAGTTTGAATTGGGTAATGCTCCTGGCTGATTGGCTGCTCGCGACTCAGCGCCGCCAATCAGAGCCCGACAGTGCCTCTCTGCTTACAGTAATTTTAAATGTTTTTTAATGGTATGTTATTGACTTAGTGAGTAAATGGAATTTGTTTTTCGGTATTTGTTGATAATTTAGCTTGGTTTTAGATGTCCTAAAAAGCTATTGGTAGAATGTGTTTTGATTTGGGAATTGTTTTGTCCATCTCCAGTTTAAGGCTTTTCTCCCGTGTAAAAATGGTACCAGCTGGTGTTTTTTGGTAATTCAAGTTGTACTCCCATGGTTTAGCTGCTGGAATATGTTGCTAATTAGTACCTTGGGGTCCTTATCAGGGCTATTAGTGTAGTGTAGGGTGTAAATGTTTGCGTGTGAGTAGCAGATAGCAGTATTCCAAATGAGTTACACTCTGATTTCGCTACTATCCGCTGTGTAAGAGTTTTAGTTTATTCGGGCCATGGTTTGTTAATGAGCTTGTTCAATTAGCTTGCCGTAATGAATACGGTATTTTGTAGTGGAAGGTGGCGTGCAATCCTGTGAGAAAATCCGTGATGGCTGGATTTGAGTCCATTTGTGTCCCCTCGCGGGGAATCTTGCATGTTCACTGATGGCCTAGCCACGTGTTTTTGGGTGTGGATTTGATTTATATGACTAGTAAGTGTTGCCATGGAAACAGTTGCTAGTAATTCGTTTTTGTTTTGTAGTTCGTAACGTTACAGTCGTGGTGCTTGGGTTTAAGGGCTTATATGTCGTTGTTTTGTAGTATGTCTTTAACTAGTAGTATGAATTTAGGTCTTCTGTTAATTTTGTCATTTCTGTCAGGTTCATACGTACCCTGGTTACTTATTAAAGGGTTCGTATGGCCATGAGCTTTAGCGTAGTAGTTATTTGTGAGTTTAGTCATGTATTCCAGTAAGTAGGGAGTGTTTGTTTGTCTGTGAAGGTCCGCTATTCGAGTCTCGCGCGGAACTTTGAGAGCAATTCTTAGCATCCAATTTTGGATGCGCTGGTGCCTAGCTAGTTTTGTAATTGACATAAATACTATTGCCGGTGCCGCGCACGTTAATACCGGTCTTATTAGAGCTCTGTATAGTAGTATAACATTTTTAGTTGACAATGTAGATTTTGGGTGAATGATAGGGTATAGAAGTTTAATGCTTGTGCGTGTTTTAGTAATTTATTTTATTTATTTATCGTATGGCTTTTAGTGCCGGGAGTGTCCGAGGACATGTTCGGCTCGCCTGAGTCTTGCTTTCAGCGGACACCCTAAAGGGTGAGCTACAAGTTCCGTTCAATTTCAAGTAGTTCCAACTTTCGCCACCAGATATCAATGATACCTAGTGGTGAACGTTGGAACTTTGATAGAGCGTTCTGACGAAATCTAACCTAACAAATTTTGCTTTACACAAGTTCAGTCTGTGAAAGGATCTTTTACATGCCATAAATCTATGACATGGGACCGCCGGCTTTACTTCCCCTCCGAAGGAAGGCATACTGAAGGACTTTTAACGCTCTTAAAAAATCCGACGACTTCGGCCGGGTTTGAACCCGCCATCTTGGGCATAGCAGTTCAGCATGCTACCGACTACGCCACCGAGTGAGTGTTGAGGTTTAATCTTTTGTCCAGTGTAATGCCGAGGTATTTTATTTCGTGAGTCCAATCGATATTGGTGTTATATAATGTAATGTGTTGTTGTGGCTGAACGTATCGATGTGTAAATAAAATAGCTTTCGTTTTCGTTAGGTTAATTTGAATTTTGTTTTGAATGAGCCAAGTTTGAATTTGCGTAATGTGTTCTTGTAGGTTTCTGGTGGCTATTTGTAAATTGCGTGTTTTAGCCATTATGGCTGTGTCGTCGGCGAGGACATGGGTTGACGTTCTGTCTGATAATGGTCATTTATTGCCACCAGGAACAAATGAGGTCCCAATATACTGCCCTGAGCTACGCCGGCTTGTATGTTTCTGAGAGACGAGTGAATGTTGTTAATGGAAGTGAGAATTTACGTTTAGATAGGTATTGGTTTATTAGTGTAATATAAGTGTGATGGATATTTAATTTAATTAATTTGTGTAAGAGTGTTGGATGATGAACTCTGTCGAAGGCTTGTTGAATATCTAGGAAGATAGCGACAGTGTGTTGTTTGTGTTGATAACCATGAGTTATAAATTCAGTGGTTCTAAGTAATTGTTGGGTTGTAGAGTGTTGATTTCTGAAGCCGAATTGTTGATTTATTAGTGATGCGTTAATTTTGTCTCTGATGCGTGCTAGGAGTATTTTTTCGAATAATTTAGATAGATGGCTTAGTAGGCTGATTGGTCGGTAGCTATGGGGTTTCCTTGGATTTTTCCCATGCTTTGCAAAACATATTATTTTTGCTATTTTCCAGTCAGCCGGAAAGTGCCTAAGCGTCATTATTTTGTTGAATAGATATAGTAGTAGAGTCGTTGCATTGTTGTTTAATTTCTTTAGTATTGAATTTTGAACACCATCCTTGCCAGGGGCTTTATTGGTGTTTAGAGATTTAATTGTGGCTTGGAGTTCTATAATAGTAATAGTAATAGGAGGAACGTCTGAGGTTGCCGGTTGTTCTAGGAATGTCTGTACTTCGTTAAGTATTCTCTGGTCGTCTTTTGGGTCATTTAGGTGGTCGTTTGGTCGGAATTGTTGTTCAAGTGTGTCTGCCATTAATTCGGCTTTGCCTTTGTTGTCTGTTATTAATGTATTGTTGTCGTTTTCCAGTGGAGGAACTGGCTTATTACTTCTTGTAAAGACCTTAGTAAGTTTCCAAATGGTATTTTTATTGTCGTTATGTTTTATGTTTAATAATTTAGTTTCCCATTGTGCGTTTCTGTGAATTATTAATTGTCTTCGTACTTTAGCGTGAAGTCTGTTATATAGTATTTTGTTTTGGTCGGTCGGGTTGCGTTGATAAGTCTTTCTGGCTTTGTTTTTGTCCTTAATTAATTGGCAGAGGTCTGCCGGAAGTGACGCGTCTTTAGTCGTTGTTTTAGGTTTGTGGCTTGATCTAGCTGCTGTTATTAATACTTTGTTAAAGTTATTTATTTGTGCTTCTAATTGATGGGTATTATGTATTGTTGGGAGAGCTGTAGGTACCAGGAGGTCCTGCTGCAGCTTGAAATTGTCCCAGTCGATTCGCTTTGGATTTATAATTTTGCGTGTATTTACAAAGTTAATGCTTGCGCCTATTTTAATGATAACTGGAAGGTGATCTGAATCTAATTTAGTGTGCGTTTCTGTTGAAACGTTAAAAGGGATGTTTCTGGCTAATAAAATGTCATTTGTGTCTGAATGGAGTATGCCGTCTCGTTTGAAATAAAAAGTAGGAGTGTCAGGAGCGTGAATGAAGTAGTCATTGTTGGAATTGTGTCTATAAAGTATTTTCCCATTGTCGTTATCCGTAACGGATCCCCAGCTGTGGTGTTTGCTATTTAGATCGCCTGCTAGTATGACATGGTCAAAGTTTAGTAGGGATTCTATGTCTTGAGTTAGAAGGCGTGCTTGGGGCTGGTTATATGCTGATATGATGGTATAAGTTCTGTTGTAAATGTGAATTTGGATGCCGTTGGCTTCTATGTGAGTCGTGTCTGGTAGTATTATTTCCTGGTGAGAGATGTGTCTTTTAATAGAGATTAAGGTTCCTCCTCCTCCTCCTGTCAGTCGGTCCTTTCGGTAGGTAATGTAACCTGGTAGGGAAAATTTATGTCTAACGTCTAGCCAAGTCTCTTGGAGCAGCACTATGTCAATGTCGTGGTCTCGCAGTAGTTGAATAAGCTCTAGCTTTTTCGCAGGGTGAGCTATGCTTTTGCTGTTCCAAGAAACAATTTTTAGAGTCTTATTGTCCATTTTAGTCCTGTGTGATTGTTACCATGAGCTGTGTAAGGAGATGGTCTATACCTTGGATTGCCTCAAGGAAGTTGCGGATGAAATTATTTAGAAGGCCTTGTAAACTTTGCAGGACGAGTTTCATTCCCACTGGGAAGTGTTGAGGGACTCGGTTTTTGGAGAATTTTAAATTTAGTAGTCCAGGGGTCTGATGTGGCGGAGTGGGCAATTGCTGGGTTTGTGGCCTTCGAGGAGTAGTGGTGCACTCAGCGGGAGGAGGGGGGGGGGGGAGCCGGGACATTGATGCCCTTGGGTTTTGACTGATTGTTTGAACTATTTGCGGCCATTTGGTCTCTGGTAGCCTTTGAACGTTTCACTTTAGTTTTGTTAGGGGTTGATTTGCCTTTTGAGCTTACTTTAGGGTTGAGACTTTCATCAGGTGTAACAAAACCTGACGGCTCTGGTCCGGGCCTTTCTTGTTCGGAACCATCGGAGCTGTCATCATTGTCTGTTAGGGCTGCGAATCTATTGGAGGTTGATGTTGATGGTTGGGGATTTGTTTCGTCTAGCGATGGGAAGGCTGACTTATACCTTGAGCGCCAAGCATTAGTTGGTGGAGGAGGTGCTGGCTTAAACGTTTCCTTGGGTTCGGGGGAAAGGCCTGTGCCCTCTGCTTCTCGCCAGGCTTTGTCCTCCTCTAGTCTGTCTTTTGCCTTTTTAAAGGCCTCACAGCCGGACAAGGACGCTACATGTTGGCCCGCGTAATTGGCACACTTAGGTGGTTCATCTAGGGTCTTTTGACATTCCTGATGACTGTGCGGGCCAGCACATTTGAGACAGCGAGGGTCTAAAAAACAATTTGGTTTAGTGTGGCCGAAAGCTTGACAATTGTGACATTGGGTCACTCTGGCACATCGTGATTTGAAGTCAGTAATAGTGACAGTGCTATTTAGAAAATGGGTGATTTTTGGGAGGTCTCTATTTTGTTCATTTGGCTCGAAGGCGATCAGAAATAATGGAAGTGGGGAGCAAGCAACGAGCTAGAGAAAGGTATATAGAGTGGAAATGGCGCCCCCATTTTGGAAGCAGGTTGAACTGGCAGCCGCCATGATATACACTGTCAAGAGGGTGGGAGTCAGGTAGGGAGAGGCGTGTCTAACGAGGCGTAATATAAGATTAGGTCTACGCAAGACCTGACAATTTAATTTGTACATTGAACGATAACTAACACAATCATCTTACAAGACAATATGCTACGTTGCTAATGCACAGTACATTGCATGATTTCATTGTCCTTTAAAAAGAATAATTTTTGTGTACAACTGACGCACCTGTTGACCTCTCTCTCGTTGAGCTGTATTTCTGCAGAAGTGGTGAAGCCTGCATTTATAATACTGTTTCACAATTCGCTCGATGAGTGAAGCATAGTAAGACTTTCCCCAGGTTCAGTAGCTGTAAATAGATGGTCAGATTTCTGAAACAGATAACCCGGCAGCATAGCATAGACATCTGTCTGCAACTTCAGCATGAAATTCTTCGTGTTCTTTCGCAACATACTGTCATTATTCCTGATGACAATCCCAGCTGTTTTACATAATTTCACTACATCATTTGATGGATTCAAAAGGCCATCTTTCACGTCTTTCTCTTTAATCAGTCCTTCTTTCTGAACATCTTGACCCGATAAAAGCACTTCTAGGCATTCAATACAACTTAATTTTTTAGACACTTGGCGAACAACACTTCCTGCTATGTACTGAACAAAATTTTCTACATACATATCGTTCATATGCATACCCCGCCCAGGGGGGCAACAACTTGTGGGACGTGGATTGGCGACCACGGGACCTCAGCTGAGACTGGCATTGCTTGCAAATCCACCCGTCAACCTTCCTCAGTCACCTCTTGTTCTCTTCAGGCACTAACGGTATCCGAGACCTGGAGAGTCTTTCAAATTCATGTCTTATTTGGCCCTTGTCTCATCTTTCCTGATACCCTCATTTTTCGAGGGATCAGACCTGATCTTTTCATTGTATCTATCTCCTGCCTTGTGCACAAGACCCTAATGGAGGCACGGCCGGCGTGAGCAGCCTCTTGCGAATTAGGCATAGTTACTAACGAGCTACCCGCCAGGGGTTCACATCTAGTGGGACGTGGGTTGGCGACCACGGGGCCCCAGCTGAGTCCAGCATTGCTTCCACTTACTTGTGCCGGGATCCTCTTTCCTGTCGACCTCACTTGGTCAACTCTTGTTCTCTTCCGACCCCGACGGTATTAGGGTATCCGAGGCCTAGGGAGTCTCTTCCTTTCCCGCCTTAATTGGCCCTTGTCTCATTTTTTCTGATACCCTCCTTCTGCGAGGGGTCAGCCTTCTTTTTCTTTTCCTGTTATCTCCTGCCTTCTACTCAAGGCCCTCAAGGAGGCAGGGTGTATGTAGCCCCACCACTTCTGGTGCACCCTGGATATTGCTACACCCTCAGGGGCTCACGGCTGGTGAGTTCGGGAGTTGGCGACTCCGAGGGATTCCTGAGCTGGGTCCGGTTTTCCCCCTTTTATCCAATACCTCTGGGGTGGACCCTCTCCTCTTTCACTTTCCTATCTGCCTTTCATGGCTCTCCTTCCTTCCAAGTCCCTCAATCCTTATTCTTCGAGGGTTGAGGGTATTTCTTTTCCTCCTGTCCTTTATTTGCCTTATTATCCTTTTATTTTCCGTTTCTTCTTCTAGTATATAAGTTAGTAGTTAGTTATAGTTTACATTTCATTTTCATCTTCATGATCACCCAAACCATTAGGGGCCGATCACCTAGATGTTAGGCCCCTTAAAACAACAATTATCATCAACATCACCAACGAGCTAGAGAAAGGTATATAGAGTGGAAATGTTAGTTCCTGCTTCTGCAAAGGGAATCTGAAATGTAAATATCACACAAACTTAAACTGCTGCATCACGCTTTCGTCAAGAGTCTACCTCATTAATTTATGAATTTGGATGGCATTTCTTATCTGAAATACGACACTCCTGTTGTCTTATTACTTCTATTCGTACAATTGAATGACGAACACACTGTCGGCATGGTCTATGTATTATTAAATAAATTTCATTCAACGCATGTTCCTGTACAGCCCGAATAATCGCAACAAGCTCTTGTCAGACGACGTTCAGAATCATGGCCGCCTTAACTCAGGTTGCCTCCGCCCAGAGCGCTGCTACGCGGCTCGTTGCCTCTCTATATACCTTTCTCTAGCTCGTTGGGAGCAAGTGATGATTTCATTATTGTGAACATGTCTGGTCATCTGCTGAGCAAACTCTATTTTGTGCCCGATTGCCTCGAACTCCTCTTTAATTTCGTCAGAGGTTGTATCATGAGGTAGAGGTTTAATGACCATCTGTTTGAGAACTTTTCTAGCTATTGGATGTGTGAAAAAGGGGATACAATGTTCTTTGAGTTTCGCAATTACTCGGGCATGATCTTCGACTGTGATTACGTTTAATTTAACTCCTGATCTGTTTGTACGAATAGAGAATGTTTGGTTTGCAACTGTATGTTGAATTAGTGAGCGAATGTCTCTCCATTATTTTTGGTAGACCTGATTTCTATGGGAGGAGGGGGCCGTGGCGGCTTAGGCGCCTCTTGGCCATACTTCGTCATGGCTAGTGTTAGCGTGCCCTACTGTGAGATTATGAGGTGTGAATTATTTATGTGTATAATTAATTTAGCGGTAAAGAGAAGTGGTGTAATTTAGAGTATTTGTTTTTTTTAGGCCCGTTGATGATTAGTCAGTCCTCGCTAAAGGTTAGCGTTGTTGTTACAGTGGTGCCTCCACAACAATTAGCGACTTCCAACCACTCACCAGTTTGGCTATCCTACGGCACAATAATTATTATTTACAGTAGCCTCTTTGCTCAGCCCCGCAACAAGAAGAGCGCCTCCGAAACGGGGTGGGTCAACCAGCCAATGGCCGACGGCCAGCTGGCTAAAATGTCGCTGCTCTGTTGGTCCTCTGTTTAGTTTACAGCTGTTCGCCTCGGAGACAAGGTCCAGACCTGTGAAATTTCCGCTGTGTCAGCGCAGCGCGCGCCCTCCTGAATACCGCAGCGAAGGAACCTCAGCGGAAGTACGGCAGCGTGGTCAGATGTAAGCACTCAGTAGAAGTGGTCCCCCTTTTCGGGGAACGCCGTGGGGGCTACCGACTTCACTCAGGGTTCTGCGCTCTCACAAGTCCAATCAGCGAAGCGAAGAAACAGCCCCAGTATATAATTCCCTATATAACTGTCACCTGCCCTTTGAAACACTTCTGTCTCGGGACAGTCGGATGAGGAGCCGCAAAGATGCGCGCGCACCCGGCAGCGAGGAGCATTTGAATAGCACCGACTTGAAATGCTCCTCGCCGTCTCATTGTGTGATTGTTACCTACAACAACAAGAACAACAAATCAACGAGAGTGAAAAAAGGTGAACACAAAAAAACTCAACAAACTATTTAGCGATAAAAAATTGATACACTCGTCGTTATCATTTCCACACCACTTATTGAAGTAGATAACTCGGTCGGGGTCCATGCACGGATGAGCCAGCTTGGTGTTCCTAGGCAAAACCCCACACAAGACACCGCATAAACATAGAAAAAATGCTGAGTTTTAAGATTCCCATTCCTTGTAATATATCCACATAGCAATATTTCTGCAAAGGACGGGATCAACGGCGAATTCAGCCGAGTGTTGGACGCAGCCTGGAGCAATGAAATTCATGAGAAAACGGTCCAAGGAGATGAAATTGGGTGAAGAAGACGCCATAAGAGAAAAGGAAGGGAAACATATGGTTCTGGGGACTTTTAGACAGTGGGTGAAGAAGAGAAACATTCTAATGTTTTAAAATTGTTTTGCTGCACAATTCATTTTTTTGGACTTTACACCAACTATTCAGTAGAAAATATTAACCAATCTCAATAATATTTTTGTAGCATGTGAAGATATCTATCTCCCATAATTCTGTGCATCCATATAAGTTAAAATAGTTATCGTTTATTTTTAAATAATTTTTAACTTTAATTTTTGGAAATAAAAATTAATTTTGTGAAACAATTTTTTTATTTCAGGAACTATTTCATATTTTTCCAAAGCCCATGCACAGAATTATTAGTCTGTGCAATGAGTACATAGTGTAAAAAGATTGTAAAGTTTCAGTAATTTTTAGTGGTAAATAACTTAGTTGGTATCTTTTTTTTAAGGGAAAGACAATCTTTTAGTAATTTCTGCCCATACTGATCAACTGAAAGGAATAATTTTTAACTTTTTGCGTTATGAAAGAAGTTGTTCGTATGGAAAGAAAATTTGGTGCAGTTTGGATCACTGGGAGAGAAAAAAATGGGGCAGCCTAAAGTGTCCCCTTAAAGAACCTTCCACTAATTACACCTGTGTGAAGCTAAATTGTATAGGTTAGGAATGTAAACAACGCTCTTAGGTTTCTACGTTCGTTGCCAAGAGCCGACTGCGGTGGCGTCTAGTAGCTAAGTTCTGAACTAGGCCTAGTAGTCGTTGACGGTGGCGTTTGGCGGCAAAAGTAGGAACTATTTGAAAAATTCAAAGTTGCAGTCCTTACTTGAGTTAAAAATCAGATACACACATTAATACAGCCATCACAATTAACACTGGTTATCAGACAGATTCTACACACACCCAAAGTACACGGGGCTACATGACCACGTTGTCGCAGCCCCTAAACTGAGGAAGCAAACCAACCAAATACAGAACGTGTCATAGGCTAATATTATTATTCTGGGATAAATTTTGAACTATTTAAATAGTATCCGTCCATGGTTTTAAACAGTATTTAGGGAGAATAGAATTTTTAATGAGAGAAACCATGTTTACTATCGTCTTCGTAGATCATGTAGACAAAACTAGGTTGCAATATTGTTGTACGACGTGAGGAGGATATAATAAAATAATTAAATAGAAGTAAAAATTTTCGCCCTTGGGTAGCCTTCAACCCGGGATCTTCAAAACAACAAGCAAGCGCGATACCTCGTGCACACTTTTCCAACAAGCTTTATCGCATTTTGTTACACTCCTTAATAGTGCGTATGGTTAAATATCCAATTATTACAGTTAGATCTTAAATATTGATTGGTATGCATTCATTCTGTACCAGGCATATTTTTTAATGTACTTAAAGCAAGTTTCACGACCGCTTTGCGTTAATAATGCAAATCGACTAAAATGTTACCCCGAATCGACAACCGTCCTCCATGTTTTATTTCTTACAACTTGGCGCACGAAATGCTAGCGTGTGATACACTTCAGTCATAAAAGCTGGTGTTCGACGAGGATGAACAGAATCATACAGGAATGAAAGACAAGTACGCAGGTGGGATCATTCTTGTAGGTAACAATCACACAATGAGACAGCGAGGAGCATTTCAAGTCGGCGCTGTTCAAATGCTCCTCGCTGCCGGGTGCGCGCGCATCCTTGCGGCTCCTCATCCGACTGTCCCGAGACAGAAGTCTTTGAAACTAGCCCGCCAAAACAATGCTGGCCCCTGTTGGCCAACAATGCTCGTCAAGCTAGAGTTGCCGATGAGCCAGTAACGCGTATGGTCGCGGCCACCCGTTAGGGATGGCGCGTGGAAGTCACGGCAGATTCTTCCTTCTATTGGCTTTTTAAAAACTTTTGAAGCCCAGTCTCCTATCTAATGCTATTTTCTACCCCACCGGTAGCGATTTCCAAGCTAATAAGCTATCCCAAGAGCACCCACGAAGGCAACTTAGGCATCAATTTAGTACGGCGAGGAGATGAGGACTCTCTCATCCGTACTGGCGAGCTCCTGAACTCCTCCTAAATGGCTGGAACGATTTCCATGAAATTTTATATGTATATTAGAGCGGGTCCCTGTATGGTTTAGATTCACAATTTGACCCGGTTGGTGGAATGAACACAATTTTGAAACCACAATTTACACACAATTTTAGAACCACAATATACAGTCAAAAACAGTCGTCATGGAAACCGCCAGCCTTAGTGAAAGCAGAAGTCCATTGACTGTATGTCTCTGCACATTAGAGCCACCTGGTTGCAACCTCTGCAACTATCGCCATACCTTACTCTTCGCCCGTGGCGGAAAGTTATGTTTTGTACCATAGATAGCGGTGATGTCGAATTCTTCTGTCTCTCTCAGCACTTTAGAGCGTTTCAACAAAGTCCCGTATGCATCCATACACCATTCATCCGATTGCGATGAAACTTGGGTGAGATGTTGAGTGCACTCCAAGGAAGTTTTCCGGTAGCGCACGAGTAGATTCAACAAATGAGCGACGACGCGCGAAGCGTTTCAACAAAGTCCCATATGCGTTCAAATACCATTCCTCCGATAGCGATGAAACTTGGGTGAGATATAGTGTACACTCCAGGGAAGGTTTCTGGATTAGTAAATTCATTTTACAATAGGTAGCGTACTAGTAGATTTAACAAATGAGCGACGACGCGCGAAGCGTTTCAACAGTCCCGTTTGCGTTCATATAAGCTTACCATTCGTCCGATAGCGATGCAACTTGGGTGAGATGTTGTGTACACTCCAGGGAAGGCTTTTGGCTTAGTAAATCCATTTTACAATAGGTAACGCTCGAGTAGATTCAACAAATGAGCGACGAAGCGCGAAGCGTTTCAACAAAATCACGTATAAGTTTATATACCATTCATCGATTGCGATGAAACATTGATGAGTTGTTGTGTACACTTACGTGAAGATTTTTAACTTAGTAAATCCATTTCACAGGAGGTAGCGCACGAGTAGATGCAATAAATGAGTGACAGCGCACAAATCGTTTAAACAAAATCCTGTATGCGATCATATACGATTCGTCCGATTACGATTAAACTTGGGTGAGATGTTGCGTACACCCCAAGGAAGGTTTCTTGCCTAATAAATCCATTTTACAATTAGTAGCGCACGATTAGATTCAATAAAAGTGTGACGGCACGCGAATCGTTTCAACAAAGTACCGTATGCGTTCATATACCATTCATCCGATTGCGAGGAAACATTGGTGAATTGTTGTGTACACTCCAGGAAAGGTTTCTGGCTTAGTAAATCTATTTTTCAATAGGTAGCGCACGAGTAGATTCAACAAATGAGCGAAGGGGCGCGAATCATTTCAAAAAAGTCCTGTATGCGTTCATATACCATTTATCCTATTGCGATTAAACTGTAGTGAATTATTGTGTACACACTAGGAAAGGTTTCTGGCGTAGTAAATCCATTTTTAATAGGTATCGTACGAGTAGATTCAACAAATGAGCCATTGCGCGCGAATTGTTTCAACAAAGTCCCTTATGCGTTCATATACTATTCATCCGGCTGCGATGAACCTTTGGTGAATCGTTGAGTACACTCCAGGGAAGGTTTCAGGATTAGTAAATCTATTTTGCAATTGGTTGCGCATGAGTAGAATCAACAAATGAGTGACGGCACGCGAATCGTTTAAACCAAATCCCGTATGCGTTCATATGCCATTCATCCGATTGCGATGAAACTTTGATAAGTTGTTGTGCACGCTCCCATGAATGTTTCTAGGTTAGTAAATCCATTTCATGATAGTTTAGAGGCAGTTAACTGAAATTGAAAAAATAATGTGTATCAAAAAGCACTTCAAGAAACAAAATGACAACGCCAACACTTTGTTTGATTGGCATTGCAACGCAACCGGGTACAGCTTGTTCAGAATAAGATTCTAAACTTGCAGAACATTTCAAAAATTGTTAAACAGGAATATCCTAATCATGCACAATTGAAAGCTTTCGATATCTCAGTGAAGTCTTCTGAAATCTTTTCTGCTAATTAGGACGTATTTTGTTTTGAAATGTAATAATCTTGGATTATCCAACACCAGAGATTCTGGCTATATATACAGTATTTTCATTTTTAATTAAAATAAGAAACGATGGTGTTTGGTGAAAGAATCGGGTAGTACGACCGACTGTACTATTCTCCTACATGGAATATTAGTGTAATATATCTTTTCTTTTAATGCTGGATGGTATATTCACTTCAGTTTTATCAGTGTTTAAGATTAATAGAACGATAATGGAATTCCCTACTAATTTTTCTTTCATTATCTTAAAATGGGTGACTTCGGTGGCGTAGTTGGTAGCATGCTTAGTTTCTATGCCCAAGATCGCGGGGTTAAACCCAGCCGAACTATTGGATTTTTAAGAGCGTTAAAAATTGCTCAGTATGCCTTCCTTCGGAGGGGAAGTAAAGCCGGTGGGCCCATGTCATAGATTTATGGCATGTAAAAGAACCTTCCACTAACTATACTTGCATGAAGCTAAAATTTGTTGGGTAGATTTGATTAACGCTATATTAGTTCCAACGTTCATCGCCAGATGTTGGTTGCGATAGCATCAAGAAACCAAGTCTGCAGCTAGGTGTCGTGTACGGTAGCATTTGTTAGCAAAAGTAGGAACTACTTGGAAATTGATCGTCTGCAGTCCTTACCTGAATCACAGATAAGACACACTAATACCGCCATCACAATTCACACCGGTTATCAGACAAATTCTATATGACCGCGTTGTCGCAGCCACTAAACTGAGGAACCAACTTATCTTAAAATGAACTAAAATGGAACTGTCTTGTTTTATCACCAAGCCCTTCAATTTCACATCCTTGGTTAGAATGGTGATATTCATTAAAAATCCCGCAACTATAGGGCATCCAACGTTTAGAATGAAGCATTGGTCTTATGGCGCGTTACGACAGGGTGGCCACTCCATGGGAGGAGGCAGTACAAAGCGCTACGCGTACACTTTCCGCACATTCAGCGATTGTGCAGTGACGAAAACTTGAATTAAGTACTGTATAATAATACTAATAGTGGGCTAACATAACACACACAACGAAATTAAATTAAATTAACTATAACGTATGCTGAATGCGACATAAAGAAAACAATCAAAATAAAATAAGTAAAGTACAAGCACAAGGAAATGTGTGAAGTTTCGACTGCAGTTAAAGTTGAAGTACGTTATTATTGAAGAAAATACTCCTCATTGGCTTACCTTTCATGATGACAGCAGACAGGCATCCCGTTCGTCATCATAGTCAGTTGATTCAGTATCTGATGAAGAGCTGTCACCCAGACTTATGAGTAGAGGTTCAATGTCATCATGAATTTCATCGGCTTTCCATATTTCAGACTCGATTTTTTTTACATGCTCGGCACAGTCTTTCCACTTTTCGGATGTCACATTATTAAATCCTTCCTGTATCAATTGCTCCATATTTTTAGCCTATTTTCAATTTTGAAAAAAATAGGCTTATGAGATCACCTTTTGTCCGTGTGTGTGTGTGTGTGTGTGTGTGTGTGTGTGTGTGTGTGTGATTCGTGTGTGTGTCCCCCCCTAATAAAATCTAAACGGCTGGAGCGATTTCAATGAAACTCGGTATGTTCATAGCACTATTCCCGGCGACCTCGACCGTGCCCTTCAAATTTTGTTACGTCTCACCAATGCAAAATGGCGGCTGTGCGAAATATTTCACTAGCTTTCAATATCTCCGAAACTATTACCGATATCGCCCTAAAATTGTATACGGTGATAAAGGGTACTACTAGAAGTTCACCTATGAGACTTTCAAAAACCTGGTGACTACAAAACCAACATGGCGGTCAAGCGAAGTTGAGACTTTTAAATAGACTTTTCTCGCGATTTAACTATCCACACGTAATGAAACTTGGTACAGCAAATGTTTATACACATTGTAATGCACTGGAGTCTAATTTAGTTCAATTGTTTACATAACTTCAAAATGGCGGCTGTGCGAAATATTTCACTTACATTCTATATCTCCGAAACTATTACAGATATCACCCTGCAATTTAGTACGGTGATAAAGGGTACTGATACAAGTTTACCTATGTATATTTCATAAACTTGTAAAGTAGAAAACGAACATGGCGACCAAGCGAAGTTGAGACTTTTAAATAGACTTTTCTCACGATTTAACCATCCAAACGTAATGAAACTAGGTACAGCAAGTGTTTATACACATAGTAATGCACTGGAGTCTAATTTAGTTCAATTGTTTTCATAACCTCAAAATGGCGGCTGTGCGAAATATTTCACTGACATTCTATATCTCCGAAACTATTACAGATATTACCCTGCAATTTTGTACGGTGATAAAGGATACTGGTACAAGTTTATCTATGTATACTTCATAAACTTGTAAAGTAAAAAACGAACATGGCGACCAAGCGAATTTGAAATATTTTAATAGACTTTTCTCGTGATTTAACTCTCTGAGCGCAGTGAAATGTGGTACAGTAAATGATTTTGCAGATTGTAATGCACTGCCATCTAATTTAAATCAATTGTTTACATAACCTCAATATGGCGGCTGTGCGAAATTTTTAAATTAAGTTTTTATTTCTTGTGTCGTAATCATGCGATCGAAGTGAAAGTTTGAATAATGAACCTAGGCAATAATTGTCCTTGAATGGTACATAATTCTATGGCCTATACATATAACAATCCTAAATGGCGAGCTTCCGAAATATTTAGACGGTTCTCAATATCTATGAATCTTTTACAGCAACCAAACTGAATTTTTTAATGTTCATAGAGACTATGAACATATGTTCACCTATAGGACTTTCATTAACCTGGTGAGCACAAATCCAACATGGTGGCGACGCGAAGTATAAATATTTAAATGGACGATTCTCGCGAATTAACTATCCGAGTGCTGTGAAACGTTGCACGTTAAATGCTTATACAAATGTTGATCCACTGGCATCTAATTTATTTCAATTGTTTGCATAATCAAAAGATGACTGCTGTGCGTAATTTTAAAATCTCGTTTTTACTTCTTGTGTTCTAATCATGCGATTGAAGTTTGAATACCACACGTACACAATAATCTTAATGTAATAGTACAACAATAAAAATCCAACCTGGCGACAATCTGAAATATTTAGACGGTTCTCAATATCTACGAATCTGTTACAGCAATTAAACTGAAATGTTGTATGTTGTTAGAAGAAATTAACATGAGCAGGATATATGAAAATAGGCTGTATAGTTCTTTACGGAACTACTTGTTTACTTTGAAGTGCAAATTTTTCATTTTAACATGATGTTTGACCTGACTCCACACTAATTCAATTGGATTTAGTTCGCAATGATAATGTGGAAGGCGTAGAACTAAATGACCCATTTCTTTAACAATTTCATCAATTTTTTACTTATCGTATTTATATTTCACACTTTTAATAATTTCCATTAAATGTTTCTTCAACATATGCTCTTTATACGGCTCCCCGTGCGACGAAAGCTATTCCTGCATTTTTCCTTTTTTCCATGCCGAAGTCGGAATAGCCTCAACTTTACGACTGTGATATGACGCATTGTCAATAACAATCACAGATTTGGTCGGCAGGTTAGGTAGCACTTGGTTTTTGAAATAATTTTCGTACGTTTCACCATCAATTTCATCATGCGCGTCTGCGGTGTTCTTTTTGCACAAAAATACTAACTGTGCGTTGGGTACAAATCCATTTTCATTTCCTGTGTGGACTATTGCAAACCGCGGACCTCGTGCAGTAGGAGCCTTTAGTCCTGTCGAAAGTCCCGCCAGAAACGCTTGCTTTGGTGTTGTTATTGTCTTGTCTTGCCATATCTTCTCAATTGTAGTCCCAGTATTGACCCATGATTCAACACTATACACAACATTCCGCCCTTCATCTCCGTACTTTTTTATTGCCACAAGATAATCATGACGCCATATCACTAAATCACTCCTCTCCACCATTAAGGCTTTATTTCCTCTTCTCGCGTACTCAAATCCCGTGTCCTTAAGCAGCGAATGGAAAGTAGATTTTAGAAAATCTGGAAGGTCAGAATCAAAGTTTACTGCAGCCAGGATTGAATGTAAAGTTGGTGGTTGGTTGCAAAAGTAAAATTTGTGGATTTTGCGACGGATGCTGCTCCTCACAAAGTCATTATATTTAACATTCCTGCTATTCTTGCGAAGTGTACTACTTAGCCTCTTTTTTGCGTGGCGACAGTACTGGACCCTGTCCACTCGTACTACGTATTTTAGAAACGGTAGTCTTTGACATTCCTGTGGCCCGAGCAGTTTCATTGACTAAATTATTTATACTTTCGTTAGGTTTAAGATTCTTAAAATAACTGAACACATTAATTACGACCTGTTTTTCCCTTCTTCTGAGCATTTGACCACGCTTTCTTTTCACAAAACTATCCATTGTTGTACGTGAAATACGTTAAATACAACAGAAATCTAAATCTAACAGAACTGCTGCACACACACTCAAGATAGAGACTGCTGAACAACTGAAATACAAGCTCGAAGGGCACAGTAATAAAGCTGTGAGTAGCATGCTGCACCCCGCTGTCCTTCAAAACGTCATTCATATAATCCGGGGTCAATGAACAGCCCGGCCTGTGTAAACAATTAAACCTACACTCTGGGTAAGCAGGTAGAAAACTTGTTCCAACATTCCTCTACAACTTTCAAACTGACATGACATGGTTATCTTTAAAAATAGAAAAGTTGGCAGCATACGAACTTTTTCAATGCTGCTATGCGGTTAAAAGTTTTACCTACATGAAAATTGTAATATTGCCAGTATAAAATATTTCAATAATCCATCATCAAGACGGAACTTTTAGCTACACGTGTGTGAAAAATAATAATCACAAAGTCAATGCAACATGATATAAGATCGATTTTACTAAAAAGGGGACACAGTTGATCGTTTTTTTTAATATGGATACCTAATTTTTCTAGCATTTCTATCACGTTTACGTAGTTCTAATATAGGACAAAAATGATCGGCAAAATATAGTTCTACCCGAATATGCTGATCTTTCGACAAAGAAAAATTTTCGACTGATATGGCAACAATGGATTGCTAGAAAATGACAGTGTCATACATGTCTCACCTGTAACAGAAAGAGAGAAGAATATCCCTATCTAACCAGTGCTTCATTCTAAACGTGGGTTTGGTTAGATATCTAACCAGTGCTTCATTCTAAACGTGGGATGGGCCGATAACCTAGATGTTAGGCCCCTTAAAACAACAATTATCATCATCATCAATAAACGTGGGATGCCTTATAGTGATATTAGATCTGCCATTCATTTTCTGAATGTGAAGAACTGTAAACAAGTCGACATACCCGACAGATTAACGAGGTTTACGGATAACATGTGATAAGTAATTCAATGGTAAGGAGATGGGTCGGACAGTTAAATGACGGTTGTGATGAAGTGCATGACGACGAACGAAGTGGGCGTCCTTCGTTGGTTACTGAAGACTTGATTCGTGCAGTTAATGAACGCGTCAAGGGAACCTATTCTACGAACTTTCCGCAAATCTCCAGATCACTCACTTCATGAAATTGTTGACAACACACGCGGCAACATTTGGTGAAAAAGGCAAACAAAAACTTGTGCCACGCTATAACAAGTGCCTCCTCAATAGTGGGAGCTATGCAATGAGTTTACGGTACGATTTGTAGTTTGTTTTACAATAAATATTCAATAGTTACGTAAAACAAACAACATTATTATAATACTCCACCTTAGTTCCTTCTATCCGGCATTCTATTTTCTTGTGTTTCTTTCCAAATTTTGAAAAAGGAATAAAAATAGTTACGATTTTAATTCTGAAAAATTTAGAAATTTAGGTCTGTATCTGTTTTTTTTTTTACTAAACGGAATGAACTTTCTCAACGTACAACGTAACTTACCCCCTACACAATACAGGGTGTCCCGTAAAAATTGCAGTTATTTATTAGAGTAGATTACCTTTGTAGGACGATATTGTCTCTTCCAACCAAAGGTTTAGTGACATAATGAGTGTAAAAGAGTAAGTTCAAACACAGTTTATATAACACGGTATCTCGACCTATGTCTGTGCCGTATCTTGATGATTGTAGTATTTCTGCATTTGCCTGTTGGCACAGGCTAGAGTAAAATGTGGCTTTTCACCGTTTTGTCAGTCTCATTCATGGCTGTCATATGAAAGCTACTCAGGTATGGGTGGTAGTGAGTAATGGTATTCAGGGCACAGCTAGTATGTTATGGAGGGTGTTGCTGCACTGTGTCAGTGAGGAATGCAATCGCACCTGACATCCTGGTACGCAGGCATGGCGGCTGGCGGAGCAGGACATCCCTGTGGCACTCGGGGTAATAGCGTGGCGGGGCGTATATGCTGATGGAGCGTTCGGCTGCTTCCCGCCGGCCTTGAGTGCCTGACCCATCAGGGCTGTCCCTTTCAACATGCTCACTACTTTCCATTGATTTATATGAGAGATTCACCTCATGATTTCGGAGCCTTGCAGTTTAATCTGGCAGCTGATTTTCTGCACGTTGTCCTCTTATAGTACAACGATTGCGTCCCCAAAGTTTCAAGATAGGTTTCGACCTGTCTTACCAGATACATTCCTTGTGAGAAGAGGAGAGTTTGATCCTCACCTCAGCAATCCTGGTTCCTAACTTAAGGTCACGGCCACCTCCTTCCCAACCCTATCCCCACAGCACAACAACACGGGTTATCACACAAATTACACACACACTCAAATACTGTATATGGGGCAATATGAGCACGATATCGCAGACCCTAAAATAAGCCACAAAAACCACATGATATAACCATGGATCATTAACTGTCGGTTGCAGTTAATATAGATTACTAAGCACTTACTATTATTCTCCTTATCATCATGGAAGCTTGCTTACTGCAATACACATGAGCTCGACCCGACTTTTGAGATCTTACAGAACAGGCCTACAATCCTTTTATATTTATGAATGCCAGTCTGTATCATTAAAATGTCATCCAATCATGACCTTGTTATTTGCTGCATGAAGCAGGAAATGTAGGAGATACCGTCTACTGGAGTTTTTCCCAGTTGTACAAAAAACCTTACATCCTCACAGCTACATTGTTGCCCATTTTCATTATATGACAACATAGGCCAATGAGATCACCCTTTGTCCGTGTTTGATCTGTGTCAGTTTGTCCCTAGAAAAAATATAAATGGCTCAAGCGACCTCGACCGTGCCATTAAGTTTAATATTTTTTACCAATCTAACATGGTGGCCACGCGTAATAGTTCACCGGAATTCTATATTTTCGAAACTGTAACTGATATCACACTTAAGTTTTGTCTTGTGATAGTTCATCTGTTGTTGTTGTTTGAGTCTTCAGTCTTTTGACTGATTTGATGCAGCCCTACATGCCTCCCTGTACTGAGCTAATCGTGTCATCTCTACATAGCTACCATACCCTCCATCCGAGGCAATCTGTTTAACATATTCTAACCTTGGTCTACCCCTACAGTTCGTGTCTTCGACCCTTCCTTCCATAACTAAGCTTGCTATTCCTGGGTGTCTTAGTAAGTGTCCTACCAACCTATCTCTTCTCTTCATTAGCAGTCGCCAGAAACATCTCTCCTCTCCCACTAGTCTTAATACCTCTTCGTTTGTAACCCTATCCAGCCATCTGATCATCATCATTCTCCTGTAACACCACATTTCAAACGCTTCAATTCTCCTCCTTTCTGCGGCACCAATAGTGCATCTATGTGACTATTAAATCTCTGGTTGGTTGGTTCCTCAGTTTAGGTGCTGCGACAACGCGGTCATGTAGCCCCGTGTACTTTGGGTGTGTGTAGAATCTGTCTAATAACCGGTGTTAATTGTGATGGCTGTATTAGTGTATGTATCTGTTTTTTAATTGAAGTACAGACTACAACTTAGAATTTTTCAAATAGTTCCTATTTTTGCTGCCAAGCGCCATCGTCAACGACTACTACGCCAAGTTCAGAACTTAGCTACTAGACGCCACCGCAGTCGGCTCTTGGCAACGAACGTAGAAACCTAAGAGCGTTGTTTTACATTCTTAACCTATCCAATTTAGCTTTACACAGGTGTAATTAGTGGAAGGTTCTTTAACATGCCATAAATCTATGACATGGGACCGCCGGCTTTACTTCCCCTCCGAAGGAAGGCATACTTAGGGATTTTTAACTCTCTTAAAAAATCCGACGGCTTCGGCCGGGTTTGAACCCGCTATCTTGGGCATAGAAGCTCAGCATGCTACCAACTATGCCACCGAAGCCGCCCTATTAAATCTCTGTTAAGTACAAAACCAACATGGTGGTCCAGCGAATTTAAAAATACTGTATTTAAATTGACTTTTCTTGTGATTTAACCATCCGAGCGCAGTGAAACTTAATCTCGATAGCATTTGATACGTTTTACTTGCACTTGTCAATATACAAAAGCTCTAAAACTCAAATAAACGGATTTTCTGAAGCAAGAACAAAGAAATGAAGACTACGAGGGAAAGAGAGTGCAGACGATGAAGATCCCTGGAAGGAGCAGGTTTGGGAGACCTAATTGTAAGCTAAGGTGAAGAGATAAGAATGCCGAAGATCTGAGGAAAAAAGGTTGAAGGAGAGGAGAAGCCTTAAACATAAAGAAATGGCGGTAAAGAATGAAGGAAGGAAATGCCGACCCCACTTAATTGGAAAAAGGTCTATCTGAAGAGGAGGAAGAAGAAGTGTTAAGTTTAGGCAACACTAAACGTTTTACACGGGTAAAGAGAAATGTTCTTGAATTAGTATCAAAGTACAGTACATAATTCAGTCGTTTTTCATTAATCCAAAGATTGATTTTATTCAAAATAGGCCTATAATTTCATCGAATTCTGAATTCTATTATGTTTCTCTTAGAGACTACCAAGTTTCAAATACTGTACATTGATCTGAGAAAATGGTACTGCCCCCGTAATTGAATTATATAGAGACCACGGTGGCTATATTGGAAATTATAAAGAAAGTTATGGCTGTCATAGTTATGACGTGGGTAGTCATGACGTAAGCACGGAT
Source organism: Meconema thalassinum (assembly GCA_946902985.2). Lineage (NCBI taxonomy): Eukaryota > Metazoa > Arthropoda > Insecta > Orthoptera > Tettigoniidae > Meconema > Meconema thalassinum. The sequence continues at coordinate 173,012,813 of OX336391.1, forward strand.
GACGCAGACGTTATGCCAGCAGGCTACTTGAGCTGAGATTCTCAGTGACGTCAGCATTTATTCGAGAAAGATCCGAGATCTACGACGCAGTCGCAGGAAACGTGGAATTCTGCTGAGGAAGAAATTATGCTATTGGAGGGGAGGCTTGAACCAATGAACGATAGTCTGAAGGAAGACGGAGATTGCTGAAACTATGGTATTTTTATTACTTTTTGGAATGCAGAATTGTGGAAATCCATTTGCAGTAGAGGCATTGTTCTGGAATTTTGGTGAAATTTATTTTCAGTTTTTGAATTTTGAAAATCCGTCATGTATTGACGAAGTTGGAACTTCTAGCGATGACGCAGTAACACGCGATGGAAGGGATGGATACGCCCCTCAAGAAGTTCATAAAAGGCCTTGCGCAGAAGAGAGGAGTCTCATTCCTCATTCTCAGATCATCAATCGTCTGATAGCTCAATCGTCAGATCTCAAATAGTTATTTCAGTGAAACGTCGAGTGAGATTAGTAGTGAAAGAGTCGTCTTTATAACGCGTGGTGAACCCACTGCATTAAAACGAGAGTCGAGCTGACAAGCAGTGCAAGTTTACTGTGAGTAAATCTAGGTGAAGTTGAAACGCACATTATAACGCTTCTACAAGATTAGCTGTGAACAGTTAGCGGTCGCCTATAAGCTAATTCTATTGGGCATTGCTACAGTTAGGAGTGTAGAAAAGTTGAACAATTTCGAGTAATTATTTTGGAAGATATTAGCAATTTTAGACGACTGACAAAAGTGATTTTCTCGCTACATGAGAAGCAGTTTGTATCGCCAGAATCTACGCCACGGCTGACACGGCTAGTGAAATAGGGAGACTTCAGATTGCTTTTGTGACACAACGCTACAGTATTATGGAGCAGTTTAATATGGCAGTTTGTTCTTCTATTACCATAACCGAAGAGAAGATGGAAGGCTAAAGGACTTTAATGCAATTGGACATATTTCAACGGAGTAAGATAGCAGCATGGAACTTCGCTAATTGCTATTCCACACAAGCGAACATGTGGTGAATAACCATCTACACTCATGTTTCGTGGTTCAACGCTGAATACTATCAAACAGCAATGGAAATGATTTCATACTCACTGAATATGAATATTTCTTCGGAAATTTCTACAAAAACTTCATGGCGATTTTCAACTGGAACTTCAGGGATTTTTCAAGAGAGGTCAGGGTTGTCCCGACTCACAAAGAAGATTATTGCCGGAAGGATGTCGTTCGTCTTCACGGAGCAGTGCAATTTCCGGAGGAGGAAGCAGTTCGATTCTCCGAGCGTGCTGTTTCCTGTTTCGAGGATGGAGCTCAGCTTTAACTTGGTGAAATGGATCCATCAGCAGTCTTCTTTGGGGAATTTTCCTCTGGAACGTCAATCGGCAGATAAGGTAGTCGTGAACGTTTATTGTATTTGAGTTTCTTAGCAATATTTGAGCAACCATTTTCCCATATTTTTTTTGTCCTCATGTATTTTGCCCGATATTCTTGTTTGAGATTCATATTCTCAGTACACCTTGATGTGTTATGCCTTTTTCGACGATTTTATTAAGACATTGTTATGTCATGGGCATAGTTAAATGATTTTGGATCAGTTGAGACTGATATTTAGATTTTTCAGTAATTTGCTTATTTTTTTTGTAGTCTCGATTTGACTGTAAGTTAATGATTTTTATGGCAGATTTAAATTCAGACAGCGTGTCAGTTTATTAAAGTAATTCTACCCCAGTTTAATTACTTTGACCAATTTTCTGTCATCTTCAAGAAGGAAGAACATTTAAATGATTTTAGAGCGTTAAAATCCATTACGTTGTCGACGATCTTGGAAATACTAGTCGTTATTTAAATTGATTGCAACACAGACATTTATCGTCAGTCATGAACGACCATTGCATCATAGACAATTTTGTGAAAGATGAACTTTAATTATGAATTATTGAATGCATTAAAGTCGTGAACTTTTGTTAGGAGTTTTTTCTCATTTAGAGATTTATATAACGATGTTAGCATTCCCCAGTCTAATTGGATTCTATTCGACTATTTTGCAGTTAGTCGCACTTTGTTTGATGATAGTATTTTTATACTACAATTCTTTTAAGATGTTAATCTTAAATTTTGATAGACCAGACAGGCGTATATAAGCGTATTCACTATTAAATTTGTTTGTGATTGGCAAATTTTTACTTCATTTCGATTCATGAATGAAATCCACGAAGGTTAAATGACAACAGTTTTGAAACCATTAATGATTATAAGAATTTTTAAGTGGAACTATGAATGTATAATCGCTAGTGCAGCGGACATGTTGAAAGTCGCTGATGTATAATGCCCTTAAATAAATGAAGGAGATTCCCACAGTAATTAATGATGATAAAGATTGTGTTAGTGGAGGTTTTTGTAAATTCTGTGGAAGATTTTGATGCCGTATATTTTAATATATGATGAATCTTGGGCCTATTTTTAATGCAGTTTGTGCATTATTTTGTAAGCGAAGTATTTTCCGCTAGAGTGTATTGTCATAGTTCGTTGAAAATTAATCAAGTGAATTTGCTGTTATAATTAACAAGAGTTTTGAAAGAATTTGAGATAAGATTTTGAATGAAGATTACCGTCACAAATAATAATAATTATTACAACCTTTATTAAACCAGATTGTGACATGTACATGTATAACTAACCTTCATTGGTCGATTATATGGAAACGATTATGAAATTACCAACCGGATGAACATGTGGTTCAATGTATTTCTTAAATTAATAATTTAAATAATTTAAATGTTGATATTGTAAATAATAAATGTAAATATCTTTGACAATAATGTGGAACGAAAGTAATGTTAAAGGCGTGTTTAAAATTTTTGTAATTATCTTCGACAATATTATAAACAATTTCTTATTGTTATAAATAATTTATGTGATTTTGTTATAAACATTTAAGAGTGTGTTTTATACTCTAAACTATACTGATTAAACATTTGGATGATAACTTAACAAGTTTAGGGATTGTCAGAATAATCCAGTGGTATGTGAGTTAAGCATTTGAAAGATTTGCGTAAATATATATGAGTTGTCTTGCAGACATTTAAAGCTTTGAGAAGGAGCTGAATTCTTACGCAGTGTGGCGTGACAAGTGAGCCCCATTTGACAGGCATGCGTCAGGTTGAAGAGTAGATCGCAGCTGGTCAGACAACTGGTTATCAGCGGGCGAGGTCGATACTCTGGTCTTGCGCCTATTAATACAAGTGTCATGTTTATTAAAAGAAACAAAATGCTCTATATATATGTGTCGCATCCTGACTTCCTTATCCAATCCAAATGTGTTTTGAATGTTACGTTATTTTGAGCTCGTGGGAGCTAACATATTGTTTGATAACTTTGCAAGTCCTTTAGGAGGACATAGTCAGATTGACATGGGCTACTGATAGCCACATTTATTTTGTTGAGTTGTTAAAGTCATACCCTTTATTTGAAATAAAGCTTTTGTACAGTTCAAAGTTCTTGCCGTCGTTCTGGTTCATTTTTAAATGTCATAGTGAAGGTTATTGTGGGAGCATACTTTAGTGATCCTGTTGTCAACCCAATCCCCGAGATAATTTTTAAGAGGTAAGTAAAAGTAAGTATGAACCCCCGTCTATTTTGGTGTGTTCCACAATAATTTTCTTGGTAACTTCTGTGTTCAAACCTCGGTAGTATCTGTCAGTGCCATTTTCATTGGTGCAGCTGAGCCGGTGCGATTGATTGTTGGCAATCCGATTGAGGGGGCGGATATCTGACAGCCTACTATCCGGGTAAACGGGGACAGTACATGAAGTTTCAAAAATCCCCCCAAATCACCCACCATAGTTACGCCACAGCATAGATGCACCCTTCTGGCTATGCCCCTGTTTACTTTGGGATAAGAGAACCGGGACATGTGAATCGATAGAAAAATGTAGCTGCCAATGTTTAGTTACATATCTCAGGAAGTACAGTAGATATTTCCTTGAATGTTCTTTTGGCATTTTCAGAGTACATTCATCATTATTTGGGTAGAATTTGAAGCTTCTATGTTGAATATTTTGGGTCATCGAGAGCATTGCAATAACAATGTTAAAAAATATATTGTTAAAAATTCCATTTTCCCTTTCCTGAGCAAATACTCAAACCAGACCCAACAAACTTTGCATGCGTAATATTTAAACCATTTTTGAGTTACTGAAGTATTGTCCTATTGTTTACAGGAGTTGAGTTTTATTTTATTTTCACATCCTAGTTGAATTTCTGCAAAATTTTCAGTTCTTTTCGAGCTGTGCTCCGTGTACTTATCCACGTACCTGAATAAATTTTCTTCCACTAGTAGATCTATATAGTGTCGTAGAGACTGTTTCAGATATAATGATCGGATAGTTTCTGAGAAAATGGTACATGAAGTTTCAAAAATATGACTAACGGAAAACACATTATGTTTAAACCCTATTTTATTGCATCAAATATCACTTCTGCACACTAATTGGTGCACCAAATTCTTCAGGAAAGATGGGAGATATTTTTAAGCTAAAGAAAAATATTGACATTATTGAGCCTATCACACGTCCGGGTTCCCTTACCTCAAGTAATGTGGACAATATGACGGCTTGGTTCTTACCATCTCCCACTGTGGAGCCTTAATCTCATTGTATGTTTCCTGCAAAGCATAACAAGCATTCTAGAACACTGTTCATCAGGTTTCAGAGAAGAGGGTATATTTAAATAACCCAGGTATATTGTCAAACATTTTATTTTTTTATTGAACACAACATGTCATTTCATTAAATAATTTGTTTTCTTTTTTGGTAATGAGTAAAACCCCATCAAATACATTGAATATCGATTTGAAATTCATAATTAGACATTAAATATCAAAAAGTCTTGAGTACCGAGTCAAGAGAGGCACGAAGTTTATGAGTGAAAACAATAGACTCTAACAACAGAAAACAGAAATGCGATCAAACAGTGCAAATACTTTTATCTCTTTAACAAGTACCATACTTTATAATATAATATCTGTTTTTTTATTTAATATCGATATATTATTTACATTAGAAAAATCTGAACACTTGTTTTAAATATATATATATATTATATGTTATATACGATGAGAGAAGAGGGCAACATAGACTCTCTTGCCATGTGAGAACATTCCTAATATATAGGTCACTTTGTTAGTCAGTCAACATGAACAATTTGTGAATATCCAATTATTTTGAGTGATCAACACTAACACAACACAAATACAAAAAAATACCTGTCGGCACGCCAGAATTCGGAGGCAAATATCACTGGACAAAGAAAATATATTGAATTCACCACATTTGCCAAATTGTTGTAAACCTACAAACGCTTCCATGCTCAGCATACAAGTAGCCCCATGTTATAATTCCAAAGATATTTTGTAATCCCTTGGCGTAAGAGTGACAAAGTTTTAGGCAATTTTTCGAGGATTATTGATCATTTCAAACGACTTAAATATTGTGTCTATTAAGGGTGGTGTGATTTCTTTTCTCTAAAAACTCAAACTTTCCCACCCCTTTAGTCAATGATTGGTGCTCACAAAAACCTTTACTAAGTTAAGTTTTGGCCCTTATCCCAATAATTGTATGAACTTTGAATGAATTCGATTCTTCACACATTAAGAATGTTATAGCGATATTTCATATTTTCAATAAAAGACCCCCATATCCATCCCCTTGGTTCGAGTTTACCCGAGTTTACTCAACCGAGATTTTGATTGGTTATATTTTATGCAAAATTTTGAAAGTGAATGGTGTAAAATGATGGTAGTTATGGTGTCCACAAGAAAAAGATAGATAATATATAAATACCACATCGCGGAGCGCAGTTGTGGCCATCATTCTGCCACGGGGCAGTGAAACAAGCGATGACATTTTCAGCAAGTAACGACGTGACATGGCGTACTGAAAACTTTAGTGTATAGTGTCAAAACAGTCGTTAAGAAAGCTTGGGAGGCCTAGTGATAAATATAGAGCCTCGCTTATCCGGCCCTCATTAATCCGGATCTCCGGTTTATACGGATAGAAAATAATAAAAATGTACTTTTACTGTCCAGTAATTCTTTAACGGGGTCGTCTCTTCTTGAATGTCTTCTCCTCCAAGGATAGTTAGGGACATGAATTGGAAGTAATTCGGCCACGGTCTACCAAAGGTACCGTCGTGGCATTCGCCTAGAAGTGACAACTGATGTTAGTAAAACGGCTTAGTAATGGTGCTGCGCACAAACGCTATACAAATGTAAAACATAAAAAACTCACACATCAATTTAGTGCATAAAACAGAGTCGTAATTGTAAGAAAAAGTGTGCTTATATATTTTTGTACAGTTGAAAAAAGGTATTACAACTTATGTTAATCTCTACTTAGTATAAAACAAAGTCCCCGATTCTTGGATGTCACGGGTAATCTCGAGAACTACTGGATGGATTTTGATGCGGATTTCACCATTCTGTAAAGGATATTTCGAGAAAGGTTTCTGTAGAAAATAATTTATTTATGATCAAAGGAAGCCAAGCAGTAACGATCACAGTGAAAAAGTCGAAAAAAGCCTGGCTTCCGTTCGACTTTTAAGCTTACACTGGGCAAACCGTTAAAAGTATCAATATACTATTAGCGTAAGAATTGTTCAGCATGAAAAGCTCTACAAAAGAGTCCGCGAGAGCACATCTCTATCTTAAATACATCGCCCACTAAAAGGGTTTTTACGTTTTCATTTCTTCCAACAATCTCCATTCAATTACTGAGGCGACAGTTTACGAGTTAGCTATGGGAAAAAGCGCTTATCACGTAATGTATTCATAACTGTTCCCGGGCGAAGCCGGGGTGGGTTGCTAGTAGATTATATAACATGTACCTGTTTTTTAGTTTTTTCCGGATTATCCAGATTTTCGATAATTCGGATCAGTTCCGGTCCAAATTTATCCGGATAAACGAGGTTCTTGTGTACATGTTTGTAGCAGGTTGTTTTCCTTCATTACTGTATTTATTTTATGAATGTAAGCTTTTGTTTCATTATCTTACCGGTACGTGTAATATTAGTGCTACTCTCTGAATGCAATTGAGTATTTCTGATTTTACATGTTAACTGACTAAAAAACTAACCTAAAACGTTCCACAGAGAGAAGAAACTAATGGCATTTTGTTAACATTACAGGGTGACCAGATGTGAATTAACTAGTTCTACAACAGTGTGGAAGACCGGAAGCCCCAGTTCACTCTGTATTGTGTGAGATCAGAGGTGTCTCGTTGATGCCTTTGTGCGAGCCTTGGTCAAAAAATAGCTATTGTCCATTAATTAATATACCGTACAGTACATAACTAGTCTATTTCAGAAAAAATAGTTCTACAAAGTAAGATTACATCATTCAGATAGGCAATTTGGCCTTCTCATACAGGAGAACACCCCTGATCTACAGAAATAGTTACTCTCCATTAGATGAAGTGAATTCATATTTGATCATATGGACAAGAATTTAATACTGAATGTAAAAATATTACAATTCACAACAAAATATATCAGAATGAAGTGAGATTTCATGATCTTTTTATTTACAGAATAGTCTTTGATGTGTTTTATTCTGAATTAAGTTCATATATTTGGTGGTAAAACAGAAGAAATTAGAACATTTCTAAAAAAATCTCCTACTACAATTTAAAAAAATGATCTCTTACATTTTGTTACTTAAATTTTGTAAGGTTCATCAACAATATGAAAGGATTATTGAATTGTTTTTTTTTCCTTCCAATTATAATATATATTTATTGTATACCATTAACTCTAATGATCCCTGGCCTCTAATTGTTCCTGTGGTTGTGCTCGTGTCAGAGGCATTTCGTTATTCTACTCCTTGATCCCTGTTTGCCTCACTTGAGCCTCAGAAAGACAAGCTCATTAGGTTTTATCCCGGAGATTTCTAAGGACTTTCTCACACAAGAAAGTTCCTATTCACCCTAATAAGCTTGAGGAACTATTGTACTAATGCACCAATTAATTTGACATCTATTCTCCGTGGATTTGGACATTCCTTATGACACAAGAATGCATAAATGTACTGGAACCTTCGGTTTTCTGGACCAATGGTTTGACCATCGAGCTATCTTATCAGCTGGTCCTGATCATACGCAGTCACTTAAACTCACAGGTTAACATGTACGGTATATAGCCTGAGATTCAGGCACACAATGTCACCAAATGGCTGAAAACTCCACTTTTCTGGAAATTACAAGATTTTGCATAAGTTAAATTATTATCAGAGAAGTTCTAACAGTGGTGTTCCTAGGCCTTGATTCTGGAGGGGGATGAGCTGAGTCAAAATAACATTGGGAGGTGAGATAATTGTTTTGCGTAACACTAAAAAGTCCCTTGTCACTAAACCTTATATGGTGTACCATAAAGATGGATTGAAAATTTGAACGCCTAAAGTATCACAAAAATTATCTTGTGTCTTATTCATTCAAATCGGCTGATGAAGGGGCCAAAACTAATAATTAGGCCTCGAAACATGTCCCATCAATGACCACACAGTGATTATATTTAATAAAAAGTATTCATCAGGCGGGACTTTTAACCTATGTATTACTTAAGGGAGATAGTGCCACAACCATCTGACTAACAACCCCTCTGGCTAAATTATCAGCTTACCATTCTGCGCTTTAATTGTTAAGTTGGAGTGAAACTAAAAATGTTACGTAAATTAAAAGAAATGCTTTCAAACACAATCCAAGAATTTGTCAAAAATTCGGAGATTGTTTTTATTTAAAATTTAGAAAATCATCAAATTTCATAATTTTATTATTTGACTCTGGGGGGTATTGCTCTTCCAGATCACCCCTTTAGTTACGTCAATGTGGTCCAAACACACTCAAGTATGGTTCACAGAGTTGGCTCCAGCCACTAAAAGAAGGAATGTCAAGTCATGCCCCGTCCTCGCTGAGAGGCTCAACTTGCAAGTGATGATGAAACTTGCTGAAAGCAGAGGGCGGCAGAAAGCCATATCTCCACAAGCTCATCCACAAGAACAGTAGAAAACTGAGCTGCATAAGAATTGATGCCATATTACTAACATGTCACAACACAATATTTGAGTTTCATCACGCATATATACATTTTCCACTGGCTAAGTTGAAGTTGTCCTCGGACCTCTTCAAGACTACTACAGTTCTACAGCTTGATTAGATTGATTACCTGGTCACCCTGTGAGAGTCAAACATTTTCAAATTGAACACTTTGTTTCTCATTCAACAATACACCTAAAGTATTCATATTCAGTATTTTCAATAGAATTATGGCTATGCTTCATGGAAGGTTTTAGGAAATTAATTGGTTCTCGTGGGTGCGATGGAAATGAGTGTACAGTATAGAGAAGCAGCTACAGGGGATATAAGTTCAATATAATATTTGTTTTTCTCTTTTAAAGCTTGGGGGATGTTAGTGCATTTGAAGGAGCAGGTAACCGACTCTAAAAGAACAGGTGGAGGTTTGGAAAGTGTTTGAGGGCCATCATCTTATCTTCTATTTACAATGCAGTTTGCAAGTATACAGCCTCCAGGCTCCCTAAGTTTGCTGCCATGCTAGTTGATGTATACAAAATTCTAACAAAATTCTAGAACTTCTAATATTTGCCATGGAAATGATATTCTTCTTTCCAGCTGTAGCTGGTTCAGTAACTCTTAAGAAAGGATTGTCCGCTGTTTCAATGATTTTTTAAAACACATGGCTACCTAGCTTTGAAACTTATGGGAAAGAAGGTTAAATATTAGCCTATGAACTTGCATTTTCTGCAAGATGTTTATAATTTTGATGATTATACACTTTTTTATGAAGTTCATAAATATATATTTTCTTCTCTTTCACTTTCTGTGACTTCACCGAACTTCCTCTCCAAAGTCACCCCCACCCTTCTCGGAGTCTGGCACAGTGCAATGGTCTTGAAACGTAGAGAGGTGAATTGTAAAGTGTGTAGTGTAGTCTGTAGATCAAGGGAAAGCAGTTTGGGCATCCAACATTTAGAATGCATATCTGTGCAGCACCAGAACACAAGAAACTCATGAGGTCACAAATACTGAAGCAGACAAACTAGAAACCTTCCGTTGTGCTCCACTCTCTAGTACAGTAAAAATAAAAGTAATCTGGCACTAGGAGAGAACTAAATTAAATGTCAGGAAAGACGGACAGTAATATTCTCGTCTCTGAAGAAGTTTAGTCAAAAATTACATATAAAAATATATCTCACTGTAATTTTAACCAGCTGAAACCACATATTCAAACATTATCATACGGTTAAGAACATTGTCACAAAAATTATGGAGTCTCCTACGATGGTGTTCTTCTGTCGATGGCATCAAAAGAACAAAAGAATAACAGCTAGAGAATATGCAAATATCCATCGGCAAATTGGGTTTTGTAACTCTTCACCCTACTGTTCTTGTGGGTGTAGTTTCCCACATTCAAAATCTAATCCGTAGAAATTATCTCTTATGTTTTGTTGGAAATGCAACAGAAAGTTTGAAGCCTATTCACCAAATTTGTAGGTGTTGCACGCATTCCCTTTAACTAACATGTTCTGGTATACATAACAGAGACATACATTTTATAAGTTTGGCAATGGCTTTGTTATTATGTTGCTCCAATCACAAATATTATAGGAATGTAGTATGAAGTAAACCGAGGTTATGTAATTTATAGTTAAATTGATTGCACTGATTTGAATAATTTTCTATCATAATTGTCTGGCAATTAATTTTGATATTACTTATTTAACACACAACACTCCAAAAGATTAATTGGAATGAATGGATATTAATATGGGGAACTGTAGTTCCAAAAATACACCCAACGAATATAAACACATACCGTATTGGAAACAATATAAATGTGACAACAATAAACTGTGCTTCCCTCACCACATGATTAGTTTCTGGGTAGTGGCTAACTAACTCGCTTCTCGACCACAGCTGTACTTTGCCAAACTTTGTACATCAAATTGGCCATCATCAGAAGATGGATGCTCCTGAACATTTTTGCAGCTTCACCAGGTCAGATTGTCCACACTTGCACTTTCTCTGCTACGACGCACCAGTTAGCGTGGTCATAATACGAAGAGATGATGTGCAGGTTCTCGACATACCGTTCTATCAACTGATCAAGTTCTCCCTCTCGAAACACGTGGTAGTATCGATGGAATGTGATCGAACCTCCACCGTTATCTGAAGGGAGAGACTCCTGTGTTGTAGAACCACTGAGGGAAGACGCACAACTTTCTGTTTTGGTCAGCGTCTCTGGTGGCTCCTGGCGAACAAGCATAGGACGAGGTGGTAAAGGTGCTTCTTCAGATGAAGATCTACCGTCACAGCGAGCAGTGCGACGATCGGCGTAACGAACATCACGGCTGCAATCCGAGCCAGCATCGCTGGATTCCATCGAATTGGGACCCAGAGAAGCAGTGCTTGCTGTTTTATTTCGGCTACAGTCACTACCACTCGCCGTATCCCCTGCATCGCTGGACTCTATTGAATACCCAGTCCGTAATGTTGCTACACTCTCACTAAACTTGGGCTTCTCTGCCTCGCCATCTATAGCACTTGAGGTGCTTGCATCACTAGCAGGGGCACTTGCTGCACTAGTAGGAGCCACTTCTAAGTTCTCTACTACCGTCAATGGCTGTTGGTCATCTTCGTCGTCATCCGCAACCTCTAAGTCTACAACAGGCTCAGGCTCTTCGAGACAGGTTTCCAAGTCCTCTGTTATGTCCGCGCTGGTCTGTCTCGAATACGATTCACACGCGTTGTCCCTTTCAGGTATCGTATCGCTGCTCACGGGTCCTGATGATATTTTAGATTCACTAATTACCGTTTCACTAACAGTACTATTATTAACGTCAATATCGAGATGCTCATCGACTTTATCTAAGGTTAAAGTCACTGTAGTGTCCTTTACAAATTCTCTATCTAGTGTATCCCTACTTATGATTTGCGATTTCGGCGAAATTACTGGCTCATTATCCACAGATCCACGTTTAGGTTTCCACATAGAATCATCAAACGATAAGTCCATATTAATTGGATCTTTTTGATGAGTTTCATTTAAACTTGCTATGAAGGAATTTCTCTTCTGCAATTCTTCACTGAGTTTTGTTAAATCCTCAAGTTCTTCACTCAGTCGTGAGAGATAAGGATCGTCTATATGCTCGTAACCTTCTGGCAGTCCGGTGAACTTATTTCGGGACGTTGGAAGAGATTGTGGTTGGCAGGTTTGCCTACGGTATTGGTCGATTTCCTCCAACAGTTTCTCGCTCAATTTCTCGGCGAAGTCCGCCAAGTGTTGTCGGCAGCTCTCGTCCCATGATTCAGTTTTTTCCTCCGTAACACGACGTGGGGACAATTTACGACTGCTGTCGCCTGAAGCTTGCTGACTCCAACTTCGACTACTACGTCTATCCGCCACAGGACTTATACCGGGTGAAGAGAACTTGCCGATGCTCTCTGAGCGGTGAAGACTACTGTTGTAGCCGCCCTGGATCAATGCCAATGGATCAGCGGTCTCCAGCAGCTGAAGCTTCCGTCGGCGAGCACGGGGACTTGACTTAATTACGGCATCTACCGCATCTTCCAAAGATGACGCTACGTCAGCTGCTGCCTCCAACAAACTCAACGAAGACGGTGATACTCGAGGCTGATCCGCGCAGGCACCATCCTCCTGAGCGTCCGTCAGGTCGAGAACCAGATCCTCCGAACTGGTAGCCACTATTTCTGGTGTTCTTGGAGGTTGTGCAGGCGCTGGTGTAACTGTCGGTGCAGGCAAAGTGACGTCGGATTGTTGAGACTTTGTCTCTGTCTCTTCTTGAGTTCCGGTAGCTTCTTCTCCTGTGGACGAAGGCGCTGGAACATCTATGGAAGAAAAGAGAAACAATCAAAATGAATTAACCTGTTCAGTATTGTTGCTACAATCAGTAGAGGTAACATGAAAATGAAAATCCACAGCCTGCTTCCAGTCGACCGACCGGGTCAGGGAATGGAATGAGTGAAGCCCCCATCTAGCGGCGAGGATATGAACTTTGCCGGCTTCCGAAGCCTGTAGCACTCCCCTGGGGCAATGATTAATTGAATGACAGATGAAATGAAATGATAGTGGAGAGTGTTGCTGGAATGAAATTTGTGACAGGGAAAACCGGAGTACCCGGAGAAAAACCTGTCTGCCTTCGCTTTGTCCAGCACAAATCTCACATGGAGTGACCGGGATTTGAACCACGGACCCATCGGTGAGAGGCCGGCGTGCTGCCGCCTAAGCCACGGAGGCTCATAGTAGAGGTAACATATCAGGCTATTAAAACTCAGCAATTTTTCTAGGTTCGCGCCGTGTCTTGTGTGGGGTTTCGCCTAGGACAACAAGCTGGCTCATCAGTGGGCTCTTGGTGTCCCCGCCCGGACCCTCGCAGGAGTAGCGAACTGTGCGCTACCTCCCTATTTATGAAACTCACCTGCGGCTCTTCACTGCGAGAACCAAAAGCTCAAGCAGCCATAACCTCCCTATGAAGGCTTCCAAAATGATGGTATATTGGCTTTCACGACCATGAATTAAAACTCAGCAATGTTTCTAGGTCTTGTGTGGGTTTCCACCTAGGAAGCCTTCATAGGGAGGTTATGGCTGCTTGAGCGTTTGGTTCTCGCAGTAAAGAGGCGCAGATGCGCTTCATTAGAAGGGAGGTAGCGCGCAGTTCGCTGCTCCTGTGGGGGTACGGGCTGGGACACCATGAGCCAGCTGATGAGTCAGCTTGGTGTCCTAAGTGAAACCGCACACACAAGACACGGCGCGAACGTAGAAAATTGCTGAGTATTAATTCACTGGCCGTGAAAGCCAATATACCATATCAGGCTATTATTTACCCTTTTGAGTTGTAATTTTGAAGCCATTTATTATCATTGGCTTTGTAAATTAAATGTTTTTCAGTCCGTCAACACGATTGAGTCGCGATGAGTTCTAACGAGGCGGATGCTACATACGGCCTGATACCCTCCCCAAGCAAAGGGTGGGAAGGAAACAGCCGTGAAGTATTAGAAGGTACTGTCCCCTCATTTCCGTATAGTTGAACGTCGAGAGAAACAAAATTAATTTCAATGACAGGCGACGGCAGTGTTGGCAAATCTGATTCCGAAAAATTCACCAAATTGGAGCCCAAAGTCTCTAGATTCCTATGTTATCAATAGAAAGAAAAAATGACACTAAAACAGTCGCCGAAATTTTTGCTAGGTGCTTATTTGACAACGTTACCAATCGGACGACGAATCAAAGGACACCGTACAGGATTGGATCCTGTCACAACCACAAGACCTCTGGGAACAGGGAATTCTGCTGCTATACTCTGTATTTCAAAAGAATGAACGTGAAGGAAATGGCGGGAGCATGGAACAGCTGAGCTGTGTTGCCAAGTTTTTATAGTTGATGTAGAACAGCTTATTCGAATAATACACAGGGCTACACTTCGGATATTATTTCGGTACTATTATGCGCAATATAATGCAAATGTCGATCCTGAGTCAACGCCGAGGACATTCAAATAGAGAAATACGGTATAAAATAAATAAATAAATAACACACCGAAGCTATGCTACCTTTGTCGCCGTTATTCAATAATTACGAGAAAGAGGCCAAACACTCGACAGCTATACAAATATATTACAAAATACAAACACAAAGTAATCTGATGATGAATATATCAACACTCACCATGCAATGATTATATCCTTCAAGATGAAACAAGAGTTTGGGTGACGGTCGTTCGTAGTTTACAGCAGTTAACACAGAACGCAGAATTAACATCATGATAATACCAAGCACACTCATTCACTCACTGTATCGCGACTCTGTACGGTTAATAATAGCTTCCACATACGTAATGTCAAGCACACAAACAAGCTGTTCTGTGGCGATATTATTGCAGTGATTTTACATTGTCGATTTGTAGGTTATTGAATGACAAGCGTTAATTTGAACACTATGGTATGCAATGAAACATAACTGGATACGTAAACATTAAGACTAAATGTACATAGCCTATTTTGTACGTCACGCATGTATTCTAAATTAAGTATATTTAAATTTGAATTAAACAAACAAGGCTAACCATGAAAATAGTTTGATGTCGAAATGAACGATAGCCCGCCGTTACAGGTTGGCACGCGCGGTCTGCAGCTGTATTTCCAGCATTTTCCCACGTTCTTCCTGCGGTACTATTTACAACTTATTGACTCGATGCTTAATGTAAACGAAACGATGGCAATGAAACAAACTCCGACACAGTTAACAGGCGACTGAATGAATAACAGTAAGCTGGCAACGTATGGTAATAGTTGTCAAAATCCAGCCAATAGGAGCCCGCGGCGGTCATCTGTTTCAAGCTCCCGCAATTTCCATCACGTTCATTCTTTTGAAATACAGAGTATAGTGAAGCAATGGGACACCTGTGCACAGGCCTGTGGTGATTACTTTTGAATAACCCACAGTATCGTTTCGTACCTTTTCATTTGAACACCCCTCATAGATAACTCGACAACACTGAGATATGGCTTCTAATACAGTATTTCAATAATGCCTGAATGTTACCGGAGATCAGTTAGATGTTCAGTAATTACCACACGGAGGTCTTGTTCCCCTGCATTAAGTCAAGCCACGGGCATTAAGACCAGACTCCCTCGGGTCCCTTCCTTCTTCCAGCGCTCCTCCTTGCCTCGCGGTCATACTCTCTTATTAGTATTTGAACGGACCGTATATTGGTTCCTGGCATCTCCAAACACCTCAGATTAGCGTGTTATAAAATAATATAAGCTGCTGTTAAAGTGGAGAGTGTTGTCTGTAGGAGAAATATTCTGCTCCTGGAAAGGAGCATACACCCCAGCGACTCACAATTAGAATTAGAATCTTATTATATAATACGCTAAGGTGTAAGTTTCACAAAACTCAAGCTCAGGCGCGGCTGGTGATTAAAGGCTCTTAGGCGGAGCCTCTCTTGAAAGATTCTATAAATATACATATTTAATTGAGGAATTTATAATTTATATTGATTGGAAACATTTATAAATTTTACTCAATCCTTTCAGTCACGAGTCAATATATTTGGAACTGTTGTTAAAGAATGTTTTTCAAATGGGTAGTTGCGCCGTTAGACTGCGCCTTAAATGTCCTATTACTTCCTATGTAACAGGGATGGGGGGCGTGGTTATGAAAGCTCCATTCTTTTCCATTGTATCGCTGAAGGCTCAGCCGACCACAGCCTAAGGCAGGCTTGCCAACGACGACAGGATGTTCTTATTCTGTGAAATGCATTTCAAGTTGTTCAAGGAGACACAAACCACTCTCATGAAAGTTTATGCCTTTCCCCCTTTCACTCTCCTAAGGATTATTAATTGACAAGTTACCTAAAACAGTTAGATGACTAATAAGTGATTTTCATTATTGAGAACTCAAATGGTATCCCTTAAAGTATAATAACTAAAATATTTCCGCCAGATAGCACCATGAGGTGGCCAGGGGTAGCAGAACCATCTACCGAGTCTTAAGAGAAGTATTCTGTTTAAAATCTGCCGCCGTTCTGCGATTGGTTGGTAGTGTACAACCGTGAAACAGATTCCTCTGATCGGGACTGATTAGAATGGGGAGTAGGTTAAATTAGAAAAGGAATGCATTGCCTCTTCCTGAATTTCGAAACTAGGTAAGTAAATTCATTTTAATTAGGAAAAAATGCTTTATAAAATAACATAATGGTGCCAATCTGTTTGACAGCAAGAGTTCTGTTTCGACCTCCCCCACCTTTCACCGTGAAATTAAAATTCCTGCAGCCGTGTATGTGGGTGTCGTCGGCCGTGGTGGCCGAGAGCGCTAACGCGCTACCTCGTGCCTCGCTGGCATCGGGAGAGCGTGGGTTCGATTCCCACCTCGGCCGTCCTGAAAATGGTTTTCATGGTTTCCCATTTTCACCACCAGGCAAATGCCAGGACGGTTCCTTTCAATAGGTCCACGGCCGATTTCCTTCCAATATCCCTTCCCTGACCCGTGCTGAAAAGAAAAGTACATGGCCATTGGCTGCATTAATAAAATTATTATAATGCGTTATACCAGCATTTGGCACTACGTGCGAGCCTTCCCCAGCTCCAACACCACGAGCCGCGTCTGCTCAAGCTCCTAAACCAGAGGGAGTTAGAAGGTACGGTTTGTACCAAAATCTTCCAAAACATCTCAATAGTACAGGAAAAATCTTGCATTTCTTGAAAAGTCACGGAAATATATTTATTTGTTTATAAAGTGCATTTATACATATAAATAAGACGAAAGACCCTACCTGAACTGTGTCGCGTACAGCCCGCACCTCCCTATAAAGGCTTCCAATTAGAACTCTGCAATTTTTCTAGGTTTATGCCGTGTCTTGTGTGGGGTTTCGCCTAGGAACACCAAGCTGGCTCATCAGCTGGCTCTTGGTGTCCACACCCGGACCCCCACGGGAGAAGCGAACTGTGTAGAGGAGACGCAAGAAAAGCTTGCCGAAGAATGCTGCGCAGATCTTCGGCCACGTTCGGGTGTTCGGGTGTGCTCGGTAGTGGCATACAACGCCCCACCCACTTCGCAGCAGTCGCTCGCTAGCAGCAGTTCGTAACGGATCGTCTGCCCAGGCTTGGCAGGCTGTAGACCGCTTTGTTGAAGAATGGAGTGAGCAGTGAGCCCGGTAATCAGCATTCGGGGGACACACAGGAGCCCCGCAATGAGCATTAAAATACGCCGATTGATATTGGTCTCTGTGCATCGTTGAGTTTCGGCAAGCTTTTCTTGCGTCTACTCTACTACCTTTTGGAAAGCCTTTATAGGGAGGTGAAAGGCTGCTTGAGCGTTTAGCTCTCGCGGTTAAGAAACGCAAGTCCGTTTCATAAGAAGGAAGAGAGTGCACAGTTCGCTACTGCTGTGGGGGTCCGGGCACGGACACCAAGAGCCCGCTGATGAGCCAGCTTGGTGTTCCTAGGCAAAACCGCACACAAAACACGGCATAAACCTAGAAAACTTGCTGAGGTTCAACCCTTAATCGGGCGCATGGCGGTCTAAACGACCGAAGTCTTACAATTTTTGGCAGGCAATCCGTTAGAAAGTTAGCGATGCCCCCTCCCCTCCAGACTATCTCGGCCAAGGGATCATCTAGCCATCTGATAGTTTGGCCCGTCTCTAGTCAGGCTGTAAAAACTGAAATACTGTGCTTTACAGTAATTTGGCCGTTCAAGATGGATATGTCTCAATATATTACTGAGTGATGGGATGGGCTGGGGGTGGAGGGTGGGGGAGGGGGGTGAGGGGAAATGGCATGATTATTCTTCCATTTTACTAACCGAGAAAAAATAAATAGAAAGGAACTTTGGTGTTCAGAGCTTTCCAGATTTCTTCTCAAAACAACTCGTCTTACAACGGGATATATCTTTATAAGGCCTTTGAGTAGAAAAAAAATATTATAAATATTATCTAAACAAGTATAAACTTACATACAACAAAATTAACTTAATTAATCCTCTTGTTCTCCTCCAACCCTGACGGTTTGAGTATCAGAGACCTAGAATATTTTTCATTTTTCTACCCTAAATATTCCTTGTTTTCCTTTCCCGCTACGCTCATTTTACGAAGGGTCGGAATTCTTCTCTTACTTTCTTCACAATATTCACTGCCTAGGGGTCGAATATTTTCAAACACAAAATCGGAACACTCCTGGTTTATTCCTGTACATACACATTTTAATTAAGTGGACGGTTACATGAAATACATTGATCACTACGGAATATAAACAATTGAAATATTACGATCTCTTTTGTCTTCGAAGTATGTAAGTATACATAATTCTTCATTCACACTATTTTGTTAGGATGCGCTGCTAAAGTTTCCTTCACACTTTTTTGAGAATCAGTATTTATCAGATGAATGATGTTTCCCAACAAGCTGGGCCGTAGAAGGCCATCTCGGGCCCTAGGACGACTACTTCCTGGCCACTCCATTTTCTTTCAACCTGTGATAATATTTTGGAAGTATTAAGCATGCTTCTTTTTTATACATACACACATTGACATTTGACACTGTTTCGCCTCTCAGGGTCCAGTCTGATCTGCAAGCCTCTGTTTGCGAAAAAAAAAATCCGCTTACATGATCCCCTACATGGTGTCCACAGAATTATCAATGTCATTTTTCCTGACCTTTCCTGACCATTTTCAACAAAATTCCTCACTCGCGAAGTTATCGTAACATCGAAAAAAACGTTTATTGAGCAAATATACATATTTACTTATATATATTTTTATTTGCAGTGTCCACCATCCCCATAGCTGCACAACGCTCGCCTCTTTATTAATTTAAAATACAAAATAAAGTGAATTATAATGCAATAATACATAAATGAAAGTACTTAAGTTAATAACCTAAACTATAGTGATGGGGTCGCCACATCCCTACGCTAACGCCAAAAAAGCGTACAAAAATAGGTAATAGAGGTTTTTATTATGATTTACTGTAAAAATGGAAACTTACCATAATGTCCAGTGAGTTATTGCTTTTTATCCTCAGAGATTAGTTGAACTAGTAACATCATGTAAAACACAAAATACGGTACGGTTAATATAAAATTCCTGACTTTCTAATACGTTTTGCCATTTTTTCCTGACTCACGCCATTTTTCACACTTTTTCCTGACTTTTCCTGACCAAAAACAAAATTCCTGACTTTTCCTGACTTTTCCTGCCTGTGGAAACCATGTATTAGCCTCCTCTGCTTTCACACCTCTCACTTTGAAACTTTGTAATCGTTAAACTCTGCACCTCTGCTTCTCTTACCTTCTACAGCCCAACTCATTAACCTCACAGGTAATCTCTCCTCCCCCTTTCTCTTCACATGACCCCACCATCTGAGTTGGCTCACACAAGCTACATGCCTGCCAACCTTTCAAACTGAAAATTCGGGAGATTTTGAATACGAACGATGCCAAATCATATTTCTTCGCCGTAGTCTATTACCGAGGAACCGACAAAATCACTCAGATCAAATTATCACAACAGCCTACCTGCATATTAATGCCAACAACATCTAAGTTATACACAAATAATTTCTCGTGTTAAACGCGTACAATATTCCTCTCACCCTCAGGCTATTATGGAAACTTCTAGAAACACGCGCTAAATTAACCATCGACTATTTCAAACACAGAGATATTCCAATCCAACTGAGCAGTACGAGTAGTTATGGAGAATTACTCTATCTGTAATTTATCGATACGAAGCGAAACTGCGGTACCGAAACACACTTCAACAAAGACCACCCACGTAAAGTCGACCTTTGAAGGATGACTGAAGTTTGTCATCGCGCACTTTTAGACCGAAATTACGCGGGAGATTTTTTTGAAAAATCGAGGGATTTAATACGTTAAGTGGGAGGGCGGGAGAAATGGTATAAAATCGGGAGTCTCCCACCTAAACCTGGAGAGTTGGCAGGTATGCAAGCAGCTTTGTCTAGAGCAGGGGTTTTTAACCTGTGATGTGTGTCTCCCCTGGGGAGGTACAAAGAGGTTAGTGGTGAGGTGTTACTGTCCGCTATAATTTAGTAATACTGTATTGCTTCTCAGAATATACACCAGTCTGAAAGTTAAACATAAAGTTATAAGAGTTTCTTCTTTATACAAGTTGTTCTCATCACAACAATAGATATAATGAGATAGGTACATAGTTTGAATAGCTACAACAATGGATTTCTTCAAGTAAGAATCCTTAGTATTTCTTATTATTGAAATGCACAATCTGTATGAGTGTAACAATGAATTTTTACAAGACCGTTTTTAATTCTTTAAGTTTACTCAACAACAGTTTGTCTTAAGTAGTTAGTAACATTGTTGAGCTTCTATACCCAAGGTTGCGGGTTAAAACCCGGCCAAAGTCGTCGGATGTTTTTAAGAGCGTTAAAAATCCCTCAGTATACCTTCCTTCGAAGGGGAAGTAAAGCCGGCGGTCCCATGTCATAGATTTATGGCATGATGAAGAACCTTCCAATAATTACACTTGTGTGAAGCTAAATTACTGTATAGGTTAGATTTTAGTAAAGCTCTTAGGTTCCAACGTTCGTCGCCAGGAGCCAACTGCGTTGGCATCTAGTAACCAAGTTCAGAACTAGTTGGTCGTTGACGGTGGCGTTTGGTAGCTAAAGTTGGAACTACATGAAAATCGAATGTATGCAGTTCTTACTTGAATTAAAAAATATCACACACTAATACAGCCATCACAATTAACACCGGTTATCAGACAGATTCTACACACAACCATACTACACGGGGACGGGGCTACATGACCGCGTTGTCGCAGCCCCTAAGCTGAGGAACCAGCGAACCAGTTTGTCTTTACTACAAATAGTAGGAAGTTGTTTCATTATTATCTCTACTACTATCAAAAGTTTAAGTTTCAGTGCTGTGTCTAGAAACAAAAGACACGGATATTCGGTCTGAAAGACTATACTTTATATCATTTTAAATGCTAGCAGCCGAGTACCAAGAAGGCAGTGCGAGAACAGAGTTTCAAGATTCTATTTTTTTTCTTCACTGCCTACTAGATTGTTCTCGCACTGCCTTCTTGAAACTCTGCTCTCGCACTGCCTTCTTGACACTCGGCTGCTACATCGTACTATGACGTCACACACCTTAGTGCATTCTCGGTACATTTCGTCCCGTCACCATAACGTAACGCCAGACCCCAGATAAAGTCGACATAATCATTTAAAATGATAAAATGTCAAAGAAAAGGAAGTAAAGTGATGAATATGTTAAATATGGGCTCACATGCAACCTTGGTCGTGATAGAATTGAAAACGGCAGTGTTTCTTATGAGCCAAAATTCTTTGTAATGATAATATGAGGCCTGCCAAACTCCAGGAACATATTTTTAACTATCTGAGAAGGGAAAGAAATGTTAATTACACACCGGTAATTGATCCAATATTAATTACTTTGTGTAAGAGGAGGAGCGAAGTGAGGTGAATTTTTAAGTTTACTTTCACGTGAGGTAAGGGTAAATAGGTTAAGAACCCCTGGTATAGAGTGTTCACTTTTAACTTAACCTTTATCTCTTCATTAAGAATACCTTCTGCCATTGCTCCCAATTATGTTTCCCTTTAATCACTTGTGCTACCCTCATATCAGTTACCTCTAGCTTATGTAGCGGATATCCTGAATGTACCCAGTTTTCACTTCCATACAGCAAGATCAGTCTAAATACTGAGCGATGTATGGAGAGTTTATCGCTACACTAACTTCTTTCTTGCAGAATACTGTAGATCGCTACTGAGAACTCACTCCATTGGCTTTCCTGCACTTCGATTCTATTTCTTTCCCATTACAGTAGAGTCTCGCAAACTCGGCCTAATGTGGACCGAAGGGTGGCCGAGTTCGCGAAAATGCCGGGTTATCGGGAAATGTGTTAATAAGACGAAATTAGCTGTTTATTTTGGTTCAAAAGTAATGCAATGCAGTACATTTATTTGTTTTTAACAGAAACACAAGTTTTAAAATGATTAAGCCACTACAATTACAGTACTCGAATATATAGTTCAGTACCGTACTGCTGTACTGCATAAAAATTAAGGAAAACAATTACTGTAAATTATAATAGAAAACTTAGAAAAACTAGGCCTACAAATTATTTTTATAATATGTACACTGTACAGTATGTGTACAAAAAAATTCCCGTAAGCAAATAGTTTTTTCACTTAATGAAAATTACCATTTACCATTTTGCAAAAAAGTAAGTAATGTTCTTTTGCTTATCGCTTTGAAACCTGTTTCTTGAAGCCTCGTCACGAAGACTGAGAAGGCTGCGAAGAAACAGATTTGCAGAGAATGCGCAGTCAAATAACTACAACGCTCTGGGCGAGAACCGTTTGTTTACTCCATACTGCCACAGTTTGTGTATTTACAGTACCTGTATTTATCAGGTCGTCGTTACTCTTCTTACTATGTACTGTAGGTCAAATTGTTCCGCGTCGTATTTAACTGTCGATAATTCCATTGATGGAGAAGACGAAAGAAAACATACAGATCTGTTCAAATTATTTGACTCAACACACCCATTTCCTCCATTTATAAATATATTTCAAGATGGCTGTTCATGGAAGGGAGTTGGTAGTATAATGCGCAAAAACAGTTCCCACTCGATTTATGGTTTTATTCAAGATGTTGGCAACTCTACTTTGACCTTTAGCTGTTTTATTTTGAAAGGAGAGTCATTCGCTTCTCTATGACCGAATGTAACAGCATAAGATAACAATGAAAATTTGAGTTTAAGGTCATTGTTGGTGCAATAAAGGGGCGAAACAATTAGTTATTTTTGTTTTAAGGGGCGGAATAAGGAGACCATCTGCCCCCCCCCCCCCCCCTAAGGGGCGAAACAGCCAGGTTATCTGCCCCTAAGTGTAGCTATTATACAATATAATTAAATCGTTGTTTCCTTCCATCATTCAGCGTCGTGAGCAGTAAAATCGGATTGTGTTTGGATAATGAGGAAAAACAAAGACATTTCTTCACGTAAAGTTGCAGTTTTTAATGCACTGCTAGTTGAAGGAAGATTTAATAAAAAATACTTTGAGTGCTTGAGTCTAATAATTTCAACAGATATGTAATAACGCTCTGTGCGGAAACACAAAAACAAACAAAAAACATTATTTTTCTTTCTCCTGTCAGGGTGGCCGAGAAATCCGGAGTGCCGGGTTACCGAGTGCCGAGTTTGCGAGACTGCTGTACTACCATCCTGAGAGAATACAGAGCCCAAGTACTAAAAATGGACCCCCTGATCCAATTTAGTTCCTCCTACCTGATATGGTGTTTTCTTATGTTTCTTCTCTACCTACATAACCATCGTTTATGAATTGCTGATTTTCGTACCATATTCCCTAGATTTCTAATTATAATTGTTGTCTTAAGGGACCTAACATCTAGGTTATCGGCCCCCTAGATTTCTGTTCAAGATCTAATATGTTGGCTTGTAACATGTAAGCTTTTGGTGGAGTCTGTCATTACAACCAGGTCATCAGCATAGGCCAGACAAAGCGGCTTCGGTGGCCTAGTTGGTAGCATACTGAACTGCTGTGCCCAAGATAGCGGGTTCAACCCCGCCGAATTCGTCGGAATTTTTAAGAGCGTTAAAATACAGAAACCAGACAGCAGTCATTCGAGCTGAAGGACATGAGAGAGAAGCTGGTATTCAGAAAGGTGTAATGCAAGGCTGCAAAGTATCACCCGTACGTTTCAATCTCTACATTGGACAAGCAATGAAGGAAATTGGAGAACAATTTAAAGTGGGAGTGAAGATTCAAGGAGAAATAATTTCAACTCTGAGATTTGCTGATGACATCGTCATCTTGGTCGACACACCTGAGGATTTGAATGAGTTTTTGAATGGTATGGACTCCGTCTTACGGAAAG
The DNA here is from genome assembly GCA_946902985.2 of Meconema thalassinum. Classification (NCBI taxonomy): domain Eukaryota; kingdom Metazoa; phylum Arthropoda; class Insecta; order Orthoptera; family Tettigoniidae; genus Meconema; species Meconema thalassinum. The sequence continues at coordinate 173,037,337 of OX336391.1, forward strand.
AATTCATGATGAAAATTAATAAATGTAAAACAAAAATACTGAAATGCAGCCGAAATAAATCAAAAACCTCAATGGACAATAAATTGGCAGGTGAAAAGATGAAGGAAGTCGGAGACTACGTTTACTTAGGAAGCAAAATAACCAGTGATGGACGGAGCAAAGAGGATATAAAAAGTAGGTTGTCTCAGGCAAGGAAAGCATTGCTAAAAAAAAAGGGATCTGTTGACATCGAATATAGATTTAGGTATTACGAAGTCATTTTTGAAAGCCTTTGTCTGGAGCGTGGCGCTCTATGGAAGTGAAACTTGGATTATTGGTGCAGCAGAAAAGAGGTGAATTGAAGCATTTGAAATGTGGTGTTACAGGAGAATGATGAAGATCAGATGGATAGATAGGGTTACAAACGAAGAGGTATTAAGACGAGTGGGAGAGGAGAGATGTTTCTGGCAACTGCTAATGAAGAGAAGAGATAATTTAGTAGGACACATACTGTACTAAGACACCCAAGAATAGCAAGCTTAGTTATGGAAGGAAGGGTTGAGGACAAGAACTGTAGGGATAGACCAAGGTTATAATATGTTAAAAACAGATTGACTCGGATGTAGTGTGTGGTAGCTATGTAGAGTTGAAACGATTAGCTCAGGACAGGGAGGCATGGAGAGCTGCATCAAACCAATCAAAAGACTGAAGACTCAAACAACAAAAAATCCTTCAGTTTGACCTCCTTCGGAGGGAAAGTAAAGCCGGCGGTCCCATTTCATAGATTTGTGGCATGTAAAAGAACCTTCCACAGACTAAACTTGTGTGAAACTAAATTTCTAGGTTAGATTTCGTTGGAACGCTCTATCAAAGTTCCAACGTTCACCTCTAGGTATCAGTAACATGTGGTAGCGAAAGTTGGAACTACCTGAAATTGAACGTAAACTTGTGTGTCCGCTTGAAGCAGCTACAGCCTCTGGCGAGTCGAACATGTCCTCGGACACTCCCGGGACTAAAAGCCATACGATAAATAAATGGGCCAGACTGCTTACCTGGTTTCCACCTAAGTGCATCTCACCCTGCCTTACAGCAGATTGCCCCTGTATAAAATAAAATGGTAGCAACTTTAAACCATGAACACATCCCACCATCAATTCTAACTGCAGCCTGACTCAATACAAATATGCTTGATTGCCTGTTCTCTCGATATCTCAAATCCTCAGGATGCTCAGCATATTTTTCCCTTGGTACTGCTGCCTGCTGTTAGATCTACTAAACACTCACACAACAACTTTCTCTTCCTCTCGTAGCATACAGTACTAAACATTTGATCGACTAGAACGTCTGAAATACGGTAGTCGTTACAAATGTTTGTTGTTGATTAATTTGTGACATCGTGGTCATTAGCCCCGTTACAAAAAAGTGTTTGAAAAACTCAGCATTTTAAATATATTTCGGCGTCTAGTTAAGGATATATAACTTAGCTTATAATAGCCTAATTTCGCGTAGATTAGTGTACCGATGTGGGTATTCTAAATAATGGTGTTGAATATTGTTTACAAAAAAATCGTAGCAGCCGTAAAATATGAGAAGGAGGTAATAGAGCTGACAAAATTTAAATATTCTTACTCTTTCTTATGGTCTTAAGGGGAGGTTGGAAGCTGTTTTTGGGTCAAAAAGTGGAAATTCAGATTTTATGTTATTTTCATAGCCTGAAGTCCAATTTATAATATACATATGCTTATTTGCTGAAAATGTTAACTAAACGCCATTTAAAGCCACGCTCGCTTGGAGATCTGTTCCTGAGAACTGGCATATTTTCTCCTCCTCATTCTTCTTCTCCTGCTCGTCCTTCTCCTTCTCCGTCTTCTCTTTCTCCTTCTCCACCTTCTTCTCTTTATCCTGCTTCTTCTCTTTCTCCTCCTACTTCTCTTTCTCCTGCTCCTTCTCCTCCTCCTTCTCCTTCTCCTGCTCCTTCCTCTCTTTCTCCTTCTCATTCTCCTGATCATTTTCCTCTTCCTCCTGCTCCTTCTTCTCTTTCCCCTTCTCCTGATCCTCCCTCTCCTCCTTCTTATCCTCTTTCTCCTTCTTTTCTCTCTCTAAATAAGCTAGGAAGTTAAAAAGAAACCAGAAGAGGGACAGAGAAGATGAAGACAACCCAGGTGATCCTGAATATGGGCCTGGTGCACATTAAGGTAACACTTATCTTGAAGAGCATTTTTCTTCACTTTTGATTTTTTCGAGGCAAATGTTCCTTTTTCTCAGGAAGTATTAACAATAGCGCTCTGAATTTTTGTTCAGTAATTCAATATGATCAACTAAAGGATTGTATGTTTTCCTATGATTTTATCATAAATAGAAAAAAAATATGATTTTGTAGAGAAAAAAGTTGAAAAATTTAACCTCTGAAAAGAAAATACAAACATACACATTTACAAAAACAACCCTTTAAAGATAAAATATAGATCTAAGGTTTTGTTTCAATAGGTTAAATACTTAGTGAGAAAAAGGAACATGAATTTGACAGATTTAACATGGCGGAGATAGGGATTACAACCTCCCCTTAAAAGATCCTTAACTATAAACCGAGATCTGACACTGTATGTATTGTGCATGCACATACATGCCCGGTGCTCCCTGTGAATATAACCGGGGAAACGTTCCGACTGTGAAATAAGAGAAATAACAGTGTGTAACGAACTTGAAACGATCAATATTCGGCCCACATTTGAATGTAAACACGGATAGCCTACACTATGTCAGAATGTGCTGTATTGTCACAGTCGTAACTGTGGCGATGTGTGGGTGACGCGTGATTCAGCTTAGGATCAAGCATCTCTATAGGCTAATCTTAATCTTATGATGTCATGATGGTATTAGTCTTTGCAAGAGCGGAAAGTTGAGATCATCTATCCCTCCTGACGGTTTCGGTGGCGTAGTTGTGTCCAAGATCGTGGGTTGGAACCCAGCCGAAGTCATCGGATTGTTAAGAGCGTTAAAAATCCTTCAGTATGCCTTTCTTTGGAGGGAAAGTAAAGCCAGCGATCGCATGTCATAAATGCATGGCATGTAAAAGATTCTTCCACTAACTAAACTTGTGTGAAGTTAAATTTCTAGGTTAGATTTAGTTGAAACGCTCTACCAAAGTTCCAACTTTCACCACTAGGTGTCAGTGACATCTGGTAGCGAAAGTTAGAACTACTTGAAATTAAACGGTACTTGTAGCTCACCCCATGGGTGTCCACTGGAAGCAGCTACAGCCTCTGGCGAGCCGAACATGTCCTCGGACACTCCCGGCACTAAAAGCCATACGATAAATAAATAGCCTAAGTAATCTATCCCTCCTTACAATGTTACTCGGTTATTTGTCTGTCACTTAACCAATGTGGAGCGAGTTTGGTACCTGGTGTACTTGTAGGGTTTTCGAATTGAAAGGTACGTCCAGTGGTTAGAATTTTACGCAGAAAGGAGGTCCTTTGGCTTGTGATGACAAGGATTAGAACCATACAGAGACAAATCATTTTCTAAATGTAATATTGTCCTAACCTCATATACCATATGCTTTGAACTAACCTCTCTTTAACAAAAGATCACCTTCCATTACGTCGTGATACTTAAAGCCGCTTTGATTTGAAAAAGCTTAAAAATGGATCTTTAAGCATACAGGCTCTTCTTTAATAGACCTACACGGATTGGTGAAGTATTGGTATTCCAAATCTACCATTTCAAGCTTCAATACGGAACTACTATTTGTCATAAGCACCTGCAAGCTGATACCGTCACCATCTATTTAATTTCATTTTATGCTGATCTTATAACCTAAAGTATGGTGCACCATATTAGGTTTAATAACGTATCTTATTACTGTGCTACGTTTTATTTTGTTCTTTCTATATGTTTTTAGCTGATGAAGGGGATAAAATGTAATTAATCCTCGAAACATGTACTAAAAGTTAAATAGTTAATTTTCTTTATAGTATTGATTCAGGCGGGTGCACAATTCTTATTAAGAACTATTCTAGCATTTCAATACGGAACCACCATGAGTCATTTAAATAATGCAATACCGAGCTTCTGTCACACACTATCACATGAAACGCCCAACTTAAAATTTCGTGTATAGTTGCCGGCAGCTGGCTCTGCACATGCCCATCCCCATCCTTCTCCATACTACTGAAGAGTAAAACATTTGTCACGCAAAGTGGCACTGGCTTAGACTAATGTCCGATGGAACATGCTACTGTCGCACGTCAATGTTCTCAGACAGGGAAGTATTCGGCATGGTCCCCGCACCACTCCACCCCCCTCTCCTGCCGCTGACCTCTCAAGGTCAAGTGCAACGCTAGTTAGTTGGATCCTCTTAGAGGCTGCGATAACACGGTCATGTAGCTACGTGTTCTTTGGGTGTCTGTAAAATGTGTCTGATAACCAGTGTTAATTGTGATATCTGTATTAGTGTGTGTTATCTGTTAGGTAGATTTCATTAGAAAGCTAACTATTGCAATGGGTCCCATGTTTCGACTTCCGGAAAATTTCGACATATCTTCGCGTTTCACATCCCCCAGACCCCAAAACCACCGTCAGTTCAAAAGTTTATATATAATTTATGTATATATATATATGTATATATATATGTATATCAGTTTCTTGTGGACACGATAACTGCCGTAATTTTGCACCAATTACTTCGAATTTTTTAACGAAGATGTATACCTATAAAATCTCGGTCGAGTTCGTTACTGGGCTAAATCGGTCGAAGGGGGTGAAAATGGGGGGCTTTTTTCGAAAAAGTGAAATTTCGCTATAACTCTCTTAATACGTGCAATATCGAATCCATTCAAAGTTCATAATATGTGTCGGATAAGTGCCAAAAATTTATGTCAAATAAGATTTTTGATAGCACCAACCATTGACCAAAGGGGTGGAAAAAAGTGGGTTTTTCGGGAAACATTAATCATATCTCTCTTAATAGGCACAATATCAAAACCGTACAAAATGGACAATATTCCCCTAATAATTACCTAAAACTTTTGTCTGAAAGAATTTTTGATATGACCCACCATTACGCCAAGGGACGAGAAAAATGATTTCGGAATTATAAGAAAATGCCAAGAGCTATCAGTGGTTGCCATGGCAACACTACTAAATTGATGAGGCATGGACCATCAGACGTTGCCATGACAACGCACTTGCACGAGATCAGATTCAGTATTTCCATCTGATTAAGTGGTTGGTTGGTTGGTTCTTAAGTTTAGGGGCTGCGACAACGCGGTCATGTAGCCCCGTGTACTTTGGGTGTGTGTAGAATCTGTCTGATAACCGGTGTTAATTGTGATGACTGTATTAGTGTGTGTTATCTGTTTGTTAATTTAAGTACTGCAACTAACAATTTTTCAGATAGTTCCTACTTTTGCCGCCAAGCGCCACTGTCAACGACTACGAGGCCAAGTTCAGAACTGAGCTACTAGACGCCGCCGCAGTCGGCTCTTGGCAACGAACATAGAAAACTAAGAGCGTTGTATACATTCTTAACCTATCCAATTTAGCTTCACACAGGTGCAATTAGTGGAAGGATCTTTAACATGCCATAAATCTATGACATGGGACCGCCGGCTTTACTTCCCCTCCGAAGGAAGGCATACTGAGGGATATTTAACGCTCTTAAAAAATCCGACGGCTTCGGGCGGGTTTGAACCCGGTATCTTGGGCATAGAAGCTCAGCATGTTACCGACTACGCCACCAAAGCCGCCTGATAAAGTGGGAAACGGCTTCGGTGACGTAACTGGTAGCATGCTGAATGTCTATGCCCAATGTCGCGGTTTCAAAGCCGGCCGAAGTCGTCGGATTTTCTAAGAGCACTAGAATCCCTCAGTATGCTTTCCTTTGGAGGGGAAGTTCCAACGTTCGTTGCGAGTTGATGGTTGGGGTGGCATCTAGTAGCCAAGTTCACAGCTAGGTGTCGTTGACGGTTGTACCTGGTAGCAACATTAGGAACTACTGCTTGAAATTGACCGTCTGCAGTACTTACATGAATTAAGACTAATACAGCCATTACAATTCACACCGTGTATCAGACAGATTCTACACTCACCCAAAGTACACGGGGTTAGATGACCGAGTTGTCGCAGCCCCTAAACTGAGGAACCAACCAGAGGTAGATTTCGTTAGAAAGCTAAATAATTGCAATGGGTACCATGTTTCGACTTCCGGAAAATTTCGACATATCTTCGCGTTTCACATCCCCAGGCCCCAAAACCACCGTCAGTTCAAAAGTTATATATAATTTATGTATGTATATGTATATCAGTTTATTGTGGACACGATAACTGCCGTAATTTTGTACCAATCACTTTGAATTTTTTACCGAATACGTATACCTATAAAATCTCGGTCGAGTTCGTTACTGGGCTAAATCGGTCGTTGGGGGGTGAAAATGGGGGGCTTTTTTTTCGAAAAAGTGAAATATTGCTATAACTCTCTTAATATGTGAAATATCGAATCCGTTCAACATTCATACTATGTGTCGGATAAAGCCCAAAAATGTATGTTTGAAGAGTTTTTTTTATAGCACCAACCATTGACCAAAGGGGTGGGAAAAAGTGGGTTTTTCGGGAAACATTAATCATATCTCTCTTAATAGGCACAATATCAAAACCGTACAAAATGGACAATATTCCCATAATAATTACCTAAAACTTTTGTCTGAAAGAATTTTTGATATAACCCACCATTATGCCAAGGGATGAGAAAAATAATTTCGGAATTATAAGAAAATGCCAAGACCTATCAGTGGTTGCCATGGCAACACTACTAAATTGATGAGGGATGAGCCATCAGACGTTGCCAAGATAACGCACTTGCACGAGATCAGATTCAGATTTCCATCTAAGTGTGAAGCGGCTTCGGTGACGTAACTGGTAGCATGCTGAATGTTTATGCCCAAGGTCGCGAGTTCAAAGCCGGCCGAAGTCGTCGGATTTTCTAAGAGCGCCAAAAATCCCTCAGTATGCTTTCCTTTGGAGGGGAAGTTCCAACGTTCGTTGCGAGTTGCTGGTTGCGGTGGCATCTAGTAGCCAAGTTCACAGCTAGGTGTCGTTGACGGTAGTACCTGGTAGCAACATTAGTAACTACTGCTTGAAATTGACCGTCTGCAGTCCTTACCTAAATTACAGACTAATACAGCCATCCCAAAGTACACGGGGTTACATGACCGCGTTGTCGCAGCCCCTAAACTGAGGAACCAACCAAAATCTCTGCGGTAGATATAATTTTGCGTGAAGAAGTAACAGACCGTTACATAGTTGCACATCAGTGTCGAAACCTAGCATAAGGACAGTGTGACCACAAGTATAAAAATGGACCCCAAATGACAAGAAGGTTACCGTTCCCATAAGACAATAAAATGTTTAAAATAAGCATAAAATGACGAAAAACAAAGTTAATTAAGCTCCAATTATAAAATACCTTCTCGCATTAAATGAGGTCTGATCCTTCTACGAAAATCTGCATATTCTGCCTATTTTCGCCTATCCCCAAGTTTGTCCGGTGAAATCTACCTCCGCCTTCCGGCGTGCCGAGAGGACTTTTTTTAAATTCAAGTACGGACTACAGACGATAATTTTTAGTAGTTCCTACTTTCGCTACCAAATGCTACCATCCACTACACCTAACTGTGAACTTTGCTACTACCGTACTAGAAGCCTTCGCAACCAGCGCCCGGTGACGAACGTTGGAACTTAAGAGCATTAATCAAACCCAACCTTCACACAAGTGTAGGTAGAGGAAGGTTCATTTTCATGCCATAAATCTATGGCTTTACTTCCCCTCCGAAGGAAGGCATACTGAGGGATTTTTAACGCTCTTAAAAAATCCGATGACTTCGGCCGGATTTGAACCCGCGACCTTCGGCATAGAGACCCAGCATGCTACCAACTACGCCACCGAAGCCACCCAAGGGCAGAGCTATTCGCTGCGATCTGTTGATTAGTGTACCATTGAGGATATTCTAAATTTGGTGCTGAATATTGTTTACAAATAATTGCATGATCATTAGCAGCCGTAAAATAAGAGGAGGTGTTAGTCTAGCTCAGGGATCTGAAAACCTTTTAGTCTAAGGGCCACACTGGCTCCTTGACTAAGTCCCAAGGGCCAAGTCCTCATACCAACATCCTGTAGTTATGAATTACGCACAAAGTTTCATTTTGTCGCGGGTTCAAACCCAGCCGAAGTCTTCGGATCTTTTAAAAGCGTTAAAAAATCCCTCATTATGCCTTCCTTTAGAGGGGAAGTAAAGCCGGCGGACCCATGTCATAGATTTAAGGCATGTAAAAGAACCTTACACTAATTAAAAACTTGTGTGAAGCAACATTTGTAGGTAAGGTTTGATTAATGCTCTTAAGTTCCAATGTTCGTCACCAGGCGCCGGTTGCGATGGCATCTAGTAGTAGCCATGTTCACAGCTAGGTGCCTTGGACGGTAGTATTTGGTAGCGAAAGTAGGAACTCGGGAGGCATTGCTCAGTCTTCAGGTGACGATTCAATGATGCCGTGATGTTCGTGTCGATGTTTACATGTGTTTCATCGATTATGAAAAAGCCTTAGACACTGTTCAACACGATAAACTGATGAACATTTTATGTGACCTGGGACTAGATGGACGTGATATCCGATTAATTGGAAATCTGTACTGCAATCAACGTGCTGCTGTGCGTGTTGATGGTCAGCTGTCTGAAGAAGTATCGATAATGAAGGGAGTTCGCCAAGGTTGCATTCTTTCACCACTCCTCTTCAATATCTATTCTGAAAAGATTTTCCAAGATGCTCTTGATGGAAAGTCTCAAGGAGTAGTGGTAAATGGATCTATCATTAATAACAACCGATATGCTGATGACACTGTCATCCTTGCAACAAGTATGGTTTATCTACAAACACTACTGGACTCTATTTCTGAAGAGAGTAATGCCATGGGATTACATTTAAATGTAAAAAAAATGTGGATGGTTGTTAGTAGAAAGAAAGATGAAATTCAAGGCATTCGTACACTTGGTAATGAAAGAATTGAAAGGGTTTCATCGTATAAATATTTAGGATGTCAAATCAATGATAACTGGGACTTAAGTTAAGAAATTCGATGTAGAATTGAGCAGGCCAGAAGTTCTTTCATTAAAATGAGAAAAGTGTTGACCAGCCGTGATTTAAGTCTGTCATTACGCGCCCGACTGCTTCGATGCTACGTTTTTAGTGTCCTGCTCTATGGAGTTGAATCATGGACACTTACTGAGGTTTTAAAGAAACTGATAGCATTTGAAATGTGGACGTATCGCAGGATTTTAAGGATATCATGGAAGTACTGCGGCGTATGAACAAAGACTTGGAAATTCTCAGTATCATCAATAGGAGAAAACTAAAATACTTTGGTCATTTCATGCGCAACAACAAATACCACCTCTTGCAATTAATTATCCAATGGAAGATTGATGGCATTAGGGGTCCAGGACGCAGGCGAATATCCTGGCTAAAGAACTTAAGACAGTGGTTCGGAATTAATACAGTAACACTGTTTAGAACAGCTATAGACAAAAAGCAGATCATGCTACTGATCGCCAATGTTCTTGGAGGACGAGGCACTTGAAGGAGAAGAAGAATTACATACAGAGGCGTGCACACTATTAGGCTTGACGACAGTTTTCCATAATAACATTTATACTTTTCACGGCTTAATGCACTAGACTAAATAAGTTTGCAAGGCGTTGTATTTACTTCAAATGTTTAACCAAGAGTGTTATTTATACTTGTATTTTCTTTTAAGAAACTCAAAGTAAAATTATGTTTTAGAATTTCCACTAACACAGGCGTATTGCTAATTCAAAATGCCACACGTTTTGTTTTGATTACTTCACTCTACTCTTCGTGTGAATTTAGAGCAGAGAGATTTGGGGTATTATTTACTGATGATCCCCTCTTGAACAATTCAAAGATTCATGAACCATGGATTGAAATCGCCTGGCTTAGAGGGTACATTCCAAAGTCAATGAAAAATAGAAAACGGACCCAGCTCAGATAACCCTTGGAATCCCCTATTCTAAAAGTTTCCAAATTCAATTCCTTATGGGAAAAAGGTGTAAATCCGCGGGTAAATGTAGGTAAAAAATTATTTTGAATACAACATTTTGACTGGTTTAAATTCTGTATTTGATTTTAATAATTTGCACACCTCTGAATGTATTCCACATATATTAAGTTTTTGGGATAAATCTCATGTCATTAACTACAGTTAAAATGTTAAATTTCATTATATATATATATATATATATATATATATATATATATATATATCAGTTATTGTGCATCTTACAGTAATTAAGAACAAGTTTTTCGGACTTGTAGGCAGTGGAATTCCACTGCAGACCAAGGAAAGGAGCGGAACCCTTGATAATGTCGGACGCAGTTTCCGGTGAAACGTCGGGAGTTATCCTGTCTGGACCACGGCCTACAAGCCCGAAAAACTTGTACTTAATTATGAACGCCGGCCGTGAAAGCCTAAGCTGCTATATGTTACAGTAATTGGTCCTTATACAAAAACATCTGATTATGCTGTGATTTGTATGATGTACTTTGTAAGTTTTACAATGCAATCAGAATAAGCTATGGAGGGCGAAACCAGGCATGTCCGGCCGACTACCGCGGGTCGCATTGGTGGTGTTCGGAGGTCGGTGTTGGCCCGCGGTACGTAGTTTGGGCACCCCTGGTTTAACTGACAAAAAGAAGCTATTTTTCAAATAATGTTTTATGAGTCCATAGATTGTTTAAATAAGTTTACCACTGGAAAAATCTGTTCGAGTGGATTTGCAATAAAACAGCTATTTTACATTGAAAACCGCAGTATTAAGATGAAAAGAAACCTCTTTATACCACGGCTGCGCGGGCATCTGCAGCAAGCCCGGAGATCGTAGGTTCGAACCCGGCACTGACAACAGCTGTCCTCAGCAACTGTTCCCCAGGGTTTTCGATACTCCCTCCAAACAAATGCCGGCATAGTGCCTTACTTGAAGTCCCGGGGCACGTACCCTATTCCGATCCCGAATAGAGTTACACACACTACTACAGTCATCACAGCATTAGGCCTACATGTTATCAGACATGTGCAACACACACTCAAATACACGGGGCAGATGATCAAGACGCGCCAAGACCCTTAAATGAACTAACAAGCGATATTGTTTCTTTAACCTTGTGCCAGTGAAGTGGGGCGATAAAATACACAGAGAAGAAGAAGACAAGAGATTAATAACGACCCGTGTGGATCTTGAAATGAAACTTAAGAAAAATTGATAAACTTCGGAAACTACAGTAAGTGATTGAGCGCCCTGCTTTGTATGCATTCCCCATCTCCGTATTTGGCTCTAGTTTCTGGGTCAAATGAGACCAGCTGTGTAGCTAGCGGAGCAATCTGTCGCTATATCAGCTTTGCCAAGATCGAGATTATGCTAGATTTTTAGTTATTGTTCAACTACCAACCCGTCCCGGCTTCGCCCGGGAACAGTTATGAATGCATTACGTGATAAGCGACATTTTTCGATGACAATGAACAACGACCTATATCCGTTTTAGGTCTTGGCATAATGGGTTAAAATCACTGACTGGACTATTAATTATATTATCATGGAGATGAATTTGCAACGAATTCTTATCAGACGTAGCCTAATTTAAGAATGGCGAGGTGCTTGAATCACAAATCCCCCTTCCGTCCAATCTTAACTTTACCGTGTATTTAGCGGAAAGAATAGTTCACAGGCGAAATGAAGAAAACCGAGGTGCACTTATAGGAAAACTCCAAACACAACCACTATACTCTGAAGTCTTAACTCAATACGACTTAACAGTTTGCTGTGGCTGTATCTGGGGTAATAGGCTCTCCCGCTAACTAGACTGTAACTGGGGTGATAGGCTCGCCCCTAGCTAGCTCGTAAACTGTCGCCTCAGTAATTGAATGGAGATTTTTGGAAGAAATAAAAACGTAAAGACACTTATAGTGGGCGATTTATTGAAGATAGAGATATGCTCTCCAGGCCTTTTGGTAGAACATTTCATGCTGAACAATTCTTACACTCATAGTATATAGATATTTTTAACGGTTTACCCAGCGTAAGCTTAAATCGCGCACGGACGCTAAGTTTTTTTTTCGACTCTTTCACTAAAATCGTTACTGCTTGGCTTCCTTTGATCATAAATAAATAATCGATAGTGTTCGGTGTTTTCTCAAAGGATATTTGCAGTTCTGCCTTTTCTGCTGTTTCTTGTAAAACCTCTAATCTGTTTAATGGCAGTCTCAAGATTTTCAGCGAAAAACAATATGTCTGCAAATGCAAGACCTTCAAATTTAAATCCAGCCTTTTTGTGTCCTATGTTGATTCTATTAGGAATATTTTGCCGACTAATTGCTTTTCGCCATTCTCTTATTACCGTCTCCAAGACGCAATTGAAAAGTATTGGGGATAAACCAGTATTATTATTTAGCCCTCTCACAAATTAATTCGTTACAATAGAGTAGATGGAGCCCGGTCTACGGGCACCAGACTCTGACCCCCTGCGTACACCCCCAAATGGTGTATTGTCGCACTGCTTGAGAGTAATACATCATTGTTAACGTTACGTACCGCTATGCGTTGCCTGGGCGTGGTGCATCTCCTCGGTCAGGACGCTGATGACGCTGCTGACAGAGTCTGGCGAAGACACCCCACTCGAGTCGCTGTCCATGTCGTCTGTCTCAGGGTTGAAGAGCTCGAGGGACAGCAAGCGGGGCAGGGGCCGTGCCAACACCATGGCGGATGAGCGACGGACCAGGGGGAAGGCCGACCGTGTTGAGCCCACAGCACCTGGAAAACAGTTCATACTTTGAGAGTTCTACGTTTCAAACCAGTGACGACTCCTGATTTTTATAATGTGTAGAACGTAATATGATAGACTTAACTTAATATAGCTGGGCTAAATTGAGATATTATACTCAGACTAATATTAATTATTCACTCGCACAGCACTATTACGAACACATTACACAATACAATACAATACCACTCCAATACCACGCTGGAAACAGGCTATCCATTCTGACCGCACGAAATCGTAACCATTAAACCCGTAGTGTTGGTTTAAATCAGGGCTGGATAACTTAACATAATGGCCTTCAATAACGAATTGTTTGGCGTTACGGTATACATCGCGTAACGTATAACAGAAAGTTTGTTGTAACGTTATTCATACGAAGAACGAATAAACGGATACTGTATATATACCGTTATTTTAAATATTTTATTATCATACCGGATACCATTTTAGTTATCGCAGGAGACACAAGTCGAATAACGTTATTGGCGTTGTAACACAATCAAATGTACCCCATTCACTCAGTTGTTTTAAATAACGTTATTGACAAGACCGGATAGCATTGTGTTATGCTGCATGCCTCGCAGGTCGAATAACGTTATTCGTGCTCTAACACGTCGCGAACAACTACCACTCATTCCGAACATCAAATAACGTTATTCACAAGACCGGATAGCATTGTGTTATGCTGCATGCCTCGCAGGTCGAATAACGTTATTAACGTCGTGTTCTGTTGTATGGGTCCCGGGTTGAATAACGTTTTTAGCCTCGTACTAGGATCGTAACGTAAAAGCTTGTATACAAGCACAATTCCGGTATAGGCTTCAATAACGTTATTCGTACCTGCATTACGAGTTCTTATTGGCTCAGCTGCAAGAAATCAAAGATGGAGGAAACTTGTGGATTGAGATTAATAGTTGCAGTTCATTGGCATTATTAATGCAAATCAGTCATTTAGTACCGTTACGTTGAATACTGGAAAAGGCACTGACTGATTAAACGCATTTCTGTCAGTATTTATGATTTAACTGAAATCATTCGACATTTAGCCATATGGATGAAGCTGTGAATCTGCATAGAACATGAAATGTGTACGAGTGCTAAGGCGTTAACTTGGTACCTAATGGGTCCGGGGTTCGAGACGCTTCATGGCCAGAATTTTTATTCTTTTTGAATTATTTCGTTGTGTCAACACTACTGTGTGATGCAACTTTTCAACTTCGATTTACTCGCATGATCTAGGGGGGCGATGTTAATAATGGATATTGGTAGGGAAAAATCTTTCTATTTTATCATTCGAATTTGTACTTTCCCAATCAAAACCATGAATATTTGTACAATTCGTGAAACTAATATAATTTTCACAGCACTGATTACTCCACAGTAAAATAATAATAATAATAATAATAATAATAATAATAATAATAATAATAATAATAATAATAATATGAAGTAGTTCCGTGACGATCTAAAGAGCCTGATTTTCTTTATATTTAAGATTCATGCCAATGATTAATCTACATAGACCTATATAGAATAATGACGAGATTAAGTTGGCAATAATAACTTTTCTATTTAGATTGGAATATATCTGAAGTAATGTATTCAAATACAGCTCTACATTTGGCAACCATGGTGACTCTGAATATATTCTTAGTTCCATATCTTAAGGTACATAATCCACATACAAAATTTTGTTGAAGTCCAATGGATAGTATGAACGTTGCATGCTGTGAAATATTGGATGTATCAGTGCGAGTAAAATCATATTGGCAACAACGTCAAGAAGGCGTGCTCAGAATTAATCTGAATTATTCCTATATTTTATAGTGCCAATTTTGGATAAAATCCATTTCTTAGTATAGAAGTTACATGCATTAAAAAATTGGCCCTATAAACAGGCTTAGAATTATGTTGGCAGCACTGATGTGCATTAGTTGCTCCCAAATAATCTAAAATTTCCGGAACTATTCGTGCGCAAAATTTAGAGCTGTTGGCTTACATACATTCTGATATATTGGTATTAGGATAAAGAGAGTGAGCATTTATTAACAAATAATAATAATGTTAATGGTTTTGCGTCCCTTTTAACTACTCTGGCTTTTAGAGACTCAGGGGTGCCGTAATTTTGTCCATAAGGGGATCTTCAACGTGCCAGTAAATCTACTGACACGGCTCTCTGGCATTTGCGCACACTCAAATGCCAGCTGACTGCGCCAGGATACGAACGAGCAACCTTGGGCCCAGCAAGCGAGAACGTTACCCCTGAGCCACGCAGCCGGCCGCATTTATTAACAGTTGGCAGCCCTAATGGCTCTCAAGCATAAGCATAGTCATATCTGTTATAGTACACAAAGCACGTACGAAATTTGGTTAAAATCCAATTAATAGTATAGGTGTTAGATGTACTTAAACATTGGACTTATCAGCAGGCTTAGAATGATCTTGGCACACTGTCATATATGGGATCCTTAAAATGTATCTGGAATGTTATTATCCCTGTGTGTGCTAATTTTGGAAAATTTCGCATGCATAACCTCTGAGATATCCAACGTAGAGCTTAAAAGTGAATTGTGATTTTTAGCAGTTGGTAACTCTGAAATCATTTCCAATTATGTCCCTGAGATATTCAGATATATATTTCCTTAAACCGAATTTGGTTTCGATAACTGCAATCTTTAGGGGTTTATAGGGGGAGACACACAAAGACAGACAGACAGACATTTGCCTGGATCGATGCCATAAGTCTATCTCATCATCATTTAAAAAAAAGTGAAAAGTAAGCTAAAAATAGCAAGTAGAATATACGATAGCTAATGTATAACATCCTACCTTAGGTGCTTCGATACTGTGCTGACCAGTACCCTCTGCTTATGGACATTTCACATGTGTTGTACCGCAATCATTGGCCATCAGCGTACAGATGTTACAGATCGTAACGTAAAAGCTTGTATACAAGCACAATTCCGGTATATGCTTCAATAACGTTATTCGTACCTGCATTACGAGTTCTTATTGGCTCAGCTGCAAGAAATCAAAGATGGAGGAAACTTGTGGATTGAGATTAATAGTTGCAGTTCATTGGCATTATTAATGCAAATCAGTCATTTAGTACCGTTACGTTGAATACAGGAAAAGGCACTGACTGATTAAACGCATTTCTGTCAGTATTTAAGATTTAACTGAAATCATTCGACATTTAGCCATATGGATGAAGCTGTGAATCTGAACAGTACATGAAATGTGTACGAGTGCTAAGGCGTTAACTTGTTACCTAATGGGTCTTGGGTTCGAGACGCTCCATGGTCAGAATTTTTATTCTTTTTGAATTATTTCGTTGTGTCAACACTACTGTGCGATGCAACTTTTCAACTTCGATTTACTCGAATGATCTAGGGGGGCGATGTTAATAATGGATATTGGTAGGGAAAAATCTTTCTATTTTATCATTCGAATTTGTACTTTCCCAATCAAAACCATGAATATTTGTATTATTCGTGAAACTAATACAATTTTCACAGCACTGATTACTCCACAGTAAAATAATAATAATAATAATATTAACAATAATATGAAGTAGTTCCGTGACGATCTGATGAACCTAATTTTCTTTATATTTATGATTCATGCCAATGATTAATCTACATAGAACTATCTAGAATAATGACGAGATTAAGTTGGTAATACTAACTTTTCTATTTAGATTGGAATATATCTGAAGTAATGTATTCCAGTACAGCTCTACAGTTGGCAGCCTTGGTGACTCTAAATATATTCTTAATTCCATATCTTAAGGTACAGAATGCACATACAAAATTTGGTTGAAGTCCAATGGATAGTATGAACGTAGCATGCTGTGAAATATTGGATGTATCAGTGCGAGTAAAATCATATTGGCAACAACGTCAAGAAGGCGTGCTCAGAATTAATCTGAATTATTCCTATATTTTATAGTGCCAATTTTGGATAAAATCCATTTCTTAGTATAGAAGTTACATGCATTAAAAAATTGGCCCTATAAACAGGCTTAGAATTATGTTGGCAGCACTGATGTGCATTAGTTGCTCCCAAATAATCTAAAATTTCCGGAACTATTCGTGCGCAAAATTTAGAGCTGTGGCTTGCATACTTTCTTATATATTGGTATTAGGATAGAGAGAGTGAGCATTTAATAACAAATAATAATAATGTTATTGGTTTTACGTCCCTTTTAACTACTCTGGCTTTTAGAGACTCTGGGGTGCCGTAATTTTGTCCATACGGGGATCTTCAACGTGCCAGTAAATCTACTGACACGGCTCTCTGGCATTTGCGCACACTCAAATGCCAGCTGACTGCGCCAGGATACGAACGAGCAACCTTGGGCCCAGCAAGCGAGAACGTTACCCCTGAGCCACGCAGACAGCCGCATTTATTAACAGTTGGCAGCCCTAATGGCTCTCAAGCATAAGCATAGTCATATCTGTTATAGTACACAAAGCACGTACGAAATTTGGTTACAATCCAATTGATAGTATAGATGTTAGATGTACTTAAACATTGGACTTATCAGCAGGCTTAGAATCATCTTGGCAACACTGTCATATATGGACACCTTAAAATGTATCTGGAATGTTATTATCCCTGTGTGTGCTAATTTTGGAAAATTTCGCATGCATAACGTCTGAGATATCCAACGTAGAGCTTAAAAGTGAATTGTGATTTTTAGCAGTTGGTAACTCTGAAATAATTTTCAATTATGTCCCTGAGATATTCAGATATAGATATTTTCTTAAACCGAATTTGGTTTCGATAACTGCTGTCTTTTAGGGGTTGATAGGGGGAGACACACAAAGACAGACAGACAGACATTTGCCTGGATCGAAGCCATAAGTCTATCTCATCATCATTTAAAAAAAAAGTGAAAAGTAAGCTAAAAATAACAAGTAGAATATACGATAGCTAATGTATAACATTCTACCTTAGGTGCTTCGATACTGTGCTGACCAGTACCCTCTGCTTATGGACATTTCACATGTGTTGTACCGCAATCATTGGCCATCAGCGTACAGATGTTACAGATCGTAACGTAAAAGCTTGTATACAAGCACAATTCCGGTATATGCTTCAATAACGTTATTCGTACCTGCATTACGAGTTCTTATTGGCTCAGCTGCAAGAAATCAAAGATGGAGGAAACTTGTGGATTGAGATTAATAGTTGCAGTTCATTGGCATTATTAATGCAAATCAGTCATTTAGTACCGTTACGTTGAATACAGGAAAAGGCACTGACTGATTAAACGCATTTCTGTCAGTATTTAAGGTTTAACTGAAATCATTCGACATTTAGCCATATGGATGAAGCTGTGAATCTGCACAGTACATGAAATGTGTACGAGTGCTAAGGCGTTAACTTGGTACCTAGTGGGTCTTGGGTTCGAGACGCTCCATGGTCAGAATTTTTATTCTTTTTGAATTATTTCGTTGTGTCAACACTACTGTGCGATGCAACTTTTCAACTTCGATTTACTCGAATGATCTAGGGGGGCGATGTTAATAATGGATATTGGCAGGGAAAAATCATTCTATATTATCATTCGAATTTGTACTTTCCCAATCAAAACCATGAATATTTGTACTATTCGTGAAACTAATATAATTTTCACAGCACTGATCACTCCACAGTAAAATAATAATAATAATAATAATATTAACAATAATATGAAGTAGTTCCGTGACGATCTAATGAACCTAATTTTCTTTATATTTATGATTCATGCCAATGATTAATCTACATAGACCTATCTAGAATAATGACGAGATTAAGTTGGTTATACTAACTTTTCTATTTAGATTGGAATATATCTGAAGTAATGTATTCCAGTACAGCTCTACAGTTGGCAGCCTTGGTGACTCTAAATATATTCTTAATTCCATATCTTAAGGTACAGAATGCACATACAAAATTTGGTTGAAGTCCAATGGATAGTATGAACGTTGCATGCTGTGGAATATTGGATGTATCAGTGCGAGTAAAATCATATTGGCAACAACGTCAAGAAGGCGTGCTCAGAATTAATCTGAATTATTCCTATATTTTATAGTGCCAATTTTGGATAAAATCCATTTCTTAGTATAGAAGTTACATGCATTAAAAAATTGGCCCTATAAACAGGCTTAGAATTATGTTGGCAGCACTGATGTGCATTAGTTGCTCCCAAATAATCTAAAATTTCCGGAACTATTCGTGCGCAAAATTTAGAGCTGTGGCTTGCATACTTTCTTATATATTGGAATTAGGATAAAGAGAGTGAGCATTTAATAACAAATAATAATAATGTTATTGGTTTTACGTCCCTTTTAACTACTCTGGCTTTTAGAGACTCCGGGGTGCCGTAATTTTGTCCAGAAGGGGATCTTCAACGTGCCAGTAAATCTACTGACACGGCTCTCTCGCATTTGCGCACACTCAAATGCCAGCTGACTGCGCCAGGATACGAACCTGCAACCTTGGGCCCAGAAAGGGAGAACGTTACCCCTGAGCCACGCAGCCAGCCGCATTAATTAACAGTTGCAGCCCTAATGGCTCTCAAGTATAAGCATAGTCATATCTGTTATAGTACACAAAGCACGTACGAAATTTGGTTAAAATCCAATTAATAGTATAGGTGTTAGATGTACTTAAACATTGGACTTATCAGCAGGCTTAGAATGATCTTGGCACACTGTCATATATGGGATCCTTAAAATGTATCTGGAATGTTATTATCCCTGTGTGTGCTAATTTTGGAAAATTTCGCATGCATAACCTCTGAGATATCCAACGTAGAGCTTAAAAGTGAATTGTGATTTTTAGCAGTTGGTAACTCTGAAATCATTTCCAATTATGTCCCTGAGATATTCAGATATATATTTCCTTAAACCGAATTTGGTTTCGATAACTGCAATCTTTAGGGGTTTATAGGGGGAGACACACAAAGACAGACAGACAGACATTTGCCTGGATCGATGCCATAAGTCTATCTCATCATCATTTAAAAAAAAGTGAAAAGTAAGCTAAAAATAGCAAGTAGAATATACGATAGCTAATGTATAACATCCTACCTTAGGTGCTTCGATACTGTGCTGACCAGTACCCTCTGCTTATGGACATTTCACATGTGTTGTACCGCAATCATTGGCCATCAGCGTTCAGATGTTACAGATCGTAACGTAAAAGCTTGTATACAAGCACAATTCCGGTATAGGCTTCAATAACGTTATTCGTACCTGCATTACGAGTTCTTATTGGCTCAGCTGCAAGAAATCAAAGATGGAGGAAACTTGTGGATTGAGATTAATAGTTGCAGTTCATTGGCATTATTAATGCAAATCAGTCATTTAGGTCCGTTACTTTGAATACAGGAAAAGGCACTGACTGATTAAACGCATTTCTGTCAGTATTTAAGATTTAACTGAAATCATTCGACATTTAGCCATATGGATGAAGCTGTGATTCTGCACAGTACGTGAAATGTGTACGAGTGCTAAGGCGTTAACTTGGTACTTAATGGGTTCTGGGTTCGAGACGCTCCATGGCCAGAATTTTTATTCTTTTTGAATTATTTCGTTGTGTCCACACTACTGTGTGATGCAACTTTTCAACTTCGATTTACTCGCATGATCTAGGGGGCGATGTTAATAATGGATATTGGTAGGGAAACATCTTTCTATTTTATCATTCGAATTTGAACTTTCCCAATCAAAACCATGAATATTTGTACTATTCTTGAAACTAATATAATTTTCACAGCACTGATTACTCCACAGTAAAATAATAATAATAATAATATTAACAATAATATGAAAGTAGTTCCGTGACGATCTAAAGAGCCTGATTTTCTTTATATTTAAGATTCATGCCAATGATTAATCTACATAGACCTATCTAGAATAATGACGAGATTAAGTTGGTAATACTAACTTTTCTATTTAGATTGGAATATATCTGAAGTAATGTATTCCAATACAGCTCTACAGTTGGCAGCCTTGGTGACTCTGAATATATTCTTAGTTCCATATTTTAAGGTACAGAATGCACATACAAAATTGGTTGAAGTCCAATGGATAGTATGGACGTTGCATGCTGTGAAATATTGGATGTATCAGTGCGAGTAAAATCATATTGGCAACATGTCAAGAAGGCGTTTTCAGAATTAATCTGATTTATTCCTATATTTTATAGTGCCAATTTTGGATAAAATCCATTTCTTAGTATGGAAGTTCAATTTCAACTATTTCCAACTGTGGCTACCAGATGCTTCTGTCACTAACACTGGCGGAGAACGTTGGAACTTGATAGAGCGTTTCTAACTCGCCAAATATAACCTAAAAACTTTTCTACACACTACCAATTGTAATGGTAGGTGCTTTTACCTGCCATAAATCTATGACATGGGCACGCCTGCTTTATTTCCCCTTCGAAGAAAGGCATACTGAAGAATTTTAACGCTCTTAACCAATCCGACGACTTCGGCCGGGTTTGAACACGCCATCTTGGGCTTAGCAGTTCAGCATGCTATCGACCACGCCACCGAAGCCCCTTATAGAAGTAATACAGGGTGAAGAAATATGCCGTACTTGGAGGTCGTCATGCGACTTCTCATCCAAATGCAAGACAAAAGTTTCTATAGCAAAATCGGAGCGGGTGTTATTTGAAAAGACGAGTATGAAAACGAGAAGCCGGCAACACTGTCGCATCCTGCGGCGGAATGTGTATCATATCACCGTACCAGCCGTCGTAGCTCACTGAGTAGGCTGCTGTATTATTCAAACCACAACCACCAACGAACTACGGTTCGAATCTACGTCAGGTCGTCGTTTTGTGTGACGTCAGTTCGTGGCTCTGTGAAGATAAGACTGGACTTCAAACGATTTTTCTTTCGTAGTCAGTTTACCCTCCAAGTAGGCTCTTCCCACGGACTCAGCGAGAGATCCCACCTTTACCTCCTCTACGGGCAGTGTCCTGGCGCTTGAGAGTGAGTCGGGGGATCCAACTGGGGAGGCGGGACTAGCACCTCACCCAATGCGGCCTCACCTGCAAAGCGAACAGGGGGCCTCATGTGGGATGGGACGGGATGGGAAGAATAGAAAGGATAGACAAGGAAGAGGGAAGGAGGCGGCCGTGACCTGACGGTAGGGACCATCCCGGCATTTGCCCGAAGATGAAGCGGGCAACCACGAAAAACCACTTCGAGGATGGATGTGGCGGGAATCGAACCCCATCTACTCATTTGGACCACCCGAGGCTGAGTAGATCCCGTTCCAGTCCTCATACCACTTTTCAAATTTCGTGGCAGCGTACGGAATGGAATTATTGTGCGTATCATAATGGGCAATCTAGTGTATATCATTGGATGCAGACGATGTTACTGGCTTTATTTGTGCCATGGACGAAACTAAGTGGTCGTTTACGTATGTAAGAGGCTCATGTTATGTTTTAATGTTTAAATAAAGGTAACAGAAGGAAATAATATAAGAGATGAAGACACTTTGGACAGAGAAGGTGTTATGTTTGGAAGTACGCCAGGGTAGAGTGGAAAGGAAACCTGGGGCGAAGTGGTCTGAGGACAGAAAGAAGCAACATAGTCTAAGAACGAAGAAATATTGGGAAGAAAACAACAAAGAGTGAAGAATTGAAATTGGTGCGTGGTCCGTAGCGGGTCTCATCGAAATAAGAAAGAAGTAGAGAAGTAACAGCAATGTAAGACACAGTACACAACATAATGTATTGATTGCATTGTGGAGGTGTACATTGGATACAATTTGAGACTTTAACTGAAGAACTCTTTGACGCGAACGCCATTGGACCATAACCGACCTTCACGGCATACCTTTTCGCACTGAGCTAATGAGACAGCACCGGCACAGCGCAGACTTCATGCGTGCTGTTCTCTTGGCCATGCTGCACGCAGTTACAGCGTTGCCAGAGCCTCGTTTCTTAACTCGCATTTCTATTAAACGTATTGGCAGGACCAGGCCTTCCTAGATAAGCCTTTGCCATGAATTTCGACGAGGAACCGCATGCTGACCTCCAAGTACGGGATTTGTTCTTCATCCTGTATATAGTATATACAACATTATGTATAATATTTGACGCAATCAAAGTTTTTGATATTTCAGAGGAAACCTCTGGTTGGTTATGATAGGATTACTGGTATGCTACTGGTAGAGCGTATGTTAGTACAGTATATGATAATTAGTAAACAATATTTTAACTTCTTCTTCGACATAATTGATTTTTCAGTACGGTATGTTTAGGCTTTAGAGATCATATCAGCAACGGGTTGTGTATCATTCACAGCATTCCAATACGAAATAATTTTTCTTGTAACAATAAATGTACTGTGTGAAATGAAAGGGAACAAAGAGCAAATGCCATTATTCATTTAAAGACAAGACGGAAAATGGCTAAGTTGCTCCAACGCGTAGCCCACTACTCCATGTTGTTTGATGTGGTGGTACGTTTAAATTTACGCTGCGATTTGTCGTCAACGGTATGAATGGCATTATTTACTTTTAAACCAGAATTACACTGCTGTTAATGAATACGACAACCCACCCGGCACTTTCTACTGTTAAAGCGATAGAGAGACTTGAGGTGTCCCACCTGTTATGACGAGACTTCTTGAATTGAGTCATCTCATGAGCACGTTCTGTCCAAGCGGAGCCTCGCTCACAGTAGTGTTGTGCCCAGGTGCGGGAGTGATTAATCTGCCAATGGATTTCAATTTTAAATAAAGGGAGGAGGAAATAGAGAACAGCATTCATAAGAGAAATAGCAAATGGAAGGGGTGACACATACGTTTTAATATTGTATTAGGCAAATGGGTTGTTGATTGTGTTCAATGTTAATAGTTAATTTTCAAGAGGAAGAGTACGTAGTATATGATTAGGCACAGATGTTCATGACCAGAAGGTGAAATTATATTGATGTATGTGTGACAAAATCATCGTAAAATCAGTGTGGAGGTATGTGTCCATGATATACGATCCATCTCCATTGCAAGTGTGAAAGAATTTCTGAGATATGGCCAAACATTTTTAAATATTTAAAAAAAATACAAAAATATATCTGTAGAAGCTCGACCCAAGTTGAAGACAAATTGCTGAAATGGCAAGATAGAGACTAAACAGGAGGTGTTCAAGATTAGGACCGGACACATTGCATTAGCCTACTTACTATTTCAAATGCGGTTTACTCTCTAATAACTATATTTTACAGCTTATTCCAGGGGATAATTCACTACATTTATTCATGTTTATTAAAGAGGACGATTGGGAGTTCCACGGCAGTGACGTCTGAACATTATGATAAAGATCGGGAATGTAGACTAGTGATTAGAATTTTGTGTTGGAAGGTTCAAGAAGTATGTTGTTTAGAAAAGTGAGACTTGGCATTTGTTATGCCAATATAACATGAAGTAATCAGATATCATGTTTGAAACTGTAATCTCAGTATAACCCTTTCTTTTATCTGAGTGAAGATTTCTGCTGCCTTTTTTTTCACATCTGATAAACGAATCGCTTTTCAGTGGGTCAGCACATTAACGTGCGCAATTAAATGGGGTGGGGAATAACAAGTATGTATCCCACTTCACCGATGTGGCTCTATCCTGTAAGCCTAGATCAGGACCATCCAGTCATTGCGCTCCGAGAGCGCGGCCGCGCTCGGGGAGCACTGGGCAGTCAGACTAGCGCTCCTTCCCCTACCACCACTACACTGTGGCAGCGAGGAGATCTGAGACACACGGACTATGTTCGTACCGCAATAACTAGATACGAACGCACAGATGCAGGCGACGGCTTTTGTGGCATTGTTGACATCATATTGATAGGGCTGTTTTACCATAATAGGATATATACTGCCATAATATATATGTATACAAATCGAATGGTACTCCGATGCATGGAATGTGTAGGAAACGAACGCAAGTGTTAAGTAAAGAATATTGTGCTTTATTACAAAATGAAATGAGAACATATTAGAGAGGAAAATTCAACAACATTTTACCAATATGAACAGATAGTACAGGCCTTGAGTGACTCTTTCTCCGTCGTTTTTACGAATTTCTAGTTTTGGAGGAAACAATCTTCTCCAAATTGGGTACAATATTTCTGGACACAGCTATTCGTAAACAATTGCGCAAGTTTCTATCACTCATCGTTGCACGATGTTTACTTTTGGTAAGCTTAAGAACTGAAGAGAAGCGCTCATAAATGTACGTTGAGTCGAACATTGACAGAACTTCACTTGCATGTCTTTACAAAAGGGGATATTCTCCTTGCGGAAAGCCACTGTAAAATTCTTCTAAACTTCGTGACATTAGAAAGCGGTCATTAAGACGAACATTGCATTGCAGTTTTCTTAACTTCGTGACATTTAGAAAGAGGTATTTAAGACGAACATTGCATTGCAGTTCAATCAGCTCTAATTGAAATAGCTGTGGAACACTGTCTGCACTAATAGAAAATGGTCGAACAAATACATCTAACACCGCTTGGAGTTCTGATAATTCTGAAAATCGCTTGTCAAACTCTTCTTGTATTTGGCGAATTACCTCCAAGTACTCATCAAAGTCGACACCTTTCACTGTTTCAAACGATGGGAAATGTCCTGTGTTCCTTGCACGTAACTGGTTTTCCCGCAAAATCAATTTTCTTGTGAACGCTTCAATTTTTTCCACCAAATCGCAGATGTTGTGCTTTTCGCCCTGAAGCGAAGTGTTCAAATTATTCAGATGGGCAGTAATGTCACATAAAAATCCAAGTCCGCCACCCACTTAGGGTCACGCAAAAGAACTTCGGGCCGCCCTTTCATGTCACAGAATGTATGTATTGCGTTCCGCAAGAAAAACACACGATTCAGCACCTTCGCCTTGCTCAGCCATCTTACTTCTGCATGGTACGGGATATCCGGACACTCCGCTTCGATGTCATCCAAGAACTCTTTGAATTGACGGTGCGTGAGTTCATGGGAGTGAAGATAATTTACCATTCGCACAACTGTTCCCATTACATCTTTGCGCTTGGCGACTTTTGCACAGATTGCCTCCTGGTGTATGAAGCAATGGATCGCCACCATTAGGGTACTACCGTTCTCAGCCATTTTTAACTTTACATATCTGAGGAACCCCATGCGTACACATCGTAAAGCAGGAGCTCCATCCGTCGTTATACTCGTCAACCGCTCCCATTTTAATCCCATTGATTCAAAAGCACCCTCCACAGCTTGGAAAATATCGAAACCGGTAGTGGTGACTTTGAGTGTTACCAAGTCGAGGAAATTCTCGGTGACCCGAAGATCGTCATCCACCCCTCGAATAAAAATAACGAGCTATGCTATGTCCGCAATGTCGGTTGATTCGTCGAGGGCGATGGAACATTATACAAATTTTGCTGCCTTCTCCATTAATTGCTGTTCCATATCAACGGACATATCGTCTATTCTGCGAGCCACAGTTTGAGGAGAAAGAGAGATGTTTTCAAATTTCTCAACTACCTCCGTAGGACAAATACATGCCGCCACGTCCATTAGGCACTCCTTGATGAAATTCCCTTCCGCGAAGGGCTTCCCAGCTTCGGCAATTCGCATCGAACATTTGTAGCTTGCTCGTAAAATCGGTCCACCAACCTCACTCTCCTCTATCTCCTGTCAGACAAAAATACGGCAAGTCACAATTTTAGTGTTCTTCAGATAATTAAATCATTTGTTCATTCCCATTTGTAAGCAAGCATTTTAAAATTAAGGCAATAATACTTACAGGAAAGTGCTGCTTGAAATTTTCTTTCAATTCTTCCAACTTCGATTGCCGACTGGCGTCTGTCAAGTCACCGTAATCATCCCTGTGGTTGGCACTGCAGTGCCGTTCCAAATTGTGTTTTTTTTTTACTCATTAAATCTCGGTGGCACACTAAACATTTGGCATGCCCTTTATAAGCTGTACAGAAAAATAATTTTTCCCATTCTGCTTTAAAGGCAGCTGCTTCACCACTCCTTATTAGCCTACTTTTCACATTCTGCAAAAATGAGGAAAAAGTACACTTATGAGATCGATCCGGGAGAATGTGAGTCTGTCTGTCTGTCCTTCTGTCTGTCAGGCTGTGTGTGTGTGCCCCCCCCCCCCCTGTCAACTCCTAAACGGCTGCAGAAATCGAAACCAAATTTAGTATGAGTAAAGATGTATATCGGAATATCTCACGCCCATATTTGAAAATGATGTCAGTGCTACCAACTGCTAAAAATCACAATTCACTTTTAACCTCTACGTTGGATATCTCAGACGTTATGCATGCGAAATTTTCCAAAATTAGCACACACAGGGATAACATTCCAGATACATTTTAAGGATCCCATGTATGACAGTGTTGCCAAGATGATTCTAAGCCTGCTGATAAGTCCAATGTTTAAGTACATCTAACATATATACTATCAATTGGATTTTAACCAAATTTCGTACGTGCTTTGTGTACTATAACAGATATGACTATGCTTATACTTAAGAGCCATTAGCGCTGCCAGCTGTTAATAAATGCGGCTGGCTGCGTGGCTCAGGGGTAACGTTCTCCCTTGCTGAACCCAAGGTTGCAGGTTCGTATCCTGGCGCAGTTAGCATTATTATTATTATTTGTTAATAAATGCTCACTCTCTTTATCCTAATACCAATATATCAGAAAGTATGCAAGCCAACAGCTCTAAATTTTGCGCACGAATAGTTCCTGAAATTTTAGATTATTTGGGAGCAACTAATGCACATCAGTGCTGCCAACATAATTCTAAGCCTGTTTATAGGGCCAATTTTTAAATGCATGTAACTTCTATACTAAGAAATGGATGTTATCCAAAATTGGCACTATAAAATATAGGAATAATTCAGATTAATTCTGAAAACGCCTTCTTGATGCTGTTGCCAATATGATTTTACTCGCACTGATACATCAAATATTTCACAGCATGCAACGTCCATACTATCCATTGGACTTTACCAAATTTAGCATGAGCATTCTTTACCTTAAGATATGGAACTAAGAATATATTCAGAGTCACCAAGGCTGCCAACTGTAGATCTGTATTGGAATACATTACTTCAGATATATTCCAATCTAAATAGAAAAGTTAGTATTACCAACTTAATCTCGTAATTATTCTAGATAGGTCTATGTAGATTAATCATTGGCATGAATGTTAAGTATAAAGAAAATTAGGTCCTTTAGATCGTCACGGAACTACTTCATATTATTGTTAATATTATTATTATTATTATTATTTTACTGTGGAGTAATCAGTGCTGTGAAAATTATATTAGTTTCACTAATAGTACAAATATTCATGGTTTTGATTTGGAAAGTACAAATACGAATGATAAAATAGAATGATTTTTCCCTACCAATATCCATTATTAACATCGCCCCCCTAGAACATGCGAGTAAATCGAAGTTGAAAAGTTGCATCACACAGTAGTGTTGACACAACGAAATAATTCAAAAAGAATAAAAATTCTGGCCATGGAGCGTCTCGAACCCAGGACCCCGTAGGTACCAAGTTTACGCCTTAGCACTCGTACACATTTCACGTACTATGCAGGTTTACAGCTTCATCCATATGGCTAAATGTCGAATGATTTCAGTTAAATCTTAAATACTGTCAGAAATGCGTTTAATCAGTCAGTGCCTTTTCCTGTATTCAACGTAACGGTACTAAATGACTGATTTGCATTAATAATGCCAATGAACTGCAACTATTAATCTCAATCCACAAGTTTCCTCCATCTTTGATTTCTTGCAGCTGAGCCAATAAGAACTCGTAATGCAGGTACGAATAACGTTATTGAAGCCTATACCGGAATTGTGCTTGTATACAAGCTTTTACGTTACGATCTGTAACATCTGAACGCTGATGGCAAATGATTGCGGTACAACACATGTGTAATGTCAATAAGCTGAGGGTACTGGTCAGCACAGTATCGAAGCACCTAAGGTAGGATGTTATACATTAGCTATCGTATATTCTACGTGGTATTTTAGCTTACTTTTCACTTTTTTTTAAATGATGATGAGATAGACTAATGACATCGATCCAGGCAAATGTCTGTCTGTCTGTCTTTGTGTGTCTCCCCCTATCAACCCCTAAAAGACTGCAGTTATCGAAACCAAATTCGGTTTAAGGAAATATCTAAATCTGAATATCTCAGGGACATAATTGTAAATGATTTCAGAGTTACCAACTGCTAAAAATTACAATTCACTTTTAAGCTCTACGTTGGATATCTCAGACGTTATGCATGCGAAATTTTCCAAAATTAGCACACACAGGGATAATAACATTCCAGATACATTTTAAGGAGCCCATATATGACAGTGTTGCCAAGATGATTCTAAGCCTACTGATAAGTCCAATGTTTAAGTACATCTAACATCTATACTATCAATTGGATTTTAACCGAATTTCGTACGTGCTTTGTGTACTATAACAGATATGACTATGCTTATACTTGATAGTCAGCAGGGCTGCCAACTGCTAATGAATGCTCATTCTCTTTCTTTATCCTAATACCAATAAATATATCAGAAAGTATGCTAGCCAACACCTCTGAATGTTGCACACGTATGGTACCTAAAATTTCAGATTAACTTCGAGTAACTAATGTACATCAGTGCTGCCACCATAATTCTAAGCCTGCTGAAAATGCATGTAACTTCTATACCAACAAATGGATGTTATCCAAAATTGGCACTATTAGATAAAGTATTATTTCAGATATCGCCTCAGTAGCGTAGCGGTCAGCATGGTTAGCTGCCGCCCCGGAGGTCCTGGGTTTGATTCCCGGCTCTGCCACGAAATTTGAAAAGTGGTACGAGGACTGGAACGGGAGCTACTCAGCCTCGGGTGGCCCAAATGAGTAGAGGGTGTTCGATTCCCCTTCAGCCATCCTCGAAGTGGTTTTCCGTGGTTTCCCACTTCGTCTTCGGAAAAATGCCGGGATGGTACCTTCTTCAAGGCCACGGCTGCCTCCTTCCCTCTTCCTTGCCTATCCATCCTACCCATCCCTTACCATCCCTCATGAGGCCCCTGTTCGCTTTGCAGGTGAGGCCGCCTGGGCGAGGTGCCAATCCCACCTCACCAGTTGTATCCCTTCCGATTCGATGTTCCTAGCTCTAGGACACTGCCCATAGAGGCGGTAGTGGTGAGTTCCCTCACTGAGTCCGTGGATTCCACCAACCTGGAGGGTAAACGACTAAAAATAAAATAAAAATTGGCGTGAATCTTAAATATAAAGAAAAGTATGCTCTTTAGATCGTCACGAAACTATTTCTCCTTATTCTTAATATTATTATCTATTGTGGAGTAAACATAGACTATTATTGAGGTATGAAAATATTAGTATACTTTCATGAATAGTACAAATATTCATGGTTTTGTATGGGGAAGTACAAATTTGAATGATAGAATAGAATAATTTTCCCTTCCAATATCCATTATTAACATCATCTCCGTAGAATATGCGAATAAATCGTAGTTGGAAACTCACAAGGAATGTAGTGTGAATGCAACATAATAATTCAAAAAGAATAAAAAATTCGGCCCTAGCGCGTCTCGAACCCGAGACTCATTGGACACTATGTTGCAGCTATAGCACCCGTACACTTCTCACTTTGTAGCCTAGCTCATAGTTACGTAACTTCATGCGTATAGCTAAATGTCGAATTATTTCAGTTAAATCGTAAATACTGACAGGAATGCGTTCAATCAGTCAGTGCCCCTTCATGTATTCAATGTAACGCATCTTAATGACTGGTTTGCATTAATAATGCCAATGAACTGCAAATATTACTCTCAATCCACAACTTTCCTCCATGTTTGATTTCTTGCAGCTTAGCCAATCGGAACACGGAATGCTGCTGCGAATAACGTTATTCAAGCCTATACCGGAATTGTGCCTGTATACAAGCTTTAACGTTATAATCTGTACCATTTGTATTCTGATGGTCAATGATTGCGGTACAACACATGTGATATGTCCATAAGCAGAGGGTACTGATCAGCACAGTATCGAAACACCTAAGGTTGGATGTTATACAGTAGCTATCGTATATTCTTCGTAATATTTTAGCCTACTTTTCATATTTTGTAAAAATGAGAGAAAAGTAGACTTATGGCATTGGTCCAGGCAAATGTCTGTCTGTCCCTCCTAGACGGCTGCAGTTATTGAAACCCAATTTGGTATAAGTAAAGACCTATATTTGAATATCTCACGGGCATTTTTGAAAATTATTTTAGTGCTAGTAACTGCTGAAAATTCACAATTCACTTTTGAGCTCTATGTTGGATTTATCAGACGTTATGCATGCGAACCCTTCCAAAATTAGTACAGATAGAGATAATAACATTCCAGATATATATTTTAGGTAGCGCATATATGACAGTGGTGCAAACATGATTTTAAGCCAGCGGATAAGTCCAATGTTTAAGTGCATCTAACTTCTAACTATCAATTGGATTTTATCCGAATTTCGTATGCGCTATTGTTACTGTAACAGATATGACTATGCTCATACTTGAGAGCCAGCAGGGCTGCCAACTGCTAATGAATGCTCATTCTCTTTCTTTATCCTAATACCAATAAATATATCAGAAAGTATGCTAGCCAACACCTCTGAATGTTGCACACGTATGGTACCTAAAATTTCAGATTAACTTCGAGTAACTAATGTACATCAGTGCTGCCACCATAATTCTAAGCCTGCTGAAAATGCATGTAACTTCTATACCAACAAATGGATGTTATCCAAAATTGGCACTATTAGATAAAGTATTATTTCAGATATCGCCTCAGTAGCGTAGCGGTCAGCATGGTTAGCTGCCGCCCCGGAGGTCCTGGGTTTGATTCCCGGCTCTGCCACGAAATTTGAAAAGTGGTACGAGGACTGGAACGGGAGCTACTCAGCCTCGGGTGGCCCAAATGAGTAGAGGGTGTTCGATTCCCCTTCAGCCATCCTCGAAGTGGTTTTCCGTGGTTTCCCACTTCGTCTTCGGGAAAATGCCGTAATGGTACCTTCTTCAAGGCCACGGCTGCCTCCTTCCCTCTTCCTTGCCTATCCATCCTACCCATCCCTTACCATCCCTCATGAGGCCCCTGTTCGCTTTGCAGGTGAGGCCGCCTGGGCGAGGTGCCAATCCCACCTCACCAGTTGTATCCCTTCCGATTCGATGTTCCTAGCTCTAGGACACTGCCCATAGAGGCGGTAGTGGTGAGTTCCCTCACTGAGTCCGTGGATTCCACCAACCTGGAGGGTAAACGACTAAAAATAAAATAAAAATTGGCGTGAATCTTAAATATAAAGAAAAGTATGCTCTTTAGATCGTCACGAAACTATTTCTCCTTATTCTTAATATTATTATCTATTGTGGAGTAAACATAGACTATTATTGAGGTATGAAAATATTAGTATACTTTCATGAATAGTACAAATATTCATGGTTTTGTATGGGGAAGTACAAATTTGAATGATAGAATAGAATAATTTTCCCTTCCAATATCCATTATTAACATCATCTCCGTAGATTATGCGAATAAATCGTAGTTGGAAACTCACAAGGAATGTAGTGTGAATGCAACATAATAATTCAAAAAGAATAAAAAAATTGGCCCTAGCGCGTCTCGAACCCGAGACTCATTGGACACTAAGTTGCAGCTATAGCACCCGTACACTTCTCACTTTGTAGCCTAGCTCATAGTTACGTAACTTCATGCGTATAGCTAAATGTCGAATTATTTCAGTTAAATCGTAAATACTGACAGGAATGCGTTCAATCAGTCAGTGCCCCTTCATGTATTCAACGTAACGCATCTTAATGACTGGTTTGCATTAATAATGCCAATGAACTGCAAATATTACTCTCAATCCACAACTTTCCTCCATGTTTGATTTCTTGCAGCTTAGCCAATCGGAACACGGAATGCTGCTGCGAATAACGTTATTCAAGCCTATACCGGAATTGTGCCTGTATACAAGCTTTAACGTTATAATCTGTACCATTTGTATTCTGATGGTCAATGATTGCGGTACAACACATGTGATATGTCCATAAGCAGAGGGTACTGATCAGCACAGTATCGAAACACCTAAGGTTGGATGTTATACAGTAGCTATCGTATATTCTTCGTAATATTTTAGCCTACTTTTCACATTTTGTAAAAATGTGGGAAAAGTAGACTTATGGCATCGGTCCAGGCAAATGTCTGTCTGTCCCTCCTAGACGGCTGCAGTTATTGAAACCCAATTTGGTATAAGTAAAGACCTATATTTGAATATCTCACGGGCATTTTTGAAAATTATTTTAGTGCTAGTGAAAATCCACAGCCTGCTTCCAGTCTCCGACCGGGTCAGGAATGGAATGAATGAAGCCCCCAATCTAGCGGCGAGGATATGTACTGTGCCGGCTGCCGAGGCCTGACGCACTCCTCAGGGGCAATGATTACATGAATGACAGATGAAATGCTAGTAACTGCTGAAAATTCACAATTCACTTTTGAGCTCTATGTTGGATTTATCAGACGTTATGCATGCGAACCCTTCCAAAATTAGTACAGATAGAGATAATAACATTCCAGATATATGTTTTAGGTAGCGCATATATGACAGTGGTGCAAACATGATTTTAAGCCAGCGGATAAGTCCAATGTTTAAGTGCATCTAACTTCTAACTATCAATTGGATTTTATCCGAATTTCGTATGCGCTATTGTTACTGTAACAGATATGACTATGCTCATACTTAAGAGCCAGC
Source organism: Meconema thalassinum (assembly GCA_946902985.2). NCBI lineage: Eukaryota > Metazoa > Arthropoda > Insecta > Orthoptera > Tettigoniidae > Meconema > Meconema thalassinum. Next base: position 173,071,005 of record OX336391.1, read on the forward strand.
AGGGCTGCCAACTTCTAATGAATGCTCATTCTCTTTCTTTATCCTAATACATATATATAATAAAGTATGCAAGCCAACAGCTCTAAATTTTGCACACGTATGATACCTGAAATTTCAGATTAATTTCGAGTAACTAATGTACGTCAGTGCTGCCAACATAATTCTAAGCCTGCTGAAAATGCATGTAACTTCTATACCAACAAATGGATGTTATCCAAAATTGGCACTATAAAATATAGTATTATTTCAGATTAATTCTGAGCACACGTGCATGACTTTGTTGCCAATATGATTCTACATACACTGGTAGATCCAATATTTCATAACATGCAACGTCCATACTATCCATTGGACTTCAACCGAATGTTATATGTGCATTATGTACCTTAAGAGATGGAACTAAGGATATATTCAGAGTCACCTAGGCTACCAACTGTAGTGCTGTATTAGAATATTTCAGGTATATTCCAATCTAATTAGAAATGTTAGTAGGCCTATTACCTATTAAATTTTGTCATGGGAAAAGGCACCTACTTTATTATTGCAATGTGCTCAAATATTTCATATGACCCTTCTTTGTATAATGTGACTAATCCCACACAACGTCGCTCTTTCTACATCACATTTAGTAACAACGTTATGGCCCTCTGTTCGAGCTGTTTCCTTAATAACGTTCTTGACGGAATATACATAATTTCTTGTCATTAAGATTGGATTTGATTAATAATAAACAAGAAATGGGAATAACATTAATTTGTAGAACTCAATTTTAGCCGTCTTTTAAACAACGTTATCGTCGGTAGTACTCACAATTTTGTTCCTTAAAGATTGGGTAAGACAAATAACGAAAACCGGCGAATAACGTTTTTATGAGGAACTTCCTTTACCCGCCTTTCGAATAACGTTATTGTCAGCAGTTCGTTCAATTTCGTTCTTCGACGTCAGGTTGAACTAATAACGAAATGATGCCAATAACGTTATTCAGTTATTCACTATGTGAGCCACCCTCCCAATAACGTTATTGGTAGGGACCGGAATAATAGCGTTCTTCAATTCGGTTACTGAATATAACGTTATTGTGATAGTATATGATAAATACGGTATTCTTGTGGAAACGAAGTAATTCGTTCTGCAACGCATTTACCTAAATGCACTCATGGAGTTTTCCGGTACATTCCCTAATTACGTTACGTTATGGTTACGGTTAAGTTATCTAGCCCTGGTTTAAATTCAACCAATAGCGAGACTTGAGGATCTCAGTCGACGTCCTCAGAGCGGCATTAAACAGACCAAACCTGCCCCTTCCCCCTCAAGGGCTCCCATATATTTCTAAAGCAATAAACACGTGCTTTGAGGATGCAAGGCTTCCTTCCTCAGTTCTCTACTCCGGGTGGTGAAGGTCACACTTCACCCATCTAGGGGTGAAATGTAGAACTAGTTACAAATACTGACATTCACAGCGAGACAAAGCTTATCGAGAGGGCGCGCTAGGTAGTCCCAAAGACTATATTACAAAACATTTTCTTTAAATGTGTAACATCTTTCCACTCAGTTGCTGGATATTTTTGTGGGAGTGATTTTTAAAAATGGGACTGAAGTGTGTAAGACGCACTGCCAGTTGGATCGCATCCCTTCTGGTTGCTTTATTAGCAGCTGGCAGAGGTACCATGTGGAATATTTATCACATACGGATTACTTTGTAACAGCAGAGTATCAAGAAGGCAGTGCGAGAGTAGAAATATCAAGTCGGCAGTGAAGAAAAGAAAGTCAGTCTCTGTTAACGTAACTTAGATACTGGCAGGAGATTGATGTAACAGCAGAGTATCAAGAAAGCAGTGCGAGAGTAGAAATATCAAGTAGGCAGTGAAGAAAAAAAGAGAGTCTTGGAATTGTTATGTATTACGATTTAGGATTTGTTGTGTGTTGATGAATGTCACGGATAATAAAAACGGTAACAACTTCAAGGTAGGATAACATGTCAGTTGTTACACATCGTATACAGCTACTGTAAGGCTCGTATCTTTATTTTTAACAGTTACAGCTAAGAGCTGACTGTAGGATGATCCTCGCGTCCAACATGGACAAATTTCCACTGTTTCATACAAACAAGTGATGTTTTGATGCGCTTTCCTTAGAATGTCCTTTGCTCTAGATAGTACGCTGTGGCATCTTAGAAGTCATCATTATTTGTGCGCATGTTTCAGCTAGCCTATGAAATGTGTTCCAATCATGTTTTCAGGTGAGATTATTAATTCATAAGTTATAATAATGTGGTAAAAGTATACCTACAAGTAGACTTATGAATTAAACAAAAACTAGGACCTCGTTTTGAAAAACGAAAAGTGAATCTCGTGATCATGAGCCACGGGACATCCATTTTTCGTGGAATCCGAACCACAGGACGTGATATTTCACTTCGAGAATCACACACGAATTGACCGGGAATCGAACCTGGTCCGCCTTGGTGAGAGGCAAGCTGCTTGATCACTACATCATAACGCCCCGGAACTCGTTTTGAAACAACTAGAGGTCTATTTATAGGCTAGAAGGTTTCTATCCTTCTAGAAAAGATTCTACTGACTCCCGTGTTCGCGTTTTCATCAAGCATTCTATCATTTACCAGAATATGGCCGGATTCCACCTACTTACAAAAATATTCAACCAACCCAATGCCCCAACCATAAATTGGTAAACGAAGTTTAAATACTTTTCAGTCGGTCAACACGATTTTTCAACTGAAAAGCACTCAAAATTCGTTTACCAAGGCAATATTGAAAAATGACGCTTAACACGATAGTAATAACACTAATAGGTCATGTGCTCAGTGATAGCCTACCCCAATTATTGTCAAGTCACAAGCCGCGACTGATAGCGACGACACAAAGCAGTGTTAATGATTCCAAAAGACCACCTCATTTCAATTAAGCACCAAATGCGTTTATGTCGGCCATTCTGAAAAATGCAATATCACCCTCTAGAGAAAGGAATTTCAACTGCTAGATATCTGACCTCCCTTCCCTCAGGCAAGAATATCCTATTTTCATGGTGGTTGAAGCTTGCCACGGTGGGTGAGTGGATAGCGTGTCGTTCTACTAACCCCAAGATTGCAGGTTTGCTCCTGGCCGTGGTAAGTAATTTTTGAAAGGCGGCAAAAATACGACACGCATGTCATACGATGTTGGCATGTCAATGAACCCATTTGAATTCAGTAGGCCGTGTTCATAATGGCAAAATTAATCTTGGGAGTTTCCGACAACACAAAGTTCCTCATTTCTCTACTAGAAGGCGCTATAGTGTTCAAGGAGCTTAGATATCTAACCTCCTTGACTTTCATAGTGATTCAAGGAACAACAAAATTCGACATGAAAGCTACCCTCTGGGTGTCAAATTACTAAGCTTGCACCCGGTACCCGAGGCCATACGATATTATTATTATTATTATTATGGAGGTAGAAACAGTATATGGAAGTTTTCCTCTGGATTGTCCACAGAGTAATTCTCTTGTCCAGGTGAACTATTTGAAATAAACACTAGTTTCTGCTTCTAGTGACTCAACTTAACACCCGCACAGTGGATTCATCCCCGCAAGCCTTTAGAACTTTTAAAACCCATTTTATAAAACTAGCCAACTTTACAGCGAAACAAAAAGTAATAACTCAGACGAGTGATAGTAAGTTCTGCACACTTGTGAATGATGGACCATTTATTACGACAGAAAGATTCTTCCAGAAACTGAACTGAGCATTCATCACTCATTCACTCTTATCTACAAACTTCAAAAATATGATACCAACTAGCAGGGTTCAGTAAGTTAATTAACTCTATACAGTTACCGTTACCTACCAATAATACAACAATTCTTTCCAGTCGGTCAACACACATTTTGTCCCCACGTATATTAGGAGAGAAAACAAGTAGATTATAGGCCTATATATGCCCTAACATGAAAAACATTACATAAGATATTTATGACAAAATAACACGCTTTTATGTACAAAGGTGGGGTTATTTAAATTGGATGACATGTTTCGAACGGCAAACGTTCATCCTCAGATCCTGCTCACTAAGGCTCATTTAATTACGATGTGTAAGAATTACACTTATGCACAAAACCAAGCAAGGTTTGAAGAAGCACAAACAGATGGCGCGGACAACATTGTGCGTATCGCTTATAACACAATACACAAAACCCTTTTATGTTTCTTGCCTGAAATGACTAGAACGTTTGAACATTGAGTTTGATATTGTTTCTCTATACTTTTCTACAATGTAGGTCTTGTACCAGTGATGGACGAAGCAAAGAGGAAATAAAAAGCAGGTTGGCTCAGGCAAGAAAAGCATTTCTACACAAACGGAATCTGTTGACATCGAATATAGATCTAGGTATTAGGAAGTCATTTCTGAAAGCCTTTGACTGGAGCGTGGCACTATATGGAAGTGAAACTAGGACTATTGGTGCAGCAGAAAAGAGAAGAATTGAAGCGTTTGAAATGTGGTGTTACAGGAGAATGATGAAGATCATATGGGTAGATAGGGTTACAAATGAAGAGGTATTAAGACGAGTGGGAAAGGTTGGTTGGTTGGTTCCTCAGTTTCAGGGCTGCGACAACGCGGTCCTGTAGCCCCGTGTACTTTGGGTGTGTGTAGAATTTGTCTGATAACCGGTGTTAATTGTGATGGCTGTATTAGTGTGTGCTATCTGTTTTTAATTCAAGTAAGGACTGCAGACATTGAATTTTTCAAGTAGTTCCTACTTTTACCGTCAAACGCCACCGTTAACGACTACTAGTTCAGAACTTCGCTACTAGAAGCCACCGCAGTCGGCTCCTGGCGACGAACGTTGGAAACTATGAGCGTTGGTTAATTTAACCTGCAATTAGCTTAACACAGGTGTAATTTGTAGAAGGTTCTTTAACATGCCATAAATCTATGACATGGGACAGCCGGCTTTAACTTACTTCCCCTCCGAAGGAAGGCATACTGAGGGATTCTTAACGCTCTTAAAAAATCTGATAACAATTGGAGTTTGGCAAAGGGCACGTGGTCAGCGAGACAACACCCTCAGCCACAATACTTTCGTTTTTCTGTTGTTATATTTAGAGGCATGCGGCATCGTGGTCATGTATGTGTGTGTGGAATTTTTCTGATGGCCTGTGTTATAGTGATATAGTTGTGTGTGTATTTATAACGTCGATTGCGATTCGGAAGAAGGCAGCTGTGGCCTTCTGTTAGGTAGCATCCCAGCATTGGCTTGCAGTAGAGATGGAGAAACAACGGAAGATAACTTATAGAATGCCTGATGTAAGTATCGAACCCGCCTCTTCTCAGTTCTGTCTCACGAGGCTGAATGGACCCCATTTCTGCCCCCAAACCAGAATTAAATTTCTTACCAGAGCCATGAATCGAGCATGGACTTCCGAGGTGAGAGCCAGGAATGCTAGTCACTACACCATACGGCCTGTTATTATTATTACCTCTCGAATATACAGTGCTCAACAAAAGTTTGGAATAGCATAGATTTTACTACAATGACTTCTTATAGTAAACCCATTGAGGTTTATACAATCTATAATATAAGACGCTAAGTTCATCCAACAAGAAACTCAAGCTCCTAAAGCAGAAGGAGTTAAAAGGTGCGTTTTGTGCCAAATCTTCCAAATCGTCTCAATAGTACAGGAAAATTCTTGCATTTCTTGAAAAGTTAACGGAAATATGTTTCTTTAAAAAGTGTGTTTAAACTTTTTTTTTTGTGTGACCTCACGAGAGGCCGAGTGCAGGTCTTTCTAGTCGACGCCCGTGGGCGACCGTCGCGTTGGGATGAGACACGGAATGGATGAAGGCGAATGAAAGTGGGAAACTGGGCAAGGATGTGGAAGGAAGCGGCCGTGACCTGTCAGAAGGTACAAGTACCGTCCCACCATTTGCCTGGTGTTGAAAATGGGGAAACCACGGAAAACCATTTCAAGGACGGCTGACGGTGGGGCTCGAAACCACGCGTCTACCGAGTCAGCAGAGAGCTTGGCCCCATGACCTAACACTGCGCTTTAGCCAGTGTAGCCACTGATGTCGGTTTTAAACAAATGAAAAAGACGATAGCCCTTGGCAGAAATGTGTCTCGTCCAGCCCGCATAACACTAGATTCGGGCGGGTAGTCTATACACATGGGGCGCACACAACCCATTGTGCATTGAAAAGAATATTCAAACAGAATTATCCGCAACAGTGACGAACTACTCTGTGATTTCATAAATATCAACAAAGTGCGTAAATTAAACAAATAAACATATTTATAGGAGCAAGCATAACAGTAAAGCCGGGCGGGTGGTTAATGAACAGGCGAGATTTCTCGCACAGTAACTCATTAACAATCAAAACATCAGTCCTTCTGAAATCAATAACAATCGTGGTTAGATAACGATGAAACGGTACAAAAACAAAGCGAACTCGCTTCTAAGTGTCTCTTTTGAAAAAAGAAAAAAAGAAATATTGTAAATCCGTATCTCATGATGATCAGTATCAGTCTTCAGTAGTCCTTCCCGCACTCGGAGGAGCCATGCTCTGAATGAGACCATCAAGTTTATCTTGGGATAAGAGGTCCCACTCCTCTATGGCGTCAGCGGTCTAGCTGTATGCCTCTCACCAAGGCGGACCGGGTTCGATTCCCGGCCAATGCATGTGAGATTTTCGATGTGAAATGCCATGTCCTGTGGTTCGGATTCCACGTAAAGAGGAGGTCCCGTGGCTCATGATCTCGCGATTAACGGTCACGTTAAACTACAAGCTTCCTTTCTTCTATGGCAGTGTCAGCATACAATTGATGACGGTACTCCAAACTTTTGTTGAGGAGTGTAGGCCTATTGCCATGTCCCAGAAAGGCTATGTCTATGAGTGAGTGGTCTGTGTTAGAAACTGCAAGATCTACTTCTGTAAGAGCGTTCTTTTCATTTTTTCATGTGGTCCCCTGAGAGGCCGAGTGCAGGTCTTTCTAGTCGACGCCCGTGGGCGACCTGCACGCCGGAATGAGGGAGGAAATTATTTTATTTATTTAGCGTATGGCTTTTAGTGCCGGGAGTGTCCGAGGACATGTTCCACTCGCCAGAGGCTGTAGCTGCTTCAAGCGTGCACTCATGGGGTGAGCTACAAGTTCCGTTCAATTTCAAGTAGTTCCAGGTTTCGCTACCAGATGTCACTGACACCCAGTAGTGAATGTTGGAACTTAGATAGGTCGTTTCAACGAAATCTTGCCTAGAAATTTAGCCTCACACAAGTTTAGTTAGTGGAAGGTTGTTTTACATGACACAAATCTATGACATGGGACCACCAGCTTTACTTCCCCTCCGAAGGAAGGCTTACTAAAGGATTTTCTTAACGCTCTTAAAGAAATATGACGACTTTGGCCGGGTTTGAACCCGCGATCTTGGGCACAGCAGTGGAGCATTTTACCAACTACGCCATCGAAGCCGCTGAGGGATGAAAGGAATTAATTAAATTATGCAACGATGTAGAAGGAAGCGGCCGTGGCCTGTCAGAAGGTACCGTCCCAGCATTTGCCTGAAGTTGAAAATGGGGAAACAACGGAAAACCATTTCAAGGACGGCCGATGGTGGGGCTAGAACCTACGTCTACCATGTCAGTAGAGAGTTTGGCCCCATTGCCTAACGCAGCACTTTAGCGAGCGTAGCCACAGCTGTCGGTTGTAAGAGCGTGATAAAGCTGATATTAGGGCACTAACAGGTGGTAAGGAAGATTTATGCGTTAGTTCTTGACAGCTTCCTGATCCTGGTTGTTTTAAACTTCAAGTAACTTTCTCGTAATAGTGAGGATGACTCAACATTCCATTGACACCTAAAGTGTGGCAAATCACCGTAACACACGTCTACACACCACCTTATGTGATCTCGGAATACGTAGGACCTGGGAGTTTTATTTACCAATGATCTGAAATTTAAAAGGAAGATTGTAGTTTTACGTGACCGTTAATCTCGAGATCATGAGCCACGGGACCTCCTTTTTGCGTGAAATCCGAACCACAGGACATGCATTTCACTTTGAAAATCTCAAATGCATTGACCGGGAATCGAACCCGGTCCACCGTGGTGAGAGGCAACAGCTTGATGACTGCGCGACCACACCCTCCTGAAATTTAAAAAACAAACATACAGAGAAAATTGTCTGTAAACACATATTTGTATGCGATTTGTAATTAAAATTTCACTTAATTTCTTCTAACCGATGTTACTATTGCTCTTTATCGCCTATCCGCCTCGTTGTGTAGTGGCTACTACACTTAGCTGTCACCGCGTAGGCGCAGTTTTGATTTCCGGGTCTGTCAAAAAAATTAATTCTGGTCTGAGGGCTGGAACGGGTTACACTCAGCCTCGTGAGGCAAAGCTGAGAAGAGGTGGGCTCGATTCCCTCCTCAGCCATCCTGGATGTGGTTTTCCATGGTTTCCCATTCGTACACCACGCGAAAGCCGGAATGGTTCCTAAGTTAAGGCCACAGCCGCATACTTACCAATCTTCATGCTTCATCTGAATTACACAGTCACCACAATTAACACAGGTTATCAGACAGATTCTACACACACCCAAAGTACACGGGGCTACATGACTGCGTTGTCTCAGCTCCTAAACTGAGGAACCAACCAACCATCTGACTGTGGAAACTTGTAATCCAAACATTATTATTCCGGTTCGTGCAACAAAATGTCAATTGAAGAATTGATCTCAGGGGAGCTAGTGCTCGCGAGGACCAGGTTGAGAACTCCTGCTGCATATTATCTTGTTCTAGTAGTGACCATTGTAACTGGGGCTTCCTGTAATCTTAACAACAACAACAACAACAACAACATAAAATCACTAAGTAAATGAAAATCCACAGCCTGCTTCCAGTCGACCAACTGTGTCAGGGAATGGAATGAATGAAGCCCCCATTTAGCGGAGAGGATATGAACTGTGCCGGCTGCCGAAGCCTATCGCACTTCCCTGGGGAAATGATTAAATGAATGACAGATGAAATGAAATGATAGTGGAGAGTGTTGCTGGAATACAATTGTGACAGGGATAACCGGAGTTCCCGGAGAAAAACCTGTCTGCCTCCGCTTTGTCCAGCACAAATCTCACATGGAGTGACCAGGCTTTGAACCACGGTCCCAGCAATGAGAGGCCGGCGTGATGACGCCTAAGTACGGAGGCTCGTAACTAACTAACTAACTAACTAACTAAACAACGTGATTCGGATCCAGGCGTCCTGGGTTAGATTATCAACTCTGCTAAAAGTGAATTCCATTCTGTGTGTTGGAATGGGGAACACTCAGTTTCGTGAGGCAAAACTGAGAGGAGATGGGTTCGATTCCCATCTCAGCCATTCTAGTGTAGAAAGAGATTTACCGTGTTTTTCCCACTTTTACTCCAGGCAAATGCCGAGATAGTTTCTAACTTAAGATCACGAGCACCTCCTTCCAAATATTAGATTCGGTTACAAATACGCACAATGACACTTGTTATCAGATAGATTCCACACACCCAAATACATGGGACCACATAATCACTATATGGCAAAGCTCCTAAATGAATCAACAATAACAACAAAATTACTTAATATGTAAACAAATTATTATTGAAGTAAATAATAATAATAATATCGTATGGCCTCGTGTGCCGGGTGCAAGCTTTGTTATTTGACACCCAGAGGGTAGCTTGCATGTCGAATTTCGTTGTTCCTTGACTATGAAAGTCAAGGAGATTAGATGTTTGATATCTAAGCTCCTTGAACACTATAGCGCTTTCTAGTAGAGAAATGAGGAACTTTGTGTTGGCGGAAATTCCCGAGATTAATTTTTCCATTATGAAGACGACCTACTGAATTCAAATGGGTTCTTTAACATGCCAACATCGTATGACATGCGTATCGTATTTTTGCCTCCTTTCAAAAGTCACTTACCACGGCCAGGAGCGAACCTGAAAACTTGGGGTTAGTAGACCGACACGATATCCACTCACCCACCGTGGCAAGCTATTATTGAAGTGAAACCACCCTTACTTCCGACTTGGCGTTTCTGTGCTACACTAGAGCTATCTAGCGGTCATAAGTGAAATCACTTGAATTAGTCAATCACAGGCAGCCATTCAAATCGATATATCACGACAAATCGAGCTTACGATGTCGTGATTTAGCGATTTGCCGTGATATATCGATTTGAATGGCTGATTGTGATTGGCTAGTTAAAGTGATTTCATTTCTGACCGCTAGAAAGCTCTAGCGTGGCACTGGAAAAGTAAGTCGGAAGTAACGATAGCCTTAGTATAGTAACTGTTTCTACATTTTATGGGATTCACTTGAACTTCTCATCAAGTTTTTTGCGCAAAGTGCCTTGAGTTCATCAGTAGTTTGGGTTTATTTCAACTGTTAGCTAGAGTTTTCAAGTTAAATTATAAACATGACTAGCCGACCCGTTCGATGTTCATAAACCACACTTTCCCCGATAGGCTTATAATGAGAGACTTAAGGAGAAAGATAGTTGCGTTTTTATTTCAACCAATTGATTATAGAACACTATTTACATTTCAGTTAGAATTCCAAGTTCTACGTTCCCTAACTTAAGAAGGCAATCACTGAAAATTGGATCATCATAACACTCACCGGTTATTCGATATTTATGAAATTATACGATTTGAGTACTCATTCCTTTGATTTACTGTTTCTGAAATCCATACAAAATGAAAAACGAGACCTGAGATTGTTAAAATGACATGAAACATGCGTTACAGCGGCCAAAATGTCAAGTGGACAGCAATTATGGAGCGTATTTGCCTGCAGCAACAGTATCTTCAAATCGCACACTTCGTACATTAATTTAACGTCATTTTTTAAAGAAATTATAGATATATATATATGAAATTAGAGTGCAATTCGTCGCTGATAATGTCTATTCTCTTTCATTTGAATGCTCATTTGTCACGATCTGTCACTTGTAAGGACCGCAGGAGGGATATATACTACTGAAATAATAATGATGATAACACTATGCTTACCTGGTCCTGAAGGCAATCGGCTTGTGCCGGGCAGCGCTCTTGACCTCAGCATTTCTTGTATTTGTCGAAGACGCTCGTTGTGCTTGATTTCCGCCGCCAGCTCACTGTCTTCCTCGACATCCTCCACGGGTGGTAATGCGGGTGGCGGTGGGGGTGGTAGAGGCTCTACAGGGGCTGGTGGTGGAGGTAGTGATGGTGACAGGGCTGGAGGCTGCATCTTCACTTTGGGTGAAGTGGGCTGGGGAGACTTGGGGGGCGATAACTGGGGCGGTAACCCTGGTGACGTGACGGATCCCGACGGCGTCGTCAACGTCGTATTGTTCGTAGTAACAACATCTGCTCCTGATTGCTGCTGATCAGGTTTTGGCACAAAGATGACGGATGCAAAGCTATCCTCTGAGTCCACACTAGTGTCACTTTGCAGACTACTATCTTTCGACGAATCAGAACCATCCTCCCTGGAATGTCGTCGTTCTCCAGGTTTGGAACCGTCTTTCTTGTCATCCATCGAACAGTTAAGAGGTCTCTTACTGTCAGGAGGAGGAGTCCTTGGTGACAGACCTTCCGCTGACGTGGGGGTCGGGGGTGGTTTTGGCATTGGAGTTACTTCACTACCCTTCCAACCTTGTAAGATTCGAACAAATCCGTTCTTGAAGGAGGTACCAGCCACCTTCTCAATCCCTGTCGTTGAACTTTTAAGTTTATTCGTGAGTCCATTCTTCAACAGTTGAAATCTCTTCGCTGTCGATGTTGAGAAAAGCGTGTCTCTCAGGGAGTCCAGAGTGCGATGCCTCCTGTATATCAACTCCTCATTTAGAGATGCTTGCTTTTGAATGTTCTGTCGAACACGTTCTTTTTCTCTAAGCCTCTCTGTAGACATCAGTTCTTCGTTCATGGAACTCTGTTTGAAGACATTGCCGTATCGTCTGGCGCCTCCGTGTCCAGACACTTTGAATTCTGGCAAAGCCTTGACGAGGTCTCGCATGTCCGTGGGTTCATCACCATCCTCCTCCATCTCTTCCTCGCAAAGAGACTTCTTTTGTTTGACGAGGCGTGGTTTGTTGCTGTTGCCATTGCTGTTAGGAGTGCTTTCAGTCCCACAAGGTTTAGTTTCGGTACCCTGTGGACCCCCAAGGCTAGGCACGGATGATCGTGAACGGACCATCGCCCGCTGACCCACCGTGAGGATGTCACTCAGACTCTTGGACTTGTGGTTTAGGATGACCTCATGGGGAGTAGCTCGGCGTGTGCAAGCAAACGTCTGGCGCCTCTGAGGGGGGTCGTGCTGTTCTTCCTCCAAGCGACGTAGTTCGATGGGCAGGTCGTGGATGTCCTCACCATCGTTGTCACCCTCTTCGCAGCCCTCAGGGTCGTAACGGTGAGGAGGTGGCTCCTTCGTGCAAGAACTCCACGAATCCAGAAACCATGGCCGGTGACCCGATCCACCTCTCTTGCCACCAGCAAGTTTCTATAACCACAAAGACAGCAATTGGTTTAACTTTGCATACACATACAGGGTGTCACAAAATTATACGGCACAAAATGCAGGACAAATTGCCCACACTTAGACGAAGAAATTATGTTATATGAGCATGGATCCAGAAACGCTTCGGTTCCATGTAATACCTCATTGTCTCCTACTCATTAATCATTGGAACACACAAGAACGGAACGTACCAGCATACCACATGCAGCTCTTTCTCACAGGAGATGTTCAATATGCCCTCCGTGCGCATTGATACATGCTTCAACCCGCCGTCTTAGTGAATCTCGGATGTATTCCTGGAGCATTGCGTATGGTTTCGCAGCCTTCCATGATACGGGCACGCAAACTATGGGTACCATGTACAGGAGTTCGGTGCACAAGAGCTTTCAAATGTCCTCACAAATGAAAGTCTAGTGGGTTTAGGTCCGGACGCGTGGAGGCGAGGCAATAGGTTCACCTCTACCTATCCTTCTGTCACCGAATCTGTTATTTAGAAGCCGACGGACATGGACACTAAAATAAGGTCTTACTGATCACTGGGACAGTTGATGTTACCGTAAGTCGCATGGCAACAGGGTCATGTAAAATAAAACACTGGCGGTGCACCTACGATAATGACAACGAAACCAGACGTAACCAACAGTGCATGTTCTCCATGATTCGAACATTCTGTTCTTGTTTGTTTCCCATTATTAATGAGTTGGAGACAATGAGGTATAGCATAGAAACAAAGCGTTTCCGGACCCATGTTCATATAACATAATTTCTTCGTCTACGTGCGAGGAATGTGTCCTACAATTTGTGCCGTACATTTTTGTGACATCCTGTACACAAGCATACATTATGTACAGACATAACGTTATGAGTTATTTACACGAATATGCTTTAGGGGCTGGGGCGTTGATCTATCTGGAATTCGCGTCACCAATTTTCTGACACCGTGGTAACCAGTCTTTGTCCTATATGCATACTAGATCAGTAGTGTCATCTACAGGGTTTTTCATATAAAGTAAGAAGGCAAAGCGGCGGTTTTGTTATTCGCTGCTGCGGTGGCCTTGGCCGAGCTTGTGGCGCACTTTGGCCCCCTGCTTTAAGCGTGTGTACAATCCTATATGAAATATTACCTTATAAGAGATGCTGGAAGTATCGACCTTCCTGGGTTATACAGGCATTGTATCTGGTAACCACATTCTGGCTGACGCGAGTGAGTTCTGCCAGTGTAATGTTTCTGATCTTTTATTTTATGTCTTTTATTGAGTCCTGAGCCAGTAGTGTCTGACTTATTTTCAATTACGTGAATATGTGCTAGTGAAGGTGGCACTTCATCAGGAAATTGCTGAACAAATGCATCACGTACCCGCCGAGCCGACTTGTAATTAAAATAAGTTTTACATACAAGAATACGATGTTGTAATGATAACTGTCTCACCATGTTAGCATCTGAGGTTCAGACTGGCGACTGAACACCTGCACAATTATTGCAAGGTCAAGTATATACTATGCGCGCGCTTTCAATACTACTGTAGGGGGCAGTGGTGTGCCACAAGCTCGGCCAAGGCCACTGCAGCAGCGGATAACAAATCCGCTGCTCGCCGTTCTTACTTTATACTGTATACGTTACTAAAAGAACGCAAGCTCTTAGTCACGTTTGGAATGTTTATGTAAGTAGGCCTATACTGAGATATTCGCGTCATCTACACCCTTGTGTGCATATTGATAGGAACAAGATGTTGAATTTCATTCAAGTTACATTTCCAGTACTGCTGTTCGATTTGTGATTCTACCGTTTTCCTGCTATTTTCTTCAAGAGGACATACAAATTATTAATGAGGACTGGGTCCATTCAAATTGTAGGAGTTTCATGAAAGTAATCGTAGATTATGTATTTTGTGTCTACGTCAATGAATTGCCAAGCGAAGAAACAATACTCCAAGCCATCAATAGCTTACACCACCCCATTAACCCTAGAACGGTAACGCTAATTGCGACGTTGTTATCAGTAGCATCGCGACGACTACAATTCTAGAAACTGATAATAAATACCACTTACGTCGACTTTTCTTTCACTCACTAGGCCAGCAGAATGGAGACTGTTTTTTAATTATTTTGTTTGGTTTTTGTCAATTAGTTTTGGGATTTATACTAAATTTTCATTTATTTATTGAGCTGTTTTTCACTAATTTTGACTAATAGTGATTTTTATCTTTTTAGATTTTGAATAATAATGTTTGGTGTTCTCTTTTTTGAATTTTTGAGCTTCTTTGAATAATTTTGATTATTGTTTCGTTGCATTTTGACGAATTATGTTTTTCTTTGTGTTTTTTAGATTATAAGTATTTTTTCGTTTTTATATACGTTTTGACCTTTTTATTTTAACAAATTTCGACTACTTTTGGTGTTTTTTATATTTTTTATTTTGACTAATTTGCTTTGTATTTTAGGACTGCTAAACATTTGTGGGGATCGGACAAAAGGAAGAAAGAGGGGAAGCAGGAGTGTATCCCGATTTCGTCGCGGAGACCATTCTAGGGTTAATATCATCATTAGTCTATTATTGCATTATTTTACTTAGATGGCGCAAAAAATTACTTTTCCATTGGTGCTTTGAACGTTTCGTCCTGATCTAAGTACAGTTTGCAGATTTGTGAGTGAAGGAATAAGTCACTACGGAGAGCAATTCAGAAGTAATTTCAGTTTCAAGGGACTACAGAGTAGATGGGGGCTGAATTAGAGAGTGTCGTATTTTTAATGACAACAACCCGCATCAAGGGACTGTTACATAACGATACAAGCAAATGGTGTGATTTCCCCTTGACTCATTTTGCTAGTGGTTCTGGTCTACTTGTCCTGCACTTGTTGGTGAATATGCACCTGCATGGCCTTGACTCAGTTTCAGACGTGCGGACATTGAACACCAGAAGCTAGGCCATATCGGATTGCATTTCTACAACTTAATAATTTAGGTAATACTGTGCATATTTTGCTTATATTTGCAAACATGATCTTATCTTCAGATTTATTATAGGCTATGCCTATATTCCGTGAATTACAAAGTTTGCTGATCTATTGGTCTTACAGTGAGTAGAAAGCGGTCTTGTAGGAAATGTGCGCCTCTTGAACTTATAACTTCATTGTTAATCCACAATTAGCTTAACTTGCGAGGACTGGCGCATGGGTATTTTTGACCCGTCAGCCCATATTTCCTGTCTCTCAATGTACCTTCCTTCCCAGCCTTGAACTTCACCCTGCAAAAGAAACATGTCCATAGGCTTTTGAACACTCGAGTGATTTCTATATTATTTACGGTCGGGTCAGATTTACCCATGGCACCAGATCTCGCGTTATAATTTTGCGACTTCGTTAGTAGGGACAGCCTGTAAAATATAAGGCGGTAAATCCACCTATTTTGGTGCAGCATAATCACATAGCTCATGTTCATGTTCATCCATGGTAAGGGTCTAGGGACACATTGGTCATCAGCTCCTTTGTTCAAAGAAATTAAGGTGACTGTTTTGTCACCACTATCGAGGCCAATTATACCGTTACGAAAAGTATTCTCATTTCTCTGCATGTTAAATTTGAAAAATGTAAATAAACTTCATTTTATATTGGGAATAGTTCATAGGAAGACACCTGGTGTAAAATTACTTCATTAAACTTCGTACGACTACGACAAAAAGGGAGCGATACTCTACGCGTCCAAATGACCCGGCGCCAATACTCGTCTTATATTTTTTCACGCCAGTTCTCAAGTTTTAATATGGTAAGTGTTCATTAAAGAAAATGTGAATTAAATGTGAATATCGAAGCTTAAAACATTACTTAGAGGAAACTACTGAAGTACAATGTTAAAATAGTGAGATAGCAAAATTTTCATGAAAATTGCATGTATTTATTTGGTGACACTTCGTCTTTTTTGGATCATATTTAATTATTTTAACTTCATATTCGCTTACTTGCTTATGCCCGTTGCTCACGGTAAAAATTTCCTTCAAATTTATTGTACAATAATTTAATTTTATAAAATTTCTGTTGCTCACGGTCAAATTTAATTTTTATAAAACCTTTGATAAAACTTTCCATAAAATAGGACATGTTCTATTCCGTAAAATTAATTTTGCGAAACGAACCAATCAGAGAAGCTGACATGACGATGATGCTGGCGCCACCGTGGTGAGAAGATTGTGAAGCTCGCTTGTAATCAAACACTTCGAAAATGGCAGGCTCCGGCTGGACTAAGGAAGCTATTAGTGTTTTACTGGACGAGTACCAGAAATATCCGTGTTTGTATGAGGTTAAAACGCCCATATACCACAATAGGAATGCAACAAGGAAGGCAGAAATCTCCTCGATTCTTAGAAAATTCCTATATGAATTCTGATCTTCTAACCTCAACTCATTTTCGACCAAGGACAGCATTCCTCTACCTCCTTCTCTTCTTTTGATCCATTCCCGAGTCCAGCACTTCCTAGCATTTCTTTTCTTCCTTTTTACCACCGTACAACATATAGGCTACTTGTAGCTAAGGCAACGATTTTTACAATTTTTGCTTTGTTTGTAGGAGCCATACTCTCAAAAATGTGTGTTGAACAGCTGATTCTTGGTTCAGAAGTTGATCGGTAGATGGCGATCCTGATACAACCACGGATTGTATAAAATAATTTTACCGTGAACAACACAGCTTTCTTTCGACAAATTTTTATAAAATTAGTTGTACAATAAATTTTAAGAAACATTTTACCGTGAGCAACGGGCATTAGGTTCTGGACATCGTTACCCTAATCATGACGACAAGGATGATGATACAGTTACCTGAAGAGCGCGACGCACGAAGCTGTAGCAGGTCTCATTAGGACTGGACAGGCTGGAACTACTCTGGGACCCACTGGTCGGTCTCGCAGGGTCTATGGATCGACCTTTGTGTCTGCTCCGACCCCTCTTCCTCTGGCCAGCGCCCGGTCTGTCACAGACAACACACACACACTGTATTTACAAGCTCTGATGGCTGTTAAAATACTTATTTTGAATAACTTACTAAGGATTTATGATATCGAAAATAAAACCGAATTCATTTAAAGTATGTTCCCTAGGCATTCAAGTTTATATTATAAATACGACTAGCAACCCGCCTCGGCTTCGCCCGGGAACAGTTAAGAATTCATTACGTGTAAAAGTATTTATTTTCGATGTCAATGAACTATGACCTATATCCGTTTTACTTCTCGGCATGATGGGTTAAAATCACTGACTGTACTTTTAATTATATTATCGTGGAGATGCATGTACAACGAATTCTTGTCAAATGTAATTTAAGAAAGACGGGGTGGATGAAACACAAATCCCCCTTCCGTCCAATATTAACTTGACTGTGTATATTGCGGAACGAAAAGTTAACAGGCGAAATGAAAAAAAAATCTCCGAGTTGCACTTCCAGGGAAACTCCAAACACAACCACTCTTCTCTGAAGTCTTAACTCAACATGACTCGACAGTTTGCTGCTGGCTGTATCTGGGGTAATATTCTCGCCCGCTAGCTAGGCTGTAACTGGGGTCATAGGCTCGTTCCTAGCTAGCTCCTAAACGGTCGCCTCAGTAATTGAATGGAGATTGTTGGAAGTAATGAAAACGTAAAAACACTTTCAGTGGTCGCTGTATTGAAGATATAGATCTGCTCTCCCGGAGTTTTTTTGTAAGCTAGAACTTTTCATGCTGAACAATTCTTACACTGATAGTAAATTGATATTTTTAACGGTTTGCCCAGCGTAAGTTTAAAAAGCGCACGGAAGCCATGTTTTCTTTCCGACTTTTTCACTGAAAAAGTACATGGAGGAAATTCCACTCGGCTTTTACGGTGATGATGCCTTGTGAGGCAAAACTGAGAAGATGCCCACCTCAACCATCCTGGAAGTGGCTTTCCGAGGTTTACCACTTGTACTGCATGCAAATGCTGGAATGGTTGCTAAATTAAGACCACGGACACCTCCTTCCTAAGCCTCACCTGAATTACAAATACGCATACTAATACAACCATCACAATAACACAGATTATCAGACAAATTCCAAACACATACAAGTACATCCTAGAAGTGGTTCTTCCGTGGTTTACCACTTTTATTCCAGGCAAATGCTGGTATGGTCTGCAACTTAAGACCACGGCCACCTCTTACCCAATCTCCACCTGAATCACAAGTTTATAGACCTACACTGATACAACCATCACAATAACACAGATTATCAGACAAAAATGACCACGATGGCGCAAAACCCCTTTAACAATAAACAAATAAGCAAAACCAAAAACTACAAAACACATCATGATTTTCAGTCGTATATCATTTTGTTCTTTGAAACAGGAGAAAATTTAACTTTTAACCCTTTATGGGATAGTGGTCTCTATATTAACCACCTGTAATAAGGACAGTTTATGCTTACAAAGATGCTGATAGTTGAATCTTTTAGTCACATTTCGGAGAATTTTCATGCCAAAATGCTAGTATTAAAAAAAACAAATATTATATAGGCTACATATCTATTTGACGTAATGTGTTAGATAAAATTTAAAAAGTTAAAACTAAAAACATTAACAATTAAAGTGTAAAAATAAAATTTAAATATAGAAATAAAAATAGAAACAAATAAAATTACGATAATAAAATAAACATAAAATAATAAACATAACTATAAAGAAATTATGATAATAATTGTGAAATCAATTCGAAATTGGTGAATTAATTAAATAGGAAGGAAGGAAGGAAGATTGTAGTTTTACGTGACCATGAATCTTGTGATTATGAGCCACGGGACCTCCTTTTTACGTGGAATCCGAACCACAGGACATGGCTCACTTCGAAAATAATTAAATACAAAAATATCAAAATTAAATCTATAAGAACTTAAATTGAAAATTAAAAATACATATAAACATTAAAATCAGAGAAACCAAAAATAACAATATTAATAATATTATAATAATGAGTATTAATAACAATATAAGAGCACCTGAAAATAAATAATAGTTTTTCCCTATAAAGGGTTAAGTAAAGGAAATTAACCGAATTATTACCCTTGAAATTTGATTGATGTTTTAGTGAAAGCGAAAGTCACAAAGATGTCTTTCCACTTTTCTTTTCAGAAGCCAATAATGGCTGAGTTGGGATCCCTCACCTGGCCGAGCGGCACGAGTCGCTGTCCGAGGTCTGCGTGTAGGCGTGGTATGGCGGGGGCCCCTCTTCCTCAGAAGTGGTGGTCGTGGTGGAGGTGAGCTCCAGTGACGGCGTGCTGAGGTGCTGCGGCCGATGCCATGGAACCAGCACGTCTTGCGACTCGAACTGAAACATATAATAGCAACACTTGGTGATAACTGAGTCCCGGAAGTTCATGCAAAATTATATTTTTTTGTGTGCAAATTTATGCATATTTTGTTATTTTGGCACAATTCATCTTATTTTTCTTCTTTGCCTGTTTAAGTGCATATCTCTGCTTGAGAAGGGCGTATATTCTAATTTCCTATTGTTTTGAAGCGATTTTTGTTACTTCATGGTCTTAAAGCTGTATATTTCGATTCGAATTCCGAGATTCTATCACAGAATAATACTGAAATTATTTAAACTCTTAAAACGTTTGAGTCCCTTTGCAAGTTAATATCAATTATTTTTACACAGCATTCACTAAGAAAATATTGTAAAATTATTTTCATTTAAATAATTCAATGATTATCATTGTATAACAGTTGTACTTAAAAATTAACATGATAAAATAATTATTGATGGTCAACACCGCTTGAAGTTTCATAAAGTAACATTTTCTACTATTTAAAACTGTTTCTTGGTTGAGATATTTAAAAAAAAAGGTGTAGTTATATGTCCATCTGTTCATATTTTCTTTATATTCTAAATAGAAACGCTAGAGGATACGGAGTGATCGTAATATTGCCATAGTTATTTCATATTGCATACTTTTTGAAACGGGATTCACATTTGACCAATCATTAGTGCATTTTTGCATGCATATTTATTCTCTTCTGGCATTTAGTCAAAACGTTAAATCGAGTGACGTAAGACCTTGCTTATGCAGATGATGTTGATTTATTATCTAGAAGGAAATGGAATTAGGAAGTGAAACTGGGGAAACTAGCTGAATACGGGGCAGAGATTGGACTCACGATTAATCAGTCGAAAACCAAGTAGGCATATAAGCTAACATCTAGTAGAATGTATCATGAATTAGAGGAAGATTTGAAACTGAAAAGAAAATCTGCATTCACCATCTTAGGTGAGAAGTAATTAACAAGTAGTTCCGCGAAGAACTATACAGCCTATTTCCATATATCCTGCTCATGTTAATTGCCTCTATCAACATACAAAATTTCAGTTTAATTCCTGTAACAGATTCGTAGATATTGAGAACCGTCTAAATATTGCAGATGGTCGCCAGGTTGGATTTTTATTTTTGTGCTATGACATTAAGATTATTGTGTACGTGTGGTATTCCAACTTCAATCGCATGATTAGAACACATGAAGTAAAAACGAGATTTTAAAATTACGCACAGCAGCCATCTTGTGATTATGCAAACAATTGAAATAAATTAGATGCCAGTGGATCAACATTTGTATAAGCATTTAATGTGCAACGTTTCACGGCACTCGGATAGTTAATTCGCGAGAAACGTCCATTTAAATATTTATACTTCGCATCACCGCCATGTTGGATTTGTGCTCACCAGGTTACTGAAAGTCCTATAGGTGAACATATGTTCATAGTCTCTATGAACAACAAAAAATCAGTTTGGTTGCTGTAAAAGATTCATAGATATTGAGAACCGTCTAAATATTTCGGAAGATCGCCATTTAGGATTGTTATATGTATAGGCCATAGAGTTATGTACCATTCAAGGACAATTATTGCCTAGGTTCATTATTCAAACTTTCACTTCGATCGCATGATTACGACACAAGAAATAAAAACTTAATTTTAAAATTTCGCACAGCCGCCATCTTGAGGTTATGTAAACAATTTAATTAAATTAGATGGCAGTGCATTACAATCTGCAAAATCATTTACTGTACCACATTTCACTGCGCTCAGAGAGTTAAATCACGAGAAAAGTCTATTAAAATATTTAAAATTCGCTTGGTCGCCATGTTCGTTTTGTACTTTACAGGTTTATGAAATATACATAGGTAAACTTGTACCAGTGCCCTTTATCACCGTACAAAATTGCAATTACAATCTGTAATAGTTTCGGAGATATAGAATGTCAGTGAAATATTTCGCACAGCCGCCATTTTGAGGTTATGTAAACAATTGAAATAAATTAGACTCCAGTGCATTACAATGTGTATAAACATTTTCTGTACCAAGTTTCATTACGTTTGGATAGTTAAATCGCGAGAAAAGTCTATTTAAAAGTCTCAACTTCGCTTGACCGCCATGTTGCTTTTGTAGTCACCAGGTTTTTGAAAGTCTTATAGGTGTACTTCTAGTAGTGCCCTTTATCACCGTACACAATTTCAGGGCGATATCAGTAATAGTTTCGGAGATATTGAAAGCTAGTGAAATATTTCGCACAAGCGCCATGTTGGATTGGTGAGATGTAACAATATTTGAAGGGCACGGTCGAGGTCTCCGGGAATAGTGCTATGAACTTACCGAGTTTCATTGAAATCGCTCCAGCCGTTTAGATTTTATTAGGGGGACACACACACACACCTCACACACACACACACACACACGGACAAAAGGTGATCTCATAAGCCTATTTTTTCAAAATTGAAAATAGGCTAAAAATCACTAAATGAGATAAAATGAATACGGGTAGATGGGTGAACTTATTACAGCACGAATGGTTCACGCTGGAAGACGGCTCATTTGTCAACTCTTGATATAATAGTTGAGGCTACGGCCACCGAACAAAGCTCTATGGTTTTGCGAGGTGATGAACGCGCGCTCTTGAAGCTAATGTCTCAAAATATTGAACATGTTATATATTAGGAGTTATTTTAGATTATATTTATACTTTGCTGCATGAAGAGGCAACTTGCTTTACTCTAATTCTGCAGCAGTTTGCAGCTAGCTCTTTCTTCTGCTCCAGGAAAATGCTGGGATAGTTACTAATTTAGGTCGCAGCCACCTCCTTCCCAATCTTATCCCCCAATTAAAAATACACACACTAATACAGCCATCACAATAACATACTGTAGGTTATCATGCATATTCCACACACACCCAAATACACGGGGCTGTATGACCACCATGTCGCAGCCCCTACAATAAGCAACAACAATATCTGTTTCCATTTTATAAACATTACTTCCTGTATTAAATAACTTTAATGTTCGTCTGGTAGCGTTGGGAACTTCAATGAGGTATACTGATTCCACCGGATGCTATCACTTCCCTTTATTTCACTTAAAATTGCTCACATCATAACGATTGGAATACTTAAGCATATAACTCAACTTCAAATCCGTCACCACGATGGCTTGTTTCTTGTTTATTTGTTTCAATATGCTGCCAACATTGATAATCAACACTTCCTAATACAAACTCCTCAAGTCCCTGTATTACCACGATGTCGCAGTCCCTAAAATAAGCAACAACAACATTTGTTTCCATTTTATAAACGTTACTTCCACTGCACAACAAAAATACGAAGATCGTTCCGAATATGTATAGTCAATTTATTTCAGAGTGAAGCTGTGTTACAATACGAGAAAACACATTGTTATAACGAAAGACAAAATACAGATATTGATACATTTGTTGTAGAGTGAAGTCAATTTCCAGAAACCCTCCTTGTGAAATGGAATGCCGAGCGATTACGGAAAGTTCTTCATAGTCTGTTACGTCTCTTCATTGCAAAGCAAAGCAAGCTTTTAGTTCTACGTGACCGTTAATCATGCGATCATGAGCCACGGGACCTCCTTTTTACGTGGAATCCGAACCACAGGACATTTCCCTTCGAAAATCTCACATGCATTGACCGGGAAACGAACCCGGGCCACCTTGGTGAGAGGCCAACAGCTTGACTGCTGCGCCACCATGCCCCCTCTCTTCATTGCTTTCTGTACTTTGTTGACTCTGTGGTCATGGACGTGGAAGGGCGCCCAGATCGGTCATCATGTTCCACACTCCGTCTTCCTTCACTAAACAGCGCCCAACCATTTGACGGGACTTAACGTCTCCATAGACGCTCTGTATGCCTTGAATATCTTGTACACCAATCCCACGCTCTAATTCATAGCGGACTTCCATTCGCGACCATGTTTACATCACAGGTATTTCTGTCATACTAGTTTGCACTCGAATGAACTTGTGCACACCAATCTGCTGCTCCTCTCTCTGCTTTGGCACTCAGCGTATGCGTCATGCTCTTTTGCTATCGCACTGCCCGGCGAGAATTCAAGAAAGATTGGCCTTTGTCACGGCGATGTGTTTTCCTACTTTGTAACATAGCTTCCTTGTGAAATACAATGATGAAACTTTAATTCAAAACGTCCCTCGTAGTTGAGGTTAGGCTAAGTGTGTTTAGATAAATCACACTTGGAACGGCTTATTTATTGGTGTTTCCAGTGCTAAAGTATGGAAGATTAACTGCTCCTCTATTGACACCGTGTTGAGGCGAACAAAGTAAATGTGTGGCTACACGGTAGAGCGCCTGTGTGAAACGGAGCGACACCGATGGCGAAATCTTGTACTGCCATTAAACGTTAACACGGGCCCTAACAAGTACTGCACACTGCCACAGGCTACTGGTGCACTTGAACCAGTAACAGTCGGTGACAAATTTCCGGACTTATGGACTAGCAATATTTTTGCACAGTAAAAGTTCCTCTATATTTAGCAACACTATCGAAAGCATGTGGACCCGCCATACGCCTCGATATTACTGTGTTATATTTTGAGTACTGACTTGAATTTCACACATGATGTATGTCCAGTGCGTCATTCTGTATTCCACCATTGTGGCATTCATTTTGTCACCAGTCGGGAACTCGGAATTCGCAGGTATACCACAGTTGTTGAGTTGTGTGAGGCTTTCAAAGAACAAGAATAAGAAGACGGATAAGAAAAAGAATATGAAGAAGAATAGGAATTGGAATTAGAAAATTAATTATGAAAATATAGGCTAAAAGAGAAAAAAAGAAAAAGGTAAATAATATGAATAATAATAATATTAATATAGTATGGCCTTGGCTGCCAGGTGCAAGCTTTGTTATTTGACACCCAGAGGGCAGCATGCATGTCGAATTTCGTCGTTCCTTATAGATAATGGAGGAAGAAAAGTATAAGATGAAGCATGAATAATAAAGGAAATGAAGAAGAAAAAGAAGAAGAATGAATACGATTGAAGAGAAAGAAGAAGAATGAAGAAAAATTATTAGAATTAGGAAAAGAAGTTTGGGTCAAGAATTATCTAAAGAAGAGGTCAACTTATAGGCATCGAAATTTGCTCTGGAACTCAGTTTGGAGCCAACAGATCACCATAATTTCTTGTGGATCAATGAAGAGGTATTCCCTTAATTGTTAGACATGTTTGCTCCATTAATTGAAAAAAAATACACCATTGAGGGTCGTCATTTCTCCAACCGAGAGGCTCAGTATCGGTGCTATCTAGCAACTACATCTAATATTGCTCCGACCACCATAAGCGAAATAAGTCTGGAAGTTTGAAGGATTACATTAAGAGAAAACTAACAACCATTTGAGTAAAGTAAATTTAATTTATTATCAATAATCGCAAGAAGAATGTATAAAATTATAGAAAATTATTTTGAATAAATGCTCTAATCACAGCACAAATTTCAAACTGTACAGTACATGGCAATGGTTCAAGACAGACTGATGTGATGTTGAAGAAGATATCGATATTTTCCGTTTAATAGCGCTGCGTATTAGCGGGTCTTAAAATAATTTTTTTTTTGAAGAATATTGAGATGCTTCAATGTACTTAACAACCCCTCTTTCTTTTGTCAATAATTATCGTAACACTTCTTCACGGCAGTAAAAATACTAATAATTCTGGATTCAATAAGATGAAAGGTCACATAGGTATCATAACCATTACACAATTTACTGAATTGATCACTGGTAATAGGTTTACAGTAATAATAAGATAATATTCATAATCACCTCAACAACATTGTAATTTATGTAAAGTGGATCACGGGAAGAGGCCTAACTTTTTACTTTAAAATATATTTTCATGTTGGAAATAACCTATATGTATTTTTCCCCAATACATAACATAATATTGCACATCATATTATAATACTATGATTGAATTTACGGTAAAATTAGCCAAATATTGTGGAGTTAATCACTATTATTTTCAAGTCAGCAGATTAGATATCTCACCCCGAATGTTGGGGTAAGATGCCAAAAATATAAGATTTCTGTTATATGAATTAACAAGTAGTTCCGTGAAGAACTATGCAGCCTATTTTCATATATCCTACTCATGTTAATTGCCTCTATCAATATACAAAATTTCAGTTTGAACGTTGTGATAGATCCGTAGATATTGAGAACCGTCTAAATATTTCAAATGGTTGCCAGGTTGGATTTTTATTTTTTATACTATTACATTAAGATTATTGTGTACGTGTGCTATTCAAACTTCAATCGCATGATTAGAACACAAGAAGTAAAAACGAGATTTTGAAATTTCGCACAGGTGCCATCTTGTGATTATGCAAACAATTGAAATAAATTAGATGCCACTGGATTAACATTTGTATAAGCATTTAAGGTGCAACGTTTCACTGCACACGGATAGTTAATTCGCGAGAAACGTCGATTTAAATATTTATACTTTGCGTGGCCGCCATGTTAGATTTGTGCTCACCAGGTTACTGAAAGTCCTATAGGTGAACATATGTTCAACGCCTCTATGAGCATAAAAAAATCAGTTTCATTGCTGTAAAAGATTCATAGATATTAAGAACCGTCTAAAATTTCGGATGCTCGCCATTTTGGATCGCTATATGTATAGGCCATAGAGTTATGTACTGCCCCCGTAATTGAATTATATAGAGACCACGGTGGCTATTTTGAAATTATAATGAAAGTTATGGCTGTCATAGTTATGACGTGGGTAGTCATGACGTAAGCACGGATGACGCAAATGTTATGCCAGCAAGCTACTTGAGCTGAGATTCTCAGTGACGTCAGCATTTAGTCGAGAATGTTCCAGATTTACGACGCAGTCGCAGGAAACGAGGAATTCTGCTGAGGAAGAAACTATGCTATTGGAGGAGAGGCTTGAACCAATCAACGATAGTTTAAAGGAAGACGGAGATTGCTGAAACTATGGTATTTTTATTACTTTTGGAATGCAGAATTGTGGAAATCCATTTGCAGTAGAGGCATTGATTTGGAATTTTGGTGAAAGTTATTTTCAGTTTTTGAATTTTGAAAATCCGTTATGTATTAACGAAGTTGGAACTTTTAGCGATGACGTAGTATCACGCTCTGGAAGGGATGGAAACGCCCCTCGTGAAGTTAATAAAAGGGCTTGCGCAGAAGAGAGGAGTCTCTTTCATTCTCCGATCATTCTCAGATCTCATTCTCAGATCATCGAAGTATAATTGTGAAAGTTCTTTTCTTATACATTCATTATAGTGAGACGTCGAAGTGAACAGTAGTGAAAAGAGTCGACTTTATAACGCGTGGCGAAGCCACTATATTAATGAGATCCATGTCAAACTAGGTGAAGTTGAGACGGACCTTAAAACGCTTCTACAAGTTTAGTTTCGAACAGTTAGCGGTCGCCGATAAGCTAATTGTATTGTGCAGTGCTACAGAAAGTATTAGAGAAAAGCTGAACAATTTCGACCGATTAGTTTGAAGGATATTAGCAGTTTTATACGACTGACAAAGGTGATTATCTCGCCACAAGAGAAGCACTATTGTATAGCCAGAATCAACGCCACGGCTAACGCTGCGAGTGGAATAGAAAGACTTCAGATTGCTTTGTTACACAACGCTACAGTATAATGGAGCAATTTAATACGGCAGTTTGTTCTTCTAATACTACAACCGAAGAGCAGATGGAAGGCTAAAGGACTTAATGCAATTGGGACATATTTCAACGGAGTAAGATAGCAACATGGAACTTCGCTAATTGCTATTCCACACAAGCGAACATGCGGTGAATACCATCTACACCCATGTTTCGTGATTAAAGGCTGAATACCATCGAACAGCCATGAAAATGATTTCATACTCTTTCAATATGAATAATTTCTTCGGAAATTTCTACAAAACTTCATGGCGATTGTCTACTGGAACTTCAGGGAATTTTTCAAGAGAGGTCAGGGATATCCCGACTCACAAAGAAGATTATTGCCGGAAGGATGTCTATTCGTCTTCGAGGAGCAGTGCGATTCACGGAGAAGGAAGCAGTTCGATTCTCCGAGGGTGCTATTTCCTATTTCGAGGATGGAGCTCAGCTTTAACTTGGTGAAATGGATCCATCAGCAGTCTTCTTTGGGGAATTTTCCTCTGGAACGTCAATCGGCAGATAAGGTAGTCGTGAACGTTTATTGTATTTGAGTTTATTAATAATGTTTGAGCAACTATTTTTCCCATATTTTTATCCTCATGTATTTGCCCTATTTTCTTGTTTGAGATTCCTATTCTCAGTACACCTTGACGAGTTATGCCTTTTTCGACGATTTATTAAGACATTGTTATGTCATGGGCATAGTTAAATGATTTTGGATCAGTTGAGACTGATATTTAGATTTTTCAGTAATTAATATTTTTGTAGTCACGATTTGACTGTAAGTTAATGATTTGTATGGCAGATTTAAATTCAGACAGCGTGTCATTTATTAAAGTAATTCTACCCCAGTTTAATTACTTTGACCAATTTTCTGTCATCATCAAGAAGGAAGAACATTTAAATGATTTTAGAGCGTTAAAATCCATTACGTTGTCGACGATCTTGGAAATACTAGTCGTTATTTGAATTGATTGCAACACAGACATTTATCGTCAGTTATGAACGATCATTGCATCATAGACACTTTTGTGAAAGATTAACTTTAATAATGAATGATTGAATGCATTAAAGTCAAGAACTTTTGTTAGGAGTTTTTCTCAATTAGAGATTTATATAACGATATTTGCATTCCCCAGTCTAATTGGATTCTATTCGACTACTTTGCATTTTAGTCGCACTTTATTTGATGATAGTATTTTCATACTACACTTCTTTTAAGATTTTAATCTTAAATTTTGATAGACCAGACAGGCGTATATAAGCGTATTCACTATTAAATTTGTTTGTGATTGGCAAGTTTTGACTTCATTTCGGTTCATGAATGAAATCCACGAAGGTTAAATAAAAACAGTTTTGAAACAATTAATGATTATTAAAATTTTTAAGTGGAACTATAAATGTATAATCGCTAGTGCAGCGCAGATGTTGAAAGTCGCTGATGTATAATGCCCTTGAATATGAAGGAGGTTCCCACAGGAATTAATGTTAAAGAATTATTTGTGGAAGTTTTGTAAGTTATGTGGAAGTTTTTAATGCCATATAGATTAATATATGATGAATTTTGGGCCTAATTTTAATGCAGTTTGTGCATTAACTTGTTAGCGAAGTATTTTCCGCTGGAGTAAGATTGTCATAGTTCGTTGAAAATTAATCAAGTGAATTTACTGTTATAATTAACACGAGTTTTGAAAGAATTTGAGATAAGATTTTGAATGAAGATTACCGTCACAAATCATTATTAAAACCTTTATTAAACCAGATTGTGACATTAACATGTATAACTAACCTTCATTGGTCGATTATATTAAACACGATTATGAAAATTACCAACCGGATGAACATGTGGTTAATGTATTTCTTAAATTAATAATTTAAACAATTTAAATGTTAATATTGTAAATTATTGCTGTAAATATTTTTGAAAATAATGTGGAACGAGAGTGATGTTAAAGGCGTGCTTATAATATTTTTATTGTCTTTGACAAATATTATAAACAATTTCTAATTGTTATAAATAATTTATGCGATTTTGTTATAAACATTTAAGAGCTAATTAAACATTTGGATGAGAACTTAACAAGTTTAAGGAATTAACATAATGATCCAATAGGATGTGAGCAAAGTACTTGAAAGATTTGCGTAAATAATGTGAGTTGTCGTGTAGACATTTAAAAGCTTGAGAGAGCAAGCTGTACTCTTACGTAACATGTGAGAAGGGAGTCCATTTGACCAGTATGCAACAGGTTGGAGGGTAGCTTGCAGCTGTGCCAACATCTGGTTATCAGCGGGCTAGGTCGTCCACACTCTGGCCTTGCGACTATAAATACCATTGTAATGTTTATTAAAAGGAAACCAAATGCTCTATATATGTCACACCCTGACGTCCTTTTCCAATCCAATTATGTTATGAATATTACGTTATTTGGAGCTCTTGGGAGCTAGTGTGTTCTATATCATGTTGTATGATAAATTTTTGCAAGTCCTACAGGAGGACGTAGTCAGATTGACTTGGGCTACTGATAGCCACATTTATTTTGTTGTGTTAGTAAAATCATACCCTTTATTTGAAATAAAGCTTTTGTACAGTTCAAAGTTCTCGTCTTCGTTCTGGTTCATTTTTAAATGTCATGGTGGAGGTTATTGTGTGAACAGACTTTAGTGATCCTGTTGTCAACTCAATCCCCGAGATAATTAAGAGGTAAGCAACGGTAAGTATGAACCCCCGTCTATTTTGGTGTGTTCCACAATGATTTCCTGTGAACTTCTGTGCTCTTATCTCGATAGTATCTGTCAGTGCCATTTTCATTGATGTAGCTGAGCCGGTGCGATTGACTGTTGGCAATCCGATTGATGGGGCGGATATCTGACAGCCTACTATCCAGGTAAACGGGGACAGAAAGATTGGCGACCCTAAAACGTGGGGCCTGTTCGACAAAACTGGATCACCAGGTTGAACGCCAGAAAGATTGGCGCACCTAAAACGTTGGGGCTCGATTCAACATAACTGGATTACCAGGTTGAACGCTAATAAGAGTGGCAAACCTAAAACGTGAGGTTCGATTAGACTCAAATAAAGAGGTTGATTCTTTGTTAGATGTCTAGGCCAATTGTAGTATTTAAGAGTGTGATTATATAGGAATTAAATGTTGTATTGTATTAGGAAAATTACACTCAGAAAATATCAGATCTTATACAACTTGAGAAAGGTTAAATAGGCTGGAAACTTAGAAAAATCGCCTATAATCTGGAATCTTATTTTATTTGACCGGCTTATGACATTTTAGTCATATTAAAGATAAAATTAAATTATTTGGATTGTAAATGTAAATTATTTGTGTTAGGATATTTTAAAATGAGCCAGAGAAATTTGAACATGTGCTTGAGTTTGTTTCAACATGAAGTATCTTCGAAGGTTAATTATAAGGTAGTTATAAGTTAGATTTAAGACAGAAAATTGATCAAATTTATATATGGTGAAAAGTGTTGCTCAAATGTTGTTATTTTGCTCTTTTGATGTATGTCCCTACAGCAGTCTATTTTTGAATAATATTGTAATGGCAGATGAAAGTTTGAAGAGGATGTTAGAGGAGATGTCTGCTAACATGAAGCAGATGATGGAGGAAAATGCTACTAATTTGAATGCAAGGATGGAGGAGAATGCTAGTAATATGTCTGCTAACTTGAAAGCTAGCATGAATAGTAGTATGAAGCAGATGCTGAATGAAAGCATGAAGGAGAATAATAGTCGAATGGAGGAGAATATGAAGGTTCTTCATACTAGTGCTGCTAATTTGGAGGATAATATGTCGCGTTTACAGATTAATACCCTAGGAATTGAGAGTACTGTAACTGACATCCGCACAGATGTATCTAATGTGCATAAAAATGTTGATGATGTTAAATTTGATGTGTCTAAGGTACAGAAAGACCTTACAATGTTAAATCTAGATGTAGCTAATGTCCGAGGGGATATTTCTTGTGCTAGAGCCGAAGTAGTTGTTGTCAAAAATGATGTTGCGACTGTCCAAGACAAGGTCGAGGAAGTCCAAAAAGAAATTCAAAATGCTAGAACTGATGTGTCCAATGTTCAGGTAGACATTAATAACATTCATTCGGATATAACTGAGGTGCAAAGTGACATAACTAAGATTCAGGTAGAGGTCAACACAGTTTTCGTAGATATTACTAAAGTCCAAACTGATGTAAATAAAGTCAGGGAAGAAATCGAAAACTCAAAAACTCTTTGTACGCGTAATATAACTGCATTAGCGACTAGACTAGTTGATGAATCAGTTAGAACAACAACGTCTTTAGCAGAGTTGAAGTATGATGTAGAGGTCATGAGAACCCAGGTATTAGACCATAATAGATTATTAAAATAGGATATCGAAGTAGACATAGCAGATATGTTAACAGCAAACGTAGCGGTATGGAAAGACGAGTGGAATAAGTCAAGTGGGGAACATGTAACCCAAATTCAGGAAAGGATTGAAAGAAAACTTGCCAGTACGCAGATAGAAATTAACAATGAAGTAGTACAGATTAGGAAAGATTTAAGCGTCAGGATAAATTCGCTATCCGAAAAACAAGTTGACGATAGAACACAACTAGATCAGGATATGCAAACATTAAAATCTACATTAGAGGAACAGATGCATAAAGTTGTCTCTGACGTAAATGAAACGACGAGTAAACTGCAAAATTTGAAGTTAGGAGAGGCTAGTTTAATGGAGAACTACAAAGAAGAGATAATCAAGAAAGTCTTAACAGAAATCACTGACAAGGATACAGAAGGCTTAGCTTGCGAATTGAATAGGAATTATACCAGAAGATATAACCTAGAGCCAGAAGAGAGAGACGTAACTCCTGAAGAACGTGTATCCAGATTCAGAGAGGAGGATGACGAGAGGAATATGGAACCTGAGTGGAACTATCGAGATAGTGGGAAAAACTATCCGGATTCATATCCGAGGAACGTGACGGTCATCAGGAATTTCGAAGATAAACCGCAAAAATTCAGTAACATTGATAGTTTGACACCTATAGAGTATGTTAGGAATCTCAAAGATTATTTCATCGAAGCTCACATTCCCAGAGAGAGAGAGATGAAGATAGTAGAGAGATATCTGATTGGAGGACCCCTCGAATGGTTTCGCGCATTTAGATACACATTCAGTAACTTTGACGAGTTTGCAGAGGCATTAATCAAACGATTTTGGTCCATAGAAGCGCAGAATTCGTTAAGAGCGGAAGTGTATTCAAGAAAATACTCAGGTACTCTTCCAACGCGGTACGCTGATTTCTTTACGAGTCAATTGTCCCGCTTGAGATTCTTACAACCCCCATTGTCCACGGAGCAACTAATAGATGCGATTTCTCGTATGCTGCCAGTTGAGGTG
Source organism: Meconema thalassinum (assembly GCA_946902985.2). Classification (NCBI taxonomy): domain Eukaryota; kingdom Metazoa; phylum Arthropoda; class Insecta; order Orthoptera; family Tettigoniidae; genus Meconema; species Meconema thalassinum. The sequence goes on from OX336391.1 coordinate 173,103,932, forward strand.
AGAAGACTTATAATTTCGTCCAACATCAGGGATTTATCCAGCATGGATGAATTACTAAGAAGGTTAGACTACACAAGTCCAATGCCTAACGTAGTACAGAAAGGTCAAAGGCAGGAGTTTAAAGAAATCAATACGGTATATATGGACCAAGTCCAACAAACTGACAAGCCAGAGGAGGAGAAAACTGACAATGTAGGTCCTCACAGGAATAATCAGTTTAGGAATAACAGATCACAAGGTTACCGACCGTATCAACAGAGAAGAGGTTGGAACTACAACCGAGGAAACTACAATGGAAGAGGCAGATATTACAACAATAATGGGTATAACCGAAACTATAATAGGAATAACCTAAACCAAAATAGAAACCAGAATACTCAAGGTCAGGTTATGACACCCGATCAGTATCAGCAAAGAGAGAAGGAAAGCCAGCAATACTTAAAAGAATTAAGGGATAAAGAAGCCGACAATCAAAAGAAAAGGCAGGATGTTGTAATCGATCCTGGACCTTCTACGAGCCAGCAGAACTTAGAAAATAGAAATACTGGTCAGAAGAGAAAGTAGAGAGGAAAGAATACATTAACCACACACAACACAGAGTAGAAGAAATATATGATTAAGGAACATAGAGGAAATATCATACTAGAGTAAGCCAGTAATAATTCAATTTCGTGTTCAAGAGAGTTGAGATACTTGTAACATTGAGTTTAAAAACAATTTGCAACTGTTTTTAAAACGTGGTGAGAGGAGAATGCCCCCGTAATTGAATTATATAGAGACCACGGTGGCTATTTTGAAATTATAATGAAAGTTATGGCTGTCATAGTTATGACGTGGGTAGTCATGACGTAAGCACGGATGACGCAAATGTTATGCCAGCAAGCTACTTGAGCTGAGATTCTCAGTGACGTCAGCATTTAGTCGAGAATGTTCCAGATTTACGACGCAGTCGCAGGAAACGAGGAATTCTGCTGAGGAAGAAACTATGCTATTGGAGGAGAGGCTTGAACCAATCAACGATAGTTTAAAGGAAGACGGAGATTGCTGAAACTATGGTATTTTTATTACTTTTGGAATGCAGAATTGTGGAAATCCATTTGCAGTAGAGGCATTGATTTGGAATTTTGGTGAAAGTTATTTTCAGTTTTTGAATTTTGAAAATCCGTTATGTATTAACGAAGTTGGAACTTTTAGCGATGACGTAGTATCACGCTCTGGAAGGGATGGAAACGCCCCTCGTGAAGTTAATAAAAGGGCTTGCGCAGAAGGGAGGAGTCTCTTTCATTCTCCGATCATTCTCAGATCTCATTCTCAGATCATCGAAGTATAATTGTGAAAGTTCTTTTCTTATACATTCATTATAGTGAGACGTCGAAGTGAACAGTAGAGAAAAGAGTCGACTTTATAACGCGTGGCGAAGCCACTATATTAACGAGATCCATGTCAAACTAGGTGAAGTTGAGACGGACCTTAAAACGCTTCTACAAGTTTAGTTTCGAACAGTTAGCGGTCGCCGATAAGCTAATTGTATTGTGCAGTGCTACAGAAAGTATTAGAGAAAAGCTGAACAATTTCGACCGATTAGTTTGAAGGATATTAGCAGTTTTATACGACTGACAAAGGTGATTATCTCGCCACAAGAGAAGCACTATTGTATAGCCAGAATCAACGCCACGGCTAACGCTGCGAGTGGAATAGAAAGACTTCAGATTGCTTTGTTACACAACGCTACAGTATAATGGAGCAATTTAATACGGCAGTTTGTTCTTCTAATACTACAACCGAAGAGCAGATGGAAGGCTAAAGGACTTAATGCAATTGGGACATATTTCAACGGAGTAAGATAGCAACATGGAACTTCGCTAATTGCTATTCCACACAAGCGAACATGCGGTGAATACCATCTACACCCATGTTTCGTGATTAAAGGCTGAATACCATCGAACAGCCATGAAAATGATTTCATACTCTTTCAATATGAATAATTTCTTCGGAAATTTCTACAAAACTTCATGGCGATTGTCTACTGGAACTTCAGGGAATTTTTCAAGAGAGGTCAGGGATATCCCGACTCACAAAGAAGATTATTGCCGGAAGGATGTCTATTCGTCTTCGAGGAGCAGTGCGATTCACGGAGAAGGAAGCAGTTCGATTCTCCGAGGGTGCTATTTCCTATTTCGAGGATGGAGCTCAGCTTTAACTTGGTGAAATGGATCCATCAGCAGTCTTCTTTGGGGAATTTTCCTCTGGAACGTCAATCGGCAGATAAGGTAGTTGTGAACGTTTATTGTATTTGAGTTTATTAATAATGTTTGAGCAACTATTTTCCCCATATTTTTATCCTCATGTATTTGCCCTATTTTCTTGTTTGAGATTCCTATTCTCAGTACACCTTGACGAGTTATGCCTTTTTCGACGATTTATTAAGACATTGTTATGTCATGGGCATAGTTAAATGATTTTGGATCAGTTGAGACTGATATTTAGATTTTTCAGTAATTAATATTTTTGTAGTCACGATTTGACTGTAAGTTAATGATTTTTATGGCAGATTTAAATTCAGACAGCGTGTCATTTATTAAAGTAATTCTACCCCAGTTTAATTACTTTGACCAATTTTCTGTCATCATCAAGACGGAAGAACATTTAAATGATTTTAGAGCGTTAAAATCCATTACGTTGTCGACGATCTTGGAAATACTAGTCGTTATTTGAATTGATTGCAACACAGACATTTATCGTCAGTTATGAACGATCATTGCATCATAGACACTTTTCTGAAAGATTAGCTTTAATAATGAATTATTGAATGCATTAAAGTCAAGAACTTTTGTTAGGAGATTTTCTCAATTAGAGATTTATATAACGATATTTGCATTCCCCAGTCTAATTGGATTCTATTCGACTATTTTGCATTTTAGTCGCACTTTATTTGATGATAGTATTTTCATACTACACTTCTTTTAAGATTTTAATCTTAAATTTTGATAGACCAGACAGGCGTATATAAGCGTATTCACTATTAAATTTGTTTGTGATTGGCAAGTTTTGACTTCATTTCGGTTCATGAATGAAATCCACGAAGGTTAAATAAAAACAGTTTTGAAACAATTAATGATTATTAAAATTTTTAAGTGGAACTATAAATGTATAATCGCTAGTGCAGCGCAGATGTTGAAAGTCGCTGATGTATAATGCCCTTGAATATGAAGGAGGTTCCCACAGGAATTAATGTTAAAGAATTATTTGTGGAAGTTTTGTAAGTTATGTGAAAGTTTTTAATGCCATATAGATTAATATATGATGAATTTTGGGCCTAATTGTAATGCAGTTTGTGCATTAACTTGTTAGCGAAGTATTTTCCGCTGGAGTAAGATTGTCATAGTTCGTTGAAAATTAATCAAGTGAATTTACTGTTATAATTAACACGAGTTTTGAAAGAATTTGAGATAAGATTTTGAATGAAGATTACCGTCACAAATCATTATTAAAACCTTTATTAAACCAGATTGTGACATTAACATGTATAACTAACCTTCATTGGTCGATTATATTAAACACGATTATGAAAATTACCAACCGGATGAACATGTGGTTAATGTATTTCTTAAATTAATAATTTAAACAATTTAAATGTTAATATTGTAAATTATTGCTGTAAATATTTTTGAAAATAATGTGGAACGAGAGTGATGTTAAAGGCGTGCTTATAATATTTTTATTGTCTTTGACAAATATTATAAACAATTTCTAATTGTTATAAATAATTTATGTGATTTTGTTATAAACATTTAAGAGCTAATTAAACATTTGGATGAGAACTTAACAAGTTTAAGGAATTAACATAATGATCCAATAGGATGTGAGCAAAGTACTTGAAAGATTTGCGTAAATAATGTGAGTTGTCGTGTAGACATTTAAAAGCTTGAGAGAGCAAGCTGTACTCTTACGTAACATGTGAGAAGGGAGTCCATTTGACCAGTATGCAACAGGTTGGAGGGTAGCTTGCAGCTGTGCCAACATCTGGTTATCAGCGGGCTAGGTCGTCCACACTCTGGCCTTGCGACTATAAATACCATTGTAATGTTTATTAAAAGGAAACCAAATGCTCTATATATGTCACACCCTGACGTCCTTTTCCAATCCAATTATGTTATGAATATTACGTTATTTGGAGCTCTTGGGAGCTAGTGTGTTCTATATCATGTTGTATGATAAATTTTTGCAAGTCCTACAGGAGGACGTAGTCAGATTGACTTGGGCTACTGATAGCCACATTTATTTTGTTGTGTTAGTAAAATCATACCCTTTATTTGAAATAAAGCTTTTGTACAGTTCAAAGTTCTCGTCTTCGTTCTGGTTAATTTTTAAATGTCATGGTGGAGGTTATTGTGTGAACAGACTTTAGTGATCCTGTTGTCAACTCAATCCCCGAGATAATTAAGAGGTAAGCAACGGTAAGTATGAACCCCCGTCTATTTTGGTGTGTTCCACAATGATTTCCTGTGAACTTCTGTGCTCTTATCTCGATAGTATCTGTCAGTGCCATTTTCATTGATGTAGCTGAGCCGGTGCGATTGACTGTTGGCAATCCGATTGAGGGGGCGGATATCTGACAGCCTACTATCCAGGTAAACGGGGACAGTACCATTCAAGGACAATGATTGCCTAGGTTCATTATTCAAACTTTCACTTCGACCGCATGATTATGACACAAGAAATAAAAACTTCATTTTAAAATTTCGCACAGCCGCCATCTTGAGGTTATGTAAGCAATTGAACTAAATTAGATGCCAGTGCATTACAATGTTTATAAACATTTGCTGTCCAAGTTTCATTACGTTTGGATTGTTAAATCGCGAGAAAAGTCTATTTAAAAATCTCAACTTCGCTTGGCCGCCATGTTGGTTTTGTTGTCACCAGGTTTTCGAAAGTCTCATAGGTGAACTTCTAGTAGTGCCCTTTATCACCGTACACAATTTCATGGCGATATCGGTAATAGTTTCGGAGGTACTGAATGCTGGTGAAATATTTCGCACAGCCGCCATGTTGGATTTGTGTGACACAATAAAATTTGAAGGATACGGTCGGGGTCGGCCAGAATAGTGCTATGATCTTACCGAGTTTCATTGAGATCGCTCCAGCCGTTTAGATGTTATAGGGGGACACACGCACACCTCTCACACACACACGCAAACACACACACATGCACTCACACACGGACAAAAGGTGATCTCATAAGCCTATTTTTTCATAAAATGAAAATAGGTTAAAAATTATTCTTATGCTCAACCCTACTCGACTCTACCCACACAACGCAATGGCGGAAAGAATACCAGAGCAAAGCGAGTGGTGCGATCTCTTGACAGCTACAAGAACTAAAGCAAAATAGGAGACTTCAACCGATAGCCATCTCGCCCCGATCCACTCTACATAAAATAATGAAAAATAAAAATAAAAGTACTAAAGTGAATATTTTATGTCTAATCGTCATCTCTTTTTGCATATAATGTTAATGTTAGCTTGACGCTCTTAGTTTAATATGTTTATTAGCCTATTTTCAATTTTGAAAAAAATAGGCTTATGAGATCACCTTTTGTCCGTGTGTGTGTGTGTGTGTATGTGTGTGTGTGTGTGTGTGTGTGTGTCCTAACAACTTCTAAACAGCCGGAGCGATTTCAATGAAACTCGGTAAGTTCATAGCACTATTCCGGACGACCCCAACCGTGCCCTTCAAATTTTGTTACGTCTCACCAATCCAACATGGCGGCTGTGCGAAATATTTCACCAGCATTCAATATCTCCGAAACTATTACCGATATCACCCTGGAATTTTTTACGACGTTAAAGGGAACTACTAGAAGTTCACCTATGTGACTTTTGAAAAACTGGTATCTACAAAACCAACATGGCGGCCACGCAAATTTGAGACTTTCAAATAGACGTTTCTCGCGATTTAACAAACCAAACGCAATAAAAGTTGGTACAGTATATGTTTATACACATTGCAATGCACCGACATCTAACTTGATTCAATTGTTTACATAACACAAGAGGGCGGATGTGCGAAATATTTCACCGGCATTCTATATCTCTGAAACTATTTGCGGTATCACCCTGAATTTTTTTACGGATATAAAGGGCACTATTGGAAGTTCATCTATAAGACTTTCAAAAATCGGTTAACTACAAAACGAACATGGCGGCCAAGCGAATTTGAAAATTTTAAATAGATCTTTCTCGCGATTTAATGCTCCAAACGCAATGAAATCTGGTACAGGAAATGTTTATACACATTGTAACACACTGGTATCAAATTTAGTTCAATTGTTTACATAACTTCAAGATGGCGGCTTTGGGAATTTTAAAATTAAGTTTTTATTTCTTGTGGCGTAATCATGCGATCGATGTAAAGTTTGAATAATGAACCTACGCAATAATTTTCCTTTAATGGCACATGACTCTATGGCCTATACATTTAACAATCCAACATGGCGACCATCCGAAATATTTAGACCGCTTTGAATATCTACGAATCTATTATAGCAATCAAACTGAATTTTGTTATGATCATAGGGGCTATGAACTTAAGTTCAACTATAGGACTTTAAATAACCTGGTGATCACAAATCCAACATGGCGACGACGCGAATTATAAATATTCACATGGACGTTTCTTGCAATTTAACCATCCGAGTGCAGTGAAACTTGGTACAGTAAATCCTTATACGAATGTTAATCCACTGGCATCTAATTTATTTCAATTGTTTCCATAACCACAAGATGGCAGCTGTGCAAAATTTTTAAATACCCTTGTTATTTCTTGTGTCCTAATCATACGATTGAAGTTTGAATGCTACACGTACACAATAATCTTCATGTAACAGTATATAACTCTAGGACCTACATATGTAAAATCCAACATGGCGACCATCCGAAATATTTAGTCGGTTCTCAATATCTACGAATCTATTGCAGCAATCAAACTGAAATTTTGTATGTAGATAGAGGCAATTAACATAAGTGGGATATATGAAAATAGGCTGTATAATTCTTCACGGAACTATTTGTTTTTATTATAACTGAAGGAGGTTACAAGTTAACCGAGACTGACAGTGTTGCCAATTTGGTGATTTTAGCACCAGATCTGGTGTTTCTGAGGTTAAAACCAGTGCCGAATCTGGTGCTTAACGGATGTTTCCATGAAATTGTCCCCTATGACTAATAAGTAAATCCTGAAAGCCATGTAATAATTCTAATAAAGTTAATCAATAAAGTTAGGCAAAATTCAGTCTTACACGTGTCAAAGTTAACACTCCTGCAGGGGAAGTCCCTGAAATTCTCATTCTCGTGCATAAATGCTAAGAAAGCGCAACATGCAGGGCTCAGTGCAAGTGCACTTGTACAAAGATTCTGCCTATCCTCTATTTTCTTCCCACCTGCCAATGGATTTCCCAATTTCATGCGAAGGCTCTTACGCATCCACAGTTATGTATCTCAAACCCACGGTTTGTTCGTTGCCTAGTAGGCTAGTAGGCTGTAGAATATAGTGGCCAAAATTGGAAGTATGCAGAGATACAGCAGTACTACACCTTCCCGCTCTAAAAATGTAATAGCACTAGCAGGCTTCGAAAGTGAAGAAGATTTTTAATGAAAGAAATGTAAGCTAAAAGAAAATCCGTGTATATAATTATATTTATTTGGTGTTTTACTAGTGTTTTGAATCATAGAGTCCAGCTGGTGCCTTTCTCGTGTTTTAAAACGCAGAGTTTAGTTCTTTCCCAGGTGTCTGGCTACGTGGCTCAGGGGTAACGTTCTCGCTTGCTGAGCCCAAGGCTGCAGGTTCGAAACCTGGCGCAGTCAGCTGGCATTTGAGGGTGCGAAAATGCGAGGGAGCCGTGTCAGTACATTTACTGGCACGTTAAAGATCCCCTTCGGGGCTAAATTCCGGCACCCCGACGTCTCTAAAATCCAGGGGAGTTAAAACGGACGTAAAACCAATAACATTATTATTATTATTATTATTATTATTATTTTCTTTCCCAGGTCAAAATTTGGAAACACTGGAGACTGGTATTACATTATAATTAGTTTCAATACATTATTGACTTTAAGGTGGATAATTTGTTTACATGTTCAGTAGGTAAAATGTTAATTTAATAACACGACCTAACAACTGAAACACCACATTTGATTTCCAAACGGTTGTGAAAAAATACAAATTTGAAAGCGAAAGCTATCGCGATCGTCTTAGAACGTGATTTTTTTGCTTCGAAAACATACACCTGGAATTAATCACTGTCTGCCTTGGAGACTGACAAGCACCTTAGCCGCTTCATCATTACTTCTCACCAAAATGACTGAATAAATAAATAAATAAATTAGAGAATGATTGCCAACTAAGATTAAATAGTCCATCTCGTGGTGTTCTGTCTGTTGCCATCTCTTGATGAATACAGTACATTTGCATTTGTCAGTTGGCACAGGCTAGAGTAAAAGGTGGCTTTTCACCGATGTCTCAGTCTCACTCATGGCTGTGATTATATGGAAGCTACTGAGGTATGGGTGGTGCTTAGTAATGGCATTCAGGGCACAGTCAGTGCCTGTGAATGCTGTGAAAGGTTCTACTCATAGGGTTAGGACTACTGTTCTGACTCAGTGAGGAAAGCAATGGCAAACTACTTCACTCCTCTTCTTGCCTAGAACGCCTCAATATAGCGCTGCCTTGGGTTTTTGTGGGTATCTACTCACATAACGTAACGGCGGTGCTTTTGAGGATCCAACCAGCCTTCGGGCTGACTACCTAACAGACAGACTCGTGGTGTAGCGGCTAGCATTCTTGACTGCCCCTCCGGAGGTCCAGGTTCGATTCCCAGCTCGTCCAAGAAATTTTAATTCAGGTGGGAGGACTGGAACAGGCTGTGACTTGAGGCAAAACTGAGAAGACGAGTCTTCGCTTCCCACCTGAGCCATCCTGTCAGTGTTTATTTTTCGTGGTTTCCCCCTAACTTCTACTCCAGGCAAATGCTGGGTTGGTTCCTAACTTTGGCCACGGCCGCCTGCTTTCCATTTCTATCCCCAAATTACAAATACACAGAGCATGTGAGATTTTCAAAGGGAAATGTTGCTCGGATTTCACTTAAAAAGGAGACCGCGTAGCTCATGGTCGCGAGATTAACGGCCACGTAAAACTACAAACTTACTTCCTTCATATACACACTCTAGTACGGCCATCTCAATAACACAGGTTAGCACACAAAATTACTCACACACAGTGCTATATGATTACGATGACATACCCCTAAAATAAACAACATCAACAAACCATTAAATAGATCCTGGATGTGGTTTTCCGTGGTTTCCCCACTTCTACTCCAGGAAAATTCTGCGATGGTTCCGAAGTTTGTCCTAACTCAGAAAATAGTAGCCGACGCTTATACCTGAACAGTAGCGTAGCCAAGATCGTCCAATGGGGGAGGGTTATTGTTTCAAAATAAAGGGTGGTGCACATCATGGATGGATAGGAAATACAATATAACAGGACCGTTGTGAATTACAGATACACAGACATCATATTACCAACTACCGTGTTTTCTGAGAGCTTCTTAGGCAACATAACTGATTCCTAGAAGAATGAATGCATAACAGCGATAACCGTAGCCTGGGAAGCATAATAGTACATTATGCAACGAGCCTATAATGGCAATAATTAAGATACGAGTATGTTTATAAAATGAGCGTATGCGAGTTTTATAATTTCCATACGAGTGTCTTAGTTACCATTATAGGCGAGTTGCATACGACTGTATATGTTCGACGATAATTATAACTTTCTCATATGTTTTAACATAAATATTCATAAATATCTGTTCAGATTCAGTCACTAGAATTTTGTGATCGGAGTGCAACCACTGGGTAGGATATCTTTGTTTTCCAAGTGCTCTGACCGACCGATGCATGCTCTCTGTGTGCTTGGCAATGTTTACAGCCTGCCAATGTGCACCTGCATTCAGTCAAACTGTCACCGAAGTCGTTTGAAAGCAATGCCCTGTGTAGAAATTGGAGTTGGGGATATTAAAGGTACGCTACAGTGCTATTTCTAGTCTCATATTCGCCAGTTTATTTACGCGAACATATGGAAGGTGCACTTTCGGTAATTTATATAGACATGTAGGATTTTGAGCGCATGCGCGAAGGTATCCGTACCTAATTGGTCAAACAACGGTCTCTTGAGCTCTGATTGGTGGGAGAAACTGTTTCATAATGAAAAATAGTGTTATAATGAGCCTCATTATGATACAGTTTTCTGACACATAATGTTTACATTTCGACATCGTCGAACATAATAGTACATTATGCAAATAGCCTATAATGGCAATAATTAAGACACGAGTATGTTTATAAAATGAGCGTAAGCGAGTTTTATAATATTCATACGAGTGTCTTAATTACCTTTATAGGCGAGTTGCATACGACTGTTTATGTTCGACGATAATTATAACTTTATTATATGTTTTAACATAAATATTCATAAATATCTGTTGAGATTCAGTTAGTGAACAGGGCACGCTGCCTCTGCAGACTGAACAGAGCACATGCGTGGGTCAAGGTACTCCGAAGGCAGAGACCACTCACTTTGCATGCCAACACAGAACACCTATTGTTTACAGCGGATTTTGAGCGCATGCGCGAAGGTATCCTTAACTAATTGGTCGCACAACTGTTTCTTGAGCTCTGATTGGTGGGAGAGACTGTTTCATAAAGAAAAATAGTGTTCTAATGAGCCTCATTATGATACAGTTTTCTCACACATAATGTTTACATTTCGACATGGTCGAACATAAAGCTTTAATCAAGTCATTTAAGTTGCCATGACAACATAAACTGAGATGCATTCAATTGTATGTTGTCTGTTCATTCTTCAAGTGTTGGGATACATTTCTATAATGGACTATTGTGCTCCCAGCACTTCTAATTCTTCTTGAATATATCGGGAACAGTGTGGAGATGTATCAGACTTTGTTCCAATAGTTGTGTCTGAAAAGGATTCCTTGTACCGCCTCAACACCTAGTGTCGACCAAAATATTATGTGTACTCGAGTTTGAAGGTTGTTCGTGAAGTAACCAATAGACCTACAATAAATCTAATCACATCATCATTTTTGTCGTTCTATTTTACTTTAGTTCATGTAGGTTTGGCATTTTTAATTTATATTTTAATATTTTTTTTTTATCCCAGTTGGAACACTAAACGAGCCCATTTTTGACCGTGTTTCAACCATGCGTCAAATTTAAGAATCAGTTTCTCAAAAACCCGTCATCAGATCCAATCCAAATTTTAACACAGTATACATTAGAATGTTTTATAACTATTTTATACATTCCAAAATGTTGCGTGTCCAAGAAACAAAGTTGTTATCATTTTTGTAAGGTAACTTTTTCTCGGCTCGTGGTGGTTGGAAAATTGCGTTCTTAGTCGCGTTACAATCCTTATACAACAAAGGGTTATGCTGTATGACTGTGAAATACGCAAATGAATTCACTAATTTTATATCGTTTTGTATTTGTACGTGATGAAATGACATGGCTCAGCTGCTAGCCTATGCGGTGAAAGTTGTACAGCGTTGCCGAGACGGCTGACATCCGCTTGGCATGCAGCGCCTCGCTTGAAATTGCATGGGCAGATTCCTTCACTATTTACGATTAAATTTTGATTACCTTCATTAAATCAAGCAAATGGTATTAAGAGGTCATGAAAAACATTTCCTGTCAGCTTTTCTCACGAGGGCTTTGGACCTCCAATAGCAGCTATACGTAATTATTTTTGTTAATATTTAGGTTATTTTAAAGTTTTGTATGCGTTTGTCTACTTACAAGTTCGAGTTATTTTGCAATTCATCACCAGAAATATCGTCATCAATTTTTTATGAATCGGAATTGTCAAGATAAATTACAACTTGTACTTCAATATCATCCGGAAGGCGGTCTTTTTCCCAATTTTTTTTTCAATTTGTTTGGCATATTTTACACATTTTTTCCAGATCTCAGGCGTTACGGAACGTAAGGTTTCTTGTCATAGGTCTCTTGCCACATTTCTACTTTTTGCCTTGTCTTCTGTATTTGCGAGATTACCTATGCCTGTAGTAAATTTTATAGATTTTCTTGGCGGCAGACTATTTAAAGCAATCGAGTTCTGTTCTGAATATTTATTTTAATCATATCGCTCAGTTCACGCAACTGTAGGTTATGCTGTGACAAATTTTTACGACCATTTAAATCCGTAACATGCTTTTGAGTGCATTAGTTCGAGATATACACACATCAAAAAAAGTTTTGCATCACCTCGGTTCCCAGATCTCCGGCATATAGACGTTGACTGTGTATATTGTATCCAAGATACAGTCCCTTTGACTGTTCATAGATGTCACTAAAACTGCTCAAAGATGTAAACAACCATGCATGAGCAGGGCCTATTAGACGGAGGGGGTACGACAGCCGATCAGTTCCAGTCATTCCACCAGGACGAAGGTACGCTGCTCATGTTGTCTGTAGTTCTACCATGCCTAGAAGGTCAATACCGCAGTTCGATCGCGTCCGCATTGTTACTTTGTATCAAGAAGGGCTCTCAACAAGGGAAGTTTCCAGGCGTCTCAGAGTGAACCAAAGCGATGTTGTTCGGACATGGAGGAGGTACAGAGATACAGGAACTGTCGATGACAGGCCTCGCTCAGGCCGCCCAAGGGCTACTACTGTAGTGGATGAGCGCTACTTACGGATTGCCGCTCGGAGGAACCCTGACAGCAATGCCACCATGTTGAATAATGCGTTTCGTTCAGCCACAGGACGTCGTGTTTCAACTCAAACTGTGCGCAATAGGCTGCATGATGCGCAACTTCACTCCCGACGTCCATGGCGAGGTCCAGCTTTGCAACCCCGACACCATGCAGCGCGGTACAGATGGGCCCAACAGCATGCTGAATGGACCCCACGGAATTGGCATCACGTTCTCTTCACCGATGAGTGTCGCATATGCCTTCATTCAGACAATCGTCGGAGACGTGTTTGGAGGCAGCCTGGTCAGGCTGAACGTCTTAGACACACTGTCCAGCGAGTGCAGCAAGGTGGTGGTTCCCTGATGTTTTGGGGTGGCATTATGTGGGGCCGACGTACGCCACTGGTGGTCATGGAAGGCTCCGAAACGGCTTTACGATACCTGAATGACATCCTCCGACCCATAGTGCAACCATATCGGCAGAATATTGGAGAGGCATTTGTCTTCATGGACGACAATTCTCGACCTCATCGTGCACATCTTGTGAATGCGTTCCTTCAAGATAACGACATCGCTCGAATACAGTGGCCAGCATGTTCGCCAGACATGAACCCTATCGAACATGCCTGGGATATGTTGAAAAGGGCTGTTTATGGACGTCTTGACCCACCAACCACTCTGAGAGATTTACGCCGAATTGTCGTTGAGGAGTGGGACAATTTGGACCAACAGTGTCTTGATGAACTTGTGGATAGTATGCCACGACGAATACAGGCATGCATCAATGCAAGAGGACGTGCTACTGGGTATTAGAGGTAGTGGTGTGTACTGCAATCTGGACCACAAATGCTGAAAGTCTAGCTGTATGATGGTACAACATGCAATGTGTGGGTCTCATGAGCAATAAAACGAGCTGAAATGTTGTTTGTGTTGATCTCTATTCCCTTTGTATTTAAAGGTTCCGGAACTCTTGGAACCGAGGTGATGCAAAACTTTTTTTGATGTGTGTATAAAGCATCGACGTGTTTTGCGACAACTGCATGTTACTGTCGACCAATATATTAGGAGAACTTGAGTTTGGTGGTTGTTTATGAAACATCCAATAGGAGATCAGATAATCCAATAACACTATCATTTTCCTACTTCTGTTTAACGTTAGGTCAATTAAATAATAATAATAATAATAATAATAATAATAATAATAATAATAACTAAACCCCGTAGCACTACAGCCCATGAAAGGCCCAGGCCTACCAAGGGCTCGCTGCCCAGCCATTTGGCCTGCAGATTATGATGTGACGCGTGGTCAGCACGTCGGGTCCCCTCAGGCCTTAATCTTGGCCTCCGTGACCGGTGCGCTGCCTCACTGTCAGACAGCTACTCAATTGTCCTCACGAGGCTGAGTGCACCCCGTTCCAGCCCTCATGTCAGTTTCTAAACTCCCTAAGGGAGCCAAGAATCGAACTCAGGGCCTTCGGGTGTGAGGCTGACGCATTACCCCAACACCACGGTGTCCGGAAATTATAATATTGGTTTCACATCCCTTCCAAGTACAGTGGCTTTTAGAGACGCAGAGTTGCCTGAATTTTGCTCTGAAGGAAATCTTTAATCTATCATTAAATATCACCCAGCTTCGTCATACATCAGCACCCTGAAATGCCTGCACTGCATTGACTGCACCAGGATTCGATCCTGCAACCTGGGGAACAGCCGGCGAGAACGTAACGTTAGGTCATAAATGATGAGATATCAGTTTTTATTCGAACAAACGGTATTAGGAGGTAATGTCGTGGTAGATCGTGGCACATGCAATGCCTCCTGTTTACTTCAGAGCCTGACCTCACCCCTGCAACCTACTGGCCTTTTCACATGAGTCAAATGCAATTGGGCTGTGTTCCACCTTAAAAATTAACACATATTTTCTGTCTTCTTATCAGATCAGTTCAGTCTTCCTGTTGTAAGTGCAGATTCCTGCAATATGCCTCCAAGACCTGCATTTACTGTATTCGAGCTTCAGATGATCGTGAGTGCCGTTTGTTTTTTTTTTACTCTAGAGGCCGAGAAGCTACATGACAAGCAGTTTCCTATTTATCAACGAACAGCTGATTGCCTTGGAATATCACTTCGGTCTGTAAAACATGCAGTGAAGAAGAATAAAGAAAAGGACAGCAATTAAAACAGGGAAGAATCTCCTTCGGCAAAGAAGAGACGACTGTCAGCAGGACGACCTCATATTGTAATAGATCAATTTACTATTGGAGTTATTAGGCGTACCTTTCACAGGTTTTTTTTTTTGAGAAGGTGTTTCCAACAATTTCGAAATTAAAAGAGAGACTTGAACATTCAATGACAGACTTTCCGGAAATGTCCCTTGAAAAACTTCAGCAAATTGTACACAGCATTGGATTTCGATTTTAAAAACTTAATTAAATAAAACTGTTCTTATGGATTCGTTATCGATCGCAGCCTCCAGAGACGCGTTTTTAAGAAGAATTCGTCGAGTTCGGGAAGAAGGCTACAATATATTCTATACAGATGAAACATGGTGCTTCCAAAACCACACCACAAATTATGCGTGGCAAGAAAACGTTTCAGAAGCTCTGAATAAACATAATAATAACGACCAGTACCGATGCCACTTGCAGGAAGTTTACGGATGGAGAGGAGGTTTTAAAACTCCGTCAGGAGCTGGACAGCGCATCATAATAGTGCACATTGGTAGTGAAGAGGGATTTCTACAAGGGGCTGAGCTCTGCTTCGTTGGAAAGAAAGGAACCAAGAAATGAATTCACTCCATTTTGAAGAATGGTTCAAGAAGGTATTAAGCCTACTCTCTCAAAAATCTGCTGTAGTGATGGATCAGGCACCTTACCACACAATGCTAGACCCGGAATCTAAGAACCCTACCAACTCTTGGTTAAAAGCAGACATTATTGCATGGATTGAGAAAAGAAACATCCCACTGCCGCCTGATGTAATTGATTTTAAGTCATTAACAAAAGCCGTACTACTTCATCATGCCAAACCCTTCTTCAGCAGGCCTCAGAAGAAAATTGAATTAATTACTAAAGAATTAAGACAAGATGTTTAGCTTATTCGGCTGCCAGTAGCTCACTGTGAAATGAACGCTATAGAACTGATCTGGCCCTTTGTAAAAAAAAACACAATTGCAAAACTGAACCGAGCAAACGCAGAAGACAAGGGAAAACGTATAAATGTGACGAGAGACTTATGCCAAGAAACCTTACGTTCCGTAACGCCTGAGCTCTGGAAAAAATGTGTAAAACATGCCATACAAATTGAAAACAATTATTGGGAAATAGACCACCTTCAGGATGATATTGAAGTACAACCTGTTGTAATCTGTCTTGGAAGTTCCGATTCTGAAAGCGATTGGGATCAATTACAAATTGATGACAATATTTCTGGTGATGAATTGTAAAATTACTTAAACCAATGTATATATTGTAAATAGACAAGCGCAAATAAAAACAACATTAAAATAATCTAAAATAAAAACAAGTAGTTCCGTGAAGAACTATACAGCCTATTTTCATATATCCTGCTCATGTTAATTGTCTCTATCAACATACAAAATTTCAGTTTAATTGCTGTAACAGATTCGTCGATATTGAAAACCAAATATTTCATATGGTCGCCATGATGGATTTTTATTTTTGTACTATTACATTAAAATTATTGTGTACGTGTGGTATTCAAACTTCAATCGCATGATTAGAACACAAGAAGTAAAAACGAGATTTTAAAAGTACGCACACCAGTCATCTTGTGATTATGCAAACAATTGAAATAAATTACATGCCAGTGGATCAACATTTGTATAAGCATTTAATGTGCAACGTTTCACGGCACTCGGATAGTTAATTCGCGAGAAACGTCCATTTAAATATTTATACTTCGCGTCGCCGCCATGTTGGATTTTTGCTCACCAGGTCACTGAAAGTCCTATAGGTGAACATATGTTCATAGTCTCTATGAACATTAAAAAAATCAGTTTGGTTGCTGTAAAAGATTCATAGATATTGAGAACCGTCTAAATATTTCGGAAGCTCGCCATTTAGGATTGTTATATGTATAGGCCATAGAGTTATGCACCATTCAAGGACAATTATTGCCTAGCTTCATTATTCTAACTTTCACTTCGATCGCATGATTATGACACAAGAATAAAAACTTAATTTTAAAATTTCGCACAGCCGCCATCTTGAGGTTATATAAACAATTGAATTAAATTAGATGGCAGTGCATTACAATCTGCAAAATCATTTACTGTACCACATTTCACTGCGCTCGGAGAGTTAAATCACGAGAAAAGTCTATTAAAATATTTCAAATTCGCTTGGTCGCCATGTTCGTTTTGTACTTTACAGGTTTATGAAATACACATAGGTAAACTTGTATCAGTACCCTTTATCACCGTACAAAATTGCATGATGATATCTGTAATAGTTTCGGAGATATAGAATGTCAGTGAAATGTTTCGCACAGCCGCCATTTTGAGGATATGTAAACAATAGAACTAAATTGGACTCCAATGCATTACAATGTGTATAAACATTTGCTGTACCACGTTTCATTACGTTTGGATAGTTAAATCGCGAGAAATGTCTATTTAAAAGTCTCAATTTCGCTTGACCGCCATGTTGGTTTTGTAGTCACCAGGTTTTTCAAAGTCTCATAGGTGAACTTCTAGTAGTGCTCTTTATCAACATACACAATTTCAGGGCGATATCGGTAATAGTTTCGGAGATATTGAATGCTAGTGAAATATTTCGCACAGCCGCCATGTTTGATTGGTGAGACGTAACAAAATTTGAAGGGTACGGTCGAGGTCGCCGGGAATAGTGCTATGAACTTACCGAGATACATTGAAATCGCTCCAGCCGTTTAGATTTTATTAGGGGGGGACACACACACACCTCTCACACACACACACACACACACACACACACGCACACACACACGGACAAAAGGTGATCTCATAAGCCTATTTTTTCAAAATTGAAAATAGGCTAATAAATTAAAAAAAGCTGCCATTGAAGGTCCAAAGCCCTCATGGGAGAAGCTGATGGGAAATATTTTTCATGACCTCTTGCTACCATTTGATTGAATTAATGAATTAATCACAAGTTAATCGTAAATAAGGACTGTTTGCCATCTCTTGATTAATGTAGTACATTTGCATTTGTCTGTTGGCACAGGCTAAAGTGAAACGTGGGTTTTCACCGATGTCTCAGTCTCACTCATGGCTGTGATTATATGGAAGCTACTGAGGGATGGATGGCGCTCAGTAATGACATTCAGTGCACAGTCAGTGCCTGTGGATGCTGTGAAAAGTTCTACTCATAGGGTTAGTACTGCTGTTCTGACTCAGTGAGGAAATCAAAGGCAAACTACCTCACTCCTCATCTTGCCTAGTACGCCTCAATATAGCGCTGCCTTGGGTTTTTGTGGGTATCTACCTACATAACCTAGCGGCGGTACTTTTTGAGGATCCAACCAGCCTTCGAGCTGACTACCTAACAGACAGACTATCGTAAATAATGAAGGAATCTGCCCATGCAATTTCGAACGAGGCGCTGCATGCCAAGCGGATGTCAGCCGTCTCGGCAACGCTGTACAACTTACACCGCATAGGCTAGCAGCTGAGCCATGTCATTTTATCACGTACAAATACAAACCGATATAAATTTAGTGAATTAATTTTCGTATTTCACAGTCATACAGCATAATACTTTGTTATATAAGGATTGTAACGCGACTAAGAACGCAATTTTCCAACCACCACGAGCCGAGAAAAAGTTACCTTACAAAAATGATAACAACCTTGTTTCTTGGAAACGCAACATTTTGGAATTTATAAGCTAGTTATAAAACATTCTAGTGTATAATGTGTCAAAATTTGGATTTGATCTGATGACGGGTTTTTGAGAAACTGATTCTTAAAGTTGATGCATGGTTGAAACACGCTCAAAAACGGACTCTTTTTGTGTTCCAACTGCGATAAAAAATATTAAAATATAATTTAAAAATACCAAACCTACATGAACTAACGTAAAATAGAACGACAAAAATGATGATGTTATTAGATTTTATGTAGACCTATTAGTTACTTCACAAACAACCTTCAAACTCGAGTGCACATAATATTTTGGTCGACGCTTATAGCTGAACACTAGCGTAGCCAAGACCGACCAATGGAGGTGCTACAGTTTTAAAATAATGCGTGGTACACATCATTGTATCATTATAAGGACACTAATAATACAATTATTGAATGACGTTTATTTATTTACTAGCAGTAGTGCCCGGCTTCGCCCGGTGGATTTATTTGTTTTATGGATGATAATGAATACTACTACAGAACTGGCACATGATACTTAACAAACAGAAAGCAATATTTTAAAAATATATATTTTTGTGGTGGTGTTGGTGGTTGTGGTGGTGGTTGTTGTTGGGGTGATAAGTATTATAGTATAATGGACGTAACATTCAGGTCAATTTCCCGTAATGATAATTATGAATAGGGAAACAGCTATTTACTAACTACAGCACTGACACATGTAATTTACAAACAAATGTACAAAAAAACTAGAAAGAACAGCAAGTGAAACAAAAGACACTGCCTAGGGCCTATATCTCATTGGCTGTTAGAAATGTAGAGACCAATAGTGTCGTCTTTTGTCGCATAGCGCCGTAGGAAAATAATCAGAACTTTTTGGAAAACTTCGGCTGTCCCGAGCTACTGAGGTAGCAATAGTATCATTTATCGCCATAAAGCGCTTAACGATAAGATTCAGAATAAATGAAGGTAAATTTGAAAGCACCAACGCTTATTGCACCTGATAACCTCAATGTACTGCACCAACACCATTGCACTTATACAGAGGCATAATATTTCCATGGTGAGCGGCTTCGGTGGCGTAGTCGGTAGCATGCTGAACTGCTGTGCCCAAGATAGCGGGTTCAAACCCGGCCGAAGTCGTCGGATTTTTTAAGAGCGTTAAAAATCCTTCAGTATGCCTTCCTTCGGAGGAGAAGTAAAGCCGGCGGTCCCATGTCATAGATTTATGACATGTTAAAGATCCTTTCACAGACTAAACTTGTGTAAAGCAAAAATTGTTAGGTTAGATTTCGTCAGAACGCTCTATCAAAGTTCCAACGTTCACCACTAGGTATCATTGATATCTGGTGGCGAAAGTTGGAACTACTTGAAATTGAACGGAACTTGTAGCTCGCCCTTTAGGGTGTCCGTTGGAAGCAGCTACAGACTCAGGCGAGCCGAACATGTCCACGGACACTCCCGGTACTAAAAGCCATGCGATAAATAAATAAATAAATAAATAAATCCATGGTGATAACTGTTTAAAGGGACCTAAGAAATCTTTTTGCACTAATTGCCCCCCGTGACTACAATTTATAACCATCGCAAGATGCAACTATTTTCGCAATTCTGCACCAGAAGACTGGTAGGAGTGACGTGATGCAGCCCGAAGTGCCCCTCAACAACAGACTTATTAAAATACGCTTACAGTTACACTACTACGGACATGAATGGTTCTAGGGCCTTAATACGTGGTTTTCAAGTTCATTTTGTCTGTTATTTTAATGTAGGGAATGGAGAGAGTTGTCCAAAATATCAAGTGAACAGTGTTACCTGCAGGGTTTCAAAGTGTATCTAAAATTTGGTGCAATTAAGAGAAACGGTGTGGATTTGTGATGAAGGGCCTAAATGCAGGGAAAGGAGGGGTCTGTCCAAAATTTAATGCAGTCAGTGTTACTCGCAGGGTTCCAAAGGGTATGTATACAAATTGACGTGCAGATCGATGAAACGGTATAGATGTGTACCAAAGGGCCTAAATGCAGGGAATGGAGGGGTATGTCCAAAATTTCATTCAGTCAGTGTTACTCGCAGGGTTCCAAAGGGTAAGTATACAAATTACCGTTCAGTTCAGTGAACGGTATAGATGTGTGCCAAAGGGCCTAAATGCAGGGAATGGAGTGGTCTGTCCGAAATTTATGTAAACGGTGTTACTCGTAGGGTTCCAAAGGGTAAGTATACAACTTTTGGTTCAGATTGGTGAAAGGGTGTAGATTTGTGCCAAAGGGCCTAAATGCAGGGAATGGACTGGTCTGTCATAAATTTCATGTAGGCAGTGTTACTCGCAGGGTTCCAAAGGGTAAGTATACAAATTTTGGTTCAGATCGGTGAAACGGTGTATATTTGTGTCCAAGGGCCTAAATGCAGGGAATGGAACTTTCTGTCCGAAATTTCATGCAGACTGTGTTACTCGCAGGGTTCCAAAGGGTATGTATGCAAATTTTGGTTCTGATCGGTGAAACGGTGTAGATTTGAGCCAAAGAGGGCCTAAATGCAAGGAATGGAGTGGTCTGTCCGAAATTTCATGTAAACAGTGTTACTCGCAGGGTTCCAAAGGGTAAGTATACAAATTGAGGTTCAGATCGGTGAAATGGTGTACGTGTCACTAACCATAACGCCAGCGCATACGAAGACGCGTTTAGCCTCAAATGAGGAGCAGTGCCGAAAGGCGACAACAATACAGTAATTTGGTGATACAGACACAAATCACAACCATTCCGATTTCTCACATAGCATGAGTTCTAGACTCAACAGCAATTGTCATTATTTCATTTAAGAAATCTTTATTTAACTTATTGAAAAAATGAAAATCCACAGCCTGCTTCCAGTCTCCGACCGGGTCAGGAATGGAATGAATGAAGCCCCCATCTAGCGGCGAGGATATGAATTGTGCCGGCTGCCGAAGCCTGACGCACTCCTCTGGGGCAATGATTAAATGAATGACAGATGAAATGAAATGATAGTGGAGAGTGTTGCTGGAATGAAATGTTGACAGGGAAAACCGGAGTACCCGGAGAAAAACCTGTCTGCCTCCGTTTTGTCCAGCACAGATCTCACATGGAGTGACCGGGATTTGAACCACGGACCCAGCGGTGAGAGGCCGGCGTGCTGCCGCCTAAGCCACGGAGGCTTCCTATTTAACTTATTGTTATTCATAAATAAAATACCATGAGCATTTATTAAATGTATACACCTTAGTAAATAATAGTGAAAATATAATATATTATACCAGTTTCAACCACATTGTGGCGCTCATCAGTAGCTTACTGTCTTCTAAAATTAATTAAAATTAATTGAATTACGAGCAAAGTTGATCAATATTTACCTTGGGGTTTCCCTTTCCTTGATAATATTTTTTCGTAAAAAGTAAGTTATTGAACAAACAGAGCAGTAAAAATGTGTGCTTTTAAATTGATGATACAGTACTATAATAGTACATTATGCAACGAGCCTATAATGGCAATAATTAGAAAACGAGTATGTTTATAAAACGAGCGTATGCGAGTTTTATAATTTCCATACGAGTGTCTTAATTACCATTATAGGCGAGTTGCATACGACTGTTTATGATCGATGATAATTGTTATAATTATTTTATGTTCGAACACAAATATTCATAAATATCTGTCGAGATTTCGCCAGTTTTATATACTGAACAGAGAGCATGAGACGCAGAGAATGCCTTGTATTTGACCATGGCCTCCTCGATTACCCTACTATGACACTAGGCCAGGCAGTGAAATTTAAATTAGAAGGCCGTGGAACTCAGCGCATCTAATTATCTAATTGGTCAAACAACTGTTTCTTGAGCTCTGATTGGTGGGAGAAACTGTTTCATAATGAAAAATACTGTTATGATGAGCCTCATTATAGTACAGTTTTCTGACATATAATAGTCAGGGTCGAACATAAAATAATATTCTGAAAAATATGTAGATTTATAATACCTGGTGATGTTAAAATTAATTTATAAATATATTTAAGACTTAAAAAATATCTTGCTTGAATAAAAATGCAAAACAAAAGAAGAATAAGGTAAATAAACGACAGGAGAAAAGGAAGGAAGGAGAGCTATGAAAGTCAGATAGGAAAGGGAAAGAGGAGAGAGTCCACCCCAGAGGCAATGGAGAAAGGGGGAAAACATAGACCTAGCTCAGGAATCCCTCAAGGTCGCTAACCCCCGAACTCACCAACCATGAGCCCTAGAGCGTGTAGTACTATCAGGGGTGTACCTTAAGTGGCGGGGCTGCAAACATCCTGCCTCCTTGATGGCCTTGAGCAAAATGCGGGAGCTATTAAGAAGAGAAATTAAAAGATCTGGCCTCTCGAAGAATGAGAGATCAGGAATGATGAGACAAGGGTCAATTAAGGTGGGAAAGTGAA
This sequence comes from Meconema thalassinum, assembly GCA_946902985.2. Lineage (NCBI taxonomy): Eukaryota > Metazoa > Arthropoda > Insecta > Orthoptera > Tettigoniidae > Meconema > Meconema thalassinum. Next base: position 173,126,989 of record OX336391.1, read on the forward strand.
AGACTCCGTAGGCCTTGGATACCCAAATACAGTCGGGGTAGGAAGAGAACAAGGGTTGACCAAGGAAGGACGATAGGAAAAATGACAGAGTGGAGACCGGCACAAGTAAGTGGAAGCAATGCAGGACTCAGCTGGGGTCTCGTGGTCACCAACCCACTTCCCACTAGTCGTAGGCCCCTGGAAAAGAAAGCTTTCTTTAATAAACCGTCTAATATAATTGCTCATAAATACAGTACGTGTTGGAAATAAGGGGGTGAGCCCTTGGCTATCCCTGTCCAGCCTATTTGGAGAACAGAATAATCTGTATGCTTTACTTCACATTATGCATGTTCTTTCACACGTGTAGCAATGTTTTGTTCACATTAGCATATTTCCATAAAATGAACTCTTATGAATACGTCGTTACAGGCAGCACAATGGTATCTAGTTCAGAGATCAACTCATTATGTCCTTAGTTTGATGTCTGGGAATCCTTTCACCTCCCAAGGTTTGCCTTTGTCTCCTCACCTCTACCGACTGGTTTCATTACAATCCTGTTTCACGTACCACATGCAGCGACTATCTTTTAATATTCAGTCGCACCACTAATTATTTATTTATCTAGCGTATTGCATTGCACATGAAACACAATAATGATAATAATAATAATAATAATAATAATAATAATAGCGGAAGGAAATGAAAAATTCAAGGGTAGAAAATGGGGTAAGGCTAGGGTACAAGTATATGAATCTTACAATTGACTGTCTAGCCTTTGCAGATGATCTAGTGATCTTTTCAGATTCCATTGATACGGCAGAAGAACAACTTAACCAACTGAAAAATCAAGCACTGAAGGCTGGGCTTCAAATCTCCTTTGAGAAGACACAATTCATGACAAACATAAAATCAGCGCCCAGGGAACTGGAGGTCGGACTAGGAAAAGTTCAGAAGGCAGAAAAGTTTAAATACCTCGGTGAATGGATAGAGCCTAACCTATCAGAGAAAGAAGCCTTCGTGTCACGCATTAATTTTTTTTTTTTTTTTTAGCGTATGGCTTTTAGTGCCGGGAGTGTCCGAGGACATGTTCGGCTCGCCAGTTTTGTAGCTGCTTCGAGACGGACACCCAATGGGTGAGCTACAAGTACCGTTGGGGAGGAATGTTGGATGGCAGGGTCGAGGAGTTGGAAGGTAGCGGCTGTGGCCTATAGTTAGGGACCAACCCCGGCATTTGCCTGGAAGGAAGATGGGAAACCACAGAAGACCATCTTCAAGGTTGCCGGCGGGGGGATTCGAACCTCCTCGCCTCCCGGATGTGAGCGACTGCCAACAGTCATGCCGCAACGACCTCGGCTAACTCACCCGGTATTAATAAAATGGAAATGGCATACAACCTGACTAAAGACATCTACAATAAGAGATCGATATCCTTAAACGCCAAAATCAGACATTACTGCACTGTTATTCGACCAGAGTCTCTGTATGCGGCAGAGACTCTAACAATGAACAAGAAAGGTCTAATGGAAAAACTAGAGGCGAAAGAAAGGAAGATTTTGAGGAAAATCCTGGGTCCTATCAAAGAAAACAGCGAGTACAGAAGGCGTCACAACCACGAATTATACAAGCACGTGGAGAAGATCAGTGACACGATTCGAAAAAGAAGGATTGCCTTTTATAGCCACGTGACACGAATGAGCCCAGGCAGGATATCAAAACGGATATTGACGTACTTTCAGGATAAGAAAACCAAAGGGGCATGGTTCACGGAAGATGAGAAAGATCTACGTGAAATGGAAATTTCCCCTGAAGATATCCAGGAGCGTGTTCCACTTCAGGAAAAACTACGTACGCACAAAGGTTTCCAGGAAAAGCCGAAGCTGAAGACAGGGAAGGTGTGGTCCCGAGAGAGAAAAGAACAACACCGGAGACGAATGCGGGAACACTGGGCGGTAGTTAAAGCTCGGAAGAAGAGACAGTTGAACTGACGTGGTCCCTAGTTGGCCGAATCGAAGAAAGAATAATAATAATAATAATATATCATATGGCCTCGGGTGCCGGGTGTAAGCTTTGTTATTTAACGCCCTTGTCAAATTTTGTCGTTCCTTGGAACGCTATGTAAGTCAAGGAGGTTAGATATCAAAGCTCTCTGACACTATAGCGCTTTCTAGTAGAGAAAGGAGGAACTTTTGTGTTGACGGAAGTTCCCGAGATTAATTTCGCCATTATGAATACGGTCTACTGATTTCAAATGGGTTCTTTAACATTCCAACACCTTATGACATACGTGCCGTGATTTTTGTCGCCTTTCAAAGATCACTTATTACGGCCAGGAGCGATCCTGCAAGCTTGGGGTTGGTAGTCCGACGCGATAACCACTCACCCACCGTGAGTAATAATAATAATAATAGTCATAATAATAATAATAATAAGGGGGGCGTGGTGGCGCAGCGGTCAAGCTGTTGGCCTCTCACCACGGCGGACCGGGTTAGATTCCCGGTCAATGCATGTGCGATTTTCAAAGTGAAATGCCATGTCCTGTGGTTCGGATTCCACGTAAAAAGGAGGTCCCGTGGCTTATGATGTCGATATTAACGGTCACGTAAAACTAAAATCTTCCTTCCATAATAATAAAAAGTATACAAGCACATATATCAACCTTATTACAACCTTATGTCGAAGCCAGGCGCGATGGTGTAGCACTAAAAAAGTCGTCAGGATCACCTAGGTACGCTCTTAGATTGCAATCTTCGACTATGTGCCTGATGGTCTGGTTTGATGTACCCCAATCACAGCAGGGGTTTGGCTGCTTCCCCCATTTGTGCAGGTTGTATGCACAAGCTCCATGTCCTTTACGGAAGGGGTTAATACTATTAACTTAATAGTCTTCCATATATGTCGTGGTTGTTCAAAGCCCTTGGTTTTCTTTACGGGGTCAATGAGGTCACGTACTTCGGATGGGACATTTCTAGTCCATGTTTCACACCATTTAGCTGCAATGTTGAGATTACTATCAGCAAGCTGTTGAGCTAGTCGCAGGGGTGGATTCCTGGACCGGAGCCGGTTTATTGCCAGAGTGGGAATGTCATCATGGATTGGAAGTGCAGAGTTATTCGTTATTTTATAATATCTTCGTTAGTGCATCTTGTCTTCTTAACAACACCGGAGGGGCTATGCGGCTGAGTGTTGGGATCCAGTAGAGTGGAGTAGTTCTTATACAACCGGAGATGGTTCTCATGGCTATGTTGAGCGGTGACGTAGAAAATTAGTTATTATTAGTTGTGATGCATACAAGAAAGTAATTAATATATACAAATTTACAAAATAAACCATTTTCAGCATTAGGACCCTTCATATATGGGCTGCCAGATCTTGAATCCATTCAAAAGCTTGTGGTGTGGCTGCATGGAGCTCTTCTAAGGTCCCAGAGTACATGTATAGAGGGCATTCCTGCACGACGTGCTTGATTTTTTTGCACTTCATATCCACATTCACAACGAGGCGAGTCTATCCAACCCCACTGATGTAAGGCTGCTTTAGTTCGGGCAGTGCCACATCGAATTCTGTTGAGACGGGACCAGACAGCTCGAGGGAGATGGAACCCAGAGGAAATTAGCTCCTCACAATTTCACTCGACTATGTACTAGTACGTGCCGGCCCCGTGGTGTTGGGGTAGCGCGCCTGCCTCACACGGAGGTCCCGGGTTCGATTCCCGGCTCCGTCAGAGATTTTAGAAACTGACGTGAGGGCTGGAACGGGGTGCACTCAGCCTCGTGAAGACAATTGAGTAGCTGTCTGACAGTGATGTAGCGCCCCGGTCACGAAAACCAAGATTAACGGCCGAGGGGACTTGATGCGCTGAACCCACGTCACACCAATATGTGCAGGCCAAATGGCCGGGCAGCGGTCGTTTGGTAGGTCTAGGCCCTTCATGGGCTGTATAGTGCCACGGCGTTGGTTGGTTGGTTGGTTGTACGTACACTAGTACTCACTGGTTAGTCCTATGAAGTTCGTTTCTTTTACTGACATCCGTAATCTAATAATAATTACATTAATTACATTACTTAAAATTAAATTACATTTATATCTTGCTCCGTGGCTTAGGCGGGAGCACGCCGGCCTCTCACCGCTGGGTCCGTGGTTCAAATCCCGGTCACTCCATGTGAGATCTGTGCTGGACAAAGCGGAGGCAGACAGGTTTTTCTCCGGGTACTCCGGTTTTCCCTGTCAAAATTTCATTCCAGCAACACTCTGCACCATCATTTCATTTCATCTGTCATTCATTTAATCATTGCCCCAGAGGAGTGCGTCAGGCCTCGGCAGCCGGCACAGTCCATATCCTCGCCACTAGATGGGGGCTTCATTCGTTCCATTCCTGACCCAGTCGGAGACTGGAAGCAGGCTGTGGATTTTCATTTTTTTGATTTCATCTTGCTCAGGCATAAGTTGGTGACCACGGGACCGCAGATGAGCTGGAGTAGCCTAGTTTACGCTTACCTTCACTGGGCTTCTCCTATCGACCTGCCTATGACAACTGACTTTCTTTCATTCCCGATGGTATAAGGGCATCCGAGCCCTAGGGTATTATTTATTTTATTTTATTGTCTTAATTAGCATTTGTACTTTCTTTCCTGTTGTTATTTGGGTCTTCAGTATTTTGACTGGTTTGATACAGCCCTCCATGCCTTCCTGTCCTGAGCTAACCGTTTCATCCCTACATAGCTACCACACCCTACATCAGAGGCAATCTGTTTAATATATTCTAACCTTGGTCTACCCCTACAGTTCTTGTCCTCGACCCTTCCTCCCATAACTAAGCTTGCTATTCCTGGATGTCTTAATACATGTCCTACCAACCTATATCTTCTCTTCATTAGCGGTTGCCAGAAGCATCTCTCTTCTCCCCCTCGTGTTAATACCTCTTCATTTGTTACCCTATCTACTCATCTGATCTTCATCATTCTGCCGTAACACCACATTTCAAACGCTTCAATTCTCCTCTTTTCTGCTGCACCAATAGTCCAAGTTTCACTTCCATATAGCGCCATGCTCCAGACAAAGGCTTTCAAGAATGACTTCCTAATACTTATATTCGATGTTAAGAGATTCTTTTTCTGTAGAAATGCTTTCCTTGTCTGAGCCAACCACTTTTCATATATTCTTTGCTTCGTCCATCACTGGTTATTTTGCTTCCTAAGTAACAGAAGTCTCCTACTTCCTTTAGCTTTTCACCTGCCAACTTGATGTCCATCCAGGTTTCTGATGTCTTTCGGCTGCATTCCAATATTGTTTTACATTTATTGATTTTCATCAGGAATTATTTCCTCAAGACCATTCAAAAACCATTCAAAACTTTCTTTCCTGATACCCTCATTCCTCTAGGTGTTAGACATTTTCACGGTATCCCGTGTCTATTATGAGTGTTCCTAAAGGGGCAGATATGTACTGAATAGCCCACCACGCATGGTGCAGTCTAAGTAATACGACTATATGGTCTGCACTCACATGGGATGCTAGGTTGGCAACCCTGAGAGAAGTGGAAGAATTAGAAGCCATTTTTCAGAGTTGCCTAGTAATCTACCATAGAATGATTTAGTATCGGTCGACAGGAATTAACTTGCTTTTTTTTTCCTTCCTGAGAGGCCGAGTGCAGGTCTTTCTATTCGACGCCCGTGGGCGACCTGCGCGTCGGGATGAGAGATGGAATGGATGAAGATGAATGAAATTGGGCAAGGATGTGGAAGGAAGCGGCCGTGGCCTATCAGAAGGTACCGTCCCAGCATTTGCCTAGTGTTGAAAATGGGGGAAACCACGGAAAACCATTTCAAGGACGTCCGACGGTAGGGCTCGAACCCACGCGTCTACCGAGTCAGCAGAGAGCTTGGTCCCATGACCTAACGCTGCGCTTTAGCCAGCTGAGCCACTGCTGTCGGTATGTACTTGCTTAGACAAAGTTATTTGTTATTGGTGTTTTAAGGGGCGGAATAGCGAAGTCATCTGCCCTTTGCTTGACAAAGGTTTGAAATATAATTGCATGGATAGGCATAGCCTACAACCCATAACATCAAACAACTGATAGCGAACATAGCCTGCAATAAGTAACCAAAACAAACAGGGAAATAACATGCTGACCGACTGAAAAGCATTATATGATAAACCCTTATAGATTTCTGGGATTGGGCACATAGTTTCTTATTTTCCATTGATTTAGCAGTGGGATCTCTACTCTGACAATTTCTTAGAGGTCTTTCATTGTTATACTTCCTTCTTCGTCTTTCCTAGTGTATTTCCCGCGATGGTGCAGGAACCGCTTGCTTGGTTGTTGTTCGCCACTTCTTCCTGTCAAGAGCATCTTCAGGTTTGAGGCCACACATCAGTAGGTCATCACTGATTCTATCCATCCATCGTTTCTTCCGGTACCCACGGGGTCGATGACCTCCTGGATCGTATCGGAGGGCTGTTTTAACATTTTAAAAGATCTTGTCGACTTCGTCGTTACGCTGGGGTCTAGCGTTACGTTACGGTGACGGGACGAAATGTACCCAGAAGCACTGAGGTGTGTGACGTCATAGTACCGCTTGATGCATGTGTTCCCCGACAATCTCTACTTCGTTGGTATAAGACAAAAATCCCCGATTCTTGGATGTCACGGGTAATCTTGAGAACCACTGGATGGATTTTTATGCGGTTTTCACCATTCTGTAAAGAATATCTCGAGGAAAGATTCTGTAGAAAATAATTTATGTATGATCAAACGAAGCCAAGTAGTAACGATTTCAGTGAAAAAGTCGAAAACAAACTTGGCGTCCGTGCGTTTCTTAAGCTTACGCTGGGCAAACCGTTAAAAATATCAATATACTATGAGCGTAAGAATTGGTCAGCATGAAAAGTTCTACAAAAAAGTCCGTGAGAGCATATCTCTATCTTCAATACATCGACCACTATAAGTGTTTTTAGACTGGATGGAAGGGGCACGTCCCCGCGCGCTCTGGTGAGCGTGACGGCATCCCACGCGCTTGATCTTGCTTTGCCCTTGGTTTGCACTTGCCGTTCGCGAGTAATTTGAAACAAGATAAGCAAGATAAGTATTATGCAGATAATTTTCTAACATGTCAAGAGTTGTATGGTGATAATGCAATGACGGAAGGTAAAGTGCAAAAATGGGTACGCGAGTTCAAAAGTGGCCGTGAAAATGTTCATGACGATGAAAGCTCAGGTCTGTGATCTCAGATGACTTGGTGACTGCAATTGACACGAAAATTCACGAGGACCGAAGATTCATGATAACTACTCTATCAATGGATTTTCCTCAAGTGTGAATTCTTGGTTTTCAGAGCAGGCGGCAAACTTTTATGCAGAGGAATTTCAGAACAGCCCTAGTAGATGTCAGGTGAATCCCTCGATGTGAATACAGACTAATACGAGGGAAAAATAACTGAGTTCAATATCGTTTGCGGGATATGCTTGCAGTGTATTCGTGCCATACGGGATGCAGGCAGAGAAATATCGACCTGCCTGACAATATGCGTTAGTTGCGCTGCAGAAAACAATATTATTGGGGGTAACTGATTCACCTGGTATTTGACAACGATAATTGATGGTATATTGACTTTCACGGCCAGTGAATTAAAACTCAGCAATTTTTCTAGGTTTGTGCCGTGTCTTGTGTGGGGTTTTGCTTAGGAACACCAAGCTGACTCATCAGCAGGTTCTTGTTGTCCCTTCCTGGACCCCCAGAAGAGTAGCGATCTGCGTGCACCTGCGCCTCCTTACTTCGACAGCTAGAAGCTCAAGTAGCCTTAACCTCCCTATGAAGGCTTCCAAAAGGATGGTATATTGGCTTTCACGGCCAGTGAATTAACACTCAGAATTTTTTTTCTATATTTATGTTATGTCTTGTGTGGGAAAGCCTCCGTGGCTTAGGCGGCAGCACGCCGGCCTCTCACCGCTGGGTCCGTGGTTCAAATCCCGGGCACTCCATGTGAGATCTGTGCTGGACAAAACGGAGGCAGACAGGTTTTTCTCCGGGTACTCCGGTTTTCCCTGTCAAAATTTCATCCCAGCAACACTCTCCACTATCATTTCATTTCATCTGTCATTCATTTAATCATTGCCCCAGAGGAGTGCGTCAGGCCTCGGCAGCCGGCACAGTTCATATCCTCGCCGCTAGATAGGGGCCTCATTCATTCCATTCCTGACCCGGTCGGAGACTGGAAGCAGGCTGTGGATTTTCATTTCATGTTATGTCTTGTGTGGGGTTTCGCCTAGGAACATGAAGATGACTCATCAGCGGGCTCTCGGAGGGTCCAGGCACGGACACCAAGAGCCCGCTGATGAGATAGCTTGGTGTTCCTAGGCGAAACCCCACACAAGACACGGCATAAACCTAGAAAAATTGCTGAGTTACAATGATAATTGTATCGACATTTTGAATGTTCGTCTTATTCTTCGATTTTATCCCGGACTAGTTGTATAAGGCAGTTGTGCGAATTCTCTGCACGCTCAATATTGTTACCACAAAAAATATATTGTGTGCTTTGTGTCAGTGCTCGCCCGCTTGTCTGTTGCCATGGTTACGACCTGGCAGTACAAATCTCTTAGATGTCTTTGAAAAGACCGACAATGAATAGATTGCTTGCTCTGAATAAGATATAATATTATTTTTCGTGCGTTGACATGCATTGAACACATTCACATTGGAGTAATTTTCCTTCCACGTACACAAATGTGTTGTTGATTCATTTAAGGACTTTGCGACACCGTGGCTATGCAGCCCCGTGTACTTGTGTGTGTGTGTGTGTGTGGAATCTGTGTAGTGTGTGTCCCTATTCGTAATTGAGGTTAAGATTTTGTAAGAAGCATCCCGGCATTTGCCACGAAAGAGCCATTTCTCGGATGGCTGAAGCAGGAATTGAACCCATCTCATCAAATCCGGACCTCCACTCTGACAGCCAGGGATGTTAGTCACTATCTGGACCTTTTTTTCCTTTTACACCCCGGGATTTGAACCCCAGAAATTAGAGCAACGTGAAGGACACCCATATTTGCGCCGCATTTCTCACTTACTTACTTACTTAATTCCTGCCCTTCCTTCCGGAGCATAGGGCCTTGGCGAAATTTCTCCACGCAGTACGGTTCCTGGCCATTCTCTTCACTTGACTCCAGTTCTTGTCCACCTCTGCAATTTCATTTTCGATCGTCCTCTCCCAGGTCTTCTTAGGCCGACCTCGCTTCCTGGCGCCTTGCGGATTCCAGTCTAGCACCGCCCTCTCAATAGCTCCGTCCGGCTTCCTTAGTGTGTGACCAATCCAGCGCCATTTCCTCTCCTTGATCTGGATGCTAATCGGTTGTTGATTGGTGATGGTCCAAAGATCTTCATTTGAGATTATGTCCGGCCACCTCACATTCATGATGCGACGCAGACATCTGTTAATGAACATCTGTAGCTGGTTGTTGATCGGTTTTGTGACTTTCCATGTTTCACAGCCGTAGAGAAGAATCGACTTTACGTCGCTATTGAAAAGGCGGAGCTTGGTCTTCCTGGAAATGTTTCTATTTATCCAGATGGGGTAGAGCTGGACAAAGGCACCATTTGCCTTCCTGATACGGCTTCGAACATCTTCCTCGGCTCCCCCATCATTTGTGACTATACTTCCAAGGTAGAGGAAGGACTCAACTCGCTCAATGTCCTTTCCGTTGACTGTCAAACTAGTCGTGATGTCAGAATTTATCCTCATCTCTTTGGTCTTGTTGGTGTTGATCATCAGTCCTGCACGTTCTGCTTCTCTCTGCAACCTCCCCAGCTTATCTTCTATGTCTCGGTACCGTTGTGCCATAAGACAAATGTCGTCTGCGAAATCCAGATCTTCAAGCCTGTGATTTATACCCCCATTGAATACCCCTCTTCCGTCCTCCCATTACCTTCTTCATCACACTATCCAGGACCAACAGGAACAGAGTGGGGGAAAGGACACACCCCTGTCTCACTCCGGAACTGACCTTTATCTTTTCTGTTAATTTGCCTTCGTGAAGAACCTGGCACTCATACCCTTCGTACATCTCTTCCATGATTCTGATGATCTTTGTTGGAATTTTATATTCCTCGAGGGTCTTCCACATGATTCTTTGATTTACGGAGTCGAAGGCTTTCTCGAAGTCAACAAATGTGAGGTAAAGGGTATTCCGCCACTCCACATTCTGCTCCAGGATGATTCGGAGGGTGTTGATGAGATCCACACAGCTGCGATGTTGTCGAAATCCAGTCTGTTCCTTCCGAAGCATTTTTTTCTACGCAGTCTATTATACGATTCAGGATGACTCTCGCCAGCCCTTTGCTTGGAATGGACAGCAAGGTGATACCCCTCCAGTTGTTACAGTTTGTGGTGTCCCCTTTCTTCGACAACTTGACTATCAACCCCTTCTTCCAGTCGGTTGGTATTTTCTCCTCCTTCCAGATCTTCTCCAACAGCGGGTGCAGCAGATCGATCGTAATATCCAGGTCTGCTTTCAGTACTTCCGCTGGGATATTATCCAGACCTGGTGCCTTCCCGCATTTCATCTGCTTCAACGCTGTCCGCATTTCTAATACAAAATAAATGGTTACTGACTAGCGGACCCGTGCGAGAACTCTCGCATAATGGGTTGTGTGCGCCCCATGTGTACAGACCACCCATTCGGCTCTAGTGCTATGCGGGCTGTACGCGCAACAGTTCTGCCAGGGGCCATCGTCCTGTGTATTTGTTTAAAAGCACTTTATGAACAAATAAATATATTTCCGTTGACTTTTAAAGAAATGCAAGATTCTTCCTGTACTATTCAGACGATTTGGAAGATTTTGGTTCAAACCACACCTTCTAACTCCCTCTGGTTTAGGAGCTTGAGTTTTGTGAAACATACACCTTAGCGTATTATATAATAAGATGTTGATGTGGCTTTATGTCACCGTTAGATTTTTTTCTGTTTGGTATGGGTTCACGTCAAAACTGCTGAACGGTGGAAAGATTGATATTTAAGTAGGATGCGTCCATGTAAGAGCATTAGGCAATAAATTGTTAGTGCAGTATTAATGGGTGGCCCAGCAGCATAGCCAAGTGTGTTAAGTCAAGCTCCACGACTGCAATGGTGAGTTGTAGTTCTAATTTCCGAGGTTAGAATCCCGTGGAGTAAAAGGAAAAAAGGTCCAGATACTGAGGGTTGATGTTTAAGATTATAGTGTACACTAGGCTGTTCGTCTCACTGCACATTCTTGGTCAAGGTGTTCATATTTAGGTTTGGTTTGATATTATTTGTCAGTTCTTTGTTTCATTTATAAACGTACGTCAGCTAATTAAGTTCTGCAGTTTTTTTATTTTTATAGTTTTAATTCTTCTTTCTTCCCTTCATACTTCTTCTTCTCTCGAATTGGCCTACTTAGGACCACGTTTATTCAACAGGAGAATCTTGATCTTCGTCCAGTATTGACGCATTTTCTGCCGGTGTAACTCTTGTCGTTCAATAGTCCAGGGAGTACCTCTCCTCCAAGGTTTCTCCTGAAAACCATGGACTTCCTTCAAAGCACGCCTCACAGCCTGTCTGTCATGTAGATCTGATATTTCCAGTTCGTTAATGTCCTTCTCAGTTTCTGACAACCACGTGGTACGAACCTTCTTATTGTGCCGTAAACTGAGCAAACGATTGGTCAATCTTGTGGCAGGTAATCTCGCCAAATGGCCATTAAAGGCTATTCTCTTTTTTCTCGCACAATCAGAGAGTTTCTCTATATGTTCGTAGAGCTCGGAGTTATGTCACCTACGAAATTCTTCATCTACTTTTACAGGACCGTGGATGTTTCGAAGAATTCTCCTCTCTCTTCTTACTATTATTTACATTTACAATACCTGCTATTTGTGTGTCAAGCAGGTACTTAATTGGAATTACGGCCTGTGTACTTTCATTCACAAATAAATAATTTATAAATACATAAATACATAAATAATTCAATCAGTCAAATGGGGGCTGCGTGGCGCAGTCGGTAGAGGCGCTGAGCTTCTAACTGAAAGGGAGTGGGTTCGATCCCCACCCAAGTAGTGGATTTTAGAGGCAAAAATACCACTTTCGGAAACGCAAACAGCCCTGGGGTTCACTCAGCCTACACCAGAAATTTGTACTGGGGTAAATCCTAGGAGCAAAGACGGCCGGGCGTGGAGCTGACAACTCCATCCCATCTAGTGCCGATGTCACAAAGGGTGGAAGATTCTACCTTCCACTACTCCCAGGGCCTACATGGCCTGTATGGAGTTGGATTAATCAATCAAATAAATGAAATAATAGACAAATGAATAAATGAACAAATGAGTAAAAAATAAATGAAAAAATAAATAACGTGAGTTAAGTTTCTGCCTGGGTTCTTTCACACTCCCTCCAGGGAAATGCCATGATCGTGCCTTGTTTCAACTCTCGGGGGATCTCCTCTAATAATTACAATTAATTGCACATATCACTACAGACACAGGTTATCAGACAATTACAATAAACATCCCAGTGCGTGGGTGAATTACTTGGACACCGTGTATAAAATATCCCTAGCTATAAGACCAGGACGTGGATATGAAATATTATTCCGCCTATGTGCATCGTCATTATATATTCAGCCCTGCTTTCCCTTTCTCCGTGCGACCAGCCGTAGATACGTCAGCAAAAGTGGAACATAAATCTTTGATGGCGATACAGCATTCAGAAAGTAATATCTCGAACATATGTTATTTTAATTCTTTGTCCTTATGTTATAATGGATTGCACAAGACCTTTCCAATGACAGCTCCTACATTAAGTGCGGTGTGAGCATTATACAGGGTGTATCAGGAGAAACAGGACCAGATTTTGAGGGTTGATAGTTATGGTAAATCTAGGTTAATCACTTTGTATTTAATTTTCTGTAAGAGTGGCAGAACTAACACATTGCCGCTTTCAGGTTTTTGCCATAATGCAGGGCTGGAACATATTTTTTATTGGTCACTTAAGTCAGCACAATTCTATTGCCAATTTTGGCCACGTTATAATTTATCATTGGACTGAAAATAACCCCAACTTTTTATCCAAATTTGAGGTGCGGCTTATTTGCGTGACTTTAGTAAAATGTCCTTAACAATAACACATCGCAATTTTATATAGACCTAGTAGAATTAAAACATAGAGTTTGTTTCACATTAGGAAATACTGCAGAATTGTCGCTAGAAGCGGGAACAGTGGCGTAGCCCTAATATTCCCCTTTTTTGCGGTTTCAAACCTGGTCGAAGTCATCGGATTTTAAAGAGCGTAAAAATCCTTCAGTATGCCTTCCTTCGGAGGGAAAGTAATAGAATTATGGCACGTAAAGGAATTCACCAATGCAATTGGTATAGTGGAACAACAGTTTAGGTTATATTCGGCTAGTTGGAAACGCTCTATCAGGTCTCAATGTTCGCTGCTATGTGTTAGTGACAATGGCATCTGGTAGCCAAAGTTGGAACTACGTGTAATTGAACTTGTTGGGAACCCTTGGGAGGTCAATCAAAATCCCCAGCTATGGCCATTGGCTGTAATTCAAATATAATATCCCACTTTTCGAATTTTTATTTTTACAAAAATTAAAATAAAACAGAAAGTTTAGTTTAGGCATTATAGTTCAGTTATTCGTCCAGAAGCTCTGTACGCAGCAGAATGCCTTGCAATGAATAAGAAAGGTTTAGTAGAAAAGTTAGAGGCCAAAGAACGAAAAATCCTGAGAAAGGTCCTAGGACCAGCGAGAGAAAATGGAGAGTACAGGAGGCGACATAACAAAGAACTCTACATACGCGTGGAAAGGATAACGGACTTGATGCGATAAATGAGAATTAGTTTCTATGGCCTCATAACGCGCAAGAGCTCGCAGGGACTGACCACCGCATATTTTCCTACTTTGTAGACAAGAACACCAAGGGACCATGGTTCTCTGAGGTCGAAAAGGATCTTATAGAGATTTCGCTTGAGGACATTAAAGAACGTCTTCCACTCCAGATGAAACTACGAGCACACCAGCGATTCCAAGAAAAGCCAAAACTTACAACAGGCAAGAAGTGGACGGCTCACAGAAAGGAGGCGCACAGGAAACGGATGAAGGAGTACTGGGAGAAGATTAAAGCTCAAAGACGGAAACAGTTGAAGTAACGTGGTCCATAGCAGGCCGAAACGAAGAAGAAGAAGAAGAAGAAAATGGAAAGTGATAATAGCCTAAACAAGTTAATAATGCCACTTGCTGTTGATTCTATAGCTCATGCTATGTGGTAAATCCTTATAGTTGTGATTTGAGTCTGTATTACCACCGACGGCTGCTTGGTGATGCACTGTTGTTGGCGTTCGACCGGACTACACACGTCTTCATGACAGGTTATAACTCCGTCCTCGCAGAGTAGCCGATCTAGCTCTTTCCCCGCTAAATATAGTTTATTTCAAACAGCTTAGTGCCAAATAATTTTAAATCCTACCTAGCGGGGCAATTAGCTTTCTTTCTTTCTTTTCTAAGCGGCAGGGAAGTTGTGTATAAATTCAAGTATTTTAATTAAAAATAAAACCTTTTAATAAAGATCCAGAAAATTCTATGGGTACATTAACATTCATTTGGAGATCGTCTTTATATTCTTGAGCGTGAGACAGCTGAGTTGCTTCGTATGACAGAGGTCCAGAAATTTCCAGAATTACTGTTATCCACCTGTTACTATAACTCCCCTCATTGGTCAATCTTGGCTACGCTACTGAGCGGGAAGAAGTGTAAGGTTACTCTATTGCGTAGGAATGCAAGGTTTGAACTAGGCATTATTGAGATTGTTGTTAATCTTGTAATCAGCACTTTGTTTTCCTGTTCTATTGTAGAACAGAAGGAACGTTATTATTTTGCTACTAAGAACAATTAACGGCGGCTTCGGTTGCGTAGTTGGGAAGTAAAGCCGGCGGGCATGGCCCATGTCATAGATTTGTGCCATCTAAAAGAACCTTCCACTAACTACAATGTATGAAGCAAAATTTGTAGGTTAGATTAGATTAACGCTCTATTAATTTCCAACGTTCGCCGTCAGGTGCCAGTTGCGGTGGAATCAAGTAAACAAGTTCACAGCTAGGTGTCGTTGACGGTAGCATTTTGTAGCAACAGCAGGAACTACTTGAAATTGATCGTCTGCAATCCTTACCCGAATTACTGATAACACACACTAATACAGTCATCACAATTAACACCGGTTATCGGACAGTGTGGAGGAACGGGAGCATTTGCTGGAGCTTCTACCAATTAACTAACATGTGATTGTTTGTATTTAGATGCTAAAACAAAAGAGAGAAAAATAAAAGTGAACGGTAAGATGTATAGTGTAAAAGTGTGTATCCATTAGCTCTCCCCGCACTACTCCTATACCGTATCCAAAAGACAGATTCTACACACACTCAAAGTACACGGGGCTAAATGACCACGTTGTCGCAGCCCCTAAACTGAGGAACCAACGAACCAACCTGAACGATTACCGACACTTGGACCTAAAGGCATCAACAAGCTTAGGAATTTGGCGTAGTTACAGTGCCTGTTTCAAACGAGCAGTTGTGCATTATGCTTAAAGTACATTCTGTAAAGTAAAATGGTTAGGTGTCTGTCTATAATCTAGCTTTCGTCTTTTCTGTATTTTTTGAATTTTCCCTTTTGCCTCGAAGTTTAACGGCACGACTGATATGCGGAATAATACAGTACCACTTTCGGAAACTATAGCAATTACGTGAAGAACACTGGTACGTCATACTTGCGTCAGTGTTTGTCATGCTCAACTGAAGTTTCGTAAGTGATGAATCCTTAAACCCTGACTTTATTTGAATCTTTAAATGTCGTTTCCCACTTTTTTTCGTGTGGCTTCCTGGGAGGCCGAGTGCAGTCTTTCTAGTTGACGCCCGTGGGCGACTTGCGCGTCGTAATGAGGATGAAGTGATGATGAAGATGACACATACACCCAGTCCCCGGGCCACGGGAATTAACCCCAGGAGATTAAAATCCCTGATGGCCCGGCCGGGAATCGAACCCGGGACTCTACGGACCAAAGCCTAGCACGCTAATCAATTAGCCTTGGAGCCGGACAGTTTCCCACTAATATCATGTTTTGAGTTGTGTCACTGTTGCAGTAAATGTGAAGCACACCAATGTGGTGTGTAATAGACGGCCCACTCCTCTCATTGAGTGGGATCAGTGCCACTGCAGCAGCGCCGTGCCAGTGGTGCGTGGATCCGTCTAATTAGTGAAGACATGCGAGCACACTTCCCCTGCAGTGCTGCAATCACCATTACTCTTCGGTATAATAACTACAACTTACAGCCTACCTGCCAAATACTTCATGATTCAGGGGCAGAAGACTAATAGATCAAAGCTTCGACATCAATATTCTTCAATATTAATTACAATTTTCATTTAATTTATTCCACTTTCCTAAATAACGTATACTACAGTCCAAATTTATTAATAATACAGTAATACATTTATTGCAGCCAATGAATGGCCTTCGGGCTGACTACCTAACAGACAATGAATGGCATTACAATTAATATGGAAATATGGAAGATAGTACTCATATACCGCTGTGACATGTACCAGGTGAATCAACTATATAAATAAAATAACCCCTGGCACTACAGGCCATGAAGGGCCTAGGCCTACCAAGCGACCGCTGCCCAGCTATTTGGCCTGCAGATATTGGGCTGACGCGTGATCAACGCATCGGGTCCCCTCGGCCGGTAATGTTGGTTTTCGTGATCAGGGCGCTGCCTCATTGTCAGACAGCTACTCAATTGTCTTCACGAGGCTGAGTGCACCCCATTCCAGCCCTCACGCGAGTTTCTAAAATTCCCGATGGAGCCGGGAATCGAACCCGGGGCCTCCCGGTGAGAGGCAGGCACGCTACCCCAACACCACGGGGCTGTCTGGGTGAATCAACTGCCCCTTATAATATCCTTTTATGCAACCCATTTAAATAGAGGATCCTCACGATTTAATCCTCCGAACGCAGTGGAACTTGGTACAGCAAATGACTATACAAATGGCAATGCACTGACATCTAATTTAGTTCAATCGCTTACATAACCTCAAGATGGCGGCTGTGCTAAATTTTAAAATTAAGTTTTTATTTCTTGTGTCCTAATCATGCGATCGAAGTCAACGAACCTACACATCATTCCTCATCTAATAGTACATAACTATATGGCCTACATGATCAAAATCCAACATGGCGACCATCCGAAATATTTAGACGGTTCTCAATATCTATTAATCTATGACAGCAATCAAACTGAAATTTGCCGTGATGATAGTGGCTATACACATTAGTAGGATATATGAAAATAGGCTATATAGTTCTTCACGGAACTACTTGTTTTTATAAGGTTTAATCCTTCCTCCTCAATGTATGTCAACACTTGTGTTGTTTTTCTTGTTGCCTTGTCTATCGGGCAGTTAAAATCACATGACTGATTAGAGGAAATACACTGGAAGCGTGTGGAAGACTGTCCGCAATGTCCACAGACGTGCAGTCGGATTTTAATAAGCTGTAGGCCTAATTTGTGAATCCTATTTTCGTTTCAACAATCAGTAGATCGTTATCTTTGTGTAGAACATTAAAAGGAGTCAAGTGAGTAAACAACTCACCCCTCCCAAAGTTCTGCCTCTGTCTCCTTGCCGAGATGTATTATGTATATTGTAAAAAACATCGTCCCTCAGTCCAGGGCATACAGGGGGCTTGGGCTGTAACTGTGTGCACTGGGCAACTCTTGGCTGACGCGTACACGTCGTGAGGGGGGGAAACACTGAATTACAGTGGCTGAGTGCAGTCAGGGATCGAGATGAGGCCGAGCTAGCAGGTCTCGAACACCAGAGATAAGTGGACGGGATTGTCCACATAGGACAAGGGAGATGACCCTGAAATAATCTAGTAAGTCCAGAGACTATGAGGAGCCAGCCCCTCCACTGGACTATGGCGCAGTGGGCCAATAACTCACTATCCTGACAATCCAAAGTTTAAAGTAATCAAAAGGAGAAAATCGGCCTGATTAAATCGTTGACGACTGCGAGGTAGAAGGATAATGAGAAGAATGGAGGAAAGTAAATCAGTTGAGCAGAGACAGGAAGGCTTGGCGCTGCGTTTGTGAAACCTCGACACCGGCGGGTAGAAAATAATTCGACAAAGTAAGTAAGTGAGTAACAAACAACTATCTTAACCTCCGAGTCATCACATAATAATGTTTCTGTCAATGTACAAATGCCAGACTGATGGAATATTTCACCAGGCATATTTCTTACTACGGTATTTAGGCCTTCTACATTCTAATTCAGTATCATTCAACAATGGTCATTGTTCAAAGTTCCTCGTTCCATGAAATGACCAGGGTGCCCGAAAGGGGCGAAATTAATTGCTAGTAAGCAAGAATTCCTCAGAATAATTACAAATTTACCTTCGCTATTACTATATTATTAAGAAGGGGTTTAAACTTTTGACAGGTTTGGACCTCTGCTCTGAAGAGGCAATTAGTAGTCGGAGTTTACTTGCTGTGGGGTGACAAGTTCCTCTCTGCTCCACTTTGTTAGGTTCGCTCCTGGCCGTGGTAAGTGATTTTTGAAACGCGGCAAAAATACGACACGCTTGTCATACGATGTTGGCATGTGAAATAACCCATTTGAATTCAGTAGGCCGTGTTCATAATGGCAAAATTAATCTCGGGAGTTTCCACCAACACAAAGTTTCTCATTTCTCTACTAGAAAGCGCTATAGTGTTCAAGGAGCTTAGATATCAAACCTCCTTGACTTTCATAGTGATTCAAGGAACAACGAAATTCGGCATGCAAGCTACCCTCTGGGTGTAAAATTACAAAGCTTGCACCTGGCACCCGAGGCCATACGGTATTATTATTAACGTGTTAACCGACTGAAAACCAATTCTTGTGATATTATATTGAAAGCCATCCTGCGCAATAACGAGTTTTTCTTGGGTTAACTTACAAATGCCAGTCTGTCCTATTCATATGAAACTAAATTATATCTCCTTTTCAATACAATTTTTTCTGGCTTGTAGGCCGTGGTCCAGACAGGATATCTCCCGACGTTTCACCGGAAACTGCGTCCGGCATTATCAAGGGTTCCGCTCCTTTCCTTGGTCAGCAGTGGAATGAGGAAGAGGCTTGAAATAATGGGTAACGGTTTGTAGTGGGGTATTGTTGTTTGAATATGACTGTTGGTTGGGTGGATCTTGGCGATAAACTAACGGCTGGAAGGTAGTTTGGATCTTCAAATTAGCCTGGTGAGCCGAGCGTTCTCTTCGCATTCCGGCTGGATCGTCTGATCTCACGTACATGTTGCGGGGTGCGGTGCGAGCTCCGACTTCGGCGAGAGAGCTTGGGAGGGTCAGGTGTTCCCTGGGCGACTGCCGGACTGTAGCGGGAAGGTTCTTCAGGTTGACGTGTGAGTGATTTCTTGGCCTTGGTGTTCCTAAGAGCCGGGATCCATGTATTACGCACACGTTCAATTTCTTCCTTCCGATTGAAATTGTCGGGGTGTTTGAAGATTTCTATGGCTTCCCGTTGCAGCCTGGCGTGGTAGTGTGTGGTCGTGGAGAGTATCTCCGTGTCCCCGTACTGTACATCGTGATCGGGCAAGAGAGAATGCTCAGCGACTGACGACTTCTCAGTTTGACCCAGGCGGCTGTGTCTGTTATGTTCCTTGAGTCTGGTGGTCATGCTCCTCTTCGTCGTTCCTGTGTACACCTTCCCACAGTAACACGGGATTCTGTAGACACCTGCAGTGGAGTGTGGGTTGCGCTTGTCTTTAGCGGATCGCAGCAAGTCCCGGATTTTGGCGGTGGGATTATAAACCGTCTTCACACCATAGGTCTTCAGTAATTTGCCTATCCTGTCCGTCACCTTCTTCACGTACGGCAGGAATGCGGTGGCCACCGGAGTTTCCTCAGAATCTTTCCTCGTGCTCCGGTGCCTGGGATGAGAGGCTCGCTCAATCTCCTTATTGCTGTATCCGTTGGCGCATAGTACCCTCTTTATATGTTTCAGCTCTTGGTTGAGGTTGGATGGCTCACAGATTCTCCTAGCACGGTCTACCAATGTTTTAATAACTCTGTGTTTCTGTCGGGGGTGGTGATTGGATGTCTTGTGTAGATACCGGTCTGTGTGTGGGGGTTTCCGGTATACGGTGTGCCCCAAGCGCAGGTCATTAGTCCTGGTGATCAGCACGTCAAGAAAGGCCAGGCAGTTGTCTTTCTCCTACTCCATAGTAAATATTATGCTGGTGTTGAGGCTGTTAAGGTGGTCCAGGAAACGTTCCAGCTCTTCCTCTCCGTGGCTCCAGACTACGAAGGTATCGTCAACATAACGTAGCCATACTTTCGGTTTGAGTGGTGCAGTCTCGATCGCCAACTGCTCGAACTTTTCCATGTAGAAGTTCGCAATCACAGGGCTTAGTGGGCTATCCATGGTAACTCCCTCTAATTTCTCGTAGAAGTTCTCGCGCCGTAGGAAGTAGCTCGTGGCGAGGCAGTGGCGAAACAAGTCAGTGATGTCTTCCGGGAAGAGCTCGGCAATCTGGTTTATGGATTCTTTCATAGGCACCTTCGTGAAGAGGGATACTACGTCAAAGCTGACTAGGAGGTCTTCAGGGTCCAGAAGTATGCTCTGCAATTTCTCAATAAAATGGCCTGAATCCCTGACGTAAGTCTCAGTGTTACCGATGTGCGGTTGTAGAATGATAGAGAGATGCTTGGCGATAGTGTAGTTTGGAGAGCCGATAGCACTCACGATAGGTCTCAGTGGAATGTCAGATTTGTGTATTTTGGGTAGACCGTACAGCCTGGGAGGTAGAGCTTCACTCTTGCATGTATCCTTCTTCACGTGGTCTGGTAGTGAAGAGGCCTTAATTAACCTGTTGGTCTCTCCAAGTATCCGTGTTGTGGGGTCTTTCGTGAGTTTTCGGTATGTCTGAGGTTCTAGTAGCGAAAGGATCTTAGTGTCGTAGTCTTCCGATGACATGACTACAGTCGCGTTGCCCTCATCTGCAGGTAGAATGATGATGCTTCTATCACTGTTAAGGGTTTTAAAGGCATTCTTCGCTTGAGGTGTGAGGTTACTGCTGGGCGCTGGAGCTTTACGAAGGATGCGTGAGGCCTCTGAGCGGACTTCCTCGGCCTGCTCCCTGGGTAAACGTTGTATGGCAGCCTCAATGTTGCTTATAATGTCTTCTACAGGCGCAGAAGGTGGGGTGACAGAGAAGTTCTGACCTTTCGCCAAAAGTGAAGTTTCCCCTGGCGATAGACGACGGTTAGTCAGGTTTACTACAGTGCGAGACGAGTCCGGCGCAGATGTGGTTGCAGTTATCGTCTTGAGGTTCTGACATAGCTCACATTTCTTTTTCTGGCGATTCGTCGACAGTTCGAAGGTGGAGCGCATAGAATAGTGCGTGATGTGGTCGATGTTGTCCCAATCCTCGCTTGAGAGCGTAGACGTGAGTCGGAGATGGACTGATATGAGGTCCCGGTCAGTCGTAGCTAAGTCCCTGCGTGTAGCATGTATCTGTTCTCGCAGCATTGAGCGCTCAGCTCTGTCGTATATACGGTGGACATGTGCTGAGCCGAAATTCCTCTTCATCCTAATAAACTTAGGAATCGTGTCCGTGTCCCTGCACCGTAAGAGAAACGTCAGCGAAGAAAGTTGCTGGGCTTTCTTCTTCCGTAGCTTCTCGAAGCGGCGAACTAGGTTGGTAGTTTCCTCCCCGTAGAGGCGACTGATATAACAGCTTAGGCTTTCACGGCCGGCGTTTATAATTAAATACAAGTTTTTCGGGCTTGTAGGCCGTGGTCCAGACAGGATATCTCCCGACGTTTCACCGGAAACTGCGTCCGGCATTATCAAGGGTTCCGCTCCTTTCCTTGGTCTGCAGTGGAATGAGGAAGAGGCTTGAAATAATGGTTAACGCTTTATAGTGGGGTATTGCTGTTTGAATATTACTGTTGGTTGGGTGGATCTTGGCAATGAACGAACGGCTGGAAGGTAGTTTGGATCTTCAAATTAGCCTGGTGAGCCGAGCGTTCTCTTCGTATTCCAGCTGGATCGTCTGATCTCACGTACATGTTGCGGGGTGCGGTGCGTGCTCCGACTTCGGCGACAGAGCTTGGGAGGGTCAGGTGTTCCCTGGGCGACTGCCGGGCTGTAGCAGGAAGGTTCTTCAGGTTGACGTGTGAGTGAGTTCTTGGCCTTGGCGTTCCTAAGAGCCGGGATCCATGTATTACGCACACGTTCAATTTCTTCCTTCCGATTGAAATTGTCGGGATGTTTGAAGATTCCTATGGCTTCCCGTTGTAGCCTGGCGTGGCAGTGTGTGGTCGTGGAGAGTATCTCCGTGTCCCCGTACTGTACAACGTGACCGGGCAAGAGAGAATGCTCAGCGACTGACGATTTCTCAGTTTGACCCAGGCGGCTGTGTCTGTTATTTTCCTTGAGTCTGGTGGTCACGCTCCTCTTCGTCGGTCCTATGTACACCTTCCCACAGGAACATGGGATTCTGTAGACACCTGCAGTGGAGGTCGCTCTGTCGCCGAAGTCGGAGCACGCACCGCACCCCGCAACATGTACGTGAGATCAGACGATCCAGCCGGAATGCGAAGAGAGAGCTCGGCTCACCAGGCTAATTTGAAGATCCAAACTACCTTCCAGCCGTTAGTTCATCGCCAAGATCCACCCAACCAACAGTCATATTCAAACAACAATACCCCACTACAAACCGTTACCCATTATTTCAAGCCTCTTCCTCATTCCACTGCTGACCAAGGAAAGGAGCGGAACCCTTGATAATGCCGGACGCAGTTTCATGTGTAACGTCGGGAGATATCCTGTCTGGACCACGGCCTACAAGCGCGAAAAATTTGTATTTAATTATGATCGCCGGCCGTGAAAGCCTAAGCTGTTATATCTCCTTTTCAAATTTAATTACACAGAAACTAGCAACCCGCCCCGGCTTAGCCCGGTATATTTAAAGGTTTACCCAGCGAACGTTTAAAAAGCGCACGGACGGTTGGTCCGTGATGCAATTCAGAAAAGCCCAGGTGAACAACGAAACTCCAGACACATACTCTTCTCTGAAGTCTTAACTCGACACGACTTGACAGTTTGATGCTGGTCAAACTTGGGGTGATAGGCTCACTCGCTAGCTCGTAAACTCACTCCGAAACTAGTAATTTAAATTTCCACTGAATGGAGCTTGTTGGAAGAAATGAAAACGTAAAAACACTTATAGTTGGTTGGTTGGTCCTTAAGTTCAGGGGCTGCGATAACGCGGTCATGTAGCCCCGTGTACTTTGGGTGTGTGTAGAATCTGTCTGATAACCAGTGTTAATTGTGATGACATTATTAGTGTGTGTTATCTGTTTTTAGCCTACTTTCGATTTTTGCAAAAAATGAAAGTAGACTTATGAGATCACTACAGGGCGAAAAAAAGTGTGTCTGTCTGTGTGTATGTGTATGTGTGTGTGTGTGTGTGTGTGAGTGTGTGTACTCTGAATGTCTGTCCCCCCTATCAATTCGAACACGGTGAGCGCAAATTAAACGAAATTTGGTACAAAGGTAGCACTAGCAAAGGACACCTCAGTGCCATGTTTTATATCGCCGCCATCTTGACGGAAACGTAATGGCGGCCACACAAATGTTCAAAGCTTAAATCAAATTACGACTAACCTAATCATCCGATCTCTACCAAATTTTTCAAAAGCATACCTTTATGGGGGCAGCATCCTTTGACCAAACTAATAGGTCATCAGCCTAATAGTTTGCGGATGGCGGCCATCTTTGTGTGAAAATCGATTGCCCCTATTAATTCGAACACGGTGAAACCGAATGGAACGAAATTTGGTACAGAGGTAGTACTAGCAAAGGGCACTCTAGTGTCATGTTTTATATCGCCGCCATCTTGACGGAAACGTAATGGCGGCCACACAAATGTTCAAAGCTTAAATCAAATTACGACTAACCTAATCATCCGATCTCTACCAAATTTTGCAACAACATACCTTAATGGAGGGAACATCCTTTGACAAATCTAATAGGTCATTAGCCTAATAGTTTGCGGATGGCGGCCATCTTTGTGTCAAAATCGATTACCCCTATTAATTCAAACACGGTGAAACCGAATGGAATGAAATTTGGTACAAAGGTAGCAATAGCAAGGGGCACCTGATTGTCATGTTTTATATCGCCGCCATCTTGACGGAAACGTAATGGCGGCCACACAAATATTCAAAGCTTAAATCAAATTACGATTAACCTAATCCTCCGATCTCTACCAAATTTTGCATCAACATACCATTATGGAGGGAGCATCCTTTGACCAAACTAATAGGTCATTAGCCTAATATTTTGTGGATGGCGGCCATCTTTGTGTGAAAATCGATTCCCCTCTTAATTCGAACACGGTGAAATCGAATGGAACGAAATTTGTTACAGAAGTAGCACCAGAAAAGGCCACCTCAGTGTCATGTTTTATATCACCGCCATCTTGACGGAAACGTAATCGCGGCCTCCCAAATGTTAAAGGCTAAAATGTAATTACGACCAACCTAATAATCTAGTCTCTACCAAATTTTGCAACAACAAATCTTTATGTGAGAAGCATTTTCTGACCAAACTGCTAGATCATCAGCCCAATAGTTTGCAGATGGTGGCCAAGTATGTGTGCAAATCGATTCCCCCTATCAATTCAAACACGGTGAAACCGAATTGAACGAAATTTGGTACAGAGGTAGCACTAGCAAAAGGCACCTCAGTGTCATGTTTTATATCGCCGCCATCTTGACGGTAACGGAATGACGGCCACCCAAATGTTAAAAGCTTAAATCAAATTTCGACCATCCTAATAATTTGATCTCTACCGGATTTTGCAACAACATGCCTTTTTGTGGAAAGCATCTTATGACTGACTACAAGGTCATCAGCCCTATAGTTTGCAAATAGCGGCCATGTATGTGTGCAAATCCATTCCCCGGATCAATTCAAACACAGTGAAACCGAATTGAATGAATTTTTTTACAGAGGTAGCACTAGCAAAGGGCACCTCATATTCATGTTTAATATCCCTATAGCACGTTGTATTTCAACAAGCTACTACAACCAACATTCATTTATAGTCCTTGAAAAGGACAAAGAGTTATAACAATACCCATGCATTTAGGAGAAAGTAGGCTATATGTTCTTTACTGAACATCTTGTTTAATTTAAGTACTGCAACTTGGAATTTTTCAAATAGTTCCTAACTTACTTTTGCCGCCAAGCGCCACCGTCAACGACTACTAGGCCAAGTTCAGAACTTAGCTACTAGACGCCACCGCAGTGGGCTCTTGGCAACGAACGTAGAAGCCTAAGAGCGCTGTTTACATTATTAACCAATCCAATTTAGCTTCACACAGGTGCAATTAGTGGAAGGTTCTTTAACATGCCATAAATCTATGACATGGGACCGCCGGCTTTACTTCCCCTCTGAAGGAAGGCATACTGTGGGATTTTTAACACTCTTAAAGATATTGAAGATAGAGATATGCTGTCCAGGAGTTTTTGGTAGAATTTTTCATGCTGAACAATTCTTACACTCATAGTACATAGATATATTTAATGGTTTACTCAGCGTAAGCTTAAAAGACGCATGGATGGCAGGTTTTTCTTCAACTCGATTCACTGAAATCGTTTCTGATCGGCTTCCTTAGCTCATAAATGAATGGTTTTCTAGAGAAGCATTCGTCAAGAAGTCCTTTACATAATGGTGAAAACAGCATCAAAATCCATCCTGTGTTTCTCGAGATTACCCGTTACATCCAACAATCGGGGACTTGGTTGTATACTGTGTAGAGATGGAATTGTAGTGGCCAGCTTCTTGATTTAAATACTGACTACGATCATTCGTGAAGTGTTGGACAGATAATGAGATAATGCCCAAGAAGACAGGAGGTTCAGCTGTAAACAATGTGGTCTACTGTGTATTTCACCACATAATTAAGCATGAGTAGAAGAAAGCTACGTTTCTACTAAAAAGGTTATGTCTTTACGGTTTCAAACACTTTTATATATTTGGAAGACTGAAATTTCAAGTTGCTCCACTTCCAGCTGCACACGTGTACTTATTGTCGTGTGTACAGTTAAGCTCACAAGATATCCTAAACCATACCTATACCAGTGTATATTTACTGCTATGAGCACATAAAATTGGTAAGGTAACCACTGTTTACAGCTGGAATTTCCATCTTCTTCAACATTATGCCAATATCTGTCCGACAGTGAATGTTCTTTGTGAGAACTCGAAAGAATGTATAGTGATATCGTTTACACTTGTGGTCAAAGCATGTGAGATTGATGATGATGATAATTGCTGTTTTAAGGGGCCTAACATCTAGGTTATCGGCCCCCATGTGAGATTTCTTAAGTGAAATATCACGTCTTGTGGTTCGGACTCCACGTAAAAGTGGAGGTCCCATGGATCATGATCGTGAGATTAAAGTCATGTAAAACTGCAAGCTTCCTTCC
The DNA here is from genome assembly GCA_946902985.2 of Meconema thalassinum. Taxonomy (NCBI): domain Eukaryota; kingdom Metazoa; phylum Arthropoda; class Insecta; order Orthoptera; family Tettigoniidae; genus Meconema; species Meconema thalassinum. Next base: position 173,153,537 of record OX336391.1, read on the forward strand.
TTTTTCACTCGTCAAAGTAAGAACGCCTGTGTTAAGAGGCTGGCAACTATTCAAACTTGTGTGTTCGGCGGGTTGCAGTACTCGCAATAAGACCAGTAACTTGAATATAGCCTGAGTCATTAAATGCCTTTACTCTAACCTCTTTCAATATCTTAACAAAAAATCACATAAACGAACAAATCTCGACTAGTTGTGCTAGTTTAACTGCTACTGCAAGTAAATAAGGTGTTTATATTGTAAACACCAACGCCCATACTTGCAGCCGTATATTTAATAGTCTAAGTGTAAAGGATCCCATGATGATCCGTTTACGATCGAAGCTGGCCATCCAAGCGTATTTATTAACCTATTGAGTGCTACGGCCGTCTATAGACGGTGCACGAGAACGTTTAATGTTTTCATATTCCCCGTTCTCTCTCTCGAGTGGCGAGTCATTATCTTGCATGTTCTGTCATCTGTTGGTTATTATGTAGTACTACTTGAGTTTGGATTTCTTTTCTTCCAGAAGTAGCTAATATAGCATTTTGTAGACGTCTGTTCTCTACATCTGGAGTTTATACTGTGTGTGATGTAAACAAGCATGGCGGAATAAAAAGCAATTTATCTTCACCATGTTGTGATTTCGGATCAAAGAATATCAATTTGTATATCAGTAAGGAGCAACAAGTATTACTTGCCAACTGATTTTAGGAAATAATTTTTTATGGGCCCTGGTATGAAAATGATGCAAGCATGGGCACAAGAACTTTAATTGTGATTTGTCTCAAAATAAAAATTATTATAAACATAGAATTTTGAATTTGAATTTACACCCTCTCTCTGAAAAGTTCGGTGAATGGGTCCATATTACGAACGGATTGTTGGCTTACCTGAAACAGCCATTACTGTCCTTCGAAGCAAACCCCGTGGATGGTTATGCACTTCTTATAACGGCTGTACAAGTCCTGGCATAGATTTCCTGAGGGATAGCCTTCAGTTGGGTTGTCACATTACGTTGGTTGTCCGAAATGTCCAAAAACCTCTGGCCCTTCAGGGCTTTTCGGCGACCCTGGGCCCCGATACGCCATACTTTGACGCTTTCCCTCTAAGTCGTACCTCAGGCACCAGGTCTCGTCACCCGTGACGATGGTTTTCAAGACCATTCCAATCCACGGAACATTCACCCTTCTCACTGCCACCCGTCGAACAGGTGTGCACGTTAGGTTGCATAAATTCACCCTTCTCACTGCCGCCCGTCTATCAGGTGTGCAAGGCAGGTTGCATAAATTCACGCTTCTCTCTTGCTTTCAATTTGGAGTTTTGACGACCCAAACTGAAGGCTATTCCTAAAGAAGGCTATGCCAGGAGTTTCCAGGACTTGTTCAGTCGTTCTCGGAATTGCATAACCATCCACGGGGATTACCTCGAAGGACAGTAACGGCTGTTTCAGGTAAGCCAACAATCCATTCGTAATATAGACCCATTCACCGAACTTTTCAGGCAGAGGGTATAGTTTAATAAAGACCCTAAACCTATAAACATTTTAAGCCTAATCACCCCCACCCACCTCCCTACCCACTGATAAGATAAAAATTACGGCATCTACATTTTTCTTACACGCGAATGAGAACGCTTAGCACTGAGAAAGCAAACACGTAATTGGTAATTCAACACCTAAAGGGTTAATCTCAAGTAAAACATCCATCAAAATTGGGTACAATCGTGTTGGCCGACTGAAAAACATTAAATTTTGATTACTAAGGCAACACTGAAGGAAAGGTTTCCAACACGGGGCAAACAAACAATCACGTTAACATTAATCTTTACATGGTTCCAAGATATTCTCTTGTGTCGTTGTGAAAAGGAGCCTTCAAAGTGCGCCGTAGGTAGACTACCGTATCGATCCTATTTATTCATAACTACTTGGAGTTGCAAACATTTGAGTTGTGGAAGTTTGATTGTATTTTCGAAGCCGTACAGTTCTGGCGAATGTAGACTTCAATTTCCTGTTTAGAGAAGGTCTCTTTGTGTCTTGGACTTGAACTGTGTGAAAGTGAAAGGAGATCGGGTGTGGTGAGGTCGGAGCCTCCCCGGGCGATGTTAGCACACCAAACCCACTCGTAAGTTCCCAGGGTCTCACAATGATGACGAGACCCCATCTGTTCGTACCATTGCTTACAATTACTTGTGAAGGACTCCCCCTTTTCATCTTTCCTATGAACGCTGTTACAAATACACACACTACTGCAGGCACCGCAATAACAGAATTTATCAGACAAATTCTACAAACACACTTAGGGGAGACCGGGGTATTGGCGAACATTGGGGTAACGGCGAACAAGATGTTTGGTGGGCAACGGTTGGCATAACGGGGTCTTAAATTGGTGCTGCTGTCCAGCGCAAGTCCCCATAACTCCACAGCAATCGCACACTCCAGACGCCATTGTGAGAAGATGAAACGTGTTCCTTATGAAACTGCTAGTAACATTGTGCAGCTATTTAGCACAAAAATAAGTACACTTACGGTTACTTCTTCTTCAAATGGATAGTACGTGTATTATTTACATTCAGTTAGTTCATATCTCAATCCTGTAGAACACATTTTAACTGTTTACTTAAGAAGTTATTAACAAAATATTATCATGGCGTCTAAGGGGGCAATCGCGAACAACTTGTTCGGCATCAGTCCAAATATTTTCCGATTGATAACAATCATCTTATTAATTTAAAATCACTCAATTAAAGACAGTATGCCTTGTTCTAAATATATCTCACATATTTTATTTAATTATTTCATTTATTAGGCCCTAACTCGTCCTAACAATTTTCAAGAGAGCCTTCATCAAAGTAGCAAACATCGAGGAGGAGAAACCGGCTGCAAGTCGACGGATGCAAGTAACTGTTATCGGGGTTTTAGTATGTTACAATATTGGCACAAGAGGATGGTCAATCCTTCTTGGGGTTTTCTTTTAGCATGTTACAATATTGGTAGAAGAGCGTGGTTCATTCCTTTTTAAGGAGGAGTGAGTAGATTTTATTACATTCCAAACTGATTCTGGTGAGATATGTTGTGTTTGTGTAGAATTCGGACGTGACAATGAGCTATGGTATAAATGTTCAAAAGCATTGTGCAGAAATTGGACTCGCAAAGAATGCAGTTCATGGAAAAAGAAAGCTGAATGGTGTTTATGTGATTGTTGCATTTAAAATGTGCCAATAATAGTTAAACCTAAAACATACTCTTCACAATATTGTAAGTTATGCTGTAATAGCTTAAATTAATTTAAATATGATTTTCCATCAGTTTGAACTTGATGTTTGGATTTCAGGGAATGCCGAACATCATGTTCGCTATTACCCCTGGTTGGCGGTAATGCCGAACTTTGGCGTTTTTTTTTTTTAGAACTGACTTGCAAGTTAGGCCTACTTCTATCCATGTTTGAAGGTTGTTATTGCGAGTGTTTACTGGGTAAATACGATTGATTTTTGAAATTTCTTTCATGAGTCAATAATTGTTTGTAAAATCTGGCTTCAAAGCTTAGGTGTTCGGCAATACCCCGGTCTCCCCTACACCCAACTACTGATGGGAGCTAGGCAGAGAAATGAAGTCATCGAGAACGAGGCGCCTCGTTGTCGACAGAGAGTCAACGATATCTGCCTTCCGAAAAACATTGCGCCTTTACCTCTTACTCAACCTACTGAGTGCGCAACGGGCCGATATATACTGCCTAGCTGTAGGCTAAGCAGGTTGCCATAGCAACGATAGACGTCTGTGTATAGGGAAACCCCTCCCCCTGGTACTCTCCGCCTCACCCCACACTTAAAAACAAGTGGGCTCCCATCACTACATGGCGATGAAATGATCACAATGTCCCAATCACTAAATTAAACTTGCGTAGTTGGTAGCATGCTGAACTGCTGTGCCCAAGATCGCGGGTTCAAACCCGCCTGAATTCATCTGATTTTTTTAAGAGCGTCAAAATCCTTCAGTATGCCTTCCTTCGGAGGAGAAGTAAAGCAGGTGGTCCCATGCTTAGATTTATGGCATGTAAAAGATCCTTCCACTAAATAATCTTGTGTGAAGCTAAATTTCTAGGGTAGATTTCTTCGAAACGTTCTATCAAAGTTCCAAAGTTCACCACTAGGTGTCAGTGACACCTGGTAGTGAAAATTGGAACTACTTGAAATTGAACGGAATTTGTAGCTCACACCATGGGTGTCCACATTGAAGCAGCTACAGCTTCAGGCGAGCCGAATAAGTCCATTAAAGGCATTAAAAGCCATACACTAAATCTCTTATATATAATCCAAAACTGACTCATCACCGCAGGGCTCAAACCACTAGACCTAGGAAGCTGAAATTTTGCATGCTGGTTGATCCGAGTATGTAGAGGCTCACTAAGAAACGGTTTTTGAAAATTCAATTTGTAAGTGACTTTTTTCGGCCCTTTGGCATTGACAATCGAAAATTGACTCATCGACGCAGGGCTCAAACCACTAGACCTAGAAAGCTGAAATTTTGCATGTTGGTTGATCCGGGTATGTAGAGGCCCAATAAGAAACGGTTTTTGAAAATTCAATTTGTAAGTGACTTTTTTCGGCCCTTTGGCACTGAGCAAGGACAGTCGGTAAAATATTCGGATTTAGCTCATTTTAAGCCGCCACATACGAGAAACAATACTCGGAGGTCCTGTAGGGACCCCGAAACACACTTTTTAAGTTCCTAAAATGAACGGTTTCGGAGATGTTCCCAAATAACTGTGTTCCCTCTGAGAAACAGATCAACGTTACTATGGCAACCGCTGAAATTTCGCAGACCGGGGATAGTTTTCTGGCAATATCTCGATAACCGTTCGTTTTAGGGCCTTAAAACGCTGGGTTCGGTTCCCTCTTCTTCGAAGTGGAAACCACGAACATTGCTCCTCACATTGATACGCGCAAAAAGAGCTATAATCCATATTTCTACGATCAAATCGACTCGGAAAGTCTAATCTCTTATATATAATCCAAAACTGACTCATCACCGCAGGGCTCAAACCACTAGACCTAGGAAGCTGAAATTTTGCATGTTGGTTGATCCGAGTATGTAGAGGCTCACTAAGAAACGGTTTTTGAAAATTCAATTTGTAAGTGACTTTTTTGGCCCTTTGGCATTGACAATCTAAAATTGACTCATCGACGCAGGGCTCAAACCTCTAGACCTAGAAAGCTGAAATTTTGCATGTTGGTTGATCCGAGTATGTAGAGGCCCAATAAGAAACGGTTTTTGAAAATTCAATTCGTAAGTGACTTTTTTCGGCCCTTTGGCACTGAGCAAGGACAGTCGGTAAAATGATCGGATTTAGCTCATTTTAAGCCGCCACATACGAGAAACAATACTCGGAGGTCCTGTAGGGACCCCGAAACACACGTTTTAAGTTCCTAAAATGAACGGTTTCGGAGATATTCCCAAATAACTGTGTTCCCTCTGAGAAACAGATCAACGTTACTATGGCAACCGCTGAAATTTCGCAGACCGCGGATAGTTTTCTGGCAATATCTCGAAAACCGTTCGTTTTAGGGCCTTAAAACGCTGGGTTCGGTTCCCACTTACGAACATTGCTCCTCACATTCATACGCGCAAAAAGAGCTATAATCCATATTTCTACGATCTAATCGACTCGGAAAGTCTAATCTCTTATATATAATCCAAAACTGACTCATCACCGCAGGGCTCAAACCACTAGACCTAGGAAGCTGAAATTTTGCATGTTGGTTGATCCGAGTATGTAGAGGCTCACTAAGAAACGGTTTTTGAAAATTCAATTTGTAAGTGACTTTTTTCAGCCCTTTGGCATTGACAATCGAAAATTGACTAATCGACGCAGGGCTCAAACCATTAGACCTAGAAAGCTGAAATTTTGCATGTTGGTTGATCCGAGTAAGTAGAGGCCCAATAAGAAACGGTTTTTGAAAATTCAATTTGTAAGTGACTTTTTTCGGCCCTTTGGCACTGAGCAAGGACAGTCGGTAAAATGTTCGGATTTAGCTCATTTTAAGCCGCCACATACGAGAAACAATACTCGGAGGTCCTGTAGGGACCCCGAAACACACTTTTTAAGTTCCTAACATGAACGGTTTCGGAGATATTCCCAAATAACTGTGTTCCCTCTGAGAAACAGATCAACGTTACTATGGCAACCGCTGAAATTTCGCAGACCGGGGATAGTTTTCTGGCAATATCTCGAAAACCGTTCGTTTTAGGGCCTTAAAACGCTGGGTTCAGTACCCACTTACGAACATTGCTCCTCACATTCATACGCGCAAAAAGAGCTATAATCCATATTTCTACGATCTAATCGACTCGGAAAGTCTAATCTCTTATATATAATCCAAAACTGACTCATCACCGCAGGGCTCAAACCACTAGACCTAGGAAGCTGAAATTTTGCATGTTGGTTGATCCGAGTATGTAGAGGCTCACTAAGGAACGGTTTTTGAAAATTCAATTTGTAAGTGACTTTTTTCAGCCCTTTGGCATTGACAATCGAAAATTGACTAATCGACGCAGGGCTCAAACCATTAGACCTAGAAAGCTGAAATTTTGCATGTTGGTTGATCCGAGTAAGTAGAGGCCCAATAAGAAACGGTTTTTGAAAATTCAATTTGTAAGTGACTTTTTTCGGCCCTTCGGCACTGAGCAAGGACAGTCGATAAAATGTTCGGATTTAGCTCATTTTAAGCCGCCACATACGAGAAACACACTTTTTAAGTTCCTAAAATGAACGGTTTCGGAGATATACCAGATAACTGTGTTCCCTCTGAGAAACAGATCAACGTTACTATGGCAACCGCTGAAATTTCGCAGACCGGGGATAGTTTTCTGGCAATATCTCGAAAAACGTTCGTTTTAGGGCCTTAAAACGCTGGGTTCGGTTCCCACTTCTTCGAAGTGGAAACCACGAACATTGCTCCTCACATTCATACGCGCAAAAAGAGCTATAATCCATATTTCTACGATCAAATCGACTCGGAAAGCCTCATCTCTTATATATAATCCAAAACTGACTCATCACCGCAGGGTTCAAACCACTAGATCTAGGAAGCTGAAATTTTGCATGTTGGTTGATCCGAGTATGTAGAGGCTCACTAAGAAACGGTTTTTGAAAATTCAATTTGTAAGTGACTTTTTTCAGCCCTTTGGCATTGACAATCGAAAATTGACTAATCGACGCAGGGCTCAAACCACTAGACCTAGAAAGCTGAAATTTTGCATGTTGGTTGATCCGAGTATGTAGAGGCCCAATAAGAAACGGTTTTTGAAAATTCAATTTGTAAGTGACTTTTTTCGGCCCTTTGGCACTGAGCAAGGACAGTCGGTAAAATGCTCGGATTTAGCTCATTTTAAGCCGCCACATACGAGAAACACACTTTTTAAGTTCCTAAAATGAACGGTTTCGGAGATATACCCAAATAACTGTGTTCCCTCTGAGAAACAGATCAACGTTACTATGGCAACCGCTGAAATTTCGCAGACCGGGGATAGTTTTCTGGCAATATCTCGAAAACCGTTCGTTTTAGGGCCTTAAAACGCTGGGTTCGGTTCCCACTTCTTCGAAGTGGAAACCACGAACATTGCTCCTCACATTCATACGCGCAAAAAGAGCTATAATCCATATTTCTACGATCAAATCGACTCGGAAAGTCTCATCTCTTATATATAATCCAAAACTGACTCATCACCGCAGGGCTCAAACCACTAGACCTAGGAAGCTGAAATTTTGCATGTTGGTTGATCCGAGTATGTAGAGGCTCACTAAGAAACGGTTTTTGAAAATTCAATTTGTAAGTGACTTTTTTAGGCCCTTTGGCATTGACAATCCAAAATTGACTCATCGACGCAGGGCTCAAACCACTAGACCTAGAAAGCTGAAATTTTGCATGTTGGTTGGTCCGAGTATGTAGAGGCCCAATAAGAAACGGTTTTTGAAAATTCAATTCGTAAGTGACTTTTTAGGCCCTTTGGCACTGAGCAAGGACAGTCGGTAAAATGTTCGGATTTAGCTCATTTTAAGCCGCCACATACGAGAAACAATACTCGCAGGTCCTGTAGGTCGTTGTAAGAGAGCTTTCAGAAGTTTACTCGAATTTACAATGTTAAGATATCTATTATACACGGTATGCTTTCATTTTCTTTACAAATTTGTTTTTTCCTAACTGAATATTTTTGTTTGCCAATTTTGATCTGCTCTTTTTCGTTTTTAACCATGATCTGCAACGTTGATTCACAGTCGAATGTGTCGTATTCTACCGGCTGTCACGTTAATTATTATTGTTTCTTAATTACTCTTACTGAGGAATTGGGCAAACTTATTTCAATAAAGTTGTTGTTTTGTCTTTCACGGCCATTGAATCCCCGCACAAGGTACGGCTTAAACCTAGAAAAGTTGCTGAGTTGTACTAATGGACTAATGGTGCAGCAGAAAAGAGGAGAATTGAAGCTTTTGAAATGTGGTGATAAGGGAAAATGATGATCAGATGGGTAGTTAGGGTAACAAATGAAGAGGTATTAAGACGAGTGGGAGAGGAGAGATGTTTCTGGCGACTACTAATGAAGAGAAGAGATAGGAGGGTAGGACACATATTATGACACCCAGGAATAGCCAGCTTACTGTCGACCAAAATATTATGTGCACTCGAGTTTGAAGGTTGTTTGTGCGGTAGCCAATAGACCTTCATAAAATCCAATGACATCATCATTTTCGACGTTCGATTTTACGTTAGTTCGTGTAGGTTTGGAATTTTTAATTTATATTTTAATATTTTTTATCGCAGTTGAAACACAAAAAGTGCCCCTTTTTAAGCGTGTTTCAACCATGCGTCACATTTAAGAATTATTATCTCACAAACCCGTAATCAGATCGAACCCGAATTTTAACACAATATACATTGGAATATTGTATAACTGGTTTATTAATTTCAAAATTTTGTGTGTTTAAGAACGAATGTTTTTATTATTTTTGTAAGGTAACTCTTTCTTGGCTCGGGGTCGTTGGAAAATGTAGTTCTTGGTTGCGTTGTAATCCTTATACATCAAAAAGCTATGCTGTATGACTGTGAAATAGGTAAATTAATTCACTTATTGTATATCGGTTTGTATTTGTAGGGAGAATTAAGACATCGTTCACCAGCTAGCCGCTCCGGGAAATGCTATACAGCGTTGCTGATATGGAGCCCATCACTTCCGAGCGAAACGTGCCGTGACGCGTGATGTAGCCCATCTTGGCAATGATGTACTGCTTTCACCGGAGCGGCTAACTGGTGAACCATGTCTTAATTCTCCGTACAAATACAAACCGATATACAATAAGTGAATTAATTTACGTATTTCACAATCATACAGCATACCGTTTTGATGTATAAGGATTACAACGCGACCAAGAACTACATTTTCAAACCATCCCGAGCCGAGGAAAAGTTACCTTACAAAAATAATAACAACTTTGTTTCTTGGGCACAAAAAAATTTAAAATTAATAAACCTGTTATACAACATTCCAGTGTATGTTGTGTTAAAATTTGGATTCGATCTGATGACGGGTTTGTGAGATAATAATTCTTAAATGTGACGCATGGTTGAAAAACGCTTAAAAACAGTCACTTCTTGTGTTCCAACTGTGATAAAAAATATTAAAATATAAATTAAAAATTCCATACCTACATGATCTAACGTAAAATAGAACGACGAAAATGATGATGTTATTGGATTTTATATAGGTCTATCGGTTACTTCACAAACAAACTTCAAACTCGAGTACACATAATTGTTTGGTCGACAGTAGTTATGGATGGGAGGGTCGCAGACTAGAACTGTAGGGGTAAACCAGGGTTAAACAGATTGCCTCGGATGTAGGGTGTGGTAGCTATGTAGAAATGAAACGATTAGCTCAGGAGAGGGATACATGGAAGGCTGCATCAAACCAGTTAAAAAACTGAAGACTCAAACAACAACAATCAGGAATTTTAATTACTTAGAGAGGCATGTGGGGCAAAAGGGTCGTTGGAGAATTTCAATCCCTGGGATGTAATACTGGAAGAGACTGCATAATGTACATCAGCCGCCAAGGTGAGCGATATTTAACTATAGGTCTATTAATAGGGATATGTTTACGTTCAAATCATCAATTAGTATGGCCAAATTACATCCAGAATAGCTTAAGTAAGAATACATTTAATTCCCCATATTCCGATAGATTTGCCATTCCAGTGTGCAAGAGTGCAGTTCCCTCTTCAAACAATATTCGCAATTTCTTTAACAAAGCGCAATGACACACACTTAACAGTAGCACGTGTACATTTAGACAAAACAATTTTTTCCCATGGCCAACTGTATGTGGCGTGCTCGCGAGCATCCGGACAACAAAATCGTTATGTCTCAGCAGAAGATGGCAAAACCATCAACGTAATTTTAAAATGTGTTAACATAATATAACAACGAACCCTGCAGACGTTCACAACTCGATAAAATTCCCACTTTGCTGATCATATCAATATACTGTATGTATCAGAATATTCAGAATTAGAATGGACACACCTATAGCCGCGATTTCTGTAATAGAATAGACCAATTATCAGCAATAATGCATCGTCCCCATTGTCTTGATCGCGGGTGAAGCCGCGGGTACCTGCTAGTAAATACATAAATAAATAAGAAAATTACGAGCCTTACAGTAGTCGCATATGATGTGTAACATCTGACATAGAAGAAACCTCACGTGAAATTGTTGATACACCGGTATGTTATACTATTATTGGCACAAATATTAATCTATTGTAAAAGGGAGTGTTTTACAGATATTGTAGTTTATAATACGGAACTCATTTTATTAGAGGTTTTGTAGCTTCCACCAGCACTAGCCTAAATAAAGAATACGATATGGATCAACTAGAATAATAGACGCGACACCGCTCATAACCTTAAATTCCTTATAAATAGGCCAACTTGCGAGTAAATGCAATGTGCACAGCAGTAGATCATGAAAGGCTTGCCCAGTTCCCGGACCTCTTGATTCACAGACCAACACGTAATTTCATATGGATTCTGTTAAAATGAGTCATATTGATATGATAAATATCGTTTAAAATGATAATCTGGTAGCAAAAATATCTATCTCGTCCAGAATTCGAACCCGAGATCTCTAGAATCACTGTCGGGGGCGATAACACAACGGCTATTTCGAGCACGCAAATATAATGCACAAAATGGTGATTTATTTCCACGTTCCAATAATACTACATTGCGGAATTAAGTTTCATTTATATTTTGCTTGTTTCGATAATGTTCCTGTGTGAAATTGAGTTTAAAATGCCTTATGAATAGGCCCACTTGTGAGTAAAGAGAATGTATTCAGTAATAGTTCATGAAGGCTTGCCTAGTTCCCGTATACACGGCCGACTGAATGCGCTCATACCGGCCTAGACAATGAGACCTTTTTCATGAAATCTTGTTAGTTACTCAACTGCTCACACAGCGCTGTTCACCAAGCATTGCACGACTAAGACTTTTCTCTACTTAGTGTAAAACGAAGTCCCCGATTCTTGGATATCACGGGTAATCTCGAGAACCACTGGATGGATTTTGATGCGGCTTTCACCATTCTGTACAGGTAATATCGAGGAAGATTTCTGTAGAAAATAATTTATTTATGATCAAAGGGAGCCAAGCAGTAGCGATTTTAGATTTCAGTGAATAGGTCGAAGAAAGAACTTGACGTTCGTGCGCTTTTTAAGCTTACGCTGGACAAACCGTTAAAAATATCAATATACTATGAGCGTAAGAATTGTTCAGCATGAAAAATTGTACAAAAAAGTCCGCGTGAGCATATCTCTATCTTCGATACATCGCCCACTATAAGTGTTTTTAGTTTGAACGGGAGGGGGATTTGGCTTGCACCTCGCCATTCTTAAATTACGTCTGACAGGAATTCCTTGCACATTCATAACTGTTCCCGGGCGAAGCCGGGGCGGGTTGCTAGTGACACTATTATATTATCATTATAATTCCCACAATATCAAAATGCAAATTATATCACAAAATAAAATAGCGTGCTAATAAATCTAAGAGAAATTAGACATACCTTGCACCTCGTTACAGTTGAATTCGATCAGAATCACTCGGTTTTCATTAAAGTTTATGCATTTTTCTGCTGAACGGTTTGGAAGTTCGGCAACAGGAAACTAGGACTGTTATTTACTTAAAATATTCATTTTTGTATTTTTGTACTATTTGTGTTCGTGATTTCATTACATTGTCAGAATTACCGACAGTAGTGACTACGTAGGCTAAAGCGCAGCGTTAGGCCATGGGGCCAAGATCTCTGCTGACTCGGTAGACGCGTGTGTTCGAGCCCCACCATCGGCCGTCCTTGAAATGATTTTCCGTGGTTTCCCATTTTTCAACACCAGGCAAATGCTGGGACGGTACCTTCTAACAGGCCACGGCCGCTTCCTTCCACATCCTTGCCCAGTTTCATTCATCTTCATCCATTCCATCTCTCATCCTGACGCGCAGGTCGCCCACGGGCGTCGACTAGAAAGACCTGCACTCGGCCTCTCAGGCGGCCACACGAAAAAAAATATGTCAGAATTAATGCTTTAATTAGTAGGGTATACTATTCAGTGTACCTATTATAAATAAAAACCGTGAGGTTTCTCACCTCCCCATATTACGAAACCCGGTTGCCTAATACGGGGAAAGTACACTTTTAAAGTTAACAATAATATCAGGGGGTATTACAACATCAAACGTGCCCATATTTGTAATATACATAGTATATCGCCTGAGGTTTACATTGGTGAGAAAACCAAAATTATTCCGTTCCTTCTTATGTCTAATGTGAGCCCTATAAAAAACCTCCCCATATTTGGCGACTTTCCTCTACCCATTTTTAGAAGATACCTTATGCACTGGACAGCTGAATCCGTGATTAATTGTATAGGTAGCTTCGTAAGTCTCAGAACTCAGGAAGTCCTTTCTAGCAGCGTTACTAGCAGCTTTCAAAGTTTCAAGGTAAGAAAGAAAATATTCCTCTAGCCAGTTTAGGCGACTGACATTTAATGAGAAAAAATGCCCTTTATCTGGATTTCTAGACTGAATATGATGATATGTGATGCTTACGTCATGCATAGCGAACCATTTATTAACGGTTTTTTTTAATGGTTGCTTCTGCGTCCATGAATGTGTACGCTTCCGGGTGCATGCCTATATTTTCTTTCAGTGTACTAATGGCACCAATAACTTCTGACGAGAACACTTCCTTGGCACGCCGAACATTCATTTTTTCAAATTTAGTGGGTTCGATGTGTTTTTAGTGAGGTGTCTGACCGGTTTGACGATCTCACCCTTTTGCATTGTGTATAGTAATGACAAGTATTTCCCTGAAATTATTCCAGTACCATCAGTCATATCTCGTTACAGAAACTGCGTTCTAATGGGTTGTTTTTTTTTTTTAGAATGTGACAATTATCAAAACTAGGGAATACTTTCCTAGACTCGTCGTATGGGTGATTGACCATTGGTTGCAAATTCCCTCCCCCTAAATGCCTCATCATTGTAGTGTTAGTTTTGTGATTATCAGAGACAGTTATTATAATTATGAAACCGCATTGTTCAACCTCGAGAATAACGTCCAGCAGCAGTTTATGTAAGTCCCGTCCTGACAGCTGCTTCGTGAAAAAGAAGGCACACGGTATCTGATAATTTGTCGAAAGATCTCTTAGCACAAAACACAACACACGATTAGCTGCTACTTGTTCCCCTCCCGTCCAAACTAAAAACACTTATAGTGGGCGATGTATCGAAGATAGAGATATGCTCTCGCGGACTTTTTAGTAGAATTTCTCACGCTGAACAATTCTTACACTCATAATATAATGATATTTTTAACGGTTCGCCCAGCGTAAGCTTAAAAAGCGCACGGACGCCAGGCTATTTTTTCGACCTTTTCACTGAAATCGTTACTGCTTGGCTCCCTTTGGTCATACATAAATTATTTTCTACACAAATCTTCCTCGAGATCACCTTTATAGAATGGTGAAAGCAGCATCAAAATCCATCCAGTGGTTCTTGAGATTACACATTTAATATACGTACTGTACAGCTGATTCCTTATCGCGCCTATAATGGGAGGGGAGTGCGCTCTACCGGCAACGAGTAGAAACCTTCCAATTACATGTTATACATGGGTTCTGACTGGGAATGTCAAGGCCGGTATAGAGCGCAGCTCGTATTCAGTCGGCCGTGCCGTATATCATGTGCTTCAATCAGTTGACACCAGAGTTCGCATGAGCGTTTAACGTCAGAAATGGTATCAATTTTCGACACCGCGCACTCATTGTTTCCTGGATCTTACCACTGCCAGATGGATCGATCGATCAATCCAGCTGGCAGTGCGTCTTACACACTTCCATTCGATCCACCACTGCCAGCTGGTCTTCCGTTCCATTTTTCAAAATCACTCTCACAAAAATATCCAGCAACCGAGTGAAAAGATGTTACACATCAATAAATAAATCAATAATCAATAACAACAGTGACTAACTAAACAGTCTGAAACGCAATCATTTCAAACGTTTGCAACGGTACAAGTTAACGATTCAAAAGGATTTTCAAAATAGTATTCATAAAAAGGACATGCAGAAGTGTAATAGACTAACGGAATAAATAATAATTGGCTAAACAATGCAACTCGTTACAAAGTATAATTTAAAAAGTCTGTAGCTCAACAATGTGTAGATACTGTTGTACATCAGTGTTATATACATATCCTGTCTGTTAGGTAGTCAGCCCGAAGGCTGGTTGGATCCTCAAAAAGCACCGCCGGTAGATTATGTCGGTAGATATCCACAAAAACCCAAGGCAGCGCTATATGGAGGCGTACTAGGCAAGAAGAGGAGTGAGGTAGTTTGCCATTGCTTTCCACTGTACCTCAATTTAGCATAAGTTAAACTTGCAGTTTAGACCCTTAAAACAATAATAACTAAGCATAAGTGAGCAGAAGAAACTACAGGTAGTGATTCAATTAAGCCTTTCAATTGTGTGAGTAGTGTTTAAATAATTCTTGTGTCCGCCTCGTTGCGTAGTGGCTATCATACTCGTCTGTCACCACGGAAGCCCGGGTTTGATTCCCGAGTCTGACAAGAAATGTAATTCTCCTGTGAGGGCTAGAACTGGGTTGACTCAGTCTCGTGAGGCAAAACGGAGAAGAAGGAACCATCCCGGCCTTTTCCTGGAGTAGAAGTGAGAATCCACAAAAAATAACTCCCAGGATGCCTGAGGTGAGAATCAAACACACTTCCTCTCAGTTTTGTTTCACGAGGCTAAAAGTGCCCCGTTCCAATACTCAGACCAGAATTAATTTTCATTGTAGAGCCCGGATCTCCGATGCGACAGCCAGAAATGCTATCCCCACCACCATAGCTACACGGCTGCAGGAATGTCGTACTATCTTTTTATTAGTAGGACAGATTTATAGAGTAACATCGTTAAGTGAAACCACTAAATTCTCTCGTATGGAGAAGCGGCAATAATGTTCACAGCTATTAGTTCGTATGAATAAAGAGGGAAAAGTGGAACGACCAACTGGGAATTAAACTGCTGTATTTATCTGTGAAGCTGGGGACTTATGCTACGTCATATTTGTATGAAATACTACCAATTCCCTTATGCTTTATAGCCGAATCTTAGTGCCATACACAGCCCTGCGGGTATAAACATAAAATTATCCGCATCCGCACGTTTGTTACCTGAATCTACGGGCATTATTTTAAATTAGATTTTAAATTAGATAAAATATTGAAGCAACACATTTAGACATTTGTGGAGAAAGTCGATCCCTTAGACTTTGAATATCATGTGCTGTGTTTAAAATGAATGTTATGCAGCCAGAATTGCAACCCTTTTCAGCTCGGAGTGTTAATTGTGCTTAATGACATAATTTGCATAAGATTAGCGTAAAACATCATCATACATTTGCCATGGAAAAAAACATAACGGAAAAATATGATACTTCGTATGTCATAAACATCAGAGTCCTAGTAATGATATTCAACAAGTTCGAGTTGTATTCTAAAAACTATATCCGCATGACGAAAAATTTTGCGGATATCCGCGGATTTATCTGTGTTATATCCGCATCCGTGCAGGGCTTTGGCCATAACCGCAAAGAACGTAGTCGACCTTGTCAGAGTATTTTTAAGCTGCTTCGATGGCGTAGTTGGTATCATTCTGAGCTTCTATGCCCAAGATCGCGGGTTCAAATCCAGCCGAAGTTGTCAGATTTTTAAGAGCGTTAAAAATCCCTCAGTATGCCTTCCTTCAGAGGGGAAATAAAGCCGGCGGTCCCATGTCTTAGATTTATGGCATGTTAAAGAACCTTCCACTAATTACACCTGTGTGAAGCTAAATTGTATAGGTTACAATCTCTCTTGTAATTTTCGTTTCCTTTCTTTCTTTCTTTCTTTCATGATCGTCACACGCGATCTGGATCTATAATTACAATTCCTCTACATCATTCATCTGCCTTCAGTAATTCTTTTCTCGTGTCGGGAACTAGAATGTGGAATAATTGTCCTCGTGACGTTAGAAATTGTACATCCCTGGCAACTATCAAACGTCCATGTAAAGATTTCCTCTAGAATTCGTAGGCCAAGTAGATCAATTTGTGTATGAATGTGTGAGTGAATGACGATATTAAAATTTTGTTAAAAATGTATGTGATTTGTATAGCTTAGTTAATATCACGCAGTCGCCTATTTAATTCTAGTATTTAAGTTTGGTAGGTTAAGAATAACATATGTGAGTATTGATGTAAGTTGCACTGTGTGTGGTTAAGTGTAAGAGAGGGCCTAGAGCCCAAACTTCGTCACAATAAAGGCCTCAATAAATAAATAGCGGCTTCGGTGGCGTAGTCGGTAGCATGCTGAACTGCTATGCCCAAGATAGCGGGTTCAAACCCGGCCGAAGTCGTCGGATTTTTTAAGAGCGTTAAAAATCCTTCAGTATGCCTTCCTTCGGAGGGGAAGTAAAGCCGGCGGTCCCATGTCATAGATTTATGGCATGTAAAAGATCCTTTCACAGACTTAACTTGTGTAAAGCAAAATTTGTTAGGTTAGATTTCGTCAGAACGCTCTATCAAAGTTCCAACGTTCGCCACTAGGTATCATTGATATCTGGTGGCGAAAGTTGGAACTACTTGAAATTGAACGGAACTTGTAGCTCACCCTTTAGGGTATCCGCTGGAAGCAGCTACAGACTCAGGCGAGCCGAACATGTCCTCGGACACTCCCGGCACTAGAAGCCATACGATAAATAAATAAATAAATAAATAAATAATAAATAATAACTAAAATATCAGGCTTATGTTCCCTTAGTTAAATATTCATCCGTCATATCTCCTATAAGTTATTATAATATTTAGGAAACTCAATAATGATAATGTCCAACAGAATGAGGGAGATGCTGACACCTTCACGGCGAACACTACATCTTTTTCATACAATCTTAGATGTTTCCGCAAGAGTAGTAGTACTCTCTTTCTGTCAATTATCGCAATTGCGATGAAAAAATGATTGGAGTCTGGTGCCCTATTGGGCTCCTTTCACTCCATTAATAATTGGTGATGATTTTAATTAGGTTATATTTTTTGATTAAGATTTATAAGTAACTCTCTTAAGACATTAGTGGATAATGCCTTATAGAGAGAATTTTGTCCTTAGGAAATTGCTGTCGTTTTTAGAGATTTTTATTTTACTTTACTTTAATTTTCTGTTAGATATTGAGAGCAGTCGACAAAATTAGTCCACTTTAAGTTCTATGCGAGTGTTGAAAACAATTTGCCCACAGAATCAGACGCTTTATTCTTCTCCCTCCTTTCTTATTCTAGATATTAATAACATTAATACTATTAATATTATAAGTAGTATGCCGGAAACGATTGAGCAATAACTTATCTATATTTAAAGAACATTTATAGACATCCTGCGAGAGAACGTTGTTGCTCTCTTGCGGCAAGCCACTCAAATATTCACTGTGACGTGGGTGAGTGGAGCAACGTGATAAGGTAAGTTATTAATTTTTATTTATTAATGCAGCTAATGGCCTTTTACATTATTTTCAGACAGGTCAGGGAAGGGATTATTTACCAACTTTCGATTTTTGCAAAAAATGAAAGTAGACTTATGAGATCTACATAGGGCCAAACAATTGTGTATCTGTGTGTGTGTGTGTGTGATTTGGTATATCTGTTCCCCCCTCCCCCCTATAAATTCAAACATGGTGAAACCGAATTGAACGAAATTTGGTAAAGAGGTAGCACTAGCAAAGGGCACCTCAGTGTCATGTTTTACATCGCCGATATCTTGACGGAAACGTAATGGCGGCCACCCAAATGTTGAAATCTTATACCAAATTACGATTAACCTAATCATCTGATCTCTACCAAATATCGCAACAACGTACATTTATGTGGGAAGCGTCTTTTGACCAAATTAAAAGGTCATCAGCCTGATAGTTTGCAGATGGCGGTCGTGTATGTGAGCAAATACCCCCCTCCCCCATTCAATTCAAACACAACGAAACCAAATCGAACCATCTTTGGTACAGTGGTAGTACCAGCAAGGGATAACTCAGTGTCATGTTGTATATCGCCACCATCATAACAAACAAGATGTTCAGTAAAGAACATATAGCCTACTTTCTCCTAAATGCATGGGTATTGTTATAACTCTTTGTCCTTTTCAAGGAGTATGATTGAATGTTGGTTGTAGTAGCTTGTTGAAATACAACGTGCTATAGGGATATTAAACATGAATATGAGGTGCCCTTTGCTAGTGCTACCTCTGTACCAAATTTCGTTCAATTCGGGTTCGCCGTGTTTGAATTGATAGGGGGAATCGATTTGCACACATACTTGGCCACCATCTGCAAACTATTGGGCTGATGTTCTTGCAGTTTGGTCAGAATATGTTTCCCACATAAAGATATGGTGTTGCAAAATTTGGTAGAGACTAGATTATTAGGTTGGTCGTAATTACATTTTAGCTTTTAACATTTGGGTGGCCGCGATTACGTTTCCGTCAAGATAGCGGTGATATAAAGCATGACACTGAGGTGCCTCTTGCTAGTGCTACCTCTGTACCAAATTTCGTTCATTCGGTTCCACCGTGTTCGAATTAATAGGGGGAATCAATTTTGACATAAAGATGGCCGCCATCCGCAAACTATTAGGCTCATGACCTATTAGATTGGTCAAAGGATGCTCCCTCCATAAAGGTATGTTGTTGCAAAGTTTGGTAGAGATCGAATGGTTATGTAAGTCGTAATTTGATTTAAGCTTTAAACATTTGTGTGGCCGCTATTACGTTTCTGTCAATATGGCGGCGATATTAATCATGACACTGAGATGCCCTTTGCTAGTGCTATCTCTGTACCAAATTTCGTTACATTCTGTTTCACCGTGTTTGAATTAATAGGGGGAATCGATTCTGACACAAAGATGGCCGCCATCCGCAAACTATTAGGCGAATGACCTATTAGATTGGTCAAAGGATGCTCCCTCCATAAAGGTATGTAGTTGCAAAATTTGTTTGAGATCGGACGATTAGGTTAATCGTAATTTGATTTAAGCTTTGAACATTCGTGTGGCCGCCATTACGTTTCAGTCAAGACGGCGGCGATATAAAACATGACACTGAGGTGCCTTTTGTTAGTACTACCTCTGTACCAAATTTCGTTCCATTTGGTCGCACCGTGTTCGAATTAATAGGGGGAATCGATTTTCACACAAAGATGGCCGCCATCCGCAAACTATTACTCTGATGACCTATTAGTTTGGTCAAAGGATGCTCCCCCCATAAAGGTATGTTGTTGCAAAATTTGGTAGAGATCGGATGATTAGGTTAGTCGTAATTTGATTTAAGCTTTGAACATTTGTGTGGCCGCCATTACATTTCTGTCAATATGGCGGCGATATAAGACATGACACTGATATGCCCTTTGCTAGTGCTACCTCTGTACCAAATTTCGTTCCATTCGGTTTCACCGTGTTTGAATTAATAGGGGGAATTGATTTTCACACAAAGATGGCCGCCATTCGCAAACTATTAGGCTAATGACCTATTCATTTGGTCATAGGATGCTTCCTCTATAAGGGTATGTTGTTGCAAAATTTGGTAGAGATCGGATGATTAGGTTAATCGTAATTTGATTTAAGCTTTGAACATTTGTGTGGCCGCCATTACGTTTCCGTCAGGATGGCGGCGATATAAAACATGACACTGAGGTGCCTTTTGTTAGTACTACCTCTGTACCAAATTTCGTTCCATTTGGTCGCACCGTGTTCGAATTAATAGGGGGAATCGATTTTCACACAAAGATGGCCGCCATCCGCAAACTATTACTCTGATGACCTATTAGTTTGGTCAAAGGATGCTCCCCCCATAAAGGTATGTTGTTGCAAAATTTGGTAGAGATCGGATGATTAGGTTAGTCGTAATTTGATTTAAGCTTTGAACATTTGTGTGGCCGCCATTACGTTTCCGTCAAGATGGCGGCGATATAAAACATGACAATGAGGTGCCTTTCGTTAGTACTACTTCCGTACCAAATTTCGTTCCATTCGGTTGCACCGTGTTCGAATTAATAGGGGGAATCGATTTTCACTCAAAGATGGCCGCCATCCGTAAACTATTACGCTGATGACCTATTGGTTTAGTCAAAGGATGCTCCCCCCATAAAGGTATGTTGTTGCAAAATTTGGTAGAGATCGGATGATTAGGTTAGTCGTAATTTGATTTAAGCTTTGAACATTTGTGAGGCCGCCATTACGTTTCCGTCAAGATGGCGGCGATATAAAACATGACACTGAGGTGTCCTTTGCTAGTGCTACCTTTGTACCAAATTTCGTTCAATTCGCATTCACCGTGTTCGAATTGATAGGGGTGGACAGACATCCAGAGTACACACACTCACACACACACACAGACACACACACAGACTCACACACACACATACACACACACAGACAGACACACTTTTTTCGCCCTGTGTTGATCTCATAAGTCTACTTTCATTTTTTGCAAAAATCGAAAGTAGGCTAAAAATTACGAGCCTTACAGTAGTTGCATATGATGTGTAACATCTGACATGTTATTCGAATAATTCTATATTACTCGCATTTTAACCTATTTTCAATTTTGAAAAAATAGGCTTATGAGATCATCTTTCGCCCGTGTGTGTGTGCGTGTGTGTGTGTGTGTGTGTGTGTGAGGAGTGTGTGTGTGTGTGCCCCCCCTAATAACTTATAAACGGATAGAGCGATATCAATGAAACTCGGTAAGTTCATAGCACTATTGCCGACGACCCCGACCATGCCCATCATATTTTGGTACGTCTCACCAATCCAACATGGCGGATGTGCGAAATATTTCACCAGCATTCAATATCTCAGAAACTAGTCACGATATCACCCTGGAATCTTTTACGGCGATAAAGGAAACTACTAGAAGTTCACCTATGTGACTTTTGAAAAACCGGTAACTACAAAACCAACATGGCGCAACGCGAATTTATGACTTTTAAATAGACGTTTCTCGCGATTTAACCAACCAAACGCAATAAAACTTGGTGCAGTATATGTTTATACACATTGTAATGCACCGACATCAAACTTGGTTCAATTGTTTACATAACCACAAGATGGCGGATGTGCGAAATATTTCACTGGCATTCTATATCTCTGAAACTATTAGCGGTATCACCCTGAAATTTTGTACGGTGATAAAGGGCACTACTGGAAGTTCATCTATAAGACTTTCAAAAACCGGTTAAGCACAAAACGAACATGGCGGCCAAGCGAATTTGAAAATTTTAAATAGATCTTTCTCGCGATTTAATGTTCCAACCGCAATGGAATCTGGTACAGGTAATGATTATACACATTGTAATACACTGGTATCTAATTTAGTTCAATTGTTTACATAACCTCAAGATGGCGGCTTTGCGAATTATAAATTAAGTTTTTATTTCTTCTGTCGTAATCATGCGATCGATGTGAAAGTTTGAATAATGAACCTACGCAATAATTTTCCTTTAATGGTACATGGCTCTATGGCCTATATATTTAACAAGCCAACATGGCGATCATCCGAAATATTTAGACGGCTCTGAATATCTACGAATCTATTATAGCTATCAAACTTAATATTTTTATGTTCATAGGGGCTGTGAACTTAAGTTCACCTATATGACTTTAAATAACCTGGTGATCACTAATCCAACATGGCGGCAACGCGAAGTACAAATATTCACATGGACATTTCTCGCAATTTAACCATCCGAGTGCAGTGGAACTTGGTACAGTAAATCCTTTTACGAATATTAATCCACTGGCATCTAATTTATTTCAATTGTCTCCATAACTACAAGATGGCAGGTGTGCGAAATTTTAAAATCTCCTTGTTACTTCTTGTGTCCTGATCATGCGATTGAAGTTTGAATGCTACACGTACACAATAATCTTCATGTAACAGTACATAACTCTAGGACCTACATATATAAAATCCAACATGGCGACCTTCCGAAATATTTAGTCGGTTCTCAATATCTACGAATCTATTACAGCAATCAAACTGAAATTTTGTATGTAGTTAGAGGCAATTAACATAATTAGGATGTATGAAAATAGGCTGTATAGTTCTTCACGGAACTACTTGTTTCAAGAATGAACTCGTAGTGCTACCTTGTGCCAGCAAACCTGAAGGATTCCTTCGTGTCATTACAATCGGTAATTTGTCATTACTACTCTTTCTGCAATAACTACTTGTAAAACTCCAGTGACAAATCCTGTCAGCAAATATGATATAATAGTGCTGTATTTTGGCCGACAGTACCGCGAGTGCTTACATTAAATCAGAATACAGCAAATATGGAATAATGAAATTTTCACACCAAAGAACGACAGTTTGAAGATGATTTATTGTAGGAATATCTGTAATGAGGCCTCCAAACCTTGAGGTAAACCGTATGCGATTTACAGTCCACATAGCCACATGGCCAACAGTACGTCGTTGTACCAATCTCTGACACTGGGCTCTACTTGTAAAACTCCTGTGAAAAATCCTTTCAGCAAATATGTTATAATGAATATTTTCACACCAAAGAACGACAACTTGAGGATGATTTATTGTAGGAATTTCTTTAATGGGGCCTCCAAACCTTGAATTAAACCGTATGCTAAATACATCGCACATGCTGTATTTTGGCCGATAGTACCTCGAGTCAACAACAACAACAAAAATTAACCCCTGGCACTATACAGCCCATGAAGGGCCTAGGCCGACCAAGCGACCGCTGCCCAGCCATTTGGCGTGCAGATATTGGGGTGACGCGTGATCAGCGCATCGGGCCCCTCGGCCGTTAATCTTGGTTTTCGAGATCGGGGCGCTGCCTCACTG
This sequence comes from Meconema thalassinum, assembly GCA_946902985.2. Lineage (NCBI taxonomy): Eukaryota > Metazoa > Arthropoda > Insecta > Orthoptera > Tettigoniidae > Meconema > Meconema thalassinum. The sequence continues at coordinate 173,177,005 of OX336391.1, forward strand.
TCAGACCTTCAGTCACGAGGCTGAGTGGACCCCGTTCCAACTCTCACGTGAGTTTTAAAATCCCTGACGGAGCCGGGAATCGAACCCAGGGCCTCCGTGTGAGAGGCAGGCGCGCTACCCCAACACCACGGGGCCGGCGACAGTACCTCGAGTGCTTACTTAAATAATTTTTTGAGTGCTGAGGCGTTATACAATTGAGCGTTATATTATGCATTTTGCAATGGAAAATATATATTTAATTAAAACCAAGTTCTCCAATGCATCTGCAGTAGTGACATATACCTGCAACTGTATGCGGGAGCAATCCACTGCCTACTTGATGCGAGCTGCGCTTTATACCGGCCAGTTAGTGAACCCATGCCAGCGGTGTTATTGAAAATGGCCTCTTATTGCCGATATAGCGCACTGCCAAGTATAGGCGCGATTAAAAATTAGGTGTGCAGTAGGTATATTAAATGCGTTTCTCCCAGTGATAAGTTTAGACTAACGAAGTTTCAATTATTGTTAGTAGTCGGTGTTAATATACTGAATTCCTACGTTGTGTGGAGTGTTGGTTGATGCGATATAGCACTCGAGGTATCGAGTGCTTACATTAAATAAGAGTACAGCAAAAGTATGAAGATTTAATAAATCGTAATTGTTTTCAGCAAATATGATATAATGAATATTTTCACACCAAAGAACGACAACTTGAAAATGATTTATTGTAGGAATTTCTTTAATGGGGCCTCCAAACCTTGAATTAAACCGTATGCTAAATACATCGCACATGCTGTATTTTGGCCGATAGTACCTCGAGTCAACAACAACAACAAAAATTAACCCCTGGCACTATACAGCCCATGAAGGGCCTAGGCCGACCAAGCGACCGCTGCCCAGCCATTTGGCGTGCAGATATTGGGGTGACGCGTGATCAGCGCATCGGGCCCCTCGGCCGTTAATCTTGGTTTTCGAGATCGGGGCGCTGCCTCACTGTCAGACCTTCAGTCACGAGGCTGAGTGGACCCCGTTCCAACTCTCACGTGAGTTTTAAAATCCCTGACGGAGCCGGGAATCGAACCCAGGGCCTCCGTGTGAGAGGCAGGCGCGCTACCCCAACACCACGGGGCCGGCGACAGTACCTCGAGTGCTTACTTAAATAATTTTTTGAGTGCTGAGGCGTTATACAATTGAGCGTTATATTATGCATTTTGCAATGGAAAATATATATTTAATTAAAACCAAGTTCTCCAATGCATCTGCAGTAGTGACATATACCTGCAACTGTATGCGGGAGCAATCCACTGCCTACTTGATGCGAGCTGCGCTTTATACCGGCCAGTTAGTGAACCCATGCCAGCGGTGTTATTGAAAATGGCCTCTTATTGCCGATATAGCGCACTGCCAAGTATAGGCGCGATTAAAAATTAGGTGTGCAGTAGGTATATTAAATGCGTTTCTCCCAGTGATAAGTTTAGACTAACGAAGTTTCAATTATTGTTAGTAGTCGGTGTTAATATACTGAATTCCTACGTTGTGTGGAGTGTTGGTTGATGCGATATAGCACTCGAGGTATCGAGTGCTTACATTAAATAAGAGTACAGCAAAAGTATGAAGATTTAATAAATCGTAATTGTTTTCAGCAAATATGATATAATGAATATTTTCACACCAAAGAACGACAACTTGAAGATGATTTATTGTAGGAATTTCCTTAATGGGGCTCCAAACCTTGAGGTAAACTTTATGCGATTTACATTCCCCATAGTCACATGTCCTACAGTACGTCGTTTTACCGATCTCCGCCACCGCGCGCGCTCATTGTTTCCGTCCCATCCACTTCCGTCTCTTTTCCAAAATCACTCCCACAAAAATGTCCAGCTACCGAGTGCCACAGAAATGTCCAGCTACCGAGTGCCACAGAAATGTCCAGCTACCGAGTGCCACAGAAATATCCAGATACCGAGTGGAAAGATGTTACACATCAAAAACGAACGAAAGGTAGAAAGAGAGAGATAACAAGTGATGCGAGTTTTGAATGATATTTATTTACAAGAATATTTTCGGTTGGCCCCCATCATTCGATCCATTTGATTTGCCCCTGCTTCGAACAATTCGTCCACTAGACATATTTCTTTACACAAATTGCAGTAATTTTCGGGTAGTTATCATTTTCAATAATTCAAATATCTGAATTGTTCGATTTTTTAATTAATCGACTATTCGTAATAGTCAGGTACTTTGAATGTTCCAGTGATTCGAATAACTGAAGTATTCCGATATCCGTGTTCTTCGGAATGTGAAATAATGTATTCAGGATGTCTACGATAACCAACTAACAGACTTCCTGACATTTCCCTGATTTTTCCAGAATAATTCAGAAAAGTCCCTGAGTAACAGTAGCGGCCATAACCTCTATATATAAAAGAATGAAAGTTTGTCTGTTTTTTTCTGAATTTCTACAGAAATTTTCGTTATTTACGCGTTTCAGACTGTTTTGTGACGGATGCACGCGAAAATAAAATTTTTGTCTGTCTGTCTGTCTGTATGTCTGTCTCTTTGTCTGTCTGTGGACAAAGTGGTTGTTCCCTTATGACTCGAGAACGGCTGGGTGGATCAACGTAAAATTTGGTACAGATATCTTTCAGAAGCACGACACTAATCATTGATGTAACTCTTCTCCGTACCTCTCATAAAAGGGGGCCTACCCCCTTAAAATACTTGCTGAAATAGGCGTAGACGGCCGAGACAAAGCTCATTTTCAGCCCCTCAATGTGAGAAACGAAACTCGGGGGCCCTAATGGGACCCCGAAAACCACATTTTAAGGCCCTAAAACCAACAGTTTTTGAGATATTTAGAGAAAATTACTGTAATTTCATTTAATACAATAACGAAAGAAAGCTAGCCGGTAACCATGGCAACGGAACCTCACAGGTCCATCTACTGCTATAAGACGCAATACAATTCCATTTATTACATTACTGAGATAGTTTGCAAACGGCTATAAGGTTATAACGGAACCAAATTAAGCTGTAAAATTCATCAATGTCATATAATGCGCTTAAGGGGGTCAAGGTGTACTCTAGATTTTTTCACGCGATTTACACGTGCGGGTGTGGTACGGAAGGTCTATTATATCCCTATTCCTATATTTTCATATTATTATTATAGTTGTTATTATTATACTAGGGCCTACAACGACGAGACAAAGCTTATTTTCAGCCCCTTGGTGTCAGAAACAAAACTCGATGCCCCTAAATAGCAGTAAAGGGTCCCCGAAAAGTACATTTTAAGGCTCAAAAACCAACAGTTTCTGAGATATTCCCAGAAAATTAATTTCATTTAATAAACTAATGAAGGAATGCAAGCCAGTAACCATGACAACAATATCTGAAAAGATGACATCCAACTTTCCATCTATTTCTGCAAGAAGTAAAGCCACTCCATTTATTAAATTTCTGTGAATGTTTGCAAATGGCTATAAGGTTATTACGGAATCAACTAAAACTGTAAAATTCATCACTGCGCTTAAGGGGGCCAAGGGGTACCCTAGATGTTTTTCACACGACTTAAATGTGCGTTATGTCGTACAGAAGGTCTATTATATCTCCAAACAGAAACATTATTTTCAAAAATTCCTGAATTGAAATACGGTAGTTTTTTTCTTTTTTTCTTTTAGGAATTTGGGCCATTGGAGTCTAAAAAACCTGAATTTTAATGCACCACAAGCCTTTATAAGTTATTAAAGGGGTCTTCCTCTGGATAGGGACTTGACACAACAGTGAAGGTCAGTTTTATTTGACGTGTATTGCGTTTCGTCTACGAGGTTTTCATTTTTTTTTTCACATCCGGAAGTACACATTAGGTAAATTTAGTTTCAGAGCATATTTTAACTAATCATTTTTCTTTGTCGAGAAACAGGTTCCAAGTCTCTAACCATTGCAACAGTAGCTCAATTGATTACGTCTGGTTATTAATACCGAAGACCGTTCGAAGAATGGGTACTTCTGCTAGTAAATGTATAAAACAGAGTTTGTACTTAAAGAGCATTTCAATGAGTGCTTGAACAATAAAGGGTAACATAAAGTTGAAAAGAAAAATAGAAATAACAGAAAAGTATATTTTCCTATATTTTGCCAATTTCTACATTTTTCATCCAGATAAACTATTGTAGGCCTACTTGCGAGTATTGAAAGTAGCTCGTCAATGGTAATGCTCTCAAAAATCATACAGTTACACATTTATATACAAATACACAGTCTACACTTGTAATTTGTGTGGTCTATCTTGCAAGAAATGAGAGCTTACGGATTTAACGTCAATGCGAACATACATCTACATTAATCATCACCAGACTATACTTTTCCCCCATCATAATTTAAAATTCTTAATTTCCAATTATTCAAGGATGGGCCTTATAAAACTAAAATTCTCATTAAAATACCCTGAAAATTCCCAGAGTTTCTCAGGATTTAAAAAATCCTGGAGTATTCCCTGTTTTTCATGTTTTCAAGAGTAGTAGACACCCTGGTATTCGAATTTCGAATTGGCGAATAATCGAATATTCCAATGATGCGTACAGCCCTAATTTAAATCCAAGACTAAGAGTACGAGAGAGAAATAATGGCTTAGTGAAGTTTTTTTCTAGTTGACGCCCAAGGATGACCTACGCGTCTTGATGCGAATGGGACGCTGCTCATAATGAAATCTGCAGACAAAACAAAAGGTTGGTGCTTTTCAGTCGGTCAACACGATTGTACTCAAATGAGATGGGTTATTCCCTAATCCTGAAAAGAATTACAATCGGTGGGCCAATGTCATAGAATAACCCATCTCATTTGGGTACAACCGTGTTGACCGACTGAAAAGCATCAAACTATTGTTTACTATGGCAACACTGTAAAATGGCTTCAAACACCATAATATAGGGGTAGATGACCTCATAGTTCTGCTCCTTAAAACAACAATAACTAACTAACTAGACACCATAACGAAAGCTGCTGATTAAAGCACTCGACTACCCGAGTTTACTATCTGGCCATCTTGTATCCAAGAAAGAGTCTTACCGTAACCAAGAGTAACAGCGATACCGCATGCAATTTCTGTTGAATCACGATTATCCCTACCAAATAATAAAATAAATTTCCCTCGTGTTGAGAACCTGGTTCAAACCTCTGGGATTTTTAAGAGCGTTAAAATCCTACAGTATGCCTTCCTTCGGAGGGGGAAGTAAAGCCGGCAGGCCCATGTCATAGATTTATGGCATACTAGCAGAAGTACCCGATCTTCGAACGGTGTTCGGTGTTAACACCAGACATTATCAATTGAGCTACTGTTGCAATGGTTAGCGGTTTGTCATTCCTTCATAAGTTTATCAGAGCGAAGTTAATTTTCTGGGAATATCACACACACTGTTAATTTGAGGGCCTCAAAATTTGGTTTTCGGACACCCTATATAGACTTCCGAATTTTGTGTCTCACATTGAGAAGCACAACATATGCTCTGGTCGTCCTTCTAGGATAATTTTTATATTTCGCCTATTTTAGCATGTATTTTGAGAAGTTTTCCCTATATCCACCTTTCTACTGTATGAAAAGTACGGTGAAGAATTATTTTATAAATGATTGGTGTATTGACTCTCATGGATGCCATACCTAATTTTGCGATGCACCAAGCATCCGAACACGAGTTATAGGCGTACATAAAGTTACACAGAAAGACAGACAGACGATCCTATTGTCTACAACATATTACCCGGATATCCAAATATGGGTATATCTACCACACAGTATCAAACAAAATTATCCTTACGATGAACCCTTATGTCGAAAAAAAAAAAAGATTAGTTAAAATGTGCTCTCAAACTAAATTCAACTAACGTGTACTTCATGACGTGAAATAGAATTGAAAGCCTTGTAGACGGAACGCAATACACGTCACATAAAAACTGACCCTCTACGTTGTGTTAGGTCCCCATACACAGGAAGACCTCTTTCATAAATTATAAAGGCTTGTGGTGCATGAAAATTCAGGTTCTTTAGCCTCAATTGGCCGAAATTCCTAAAAGCCGCAAAATATGCTGATTCAATTCAGGAATTTTTGAAAATGATGTTGCTGTTTTGAGATATAATAGACCTTCTGTACTATATGTCGCACGTGAAAATTGCGTGAAAAATTCTAGGTTACCCCTTGACCCCCTTAATTGCATTGATGAATTATACAGGCTATGTTGGTTCCGTGATAACCTAATAGCCATTTGAAAACTTTTACAGAAATGTAATAAATGGAGTGACATTGCTTCTTACAGAAATAGATGGAAAGTTGGATGCCAACCCTTGAGATAATGTAGTCATGGTTACTGATTTGCGTCCCTTCATTAGTTTGTTAAATTAAGTTTAAATTGGTCTTATGGGAATACTTCAGAAACTGTTAGTTATAGAGCCGTATAATGTAGTTTTCGAGGACCCTTTAGGGCCCCCGAGTTTTGTTTCTGGCACCGAGGGGCTTTGTCTCGTCGTTGTACGCCATAATATAATACTAATATAATAATATGATATAGGGATAGGAATATAATATACCTGCCAGACCACACCCGCAGGTGTAAATCGCGCGAAAAATTCTAGAGTACCCCTTGACCACCTTAAGCGCATTATACGTATTGATGAATTTTACAGCTTAATTTGGTTCCGTGATAACCTTCTAGAATATAATAATATAATATAGGGACAGGAATATAATAGACCTGCCAGACCACACTCGCAGGTGTAAATCGCGCGAAAAAATTCTAGAGTACCCCTTGACCCCCTTAAGCGCATTATACGCATTGTTGAATTTTACAGCTTAATTTGGTTCCGTGATAACCTTCTAACCGTTTACAAACTTTCACAGTAATATAATTAATGGAATTGCAATGGATGGTCCTCTGAGAATCTGTTGCCATGGTTACCGGCTTGCATTCGTTCATTAGGTTATTATATGAATTTTTTTTTCTGGGAATATCTCAAAAACTGTTGGTTTTAGGGCCTTAAAATGTGGTTTTCGTGGACCCTCTAGGGCCCCCGAGTTTTGTCTTTCATATTGAGGGGCTGAAAATGAGCTTTGTCACGTCCATCAACGCCTATTTTAGCATGTATTTTAAGGGAATAGGCCCTCTTTTATGAGAGGTACGGAGAAGAGTTACATCAATGATTAGTGTCGTGCCTCTGTAGATATCTGTACCAAATTTTACGTTGATACACCCAGCCGTTCTCGAGTTATAAGGGAACAAAGTTGTCCACAGACAAACAAACAAACAAACAGACAGACAGTCAAAAAAATATTTCGCGTGCATCCATCATAAAACAGTCTTAAACGCGTAAATAACTCAAATTTCCGTAGAAATTCAGAAAAAAAACAGGGAAACTTTCATTTGTATATATAGAGAGATAGACTGCACCGCTCGGTGTTGACCGTGTTTTATTGCACAAATTTAGGTTTTACTCGCTAACCGTTGGACATACACGAAAAGTGATAAGGACCTTTCGGATAAAAAATTAAATTTTAAGGCTCACATATACATCAAATTTTGCTATTTCTAAGCGTTTCTTTTTATTTGAAATGGAAATATGAAGTTTTGAAACCAAACGGTGTAGTGACGTCACAAATGTGGGTTTTACTCGCTAACCGTTGGAGATACACGAAAAGAAGTTTGCTATTTCCTAACGTTCTCTTCTTATTTGAAATGGAAATATGAAAATAGTCGCCTTTTTAAATAGTGCAAAAAATCGAAATCAAAAGTTTCGGATAGTAAATTAAATTTTAAAGCTCGTATGTGCCATCAAAAGTTTGGTATTTCTTGGCGTTCTCTTTTTATTTGAAATGGAAATATGAAAAAAATCGCCATTTTTAGCCTACTTTCGATTTTTGCAAAAAATGAAAGTAGACTTATGAGATCACTACAGGGCGAAAAAAAAGTGTGTCTGTCTGTGTGTGTGTATGTGTGTGAGTCTGTGTGTGTGTTTGTGTGTGTGTGTGTGTGTGAGTGTGTGTACTCTCAATGTCTGTCCCCCCCTATCAATTCGAACACGGTGAGCGCAAATTGAACGAAATTTGGTACAAAGATAGCACTAGCAAAGGACACCTCAGTGTCATGTTTTATATCGCCGCCATCTTGACGGAAACGTAATGGCGGCCACACAAATGTTCAAAGCTTAAATCAAATTACGACTAACCTAATCATCCGATCTCTACCAAATTTTGCAACAACATACCTTTATGGCGGCAGCATCCTTTGACTAAACTAATAGGTCATCAGCCTAATAGTTTGCGGATGGCGACCATCTTTGTGTGAAAATCGATTGCCCCTATTAATTCGAACACGGTGAAACCGAATAGAACGAAATTTGGTACAGAGGTAGTACTAGCAAAGGGCACCCCAGTGGCATGTTTTATATCGCCGCCATCTTGACGGAAACGTAATGGCGGCCACACAAATGTTCAAAGCTTAAATCAAATTACGACTAACCTAATCATCCGATCTCTACCAAACTTTGCAACAAGATACCTTTATGAAGGGAGCATCCTTTGACAAATCTAATAGGTCATTAGCCTAATAGTTTGAGGATGGCGGCCATCTTTGTGTCAAAACCGATTACCCCTATCAATTCGAACACGGTGAAACCGTATGGAACGAAATTTGATACAGGGTAGCACTAGCAAAGGGCACCTTAGTGTCATGTTTTATATCACCGCCATCTTGATGGAAACGTAATCGCAGCCACCCAAATGTTAAAAGCTAAAATGTAATTACGACCAACCTAATAATCTAGTCTCTACCAAATTTTGCAACAACATATCTTTATGTGGGAAGCATATTCAGACCAAACTGCAAGATCATCAGCCCAATAGTTTGCAGATGGTGGCCAAGTATGTGAGCAAATCGATTCCCCCTATCAATTCAAACACGGTGAAACCGAATTGAACGAAATTTGGTACAGAGGTAGCACTAGCAAAGGGCACCTCAGTGTCATGTTTTATATCGCCGCCATCTTGACGGAAACGGAATGACGGCCACCCAAATGTTAAAAGCTTAAATCAATTACGACCATCCTAATAATTTGATCTCTACCAGATTTTGCAACAACATGCGTTTTTGTGGAAAGCATCTTATGACTGACTACAAGGTCATCAGCCCAATAGTTTGCAAATAGCGGCCATGTATGTGTGCAAATCCATTCCCCATATCAATTCAAACTCGGTGAAACCGAATTGAATGATTTTTTTTACAGAGGTAGCACTAGCAATGGGCACCTCATATTCATGTTTAATATCCCTATAGCACGTTGTATTTCAACAAGCTACTACAACCAACATTCAATTATACTCCTTGAAAAGGACAAAGAGTTATAACAATACCCATGCAATTAGGAGAAAGTATGCTATATGTTCTTTACTGAACACTTGTTAAATAGTGCTAAATATCGAAATAAAAAGTAGCCTATGTATAAACCTGGTAAATCAGCTACATCCATACAAAATTTAATTTCAATCGGACCAGTGGTTCTTGCATGATTGATTAACAGACAGACAGGACGACAAACACCATCTCATTTTTAGCCTATTTTCAATTTTGAAAAAATAGGCTTATAAGATCACCTCTTGTCCGTGTGTGTGTGCGTGTGTGTGTGTGTGTGTGAGGTGTTATTGTGTGTCCCTAATAAATTCAAAACGGCAGTAGCGATTTCAATGAAACTCGGTAAGCTCATAGCACTATTGCGGGTGACCCCGGCCGTGCCCTTCAAATTTTGTTATGTCTCACCAATCCAACATGGCAGCTGTGCGAAATATTAAACTAGCCTTCAATATCTCCGAAACTATCACCGATATCACCCTGGAATGTTTTACGGTGATAAAGGGAACTACTAGAAGTTCACCTATGTGACTCTTGATAAACTGGTAACTATAAAACCAACATGGCGGCCAAGCGAATTTGCGACGTTTTAATAGACGTTTCTCGTGATTTAACCAACCAAACGCAATAAAACTTGCTACAGTATATGTTTATACACATTGTAATGCACCGACATCTAACTTCGTTCAATTGTTTACATAACCACAAGATGGCGGATGTGCGAAATATTTCACCGGCATTCTATATCTCTGAAACTATTAGCGGTATCACCCTGAAATTGTGTACGTAGATAAAGGGCACTACTGGAAGTTCATCTATAAGATTTTCAAAAACCGGTTAACTACAAAACGATCATGGCGGCCAAGCGAATATGAAAATTTAAATAGACCTTTGTCGCGATTTAATGTTCCAAACGCAATGTAACTTGGTACAGGAAATGTTTATACACATTGTAATGCACCGATATCTAACTTCGTGCAATTGTTTACATAACCTCAAGATGGCGGCTGTGCGAAATTTTAAAATTAAGTTTTTATTTCTTGTGTCGTAACCATGCGATCGAAGTGAAAGTTTGAATAATGAACCTACGCAATAATTTTCCTTTAATGGTACATGTCTCTATGGCCTATACATTTAACAATCCAACATGGCGACCATTCGAAATGTTTAGACGGCTCTGAATATCTACGAATCTATTATAGCAATAAAACTGAATATTTTTATGTTCATACGGGCTATGAACATAAGTTCACCTATATGACTTTCAATAAACTGTTGATCACAAATCCAACATGGCGGTGACGCGAAGTATAAATATTCACATGGAAGTTTCTCGCAATTTAACCATCCGAGTGCAGTTAAACTTGGTACAGTAAATCCTTATACGAATGATAATCCACTGGCATCTAATTTATTTCAATTTTTTCCATAACAAGAAGATGGCAGCTGTGCGAAATTTTAAAGTCTCATTGTTACTTCTTGTGTCCTAATAATGCGATTGAAGTTTGAATGCTACACGTACACAATAATCTTCATGTAACAGTACATAACTTTAGGACCTACATATATAAAGTCCAACATGGCGGCCATCCGAAATATTTAGTTGGTTCTCAATATCTACGAATCTATTAGCCTACAGCAATCAAACTGAAATTTTGTATGTTGATAATGGCAGTTAACATCAGTAGGATATATGAAAATAGGCTGTATAGTTCTTCACGGAACTACTTGTTATATATTAATATGATAAAAGAACCAACCACTACACTTGGTAGTGTGTAGCCAAAAGTTGTAAGTTATTTGGTTGCTTTTTTTTTCGTGTGGCCTCATGGGAGTCCGAGTGCAGGTCTTTCTAGTCGACCTCCGTGGGCGACCTGCGCGTTGGGATGAGAGATGGAATGGATGAAGACTACTGAAATTGGGCAAGGATGTGGAAGGAAGCGGCCGTGGCCTGTCAGAAGGTGCCGTCCCAGAATTTGCCTGGTGATGAAGATGGGAACCCACGGAAAACCATTTAAAGGACGGCTGACGGTGGGGCTCTAACCCACGCGTCTACCGACTCAGCAGAGAGCTTGGCCCCACGACCTAACGCTGCGCTTTAGCCAGCGTAGCCACTGCTGTCGGTTGGTTATTTGATTAGGACCAATCTATCATGTTCCAACGTCCGCCACTGGGTGTCAGTGATAGCGACGTCTGGTATTCAAAGTTTGAACTACTTGAAATTGAACTTGGTGGGAAGTCTAAGGGCATTGAATTAAAATACCCTGCTATGGCCATTGGCTCCAATTCAAATATAATAATAATAAAGTAAATAATGTTGTATCACTGTCGGCTTTACCTTAAATGACAATAATACAGGTTGTTAATTAATTCAGTGAATTTGCAACATTGTGATCAATTGGCCCCATGTTAAGTAGGATTCGTCTGATAACCTGTGTAATTGTGGTATCTTAATTAGTATGTGTATTTGTAATTTAGGCTAAAATAGGGATAGAAGAGGCCGTGACCATAACTTAGGATCCATGTTCGCATTTAACTGGAGTAGATGTGGGAAACCACGGAATATCAGGATGGCCGAGGCGGGAATTGAACTCGCCTCTTCTCTGATTTGCCTCACAACGCTGAGCGTACCCTGTTACAACCCCCACACCAAACTTATATTTTTGGTAGAGCCACGATTCGAACCCAGGATATCTGAATTTGGAGTCTCAATACATTCCCTAAGACCACAGAAGGAAACTTAAAGCATTGTTGACCACCCTTGTGGTGTAGCAGCTGGAATTCTTGATTGTCGCCTCGGAGGTCAAAGTTCGAGCCCCGACTCTGCCAAGAAAATTAATTTTGGTCTGAGGGTTGGAACGGGGTACACTCAGCCTTGTGAGGCAAAACAGAGAACAGGTGGGTTTGATTCCCATCTTAGACATCTTGGAAGTGGTTTTCCATGATTTCTCACTTCTACTCCGGGCAAATTGGGGGATGGTCACTAACTTCAAGCCACGGCCACCTCCTTCCGAATGCTCATCTGAATTTCAAATACACACACTAATACAGCCATCACAATAAGACAGGCCATAAGACAAATCCACGCACACACCTAAGTACATGATGTCGCAAAGCCCCTTAATCAATCCATCAATCAATTAACAGTCGGCCTCGTGGTTTTGGGGTAGCGCGCCTGCCTCTCACGCGGAGGGCCCGCGTTCGATTCCCGGTTCTGCGAGGGATTTTAGAAACTGACGCGAGGGCTGGAACCGGGTGCACTCAGCCTCGTGAGGACAATTGAGTAGCAGTCTGACAGTGAGGCTGTGCCCCGGTCATGAAAACCAAGATTAACGGCCAAGGGGACCTGACGCACTGACCACGCGCCACCCCAATATCTGCAGGCCAAATGGCTGGGCAGCGGTCGCTTGGTAGGCCTAGGCCCTCATGGGCTGTAATGCCAGGGGTTATTATATAATCAATTAACAACAACAACAACAACAACAGCAACAAAATATTGTTCTTCTGAACGTAACACTTATTATTCAATTAATTTTCTGTCAAATAAGGTTGTGACAGCACCATGGTCAATCTACTTGCGTTCCACGAAGGCAAACCGGGTTCGAATCCAGGTTAACGCAAGTGGGATTTTTGGGATCAAGTTCCACGTTCTGTGGGTCGGATTCCAAGCAAAAGGAACGTCCTGTGTCCTACGTTCAGGAGATAAGGTTGCACGTAAAGCTACAAGCATCCGTAGATTATATCAAATAAACAAGAAACAGGTGACTGAACTGCAAATGAAGTGAAAGTCGGCGAGCAGAGTGCAAGGCCAGAGTAACCTGCTCAATGTCTGCCCTGCTCCAGTTAACAGTGTTATGCAGCGGTCACCAACCAGTGGCTCGTGAGCCCACCGTGGTTCTCTGCGGCACTTAGTTGTACCAAATTTTATGTTTTCCAGTTGTCCGTTTGGCCATGATACTCAGAGGATTAAGGGACTTTTCGGAACTCAACTGACGTCATCCTCCCGACCCTCTCGCCGGACCGGCCGGTGGCGAACAATGACTCACCGACTAACACTGTCCCACAGCACTAAAACTTTTCTTATTTCAAGTTTAAATTAACAATTTTCAAGTGTTATGAATTCTACAAAATATTCTAAAGAAAATGAGTCCAAACTCGGAATTCTAACTTCTTCAACTGTCATTTATGATTGCATGCAACTACGAGGGCTGTTTTTTTTAGTAAGGGCCGTCTTTTTAAATTAACCGAACATTTTATTTTGAAACCACATTTATTTTTAGGTTTTACATACTTTCCTTTATTATTCTACATAGTTGCCTTGTTTATTTAGGCACTTGCCATGCCTTAAAACTAAGATCTGAAATCCCTCTGCATAAAAGTTTGCCGCCTGCTCTGACAACCAAGAATTCACGGCTATTTTCACTTCTTCATCGTCGGCGAAGCGCTTCCCTCTAAGATGACGTTTCATCTGTGATCACAGATGGTCGACCTGAGCGTTCATCGTCATGAACATTTTCACGGCTACTTTTGAACTCGCGTACCCATTTTCGCACTTTACCTTCCGTCATTGCATTATCACCATACACCTCACAAAGCTGACGATGAATGTCTGCAGCCGACATGTTTCTTGCACTCAAAAGACGTATCACAGATCGTACCTCACACGTGGCGGGCGAATCAATAATCTTGAACATTGTAAAGATGCACAGTTCAGCGTACAGGTTAGCTACACAGCTGCAACTGACGCCTGCTTGTTCGCAAAGGATGCCGGGAGGTAGCGCGCACGCTTGTTGCGGCGTGCGCACTAACTACGGGCTTTAAAATCGGCCTTTACTTAGAAACCGGATTCGTACTTGTTTAAAAATGTCAAACAAATAAAGAAAACTTGAGAAATTGAGGAATAGAAAATAACCAAATAGCAATTTGAGAAAGTCGTGACACTCCTAATAAAGATATCTCTAAAGAGTTTTAGCCTACTTTTCACATTTTGCAAAAATGAGAAAAAAGTAGACTTATGAGATCGATCCGGGAAAATGTCTGTCTGACTGTCTGTCTGGCTGTGTGTCCCCCCCTATCAACTCCTAAACGGCTACAGCAATCAAAACCAAATTTAGTATGAGTAAAGATGTGCACCGGAATATCTCACGTCCATATTTGAAAATGATGTCAGTGCTACCAACTGCTGAAAAAACGCACTAGAAATTTGAGCTCCATGTTGGATATCTTGCAAGGTATGCATGGGAGCTATTCCAAAATTGGCACACATGTAGATAGTACTATTTCAGTTTAATTTCCAGGAGGCCAACTATGACAGTGTTGCCAAAATAATTTTAAGCCTTCTGATAGGTCCAATGTTTAAATGCATATAACTTCTACACTATCAATTGGATTTCAACCAAATTTTGTACGCAATATATGTACATAATCAGATATGACTGAGCGTATTCTTAAGATCCACCAGGGCTGACAACTGTTAATAATTTATCTCTCTTTTTTTAATCGAAATACCTATATATCAGAAAGTATGCAAGCCAACAGCTTTAAACTATGCACACGTATATTCGGACATTTTAGATTAATTTGGAGTAACTTATATACGTCAGTTCTACCAACATGATTATAAGCCTGCTGATAGTACCAATATTTAAAGACATGTAACTTCTCTACTATCAGTAGGAGTTCAACCAAATTTCGTATGTGCTATGTGTACCATAACAGATATGACTATAAGTATTGTTAAGAGCAATCAGGGCTGCCAACTCTTAATAAATGCTGTCTATATTTTTTTACCCTAATATCAATATATCAGAAAGTATGCAAGCCAACAGCTCTATACTTTGCACACGTATAGCACCTGGCATTCTAGATTAATTTGTAGTAATTAATACAAGGCAGTGCTGCCAACATGATTCTATGCCTGCTGTAATGTCCAATTTTAAAATACATGTAACTTCTATACTAACAAATGGATTTCATCCAAAATTGGCACATCAAGATATCATAATATTTCTGACCAGCACACGCATGGTATGGTTGGCAACATGCTTTTATGCGTGCAGATAGTAACGTCCATTGGACTTCAACCAAATTTTGTATTCTGTACCGTAAGAGATGGAACTAAGAATATATTCAGTCACCAGGGCTGCCAACTGTAGTGCTCTATCAGGCTACATTTTACCAGGTATATTTTGAACTAATTAGATATTTCGATATTGCCAACTTAATTTCGTCATTATTCTAGATAGGTTCATATACTGTAGAATAATCATTGGCATGTAAAGTAGGCTGTATAGTTCTTCACGGAACTTCTTGTTTTTTGTCGTGTGGCCTCCTGTGTGTCACAGATAACTATGACTTATTTACTACAAACAATTATGGCACGAAATACGTCATAAGGTTTGACCGACTATCAGACCGCGGATATGAAGCATTTCAGTCGCATTTGGACTCATTTTCTTTAGAATTTTATGTAGAATTCAAAACACTTGAACATTTTTAATTTAAACTTAAAATAAGTATTAGTCCTGTGGGAGAGCGCCAGTGGGAGAGGTCCGGCGAGGGGGTCGGGAGGGTGAGTGAGTGACGTGAGTTGAGTTCCCATTAATCGTCTGGGTATCATGGCCAAACGGATACACTATAAAGAGTGGTTCCCTAGTCCTGAAGAAAAATACATGAAATTAATAAATACATTTGAATGACCAGTTTCGATCGTCAAGCGATTATCAACAGATCCTGTACACTTATAGGCTATTCTTCTATGTTTATATTTGAGTTATGATATTTACAATATATACCGGACTCGTATTTAGTTGCAGTAGTAATAACTAGCATTACCCGTCGTGGCTTCGCCCGCGAATATTCTAGTTGTCAAGAGTACACTTAGCAAAATCTCAATCTTGAATGCTATGACTGAATTATCCTTGGTATGAATAATCAGACTTTATCAATTCATCTACTGGTGCAGTGGTGAGGGGTTTGTCATTCCTTCATAGGTATATCAGAGCGAAGTTAATTTTCTGGAAATATCACAGACACTGTTAATTTAAGGGCCTTTAAATGTGGTTTTCGGAGACCATTTATAGACCTTTCGTACCACACTCACACTTGAAAATTGCGTGAAAAAAATTCTAGAGTGAACCCTTGACCCCCCTAAGCGCATTATACTGTATGTATTGATGAATTTTATAGCTTAATTTGGTTCAGTGATAACCTTATAACCGTCTGGAAACTTTCACAGTAATGTAATAATTATTGGAATTTCATTGCGTCTTTCAGAAATAGATGGACCTGTGAGATTCTGTTACCATGGTTACCGTGTTGCATTCTTTCATTATTTCATTGTAAATATACATGTTTTAAGGTATTTATTTAATTGTGAGGCATTTCAAGAGTAAGTGAGTGCGTTTCGCCTACGCATTGGGTTATGCTGAACCTGTAGGTACCCCATATGTGTAGGTTGGTGTTAATGGGACCTTATTTTCGGTACAAAACTGGAATGGGACCTTAGCAGAATAATATAGGGAGGGATTAAACTAGCACAACTAGTCATGATATGTGATTTTGTTGTTGTTGTTGTTGTTGAGATACTGATAGTGGTGATTGACCTTCAAGTTTGTTAGCTTAGAGTGATTGCAGACAGCGAGAGAACAGCTGCACGGTAACGGACCACACATTGCTCATAACAGCTAAGGGTACAATTCGCAATAACCTGAGCGTTTAATAACAATCCTCCCCTGGATGACAAATACACACACTAATACATCCAGCACAATAACACAGGTTCTCTGCCAAAACTCCACACACACCCATTACCACGGTACCAAGCCCCTCAGATGAAACGACAACAGAAATGTTGTATTTTTCAGGTGATTTGTAGCAGTGTACATGCGTGTGTGTGGGAGGAATCTCTCTGTTGTATGTAGTTAGCGTTCTTGGTTGCCACCCCAGAGGTCCAGGTTTGATTCCCGGCTCGGCCAAAAACAAATCTGGTCTGAGGGCTGGAATGCAGTACAGTTAGTTAGTTATTGTTCTTTTAAGGGGTCGAAGAGCAAGGTCATCAGCCCCTGAGAAGAGATGGGTTTGATTCTCACCTCAGCCATCCTGGGAGTGGATTTCCGTGCTTTACTGACATCCACCCCCCAGCGAATGCTGGGAAGGTTCCTAACTTAAGGCCACGGCCGCCTTTTTCCCAATCCAATGCACTCTAATACAGATAAAACTCCACACACACACCCAAGCTCACGATGTCCAAGTCCCTCAATGAAATAACAGCGCCTGGTAACAGTTGTTGCTTCATTCAGGTGCTTTGTGACATCGTGGTCATGTAACCCCGTGTGTATGTATATTCATTCATTCATTCATTCATTTATTTGCAATGGGGGGTGTGTCCCCCGGTGGCAAATTGGATATACATAACAAATAAATAATTATACATAACAATTCAATAACAATTATACAACAATTAAACTGGAGTATTTACACAAATAGTCGGTCTTTTCTTAAACACACCTATATGTTTGGGAAAAGGCTCTAAGACTGCGGCAGGTAGAGAGTTCCAGTTATCAATGGCACGGTTTACAAAAGAATATTTACCATAATTTGTTCGCTGTGGTCGGCCCTTAACTTTGAAAGGATGATCGCTCCTACCCATGTAAGTGGGCTTTCCCAATCGTTTGCTAAGCTCACCCCATGCTGGTTGATTTGTATACGTGTTGTACATAGCGCAGAGTCTAGATTTCATTCTCCTAGCCTCCAGTGATTCCCACCCAAGTTTCTTTAACATACGGCTCACACTGCTCCTGGGATTAAAGTCACTGAGCACAAATCTAGCGGCCTTACTTTGTACCATTTCCAACTCATTGATGAGCCCTACTTGATATGGATCCCAAACCGCCGAGGCATATTCCAGAATAGGTCTTACAAGTGACAAATTGCCTAATTCTTTAGCAGAGGTACTACTTCCTTTTAATACCCTCATTACAAAGTGCAGGGATTTGTAAGCTTTTGAAACTACACATCCTACATGACTACTCCATTTCATATCATTCCTTACGTGAACGCCCAAATATTTGTTCCATGAGATGCTCCATCTGTTTACAAACGATGGACGTAAGGCTAACCGGCCTGTAGGATCTCTCTGATAACCTGTGTTATTGTATTGGCTTTAATAGCGTGTGTGTTAGTAATTAGGTCTAGGATTTGGAAGGGAGCGGTCATAAGTTAGGAATCATCCCAGCATTTGCCTGTATTGGAAGTTGGAGATTTTGGTAAACTGTAATGATAATAATAATAATAATATTGCCATGGGTTTTACAAGGATTTGAAATACTGAGGCTTTTTAGACCCCGTGTTGCCGGATTTTCACCCTAAATGGGGCCTTTAAAGTGCCAGTAAATCTACTGATATGCTCCTCCACATTTGAGCACGCTCAGTTGCCAACTGACTGCACTGAGGAGCGATCCTTCAACTTTGGGCGAGAACGTTATCACTGCACCAAGCAGCCACCGATCGGAAAACCACTTCTAGGATGGCTGAGGTAGGAATCAAACCCATCTGTTCTCAGGTTTGCCACACGAGGCTCAGTGTACCCCCATTCTAACCCTTAGTCCAGAATTAAATGTGTTGCCATAGTCGGGAATTGAACTCAGTCCCTTTGGATCCCCTAAAGTTCAGTATTTGTATGGAGGTACTTATGCTACTGTACAGATGTTTGGTGTATAATGCTCCTTGAGAAAAGTACGACCGGCTTTGATGGCATAGTCGTGAGCATGCTGAACTGCTATGCCCAAGATTGTGGGTTTATACCCGGCCGAAGTCGTCAGATTCTTCTTTTCAGATTTTTTTAAATCCTTCAGTATGTCTTCCTTCGGAGGGGAAGTAAAGCTGGCGGACCCGTCTCAAAGATTTATGGCACGTAAAAGAACCTACCACTACAATTGGTAGTGTGTAGCTAAATTTGTAGGTTATTTGGTTAGAAGCGCTCTATCAAGTTCCAACGTTCGCCGCTGGGTGACAAAGACAGTGGCATATTCGGTAGCCAAAGCTGGAACTACTTGAAATTGAACTTGATGGGAAGCCTACGGGCGTTCAATTGAAATACCATGCTATGGCCATTGACTGCAATTGATATATAAAATATGAGTACGAATATAATGACACCGATTCCGAATGTCCTCCTCCAAGGATTGCTGCCATCTATTTGTCCAAGTAATCAATCGTGCTACCCTCATATCAGTTACCTCTACTGTAACTTAATTACGATATACTAGCGGACCCGTTCGAGAACTCTCGCATAATGAGTTGTGTGCACCGACTTCCCGCCCGGCCCTAGTGTTATGCGGGCTGTACACGATACAGTTCTGGCAGGGGCTATCGTTTTGTTTAATTGTTTAAAAGCATATTATAAACAAATAAATATATTTCCGTTGACTTTTCAAGAAATGCAAGATTTTTATTGTAGTCTTGAGACGATTTGGAAGATTTTGGTACAAACCACACCCTCTAACTCCCTCTAGTTTCGGAGCTTGAGATTTGTGAAACATACACCTTAGCGTATTATATAATAAGATAAGATAAGCCCTGATGGGCAAGGGCCTCCTACCGGAGTGGTAGGGGGTGCCTCAAGTAGTCTCCCAAGAGGAGCTAGTTCTTGAGAGATGTCTTTCCTAAATATACTACATATTGACACACATTAATACAAAATAAATTAACACTCATCATTACTACGGTATTTACATTGTTACACTATTACACTGATCTGAATTTCCTTCCATAGCTTCCTATTCCTGGCATTTCTGGTCCACGTAACTTAACACCTGCCTCGAACCTAAATTCGTCCGACTATCTGCGACGGGGGGCGTCCTCTGCTTTTCTTGCCAGCTCTTGGATCCCACATAGTCGTGGATCTATCCTGGTGCATTCTGGATATGGGTCCAACTGTCCACCCCAATTGCCAAGCTCTTGTTGCTGTGTCCTCCATCCCACTTCTTTTTCTCAGATCCATGTTACTGTTTCTGTCGCCTAGCTTAAAACAAAATATAAATGAGTATATTACGATTTATGAGATTCTTCTTCCCATTAGAATCTTGAGACATTTCGTAACAGCTAAAAGCGAACGAAATACTGCTTGTAGAGGTCATGGCCCACATCTCGACACTGCTGTGGAATGTCACGTGGGCTCACCTACTTTCACAACATCAGCTAAGAATAGAATTAGCATGGCTCAGGTCACTCTGTGGGCTGCCGATCGACACCGCGTGTGGGCATCAATGTCTTGATAAATATTAACAGTAGTTTCAATTTAGGTTCACATTCAGCATTGTTGAGTCATACATTACTGTATATGACTGAGTTTTCTTGACAATAATATTATGTTTTGATTTTATTCCGGGTCTAAACTCCTGCCTTATTCCCACTGGTGCCTATAGAATGCACTTCATTGTGAAGAAATGATCCTGCAGTGGTAACTGCTAATCTGGGATCATGGAAGCGATTTGTTCGAAATCAAAGGCTTGCAGATTACATCATACGCTGAAAGGCAAACACTATCAAATGAAAACGTAATGTAAGTTTGCACTATAGACTAACAATTCAAGCCAACTAGGCCTAATGTTCTTGCCACAAGAGTTGTGTGAAGTTTCTTCTGAGCACTTACACATCCCAGTACATTCTCCGCTAAACTTCAGAGGGTGTGGCCATTTACTATTTCAGCTTGAAATATTGTGAAAAATAACACACAAATTCACCCCGGTCTATGATATAAAGTGTTGAGTGTTTCAATTATTTGTAATACCACCATGAGTCTTTACTACATGTAGAATTAGAGTCTTCTGGTATAAATAAATAAAAAAATACGAGCCTTACAGTAGTCGCATATGATGTGTAACATGTGACAGGTTCTCAATCGTTAACAGTGAACTCTGTTGGTCATTGAAATAACTACTTGTAAAACTGCAGTGCCAAATCCTGACCGGTTTTCAGCAAATATGATATAATGGATAATTTCACACCAAACACCGACAACTTGAAGATTATTTATTGTAGGAATATCTTTCATGGGGCCTCCAAACCTTGAACTAGACCGTATGCGATGTACATTCCACATAGCCACATGGCCGACTATGTGTCTGCCTGATTTCTTTTGGCAGTTAGCTGCAATTATTAAATTATTAAAAAGTACAGAGCCAAATTCCATGAAATTCAGCCAGAAATGTACGAGAACATGTAAGACTTCAGAAAAAAAAATCATAGAACATTTGTGGCATACGTTTCAGTTCTCCGTGACAAAATTGTAACTGGTACTGTACTCAGGAACAGTATATCTCTGATCTACGTGACTTTATTTTAACTATTAATGTAGGCTACTCAGGAACCGTGTATCTCTGTTCTCCGTGACATAATATGTTGAAACTATTCAAGCGCCAACATTTATTTGTTGAAATGACTCCCGCGCCACCTATTGTAAAATGGATTTACTAATTCAGAAACCTTCGCGGGAGTGTGCACAATAACTCGCCAAAGTTCATTTGTTGAAACGATTCGCGCGCCAACACTCATTTGTTGAAACAACTCGTACGACACCTATTGCAATATGGATTTAATAATTCAGAAATCTTCGCGGGCATGCGCACAACAACTCATGAAATTTTACTTTTAGAAACGATTCGCATGGCATCAATTATTTGTCGAAACGAATCGCGCGCTACCTATTATAAAATGAATTTACTATAGCCTATTCAGAAACCTTCGCGGAAGTGTGCACAACTACTCACCAACATTTCATAGTAATCGCATAAATGGTATATGATTGCAAACGGGACAAACAAACAAACAAACTATCAAGAAACATTCACTCTTATAATATAGAGATGTAATAAACATGAATATTAGTGTATACGCTTATCTAACCGATTCCTAGTCGATGCCAATCACAATTTGTGAAATAGGGAGTACGTATATTCCAGCATTAAGAAAGGAATCTTTCACAATGCCGATTGCAACAAGGTACGTTTATTGATAATCATTAGTGTTTGCTGTTGCAATTAATATTCAACACTTTGTACTTGTATTATTTGTTCCATATGTAAGCTCTCTTTTACTCTCCTTGAATTATTGACACTGTGGTAAGATACTTGCAGAGTTAACGATAATGCAGATTTAATGAACAGAATTCCAATATGTGCTTTACGAAGCTAATTCATTGGGTTACAAATTGTGTAGGAATTCAATGTTGCTTCTGTCTTGTGTGGTAAGGAAATTATGTTTTGCCATAAATTTGCAAATAACAAATAACGATTTATTCTCCCTCTAATTATCGTAATTAAATATATCACTCAGGTTTCCGAGTGTTTCTTTTTAAAGTTACACTTTAAAGCTGGAAGCAAAATTAAGTAGTACGGGTGCTTACTGGGGAGTGATGATGGAATTTCTACAATTAAGGAGGAATTGATAGGCCAACAAGGAAGGGAACTTCATAATGCTGATATTCCAAGATCTATGAACTATAATCCAAGGCAGAGCTTCTTGGGTCCTCAGATTGAGGAGAAACGACCACAATTGAGTTAAAAAAAGGGAGAAGTAAGTAAAAAGAATACCACCTAATACTTTTCAATCTTTACATTGAACAAGCCATGAAGGAAATTGTAGAAAAATTTAAAGTGGGAGTGAAGATTCAAGGAGAAATAATGTCTGCTCTGAGATTCGCCGATGACATAGTCATCTTGGCCGACAAGCCTGAGGATTTGAATGAGTTTTTGAATGGTATGGACTCCGTCTTGAGGAAAGAATTCATGATGACAATTCATAAATGTAAAACAAAAATATTGGAATGCAGCCGAAATAAATCAGAATCCTCTATGGACATCAAATTGGCAGGCGAAAAACTAAAGGAAGTAGGAGACTTCTGTCACTTAGGAAGCAAAATAACCAGTTATGGACGAAGCAAAGAGGATATAAAAAGTAGGTTAGCTCAGGCAAGGAAAGCATTTCCACAGAAAAGGAATCTGTTGACATCGAATGTAGATTTAGGTGTTAGGAAGTCGTTTTTGAAGGCCTTTGTGTGGAGCGTGGCACTCTATAGAAGTGAAACTTGGATTATTGGTGCAGCAGAAAAGAGGAGAATTGAAGGGTTTGAATGGTGTTACAGGAGAATGAAGATCAGATGGGTAGATAGGGTTACATGATGATGATGATAATTGTTGTTTTAAGGGGCCTAACATCTAGGTTATCGGCCCCAGATAGGGTTACAAACGAAGAGGTATTAAGACGAGTGGGAGAGAAGAGATGTTTCTGGTGACTGCTAATGAAGAGATTAGATAGGTTGGTAGCACAAATACTAAGACACCCAGGAATAGCAAGCTTAGTTATGGAAGGAAGGGTCGAGGACAAGAACTGTAGGGGTAGACCAAGGTTAGAATATGTTAAACAGATTGCTTCGGACATAGGGTGTGGTGGATATGTAGAGATGAAACGATTAGCTGAGGACAGGGAGGCATGTAGAGCTGCATCAAACCAGTCAAAAGACTGAGGACTCAAACAAGTTTTGTGTTTTATAAGATAGAATTGGTTTTCTATTTACAGGAGACCATGACTAGAATTGCGTATATTACGAGAATGTATCATCAAAAGATACCATACATCGACAGATTAAGAAACTTGGAAAATACTTCAGATTACTAATTGTTTAAAAAATGACCATTTTTGACTTAATGTTTTTCAGCTCCGCCCGATTCAATTGACCCCTGAATAGGCTCAACGTAGAGTGGATATCTGTCGTCAGCTTATCGGTAACCCCATGTGATGTAAGATAGGTCTAATACCGCAACGTTGAAACAGTGGCTCAGCCCCCGTCAACCTACCAAAGTCATCGTTAAAAAGGATCAGTTCGGCCCCAAAGTGATGTTGTGTGTCTGAGGGAGTGATTCACTGGAAGTTTGTTCCTAACAGGCGTGCAATATAAATATGTGGATCTTTATTCTCAACAACAGGAACGTAATCATGAAATTTTGAGACGGAGATACCCAGCATTAGTTAACCAAAATATAGTTCCCTTGCAGCAGAGATAATCAAGCTAGGAGGCATGAGTGCATTGCCTTAGAAATATGGGAACTGGTGCTCTCAATGAGCTCTTTCGCCCCTTAATTTACAGAAATTTCTGTTTTTGAATGAATTTTTAGGTAACATTTGTTTTTAATATGATTTTGCACCGTACCGATTGGTATGTCGGCAGTGGGTGCAATGCTTGTTTTGATATATTTGTTTAATAAATGATATATATGCTTTATTAATTATCTAATATATAAAAGTGAAAGTCTGTATGTATGTATGTATGTATGTATGTATATATGTTGGTTCCGTATACAAATCTACACCGTTCCACCAATCTCAACCATATTTTGCATACACATAGTTTAGGACCCAGAAGGAACCGCTGGCTACATGAATTTTCGATAGTCTTTCTCATTCTTCTGATTTCGGCCCTTTTTCACTCCAAAACAGGCTAATCAAATCATAAAATATACTCATGAAGGAATGGCAAGGCAGATAGTTTCCATGGCAACATAGCTCAAGTCGAGACACGGCCGACTGGATGCCATTTGCGCTCTGCACTACCGGTATAGAAAATGAGGATCTTTACTTGAAATCCCGTTAGTTACTCAACTGCTCACACAGCAATGTCAACCGAGTATAGCATAACCAAGACTTGACACTATCTAATAGATATTTGTCAAATACCACTCACTCACTCACTCACTCACACATTCATCACGAAATCTCAGAACCCACCCAACGGATTGGAATAAAATTTGGTATGCAGCTTACTCAAGGGCCGCAAACGCCCACTAAGAAAGGATTTTTGGATATTCAGGTTCTAAAGGGGTGTTAAGGGGGTAGACCTGCATTTCATCGAATAGCAATATCTCCCGATTGGTTTCACTGGGGGATGTGATACTCGGCATATAAACTCATCATTAAAAATAGGAAGACATGTGTCTGAGGGTTTTTCGATGTGGTGTATATTATGAGGTGAAAGGGGTGAAAAGTGGGGGTTGAAAGATTCCTAACGGAGCCTGTATCTCATAAACGACATAGGCGAGGAGTTTGAAACTCAGCGGGAAAAAATCAGCATAAAAAATAAGTAAATAGGTGTTCGACCGTTTTTTTTTTCATAAATCCAATTTAAGGGGCCTATGGCGAGGGGTGAAATTCTGTGTAAAAGAAAAACAGGAAAGAAAGTGTCCTAACCGATTGACTCACTCGCTCTTCAAACTCAGGGGGAAAAACTGCTTAAAAATAAGTATAACTTATATGTGTTCGACAGTTTTTTTGATAAACCAAATTAAGGGGTTCATCGGGAGGGGTGAAATTCTGAAGAAAAAAATTGAAAGAAAATGTCCTGACTCACTCACCCACTCATCATCGCCCAGCCAAAAATATTGAAGTTGGAAACATGTCATTTTCGGGATATGTTCGTTGTATGTCAAAACCATACACTAAGGGAGGATTATTGAATATTCAGGCTCTAAAGGGGTCTTAAGGGGGTTAAACCTGCATTTTATTGAATAACAATATCTCACGAGTGGTTTCATTTGTGGATGTGATACTCGGCATATAAACTAATCATTAAAAATAAGCAGACATGTGTCTAAGGGTTTTTCGATGTGGTGTATTATTATGAGGTGAAAGGGGTGAAAATTGGGGGTTGAAGGATTCCTAACGAAGCGTGTAGGCCTATCTCCTAAACGACATAGGCGAGAAATTTGAAACTCGGCGAAAAAAAATCAGCTTAAAAAATAAGTAAGTCGGTGTTCCACCGTTTTTTCATAAATTAATTTAAGGAGCCAATGGGGTGGGGTGAAATTCTAGGGGGGAAAAGGAGAGAACGTGTCCTAACTGACTGACTAACTCACTCAATCATCAAACTCAGGGGAAAAAGACAGCTTAAAAAATAAGTTAATAGGTGTTCAAGCGTTTTTTCATCAATCCAATTTAAGGGGCCCATGGGGAGGGGTGATATTCTGGTAAAAATAATTGAAAGAAAATGTCCTGTCTGACTCACTCACTCGTCACGCCCAGCGAAAACTATTAAAGTTAGAAACATGAAATTTTGGGAATATGTTCGCTGTATATCGAAAACGTCAACTAATGAATGATTTTTGTTATTCGGGTTTTAAAGAGGTGTTAAGGGGGTAAACGTGCATTTCATTGAATAACGATATCTCATGAGTTGTTTCTTTGGGGATGTGATATTCGGTATATAAGCTAATCATTAAAAGAATCAGACATATGTCTAAGGGTTTATCGATGAGGTGTATATTACGAGGTGAAAGGGGTGAAAATTGGGGGTTGAGGGATTCTTAACGGAGCGTGTATCTCTTAAACGACATAGGCGAGAAGTTTGAAATTCGGCGGGAAAAAACAGCTTAAAATATAAGTAAATAGGTGTTCGACCGTTTTTTTCATAAATCCAATTTAAGGGGCCCTTGGAGAGAGGTGAAATTCTGGGGGGAAAACAGGAAAGAAAGTGTCCTAACTCACTCACTCATCAAACTCAGGGGGGAAGAACAGCTCAAAATAAGTAAATAGGTGTTCGACCGTTTTTTTTTCATAAATCCAATTTAAGGGGTTCATGAGAGGGGTGAAATTCTGAAAAATAATTGAAAGAAAATGTCCTGACTTACTCACTCATCATCCCCCAGCCAAAATTATTGAAGTTAGAAACATGACATTAAGGGGCTATGTTCGTTGTATGTTGAAAACGTCCACTAAGGAAGGAATTTTGGATATTCTGGTTCTAAAGGGGTGTTAAGGGGGTAGACTTGCATTTAATTGAATAACAATATCTCCCGAATGATTTCATTTGGGATGGGATACTAGGCATATAAACTCATCATTAAGAATAAGAAGACACATGTCTGAGGGTTTTTCGATGTGGTGTATATTATGAGGTGTATGTGTGAAAAGTGAGTGTTGAAGGATTCTTAACGGAGCAAGTATCTCTTAAAAGACAGAGGCAAAAAGTAAGAATCTCAGGAAGAAAAATCAGATTGAAAAAGTAGTAGATAGGTGTTCGATCGTTTTTTCATAATCCAATTTAAGGGGCTCATGGAGAGGGATGAAATTCTGGGGAAAGAAGTCCACTAAGGAAGGATTTTTGGATATTCACTCATCATCCCCCAGCAAACCTATTGCAGTTAGAAACTTGAAATTTTGGGGACATGTTCGTTGTTTGTCGAAAAAGTCCACTAAGGATGGATTTTTGGATATTCATGTTCTGAAGGGGTGTTAAGGGGGTTAAACTTGCATTTCATTGAATAACAATATCTCACGAGTTGTTTCATTTGGGGATGTGATATTCGGCATACAAACTAATCATTTAAAATAAGCAGACATGTGTCTAAGGGTTTATCGATATGGTGTATATTATGAGGTGAAAGGGGAGAAAATTGGGGGTTGAAGGATTCTTAACGGAGCGTGTACTGTATCTCTTATTCAACATAGGCGATAAGTTTGAAATTCAGCGGAAAAAGCAGCTTAAAAATAAGTAAATAGGTGTTCGACCATTTCTTCATAAATCCAATTTAAGGGGCCCATGGGGAGGAGTGAAATTCGGGGGGGGGAACAGGAAAGAAGGTGTCCTAACTGATTGACCTACTTACTCACTTATCAAACTCAGGGGGAAAACAGCTTTAAATAAGTAAATAGGTGTTCGACCGTTTTTTTTTCATAAATCCAATTTAAGGGGTTCTTGGGGAGGGGTGAAATTCTCAAATATTAATGAAAGAAAATGTCCTGACTCACTCACTCACTCATCATCGCCCAGCAAAAATTATTGAAGTTAGAAACATGAAATTTGGGGGATAAGTTCGTGGTATGTCGAAAACGTCCACTAAGGAAAGAGTTTTGGATATTCAGGTTCTAATGAGGTGTTAAGGGTGTAAACGTGCATTTCATTGAATAACAATATCTCACGAGTGGTTTCATTTGGGGATGTGATACTTGGCATATATACTAATCATTTAAAATAAGCTGACACATGTCTAATGGTTTTTCGATGTGGTGTATATTATGAGGTGAAAGGGATGAAAAGTGGGGTTTGAAAGATTCCGAACGGAGCGCGTATCTCTTAAACGACATAGACGAGGAGTTTGATTTTCTCCGAGTTCCAATCACCTTAAAATTTAATAAATGAATAAATAATTAAAATAAGTAGATGTTCGACCGTTTTTTTTTTTCATAATTCCAATTTAAGGGGCATATGGGGAGGGGTGAAATTCTGGAATAAAAACGTCCACTAGGGAAGGATTTTTGGATGTTCACTCTCATCGACCAATCAAAACTATTGAAGTTAGAAGAAGGGGATATGTTTGTTGTGTGTCGAAAATGTCTTCTAAGGAGGGATTTTTGGATATTCAGATTCTAAAGGGGTGTTAACGGGGTTAAACCTGCATGTCATTGAATAACAATATGACACGACTATGACGCGAGCGAAGCGAGGCTAAAAATGAGATGGTGTGTGTCTGTGTATTACTCAATCACGCAAGAACCACTGGTCCGACTTACATGAATTTTACATGAAAGTAGCTGATTTAACTGGATAACATATAGGTTACTTTTGATTTCAATACTTTGCACTATGGCGACCATTTTAGTGACGTCACTACACCCTTTGGTTCCAAACTTTCATATTTCCATTTCAAATAAAAAGTGAACGCTAAGAAATAACAAACTTTTGATGGCATATACGAGGTTTAAAATTACATTTTCTATCCGAAAGGTATCTCCAACGGTTAGCGAGTAAAACCTAAATTTGTGCTATAAAACACGGTCAACGCCGAACGGTGTAGTTGGACAATATGTTCCATCCTTAATCTCCCTCTGCGCAGCACCTCGCCTATCCCCTGTTTTAACTGTCACTTTCACATTTTAATTTATTTATGACGCGTAGCGAAGCACGGGTACTTCAACTAGTATTATATAGGAATTAGATTATCTCTCTATGCGTAGTTCGCCATGGTTTTACCCCTTAGTTCCTGGACATACGAGTCAAGGTAGACCGTCCATTTACTGAGGGATAAGGTGTTGATTTATTATTGTTGTTGTAGCAGTAGCAGCTTCAGAATTTAATAGTTTAATGATAATAATAATAATAATAATAATAATAATAATAATAATAATAATAGAAGTGGTTGAAATTTTTGAAGTTAGTTATTGAAGTAAGAAAGACCTCATAGTAGGTTGGTTTTGGTAGTATGAAATGTTTAAGACCTGTAGTAGGTTGTTGGTTAAAAAATAATAATAATAATAATAATAATAATAATAATAATAATAAGCCTCAGATGTATAATTTGGGTTGAAGTGTATTTATATTTAATGTGTTAGTATATTGTATATTTGAAGTGTGGGCTGTGTTTGATCGAACCCACGACCCTCAGGGCACCATCCCGAATAAGTCGGCCGTGGCCAACCCCGCGGGCAGGCACCCGGCAATCTTGCAGCAGGACAATGCGAGGCATCATACAGCACGAACAACCATCGAAATAATTCAGGAATTGTGAGGAGTCGAACAGCAACCACATCCAGCATACAGCCCTGATCTTCCACCTTCAGATAACCATCCTTAACGATCCATGGTCCATTTCTTGCGTGGAAGAAATTTCTAAAACATTGAAGCTGTGGAATTAGGTCTCGCCGAATTCTTCACATCGAAACCTAGAGACTGGCACCGCGACGGGATAAGAAAACTGGCTTAAAGATGGTTCAAGACCATAGAATATGATGGTCTCCACTATGTAAGAAAACTTTCCAAATAATATTTTCTTTGAAAACGACATTCCTTACGAGACATAGGCCTACTCTAGAATAAAGATAATTCAAATGGCTTTACCCAAGACACTTAAAAAAGATACGTGTAAGTCATTCCTCCAAATAAACAGTAAGTAGGAATGTAGCAGCTCGAATGAAAGTGATGAATGTGTGAATTACAAACTGAAAGACGTGCAGAAGTTGCCATGGTTGATAGGAATTTTGCCATCGAAATGAAGGTTGTCATTGTGCTATTTCACTTTGCAAAGTTTATGGCCCAGTGGCTCTCAAAGGTTCCTGACGTTGGAATGTAGAGTTGTTGATTTTCAAAGTTAATACAAAGGAGAGGCACTATTAGAAATTAAGTATCACGTAGCAATTTCAATTCTCCAATCCTAATTTTCCACTCTTTATGAAAGACGCAACATGAATGTAACAGACAATCATAAAATGAAATACAGTATATTATTTAATACTAGCAGTAGTACCCGGCTTCCCGGTGGAATGATGATAATGTCTCAAAGTCTCCTTAGAAATATAATGGACTTAAAATCTAGGTCATTTGCCCCCAAAGACAATGAGTGCGTAATATCTAGGTCATTTGCCCTTTTGATAAGTATGATAATGAAAACTACTGTTGAATTGACACGTGAAACTTACAAACTACCGTAATAGAAATACATATTTCAAAATTCGCAGGCGAGGAAGACTTATTGTGTGTGGTGATTAATGGTGTAATGGGCGTAACATCTAGGTCATTTACCCTTATGATGAGGATGATAAGGGAAACTACTACCGGTATTGATTTGACACTTCAACTTACAATATACACAATGTACTGTAATATAAATAAATATTTTAAAAATCACAGTCGAGAAAGGCTTTATGGGGCGGTGATTAGTGGTATGATGCGCGTAACATCTAGGTCATTTGCACTTATGATGATAATAAGGTAATGAAAAAATGACTACTAAACGAACATGGTGTAATTTTATAACTGATATAGGTTATTCAGATGTCTAGCTTCGATGTCTTCCAAAGTCTCAACCTTATTTTCTGGCTTAGGCCTGTACTCAATGCGTCTAGTGAAAGAACTTACGGCGTACTGCTTGGCAAAGAATATGGGTCCAAGCTGCACTAACCTGAGATGATCGCAGATGATGAAATATGATGACACACATTCGGGGTTCCCCGTCCTATTTAGATTGGCCGGGTAATCACTCACTCTTTTGCAACACCACAGTGGCTTGAGCAACGGCCCTGTGCTGGCATCAGCATAGACAGCACATAACACGGCGGGCTCTGGAAAGTCGTCTCATGTCACCTCGCGATGAATCAGCAAGCTATTGTCACAACTCCCCCCCCCCCCCCCAAGGGTCTCACAACTTGTGGGTCGTGGATTGGTGACCACTGAACCCCAGCTGAGTCTGGCATCGCTTCTACTTCCCGGTGCCAGGCTCCTTTCAGTTCTCTTTCCTGTCAGCCTCCCTTGGTCAACTCTTATTCTCTTCTGACCCCGACTGTATTAGGGTATCCGAGGGATAGGGAGTCTTTCACTTTCCCGCCTTAATTGGCCATTGTCTCATATTTCCTGATACCCTCATTCTTCGAGGGGTCTGCCTTCTTTTCCTTTTCATAATATATCCTGTCTTCTGCTCAAGGTCCTCAAAGAGGCAGGGTGTGTGTAACCCCACCACTTCTGGTACACCCTCAAGGGCTCATGGCTGGTGAGTTAGGAAGCTGGCAACCCCGAGGGATTCCTGAGCTAAATGCAGGGAATGGAGTGGTATGTCCGAAATTTCATGTTTAATCTTAGCCAGGCTGGGGCTACAACCAATCAGCAAGCTGCGTGCCAACATGGAGAGAGGAGGAATATCTGACTGTCACAACCAAAGGCCACAATGAGAGACATGGGGACAGACCAATGTTAAAGGCTGCTGCAACCACAGCCGAAACGTTGGTAGATACTCACTGACATACGACATGGCTCTACAGTACCTAGGTATATTGAAAGCCTAGATGATAAAGTGGCATGCCTGTTATAAACAAACTGCAGGGAATTGCTAAATTAAAGCTAGCCCTATATATTTTAGTTATGGAGCTACTTGAGTTAACTATACGTTTCTTACCGTTTAGTTTTGAGCGGAGGAAAATACGTTACAGGCTGCACCTCTCATTCTGAAAGATCACTTTGTCGTTCCTTGTAAACATATTCACTGGGTATATTCAATATTGAGGAGTACCCAGCTCGTAGCTTCAAAGATAACAAATATCCAGTGAGAGAGATGAAGCTCTCCCTTTGAGCTGAACACATCCTGGAGCCGAAACACGACAATAAGGAACTCATAAGAAGATATTGGAGACTCCAGGCGGGAGATACGTCACATGCATTTACTTCAGTTTAGAATTCCTTGTTTCGAGCCGAAATTCGAGACTGTATTGTGAAGTCAAATTTCCAATTCCTCTGTTAGAAGCACGCATGCAAATATTCAATGTTATGATTGTCATACATCTGATGTTCCCTCCAATAGTTTATTCAGTGGCGGGGTGGATGGGGAAGACTAGATAAATAGATAGATAATGCCTTTATAGGTGGCGAAGTTAGGGCTCAAGGCCCTCTCTTACACTTAACCACTAGAAGAGTATACATCTACATGACTTATAATTACAAATACCAACAGCACAAATAATATTAATAGCAATATTGTGGCTTCCAAGCCACATGGGTATTGCGGGAAACGAGCTTGCTGATCAGGCGGCGCGGGAGGCAGTCACACTGCCCTCGCTACCGTATAAGGTGCCTGCTAGTGATGTGCGCTCTCAGTTGCGACATTCGATCCTGTCGCATTGGGAGGAAGCGTGGCGTGCCACACCTCCTCCCAACAAACTGAGAGGCATCAAGGAGACAACGAAGGTGTGGAAATCTTCCTTCCGATCTCTCCGGAAGGAAGCTGTGGTACTCTGTCGACTCCGGATCGGCCATAGGATTGCTACGCACTCCCACTTGCTAAAGAGAGAAGACCCCCCTGTGTGTACTTGCGGCGCCCACCTAACCGTGGCACACATTCTCTTGGAGTGTGTGGATCTGGCCAATCAGCGAAGGACTCTTAAACTGCCCAATACCCTCTCCCTCATTCTCCGTGATGACGGGCCGTCAGCGGACCTCGTCATCCGGAACATGAGGGAGAGTGGTTACTTTTTTAAGTTTTAATGTAAGTTAAGACTTTTAATTCAGGTTAAGTCTGTTTTATGTTTTTTGTTGCGTTCATCTATTTTATTGCTCACTATGCCTTATTTGTTTTATTTTCTTTTTACCATCCGCCTTTTTTATTCTTTTTATTCAAATAAGGCATAATTGTTGGGGCTCACTGTCTATTTTATATAAACCATTATCGTTTCATCCATGGCAGTGAGCTGTTTTGATCTTCATCCTTTCATTTCACGCCATTTCGTTTCATTAGGGGCCGATAACCTCGATGTTAGGCCACTTAAAACAACAATTATCATTATCATCATCATTAATAGCAATACGAATAGTTATAATATTAATAATGATAGAATCATTAATTTCAAAATACACAAAGTAAAGTAGACTTAAATGACGTATCTACAGTAATCCAATCATTCATCCCTTTCATTCATTCGTTCACTCAACATTTATCTAGGAAGTCAGCGGGATCCACCCAGCAAATACTCGCAACAAGCCACTTTAAACTTTCGATGAGAGGGATTGTTTCTAATATTCGTAGGTAGCCAATTCCATGACCTGGACGCACAGATTATGAACGAGCGATTGTAAACAGCAGTACGGTTGTAGGTATGGCAAGAGTGGGGCCAGATATCGTATTGTGGTTATGATAGGACGAGAGGTAAGAAAACGGTGTAACAAGATAGTTAGGGGTATTAGTGTAAAGTATTTTGTGCAGGAGTCCTAACATGTGGAGTTCACGACACTGGTGCACTCGAAGCCACGACAGCTCCTTATAATAGGGTGATATATGATCATCATATCGCAGACCAAAGATACCCATCGGGCCAAGCTATCTGCGGACTCAGTAGGCGTGGGTTTGAGTCCCACCGTCGGGCATCCGTGAGTGGTTCTGACTGGTTTTCCATTTTCAACTCCAGGCAAATGCTATACCTTATGATAAGCCACGACTGCTTCCTTCCATCTCCTGCCCAGTTACGTTCATCTTCATTTAATTCATCTCTCGTTAACTCATGTCATGAGGTTGGCGTCCGGAAGGGCATCCTGCCGTAAAACACCCACCAGAAACCTGAGGAAGGATTGTTTCGATTCCCTCCTCTGATATACTAGAAGTGGCTTTCTGTGCTTTCCAACTTCTGTTTTGTTTTTGATTCTTTAGGGGCTTTGAGAAATTGTGGTCAATTACAAAATTCACTCACATCCTAGAGACGCAAGTCGGTTGGTTGGTTGGTTCCTCAGTTTAGGGGCTGCGACAACGCGGTCATGAAGCCCCGTGCACTTTGGGTGTGTGTAGAATTTGTGTCATAACCGGTGTTAAATGTGATGGCTGTGTTAGTGTGTGCCATCTATTTTTAATTCAAGTAAAGACTGCAGACTTTCAATTTTCAAGTAGTTCCTACTTTTGCTACCAAACGCCACCGTCAACGACAACTAGTTCTGAACTAGGTTACTAGATGCCACCGCAGTCGGCTCCTGGTGATGAGCGTTGGAGCCTAAGAGCGTTAGTCAAATCTAACCCATAATTTAGCTTCTCACAAGTGTAATTAGTGCAAGGTTTTTCTTTTACATGCCATAAATCTATGTCATGAGATCGCCGCTTGCCACTGTGGGTGAGTGGATAGCGTGTCGGTCTACTAACCCCAAGCTTCAGGTTCGCTCCTGGCTGTGATAAGTGATTTTTGAAAGGCGGCAAAAATTACGAAACGCATGTCATACGATGTTGGCATGTCAAAGAACCCATTTGAATTCAGTAGGCCGTGTTCTTAATGGCAGCATTAATTTCGGGAGTTTCCGACAACACAAAGTTCCTCATTTCTCTACTAGAAAGCGCTATAGTGTTCAAGGAGATTGGATATCAAACCTCCTTGACTTTCATAGTGCTTCAAGAAACAACAAAATTCGACATTCAAGCCACCCTTTGGGTGTGAAATAACAAAGCTTGCACCCGGAACCCTAGGCCATACGATATTATTATATGGGACCACCGGCTCCACTTCCTCTCCGAATAAAGGGACTTTTAACCCTCTTAAAGATTCCGATGACTTCAGCCGGGTTTGAACCCACGACGTTGAGCATTGAAGCTCAGCATGCTACCAACTACGCCACCGAAGCCGCCAGAGTCGCAGGTTATCAGACAAATTCTACATACACCCAAGTATACGGGACTACATGACCAAGATATTGCATGACCCCTAAAATAATCAACAACTATTAATAAGGCCACAATATTAACTGGATTTATTTATTTATTTATTTATTTATTTATTTATTTATCGTATGGCTTTTAGTGCCGGGAGTGTCCGAGGACATGTTCGGCTTGCCTGAGTCTGTAGCTACTTCCAGCGGCCACCCTTAGGGTGAGCTACAAGTTCCGTTCAATTTCCAGTAGTTCCAACTTTCACTACCAGATATCAATGATACCTAGTGGTGAACGTTGGAACTTTGATAGAGCGTTCCGACGAAATCTAACTTAACAATTTACAGTAGCTTCACACATGTTTAGTCTGTGGAAGGATTTTTTACATGCCATAAATCAATGACATGGGACCGCCGGCTTTACTTCCCCTCCGAAGGAAGGCATACTGAAGGATTTTGACGCTCTTAAAAAATCCGACGACTTCGGCCGGGTTTGAACCCGCGATCTTGGGCACAGCAGTTCAGCATGCTGCAAACTACGCCACCGAAGGCGCTATTAACTGGAAATAAGGGTTCATGGGGGCTCTTCATTTTCTCACAGAGGCTTGAAGACTCGACTGATACAGTTTCTGTTAAGGAGCTTGGACATCGTTGTTATTTAGCCCCGATACTTAGGTGTGTGTTAATATTTGTCTGATAACTTGTGTTATTGTGGTGTCTGTAGTAGCGTGTGTATTGTAATTCAGGTGAAGATTGAGATAAAGGCGATCGTGGTCTTTACCCTTTATAGGTAAAGCCCTGCGCGGATGCGGATTTCCGCAACCTTTTTTTCGCCATGCTGATATACAGTAGTTTGCATGACCGTGCGGATAACGGATAAGCAGCGGATAATGTTTGGAGTAAATTTGCGGACAGTTTTTAGAATCCAATCCGAACTTGTTGAATATCATTACTAGGACCCAGATGTTTATGACATAGCCTATCATATTGTACCGTTATATTTTCTTTTTCCCATCACTAATGTAAGATAACGATTTACGCTAATCTCATTCAAAT
This sequence comes from Meconema thalassinum, assembly GCA_946902985.2. NCBI lineage: Eukaryota > Metazoa > Arthropoda > Insecta > Orthoptera > Tettigoniidae > Meconema > Meconema thalassinum. The sequence continues at coordinate 173,213,576 of OX336391.1, forward strand.
TCTGCATTGAGCATAATAACACTCCGAACTGAAAAGGGTTGCATTTCTAGCTGTATAGCACTCATTTTAATCATAGCGATTTTCTCCTCAAATGTGTAAAAGTATTCCAATTGCCTATCTTCTTAATGTTAATATTTAATAAATTCATGTTCCTATTTCGCAGAAACTACTGGGTAGAATTGAATGAAATTTTATTACCGTATAGAGATCAATTCTTAGTACTTTAACACGGGCGTTTGGTGTTCCTACTATTGTGACTATAATAATATTTTTTTTCTTTAATCTCAATTTTTTCGTTTAAAATTCTAGATGATGAACCCATGTACCATGGCCTCAAAAGGGAGTCGAATCCATGTACTTTGAGAAAGGAATGAAAGAATCATACAGTCTCTAAGGGAACGGAGAGAGATTTTCAGCCAGGATTACAGCCTAACATTGTGCAAGCGCTAGGGCCAGGTGTTCCTTAGATGAGCTCATGCCTCTTGACATTTATAAGGCGCCAGTCATGGATATTATTAGAACGAGTGGAAAGTTTTGACTGTAAGACGAAGAAGCTGGACTCGGAAATTGCTCTTACGTTGCAGAAATATGGCAACCTCTCTGCTGAGTCAGAACAGGAATAATTAAATTTAACCCGTTTAAGAGTATAAAAATAAGTAAACAGATACAGTACGGTGAATCAATTTGGATTAGAGATTTTTGTGTAAAGAAAAACCTTGTAAAAATTGCACAGGAGAAAACTGCAAACGCAAGTAGACGTCATTGGGGGTTCACCGAGACCCAAGGAGTGGGAGAATAAAAAAAGAACAGCACCACCCACACAGTTGAGGACGAGAAATTAATTAATATCTCGGAAATGCACGATCGATTTCCATGCACAGGAAGATTATTTTACGTTTGGAAGACGAGCTTTCTGGATATATAATTTTTATAATTGTGCGACAATTAGTTCAAAAATTGGTCACGAAAAGGACTAGAGTTTTATCTTTTTGTGGCTGAATAGTATAAAGCTCCTGGCAGAGCCAGACCAATCATGCAGTTTTCGATAGCCCAGGGAGGCGTTACGCTGTATCAATTCAGTCTACGAGCATTCCGTGAGCGGAAGTGCTGCACCACATCGTATACGCAGTATTCAAGAGCCCGTGAGGGGGACGTTAAGCTGTATCAGACATCGATCCAGAGCCTGTGGGAGGCTATGCTACAAGTTCACTGAGTGTAGACCAGTTACGATATAAGTACGCTACGCTGTGGGTTAGCAGTTCGAGACTTTGAAGAGTCCTAATTTATAAAGAACATTAAATATACGGACTTTAAAGCAATATCGCCAAAGTAAGACACAGCGATCAGTAGGGAACTTCGAGTTCCAGAAGAACACTAGTTCAATACAGTTACGAAGTTATAAGAACTCCAACAAATAAACGGCGTTACGTCTAGTAAAGACATTGTTAAAGACATTAAGTCCTGTAAAGGACAAGAATAAACAGTAATTACGATCGCGAAAGATAGAAGTTCAAGCGAAAGACACTTAGGAACTTAGGTTCGAAACCAGAGGGAAACGTACTCTAGTGAGAAAACGTCAAAAATATACGATAGATAGTATACGGTCCTCGAAGGGAGGCCAAGATATAGAAACTAAACGATACGATAGACAGTATACGGTCCTCGAAGGGAGGCCAAGATATAGAAACTATAGGGGGCGATAGACCACCATATATAAATAGAGGTGACGGCAAAGTAAAGACATTTATCGCCTAGTTAAAGCAGATAAAGTAAAGCCGAGTAATAGACAATAGAAGCGGTTTTGAGAGACTGAAACCAGTAGTTTCCATTGTAGGAGAGAGAAACTTTGAACGAGTAAAATCACACGTCCAATGCAGGTCGATAGGATTCACATCAGGGATCATCAACAGCCGACAGAAATTGTTAAAATCGTTGAGATACGCCCGTGTGATAGGAGTGAAGTGTAAATATTGTAAGGAAAGAAATAAGAGTGTCATTTTAAGTGTTTTAGGTAAAGTGAAAGCGTTTTATGCACAGTGATATGTGTTATAATATGTACCAGAGTAATATTTTTTAGTGTTTTAATGTGTGTTCAAAACGGATACACCAGTGTATTAAAAAAATGTTGTCAGTGTTAAATATAGTGAATATGTGTCAAGAAATTTCTGTACATAAGATGAGATTGTACAATATGGAGTAGGTCAAGAAGGTGGGCCAAAATGTCACATCAAACGAGAATAAAGGTCAGAAAGCGACCTTAAACATGTAAGTAAAGATTTTCATTATGTTTTGGTGTCGGGAGAAATTTTGTGTACAATTCCACCGGAGTTTTGAGTAGAAGGGATGTTTTTAAATGGATAATAACTAAATAAGAACGCGATCTGAACGAAAATAAGGTTTTAAGAAATAATAAATAATTATGTGAAATAATAAATCCTGTAGAGGAAATGCATGGAATAAAATGTCAGTATTTAATGAATGTTATAAAAGCAAGCGTGATAATAATAATTATAACAAAGATATTTACATAAAGGTAAATTTGAATTATATGAAAGAAATAGCTTTTGAGCTTTTGTAAGGAATGAAAACATGATGTGAATAACAAGGTAAAGAAATCTAAATAAAGATTAAATTGAATGATATAAAAATAAAGAGCGTTGAAGCCTTAACAAATGTATAAGACATGATGTAAATGCATGTTCTTAAAAAGGGAGCGATTTATTGTCAACGGAAAAGATTAATATAAGAATTAAGATATGTATCAATTGTTACTATGAAATTTATCAGTTCTTTGGAAGACATTCGGCCGTAAGTGAATGTGTAGCGTAATGGAACGCAATTAAATTAAAAAAGTCACGCTAGGAACGCGTAAAAGTTAAAGTACTTGGTAAGTTACTTATGGAGGGTAGTTGATTGCAGTGAATTGAGATATGTTGTAAGTCCTCTAAATTGTGACGTAGATCACGAGGCCATGTGTGTATTATTTAAAATGGAGCTAATGTATGGTATTATTGAACGTAGGTCCTGTAAGCTACGGCTTGACCCTAAATCGCGTTTTGTATAAGTCCTCTGATGTGGAAATGTTCCCGAGGCATGTTAAGAGATTCGAACCTAGAATCCTTTTGTTGTTAAAGCCCCTAATTATTCGTCGTAGAATGTGTATTAATCTTCCCAATCAATGAGGACCCTCTCATAATTAATAAATGCCAAGGTTACGAAAGTGGTTTATGAGCCAAAGAATATTGTTGAATGAAAATAAGCGAGTAAAAGCCAGGTCTCTCCACAGAACTGAGAATAATGTGAAGGTTTGTTTTAAAGCATTGAAGAGAGCTGCCACCGTAGGTTAGGCAGAGAGTCGCTTTCCTTGTCATAAATCACGCCCGAGTATAATGGCCTGACCCTCATAGAGCGAGGGTGGGTAAAAACTGTCTTGTAAGATGTGTTAAATACACCGTGAGTGTTTAAAGTTGTTAATGACCCGGGCGTTGAACCGAGGTCCTTGTAGATTGATATCATAGCTTGCCAATTCAGATCGTAGTTTTCTTATGTGATAATGGTCTTATAAGACAAATGAATTAAATAAAATCCCTATTGTAATATGGTATGGAAAAAAAGGAATCCACGAGTTTTGTGAAGATAACTAGGTTTCGGGAGTGATCATAGTTTTTGACTTTGTCAAGTAATCTTTATAACTCTGGAGTACACAAATAGTTTTCCCGATCACCGTAGTGAATTTGCAAAACTTGAGAGAGATAGTAAATACGGAGAACATGTGATATGCCCAAATATTGAAGTGAATAATTAACATGTAATTTTAAATGTAATTATATATTTGTTTTGATGATAAGAAAAGATAAAAATAATTCTTGTGGTGTATAAAAATATGACACAATTATTATGGGAAAGTATCGAGCCAAAGAAGCTCGTAGTTATTTGGAACTTTAAGATAAGTACTTTATGGAAGTGAAAATAATCGTGAATTGTTGGTTTTAAAGAAAACCATGTGTTTTAATCTAATATTTGTTTTATTTTTATGCTATTCCTTGTTCACTTTGGACAAGTAGAATGATATTGGTCAGTAGTTTATGTGTTTATTTGTTTGTAGCGCCATAATTTTTGATTAATTAAATGTGTTAAAATAGGAGTTGATTTTGTTGTTATTTTTGCAAGTGTATCCTCTATTTAATCCAAAATATGTAAGTCACAGAGTGGGAGAACTTACCAAAGCCCCGAAAAATCCCGAATTGAGCAATGCTGGCATACTGTGATTTGCATATTTCTTGCTGCAAGGGCACAGGGGGGGGTGAATAGAAGTACTGTGCTTGGATTAATAATTTGAGGAACACTAAAGACGGTCGATTCATGTAAAAGTAAAGTAATGATAGGAGTAGCTACAACGTATAATGTTAACTGACCGCATGGGTCCCTAGAAACTCACACCGAGCAGCCCTGGATATAAACAACCCCCCCAGCAAATTATTTGTGTAGTGGCTTCATCGTGGGGCCTGTATGATTTTATCATACACCTAGGAAAACCATTATCTCTTTCATGGCGCCCAACGTGGGGATTCTAGCAAACCTTACCTTTCATGCCGCCCAGTACGCAGGGCTGAGTTTTCCTAGGGAAAACCCGAGTTTTCTCGAAAAATCAAAATTTTCATTTTTTTAATGGTTTTTCGAAAATTTGATTTTTAAATACTTCCATAAAGGTCTTTGAGTTTGAAGCAGAGTATCAAAAGGGTACGGTGTAGTAAAAACCCGTACCAAAGTAAAAGATTTTAAAGAAATTGGGACACAATGGTTCAGATTACTATCTCTCAAGCATGTTCTAGCGATGTGGCATGGGTAGCCCACTATATTCTAATAAGATGTCATTAAGTGAAGAGAGGCGGAGGCTCTCAGAGAATGTAAGGGCCAAGAGTCCAGATAAAGGTAAAATTACAGGTGATAAAGAGTACCCAAATAAGGAAATTGTAAAGGTTTCGGTAGAAAGCATGCGTGCACCTGGAGACATAGTTACACGAAGAGAAGGTAACATGTCTGCAGACAACAGGGTAACAAATGAGCCTTTAGAGCTCCAAACGGAAAAAGAAAAATGTAAACCGAGTCCAAGGGAGAATGAAATTAATACCGAGGATGATAATAGTAAAGGTAATTCCAAGTCTCACGTAGAAATGCAGGTTCAAGTAGGCTCGGAAAGCAAAAGCGAAAAGAATGATAGTCTTAATATTCCACCTCAGGAGAATATAGAATTGGCGTCGTTAAGGAATATAGAGATGTACGCAGGAATGATTGAAGAGGTACGTCAGAAATATGATGAATCGATAGAGAAATTTGGGAAGATGCATTTAGGACTAGGGCCTAAAGAATTCGAAGAAATTGATGAGCAATTACAGAATATTCTACGAAAAAGGGACAGTGTAGTTAAAATCCTTAGAGAGTTAAGGGGAAAATTGGGCAAGGTATCTAAACAAGAAGTAGAGAAATTATATATTCATGTTGCAGTAGAGATGAACACACTAAGACGGAAATTCGTAGGAAGATTGGATCAGGAGGGATTGATTGAATTAAGTTCCTGGACAGAGCAGAAAAAGGATATAGAAGAAATACAGGAAACACATGGAAAACTGGAGGAAATATGGTATAAATGGAAGAATATTCAATCGTCGTTTAAATACGAAGAAGTAGATAAAAGGAAGGGCGTCCAAGAACAAATGGATCAAGTGAGAAATAAGTACCGGAAAATGATGAATCATGTATGCGAAGTATTGGATGACAAAGATATAATAACTATTCAGGAGTTAGATGAATTGAGAGAAATCAAGATTCGGGAATACAAAGAAATATTGGAGGCTGCTCAGAAGAGATATGAGGAATACATGTTGGAGCAGAACCGTCAGGCAAATGAAATAGTTGCCCAAGATGAAAAACAAGCTGAAATTGAAGAAGAAAAAGAAGTCACGGTGCCAGAGGAGCCCAAAATTGATATTAGAGAAGAAAAACAAGAAGAAGAAATCGTAATAACTCCAGTGGAGACTGAGAACAACCTTGAGATCCTTCCTGAAGAAGATATGGATACTCAAGAGGAAGTAGTAAGTCCAGACCAGGAGGATAGCCAAAATGGAAACGAGCTGCGAAGTGAAGAGAATCATTTTGATAAAAAGGTTGAGCTGGAAGAGCCAGAAATAATCTCCGAACAGGAAATAATGAAAGAAGCGGAAGTTGAAGAGATGGAAATAATAATTCCTGAAGAAATGGAGAAAGGAAATGAAAACATGATAGAAACTATTGTCGAAGCACCGATAGAAACAGAGGTTCAAGATGTCATGGAAATTGAAGAAGAAAACTCCGAAGAAATTCAGGAGGTGAAGAAAGATGAGATACAACTAGAAGAAATTCCTGAGGATAAGGAAAATAAGATACAAATCAACAAAGAAAAGGAACAGTTGAAAGCACAGATTCTTGAGTTAATGAGGAAATATCAAAAATATCAACAAAAGGAAAGAGAAATGGAAAGAGGTCCAGACACGAGCCAAGAAAACTTCAAAGGAAAAGATGAGATTGCTGGAGATAATGAAAAGCAGGAAGGAGATGCCTTTGAAGAAAATCAGGAAAGAGGAAAACCGCAATTGGTAGTCGGTTTACAGGAAAACAGATACCCCATGGAAACTAGGAAAGGAGGAGAGACAATGTACAATGCCTTGGAGGAAGAGGACGCTCAGGCATATTTCAGTTGGAAACTTCGTAAAAAGAAAGGGAAGGATAAAAAGAAGAGAAAGACGGGAGATCTGAAGGATCTAAAGAATTGGAAAAGTCGAAAAAAGAAATACTCTTTCGAAATGCCATCTCGATGCGAGATGAAGAAAAGAATTATTTCATTGGAACCAACGGGTTAAGCCAGATGCAACCGATGAAGAATAAAAGGAATAAAATTAATTTTGTCTGAAATACCATTTCAAAAGGAGATGAGGAAGGTGGTAGAAAACCGAAAAGAGTCAGGTGAGGTTAGACCGAGCTCTTAAGAATTAAAATGAAATTTTACAGACTTGAGGAGTCTGACAATAATAATGATGATGTTACGGGTAAAGCCAGTTGCACCCGCAAGGTAATTTAAAGAAGGTCATTAAGTTGACAATATGTAATGTGGAAAGAGAAACAGACCGGCAGGATGTCCGTCTTATAAAAGAAGAAAAGAAACAAACTGTTTGACGCAAGCCTGGAGGGTGCACACCAGACTAGAGGAAGACTAACAAAACACCCGAACGTGACAAGAAATTTATGACCCCGAAGTGTAGACGTCCACTAGGGGAATGAATGAATGAATGGGACCTTTAAGAAAGACCCATACAAATATAAACCAGAGAGGAAGGGAACTTTAAAGAAATAATTGATTTTATTGAAGAAGAAAATTTCAATTTAAGGAAGGAGAATGATGAAATAAGGGAACGGGTAGGAATAGACCACACCCGTAAAGAAGAATGAGGTTCTGGAAACCTGATATCCAGACAAATAAAAAGGAGAAAGAAAGGGTAGGGACAGAGCGTACCCAACCGACACAATAACCGGATATGACTTAAGAAGATGAAAGAAATCAAATTATCGTGGGATTTTTTAGGAATAAAGAAACAAAAAGTACGGAGAACGTTATAATGGCTTCGACTATTAAAGGAAAAATAAGATGTTTATAAATAATTGAAATAAATTTCCTCAAAATTTTTCGAAAATTTATTAACCTAAGGAGGGGTGAGATGAACCCATGTACCATGGCCTCAAAAGGGAGTCGAATCCATGTACTTTGAGAAAGGAATGAAAGAATCATACAGTCTCTAAGGGAACGGAGAGAGATTTCCAGCCAGGATTACAGCCTAACATTGTGCAAGCGCTAGGGCCAGGTGTTCCTTAGATGAGCTCATGCCTCTTGACATTTATAAGGAGCCAGTCATGGATATTATTAGAACGAGTGGAAAGTTTTGACTGTAAGACGAAGAAGCTGGACTCGGAAATTGCTCTTACGTTGCAGGAATATGGCAACCTCGCTGCTGAGTCAGAACAGGAATAATTAAATTTAACCCGTTTAAGAGTATAAAAATAAGTAAACAGATACAGTACGGTGAATCAATTTGGATTAGAGATTTTTGTGTAAAGAAAAACCTTGTAAAAATTGCACAGGAGAAAACTGCAAACGCAAGTAGACGTCATTGGGGGTTCACCGAGACCCAAGGAGTGGGTGAATAAAAAAAGAACAGCACCACCCACACAGTTGAGGACGAGAAATTAATTAATATCTCGGAAACGCACGATCGATTTCCATGCACAGGAAGATTATTTTACGTTTGGAAGACGAGCTTTCTGGGTATATAATTTTTATAATTGTGCGACAATTAGTTCAAAAGTTGGTCACGAAAAGGACTAGAGTTTTATCTTTTTGTGGCTGAATAGTATAAAGCTCCTGGCAGAGCCAGACCAATCATGCAGTTTTCGATAGCCCAGGGAGGCGTTACGCTGTATCAATTCAGTCTACGAGCATTCCGTGAGCGGAAGTGCTGCACCACATCGTATACGCAGTATTCAAGAGCCCGTGAGGGGGACGTTAAGCTGTATCAGACATCGATCCAGAGCCTGTGGGAGGCTATGCTACAAGTTCACCGAGTGTAGACCAGTTACGATATAAGTACGCTACGCTGAGGGTTAGCAGTTCGAGACTTTGAAGAGTCCTAATTTATAAAGAACATTAAATATACGGACTTTAAAGCAATATCGCCAAAGTAAGACACAGCGATCAGTAGGGAACTTCGAGTTCCAGAAGAACACTAGTTCAATACAGTTACGAAGTTATAAGAACTCCAACAAATAAACGGCGTTACGTCTAGTAAAGACATTGTTAAAGACATTAAGTCCTGTAAAGGACAAGAATAAACAGTAATTACGATCGCGAAAGATAGAAGTTCAAGCGAAAGGAACTTAGGAACTTAGGTTCGAAACCAGAGGGAAACGTACTCTAGTGAGAAAACGTCAAAAATATACGATAGATAGTATACGGTCCTCGAAGGGAGGCCAAGATATAGAAACTAAACGATACGATAGACAGTATACGGTCCTCGAAGGGAGGCCAAGATATAGAAACTATAGCGGGCGATAGACCACCATATATAAATAGAGGTGACGGCAAAGTAAAGACATTTATCGCCTAGTTAAAGCAGATAAAGTAAAGCCGAGTAATAGACAATAGAAGCGGTTTTGAGAGACTGAAACCAGTAGTTTCCATTGTAGGAGAGAGAAACTTTGAACGAGTAAAATCACACGTCCAATGCAGGTCGATAGGATTCACATCAGGGATCATCAACAGCCGACAGAAATTGTTAAAATCGTTGAGATACGCCCGTGTGATAGGAGTGAAGTGTAAATATTGTAAGGAAAGAAATAAGAGTGTCATTTTAAGTGTTTTAGGTAAAGTGAAAGCGTTTTATGCACAGTGATATGTGTTATAATATGTACCAGAGTAATATTTTTTAGTGTTTTAATGTGTGTTCAAAACGGATACACCAGTGTATTAAAAAAATGTTGTCAGTGTTAAATATAGTGAATATGTGTCAAGAAATTTCTGTACATAAGATGAGATTGTACAATATGGAGTAGGTCAAGAAGGTGGGCCAAAATGTCACATCAAACGAGAATAAAGGTCAGAAAGCGACCTTAAACATGTAAGTAAAGATTTTCATTATGTTTTGGTGTCGGGAGAAATTTTGTGTACAATTCCACCGGAGTTTTGAGTAGAAGGGATGTTTTTAAATGGATAATAACTAAATAAGAACGCGATCTGAACGAAAATAAGGTTTTAAGAAATAATAAATAATTATGTGAAATAATAAATCCTGTAGAGGAAATGCATGGAATAAAATGTCAGTATTTAATGAATGTTATAAAAGCAAGCGTGATAATAATAATTATAACAAAGATATTTACATAAAGGTAAATTTGAATTATATGAAAGAAATAGCTTTTGAGCTTTTGTAAGGAATGAAAACATGATGTGAATAACAAGGTAAAGAAATCTAAATAAAGATTAAATTGAATGATATAAAAATAAAGAGCGTTGAAGCCTTAACAAATGTATAAGACATGATGTAAATGCATGTTCTTAAAAAGGGAGCGATTTATTGTCAACGGAAAAGATTAATATAAGAATTAAGATATGTATCAATTGTTACTATGAAATTTATCAGTTCTTTGGAAGACATTCGGCCGTAAGTGAATGTGTAGCGTAATGGAACGCAATTAAATAAAAAGTCACGCTAGGAACGCGTAAAAGTTAAAGTACTTGGTAAGTTACTTATGGAGGGTAGTTGATTGCAGTGAATTGAGATATGTTGTAAGTCCTCTAAATTGTGACGTAGATCACGAGGCCATGTGTGTATTATTTAAAATGGAGCTAATGTATGGTATTATTGAGCGTAGGTCCTGTAAGCTACGGCTTGACCCTAAATCGCGTTTTGTATAAGTCCTCTGATGTGGAAATGTTCCCGAGGCATGTTAAGAGATTCGAACCTAGAATCCTTTTGTTGTTAAAGCCCCTAATTATTCGTCGTAGAATGTGTATTAATCTTCCCAATCAATGAGGACCCTCTCATAATTAATAAATGCCAAGGTTACGAAAGTGGTTTATGAGCCAAAGAATATTGTTGAATGAAAATAAGCGAGTAAAAGCCAGGTCTCTCCACAGAACTGAGAATAATGTGAAGGTTTGTTTTAAAGCATTGAAGAGAGCTGCCACCGTAGGTTAGGCAGAGAGTCGCTTTCCTTGTCATAAATCACGCCCGAGTATAATGGCCTGACCCTCATAGAGCGAGGGTGGGTAAAAACTGTCTTGTAAGATGTGTTAAATACACCGTGAGTGTTTAAAGTTGTTAATGACCCGGGCGTTGAACCGAGGTCCTTGTAGATTGATATCATCGCTTGCCAATTCAGATCGTAGTTTTCTTATGTGATAATGGTCTTATAAGACAAATGAATTAAATAAAATCCCTATTGTAATATGGTATGGAAAAAAAAGGAATCCACGAGTTTTGTGAAGATAACTAGGTTTCGGGAGTGATCATAGTTTTTGACTTTGTCAAGTAATCTTTATAACTCTGGAGTACACAAATAGTTTTCCCGATCACCGTAGTGAATTTGCAAAACTTGAGAGAGATAGTAAATACGGAGAACATGTGATATGCCCAAATATTGAAGTGAATAATTAACATGTAATTTTAAATGTAATTATATATTTGTTTTGATGATAAGAAAAGATAAAAATAATTCTTGAGGTGTACAAAAATATGACACCATTATTATGGGAAAGTATCGAGCCAAAGAAGCTCGTAGTTATTTGGAACTTTAAGATAAGTACTTTATGGAAGTGAAAATAATCGTGAATTGTTGGTTTTAAAGAAAACCATGTGTTTTAATCTAATATTTGTTTTATTTTTATGCTATTCCTTGTTCACTTTGGACAAGTAGAATGATATTGGTCAGTAGTTTATGTGTTTATTTGTTTGTAGCGCCATAATTTTTGATTAATTAAATGTGTTAAAATAGGAGTTGATTTTGTTGTTATTTTTGCAAGTGTATCCTCTATTTAATCCAAAATATGTAAGTCACAGAGTGGGAGAACTTACCGCAGCCCCGAATAATCCCGAATTGAGCAATGCTGGCATACTGTGATTTGCATATTTCTTGCTGCAAGGGCACAATATATCCATTTTTTTCATAATGTATTGGAGCTGGAACAAAATCCCCGTGTTAAAATCTCATCTACAAGCCACGCTACAGGTGGTAACAATTTGAGACTTGTGTGATAAGTAACAACTGAAAAATATGGAACATTATTGTGCAAAAAATAAGTTCTGAGAAACTGCCTTTGTATGTTCTAATTATCAATGTTATCTAACGCACACCGCGTTTTTTAAATAAATATTAGACATGTATTGAAAATAACAAATATCAAGTGTTACACATCATTTTAAACGTCAAAGTGCCAGCTTTTACATCGTCTACAAATCTCAAAATTGATATTTTATCATATTTTATCCATTGGAACTCCTCTTAATATTTTGTGCTTTATCTAAAATTAGTATTGTAATGCCAGTAGATTCGGATAACAATCGTGTGGATGTGGGGTGGGTGCAGATAGCGGTTTGTTTATCCGCGCAGGGCTCTATTATAGGTAAGTGGTCTGTATTGCGCCCGTTGACTCATGTTTGCTCAGATAAGAGAGACTAAAACTTATGCTGAAATGTAACTGAACATACCCTGCGAGCGGCGGGAAGAAGCTGAAGTAATATCGCTTAGGATCATATTTTTATATATTTTGGACATTCCAAAAATCAACTATAATTATAACCAAGTAATTCTGCATATTTGAAGAACAGCATACTTCGTAAATCAAGAAACTATCGATTTACGCGGCCAGCTCATATCCTGAGAGCACGCCATATTTGGTATCACCAGTTCCTATTTGTCTTTGGATGAGACAACATCGATGTGCATGTTGGAGCACAAGTGAAAGTACGTCCGTGAAGGAAACCATGTGGCACGAAAAATCTGTGGATATTTTTCTTATGGATAGCCATCATGGCATTATTTAATAGTTTACAGATTGAAGACATTCATCATGACATAAACTGTAAAATATTTTCATTATCCGAGGTGAAATGATGGACTTGTGTGAAATAAACTTTACGACCGCATGGTCTCACTCGCACACACACACTTCAGTGTTATATAAACTGTGTACCTAATTGACAGTATAACTGTACAAAATCTACGATAACAATCTTTATTTGCCAGATGGGCAGTATTTTTGATTTAATTTTGTGTTCATATTTTTGTGTAAATATCAGTGCAAAGTCACGAGTGAGTGTCGCACATGCGACAAGGCTAGAACCAGTGGCGGAGTGAAAATGGGCAATTTTTCACCGCATATTAGCTGCAGTGCGCGAAAGTTTTCTTTAATTATGTGCTACGTTATTACCAACGCTAACAATACAATCATGCTAAACCAGCAGATCTTCAAATACAACCCCAACCACGCGATGCCATGTGATTTCTAAATCAAGCGTGGGGAATTGGCAGCGGAAGATGTCCAGACACAATGAGATGGTAATCTAAAAACCATACCCGAGACCGCATATAACATCTCTTGGCAGGTCTCGAACCAAGTGACGCTGCATCTGTAAGTCAGATCAAATATTTATAGCGTATTGTAAGAGTTGGAAAACAGTAGATTAAGTTAATTTGGTTTCATTTATTTAGTGCACAATGCAGGTAGTTAATTATAAGATGCTTGTGGAAATTAATAAGTTTTATTAAACATTTATAGACGCCAGGAAGGCTGGATTTTCAATGCTCATTTCGTATCATTTCAAAACAGTTATTATCAACTTTTATTTTGTCAGGCTGATGACAAATAAACTAGTTTGGCAGATGTTAAATCGAGGCCAAGGTTACGAGCCAAGTTCAATACACAGCACACTCGATTCTAGGCAGTGTATCAATATTTTATTTTAGAAGGCTGTGAGATTCTTGACATTATTATAAGTGGAATGCAGAGTTCCGTTATTCACATTTGTTGGCCAGATCAATACTTGATAACAGATTTCTTTCTTTAAGAGGAGCCACACAGGCAATGAATGCAACTGTATTTTGTAACCAAATGAACGCAGGTTCGAACTTATTCAGGGAAGAGGCAGTTTTATAAATGCTCACACACACTTTTAGCTTGTATCAGAAGCCTGATGTTTATGTAAAGCGTTGTCAGGATGTGTTTTCTGTACACATAATCTTTATTACCAGCATTTAAAACGTGTATCAATTAGGAATCCACACTTTTGTAAATTAACGTTATAAGAGTATTATATGAGTCGTGACGGTGGATAAATACCTCCGACATTGTTATTGTGGTTATATCGGTGGTAATGAACTATTTAAAGTCGTACCAAAATACGAGGGCACCTCCATCAATGGATCCGAAATAAGAGTAAAGTAATTGGTGAAGACATAGGATGTCTAATAAGTATGATGAAATATTGGTGAAGACACAGGGTGTCTCGTAAACTATTAAACTATTGAGTTATTTGCTTAAGTTGGATACGCACGTTACCTAAATACACTGCACGCTTTTAAAGGTCCATAAACTGAACAACAATACTGTCAGGGAAAAGTAATTGTGTGAAGTTTAATAATCAAAATTGGATTTTGAAAACTAACATCTTATAATTCCCCCTGAATCTAAATAAAATTTATAAACATTAAAAATAAACTATATTATGGACCAAATGTGAACACTTAGATATTGTTAAGCTATTTTAGATACATTTTGATACATTTTCACATGAATAGTCGACAACTAATTGGTGATGTGATAACTGAAGCACACACATCAGATTAGTAGCAATATGAGTCGATGTAATTCGTTAATTACTATCGCATTTGCAGGATTTCCTATATTTTCTATTTTCTTAACACTTTGACACTATGACCGTTTGTTACAAACAGTAACAAATCGAGTATGCAGGCAGTGCCAATTGCACAACCATAGGAGTGCTGAATTATTGTATGCATTTGTGTTGTATTAGCATAGTTTTTTTTATTCAGCAACATTGTGCACATAGCTTGATTTTCTTAGTAATAAACGCATCTCGTTTATTAATTAATGATATTTAGGACTAGCTAAACACTTAACTTTAAAGATAAATGTTAGAGATGGTATCATCATAGCATAGGACAAATTTTCCCCTTGCTACTAAATGTAAATGTTCTAGTATTTGTAAACACGTAAATGTCTTGCTTTGCTGTAGATTCTTTTGATGTTTGATCCACCCGTAAGTTATTTCGATGTAATTGCATAGGGCCGATCTTACGTGCCATTCTCTTAGCTTGTTCATTTTGTCGAATTTTGTATTAGGACCATGAGAATAATTTAGATCTTGTTTAGGACTTTTTTATATATTTCTTTCAGGGCAGAATAGTATCGGACTAGCCGTTTGCAACTCTCTTGCTAGGCTAGGGATATATTCTGAATACAATTTATTTGTGATTTTAACATAAGACTGACCTCTCTTTTCTCGTTTAGTTTTGTTATCGATGCATTCCTCTGAGCTGTTAAAGATCGAACCTCATTAATTCCCGACACCCCCGAGTGCAGACTTTTGTGCTACACCAGCCTATGAATGTATCGTCCCCTATACTTGTGTGTTAAGTGGAAGAGGGTCTCGGAAGGGTCATTTGAAACCGGAGGCTCCCCAAAACCTTCGGCCAGCGGGCACAGTATATTAATCATCTGCTATATTGTCAAAGATGCTGCTGGTTGAATATTTCAGCCATATGCAAAAGAAATGTCTTTTGGAAGTGTAAATATTTCAGGAAATCAAATAATATGATTCTATCATCTTGACCTAAGATGCTTGATGATATTGAAGTCCTTTTACAGAAACAATTAAAATTTAAACGTAAATTATTATTTATTTATCATTTATCGTATGGCTCTTAGTGCCGGGAGTGTCCGAGGACATGTTCGGCTCGCCAGAGTCTGTAGCTGCTTCCAGCGGACACCCAGAGGGTGAGCTACACGTTCCGTTCAATTTCAAGTAGTTCCAACTTTCGCTACCAGATGTCAATGATACCTAGTGGTGAAGGTTGGAACTTTGATATAGCATTCCAATGAAATCTAACCTAGAAATTTAGCTTCACACATGTTTAGTCTGTAGAAGGATCTTTTACATGCCATAAATCTATGATATGGGACCGCCGGCTTTACTTCCCCTCCGAAGGAAGGCATACTGAGGGATTTTTAACGCTCTTAAAAATCCCATGACTTTGGTCGAATTTGAACCCGCAATCTTGGTAACAGCAGTTCAGCATGCTACCAACTATGCCACCGAAGCCACTGTTAAAAACGTAAAAATAATATATGATGAAAAAAAATGAAAATAAATATGCTTGTTGTATGTCTACCCCTTATTATTCCTGTTTTTTTCCAACGGGGTCCGGGATGAGATGCGATAGAAGTCTTTGTGGTGATGGTTTTTACGGCCGGATGCCCTTCCTGACGCCAACCTCGTGAGAGGAGGTAATGAGAGATGAAATGAATGATGGTGAATGAATCTGGGCAAGGATGTGGATGGAAGCGGCCGTGGCCTGTCAGAAGGTACCGTCCCAGCATTTGCCTGGTGTTGAAAAGGGGGAAACCACGGAAAAATCATTTCAAGGACGGCCGACGGTGGGGCTCGAACCCACGCGTCTACCGAGTCAGCAGAGAGCTTGGCCCCATGACCTAATGCTGCGCTTTAGCCTGCGTAGCCACTACTGTCGGTGAAAATAAATATGCTTGTAAAAATTAAATTAACAATCTTATAAAATTACAATCAAAATGAAGTAAGCTTTTACAATAAAAAGTAAATAAGCTTATAAAATTAGAATTATAAAAAAAAAAATATTATATAAAAATTATATAAACATAAAAATAAAAAAGATAACACAAAATAAAATGTATAAATTAAAATTAGGATAAAATAATTAAAGAAATACAAATAAAATATATTAATAAGAATTCTGCCATATTAAGGGTTAAATTTGGAACCATCCCGGCATTTCCTGGAGTAGGCTACAAGTGGGGAAAGCACGGAAAACCAATTCCAGGATGACTGAGGTGAGAATCGAACCCACATCTTCTCAATTTTGCCTCATGAGGCTGAGACTATCTCGTTCCAGACCCCAGGCCAGAATCAAATTGACAGCACCTGGACTTCCGGGGCAACAGTCAGGAACACTAGCCACTAAACCAGGAAGTGTACTGAAAGGAAATACCAGTCTCTACACCGGGTGAGTTAGCCGTGGTCGTTACGGCATGACTGATGGCAGTCGCTCACATCCGGGAGGCGAGGAGGTTCGAATCCCCCCGCCGGCAACCTTGAAGATGGTCTTCTGTGGTTTCCCATCTTCCTTCCAGGCAAATGCCGGGGTTGGTCCCTAACTATAGGCCTCAGCCACTACCTTCCAACTCCTCGTCCTTACAATCCAACTTCCATCCCCAACGGTACTTGTAGCTCACCCATTGGGTGTCCGTCTCGAAGCAGCTACAAAACTGGCGATCCGAACATGTCCTCGGACACTCCCGGCACTAAAAGCCATACGCTAAAAAAAACAAAAAAAAACAAAAAAAAAAACAGTCTCTATTGGATATCCATCACTTGAGCAATGAATCGTTAGACCAGGATTTATGAGACACCGAGTTCCACACCCAGTGTTTCAATTTAAATGTTGGAAATAAATTACCCAGCCATGAGTTACGTAGGTAGTGAGTTGATAACTTGAAATTACCATTACAAAGTAGTAGCGCATTGCTGTGTTTCCTTGTCACATTTATAAGTAGGATGTACTTTCCCTAGGCGACTTCCATTATGTCAAGGATTTACTTCTCAGCGCCAACATGTGCTGTACTTTCCCATCCAGTGTCCTGTTATGAATATTCCCACGGCTCGTTCTGCCTGCTACCAGAGAGTTCATTGAAGCAACGCTTCCTGCTTCCATAATGCTGGCTCTCCCAACTGTGTCCTTCCTTCAATACTAGTAATAATAATAATAATAATAATTTAAATTCCGCCATTGCCGGTCCCAAGCCCGGGGACTCATCTCGCAAGCGATGAGGAAGGAGGAGGGGAAGAGTAACACCTCGTTAAAAAACCTGGGTCCATCTGGCTCCGGATGGTAGCGCCCAGTAAGGGCCCCTGCCTAGGGTTACTAAGTGAAACTTGGTCAACGGTCCTGATAGCGGAAGAGGAATCTTGGATTCCCAACGGTGGATGGAGCGGAAGAGCCTGGTGGTCTCACCACCAACACAAAATTCCAAATCCAAAAGCGTTTGTTCCCAGATTGGGCGGCCTTTGGTAAGTGTCTGTTTCCCAGGTGAGGGGTGGCTGAGAATAACCTCCAGGGCTCACCTTGGTTGTAAATTCGTGGCTCTAGAAGGCACCTCCAAGAAATTATCAATCATGGAAGATTGTGAAGAGAGTGATGTAAGTACCTCAGGTGCACAGGAGTATACAAGCAGACATTCGGATTCTGGGGGTCTGCAGCATTACTCAGAGACGAGTCGGAGCGTCTTGGAACCTCTAACAAGATGAAGTATAGAAGACCTAATTACATGGCTACATTCAATGTTAATTCTCTTTTACAAACAGGAAAATTAAAACATCTTACTGACACCCTCAAAAGCCACAATATTATCATAACGGCTCTCCAAGAAACAAGATTCTTGGATGAAAACTGTTTTGATTCTGAAGGATGCAGAATTTACAAAGGAAAAGTAGGCAAAATAATAATGAAGAACACACCACACCTTGGAACTGGCTTCATAATAGCCAAAATCATTTTGGATTCTATTATTAGCTTTGAATCACAAGCTGAATGACTTTCAACTCTTACTTTTAAATCTGCTAATAGAATATATTCCGTTATAAATGCACATGCCCCCATAAACGAATACAATAGAAAGAACAAAGAAAATGTGGAAATCTTTTGGGACCAATTAGATGATGTTAGCCCAAAAAATCCGAAATAAATAATGTCATACTAATGGGGGACTTTAATGCCCAAGTAGGGAAAGAAAAGAAGTACAAAAGCATTGTCGGGAAGTACCCAGCACATAATAGGACGAACCTAAATGGTGTTAGACTAATAGAACTTTACCAAGCACACGCCATGATCTTAAAATCCACAGCTTTTAAGAAATTACCAAGGAAACAGAAAACATGGATCTCACCCAACCCACTCTTAGGAGAATTTCAATTAGATCATGTAGCGGTTAAAAGGAAATTCAATAAAGAAATACAAAATGTCAATGGGTGCTAACTTAAATTCTGATCACTATCTTTCTAAAATATAACCCAGAATCAACCCCAATATTAAAATCCGCTCTAACAGTCTAAAACAAAGGAATTACGATCCTGAAAAGATAATGAACTCAAAAGAGTTTTCAATCGCCACTGCAGATTTACAAAATCAAGGCTGGGATCAAATAAAAGAAAGTCTAATAATTAAAGCAGAACAACTTGCTCCACTAACTAAAATCAAAAAACATGCGTGGTGGACGGAAGAGTGTGATAGTCGCATTGAACTAAGAAGGAAAGCATGGCACCAGTGGCAATCACAGAAAAACAACCATAACAGACAAAATTTCTTAAATGTTAGAAAATTAGTGACTAAAATCTAAAGACAATAAAAAACACGAGATGATCACATACTTATGCAAATTAATGAAGACTTTCACAGAAACAATGTACGAAACTTTTATGGGAATTTTAAGAATAAACTAGATGAAACCCGTCAAAACATGACGGACAATGGAAAACAAAATTACTGAAGAAGCTTCTTATATAAGTTACATTCTTTGTACGATTACTTTTTAGCACTATTGCAACTTTAAGGGCGTCAAAAGATAGCACTCTCAGCATTGCAATATATTGCTGGTCATGACTGAAAACGTGATTAGGTCATCATCATCTTGCACAGTTTCCAGCCACTGGCCGGGTCTGTTTGGAACACAAGTCTCTCCAACGTCTTCTGTCTTCCCACCATCTCTCAGCCTCCACCCTTGTCCAGTCTTCTCCTCTCTTCTTCACGATTTCTTCCTCCCCCTTCAGCCACCTGTCTCTCGGTCTCCCTCTTGGTCTCTTTCCTTCCCACTTCGTCTCGTGTATCCTGCTGGGTATCCTCTTCTCCTCCATTCGTTTTACATGTCCATACCATCTAAGTCTAGATTTCTCTATACCAGTCTGTAATGGTTCATCCTTCATTAATTCTCCGGTCCTCTCATTTCTTATTCTGTCCATCTTTGTAGCTCCAATACTGCTTCTCAAGAACCTCATCTCACTGGCCTGTATTTTGCTCTTCTCCCTTCCTTTCATAACCCAGGTCTCCGAGGCATACGTCAGGATAGGGACATTGTACGTCCGATATATGATCTGTTTGCT
This sequence comes from Meconema thalassinum, assembly GCA_946902985.2. Lineage (NCBI taxonomy): Eukaryota > Metazoa > Arthropoda > Insecta > Orthoptera > Tettigoniidae > Meconema > Meconema thalassinum. The sequence goes on from OX336391.1 coordinate 173,233,585, forward strand.
GTTCTGAGGGACATTCTTGCTCCATAACATGCTTCTCACACTCCTCCGAAATGCTTCTGCCTGTCTCCCCCGCTCATTTATTTCTCTATCGTTTCTTCCATTCTCTTGTATCAGGCTTCCCAGATACTTGAAACTCTCCAATTCCTTCGGCTGTTCCCCACCAATTGTTATTTCCGTTGTGGTTCTTTCCTTCTTCCTTGTGTGATCACCATCTCACTCTTATTTATGCTAAATTTCATCCCATAACCTTGTATTATTCCTTCCCACACGTCCAACTGTTCCTGTACCTCCTCCTCCTTGTTTCCCCAAATCATCAAATCATCTGCAAGCACCATTGCTTTCATCTTTCCTTCCCCAATTACTTGTGCCACTCGGGTCATTATGTCATCCATCACCACAATGAAAAGTAACGGTGACAGTGCACTTCCTTGTTTCAGGCCGTTTCTCTGTTCCAACCAGTCCGATCTCTCTCCTCCCACTTTCACACAGCTCACGCTTCCCTTGTACATCTCCTTTATCTTCCTTATAGTCCATTTTTATATTCCTCTATCCTCCAGGGACTTCCATACTTTGTTTCTGCATACACTGTCATATGCTTTCTCAATGTCCAGAAAGGTCATCAGTAGATCTGTTCCATACTCATAGTGCTGTTCTTGTAACTGCCTTACAGCAAAAATCAAATCCACTGTGGACCTTCCTGATCTGAAGCCATGTTGTTCTTCCCTCATCCCTCCTTCTATCCTTGTCCTAATTCTCCTTTCCAAAACTTTCTCAAACAACTTTGCACAATGACTCATCAGTGTTATTCCCCGATAGTTTCTGCATTCTGTTCTACTACCTTTCTTGAAGATCGGGACAATTATTCCCTTTTTCCAGTCCTCTGGGGTCTTCCTTTCCTTCCATGCTGTCTTCATCACTCGGTACAACCATTGCATCCCCACCTCTCCTGCTGCTCTCACCATCTCCACACTCAACTCATCCACACCCGGTGCCTTCCCTCTTTTCATCTTCCTCACTGCATCTTCCACTTCTTTCCATGTTAAGTCCTTTTCTATTTGCAGTTCATCTACTGTACCTCTTCCCCGATTTCTTCCTCCTCGCCGTGGTTTCCATTTGGGTTCAGGAGTTCTTCAAAATATTATTTCCACATTTTCTTCAGTTCTTCCCTATTTTCTATCTCTTGTCCCCTTTTGTTCACAATTCTAACATAATCCGTAGGATCCTTCCGCCTCTTATCTTTACCATCCCAAACAGGACCTTTTTTGCACCTTCACTATCCTGCTGGTCATGACTGAAAACGTGATGAGGTAAATAGCCCAATACGTTCAAGAGTTTCTCCTTGAGCTTGATTGATTTTGATCAAGTAGGCCGAGCGAATAGGAAATTGTTGCCTATTAAAAGAAAATGTACTGTAGGCTACCTGTAAGTGTTTTATCGTAAGGTGTTAAATCAAGTCGTAGGATTTGAGCTCTCTGCCTATTATTACTGCACCTATTATATCCGAATCCAAGCGATTTCTTACAATTAATATATTACCATATATGAGTCCATGGGAAACGTTCAGATTTCTAAGAAGCATATCTACGGCTTAAACGTTCGAAGTATGTGGAGGCGAATCTCTTAATTCCAAGGAATTGAAAAATTCAATAATAGGGAAATGAAGTAGCTGGCTTTCATCTTCAGTATCCAATCTGTTCACGCTGATGTATGTGTTTGAACTGCTGGATATAAGTTCAATGACTTTTAAATTAATATCATTACATTGTTGCAGCTTGGCAAATATTTTATATTCCAGTAGATCAATTTTACCCTCACAACAGTAAAGACCAAAGTAACCACGCATAGATTTTACGCAAGAGAAATACAATGTAGAAAAATGTTTACATTTGATCGTCAAGGACCTTACAGTACACTGTATTGCATAATATCTGGAATTGTTTCTGAAATGGCCTATTTATATTGGATTTTAAATGTGGCTTCGTATTATTCGATAACACTATAGTGTCCTGCAATAACGGAGCCGCTAAATATTAAATGGCAAATAATACTTCCATTGCCGAAATCAACTACGTAGTTAGACTCCGTACTCTAAACAAATAATCATTAAACAATTGTCTTATACAATGAAGTTCAACATGACCGTCCAGAGACTTTCTAACTCAAGTTGGTTGGTGAGGAGAATGCGATGAGACTGATCGCTTAAAATAAATTCCTTATAATTGTTCCTGCCAGCGAAATTTTTTGCGATAGCTTGAAAACGCAGCTCAGAATGACGTTCTTCATTTTGTTATAAACAGTACGAAACTGCTCTAAATAAGCAATTTCCATCACCTGTTATAGGTTATGGCAGTATATTTTGCAGGGGAACATAGAATCACTTCACCAACTACTGGAATGACCATAGGCCTATACTCAATACTCACTTCGATAGTCACCCTAATGGAGGCAGTTTTTGAATTCTATGTCCCTGCATGTCAAAAATCGTATTAACACATGGAGGCCCACCTATTCTTGTCTATCGCCCCGGAGACCCGGGTTACATTTCCTGCTCTGCCAAGAAATTTAATTCTGGTCTCAGGGCAAAATCGGGGTACATTCAGTCTCTTGAGGTATAACTAAGAAGAGGAAGGTTTAATTCCCACCTCGACAATCTTGGATGTGGTTTTCCGTGGTTTCCCACTTCCACTTAAGGCAAATACCGGGATGGTTCCTAACTTAAGGCCTTGGCCGTCTCCTTGCCATTTACCACCTTAATTACAAATACACACAGTAATGCAGCCATCACAATAACACAGGTTATCAGAAGAAAGTTTCACACATACACACCCAAGTACACGGGGCTGAGTGACCAAGATGTCGGAGTCCTTCAAACGAATTATATTTGCCAAGTGTCTCTCATGGCGAAAGCAATTGTGGAGACGCGCGTGTGCCTGGAAAACTACTTTTTTCTTTAATATCGACGATGCATAATTATAACTTTTAGTCTAGGACGCTAATAACTTGACCACCGAAGCATTGGGAAGAAATTGCAATATTAAGGTACATAAACAACCTAGCCTACACATTCAACTGTCAGTTAATGTTCCTCAACATTTCCCTTCTTAAATATTCCCCTCCTTTATAATTTTCCATCACGTGAAAACATGCCATGTCTTGTGTTTTAAATATATCGATGCAATGGTGTTGCCATCTGCTGTCAGTTAATGGAACTATATGGGCGAATTACTGCCATCTGTTGTCAGTTATAGGAACTGATTGCAGATATTTAAACGGCGTATGCGGACAACAGTTTGCTCTTTTGATTACATGCTGCAATGCAATGGTAAAACGAAAATAAAACGTATTTAGAGGGAATGTAGAAATAAGTATCTTTAACAGACATAAAACCTTACTGTTACTCCTTGATTAAACAATATTTCAGTGGTAAAAAAAAAAAAACTGGCGAGGGCTAGGATCGAACCGGCGCTTCATGGAACCACAGTCAGTCGCCTTAACCACATGGCTACTCACGCACTCATGTATAGTAGCAGACGCAGCCATTCATTATATTCAAAAGCCGCTGTTTGAAGGAAATAATCAATTTCATTATCCAAATAAATCAATGTTGCACATTCGTATACGTTCATACTGTTATTATACTTTATTGTCAGAACTTGGTTAATGTATGTTTTCAATTACATGGAAGCTTATTAAATAACTTACATTTTAATGGGATTCTCACCGCCATTTTGTCATGACCTCAGGCGGATTGTGCGCATGCGTGAGGGCCAAGAATTCTGCTATTTTCTATATTAATTCAAAAATATACCGAGAGGGAATGTAGAAATATGTATCTTTAACAGACATAAAACCTTACTAATACTCCTTGATTAAACAATATTTCAGTGGTAAAAAAAAAAAAATATATATCGGCGAGGGCTGGGATCGAACCGGTGAACCTAGGAACCACAGTCTGTCGCCTTAACCACATAGCTACACGCGCACTCATGGTCACCTGCAGACGCAGCCGTTCTTTATCATTAAAAGCCGCTGTCTGAAGAAAATAATCCATTTCATTATCCAAATAAATCAATGTTGCACATTCGTATACGTTCATACTGTTATTATATTTTACTGTCAGAACTTGGTTAATGTATGTTTTCAATTACATGCAAGCTTATTAAATAACTTACATTTTAATGGACTTCTCACCGCCATTTTGTCATGACCCCCAGGCGGATTGTGCGCATGCGTGAGGGCCTAGAATTCTGCTATTTTCTATATTAATTTAAAAATATACCGTAATATATTTGTTTATTTTAGAGACACTCTGCAAATCTGCATGCCAAGAGCTTTCGTTAGAATGTCTTACGAAGCCAATCGGTTAAGTCGTTTTCACAATCTCGTGTGTACAAAAAACAGCTTAGTGTTTTAAATATATAGATTGACTAAGTACAGTCCCCCAACTCGACAACTTGAGGATAAAGAAGGAAATGTTGCTCATAACGACAAAGACAACTGCAAAGTATTAGCAGAATATTTCGAAAATCTCCTTAACTGTGAGGAACCCATAAAAAGATGGACTATCATATATCCCCATTAACCAATCCTGACTCAGAACTTCCAACCATTGAAGAACTCCATTCAATAATATCAAATCTTAAGAATTATAAGGCATCGGGAGAACATCAAATCACATCTGAACTTTGGAAGAATGTTAATGAAAGTGCTATACAGTCTCTCAGAAATATCTTTGAAGAAATTTGGATACATGAAAGAATCCCAGATGACTGGAAAACAGCCCTTATACATCCACTTCATAAGAAAGGATCCAAAACAGACCCTAACAACTACAGAGGGATATCTCTCCTTGACGTAACATACAAGATATTCTCCACAGTCCTACTACACAGGGCAGAACCTCAACTAGACCAACAACTTGGGGTATACCAGGTGGGTTTCAAGAAAGGGAGATCCTGTCCGGAGCAAATTATCAACCTCAGACACATCATGAACTACCAAAAATCACGGGCTAAATCGTATGTTATCACTTTCATTTACTTTCAAAAGGCATACGACTCTATAGATAGGGAATCCTTATTCTCAGTCCTGAAAGAACTAGACCTCGATAACAAAACTACAAACCTAATCAGAGAAACACTAACTAATACATTCTCCAAAGTTAAATTCATGGGGGAACTCTCCACCCCTTTCGAGATTTAAACAGGTGTACGGCAAGGAGATGGACTTTCTCCACTGCTATTTAATTGTGCCCTCGAAAAGGTAGTCAGAGAGTGGAATGTGAAGACCCACAGTGGAATCAGAATAGGAACTAAAAATAAAGGCATTAAGGTCAATTGTTTAGCTTTTGCTGATGACATGGCCTTATTAGCTGAGACATGGGAAGAAGCCAAGGAACAGATCCTCGAACTCCAGAGGCAAGAGTTAAATATGGGTCTCAGAATCTCAGTTGAAAAGACCAAAATAATGACGAACATAAAAAACAACAAAAAAGCTTCAAGTGGGCAAACAATACATAGACATTGTCAAAGAATTTAAATATCTTGGGGAATGGATCGGCTGGAATGCGTTAGAGAAAAAGGCAATGGAATCTAGGAGAGATAATGATGAATTGGCCTTCCAATTTACGAAGGACACTTATAACAAGAAGTCTCTCTCCTGCAATAGCAAGATAAAACATGATAACACGGTAATTAAACCAGAAGCCTTATATGCAGCCGAAACATTGTCTCTCACCACCCAGGGACCACTTGAAAGGCCTCGATCAAGGTCAAGGAAAGAAAGATAATACGCAAAATCTTAGGCCCCAAATTTCGTAATAAGAAATTAATCCATGTCAGGAACGAAACTCTTTACCAAAAATCTTAAAAACTCTCAGAGGCAATAAGAAAACGGAGAATTGATTTTTATGGGTATATCCTCCGGATGAATTCAAATAGATTAACCAAAAAGATTTTCTACCACTTCCGTAATAAAAAACAAAACCTCTTTGGTTTATGAAAACCGAGAAAGACTTCGTGGAACTCCAAATTACAGACACCATGCTCATGGACAAAACAGCCAAAACCGTCACCAAGGATAAGAAACAACGGTTCCATGTGAAACTCAAACAAAAGCGCACGATTCACATCTCTGCCGAAGAAAGGGAAGCAAGATCTCAAAGGATGAGGCAATACTGGGCCAAAAGGAAAGCTCAAAACAATAAAAAGTGATTGATTTCATGTACCCCAAAGTTGGCTGAAACAAATAAAGAAGAAGAATTTAATTTTTAATTTAATTAATTCTCCACGTTGTGAGTAAGTCGTCGGTGGGTAGAGGCATGATTTTTTCGCACTAATTTTTGAATGATTTCGCGGGAAGGATACTAATTTTCGCGTTATTTCGCCAAATAGATATTGCTGAATCGCTTTAATGAAATTTTAAAATTAATCATTAAAGGTTACATTATTGTGGTTCTGAATTATTTATATGAATGGTAAAAAAGCGAAGCCAACTCCGTACAGGCCATGGAGGCCCTAGGAGTAGTGGAAGGTAGAGGCTTCAGCGTTTGGTGACATCGGCACTAGATGTGATGGAGTTGTCAACTCCACGCCCGGCCGTCTTTGCTCCCAGGAATTACCATGATACTCATTTCTGGTGTAGGCTGAGTGAACCCCAGGACTATATGCGTTTCCGAAAGTGGTAGTTTTGTTTCTAAAATCCACTACCTGGGTGGGGATCGAACCCACTCCCTTTCAGTTAGGAGCTCAGCGTCTCTACTGACTGCGCCACGCAGCCCCCATATTAATGGATGATATATAAATTACTAGTAAGCATCCAATATTATTTTATTATATTCCTGATTTTGCATTAATTTTAATGCTAGCAGTGACTGAATTATTTCAACTAGTTCACCCGTAGCCACAAGGATTTTTCACACACGATTCTTTACAAGATACTTGTACAATGGGGTCCTGTGTTTAAATAGGGATTTCAACGACGAAGGGCCTATGACCTGAACTTCTGCACATAGACGATTTCTTTAAGCATTTTATGTCCATTTTTAAATAACTTTGACGATTGTAAAAAGATTTTTTTAAAGTTTCTTTAACGAGATCAACACATAGACTGTCATACGAGAATCATTAATGTGTTTGACTGAAGAAGGCTCACAGAGCCGAAACATGTATTTAAGAGTGTAAGGACATAAAAAAAAACATTTTTGTATTGTAAAGTGGATATTGGTGTAATATAGTTGAATCTTTGTTCGCTCTTCTCTTTCTTTTCATACATAATCTTGAAACATCAATGTCACCATCGATGGAGCGAAGCTTCAAGAAGTTAACACCTTCCCTTATCTTGGCAGCACCCTGTCATCAAGTGCAACTATAGATTCCGAAATCCAACACGGGATTAATCGTGCTGGGGCATCCTTTAAAAGGTTAAGTTTTTGACAACCATGATATCAATGCTGCAACGAAGATCCTTGTGTACAACTCAGTTGTAGTTCCCACCTTACTTTACGAATCTGAATCCTGGACATGCTACAAACGTCATTTTAAAAAGCTGAAGCAATATCACCAGCGTTGTTTGAGGGGAATTCTTCGTGTGACATGGCAAGACAAACGCACAAACTCCAGCATTCTCGAAGAAGCATAGACTACCGGTGTTGAAGCCATGCTTTTAAAACGTCAGCTGCGATGGACAGGACACGTAATCCGCGTGCCCAATAATCGCATTCCCAAGCAGGTGTTTTGCTCTGAACTAACTGAGGGCAAGCGCTGTATGGGAGGTCCAAAGAAACGATTCAAAGACGTACTAAAGTCTAATATATAAATGTGCCACATTGATATCAACAACTGGGAGACCTTAGCCCTTGATCGCTCATCCTGGAGATCACTTGTCCATCATGGTGCGATACTGTTGTACCCCTAGGGTACGCTACCCCCATCCCCTAAGCAAAATCTCCAAAACACCAAAATTACAAACTTTAATCTAAAAAAACTATAAATTACAACTTATAAATTACATGATTGATAATCAGCTCACACATTAACTCAAGTAGCCTCGTAGCCCAGGCAACGACCCGGGAAAGGTGCACGACTCGGTAGGAATGTAAGGATTCCGCCGACCGAGCACACAGAATGTATAAGAACCCCAGAGGTCAGGCACCTAGGATCAATCAGTCATCATTCGATCACTTGATCATTCCATCTGTGTTAGTGCACCGACGTGACTCTGCTGACGGCTGGACGGGTAAGTGTCTTAAGCGATCGCTACACTCACCACCACACACTACACTCACATCACCCTGTGCTTGGACTGTGATTATCTTTATTAATTAGTATTTGAACTGCTAGCTCTATCAGTGTACCTCCAGATCGAGGTACAGATTAAATTCAGAAACACTAGAAGTCACTGGTCTTATTCTTTTATTTATTTAGTTAGTAAGATCCTACCCTATTAGTTTCCTCTTTAGGTAGGACTTAGAATTAGCCTTACTGTGTACTTGTTTAATTGCTTCTTGTAGTCAGCTGAGCACGGTTGCTCCAAGCTGACACTAGCGAATTCTCCGTTTACTCACTTACATACGACTCTCTGTAGACCGCGTGGCGCAGCTGTCGCGCTCTGAGTAATAACCTAATAGCTCTTGTAAACTAGCCCTTTACCTAGAACTACCCCGTCAAACAGTACATTGGGGAGTTCTCCTTGATGATCGCACTGTCGATCTCCATTCAGAAAACACTCCCTACCTCTTACAGTATTTGCCAAGCTCGTCCCCTATTTTAGACTAGTTTCACCCCCTAGATTAGTTATTTGTACAGGCATCCCTCACAGGAACCTTACAATACTTTTTGAAGAAAACCGCCGACGTATGGTGGAAGATCGGAGGCAGCGCAGAAAGAACAGTGTGTTCATTAAAATACAGGGAATGAATGCGAATGTATCACCTGGACCTGATACTACCTGTCATCACTGCGGAAAACGGTGTGTCTCCCACATTGGGCTTTATAGTCACCTCTGGACTCATCTATGAAGGAAGGCCAACCTACTCTAGACGAGTGTTTGCTATCTCTTGAAACAAAATTTCAAGCTCGTTATTCACTACAGATTTTGCTTATCGCGAAATAATTTAATTTCACTTTAAAATATCCTTATTTTCTTAACCAGAATCACACGATTCGTAAATGTATAGCAAAATCGCTTCTAAATATATTTTGTCGCGTTTATCGTTAATGCGAAAAAATCATGCCTCTACCGGTGGGTAATACCAATTATCTGTTTACATATGTTAACGTGTCTTCCCCTTTCCTCCCTTGTTCTTCGTCAACAACACCCCCCGGTGGTGCTATAATAATAATAATAATAATAATAATTAACTCCCCAAGGTGGGTCACAGAGACCATCAGGATTGCGACCCAGCACATGGGCTTTGGATTATGAAGTATACTTGGCCAGAGGGCAATGACACACTATTATTCTGGGTTCTGACCATGGGAAGAAACTGATCATATCAAACAGCTACTCAATTTATTGTCCTCACGAGGCTGAGTGAAATCCCTTTCCAGCTCTCGTCAGATCTAAATTCGCAGTAGTGGCTAGCATTCTTGGCTGTCGCCCCGAGGGGTCCGGGTTCGATTCCCAGCTCTGCCAAAAAAATTGATTCTTTTCTGAGGATTGGAACGGGATACACTCAGTTCTATGAGGCAAAACTGAGAATAGGTGGTTTCGATTCCCATCACAGCCAACCTGGAAGTGGGTTTCTGTGGTTCCCCACTTCTACCTCAGGCAAATGCCGAGCCACGACCGCCTCCTTCCCAATCATCACCTGCATTAAAACACACACTAATATAGACACCACAATTACACAAGTTATGAGACAAATTTTACACATTTCCAAGTGCATTGGGCTAAAGGACCACGATGTTGCAAAGCCCCTAAATTAATTAACAACAACAACAAACATCTAAATTTGCTGGCGGAGCTGGACATCGACCCCGATATCTCCTAGGTACGATGCGAGCTCGCTACATCTTAGGCTGGCAAAAAACTACTAATAATATCATGTGTTCTCGGGTGCCGAGTGCAAGCTTTGTTATTTGCGTCCAGAGGGCAGCTTGCATGTTAAATTTTGTTGTTTCTTGCAACGCTATCAAAGTCAAGGAGGTTAGATATCTAAGCTCCTTGACACTACAGCGCTTTCTAGTAGAGAACGGAGGAACTTTATTATTGGCGGAAAATCCCGAGATTAATCTTGCCATTATGAACATGGCCTTCTGAATTCAAATGGGTTCTATAACATACCAACATCGTATAGCATGCGTGCCGTGATTTTTGTCGCCTTTCAAAAACCACTTACCACGGCCAGAAGCGGCCCTTCAATCTTGCGGTTGTTGGGGTTGGTAGTCCGACAAAATAACCACTCCTCCCCGTGGCAAGCTATAATAATAACACACCCTGGCTGCACAGCAGCTGAGAATGCATAGAGCGGAATCTGTCCTCGAGCACTTTGAAAGTAGCGGCTGATTTGGTCGCAACAAGATAAAACTTTAAATTAGATATGGAGATGGAATCTGGTTTGTCTAGGGGCGATGCATTTATATTGCCCTAGTTTCCTGTCGGATGTCTCGCTTACTTCTGCTCCCAAAACATTTACCACACGTCACCAAGCATAAGAATACTAAGTACATCTATGTAGAAAGAAAAGCGGTCCTTGTTTCGTCATAAAAGGTAATTTGCCTCAAGAAACCTCTACTTAGTATAAAACAAAGTCCCCGATTCTTGGATGTTACGGGTAAACTCGAGAACCACTGGATGGATTTTGATGCGGTTTTCACCATTCTGTAAAGGATATCTCGAGGATGATTTCTGTTAAATATAATTTATTTATGATCAAAGGAAGCCGAGCAGTAACGATTTCAGTAGAAAAGTCGGAAAAAAACTGGCGTCCGAGTGCTTTGTAAGCTTACGCTGGGCAAACCGTTAAAAATATCTAAATGCTATGAGTGTAAGAATTGTTCAGCATGAAAAGTTCTACAAATAAGTCCGCGAGAGCATATGTCAACCTTCAATACATCGCCCACTATAAGTGTTTTTACGTTTTAATTTCTTCCAACCATATCCATTCAACTATTGAGGCGACAATTTACGAGCTAGCTAGGGCGAGTCGATCATCCCAGTAACAGCCTAGATAGCGGGCGAACCTATTGCCCAACATACAGCCATCAGCAAACTGTCGAATAGTGTTGAGTTAAAAACTTTAGAGGAGAGTGGTTATGTTTGGAGTTTCCCTGCAAATGCAACTAAGCTTTTATTCATTTCGCCTGTGAACTTTTCGTTCCGCAAAATTCACAGTCAAGTTAAGATTGGACGGAAGGGGGTTTGTGTTTCATGCACCTCGCAATTCATAAATTACGTCTGACAAGAATTTGTTGCCCATGCATCCCCAGGGTAATATAATGAACCCAACGGGGTTAGGCTGACTGGTGTCGAACGTGGATCTCTGAGATAAGATGATCTCAGAATTGAGATTCCAGCAAGGAACGAACACAAGATCTTTTGAGGGAGTTTAAGCTATAAAAACCCCTAAAAATAATACATATTAAATCACTGTTGTGATATGCACTAATTCTAACATTATTTGTTAATATAATGCAGGGAATAATAGCAGAATACTGCATTTATGGGCTGTATGAAGTATACTATTCTGGACTTGAGCAGAGAAAGTTTGAGCGCTTGACAGTTGTCAAATGACTCTGGAATAGGGGCGGAGTTTCTTGGAGCCGTGTCACTCTATGTGACCTACTTATGTCGTCTGGAGCAGGTCAGGAGGGTAAAATATTGTCAAGTTATTCCCCGTTTGAGAATAGAGAGGCCAGTGGAGTGAGAAGATACCAGCGTAATTTAAAGATTACTCGTGATTGGAGTAACTCAGAGACATGAGGTTTGCACCTAGGTGAATGTATAGCCGGGAGGCTAATTATCAAGCCATTAAACATTGAAATCGAGGCAGATTTAATGGAACGCAAGGTGACACAGTAGTTTTGTGGTTAGCGGCGAGATCTGACCAGGCCTCCGGGATTCTTTAGATGACACCGCGTGGGCACGCGCTGGCAAAGGCAATTAATATTAATCAATTGGCCGATCGATCCTCGAGCACGCATACAAATCTGTGACCAGCGAGGAAAAAGGGACCATATAAACGTTAATTCAAGACCAGAATCATACTGTGAGAGAAGATGACGCTGCAGGGAAATTCTCGGTCTACTTTTTCTCTCCAAACGGATATAAGGGCTGAAAGAATGACAGAGGCAGTCAGTTGAACCATACTTGAGCGCAGGGAGCACGTTACCCGAGCTCAGAGAAGAGACGCGCGAACTCTAACAGCTTAAGTGCAGTAACATAATAATCATGCAGTAAGCCATGAATTAATAACGATTAATGTAGTCAGTTGAATCGCAGTATAATGCGAAGTGCACGTTACCGAATTCAGAGAAGGGACGCGCGGACTTTAACAGGAAGAGCCATGCAGTAAGGCATTTATTAATCACAATTATTAAGGACAGTTGTGCCATACTTTTATAGTCGGCATTACGAGGGACTATTATCGAGCAGGCAGGAAAGGTACCGTGTGATATACAAGGTAGGACAATTGAGAGTGGTAATCTGTACAAGTACAATGTACAATGGTTGAGCGCAGTATGTAAACTATTGGGTAGACATATCTTAGGATGTCGGATTGCGCAGATATAAACTTTGTTATGCGATTGGTGGAATTTCGCAGGGATACCACTGTAATTAATGCTCCGGACGATATGCAAGCATATTTATGTGATATCCGGAAATTTTTCTAAGGACAGAAATCGATAGACAGATTGGGGGACTGATAGGAATCCTTAGGCAGAGAATCGAGGTTTTCAGACGAGATGCGGGAGAGAAATGGAGGAGAAATCTTCAACGTCTGCGTTTCTGATATTTTGCCAGGAAAAGTCAACCACTATGAAATGTACATAGTGATCGTGTGATTTTAGTGATGATCATTTAAATATATGTAAAATTAATAGTGTAATAAATGTTATAATGTGTTGTGTGAATAAGGAAGCGACAGCTTCAACATGGATTAGAAAAGAGCCGTGTGTTTTGTAAGGCAAAAGTTATGTATAATGTGTGGGAGAAGTGTAAGAATGCCTTGCTAATTTGCATATAATGGCGGGCATTACTGGAGGAAATGCGTGGTTGGAGCCACCAGATTAGCCGATGTAAGTACCCAAAAACCATGATTTTGTAGCAATTATAGTCCACTGTATGTTGAGTGATTTCAAAATTTATAGTATATGCCAATAAGAGTCAATTTTAGGAGGTAGAACCTCAAATTATTATTGTTGTGTTGATTTTAGTCAAGTTGAGATGTCTTTGTGCATCATTGAGTGGATTAATCGTTACCACTATTGTAAAATGGCAATTCAGTTATATAAAAACTTAACGTAACGAACACGGATGTTCGGTTATTAAAACGGCTACGTTGTGTCGGGTTATTGTAATTCATGTCAGTAATAATAATAATAATAATAATAATAAAAAGAATAAACGAATACACATCAGGGAAAAATGGTTATAAGCAAAATATATATGCTAATTGGAATATTTATCTATCCAAGCAGTAATATTATACATGAAGGGCTAAGCAAAAGCAATTTAATATCAGAGTATATTATGACAAGGAAAATAAATATGCAAGAATCTAGGAAATGGAAGAGTTTAATAGAGAATTGAATTTGCAGCTTGTGAATAAGCTTGTAAGAGTAATTGATAGATTTATCTTACTAATTAAAGGACGGGATCATAGCGCTATGGTCAGGGGAGCCAGGTAGTCTAATCGATGTGTGAAATCTCGTATAGCCTAGGGCATACAGAGATATTTATTATTGCCAGAGCGTACTTAGTGGCTGACCCTAGCTCTGTGGATGGATATGGAATGTTCCGGGTTCGAATCCTGTGGTGTATGGGAGGATAACAATGGAAACCTCAGCATGACACCTGATGTCGACCGAGAACTAGTTATTGGATAAATTCAGCTCATGAAAGCGAATTTTGGCGGCAGGATGTGCCTGACCGTGATATTTAATAAGATGTCGGCTAGCCAATTCGACCAGTGAATGATGAATCTCGTTCCTTCATATAATGTAATGGACCTGTTGAGGATAGTTATTATTGTCCTAAGGTTAGGAATAAATGTTTAAACACGCCCATAACCTTTCTTGCATACAATTTAGTTTAAATCAAATGGGATATGTAGGTCATTGAGACTGTACTATTGTATTTAAAGTCACAAGTTACTGCTTGGAGGTAAATAGAGAAGGGAGTTAGGGAGAGACAGAGCACGTGGTTTTGTGACCGCCTGACTCATTCCCATTGTATACAAGTAGAACCGAGGGGGAGATGTTAAACGACCCTTGAAGGTTGACATTTAGAATGGACAGACTTTGAAACCCTGTTTGTAATAAAAGGAGTCGTTGTTGTATTGTATAATGAATTTGTGTGGTTTGGAACACATTGTTAATTAAGGATCGTTCTGATAACGTAATACTTGGCAAACTTATGAGTTGTTGAAAGTTGCATTTTTATACTGACAGTGTCACTGTGTTCTAAAGGTCGACACTAGATGCCCACGCAAGGGTAGCATAATATACCATCCGACACAGCGGTAACGGAATTTTTGAAATTGAACTCACAACGGCATACAGTGGAACTGTAGAAAAGTGGACTGCAGAAGGGAACTGCAGGAAGGGGTATGATTACAAATAATTGTGGTGTTGCAAATAAATTTGATGTGCAACCCGTAAATTGGTTAATGCATGGTAAAGCATTTCGGTGGGAAGAGAGATACAAAACACAAGTGTACGCATAATGTAAATTAAGAGGTGTTGAGAGTAAACAATTAAGATTGTGGAATTAAAGGGGTCACAACAGGTGGCATAAGAATATAAGTACAGTTTATGTGTAATTTACCTGTGCATCAGCGCACTTGAGAATGAATTTGATGTTAATCTCATGGTAAATGAATGAATAATCATTTGGATTCGCAAGGATAAAGTGCGAATATTAGTGGATTGTAGGAGTAATTTTGCATTTTTTGTGTTACATTGTTGGGAATGTGTTTTTGTGTGTTTGAAGCCATGATTTAGAGCTGAATTAAAGTCTTTAGAATAGAGTTGTGCTTTATCATTGTAGAGTTGATACCTTTTAGTCTCAGATCAAAAATATGCAACTGCTCAGTGGGTGGACGGTACACGCCTGAGGACTGATGCTGGCTGGAGGCAGAAGCTTGTTTTTCCATGGAAATTACTCACATGGGTACATGGGATTTTTTGTCCTGTACAGTGATTTGAGCTAAAGGTACGACTAAAGTCGGTCAAGATCTGATGTAAAGAACTCTATTAAATTAACGAATAAAATGAATTAGGGGAATGACCGCACCTAACCTTAGCTAAGCTCCGATACAAACAATATAAATTTTGATAAACACCTTATACTTACCATGATCCAGGTAACATGGGGCGGTATTATTCTAGTGTTGAATCGCCTAATTAGTGCAATATGTATATCTTGGCATTGCACGACCTGACCTTCATATATAAAACATGGTGAGACCTTTCTTTTTATTTAACATGTCGCTGAAAAGGGGCCAGTTTTAAATACAGGTCACCATAGGCGCATGTGCTTGTATATATTTATCATGGCAAAGCCCAAGGTGGGGCATTCGACAGTAAAACCGAGTCCTTGGATGGTTGCTGCGATGTCTTACGAGGCCAAACCACCTATATATTTATCATGGCCCCAACGTGGGGAATTCGACAGTAAAACCGAGTCCTTGGATGGTTGCTGCGATGTCGTACGAGGCCATGGCGCCCAGGTTTGTGGAGCTTATGGGATTTAGGGAAACCCCATAGATTTTATATGGTATTTCACGAGGAAAACCATAATAATGATTTTTTTGCCTCAAACTGTGTTTGAGTGATTTTTGAGTTCAGTAGGCTTTTTAAGTAACGCAGAATCTCTCTATTGGGAAGAGAATTACCCAAGGGTATGAGCGCTACGCACCCAATCCACAATTTATCCAAAAATCCCAAGTTTTAGTACAATCTTACAATATGTGTACAGTGCCTTGTATTTCTCTTTAAAACGAATCCACACATGTATCCAGGAAGCCTGCCTATATCTCAATGTGAATTGTAATACGAATGGCTGGTACGGAGGGAATTTTGCAGGGGATTGCAGAGCTAAAACAGCATTCTGACGCTGTTAATGAACAGAATAAGCTGGAAGCCAAGGCTTTCCAGGATGAAATAAATAATCGTTTAGATGCTAATCAGTTGGCAATTAATAATAATCAGGTTGAATTGAGCAATCGTTTAGATGCCAATCAGGTGGCAATTAATGCAAATCAGGTTGCAATGAATAATAATCAGGTTGAATTAAATGCTAAGTTAGGTCAAATGCAAGAAACAATTAAGACCGAGGTAACTGAAACCGTTGTAAGCATTATATCAGAAATGCAGGTTAAGACCGATAAGCGTTTCGAGGCGATAGAAGCCAAACTTGAAAGTAATTTGCAGGCATGTAAGCACGCGCAGGATGAAACGAACAGTAGGTTAGATGCGCTGTCTAATGACATTAAGGATATTCAAATCCAAAATGAGGCGAATCTCGAACGCCAAGCAAAACAATTTTCCGAATTTACTAGAACGGTCGATCAGAGATTAGAAGAGAATGACAGCAAATGGTACGAAACGTTGAAAGGTAATGCTAGAGCGATTAACGGTGATCTAAAGAAGCAGGATCAGAACATATTAGATCAATGTCAGGAAATAGGAGAGATTAAGGCTTTCGCTAACGAAAGTAAAGAGCTGGTAGGCAACATAAAGGGTCAGATGAGACATGTTCATCAAGAACTGGACCAAATTCAAAGCGACATTGTTATCGTTAACAAAAGACAAGAGGAAAACATAGGGGATATCGCTAAGGTCCGGAATGAAATATCAAAGTCAATGGACATATCCAAGAGGAAATTAAAGGGTTGAGAGAAGTACTCGAAGTGAGAGATGGCCAAAAGACAGAGACAAGTGACAAGACCCTTGCTCAAATAAAGGAAGATGTAGAGGATGAAATCTCCCATATCAAGCAAAGCCTGAAGGAAGATAAGAAGAAAATATTTCAATTGGCAGAAGAGAACAGGGATAGGCTTAGCAGAATAGAAAAAGAGGTAATCACTCGATTGGAAAGAGCAGAGATGCGCCACAATCAAATGGAGACTAGAATAATAGCACAGGAGGAACCCCTAATGAAAGATCCTAAGTCAAGTGAAGGCAGCGTGGAAGATATGAGGAAAACCAAGTTGGCAGATTTAGAAACCCAACCTATAATAAGGAATGCTACAAGCCCAGGCGAAAGTACATATATGAGTCGTCTAGTATCAAAACCGGCCAAGTCACTGAAGGCATATTTTTCAGTATGGATAAAAAACCTCTAGAGACAAAGCAATGGTCACAAAAGATTTTATTGCATAGTTATATCCGTAATGGTTTAATATTTAGTTCTGCTATTTTGAGAAATATGATTCATAATGAACCCATCTTTTTTGCTAATATTAATTTTGACTTGGCCGTTTTTGTTGCAATTTGGTATAATTTTAGGTTTTTTGGTAAAACTTTTCTTTTTAAATTTCAAACTCCTGTGAAAAAGACAATTAAATTAAAATAAATTGACATTTTAATTACTTGCCTTTATTGCAATAAAAGCGAAAGCATTCTGCTTACATTGGATAGTAATATATGAAGATGAACATCAGAAAGCTGAGGAGAATACAAAATAGGTATTACCGTATATCATTAAAAGTTAGTAGTTCACTAGATCTTGAACACATTAAAAGAAAATGAGTTACTAATGTTAATAGATTCATTATTAAAATAGGAACAATATACACGTTACTCTACACATTAATGACAAAATACGAGCACACAGGAAATACGATTGCTTTCGCGCCAATCCGGTAAGAAGCCCGCGAATACGGAAGTCAGTGTTGCAAACGAACAAAATACAAATTATTATGACTTCGAAGAGTATACAATATAAGGAACAATGTCGCCTACTGATATCACATTCTTGCGTAATCTAACAACGCTAGATTCCAGACAATAATGCTGCGACATAAAGATTGCTACTTGTTCTTTGACATGGCCGGTTATGAAAGCACTGCCTGCATGACTTGGCCCATTTTGTTGCACGACCAAGAATTCAGTGCTATGTTACATGAAGACATGGCCGATTTTGAAGCATATTCTTGTTTTGCCTGATAGTGCTGCACTTCTACTTCAAATTGATAACCATAACTCATTTTCGTAAATTTTGTGACTTGGCCGGTTTTGATACTAGACAACTCATATGACGCCAGGTGCACCGATTGCAGCTTCTACGCCGCATGAAAACGCTATGCACACCCAAGTTATAAATGTAATTAGAGCAAGCGAGGAGAAACCAAGAAAATTTTCAGGTAGCCATTGTAATATGACACCGAAGTATTGGTTGAAAGAAGTGTCCGAATATTTAAACGATGCGCGGATACCACAAGAGCGCAGGCTACGAGCCATAGAGAAACTAACGGAGGGAGAATGTGCGTTATGGTTTCGCAGTTTCCGTTATACCTTCGATACTGTCGAGGAGTTCCGGGATGCTTTTTTGAAGAGATACTGGGATCCGATGACCCTACAGAATTTACGATTGGATTTGTACTCGAAAAGATACAGCACCAACAATCCAACGAAGTACGCTGAATTCTTTACATCTCAGATGTGTCGGTTTAAGGAACTTGACCAGAAGCCTAGCGAGCTGGAGCTATGTATTGCTATTGCCAAACAACTTCCTTATGAAATCCAAAGGCTGCTGATTTCGGCAAATGCAAAAACCGCAATGGAAATGGAGGCAGTTCTTAGGCAACTAGACCTCACGACATCCAATACTATGCGTCAGAATCGAACCGTGGAACAGGTACACGTGACCAACACGCAGACTGACCAGTATAAAGCTCCGAAAAATAATAAAGCTACTAGCACTGAAACGTTAGATTCCAACGGACGTCAATGGGAACATGAACCCAGAAGATGGCAACCGAAGTATAAAGGAAATGCTGGTAGAGGAAGAGCAGGCCGAAATTCTTGGAATCAACAGAATACAAGGGGTAGACCGTACCAAAATAATGGAGGTAACAATGGCCAAGAAGGCAACAATCGGAATTGGAGACCCCAGGAAAGAAGGCGTAACTTTGAAGACGAGGTAGAGGAACGTTATCACGCTTCATTGCAATACCTCAATGAAAGGGGAGAAGAACCCCAGAAGCAGCAAGTCCGCTGGCAAGAAGCTATGCAAAATAGGACGTCACCAGACAGATATGGAGACGGAGCCAAAAGTTTGGAGTTACAGCGCAGTGAACAGGAGAGAAGAAACTCTAACGGAACTGGCGCTGTAGAAAAAAAAATAGAAGAATTTGAGAATGATGGATGGAAGGCGGTCAACATCATTAATTGGATAGCCAAACCGGAAGAATTAATCGAGGATACAGGAGGATCACAGGTCATGATCAAAATTGCCCATTATTACAGTAAGTGTGGCAGGGTTGAAGATAAGAAGTCTGTTAGACACGGGTTCAACGGTGTGTCTTACGACACAAGCTTTGTATAATGAGATAGCGCAAAGAGAAAATGTTTTGAAAATACCTATCTCAAGTGTCAAAATAAAAGGTGTCATTCCTGACAAAACGATGATATGCAAATATCAGGTATTCCTAGATTTACAGATAGGAGGCTCTATTTTTTCAGAGAGTTTTCTACTAGTAAACAAATTGCCTTTTTACCTTATTATTGGGGCAGAGTTTATAAGGGAATACAGAGTGGTAATAGACCTATCAGAGGACAGAGTTATGTTCCGTGTGAACGAGGAAGCCGAAGGCTTAGAGGTCTCACTCAAACAGAATGAACCAGGCACAGATGAACAAGTATGGCATACATACAGAGACATGGCTGAGGAGGAAGTGTTAGCTATTGAGCAGTTAGAAGACGAGCTGAAAACACTAGCCGCACACATGGAGAAAGATCTGGAACACGAACTGGAAGAACATATTTCGGAAAAACTAGAAGAAGCAAAAATTTGTCCAAGAGATAAAGAAAATTTAAAGAAATTATTATTGGAACAGAAGGAAGTCTTTGACTCGAGACCTGGTCGTATAAAGAACTTCACTTATGCATTCCAAGTAAACGACTGGACACCATTTAGGCAGAAACCCTACCCTATAGCCGAAAAGCACTATGCTAAGGTCAAGGAAGCAATTCAGGAGATGTTGGAGGCCGGTGTTATTGAGAAAACACCTACGCCTTATGTAAGCCCATTGGTAATCGTACGTAAGACAGACGGGACTGTCAGAGTATGCCTGGATTTCAGGCATTTAAATATGAAGGTAATACCAGAGTTTGACAAAGTGCCACCTATTAAGGAAATCCTCAGAAAGTTTAAAAGGAAGACCATATTTACAAATTTAGATATTACATCGAGCTTTCACCATCTTGAATTGGAGAAGAAAACGAGTCTATTGACAGGATTTATGTTTGATCAACATACATATACATTTTTAAGATTACCTTTTGGTTTGAAAACAGCTGGTTCAGCTTTGATAAGAGCGTTAGATCGCAATTTATCAGATGATGTTAAAGAGAGTACCATCAGATACGTAGATGACATTCTACTCACATCAGAATCTCTGGAGGAGCACATGAGAGACCTGAAGAAGTTGCTGGATAACCTTCGAGAAGCTAATTATAAGGTTAATATCAAGAAATCGCATTTCTGTCAGAGGGAAGTTAAATTCCTAGGGCACGTTATCGATGAAAATGGAGTTAGGCCAAACCCGGAGAAATTAGGGGTAATTCAAAATTTCCCTCGACCCACGAAAGTTAAGCACGTCCGACAGTATTTGGGAGTAATTGGATTCTTTGCTAACCACTGCCCAAACTATACTACAACTGTGGCACCCCTGCAAGACCTATTGAAGAAAGGCGGCAGGTGGAATTGGACGGAGCAATGTCAAGAAGCATTCGTGAGGTCAAAGCAAATGCTTTTGGAACACGTGAAGCTGGGATACCCTGATAATACCCACAAGTTCATAATACAGACGGATGCATCACTTGTTGGAATAGGAGCGATGCTGTTCCAAGAAAATGTTGGCAAGTCCGAGGAGAAATTTTTATATTGCCTTTATAAGTAGGAGATTGAAGGCCCATGAGAAAAATTACACGATCACAGAGATAGAGTTGCTCGCAATTCTGTACGCCTTGCAGAACTGGCGCAAACTCGTGTATAGCTTTCAAATCGTCCTCAGAACAGACCATAAAGACAGATTTGTCTAGCCAGAGGTTGACAAGATGGTCCCTGTATATTCAACAGTTCAATGTGGAAATAGAGTACTGTCCAGGGAAAGAGAACGTAATACCGGACATGTTAAGCCGATATCCGACAGAAGAGGAAACTCTAACTGTCCAGATTGAAAATCGAGATCAGAAGACCTTAGATGACTTGAACAATCTTACCAACCTACAACGCGAAGATCCGTGGTTGAAAATGATGATTGATTACTTCGAGGGACGCTTAGCAAGGGGAACTGCAATATACAGAGAGGCAGAGGCGTTATCAACAGACTACTTGTGGTACAATCAGATGCTACACAAGTGGGATGATGTAGACCATACCCGTCATAGAATTGTTATTCCTGCATCTTTGCAGAGGAGATTGGTGTGACCAGCACACAGAGCGTTTGGACATCCCGGTATAGATAAGATAACTGCTCTACTGAAAGAAGCATTCATTTGGCCGAAGTTAAGAGAAACTGTAAGAAATGCTAATAGGACATGCGATTTGTTGCAAAGGGTAAAGCCAAATCCCTTTTTAATGAGACAACGACCCATTCCGTTGTTACCAGAGAAGCCAAGGCAGCTAATGAGTGTAGACAACTTTGGACAACTGCCTAGGGCACGTAGAGGCAATGGACATATTTTTGTAGCCATGGATGTATTTTCAAAAATGGTGGTATTATGCCCCATACAGAAGACCAGCTCGAAGCAGGTATTAAAAAGATTGAAGAGAGAGTTATTCCGATACTTGGGAAACCGGATAACTTACTCTCGGACCACGGGAGTTGTTTTACTAGGGCAGAATTTCGTCGGGAATTGGCAAATTTAGGAATTAGGCAGATTCTATCTACCATTCGCCGTCCTGAGGCTAGCCCCGTTGAACGCGTTATGAAAGAGATACAGAAATATATGAAAATTTACTGCTCTGAAGAGAATTGGAAATGGATCGATTTCCAGGAAGTAATAGAGTACTGCATAAATAATACTGTGCATGAGGCGACAGGTCAGGTGCCCGTGACTCTACATTTGGATCAGAGAACGGAGAGGCCATGGACTGGTGTTATTCCATTACCTGTAGACGCGCAGCCAGGACAAGAATTGAGGATCCAGCGAACCTTCGAATATCTCCAAGCACAGGCAGAAAGACGCCAGAGAAGAAATCGTGCGAAGCGATATCACAGAACGCTTCTCATTTGGGAGAAAGTTTTAGTTCGGAGGCCAGCCAGTTCAGATCCAGAAGCACGGAAGTATAAGAAATTCAATTTCGGATATCACGGCCTGTTCGAAGTGATAAGAGACCTACAGAATAATGCATATAGAATCAGGCATTTAGAAACAGGAAACGAGGTCGTTATGAATGCGGTCAACCTCAAAATTTATCATTCACCAGAGGAATTTGATGAACAAGAGGAAGCTATAGCAGCGCACATCCAAGTGGACGTGGACAGCAAAGTCGGCCAGGTAGCCAGGCTTGAAGGCTCACGCAGCAGGACGGAAAGGAAGACGAGCAGCTTGCCCAGAGAAGGAAGCAGACAAGCGGAATGCAAGTGTCAACGACTGCTGTACAAAAAATGGTCGAAGTCACTGGGGAGGTTGAAGCCATGAATGCAATCCTCCGCCGGGAGAATGCACGTCTAAGGGCTGAGCTCAGAGTGGAAGGGGGATGTAGACTGACTCACTCGCAGGCAGATGAGGTGAAGGACCGCTTAGCGTAAACAAAGACGGTCAGGACAGTCAGCCGGTGACTTACAGAAGGTCACTTGCAATTGACTTCTATAAGTTTTGCAAGGGGAATATGAATCCAACGGGGTTAGGCTGACTGGTGTCGAACGTGGATCTCTGAGATAAGATGAGCTCAGAATTAAGATTCCAGCTAGGAACGAACACAAGATCTTTTTAGGGAGTTTAAGCTATAAAAACCCCTAGAAATAATACATATTAAATCACTGTTGTGATATGCACTAATTCTAACATTATTTGTTAATATAATGCAGGGAATAATAGCAGAATACTGCATTTATGGGCTGTATGAAGTATACTATTCTGGACTTGAGCAGAGAAAGTTTGAGCGCTTGACAGTTGTCAAATGACTCTGGAATAGGGGCGGAGTTTCTTGGAGCCGTGTCACTCTATGTGACCTACTTATGTCGTCTGGAGCAGGTCAGGAGGGTAAAATATTGTCAAGTTATTCCCCGTTTGAGAATAGAGAGGCCAGTGGAGTGAGAAGATACCAGCGTAATTTAATGATTACTCGTGATTGGAGTAACTCAGAGACATGAGGTTTGCACCTAGGTGAATGTATAGCCGGGAGGCTAATTATCAAGCCATTAAACATTGAAATCAATGCAGATTTAATGGAACGCGCAGTTACACAGTAGTTTTGTGGTTAGCGGCGAGATCTGACCAGGCCTCCGGGGATCTTTAGGTGACGCCGCGTGGGCACGTGCTGGCAAAGGCAATTAATATTAATTAATTGGCCGATCGATCCTCGAGCACGCATACAGATCTGTGACCAGCGAGGAAAAAGGAACCATATAAACGTTAATTCAAGACCAGAATCATACTGTGAGAGAAGATGACGCTGCAGGGAAATTCTCGGTCTACTTTTTCTCTCCAAACGGATATAAGGGCTGAACGAATGACAGAGGCAGTCAGTTGAACCATACTTGAGCGCAGGAAGCACGTTACCCGAGCTCAGAGAAGAGACGCGCGAACTCTAACAGCTTAAGTGCAGTAACATAATAATCATGCAGTAAGCCATGAATTAATAACGATTAATGTAGTCAGTTGAATCGCAGTATAATGCGAAGTGCACGTTACCGAATTCAGAGAAGGGACGCGCGGACTTTAACAGGAAGAGCCATGCAGTAAGGCATTTATTAATTACAATTATTAAGGACAGTTGTGCCATACTTTTATAGTCGGCATTACGAGGGACTATTATCGAGCAGGCAGGAAAGGTACCGTGTGATATACAAGGTAGGACAATTGAGAGTGGTAATCTGTACAAGTACAATGTACAATGGTTGAGCGCAGTATGTATACTATTGGGTAGACATATCTTAGGATGTCGGATTGCGCAGATATAAACTTTGTTATGCGATTGGTGGAATTTCGTAGGGATACCACTGTAATTAATGCTCAGGACGATATGCAAGCATATTTATGCGATATCCGGAAATTTTTCTAGACAGAAATTGATAGACAGATTGGGGGACTGATAGGAATCCTTAGGCAGAGAATCGAGACTTTCAGATGAGATGCGGGAGAGAATTGGAAGAGAAATCTTCAACGTCTGCATTTCAGATATTTTGCCAGGAAAAGACAACCACTAATAAATGTACATAGTGATCGTGTGATTGCAGTGATGATCATTTAAATATATGTAAAATTAATAGTGTAATAAGTGTTATAAAGTGTTGTGTGAATAAGGAAGCGACAGCTTCAAAATGGAAAAGAAAAGTGCCGTGCGTTTTGTAAGGCAAAAGTTATGTATAATGTGTGCGAGAAGGGTAAGAATGCCTTGCTAATTTGCATATAATGGCGGGCATTACTGGAGGAAATGCGTGGTTGGAGCCACCAGATTAGCCGATGTAAGTACCCAAAAACCATGATTTTGTAGCAATTATAGTCCACTGTATGTTGAGTGATTTCAAAATTTATAGTATATGCCAATAAGAGTCAATTTTAGGAGCTAGAACCTCAAATTATTATTGTTGTGTTGATTTTAGTCAAGTTGAGATGTCTTTATGCATCATTGAGTAGATAAATCGTTACCACTATTGTAAAATGTCAATTCAGTAATATAACAACTTAACGTAACGAACACGGATGTTCGGTTATTAAAATGGTTACGTTGTGTCGGGTTATTGTAATTCATGTCAGTAATAATAAAAATAATAATAATAAAAAGAATAAACGAATACACATCAGGGAAAAATGGTTGTAAGCAAAATATATATGCTAATTGGAATATTTATCTATCCAAGCAGTAATACTATACATGAAGGGCTAAGCAAAAGCAATTTAATATGAGAGTATATTCTGATAAGGGAAATAAATATGCAAGAATCTAAGAAATGGAAGAGTTTAATAGAGAATTGAATTTGCAGCTTGTGAATAAGCTTGTAAGAGTATTTGATAGATTTATCTTACTAATTATAGGACGGGATCATAGCACTATGGTCAGGGGAGCCAGGTAGTCTAATCAACGTGTGAAATCTCGTATAGCCTAGGGCATACAGAGATATTTATTATTGCCTGAGCGTACTTAGTGGCTGACCCTAGCTCTGTGGATGGATATGGAATGTTCCGGGTTCGAATCCTGTGGTGTATGGGAGGATAACAATGGAAACCTCAGCATGACACCTGATGTCGACCGAGAACTAGTTATTGGATAAATTCAGCTCATGGAAGCGAATTTTGGCGGCAGGATGTGCCTGACCGTGACATTTAATAAGATGCCGGCTAGCCAATTCGACCAGTGAATGATGAATCTCGTTCCTTCATATAATGTACTGGACCTGTTGAGGCCAGTTATTATTATCCTAAGGTTAGGAATAAATGTTTAAACACGCCCATAACCTTTCTTGCATACAATTTAGTTTAAATCATATGGGATATGTAGGTCATTGAGACTGCACTATTGTATTTAAAGTCACAAGTTACTGCTTGGAGGAAAACAGAGAAGGGAGTTAGGGAGAGACAGAGCACGTGGTTTTGTGACTGCCTGACTCATTCCCATTGTATACAAGTAGAACCGAGGGGGAGATGTTAAACGACCCTTGAAGGTTGACATTTAGAATGGACAGACTTTGAAACCCTGTTTGTAATAAAAGGAGTCGTTGTTGTATTGTATAATGAATTTGTGTGGTTTGAAACACATGGTTAATTAAGGATCGTTCTGATAACGTAATACTTGGCAAACTTATCAGTTGTTGAAAGTTGCATTTTTATACTAACAGTGTCACTGTGTTCTAAAGGTCGACACTAGATGCCATAGGCTATGCCCACGCAAAGGTAGCATAATATACCATCCGACACAGCGGTAACGGAATTTTTGAAATTGAACTCACAACGGCATACAGTGGAACTGTAGAAAAGGAGACTGCAGAAGGGAACTGCAGGAAGGGGTATGATTACAAATAATTGTGGAGTTACAAGTAAATTTGATGTGCAACCCATAAATTGGTTAATGCATGGTAAAGCATTTTGGTGGGAAGAGAGATACAAAACACAAGTGTACGCATAATGTAAATTAAGAGGTGTTGAGAGTAAACAATTAAGATTGTGGAATTAAAGGGGTCACAACAGGTGACATAAGAATATAAGTACAGTTTATGTGTAATTTACCTGTGCATCAGCGCACTTGAGAATGAATTTGATGTTAATCTCATGGTAAATGAATGAATAATCATTTGGATTTGCAAGGATAAAGTGCGAATATTAGTGGATTGTAGGAGCAATTTTGCATTGTTTGTGTTATATTGTTGGGATTGTGTTTTTGTGTGTTTGAAGCCATGTTTTAGAGCTGAATTAAAGTCTTTAGAATAGAGTTGAGCTTTATCATTGTAGAGTTGATACCTTTTAGTCTCAGATCAAAAATATGCAACAGCTCAGTGGGTGGACGGTACACGCCTGAGGACTGATGCTGGCTGGAGGCAGAAGCATGTTTTTCCATGGAAATTACTCACATGGGTAAAATAATTAATAGTCCAGGCAGTGACTTTAACCCATAATGCCGAGACGTAACACGGATATTGGTCGTTGTGCTTTGACATTGGGAAAAAAGCGCTTATCACGTAATGCATTCATAACTTTCCCGGGCGAAGCCGGGTCGGTTTGCTAGTGTTGTAATAATGAATGGAACACATTTGCTTCATTGCGAAACGCACTCTCTTGCGTGCTCGAGAAGTCACCAAACTTACTTTAGGAGACTATTCCACCCAGGAACAGTGCAGAATTAGTGCCAGGACAGTTTACTCTACCGACGCATTGAAGCGGGACTGGTAATAGTACAGTAACAGACCACTATGAACGCTGCTAGCCAACACCGGAGCACACAGCTCTTAGCTTATCTGACTATGCTGTCTACGCCACTGACATTTTATCATTTTAAATGATCATCTCGACTTCGTCGTTACGCTGGGGTCTGGTGTTACATTACGGTGACGGGACGAAATGTACCTAGATGCACTGAGGTGTGTGACGTCATAGTACCACTTGGTGCATGTGTTCCCCGACAATCTCTACTTCGTTAGTATAAGACAATTATCCCCGATTCTTGGATGTCACGGGTAATCTCGAGAGCCACTGGATGGATTTTGATGCGGTTTTCACCATTCTGTAAAGGATATCTCGAGGAAAGATTCTGTAGAAAATAATTTATGTATGATCAAAGGAAGCCAAGCAGTAACGATTTCAGTGAAAAATTCGAAAACAAACTTGGCGTCCGTGCGCTACTTAAGCTTACGCTGGGCAAACCGTTAAAAATATCAATAAACTATGAGCGTAAGAATTGGACAGCATGAAAAGTTCTACAAAAAAAGTCCGTGAGAGCATATCTCTATCTTCAATACATCGCCCACTATAAGTGTTTTTAGACTGGATGGAAGGGGCACGTCATCCAGCCATCTCCCTCCGCGCGCTTGACCTTGCTTTGCCCTTGGTTTGCACTTGCCGTTCGCGAGAAATTTGAAACAAGGTAAAGTATTATAAAGTAAGATAAGTATTATGCAGATAATTCTCTAAACATGTCAAGAGTCTGTGGCTTCGAGCGAAGCGAGAAACCTCCAGCCTTTCTAGCATTTTTCAGCATTTGTAGCATTTAAAATGATACAAAGTCTAGTCTTCCAGACTGACTGTCACTTTTTTACATAACAACACATGCCCTTGAATTTGAGGCTCACAGACTGCGAGGTATCCCGATGCGCAACCTGGGCAAGGAGTAACAAACAGCTCTCTAGCACGATGTGAATTGAAGCATTGACCATGCTCCTGTAACTGCTCTACCTGCTCGTACCCCAGTCTTCATTAGCAAATAATACGGTTTGCGTGGTTTGTTGCTATACTTAGTTTACAGACATGGTCATTAAAATGATGCATGTCCGTGAACGATAAACTAAACTTATTTACATATTCCGCTGTCATACAATCTATTATATAGGCCTAATACGCTAAGTTCATCCGACAAAAAACCCAAGCTCCGGAACCAAAAGGAGTTATAAGGTGCGTTTTGTGCCGAAATTTTCCAAATCGTCTCAATAGTAAAGGAAACATCTTGCATTTCTTGAAAAGACAACGGAAATATATTTATTTGTTTATAAAGTGATTTTAAACAAATAAGCAAGTCGATAGCTCCTGGCAGAACAGTGTCGCGTCCATCCCGCATAACACTAGAGCTGGGCGGGTAGTCTGTACAAATGGGGCGCACACAACCCATTGTGCATTGAAAAGAATATTCAAACGGAATTACCCGCAACAGTGACGAATTGCAGTCTGATTTCATAAATATAGTCAATTCGTTTAAACAATTAAACATATTTATAGAAGCCTGCATAACAGTCAAGCTGGGCGTGTGGTTAATGAACATGCGAGATTTCACGCACAGGTCTCCTAGTAGGCCTATTTGTATATTCCAGTAGCCTACTGAGAAATAATGAACAGAAACTAATAAGAGAACCCTTAGCGTGTTCACAATGACAAAAGTTTGGTGCTTTTCAGTCGGTCAACACGAATGTACCCCAAAGAGCTGGGTTATGCCCTAATCCTGAAAAAAATACATGAGATTAATAAATACACTAGGATGACCAGTTTCGATCGTCAAGCGATCATCATCAGATCCTTTACACTTAGGCAGTAAAATCTATGTTTGAAAAAACAGGTGAAAATATATTAGTACATCATGCAATGAGCCTGTAATGTCAATAATTAAGACTCGAGTGTGTTTATAAAATGGGCGTATGCGAGTTTTATAATTTCCATACGAGTATCTTAATTACCATTATAGGCGAGTTGCATACGACTGTTTATGTTTGACGATAATTATTATAACTGTTTTATGTTCGAACATAAATATTCATAAATATCTGTCGAGATTTCGCCAGTTTTATGTACTGAACAGAGCGCATGAGGCGCAGAGAATGCCTTGTATTTGACCATGGCCTCCTCGATTACCCTACTATGACACTAGGCCAGGCAGAGAAATTTAAATTAGAAGGCCGTGGAACTCAGCGCTGGTGCGATGCTATTCTTATCTAATTGGTCAAACAACTGTTTCTTGAGCTCTGATTGGAGGGAGAAACTGTTTCATAATGAAAATAGTGTTAAAATGAGCCTCATTATAGCACAGTTTTCTGACATATAATAGTCAGGGTCGAACATAAACAATTATTTAGTTGCTGTATTGGTAATGCAACTTGTCAGTGTAAGCTACTTGTAGTATATATGATGTTAGGTGCAATGCTAAAATGGTTATAGAAATCCGGAATTTTTCTCTTTTGTTGTACTGTATATTCGAACCACGCCGTAGTGGCTGGCACTCTTGGCTGTCACCACGAAGTCTCAGATTCGATTCCCGACTCTGCCAAGAAATGTAATTAAGGTCTGAGGGCTGGAACGGGGTATACTCATCCTCGTGAGGCGGGTTCGATTATCATGGAAGTTGTTTTCCGTTGTTTCCCCCACTTCTACTACAGGCGATTGCCGGGATGGTTCCTAACTTAAGGCCGCCGCCACCTCCTTCCCAATCCTCATCTGAATTCCAACTACACACACTAATATTATTAGTCTATCACCCGTGATACAAGTACGATTGTCTTCAACGGTACGGTTATATAAATCTTCGCTGTAAACCAATATTAGGCCTAGGGTAGTCATATTTCATGAGTTCTTTGGTGACTGAACTGTCCAATCCGAGAACCACAGACTCTTCCACAATATTGGCACACAAGGTCTTGAGCAGCCAATGGATCGTGGGGGTTGATCATTCTGCGATTCATGCGCTCTTTTCTGGCATTTTCTTTTTTCAGCCTGAAGCCTTTTTCTCTCTTGTTCGAAGAGCAAGTGGCCTTGATGGACGTTGCGGCGCCACTCTGATCAGTTTACCGACAGCAGTGGCTACGCTGGCTAAAGGGCAGCGTTAGGTCATGAGGCCAAGCTTTCTGCTGACTCGGTAAACGCGTGGGTTCGAGCCCCACCGTCGGCCGTCCTTGAAATAGTTTTCCGTGGTTTCCCCAGTTTCAACACCAGGCAAATGCTGGGGCGGTACCTTCTGATAGGCGACGGCCGCTTCCTTCCACATCCTTGCCCAATTTCATTCATCTTCATCCATTCCATCTCTCATCCCGACGCGCAGGTCGCCCACGGGCGTCGAATACGAAGACCTGCACTCGGCCTCTCAGAAGGCCACACGAAAAAAAAATCTGATCAGTTGGATGCGACGACCTCCCAGTTTGCTGTATCAATTTGGCATTTCTTCATGTTGGTCTTCAGAACATCATTATAGCGCATTTGTAGCCCACTCACACGCTAATTCAGCCATCACAATAAGACAGGTTATCAGACAAATTCCACACGCAGCCAAGTGCACGATGTCACAAAGCCTCTATATGATCAACACCAACAACAAGACTCGCGCAAGGAAACTGTGAACTAGTTTGATAGCTGCTAACGAGCCTCCAGCTAGAGCACTCAAGGCCTCTGCTCTGCAGCTGTACTCTGACAAGGAAGTCTTAATGTGTTTGGGGAAATGTGAGTTTGGAAAAGTCGGAAAACTTACATCATATATCATGGTGTCGCCCAATATAAGTGCAGCGTATAAATGAGATTTATGTTTTCTATACGCGCCGCACCCTGTGTCTGTGGAGCTCAGGGGAGCGTCCAATTTATAGCCAGCAGGCGATGCGGAATATTCAGCTACCTAACACATAGATGGTTGCTTGGTTGCTTAGTTTAGGGTCAGCGACAATGCGGTCATAAACCCCGTGTACTTTGGCTGTGTGTAGAATTTGTCTGATAACCGGTGTTAATTGTGATGGCTGTATTAGTGTGTGTTATCTGTAATTCAGGTAAGGATTGTAGACGATAATTTCAAGTAGTTCTTACTTTTGCTGCCAAATGCTACCGTCTACTACACCTAGCCGCAGACTTGGCTACTAGATGCCATAGCAGCCAACACCTGGCGGCGAACGTTGGAACAAATATAGCGTCATCAGTGTGAAATGTCACACATATCAGGAGCTCGACACAAGCAAATGATAGCTATGTCAGACTTAGCTGGCTGGGATCCCGTGGTCGCCAACCCACCTCTCACTAATTGTGAGCCCCTAGTTGATATCTCTACTTGGTATAAAACAAAGTCCCCGTTTCTTGGATGTTACGGGTAAACTCGAGAACCACTGGATGGATTTTGATGCGGTTTTCACCATTCTGTAAACGATATATCGAGGATGATTTCTGTAGGAAATTATTTATTTATGATCAAATGAAGTCGAGCAGTAACGATTTTAGTGGAATAGTCGAAAAATAAACCTGGCGTCCGTGCGCTTTTTAAGCTTACGCTGGGCAAACCGTTAAAAATATCTAAATACTATGAGTGTAAGAATTGTTCATCATGAAAAGTTCTACAAAAAAATCCGCGAGAGCATATGTCTATCTTCAATACGTCGCCCACCATAAGTGTTTTTATGTTTTAATTTCTTCCAAACATGTCCATTCAACTACTGAGGCGACAGTTTACGAGCTAGCTAAGGGCGAGTCTATCATCTCTGTTACAGCCTAGCTAGCAGGCGAGCTTATTGCCCCACATACAGCCAGCAGCAAACTGTCGAGTCGTGTTGAGTTAAAAACTTAAGAGAAGATTGGTTGTGTTTGGAGTTTCCTGGAAGTGCAACTCGGCTTTTCTTCATTTCACCTGTGATCTTTTCGTTCCGCAAAATTCACAGTGAAGTTAAGATTGGACGGAAGGGGGATTTGTGTTTCATGCACCTCGCCATTCTTAAATTACGTCTGACAAGAATTTGTTGCACATGCATCTCCATGATAATATAATTAATAGTCCAGTCAGTGATTTTAACCCATCATGCCGAGACGTAGAACGGATATTGGTGGTTGTTCATTGACATTGGAAAAAAAGCACTTATCACGTATTGCATTCGTAACTGTTCCCGGGTGAAGCCGGGTTGGGTTGCTAGTTAAAATTATATAACGAACTCTTAATTTATAATTTTGCAAACTATTCGACATCTGAATGGATCTGTTTGGACCTGGAACGAAGGTGATGTATTCTCTTTATGGACTTCATCATACATGGGCAAACGTTTTAGGGACAGCGCCAGATGCAATACACAATAATCTACGTGGGCCGAAAAAAAACACATGTTGTGGATGGATTATAAACTTTTTATTTCTGAATTTTAACTCAAACAAAACTTATAGGATACAATGTTAGAAAACTTAGGAAAAAAGAACACACCTTCATTATTTAGTAGAAGAGGAAGCAGTATGTGACAAGCGAAACTGTGACTGTGCTTATAATACAGTCAGTCCGGGAATGTTCTCCGCAGCGCCTACATGCGTCTGCAGTATTTACGTTGGCAGCACGGCTGCCGCTTGCATCATAACAAACAAACAGTAAACTTTGTACTCACCACAGACATTCTTAACAGATGCTGGAATTGTTGTCCTTGTGATCGAAGACAGACTTCATCACATCGACTTAGAGATTCCCGTTTGTTGAGCTAATTTTCGTGTTGATTTACTGGGACTACGCAGCATTATCTCGGAGATTTCATCAAGTTTTTCGTCTGTTAAAAGCGTAGGCCTGCCTGTTCCCGGTACATCGTGAACTGAGCCAGTCACACGAAATTTACTTATCAAATCCCGAATGGTATCACGGTTTGGACACTTTGAATTGCGAAACCGCGTCTTAAATCTTAATTTTACATTTTCTGTAAACCGATCGCCTTCGCGAAAAACGTATTCCACCAAAAACGCTCTCTATTCAGTAGTAAACATTACCGCCTGTATACTGTTGCACTCTTCCAATAATCTATCTGAACGCTCGCTTATCACAATACACACTGAAGACATACACTCTCGCTCGCTTATCGCAATACACACTGACGATTCGACAGTCTACAGCCCACACGCGGGAGTCCCCATTTCAAGGACATAGTGCTGGCAACTAAACTCATGACGCAACCACTCGCAGCTGCACGTCAGGGGCGGCTCCAGGATTATATTTTTGGGTAGGCACAGTTTGTGGTTACTGGGGGGGCCTGGATGCAAATTGGTGATTTTTAAGGCTTTTTGATGGTACATTTTATTCTTGATTTTATTGGGCTATACATGTGGTATAGCCAAATAAAAGTTGTTTCGGTGTCTCAAATAAGGTTTTAGGGCATGCAGAGCCTAGATATTTTTAGTCATGGAATTTAGACCTTTAATTGTTTTCCAGATTGTGATAAAATAATATATTAACTGACGTTTTTGAAATTGACTGTACACACTCTCTAATTGTCAGGGAAGAAAATTTTGACAAGACTTAGAATCACTAATCACAATTCCAGTAAGTTGCTCCGATTACAGTAAGTTGTTGCATAAGATATGGTCTACTTGTAATAATAGTTTATTTGCAAGAGCCTACTATGCCTATTAGCTTTTATTGGTTCAAAACACAAAATGACTTATTCTAACTATCTAAGGGGGATATTATTCGAAATAATGGATTAACCTTCAAAATAAAAACTCATAACACTTTTTGAATTTCAACAAAATACACTTTGTTAACTATAAATTTCACAAAGCTAATTTTAACTTTAAGTAGAAAACTCAAAATACAACTCAAACCAATCCAATAATATGCACACAAACACATCTCAAATGCACAGTTCATTTAATGGAAAACTGCAATCTTCTACCCTTCTGAGAAGCAAATTCATCAACGACGGGATGAGGATGGTTTAGAAGTTCGCAGCTTGCTTCTCTTTCGATGGATATTATTCCCAAACTGTTGAGTCTCTTCCCAGTCATTGTGGCCCGCAAATTTGATTTGATTCTTCTCATTGTAGAAAAAGTCCTTTCAGCAGACGCTGTGGAGACGAGCATCGTCAATATAATGGTCATAATGTGTTGTAATTCTTCAAACGATGGTTAAGTCCTTCAACACATCAATACTACTATTGGAGTTGCCAAACATTAATTTACCTAAATCGCACTGTACTTTTAGGGTAGCGGTAAAGTCACTATCTTTGCCTTGAAGTTCTGCAAAATTACACAAAACTTCAGGATTCAAAAACTCTTCTGATTTTGGATCACATGCCAAGATACAAGCCATGTGAACATCATTGTCAATAAACTTTTGTTTTTCATTTCACATAGTTTATTGTCAAGTACATCAAAATACACCCCTTGCCTTATGCTCACTTTCATCACTCTCTACACACTTCGACCTTCCCTTTCCAGAGGTTTCTAGAACAAAATAGTCATCAAGACTTGTTGTTATCTTTTGTTTATAGCGGCCTCGCCCAGTGTCGGTTGAACAATAAATGTCATTGTTTTCGCAAATCTGTTTTGTTTCTTCAAAAAATTCTTCAAACTTTTTCTCTGATCGAAACTGGCCTAAGCTATCCATTGTTGCTTTTACGAGCTTAAGACACGTTCCTATATCCAGGGTTGGAGACTGTAGTTATTTGATAGGATATTTACAACTTGTAAAATACCCTCAAGACTAACTAGAATGAAGACATTCTCAAAAGATCTAAATTGCATCAGAAGACCTTTTGCCTCAGCTGCTTCTCTTGGTTTTGAACTTTCAGTGCACTTCTGCAAAGCATTTATTACAGTGCCAAACTGGTTCTTAAAGAAATTTACCCCCTTATACTTTGCTACCCATCTAGTGTCACTATGTCGAGGCACTGTGATGACTTTCCTCCCAGTTTTAGTATCTTGAGTAAATATGAAAATTTCATGGCGAAGCGTAGAACACGATTGAAAAGCATATATTGCTTCCTAAAGGCCCATAGTTTCCCTAACTATTTGCACATTTTAGCGACGTCAACCAAGACTAAATTTAACCGATGTGCATGGCAATGTACGTAAGGGCAAGGATTTTCAGTCATCTGTCTAATAAGGGACTGCAGCCCGTTAAACCTTCCCGACATAACGGAAGCACCGGCATATGACTGATTTACACAGTTCCTTATTTCAAGTCCAATTGATTCCAAAAACTGTTTTATTTTGCTAGCTAAAGATTCAGCGGTTAGCTCTTTCAATTGAACAAAACCCAAAAATCTTTCTTTTATCTTACATTGATGAACGTAACGACAGCAGATACTCATTTGTTCTGTGTGTCCTTCATCTCGAGCTTCATCCACTATAATGCTGTATACGTTACTAGATTTTATTTCCTCAACTATACTGCGAGTAATCAAATTCGCAGCGGTGTCTAAAATGTCATTTTGTACATCTTTAGATGTATACTTTGCGTTTCCAGGCATGGTTTTTAGATTCAAATTAAACCGGTCATTTTCTAAACACAATAAGTTTATTAATTCTTGAAAGTTCCCACGATTTACATCCGAAAACTTCTCAGCCCCCTCCTTTGCTTCATCTGGTTCATTACTGTCACTGCAATTTCCGTTTTCACCCTCCCTGTGTCTTCTCAGAGCAATGTCTTGGCGTGCACAAAATATCACACTTCTCACGAGGGTCTTTAATGTATCTCTATTCTTTTCTATTGTTTGCGCCATATGCTCGTTAATTTTGATAGTAACGGCACCAGTTTTTTGTGTATCCGGCCATCCTTTGTACTTTGTTAGGCAAAGTTTGTGACAGCTAGATTTCTGGTGTTTGTCTGACATTTTACTGAAATTTTTCTAGTCGTTATATCCCGAAGTAGTAAGTACATCTCTGCCTGTGACAGAGAAGTGTCGGCAAAAGAAACAAAATACAGCGTCATTTCCTACTGAGTATTCTAACCAAGAATACTTACTATACCAGTTGGTATGGAAGGACCGCAGTTTTCCTCCTATATTCCATCTAGGAAAATTTAGCTGCGGTTGCTTCGGCCCATCACTGGCACTTGCGCTAAGATCAAGTGGTCGTTTCGGCTGAACATTCGTAGAAGGATCGTCAGTTTTTAGTTTTTTAACTGCTTGAACTTCTTCTTCATCGGAACTTCTCCTAGAAGACTCACCGTCAACACATTCTTTTGAAGGTTCATTAGGTTTCTTCAAAGTCTGCTTCAACTTCACCAAAAACTTTTCCATAGCAACACTAAAAACCACAAAACAAACAGAACTAAACCAAGTGGCATAATGGCGTTAGCGTAACACTGAAATGAGGACTATCGTCTGCCACTGCCAGTTCGATCCGCATAAACGTAAACAAAGAAAAACTCCCGCCAAGCCTCTAGCGCTAGCGTACAGCTGACTGTCCCTACAACAGGCAGTGTCGCCACTCTACTCCGCGCACAATCACTTGCTACTACAAACTATAACAAATATTCCTAAGTAAATACACTATATTATTTAAGGGTAGGTACAATTTATTGATTTATATCTTTAACTTTGTTGTTTACAGTATCTAACTACTGTTTACTTGCTCTATATTAAATTTGAAATAAACCAAAGTAATTATTATGTAGTAGGCTATTTATAATTTTTTTACAATTAATACCCGGATTTTTTTGTTTGTTTGGAAAATGTGGGCAGGCCCGGGCCTACCCGCTGGAGCCGCCACTGCTGCACGTAGCTACTGCGGAGAACATTCTCTGGCGCCCTGTAGTTTTTCATAATCTTGTTGAAACTGGGATGAGCTTATTCTTAGTAGCGCAGCTAATTGGTGATCCGGCAATCTATTTCTGACGCTAATTTTGCGAAGCTTCATTGTAGAAAACACCTGTTTACAGATATAGGAAGTTGCAAACAATGCAGTTATCTTCTGTGCATGAGATTTCAAGTTTGGGAAGCTTGATTTTGATAGGGCCTTGTAAAACTAAAGTTTCGATACGTTGAGGAATAGTTGCTTCAATTCATTGTTACATTGTAACTCAATCAATTGTAGCTGCTACTCTATTACACCAGACGTATTAACACAATGAGATTGATACAGTTTTTCACTACTAGGTACACAGAACAGAAAATATGACCTATGTGTAATTGTAGGTAGTATAATTTGTACCCCCCAGGGGCTCACAACTAGTGGGACGTGGGTTGGCGACCACGGGACTCCAGCTGAGTCCGGCATTGCTTCCACTTACTTGTGCCGGGCTCCTCTCCGTCTTCATTCCTGTCGACCTCTCTTGGTCAACTCTTGTTCTCTTCCGACCCCGACGGTATTAGGGTATCTGAGGCCTAGGGAGTCTTTCACTTTCCCGCCTTAATTGGCCCTTGTCTCATCTTTCCTGATACCCTCATTCTTCGAGGGGTCGGCCTTCTTTTTCTTTTCATGTTATCTCCTGCCTTCTGCTCAAGGCCCTCAAGAAGGCAGGGTGTGTGTAGCCCCAAGACTTCTGGTGTACCCTGGATATTGCTACACCCTCAAGGGCTCACGGATGGTGACCTCGGGATTTGGCGATTCCGAGGGATTCCTGAGCTTGGTCCGTTTCCCCTTTTCCCATTGTCACTCTCCTCTTTCCTTTTCCTTTCTGCCTTTCGTGGCTCTCCTTCCTTCAAAGTCCCTCAATTCTTGTTCTTCGAGTGTTGAGGGCATTTCCTTTCCTCCTGTCTTTTATCTACAGTCTTTTCCTGTTTGTTTCCCATTTTCTCTTCTAGTTTGTAAGGCAGTAGTTAGTAGATAATCAATGGGGAGACAGTACAGCAAGTGACAAAGTACAAGTATTTAGGAACAAATGTGAACTGCTACATTGACTGTGCTGAGGAGATAAGGTCCAGGATCGGTCAAGCCAGAAATGCATTCAATAAAATGAGGAGAGTGTTCTGTATAGCAGAGACCTTAATTTACATCTAAAATTTAGACTTCTCAGATGCTATGTCTTCTCCACCTTGTTCTATGGAGTTGAGAACTTCACCATAAAGAAAAGAGAAATGGACAGATTGGAGGCATTTGAGCTATGGACGTACTGAAGGATACTGTGGTTGAGTTAGAAAGATAAGGTCTCCAACGATGAGGTGATGAGGCGGATGGGAAAGAGAAAGGAAATATTAAATACTGTCAAAATTAGAAAACTGCAGTATCTGGGTCATGTGATGAGAGGAGAGAAATATCATCTTCTGCAGCTGGTCATCCAAGGAATGTTACAAGGCAAAAGAAGACCAGGAAGAAGACGCATTTCTTGGATCGATAATCTGAAAACTTGGTTCAATTGTTCCACTATTGAGCTGTTTCGTGCTGCATCATCTAAAGCAAGAGTCTCTTCTATGATGGTTGCCAACCTCCTGAGAGGAGATGGCACTTAAAGAAGAAGAAGTTAGTTTAAGTTTTAGGTTTCATTTTTATTATCACCCAAACCATCAGGGGCCGATAACCTCAGACGTTAGGCCCCTTAAAACAACAATTATCATCATCATCATCATCATCAAAATTTGAAACCATGTTGCGGGCCAGATTAGACTAGCAGAAGGGCCGTACGTTGCCCATGACTGGACTACATAGTGAGTGAGGATAATGACGTTACCTTGCGATGTCGCTGCTCCATGGCCCACACGGATATGATGAGGCGACCTCCAATACGAAGAACCCTCGCCAACTCCCGCAGAGCTCCGACACGCCTTTCAGTTGTCGCGAAGTGGTGGACCACGGCAACTGACAGCACGGCGTCGAAACTCTCGTCACGGAACGGCAGCGACAGATTGTCACACATTAGCACCTGTAACATAACAGATAACACTTGTGGAGAATAGTGACAGATATCAATATAATACAATATGGTGGCCGTGCGAAATATTTCACCGGCATTCTATATCCCTAAAACTTTTACTGATATCATCCTGAAACGTTGTATGGTGAGAGATAATACTAAGATAAGTTCCCTCCTATTACTTTCAAAAACCTGTCAAGAACAAAATCAACATGGTGGCGTAGTTGGTATCATGCTAAGGATCTATGCCCAAGATCGCTAGTTCAAACCCGGCCGAAGTCGTCGGATTTTTTTGGAGCGTTTAAAATCCCTCAGTATGCCTTCCTTCGGAGGAGAAGTAAAACCGGCGGGCCCATGTCATAGATTTATGGCATGAAATAGAACCTTCGACTAACTACACTTGTGGAAACTAAAATTTCTAGGTTAGTTTGATAACGCTATATTAGTTCCAACGTTCGCCGCCGGGTGCTGACTGCGACTTTTTTGTTTTTAGCGTCTGGCTTTTAGTGCCGGGAGTGTCCGAGGACATGTTCGGCTCGCCAGTTTGTAGTTGCTTGTATGCGGACACCCATGGGGTGAGCTACAAGTACCGTCATGTGTGGAGTGTCGTCTGGGGAGGAAATTTTGAATGTAAGCACGAGGAGTTGGAAGGTAGCGGCTGTGGCCTATAGTTAGGGACCAACCCCGGCATTTGCCTGGAAGGAAGATGGGAAACCATATAAGACCATCTTCAAGATTGCCGGCGGGGGGATTCGAACCCCCTCGCCTCCCGGATGTGAGCGACTGCCAGCAGCCACGCCGTAACGACCACGGATAACTCACCCGGTGCTGATTGCGATGGCATTTAGCAGCCATGCCCGCAGCTAGATGTCGTGGATGGTTGCATTTGGTAGCAAAAGAAAGAACTTCTTGAAAAAAATTAATCGTCTGCAGTCCTTCTACCTGAATCACAGATAACACACACTAATACAGCCATCACAATTACCACCAGTTATCAGACAAATTATACACACACCCAAAGTATACGGGG
The DNA here is from genome assembly GCA_946902985.2 of Meconema thalassinum. NCBI lineage: Eukaryota > Metazoa > Arthropoda > Insecta > Orthoptera > Tettigoniidae > Meconema > Meconema thalassinum. Next base: position 173,273,867 of record OX336391.1, read on the forward strand.
CTACATGACCGCCTAATCGCAGCCCCTAAACTAAGGAGCCAAACAACCAACCAACAAGGTGACCAAGTGAAGATAAAATATTTAAATGGAATTGTCTCACGATTTTATCACCCGAGCACAGTAAAACTTGTCACGGTAAATAACTTACTGTATTGATGCAAAATTTAATTTAGTGGCATCTAATTTAATTCTTCCAGACTTTCCAGTCTTTCAGTCTTTCAGACTGGAAGATCTAGAGTTTACAGATGATATTTGTCTTTTGTCTTCAGATTTAGTGACATGATACACAAGCTAGAAGGATTACGAAAGGAAGCAGAGGCTGTAGGACTCAACATAAATGTTGATAAGACCAAGGAAATGAGAGTAAATGCCAAAATTGAAGAAAGGTTGATTGTGGCAGGAGAAGAGATTGAGGAGGTTAAAACATTTCTTTATTTGGGAAGTCACCGCTGGGTCCGTGGTTCAAATCCCGGTCACTCCATGTGAGATCTGGGCTGGATAAAACGGAGGCAGACAGGTTTTTCTCCGGGTACTCCGGTTTTCCCTGTCAAAATTTCATTCCAGCAACACTCTCCACTAACATTTCATTTCATCTGTCATTCATTTAATCATTGCCCCAGAGGAGTGCGTCAGGCCTCGGCAGCCGGCACAGTTCATATCCTCGCCGCTAGATGGGGGCTTCATTCAATCCATTCCTGACCCGGTCGGAGACTGGAAGCAGGTAGTGGATTTTCATTTTTCATTTGGGAAGTATAGTGACAAGAGGAGGAGGAGCAGAAGAAGATGTGAAAGCGAGAATAAGGAAAGCAAATGGAGCATTTATGCAGCTGTATGCAGTGTGGAAGAATACAAACATTGCTAGGAAGACGAAAATTAAAATTTTCAATACAAATGTTAAGACTGTCCTTCTATATGCTTGTGGAACTTGGAAGGTTACACGAACTATCACTTATCTTCTGCAAACATTTATAAACCGTTGTTTACGACGCATCATAAACATCAGATGGCCGGAAATAATATCCAACGAAGAACTATGGAGAATAACAAATCAAGTTCCAGTTGAAGTGGAAATCAAGAGGAGAAAATGGAAATGGATAGGTCATACTTTGAGGAAGCCAGTGGGATCTGTAGAAAGGACAGCATTGGAATGGAATCCGCAAGCTGCACGGATGAGAGGTCGTGCTAGGAAGACCTGGAGGAGGACTGTAGAGGAGGAGGCACCTAAAATTGGGAAGACCTGGAAGGAAGTTAAAGCATTGGCAAGTCGACGACCGCAATGGAGACGTTTCACGGATGCCGTATGTTCCAGTGGGAACAAGAGGAATTAAGTAAGTAAATTAATTCAATTGTTTACATAAATTCAAGACGGCAGCTGTAGGGAATGTTAAAATTGAGTTATTGGTGAGTAAGGGCCAGAAGGATACTCGCAGCTTTTGTGGGTGAGATCCAGAAAGGAAGTTACCTTCTATGTTGATTTATTTCTGGTAAGCAAGGTCTAGAAATGAATATTTCTGTTAATAAAATAATAATTTTTGGGGGCATAATGTTCAAGAAGGCATTAGGGTATGTTTCTCTAAAAGAATGAAAAATAAAATACAGAATTAGAGATGAACATAATAATTTTGTATATTTTCCTTGCAAGAAATTCTGAAGTATTGTTGAATTTTATAACTTAAGCTCAGTTCGAACTTGAATGGGTTTTTCTGTCAGTAGGCACAGAATAGTGTACTTGTCTATGTATTGTTTCTGTGTGTACATAGATTTATTTTATTAATAAAGTGTTCCTACAAATTGCGTCGTATACATGAGATTGAAGTGAACGTCTGTATAATGAAACAAACCAATACACTTTATCTGCTGGTTCGTAACGGTATGGGCTACATATAAAACAAACCAACATGGCGATCATCCGAAATAATTCACCGAATCCCAATATTTACGAATCTGTTACACCAATCAAAATGTCACGTTGTATGTTAATAGAGGCCATTAAAGTAAGTTCGTCTATGGTACTTTCAAAACCTTAACGAGCACAAGTCAACATGGTGGCGATGCATAATTTTAATATTAAAATGGATTTTTTAACGGGACATAATCATCCGAGCACTGTAAAATTGACTCGGTATATCTTCATACACGGTTTAATATATACTGTAGTCGTCAATTTTTATGAGAACTTAATAATGTAAGGCTGTGCAAATAATAATAATAATACTTTCCCCACTCCTATAATATGCCTGATCTGAACAGAATAGTGGGTTCCAGTAATATCGAAAAAAAAAAGAACTAGCAATGTGAAAATCATATTTTAAATGATTGTCGTGACAGTCTCATCTCTGTAGATTTTTTAAATCGAGTTTACCCTCCAGGGCGGTGGCTCCCACGGACGCAGCGAGGAAACTCACCCCTACCGCCATTTTTCAGGCAGTGTCCTAGATCTGAGAACACCTAAACGGAATGGATACAACTGGTGAGGTGGGATTGGCACCTCGCCCAGGTGGCCTCGCCTGCAAAGCGAACAGGGGCCTCATGAGGGAAGGGCTTGGAAGGTTAGGATGGATAGGCAAGGAAGAGGGAAGGGGCAGCCGTGGCCTTACAGTAGGAACCATCCCGGCATTTGCCCGAAGACGAAGTGGGAAACCACGGAAAACCACTTCGAGGATGGCTGAGGTGGGAATCGAACCCCCTCTACTCATTTGGACCACCCGAAGCTGAGTAGACCCCGTGCCAGTCCTCATACCACTTTTCAAATTTCGGCAGAGCCAGGAATCGAACCCCCGGGGCGGCAGCTAACCACGCTTCTCTGTAGATTTACGACTTGTAAATGAATCCCTTAAAGACAAAATTCAAAATTGTTATGAGCTGACTTTCCCGGAGACCCACGATCACTTCCTTCTCAAATCTTCGTCTAACCTTATCCTAATGAGAACCGGTCATAGGCCACCCGACTCACAAGTTTGCCCCAACACACAGCCAGTTAAAGGGGTAAAATGAGTTATTCTTTCAGCAGGCTGAGGTGAAAGCCAGAATTAGATAAACGAAAGTTTTGGAAAAGCACTTAAGTTCTCGTTAATGTTTCCTTCGGAAAGAAACAAATGCTAATAATATTTCAACAAAAATGAAATATTATTTCAAATATATACGTGAATAATACCCAAATAAAATGCGAATAATATTTAAAACAATATGTGAATAATGTTCAAAATAAAATGTGAAAAATATTTAAAACAATATGTGAATAATACTCAAAATTAAATGCGAATAATATTTAAAACAATATGTGAATAATAGTCAAAATAAAATGCGAATAATATTTAAAACAATACGGGAATAAAACTCAAAATAAAACGCAAATAATATTTAAAACAATATGTGAATAATGTTCAAAATAAAATGCAAAAAATGTTCAAAATAAAATGTGAATAATGTTCGAAACAAAATGTGAACAATATTTAAAATAATACGTGAATAATATTCAAAATAAAGTTTGAACAATATTCAAAATAAAGTGTGAACAATATTCAAAATAAAGTGTGAACAATATTCAAAATAAAATGTGAATAATATTCAAAATAAAATGTGAACAATATTTAAAATTATACCTGAACAATTTAAAAAATAAAAATATGTGAAAATTTTTCAAACTAAAATGTGAATTATGTTCAAAATAAAATGAGTATATTATTAAAAATAAAATGTGAACAATATTCAAAATGAAATATGAACATTATTCTAAATACAATGAGAAACACTAGTGACATTTGTGGAGGATTAACGATGCCGTTCTGTTTTCTCTATGTACATGTATGAATTCCGTTTGTATCTTTCTTTGACCTTGTTATTTTCTCATTCTATGATGTGAAGTAACAATAAAAGAATAACTTGTGTATGCATTAACGACAACATTGATTGCTCCATCTTGATAAAGTAACGAGCATTTCGGTCACTTCGTGACTGATGAAATTAGCGGCGTTACAGTAACTGAATTTAATAATTAACATTGTTACCCCTTTTTACCGCAAAAAGTAACAGTTATCAGTAGCGTTACACGTGACGTCTTACTCTCCAACCTTGAATCGAACTGTTTGAAAACAATCGACCCCCGAGTCTGGATACAATGCGTATCTCTATCAGGTTGGTTATCCAGTAAGTAATGCCTGTAATTATTGTTGTTTTAAGGGGCTCCAGATTGCTCAAAATCTCCATTTCCAAAATTTATTTTTACGTCATATTAAGCTACGGACCCTTAACTTTCTAACAGTACACTCGTTTTCTTCATGGCTAATTTTTGAAGACTACTTTTCTTATGTAGAGATTTGAAGCCATTCTCTTTCAGTGTTGCCTATACAATTTGTCTTTTGCAGCTTTTCAGTCGGTCAACATGATTGTGCCCAATGAATTGGGCGGGATACAAGTTATAAATATGTAAACACACTCCTGGAGAAATGGGCAAATTTAGGATTACGCGTTTCGAGCCTCAAGTGGCCATCATCAGATCCTGATCACTGTGTTAAGGTTAATTTTTCACTACTGTAAATTCACTTCTGTGGTTCAATAGCAAGTCGTTAGATGATTATAGTATGATTCGCAATTGAATTCCGTTATACGTTAGCTTTGTTCTGTGTTACAAGGTTTGTGAAGAACGTGAGCAACGGTGTGTATGCACGTGTATACAATTTAGAATATCACACTGTAATAATAATAAATCAATCAACAAATTTTAGCATTCACTAGAAAAAAAATATAATGTTCACTTAACTTGGTATCGTTCTCCTCACAGCGATGCTCGCTTATGGACATCCACACCACCACTTTTTTTTAATACTTTCCAACAATCGTACGTCCTATTAGTAAATCCACAATTTTTATTTTTCTCTCTATTTTTCACTAATTTATCTCTAGATTATTAGTTTTCTCTCTATTGGCAATATACATAAAAACATGTTTAAGAAAGAAAAAAGTCCTCTCGGCACGCCGGAAGGCGGAGGTAGATTTCACCGGACAAACTTGGGGATAGTCGAAAATAGGCAGAATATGCAGGTTTTGGTAGAAGGATCAGACCACATTTATTGCGTGAAAGTATTTTATAATTGGAGTTTAATTAACTTTGTTTTTCGTCATTTTATGCATATTTTAAACATTCTATTGTCTTATGATGACGGTAACCTTCTTGTCATTTGGAGTCCATTTTTATACTTGTGGTCACACTGTCCTTATGCAAAGTTTCGACACTGATGTGTAACTATGTAACGGTCTGTTACTTCTTCACGCAAAATTATATCTACCGCAGAGATGTTGGTTGGTTCCTCAGTTTAGGGGCTGCGACAACGTGGTCATGTAACCCCGTGTACTTTGGGTGAGTGTAGAATCTGTCTGATAAACGGTGTGAATTGTGATAGCTGTATTAGTCTGTAATTCAGGTAAGGAATGCAGACGCTCAATTTCAAGCAGTAGTTCCTAATGGTTCTATCAGATACTACCGTCAACGACACCTAGCTGTGAACTTGGCTACTAGATGCCACCGCAATCAGCAACTCGCAACGAACGTTGGAACTTCCCCTCCAAAGGAAAGCATACTGAGGGATTTTTAGCGCTCTTAGAAAATCTGACGACTTTGGCCGGCTTTGAACCCGCGACCTTGGGCATAGGAGTTCAGCATGCTACCAGTTAAGTCACCGAAGCCGCATCACACTTAGTCAGATGGAAATCTGAATCTGATCTCGCGCAAGTGCGTTGTCATGGCAACGTCTGATGGCTCATCCCTCATCAATTTAGTAGTGTTGCCATGTCAACCACTGATAGCTCTTGGCATTTTCTTACAATTCCGAAATCATTTTTCTCATCCCTTGGCGTAATGGTGGCTCATATCAAAAATTCTTTCAGACAAAAGTTTTAGGTAATTATTAGGGGAATATTGTCCATTTTGTACGGTTTTGATATTGTGCCTATTAACAGAGATATGATTAATGTTTCCCGAAAAAAACACTTTTTCCCACCCCTTTGGTCAATGGTTGGTGCTATCAAAAAAACGTTTCAAACATAAATTTCTGAGCTTTATCCGACACATAGTATGAACTTTGAACGGATTCGATATTTCACATATTAAGAGAGTTATAGCAATATTTCATTTTTTCGAAAAAAAAAGTCCCCCATTTTCATCCCCTTCGACCGATTTAGCCCAGTAACGAACTCGTCCGAGTTTTTATGGGTATACATATTCGGTAAAAAATTCAAAGTGATTGGTGCAAAATTACGGCAGTTATCGTGTCCACAAGAAACTGATATACATATATATACATATATTACATAAATGATATATAAACTTTTGAACTGACGGTGGTTTTGGGGTCTGGGGGATGTGAAACGCGAAGATATGTCGAAATTTTCCGGAAATCGAAACATGGTACCCATTGCAATAGTTAGCTTTCTAATGAAATCTACCTAAAATACTGCCGTCAACGACACCTAGCTTTGAACTTGGCTACTAGATGCCACCTCAATCAGCAACTCGCAACGAACGTTGGAACTTCCCCTCCGAAGGAAAGCAAACTCAGGTTTTTAGCGCTCTTAGTAAATCCGACGACTTCAGCCGGGTTTGAACCCGCGACCTTGGGCATAGAAGTTCAGCATGCTACCAGTTCCGATACCGAAGTCGCTTCCCACTGACATATGAAAACTGAATGTGATCTCGTGCAGTGGCGTTGTCATAGCAACTGCTGATGGTCATCCCTTATCAATTAAAAGTAAAGTTGTCATGGCAACCTCTCTTGGCACTTGGCATTTTCTTATAATTTAAATCATTTTGTTCACCCCGTGGCATAAGGGTGGGTCATATCAAAAATTCTTTCAGACAAAAGTTTTAGGTAATTATTGGAGGAATATTGTCAATTTTGTGCGGTTTTGATATTGTGCCTATTAACAGAGATATGATTAATGTTTCCCGAAAAACCCACTTTTTCCCACCCCTTTGGTCAATGGTTGGTGCTATCAAAAAACTTATTTGACATAAATGTTTGGTACTTATCCGACACATATTATGAACTTTGAAGGGATTCGATATTTCATGTATTAAGAGAGTTATAGCGATATTTCACTTTTTCGAAAAAAGCCCCCCATTTTTACCCCCTTTGACCGATTTTGCCCATTAACGAACTCGATCGAGATTTTATAGGGATACATATTATGTACAAAATTCAAAGTGATTGGTGCAAAATTACGACAGTTATCGTGTCCACAAGAAACTGATATATATATATATATAGATAGATAGATACATATATACATAAATTATATATAAACTTTTGAACTGACGGTGGTTTTGGGGTCTGGGGGATGTGAAACGCGAAGATATGTCGAAATTTTCCGGAAGTCGAAACATGGGACCCATTGCAATAGTTAGCTTTCTAAAGAAATCTACCTAAAACGGGTGTTTGATATTGGAGCGCATCTCGCCCTAAAACCAAAACGGGTCGCCGTTTCCTCAGCTAGCGGAAAATTAACTGATTCCAGTTTCATGTAAAGAGCGATTTCTTAAGGCTCCAAAATTTTGGTAAGAAAATATTTCAACAGATGGCAGCAAAAGCGAAGCTGATTTTTTATTTATTTATTTTTTTCTTGAATGTGAGCTCCGATCTGCGATCTGAAAACTGCTATGTACTCTGTCTAGTAGCAGAGTTGAGATTAATTCACTGCTTACTTTTTAATTTCAAAAACTGAAAGGTTGCTGTTTGTTTTTCAAATAGCTGATTAAAACTCGAAGAAGAAAACGGGTACCGTAATACGAAAGTTGAGTTTTATTCACTCATTCCAAAGCTGTAGACTATCAAAAACATAAATCGGTTGAATAGGATCGTCGGGATTACTTTGGGAATTTTGTGAATAAGAGTGTTACTGTACTTGCAACAAAAGGCGTGGTAGTTTTTTCATATTTTAAGCAGAAATATAAAAAACTGCTGGTACCGGTAACTATTTTGTTTTTCACATTTTGGAAATGTATACATAGTGGTTTTCAGATCGCAAACACCAGCTTTCGTTCAAGAGAAAACTAATAAATGAAATTGTCTCACTTTGGTGCTGCTACGTGGTGTCAGAAATTCAACTAAAATCAGGGCATTTAACCTTAATACAAAAAGTTCCTTTCTTCCGCAACTTTTGAACAGGCAAAGCTGAAACATTGAAAAGTAATTCCTCATTATGTGTGTTTTATTTTAACAAAGTCATTATTCAAAATTTCCTTGAGTTTAATTTTTCTTGATGGAAATGTTCATGAAAATGCCGTTAAAATTCTTAATGTTATTGGTTTTACGTCCCTTTTAACAACTGCGGCTTTTAGAGACGCCGGGGTGCCGTAATATCGCCCCAAAGGGGATCTTTAAGGTGCCACTAAATCTACTGACAAGGCTCCTCATATTTGCGCACCATCAATTGCCAGCTGACTGCGTCAGGACTCCATCCTGCAACCTTGGGGCAACAGGCGAGAACGCTACCGCTGAGCCACGCAGCCAACTGCCGTTTAACTCCATGTTTAAAACAATCCACGAAAAATCAAACATCTTATTTTCAAAATACCTGTGTGAAAGTATGACAAACGCATCAAGGAACGTCCATGAAAAATTGCAATTAGTTTCTTGGAAAACGGAAAGTTAAAAGTTGAAAATTAACATGGGCTCGCCTTAAAGGACCCAGCATCTTAATACCTCCCCATCTAGTCACTAAAAGAGAGCAACAACTGCAAAATAAATGAACCCACTTCCTTCATTAAAGATAAGGAGATTGCGTGGGAAGACGTAGGCAAAGCACTGTTTTGAAAACAGGAAAGTTAAATATGATATAGCAACCTTATGACATAATCTCCATCGCCATTATGTAGGATAATTTGGTAGTGTTTAAGAACAACAGTTGCGGAGCATTAAGGTGTCCGCGAGGCACGACGGACCTCCCAACTTCAATTGTATTCAGTGTAATTGGGAATCACCCGAGTGTGAAAATTGCTGATATTTCTGTTATGGTGCAGTGAGTTTACCTTGAGTTTCAGCTCCACTGATACTGAATCATATTACACGCATAAGCCCAGACTTGAAGTGTGAATATCTTTATCAAGAGTAGAGGAAGAGTTGTAATGTTGAATGGTTTAGGGCCTTACTTTTATGTCAAATAAAACTGTTGATTTCGCTGTTAAAACTGACACTATTTCGGTGGGTCTTTTGCGAAATAAATTGTCATAATGATCGATGTTTTTTTCTGAAATCTTCCTTATAGCCTTGGGTAAATCAAGCAAATTATGTGAAAAGGCGTTTTAAAGAGCACTCTTTTATTGTATCCCTGTTAATGAATCATAGAACAACCAAATATACAAAATGTTATCAGTCGCGAACTCACACTGTTGTATCTACAACCACAACGCCTTTTGATGTAATCGATAGCAGATATCGATTTTTATCGATAGCCTTAGAGATCGCGGAACTGAATTCACGTACGTCCGGCTTTGTGGGCATTTGTATAGAGAATATGCAGCACTATCAATCAAATGAGAAGGAAACCACGATAGTCAATTCTTCAGAAGCATTTAAACGTATATTGGAGAGCTTTTTCGATAATATTTAGCATTTTTCGTACCCAGTGGAGTATATTTCGTGATTTTTGCGCAATTCGTGCAATAAATCAGATTTCGAGATATTTTGCGAGTTCATTTTGCGAAAATACGGTACTTTAAGTACTTAGAAGGTACTTAGAAAGTACTTAGGCAAGGAAGAATATATGAAGAAAGATCACGCGTATCGCTATTACCAAAAGATAAGGCCCTTTGAATGGGGAAGGACGAAGGACGGAAATTCTCACAGAACGAACTAAATAGTTACGCATGTTAACTCAGCATCCATGTTAGAGAGAAGATGATAACTTTGCTTAAGCATGCGTCACCTACAAAGACGAGTGAAGGTATTGATATTTGCAGAGACAGGGCTGGCAAAGAGAGGAGCGTCAATTATTTACTTCGGCAATGTTTGAAAGAATCAAGCGCTCTGGCCAAATAAATCCCAGCTTCCTTGTGGATGGGAAACTCAGATATATCCGCAATATTTAGGAATTGATGGTAAATGTGATAAATTAAGGGAATGGGTTTAAAAAGTTAACAGAGAAATTAAACTACAACATATTTGAGACTCCCTATATTTAACTACTGCGATGTGGTATTAGTAGATGCTACCGGAGAACAAAACAAGAAACTTCAGAGAGCTTTAAATTTCTGCATTAGGTTTATTTTCTCCTTAAGATTTTACTCACCCGTGTCTCCTTTTTATGCTCAACTTTCGGGTTGAAAATAGAACAACAAAGAAACCTGCACTTATGTACACTCATCTATCGACTTCTCAACGAAAGTACAACTCACTATCTCTCTTGTAATTTTCGTTACCTTTCTTCCTTTCATGATCGTCACACGCGATCTGGTTCTATAATTACAAATCCTCTACATCATTCATCTGCCTTCAGTAGCTCTTTCCTCGTGTCGGGAACTAGAATTAGGAATAATGTTGTCCTCGTGACGCTAGAAATTGTACATCCCTGACAACTTTCAAACGTGCATGTAAATATTTCCTCTTGAATTCGTAGGCCAACTAGAACAAATTGTGTATGAATGTGTGAGTGAATGACCATAGTAAATACCCATGTACTGTTATTACTGTATGTAATTTGTATAACTTAGTTTTAAAATCACGCAGTTGCCATATTTAATTCTAGTATTTAATTTTCCTGTCGCCTCCGTAGCGTAGCGGTCAGCATGGTTAGCTGCAGCCCCGGAGGTCCTGGGTTCGATTCCCGGCTCTGCCACGAAATTTGAAAAGTGGTATGAGGACTGGAACGGGGTCTACTCAGCCTCGGGTGGTCCAAATGAGTAGAGGGGGGTTCGATTCCCACCTCAGCCATCCTCGAAGTGGTTTTCCATGGTTTCCCACTTCGTCTTCGGGGAAATGCCGGGATGGTACTGCCCCCGTAAATTGAATTATACTGAGACCACGGTGGCTGTATTGGTATATGTGGATATAGTTGTGGCCGTCATAGTTGTGACGTGTGAACTTCATGACGTAGGCGCAGTTGACGCAACATTCATGCAAGTAGGCTGGATGAGCTGAGATTCTTGATGACGTCACGATTTTGTTCGAGAAGGATCTGAGATTTACGACGCAGTCGCAGGGAAGCAAGGAATTGTGCTGAGGAAGAAGTTACGCGATTGGAGGAGAGGCTCGAACCAATGAGCAATAGCTTACAGAGAGACGGAGATTCCTGAAACTACCGTATTTAATAACTTTTGGCATGCAGAATTGTGGAAATCTATTTTCAGTTATGGCATTGATTTGGAATTTTGAAGAAATTAATTATATGTTTTTGAAATCTGAAAATCCGTCAAGTATAGCCAAAGTTAGAACTTCTAGCAATGACGGAGGAACAAGCTATGGTAGGGATGGATACGCCCCTTCGAAGTTGATAAAAGGCCTTGCACAGCAGAGCGGAGAGTCTGATAGCTCATTTCTCAATTCTCACTTCTCATATTGTCAGACGTCGTGTTCGTATAGAACAAGTATATATTTTTCAGTGAAGCGAGTCGTCATTAGCAAGCGTGGCAGAGACCACCGCATCGAACAAGCACTGAGCGTGCAGCAGTGCAATTTTACGGTTACTAAAACTAGGTGAAGTTGGAGCGCACATATAAACGAGTCTACAAGATTATCTATCAAGAGTTAGTTACTGCATTTATGCTAATTCAATTGTGCATTACAATATTGAGGCGTGTGCGAAAGTTGAACATTTTCACTATTATACTTTGGAAGATATTCGCATTTTAAAACTGCAGACAAAAGTGAATTTCTCGCCACCTGAGAAGCACTTTTATAATACCACATTCTACGCTACGGCAGACACGTGTATTGCAACCGTGATACTGAAGATTACATTTGGTGATACAACGCTACATTCCACAATGGAATTATATAATCTGGCAGTACTTTCGACTATTATTATTACGAAAGTGGAGATGGAAGACTAAAACTTTAATGCAATTGGGATATACATCAATGGAGTGAAATACCAACATGGAGCTTCGTTAATCGCCATTCTACAAAAGCGAGCATGTAGAGAACATTCAACTACACTCATGCATCGTAATCCATCGCTGAATTACATCAAATGGCAGTGGAAATATCTTCATACTCCACAATTATGAACATTTCTGCGGAAATAATTGCAATGAACTTCATGGCGAATTTCTACCAGAACTTCAGGGAACTGTCAAGAGAGGCCAGGGTGGACCCGGCTCAAGCAGAAGAGTTTTGCCAGAAGGATGTCTATCGTCTACACGGAGCAGTGCGATTTCCGGAGGAGGAAGCTGTTCTATTCTCCGAGGGCGCAGTTCCAGGTTCGAGGTCGGAGCACATCTTTCCTGTGGTGAAATGGAACCAGCAGCAGTCTTCTTTGAAATTTTCTTCTAGAACTTCAATCAACAGATAAGGTAGCCGTGAACGTTTCTTGATTTATTTGAGCCATTTTAGTGAGATCTGAGCAACTATCTTTCCCATATTTTCTGTCATATATTTGATTGCCCCATATTCTTTTGCTAGATGTTTCTGTACTCTGTACACTTTGCAGCTTTATGCCATTTTCTTCGATTTATTGAGACATTATTATGTCATTTGCATATATAAACATTTTGGATCAGTTTATATTGAAGTTAAATATTCTTTCGAGAATTTGAATTTTTCTTGTAGTCACGATTTGACTGTAAAGTTAACGATTTTCTATGGCAAGTTTGAATTCAGACAGCGTGTCGTTTTATTAAAGTAATTCTTTCCAGTAAATTACTTTGACCAATTTTCTGTCATCCTCAAGAAAGAAGAATGATTAAAAGATTTTAGAGCGTTAAAATCTACTACTTTATCTGTAAGGCCTCCGTGGCTTAGGCGGCAGAACGCCGGCCTCTCACCGCTGGGTCCGTGGTTCAAATCCCGGTCACTCCATGTGAGATCTGTGCTGGACAAAACGGAGGCAGACAGGTTTTTCTCCGGGTACTCCGGTTTTCCCTGTCAAAATTTCATTCCAGCAACACTCTCCACTATCATTTCATTTCATCTGTCATTCATTTAATCATTGCCCCAGAGGAGTGCGTCAGGCCTCGGCAGCCGGCACAATTCATATCCTCGCCGCTAGATGGGGGCTTCATTCATTCCATTCATGACCCGGTCGGAGACTGGAAGCAGGCTGTGGATTTTCATTTCAAAATCTACTACTTTATCGACGATCTTGGAAATACTAGTCGTTTTTATGAACATGATTGAATCACATACATTTTTCGTCAATTCTGAAATACCATTGCATTATAGACAATTTTATGAAATATGAACTTTGAATATGATTTATTGAGTACACGATAGTAATAAACATTTGATAGGAGATTTTCTCAATTCTAGATTGGAACAATAATGTTTGCATTCCACAGTCTAATTGTATTCTATTCGACTATTTTTTCAGTTTAGATGAATTTTGATTGAAGATAGTATTTTTATACTACGATACTTTGATGATGTTAATATCAATTTTGATAGACCAGGGAGGCGAGTCTAGTCGTATTTGATATTAAATTTATTTGTGACTGGAAAAATTTTACTTCATATCGCTTCATGAATGAAACCCACGAAGGTTAAATATAATAACAGTTTTCGATACAATTGATGAATATAAGAATTTTTAAAGAGGAACTATGGATGTATAATCGTTAGTTCAGTGGACGTGTAAAAGTCGCTGATGAATAATGCCCTTTAATAAGTGAAGGAGGTTCCCACAGTAGTATTGATGATGATGATGAATTTATAAGTGGAGGTTTTTCATGTGTATTGTGGAAGATTGTGAGGCCATATATAATGAGATATATGATGAATTATGGGCCAATTTTGTGCGTTTGTGCGAGGTATTTTTCCGCTGAATGTATTGTTCAGGTCCATTGAAAATTATTCATGTGAAGTTACTGTTAAAATTAACAAGAGTGTTTAAATAATTTGAGATAACGATTTTGAATGGAGGTTACCGTCACAGATAATAATTATTAAATCTTATTAAACCTGAATCTAAAATTTATATATAACTAACCTTCATTGGTCGATTATATTACCACGATTTAAGTAAATATCAACCGGAATAAACGTGTGGTTAATGTATTTAAAATATAAATAATATAAATAATGTAAATAACTATGTAAATATCTTTAATAATAATTTGAACGAACGGGATTAATAGAGGCGTGTATATATTTTTCAATTGTCATTTGACAATGTTATAAACAATTTAATTGTTATAAATAATTAATGAACATTATAATAAACTATTATGCATTTTCGTTATGAAACTTAAACAACGCTAGTTCAACAATTGGAATAAACAATGAAATAAGATTTGGGATTATTAGAGTAATCCATTGATATTTGAACGGAGCATTTAAAAAAAAATTGCGTGATAATATTTGAGTTGAGATGTGAGCATTTAAAGTGTTTTGAAAAGGAGCTAGGCTCTGAGGTAACAAGCATATGCTGATACAGGTTGGACAGGTGCGTCCATTTGACGAAGCAAGCATGCAACACTGCATAGGGTGTATTGCAGATGGCCAGATAACTGAATGGTGGAGGTCAAGGTCAACTACTTAGCGGCCTTGCGGTTATTAATAAATGTGTGTCAATGAATAAAATTATGAAGTTCATGAACAAGGAAACAAATGCTATATGTCTCGTCCCAGCTCCCTTATCCATTCCAATGTGCATTGTTGTTATTATTACGTTCTTTTGAGCTAGAGAAAGCTGAATTTTTGTATGTGAAGTCTACAGTCCTACAGGAGGACATGGTTGCATTGACAATGGCTTCAGACAGCCATAACTATTTTGTTGTTGAATTTTGTTAAAATATTTTTTTTTCTTTATGTGAAATAAATTATTGTGCAGTTTAAATTTTCTGGTCTCCGACTTGGTTCATTTTAAATATCGTGGTGGAGGTTATTGTGAGGGCATACTATTAAGTGATCCAGTTGAAAACCCAGACCCGAGATTAAATTGAATAGGTAAGTAAAAGGTAAGTATGAACCCCCGTATATTTTGGTGTGTTCCACAATAATTTCATGTTAACTACTGTGCTCTAATCTCGGTAGTATCTGTCAGTGCCATTTTCATTGATGTAGCTGTGCCGGTGCAATCGATTATTGGCAATCCGATTGAGGGGGCGGATTTCTGACAGCCTACTATCCGGATTATCGGGGACAGTAGGATTGGCGCCGCAATTACGTGGGGCTCTGCAAAACTGGATTACCAGGTTGAACGCCAGTAGGATTGGCGCAATCAACGTGTGGGGCTCGAATAACATTGGATTACCAAGTTATCGATGTCAATGGGATTGTGAAGACTCAAATAAAGAGGTTGATTCTTTGTTAGATGTCTTGGCCAATTGTAGAATTTGAGAGTGTGATTATATAGGGATTAAATGTTGTGTTGTATTAGGAAAATTACACTCAGAAAAGATCAGATCTTATACAACCTGAGAGAGGTTAAATAGGCTGGAAACTTAGAAAAATCGCCTATGATCTTGATTCTTAGTTTATTTGACCGGCTTATGACATGTTTAGTCATATTAAAGATAAAATTAAACTATTTGGATTGTAAATGTAAATTATTTGTGTTAGGATATTTAGAATGAACCAAAGAAATTTGAACATGTGCTTGAGTTTATTTCAACATGAAGTGTCTACGAAAGTTAATTATAAGGTAATTATAAGTTAGATTTAAGACAGAAAATTGCTCAAACTTTTATATGGTGAAAGATGTTGCTCAGATGTTGTTATCTTGCTCTGTTTGATGTATGTCCCTAAAGCAGTCTATTATTGAAATTATTGAGATGGCAGATGAGAGTATTAGGAAGATGTTGGAGGAGATGTCCAACAGTTTGTCTGCTAATTTGAAAGCTAGCATGAATGAAAGCATGAAAGAGATGGAAGCTAGGAATATTAGTCGAATGGAGGAGAATATGAAAGTTCTCCAGACCAGTTCTGCAAACTTGGAAAATAATGTGTCGCGTTTACAGACCAGTACCCAGGGAATCGAGAATGCTGTAAGTGACATGCGCACAGACGTGTCCAATGTCCATAAAGATTTATCCAATGTCCACAAGGATGTTTCAGATGTTAAAATGGATGTTTCCACTGTACAGGGAAAAGTTGATTCTGTCCAGAAAGATCTCACTTTGTTGAATCTTGATGTTGCCAATGTCCGTGGTGATATTTCATGTGCTAGAGCAGAAGTAATTGTTGTAAGAAACGATGTTGCTACTGTACAGGACAAGGTTGAAGAGGTTCAACGAGAAATTAGAAATGTTCGAACAGATGTATCAAACGTTCAGGTAGACATAAACAATATTCAGTCGGATGTTAACGATATGCAAAGCGATATCAATAAGGTGCAAATAGAAGTAAATACAGTCTTTGTAGACATTGCAAAAGTCCAAACTGATGTTAATAAGGTTAGAGAAGAAATTGAAACTTCAAAAACGCTTTGTACTCGTAACATTAGTGCTTTAACAACTAGATTGGTTGACGAGTCTGTTAGGACAACAGCTTCACTAGCTGGATTAAAACATGATGTCGAGGTCATGAGGACCCAAGTCTTAGATCATAATCGTATACTTAAGGAAGACATTGAAGTAGATATTGCTGAAATGTTAACTGCAAATGTAACGGTTTGGAAAGATGAATGGAACAAGTCAAGTGGGGAACATGTCAATCAGATTCAGGAGCGAATTGAACGAAAACTTGCCAGTACACAAGTAGAAATAAATAATGAGGTAGTTCAGATTAGAAAGGACTTGAATATAAGGATGGATTCGCTATCCGAAAAGCAGGTAGAGGATAGAACTCAAATAGGCCAGGACGTGCAAGCATTAAAAACCGCGTTAGAGGAACAAATTCATAAGGTTGTCTCTGATGTCAATGAAACTACGAGCAAACTTCAGAATTTAAACATAAGAGAAGCTAGCATGTTGGAAACGTATAAAGAAGAGTTGATTAGGAAAGTCATCACAGAAATCACAGATAAGGATCCAGAAGGGTTGACTTTTGAAGATAATAGGAATTACGTGAGAAGATGTAACCTCGCTACTGAAGAGAGAGATATTAGTCCTGAGGAACGTATATTCAGATTCCGGGAAGAAGAAGAGGATAGGAATATTGAACCTGAATGGAAATATCGTGATAGTGGGAAGAATTACATGGATTCATATCCAAGAAATGTGACAGTCATCCGAAACTTTGAGGACAAGCCTCAGAAATTTAGTAATACAGATAGTCTAACACCGATAGAGTATATTAGAAACCTGAAAGACTATTTTATTGAAGCCCATATTCCTAGAGAAAGAGAAATGAGAATCGTAGAAAGATTTCTAGCTGGAGGACCTCTTGAGTGGTTCAGAGCGTTTCGTTACACCTTCAGTAATTTCGATGAGTTTGCAGAGGCACTCATAAAACGATTCTGGTCCATCGAAGCACAGAATTCATTAAGAGCTGAGGTATACTCGAGGAAGTATTCGGGTACTCTTCCAACACGGTACGCTGATTTCTTCACGAGCCAGTTATCGCGCTTGAGATTTTTACAGCCCCCATTGTCGACAGAGCAGTTGATAGATGCCATTTCTCGAATGCTACCTGTGGAGGTAAGAAGGCTTATCATATCGTCAAATATCAGGGATTTGACCAGTATGGACGAATTATTAAGAAGGCTTGACTACACGAGTCCAATGCCAAATTTGGTTCAAAAAGGTCAGAGGCACGAGTTCAAAGACATTAATACAGTATATATGGATCAAGTTCAGCAAACAGATACGCCTGCTGAAGAGAAAACTGAGAATGTAGGTCCTCACAGGAACAATTATTTTCGAAACAACAGAACACAAGGTTACCGTCCATATCAGCAAAGGAGAGGCTGGAACAACAATAGAGGGAACTATAATAATGGAAGAGGTAGATACTATAATAACAATGGGTACAATAGGAACTACAACAGGAATAACCAGTATCAAAATTGGAATCAAAATTCTCAAGGTCAGGTTATGACACCAGACAAGTATGACGAAAGAGTAAAGGAAAGTCAGCAGTATTTGAAGGAGTTAAGAGAGAAGGAAGCTGAAAACCAGAAGAAAAGACAGGATGTAGCGATCGATCCTGGTCCTTCTACAAGCCAGCAGAATTTGGAAAACAGGAATTCAAGACAGAAGAGAAAGTAGAGAGGAGAGAATGCATTAATCACACACAACCCAGAGAAGAAGAGACTTATGATTAAGGAACATAGAGGAAATATCATCCAAGAGTAAGCCAATAATAATTCAATTTCGTGTTCAAGTGAATTCAGATACTTGTAACAGAGTGTTTAAAAACAATTTGCAACTGGTTTTAAAACGTGGTGAAGGGAGAATGCCCCCGTAAATTGATTTATACTGAGACCACGGTGGCTGTATTGGTATATGTGGATATAGTTGTGGCCGTCATAGTTGTGACGTGTGAACTTCATGACGTAGGCGCAGTTGACGCAACATTCATGCAAGTAGGCTGCATGAGCTGAGATTCTTGATGACGTCACGATTTTATTCGAGAAGGATCTGAGATTTACGACGCAGTCGCAGGGAAGCAAGGAATTGTGCTGAGGAAGAAGTTATGCGATTGGAGGAGAGGCTCGAACCAATGAGCAATAGCTTACAGAGAGACGGAGATTCCTGAAACTACCGTATTTAATAACTTTTGGCATGCAGAATTGTGGAAATCTATTTTCAGTTATGGCATTGATTTGGAATTTTGAAGAAATTAATTATATGTTTTTGAAATCTGAAAATCCGTCAAGTATAGCCAAAGTTAGAACTTCTAGCAATGACGGAGGAACAAGCTATGGTAGGGATGGATACGCCCCTTCGAAGTTGATAAAAGGCCTTGCACAGCAGAGCGGAGAGTCTGATAGCTCATTTCTCAATTCTCACTTCTCATATTGTCAGACGTCGTGTTCGTATAGAACAAGTATATATTTTTCAGTGAAGCGAGTCGTCATTAGCAAGCGTGGCAGAGACCACCGCATCGAACAAGCACTGAGCGTGCAGCAGTGCAATTTTACGGTTACTAAAACAAGGTGAAGTTGGAGCGCACACATAAACGAGTCTACAAGATTATCTATCAAGAGTTAGTTACTGCATTTATGCTAATTCAATTGTGCATTACAATATTGAGGCGTGTGCGAAAGTTGAACATTTTCACTATTATACTTTGGAAGATATTCGCATTTTAAGACTGCAGACAAAAGTGATTTTCTCGCCACCTGAGAAGCACTTTTATAATACCACATTCTACGCTACGGCAGACACGTGTATTGCAACCGTGATACTGAAGATTACATTTGGTGATACAACGCTACATTCTACAATGGAATTATATAATCTGGCAGTACTTTCGACTATTATTATTACGAAAGTGGAGATGGAAGACTAAAACTTTAATGCAATTGGGATATACATCAATGGAGTGAAATACCAACATGGAGCTTCGTTAATCGCCATTCTACAAAAGCGAGCATGTAGAGAACGTTCAACTACACTCATGCATCGTAATCCATCGCTGAATTACATCAAATGGCAGTGGAAATATCTTCATACTCCACAATTATGAACATTTCTGCGGAAATATTTGCAATGAACTTCATGGCGAATTTCTACCAGAACTTCAGGGAACTGTCAAGAGAGGCCAGGGTGGACCCGGCTCAAGCAGAAGAGTTTTGCCAGAAGGATGTCTATCGTCTACACGGAGCAGTGCGATTTCCGGAGGAGGAAGCTGTTCTATTCTCCGAGGGCGCAGTTCCAGGTTCGAGGTCGGAGCACATCTTTCCTGTGGTGAAATGGAACCAGCAGCAGTCTTCTTTGAAATTTTCTTCTAGAACTTCAATCAACAGATAAGGTAGCCGTGAACGTTTCTTGATTTATTTGAGCCATTTTAGTGAGATCTGAGCAACTATCTTTCCCATATTTTCTGTCTTATATTTGATTGCCCCATATTCTTGTGCTAGATGTTTCTGTACTCTGTACACTTTGCAGCTTTATGCCATTTTCTTCGATTTATTGAGACATTATTATGTCATTTGCATATTTAAACATTTTGGATCAGTTTATACTGAAGTTAAATATTCTTTCGAGAATTTGAATTTTTCTTGTAGTCACGATTTGACTGTAAAGTTAACGATTTTCTATGGCAAGTTTGAATTCAGACAGCGTGTCGTTTTATTAAAGTAATTCTTTCCAGTAAATTACTTTGACCATATTTCTGTCATCCTCAAGAAAGAAGAATGATTAAAAGATTTTAGAGCGTTAAAATCTACTACTTTATCGACGATCTTGGAAATACTAGTCGTTTTTATGAACATGATTGAATCACAGACATTTTAGTCAATTCTGAAATACCATTGCATTATAGACAATTTTATGAAATATGAACTTTGAATACGATTTATTGAGTACACGATAGTAATAAACATTTGATAGGAGATTTTCTCAATTCTAGATTGGAACAATAATGTTTGCATTCCACAGTCTAATTGTATTCTATTCGACTATTTTTGCAGTTTAGATGAATTTTGATTGAAGATAGTATTTTTATACTACGATACTTTGATGATGTTAATATCAATTTTGATAGACCAGGGAGGCGAGTCTAGTCGTATTTGATATTAAATTTATTTGTGACTGAAAAATTTTACTTCATATCGCTCCATGAATGAAACCCACGAAGGTTAAATATAATAACAGTTTTCGATACAATTGATGAATATAAGAATTTTTAAAGAGGAACTATGGATGTATAATCGTTAGTTCAGTGGACGTGTAAAAGTCGCTGATGAATAACGCCCTTTAATAAGTGAAGGAGGTTCCCACAGTAGTATTGATGATGATGATGAATTTATAAGTGGAGGTTTTTCATGTGTATTGTGGAAGATTGTGAGGCCATATATAATGAGATATATGATGAATTATGGGCCAATTTTGTGCGTTTGTGCGAGGTATTTTTCCGCTGATTGTATTGTTCAGGTCCATTGAAAATTATTCATGTGAAGTTACTGTTAAAATTAACAAGAGTGTTTAAATAATTTGAGATAACGATTTTGAATGGAGGTTACCGTCACAGATAATAATTATTAAATCTTATTAAACCTGAATCTAAAATTTATATATAACTAACCTTCATTGGTCGATTATATTACCACGATTTAAGTAAATATCAACCGGAATAAACGCGTGGTTAATGTATTTAAAATATAAATAATATAAATAATGTAAATAACTATGTAAATATCTTTAATAATAATTTGAACGAACGGGATTAATAGAGGCGTGTATATATTTTTCAATTGTCATTTGACAATGTTATAAACAATTTAATTGTTATAAATAATTAATGAACATTATAATAAACTATTATGCGTTTTCGTTATTAAACTTAAACAACGCTAGTTCAACAATTGGAATAAACAATTAAATAAGATTTGGGATTATTAGAGTAATCCATTGATATTTGAACGGAGCATTTAAAAAAAAATTGCGTGATAATATTTGAGTTGAGATGTGAGCATTTAAAGTGTTTTGAAAAGGAGCTAGGCTCTGAGGTAACAAGCATATGCTGATACAGGTTGGACAGGTGCGTCCATTTGACGAAGCAAGCATGCAACACTGCATAGGGTGTATTGCAGGTGACCAGATAACTGAATGGTTGAGGTCAAGGTCAACTACTTAGCGGCCTTGCGGTTATTAATAAATGTGTGTCAATGAATTAAATTATGAAGTTCATGAACAAGGAAACAAATGCTATATGTCTCGTCCCAGCTCCCTTATCCATTCCAATGTGCATTGTTGTTATTATTACGTTATTTTGAGCTAGAGAAAGCTGAATTTTTGTATGTGAAGTCTACAGTCCTACAGGAGGACATGGTTGCATTGACAATGGCTTCAGACAGCCATAACTATTTTGTTGTTAAATTTTGTTAAAATATTTTTTTTTCTTTATGTGAAATAAATTATTGTGCAGTTTAAATTTTCTGGTCTCCGACTTGGTTCATTTTAAATATCGTGGTGGAGGTTATTGTGAGGGCATACTATTAAGTGATCCAGTTGAAAACCCAGACCCGAGATTAAATTGAATAGGTAAGTAAAAGGTAAGTATGAACCCCCGTATATTTTGGTGTGTTCCACAATAATTTCATGTTAACTACTGTGCTCTAATCTCGGTAGTATCTGTCAGTGCCATTTTCATTGATGTAGCTGTGCCGGTGCAATCGATTATTGGCAATCCGATTGAGGGGGCGGATTTCTGACAGCCTACTATCCGGATTATCGGGGACAGTACCTACTGTAAGGCGACGGCCGCCTCCTTCCCTCTTCCTAGCCTCTCCATCCCTATCTTCCACCCCTTCCCATGCCGCATGAGGCCCCTGTTCGCTTTGCAGGTGAGGCCGCCTGGGCGGAGTGCTGATCACACCTCCCCAACTGTATCCATCCCGATCAGATGTTCCAAGCTCCAGGACACTGTCCATAGAGGCGGTAGTGGTGAGTTCCCTCGCTGAGTCCTGGGAACCACCAACCTAGAGGGTAAATTGACTTTAAAAAATCCTAGTATTTAACTTTGTAGGGTTAAGAATAAAACATATGTGTATTGATGTAAGTTGCATTGTGTGTGGTTAAGTGTAAGAGAGGGCCTAGAGCCCTAACCTCGCCACAATAAAGGCACCAATAATAAATAAATAAATAAAATCAGTTCGTAAAATGTCATCTGTCCTCGGTTGTCTAAATCATATAATACATAACAAGTAGTTCCGTGAAGAACTATACAGCCTATTTTCATATATCCTACTTATGTTAATTGCCTCTATTAACATACAAAATTTCAGTTTGATTGCTGTAATTGATTCGTAGATATTGTGAACCAACTATATATTTAGGATGGTCACCATGTTGGATTTTTATGTATGTAGACCATAGAGTTATGTACTTTTATTATTTTAAATGATCTTGTCGACTTCGTCGTTACGCTGAGGTCTGGCGTTACGTTACGGTGACGGGACGAAATGTACCGAGAATGCACTGAAGTGTGTGACGTCATAGTACGATGTAGCAGCCGAGTACCAAGAAGGCTGTGCGAGGAGAGAGTTTCAAGAAGTCAGTGCGAGAACAATCAAGTAGGCAGTGAAGAAACGAAATAGAATCTTGAATCTCTGTTCTCGCACTGCCTTCTTGGTACGCGGATGCTAGCATTTAAAATGATATAAAGTCCAGTCTTTCAGACTGACTATTAGTCTCTTTTACATAAAGATTATTGCGTAGATGTATTATTCAAACTTCAATCGCATGATTAGGACATAAGAAATAAAAGCGAGATTTTAAAATTTTAATTTTCAAGTTTCGCAAGCCGCCATCTTGAAGTTATATAAACAATCGAACTAAATTAGATGTCAGTGCATTTCAATGTGTATAAACATTTGCTGTACCATGTATCACTGTGCTCGGATGCTTAAATCGCGAGGAAAGTCTATTTAAATGTTTCGATTTCGCTTGGCCGCCATGTTTGTTTTATACTTAACACGTGTTTGAGAGTCACATAGGTGAACTCTATCACCGTACACAATTTCAGGTTGATATCAGTGATTGTTTCAGCGATATAGAATGCCGGTGAAATATATCGAACAGACGCCTTGTTGGATTGGTGACACGTAACAAAATTTGATGGGCACGATCGCGGTCGGACAAAACTGTACTATTACCTTACAGAGTTTCATTGAAATCGCTCTAGCCATTTAGATTTTATTAGGGGACTCACACACATACTCACACATACACACACATACACACGGACAAAAGGTGATCTCATAAGCCTATTTTTTTTTTCATAACTGAAAAATAACACTTTCGATGAAGTTTGAATTTAGTAATTTTTGAGGGATATTTGGATGATAGTAGTGGTACTTGGGCTAAATCTGCGGTACTTTTTCTAAATCCACCATATTATGATAATAGTCTAATAATATGCTTCACTACTACCACATCCGCATCACCGAAATGTACATGTGATTTTGTAAATACACTACTTGACAAACGAATAACACAAGTTTTCTGGATTTTAACACCAAGTGGTAGCATTTTTCGTTTCGAAATTCATATCCAAGCGAAATTAAATTGATGACTCTACACAACTTGTGAGATGAACTCGTCACATGGACTGGAGTATATATGCATAAAAAGAATATTTTAAATACTGCAGAATTAGCTGTACTACGGAGTTAGCAATGTCTTCCCTCGCCTTTCTACAGTTGCCAGCCAAATTCAATAATAACCCAAGACTTAACAGGACAACGTTTAAACTTACCACACTAATAATAAGTATTATTAATTAATTTGCAAATTGGATGAATGCGCAGGACGTCGTGCGTAGTACGTTCATTTAGATCTGTTTCTGATAATTGACGATCAAGGACTCCAGTGCTTTGTGAATGATACATGTAACACAGCATAAATGTGTTAACGTGTAATTCTGTTTGCTCAGTGATTTTTATGTCATTTTTTTATTTACATTCGAATTGAGCCACTATGGACTACGGAGTAACAATCAAAATCAATGATTCGTTCTAGATCGTCTGCCAGCTTTGATGTCCTGCCAGTATCTCTTGAGCCCATCACTCAGCACCTTCTTCTGATATTCTGAAAGAGGTCCCCTCCGTCTTTTGGGTTCTGCCCCTACCTTAAATCCCTGGTAATTTTTGATTAGGTGTCTGAATTCACACCTGTTCATAATTTTGCAGTCCGGAATACTAATTTCTAGAAGGTCTTTGTTACATTCTTCAAACCATGCCAATTTTTTCTTCTATAAACTATATAAACTATCTCTCTACCTTTTCAAAGTAATTTGAATTTTTATCAAATCAGTATTTTCTATGTTGTTCTTTTGTATTATATTTGTTTCATTCATTGTAGTGTAATTTGAGTTTTAAATATCATAATCCATGTTTATTACATGATTTGTATTCAAACGTTACTAAATCTAATTATGTAAATCGCAGGTCATTAATTTGTATAATTGTTTGTACTATAATTTGAATATTTAACATTTAAAACCAATGTAAACTATGATATTTTTATCATTAGGTAATGGCATCTAAATTATACGTTGCGAATTTTATCAACCAATGTGCTAATATTTGAATTAAAATATTTTAAATCTGTGTTTATTATAGCAGATATGTTTGAAATTTTATGAATCGAATTACAAAATAATATCCATGTATTGTACTTTTTAAATCATAATGTTATAACTCAGTATTTAATATTTCTGTATCTTCTTCTTAATAAAATAATTTAAATTTGCACAACTTTTAAATATGATTTTTGTATTTTATTTCTATAGTGATCCATATGGATATTATAATGGTTATCATTCGCACACCCGAACTTTGTAAATGCTACATGTAGCACATTATTAGGAGCGGATGACCTGGTTGTTCCGCCCCATACATCTCCCATAACTTACTAACTAATACTAATTATACGAAATTAGATGCACAGGAATAACTATATAAACGTTCATTTCTGTTCGTGCTATGATTTTCATATTAATAAATAAATATGTAATATATATTTATCTTTCTGTTTATCTATCTAACTATTTGTCTATCTGTTTGTCTATATAACTATTTATCTATCCATCTATCTAACTATGTATCTATCCATCTATCTAACTATGTATCTATCCATCTATCAAACTATTTATCTATCCATCTATCTAACTATGTATCTATCTATTGATTTATCTAACTGTTTATCTAGCTATCTAGCTAACTATTTATCTATCCATCTATCTATCTAATTATCTATCTAACTATCTAATTA
Organism: Meconema thalassinum; assembly: GCA_946902985.2. Taxonomy (NCBI): domain Eukaryota; kingdom Metazoa; phylum Arthropoda; class Insecta; order Orthoptera; family Tettigoniidae; genus Meconema; species Meconema thalassinum. The sequence goes on from OX336391.1 coordinate 173,299,836, forward strand.
TCTGTCTATCTGTATATCTATCTAACTACATGTATTTATCTATCTAATGGTTTATCTGTCTGTCTATCTATTTATCTATTCAACTATTTAACTATCTAACCAATTGCTTATCTATCCAATTATTTGTCTGTCTGTCTGTCTATCTATCTATCTATCTATCTATCTATCTATCTATCTGTCTACCTATTTGTTTATCTAACTGTCTATTCATGTAACTATCTATATGTCTATTTATATATCTATTTATCTGTCTATCTTAGTATTTATCTATCAGTCTATACGTCTATCTAACCATTTATCTGTTTATCTATCTAACTATTTATCTATCTGTTTATTTTTATCTGTCTAACTATTTATCTATCGGTTTATCTGTTCATCTATCTAACTATTTATCTGTCTAATTATTTATCTGTCTATCTATTTGTTTATCTAACTGCCTATCTATGTAACTATCTACATGTCTATTTATCTATCTATCTAATTATCTATCTGTTTATTTATCTAACTATTTATCTATCTGTTTATCTAACTATTTATCTATCGGTCTATCTGTTTATCTGTCTAACTATTTATCTATCGGTATATCTGTTCATCTCTCTATTTATCTATCGGTCTATCTGTTTATCTATCTATTTATCTATCCGTCTATCTGTTTATCTATCTAACTATTTATCTATCGGTCTATCTGTTTATCTCTCTAACTATTTATCTATCGGTCTATCTGTTTATCTCTCTAACTATTTATCTATCGGTTTATCTGTTTATCTCTCTAACTATTTATCTATCGGTCTATCTGTTTATCTCTCTAACTATTTATCTATCGGTTTATCTGTTTATCTCTAACTATTTATCTATCTGTTTATTTGTGTATCAATCTAACTATGTGTCTGTCCGTTTATCTACTGTATCTTACTGTCTAGCAAGCAAGTAAGCAACGAACGACCAAACATTATATCAGTTATAATCTGTTAGACTAACAAAGCGACAATTTAACTCGCAAAGCATATTTCTACCGTCACAACGAACACAGTGGTGAGTGGTGATTCATCTCTTGCAATGCGCGGGATGTAAATTACGCTAATTTATGCGGAACAAGTGACTGTAGTGTTCGTGTCACGTACAGATTACGGGCTCACTAATTTACGAATAAAACGCACCTTCCCTTTGATGGAAGAAGCTGAGAGTGATTGGGATTAGAGGCGCAGTGCCTCCTCGTCAGGCAATCAAGTAAGAGCCAAGCTCGCTTTGTGTATCACTGGGAGCGAACACATCCTTTCCATTATCAAAGAAAAAAGAGCTAATTAGTAATTATAAAAGGATGCTTGTTCCTATCGCTTACAATTTATTCTTGTCCCTACGAGGTCAAGGATGAACGATGAAGTCAGGTGAGTTTCTATGCAGTGAAGATATTATGGCTGATTGCCCTTCCTGATGCAAACCACACTAGAGAAGGTAATTGGTCTGGACATAACTGTCCCCGTGGCTTTACGCACCTTAGCACGCGTTTCTATTGTTAATATTATTATTGTTATCATTATTATTATTATTATGCACAATGATACAACATTCATGTATTGTCAACTGATTGATGATGTCAACGACCAATATTGGAGAAAATGCCATCATAATCATTATTGTTGATTGACTAGTCGACTAACTATTTAATATCACTGCTTTTGCATCTGTACAGATAAATAGTTAGACAGACAGACAGATAAATAATTACATATATAGATAAATAGTTATATATATATATATATATATATATAGATAGATAGATAGATAGATAGATAGATAAACTAGCTGACCCGGCAGACGTTGTCCTGCCAATCAAAGTAAGTGTTGTAACTTTGTTTCTTGAAGTGCTTTTGGATACACAATATTTTTTCCAATTTCTGTTAACTGCCGCTAAACTATCGTGAAATGAATTAACTAATCTAGGAACATTCGTGAGAGCCTGCACAACAACTCTCCAAAGTTTCATTGCAATCGGATAAATGTCATATAACGAATACGGGATTTTGTTTAAATAATTCGAGCGCAGTCGCTCATTTGTTGAATCTACTCGTGCTCTACCAACTGTGAAATGGATTTAGTTAGTTACAAAGCTTCACGTAAGTGTACACAATAACTCATCAAAGTTTCATCGCAATCGATGAATAGTATATGAACGCATACGGGCTTTTGTTGGAACGCTTCGCACGTCGTCACCCATTTGTTACATCTACTCGTGCGCTACCAATATTGTAAAATGGATTTACCAAGTTGAACACCTTCCCTGGCGTGTACAAAACAACTTATCAAAGTTTCATCGGAATCGGATGAATGACATATGAACGCATAAGTGATTTTCTTTAAACGATTCGCGTGCCGTCACTCATTTGTTGAATCTACTCATGCGTTACCTATTGAAAAATAGATTTCCTAAGCCTGAAACCTTCTCTGGCGTGTACTCAATGATTCACCAAGGTTTGATCCCAATCGGATGAATGATATATGACCGCATACGGGACATTGTCGAAATGATTCACGCGCCATCGCTCATTTGTTGAATCTATTCGTGCGCTACTTATTAAAAACTGGATTTACTAAGACAGAAACATTTCCTGGAGTGTACACAACAATTCACCAAAGTTTCATCGCAATCGGATAAATGGTATATGGACGCATACGGTACTTTGTTGAAATGATTCGCGTGCCGTCACACATTTGTTGAATCTACTCGTGCGCTACCTATTGTAGAATGGATTTATTAAGCCAGAAACCTTCCGTAGGGTGTACACAACACCTTACCCAAGTTTCATCGTAATCGGACGAATGTTATTTGAACGCATACGGGACCTTATTGAAACGCTTCGTGCGTCGTCACTCATTTGTAGAATCTACTCGTGTGAAACCTCCTGTGAAATGGATTTACTAAGTTAGAAACCTTCACGTAAGTGTACACAACATCTCACCCAAGTTTCATTGCAATCGGATGAATGGTATATGAACGCATACGGGACTTTGATTAAAAGTTCGCGCGTCGTTGCTCATTTGTTGAATCTACTCGTGAGCTACCTATTGTAAAATGGATTTACTAAGTTAGAAACCCTCACGTAAGTGTACACAACATTTCACCCAAGTTTCACCGCTATCGGACGAATGGTATTTGAACGCATACGGGACTTTGTTGAAACGCTTCGCACGTCGCCGCTCATTTGTTGAATCTACTCGTGCGCAACCTCCTGTGAAGTGGATTACTAAGTTAGAAGCCTTCACTTAAGTGTACACGTCTGGCTGCATGGCTCAGGGGTAACGTTCTCGCTTGCTGAGCCCAAGGTTGCAGGTTCGAAACCTGGCGCAGTCAGCTGGCATTTGAGGGTGCGCAAATGCGAGGGAGCCGTGTCAGTACATTTACTGGCACGTTAAAGATCCCCTTCGGGGCAAAATTCCGGCACCCCGGCGTCTCTAAAAGCCAGGGTAGTTAAAAGGGACGTACAACCAATAACATTATTATTATTAAGTGTACACAACAACTCATCAAAGTTTCATTTCAATCTATGAATGGAATATAAACTTATACGGGATTTTGTTGAAACGCTTCGCGCGTCGTCACTCATTTTTTGAATCTAGTCGTGCGCTACCTAATGTGAAATTGATTTACTAAGCCAGAAGCCTTCCCTGGACTGTACACAACATCTCACCCAAGTTTCATCGCTATCGGACGAATGGTATTTGAACGCAAACGGGAGACCTTTTTGAAACGCTTCGCGCGTCGTCGCTCATTTGTTGAATCTATTCGTGCGCCATCTATTGTAAAATGGATTTACTAAGCCAAACACCTTCCCTGGAGCTCACTCAACATATCACCCAAGTTTCATGGGAATCGGATGAATGGTATATGAACGCATACGGGACTTTGAAACGCTCTAACGTGCAGAGACAAACAGTAGAATTCGACATCACTGCCACCTTTGGTATAAAACACAACTTTTCGCTACAGGTGGAGTGTATGTAATGGCGGTAGTTGCACAGGTTGCGACCAGGTGGCTCTAACGTGCAGAGACAAACCGTACAAAGACATCAGCTTTCACGAAGGCCAAGGCTTGTGGTTTCCATGACGACTGTTTTTGACTGTATATTGTGGTTCTAAAATTGTGTGTAAATTGTGGTTCTAAAATTGTGTTCATTCCACCTACCGGGTCAGATTGTGAATCTAAACCATACATGGACCCACCCTAATATACATACCAAATTCCATCAAAATCGGTTCAGTCGTTTAGGAGGAGTTAGTCACATACACACGTGTCGAAGAATTATATATATAAAGATAATAAGATAGCTAGTTATATAGAAAGATAGATAAATAGATAGTTTGGTAGATATATTATATAAATAGTTAGATAGATAGATAGATAGATAGATGAATAATTAGATAGATAGATTGACAGACATATAAATAGTTAAATAGATAGATAGATAGATAGATAGATAGATAAATAGTTAGATAGATGGATAAATAATTAGATAGATAGATAGACAGACAGATAAATAGTTAGGTAGATAGACAAATAGTTAGATAGTTAGATAAATAGTTAGATACACAGACAGACAGATAAATAATTAGATAGATAGATTGACAGACATATACATAGTTAGAAAGATAGATAGATAGATAGATAAATAGATCGATAGATAGATAGATAGATAGATAGATAGATAGTAGTTAGATAGATAGACAGACAGATAAATAATTAGATAGATAAATAGTTAGACAGATAAATAGTTAGATAGATAGATAGATAGATAGATAGACAGACAGATAAATAATTAGATAGATAAATAGTTTGACAGATAAATACACACATCAAAAAAAGTTTTGCATCACCTCGGTTCCAAGAGTTCCGGAACCGTTAAATACAAAGGGAATAGAGATCAACACAAACAACATTTCAGCTCGTTTTATTGCTCATGAGACCCACACATTGCATGTTGTACCATCATACAGCTAGACTTTCAGCATTTGTGGTCCAGATTGCAGTACACACCACTACCTCTAATACCCAGTAGCACGTCCTCTTGCATTGATGCATGCCTGTATTCGCCGTGGCATACTATCCACAAGTTCATCAAGACACTGTTGGTCCAAATTGTCCCACTCCTCAACGACAATTCGGCGTAAATCTCTCAGAGTGGTTGGTGGGTCAAGACGTCCATAAACAGCCCTTTTCAACATATCCCAGGCATGTTCGATAGGGTTCATGTCTGGCGAACATGCTGGCCACTGTAGTCGAGCGATGTCGTTATCTTGAAGGAACGCATTCACAAGATGTGCACGATGAGGTCGAGAATTGTCGTCCATGAAGACAAATGCCTCTCCAATATTCTGCCGATATGGTTGCACTATGGGTCGGAGGATGTCATTCAGGTATCGTAAAGCCGTTTCGGAGCCTTCCATGACCACCAGTGGCGTACGTCGGCCCCACATAATGCCACCCCAAAACATCAGGGAACCACCACCTTGCTGCACTCGCTGGACAGTGTGTCTAAGACGTTCAGCCTGACCAGGGTGCCTCCAAACACGTCTCCGACGATTGTCTGGTTGAAGGCATATGCGACACTCATCGGTGAAGAGAACGTGATGCCAATTCCGTGGGGTCCATTCAGCATGTTGTTCGGCCCATCTGTACCGCGCTGCATGGTGTCGGGGTTGCAAAGCTGGACCTCGCCATGGACGTCGGGAGTGAAGTTGCGCATCATGCAGCCTATTGCGCACAGTTTGAGTTGAAACACGACGTCCTGTGGCTGAACGAAACGCATTATTCAACATGGTGGCATTGCTGTCAGGGTTCCTCCGAGCGGCAATCCGTAAGTAGCGGTCATCCACTACAGTAGTAGCCCTTGGGCGGCCTGAGCGAGGTCTGTCATCGACAGTTCCTGTATCTCTGTACCTCCTCCATGTCCGAACAACATCGCTTTGGTTCACTCTGAGACGCCTGGAAACTTCCCTTGTTGAGAGCCCTTCTTGACACAAAGTAACAATGCGGACGCGATCGAACTGCGGTATTGACCTTCTAGGCATGGTAGAACTACAGACAACATGAGCAGCGTACCTTCGTCCTGGTGGAATGACTGGAACTGATCGGCTGTCGTACCCCCTCCGTCTAATAGGCCCTGCTCATGCATGGTTGTTTACATCTTTGAGCAGTTTTAGTGACATCTATGAACAGTCAAAGGGACTGTATCTTGGATACAATATACACAGTCAACGTCTATATGCCGGAGATCTGGGAACCGAGGTGATGCAAAACTTTTTTTGATGTGTGTAGTTAGATAGATAGACAGATGTGTACTTGTAATTGAGGCTAGGATTGCGAAGGAGGTGGCCATGGTCTTAAGCTAGAAACTAACCTGGCATTTGACCGGAAATGGATAACCACGGAAAACTACTTATAGGATGTCAGTGACAGGAATCGAACCCATCCATTCTCAGCTTTGCTTCACGAGGCTACGTCTACCACTACAGCCCTCACATCAGATTTAAATTTCTTGTCAGAGCCGGGAATCAAACTCGGACCTCCGAGCGACAGCCAAGGATAATAGCCGGTGCATCACGAATTAGCCTCTATGTCTGTCTGTTAGGTAGTCAGCCTGGCTGTTGGTTGGATCCTCAAAAGGCACCACCATAGGTTATGTGCTGGAAACCCACAAAACCGAAGCAGCACTATAATGAGGCGTACTATACTCTGAATTACCAATAATGATCGCTGACAGCTGTCAAAGCTAGCACGTGGGGAAATGCTGCGTTGCCACTGAGGCAGATCATGACTCATAACATTCCAAGAGGCTTGCAGGAAGACACAAATACTGGGGAAGTTAGCCCCCTGCCTGGCGCTTTAATGACCGTGACGAGTGAAGACACACTGAGTCAAAACATGTGCTTACTGCTGTGTCGGCATACATTGCAACATTGTTTGCTGTTGCTATGGAGACCGTTACCCCTCTCACCGAGCATCTTTTGTCAATCAGAGTATAGTTTGTCATTGTTTTCCTCACTGAGTCAGTACAGCTGTACTAACCCTATGAGCAGAACCTTTCACAACACCCGCAGGCACTGACTGTCACCTGAGCCCATTACTCGGCTGCTTCGGTGGCGTAGTTGGTAGCATGCTGAGCTTCTATACCCAAAATCACGGATTCAAACCCGGCCGAAGTCGTCGGATTTTTTAAGAGTGTTAAAATCTCTCAGTATGCCTTCCTTCGGAGGGGAAGTAAAGCCGGCGGTCCCATGTCATAGATTTATGGCATGTTAAAGAACCTTCCACTAATTACACCTGTGTGAAGCTAAATTATAGGTTAATCATTTGACTAACGCTCTTAGATTCCAGCATTCGTCGTCAGGAACCGACTGCGATGGCATCTGGTAACCTAGTTCAAATCTAGTAGTCATTGACGGTGGCGTTTGGCGACAAATATAGGAACTACTTGAAAAAATTCAATGTCTGCAGTCCTTAATTGAATTAAAAACAGATAACACACACTAATATAGTCATCACAATTAACACGGGTTATCAGACAGATTCTACACAGTATGCCTTCCTTCGGAGGGGAAGTATAGCTGGCGGTCCCATGTCATAAATTTATGAGATGTTAAAGAACCTTCCACTAATTATACCTGTGTGAAGCTAAATTAATTATAGGTTAGGGTTCCTACGTTCGTCGTCAGGAGCTGACTGCGGTGGCGTCTAGAAGCCATGTTCGGAACCAGTAGTTGTTGACGGTGGCGTTCAGCGGCAAAAGTAGGAACTACTTGAAATTCAATGTCTGCAGTCCTTACTTGAATTAAAAACAGATAACACACACTAATACAGACATCACAATTAACACCGGTTATCTGACAGATTCTACACACACCGAAAGTACACGGGGCTACATGACCGCGTTGTCACAGCCCCTAAACTGAGGAACCAACCAACCAGTCCATTACTCAGCACCACTCATACCTCAGTAATTTCCATATAATCATAGCCGTGAATGAGCCTGAGACATTGGTGAAAAGCCACATTTTACTCTAGCCTGTGCCAACTGACAAAAAAAAAAAAGATACGAGCCTTACAGTAGTCGCATATGATGTGTAACATCTGACTTGTTATTATATCTTGAAGTTGTTGCCGTTTTTATTATCCTTGACATTCATCAACACACGAAAAATATTTTTATGTTTTACACTCTCATAATACATAACAATTCCAAGACTCTCTTTTTAGCCTATTTTCATTTTATGAAAAAAAAAAAGGCTTATGAGATCACCTTTGTCCGTGTGTCTGTGTGTGTGTGTGTGTGTGTGTGTGAAGGTGTGTGTGTGTGTGTGTGAAGGGGTGTGTGTGTGTGTGTGTGCGTCCCCTAATAAATTCTAAACGGCTGGAGCGATTTCAATGAAAATCTGGCCGACCCCGATCGTACCCTTCAAATTTTATTGTGTCTCACCAATCCAACATGGCGGCTGTGCGAAATATTTCACTGGTATTCAATATCTCCGAAACTATTTATGATATCACCCTGAAATTTTGTACGGTGATAAAGGGCACTGTTACATGTTTATCTATGCAACTTTCAGAAACCTGTAAAGTACAAAACGAACATGGCGGCCAAGCGAATTTGAAACATTTTAATAGACTTTTCTCGCGATTTAACCATCTGAGTACAGTGAAATGTGGAACAGTAAATGATTATACATATTGTAATGCACTGGCGTCTAATTTAGTTCAATTGTTTACATAACTTCGAGATGGCGGCTGTACAAAAGCTTAAAATTAAGTTTATATTTCTTGTGTCGTAATCACGTGATCGAAGTGAAAGTTTGAATAATGAAGCTACGCAATAATTTTCCTTTAATGGTACATAACTCTATGGCCTATACATATAACAATCCAAAATGGCAAGCATCCGAAATATTTTGACGGTTCTCAATATCTACGAATCTTTTACAGCAATCAAACTGAAATTTTTATATGTTCATAGAGGCTATGAGCATAAGTTCACCTATATGACTTTCAGTAACCTGGTGAGCACAAATCCAACATGGCGGCGACGCGAAGTATAAATATTTAAATGGACGTTTCTCGTGATTTAACTATCCGAGTGCAGTGAAACATTGCACGTTAAATGCTTATACAAATGTTAATCCACTGGTATCTAATTTATTTCAATTGCTTTCATAACCACAAGATGGAGGCTGTGCGAAATTTTAAAATTTCGATTTTACTTCTTGTGTCCTAATCATGCGATTGAAGTCTGAATACCCCACGTACACAATAATCTGCATGTAATCTATATATATAACAAGTAGTTCCGTAAAGAACTATACAGCCTATTTTCATATATCCTGCTCATGTTAATTTCTTCTAACATACAAAATTTCAGTTTAATTGCTGTAACAGATTCGTAGATATTGAGAACCGTCTAAATATTTCAGATTGTCGCCAGGTTGGATTTTTATTTTTGTACTATTACATTAAGATTATTGTGTACGTGTGGTATTCAAACTTCAATCGCATGATTAGAACACAAGAAGTAAAAACGAGATTTTAAAATTACGCACAGCAGCCATCTTGTGATTATGCAAACAATTGAAATAAATTAGATATCAGTGGATCAACATATGTATAAGCATTTAACGTGCAACGTTTCACAGCACTCGGATAGTTAATTCGCGATAATCGTCCATTTAAATATTTATACTTCGCGTCGCCGCCATGTTGGATTTGTGCTCACCAGGTTAATGAAAGTCCTATAGGTGAACATATGTTCATAGTCTCTATGAACATAAAAAAAAACAGTTTGGTTGCTGTAAAAGATTCATAGATATAGAGAACCGTCTAAATATTTCGGAAGCTCGCCATTTAGGATTGTTATATGTATAGGCCATAGAATTATGTACCATTCAAGGACAATTATTGCCTAGGTTCATTATTCAAACTTTCACTTCGATCGCATGATTACGACACAAGAAATAAAAACTTAATTTTAAAATTTCGCACAGCCGCCATATTGAGGTTATGTAAACAATTGATTTGAATTAGATGGCAGTGCATTACAATCTGCAAAATCATTTACTGTACCACATTTCACTGCGCTCAGAGAGTTAAATCACGAGAAAAGTCTATTAAAATATTTCAAATTCGCTTGGTCGCCATGTTCGTTTTTTACTTTACAAGTTTATGAAATATACATGGATAAACTTGTACCAGTACCCTTTATCACCGTACAAAATTGCAGGGTAATATCTGTAATAGTTTCGGAGATAGAGAATGTCAGTGAAATATTTCGCACAGCCGCCATTTTGAGGTTATGTAAACAATTGAACTAAATTAGACTCCAGTGCATTACAATGTGTATAAACATTTGCTGTACCAAGTTTCATTACGTGTGGATAGTTAAATCGCGAGAAAAGTCTATTTAAAAGTCTCAACTTCGCTTGACCGCCATGTTTGTTTTGTAGTCACCAGGTTTTTGAAAGTCTCATAGGTGTACTTCCAGTAGTACCCTTTATCACCGTACACAATTTCAGGGCGATATCGGTAATAGTTTCGGAGATATTGAATGCTAGTGAAATATTTCGCACAGCCGCCATTTTGCATTGGTGAGACGTAACAAAATTTGAAGGGCACGGTCGAGGTCGCCGGGAATAGTGCTATGAACATACCGAGTTTCATTGAAATTGCTCCAGCCGTTTAGATTTTATTAGGGGGGGACACACACACGAATCACACACACACACACACACACACACACACACGGACAAAAGGTGATCTCATAAGCCTATTTTTTCAAAATTGAAAATAGGCTAAAAATCAATGTTACGTGATAGTTTGTCTGTGGGTGTGTATGTCTCCTATGCGTTCATATACCATTCATCCGATTTCGATGAAACTTGGGTGAGATGTTGAGTACATTCCAAGGAAGGTTTCTGACTTAGTAAATCCATTTTGCAATAGGTAGCGCACGAGTAGATTCAACAAATGAGCGACGATGCGCGAAGCGTTTCAAAAAAGTCCCGTATGTGTTCATATACCATTCGTCCGATAGCGATGAAACTTGGGTGAGATGTTGTGTACACTTATGTTAAGGTTTCAAAATTAGTGAATACATTTCACAGTAGATAGCGCACAAGTAGATTCAACAAATGAGCGACGACACGCAATGCGTTTCAACAAAGTCCCGTATGCATTCATATACCATTCGTCCGATAGCTATGAAACTTGCGTAAAATGTTGTGTACACTGCAGGGAAATTTTCTGGCTTAGTACATCCACTTTACAATAGGCAGCGCACGAGTAGATTCAACAAATGAGCTACGACGCGCGAAGCATTTCAACAAAGTCACGTTTGCGTTCATATACCATTCGTCCGATAGCGATGAAACTAGGCTGAGATTTTGTGTGCACTCCAGGGAAGGTTTCTAGCTTAGTAAATCCCTTTAAAAATAGGTAGAGCACGAGTAGAATCAACAAATGAGCAACGGCGCGCGAAGCGTTTCAACAAAGTGCCATATAATTTCATATACCATTCATCCGATAGCGATGAAACTTGGGTGAGATGTTGTGTACACTCCAGGGAAGGTTTCTGGCTTAGTACATACATTTTACAATAGGTAGCGCACCGGTAGATTCAACAAATGAGCGATGACACGCGAAGCGTTTCAACAAAGTCCCGTATGAAGTCATATACCAGTTGTCTGATAGTGATAAATGTTTGGTGAATTGTTGTGTTCACTCCAGGAAAGGTTTCTGGCTAAGTGAATCCATTTTACAATACGAAGTGCACGTTTATATTCATTAAATGAGTGACTACGCGCGAAGCGTTTCGACAACGTCCCGTATACGTTCACATACCATTCATCCGATTGCGATGAAACTTGGGTGAGTTGTTGTGTACACTCCAGGGAAGGTTTCTGGCTGAGTACATCCATATTACAATATGTAGCGCACGCGTAGAATCAACAAATGAGCGACGACACGCGAAGCGTTTCAACCAAGTCCCGTATGGATTCATGTACCATTCGTCCGTAGCTATGAAACTTGGGTGAGATGTTGTGTACACGTCATGGAAAATTTCTGGCTTAGTAAATCCACTACACAATATGCAGCGCACAAGTTGATTCAACAAATGAGGGACGACGCGCGAAGCGTTTCAACAAAGTCCCGTATAAGGTCATATACCATTCTGCCGTTAGCGGTGAAACTTGGGTGAAATATGGTGGACACTCCAAGGAAGGTTTCTGGCTTAGTAAATACATTTCACAGTAGGTAGCACACGAGTAGATTCGACAAATGAACGACGACACGCGGAGCGTTTCAATACAGTCCCCTATGTCTTCATATCCCATTAGTCCGATAGCGATGAAACTTGGGTGAGATGTTGTGGACACTTACGTGACGGTTTCTAACTTAGTAAATACATTTTACAGTAGGTAGCGCACGAGTAGATTCAACAAATGAGTGACGGAGCGCGAATCGTTTAAACAAAATCAGGTATGCGTTCATATACTATTCATCCGATTGCGATGAAACATTGATCAGTTATTGTGTACCCGCCAGGGAAGGGGACTTAGTAAATCCATTTCACAATAAGTAGCGCAAGAGTAGATGCAACAAATGGGTGACGACGCGCGAAGCGTTTCAACAAAATCCCCTATTGCGTTCATATAACATTCTTCGATTGCGATGAAACCTTGATGAGTTATTGTGTACACGCCTGGGAAGGGCTTCGACTTCGTAATACATTTCTCAATAGGTAGCGCACGAGTAGATTCAACAAATGAGTGACAGCGCACGAATCGTTTAAACAAAAACCCCTATACGTGCATATACCATTCATCCGATTGCGATGAATCATTGATGAGTTATTCTGTACACGCCAGGGAAGGGTTTCGACTTAGTAAATCCATTTCACAACAGGTAGCGTACGAATAGATTCAACAAATGAGTGACAGCGATGAAACGTTTGAAAGTTGTTGTGCACGCTTCCACGAATGGTTCTAAATTAGAAAATCCATTTTACGATAGCTTAGAGGCAGTTAACATGTTGTGTATCCAAAAGCACTTCAAGAAACAGAATTTCAACGCCAACACTTTCTTTGATTGGCATTGCAACGCATGCCGGGTACAGCTTGTCTATATATATAAAAATCAATGTAACGTGATAGTTTGTCTGTGGGTGTGTATGTCTCCTATGCGTTCATATACCATTCGTCCGATTGCGATGAAACTTGGGTGAGATGTTGAGTACACTCCAAGGAAGGTTTCTGACTTAGTAAATCCATTTTACAATAGGTAGCGCACGCGTAGAATCAACAAATGAGCGACGATGCGCGAAGCATTTCAACAAAGTCCCGTGTGTGTTCATATACCATTCGTCCGATAGCGATGAAACTTGGGTGAGATGTTTTGTACACTTACGTGAAGGTTTCAAAATTAGTGAATACATTTCACAGTAGATAGCGCACAAGTAGATTCAACAAATGAGCGACGACACGCAATGCGTTTCAACAAAGTCCCGTATGCATTCATATACCATTCGTCCGATAGCTATGAAACTAGGCTGAGATTTTGTGTGCACTCCAGGGAAGGTTTCTAGCTTAGTAAATCCCTTTAAAAATAGGTAGAGCACGAGTAGAATCAACAAATGAGCAACGGCGCGCGAAGCGTTTCAACAAAGTCCCTTATAATTTCATATACCATTCATCTGATAGCGATGAAACTTTGGTGAGATGTTGTGTACACTCCAGGGAAGGTTTCTGGCTTAGTACATACATTTTACAATAGGTATCACACCAGTAGATTCAACAAATGAGCGATGACACGCGAAGCGTTTCAACAAAGTCCCGTATAAAGTCGTATACCAGTCGTCTGATAGTGATAAATGTTTGGTGAATTGTTGTGTACACTCCAGGAAAGGTTTCTGGCTAAGTAAATCCATTTTTCAATATGAAGCGCACGTTTATATTCAACAAATGAGTGACTACGCGCGAAGCGTTTCGACAACGTCCCGTATACGTTCACATACCATTCATCCGATTGCGATGAAACTTGGGTGAGATGTTGTGTACACTCCAGGGAAGGTTTCTGGCTGAGTACATCCATATTACAATATGTAGCGCAAGAGTAGAATCAACAAATGAGCGACGACACGCGAAACGTTTCAACCAAGTCCCGTATGCATTCATGTACCATTCGTCCGTAGCTATGAAACTTGGGTGAGATGTTGTGTACACGTCATGGAAAATTTCTGGCTTAGTAAATCCACTATACAATATGCAGCGCACAAGTTGATTCAACAAATGATGGACGACGCGCGAAGCGTTTCAACAAATTCCCTATAAGGTCATATACCATTCTGCCGTTAGCGGTGAAACTTGGGTGAAATATGGTGGACACTCCAAGGAAGGTTTCTGGCTTAGTAAATACATTTCACAGTAGGTAGCACACGAGTAGATTCGACAAATGAACGACGACATGCGGAGCGTTTCAATACAGTCCCCTATGTCTTCATATCCCATTAGTCCGATAGCGATGAAACTTGGGTGAGATGTTGTGGACACTTACGTGACGGTTTCTAACTTAGTAAATACATTTTACAGTAGGTAGCGCACGAGTAGTTTCAACAAATGAGTGACGGAGCACGAATCGTTTAAACAAAATCAGGTATGCGTTCATATACTATTCATCCGATTGCGATGAAACATTGATCAGTTATTGTGTACCCGCCAGGGAAGGGGACTTAGTAAATCCATTTCACAATAAGTAGCGCAAGAGTAGATGAAACAAATGGGTGACGACGCGCGAAGCGTTTCAACAAAATCCCCTATTGCGTTCATATAACATTCTTCGATTGCGATGAAACCTTGATGAGTTATTGTGTACACACCAGGGAAGGGCTTCGACTTAGTCATACATTTCTCAATAGGTAGCGCACGAGTAGATTGAACAAATGAGTGACAGCGCACGAATCGTTTAAACAAAAACCCGTATACGTGCATATACAATTCAACCGATTGCGATGAATCATTGATGAGTTATTGTGTACACACCAGGGAAGGGTTTCGACTTAGTAAATCCATTTCACAACAGGTAGCGTACGAGTAGATTCAACAAATGAGTGACGGCGATGAAACTTTCGAAAGTTGTTGTGCACGCTTCCACGAATGGTTCTAAATTAGAAAATCCATTTTACGATAGCTTAGAGGCAGTTAACATGTAGTGTATCCAAAAGCACTTCAAGAAATAGAATTTCAACGCCAACACTTTCTTTGATAGGCATTGCAACGCATGCCGGGTACAGCTTGTAGTACATAAAAATCCAACCTGGCGACCAACTGAAATATTTAGATGGATCACAATATCTACGAATATATCACAACAACCAAACTGCAATGAGTAGGATATATGAAAATAGGCTGCATAGTTCTTCACGGAACTACTTGTTTTTCTTCCCTGCCTACTTGATATTTCTACTCTCGCACTGCCTTCTTGATTCTCTGTTGTTAGAAAGTAATCCGTATGTGATAAACATTCTACATCGTGCCACTGCCAGCTGGATGCGATACAACTGGCAGTGCGTCTTACACACTTCCGTCCCATCCACTTCCGTCCCATTTTTCAAAATCACTCCCACAAAAATATCCAGCAACCGAGTGGAAAGATGTAAATGTAGTGCATTCATCAAGAGATGGCAAACAGGTAGGGGTCTCTAATTACGTCCAACCCCATCTCATGTACCACATTTTGATGGATGTCCCTTGCCGGAGGGGGGGGGGGGGGGGGGGGGAAGCTGCGAGAGACAGAGTGAGAGCTCCTTCACACCACTTTGTGCTCAACTAACTGAGAGTCAGGTCCTACTGCATTTCGTGTGCTTGTCGTTGTTGTTGTTTCAGATAGGCGCTTGTACATTGTGATCATTCAGCACCGTGCAGATTTCCACGGTGGGTGAGTGGTTATCGTGTCGGTCTACTAACCCCAAGCTTGCAGGTTCGCTCCTGGTCGTGTTAAGTGATTTTTGAAAGGCGGCAAAAATTGCGACACGCATCTCATACGATGTTGGCATGTCAAAGAACCCATTTGAATTCAGTAGGCCGTGTTCATAAAGGCAAAATTAATCTCGGGATTTTCCGCCAACACAAAGTTCCTCATTTCTCTACTAGAAAGCGCTATAGTGTCAAGGAGATTAGATATCTAACTTCCTTGACATTCATAGTGCTTCAAGGAACAACAAAATTCGACATGCAAGCTGCCCTCTGGGTGTCAAATAACAAAGTTTGCGCCTGGAAACCGAGACCATACGATATTATTATTATTATTATTATTATTATCAGCATCGTGCACTTGGGTGTGTGTTTGTGGAATACTTCTGATAAGCTGTGTCTCTGTAATGGCTGAAATAGTGTGTGCATTTGTAATCTGAGATTTTGGTAAGAGACGGAGAGCCTCCGTGGTTTAGGCGTCAAGACGCCGGCCTCTCACCGCTGAGTCCGTGGTTCAAATCCCGGTCACTCCCTGTGAGATTTGTGCTGGACAAAGTGGAGGCAGACAGGTTTTTCTACGGGTACTCCAGTTTTCCCACTCTCCACTATCATTTCATTTCATCTGTCATTCATTTAATCATTACCCCCAGGGGAGTGCGACAGGCTTTGGCTGCCAGCACAGTTCATATCCTCCCCGCTAGATGTGGGCTTCATTCATTCCATTTCCTGACCCGGTCGGCCGACTGGATGCAGGCTGTGGATTTTCATTTGGTAAGAGGCGTCCTTAAGTTAGGAACCTTGCCGGATATTGATTGGAGTAGAAGTGAGAAACCACGTAAACCATTTCTAGGATGCCCGAGGAGGAAATTGTAAGCTGCCTATTTCTTTTCCGTTTTGCCCTACGAGGCTTCCTGAATGTCAATTATGGCGATTATTGATGTATTACAACATAAGCTTTCGATTATAATATTTGAAAATTACGTATGGCCACCATATTGAAATTATGTTGCTTGGTTGGTTCCTAAGTTTAGGGGCTGCGAAAACGCGGTCATGTAGCCCCGTGTACTTTGGGTGAGTGTAGAATTTGTCTGATAACCGGTGTTAATTGTGATGACTGTATTAGTGTGTGTTATCTGTGATTCAGGTAAGGATTGCAGAGATCAATTTTTCAAGTAGTTCCTACTTTTGCTACCAAATAGTACCGTTCACGACACCTAACTGCGGACTTGGGTACTAGATGCCATCGCAGCCAACACCTAGCGACGAACGTTGGAACTGGTGTAGCGTTATCAAAAAAACCTACCAATGTTAGATTCCACGTGTAGTTAGTGGAAGGTTCTTTTTCATGCCATAAATCTATGACATGGGCCCGCTGGCTTTTCATCCCCTCCGAAGTAAGGCATACTAGGGGACATTTAACGCTCTTAAACAACCTGACGACTTCGGCCGGGTTTGAACCCGCGATCTTCGGCATAGAAGCTCAGCATGCTACCAACTACGCTACCAAAGCCACCTTGAAATTATGTATCCAAGAAATATGTAACATGAGCGTTTGACTCCCAATTTACGCTGATAGCATGGCGAAGTTCAAGATTAGTAGGGATCTGATGATTGGTTTTTCCGGTAGTTGATTTAGTCAATAAACATTCAGCTAGCCGTCATTTTATTTTCACTAAGTAGGCTCATGATCGCTAGATTAAAGGTCATGTAAAACTACAAGCTTAGCTTGGTTATCTTCACCTAAGATCCCAATCCCGTGCAGATCTTTGTGTATCTCAATTATTATTATTATTATTATTATTATTATTATTATTATTATTATTATTATTATTATTATTATTACGGTATTACTAAATTTGATTTATTTTCTTAATATTTGGGTTCAATATGTAGAAGCTGGGGAAACAAGTTCTTCTGAAAGTGAGAAAAGAGTAAGTGAGTCTAGGAGGACAATTGGAGCATTACATTCCGTTTTATGGAGCAGAAATATTGTATACAAAACTAAGAAACTTATTTACTGTTCATTGGTACAAAGTATTTTTACATGGAGCAAAAACTTGGACGTGAAATAGACAGCAAGCGTATTATTAGTAACAGAGATGGATCATTAAAGGAGGGCGGCAAGAAAATCGAGATTGGATAAAATAAGAAATACGAGAATCAGAGAAATTATGCAGGTAAAAAAAATGTACTAGAAGTGGTTGAAGAAAGAAGATTACAATGGTCTGGACATGTGGAAAGGATGTAGAATAGTGAAATTCCAAATGTTATGTTACATTGGCAAGCTGAAAGCAAAGCCAACTCCGCACAGGCCCTGGGGGTAGAGGAAGGTAGAGGCTTCCAGTTTTTGTGACATCGGCACTAGACGGGATGGAGTTGTCAGCTCCATGCCCGGCCGTCTTTGCTCCCAGGAATTACCCTGGTACTCATTTCTGGATGTCGCCTCCATAGCGTAGCGGTCAGCATGGTTAACTGCCGCCCCGGAGGTCCTGGGTTTGATACCCGGCGCTGCCACGAAATTTGAAATGTGGTACGAGGACTGGAACGGGGTCTACTCAGCCTCGGGTGGCCCAAATGAGTAGAGGGGGTTCGATTCCCCCTCAGCCATCCTCGAAGTGGTTTTCCGTGGTTTCGCACTTCGTCTTCGGGCAAATGCCGGGATGGTACCTTCTTCAAGGCCACGGCCGCCTCCTTCCCTCTTCCTTGTCTATCCATCCTAACCATCCCTTACCTTCCCTCATGAGGCCCCTGTTCACTTTGCAGGTAAGGTCGCCTGGGCGAGGTGCCAATCCCACCTCACCAGTTGTATCCCTTCCGATTCGATGTTCCCAGCCTTAGGACACTGCCCGTAGAGGCGGTAGTGGTGAGTTCCCTCGCTGAGTCCGTGGGTTCCACCAACCTGGAGGGTAAACGACTAAAAAAAAAAATCTCATTTCTGGTGTAGGCTGAGTGAACCCCAGGGCTATTTGCGTCTCCAAAAGTGGTAGTTTTGTTTCTAAAATACACTACCTGGGTGGGGATCGAACCCACTCCCTTTCAGTTAGACGCTCAGCGCCTCTACCGACTGCGCCACGCAGACCCCTAATTTTGCTTGTAATCTACTGAAAGTGATTTCTCAGTATGGCTGTAGCTGTATTCATTATATTTTGGAAATGCATCACTGAAAGAAAGAGTGACGCATTTGGGGAACATGTTAACACCCTCACAAAAGACTTCACTGTGAGGAACCCATCATCGCACCTTAAAATGCCCTAATATTAGAGGGGACTGAACTTTTTGATATCATTATTATGTATTATTTATTTTCAAAAATTGACATCTGCATATTTTCTTCCACCCCTTAGACATCCCATAACGTTGGGAGGATATATAACATTATTGTAAAATTAACTTTAATACGGCATTACTTGTCCACGGGACCTCCATTTTACGTGGAATTCAAAACACAGGACGTGATATTTCACCTCGAAAATCTCACATGCATTGACAGGAAATCGAACCCCGTTCGCCTTGGTGAGATGCAAGCAGCCTGACCGCTGCGCCACCACGGACCCCACGATTCACCTTTGACGTCAAGCTTTTGAAGGGTGTTGTAAAATGATCTTAATAGGATGAATCATTCTGCACCAATTGGAATGAAGAGAGGTTTTTCAATTGAAAACATCCGTTTGGGTTCATCTAATTCAAATTGTTAAATATGATTACGGAAATCTATGTCTAAGTTTCGTTTGAAAACGATAGTTTAAATTGAGAATGTGGCTATGGAGGTAGAAAACAGTATTAAACGTCCCTTGTGTATTTACAGTAAGTTTGTGCGTACATTGATGTATGTATTCAAAAGGTCATGGAAAATAATTCAGTAGTGTGCAAGTTAATAGGAAATGAAGTTGGATACCTGTAACCAATTTTATCCGCCCAATTGTTGGACTCTTGGTGGAGTATTATTGCCTTGACTATGAACAACAATTGAGGCGTCTGGTATCAAAACAAGACATCACTTCAACAAAAAAATTCAGGAGACACAAAAAACTGAATAAGTCCATTGTTTACTGACAAATAAATATACCTCTTTTTAAGTTGTGAGTGATATAGACAAATATTTCCCAAAAGTTTCATAACTCATGCTGTTTTGTTTTCCCTTTAATAAATGTTTTAATATTTCATGTGTATTATTTTGTTTTAAAACTTGATGATGTATCTTGTTTTGCAACTCAGTAATCAGATGTATCTTATTTTCGAAATAAAATAATCACTCATCACAAGTATAAAGTATACAATAATGTAAACTCACCGCCACTAACAGAACACGGAAGAATTGCATAAGCAGCACACAAAGAGCGTCCTTTCAGCTAATGCGCTGATTGATGCGCAATAAACCCTGCCAAGATGTGTCTTGTTTTGATACCAGACGACTCAAGTGTACTGTAGGTTCCCTCTAGTTCAGTCGAATGCTTGTATGTGTAGCAACAGCGTATGTGTTATTTCCGTGTTCTCGGCAGGACAACTATGTGATTTTGTTAAAATGGACATTTCACCAACAAAGAAGCGGACAAAAGTAGTTGTTCTTCAAGAACACACATCCATTACTATAAGAGACATTGCCTCTGTTGTTGGTGTTGTTGTTTGCAATGACCGATTCAATTACAATTTACAGCTAGCTATGAGTTTGTCCCAATTGCTGTGTACACTACATATATGATATGTTGTACTTCATGTTGTTGTTTGAGTCTCCAGTCTTATGACTGGTTTGATGCAGATCAACATGCCCCCCTGCCCTGAGCTAATCGTTTCATCTCTACATAACTACCACACCCTAAATCCGAGGCAAACTGTTTAACATATTCTAACCTAGGTCTACCCCTACAGTTCTTGTCCTCGACCCTTCCTTCCATAACTAAGCTTGCTATTCCCGGGTGTCTTAGTATGTGTCCTACCAACCTATATATTCTCTTCATCAGCAGTCGCCAGAAACATCTATCCTCTCCCACTCGTCTTAATATCTCTACGTTTGTAACCCTATCTAGCCATTTGATTTTCATCATTCTCCTGTAACACCACATTTCAAACGCTTCAATTCTCCTCTTTTCTGCGGCACCAATAGTCCAGGTTTCGCTTCCATAGAATGCCACGCTTCAGACAAAGGGTTTCAAAAATGACTTTCTAATACCTAAATCTATATTCGATGTCAACAGATTCCTTTTCTGTAGAAATGCTTTCCTTGCCTGAGCCAATCTACTTTTCATCTCCTCTTTGCTTCGTCCATCACTGGTTATTTCGCTTCCTAAGTTACAGAAGTCTCCTACTTCCTTTAGTATTTCACCTGCCAAATACTAGCAGGTGTCTGATTTATTTCGGCTGCATTCCAATATTTTTGTTTTACATTTATTTATTTATTTATTTTCATCATGAATTCTTTCCTTGAGACTGAGTCCATACCATTCAAAAACTCATTCAAATCCTCAGGTGTGTCAGCCAAGATGACGATGTCATCAGCAAATCTCAGAGTTGAAATTATTTCTCCTTAAATCTTCATTACCACTTTAAATAAATAAATGCGTTAAATTTCTTGACAGAACCGGGAATCAAACCCGGGGCCGTTATGGCTTGCAGCCCAATGAGCTATTGAGGTTAGTAACCTAACTAGTCAGGAAGTATACCATCTAACCCTGGATAATCTATCTGGAGCAGAACTGTATTTACCAAGGATTCAGCCAAGTGTAGCAGGGTACGGTTCTGTCCCCATATAGCTGTGTAGTCATTTATCAATGTCGTTTTTTGCGCTCTCGAATATTTCAAATAAGCATGCAGTGTTTGTGGGGTCGTGAATCCACATTTCACACAAGTGATGTGACGTGGCAGTGCTGTATGACAGTACGCCCCGCACTGCGGCAAGACTCATATGGGTTCGAAACATCATAAAACATGACAGCAATAATAGCCAGAGACCCGGATAATTCGCTTCCAGTTAATTTGCTAAAATATGTTACACTGTGATCAAATCAATTATTATACCGTAATAAGATCGTTTCTGGCGTATTCATTCACGGATTACTACTCGCGAATTTTGTGATTCTTTTGGCACAATCAAGATTTTTAATTCAAATGAAGCCCCCATCTAGCGGCGAGGATATGAACTGTGCCGGCTGCCGAGGCCTGACGCACTCCTCTGGGGCAATGATTAAATGAATGACAGATGAAATGAAATGATAGTGGAGAGTGTTGCTGGAATGAAATTTTGACAGGGAAAACCGGAGCACCCGGAGAAAAACCTGTCTGCCTCCGTTGTGTCCAGCACAGGTCTCACATGGAGTCACCGGGATTTGAACCACGGGCCGAGCGGTGAGAGGCCGCCGTGCTGCCGGCTGTGGAATAAGTTTGCTATTTGCTGTTAACCCTTCCGGTGGTCGCGCTCGAGGATGTAACGTCAGTAATCTCGTAGTAGGCCAATTTTTAATGGGCCATTAGCTATTTTTTGTTCTATATTTTGATTTTATAAGAAGGATGGAGTGTGATAAATATAACATTAAGTGCCCAAATACCGTCCCCCTATACAAATTCTTCAATTCTGATTTTTTTAAAGTTGTTGTTGTTGTTTGAGTCTTCAGTCTTTTGACTGGTTTGATGCAGCACTCCATGCCTCTCTGTCCTGAGCTAATCGTTTCATCTCTACATAGCTACCACACCCTACATCAGAGGCAATCTCTTTAACATATTCTAACCTTGGTCTACCCCTACAGTTCTTGTCCTCGACCCTTCCTTCCATAACTAAGCTTGCTATTCCTGGGTGTCTTAGTATGTGTCCTATCAACCTATCTCTTCTCTTCATTAGTATTCGCAAGAAACATCTCTCCTCTCCCACTCGTCTTAATACCTCTTCGTTGGTAACCTTACCTACCCATATGATCTTCATCATTCTCCTGTATCACCACATTTCAAACGCTTCAATTATCCTCTTTTCAGCTGCACCAATAGTCCAAGTTTCACTTCCATAGAGTGCCACGCTCCAGACAAAGGTTTTCAAAAAGTTAGAAATAATTAAAAATCTTATTTAAGCAACTCGTGAGCCTCCGTGGCTTAGGTGGCAGCACGCCGGCCTCTCACACCTGGGTCTGTGGTTCAAATCCCGGTCACTCCATGTGAGATCCGTGCTGGACAAAACGGAGGCAGACAGGTTTATCTCCGGGTACTCCGGTTTTCCCTGTCAAAAATGTCATTCCGGCAACACTCTCCACTATCATTTCATCTGTCATACATATATGCATTGCCTCAGGGTTGTGCGACAGGCTTCGGCAGCCGGCACAGTTCATATTCTCGCCACTAGATGGTGGCTTCATTCATTCCATCCCCGACCCTGTTGGTTGACTGGAAACAGGCTGTGGATTTCCATTTTTGAAGAAGGATGGAAATTCTACGGGCACTTCTTCCGGATGGGGAACGATAGAATCACCAAGAAGATCTTCAACATGATTAATGGCTACAAGACTGGCGGCTTGTGGCTTAATGAAGTGAAACAAGACATGAATCAAGCTGAGATCTTAGACTGTGATATTCTTGACCGATCCAAATTTTGTGATAGTGTTAACTCTTGTTCCCCACCACCCAAAGTGACTAAGACCCGACCACCCCTCACACAGAAGAGCAAGGACAAGTTATTGGCTGGACTGAGGAGATATTGGGAAGTGAAGAAAGCGTCGCAGAGGCACTACTCGTAAGCGCTCCTTACCGGGATTAAATCACTAACAATAAATTGTATGTGATAATCATAACATAAAGTGCCCAAATACCGCCCCCCTATACAAATTCATTAATTCAGAAACTTTATTTGGAGATAGAAATAATTATAAAATTGTTTTAATCAAGTCAACACCATACCAATAATATTGCTCGTGTGATTCCATTGAATAAATATTTCCTAATTAACAACACATAATCAAACGATTTTGTATTTTCCATATAAGATATCCTAATTCTGTCCCCACTATCCAGTTATTATCTATTCATTTATTTATGGAAAATTTCTTGTTACAGTCTTAAGATCTATTAAAATAAATTTATTTAGATGTAGGTGATATGTACATGCATTTTTAGCCTACTTTTCACATTTTGCAAAAATGAGGAAAAAGTAGACTTATGAGATCGATCCGGGAAAATGTGTGTCTGTCTGTCTGTCTGTCTGGCTGTGTGTGTGTGTCCCCCTCCTATCAACTCCTAAACGGCTGCAGCAATCAAAACCAAATTTAGTATGAGTAAAGATGTGCACCGGAATATCTCACGTCCATATTGGAAAATGATGTCAGTGCTACCAACTGCTGAAAAGACGCACTAGAAATTTGAGCTCCATGTTGGATATCTTGAAAGATATGCATGGGAGCTATTCCAAAATTGGCACACATGTAGATAAGACTATTTCAGTTTAATTTCCAGGAGGCCAACCATGACAGTGTTGCCAAAATAATTTTAAGCCTTCTGATAGGTCCAATGTTTAAATGCATATAACTTCTACAGTATCAATTGGATTTCAACCAAATTTTGTATGTAATATCTGTACATATACAGATATGACTGAGCGTATTCTTAAGAGCCACCAGGGCTGCCAAATGTTAATAATTGCTCTCTCTATTGTTTTTATCCAAATACCAATATATCATAAAGTATGCAAGCCAACAGCTTTAAACTATGCACACGTATATTCTGACATTTTATATTAATTTGGAGTAACTTATATACGTCAGTTCTACCAACATGATTATAAGCCTGCTGATAGTACCAATTTTTAAATACATGTAACTTCTATACTATCAGTTGGATTTCAACCAAATTTCGTATGTGCTATGTGTACCATAACAGATATGACTATAAGTATTTTTAAGAGCAATCAGGGCTGCCAACTGTTAATAAATGCTGTCTATTTTTTACCCTAATATCAATATATCAGAAAGTATGCAAGCCAACAGCTCTATACTTTGCACACGTATAGCACCTGACATTCTAGATTAATTTGGAGTAATTAATACAAGGCAGTGCTGCCAACATGATTATATGCCTGCTGATATGTCCGATTTTAAAATACATGTAACTTCTATACTAACAAATGGATTTCATCCAAAATTGGCACAACAAAATATCATAATATTTCAGATTATTTCTGACCAGCACACGCATGACATTGTTGGCAACATGCTTTTACGCGTGCTGATAGATCCAGTGTCTAACTGCATGTAACGTCCATTGGACTTACACCAAATTTTGTATTCTGTACCTTAAGAGATGGAACTAAGAATATATTCAGTCACCAGGGCTGCCAACTGTAGTGCTCTATTAGGCTACATTATACCAGGTATATTTTGAACTAATTAGATATTTCGATAATACCAACTTAATTTCGTCATTATTCTAGATAGGTTCATATTCTGTAGAATATTCATTGGCATGAAAAGTAGGCTGTATAGTTCTTCACGGAACTTCTTGTTACATACAAGTTTCCCATCCAGACAAAAATCGCAAAAACATCAGAAAACCACTTCTAGGATGACAAAGGTAGAAATAGTACACATCTCTTCTCAGTATTGCCTCACGAGGTTAAGTGTACCCCGTTCCAGACCTCAGACCAGATTTCAATTCGAGAAACCCACAGGGGACGGATTTAGATCTCCAGTTATAACAAAAGGAGGGATTGCTCCTCATCAAAACACTACAGCTAGAGATAAAATGTGTGAATTGCCTTTGAAAAGTGGGAACCTGGTGCTCTCAGTGAGCTCCTTATGCCCCTTTTATGTAATGATTTATATTTTTGAAATGATTTTTTTAATGTTTTCTCGTTTATTAACAACCCTTTTTACCGCAAAGAAACATAACCAATGAAAAACACAGAATCGAAAATAAAAGATACACATGGACATCCACAGACTTCTCAATCTGTATCTGACTGTGCTGCCCTCTTGAGGTTATGTAAGTAACTGTTCCAAACAAGTAGTGAAGTTTATATAAATCGCTAAATGATAAGAAATGTACCACAAAACGTCAATATACCGATTTAAAGTTGATTTGTCGTTCTGGCTACCTCTCACAATAACTATACTTGTAAAATTGCAGCGCAAACGAACAAAATGCAGTAGGTGTGTCACTACCAGCAGTCAACTGAATGGTTGTGAAGAGTTTCGTGCTCTTCTCGGAAGATAGTAGCACTGTCAGCGGAAGTTAATGTGGTGGACGAATTTAGGTGAGGGGACGGATTTCAGGCACACTACCTTAGGAATCATAGACAAATATATGAAATACCAAATATTGCCACACAGCATTAGAAACTTATTTAATTTGAACTTTTAAAATAAATTTGGTGATAGTTCCCTTATTGAAGAAGAACATGAAATATTTGCGAACAGAAGAGCATTTATCTACAATTCTTCTTCTTTTGTTTTAGCGTTTGTCCCGCCTCGTGGGAGGGTTCGCTATGTGAATCCGCTGCCTCCACTTTACTCGGTCATGGGCCATGACGGGATGTAGGTTGATGCTTTTCAGATCCTTGTGCAGTGTATCGGCCCAACGTTGTCTCGGTCGCCCCTTTGGTCTTTTCCCGGCGACCTCTAGTGTGTAGCCCTGTTTTGCAATGGTGTCCGCTCCTGACCATAGCACATGCCCAAACCATCGCCGACGACCCTCGCGCATTTTGCTGTTGATTTCCGCAACACCAAATCGTTCCCTTATTATTTCATTGGGGATGTGATCCAACCTAGTAATGTCAGCAACTGTCCATCTAAGCATCTTGGTCTCCATGATACTTAGCCGACGTTCTGCTTCCTTAGTGATCGGCCAACATTCAGCACCATAAAGCGCCTCCGGGGAATGAGAGTGCGGAAATCTTCGATTTTAAGTGGTCTTTCCTCTAGCGATCATATATGACACCTGTCGATGTTCGCCACTTCATCCACGCAGCATTAATTCTAACGTTGACCTCCTCGGTGAGACGACATTCAGAAGTTATCGTAGAGCCAAGATACAATTAAGTGCTAATGATATATAAGTTTCCCAATTCTATATGTAATACTATATCTATACAACGCAGTTAAAGCATAGTTCCGTAAATGGTCGCGTGGAGTACTGCTTTAATCCAAGTTAACCCTTTGATACGCCACTGACACGCTAGTGGTCATTGATGTAATATTTCACGGTGATTGTAGTGGGGAGACCTTCTAGGGAAGGTACTGGACAGTAGGCTATGTACCAAAATTTAGTGTATCATGATCGCAGATATAAAACAAATGAACCTGGATTACAATAGTAATCCACGCGACCAACAGAGGGTTACAAATATCGTCTCAGGTTTAAAACTCAGCAATATTTCTAGGTTTGTGTCGTCTCTTGTGTGGGGTTTCGCCTAGGACACCAAGCTGGCTCATCAGCGGGCTCTTGGTGTCCCCGCCCGGACCCCCACAGGAGTAGCGAACTGCGCGCTACCTCCATTTTTATGAAGCGCACTTGCGCCTCTTCACTGCGAGAACTAAAAGCTCAAGCAGCCACAACCTCCCTATGAAGGCTTCCAAAAAGATGGTATAATGGCTTTCACGGCAAGTGAATTAAAACCTAGAAAAATTGCTGGGTTTTAATTCGCTGGCCGTGAAAGCCAATATACCATTGTCCCAGGTTGTTTGATCGCTTCCAATATTGCTTCAATGCCAAGGTTCCGCCATCGCTACGGTAGGCCTAGCCATGGCAGAAAGGCTGGCAGTGTAGCTAATCCAAGGAGGCAAAGATCATCCATAAGAATGACCTACATGAGTAGGGACTGGTGCTCCTTTTAATCTTATTCTGTGGATAGAGAGCTTTGAAACCATTTCTCAGTGTTGCCATATTGACAATTGATATTACAACGTTTCAGTTAGTAAATTTGTCGTTATAGACCAGAGGTATCCATTCAGCACGCCGGCGTGCTTCTGGCGCGGCCGACCTTGCAGTGGTAGTGGGGGAAGACTATAGTTTGTCTCTCTCACTCGCTTTCCCGTCTCACTCCTTCCCGTACTACCTTCGCTGTTTTGTGGTTGATTGGCCGAATATGTAACACAAATATCCACTTTACAATACAAAACTTTTTTATATCACTCGATGTCCTTATACACTTGGATATATGTTTCGGCTCTATGAGCCTTCTTCAATCAAACACACTAATAATTCTCATAAAACAGTCTATGGTTTGATCTCTCAATAAAAATGTTTGTTAAAATTTTTACATCTTCCTGATGATTAAAACAAATGGGCCCATCGTCGTTGAAATCATTTCCAAACAAGGGACCTGTAACAATAAAAAGTTCCTGACAATCTACAATTCCTACTTGGAAACCTGAACTGATTGTCAATATTTAAACAAATTGAAACAATAAAAAGCAATAATGTGACCAACATTGCAATGCCTTAAATGAGTTTCATGATACCTGATCATATTTTAAGATCTAAAAAACTGAACTTGATGGCTGGATGCTACCAATTGAACATCTCCCTCCAGGACATGAGGAATACTGGTCTACGTGGAAGTCATTGAACAGGCTTCGCACTGGTGTTGGTAGATCAAGAACCAATATGATAAAGTGGGGTTTTCCTGGCACATCCAGGCTATGTGATTGTGGTGAAGTCCAAACCACAGTCCATTTCATGAATTGCAGTAAGTGTCCTTTAAGTTGCACAATGGAGGACTTGATGGCTGCGACACCTAATGCCCGTGACTTGGCAAAATTTTGGACTGACACTATTTCATATGTGCATTATTGATTACCATATTTTAGAATGTAAAATGATTACTTCTGATACGAATAAATAAGTATTTCTGACTTTTTTTTAAAGCTGAGCACGTAATCTTCAATACCGGTACGCGGAGAAATCCACGAAACACAATGTAGATGTGTAGGACAACCAACGCATTGGACGAACAGTTTATTTGTTTGTTTGTTTGTTTGTTTGTTTGTTTGTTTGTGTGAGTGTTAACGTTACATTCGGTGCGCTAGCGATCCCAACTTGACTCGGTCAGACGCGGCGGAGAGCTGCCGCAGCCCAGCAAAGGGAGACAGGAATTAGCCTGCCGGCGTATGGTGCAGCATAGCTAGCATGCCGAGCGTGCAAAGGCTGCACGCCGCTGCTTTAGGCGGTACCATTCTATACTTACTTTCCTTTTGACCCAAACCGTCCACCGGATTTCCTTGATTTTTCCATAAGCAACAACTTGGACATCACAATAAAGGTAGATAATCTTACAGTCCTAAACTCATACCATGATCCTATCCTTATTTCACTACACTCAAACTACGCCCCATTCTGAACGACTTAAAAATCCGGGATTCAAATACCAGTGACAGCGGGGTGGAATTTTCACCTATAAAATCATGAGGCGCGGAGAAGGGCATTCAGCCTAGAATCACTGGTCAACACCTAAATGAGCCTGGTTGCCTTCGGAGACCCCCAATGGAATTGGGATAAGCCGCAGACAGTTTCAATGCATTATGCAGGACAATCGTGAGGAATTATTTTAAACACTCATTTTTATTCGAATATTGGAGGTGTGTTTTAGATTAGAAGTGGTTTACTTCAATAAAATACACATATGCAAATTACTTATTTTGCATATCCAATACTGCAAAACGGAGGAAGACAGGTTTTTCTCCGGGAATTCCGGTTTTCCCCTCAACATTTCATTCCAGCAACACTCTCCACTATCATTTCATTTCATCTGTCATTCATTTAATCATTGACCCAGAGGAGTGCGTCAGGCCTCGGCAGCTGGCACAGTCCATATCCTCGCCGCTAGATGGGGGCTTCATTCATTCCATTCCTCACCCGGTCGGAGACTGGAAGCAGGCTGTGGATTTTCACATATCCAATACTGCATTGGATTGTTTGACTGTTTCAAATCATTATTCATCAAAATTATCATAAGCTTTTTTCTTGTCAACATTCTACTAATATTAGTAACTAGCAATAGTGCCCGGCTTCGCCCGGTGGATTTGTTTGTTTTATGGATGATAATGAATACTACTACAGAACTGGCATATAATACTTAAATTAACAGAAAATTAAAATAAAAATATAACTTTTTGTGGTGGTGGTGGGGGTGATAAGTAGTACAGTATAATGGACGTAACATTCAGGTCATTTTCCCGTAATGTTAATGGCAATAATGAATAGGGAAACGGCTATTTACTAACTACAGTACTGACACATGTAATTAACAAACGAATAGAAAAATATGATTAGAAAGAGGAGTATGTGACATAAAAGGCACTGCCTACGGCCTATATCTCATTGACTGTTAGAAAAGTGGAGATCAATGCTGTCGTCTTTTGTCACATAGTGCCATAGGAAAATAATCTGAGCACTTTGGAAAACTTCGGCTGTCCCGAGCTCCTGAAGTAGCAATAGTGTCATTTATCGCCACATACCGCTCAAGGATAAGGATCTGAATAAATGAAAGTAAATTTGAAAGCACCAACGCTTATTGCAGCTGATTACCTCTATGTACTGCACCAAGACTATCGCACTTATACAGTGGCATAATATTTTCATGATGATAACTGTTTTACGGGGCCTAAGATATCTTCTTGTAATAATTACTCCCAGTGACTCCAATTTATAAGCAGCACAAGTTGTAACTATTTTCGCAATTCTGGTAGGGGCGACCTGATGCAGCTCGCATTGCCAGCCAACATTGACTTATTAAAATATTCTTACAGTTACACTATACGGACATGAATTGTTCTAGGACCTTAAAACGTAGTTTTCAAGTTCATTTTGTCTGTTATTCTAAATATAGGAAATGTAGAGAGTTGTTCAAAATATCAAGTGGGTAGTGTTACCCGCCGGGTTTCGAAGGGTAAGTACATTAAGTGTGGTTAAGATTGGTGAAACGATGTAGACTTGTGCCAAAGGGCCTAAATGCAGGGAATGGAGTGATCTGCCCGAAATTTCACGTAGACAGTGTTACTCGCAGGCAGGGCCGGATTTACCCAAAGTTACGCTATAGGCACCTCTCCATTGAGCGCCCCTCCTCACTTGAGCACCATCTCCCCCCCCCCCCATTTTTATGATAAGGCATAGCCACTCGCATGAGGTAAGGTTCGGAAAAAAGGAATGAACAGATATATGGCTGACAGCATAATTTTATGCTTGCATTTTTACGCAGGGAAAACATAGTCAATTCAATAAAAATAAAAAAACAGCTTGGAGTAAAACTACATGAAACAGTTTAACTTTTATGCAACAAAAACATTTTATGAATACCCTTTCCAAAAATAATGTCTAGCCTTAATTCATACAACAAAAATGAAGAGTAGCTTCAAAAATTAAAACATAATTTACTGCAGTAACTGAATGAAGTGCGGTAGCACGAAATATATTTAAAAACACAGTAGATCACACACTAATTTTAAAACGCATGAAGAGCAGTGGAACGAACGACATTTTAAATTGAACAAATCGCCTCTAAAATACAAATAAGGCCAACTGCATATCTTCCTGCAATATATTTTAGAGAAATTAAAGTGCAGATTAAAAACATGAATGAAGACATAACGGGGCCTGCCTCAAGCACAACGAGAACTACTTCAAACGTTTCCTTCTTGCCTTCTTTTCGGCAAATTCATTAATTATGGCACCGCAGTTCAAGTTTATCGTCATATCTTTTTCAATCGCTTGGAGTGCAATAGAGTTTAACCTTTCTTCTTTAATGACTGACCGCAAATAGTTCTTGACGCGATTCAGTACTGAAAATGATCTTTCTCCAGAACAATTGGTCACTGGAATGGTGAGAAGTATCCGTAAAGCAATGTTTACGTTCGGGTACATATCGTGTAATTTGTTTTTTTCCATGAAGGAAAGGGCTGAGCTCAGAGGCTGACTTACCTTTAAAATCTGCAATTTTTAAATGTTCCTTTAAATGCAAGCACTCGTCAGCCAGTGCTCTTTCTAAGTCATCCACATACATTTCTGAGAGATCGTCAGCGAATTTTTTTTATCATTGGTCCATATAGGTCTAACAGGTTTTCTAGAAAATAAAATCTCTTATGGAGGACTTTGTAATCCTCACTTCGCCTCTTAAGCTCAGCACTTAGTACATCCAGAATTACATAAAATACATTGACGCGAAAATTTCCTGAGCCCTCTGACGGTACATATTCTCCTTGCTTTGTCTCATCATTCCTAGTCTTTCGTTCCAGTCTTCTCTTTAGGTCGTAGGAATATTGAACAATGCCGCTTAATTCTTCGGCTTCTTTTTCATAGACATCGAAATTATCTCTTAAACTTTGCACAAATTCTGCTAACGAAGCGTAACATTCTACCACAGTGCTCAAATTAGTGCTAACTTTTTGGAGCTTCTGGCTGACAGTATTAAGCTAAATCTTTTTAGAATGGTACTCCAAAAAACAACTAGGAAAGCAGTTTATAATTGTAGGATGTTGCTTAAGATGCCTTTGGCTTCACTTCGAGTGTTTGCCTTTTGATTTCTGTCTTCGTGAATACGCTCAAGAGCTGCCACGACGCCACACCAGCCTTCCCTCAGAGCATGACAAGCGTCATATCGTGCCGACCACCGAGTCACTGACGGACTTTTTAGTACGCGCGCGTTAAAGTTCTTAAAAATTTTCCATCGGTAGGTCGAAGCAGTAAAAAAGTTGTACAGTTCTTGAGCTGTTAAAAAATACCTTACAGATTCTGAACAAGATTCAGCGGCATGAGTTCCAACCAAATTTAGTGAATGGGGTGAGCATGGTGCATAGAGAGCTAAGGAATTCAAGGCCGCTATTCGAGCTTGCAACCCGGAATATTCGCCGGACATATTACTTGCGTTATCGTAAGATTAGCCTCGAATATCCTCCACTTTCAAATCCAGATCTTCCAACTTAGCTTGTGCCCGATGCTCGCCATAAAACCTAGAAACCTTTCTTTTGGTTCACCGTTGGCCGTAACATTTTGTTTGTCCGCTGAGGCAGATTTACATTTTTGTTGCTTTCTCCCCCTAAGGAGTCATTTGAATTAAACGTAGGCCTAGAATTTTCATTCTCTTTTTCATCAATTTTGGATTGTTGGAGCTGAAAAGGAAAATCCCGTATTAATTAAAGCACTTCAAACATAGTAAATTTAAAAAGAACAACTTTTAATATACTCTGCAGGCACGGTACGGTTTCGAGGCCAGCCTGAGTTTTTACCTATGTCACTTTGTACAACAGTGTATTAAGGAATCGCCTATTGGGACAGGCCTACTTTTCGTAAAGTAATTCGTGTACGGTAGCTTACCTCAAGTTGCTGAACTCCATCGCAGTCAATGTTGTGAACCGCAGAGCAAGAATTGTTATTGTTATCCGAATTTGTCGTTGGAGGTGTAGGATTCACACGCGCACTAAACATCTCATTTATTTTCCGACATTTTGATAGTGTAACCTCGGCTTTCTTATATCCTCTTCAGCTTTGCGGACACGGTTTTTGTAACCAGACAACTTTTTGCTGCCCATAGTTTAAAACATTTACTTGCAGATCACATCACAACACAACGCAAGCTCGAACTCGCACACAGGACAGCAAGAGGGGTGGGGCGCGGGGCACTTCGATCCTACTACAATGCCAGCAAACCCAGCTACCGCAACAACAGCGCGCGCAGCACAGCCCCGCTCGCCCACCTCCCCGTCCCTCTCACACTTGTCGGGACGAAAGGGCGTCGAGCGGCATAACGAAGAGCGAAGTGGAAGGGCATACGACAAAGACACGATATTATTTCTAAATGTCTCTGCTCATTTCTCAATATTTATTTTAGCATGTATACTGCTATAATCCTAACTTAGCACATTTAAAGCCGTAGCAGTACAGATCATTGCCGGTTGCCTAACCGAAGGGGCGCCTTGTGGCGCCCCTTGGACTGTGGCGCCCCTAGGCACGTGCCTATTTTGCCTTACGGTAAATCCGGCCCTGCTCGCAGGTTTCCAAAGGGTAAGAATACTCATTTTGGTTCAGATCGGTGAAACAGTGTAGATTTGTGCCAAAGGGCCTAAATGCAGGGAATGGAGTGGTCTGTCCGAAATTTCATGTAAACAGTGTTACTCGCAGGGTTAAAAAGGGTATGTACAGTATACAAATGTTGGTTCAGATCGGTGAAACGGTGTAGATTTGTATAAATAACAGACAAACCAACATTGAGCTTTATACCGTATTTACACATGCTAGTGCAACAATCACAATAACGCAGGTTATCACATAAATTCAACACACACACCCATGTACACGGGGAAACATGACCACGATGTCTAATCCCCGCAAATGAAATATTAACTGTGCATACGATAGCATAGTGAATACTAGAGTTCAATACAATCCTTGATTGTCAATCGGTCAGTTTTCCCATGTGTCCTTAAGCAAATTTTACCGGACTATCATGATACAGAGTAAATCGTTGTTGCCTAGTGACAACCTGTCCATCAATGGTGCGGCGTTGACTATCATGATACAGTGTTAGTCGTTGTCGCCTAGCGACAATATGTCCGTCAAGTTATTAGATCGGTGAAACAGTGTAAACTTGTGCAAACGGGCCTAAATGCGGGGAATGGAGTGGTCTGTCCGAAATTTAACATAGCCTAAACTATTCCTCTTGAATCCGGCTATCATATACAAAAAGAATTTTTCGAATCCGACTGGTAGTTCCAGAGATTAGCGCGTTTAAACACATAAACACAGACACACACAAACTCTTCAGCTTTATTATATTAGTATAGATAACTAGCTGAAGTGCCCGGGCTTCGCTACTGGTCTTAAATAAATTGAAATGTGCAGGTGACAGTTAAAACAGGGGATAGGCGAGGTGCTGCGCGGAGGGAGAGTTAGGATGGAACATTTTGTCCAGCGACTCCGCTTGGCGGTGACCTTGTTTTATAGCACACAATTAGGTTTTACTCGCTAACAGTTGGAGATACACAAAAAGTGATAAGAACCATTCTGATAGAATTTTAAATTTTAAACCTAGTATATGCCATCAAAAGTTTGCTATTTCTTAGCGTTCTCTTTATATTTGAAATTGAAATATGAATGTTTGAAACCAAAGGGTGTAGTGGCGTCACTTAAACGGTCGCCATCTTTAAATAGTGCAAAGTATTGAAATCAAAAGTAGTCTATATATTAACCAGGTAAATCAGCTACTTCCAAGTAAAATTTCATGTAAACCGGATCAATGGTTCTTTGGTGATCGAGTAATACACAGACACACAGACACATACCATCTCACTTTTATATATTAGTATGGATGTAGTTTTTTGATGTACGAAAAACGTACGATATTATTTACTTAGTAATTAGAAAGTACCCATGTTTAAGTACAAAAGGAGCCTGGTCATGGCTTCTAATGATTACTATGAGAATTATTGGTGACGTCAGTTACCTGTAGGTTTGCTACGGTACGGTATCTGTTGAGGGCAGTGAAGAAGGTAATGTTCTGTACTAATTATTTACTCTTATAGTCATGTCTTAAGTAGCAAAGAGGGAGTTTTCACTGCGTGGTTAATTATTTTAGGTTACTGTTTCATTTTGGTTGCTACAATTTATTCTGGTTCTGTTAGTCTTAGTCAAGTCTTATCACAGTTACTGTATTCCTGATTTGTAATACAAATGATAGCCGGTACAGGTTAACAATGTCAACAATTTAAACAATGCATCTTAAAAACATTAGGATTAATAAAACATAAACGTAAACATATTAGTAGTAGAACACACCTTTACGGAGAGTATAACACAACAACACAATATATTCCGCGTGCTACCTTCCGTCATAAGGTAAAGATTCAAAATCTCCCGTAACAGCAGTGGCATCAAAAGCATGGCATTAGACCCAAAATGTCACATTTAGACGACCACTTGGATTAGCCGCTAACATTCTCGGCTGTCGCCTTGGAGGTCCGAGTTTGAATCCGACTCTGCCAAGAAATTTTAATTCTGATCTGAGAGCTGGAAGGGGGTACACTGCGCCTCCCGTGGCAAAACTTGGAAGTTGTTTTCCGTGGTTTCCCACTTCTACTCGAAGCAAATAGAGGGATAGTTTCTAACTGAAGGAAACAGCAACCTCATTTTTAATCGTCACCTGAATTAAAAATACACACACCACTACAGCCATCACAGTAACACTGGTTATCAGAAAAAAAAACATACACACTTAAGTTCATGGGGCAACATGGCCATGATGTCACCAAGCCTCTAAATCAATCAACAATAACAGAATCATTTAAGCTCATTTAATCTTAATACTAAGTTTCGTGATGATATCTAAAGCCGTTGCTACGTTAGGTCGCGTGCAGGGTTAGCCGATGTATTTGTTTTTTATTATTATTACTAGCAGTAGTACCCGGCTTCGCCCGGTGGAATGATGATAATGTTTTAAGGTCTCCTTAGAAATATAAGTCATTTGCCCCCAAAGACAATGAGGGAGTAATATCTAGGTCATTTGCCCTTTTGATAAGGATGATAATAAAAACTACTCTTGAATTGACACGACAAACTTACAAACTACCGTAATAGAAATACATATTTCAAAATTCACAGGCGAGGAAGAGTTATTGTGTGTGGTGATTAATGGTGTAATGGGCGTAACATCTACTGTAGGTCATTTGCTCTTTTGATGAGGATCATAAGGGAAACTACTACCGGTATTGAATTGACACTTCAACGTATAATGAACACAATGTACTGTAATAAAAATAACTATATGGCGGCTTCGGTGGCGTATTTGGTAGCATGCTGAGCTTCTATGCCCAAGATAGCGGGTTCAAACCCGGCCGAAGCCGTCGGATATTTTAAGAGCGTTAAAAATCCGTCAGTATGCCTTTCTTCAGAGGGGAAGTAAAGCCGGCGGACCCATGTCAGATTTATGGCATGTTAAAGAACCTTCCACTAATTACACCTGTGTGAAGCTAAATTGGATAGGTAAACAACGCGCATAGATGTCTACGTCCGTTGCCAAGAGCCGACTGCAGTGGCGTCTAGTAGCTAAGTTCCGAACTTGGCCTAGTAGTCGTTGACGGTGGCGCTTGGCGGCAAAAGTACGAACTATTTGAAGAATTCTAAGTTGCAGTTTGTACTTAAATTAAAAAACAGATAACACACACTAATACAGTCATCACAATTAACACCGGTTATCAGACAGATTCTACACACACCCAAAGTACACGGGGCTACATGACCGCGTTGTCGCAGCCCCTAAACTTAAGAACCAACCAACCAAAAATAAATATTTTAAAAATCACAGTCGAGAAAGACTTTATGCGGCGGTGATTATTGGTATGATGCGCGTAACATCTGGGTCATTTGCACTTATGATGATAATAATAAGGTAATGAAAAAATGACTACTAAACGAACATGGTGTTATTTTAAAACTGATATAGGTAATTCAGGTGTCTAGCTTCGATGTCTTCCATAGTCTCAACCTTATTTTCTGGCTTAGGCCTGTACTGGATGCGTCTAGTGAAAGAGCGTACTGCTCGGCAAAGACAAAGAATATAGGTCCAAGCTGCACGAACCTGAGATGATCGCAGATGATGACGAAATATGATGACACACGTTCGGGGTTCCCCGTCCTATACAGATTGACCGGGAATCACTCACTGTTTCGCAACGTCCCTGTGCTGGCATCAGCATAGACAGCAGGAGATAACACGGCGGGCTCTGGAAAGTACACTCAAGTCACCTCGCTATGAATCAGCATGCTATTCTCACAACTGACCCCCCCCCCCAGGGTCTCACAACTTGTGGGACGTGGGTTGGCGACCACGGAACCCCAGCTGAGTCTGGCATCGCTTCTACTTCCTGGTGCCGGGCTCATTTCAGTTCTCTTTCCTGTCGGCCTCCCTTGGTCAACTCTTGTTCTCTTCCGACCCAGACTGTATTAGGGTATCCGAGGGCTAGGGAGTCTTTCAATTTCCCGCCTTAATTGGCTTTGTCTCATCTTTCCTGATACCCTAATTCTTCGAGGGGTCTGTCTTCTTTTCCTTTTCATAATATCTCCTGTCTTCTGCTCAAGGCCCTCAAGGAGGCAGGGTGTGTGTAGACCCACCACTTCTGGTACACTCTCAAGGGCTCATGACTGGTGAGTTAGGAAGCTGGCAACCCCGAGGAATTCCTGAGCTACATGCAGGGAATGGAGTGGTAGGCCTATGTCAGAAATTTCAAGTGGACAGTGTTACGCATCGGGTTCCAAAGGGTAAGTAAGTATACACACTTTGTTTTCGATCGGTGAACGATGTAGATTTGTACCAAAGGGCCTTAATGCGGGAAATGGAGTGGTCTATCTGAAATTTCGAGTGAACAGTGTTACTCGTCGAGTTCCAAACGGTAATTATGTAAAATCTGGTTGAGGACGGTGAAACTGTGTAGTTTTGTGCCAAGGGCCAAAATGCAGGGAATGGAGTGGCCTGTCCAAATTTTAAAGTGGACAGTGTTACTCATCATCATCATCATCATCTTGTACAGTTTCCAGCCCCAGGCTGGGTCTGTTTGGAACATCGGGTTACTCATCGGGTTCCAAAGGGTAAGTATACACATTTTGTTTTCGATCGGTGAACGATGTAGATTTGTGCCAAAGGGCCAAAATGCGTGAAATGGAGTGGTCTGTCCGAAATTTCGAGTGGACAGTGTTACTCGTCGAGTTCCAAAGGGTAATTATGTAATATCTGGTTGAGATCGGTGAAACGGTGTAGTTTTCTGCCAAAGGGCCAAAAAGCAGGGAATAGTGTGGTCTGTCCGAAATTTAAAGTGAACAGTGTTACTTGTTGGGGTCTACGGGTAAGTATATAAAATGGGGGCAGATCGGTGAAACGGTGTAGATTTGTGCCAAACAGCCTAAATGCAAGGGATGGAGTGGCCTCGCCGCAATTTCAAGCAGACAGTGTTAGTCGCAGTGTTCCAAAGGGTAAATATACAAATTTTGGTTGAAATCGGAGAAACGGTGTAGATTTGGGACAAAGGGCCTATATGCAGGGAATGGAGTGGTCTGTCCGCAATTTCAAGCAGACAGTGTTACTCGCTGGGTACCAAAGGGTAAGTTTCCGAATATTGGTTCTTATCGGTGAAACGGTGTAGATTTGTGCCAAAGTGCCTAAATGCAGGGAATGGGGTGGTCTGTCCGAAATTTTAAGTGGACAGTGTTACTCGCAGGGTTCCAGAGGGTAAGTATACAAAGTTTGGTTCAGATCGGTGAAACGGTGTAGATTTGTGCCAAAGGGCCTAAATGCAGGGGATGGAGTAGCCTCTCCGCAATTTCAAGCAGACAGTGTTAGTCGCAGTGTTCCAAAGGGTAAATATACAAATTTTGGTTGAGATAGGTGGAACGGTGTAGATTTGGGCCAAAGGGCCTAAATGCAGGGAATGGAGTGGTCTGTCCGCAATTTCAAGCAGACAGTGTTAGTCGCAGTGTTCCAAAGGGTAAATATACAAATTTTGGTTGAGATCGGTGGAACGGTGTAGATTTGGGCCAAAGGGCCTAAATGCAGGGAATGGAGTGGTCTGTCCGCAATTTCAAGCAGACAGTATTACTCGCAGGTTTCCAAAGGGTAAGTATACACATTTTGGTTCAGATCGGTGAAACGGTGTAGATTTGTGCAAAAAGGGCCTAAATGCAGGGAATGGCGTGGTCTGTCCGTAATTTCAAGCAGACAGTGTTACTCGCAGGGCACCAAAGGGTAAGAATACGAATTTTGGTTCTGATCGGTGAAACGGTGTAGATTTGGACCAAAGGGCCTAAATGCAGGGAATGGGGTGGTCTGTCCGAAATTTTAAGTGGTCAGTGTTACTCGCAGGGTTCCAAAGGGTAAATATACAAATTTTGGTTGAGATCGGTGAAACGGTGTGGATTTGGACCAAAGGGCCTAAATGCAGGGAATGGGGTGGTCTGTCCGAAATTTCAAGTGGACAGTGTTACTCGCAGGGTTCCAAAGGTTAAATATACAACTTTTGGTTCAGATCGGTGAAACGGTGTAGATTTGTGCAAAAGGGCCTAAATGCAGGGCATGGGGTGGTCTGTCCGAAATTTAATGTTGACAGGGTTACCCGCAGGGTTCCAAAGGGTAAGTATACAAATTTTGGTTCATATCGGTGAAACGGTGTAGATTTGTATACATAACAGACAGACAGACAGACAAACTTTGTGCTTTATATATATAGATTATTCCCTACATCGACCCCTGTTAATAAAATTTAAAAAAAAACTACGTATTCAGATTTTTAAGGCGTTCAGATTCCTAATGTTCATATCGAGGTTTGGATAGAAAATGGAGGCCCATGACCTGGTGGTTACGTCTTGACTGTAGTCATGGAGAAAATGGAGTGGCATGGCCCCTTACAGAGACAGGTGGAAACCTGGTGATCACTTCTTGAGGTAGTGTTGCCATTAAGAAAATTGAGTGGCATGGCCTCTTACCGAGATAGAATGAAACTTGGTAGACCCGTCGTGTGCTACTGTTGCCATAGAGATGGCCGGCCTTGCCGTCCCTTCATAAGTTAATTTTCTGAATTTATTAGCCTTTGCTCGAGTGCAAATAGGCCGATATCAAGAGAATGAGAAAGACAATCAAAAATGCATGTAGCCAGCCGTTCCTTCTGGATCCTAAACTATGTGTATGCAAAATTTGGTTGAGATTGGTGGAACGGTGTAGATTTGTATACGGAACAAATCCACCCACCCACCCACCCACATACATACCCACATACAGACTTTCACTTTTATATATAAGATACTAGCTGTAC
Organism: Meconema thalassinum; assembly: GCA_946902985.2. NCBI lineage: Eukaryota > Metazoa > Arthropoda > Insecta > Orthoptera > Tettigoniidae > Meconema > Meconema thalassinum. The sequence continues at coordinate 173,340,585 of OX336391.1, forward strand.
CCGGCATGCGTTGCAATGCCAACCAAAGAAAGTGTTGGGGTTTTGACTTTGTTAGTTGCAGTGCTTTTGGATTCCCAATATTTTCTTCTTTTTCCGTTAACCACCTCTAAACTATTATAAAAAAAATAATTTACTATCTGAGAAACATTCACGGGAGCGTGATCAACAACTCACGAAAGTTACATCGCAATGAAATGAATGGTATATGAACGCATACGGGACTGCTGAAACGATTAGAGCGCCGTCACCCATTTGTTGAATATACTCGTACGCTACCTATTGTAAAACGGATTTACTAACTCGAAAACCTTTCCTGGCGTGTACACAAAAACTCATTAAAGTTTCATTGCAATCGGATGATTGGCATATGAACGCATAAGGGATATTGTTTAAACAATTCGCGCCGTCACTCATTTGTTGAATCTTCTTGTGCGCCACCCATTGAAACGGACTTACTAATTCATGAAACTTCGCAGGACTGTACTCAGCTCTCCAAAGTTTTATCTCACTCGGATGAATGGTATATGATCGTATACGGGACTTTATTGAAACGATTCACTCGCTGTCACTTATTAGTTAAATCTACCCGTTTGCTACCAATTGTAAAATGGATTTACTAAATCAGAAACCTTCCCTGGAGTGTGCACAACAACTCACCAAAGTTTCATCTCTATCGGACGATTGTATATGAACGCATACGGGTCTTTGTCGAAACACTTCGCGAGTCGTCGCTCATTTGTTGAATCCATTCGTGCGCTACCTATTGTAACATGGATTTACTAAGGTAGAAATCTTCCCTGAAGTGTACACAACATCTCACCCACGTTTCATCGCTATCGGACAAATGGTATATGAACGCATACGGGACTTTGTTGAAACAATTCGCGCGTCGTCGCTCATTTGTTGAATCTACTCGTGCGCTACCTATTGCTAAGTAGATTTACTAAGCCAGAAACCTTCCCTGAGTGTATACAACATCTCACCCAAGTTGCATCGCATTGGGGTGAATGGTATATGAACGCAGGTGGGACTTTGTTGAAACAAACGTACGCCATTTTGTTGATGTTACTCGCGCGCCATCTATTGTTAATTGGATCTACTATGCCTATAACTTTTCCTGGCGTATGCACAACAACTCACCGAAATTTGATTGTAATCGGATGAATTGTTTATGAACGCATCACCAACACTCATTTGTTTAAACTATTGGTGCGCTATCTATTGTTAATTGGATTAACTATGCCTATAACCATCCCGGAAGTGGGCCAAACAACCCACCAAAATTTGGTCGCGATCGGATGAATTGTAGGCTATATGAACGCATCGCAAACACTCATTTGTTTAAAATACTCGCGCACTGTCCATTGTAAATTGGATTGACTATGCCTATAATGATTTCGGAAGTGTTCACAACAACTCACCAAAGTTTTATAGCAATCGGATGAATGATATATGAACGCATACGGGACTTGGTTGAAATGATTCGCCTGCCGTTACTCATTCGTTGAAGCTACTTGTGCGATACCTATTATAAAGTGGATGCACTAATCCAGAAACCTTTCCTGATGAGTACACAACATATTACCCAAGTTTCATCGCTATCGGACAAATGGTATATGAACGCATACTGGTCTTTGTTGAAACGCTTCGCCCGTCGTCGCTCATTTGTTGAATCTACTTGTGCGATACCTATTGTTAAGTGGATTTACTAAGCCAGAAACCTTTCCTGATGAGTACACAACATATTACCCAAGTTTCATCGCTATCGGACAAATGGTATATGAACGCATACGGGACTTTCTTGAAACGCTTCGCGTGACTTCGCTCATTTGTTGAATCTACTTGTGCGCTCCCTATTGAAAAATGGATTTACTAAGCCTAAAACGTTCCATGGAGTGTACACAACAACTCACCCAAGTTTAGTCGCTATCGGACGAATGGTATTTGAACGCATACGGGACTATGTTGAAACACTTCGCGTGTCGTCGCTCATTTGTTTAATCTACTTGTGTGATACCTATTGTTAATTAGATTTACTAACCCAGAAACCTTCCCTGAAGTGTACACAACATCTCAGCCAAGTTTCATCACTATCAGACGAATAGTATATGAACGCATACGGGACTTTGTTGGAAAGCTTCGCGCGTCGTCGCTCATTTGTTGAATCTACTCGTGCGCTACCTATTATAACATGGATTTACTAGGTCAGAAACCTTGCCTGTAGTGTACACAACCTCTCACCCAAGTTTCATCGCTATCGGACGAATGGTATGTGAACGCATACTGGTCTTTGTTGAAACGCTTCGCCCGTCGTCGCTCATTTGTTGAATCTACTTGTGCGATACCTATTGTTAAGTGGATTTACTAAGCCAGAAACCTTTCCTGATGAGTACACAACATATTACCCAAGTTTCATCGCTATCGGACAAATGGTATATGAACGCATACGGGACTTTCTTGAAACGCTTCGCGTGACTTCGCTCATTTGTTGAATCTACTTGTGCGCTCCCTATTGAAAAATGGATTTACTAAGCCTAAAACTTTCCATGGAGTGTACACAACAACTCACCCAAGTTTAGTCGCTATCGGACGAATGGTATTTGAACGCATACGGGACTATGTTGAAACACTTCGCGTGTCGTCGCTCATTTGTTTAATCTACTTGTGTGATACCTATTGTTAATTAGATTTACTAACCCAGAAACCTTCCCTGAAGTGTACACAACATCTCAGCCAAGTTTCATCACTATCAGACGAATAGTATATGAACGCATACGGGACTTTGTTGGAAAGCTTCGCGCGTCGTCGCTCATTTGTTGAATCTACTCGTGCGCTACATATTATAACATGGATTTACTAAGTCAGAAACCTTGCCTGTAGTGTACACAACCTCTCACCCAAGTTTCATCGCTATCGGACGAATGGTATGTGAACGCATACTGGTCTTTGTTGAAACGCTTCGCCCGTCGTCGCTCATTTGTTGAATCTACTTGTGCGATACCTATTGTTAAGTGGATTTACTAAGCCAGAAACCTTTCCTGATGAGTACACAACATATTACCCAAGTTTCATCGCTATCGGACAAATGGTATATGAACGCATACGGGACTTTCTTGAAACGCTTCGCGTGACTTCGCTCATTTGTTGAATCTACTTGTGCGCTCCCTATTGAAAAATGGATTTACTAAGCCTAAAACTTTCCATGGAGTGTACACAACAACTCACCCAAGTTTAGTCGCTATCGGACGAATGGTATTTGAACGCATACGGGACTATGTTGAAACACTTCGCGTGTCGTCGCTCATTTGTTTAATCTACTTGTGTGATACCTATTGTTAATTAGATTTACTAACCCAGAAACCTTCCCTGAAGTGTACACAACATCTCAGCCAAGTTTCATCACTATCAGACGAATAGTATATGAACGCATACGGGACTTTGTTGGAAAGCTTCGCGCGTCGTCGCTCATTTGTTGAATCTACTCGTGCGCTACTTATTATAACATGGATTTACTAAGTCAGAAACCTTGCCTGTAGTGTACACAACCTCTCACCCAAGTTTCATCGCTATCGGACGAATGGTATGTGAACGCATACTGGTCTTTGTTGAAACGCTTCGCCCGTCGTCGCTCATTTGTTGAATCTACTTGTGCGATACCTATTGTTAAGTGGATTTACTAAGCCAGAAACCTTCCCTATAGTGTACACAACATCTCACCCAACTTTCATCGCTATCTGACGAATGGTATATGAACGCATACGGGACTTTGTTGAAACGCTTCGCGCGTCGTCGCCCATTTGTTGAATCTACTCGTGCGCTACCTATTATAATATGGATTTACTAAGCCAGAAACCTTCCCTGTAGTGTACACAACCTCTCACCCAACTTTCAACGCAATGGGATGAATGGTATATGAACACATGTGGGACTTTCTTGAAACAAACGCATGCCATTTTGTTGAAGCTACTCTATTGTAAATTGGATTTACTACGCCTATTACTTTTCCGGGACTGTGCACTACAACTCATCAAAATTTGATCGCAGTCGGACGAATTGTATATGAACGCATCGCCATTACGCATTTGTTTAAACTACTCGCGCGCTATCTATTGTGAAATGGATTAACTATGCCTATGATCATCCCGGAAGTGTTTACAACAACTCACCAAAATTTGATCGCAATCGGATGAATGGTTTATGAACGCATAAAAGACGAACACACAGACATTCCTTTATATAGCCTATATACTAGCAGAAGTACCCGTTCTTCGAACGGTGTTCGTTGTTAACACCAGACAATATCAATTGAGCTACTGTTGCAATGGTTAGCGGTTTGTCATTCCTTCAAGTTTATCAGAACGAAGTTAGTTTTCTGGGAATATCACACACACGGTTAATTTAAGGCCCTTAAAATGTAGTTTTCGGAGACCCTTTATAGATTCCCGAATTTTGTGTCTCACATTGAGAAGCGTAACATATGCTTCGGTCGTCCTTCAAGGATAATTTTTATATTTCGCCTATTTTAGCATGTATTGAGAAGTTTTTCTCTATATCCACCCTTCTACTGTATGAAAAGTGCGGTAAAGAGTTTTATAAATGATTGGTGTATTGACTCTCATGGTTACCATACCTAATTTTACGATGCTCCGAACACGAGTTATAGGCGTAGGCTACGTAAAGATACAAAGAAAGACAGACAGACAATTCTATTGTCTACAACATATTACCGAGATATCCAAATATGGGTATATCTACCACACAGTATCAAAGAAAATCATCCTTACGATGAACCCGTTTGTCGACAAAAATAAAATTAGTTAAAATGTGTTCTCAGACTAAATTTACCTAACGTGTACTTCCTGTCGTGAAATAGAATTGAAAGCCTTGTAGACGAAACGCAAAACACGTCACATAAAAACTGACCCTCTACGTTGTGGTGCCCATACACAGGAAGACCCCTTTCATAAATTATAAAGGCTTGTGGTGCATGAAAATTCAGGTTCTTTAGCCTCAAATTGCTCAAATTCCTAAAAGCCGCAAAAAAATGCTGGTTCAATTCAAGAATTTTTGAAAATAATGTTGCTGTTTGGAGATATAAAAGACCTTCTGTACTATATGTCGAACGTGAAAATTGCATGAAAAAATTCTAGGTTACCCCTTCACCCCCTTAATTGCATTGACGAATTATACAGTCTACGTTAGTTCCGTGATAACCTTATAGCCATTTGCAAACTTTCACAGAAATGTAATAAATGGAGTGACATTGCTTCTTACAGAAATAGATGGAAAGTTGTAAGCCACCCTTTGATATAATGTTCTCATGGTTAACGATTACCATTCCTTCATTAGTTTGTTAAATTAAATTAAATTAGTTTTCTGGGAATATTTCAGAAACTGTTGGATTTAGAGCCTTATAATGTAGTTTTCGAGGACCCTTTAGGGCCCCCGAGTTTTGTTTCTGGCACCGAGGGGATTTGTCTCGTCCTTGTACGCCATAATATAATACTAATAATAATATCCAGCAAAATGGCCTTGACAAGGAAGCCATAGAAGCAAGAATCAAGAAAATGGAAGTCGCTTTTCAAACCACCCGCAACATATATAACAAAAAGTGTTTTTCTATGAACACAAAAATTCGTCACTACAACACTGTCATCAAACCAGTACCGCTATATGCATCTGAATGCCTTATCCTATCCGAGAAATGTTTGCTCGCGAAGTTAGAGAGAAAGAAAGAAAGATCCTACACATCATACTTGGTCCAGACTACAAAAATGGCATCTACATCAGAAAATCCAGGCAAGAAGTTTACTCGAGGATAGAGAAGATCACAGACACAATGCGAAAACGCAGAGTTTGCTTCTACGGTCATATGCGACGGATGATCGATTCCCGATGGACGAAACGTATCTTCAGTATATTCGACTCAAAACCAAAAACGACAATGCCATGGTATGTTAACGTCCAGAAAGATCTGAAAGAAATGGGGATACGAGCAGAAGATGCACAAGACCGAAATCTTTATAGAGCAGCCATCAAGACGTTTGGGACTTTCCGGGACGAAAAACGGACAACTGGTGCGAAATGGACAGAGGAACGTCGTGCTAAACACAGTGAGCTCATGAAGGCAATGTGGTTCAAGAAAAAAATGAGCAAATGCCAGAATGTAAAATGAGGCTTATCGCGGTCCCTAGTTGGCCGATTAGCGAAATTGAATGAATGAATATAATATAGGGAGAAATTATAACACCTATTTTTTAAAATTATTAATGCAGCCAATGGCCATGTACTTTTCTTTTCAGGACGGGTCAGGGAAGGGATATTATCAGAGAAAGAAGCATTCAATCACGCATGAGCAAAATGGAAATGGCCTACCATTTAACTAAGGACATCTATAAGAAAAGGTCAATATCCTTCAACACAAAACTAAAACATTACTGCAGTGTCATCCGTCCGGAGGTCTTGCATGCTTCAGAATGCCTCACGATGAACAAAAAAGGCTTGATCGAGAAACTGGAGGCCAAAGAAAGAAAAATTTTGAGAAAGATATTGGGTTCCATCAATGACAATGGGGAATACAGAAGACGGCATAACCATGAACTATATACTCATGTGGAGAAGATAAGTAACGTCATCCGGAAGATAAGGATACCATTTTTTGGGCATGTGAAACGAATGAGCCCAGCGAGACTGACCAACCGCAAAATAACTTACTTTCAGGAGAGGAAAACAAAATGGGCCTGGTGCATTGAACTGGATAAAGATCTGAAAGAAGTGGGGATTACACCAACAGACATTCAGGAGCGCGCCCCACTCAAAAGGAAACTTCAAGCTTGCAAATGTTTCCAAGAAAAACCGAAGCTGAAAACGGGAAAGATTTGGACCCAGGAACGGAAGGAAGTCCACCGAGAACGAATGCGGGCGCACTGGGCAAACATCAAAGCCAGTAGGAGACAGTGGGAATGACGCGGTCCATAGATGGCCTATACGAAATGAATGAATGAATAATATGGGGATAGGAATATAATAGACCTGCCGTACCACACCCGCAGGTGTAAATCGCGTGAAAAAATTCTAGAGTACCCCTTGATCCCCTTAAGCGCATTATACGTATTGATGAATTTTACGGCTTAATTTGGTTCCGTGATAACCTTCTAGCCGTTTGCAAACTTTCACACTAATGTAATTAATGGAATTGCATTGCGTCTTACAGCAATAGATGGACCTCTGAGAATCTGTTGCCATGGTTACTGGCTTGCATTTGTTCATTAGTTTATTAAATGAAATTAGTTTTCAGGGAATATCTCAAAAACGGTTGGTCTTAGGACCTTAAAATGTGGTTTTTGGGTACCCGAGTTTTGTCTCTCACATTGAGGGGCTGAAAATGAGCTTTGTCTCGTCATTCTACGCCTATTTCAGCATGTATTTTAAGGGGGTAGGCCCCCTTTTATGAGGGGTACGGAGAAGAGTTATATCAATGATAAGTGTCGTGCCTCTGATGGATATCTGTACCAAAGTTTACGTTGATACACCCAGCCGTTCTCGAGTTATAAGGGAACAAAGTTGTCCACATACGATCAAACAAACAAACAAACAAACAGACAGACAGACAGACGAAAAAAATATTCGCGCGCATCCATCAAACACAGTCTGAAACGCGTAAACAACTCAATTTTCCGTAGAAATTCAGAGAAAAACAGACAAACTTTCATTTTTATATACAGAGAGATATACTGCACCGGTCGGTGTTGACCGTGTTTTATTGCACAAATTTCTGTTTCACTCGCTAACCGTTGGAGATATACGAAAAGTGATAAGGAACTTTCGGATAGAAAATTAAATGCTAAAGCTCATGTATGCCATCAAAAGTTTGCTATTTCTTAGCGTTCTCTCTTTATTTGAAATGGAATTATGAAATTTTGAAACCAAAGGGTGTAGTGACGTCACAAATGTCGGTTTTACTCGCTAACCGTTGGAGATACACGAAAAGTGATAAGGACTTTTTGGATAAGAAATTAAATTTCAAAGCCCGCATGTGCCACCAAAAGTTTTCTATTTCCTACCGTTCTCTTTTTATTTGACATGGAAATATGAAATTTTGAAACCAAAGGGTGTAGTGACGCCACTATAATGGTCGCCATTTTTATAGTGCAAAATTTCGAAATCAAAAGTATCCTATATGTAAACTTGGTAAATCAGCTACTTCCATGCAAAATTTCATTTAAATCGGACCAGTGGTTCTTGCGTTATTGAGTAACACACAGACAGACAGACAGACAGAAAGATAGACACACACCATCTCATTTTTATATATTAGTATGATATAAGATAAGATAAGATAAGATAACATGACCAATGTAGGAAATATATACATTCATTAAATCATACATGAGGGAATAAAATATAATCAAATTTGTTAACTCTTAAAGTGCACACCACAGCGAATGTCTCGTCTTTGATAGCAACGAAACTGTAATTATTGAGTAACGAATTGAAAAAGGAACCATCGTTTGAATTCAAAGCTGAATCTCCTGTACTCCAAACAGTCACATTCGTCACACTGCTGAGTATTTCCTACGACTACGCGATCTCCTCAAGTCTTATATGAAGAGGGCACTCAGGAAGGACATTATGACTAATATTCTCTAAACAATTTTCTGTGATTTATTAATTTAATAATACAGCCAAATGTTCAGTTATATACATAATCAATCAACTTGATTCACAACAGAATTGAGGCAAACATCAAATTCTATCTGTACAACCCGTCACGTGATATCTCTCACAGTTTCCCACACATACGACAAACAGTCCGCACACGGCTCATGAAAACATATGGTCCTACAACACTTGTGATGAAAACCATGCACTGCAAATCTGGTAACAAGCTGTCTGAGCTGATAATTTGCTTCCTTCCAGTCCGTCTTTATCATGGCATCCATGGTGTAAAATTCCATCCAAATATCTTTTTTCTTTGCTATGTGTTCTCTGACTACCTCTTTCAAGGCCGGTGTGGACGCAAGCATCATTTTTAAGCGTAGATCTACTAATAGCATAGTATCTTTAGATAGTTCGTAAGCTAATGTAGATCCTGTATACCTGGATAGTCCAATGGTTGTTTTTAAAAAGCGCGCTTTAACCTTTTCGAGCGTCCATACGTCGGTTGACGTCGGCCTATCCCAAATAATCTATATCCCGTAAGTCAGAATTGGAATAATGTTGGCATTGAATAAAGCCATGTTAGTCTTCAGAGGTAGTCTATTGAGAAGTTTAATGTCGTATATTGCTTTTCCTGCCGCAGTATCTCGTAATTTTATGTGTATCCTGTAGGAACGTACCGTAGTCTGTAGGTAGGGTTAAGCCAAGATATTTAAAGTTGTTTACGATTCGAAGTGCACGCTGCTGAAAAAGTAAGTCGTCTCGTGGGGAAATCCGCCCACCTTTCCTGAAATTCATGTGTTCTGACTTTTGAATGTTCACCGCTATATGGTTGGTTTCCGTTCATACCTCTAAAGCATTTAACGCTTTCTGTGATTTATCAAGTATTCTTTTAGTAGTTTTCGGCATCAGAAGTTCTCTTTACTGGTTTGCAATGCTTAATCAAGTTCACACTTTCAGGTTACGAAGGTGGGACTTCCGAGTATGTAGTCCCCCAAGCGTGTTGTACAGTGTGTTTAAGAGCGTCCGATTGGGCAGTTAAGCACAGAGTAAGGTGTACATTTTCGAGGCAAGAAAAAATTAATTATTCCTCTTTTCCATCTTCCAATCCTTCAGTACCTTACCATATTGAAAATACATTATTTAAAGTGAAATAACATGTCGTGAGGCCACCTAGGAGATCTGGTGCAGCACTTTAAATTTGACACCCATATGTGACCTAAGCATGTTAATGAGGTTGAAGTGATGATGATGATGACATCATAAACGCCCAAAGTGCATCCTAGGTGAGATTACAATCTATACAGCTCAGTCAAAAATCGAATCCGGGACCATTCGAACCATAACCTTGCATGCTAACCACTTAACTACGGGGTCAGGAATTACTTGAAATATGTGTTTACAATTGGTCCTTTTTATTTTCATCTCTAATTGTTGTAGAGAACCCTGCACCATAACCTACAGCAATGCCACGCCTCCTCGTACAGCCTGATGGCATGCACAGGTGTTTGAGCATGTTTTCACACAATAACTGACAACTAATTAACAAGCGTATAAGAACTCTCAGAATGATAATAATTAAGTTGTATGCCCATAAAGTACGTTCCGTTTTAGTAATGAAAACAAAACTAGTACAGATACAAAGCATTTATTGCAACACTAACTAAGAATCGCAAACTATCTTTTCCACAAAGCTCCCACAATTTTGGAGGCATTCTTCGTAGCGTGGCACAAGATTTTGTTTGCCTTCTTCATCAAACTTTGCCGCCTGTGCTGTGCTGTGGTTCGTAGAAGGATCGGATAGTGTAAACCTACGGTTTCCCATAACGCGTTATTTAACTGCAGGAACCAAGTCATCAGTAACCAACGATAAATGCCCACTTTGTTCGTCATCGTGCACTTGACCACAACGTTCATTGAACTGGCGGACCCAACTCCTGACCATTGAATCACTCATCACATTTTCTCCGTGCACCTTGCAAATCTGTCGATGAATGTCGACTAGTTTAGTGTTCTTCTCATTCAAATAACGATGACAGATCTAATCCCACAAGCGGTGGAATTTTCAATCAGCATCGTCATTCTAAATAAACACTATCAAGCGTAAGCAACAGACAGATCTATTCTCACAAGCGGTGGAATTTTCAAACAACATAGTCATTCTAAATAACCACTATCAAGTGTAAGAAAAAGACAGATCTAATCTCACAAGCGGTGGAATTTTCAATCAACATCGTCATTCTAAACAAATACTATCAAGCGTAAGCAACAGACAGATCTAATCTCACAAGCGGTGGAATTTTCAATCAACATCGTCATTCTAAACAAATACTATCAAGCGTAAGAAACAGACAGATCTAATCTCACAAGCGGTGGAATTTTCAATCAACATCGTCATTCTAAACAAATACTATCAAGCGTAAGAAACAGACAGATCTAATCTCAAAAACGGTGGAATTTGCAATCAACATCATCATTCTAAACAAACACTATCAAGCGTATGCAACAGACAGATCTAATCTTACAAGCGGTGGAATTTTCAATTAACATCGTCATTCTAAACAAATACAATCAAGCGTAAGCAACAGACAGATCTAATCTCACAAGCGGTGGAATTTTCAATTAACATCGTCATTCTAAACAAGTACTATCAAGCGTAAGCAACAGAAAGCGATCTCAAAATGGCAGCATCTCCTTGTCGTTGACTCAGAGCAACTACCGGGCGTGCACCGGACTGCGATTGCAGCGATGTCGAGGCAACGTATAAAACGGATTTTTTTTCTGGATGTGCCTAGTATAATCGCACAAGCTACGAATTTTCTAATTTAAGAAAATTGATGAACAATATAGTGTCATCACAGTACATTTCATAAGGTAGGCACAAGTAACAACAAGAGAGGTATATCACGAACTTCTAACTGGGAAGCTTCACTCTATGCCGAAAATGCACCAAGAAATGAGTTTACCTTCCGCATGTATGCTTTATCTATGTTATTTCTTGCATATACGCTGTTAAATTATTGACAGCCCATGATTACCATTCCTTCAGTTTTTGTAACCCTCGATGACAAACGATCTTTATCACCAGATGCCTTGTGCAGTAGGGGCCAAACTTATTTGCTGTCACCTCTGAGGTCCGGGATCCTTTTGGGAGTCTGTCCAGAAATTTAATTATGATGGAGGGCTGCAACGAGGTGCACTCTGCCTTATGATGCCTTATGAGACAAAACTGTGAAGAGACAGCTTCGATTCCCACCTCGGCTATTCTAGAAGTGATTTTCCGTCATTTCCTATTTCTATTCCAAGCAAATGCTGAAATCGTTCATTACACAAGGCCACGGTCGCCTCAATCCCTATCCTCGTCTCAATTATACAGTAAATACGTCCACCTCGCGGTGTAGCGGCTATACTAGCGTTCTTGGCTCTCGCCCCGGAGGTTTGGGTTCGATCCCCGGCTCAACCAAGGAATTTTAATTTCAGTGTTAGTGCTGGAATGGGGTACATTCAGTCTCGTGAGGCAAAACCGAGAAGAGGAGGGTTCGATTCCCAACTCAGCCATCTTGAAAGTAGTTTACCCCAGATATACTCCAGAGAAATGCTGGGATAGTTCCTAATTTAAAGCCACGGCTACCTCCTTCCCAATCCTATCACTAATTTACAAACACACACACTAGTACAGCCATCACAATAACACAGGCTATCACACAATTTCCACCCACACCCAAAATACACGGGGCTATAATATGATCACGATGACACAACCCCCAAGATAAGCAACAGCAACAACAACATTACAAATAACACACCAATCTGACACCATAATAATACAGGTCATCGACAAATTATGCCAGCCATGTGGTGTTGGGGTAGCACGCCTGCCCCGGGTTCGATTTCCGGCTCCGTCAGGTATTCTAGAAACTGACGTGAGGGCTGGAACGGGGTGCACTCAGCCCCGTGAGGACGATTGAGTAGCTGTCTAACAGTAAGGCAGCACCCCAGTCATGAAGCCGAGAGTTAACGGCCGTAGGGACCCGATGCGCTGACCACGCGTCACGCGTCACCCCAATATCTGCAGACCACATGGCTGGGCAGCGGTCGCTTAGTAGGCCTAGCCCCTACATGAGCTGCAGTTACAGGGGTTATTATATTTATTTTTGACAAATTCAACACACAACCAAATACACGGGACTGAACTGATCACTATTTAGAAGCCTCTCAATGAAACAACAACTACAGTAAATGTTATAAAATCTCCTCCAGCATATTCCGTTTTGTTGTTCTGGGTACCAGGATGTCAGGTACGATTTCGGAGCTGCAGTTTAATCTGGCGGCTGATTTTCAGCACGTTGTCCTCTTATTGTACAACGATTGCGTCCACAATGTTCGAAGAATGGTTTCGACCTGTCTTACCCGATACTTCCCTTGTAAGGAGGCACTCATTTTCAGTCGGTGAATGAAAATGGAGGTCATGAGGCATGCGCCATTTTATTTTGTTAAATAGCAGCTCTTCGCGTTTCTCAAACAATCATCGGGGGAAAATATCTTCCTTGTTAGACTTCTTCCCCAATGGCCGGCTCTGGAGCCAGTCCAGACTATACTTAAATCTGCCCCCACCCCTGAAATTATTTTTGGGTACGGACCTGAAATGCATGAGAAATGCATGCACGCTGTTGTCTTCGCAAACGACATACCTGAAAGCCGTAGCCACCTCTTAGGGCAGCTCACAAACCAATAGCTTGACTGAATTAATGACTATCCGCGTATCAATGTACTGATTCCTTATGCAGCCGCAAATCGAACCATTGAGGACCTTTGAGACCAGCGCACAGAGGGTCAAAATCGAAATCTAGGAGGACAAAATTATTTATTTTCATAATTTAAAAAGTCAAAATGTATTACTTCTACAGCATTCTCATATAATTGCCACTCACTATTCTGGGATATAAACGCATCTTAGTGTAAATCTGTCACCACTGTACGAGCAGCCTGTATTGGAGGATGAATGTAAGTGGCTGAGGTTTGGTTGTCTTTGTGGTTAGTGTGATGCTTTAAGGTGGAACATGCAGCTGAAGGTATGATCTTTGTAACGTGTTTCAGTTATTAATGGGCGTAATTGTTACGTAATTTTAGCTATATTTGCATTATATAATATTTAACTATTATTTTCAAAATTATATTTTCACTTAGATTTTTAGTATGTCGCGTCACTCTCCGTCACTTTCTATTTAATTTTAAAATGTAGACAAAGTCTTGTAGTTTACGCCTGTTATAAGATTTTTTGCATCTTCTTGCAAGTTACTTAGTTATTTTACGTTTTAGAAGATGCCACGCAACCAGTTCTCACACGATTACAACTGTTTGAAGCACTGGGTTCGACGTCAAAAGTAGAACTTAGTGAATTTTTAAAAGTAAATTAGGGGTAGAAAATTGTTCTGAAGAGATAACTGAATGCTCTATCCAACTCCTAGTCATAGACAATTTCTTACATGTAGACGTAGCTAAAAAAAAAGGTCTTAACTGATGTTTATTATGAAGTAAACAAATTATATACGTTGCCTTCACTCTAAATTCATGATTAAAACGTAAAAATAATTTTGTCCACCTATATTTCGATTTTGACCCACTGTGCAGCGTCTCCAGGAGCGTTAATACAACTTCTATTCGGGGGGAGCTGACTATCCTAGAAAATTGTAAGTATTCTCAGGGGATTGTGACCGAAAAATACCCAGAAATATCAGCCAATATCTTAGAGCATATAACTTTGTGTAATTATTTTAGACAAGAGTTAATTGTAGAATTCTAAGTTTAAATAGCCCACAATTAGTGGCAATACAAAAATACTTGTAAAATACAACACAACACACAAATACAATTTTGTACTTAATGCATTTTCTATTATGGACTTTGGAGTATGAATGGAAAATATCTAAATATTTGTCTATTTATTAAGCAGAAAGGTTAACAGTTATTGTTTTTTTTTTTTTTTACAACTTGACAATGTATTCCTCAAATGTACCGTACTGTGGAATTCTCAGTTTTGCCTCATAAGACTGAGTGTACCCCGCTCCAACCCTCAGATCAGAATTAAAAATTCTTGGCAGAGCCAGGAATCGAATTCGGACCTCCGGGGCAGCTGCCAAGAATGCTAGTCACTACACCACGAGGTGTTAGCCAATAAGTTAAGATTAGGATACAACAAAATTTAGAATTATTTTATGCTTTTACCAAAGCAACACATTCTTAATTTTTATTGGCCGTTTTCTGGAGGGGGGAAGGCGGGGGGGATGGAGCCTCCACAGTTCCCCCCTTATATACCCCCTGAGCGTCTCAATACTCACGCCGAGGCCACAGAAGGTGGCATGGCATTAGTTTTGTAAGTGAGCAAGGATGGTGAGGGGCAGATGCGAGTCTCAGACCTCAAGATGGAAATGGCACTACATTTATCTTCTGTGGATTGTCGAGATAGCGCTGATGGATGCTTAATGTGTGGAACGATCTTCTTTATCTCGACAATAAACGCAGAATGGGAGATGATGGCTACATTCTCGTGCTAGATATGAAGAAATGAGACTTTTTAATAGTGTACTTATGGATCCACGATGGGAGATGAGATGTTCTGTCGATAATGACCTACTGCTTCTGCCATGCAACAGAGACCGTGCTAACTTCATTGAGGACAATGGTGATCCTCTAAAGCGTTATTTGGTGTTGTTGTTGAGTTTTCTCCATGCCTCCCTGTCCTGAGCTAATCGTTTCATCTCTACATAGCTACCACACCCTACATCCGAGGCAATCTGTATAACATATTCTAACCTTGGTCTACCCCTACAGTTCTTGTCCTCGACCCTTCCTTCCATAACTAACCTTGCTATTCCTGGGTGTCTTAGTGTATGTCCTACCAACCTTATCTCTTCCCTTCATTAGCAGTCGCCAGAAACATCTCCCCTCTCCCAATCGTGTTTATACCTCTTCATTTGTAACCCTATCCACCCATCTGATCTTAATAATTCTTCTGTAACACCACATTTCAAATGCTTCTATTTACTTCTTTTCTGCTGCACCAAAGCCCAAGTTTCACTTCCATAGACCGCTTACGCACCAGACAAAGGCTTTCAAAAATGACTTCCTAGTACCTAAATCTATGAAGAAGGGATGTGACAAATGACATTATTGTGACCGTCAGCGATATGTGCCTTCATATGTCTGCACCCTTCGCATACGGTCACAATACTGTATTTTGAAATGCACTTAGAAATTTTTCTCATAACCTCCTAGATTCAAATTGGTTACATTTTACTTTCAGTCATCCCGCGGCAGTAGTCTAACAAAATAGAAAGATAGTACAGTATATTGGCTTTCACGGCCAGTGAATTAAAACTCAGCAACACAAGACACGGCACAAACTTAGAAACATTGCTGAGTTTTAATTATATAAGTTTAATTTTAATTTCCAAGTTTGTGCCGTGTGTTGTGTTGCTGAGTTTTAATTCACTGGCCGTGAAAGCCAATATACCATCTTTTGGAAGCCTTCATAGGGTGGGTATGGCTGCTTGAGCTTTTAGTTCTAGCAGTAAAGAGGCGCAGGTGCGCTTCATATAAAGGGAGGTAGTGCACAGTTCGCTATTCCTGTGGGGGGTCCAGGTGGGGACACTAAGAGCCCGCTGATGAGCCAGCTTGGTGTCCTAGGTGAAACCCCACACAAGACACGGCACAAACCTAGATAAAATGCTGAGTTTTAATTTCCTGGCCGTGAAAGCCAATATACCATCTTTTTGGAAGTCTTCAGAGGGAGGTTATGGCTGCTTGAGCATTTAGTTCTCGCAGAAAAGAGGCACATGTGCGTTTCATGAAAGGGGAAGTAGCTCACAGTTCGCTACTCCTGTGGGGGTCCGGGTGGGGACACTAAGAGCCCGCTCATGAGCCAGCTTGGTGTCCTAGGTGAAACCCCACACAAGACACGGCACAAACCTAGATAAAATGCTGAGTTTTAATTTCCTGGCCGTGAAAGCCAATGTACCATCTTTTTGGAAGTCTTCAGAGGGAGGTTATGGCTGCTTGAGCATTTAGTTCTCGCAGAAAAGAGGCACATGTGCGCTTCATGAAAGGGGAAGTAGCCCACAGTTCGCTACTCCTGTGGGGGTCCGGGTGGGGACACCAATAGCCCGCTGATGAACCAGCTTGGTGTCCTAGGCGAAACCCCACACAAGACACGGCACAAACCTAGAAAAATTGCTGAGTTTAAAAAAATCGAAGATCGTGATCATGGAATTACACATTAAAGTTCCCTCAAATGCTATAGAAAAGCCACACTCTTGGGTTTTGGGAAGGCCAGCACTTCCCCACTGAGCCACAAACCTCAACATCCCAATAAAATGTACTGTGTGAGTGACTTAATGAAAGGGCTGGAGATTCCCAATTACCACAGTCTCTGAGTGCCTTGAGGAAAACGCTATCGACACCCAATAAATCAATACGACACATATGGCAGTCATTAGCGACCCAGATGCAAGTAATGGCCGACACTCCATACTGCGGAGATGAACATCTAATCACGCTCAACAAGAACCAATAATTAAAAGCTTGTCCCTTGACAAACATATCATCATTTCATTAAGTCATTTATGTTCGACGATGTCGAAATGTAACTTAAACATTATGTGTCAGAAAACTGTAGCATAATGAGGCTCATTATAACACTATTTTTCATTATGAAACAGTTTCTCCCAACAATCAGAGCTCAAGAAACAGTTGTTTGACCATTTAGGTAAGGATACCTTCGCGCATGCGTTCAAAATCCAACATGTCTATATCAATTACCGAAAGTGCACCGTGCATATGTTCGGGTAAATAAACAGGCGAATATGAGACTAGAAATAGCACTGTATACACCTTAATATCCCCAACTCCAATTTCAACACAGCGCATTACTTTCAAACGATTTCAGTGACAGTCTGACTAAATGCAGATGCACATCGGCAGGCTGTAAACGTTGCCAAGCACACAGAGTGAATGCATCGGTCGGTCAGAGCACTTGGATAACAGAGATATCCTACCCAGCGCTTGCACTCTGATCACAAAATTCTAGTGACTGAATCTCAACAGATATTTATGAATATTTATGTTAAAACATATAATAAAGTTATAATTATCGTCGAACATAAACAGTCGTATGCAACTCGCCTATAATGGTAATTAAGAGACTCGTATAGGAATTATAAAACTCGCTTACGCTCGTTTTATAAACATACTTGTGTCTTAATTATTGCCATTATAGGCTCGTTGCACAATGTAGTCTACTATTTGTGAACAATCTTAGTAAATGTATTTATTATTTCGTGTATGGCTTTAGTGCCGGGAGTGTCCGAGGACATGTTCAGCTCGCCAGAGGCTGGAGCTGCTTCAATGGGGACACCCATGAGGTGAGCTACACGCTCCGTTCAATTTCAAGTAGTTTCAACTTTCGCTACCAAATGTCACTGACATCTAGTGGTGAATTTTGGAACCTTGATAGAGCGTTTCATCGAAATCTAACCTGCAAATTTAGCTTCACACCAGTTTAATTAGTGTGAGGTTGTTTTACATGCCATAAATCTATGACATGGGACTGTCGGCTTTACTTCCCCTCTGAAGGAAGGCATAGAGAAGGATTTTAACGCTCTTAAAAAATGTGATGACGTCGGTGGGGTTTGAACCCGTAATCTTGGGCACAGAAGCTCAGCATGCTACCGACGACGCCACCGAAGCC
This sequence comes from Meconema thalassinum, assembly GCA_946902985.2. Lineage (NCBI taxonomy): Eukaryota > Metazoa > Arthropoda > Insecta > Orthoptera > Tettigoniidae > Meconema > Meconema thalassinum. The sequence continues at coordinate 173,358,988 of OX336391.1, forward strand.
GCTATCATAATGAATCGTTGTTGTTGATTCATTCAGCTGCTTTATTTTATATGAATTTCACCCAATGGCCATATTAAGGTATTTTAATTGAACGCCCGTAGGCTACCAGCAAGTTCGATTTCAATTAGTTCCAACTTTGACTACTATATATCTCTGTCACTGACACCTAGGAGCGAACGTTGGAACGATAGAGCGTTTCTAACCAAATAACCTACACATTTGGTTACACACTTCCAATTGTAGTTACTGGAAGGATCTTTTACATGGCATAAATCTATGACATGGGCCCGCCGGCTTTACTTCCCCTCCGAAAAAAGGCATGCTGTAGAATTTTTACACTCTTAAAAATCCGTCGACTTCGGCCGGGTTTGAACCTTCGATCTTGTGCATAGCAAGTCAGCATGATACCTGGTACCTTGACGTGGTGGGGAGGCTTGTGTGTTTCAGTGATCCCGAGAGCAATGCCGGCGGGAGCTTCGGCTCCTGGCAGGGTCACCCATGCCGGTAAGGTCGAGGGTGAGAGACCAGACTAAATGACAGACTACACCATGATAGTGGGCAGCAGCGTCATCAGTAGGTTATTTCCAGGCGGAGCTGTAATTCAGTGGTACGGTTGGAAAACTGCAGGGGCTCGTTTTCAGTCCTTAAGGTGGCAGCCCTACCAGAAAACTAGGAAGCTGTGGGCTAATAACTCGCACTCTCCGAAATTGTTTATTAAAGAAACTGAAAAGAATGAAAACCGGACGGATCTCATGTTGACAACTTTCGGCACGAAAAGGAAGACACGAATAGGTTTCTGGAATGTGAGGACTCTGGGTGAGAGTAGTAGGCTGAGGCAGGTGACCAGAGAAATGATCTCGTATAAACTTGATAAACTAGGGCTCAGTGAGATAAGATGGCCAGATTTTGGTGAGATAAAAACTTATGAAGGACTTACCCTCATATACTCTGGGAGGAGCGAGGAGAATGCGGAACGCAGAGATGGAGTTGGTCTTTTTCTTACTGAACATGCAAAGAAAAGCCTTATAAGTTGGCAACCCATTTCCGAGCGAATATTATCAGAACGATTTAAGACTCGCATTCGCAATGTTACGATTATACAATGCTATGCACCCACGGAACCATCAGAAGAAGAACTTAAGGAAGCATTCTACTCCCTTCTACATGAGGCAGTAAAGAAAAGCAGTAAGAGAGATGTGATTATAATAATGGGAGACCTTAATGCTAAGGTAGGAGAGAACAACGAGGGACTAGAACAGGTGATGGGTGTACATGGCCTTGGGGATAGGAATGGAAATGGGGAGAAGTTCACAAACTTCTGTGCTAGCCATGACCTTGTTATTGGAGGTACTTGGTTTCCTCATAAGAGGTGTCATAAGATCACGTGGATTTCCCCTGATCATGACACTGAGAACCAAATTGACCACATCGCAGTGAGTAGGAGATTCAGAAGATCGCTCACCGATGTTCGGAATAAGAGAGGAGCTGATGCTAGCAGTTTTTTTTTGTCGTGTAGCCTCCTGAGAGGCAGTGATCACCACCTTATGCTGGCTGAGTTCAATATGAAGATCATGGTCGCAAACAAGAGGTTTGAAAAACAGAGCAAGAGATTTGATGTGAGGAAGTTGAAGGAGGAGGTCAGAGAAGAATTTAAATTGGAGCTAAGAAATCGTTTTCAGGTACTCCAATCTGATACAGCAGAAACTGATATTGAATCTTCCTGGAGTAATGTAAAGAACATCATCCTTGATACAAGTGAAATAGTCCTGGGAAAGAGCAATCCTCTCAAGAAGGATTGGATGTCAGAACAATCTTGGGAGGCAATAATAAGTCATAGGAAAATGATTAAGGAGAGGTTGAATATGTATAAGACTCGACATCAGATAGCAAAAATGCAAGCAGAATACACGGTCGTTGACAAAGAAGTCAAAAAGAGTGTGAAAAGAGATAAGAGTAATTGGATCGATGAGATGGCGAAGAAGGCAGAAGATGCTCCATCAAAAGGTGACAGCAAAGAAATGTACCGCATCACAAAAGTGCTGTCCAAGAAAAGGTTCCGAATGAACCGTCCCATAAAAGACAAACAGGGAAATTTACTCACAACTCAAGAAGAACAACAAGAACGGTGCAGGGAATACTTCACCGAAATTTTTAATGTGGATCGAGGGATTAATGAACACCACGAAGAGAGGAATGATGAACCTGATAATTCTGATCCAAATATTCTTTTGCACAGCCCAACTTGTGCTGAAATCAAAGAAGCCTTGATACAGTTGAAGAATGTAAAAGCTCCCGTTGTCGACAACATTTCGCCAGATGTCCTCAAGATAGACATGGATACCACAGCTAATATTCTGAAGCCATTGATGGAAGAGATCTGGTTTGAAGAGAAGCTGCCTGCGGAATGGAAGAAAGGTGTGATTGATAAAATCCCAAATAAGGGTGACTTGACGAATTGTAACAACTGGAGAGGTATTACCTTACTATCCGTACCAAGCAAAGTATTTCTCAGGATAATCTTGAATCGCGTAAAGAAGTCTATCGAGTCGAAGTTGAGGAAAGAACAAGCTGGATTTAGGGAACACCGTAGTAGTGTGGACTTAATTAACACTTTACGGATTATTGTGGAGCAGAGTAACGAATGGCAAGCAGCACTGTACATCACATTTATAGATTTTGAGAAGGCCTTTGATTCCATTAATAGGAAGGTCATGTGGGAGAACTTAAAGGAATATGGTATACCAAGTAAAATAGTTAACATCATACGAGAGATGTATTCTGGTTATGAATGCCAAGTTCTGCATGAGGGTCAGCTATCCCAGCCATTGGCCATCCAGACTGGAGTACGACAAGGATGTACACTTTCTCCCACTTTGTCTCTGATTGTTCTTGATAATACTCTTAGAAAGGTGGGGAGAGGAAGGAAGAGAGGGATACAGTGGGGACTTCGAGACAGGTTGGAGGATCTTGATTTTGCTGATGACATCTGTATGCTAGCACAGCGCTTTAGAGACATAGAGGGAAAACTGGCAAACTTAGAACTTGAAGCTGCTAAGGTTGGACTTAAGATAAACCCAAAGAAGACAAAGGAGCTGAGAGTGAACTCCACAGTACAGGCTGGTCTCACTGTGGGAGGAGTAGGTGTAGAACAGGTGGATACATTTGTTTACTTGGGAAGCATGGTAACGAGAAGTGGAGGGGCTGAGGAGGATGTCAAGAGCAGAATAAGAAAGGCAAATGGGGCTTTTGTGCAGCTCTATCCAGTATGGAGAAACCGTAACATATCCAGGAAGACGAAAATCAGACTTTTTAATACCAATGTGAAAGCTGTCCTATTGTATGCATGTGAAACATGGAAAGTTACCAATCCTATCAGCCACCAACTTCAAGTATTCATCAATCGTTGTCTGCGTCGAATTCTGGGTATACGATGGCCAGATATAATCCCAAATGAACAGCTGTGGCAAAGGGCTAACCAACAACCTATAGAAGTCCAAATTAAACGGAGGAAATGGGGCTGGATTGGGCATACTCTGAGGAAACAGAATGATGCAGTAGAAAGGAGAGCTCTGGACTGGAATCCTCAAGGAGCTCGGAGACGGGGAAGACCAAGGAACACCTGGAAACGCACCATTGAAGAGGAGGCCAGAAAAGCGGGAAAGACTTGGAGGGAAGTGAAGAACTTGGCAACAAACAGAGCCCGATGGAAATCATTCTTGGATGCCCTATGCTCCGCACGGAGCGAAAGGAAATAAGAAGTAAGAAGAAGATGATACCTACTACGCCATCGAAGCCAAATCAGGTGCTTTATGACATCGTGGTTATCAGCCCCGAGCAGTTGAGTGTAGTTGGTCCGCTTAGGGTCCTAGGCCCTTCATGGGCTCTAGTGCCAGGGGTTATTTATAGGGTTTCCAATTCCAAAGAACCTGGATTCGATTCTCCACCCTGCCAAGAAATTTAATTCTAGTCTGAGGGCTGAATCGGGGCACACTCAGCCTCATGAGACAAAACTGAGAAAAGGTGGGTTCAATTTCCACCTGAGCCATCCTGGAAGTGGTTTCCGACTTCTTGAGGCAAATATCGCAATGGCACCTAAGTTAAGATCACGGCCGCCTCCTTCCCAACCGTAGCTTAAATTACTAGTACAATGAAACTCCCTAGCACACCTCACACAATTGCACAGGTTATCAAACAGATTCCAAACACACACACTCAGTTATACATGGTAGACTGGCTAGCATTCTTGGCTGTCCGGGCTCGATACCCGGCTCTGCCAAGAAATTTAATTATGGTCCGAGGGCTGCAACAGGTTATACTCAACCTCTGAGATGAGGTGAGCTCGGTTTCCTGGAGAGTCATTCTGGAAGTGGTTTTCCGTGGTTTCCCACTTCTACTCCAGGCAAATGCGGGGAGTGTTTCTAACTTGAGGCCACGGCCACCTCATCCCCAATACTCATCTGAATAGCAAATACACAAAATAATGCAGCCATATTAATGGCACAGGTTAGCAGACATAAATCCACACTCACCCAGGTACACCGTGCTAAATGACCACGATGTTCAAGTCTTTTAAATGAAACAGCAACTTGCCTGTCACCTCTGAGGTCCGGTATCGATTCCCTGCTCGTCAATGATTTAATTTTAGTATTAGCGTTACAGGGTTAACTGAGTCCAAAACTGAGAACAGATGGGTTCGGTTCCCATTTCAGCTATCCTGTGGATTCTCACTTCTACTTTAGGCAAATGATGGGATGAATCCTGACATTGTTTAAATTGAAGTTCATGTCCCTGCACAGTGAAAATCCACAGCCTGCTTCCTGTCGACCGACCGGGTCAGGGAATGGAATGAATGAAGCCCCCATCTAGCGGCGAGGATATGAAATGTGCCGGCTGCCGAAGACTGTCACACTCCCCTGGGGCAATGATTAAATGAATGACACATAAAATTAGAAGATAGTGGAGAGTGTTGATGGAATGAAATTGTGACAGGGAAAACCGGAGTACCCGGAGAAAAACCCGTCTGCCTCCGCTTTGTCCAGCACAAATCTCACATGGAGTGACTGGGATTTGAACCACGGACCCAGCGGAGAGAGGCCGGCGTCCTGCTGTCCAAGCCACGGAGGCTCTTCCCTACACAGTGAACTGTGTAATTTGTTCATCGTCACGGTTCTGATTATTTGATTAGTCTGTTTTCCTGATTGGACAGTGCGGATGGATGTTTGTTTACACAGGTGATTTGGGGATAATTCTTTCGCTCTCAAATGTGGTAATGGGCTTTGCATTCGCTATTTATTCCGCTTTCTGTCACTATCAATGGCCATGTTGTTGTTGGCGCGTGCGCTTTTAGCTCTGTTGAAATATATCAAGTACTTTCATTGAATTAGCTTGTAAAGTAACGCTGCTATGGAAAAAGAAATCATTGGTAAGGGCTAAGCGGGTGTAATGTCACACCCCGTTCTACCCACACCCAAGTACACGACAATGAATTACTTCTATGAACGAATACAGAAATAAAATCAATGTAACATCTAATTGACCATCAAAACCCATTTTCCCTATTTAAAATGTTAACAAGAACTTCCGTGAAAAACTATACAGCCTACTTTTCATGCCAATGATTATTCTACAGAATATGAACCTATCTAGAATAATGACGAAATTAAGTTGCTAATATCGAAATATCTAATTAGTTCAAAATATACCTGGTATAATGTAGCCTAATAGAGCACTACAGTTGGCAGCCCTGGTGACTGAATATATTCTTAGTTCCATCTCTTAAGGTACAGAATACAAAATTTGGTTGAAGCCCAATGGACGTTACATGCAGTTAGACATTGGATCTATCAGCACGCGTAAAAGCATGTTGCCGACAATACCATGCGTGTGCTGGTCAGAAATAATCTGAAATATTATGATATCTTGTTGTGCCAATTTTGGAGGAAATCCATTTGTTAGTATAGAAGTTACATGTATTTTAAAATTGGACATATCAGCAGGCATAGAATCATGTTGGCAGCACTGCCATGTATTAATTACTCCAAATTAATCTAGAATGTCAGGTGCTATACGTGTTCAAAGTATAGAGCTGTTGGCTTGCATACTTTCTGATATATTAATGTTAGGGTAAAAAAAATATAGACAGCATTTATTAACAGTTGGCAGCCCTGATTGCTCTTAACAATACTTATAGTCATATCTGTTATGGTACACATAGCACATACGAAATTTGGTTGAAATCCAACTGATAGTATGGAAGTTACATGTATTTAAAAATTGGTACTATCAGCAGGTTTATAATCATGTTGGTAGAACTGACGTATATAAGTTACTCCAAATTAATCTAAAATGTCAGAATATACGTGTGCATAGTTTAAAGCTGTTGGCTTGCATACTTTCTGATATATAGGTATTTGGATGAAAAAAATAGAGAGAGCAATTATTAACAGTTGGCAGCCCTGGTGGCCTTAGGAATACGCTCAGTCATATCTGTTTATGTACAGATATTACATACAAAATTTGATTAAAATCCAATTGATAGTGTAGAAGTTGTATGCATTTAAACATTGGACCTATCAGAAGGCTTAACATTATTTTGGCAACACTGTCATGGCTGGCCTCCTGGAAATTAAACTGAAATAGTCTTATCTACATGTGTGCCAATTTTGGAATAGCTCCCATGCATACCTTGCACTATATCCAACATGGGGCTCAAATTTCTAGTGCGTTTTTCCAGCAGTTGGTAGCACTGACATCATTTTCAAATATGGACGTGAGATATTCCGGTGCACATCTTTACTCATACTAAATTTGGTTTTGATTGCTGCAGCCGTTTAGGAGTTGATAGAGGGGGGACACACACACACAGCCAGACAGACAGACAGACAGACACACATTTTCCCGGATCGATCTCATAAGTCTACTTTTTCCTCATTTTTGCAAAATGTGAAAAGTAGGCTAAACATATGTTACGAGTATAATGTACAAGGTTTTGAAGCCAATTTCAGTCCTACCTTATTAACAATCAATACATAACTATTCTGTTGGTCAACGCATATTGATGACCAATTTTATAAATTAAAACCACTTCCCCTTTGAAATATTGGAAGCCAATTTTCAGTGTTGCCAAAGTAATCTATTACTTGCTTTTCAGTCGGTCAACACGAGTGTGTCCAATTAGATTGGGCGGAACTTTATTATCAATTTACTAGTGCCCGATATAAAATACATGAATTATTTACACACTCAAATGTGAGAAGAGTTTTAATAGTGAGATCTGTTTTATTAAGAGTGAAAATAATTAATGTATTCTCACGAATGTGGGAAGTATTTTATTAACAGTGTAAATGATTCATGTTTTCTCACGAGTGTGGGAAATATTTATTTAGAGTGTAAATAATTCATGTGTTCTCGCGAATATGGGAAGTATTTTATTAAGAGTGTAAATAATTCATGTATTCTCACGAATGTGGCAAGTATTTTATTAAGAGCGTAAATAATTCATGTGTTCTCACGAATGTGGGAAGTATTTTATAAAGAGTGTAAATAATTCATGTATTCTGACAGATGTGGGAAGTATTTTATTAAGAGTGTAAATAATTCATATATTCTCACGGATGTGGGAAGTATTTTGTTAAGAGCGTAAATAAATCATGTATTCTCACGAATGTGGGAAGTATTTTATTAAGAGTGAAAATAATTCATATGTTCTCACAAATGTGGGAAGTATTTTATTAAGAGCGTAAATAATTCATGTATTCTCACGAATGTGGGAAGTATTTTATTAAGAGTGTAAATAATTCATGTGTTCTCACAAATGTGGGAAGTATTTTATTAAGAATGTAAATAATTCATGTATTCTCACGAATGTGGGAAGTATTTTATTAACAGTGTAAATAATTAATATGTTCTCACAAATGTGGGAAGTATTTTATTAAGAGCGTAAATAATTCATGTTATCTCACGAATGTGGGAAGTATTTTATTAAGAGTGTAAATAATTCATGTATATTCACAAATGTGGGAAGTATTTTATTAAGAGTGTAAATAATTCATGTTTTCTCACAAATGTGGGAAGTATTTTATTAAGAGTGTAAATAATTCATGTATTCTCACAAATATGGGAAGTATTTTATTAAGAGTGTAGATAATTTATGTATTCTCACAAATATGGGAAGTATTTTATTGTGTAAATAATTCATGTATTCTCACAAATGTGGGAAGTATTTTATTAAGAGAGTAAATAATTCATGTATTCTCACAAATGTGGGAAGTATTTTATTAAGAGTGTAAATAATTCATGTGTTCTCACAAATGTGGGAAGTATTTTATTAAGAGCGTAGATAATTTTTGTATTCTCACAAATATGGGAAGTATTTTATTAAGAGAGTAAATAATTCATGTATTCTCACAAATGTGGGAAGTATTTTATTAAGAGTGTAAATAATTAATGTATTGTCACAAATGTGGGAAGTATTTTATTAAGAGAGTGAATAATTAATATATTCTCACAAATGTGGGAAGTATTTTATTAAGAGCGTAAATAATTCATGTGTTCTCACAAATGTGGGAAGTATTTTATTAAGAGCGTACATAATTCATGTGTTCTCACAAATATGGGAAGTGTTTTATTAAGAGCGAAAATAATTCATGTATTCTCACAAATGTGAGAAGTGCTTAATTAGGAGTGTTAATAATTCATGTATTCTCACAAATGTGGGAAGTATTTTATTAAGAGTGATAATAATTCATGTATTCTCACAAATGTGGGAAGTATTTTATTAAGAGCGTAAATAATTCATGTATTCTCACAAATGTGGGAAGTATTTTATTAAGAGCGTACATAATTCATGTGTTCTCACAAATATGGGAAGTGTTTTATTAAGAGCGAAAATAATTCATGTATTCTCACAAATGTGAGAAGTGCTTAATTAGGAGTGTTAATAATTCATGTATTCTCACAAATGTGGGAAGTATTTTATTAAGAGTGATAATAATTCATGTATTCTCACAAATGTGGGAAGTATTTTATTAAGAGCGTAAATAATTCATGTATTCTCACAAATGTGGGAAGTATTTTATTAAGAGTGTAAATAATTAATGTATTGTCACAAATGTGGGAAGTATTTTATTAAGAGAGTGAATAATTAATATATTCTCACAAATGCGGGAAGTATTTTATTAAGAGAGTAAATATTTAATGTATTCTCACAAATGTGGGAAGTATTTTATTAAGAGCGTAAATAATTCATGTGTTCTCACAAATATGGGAAGTGTTTTATTAAGAGCGAAAATAATTCATGTATTCTCACAAATGTGAGAAGTGCTTAATTAGGAGTGTTAATAATTCATGTATTCTCACAAATGTGGGAAGTATTTTATTAAGAGTGTAAATAATTCATGTGTTCTCTCAAATGTGGGAAGTATTTTATTAAGAGCGTAAATAATTCATATATTCTCACAAATATGGGAAGTGTTTTATTAATAGCGTAAATAATTCATGTATTCTCACAAATGTGGGAAGTGTTTTATTAAGAGCGTAAATAATTCATGTGTTCTCACAAATGTGGGAAGTATTTTATTAAGAGCGTACATAATTCATATATTCTCACAATTATGGGAAGTGTTTTATTAAGAGCGTAAATAATTCATGTATTCTCACAAATGTGAGAAGTGCTTAATTAGGAGTGTTAATAATTCATGTATTCTCACAAATGTGAGAGGTATATTATTAAGAGTATAAATAATAATTTATTAATTTTACTTCAGGCACTAGGATATTTATTGAAACTCCCTTTCACTTTCTAATCTGAGTAATTAATGAGTTAAGTGTATTGTTTTCAGCTAGAGTAATTTTAATCTAATTGAGCGTAAATGCACATTTATTAACATAAAATATATCAATTAATGAGCTGAAAGTTACTGATATAGAGATAATTACAAAACATTAAATATTTGAGTCGCACGTTTTATTAATTCCCCAGTGTATGGTGAGCTGAGTTTGCCGGAGAAAGGTATTGCCTTGTTTTCTGAAGCTCCAATTGTCTCCCAACCCACAGTATAGTATAGTATTTATGTCTCTGCATTATAGTGTTCCCACTTCACACCGCATTGCAGACTCCGTTAGCTCTCAAATGATCCTGTATTAATTGCAACACCTGTTTCCGCACATCTGCCTGCTTTTCCCCGCTTTGCAGCATATACCTTTAGTTCAAATTATCTCTCTTGTTTAACAGTGGGGTTTAACTAGCAGTAGCCGAACGTTCTAAGTCATACTACACGACAACAGTGGGAAACTGCCAATCCATGGTTACAATCTTGGTGAGGACAGTGGTCATCCAAACCCCAGTAGCGACTTGTACAAATACATTTATACAGATGCAAACCAACAGCCAATCACAGCACATCTCCAGCCAATCAGAGCCCAGCACCTTCAAATTCATATCCCCCGCCGGCGAAACTCTTATTAAACACTAATTACTCCTTCCACAACCTCATGTCATCCAATTACACACTCAAAAATAAATCTACACACCTGAGGTTTTTTTTTTTTTTTTTCGATATCCAAAACCTACTAAAGGTCTATTATTCTTCCTTCTACAAAACCATACCTAACTAGAGGTCTATCTCACTTTCACAACGTAGTAATTTCAATTTAAAAATTTCAAACCTTTTATTATTATTATTATTATTATCCTCGCTGAAGCAACTGCTGATAGGCCATGACCGAGCGAACTGCATTATTAACACATATTGCCGCTGCGAGTCGGATGGTCAATTGCCAAGATGCTGACCCAATATTCGTACTCGCAGCTCATTCAGGCATATGCTAAAGTTCTAGTAGTCTCAAATATCCTACGAACAGTCACCTAAAGTACATAAATTAATTCACCACGACTGCATAAATCGCCAAAGGACGAAATTCTCCCTCAAATGTATTATCCTTTAATACACTGAGGGAGACATTATTACTTTTCCAAGTAAAATTAATCTAACCAATTTAAAAATTAATTACCATTTAAAGCGGAGTGAAATGAGCCCAATAGGGCACCAGACTCCTTTGGTGATATTTTGACTGACCGAGAGTACTACTACTACTACTGCTTGAATTCTCAGGATAGGCTACCAGAGTTTCTCAAAGTGTGGTTCGCGGTTCCCTAGAGATTCGAGAGCCCGTAGTAAGGGGCCCGCGATTAGCCTAAACAAATTCAAAAAAATTAAAATCGGCCTAAGAAAAGGCACATTTTGATTATGATTAACAAACCAAGTACGTAGCTTTAACAAACAAAGCACTAAAACATCTTATACTTTTTGCACTATTTATTTGTGTGAGCAGGCATTTTCAACGCGTTGCAACATTTAACTTTTAAGAATAAATCGTTTAGAAATGTTGATTTCGATGATCCTCCCCAAAACCTTAGATATAATATTAAATCAAAGAAACAGCTTCATCGCTCCCATTGAAGCAAGCTGAACTTTCTTCATCATCGCTGAATTAATGTTTTGTGAAAGTAGGACTACCAACATTTTAAAAGTGCTTTAAATATTTTCGTAAGTGTTATACGTAATTTGGATATCCCTCCCTATATTATTCTGCTAAGGTCCCATTCCAGTTTTGCACCGAAAATAAGGTCCCATTAACACCAACCTACACACATGGGGTACCTACAGTTTCAGCATAACCCAATGCGTAAGCGAAACGCACTCACTTACTCTTTAAATGCCTCACAATTAAATAAATACCTTAACAAGTAGTACCGTGAAGAACTATACAGCCTATTTTCATATATCCTGCTCATGTTAATTGCCTCTATCAACATACAAAATTTCAGTTTAATTGCTGTATCAGATTCGTAGATATTGAGAACCGTCTAAATATTTCAGATGGTCGCCAGGTTGGATTTTTATTTTTGTACCATTACATTAAGATTATTGTGTACGTGTGGTATTCAAACTTCAATCGCATGATTAGAACACAAGAAGTAAAAACGAGATTTTAAAATTACGCACAGCAGCCATCTTGTGATTATGCAAACAATTGAAATAAATTAGATGCCAGTGGATCAATATTTGTATAAGCATTTAAAATGCAACGCTTCACGACACTCGGATAGTTAATTCGCGAGAAACGTCCATTTAAATATTTATACTTCGCGTCGCCGCCATGTTGGATTTGTGCTCACCAGGTTACTGAAAGTTATATAGGTGAACATATGTTCATAGTCTCTATGAACATAAAAAAATCAGTTTGGTTGCTGTAAAAGATTCATAGATATTGAGAACCGTCTAAATATTTCGGAAGCTCGCCATTTAGGATTGTTATATGTATAGGCCATAGAGTTATGTACCATTCAAGGACAATTATTGCCTAGGTTCATTATTCAAACTTTCACTTCGATCGCATGATTACGACACAAGAAATAAAAACTTAATTTTAAAATTTCGCACAGCCGCCATCTTGAGGTTATGTAAACAATTGAATTAAATTAGATGGCAGTGCATTACAATCTGCAAAATCATTTACTGTACCACATTTCATTGCGCTCAGAGAGTTAAATCACGAGAAAAGTCTATTAAAATATTTCAAATTCGCTTGGTCGCCATGTTCGTTTTGTACTTTACAGGTTTATGAAATATACATAGGTAAACTTGTATCAGTACCGTTTATCACCGTACAAAATTGCAGGGTGATATCTGTAATAGTTTCGGAGATATATAATGTCAGTGACATATTTCGCACAGCCGCCATTTTGAGGTTATGTAAACAATTGAACTAAATTAGACTCCAGTGCATTACAATGTGTATAAACAATTGCTGTGCCAAGTTTCATTACGTTTGGATTGTTAAATCGCGAGAAAAGTCTATTTAAAAGTTTCAACTTCGCTTGGCCGCCATGTTGGTTTTGTAGTCACCAGATTTTTTAAAGTCTCATAGGTGAACTTCTAGTAGTGCCCTTTATCACCGTACACAATTTCAGGGCGATGTCGGTAATAGTTTCGGAGATATTGAATGCTAGTGAAATATTTCGCACAGCCGCCATGTTGAATTGGTGAGACGTAACAAAATTTGAAGGGACCGGTCGAGGTCGCCGGGAATAGCGCTATGAACTTACTGAGTTTCATTGAAATCGCTCCAGCCGTTTAGATTTTATTAGGGGGGGGGGGGAGACACACACACCTCACACACACACACGCACACACACACGGACAAAAGGTGATCTCATAAGCCTATTTTTTCAAAATTGAAAATAGGCTAAAAATGTATATTTACAATGAAATAATGAAAGAATTCAACACGGTAACCATGGTAACAGAATCTCACAGGTCCACCTATTTCTGTAATACGCAATGCAATTCTAATTATTACATTACTGTGGAAGTTTCCAGACGGTTATAAGGTTATCACTGAATCAAATTAAGCTGTAAAATTCATCAATACATACAGTATAATGCGCTTAAGGGGTCAAGGGGCACTTTAGAATTTTGTCACGCAATTTTCACGTGTGAGTGTGGTACGAAAGTTCTTTTTCAGCTGACTATAAAGGGTCTCCGAAAACCACATTTAAAGGCCCTTAAATTAACAGTGTCTGTGATATTCCCAGAAAATTAACTTCGCTCTGATATACCTATGAAGGAATGACAAACCCCTAACCATTGCACCAGTAGCTGAATTGATAAAGTCTGATTATCATACCAAGCATTCATGTTTGAGATTTTGCTAAGTGTACTCTTCACAACTAGAATATTCGCGGGCGAAGCCGCGACGGGTAATGCTAGTTAAACATATTTGCATAATTTTCCAAAATCGTTATATCTAATTTTAATACGACTAGGCCTATGAGAAATAATCTCACTTGAAGAGGGCTACCATTTGTTTTGTATACATCCTACGAATTAACGTTAGGGTCATATTCCTGTGTGCCAATCGAAAGGAAAATGAATGCATAACTACACGAAAATACACTTTTCTTCTGTACAATAAAATTTACCGACAGCTACGCTTGCTAACGCGCATCGCTAGGCCTTGGGGCCAAGCTATCTGCGGACTTGGTAGGCGTGGTTTCGAGCCTCACCTTTGGCAGTCCTTGAGATGGTTTTCCGTGGTTTCCCATTTTCAAATCCAGGCGAATGCTGGGACACTAGACTACCTTCTGACAGGCCACGGCCGCTTCCTTCCATATCCTTGCCCAGTTTCATCTTCATATATCATTAACTCCTCTCGTGAGGTTGGCGTCAGGAAGAGCATCTGGCCGTAAATACCACCCGCCACAAAGTCTTTCATCGCATCTCTTCTCCGACCCCGTTGGTAAACGGAAATAATAAGGGGTAGACATGCATAAGCTACTGTACAATCAAATTAAAGCTCAGTATCTTTATGTTTCTAATTTATAAGGACGTTATGGTGTTTGAAGCCATTTTTCAGTGTTGCCTTAGTAAATAAAAGTTTGGTGCTTTTCAGTCGGTCAACACGATTGTACCCAAATAAGATGGTTAATTCCCCAATCCTGAAAAGAATTAAATGAGATAAATAAATGTAATACATATTTTTAGACTATTTTCAATTTTGAAAAAATAGGCTTTAGAGATCACCGTTTGTCCGTGTGTGTGTGCGTGTGTGTATGTGTGTGTGTGTGTGTGTGAGGAGAGAGAGAGTGTGTGTGTGTGTGTGTGTGTGTGTCCCCTAATAACTGCTAAACGGCTGGAGCGATTTCAATGAAACTCGGTAAGTTCATAGCACTACTCCGGGCGACCCCGACCGTGCCCTTTAAATTTTGTTATGTCTCACCAATCCAACATGGTGGCTGTGCGAAATATTTCACCAGCATTCAATATCTCCGAAACTATTCCCGATATCACCCTGGAATTTTTACGGTGATAAAGGGAACTACTAGAAGTTAACCTATGTGACTTTTGAAAAACTGGTAACTACAAAACCATCATGGCGGCCACGCGAATTTGCGACTTTTAAATAGACGTTTCTCGCGATTTAACCAACCAAACGCAATAAAACTTGGTACAGTATATGCTTATACACATTGTAATGCACCGACATCTAACTTGGTTCAATTGTTTACATAACCACAAGATGGCGGATGTGCGAAATATTTCACCGGCATTCTATACCTCTGAAACTATTAGCGGTATCACCCTGAAATTTTGTACGGTGATAAAGGGCAGTACTGGAAGTACATGTATAAGACTTTCAAAAACCGGTTAACTACAAAACTAACATGGCGGCCAAGCGAATTTGAAAATTTTAAATGGACCTTTCTCGCGATTTAATGTTCCAACCGCAATGAACTCTGGTACAGGAAACATTTATACACATTTCAATACACTGGTATCTAATTTAGTTCAATTGTTTACATAATCTCAAGATGGCGGCTCTGCGAATTTTAAAATTAAGTTATTTATTTCTTGTGTCGTAATCATGCGATCGATGTGAAAGTTTGAATAATGAACCTACGTAATAATTTTCCTTTAATGGTACATGACTCTATTGCCTATACATTTAACAAACCAATATGGCAACCATCCGAAATATTTAAACGACTCAGAATATCTACGAATCTATTATAGCAATCAAACTGAATTTTTTATGTTCACAGAGGCTATGAACTTAAGTTCACCTATTGGACTTTAAATGACCTGGTGATCACAAATCCAACATGGCGGCGACGCGACGTATAAATATTCACATGGACGTTTCTCGCAATTTAACCATCCGAGTGCAGTGAAACTATAGTAAATCCTGATACGAATGTTAATCCATTGGCATCTAATTTATTTCAATTGTTTCCATAACCACAAGATGGCAGCTGTGCGAAATTTTAAAATCTCCTTGTTACTTCTTGTGTCCTAATCATGCGATTGAAGTTTGAATGCTACACGTACACAATCATCTTCTTGTAACAGTACATAACTCTAGGACCTACATATATGAAATCCAACATGGCGACCATCCGAAATATTTAGTCGGTTCTCAATATCTACGAATCTATTATAGCAATCAAACTGAAATTTTGTATGTAGATAGTGGCAATTAAGGTAAGTAGGATTTATGAAAATAGGTTGTATAGTTCCTCACCGAACTACCTGTTATAAGTGTTATAAGTTATTTAGATATTAAGTAATTTATTAATCGCATGTAATTTTTTTCAGGATTAGGGAACAACTCATCTCATTTGGGTACAATTGTGTTGACCGACTGAAAAGCATCGACGTTCGCTTAAGGGGCGGGGGATATTAAGAATTATTACAACGTGTGACAATGGGAGGATAATAGTTACATTTTATGATATAGTACGGATAGACCAATAAAATCATAATCGTGATTCGGTGTTTTGGTACTTCACAACCAGGGAACGGATTTATATGTAGACTACTGAATATAATTAATGAAATATATAAATACATAATTAGCTATTTATTATAAATATGGAATTATATATGGACTTAAAATTACAAAAATCTATAATTTCTTTTCAAACAAACATGAAACATAAGGTTACATTTCTTATTTTAATATCAAAATGATCTTTGAAGAACACGCAATCTTTTATTCCCTGTTATCAAAACAATAAATCACAAAATATTTTTTAGTGCTGGAACCTTCTCCTATAGCCTCTAAGGGAGACGGATTCGGTGGCGTAGTTGGTAGCATGCTGAGTTTCTATGCCCAAGGTCGTGAGTTCAAACCCGGACGAGTCGGCGGGTTTTTAAGAGCGCTAAAAATCCTTCATTATGCCTTCCTTCAAAGGAGAAGTAAAACCAGTGGTCCCATGTCATAGATTTATGGCATGAAAATGAACCTTCCACTAACTACACTTGTGTGAAGCCAAAATTATAGGTTAGGTTTGATTAATGCTCTTAACTTCCAACGTTCGTCACCGGGCGCTGGTTGCGATGGCATCTAGTAGTAGTGAAATTCTCTGCTAGGTTTCGTGGACGGTAGCATTTGGTAGCGGAAGTAGGAACTAATTGAAATTATCGTCTGCAGTCCTTACATGAATTAAAAATATATAACACACACTAATACAGTCATCACAATTAACATCGGTTATCAGACAGATTCTACACACACCCAAAGTACTTGGGGATACATGTCCGCGTTGTCGCAGCCCCTAAACTAAGGAACCAACCAGTCTCTAAGGACAGATTTATATTGACTGTAACTGCGTTCAACATCAGAAGAGGTAATTGGAGTATATTTCAACTTCACAATGTCTGCTGGGGTTAAATCCAACGTTAACTTTACACTTGGAGATTTCTCCACACAAAATTGCAGCGACCTTTCCGATTCATTCGTATCCAGAGTTCTTTGAAAGTACAGTGTGCATCTGCATTTTTGATACATCTGCAACTTTACCTTTACCACGATTTAGTTGGTCCACAGTTTTGTTCATAACCTCGAAACTTTTAGAAAGTGAGAGATGCTAGTTTTGAAGACTTTAGAGTGTTTTTGTGATGCACGATCAACATTACTGATGTAATATGTTTCTCCATTATTGACAGGACTGCTAATTTAATAGAATGTAATACTTTTTAGCGGAAATATGGACTGTATTGATTTTTTTGACTAAGAATATGAAGCATATGTGCTAAACTCATAAATATGGAAAAATATGGAAAATAAAATACGGTACGCAATTTTTGTACTCCACACGTAATGATTCGTAAAGAAAATACAAAATATAAATGAGTTTAGCTTCCAAAATAAATAGATTTAATTGCAGCCATGAGAGAGAAGCTGGTATTCAGAAAGGTGTAAGGCAAGGTTGCAACTTATCACCCATACTTTTCAATCTATACATTGAACAAGCTATGAAGGAAATTGGAGACAAAATCAAAGTAGGAGTAACGATTCAAGGAGAAATAATTTCAACTCTGAGATTTGCTGATGACATCGTCATCTTAGCCGACACACCAGAGGAGTTGAATGAATTTTTAAATGGAATGGATTCTGTCTTGAGGAAAGAATTCATGATGAAAATTAATAAATGTAAAACAAAAATATTGGAATGCAGTCGAAAGAAATCATAAACCCCTATGGATGTCGAATTGGCAGGTGAGCAGCTAAAGGAAGTAGGTGACTTCTGTTACTTGGGAAGCAAAATAAAAAGTGATGGACGAAGCAAAGAGGATATAAAGAGTAGGTTAGCACAGGCAAGGAAAGAATTTCTACAAAAACGGAATCTGTTGACATCGAATATAGATTTAGGTATTAGGAAGTCATTTCTGAAAGTATTTGTCTGGAGCGTGGCGCTCTATGAAAGGGAAACTTGGACTATTGGTGCAGCAGAAAAGAGAATTGAAGCGTTTGAAATGTGGTGTGACAGGAGAATGATGAATATCAGATGGGTAGATAGAGTTACGAATGAAGGGGTATTAATACAAGTGGGAGAGAATAGATGTTCCTGGCAACTGCTAATGAAGAGAAGAGATAGGTTGGTAGGACACATGCTAAGACACCCAGGAATAGCAAACTTAGTTATAGAAGGAAGGGTCGAGGATGAGAACAGTAGGGGTAGACCAAGGTTAGAATATGTTAAACAGATTGCCTCGGATGTAGGATGTGGCAGCTATGTAGAGATGAAACGATTAGCTCAGGCTAAAGTTGCATGGAGTGCTGCATCCACCCAGTCAAATGATTGATGAATCAAACAACAACAACAATTGCAGCCAATGGCCATTAGTAAAAAAAAATGTTAGGGACTTTAGCCTCTCTTTGCAATGCAGTAAGCTACGTGGTAACGTTCACAGATATCACCACACAGCTTACACACACACGCCGCACTTGGGGCATGGAAGACTTATACCACAACACTCGGAAGTGAAAACCGTGAACAGCAAAAAGAGTCACTGAGTGGCACAGATCGTATCCTGCCCTCATCCATTCTTGATTGTACATTGCTTCCGTCCCATAGAAATCTTCCCATATTTCTCTCTTCTTGGAGTGTAACTCCCACAACAAGACCTGGTAAGACCCAGTCGATGGGAGCAGCATCCTCATCCTTAATTGATCCATAAAGAAAGATTATCTAGCCCATTCTTACGTGAACCTAAACGGAGTGTATTTAGTCACACACAACTGCTTCTTTATGAAGGTGGATTTAACCTGCTCGATCACTTTGAGGTGACTTTGTCAGATAAGGTCAAATGATTTCCAGTCAGTTAATAATCCAAAATAGATATGGACAGGGTCCCGATATACACGGCAAGCTAAGCCAGCTGTGACTGGTGTAGATCGCGGGCGGGCGTATACGGCTTAGCCGGTGGGAGGGGCGCTCCGCTGACTCATATCGTTAGTTCACACGTGTTTTGTCATACATATGGACGTGTATCTGCAAAGCTTAGACGTTAGTGTTGCAAGTTTAGTGGGTATTGTGATTAATGTGTTTGTTGGTCATGCCTAGACACCAGTTCACATTGCGCGAAGGTGTGTGTATCCATAATTTGTATATGAAAAATAGAAAATCTTGTTCTGAAACGTGACGAAAATTTCGAATCAACTTTCCAGAAAGACCAGTGCCCAATTCCGGTACTTTAAGAGGCTCGCCAAACGATTCAAGGAAACATGCTTCGTAGATAATAAAAGAGTTGACAGACATTCTTTCATCAGAAGATGTCAGGTGAGTGTTACAAGAGAGGGAGGACATTTTCAGCATCGGCTATGAGTACTGTAAGAAGACAGAAATGGGCTGAAACCGTCGAGAACATCGACTTCAAACACTCAAGCAGGGAAGCTTGGTCCCTTCTTCGAAAACTGGCAGGAGGAAACAAAATAGTACGTGATAACAGCACCATCAGTCCAGATACTATAGCCTCACACATGGTGTCAACATCAAAAGCACCCAAGCAAAGAGATCACACCAACAAGATTAAACGAGAGCTTAAAGTCTTAAAAGCAAAGGGTTTAGAAGATAATGAATTACCTTGTCCATTCACATCAGAGGACATTTCAAAGGCACTAAAAGATGTCAAACCAGGTAAAGCTCCAGGCTTTGATGGTATCCACCCATAATTCCTGCTCCATTGTGGAAAATATGCAACAGTATGGCTTGCACGCTTCTTCTCTGATATCCTGCAAACTGGGAACATACCTCCTGCACTTAAAAGAACAAAGGTTATCGCCATATTGAAACCAGGCAAACCAAATGATTTACCTCAAAGCTACAGGCCAATTGCACTACTCAGCACAGTGTACAAGCTACTAGAAAGACTTCTTTACAACAGGATAAGCTCTTTAATCCTTGAACAAGTGCCTATGGAACAAGCTGGATTTCGACCAAATCGCAGTTGTGTCGATCAAGTACTATCACTGACCACCCACATAGAAGCCGGATTCCAGAAAGGGCTTAAGACATCAGTTGCATTCATTGATCTGACATCTGCTTATGACACTGTGTGGAGACATGGCATGATCTACAAACTCCTACGCACAATACCTTGCGGAAGAATAGCCAGATTTGTGGATAACATGTTAATGAATCGCAGATTTCAAGTAATTTTGGGAAACACCATCAGTAAGGAGAAGAAACTTGACAATGGATTGCCTCAAGGCTCCGTCTTGGCCCCACTTCTCTTCAGCCTCTACATCTCCGATATGCCTGCAACCAGTTCAAGAAAGTTTGGATACGCCGATGATTGGGCAATTGCTACCCAGGAGAGACAAATCGAAAATACAGAACATACCCTAACTATTGATCTACGCATTCTTGATGAATACTTCCGAAAATGGAGGTTGAAGCCGAACCCAAGCAAAACTACAGTGACATGTTTCCACTTATGCAATAAGCTAGCTAATCGTGAACTAGAAGTGTACCTAGGTAAAAATCGCTTGACCCACAGCAATGAATCCAATTACCTGGGGGTCATCTTAGACAGAACTCTCTCCTTCAAGAAACACCTGAAGAAAACGGCAGAAAAACTGAAGTCTAGAAACAACATACTTCAAAAACTATGTGGCACTACATGGGGTTCGTCAGCCGACACTTTACGCACCACCGCCCTCAGTCTGGTCTTCTCAACAGCTGAGTATTGTTCTCCAGTGTGGCTAAATAGCAGTTATACCAAACTTGTCGATGCCCAATTGAATCAGGCAATGAGAATGATATCTGGCACAGTAAAATCAACACCAACATTTTGGTTACCAGCACTGAGTCATATTCCACCAGCGGAACTCAGACGCAAACATGCCTTACTCCGGGAGTATAAGAAGATAAATGCCAACGACCAGCTACCAATACACCAGGACATCACTGCTGCTGAAGTGAGACGTCTACACTCGCGAAACCCCTCCATCCAGACAGCGAGACACCTGGTGAACCAAAACTTCAACATGCTGCAAAACTGGAAAGAAGAATTTGTGGAAAACATTCCAAGTCAGCTGCAAGATATCACAAACTCCACAACACCACCAAGTGGCTTCCATCTACCCCGGAAAACATGGTCAACGCTAAACAGGATAAGAACAAACCATGGTAGATGTGCAGATCTTCTCTACAAATGGGGATATATATCTTCACCAGAATGCAGTTGTGGTGATCCCAGGCAGACCATACGGCATATAGTGAATGACTGCCCGACGCATTCCTACAGTGGCAACTTCAGTGACTTTGTGGAAGCAGGCCCAGCTGTGATAGACTTTATTAACAACTTGAAAGTGAAACTGTAAATAATGTAAATATACATCAGTAGGGGGGTAAGGCGGTTTCTAACTCCCCCCACCACCTCTCCCTCTGACGTCACATACTAACCCGCAATACATTCAGGGGCAAAGCCAATATCTCGTCAACCCATGGTCCGATTTTGACAAATGAGGTGTCGTTGGACTCGGGCTAACGCCCTCTTTCCAATGGACCACTCATTTCAACCCCTAAATAAAACCTACCCCTACTAGGGGGTGAAATTTTAATTTTTTAGTGAAAGCCTCTTTTCAAATGGGACATGTATAAGGTGCGCTGCTAAAATGAACTTAAATGTTGTTGCTCATATCGCGCATGCGTTTTACGAGATGCCGCTATGGATTAACATTTTTGTTTTTGTTTTGTACGCATGCGCACTGGGGATTTTTGTAAGAGGGCGAGCTCTTTGAAAAAAATGATTGATAAGAAGGGGTTTTGGTGGTGAGGAGAGAGCCAGATAGTCGCCTACTTTCCTACGAAGTTTGGCAATATCTCTCGAACGCAAGGTCGGATTTGGACGTGTGACGTGTCAAATCGCTTGTTTGGAAGCCCTATACATGTTATTAATAGGTTAGAGTTTTGAGAATGAAGGAAACAGGCTTTTTTGGGGTAAAACCATGATTTTAGACTTTTTCCGATATTTCACGAATGCATGGTCGGATTTAGTCCTATGACATGCCAAATGACTTGTCTCGAAACCCTCTTTATTTTGGTAAAAGGTTAAAGTTTCTGAAAATGAGGGAAACAGAATTTTTTGGTGTAAAACTGTGATTTTAGTCTTTCTGATATATCTCACAAACCAATAACGCCAGAGACGTATACGAGGGGTCGTAGGACTCGGGGTGAGGCCCTCTCATCCCCCCCCCCCCTCTTTCAAATATAGTATTTATATTTTAAAAAAATGCGAAAGGGTCTAACGACACTTTTGTTGAAAACATTTTAGTTTTTAAAACTTTTTCTTTTAATCTGTCTAAAATGTTCATGAAGAGTGGTTGCAGATAGAGACGATACCACTGGACACGTGTTTCAACGAAGCTATTACTGGCCACGGTGGTGATATACCAATACAGTATTCGCTATTTCGATGAGACGGCGGGTCGAGGGTTCGTTTTCCGATTTTTCCTATGATGGAATACCTAATACCTAAACCCCCTGAAGGGGGTCTTTAACATGTAAACGATTATGAGTGACATGACAAATGATAATTCCTTGATCAGATGAAGTTAGCTTTAGATAGAACAAACAGAACTTGGTTATATGTTGCTTGAAGTGAGTATAGAAAACAAACTTGCTGGGGCAGACTGACAGGATGTGGATGTTATTTGAGCTTATTGGAATGCATTGACTTGACTTGACAACAGGGCAATGAAAAAAGCACAGAGATGCTGAGGACACTTGAAGGTCAAACGATATGGCAACTATGGTGGGAGGGGGAAGCGAGGATGATGTCGCCGATCATGTTCAATGTTCAATGGATGAATTTAAATTTTGCGAAGCATTGTTCGGAGAGGGTCATGTGACGACTTGTTTTAAGGATATTTATTTTTCCGATCTTTCTTATGGTGGTCTCATTGATTGAAATCATTCAAAACTGCTAGGGCATGGCCTTGAGATTTTATAAACTGATAATGGGATTTTGACATACAAGGTCCACTCAGAACTTGACATGATGTCATTCTTTTTATGGCTTATGAATTTCCCCAAAAAAGACCCAAAACAACAAGATCATAGACTTTTGCTTTTCTTAATATATTGCAAACCCATAATGTTAGATGTTTACTGTGAGTGACGAAACCTAGCTAGGTAAAGAAAGAATTATTGTGGGCTACATGTATGGTGACTGACACGTCTTTGAACATTGGAACTTGTTTTCAGATCTGAGTGTAGTACATAGGGAGTATAGGTTGTAGGCATGGCTTGACAAACGGTGTACACAAAATTCAATTTATCGATTCAAGAATTATGAGAGTAGACTATCATTAATTAATTGGTTAAAGAGTGTAGCTAAAAATAAAAAAGTGACTACATTAAACTAAACTGAACCAAGTCGAATCAAACCCAACTGAACCAAACCAAGCCTAAAGCAAACCAAACCTAATCAAGAACAAGCCAAGGGCTTAAGTGTAAAACTTGTGGGGGAATGCAGTCATTGGCAATGTCCAAAGAAAGGGATAACGCTCTACCTTTAGAGGGTGAGGTAAAGCTAGCGCATGGTGCTAATGCATATTCCCAAGTACATGAACCACACACACACACAACTATCCTATGCTGTTTTTATGAGTTGACTGTTAAAACTTACTCAGTGGTTACTGAGCAAGATGGTCGCTACACACAACAAGCTTTAAATACTTGAGGCTAATAATCTATACACACACACGCACTCGCTTGTTCTAAACTAAACTGTCTCGCTGGCAGTGCTCACACAGTAGGCAAATGACAGAAATGCTTGGCTAACCGAAATACAATCATTTTCGGTTGTCTAATGATACCAGCTAGCCATTACATGCTATAGTGGTGAGCACATGTGCCTCTTGCACTGGAGATCGTAACTCGATTTCTAGCTCTAAGGCCTAGAACGAATCAAACTAAGAAAGAATGGTATGGTGACGCAGTAGTTAAACTGTTAGCCTTTCAATAAGGTAGACTAGGGTTTGATTTTGGGTTAATATACATGTCATAAACAAACAAACAAAAAAAGCGGAGATAATGTTTAAAACTGATTACACTTGTCTCTTTTCAAATTATTACTTAGATTACAAATACAAAGGTGGACTGGGTTTGATATACAGTTAATGCTGCCTATCGCATACTAGCCTGTAAGAAAGCCAAACAAGCAAAAGGCGTAGGTAGAGCAGTGGTAAAATCACTATGTGTAGAGAACTACCTAACGGTTTTATGAACTGGCAATGCTATGTCGCATAAACAGTGCAGGATACAATCCGGCAACCATAATTTTTATCTTGTGGAACAGAGAAAATGCAATTTTACCTTGATGGATAGCAAATGAGTGCAGATGAATGACCTATGCATTAGCCTACCATAGGGTTATAACCACGAGGTGGAGGTGTGACTTTTATATTTTATTGTTTAGAGACATGGCTTTTTTGTAACCAGTAGATTTAGTATTTTGTAAATATTCATTTTTGTAATTGTAAATAGTGGAAACATTTTTTTTTGTAATAGTAAATGTTAAATGTATAACTAAAAGTTATTTGGGATAAGTGTGCATGTCAAGGATAAATAGCGTGGTTGTATTTGTTTTCAAAGACAGGTATGGTTGTGTGAATGTATGACTATAGATAGAATGATAGAGAGAGAGAGAGAGAAAGCTTGTGTGTGTGTGTGTGTGTGTGTGTGTGTGGGTAGCATTGATTTTTCAACCAAAGCAAACACGGCAAGGTAGGATGGTGGGGTAATTAATGTATATAGCAAATGGTAAATAGTATACTATATTTTTTTAACACTTGTGTTTTTTTAATGCAGCAGTAGATAGGTGTTATTTTGTAAAACAGTCTTACCTACAGTAGTAGTAGTAGTAGTAGTAGTCCTATATGTTTTTGGAAACAAACAGAAAGAGAATGCACTATTGCCATGGCCAAGCACTTCCATTAAAGTGATTTCAAGAAAATTTAAATCAGCAAATGTGTGTTTTACAAAACTAAACATTCAGCATGGACTAAATCATAAACGTGTCTTCTGTGATATGGAAAAAATAGGAAATCCATGTTTCCATATCATCACAATTTAAAAACTTAAAACTGACATTTAAAAAATGTAAATGGGAAATTGGCAAATGTGTAAACAACAAAATGGAGAATTCTTGTTTCCATATCATGAAATCCAAAAACTTTAAACTGACATTTTCAAATCGTGTACATGGAAAATTGACAAATGGCAATGTGTGAAATGTGAAAATGAAAAAATATGAACAAATGGCTATCATTAATTAAAAATAATAAAAAACCGTCGTGTTCTATCGTTAAAGTGTGAATCAAACCACATCTACTTATTTGGATCACCCGAGACTGAGTAGACCTGTTTTAGTCCTAATATACTTTTAAAATTTTATGTTAAAGCTCAATTTGAACTCAAGAGCTTTAGAGTGCCAGCTAACTATTATAACCGTTACGTCACAAAGACAACTTTACACTACTCTTAATAAACAATAATAAGAAAAAGAATAATAAATGTTGAATTTTTTTTTTAAGGATGAACATGGTGACACCGTTTCTGTTGCACAGTCTGCTAGCTACTAGCCAGCAGCTGGGGTCTTAGAAAACGATACAGTTGACATTTTGTAATGAGATGTGACATGTTTCAAAGTACAGTATTATGGGTTGCTGTTGAGTAAAAACTAATCCTGTACAAGGAAGCAAGGGTTCGAACCCCTTACCTAACATTACTATTGCCTGAACATGGCTTGACGACACTGTATTATTATGATACTCGGTCCACAAACCATAGATAGATTGTATTGTTTAAGATCACTTTCTTTCTGAACATAGGTGGAGACTGTTGATGGTTAACAATGGCATTAATATAGTAGGACGTGGGTATAGCAATTAAGAAAAAACAGACAATACCCATACAATATTTTTATTTATTTAATATAAGTACTTGTACAATAGTTACATTCAAAATACATTTCTTTTTTCTCTATTACTATTTAGTTCTTTTTGATTCTCTTGCATATGAAGGGTAGATAACCTTGTAGTTCAGCCCCTTAAAACAACAACAACACAACCTTTTGCATAGTCTGTGATGTTGACGACTCTTGAGATGTGGAAGATGGATTAAACATAACTTTTACAGCAGGGGTTAAATGTTGCTCAATAAACACTGCACTATTTTGAGTAGCAACATTTTTTTCTTGTACTAGCTTTTTAGCATTGTCATGATTATTTGTTGACACTAACAGTGTTTCATCTGGTACACCACATTGATGATCACTCACACTTAAAACCTTACCATTTCTACTTTTTAGATTGCCTCGACATTTTTTTGACCTCTCTTTTGAGCATTGCCAAAATATTATTCCTTTTACATTTTGACGATTATAGTTATAAGAGTAGCCTTTATAGAGTACACGTTGTTTACCTTTGTTAGTTGTAGTAAGTTCCATAGTAACAACTAACCTGTTAGTATGATTTGCTCACTACAAAGGTTATAACTGTTCTGATAATAAAATCATTTAGCGTTGGCTTTTATATTTAATATGTACAGTTTGAAGTGATAGCAAAAGTGAGAGCAAAATGGTAGCAGAGTGGTAGAAAATATAACATGTATTGTTAAGAAATAGTTTAAGCTGTTATGTGGATCCATTACATAATAATTTTAGCACGACGAAGCTCATTTTCTATATCCAATAGTTCTTCCTCATATTCAGTATAACCAGCCTGTTTATAGACATGCAGTTGCTGAAGCCGCCAGATTAGCTTACTTGGATTGTTCCAGTAGACAAATTTAACAAATGATTTTTTAGTTGTAAACAAAGCATTACCATTATCATTATTATCTTCATCATCAACATCATCATCATCATAACCATTATCATTATCATCATCATCATGATCATTATAATCCTCATCACTATTACTATATAGTCCTTTTTGATCCTTTTGCAATACCACATTTTGCACAGTCTGTGTTGCCCTTGATAATGTTGGGAGTTTTTCAGACATTGACAACTGTCCTAACACGACTTTCTGAGGAGATGATACATGCTTCTTAACAAACAATGCACTATCTTGAGCTGCAATATCTTTTTCTGGGACAAGTGTTTTAGCATTTTGAAGAGTTTTTTTAAACAGCAACGATGTTTTATCTGGTACACTACATTGATGATCACTCATACTTAAGACATTACTATTTTTACTTTTCAGCTCACCTCGACACTGTTTTGAACGATGTTTTGAACAACGCCAAATAACAGTTCCATTTTTATTGGTTCGTTTTACAATATATTTTATATCCTTTATAGAATGCGTATGGCATACCATTGCTATTTGTTGATACTTCCATGTCAATTGTCAAGCATGAACTAATCTCTAGCAAAGTTCACTCGATAATATAAATAATTTCTAAACCCCAGTAGTGAATAGTCAGTTGTTTTTGATCTATGCAAGCGTAAACATGTCACATACACTGGTGATGGATACTCAAGGCTTTAAGGTCAATGAAAACAAGTACAGTATATATTTAAATAGGTGGCTATCATTGATTGCACAACACGCGGGTCACTATATCTTTTTTTTCTTTCGGACTAGTGTTTTAACATTTGAAGAGTGTTTTAAACAGCAACGATGTCTTATCAGTCACACTACATTGATGATCACTCACACTTAAGACCTCGCTATTTTTACTTTTTAACACACTTTGACACTGTTTTGAACGATGTTTTGAACAACGCCAAATAACAGTTCCATTTTTATTGGTTCGTTTTACAATATACGTATAACCTTTATAGTATGCATATGGCTTACCATAACTATTCGTTGATACTTTCATATCAATTTTCAAGCATGAAATAATCTCCAATAAATTTCGCTCGATAATAGAAATAATAGTTTAAAGTGGGTGCGAAGGTGGGTGCAAAAGTGGGTGCAAAAGTGAGTGTAAAAGTGGGTGTAAAAGTGGGTGCAAAAGTGGGTGCAAAAGTGAGTGCAAAAGTGGGTGCGAAAGTGGGTGCGAAAGTGGGTGCAGTTTATAGTAGGCACCATTTTTACTAGAATGTGATTTGAGTAAATGTAATTTCTAAACCCAAGTAGTGAATAATTAGTTGGTTTTGATTTATGCAAGCGTAAACATGTCTCATACACTGATGATGGATACTCAAGGCTTCTTGGTCAACAAAAACAAGTATATAGTTAAAGAGGTAGCTATTATTGATTGCACAACACTGAATCTATTTTTGAAATTTTGACAAAGGGTCTAAGTGCACTTTTGTTAATATCTCGCGAACCAATAAGACTACGGCATTGTATGAGGTATTGTTGGACTTTTTGCCGAAGACTGCTGGTAAACACTTATGTTCCCACGACCTTTTTAAAGATGGCGGCTGACCCACGAGGGGTGATTAAAACGTATTCCAAGCGACGCTTGTCGATAAGCAAACCAATAATCAAAGGGGGGGGGGGTGACAGAGCTTGAGGCGATAACCCCTTTTGATTGATCCCTGTTGATTTGCCCCTTTGGACTGGTCCCCGTTGACAAGTCCCTCTGAACGGGTCCTTTTTGAAGGGAGTCATTTATGACGGGCCCCTGCTGACGGGTCACTGTGGACGGATCCCTGTGGACAGGTCCCTGTTGACAGGTCCTTTTGACTAATCCCTTTGGACCTGTCAACAGGGACCTGTCCACAGGGATCCGTCCACAGTGACCCGTCAGCAGGGGCCCGTCATAAATGACTCCCTTCAAAAAGGACCCGTTCAGAGGGACTTGTCAACGGGGACCAGTCCAAAGGGGCAAATCAACAGGGATCAATCAAAAGGGGTTATCGCCTCAAGCTCTGTCACCCCCCCCCCCCCTTTGATTATTGGTTTTCTTATCGACAAGCGTCGCTTGGAATACGTTTTAATCACCCCTCGTGGGTCAGTCGCCATCTTTAAAAAGGTCGTGGGAACATAAGTGTTTACCAGCAGTCTTCGGCAAAAAGTCCAACAATACCTCATACAATGCCGTAGTCTTATTGGTTCGCGAGATATTAACAAAAGTGCACTTAGACCCTTTGTCAAAATTTCAAAAATAGATTCAGTGTTGTGCAATCAATAATAGCTACCTCTTTAACTATATACTTGTTTTTGTTGACCAAGAAGCCTTGAGTATCCATCATCAGTGTATGAGACATGTTTACGCTTGCATAAATCAAAACCAACTAATTATTCACTACTTGGGTTTAGAAATTACATTTACTCAAATCACATTCTAGTAAAAATGGTGCCTACTATAAACTGCACCCACTTTCGCACCCACTTTCGCACCCACTTTTGCACTCACTTTTGCACCCACTTTTGCACCCACTTTTACACCCACTTTTACACTCACTTTTGCACCCACTTTTGCACCCACCTTCGCACCCACTTTAAACTATTATTTCTATTATCGAGCGAAATTTATTGGAGATTATTTCATGCTTGAAAATTGATATGAAAGTATCAACGAATAGTTATGGTAAGCCATATGCATACTATAAAGGTTATACGTATATTGTAAAACGAACCAATAAAAATGGAACTGTTATTTGGCGTTGTTCAAAACATCGTTCAAAACAGTGTCAAAGTGTGTTAAAAAGTAAAAATAGCGAGGTCTTAAGTGTGAGTGATCATCAATGTAGTGTGACTGATAAGACATCGTTGCTGTTTAAAACACTCTTCAAATGTTAAAACACTAGTCCGAAAGAAAAAAAAGATATAGTGACCCGCGTGTTGTGCAATCAATGATAGCCACCTATTTAAATATATACTGTACTTGTTTTCATTGACCTTAAAGCCTTGAGTATCCATCACCAGTGTATGTGACATGTTTACGCTTGCATAGATCAAAAACAACTGACTATTCACTACTGGGGTTTAGAAATTATTTATATTATCGAGTGAACTTTGCTAGAGATTAGTTCATGCTTGACAATTGACATGGAAGTATCAACAAATAGCAATGGTATGCCATACGCATTCTATAAAGGATATAAATATATTGTAAAACGAACCAATAAAAATGGAACTGTTATTTGGCGTTGTTCAAAACATCGTTCAAAACAGTGTCGAGGTGAGCTGAAAAGTAAAAATAGTAATGTCTTAAGTATGAGTGATCATCAATGTAGTGTACCAGATAAAACATCGTTGCTGTTTAAAAAAACTCTTCAAAATGCTAAAACACTTGTCCCAGAAAAAGATATTGCAGCTCAAGATAGTGCATTGTTTGTTAAGAAGCATGTATCATCTCCTCAGAAAGTCGTGTTAGGACAGTTGTCAATGTCTGAAAAACTCCCAACATTATCAAGGGCAACACAGACTGTGCAAAATGTGGTATTGCAAAAGGATCAAAAAGGACTATATAGTAATAGTGATGAGGATTATAATGATCATGATGATGATGATAATGATAATGGTTATGATGATGATGATGTTGATGATGAAGATAATAATGATAATGGTAATGCTTTGTTTACAACTAAAAAATCATTTGTTAAATTTGTCTACTGGAACAATCCAAGTAAGCTAATCTGGCGGCTTTAGCAACTGCATGTCTATAAACAGGCTGGTTATACTGAATATGAGGAAGAACTATTGGATATAGAAAATGAGCTTCGTCGTGCTAAAATTATTATGTAATGGATCCACATAACAGCTTAAACTATTTCTTAACAATACATGTTATATTTTCTACCACTCTGCTACCATTTTGCTCTCACTTTTGCTATCACTTCAAACTGTACATATTAAATATAAAAGCCAACGCTAAATGATTTTATTATCAGAACAGTTATAACCTTTGTAGTGAGCAAATATACTAACAGGTTAGTTGTTACTATGGAACTTACTACAACTAACAAAGGTAAACAACGTGTACTCTATAAAGGCTACTCTTATAACTATAATCGTCAAAATGTAAAAGGAATAATATTTTGGCAATGCTCAAAAGAGAGGTCAAAAAAATGTCGAGGCAATCTAAAAAGTAGAAATGGTAAGGTTTTAAGTGTGAGTGATCATCAATGTGGTGTACCAGATGAAACACTGTTAGTGTCAACAAATAATCATGACAATGCTAAAAAGCTAGTACAAGAAAAAAATGTTGCTACTCAAAATAGTGCAGTGTTTATTGAGCAACATTTAACCCCTGCTGTAAAAGTTATGTTTAATCCATCTTCCACATCTCAAGAGTCGTCAACATCACAGACTATGCAAAAGGTTGTGTTGTTGTTGTTTTAAGGGGCTGAACTACAAGGTTATCTACCCTTCATATGCAAGAGAATCAAAAAGAACTAAATAGTAATAGAGAAAAAAGAAATGTATTTTGAATGTAACTATTGTACAAGTACTTATATTAAATAAATAAAAATATTGTATGGGTATTGTCTGTTTTTTCTTAATTGCTATACCCACGTCCTACTATATTAATGCCATTGTTAACCATCAACAGTCTCCACCTATGTTCAGAAAGAAAGTGATCTTAAACAATACAATCTATCTATGGTTTGTGGACCGAGTATCATAATAATACAGTGTCGTCAAGCCATGTTCAGGCAATAGTAATGTTAGGTAAGGGGTTCGAACCCTTGCTTCCTTGTACAGGATTAGTTTTTACTCAACAGCAACCCATAATACTGTACTTTGAAACATGTCACATCTCATTACAAAATGTCAACTGTATCGTTTTCTAAGACCCCAGCTGCTGGCTAGTAGCTAGCAGACTGTGCAACAGAAACGGTGTCACCATGTTCATCCTTAAAAAAAAAATTCAACATTTATTATTCTTTTTCTTATTATTGTTTATTAAGAGTAGTGTAAAGTTGTCTTTGTGACGTAACGGTTATAATAGTTAGCTGGCACTCTAAAGCTCTTGAGTTCAAATTGAGCTTTAACATAAAATTTTAAAAGTATATTAGGACTAAAACAGGTCTACTCAGTCTCGGGTGATCCAAATAAGTAGATGTGGTTTGATTCACACTTTAACGATAGAACACGACGGTTTTTTATTATTTTTAATTAATGATAGCCATTTGTTCATATTTTTTCATTTTCACATTTCACACATTGCCATTTGTCAATTTTCCATGTACACGATTTGAAAATGTCAGTTTAAAGTTTTTGGATTTCATGATATGGAAACAAGAATTCTCCATTTTGTTGTTTACACATTTGCCAATTTCCCATTTACATTTTTTAAATGTCAGTTTTAAGTTTTTAAATTGTGATGATATGGAAACATGGATTTCCTATTTTTTCCATATCACAGAAGACACGTTTATGATTTAGTCCATGCTGAATGTTTAGTTTTGTAAAACACACATTTGCTGATTTAAATTTTCTTGAAATCACTTTAATGGAAGTGCTTGGCCATGGCAATAGTGCATTCTCTTTCTGTTTGTTTCCAAAAACATATAGGACTACTACTACTACTACTACTACTGTAGGTAAGACTGTTTTACAAAATAACACCTATCTACTGCTGCATTAAAAAAACACAAGTGTTAAAAAAATATAGTATACTATTTACCATTTGCTATATACATTAATTACCCCACCATCCTACCTTGCCGTGTTTGCTTTGGTTGAAAAATCAATGCTACCCACACACACACACACACACACACACACACAAGCTTTCTCTCTCTCTCTCTCTATCATTCTATCTATAGTCATACATTCACACAACCATACCTGTCTTTGAAAACAAATACAACCACGCTATTTATCCTTGACATGCACACTTATCCCAAATAACTTTTAGTTATACATTTAACATTTACTATTACAAAAAAAAATGTTTCCACTATTTACAATTACAAAAATGAATATTTACAAAATACTAAATCTACTGGTTACAAAAAAGCCATGTCTCTAAACAATAAAATATAAAAGTCACACCTCCACCTCGTGGTTATAACCCTATGGTAGGCTAATGCATAGGTCATTCATCTGCACTCATTTGCTATCCATCAAGGTAAAATTGCATTTTCTCTGTTCCACAAGATAAAAATTATGGTTGCCGGATTGTATCCTGCACTGTTTATGCGACATAGCATTGCCAGTTCATAAAACCGTTAGGTAGTTCTCTACACATAGTGATTTTACCACTGCTCTACCTACGCCTTTTGCTTGTTTGGCTTTCTTACAGGCTAGTATGCGATAGGCAGCATTAACTGTATATCAAACCCAGTCCACCTTTGTATTTGTAATCTAAGTAATAATTTGAAAAGAGACAAGTGTAATCAGTTTTAAACATTATCTCCGCTTTTTTTGTTTGTTTGTTTATGACATGTATATTAACCCAAAATCAAACCCTAGTCTACCTTATTGAAAGGCTAACAGTTTAACTACTGCGTCACCATACCATTCTTTCTTAGTTTGATTCGTTCTAGGCCTTAGAGCTAGAAATCGAGTTACGATCTCCAGTGCAAGAGGCACATGTGCTCACCACTATAGCATGTAATGGCTAGCTGGTATCATTAGACAACCGAAAATGATTGTATTTCGGTTAGCCAAGCATTTCTGTCATTTGCCTACTGTGTGAGCACTGCCAGCGAGACAGTTTAGTTTAGAACAAGCGAGTGCGTGTGTGTGTATAGATTATTAGCCTCAAGTATTTAAAGCTTGTTGTGTGTAGCGACCATCTTGCTCAGTAACCACTGAGTAAGTTTTAACAGTCAACTCATAAAAACAGCATAGGATAGTTGTGTGTGTGTGTGGTTCATGTACTTGGGAATATGCATTAGCACCATGCGCTAGCTTTACCTCACCCTCTAAAGGTAGAGCGTTATCCCTTTCTTTGGACATTGCCAATGACTGCATTCCCCCACAAGTTTTACACTTAAGCCCTTGGCTTGTTCTTGATTAGGTTTGGTTTGCTTTAGGCTTGGTTTGGTTCAGTTGGGTTTGATTCGACTTGGTTCAGTTTAGTTTAATGTAGTCACTTTTTTATTTTTAGCTACACTCTTTAACCAATTAATTAATGATAGTCTACTCATAATTCTTGAATCGATAAATTGAATTTTGTGTACACCGTTTGTCAAGCCATGCCTACAACCTATACTCCCTATGTACTACACTCAGATCTGAAAACAAGTTCCAATGTTCAAAGACGTGTCAGTCACCATACATGTAGCCCACAATAATTCTTTCTTTACCTAGCTAGGTTTCGTCACTCACAGTAAACATCTAACATTATGGGTTTGCAATATATTAAGAAAAGCAAAAGTCTATGATCTTGTTGTTTTGGGTCTTTTTTGGGGAAATTCATAAGCCATAAAAAGAATGACATCATGTCAAGTTCTGAGTGGACCTTGTATGTCAAAATCCCATTATCAGTTTATAAAATCTCAAGGCCATGCCCTAGCAGTTTTGAATGATTTCAATCAATGAGACCACCATAAGAAAGATCGGAAAAATAAATATCCTTAAAACAAGTCGTCACATGACCCTCTCCGAACAATGCTTCGCAAAATTTAAATTCATCCATTGAACATTGAACATGATCGGCGACATCATCCTCGCTTCCCCCTCCCACCATAGTTGCCATATCGTTTGACCTTCAAGTGTCCTCAGCATCTCTGTGCTTTTTTCATTGCCCTGTTGTCAAGTCAAGTCAATGCATTCCAATAAGCTCAAATAACATCCACATCCTGTCAGTCTGCCCCAGCAAGTTTGTTTTCTATACTCACTTCAAGCAACATATAACCAAGTTCTGTTTGTTCTATCTAAAGCTAACTTCATCTGATCAAGGAATTATCATTTGTCATGTCACTCATAATCGTTTACATGTTAAAGACCCCCTTCAGGGGGTTTAGGTATTAGGTATTCCATCATAGGAAAAATCGGAAAACGAACCCTCGACCCGCCGTCTCATCGAAATAGCGAATACTGTATTGGTATATCACCACCGTGGCCAGTAATAGCTTCGTTGAAACACGTGTCCAGTGGTATCGTCTCTATCTGCAACCACTCTTCATGAACATTTTAGACAGATTAAAAGAAAAAGTTTTAAAAACTAAAATGTTTTCAACAAAAGTGTCGTTAGACCCTTTCGCATTTTTTTAAAATATAAATACTATATTTGAAAGAGGGGGGGGGGGATGAGAGGGCCTCACCCCGAGTCCTACGACCCCTCGTATACGTCTCTGGCGTTATTGGTTTGTGAGATATATCAGAAAGACTAAAATCACAGTTTTACACCAAAAAATTCTGTTTCCCTCATTTTCAGAAACTTTAACCTTTTACCAAAATAAAGAGGGTTTCGAGACAAGTCATTTGGCATGTCATAGGACTAAATCCGACCATGCATTCGTGAAATATCGGAAAAAGTCTAAAATCATGGTTTTACCCCAAAAAAGCCTGTTTCCTTCATTCTCAAAACTCTAACCTATTAATAACATGTATAGGGCTTCCAAACAAGCGATTTGACACGTCACACGTCCAAATCCGACCTTGCGTTCGAGAGATATTGCCAAACTTCGTAGGAAAGTAGGCGACTATCTGGCTCTCTCCTCACCACCAAAACCCCTTCTTATCAATCATTTTTTTCAAAGAGCTCGCCCTCTTACAAAAATCCCCAGTGCGCATGCGTACAAAACAAAAACAAAAATGTTAATCCATAGCGGCATCTCGTAAAACGCATGCGCGATATGAGCAACAACATTTAAGTTCATTTTAGCAGCGCACCTTATACATGTCCCATTTGAAAAGAGGCTTTCACTAAAAAATTAAAATTTCACCCCCTAGTAGGGGTAGGTTTTATTTAGGGGTTGAAATGAGTGGTCCATTGGAAAGAGGGCGTTAGCCCGAGTCCAACGACACCTCATTTGTCAAAATCGGACCATGGGTTGACGAGATATTGGCTTTGCCCCTGAATGTATTGCGGGTTAGTATGTGACGTCAGAGGGAGAGGTGGTGGGGGGAGTTAGAAACCGCCTTACCCCCCTACTTACATCTTTTTTTGACTAATGTTGATATGTACAGCCAAACGCTAAATAAATAAATGAACATGTTTGGTATAAGTGTGGGGTTTTTGGTTCCTCAGTTTAGGGGCTGCGACAACACGGTCATGTAGCCCTTTGTACTTTGGGTGTGTGTAGAATCTGTCTGATAACCGGTGTTAATTGTGATGACTGTATTAGTGTGCGTTATCTGTTTTCAATTCAATTAATGACGGCAGACATTGCATTTTTTCAAGTAGTCCCTACTTTTGCCACCAAACACCACCGTCAACGACTACAAGTTTAGAACTTGGTTACTAGATGCCATCGCAGTCGGCTCCTGGCGACGAACGTTGGAACCTAAGATCGTTTGTCAAATGTTTAACCTATAGTTTAGCTGCATACAAGTATAATTAGTGGAATGATCTTTAACATGCCATAAATCTATGAAATGGGACCGCCGGCTTTACTTCCCCTCCGAAGGAAGGCATAGGCCTACTGAGGGACTTTTAACGCTCTTAAAAATACGACGACTTCGGCCGGGTTTGAACCTGCGGTATTGGGCATAGAAGCTCAGCATGCTACCATCTACGCCACCGAAGCCGCTGGTAAAAATGTGAAAGTGCGCGCCACCACCAGATGAACCAGGTACGCGCGCCCGCGATCTGCGCCAGTCACAGCTGGCTTAGCTTGCCGTGTTTATCGGGGCGCACATAGATGATGACCCTGTATTTACATATAAATCCTTCCCCTGGTCATGTAACTGATGTCAGACTGTACCTGTAGTAGCGACTGTACCTGAAAGGTCCCGTGGGGCGGTGTAGGCTGCGCTGCACGCTGATTGAAGAGCAGCTTGAACAAATCCCCGGCTTGTAGCGGAAATAACATCTCCCGTCCGCCGATACGAATGAAGCGCGTGGTGAGGTCGAGCGAGCACTGCGTGTCGCAAGCTCACAAATGGAGAACATAAATCAAAGATAAACTTGTTTCTTATTCCAGGGAGCAGCAGCATCTTCTACCTGCTTTTAAACTGTTCCAGCAATCCTAGGGGAAAGCTTTGTCTGTTTACTCTTCAGTCGGCCATCGCAGTACCGGGAGTCAGGGGCGTATATGCAATTGTTTTTGAAGGGGGCCTGGCTCTCCTGGAAAATTGTGAGTATTCTCAGGGGGTTGTCACCACAAAATACCCAGAAATATCAACCAATAACTTAGAGCATATAACTTTGTGTAATCTTATAAAGCTCAATGTTTGTCTGTCTGTCTGTCTGTCTGTCAGGCATGTATACAAATCCACACCGTTTCACCGATCTGAACCAAAATTTGTATACTTACCCTTCGGAACCCTGCAGGTAACCCTGTCCACTTGAAATTTCCGACAGACCACCCCATTCCCTGCATTTAGGCCCTTTGGCCCAAATCTACACCGTTTCACCGATCTCAACCAAAATTTGTATACTTACCCTATGTAACCCTGTGAATAACATTGTCCACTTAAAATTTCGGACAGACCACCCCATTTCCTGCATTCAGGCCCTTTGGCAAACATCTACACCGTTTCACCGATCCGAACTAAAATTTGTATACTTACCCTTTGCAACCCTGCGGGTAACCCTGTCCACTTGAAATTTCGGACAGACCACCCCATTCTCTGCATTTAGACCCTTTGGCCCAAATCTACACCGTTTCACTGATCAGAACCAAAATTTTTATACTTACCCTTTGGTACCCTGCGAGTAACACTGGCTGCTTGAAATTGCGGACAGACCACTCCATTCCCTGCATTTAGGCCATTTGGCCCAAATCTACACCGTTTCACAGATCTCAACCAAAATTTGTTATTTACCGTCTGGAACCCTGCGAGTAACACTGTCTGCTTAAAATTTCGGACAGACCACTCCGTTTCCTGCATTTAGGCCCTTTGGCACAAATCTACACCGTTTCACCGATCAGAACCAAAATTTGTATACTTACCCTTTGGTACCCTGCGAGTAACACTGTTTGCTTGAAATTGCGGACAGACCACTCCATTCCCTGCATTTAGGCCCCTTGGCTCAAATCTACACCGTTTCACCGATCTGAACCAAAATGTATATACTTACCCTTTGTAACCCTGTGAATATCACTGTCCACCTAAAATTTCGGACAGACCACCCCATTTCCTGCATTTAGGCCCTTTGCCAAAAATCTATATCGTTTCACCGATCCGGACCAAAATTTGTATACTTACCCTTTCGAACCCTGCGGGTAACCCTGTCCACTTGAAATTGCGGACAGAATACCCCATTCCCTGCATTTAGGCACTTTGGCACAAATCTACACCGTTTCACCGATCAGAACCAAAATTTGTATACTTACCCTTTGGTACCCTGCGAGTAACATTGTCTGCTTGAAATTGCGGACAGACCACTCCATTCCCGGAAAGAGGACAGGGTCCGTCCCAAAGGCAATGGAAAAAAGGGGTAAAACCGGACCCGCTCGGGAAACCCTCAGGGTTGCCAGCTCCCGAACTCACCAGCCATGAGCCCTTGAGGATGTAACACTATCCAGGGTGCACCAGAAGTGGTGGGGCTACACACACCCTGCCTCCTTGAGGGTCTTGAGCAGAAGACATGAGATATTAAGAAAAGAAAAAGAAGGCTGACTCCTCGAAGAATGAGGCTATCAGGAATGATTAGACAAGGGCCAATTAAGGCAGGAAAGTGAAAGAGTCGCTAGGCCTCGGATACCCTGATACCATCGGGGTCGGAAGAGAACAAGAGTTTGACCAAGGGAGGCTGACAGGAAAGAGAACTGAAAGGAGCCCAGCACCAGTAAGTAGAAGCAATGCCGGACTCAGCTGGAGTCCCGTGGTCGCACACCCACGTCCCACAAGTTGTGAGACCCTGGTGGGTCGGAGGGGGGAGGAGGGGGCAGGAGGGGGCTGGTGTGAGAATAGCTTGCTGATTCATCGCGAAGTGGCATGAGAGAAATGTCCAGACCCCGCCGTGTTACCTGGTATTGCTGACTATGCTGATGTTCATACAGGGTCTTTGCTCAAACCACTGTAGTGTTACGAAAGAATGGGTGATTCACCGGTCAATGTGAATAGGACCGGGAACCCCCCCCCCCCCCCCCCCGGCGTCTGTCATCATATATCGTCATCATCTGCGATATTCTCCGGTTCGTGCAGCTTGGACCCAAGCAGTACTCGATAAGCTGTTTCACTACACGCATCGAGTATAGGCCTAAGTCAGAAAATAACGTTCAGACTTTGGAAGACATCGAAGGTAGAAATCTGAATTACCTATATCAGATTTAAAATTACACCAAGTTCGTTTAGTAGTCATTTTTCATTACCTTATTATTATCATCATAAGGGCAAATGACCTAGATGTTACGCCCATTATACCACTAATCACCACACACAATAAGTCTTTATCGCCTGTGAATTTTGAAATATTTCTATCACGGTAGTTGGTAAGTTTGTCGTGTCAATTCAACAGTAGTATTCATTACCCTCCTCATCAAAAGGGCAAATGACCTAGTTGTTACGTCCATTATACTACTAAGTAACACCACAGTCTTCATCGCCTGTGATTTTTAAAATGTGTATTTCCATTAGTTTGTAAGTTTGATATACCCGTTCAGTAGTAGTCGTCTTCATTATCATCCTCATCAAAGGGGCAAATGACCTAGATGTTACGTCCATTATACTACTAAGCAACACCAGAGTCTACCTAGCCTGTGATTTTAAAAATACGTATTTCCATTAGTTTGTAATTTTGATATACCCGTTCAGTAGTAGTAGTAGTCTTCATTGTCATCCTCATCAAAAGGGCAAATGACCTCTCATTCCTTAGAAGTACGGTATCAATTTTTCCCATTCGTTGATAAGTTACATGTGCCAGTAGTCGCTTCTATGTTCATCATCACTATGTAGAAGATGTTTTGCGTCAGAAGAAAAGACAACTGGATGCTCAGGAACGTTAACGATATATCGACTGCGAAATCTGGAAGCTTCTCTTTGAGGAATTGCTTCAGACATTTATCGTACAGTTTAAACCTTAACAAGACGAAACTTTTAACCAGATAGCGATCTAAGTGGGAGCTCTTTGGAAAAAAATAATCAAGTCTTTCCCGAAATGTGAGTCCTAAAAAATAACTTTTTCTATTATTGTCTAAGTTTCATACGTCAGTTATGTAGTAATTTTCAATATCATCCTGATCAGTAGGGCAAATTACCTAGATGTTACGCCC
This sequence comes from Meconema thalassinum, assembly GCA_946902985.2. Lineage (NCBI taxonomy): Eukaryota > Metazoa > Arthropoda > Insecta > Orthoptera > Tettigoniidae > Meconema > Meconema thalassinum. The sequence goes on from OX336391.1 coordinate 173,399,535, forward strand.
TCAACGTCATTGGGGGCAAATGACCTAGATTTTAAGTCCATTATATTTGTAATCACCACCACATAAAGTCTTCTACGACTGAGATGTCACGAATTCTAGGACCGCTAACGACATATCTCGACTCGGACTGAAGACAAATATCACGAGAATGATCATTATTTTACAGAGCCTTCCCTTAGTGACTTAAGTATAAACATTGTCACTGGGTTTGATAATGTAAGAAATGAATACATAAATAAATATAATTTATGACGTTGAGTGTTAAGGAGACTGGAATATTATCATCATTCCACCGGGCGAAGCCGGGTACTACTGCAAGTATCAAAATATTTGTCAATTTAGTAAGCAGAAAGGTGGATTTCTCAGTTTTGCATCACAAGGCTGACTGTACTGAACCCGCTGAGCTATGGTTCATGAGATATTTTTTTATGACAGAGCATTTATGATGGGATGATGTACTTTTGAACACACCCAGGAAGCCACGTGAAGCTGAGAGATCACGCGATACTTTTTGAAGTAGCGGTGAATCGCACTTTTGACTTTTGTGAAAACTGCTAATTATTTATGAGGTCTTATTAATTATTTTTATCTTTCCACAAGACTCAGAATATTCCATTTCGTCATGCTGCATTATTAAAACATTTTGGTGAATGTTTATTTTTACTTTAGGTAAGGTAATACCCTTGCAGATACGCAAGAAGGAACGTAAGTAGTCGCTCAACGACTTCGTTTTGACGACCTACTTTCTAGAGACACCCAGTACCTTGCACTGCGTCTTGAGAATCCGCCTTGTGTAGGCGTGGAATTACATTTGTCCTACGAGACGTAGAAGAATATCCGCTGTTTAGCGTTAAAAGTGATTATAAGGTGCCATCGAGCACGCTAATACTATTATTCACTGTTGTTGAAGCCCAGTGAACTAAAGAAGAAGCTTGGGAAATAATTATTGGCAAGTATAGTGTATTGCACACCATTGCTGTAACACCACATTTTACCCACGCGTATGTGGAGGGCAGATGCCTAGTGGAAATATACAGGTAATAGTGTTACAATTATCCTGAATAAGTGTGATTATAATTGTGTGAGATATTTAAATTGCCAAAGTGGAAGTTTCATTTTGAAAACGTCGTATAATTCACGGATGCTGCGTGATACAAAAGTAGCGTCACTAGCACGTGCAGAATTGTAAAACAGTGTTAGCTCACATGCTAATCCACATCTGAAAAATTAAGGCTGTGTCGAATTTTATAATTGAAGCCTATAACATTCACGACAAATATTATAATTTTGAAAGTGAGAGGATGAATTATCACGTAACTTATTTCACTACCCACGTGATTGGACTTTTCTTCACCATGGTTGAAGCAGTCACCATGGGCTAATACCATCCCGGTATGTGGGTGACGTTTCTACGGAAACCAGCATGATGGTGGAATTTCCAGGACGACGAACGAGAAGGAAGGAGCCAAAAATGCAATTTCCAGGCATATCCACGAAGATGTCGACAGGGACAAATCGAACCTTGGTCTTTGGAGGAGTCCAGATGGGAATCCTGATGAGGAGGATACCGATCCAGAGACCCGGAGAGGATTTTGTACAACCCTTGTTGTGGAATAGAGAGCCGAGTGAGAGCTCCTCCATTTCGTGAGTTTTTGTCACACCCCTTCCTTGTTCTAGTTTCTGGTGGTATAGTAGATTCAATGTAGTTTGTGAATCAACCACACTCAGTGTCAGCCATTTTTCTAGGTAGGGATGTAACTAGATTAGTTAGATGTCATTTATTTCAGTTTAGAGTGAGACACCCTTGGGGACAGACATTTTGGTCAGCCCTGGTGCCGCCTGATGAACGTCGTAGAACGTCAATGCCTACTTTTTGCTGAACCTGACTGTAGTCATTTTGAGGCTATTTTCTTCAACCCTACATGGGGTAATTTTCAAGTCTTTGCTGACTTAAGTTATGGCAATCAGATGCCATGGTTATTAATTAACTGCATTCTTTGCAGCCATCCTTTGTTATACCCCTGACTGTCGTTAGAACGGTCGTATCATTTAGGTAGTCGACTGTAACTACCAGTTTTGTAAATGCATTATATTTCATTTTGAATAAAGCTCAGAAGCTATTCTTGGTCATGTTTGAACCTAACAACTAGAAGGAATGTTTCGTTGCCTAGCATCGAACCCAGTTCCCAACGTATCATTAAGCAGATCTAGTGTGTGAATCTGCGCCACAATTATCATTTTTGCTTGTGTCATGTAAGACACGTTTTTATTTGATGTACTATCAACTACTGAATTGTATTTTTAAAGCAAAGAGCTCCAGAAATTGTAAGATTATTTTCATTTAGACGTCTTTGGTAGAAAGACGGAATTGTATTATTATATTCAGATTTATAGCGTGTGTTTTATACACGGACTCTTTAGAAGTCCGTAACCTATGGTAAAGTTTTTTATGAACCGGCCAGGTGTAGGGTTTTATATTGATTAAATCGCCGGCCTTGAATAAACTGGTTATGTAACCCAGTGACCTGAAAGCACGCCTGCTTCATTGTGAGACAAAACTACTATTGACAAGGACAGAGTACGATTTGTATTCGCTTCTCCTTTCATTGCTATTTTGCTTATGGAAATTAGTTTCCACTCTTGTATTTGATCACATGTTTTATGGATCGTTTTTTGTTAGTTAAACGCTCTGTTGCGTGTACTGTCGTCTGACAGGTACAGTTATGTAAGGTTTTCTATAGTATGGTGAAGGCTACCCTGTTATAGCAGGATGTTATTGTATGAAGGTATTTTGAGTATGCCTTGTCCGGGACTGATCCCGTTGACCAGATGTTATTGGAAGGTAACTGTTGTGTACAGGCCTATCCCAGAGTTATTGAACAAGAGCTTAGCGCCGCTGGTAACCCGTGTTATTGTGTGTCCGAGTTGTTGTACTCGGTGATTATATTCCGACTGTTGAGTCGAGGCTTTTTGGTGGAGAATGATCTCAGTGGAGACACTCCGTGCCCAGGCTATTGTCAATGTTATTCGCCATAAACCTACGATAAACCTATAAACCGACATCTTAATAATAAGACGCATAATTGTTGTAAAATGAGGCTAACTAACAATTCTTTCTATCTAACTTTGTTCTTTGCATTCTGGAACTGTTGACATAGCCGTGCAGTTGAAGATAATTTCCTTGTGGGGAAATGACTAGGGCAGTTGACATTTTTGTAGCGACCTGAAGCATGCGCGAACCTAGAGTTCGTAGCTTGTGGAGCTCAGGCCATGCGATGTCAGACGTGGTCTCAACTACGCATTCGTCACCGTAACTATACACATTAGATGACTATGGTTTACAAAGAGTAAACCAAGGTGCAGGCAGGAATTTTTAATAAAACTACTGTGTCTATTTCATTACTTATTTATGATGTCAAGTGTATAAATCCTACATGTTACCTTATTGTGTGCTGTTAGCACATAGTTATTAAGCATAATTAAATTGTTTGTTTTTCATGGCTGTACACTTAGCTTTTGGATGTAATTGTTTTCTTTTACGGACGTCATCGCCGTAAATTTTGTTAATTGATAGGACTTAGCTAGATGAATTAACGTTAAATGTAAATGTCGAAATGGTATCATCCTAACTTAGATTTGCTTTGCTACCCTGTTAAATGTAAATTCAGATATTAGCTTAATCTTGTAACTTGAACTAGGGACTTGCGTTGTACCATATTTCTAGCGTTGCTGTTGTTGCTTTATTATTGTAAGTTAGATCTTTCGCGAGGGTTTTCCGTGTCTTCTCAGGTAGGGACCTGCTCTTTATTTTTGTTTATTTATTAGTTTGCGGACTAGCCGATTATAACCCTCCGAACTAGGCTAGGGGTTTGTGAACTTTAAATAAATTTTCACGGTGTTTTACATAAGTCTGGATGTTTATTTTCTCAGTCTAGTTTTAAGGTGAACCTTTCCTTAGGCGGTCTATGACCATCGTCACCATGTACCACGATCCCTGTGGACTACGGACTCTCGTGCCGCTTTAGCCTTTATGGAAGGTCACCTGATCCTCGCGGTAATTTGATTCGATTTATGGGACGTTAGGAAAGTCATCGTGGTTGTTGACTCGACCTTTACGGTCTCATAAAATGGCGCACAACGTTGTGGGCAGACTTGGGCTTCATAAAATGGCGCCCAACTCATGTGCCGACGTTAACGTGGTGACCCTCAGTACCATGTTATTTTTGAGGATCTTAATGTTGATTAATGGTAAATTGACAGGACTGGGACGAACTTAGAATGTCGTACTGCAGATCAATTGACCGCATGGCATTCATGTTTGATAGAAATCCATGGGGTGAGGCTTTAGTGTTAGATAAATGAAGGATATGATTTTCTTTGATGATGCCTCATCCTAAGTAAATGTAATACTTTGCTTTGCTCACCGTTGTCTTTGTAAATGTAGAAGCACTTAGTTTGCATACTCCAGCTGTACTCGTGATATTTATATAAATGAAGCAAGCTTTATACCACCAAGTAACTAATCATAGCTGTAAGTTCCAGTAGAAATTGATCCCTCACTTTCTCATATATTTCTTATCTATGGATGAGGAAACTATTCGTCGTGTGTTTGGAGAGATGTTGGCAGGTGTGAATGCCAATCTTCAACAGATCACTGCTGACCTAGGTGAAGTCCGGGGTGACTTGGGTCAAAATACTCAGGCTATAAATAATGTAAGTGGTCATGTGGACCAGGTTAGACAGGATGTCAACAATGTAAGACAGGACTTAGAGATTAACACTCAGTCTATAAACAATGTCAGTGGACATGTGGACCAGGTTAGACAGGAAGTCAACAATGTTAGTGGTCATGTAGATCAAGTAAGGCTAGAAGTTAACAATGTTAGGACTGATTTAACTCAAGTCAGGGCAGACATGGACACATATAGGGTCGAAGCGAGAAATGATCTGACGGCAGGTTTAGCAGCTGTTAGGGTTGATGTCATACGACACCATCAGGAGGCTAACCAGCGCGTAGATTGCTTAACCGACCAGATGAATAAAGCTAGGGAGGATGTGCAAAACCGATTGGAGGAGCACACAGCTCAAATTCAGACAACCTTGAATAAAGTCCAGATAGACATGAGAGCAGATCTGGAACATACTAGGGAAGAATTCGGGACTCGACTAGATCACGTCGAGGGATTTATCGGCAATGTGAAGAAGGACATGGCAACCATGAACATTGGTTTAATCTTGATGAGAGGAGCTGCCAATGCCGTTAATAACAACGTGAAGACTATCGTTGATGGCATGATGGAGGTTAAAGAAGAACTCAACACCAACAGGAGAAGCATTTTTGAATTGACGGAAACCGTAGCCAGTCTACGTGAGACAGTTGATGTTCATCATGAGGAACACAAAATTGACCTCATGTTATTGAGAGGTGACCTCAACGAACACGAGACCACAGTCGAGGCTAAGGTAGCCGAGGTTAGAGACGATGTGGGTAAAATCCAAGAAAATATGTCCAGAGTTGAAGGAGAGATCGATTCCTTACAAAAAAGATTTGAGGAAGTCGCGGTGACCGAGAGGTTAGATCTCAGTTATAACCTTAGGACGGCCATACGCGAGGTTGATACAAACCTCAAGGGAAAGGTTGACAGGATCGAGCTGCAATTGAACGACTTAGGCAATAAAGTCGCAGCCAGAACCATCCCAGGACTTGAAGTAATAGAAAGACGTCTGGACAGACTCGAGACGATTCCTAGAGAGAGACACGTACACCCACAGATGGGAGAATCTCAGGAAACGCCTGTATCTCAATCAGGAGGAATGATGCCTACCCATTTCCAACCCAGCGCGTCTATGGAATCGCAACCGTCACAATTCACTAATTCAGCGCAAGGTCAGACCTTGAACGTTGACGCTCATCCGTTTCAACCAGCATCTAATCGAATTAGTCATGAGACTAACACTCCTACGCAGAGTTACATGCAAAATACGTTCAGACCCGCGCATACGCAGGGAAATGTCACCATAATTCGTTCAAGAGAGGAGCAACCAGCTCGCTTCTCAGGAACTGGAAGTGGTGTTACTCCAGTGGAATTCCTAGCAAATGTCGAAAGCTACTTACGTGATACTATGGTAACTCCAGAGAGGGAACTAAGAGTTATAGAGCGACTGCTAGAGGAACAAGTCGGTACCTGGTTCAGAGCATTCAGATACTCATTTACAGGCTACCAGGACTTAAAGGAAGCATTATTAAGAACATATTGGTCGAGCGACATCCAGCAGAGCATCCGAGCTGAGATGTACACTCGAAGGTACAGATCCAATACACCTACTCGTTAGGCGAATTACTTCGCAATACAGCTCGCGAAGCTTCGTTGTCTTCAGCCTCCGTTGTCCGAACAAGATTTGGTGAACACAATTGTTTGGCAGTACCCTGCGGACGTACAACGTGTGTTGATCGCTGCAGGGGCATCCACTTTCCAGCAGTGTGACCAGATACTGCGAAGGTTGGATGCTAACACAGTACAGTTCCCTACACACCGTCAGCAGAAGGCTGATAGGCGCGAGGATAGACATCTAAATCTGACGACTGTTGATAAAGTGAGCCAGACGCCACAACAAACGCAAACCACAGAGGACTCTGGGCGACGTGATAACAACTACAGTTATAACAGGAGAGAATGGAACAACACTCCTTATACTCGAAATCAACAAGATGACCGGCGAAGTCATTGGAACCGGCGATTCGACCGAAGGACGGACGACAACCGACGTCATGAAAACAACCGCCGAGGGAATGAAGGAAGAAATCAACAACACGGAAGTATCCGTAGAGACTATCGCTATAGTAGGGGATACGACAGAAATCGAGACCCTAGATACCAGCCAGACAGGGATTGGAAAGGAAGAGCACGGGAGAGCCGTGAGTATCTCCAACAACTGAGAGAATTGCAGATCCAAGAAGAGGGAGAACGGAACCCTACTTCGAGGGAAAATAGAAATTCGGCGCAGGAGACGGAGCGGAACCAGCCCAGTACTTCTCGCCAGGACAGAAAAAAACGCCGAAAAATCAATAGATTCTTGTTCGGTTGAGCACCGAGTAACTGCCACCATATTACTCTGGGAGCCAATCCAAGAAGACTTGTTGGACGAACGACGAACGACGAACCACAATTATGAATTAACACGTCTACCCAAGATCGTAGCCACCTTGAATGAAGTCAGTGTAGTCATACTCATCGATACTGGGGCGATGATTAGTGTAATTTCCGCCGATTGCCATGCCAGACTGAAAGCAAACTCTGAGGTGACAGAGCTGCCTATTTCAGCTGTAAGAGTCAGAGGTGTCATACCTGACCGCGTTGTAACGTGCAAAATCCAGATTCTGTGTACTCTGAAGATTTCGAGCCACGTGTACTTGCACGAATTTCTTGTAATGAAGGGCCTGCATCATGATGCCATTTTAGGCGCAGACTTCATTAGAAAATATGGTGGAATCATTGACATGGGACGGAATACGGTAGAGTCCAAGCCGAACGAACCCATTCAGATGAGCCTAATTGAAGAAGAACCGGAATTCCTATCCGAAGTCGACGTAGTCGAAGGATTAAATGGCAAGGAAATAGAGGCGACACTAGATGCCGACGAAGAGGCAGAATCGATATCAGCACCCATACGTGAGGATCTTGAGGCAATATTGAACGAATACAGGGATATATTCGACACCACACCTGGTGAGATATTAGACTACGAGTATGATCTTGTGTTACTGGATGATTCCCCATTCCAGAAAAAGATCTATCCGATTGCCGAGAAACATCTCGAAGAAGCTGCTAGGAAGATCCATGAGATGGAAGCAGCAGGCACAATCAAGAAATCACCGACTCCTTTCTTGAATCCCATAACGCCTGTAGTTAAGGTAGATGGAAGCTTGAGACTTTGTCTTGATGCCAGAGCCTTGAATGAACGCCTAGCTCCTGAGCACGACAGACCGCCCAAGATTAGGGACATTCTCAGGAAGTTCAAAGGAAAAAGGATATTCTCATCATTGGACTTGGTTCAGTCTTATTACCATATCAGATTATCTGAGCATACTCAGAAATATACTGGATTCCTGTTTGATCAGACTACTTATGTCTTCCGAAAACTACCATTTGGATTGAAAAATGCCGGAGCCGCATTAATCAGAGCACTTGATGCCAAGCTGACTCCTGAAGTGAAGCAGAGAGTAATATGTTATGTGGATGACATAATCATAGCTTCAGAAACAGAAGAAGAGCATTTAAAGACATTGCGCCTTGTTTTTGAGAACCTTCGACAGGCGAATTTTAAGGTCAAATTTGACAAGTGTCGATTCTTTCAGAAAGAAGTGAAATTCGTAGGACACATAATCGATGGAGAAGGATATAGACCGAATCCGGCAAAGATTAGAACTGTTACTGCATTTCCAACACCAACCCGTGTGAAACACGTGAGACAATTCTTAGGAATTCTCCAATTCTTTGCTGCTCATTGTGAGAAGTATTCCGAGACTGTTGCACCACTGCAAGGATTATTGAAAAAGAACTGCAGGTGGAACTGGAATGATGAATGCGAGATAGCTTTCAGGAGAGCTAAACAGATGCTTGTGGACTCAATTCAGTTAGAATATCCAGATTATTCTCGGAACTTTATTCTAGAAACTGATGCATCTGCCATTGGTATAGGAGCCATTTTACTGCAGGAGGATGATGAGAAGAAACGTCATTACATCGCTTTCTTAAGCCGACGTTTAAGAGCACATGAATCTCACTACTTCACGACCGAGATAGAAGCACTTGCAATTGTCTACGCACTTGAATACTGGCAGAAACTTCTGTTAGGCCAGAGGATTATTGTGAGAACCGATCATCATGCGTTAACCTTCATCTTAAGAACAAGACTGGCAAGCGACAGGATCACACGTTGGACGCTGTTTCTCCAACAGTTCGATTTGGAAATAGTTTATCGACCAGGCAGAGAGAATGTGTTGGCCGACATCCTCAGCCGGAATCCTGAAGCTACTGTTAATGCCATAGACATCGAGGGAGAATGCGAGGAACACCTTCGCCGACTTCGTCATCTACCTGAAGGACAGCGACGTGAGGAGGAACTCAGACATATTATCCGTTTCCTAGAACGAAGAATGGATCCACAGGATGATAATTATGCAAGAATTGCTGCTCTTGCAGATGATTATTTGATTTATCATCGTGTCTTATACAAGTTTGTAGACGAGGACCATACTCAACTGCGTGTAGTTATTCCTAGGAGATACCAAGAATCTGTTATTATTATGGTACATTTATCCATTGGACATGGTGGAACAGACAAAACCATTGCAACCATCAAGGAGTCTTTTACATGGAAAGGGTTAGGAGCTACCGTTAGGCAGTGTTTACGTGCTTGCGACGCATGCCAGTGGAACAAGTACACGTCACACTTGCTGAAGGAACAACCTAGACCAATACTACCAACTCAACCTAGAGAGTTATATGCACAGGACCTGTATGGCCCAATACCTAAGGCTCGTCGTGGGAATCGATACATCGTTGTAACTATTGATGTATTCACGAAATATACGATGCTTCATCCGATTCAAAAAGCTACTGCACATCAGATTATTCAGAGGATTAGACGTCAAGTGATACCGGAGGCAGGAAAGCCACTATTCCTGTTGACTGATCACGGATCACAGTACACCTCAGCAGAATTTGCCAATGCCATGAATGAGCTTGAAATCGGTCATATTTTATCATCTATTCGACATCCAGAGATCAACCCAGCAGAATGCGTGATGTCTATTATCACAAAATTCTGTCGATTATATTGTCAAGAACAACACTGGCGATGGATTGAAGTCCTTGTTATTATGGCAAAATGTATTAATTCAACAGTACATGAGAGCACTGGTCAAATACCTATGGTCTTGCATTTGAACCTGATGCCGCTGAGAATATGGGATCGTGTGATTGTAAATCCACCTTGTTTACAACCATCACATGCCAGCAGACTTTTAGCTGCGAGAGAGACTATGGACAGACAAGCTGCCAAGCGCTTGAGAAGAACTAGACGCCAGAGGTTTAGAGAACCACTAGTAGAAGGAGACCTTATCCTTATAAGGAGACCTGGAATTTCTAGTCCTATAGACCGCATATATGGAAAATTTCTGTCCTTGTATTATGGCCCTAGTCGTATCCGACAGCCTTTGAACAATGGAAGTTATGTAATAGAAGACATTAGGACAGGAGAGCGCATTGGAACCTTTAATGCAGCCAATCTAAAAAAATATCACTCTTGAATGAATTTCAAAGCAAATAAAAATGTTATCCCAACATTTTATTTGAAACGACGGAGAGGCAGATGAACCCGCTGAGCTATGGTTCGAGTGATATTTTTTATGACAGAGCATTTATGATGGGATGATGTACTTTTGAACACACCCAGGAAGCCACGTGAAGCTGAGAGATCACGCGATACTTTTTGAAGTAGCGGTGAATCGCACTTTTGACTTTGGTGAAAACTGCTAATTATTTATCTGAGGTCTTATTAATTATTTTTATCTTTCCACAAGACTCAGAATATTCCATTTCGTCATGCTGCATTATTAAAACATTTTGGTGAATGTTTATTTTTACTTTAGGTAAGGTAATACCCTTGCAGATACGCAAGAAGGAACGTAAGTAGTCGCTCAACGACTTCGTTTTGACGACCTACTTTCTAGAGACACCCAGTACCTTGCACTGCGTCTTGAGAATCCGCCTAGTGTAGGCGTGGAATTACATTTGTCCTACGAGACGTAGAAGAATATCCGCTGTTTAGCGTTAAAAGTGATTATAAGGTGCCATCGAGCACGCTAATACTATTATTCACTGTTGTTGAAGCCCAGTGAACTAAAGAAGAAGCTTGGGAAATAATTATTGGCAAGTATAGTGTATTGCACAACATTGCTGTAACACCACATTTTACCCACGCGTATGTGGAGGGCAGATGCCTAGTGGAAATATACAGGTAATAGTGTTACAATTATCCTGAATAAGTGTGATTATAATTGTGTGAGATATTTAAATTGCCAAAGTGGAAGTTTCATTTTGAAAACGTCGTATAATTCACGGATGCTGCGTGATACAAAAGTAGCGTCACTAGCACGTGCAGAATTGTAAAACAGTGTTAGCTCACATGCTAATCCACATCTGCAAAATTAAGGCTGTGTCGTATTTTATAATTGAAGCCTATAACATTCACGACAAACATTATAATTTTGAAAGTGAGAGGATGAATTATCACTTAACTTATTTCACTACCCACGTGATTGGACTTTTCTTCACCATGGTTGAAGCAGTCTCCATGGGCTAATACCATCCCGGTATGAGGGTGACGTTTCTACGGAAACCAGCATGATGGTGGAACTTCCAGGACGACGAACGAGAAGGAAGGAGCCAAAAATGCCATTTCCAGGCATATCCACGAAGATGTCGACAGGGACAAATCGAACCCTGGTCTTTGGAGGAGTCCAGATGGGAATCCTGATGAGGAGGATACCGATCCAGAGAGCCGGAGAGGATTTTGTACAACCCTTGTTGTGGAATAGAGAGCCGAGTGAGAGCTCCTCCATTTCGTGAGTTTTTGTCACACCCCTTCCTTGTTCTAGTTTCTGGTGGTATAGTAGATTTAATGTAGTTTGTGATCCAACCACACTCAGTGTCAGCCATTTTTCTAGGTAGGGATGTAACTAGATTAGTTAGATGTCATTTATTTCAGTTTAGTGTGAGACACCCTTGGGGTCAGACATTTTGGTCAGCCCTGGTGCCGCCTGATGAACGTCGTAGAACGTCAATGCCTACTTTTTGCTGAACCTGACTGTAGTCATTTTGAGGCTATTTTTTCAACCCTACTTGGGGTAATTTTCAAGTCTTTGCTGACTTTAGTTATGCCAATCAGATGCCATGGATATTAATTAACTGCATTCTTTGCAGCCATCCTTTGTTATACCCCTGACTGTCGTTAGAACGGTCGTATCATTTAGGTAGTCGACTGTAACTACCAGTTTTGTAAATGCATTATATTTCATTTTGAATAAAGCTCAGAAGCTATTCTTGGTCATGTTTGAACCTAACAACTAGAAGGAATGTTTCGTTGCCTAGCATCGAACCCAGTTCCCAACGTATCATTAAGCAGATCTAGTGTGTGAATCTGCGCCACAATTATCATTTTTGCTTGTGTCATGTAAGACACGTTTTTATTTGATGTACTATCAACTACTGAATTGTATTTTTAAAGCAAAGAGCTCCAGAAATTGTAAGATTACTTTCATTTAGACGTCTTTGGTAGAAAGACGGAATTGTATTATTATATTCAGATTTATAGCGTGTGTTTTATACACGGACTCTTTAGAAGTCCGTGACCTATGGTAAAGTTTTTTATGAACCGGCCAGGTGTAGGGTTTTATATTGATTAAATCGCCGGCCTTGAATAAACTGGTTATGTAACCCAGTGACCTGAAAGCACGCCTGCTTCATTGTGAGACAAAACTACTATTGACAAGGACAGAGTACGATTTGTATTCGCTTCTCCTTTCATTGCTATTTTGCTTATGGAAATTAGTTTCCACTCTTGTATTTGATCACATGTTTTATGGATCGTTTTTTGTTAGTTAAACGCTCTGTTGCGTGTACTGTCGTCTGACAGGTACAGTTATGTAAGGTTTTCTATAGTATGGTGAAGGCTACCCTGTTATAGCAGGATGTTATTGTATGAAGGTATTTTGAGTATGCCTTGTCCGGGACTGATCCCGTTGACCAGATGTTATTGGAAGGTAACTGTTGTGTACAGGCCTATCCCAGAGTTATTGAACAAGAGCTTAGCGCCGCTGGTAACCCGTGTTATTGTGTGTCCGAGTTGTTGTACTCGGTGATTATATTCCGACTGTTGAGTCGAGGCTTTTTGGTGGAGAATGATCTCAGTGGAGACACTCCGTGCCCAGGCTATTGTCAATGTTATTCGCCATAAACCTACGATAAACCTATAAACCGACATCTTAATAATAAGACGCATAATTGTTGTAAAACGAGGCTAACTAACGATTCTTTCTATCTAACTTTGTTCTTTGCATTCTGGAACTGTTGACATAGCCGTGCAGTTGAAGATAATTTCCTTGTGGGGAAATGACTAGGACAGTTGACATTTTTGTAGCGACCTGAAGCATGAGCGATCCTAGAGTTCGTAGCTTGTGGAGCTCAGGCCATGCGATGTCAGACGTGGTCTCAACTACGCATTCGTCAATGTAACTATACACATGAGATGACTATGGTTTACAAAGAGTAAACCAAGGTGCAGGCAGGAATTTTTAATAAAACTACTGTGTCTATTTCATTACTTATTTATGATGTCAAGTGTATAAATCCTACATGTTACCTTATTGTGTGCTGTTAGCACATAGTTATTAAGCATAATTAAATTGTTTGTTTTTCATGGCTGTACACTTAGCTTTTGGATGTAATTGTTTTCTTTTATGGACGTCATCGCCGTAAATTTTGTTAATTGATAGGACTTAGCTAGATGAATTAACGTTAAATGTAAATGTCGAAATGGTATCATCCTAACTTAGATTTGCTTTGCTACCCTGTTAAATGTAAATTCAGATATTAGCTTAATCTTGTAACTTGAACTAGGGACTTGCGTTGTACCATATTTCTAGCGTTGCTGTTGTTGCTTTATTATTGTAAGTTAGATCTTTCGCGAGGGTTTTCCGTGTCTTCTCAGGTAGGGACCTGCTCTTTATTTTTGTTTATTTATTAGTTTGCGGACTAGCCGATTATAACCCTCCGAACTAGGCTAGGGGTTTGTGAACTTTAAATAAATTTTCACGGTGTTTTACATAAGTCTGGATGTTTATTTTCTCACTCTAGTTTTAAGGTGAACCTTTCCTTAGGCGGTCTATGACCATCGTCACCATGTACCACGATCCCTGTGGACTGCGGACTCGCGTGCCGCTTTAGCCTTTATGGAAGGTCACCTGATCCTCGCGGTAATTTTATTCGATTTATGGGACGTTAGGAAAGTCATCGTGGTTGTTGACTCGACCTTGACGGTCACAGTACCCCGTTCCAACCCTCAGACTAGAATTGAAATTTCTTGACAGAGCCAGGAATCGAATTCGGGCCTCCGGGGCGGCAGCCAAGATTGCTAGCATACACACCACGAGGTTGTCTAATTTCAGTCTTAATATTGTTTATAACTTAGCGGCTTCGGTGGCGTAGTTGGTAGCATGCTGAGCTTCTATGCCCAAGATCGCGGGTTCAAATCCGGCCGAAGTCGTCGGATTTTTTAAGAGCGTTAAAATCCCACAGTATGCCTTCCTTCGGAGGGGAAGTAAAGCCGGCGGTCCCATGTCATAGATTTATGGCATGTTAAAGATCCTTCCAATAATTACAGCTGTGTGAAGCTAAATTGTATAGGTTAAGAATGTAAACAACGCTCTTAAGTTCCTAGGTTCGTTGTCAAGAGCCGACGGCGGTGGCATCAGGTAGCTAAGCTCTGAACTAGTAGTCGTTGACGGTGGCGTTTGGCAGCAAATGTAGGAACTATTTGAAAAATCCAAAAGTCTGCAGTCCTTACTTGAATTAAAAAACAGATAACACACACTAATACTTTTTTAAACTATCGTTGATTCTGTAAATTCATTGCCTTTTGATTATTAGTATCAACGAGTTACGTGTGTTTCTGTAGTACTGTAGTTAAAGACGACGGAACTATCAATTGGCAAGAGAAATGCAGCTCTCAGCTAACGCAGCCAAAACCGTTGGCAGCGAAAGAGTGCCCGACCTCAGAGTAATACATGGCCCGCTTCCCTACTTTACAGGGGCGGAGGGCCGGATACTAACCTGTTTTCTGGGGTTAGGAGGCCATTCCGACGCCAGGTTCCCTATCACAAATTGATCCTATACCCATCCCCTACACACCCCTTAAGCGTATTCAAGTACATAAATGACACCCTATATACGCTCCGCCTCGCTACTACTCCGAGTGCCACAGGGATGTCCAGCTCCTCCAGCCCTCATGCCTGCGTACCAGGATGTCAGTTACGATTTCGGAGCCTTGCAGTTCAATCTGGCGGCTGATTTTCAGCACGCTGTCCTCTTATAGTTCAGAAATTGGGTCCACAAAGTTTCAAGATAGGTTTCGACCTGTCTTACCCGATTCCTCCCTTGTCTGTAGCTTCCATATGATCACAGGCATGAATGAGACTGAGATATCGGTGGGAAAACACAGTTTACTCTAGCCTGTGCCAATAGACAAATGCAAATGTACTCCATTCATCAAGAGATAGTAAACAGGCATTCACACTTCAGCCATCCTGAATGTGTTTTCTTGTGGTTTCCCACTTCTACTCCAGGCAAAACACGGAATGGTTCCTAGCTTAAGACAACGGCCGCCTCCTTCCCAATCCTCACACTAATTACAAATATACACACTACATACACCACAATAACACAGGTTATCAGACAAATTCTACACTCACCCATGTAGACGGCGCTAAGTGACTACCAAACTAAAGCCCCTCAAATGAAAGAACAACAAGACTATCCAACGGGAAACGAAGAAACTGCGTAAGTTTAAGTCAAGTATTTTGGCCAATGGCAATGTTTTAAATTATCCCTTTTCTCAATAATGGATGTAGATCTCATAGACCAAGAGCAATTTACTTCAAAGTATTACTGTAATTTTAAGTCAAGAATTTTAGCCAATGACAGTGTTTTGAATTAACCCTTTTCTCAATAATGGTTGTAGATCTCATGGACCATCTCCCAAGAGAAATTTACTTCGAAGTATTAATTTTAAATATATTTGATCATGTTAGCGTTTTCTACAGTCCAAGCAATTTGAAGCAACATCCTCATTCGAAGCAAAACCTTATTTTATTCGGATGCTTGATATTCTATTTCTGTTACTGTCTCGGTGCTAAATCACCCATCCTCGGCTATGGCACGTGAGTTGTTCAACATTCTCACATATTGACAGAAGAAGCGAATCTCATTTTCATAAAGCTTGAGAATTGGCTGGGGCCTTGTATACCAGAGACGAGCACAGAAACGACTCTTCTGAGGATAATAAATTCACAAACTGTTCTCTTGGTAGCAAGAAGACTGCGCCATTTGTTAATAATTCCCGCCCTCGTTCTGAAACTTATATTTTCAACCCTTTTATATATTCGACACATGCACTGTACGTGATCAGCGTCTTTGCGCATATTACAGAATAGATTGTACAATGTTTAGAGGTACCATCTCCATCTCAATCTATATAATAAGAATGAATCACTAGATGTGTTGCTAAGCGCAAAACTCGAGAACAGCTGGACCAATTGGGATAATTTGCTTTTCAAATATTCGTTCAAGTCCGAAGAAGGTTTTAATGAAGATCAAATTCGGAAAAATTGGCCGGAAAACGCAATAATCCCATTTTTCAGTGCCAAACAATGCGTTGCTATTGTTACTGTTGTGCCGGCAGTAACACAGTTTGCCAACAGATACCGCCACGGGCAGAGTCTAAGTGTGGCGGCAGTAACACAGTTTGCCAACAGATACCGCCAAGGGCAGAGTCTAAGTGTGGCGGCAGTAACACAGTTTGCCAACAGATACCGCCACGGGCAGAGTCTAAGTGTGGCGGCAGTAACACAGTTTGCCCACAGATACCGCCACGGGCAGAGTTTAAGTGTGGCGGCAGTAACAGAGTTTGCCAACAGATACCGCCACGGGCAGAGTCTAAGTGTGGCGGCAGTAACAGAGTTTGCCAACAGATACCGCCAAGGGCAGAGTCTAAGTGTGGCGGCAGTATCACAGTTTGCCAACAGATACCACCTAGGGTAGAGTCTAAGTGTGCCGGCAGTAACACAGTTTGCCAACAGATACCGCCAAGGGCAGAGTCTAAGTGCGGCGGCAGTAACACAGTTTGCCAATACTACCGCCACGGACAGAGTCTAAGTTGCGATTGATAATAGTGAATGTTCGAGGACCAACATTATTCCAACATATAGGCTACGAACTGTTAATGGTGAATTGTGTGGGTCTTACACAGAAACCTGTCTACGTTTGCAACTGTTAGAAAATGACGCTCACTAGGATCAAACTCTCAATGATGCAGTAATTTCTTCACAACCTCATCAAATACGAACATTGATTTCTATAACTATATCAACATGCTTCCCATCAAACCCATTGATTTATGGATAAAATTCTAAGATGATATGTGTGACGATATCTTGAATCAAATGCGCATTACAACAGGAAGTCCACATTTACAAATTAGTGAAGAAAAATGTACAACGAGGCGTTGATATCAATTGAGAACTTCTGATTGATGATGTCAAACAATGTATTATCTCAATTGGGCATGGCCGCGCCCAATCGCCCGAAGTACAACGCTTTTAATCAAGAGTTGCGACGCGGAAAACTGTACGATCTCGATGCTTTAAAGAGAATCAGCTCGAAAAAATCTTCCGCTGTTGAACCAACAACAAAAGTATGTATTTGATACCATTATGGAAGTTGAAAATGATGGAACTGGAGTGATGTACTCCTTGGACGCTACCGGGGGTACAGGATAGCCTTTTTTAATTTCATTGATATTAGCAAACATTCGCTCACACGATCAAATTACACTCGCACTTGCTTTATCAGACATTGCAGCTGCATTGTTGGAAGGAGAACGAAAGGCCCATTCAGCGCTAAAATTGCCGTTGAATATGCAAAGCAACGAAACTCCGAAGTGCAACACTTGGAAGGACTCTGCAATGGCAAAGGTTTTGCAGCAATGTAAATTGATAGTGTGGGATGAATGCACGATGGCTCATAAAACGTCTTTGGGGGCAAGATCTTCGGAACAATCAAAACCGATTTTGTGGTGCGATGATTTTGTTAACAGGAGATTTGCGTCAAACATTGCCAGTGATTCCACGGTCAACGCCAGCTGATGAACTCAATGCATGTTTCAAGTCCTCCATATTGTGGAAACAGTTCAACATACTAAATGTAAGCAAGAATAAGCGTGTCGAGTTGCAAAATAATCAGTCTGGAAAAATATGTTCCAAGCAACTCCATGACATTGGAAACGAAAAATTCCCTTCAGGCGTTTTGACTGGCAGCATTACATTTCCTGACAATTTTTGTCTGTTCACTGATACAAAAAACGAAATCATTCAAAAGGTGTTCCCAAAAGTTGCGTTACACAAACTAGCTATTTTGGCTGCCAAAACACGGATGTAAATGATTTCAATTTCAAAATTCAGAATGAAATTATCGGTGATTTGAGGACATACAAATCAGTTGATTCCGCAATCAACCAAGATGATGACGTCAACTATCCACCCAAATTTTTGAACTCGCTGGATTTGACAGGATTGTCGCCTCATCATCTTCAATTAAAGGTCGGATTGGTGGTCATAATGTTGCGAAATATCAACCAACCGAGTCTTTGTAACGGAACACGGCTAGCAGTGAAAACATTAATGAACAACGTGATCGAAGCCACCATTCTAAAAGGAAAGTACACAGGAGAAGACGTTTTGATACCACGCATAAACAATGATTCCCACTGACATACCATTTGAATTTAAACCACTGCAGTTTCCATGGCGGCTTGCTTTTGCTATGCCAATAAATGAATCACAGGGTCAGGCATTGTTTGTTTGCGGCATTGATCTTGAAAACCCATGTTTCTCGCAGGGCCAATTGTATGATGCCTGTTCCCGTGTTGAAAAAAAAACATCAACTTTGTATGTTTACGCGCCAGGTAATCAAACAAATACAAATAGTTCCATGAAGAACTAAAGCCTATCTTCACGTATCCTACTTATGTTAATTGCCTCAATCAACATACAAAATTTCAGTTTGATTTCCGTAATACATTCGTAGATATTGAGAACCGTCTAAATAATAATAATTATTATTATACCATCTAAATATTTCGGATGGTCGCGATGTTGGATTATTATATATGTAGGTCTTAGAGTCATGTATTACTACATGAAGATTATTGTGTAGGTGTAGTATTCAAACATCAATCGCATGATTAGAACACAAGGAATCAAAATCAGATTTTAAAATTTCGCAGAGCTGCCATCTTGTGGTTATGAAAACAATTGAAATAAATTAGATGCCAGGGGATTTAAATTTGTATAAGCATTTACCATACCAAGTTTTACTGAGCTCGGATGGTTAAATCACGAAAAACGTCTATATAACTTAAATATTTAAATCTCATAAGCCTATTTTTTCATAAAATGAATATAGGCTAAATATCGTGTACCATAATGCATTACAATGAAAATATCATGTAACAGAAGAATTTTCTTTGGAACTGGTCAGTATTATTACATGTGCAAGAAGTAATTCATTATGTGCCAGCAAATTATCAGCCACACCCAAGAATTGTGATCAAGTGAGGAACACTCTTACGCCAGGGATAACAGCAGTTTATTTTGACGGAATTTTATCTTCATAATGTTGATTGGAATCCGAGTTTTCTATGATAATTATTTGTCCCGAAGAAAGACGGGTTACGTTTTGGCACATTATCTTCCCGGCATCAACCTATCAAATTACTCGATTTGCAACGGAGGATAATTATGGTTTAGTGAGGGATTTGAAGACCTGCCAAACAGTTTCCATCTACGCAACAGTCAATCAGGGTTATTTCTGGGTAGTGATATGCTGAAATCTTTTCAAGCATTTCATTAGTCACTATGAAGATATTAATATTGCAGCTACTGAGACACATAGTTTCTTAGTAACAGTAGAAAATCAACTCATTTCATGTTGATGATGTAGTGATTTGCATTATTCTGATTTTTGCGTGCAGTTCAGGCTGAATTGGGGTTCAATGCATTGTCATTTATATTGACAGAACGACGTCTGTCGGGTCATCTAGTATAGTATAAAACAAAGTCCCCGATTCTTGGTTGTAACGGGTAATCTCGAGAACCACTGGATGGATTTTGATGTAATTTTCACTATTCTGTATAGGATTTCTTGAGGAAGGTTTTTGTAATAAAACATTCATTTATGACCAAAGGAGGCCGAGCAGTAACGATTTCAGTGAATCAAGTCGAAGCAAAACCTACCGTCCGTGCGTCTTTTAAGCGTACGCTGGGTAAACAGTAAAAAATATCTATATAGGCTACTATGAGTATAAGAATTAATCAGCATGGGAATTCTCCAAAAAATAACGGGACAGCATATCTCTATCTTTAATATATCGCGCTCTATAAGTGTTCTTACGTTTTCATTTCTACCAACAATCTCCATTCAGTGGAAATTTAAATTACTAGCTTCCGAGCGTGTTTACGAGCTAGCTAGCGAACCTATCAGCCCAGCTTCGGCCAGCATCAAACTGTTGAGTCGTGTCGAGTTAAGACATCAGAGAGAAGTATATGTGTTAGGAGTTACGCTGTTCACCTGGGCTTTTCTGGATTGCGGCCGGGACCTGCTTTCATGCTTACTCTGGGTAAAGCGTTTTAACAATGTGAACTAACATATTTTGCTCATCCTTTGTAATCATATTTTTATCTCCCTCTTTTATGTTGTTGTTTCTTCGGCTTATCCCAATTAATTGGGGTCGCCGGAGCCAACCAGACTCAGTTTGGTTTTGGCCGGGGATTTAAGACCGGATGCCCTTCCTGACGCCACGTGATTTTCCAGGTGAAAATTCCACCCCACTGTCACCGGGATTCGATCCCCGGCCGTTCGGCTGAAAGGCGAGCAGCTAAGCCACTGCGCCATCACGCTCCCCTATCTCCCTCTTTTATAAGAGTAGATTTTTTGTAACATTTTAGTGAGGTATGTTCACTCAGAAAATAAAAAAAAATTAAAAAAAATACGAGCCTTACAGTAGTCGCATATGATGTGTAACATCTGACATACAAGAAACCGCACGTGAAATTGTTGATACATCGGTATTTTACACTATTATTGGCACAAATATTAATCTATTGTAAAAGGGAGTGTTTTTCAGATATTATAGTTTATAATACGGAACTCATTAGCCTACTTTCGATTTTTGCAAAAAATGAAAGTAGACTTATGAGATCAACACAGGGCGAAAAATTGTGTGTCTGTCTGTGTGTGTGTGTGTGTGTGTGTGAGTCTGTGTGTGTGTGTGTGTGTGTGTGAGTGAGTGTACTCTGAATGTCTGTCCCCCCCTATCAATTCGAACACGGTGAAACCGAATTGAACGAAATTTGGTACAGAGGTAGCTCTAGCATAGGGCACCTCAGTGCCATACTTTATATCGCCGCCGTCTTTACCAAAACTGAATGGCGGCCACTCAAACGTTCAAAACGTAAACTCAAATTACGGCTAAACTAATCATCCGATCTCTACCAAATTTGGTGACAACATACCTTTATATAGGACGCGTCTTTCACCTAATCTTCAAGGTCATCGGCCTTGCCATTTCAGGATGGTGGCCGTGTGAATTATGCAACCATTATAATCAATAGCTTAAGACCCACCAATTCAGAGTATCAAGCCTAGGGTGGTTTAAGCTATCCTGAAGGTCGTGATCCGTTATTTATTATAATTTAATATTATAATGTTATTCTGAATGACTGGCTTAAAAGAGCTGAGCTGTATCTGCCACACGACAAGATGGCAGCTGTCCTCATGAGCCTGTCTTATATTTCAGTAGTTTTAGTATGCTGTATGCGATATACCCTACTGATACAATAATATAAACTTTGTATGAAATGATCTATAATGAAGATGTACTGCAGTGAAGAAATAGTTTATTTCAAGTCATTATTTGCCAACAGGTTGAATCTAATATATCAGTTAAGATCGCCATGATGTTACGGATATGCTTAGCTCTGGGCTAGCGTGATAGCCTGTCACGCAGTTGACTGGGGATCGAATACTGCTAGAGTTGACTTTTTTTTTCTTGAATTCTTTTACAAATGATGTGCACAAGCTCTTTTCACAGATACTGAATAAAATGTCATTTAGCTCAAAGGGGAGGCTAATGTATACACTCGTTTATTAATAAAATCACAGTCCCAGCATTGCACATAAACAGAAGACATTACGAAAAGGAGAATAGAAGAATTAGATACACGTTGTTATCAACCACAGCCTTCTTAATGTCTCTGTACGGTGCTGTCCTCTTGTGGGTTATGTGGGTAGTATTGTTCCAAATATACCGCTGTGTCAATACCTGGCCTCCTAAAGTATGGCAATTTTGTAATACTGGTAGTTCGACTATTAGCCACGATCGCGCTCCGATTACCTTTAATGATAGAACGTACAAGGCACTGCCGGCAGGAAGTTAGGTCCTCATTTGAGTACGTAATTCAATTTCTTATATGAGGACGAAGCGTCCTGCTGGCAGGACCGTTCTTTTTTTCCATTATATAGAGGGAAATGTAACGAATCAGCGCATGCAAGTCTGAAGTTGGTAGCTCTGACCGTTCAGTAATGGCGGCGATTATACGTAATGGTGACTGTGTTTATGTTTTTGCTACCTATTTCGATGCTCCAAACAGCGGAGATGCATGGAGTCGCTCGTTATTTGCTAGTAATTATGATATCAGTAAATGTCATGGTACTGTAGTTTAAATTACGTGTAGTTGTGCAACTGTGCAGTGGGATATTGACAAAAACACAACTAGGCTTTTTTAAATTTATTTATTCTCGAGTGATGGACGCGCCGTCGCTCATACATTTATTTAGTCTCTGTACTATAAGAAAACACGTTTATACTTTATACGTTTATATATTTTAGAGTCAATATGTTGTTAAGAGACAGTTATTGTATTAGTCAATATGAGTCATATTGAATATTTTAGAATATTTACAGACTTTTATTGTTTGCCCAGTACCAGAACTGCAATATTATTACGCTCTGATAACCCAAAGTACTGCCGGAAGGACGCGTCCTGCTGGAAGGCCAGTTCAAACATTTGCCATAAGGGTCCAAAGTCCTGCTGGAAGGACGCACCGCTGTGTACAAAAGTACTTCCGGAAGGTCCTTCTAGCAGGACGAGTGACTGTACGCTCTATCATTAAACACTGCCAGTTGGATCGCCTCCCTCCTGGCTACTTTAAACTGCCTACTCGTTGAACACCCAGAGGCGTACTAGATAAATATGAATTCACTACTAGGTCGCAGCACCAACCTACTGTGATTGGCGCGGATTTTTTAAGGGGAAGGTACCCAAAACGATAGATCCTTCAGTTTGCAGGCTGGCTTAATATAGAGATTAACGGACGTGAATGCATTACAATAAGTTAGTAGTTTTGTTATTCAATCATCATAAAGTATATAATATTGATTTTGACACTTACTGGCTAATTATCAATATAAAAGAAAACAAACACTACATGGTGGTAGAGGTGGTTTTAGGGATGTGGACAAAGAGTTATAAATATACCCATACATTTAGGAGAAAGTAGGCTATATGTTCTTTGCTGAACATCTTGTTTTATTAGATGATTTGCAGCTTCCACCAGCACTAGCCTAAATAAAGAATACGATATGGATCAACTACATTAATAGACGCGACACCGCTCATAACCTTAAATTCCTTATAAAGAGGTCCTCTTCATTCACAGACCAACACGTAATTTCATATGGATTCTGTTAAAATGAGTCATATTGATATCATAAATATCGTTTAAAATGATAATCTGGTAGAAAAAATATCCACCCCATCCGGGATTCGAGGCCGAGATCTCTAGATTCACAGTCATAGGCGCTAACCCCACGGCTATTTCGACTACACAAATACTGTGCACAAGATGGTGACTTATTTCCACGTTCCAATAATACTGCATTACGGAATTAAGTTTCATTTATATTTTGCTTGTTTCTATAATGTTCCTGCGTGAAATTGATTTTAAAATGCCATATGGATGGACCCTCTTGTGAGTAAAGAGAATGTGTTCAGTAATAGTTCATGAAGGCTTGCTCAATTCTCGTATAACCACAACGATTATATTATATTGATGACTGCATTACCGTTATGTGGGTTAATATTTGAATAGCCATTGTGCAGAAACATAATACCGGCAATGCCGACTACTTACAATGTTTGATATTAAGGCATGATACCATTTAAATACTGATACGAAGACTTCGAACATGTACCATGTCATTTGTTTCAATCACTTGACACCAGAGTTCACATGAGCGTTTACCGTTCAGTATGTCATATACATTCCACATGGCCAAGAGTACGTCATGGTATCAATTTCCGACACCGCGCGCTCATTGTTTCTCTTACCACTGCCAGCTGGATCTTACCACTGCCAGCTGGATCGATCGATCGAGTTGGCAGTGCGTCTTACACTTCCGTTCGATCCCCCACTGCCAGCTAGCACACTTCCGTTCGACCAAACGGAAGTGTGCCAGCTGGTGCCACCTCGATCGTTCCGATCCACTTCCGTCCCATTTTTCAAAATCACTCCCATAAAAATATCCAGCAACCGAGTGGAAAGATGTTACACATCAAAAATTAAAGTTTGGGGAACGAGCGTTAAACTTACCAATGGGAGGAAAGGTTGGTTGGTTCCTCAGTTTAGGGGCTGTGACAACGCGGTCATGTGGTAGGAAAGGTATTAGAAATATTTCGATGAAATTTTGTATTCACTTGTATCTTTTGTGTCTTAAGAAAGAGAACTAGAACCATTGGTGTAAAAAAAAATATTTTTCTGTATTTTGAATTTTATATTTGACTAAAATGTAAACTAGTAGTTCCGTGAAGAACTAAAGACTATTTTCATATATCCTACGTATGTTCATTGCCTCTATCAACATAGAAAATTTCAGTTTGATTGCTGTAATAGATTCGTAGACATTGAGAACCGTCTAATATTACAGGTGATCGCCATGTTGGATTTTTATATATGTAGGTCTTAGAGTTATGCACTATTACACGAAGATTATTGTGTACGTGTAGTATTCAAACATCAATCGCATGATTAGAACACAAAACGTAAAAACATAATTTTTAAAATTCGCACAGCTGCCATCTTGTGGTTATGAAAACAATTGAGATAAATTAGATGCCAGTAGATCAACATTTGTATACGCATTTAGCGTACCAAGTTTCACTGTACTCGGATGATTAAATTGCTAGAAACGTCTATTTAAATATATATATTGTGTCACCGCCATGTTGGATTTGTGCCCACCAGGTTATTGAAAGTCCTATAGGTGAACGTATGTTCATAGCCTCTATGAACATAAGAAATGTCAGTTTGATTGCTGTAAAAGATTTGTAGATATTGAGACCCGTCTAAATATTTCGGATGATCGCTATTTTGGATTTTTATATGTATAGGTCATAGAGTTATGTACCATTAAAGGAAAATTATTGCGTAGCTTCATTATCCAAACTTTCACTTAGATCGCATGATTAAGACACAAGAAATAAGAACTGTATTTACAAATTTTGCACAGCCGCCATCTTGAGTTTATGTAAACAATTGAACTAAATTAGATGCCAGTGCATTACAATATGTATAATCATACTGTATACCATATTTCACTGCGCTCATATGGTTAAATTGAGAGAAAAATCTATTAAAGCTTTTCAAATTCGCTTTTCCGCCATGTTCCCAAACGTGCAGTAGTGCCCTTTATTATCGTACAAGATTTCAGGGTGATATCAGGAATAGTTTCGGAGATATAGAACGCCAGTGAGATATTTCGCACAGCCACCATCTTGGGGTCATATGAACAATTGAACTAAATTGAATGCCAGTGCGTTACAATGTGTATAAACATATGCTGTACCAAGTTTCATTGCGTCTGAATGGTTAAATCGCGAGAAAAGTCTATTTAAATGTAGGAAATTCGCTCGGCCGCCATGTTGGTTACGAAGTTTTTGAAAGTTCCATAGGTGAACTTCTAGTAGTGCTATTTATCACCGTACAACATTTCAGGGTGATATCAGTAATAGTTTTGGAGATATTGAATGCTGGTTGAATATATCGCACAGCCGCCATTTTGTATTGGTAAGACGTAGAAAAATTTGAAGGGCACGGTCGGGGTCGGCCAAAATGGTCCTATGACCTAACCGAGTTTCATTGAAATCGCTCCAGTCGTTTATAAGTTAATAGTGGGTGGGAGGGACAACACACACACACAAAGACACACGGACAAAAGGTGATCTCATAAGCCTTTTTTTTTTCACAAAATTAAAAATAGGCTAAAAATAAGAAGTTCCGTGACGAACTACAGAGCCTACTTTTCTTAAAATTAAGATTCATGCCAATGATTAATCTATATGGACCTATCTAGAATAATGACGAAATTAAGTTGATAATATCGAAATTTCTAATTAGTTCGAAATATACCTGGTATAATGTAGCCTAATAAAGCACAACAGTTGGCAGCCCTGGTGACTGAATATATTCTTAGTTCCATCTCTTAAGGTACAGAATACAACATTTGGTTGAAGTCCAATGGATAGCATGGCCGTTACATGCAGTTCAACATTGGATCTAACAGCGCGCGTAAAATCATGTTGGCAACAATGTCATGCATACGTTGGTCGGAAATAATCTGAAATATTATGATCTCTTTTTGTGCCAATTTTGGATGAAGTCCATTATTTGTTAGTAAGTTATGGAAGTTACATGTATTTTATAAATGGACCTATCAGCAGGCCTAGAATCATGTTGGCAGCACTGACGTATATTATTTACTGCAAATTAATCTAGAATGTCAGGTACTATACGTGTGCAAAGTTTAGAGCTGTTGACTTGCATACTTTCTGATATATTGATATTAGGGTAAAAATAATAGAGATATCATTTATTAACAGTTGGCAGCCCTGGTTGCTCTTAAGAATACGCATAGTCATATCTGGTATGGTACAAATAGCACATACGAAATTTGGTTGAAATCCAATTGATAGTGTAGAAATTGGATGCATTTAAAAATTGAACCTATCAGCAGGCTTAGAATAATTTTGGCAACACTGCCATGTATGACCTCCTGAAAATTAAACAGAAATATTATTATCTAGTGTGTCAATTTAGGAATAGCTCATATGCATAACTTCCAAAATATCCAACATGGAGCTCAAATTTCAATTGTGGTATTTCAGCAGTTGGTAGCACTGACATCATTTTCAGATATGGGCCTGAGATATTCAGGTAGATATCTTTACTCATACCAAATTTGGTTTCGATTGCTGCAGCCGTTTAGGAGTTGATATAGGGAGTGGGGACACATACACAGACAGACAGACAGACTCACATTTGCCCGGATCGATGTCATAAGTCTACTTTTTCCTCATTTTTGCAAAAAATGTCAAATAAAAATCTACTCTTATAAAATAAGGGAAAAAAAACAACTATTATTTCAAAAGATAGGCAAAAGATGTTAGTTCACATCTTTAACACAAGCATTATGAACATTCTATAACAATAATCTTCCAGATATGTGTAGTTTTGTAGAAAGTATCAAGGAAAAGCATTATCGATGTATAAATTAGTCCAATTTTTTGAATTTGTTAATAACTAGGTAAAGTTAAGTGGAAATATTCAAGTTGAAAACTAAAGATAAAGACAGTTCTAGGAGTGTGCAAACTTTCACATCAACAGAACAAAAGGATACCAAAGAAAACCATTTTAAATATCTGTGGTTTTTACACTAGTAAAAGTGTACCTCGCCTCTCCCCTCCCCCTACCCTTAAAACAATGAAAGCGTTCAGAGTTTGAGACACGCACTTTGAGTAGTTGAAAATTAATCTGCAATAACGTGTCCCAAGTTCCAAATTGTTTACATGAATACTGAACTTCCTGAAATATTGAAACTAGGGTTCAAACTTCTAGAAGAGATTATTCATCAACAGTTGGCATCCAAGTTAACGTTGGCACTATGATCACTTAAGATATACACTGCACTGAAATCTAACAGATAGAATGAATGTTACATGCATTTCAACATTGAACGCGTAGAATACTATTGACAACAATATCAAGTATGGTGTGCTCAAACATTAATTTAAGATTTTATGGTCCATACATTTGCCAATTTTGGAACAATTTCTATGTATACTTTCTGAGATATCTAACATTGAGTTCAAACGTCAATTGTGTCATTTCAGCAGTTGGCAACAATGACGTTGTTTAAGGATATGACCTTAGGATACCCTGGAATAGAACTTCACCCATGCCAAGTTTCATTTCAATAGCGGTAGCCATCTAGGAGTTGATAGGGGGAGATGCACACAAAAGGACGGACACACACACATTCACTCGGATTTATCTCAAAAGTTTCCTGTTTCATCATTTTAGAAAAATATGAAAAGTGGGCTAAAAATACGACTGTTTGGTTTGGAATCACCTCGTGGTGTAGCCTCTGGCTGTCTCCCCGGAAGTCCGGTTTCTATTCCCGGCTCTGACAAGAAATTTAATTCTGGTGTGAGGGCTGGAACCAAGTAGAGGTGGGTTTGATTCCAATCTCAGTCATTCTAGAAGTGGTATTCCATGATTTCCTACAACTACTCCAGGAAAATGCCGGAATTGTTCCTAACTTAAGGCCAAGGCCGCCTCCTTCCTAATCTTCAGCTGAATTTTATTTATTTATTTATTTATCGTGTGGCTTTAAGTGCCGGGAGTGTCCGAGGACTTGTTCGGCTCGCCTGATTCTGTACCTGCTTCCAGAGGACACCCTTAGGGTGAGCTACAAGTTCCGTTCAATTTCAAGTAGTTCCAACTTTCGCCACCAGATATCAATTATACCTAGTGGTGAACGTTGGAACTTTGATAGAGCGTTCCGACGAAATCTAACCTAACAATTCAGCTTCACACAAGTTTAGTCTGTGGAAGGATCTTTTACGTGCCATAAATCTATGACATGGGACCGTCGGCTTTACTTCCCCTCCGAATGAAGGCATACTGAAGGAGGTTTAACGCTCTTAAAATATCTGACGACTTCGGCCCGGTTTGAACCCGTTTTCTTGGGCACAGCAATTCAGCATGCTACCGACGACGCCACCGAAGCTGCTGGCTGAATTACAAATAAACACCCACTACAATTCGAGATACCACAATGACGCAGGTTTTAGGACAAATTCAACACGCACAAAAGTACACGGGGCTAAATGGATACGATGCCCAAACCCTTCAAATGAAACAACAACAACAACAGACTGGGTGCATGGCTCCATGGTAACGTTCTCGCCTGCTGATCCTAAAGTAGCGGGATCGAATCCAGGGGCAGTCAGTTGGCATTTGAGGGTGCGCAAATGTGAGGGAGCTGTGACAGTAGATTTACTGGCTCGTTAAAGATCCTCTTCGGAGGAAAATTCTGGCACACAGGCGTCTTTAAAGGCCGCAGTAGTTTAAAGGGAAGTAAAACCAATAACGTTATTTTAGTGGCGTAGTCGGTAGCATGCTGAACTGCTATGCCCAAGATAGCGGGTTCAAACCCGGCCGAAGTCGTCGGATTTTTTAAGAGCGATAAAAATCCTTCAGTATGCCTTCCTTCGGAGGGGAAGTAAAGCCGGCGGTCCCATGTCATAGATTTATGGCATGTAAAAGATCCTTTCACAGACTAAACTTGTGTAAAGCAAAATTTGTTAGGTTAGATTTCGTCAGAACGCTCTATAAAAGTTCCAACGTTCACCACTAGGTATCATTGATATCTGGTGGCGAAAGTTGGAACTACTTGAAATTGAACGGAACTTGTAGCTCACCCTTTAGGGTGTCCGCTGGAAGCAGCTACAGACTCAGGCGAGCCGAACATGTCCTCGGACACTCCCGGCACTAAAAGCCATACGATAAATAATCATTATTACCCTATTATTATTATCACTCACATTTTCACCGTATCGTTGGGTACAATTCACCATTTCATCGGCATTTGTTGCAAGATGGAGTGGAGTTCTCTGTGGTGGCCGGTTGAGGAACGAACGAACTAAGGAGCAGGATTCTAAAATAACTACTTTCTGCATACTGGTTTGCAGATTATGGTGGAGACCCAATTTATCGAGGTTGGCTTTATTATTATTATTATTATTATTATTATTATTATTATTATTATTATATAATTCGACGAGGCCATCTAGGACCACGTTAAGTCTTGCTACACTTGGCAATTTGTTTCGCTTTCCTCTGAGCCCAGAATTCCCTCATTCTCTGTGAGTGGGCCATCTTGCGCTCCGCTGTCCAAGTGGTACCTTGTCTTCTTTTCGGGTTCGATGTCTCGTCTCGGGTTAGCCCATTAGTCAGTATCTTTTTGCGGAAGAGATCTCTATTGAAGGCGTCGTCGGGATTTAGATGCAGCATTTTGAGGTCGTCTTTGGTATTCACAAACCAGGGCATTTTGGTTTTGGGTTTGGAGTCAAAGAAATGAAGAATATGTTTAATCAGCCTGTTTCCATTTGTTTGAGATGACCGTAATACCGTGCCCGCCTCTTACGGATCGTTTCTGAAATTTTCTCTATTTCACTGTAGAATTCTTTGTTGTATTTTTTTATAGTGGATGCCATTCTTGTAATTTGATCCCGTTATACCTCTCACGATTTTGCGCTCTTTTCTCTCCAGTTCTTCAAGGAGTCCTTTATTAGCATTTAGGGATAGGGTTTCGGCTGCATACATAACTACTGCTTCAGAACAGTTTCATAATGACGTAGTTTAGTATTTTGGACAGGCATTTTTTGTTGTCTATTGAGCGCGATGTTTGATAGGCTATTTGGAGTTTGGGAACTCATTCCTTGAGTGCTTCTTTGTCCAGTCCACTTGTCATGATGATCTCTCTCAAGTACTTACATTTTTCCACTCTCTTGATCTTTCCGTATTTTGTCTGCAGTTTTGCTGGGGCGTTTGTCATTACTTCTGTTTTTTCGAATGATATCTGCAAGCCAGTTTGTTCAGCCATTTCTTTTAAAAGGTCTATTTGCATCCTAGCAGTTTCTACGTCGTTTGACAGCATGGCGATGTCATCAGCGAATGCTAGACAGTCGACTATGATCCCCTTGGATTTTGTTCCCATTCTCAGAGGGCTATACTCAGTTTCTAATAATTTAGTTCGCCAGGTCCGAATGACGTTTTCGAGAACGCAGTTGAAAAGCAATGGAAAGAGCCCGTCACCTTGTCTGACTCCCGTTTTGACCTCAAATGAATCCGACAGACATCCCAGGAACTTTACTTTGGATTTTGTTTCAGTTAGGGTGGCTCTAATTAATGCCAGCAGTTTCAGGTCAACCCCGAATTCGTTGAGGATTTTCAACAGAACTTCGCGGTCTATCGAATCGTAAGCCTTCTTAAAGTCCACAAAGACTGATACGTATGATTTCGACCTAAGATTGCAATATCTAATGATCGTTTTGAGGCTGTGGATCTGTTCATCAGTTGAACGACCCTTTATGAATCCCCCTTGGTATTCTCCTATTTGATGCTCGACTTCGGCTTCTAATCACTCCAGGATAGCAAGTGAGAAGAATTTTGTACGTTACCGGTAGGAGGGATATTCCTCTGTAGTTGTTGACGTTTTTCATGCTGCCGTTCTTGTGTAACGGATGGATCAGGGCTGTTTTCCAAACTTCTGGTAAAATTTATTTTTTCCAAATTTGTTCTATTTGCTTTTGCAAGATTTCAACTGCTTCTTCAGGAGCATATTTCCAAAGTTCTGCAACTACAGAGTCTTCTCCGGGAGCTTTGTTGTTTTTAGTCGAGCAATGTGACGCTTGATTTCGTCTTTGTTGGGTGGTCTCGATTCCGGGCATCTGCGAATGGGTTCCTCGGTCTTGATGGGATTTTTGGGTTGATCGGAATTTAGTACGTTCTTAAAGTAATCAGCTAGGATGGTACAATTTTCTTCATTTGAGGTCGCCAGTGTACCGTCCTTTCGCTAAAAGCATAACGACGGAGGTTTATAACCTCCTTTTGAACGTTCCATAGTACTCTCTGGTGTTGTTACTTTTAAAGTCTTGGTCGATTTTTTCAATAAGAGACTTTTCATATTTACGTTTCTCAGCTCGGATCACTTTAGCTCTCTGGGCTCGTTGGGCTTTGTAGGTTTTCCAATCAGTTTGCGATTTTGTTGAGAAATATTGTTTCCATGCATCGAGCCTTTTCTTGAGAACTGAAACACATGTATCATTCCACCAGGCATGTTTCTTGCTTCTTTTAATTTCAGTAATTTTCTTGGCAGCCTCGAACAGGTGGTTGTTGTATTGTTAAAGTCACAGTCGATTGGTCGAGCCTTTTCCTGGATCACAGTTACATTCTGTTTGGGTTTATCAGTGTCAAAGCGAATAATTTGTTTGAGCGTCTAGTTGGTGTTTGCAGGGACCGGTTTGAATTTAATTGTGGACATGTAGTGATCTGAGGCCACGTTTATGCCTTCTTTAACCTTAACATTCATAATAATAATAATAATTATTATTATTATTTATTTGTTTCAACCAACTTTGGGGTACATGATATCAATCACTTTTTATTGTTTTGAGCTTTCCTTTTGTCCCGGTATTGCCTCATCCTTTGAGATCTTGTTTCTCTTTCTTAGACAGAAATGTGGATCGTACGCTTTTGTTTGATTTTCACTTGGAACCGTTGTTTCTTATCCTTGGTGACGGTTTTGGCTGTTTTGTCCTTGAGCATGGTGTCTGTAATTATCATTATTATTATTATTATTATTATTATTATTGTTATTATTATTATTATTATTATTATTATGAAACAACAACAACAACAACAACGACTCTTTAATTTGGCTTTCGAGGGATTTTCCTTTCTTCTTATGCCTGTGTCCAAGAAACTGGAAGGTGTTTTATTCGATCATCCCTCGTATTTCTGGTGCACTAGCAATGCTCCCATAGGGGGCATGGTGGCGCAGCGGTCAAGCTCTCTCTCACCAAGGTGGACCGGGTTCGATTCTTAGTCAATGCATGTGAGATTTTCAGAGTGTAATGCCATGTCCTGTAGTTTGGATTCCACGTAAAACGGAGGTCCCGTGGATCATGATCGCGAGATTAACGGTCACATAAAAATTCTAACTTCCTTTACTTCAATGTTCCCAATGCTTCCTTCTTTTGTCACTATCTGTGGAGTTCCATAACTACCTTCTGGTAGTTTATCTATAGCAAGTCACTGAAAGAGACAGTAACTGTCAACTAGTAAATATAGAGTCAGCTTGCGGTAAGAGGACTAGTTGCACTTGAACTTTCGATTTTCAGTAACTTTGTGAACGTCATTGTCACCGGTGTAGAGTGGTGTGCTTGGCTGAGCGCAGTGCAGGGTAAATAATTCCCAGCGACACTTCACCCACGCTTCATGTCCATAAGTCACTCACTCACTCACTCACTCACAAATGCTGCCAACTATAGTCAAGGGTTCAGCGCAAAAGCGCTGGTTTCACTAAACAGTCGATTATTGCTATTCGAGAATGGTCTGTAGCGATAGTAACTCAGGATAGGTTGTCATTAATACTAATAACTTCCTATTCCATTCCATTACTTTGCTTTTTGAAGTACCATATACCAGGTGACCTCTACCTTTGAAGTCGCCATTTTTAGCCCTTTCTCATTTATGAGATCACCTCTTGTCCGCATATGCGCATGTGTGTGTGTGTGTGTGTGTGTGTGTGTGTCCCTAATAACTTCTAAACGGCTGGAGCGCTTTCAATGAAACACGGTAAGATCATAGCACCATTTTGGCGACCCTGACCGCGCCTTTCAAATTTTATTATGTCTCACCAATCCAACATGGCGGTTGGGTGAAATATTTCACCAGCATTCAATATCGCCGAAACTATTCCTGATAGCACCCTGAAATCTTGTACGGTGATAAAGGGCACTACTACAAATTTATCTATGTAACTTTTAAAAACCTGTAAAATACAAAAGTAACAAAGCGGCCAAGCGAACTTGAAACATTTTAATATACATTTCTCGAGATTTAGCTAACTGAGCGCTGTGAAATGTGGTATAGTAAATGATTATAATATTGGAATACACTGGCGTCTAATTTAGTTCAGTTATTTACATAACCTCAAGATGGCGGCTGTGCGACATTTCAAAATTAAGTTTTCATTTCTTGTGTGTTAATCATGCGATCGAAGTGAAAGTTTGAAAAATGAACCTACGCAATAATTTTCATTTAATGTTATATAACTTTATGGCCAATACTGTACATATAACAATCCAACATAGCGACCATCCGAAATATTTAGACGGTTCTCAATATCGTCGAATGTATTACAGCACTCAAACTGAAAGATTTTATGTTCATAGAGACTATGAACATAAGTTCACCTATAGGACTTTCAATAACATGGTGAACACAAATCCAACATGGCAGTGACGCGAAATATAAATATTTAAATGGACGTTTCTCGCGATTTAAGCATCCGAGTGCAGTGAAACTTTGTAAGTGAATGCTTATACAAATGTTAATCCACTGGCATCTAATTTATTTCAATTCTTTTCGTAACAACAAGATGGCAGCTGTGCAAAATTTAAAATCTCGTTTTTACTTCTTGTGAGCTAATCATGCGATTGAAGTCTGAATACCACACGTACACAATAATCTTCATGTAACAGTACATAAATACAAATCCAACTTGTCGACCATCTGAAATATTTAGACGGTTGTCAATATCTACGAATCTATTACAACAATCAAACTGAAATCTTGTATGTTGATAGAGACAATTAACATGAGTAGGATATATGAAAATAGGCTGTATATTTCTTCACGGAACTACTTGTTTTTACTACATTGCTGTCTTCTCACAGGACCACCTCACCCAAGTTCTATTCCCGAGCGTGCCAACTATCCTCACCTGTCACCATACCATGAACTGCGAATACATTTTGATATAGACAGTTTAGAAATACGAAGAAATATAGATGCTAAGAAATTCCTTTTAAAAATTATAAACAATTCACTGATGACTCCGTATTCCTTTCTCTCTTAAATTTCCATGTACCACGCATCAATTCAAGGAACAATATCACATTTGAAATTAAAAGAACGAGGACATCTGCCCACAAAAAATCACCGCTGAACAGACTATGTAATATCTTTAACAATGTTGTTCAAAGAAATAATGCCATGGATTTTAGTACTTCCTTGACAGTATTTTTGATGGAATTCCTAACCACTCTCCATAAATAATGTCTTAAACCTTGCAAATTGTAAATCATGAATTCTTACCACTGTGACATTCTACCTAGCCAACCTTGTATTACACATGTATTATTTGTACTATACTGTTTTAATTTCACACCTACTGTAGTTATTTTAATTAGTTTTTTTAGTTACTGTTTAGTTAAGTTAGTATAAGTTATAAGATAACTTACTGTGTACTCTTAATGCCACTGTAATTGGGATAAAAAACCTGTTGTGCGCAAATAAATAAATATATAAATAAATAAATACATAAATAAATATAATTCTGTTGTTTGAGCTGGAACAGGGTACACTCAGCCCCTTCGAGCAAAACAGAGAAGATGTGGGTTCTACAGGGTGTCAGGGAATGTTCTCCGCAGTGCCTAGGCACTGCTATGTTAGGTGAGTGCCGGAGTTTAGTTGGCAGCACGGTTGCTGCTGACAGCGTGGCTGCCGCCGCTTGTGTCAAAACAAAACAAACAACGAACAGTCCACTTAGAGATTCCCGTTTCTTGAGCTAATTTGCGTATTGATTTCCTTGGACTTCGCAGCATTATATGGGAAATTTCATCAAGTTTTTCGTCTGTTAACAGTGTAGGCCTGCCTGATCCTGGTACATCGTGAATTGAGCCAGTCACACGAAATGTACTTATCGAATCCCGAACGGTATCCCGGTTTGGACACTTTGAATTAGGAAACCGTGCCTGAAATTTTAGTTTTACATTTTCTGTAAACCGATCGCCTTCACGAAAAAAGTATTCCACCAAAACGCTCTCTCTTCAGTAGTAAACATTACCGCCTGTATCCTGTTGCACTATTCCAATAATCTAAACGCTCCCTTACTGTATTCACACTGACGCTTTCCACAGCACAGCACAGCACAGCTCACACGTATATTCTGATATCCTGTCGACCTTGGAGAAGACAAGCTAGTACCTGTCTGTCGGCGAGTGAGCGAAAGGACTGCAACTTAACTCCGGCTCTCACCTACCGTAGCAGTGCCTAGGCACTGCGAACAACATTCCCTGACGCACTGTATTACATACCCAGCCATCCTGTAGGCCTAAGTGGTTTTCAAACCTCTGACCTCATCGGCGGGGAATCTAACCAATGATCATGCATTGATGGTTTCCAACTGAAGATCACGGCCCGCTCAATCAAAATCCTCACCTGAATTACAAATACACATACTGATACAGTCACCACAATAACACATGTAAACAGAAAATTTTCATACACACTCAAGTACACCGGGTAAATGAACACCATGACTAAACCCCTTAAATGAAACAACAACAACAACAACAAAATCTTCCAACAGGAAACTGCTTAATTTTAGATCAGGTGCTTAGGCCAAAGACAGTGTTTTAAATTATTCCTTTCCTCAATACGGATCGCAGATAACGATGATCTGAGTCCCTACAGAGTTGCTGATGTATTTGTTTTGAAATCCAGTCACGTGGTATAAACTCAAAGGACTTAATAATATCCAGG
The DNA here is from genome assembly GCA_946902985.2 of Meconema thalassinum. Lineage (NCBI taxonomy): Eukaryota > Metazoa > Arthropoda > Insecta > Orthoptera > Tettigoniidae > Meconema > Meconema thalassinum. The sequence continues at coordinate 173,436,164 of OX336391.1, forward strand.
ATTATGAGAAGTAAAATATTAAGTTGTATTCTAAAATCTAAGTCAAATATGTTTTATCACTTACCTACAGGAAACCAGCAGCATGAAATGATGAAGACACAGCGTTAATTATCGAATGTACACATTTACACAAGACAGGAATTAATAACCAAATCGAGTAATACAAATGCTGTGATAGTACATTATGCAACGAGCCTATAATGGCAATCATTAAGACACGAGTATGTTTATAAAACGAGCGTATGCGTGTCTTATAATTTTCATACGAGTGTCTTAATTACCATTATAGGCGAGTTGCATACGACTGTTTATGTTTGACGATAATTATAACTTTATTATATGTTTTAACATAAATATTCATAAATATCTGTGGGATTCAGTCTATTCAGTTAGTGAACAGGACGCGCTTGGCTTTGCTGACTGAACAGAGCGCATGCATGGGTCAAGGCACTCCGAAAGCAGAGACCATTCACTTTGCGTGCCAACACAGAAATATGTTGGATTTTGACCGCATGCACGAAGGTATCCTTACCTAATTGGTCACACAACTGTTTCTTGAGCTCTGATTGGTGGGAGAAACTGTTTCATCATGAAAAATAGTGTTATAATGAGCCTCATTATGATACAGTTTTCTCACACATAATGTTTACATTTCGACATCGTTATTTCATTATGACATTTCAGTACATCATACAGAAAATTTAAATTATAAATACACTAATATAGAACACTAGCAACCCGCCCCGGTTTCGCCTGGTATCTTAAACGGTTTACCAGGCGTAAACTTAAAAGGCAGCGGGTGGCAGGTTTTTCTTCGACTCGATTAACTGAAATAGTTACTGCTCGGCTTCCTTTGGTCATAATTGAATGATTTTTCTACAAAGACCTTCCTCGAGAAATCCTTTAGAGAATGGTGAAAACCGCATCAAGTCCATCTAGTGGTTCTCGATATTACCCGTTACATCCAAAAATCGTAAAATTGTTTTATATATTGTGGGGTTTGAAGCCATTTTTCAGTGTTGCCTAAGTAAACAAAAGTTTGGTGCTTTTCAGTCGGTCAACACGAATGTACCCAAAAAGTGCTGGGTTATGCCCTAATCCTGGAATAAATTACATGAGATTAATGAACACACTAGGATGACCCAGTTTCGATCGTCAAGCGATCATCATCAGATCCATTACACTTAGGCTATAACATCTATGTTTGAGAATACAGGTGAAAAATATTTACAATATGTACAATTATTTAGTTGCAGTATTGGTAAAGCAACTGTCAGTGTATGCTAAATGTAGTATATCTTATGTTAGGTGAAATGCTAAAATGGTGATAGAAATCAGGAGTTTGTCTGTTTGGGGTGATTATATGGTTGTAAAAAATCAACTATTGTTATACTGTAATAATACAGGCTGATACTTATCCGGTTGTCTTCCTGGCTGGAACTTCGAGCAGTTTCGTGTTCACTCTAGCACCAGTTGTGGTCGACAAACATTCTCAAACATAGATGTTATAGCCTAAGTGTAATGGATCTGATGATGATCGCTTGACGATCGAAACTGGTCATCCTAGTGTGTTTATTAATCCCATGTAATTTATTTCAGGATTAGGGCATAACCCAGCTCTTTTTGGGTACATTCGTGTTGACCGACTGAAAAGCACCAAATTTTTGTTTTGTTTTATATTATGTAGAGATGTAGTAGTTCAATGAATTTGATCGCTATAAAGAGTAAGTGTCTACTACGAATCAAGCTTCTACGGCTCTGTAAACTCTAGATGATGTTTTGTTGATTTTAACAATATATTTATTCAGGATGGTGGTTTACGTAATTTTGGATGTATTAATTCGACCGGCCTTGCTGTAAGGAAGTGAGAGCTGGGTAGATTCAAGAAATCTGATACATAAGCTAGAGATAACTGATACGAGGATAGAACGAATAATTGCTGGGACAAATAGATGGTAGCAATGTCAGGATGGTACTCAATAAAGAGATTAAGGATGAGTTAGAAAAGAACACGCTAGATGAAGCTGTTCGTATGAGCCGACTCAGATGGTGGGGTCATGTGGTGAGAATGGAGGAGGAGAGATTTCCTAAGAGGTTAATGAGTTCAGCTGTAGAGGGTGAGAGGAGCAGAGGTAGATCTAGGAGGCGATGGTCAGATTCAGTGTTGAACGATTTCAAAGTGAGAGGTGTAAAAACAGAGGAGGCTGCAGTGCTGCTAATAGGGGATCATGGAGGCTACTTGTTCACAAACAGAGGCTTGCAGACTTGACTGGGCGCTGAAAGGAAAAACAGTGTCAAATGAAAATATATGTATTTACTGTATGTAATCTATGAACACTGCACAGTTAGGTCTTTATACGATACATTCGCTTTCCAAAATTTTATCATTATAACTTTTCAGTATTGTTATATAACAAGGCAAAACTGGAAAATGACTTCAAATAATTCAATACTTTTTAGTATTGTTTTTAATGTTATATATATTCAAGATGGCGGTTCCGCGTATTATTCACTTCTATGTGATTTGTGCGACTGAGGTATCTCATAAAATACTTCTTTTCTTTAACCATGAATCAGGGCAATTGCTCAGTTATGTTCTGATTTATTGATCTTAACGTTAAGTAGTGCGCATGTCAGCCATAATGAGTGTATACAACTTATGTACATGTGACTCGATCAGTATACATTTCCTGTAGGGTTTCAAATTTTAGCCTATTTTCGATGTTTTGAATTTATTAGATGGTGAGATATTGATTTTCCAAGGTGATGGCATCGCGTTATATTCATTGTAATAGTTCTGAGGCTTGTGTAATAAGAGACTGTTTTTTCACTTAGACTTGTGGCAATTTCTCAATTACAACCCGGTTTATCGATTTCAATGCTTTGATGCTACGCATGAGCGCCATCTTGTATGTAGGAACTTGTACGTTAATTAGAGTAAATCGTCTATTCAGTATTACTTCCTGGAGAAATTTCGGAGTTATTAGATGGCGAAAAAGCGATTTTAATATTTTAGCTATAACAATTGGCAGATTCGCGTCGTATTCAGTATGATGATAGGATAGCTCTGGTAGTTGGTCATATAAAACTTCCTACATGCCAACTTCGGAGATTAATAATATATTCAAACGTAAGTCATCAATTACAGTACTTGAAAACGCCGTAGCTTAAACATTTGTAACTTTGCGTCTGACTTCTCTCATAAGATGGTACGTGATGCTTGTTTAGCCGGTAATCGACTGAAGCTAGTAGAATTCAAGTGACTAACAGTTTGGTTTTGCTAAAGTGGTGAAAATTTGAAAGCTGCGGTTAAGATGCACAGGAGGAGGAATACCTCCATAGTATGTGTTACATAATTCAGTAAAGGGGTTTAGAAACAGATAATTGGGGAGGTAACATAAGCCTACACCGGATGGACTGACGTGAACACACATATCCCCGAGTGATCACATAAGCCTACTGCAATTATCATGAAAGCAGGCTTAAGTATACACAAAGAGATATCCAGGAATATACAGCTGAGCAAAGGCAACACGTTGCTAAGTATCGAATTCATTATTCGCTAATTCACAACAATTTGAGAATCCCTCATATTCGCGTAAGGGTTCATTGCAGCTCTTGAGCTGCGGCTTGGACACTTCGCTTCAATATGCACGATCGTCTACATCAAAGGTGGGCAATGAGAGAGCGCAGCTCCTGGAGCCAACTGCAGAGCACGAGCGGAGCCAAGGAGCCAGAACCAGCTGACTGCTCGCTAATACTTAGTGCTGGAACGACTAGATGGCAATATGCGCAGTCAAAGTGCAAGCATAGGTACAACATTGTACCGGGCCTAGTAGGCCTATATTATGTACGGCTGTACGCTAAATATGGATCACGAACAAGCTTAGCACATTTTTATGAACAGTTTTCGCAAACAGATTTCCCAAACCTGCACAAAATGACTGCCAAACTTCTGTCAATGTTTGGTTCAACATATCTGTGTGAGAATCTGTTCTCTCTAATGAAGATTAATAAATCTCCACGAAGAGCCACTCTAACTGACGCACATCTCACTGCCGTTCTTCGAATTGCAAGTGCTCCAAATGTAACCCGTCTGCTTCAGCGAAAGGATACGCACATCTCCTCCTCACCTACAGAATGACAGTTCAGATATATAAGAACACATAGGCCTATGTTTAGTTTATGGTGAATGATAATTATTCACTAATTTGTTTCTGTACTCCTACAGCAAGTTTTCGTTCCTTTTGGTCTAAACAAGTTGTTGGGTTGGCATATTGTAGTTTCAGGACTATCGGTACTGGGCAAAGGAGTGTGCACATATCAGCTGTCAAAGTAATTATCTATGTTTCCTACACAGAACCTAATAAAAGAAATATATTTAAGCGTATATATTTTAGCTTCATAATCTAATCATCTAATCCACAACAAACAGGGCACAAGTATAAAGCTGTTGTGACACGCCGCTTGTAACTGGAAGCTGTGCAAGCAGCTACAAGGTCAACTTCGGTGAGAAAGCATACTCGGCTCTTTCACCTGCCGGAGCGGGAGCGCGGCTCAATGAGCCGAATTGTGCCCACCTCTGGTCTACAGCATTGAAAACTGTTAAAAGCTGCAGATGATGTTAACTTTACAGTTGAACTGCCTCTTAGCTGACCTAGTTGTGAATGAATATTGAAAGGAACGGAACTTTCGACATGATATAGAACATGGTTGCCGTGTTGGAAATTTTAATGACTGGTGGTTCAGTACACTCACTTTATAAAGAAGTGTGCTTTATGGGGAACGAGAAAATGAATTACCCCTGCTCCACAGGAAGAATGAGGGGGTAAAGAAAAGCCTGCTGTCGATGTTAAGTGTGTGACCTTGCGATAGAGCGCTAACGCTGTACATGCAGGCAACTTATCGTTCATTGGTGTGTGGTACATTGCCTATCCATTCCGAACTACTGAACCGTGCTCGAGGACGCGGTGTGACGTAGTGCAATGCGGTGCTACCCCGCTCTGCTTACACTACAATACTTGCCACACAGTCACCATTGTACGAGGTCATTACAGTAAAATCCGCTTTATTGGGCCACTGGTTCATCGGAGAAGCCATTTAATTGGGTCAAACAAAGGGTGTTAATTCAACATGATCATCCGACACATGCACATGTGTGTATGTGTTCAATTTGTCCGATAATTTGTGATGAATGTATTAGTGTTATTGTTATCTAGGTGCCCCGGGACTTGAGATAAGGTACTGTAGAGTGGAAAGGGGGGGGGGGGGGTCAGCAATTGGATTCAAACGTTTGATCTCCTGACGTTCATCCCCCACCTGCAGTCGTGTTTACGCGACTTAACCCACACAAACCAAGAAGAATTGAATAAAATCAACATTTACAATGATTATTTCTTTCGTTTATTCGAGCCATTTCACTTAATAGGTTTGATAAAATTGATCCATTAGTATGAAAGGACATGTACAAGAGCATATTTGCCCTTTTCCTCATTGACAAAGTATAATATAATAAGGAGATTAAAACCCTAAGTCAATATATGATGCAGTATACTTTTAACGTTGTACCGGTTTCGGCCATATTGTGACCATCCTCGGCGCAAATTATAACAAGAAAAGGTGCAAGAATTTATATTTTACAAATTTACCACAACAGAAGTTGTCATCTATACTAATACGATAAAGCTGAAGAGTTTGTTTGTGTGTTTACGCGCGCTAATCTCTGGAACTACCAGTCGCATTCAAAAAATTCTTTTTGTATATGATAGCCAGATTAGAGAGGAATAGTTTAGGCTATGTAGCATTAGGCTACACCTCTCAGGTAACCTTAAAGATTAGTTTTTGTTCAGTAAGTCGGAAGAACAAGCTCTCCCGAACAGCTCTATCCGCGTGCGCTGGTGTTATGGTTAGTGATACGTACACCGTTTCACCGATCTGAACCTCAATTTGTATACTTACCCTTTGGAACACTGCGGGTAACACTGTTCACTTTCAATTTCGGACAGACCACTCCATTCCCTGCATTTAGGCCCTTTGGCACAAATCTACACCGTTTCACCGATCTGAACAAAAATGTGTATACTTGCCCTTTGGAACCCTTCGAGTAACAATGTCTACATGAAATTTATGACAGACCACTCCATTTCCTGTATTTAGGCCCTTTGGCACAAATCTACGCCTTTTCTTCAGCGCAAATTATAATAAGAAAAGGTGCAAGAACTTACATTTAACAAATTTACCACAACAGAAGTTGTTATCAAAAATAATTCCAAAAATATTAAAAACTTTAAAATGTTAATGTGGTGTTTTTAACTTTTAGTCGATTAATATTTTTAGAATTTTTATATTAAAAATTTTTGATAATAAGGTTTTAATCTTCTTATTATAATAAAATTGATCCATTATGAATCTTTGGCGTGAGCTGGGCTTTGATCTGCGTGAAATCCTTAACTATAAATGGTCCTTGTTAAAAATGAAAATGATACAAATATGGTTTTCCCAGGGCCGTTTATTGTTTTTGTTTAAAAGTTCAAGCAAACTGACCACGGTGGCCGAGAACACTAACGAGCTAACTCGGCCGTCCTGAAAATGGTTTACGTGGTTTCCATTTTCACCGCCAGGTAAATGCCAGGACAGTTCCTTTCAATAGGTCCACAGCCGATTTTCATCCAAAAATCCTTCCCCTGACCCATCCTGAAAACAAAATAAATTGCCATTGGTTGCATTAATATAATTATTAAAATTCCATACATGCTCAGTTCACAGTTCACAGCAACACACTGTCCCGATCCTCGCCCAGTTCTTGCAGCTTATGATAGATAAGTTTAAAAAAGGTCCGAATAAAATTCACCCAACATCCTGTTTACTGATCATCAGACATGCCAGACATTGTTCATGCCACGGAGGGTGAGTGGTTATCGTGTCGGACTACCAACTCCAAGCTTGCAGGCGACAAAACTCACGGCACGCATGTCATACGTTGTTGGCATGTTAAGGAACCCATTTGAATTCAGTAGGCCGTGTTCATAATGGCAAAATTAATCTCGGGATTTTACGCTAACACAAAGTTCCTCCTTTCTCTACTAGAAAGCGCTATAGTGTCAAGGAGTACAGATATCTAACCTCCTTGACTTTTATAGCGCTCCAAAGAACGAAAAAATTCGACTTGCAAGCTGCCCTCTGGGCGTGAAATAACAAAGCTTGCACCCGGCACTCGAGGTCATACGATATTATTATTATGTTAAAAATTTGAAGTACAGAAGTATAAAATTCAGTGCATTAATTAGTAACAAATTCTTTTCTTGTATTTATTGATGTGTGACATCTATCCACTCGGTTGCTGGATATTTTTGTGGTAGTGATTTTGAGAAATGGGACGGAAGTGTGTAAGACGCACTGCCAGCTGGATCGTATCCCTCCTGGACATTCATCAACACACAAAAATCTCTTTTATTAACACACTAATAGTACATAACAATTCCGAGACTCTCTTTTTAGCCTACTTTCGATTTTTGCAAAAAATGAAAGTAGACTTATGAGATCAGGGCGAAAAAAAGTGTGTCTGTCTGTGTGTGTGTGTATGTGTGTGTGTGAGTCTCTGTGTGTGTGTGTGTGTGAGTGTGTGTACTCTGAATGTCTGCCCCCCCCCCCCTATCAATTCGAACACGGTGAGCGCAAATTGAACGAAATTTGGTACAAAGGTAGCACTAGCAAAGGACACCTCAGTGTCATGTTTTATATCGCCGCCATCTTGGCGGAAACGTAATGGCGGCCACACAAATGTTCAAAGCTTAAATCAAATTACGACTAACCTAATCATCCGATCTCTACAAAATTTTGCAACAACATACCTTTATGGGGGCAGCATCCTTTTACCAAACTAATAGGTCATCAGCCTAATAGTTTGCGGATGGCGGCCATCTTTGTATGAACATCGATTGCCCCTATTAATTCGAACACGGTGAAACCGAATGGAACGAAATTCGGTACAGAGGTAGTACTAGCAAAGGACACCCCAGTGTCATGATTTATATCGCCGCCATCTTGACGGAAACGTAATGGCGGCCACACAAATGTTCAAAGCTTAAATCAAATTACGACTAACCTAATCATCCAATCTCTACCAAATTTTGCAACAACATACTTTTATGGAGGGAACATCCTTTGACAAATTTAATAGGTCATTAACCTAATAGTTTGCGGATGGCGGCCATCTTTGTGTCAAAATCGATTACCCGTATTAATTCGATCACGGTGAAACCGAATGGAATGAAATTTGATACAGAGGTAGCACTAGCAAAGGGCACCCCAGTGTCATGTTTTATATCGCCGCCATCTTGACGGAAACGTAATGGCGGCCACACAAATGTTCAAAGCTTAAATCAAATTACGACTGACCTAATCATCCGATCTCTACCAAATTTTGCAACAAGATACCTTTATGAAGGGAGAATCCTTTGACAAATCTAATAGGTCATTAGCCTAATAGTTTGCGGATGGCGGCCATCTTTGTGTCAAAATCGATTACCCCTATTAATTCAAACACGGTGAAACCGAATGGAATGAAATTTGGTACAGAGGTAGCACTAGCAAAGGGCAGCTCAGTGTCGTGTTTTATATCACCGCCTTCTTGACGGAAACGTAATGGCGGCCACACAAATATTCAAAGCTTAAATCAGACTACGACTAACCTAATCATCCGATCTCTACCAAATTTTGCAACAACATACCGTTATGGAGGAAGCATCCTTTGACAAATCTAATAGGTCATTAGCCTAATAGTTTGCGGATGGCGGCCATCTTTGTGTCAAAATCGATTACCCCTATTAATTCGAACACGGTGAAACCGAATGGAATGAAATTTGGTACAGAGGTAGCACTAGCAATGGGCACCTCAGTGTCATGTTTTATATCACCGCCATCTTGACGGAAACGTAATGGCGGCCACACAAATATTCAAAGCTTAAATCAAATTACGATTAACCTAATGATCCGATCTCTACCAAATTTTGCATCAACATACCATTATGGAGGGAGCATCCTTTGACCAAACTAATAGGTCATTAGCCTAATATTTTGCGGATGGCGGCCATCTTTGTGTGAAAATCGATTCCCCCTATTAATTCGAACATGGCGAAATCGAATGGAACGAAATTTGGTACAGAGGTAGCACTAGAAAAGGCCACCTCAGTGTCATGTTTTATATCACCGCCATCTTGACGGAAACGTAATCGCGGCCACCCAAATGTTAAAGGCTAAAATGTAATTACGACCAACCTAATAATCTAGTCTCTACCAAATTTTGCAACAACAAATCTTTATGTGGGAAGCATATTCTGATCAAACTGCTAGATCATCAGCCCAATAGTTTGCAGATGGTGGCCAAGTATGTGTGCAAATCGATTCCCCCTATCAATTCAAACACGGTGAAACCGAATTGAACGAAATTTGGTACAAAGGTAGCACTAGCAAAAGGCACCTCAGTGTCATGTTTTATATCGCCGCCATCTTGACGGAAACGGAATGACGGCCACCCAAATGTTAAAAGCTTAAATCAAATTTCGACCATCCTAATAATTTGATCTCTACCGGATTTTGCAACAACATGCCTTTTTGTGGAAAGCATCTTATGACTGACTACAAGGTCATCAGCCCAATAGTTTGCAAATAGCGGCCATGTATGTGTGCAAATCCATTCCCCAGATCAATTCAAACACGGTGAAACCGAATTGAATGAATTTTTTTTTACAGAGGTAGCACTAGCAAAGGGCACCTCATATTCATGTTTAATATCCCTATAGCACGTTGTATTTCAACAAGCTACTACAACCAACATTCAATTATACTCCTTGAAAAGGACAAAGAGTTATAACAATACCCATGCATTTAGGAGAAAGTAGGCTATATGTTCTTTACTGAACATCTTGTTTTTTCTTCACTGCCTACTTGATATTTCAACTCTCGCACTGCCTTCTTGATACGGTGCTGCTAATCATATCAATATGACTCATTTTAACAGAATCCTTATGAAATTACGTGTTGGACTGTGAATCAAGAGGTCCGGGAATTGGGCAAGCCTTTCATGATCTACTGCTGTGCACAAGGCATTTACTCGCAAGTTGGCCTATTTATAAGGAACTAGCAGAAGTACCCGTTCTTCGAACGGTGTTATATATTAACACCTGACATTATCAATTGAGATACTGTTGACATGGTTAGCGGTTTGTCATTCCTTCATAAGTTTATCAGAACGAAGTTAGTTTTCTGGGAATATCACTCACACTGTTAATTTAAGGGCTTTAAAATGTGGTTTTCGGAGACCCCTTATAGACTCGCGAATTTTGTGTCTCATAATGAGAAGCGCAACATATGCTTTGATCGTACTTCTAGGATAATATTTATATTTCGCCTATTTTAGCATGTATTTTGAGAAGTTTTTCCCTATATCCACCCTTCTACTGTATGAAAAGTACGGTGAGGTGTTTTATAAATGATTGGTGTATTGACTCATGTTTACCATACCTAATTTTACGATGCACCAAGCATCCGAAGACGATTTATAAGCGTACATAAAGATACACAGAAAGACAGACAGACAATTCTATTGTCTACAACATATCACCCAGATATCCAAATATGGGTATATCTACCATACGTATCAAACAAAATCATCCTTACGATGAACCGGTATGTCGACAACAAAAAAAAATATTAGTTAAAATGTGCTCTCAACTAAATTCACCTAACGTGTACTTCCTGACGTGAAATAGAATTGAAAGCCTTGTAGACGAAACGCAATACACCTCACATAAAAAATGAGCTTCTACGTTGTGTTAGGTCCCCATACACAGGAAGACCTCTTTCATAAATTATAAAGGCTTGTGGTGCATGACAATTCAGGTTCTTTAACCTCAAATGTCCCAAATTCCTAAAAGCCGCAAAAAATGCTGATTCAATTCAGGAGTTTTTGAAAATAATGTTTCTGTTTGTAGATATATTAGACTTTCTGTACTATATGTCGCACGTGAAATTGCATGAAAAAATTCTAGGTTACCCCTTGACCCCCTTAATTGCATTGACGAATTATACAGTCTACATTGGTTCCGTGATAACCTTATAGCCATTTGCAAACTTTCACAGAAATGTAATAAATGGAGTAGCCTAATACTAATATCGTATGGCCCCGGGTGCCGGGTGCAAGCTTCGTAATTTGACACCCAGAGGGTAGCTAGCATGTAGAAATTTCGTTGTTCCTTGTGAACCCTTTATCCTCTGTTGGATAAGTGATTCTATGTTTTATTTCTTCAATTAATAAATATTTCCACCAGCATCATGAAAGTAGCCAGACGGAGATGAGGAAATTTCAAGCATTTGTTGGAGACAGCGGGGACATACCTGAAGCAGTTTGACAAAAGGCTAAATACTTTAGCTGTGAAAGGAAATAGCCTAGCGATGTGTCAGAAGGACAGGTGTTGGCCACCTCAAAATAGAAGCGACGGGCAGTGAGACATGGTTCTGGTATGTTCATTGTAATATTCGCGCCTAGAAGAAATATGATGCAGTAACGTGAGTGGCTGATGAAGATAATAGACACTCCTACGACGCCAAGATCTGCTAAAAACCGCCAAGTTACAGAAAATGTGGAACCAATGAGAAATGAATGCCTACGAGCGCGGCAAGACCAGCTTGGGTACGCGGTGGCTAGCATTTACGCGGGAAATCGCCTAGACAAAATCTCTACGATCGATTCTAGGATTAATGGGCATATTCTTGACCTGTGCAATGTTACGAGTTCAGTGATATTTATTTCATTCCTGTACCACCATTATTTCGAGAAATTTTTGTATAATTCCCCCCCCCCCATCAAGACCTAGGGCCAGTTCATTTATAAGTGGCGTGAAAAGCCAAGACAAGGACTATTACTCTGTGCGTCGACGGACGTAGACTTTTTACTTGTGTTCGTCTGAGGACGGAACGTATTACATTTGTGTGTCGAAGACACAAGTTTATTATTAATGTTGTGCGTCTAAGGACGTAGGCTGTTATACTTTTGCGTGTCATGAGGACATAGAAGTTATTGTAAATGTGTTAAATTCAGTGATAGATAGTCACAGTACTATATTTTGTAGGGGCAGTATCGTCGATAATTCGCCAACAAACTGTTACGGGGAAAGTAGTACCTGGAACGGCGAATTTAGTAGTCAGATATCAAGTGTATAATAATCTAACTTTCTGAATCAGCACGAGAGATGACATCGATTACCATAGAAGAAGTTAGGAATTCTCAACACTCCGTCCAGATGGCTGAGATGAGATAAGAAGCATTCAATTGGGAGATGGCAGCTGATGTTCTTTGACGGGTGACTGAACGAGAGATGAGTACAATATAATATTCTTTATTATTTGATAAATTAACTTATGGTTTATGGGACATATTTTTGTAAATACTTTGCTTGTTTGATTAACGTAGTATTTTAGTTTTGGTCTGACACACCTTTTGCATGGAAACAGCTCGCATATGTTATTAGTGGAAGGTTCTTGTTTTTGTGTGTTGTTTTAACTAACGTAGCTATGTGAACGGCCGTGTTTGCATATGTTACGCAATGCGGTTAAAAACGTCTCTCGGAGATATGTTGTGTTTCAGAAGTAGGACTGAGTTAATATAATGATATAGTAGATTGGAGGGTAATTAAATTGTTTAAGGTTTATTATTGATCAGATTCAATGAGATTATTGCCTTTGGAGCAATGCTATTTGTGACGAAGAGCAATCAGCTCTATCGTAGGTTGTAATTTTTTTTTAAATGTTTGCGAGCATCTATTCAGCAGACCTGTGTGAAAATCGTCATGTCATTCCCAGAGGTGTGATTGTGTGTATTTTGTGGTCATTACAAGCGGGATTTTCAGCTTAGACTGATTTCTGTCAGCTTGGTGCCAGATCCATATTGTAACCTTGCGAGGGCAATTGTGGATATTTTGATTATTGTCTGACCATATGTTGAGGTGGTTGAGATTTTTGTTGCTGTTGGTTCCTTGAGATAACGGCACAGCTGGTCAGTTATTTATATACACTGGAGTTGGGACATGACGAGTATTGAAGAGGGGGAGATGTTTCACAAGGCGGTCTGAACGTTGCAAGCAAGGTCATTAGTGAGGAGCGCTTATTGACTCCGTAATTACTTGAAATACAGAATAAGAACTGATCAATGGTAAAAATTGTTTAAATAAATGGGAGTTGCCTACGAATCACGATAATCTCCGAAGCGTTGCCTTAACATGCAGTTTCGCTCATATAAAGTAATCTTAGCCGGCCAGGCTTTTGTTGTTGTTGGTTTTATTCCATGTTTTTATTTTCCATATCAGTGACCCGTGAAGTCACGTGCAATGCTGTCTTTCTTTGTGTGTTTATTGAGCAATTGGCCAGGTTGGCAGCTCAGCTTGTTAAGTGCGTCATCGCACTAATGAGAGTCTCAGGGAGATTCCTGTAAATAGTAGATTTGTAGTGTGTGTGTCAGCATTAAATTTTAAGGGTTTTTATTAATGTCATGCCCATATCCATAAACGTTGATTTACGCGATGATTGTTCGTGAGCACCGTGGCTGTTAACCCGTTGTAAACGAACAGTCATCCAAGTACTCATTTTCTCGTAGTTAGTCATCACGCGTACATAAAATTCAAATGCAAGGCAGTGGAACATGGATCCACATTTTTATAAAAGGGGAGATCCGTCTGACTCCTCAACATTGATAGATGTTCCTGTCATGGGAAAATTCAGGGAGGATATTGTTTATTATAGTTGTTTATTTTCTTTTTATGCACAATTAGTCATTAAATCATGTTATTATTTTACGTCTTGTCTCCTTACTTTCTTAATTATAGTTTTAATCCTATGACCCTTGCCTCAGTAGAGCATGTTGTTTGGCGGACGTAAACATCACACTATGAACTGAACGCGACCCCTTGATCAAGATTCTTGCACATAAACACTGCTATTCTGAAGGGTTCATAGGGATAAAACTGGCGCGGCCAAGCGTGCGGCCATTCACTGTGGTGTAACGGCGGAGAAATTACACATATCAATATTGGCGTATTTGAGTAAAACTGACATGCCGCAAGTGCAGGCAGATATGACAGTATTTAATCACCGGAAAGTGATATTTTATTAAAAGTAATTGAGGCGAAGTGGATACTGCCAAATGTGTGAAATATAAATTAAAATCAGGAGTTTGCAAAGTAAAATACGGTTCACGTTTTTGTCTATTGAATTAAAGTAAAAGGTAATATATGTGATACCGGGCGCCCAATGATTAAAGTTAAAACTAGATTTGTTTAGAAAGTCAAACTCATGAAAATATTAGGAGGCTGTAGCCTAAAATGACAATTAATACTTTGTTAATTAGTCAGTGTTAATATCAGATCAGGATAACAATTTAATGACTAAATATGTGCTTGGGTTTAAAATTAAATTGAGTAAAACTAGAACTACTCAGAGATGCAATCGACTAGTGGGATTAAATGTAAAAATAAATGAACTGAGTAGGGTAAAGAAATTAAATGTGCATTGGATTGTATGTATGTGTCAAAGGGCATTGCTTTATGCCATTTCCCTAATGTCTCATATAAATTGTATAACATGGCAACGGTGGATCAGATTCAAGAAATCATTGAGAGTGCAGCTAGGAGAACACGGGAATTGTTGGACACTAAATTGGCGGAACAGAGTCAATCATTAAACACTAGTATGTTAGAACAAAGTGAAGCAATAAACAATACTATGTTAGAACAAAGTGAGTCTATAAACAAATTATCTGAACAAAGTGAATCATTGCGGACACAATTAAACAATAGTAGGCTAGAACAAAGTGAGTCTATAAACAAATTATCTGAACAAAGTGAATCATTGCGGACACAATTAAACAATAGTAGGCTAGAACAAAGTGAGTCTATAAACAAATTATCTGAACAAAGTGAATCATTGCGGACGCAATTAAACAATAGTAGGCTAGAACAAAGTGAGTCTATAAACAAATTATCCGAGCAGAGTGAATCACTGAAAACTAAACTAGCTGAACAAAGTGAATCATTGCGGACACAATTAAATAACAGTAGGATGGAACAAAATGAATATCAGGCGGAACAAGCTAGGTTATTAAAAAGTGAAATTAATGACACTATCAATTCACAGTTAGAGACGCTAACCTCAGAGATGAAAGATCATACTAATCAACAGATGGTATTACTGGCCCTAGATGTGAGTAAAAATAATGAAAAGCAATTAGATCAGATTAAGAAAATGGAAAGTATTTTTGATAAAAAACTTAGCATTCTGGATGAAACGGTGTTAGCTAAATTAGAGCAAATTGAAATAGCATGTACTATGAATACAAGCGAGGTCAAGATAGCTCAGGATAAATTGGAAGGACGATTTAAGGAGATGGAGAAAAGCGGCAGGGTCATTCAACAACAATTATCAGCAGTAGATGAAAACATATCCGGCATAATTAAAGATATGGACCGTCTCGAAATAAAATCAGTGGAACAATGGAAAAGCCTAGAAGCGGATCAGGAGCAATTAAAGAGTACCTTAGACGACACTAAAAGCCAGATTGAAGAGAAAGTACGCACGATTAAAGAGCAGATAAGAAAAGATTGGAAAAAAATGAATATCGATTCTAAAGAGGAAAGATCCACCATTCTTAAGACAGTAGGCGAAAATCACACTCGTATTCAAGCATTAGAGCAAGAAATGAAGAGCAAGCTTAAAGAACAGACGGACAGGATCATTAAAGCCGAACTGAGGTCATTAGAGCAATCGTCGATATTTAAAACGGGAGCGTTGAAAGACAAGCAGGACGACTCAAATAGCCCGGAGGGTACTAGCATAGCAGGAAGTCAGACTCAGGCGGAGAGCCCATTAACAACAAACACGGAAGGGTTTCGCAAGAATATAGAAAGGAGTTCAACACCACAAGACGGTCATCAGCCCACACAACTTATTCAGGTAATTCGCTCAAACGATTACAAACCGCAGAAGTACACGGAAAATTCAGGGGTGACGCCTAAAGCTTTTATCAAAGAGATTGAAGACCATTACAATGACACTGGGGTACCTGAAGCACGTAGATTGAGGATGATGGAGAGATTTTTATCAGGAAATGTCCTTACATGGTTTTTAAGCTTCAAATATACATTTGGAACCATGTCAGATTTTAGATTAGCGTTTCTGCGCAAGTACTGGTCGCCAGCAATACAACAGAGTCTAAGGATGGAGCTTTACTCTAGAAAATACCAAACTACCCAGCAAACGAAATACTTAGATTTCTTTAACATGCAAATGCTAAAATTTCGCGACCTTGATTACCCTCTAAATGAAGCAGATCTGGTGATGACTATAGCGAGGCAATTGCCAGTCAACGTGCAACAAGTGCTAGTCGCAGCGAACGTTAGTACGGCCCTACATGCAGAGCAGATATTACGTCAGATCGATGAGACTACATCTCATAGTCATTATAGAGGAGGAAGACAGCTGAAATTAGTCAATACCACAGAGGTCATAAAACCAAAACAGGCAAACACCAAAACGCAGGGTACTAATACAAGCACCTCCACACCTAGGCGAAACCAGGAGGAAGGAGAAAACAGACCATACCAGCGTAACGAAAATAACTATAACAATAGATCATAACAAGGCAACAATAGATATCAACAGATAGAATATCAGCAATGGCGTGAAAATCGAAGGAATGACAGGCCTTATGGAAGATACGGTGATTACAATGCCAATCAAAGATGGAAAGGAAGGAGAGGTCAAAATCAAGGAGAGCCACGTAATTATCGAAATGACTGGGATGATAGGCACGCTCAATCGCAAAATTACCTAAAGGAGTTACACGCTAGCCAAGGTGGAGAGCTTGGAAGATGGGAAAAGGCCATTGGGAACATGAAGAATCCAGACACACATACTGAGGAAGCTGGAAGTCTACTGAGACAAGAGGAATATCAAGGGCATAAGCGACAGAATGATGAGGGGAGTCGAAATGGAGCTAAAAAAAATGCTAAATTTGGATAAAGAAGACAGTCTACAAACGCAAGAGTCGGAAGTTGAAGATGGATGGATAGTAGCGAACATACAAGAATGGATTGCTTTGCCAGAAGACTGCCTGGAGGAGATGGTGAAACCACGGAACGATGAAATTAGGCAATTACCCATTATTTACGCGAGGATTGGTGGAATTAAGATAAGATGTTTATTGGATACGGGGTCACAGATCAGTCTGGTATCGGAGGCCTTGGTTCGAGAGTTGGGACGGAGTCAGAATATTCCTGTAATTCCTGTACCACAGCTCAAAGTGAGGGGTGTTATTCCTGAACGCACCGTCACTTGTAAACGTCAGGCATACTTAGAGCTGAACATATTGGAACACACTTTTGGGCAAACATTCATTATCATGGCAAAGATGAATTTCAATATAATTCTTGGTGCAAATTTCATTTGTGACTATCAAGCAGTGATAGATTTGCACAAGAATACAGTCAGTTTTAGAGAATATGATCAGCTGAAGAATGCGGGATTGCATATGGATGAAATCACTACCGGAAGAGATGTACATTCTTGGGCATTGGAAGCAATATCAGAAGAGACGGAAGAGGAGATACGAAAGGCAGAAGATAACATCGTAGAAGGGACTGTTGTGGAACTAGATGAGGAGATTGAATCCCAGGATATATGGTCTTTATTGACAGAAGGAGATAACAGTGATGCACAATTTGAAGAGTTACTACAGGAGCGGCTCAATGACATTCAACTTGGAGGTGAACACAGAAAACAGTTGGAAGAGATTTTAAGGAAGCACAAAGCAGTATTTGATACAGTACCTGGGAAAATATTAAATTTCAAATATTCTATGCAAGTCGACGACTGGTCACCTTTCAAAAGCAGGTTGTACCCAATTCCTGAAAAATATCGTGGTCAAGTTAAGGTCATTATAGATGAGATGTTACAAGCTGGAGTGATAAGGAAGACACCTACACCTTATCTAAATGCGATTTTGGCAGTCACAAAACCAAATGGATCTATTAGACTTTGTTTAGATGCCAGAAATCTCAACATGAGACTCATTTTTCCTGAGTATGACAGAGCGCCAATTATCAGAGACGTACTAAAAGGCTTTAAAAACAAGAGCATTTATTCATCAGTCGATTTGACGTCCAGTTTCCACCATCTTGAATTGGATGAGAAGTCACAGCTTCTAACTGGCTTCTTATTCGATAACCAAACGTTTTGCTTCGTCCGAATGCCCTTTGGAGTCAAAACAGCGGGCTGTGCTTTAATCCGAGCCCTGGACCGGAATCTAACCGAGGAAGTTAAGGAGATGACGGTACGCTACATTGACGATATTCTGCTGGCATCCGACAACATTGAAACTCACATGGAGAATTTAGATAAAGTATTGGGCAACCTGAATGCATCGAATTTCAAAGTAAATCTGAAGAAATCGCATTTCTTCAAGAGAGAGATCTTATATTTGGGTCACGTCATTGAAAAGGAGGGAGTGAAGCCAAATCCAGATAAGATCGAAGCGATAAAGAATTTCCCTACACCAACGAGAGTCAAGCACATTCGGGCTTTCTTAGGCGTAGCGGGATTCTTTAAAGAAAACTGTCCAGGTTATACGGAGACTGTAGCTCCCATGCAGGAAATGTTAAAGAAAAATAATAAATGGTTATGGAATGCGGAGTGTGAGAAGGCATTCCAAGCAACAAAACAGCTATTGGAAAACTGCATTAAATTAGGATATCCAGATTTCAAGCACAAATTTATAATCCAAGCGGATGCTTCACTAATTCGTATAGGTGCTATGCTCTACCAAGAAGATCCAGCTAACCTGCAACACAAAACATATTTGGCATTTGTCAGCCGAAAATTGCGTAAGCACGAGCGCAATTATACTGTAACCGAGCTAGAATTGTTGGCCATCCTTCATGCGCTTCAACAATGGAAAAGAATAATCTATGGTTACCCCATTGTTGTCAGGACTGATCACAAGGCACTAACATTCTTGTTTAAGACGTCGATGGCAAGGGAACGTGTGACACGTTGGTCTATATATATTCAGCAGTTTAGCATTGAGACTGAACATTGCCCAGGAAAGATGAACGTGATTCCGGATGCACTCAGCAGGAACCCAGAGCCTGATAATGAAGAAACAGCGACGGTACAACACTTGGAGTTAACACCGAAGGACCGGGAATTCTTGGAGGAGTTACGTGAAATACAGCGAGAACAGGAAGCGGAACCATGGATGATGCTATTAATTCGATACTTCAAAAAGCAGCTACCTACAGGAACACCTGCATTTCGAGAAGCAAAAGCCAAAGAAGGAAGATATGTTTATGTCAACAATTTGCTGCACAAATGGGTAGATAATGACCACACCAAGTTACGCATATTAGTACCTGCATCATTACAGCGAGGACTGACATGGCATACGCACGAAAGTTACGGTCACGTGGGCGTAGACAAGTGCGAAGCGACAATAGGAGAGACATTTACATGGCCACGTATGAGAACAACTATATGTGACGTCATTACAACTTGTGATCCGTGTCAGAGGACAAAGCCCAATAATTATTTAATGAGGCAGTATCCGAGACCATTGCTACCTCAGAAACCATGCGAGCTACTGGCCCTGGACTGTTTCGGTCCAATTCCGAAAGGAAGGCGAAGTTGCCGTCACTTGCTAGTGTGCATTGATGTATTTTCTAAGTTCGTAGTACTATGCCCTATTCAGAAAACTACATCGAAGCTAGTACTCAGTCGTATTCGAAATAGAGTTATTCCAATCCTTGGAAAACCAGAATTTATATTGTCAGATCATGGCAGTTATTTCACAAGCGCCGAATTCAAGAAAGGTATGGAGGACATGGGTATAAAACACGTTTTAAGCAGTATCCGACATGCCCAAGCTAATCCAAGTGAGAGAGCAATAAAATGTGTAACATCATACACAAGAACGAGTATCCAGTGAGAACGTGGAAAAGCATCATTAACTGTCCACAAGATCCCATGATAGCACCTGACCTGCGAATTGAGAGATCGAGAGCCTACATGAGAAAACAAGCAGACCGCAGATTACGGCGAGTAAGAAACAAGAGGTTTCACAGTGATCTTGAAATCAACCAGCTCGTTTTGGTGAAACGACCCGCTACATCGGACCCAGAGAAGAAAATCTTCAGTAAATTCTGCGAAAAGTTCATAGGACCCTATTCTATCGTAAGAAACCTTGGAAATAATGCTTACAGAGTGAAAGAGTTAAGCACAGGAACAATGTCAGTTTACAATGCAGCCAACTTAAAAAAGTATCGAAGAAGCGATCCATGAGAGCACCGAAATAACGATGCAGTTTGAATATATGGGCGTCCTACTATCAACACAGTGAACGGGGAGCAGTTGAGTACGGCACGTGAAGGTGGAAGTAGAGTTGGTGTTGACAAACATTAACGAGACGAGCAGAGTGTTGCCTCAGGCATCAGCGGGTCATGCAAGCAGACTGAGAGGGGGAGATACAAGCAGGAAATGAAAACGAGTAAATGCCATTCAAGACAAGAGCAGCTAGACCAAGTAATAGAAAAGGGGTGATTCTGAAATAAAACAAATTGGCCTACGGAAGTCTTTTAAAATTGTCGACTTTATTCCTAAGTTCGAAATTTTGTGAGTGGGAGAGTTGTGAACCCTTTATCCTCTGTTGGATAAGTGATTCTATGTTTTATTTCTTCAATTAATAAATATTTCCACCAGCATCATGAAAGTAGCCAGACGGAGATGAGGAAATTTCAAGCATTGGTTGGAGACAGCGGGGACATACCTGAAGCAGTTTGACAAAAGGCTAAATACTTTAGCTGTGAAAGGAAATAGCCTAGCGATGTGTCAGAAGGACAGGTGTTGGCCACCTCAAAATAGAAGCGACGGGCAGTGAGACATGGTTCTGGTATGTTCATTGTAATATTCGCGCCTAGAAGAAATATGATGCAGTAACGTGAGTGGCTGATGAAGATAATAGACACTCCTACGACGCCAAGATCTGCTAAAAACCGCCAAGTTACAGAAAATGTGGAACCAATGAGAAATGAATGCCTACGAGCGCGGCAAGACCAGCTTGGGTACGCGGTGGCTAGCATTCACGCGGGAAATCGCCTAGACAAAATCTCTACGATCGATTCTAGGATTAATGGGCATATTCTTGACCTGTGCAATGTTACGAGTTCAGTGATATTTATTTCATTCCTGTACCACCATTATTTCGAGAAATTTTTGTATAATTCCCCCCCCCCCATCAAGACCTAGGGCCAGTTCATTTATAAGTGGCGTGAAAAGCCAAGACAAGGACTATTACTCTGTGCGTCGACGGACGTAGACTTTTTACTTGTGTTCGTCTGAGGACGGAACGTATTACATTTGTGTGTCGAAGCCACAAGTTTATTATTAATTTTGTGCGTCTAAGGACGTAGGCTGTTATACTTTTGCGTGTCATGAGGACATAGAAGTTATTGTAAATGTGTTAAATTCAGTGAAAGATAGTCACAGTACTATATTTTGTAGGGGCAGTATCGTCGATAATTCGCCAACAAACTGTTACGGGGAAAGTAGTACCTGGAACGGCGAATTTAGTAGTCAGATATCAAGTGTATAATAATCTAACTTTCTGAATCAGCACGAGAGATGACATCGATTACCATAGAAGAAGTTTGGAATTCTCAACACTCCGTCCAGATGGCTGAGATGAGATAAGAAGCATTCAATTGGGAGATGGCAGCTGATGTTCTTTGACGGGTGACTGAACGAGAGATGAGTACAATATAATATTCTTTATTATTTGATAAATTAACTTATGGTTTATGGGACATATTTTTGTAAATACTTTGCTTGTTTGATTAACGTAGTATTTTAGTTTTGGTCTGACACACCTTTTGCATGGAAACAGCTCGCATATGTTATTAGTGGAAGGTTCTTGTTTTTGTGTGTTGTTTTAACTAACGTAGCTATGTGAACGGCCGTGTTTGCATATGTTACGCAATGCGGTTAAAAATGTCTCTCGGAGATATGTTGTGTTTCAGAAGTAGGACTGAGTTAATATAATGATATAGTAGATTGGAGGGTAATTAAATTGTTTAAGGTTTATTATTGATCAGATTCAATGAGATTATTGCCTTTGGAGCAATGTAATTTGTGACGAAGAGCAATCAGCTCTATCGTAGGTTGTAATTTTTTTTTTAATGTTTGCGAGCATCTATTCAGCAGACCTGTATGAAAATCGTCATGTCATTCCCAGAGGTGTGATTGTGTGTATTTTGTGGTCATTACAAGCGGGATTTTCAGCTTAGACTGATTTCTGTCAGCTTGGTGCCAGATCCATATTGTAACCTTGCGAGGGCAATTGTGGATATTTTGATTATTGTCTGACCATATGTTGAGGTGGTTGAGATTTTTGTTGCTGTTGGTTCCTTGAGATAACGGCACAGCTGGTCAGTTATTTATATACACTGGAGTTGGGACATGACGAGTATTGAAGAGGGGGAGATGTTTCACAAGGCGCTCTGAACGTTGCAAGCAAGGTCATTAGTGAGGAGCGCTTATTGACTCCGTAATTACTTGAAATACAGAATAAGAACTGATCAATGGTAAAAATTGTTTAAATAAATGGGAGTTGCCTACGAATCACGATAATCTCCGAAGCGTTGCCTTAACACGCAGTTTAGTTCATATAAAGTAATCTTAGCCGGCCAGGCTTTTGTTGTTGTTGGTTTTATTCCATGTTTTTATTTTGCATATCAGTGACCCGTGAAGTCACGTGCAATGCTGTCTTTCCTTGTGTGTTTATTGAGCAATTGGCCAGGTTGGCAGCTCAGCTTGTTAAGTGCGTCATCGCACTAATGAGGGTCTCAGGGAGATTCCTGTAAATAGTAGATTTGTAGTGTGTGTGTCAGCATTACATTTTAAGGGTTTTTATTAATGTCATGCCCATATCCATAAACGTTGATTTACGCGATGATTGTTCGTGAGCACCGTGGCTGTTAACCCGTTGTAAACGAACAGTCATCCAAGTACTCATTTTCTCGTAGTTAGTCATCACGCGTACATAAAATTCAAATGCAAGGCAGTGGAACATGGATCCACATTTTTATAAAAGGGGAGATCCGTCTGACTCCTCAACATTGATAGATGTTCCTGTCATGGGAAAATTCAGGGAGGACATTGTTTATTATAGTTGTTTATTTTCTTTTTATGCACATTTAGTCATTAAATCATGTTATTATTTTACGTCTTGTCTCCTTACTTTCTTAATTATAGTTTTAATCCTATGACCCTTGCCTCAGTAGAGCATGTTGTTTGGCGGACGTAAACATCACACTATGAACTGAGCGCGACCCCTTGATCAAGATTCTTGCACATAAACACTGCTATTCTGAAGGGTTCACTTGAATCACTATGAAAGTCAAGGAGGGTAGATATCTAAGCTCCTTGAGCACTATAACGCTTCCTAGTAGAGAAATGAGCAACTTTGTGTTGGCGGAAACTCCTGAGGTTAATTTTGCCATTATGAACACGGCCTACTGAATTCAAATGGGTTCTTTGACATGCCAACATCGTATGACATGCAAGTCGAATTTTTGCCGCCTTTCAAAAATCACGTACAGGCCGGACGTTTGTTTTAGACGATTGCCCTTGACCTTGAAGCCTGCGGGTGAGCCTGTACACAGTCACTCTCTCACCCTATCACTTCACATTTGTCACCACCGATCTGATGTAATGGAATTCCAGACTTGAGCAGACAGTACAGTCCACGTCGAAGTATTGTGTGACACGGAAGTACACGTTATGTAGTTACGAACAGAACGTCATTATATTTGCCAGTGACTATACTTCAGCAATAGTGTGAAACAGCTTTATCAATCATCGGAGCGCTTAGGGCAGCTGATAACAACACAGGCACTGTAGTAACTCGCCTCCAGGCTTCAATTAAGATTTTTCACTTGCCTAAAACAAACGTCCGGCCTGACCACGGCCAGGAGTGAACCTGCAATCTTGGGGTTAGTAGACCGACACGCTATCCACTCACCCACCGTGGCAAGGTAGAAATGGAGTGATATTGCTTCTTACAGAAATAGATGGAAAGTTGGATGCCACCCCTTGAGGTAATGTTGTCATGGTTACCGATTTCCATTTCTTCATTAGTTTGTTAAATTAAATTAAATTAGTTTTCTGGGAATATTTCAGATACTGTTGGTTTTAGAACCTTATAATGTAGTTTTCGAGGCCCCCAAGTTTTGTTTCTGGCACCGAGGGGCTTTTTCTCCTCGTTGTACGCCATAATATAATACTACTAATAATAATAAAATATAGGGATAGGAATATAATAGACCTGCCATATCACACCCGCAGGTGTAAATCGCGTGAAAAAATTCTAGTGTACCCCTTGACCCCCTTAAGCGCATTATACGTATTGATGAGTTTTACAGCTTAATTTGGTTCCGTGATAACCTTCTTGCCGTTTGCAAACTTTCACACCAATGTAATTAATGGAATTGCATTGCGTCTTACAGCAATAGATGGAACTCTGAGAATCTGTTGCCATGGTTACCGGTTTGTATTCGTTCATTAGTTTATTAAATGAAATTAGTTTTCTGGGAATATCTCAAAAATGGTTGGTTTTAGGGCCTTAAAATGTGGATTTCGGAGACCCTTTCTCTCACATTGAGGGGCTGAAAACGATCTTTGTCTCGTCCTTCTACTCCTATTTCAGCATGTATTTTAAGGGGGTAGGTCCTCTTTTATGAGAGGTACGGAAAAGGGTTACATCAATGATTAGTGTCGTGCCTCTGATGGATATCTGTACCAAATTTTACGTTGATACACCCAGCCGTTCTCCAGTTATAAGGGAACAAAGTTGTCCACAGACAAACAAACAAACAGACAGACAGACCAAAAAATTATTTTCGCGCGCATCCATAATAAAACAGTCTGAAACGCGTAAATAACTCAAATTTCCGTATAAATTGCGAAAAAAACATACAAACTTTAATTTTTATGTATGTAGAGAAAAGAGATATACTACACCGCTCGGTGTTGACCGTGTTTTATTGCACAAATTTAGGTTTTACTCGCTAACCATTGGAGATACACGAAAAGTGATCAGAACCTTTTGGATAGAAAATTAAATACTAAATCTCTTGTATGCATCAAAAGTTTGCTATTTCTTAGCGTTCTCTTTTTATTTGAAATGGAAATATGAAACTTTGAAACCAAAGGGTGTAGTGACGTCACATATGAGGGTTTTACTCGCTAACCGTTGGAGATACACGAAAAGTGATTAGGACCTTTCGGATAGAAAATTAAATTTTGAAGCTCATTTGTGCCATCAAAAGTTTGCTATTTCTTAGCGTTCTCTTTTTATTTAATATGGAAATATGAAATTTTGAAACCAAAGGGTGTAGTGACGTCACTATAATGGTCGCCATTTTTTAATAGTGCAAAGTATCGAAATTAAAAGTATTCTATATGTAAACATGGTAAATCAGCTACATCCATGCAAACTTTCACTTAAATCGGACCAGTGGTTCTTGCGTTATTGAGTAACACACAGACAGACAGACAGACAGACACACACCATCTCATTTTTATATATTAGTATTATTTATGGTTATGAGCGGTGTCGTGTCTATTAATCTAGTTGATCCATATCGTATTCTTTATTTGGCCTAGTGCTGGTGGAAGCTACAAATCATCTAATAAAATGAGTTCCGTATTATAAACTACAATATCTGTAAAACACTCCCTTTTACAAAAGATTAATATTTGTGCCAATAATATTATACAATACCGGTGTATCAACAATTTCACGTGAGGTTTCTTCTATGTCGGATGTTACACATCATACGCGACTACTGTAAGGCTCGTAACGTGTTATTTTTTGTTTTTTCATTATTTAATTAGCGTATGGCTTTTAGTGTCGGGAGTGTCCGAGAACATGTTTGGCTCGCTAGAGTTTGTAGCTGCTTCTATTCGGACACCCATGGGGTGAGCTACAAGTACCGTCACGTCTGGGTGAGATGAAATTAATGAAGAATGAAACTCGGTAAGTTCAATTTCAAGTAGTTCCAACTTTGGTTACGTGACGCCACTGTCACTGTTACCCAGCGACGAACTTTGAAACTTGATACTGCGTTCCAAAACCAAATAACCTACAAATTCAGCTATACACTACCAATTGTAGTGGTATGTTCTTTTTCATTTCATAAATCTATAGTATGACATGCGCCCACCGGCTTAACTTCCCCTCCAAAGGAAGGAATACAGAAGGATTTTAACGCTCTTAAAAGTCCAACGACTTCGTTCAGGTTTGAACTTTGCCCTTAATATCTCTACATAGAACTAACGGCTAATCACGAGAACCATTGGATGGATTTTGATGCGTCTTTCACAATCCTGTAAAGAATTTCTCGTGGAAGGTTTCTGTAGAAGATCATTCATTTATGATCTTAGGAAGCCGAGCAGTAACGACTTCAGTGAATCGAGTCGAAGAAAAACCTGCTGTCCGTGCGCCTTTTAAGTTTGCGCAGGGTAAACCGTTAGAAATATGTACTATGAGTGTAAGAATTATACAGCATGAAAAGTTCTACAAAGAAATTCGCGAGATTATATCTCTCTCTTTAATACATCGCACACTATAAGTGTTTTTACGTTTTCATTTCTTCCAACAATCTGCATTCAGTGGAAATTTCAATTACTAGCCTCTGAACGAGTTTACGAGCTAGCGAGCGAGCCTATCATCCCATCTTCGGACAGCATCAAACTGTCGTGTCGTGCCTTCAGAGAAGAGTATATGTATTTGCAGTTTCCTGTTCACTTCGGCTTTTCGGAATTGCTTCTGGGACCAGCCGTCCGTGCGCCTTTTAAGCTTACGCTGGATAAACCGTTAAAGATAAGCCTACCAGGTGAATCCGGGGCATATTTGCTAGTTTATGATAAATTATTAATATCCATCCTTAACTTAAAATCTACAGGGTCTTAATTTTTGCTTGGCAAGGAGATTCCGCTCGACCTTACAGGTTGGCGCGCGCGGTCTCTGGCCGTATTCCTACGCTCTTGCTGCGGTAGACGTGTGAGCTCCGAGCTAATTGGGTGTTTTATATAGCTACTGTGTACTGTATATCGTATTGTATAGTGTTTTATTGTGATTTTGTATAGTGCTGTAATGCCTTATGTGAAATATTCGTTACGTGAACGTGTATACCTGCGCAATGCGTACACAAAGTGCAGGAAATCGTGCACTAGAACAAGACAAAAGTTGCGAGTGAAATTTCCAGGGAGACCCACTCCTATAAATCGGACAATAAAACAACTGGCTAAGATGTTCAAACGTACAGGTTCAGTATACAATCAAAATATACGTATTTATTTCTTTACCGTAGCTAAATTAACCGGAGTAACCGGTAACTTTATAAGGAGATGCCGATTATGTTTGGCAGTGAATGGGGTATATTTTCTGCATCAACTATAAACATGAGTAAAAATGCATGATACTGATTTTAAGCACCGTATTCTGCCGTACATATGCGCGTCCGGTCGCTGGCAACTGAACTGTCACTGGCGGAGCCCGTGAGAGAGAATGTCCTTGCCAAACAAATATAATATACTAGGCAATTAATTTGAAATTATAATTTCTTTGCGAGATCATCTCGTGCCTCAGTAGAACTCATGTCAGAGCCCGGTGGTTGAGACACACTGTGTTAGTCTGTACAGTATAACTCAGCTCTGCTCTATTTACGATGGGAGATAGGTGCGCCAGGAAGGATGCTTCCCTCTCGTCTCTCACATAATTGTTTTCTTTATCCAGCGCTAATAAATCAATACGCTGCGGTCATTGACCTCGGACAGTTTTGGCACGTGATGTACTATGTATAGCACGATATTCTTGGGTACAGCACATTAATATTAATGCGCGCATTTATAGAAGCAAGGGAATATTTGCAGTGAACTGGAATGTTTCAAACACTATTCTTAATGCAGATTAAGACAGTATCTAAGATTAGAGTAGTAAGCTACCTTTCAATCCCATGTTTCAGACTTCGTATAAAAGCGTGCTGAGGCTTTCTCTTAGTATGAACGGTGGTGGTTCAATGCATTTAAACATTGGCCAGGGTGAACCCAAAGTATAGACTCAGGAGAAAAGTTGTTCGCATTCCAAGGTCAATAATATTCGACATATACCCAGTGTTGCCAAATCTTGAAATGGGAAAAAACTAAACCCTATGCTTTAAAACACCAGAAAAGCACCAGCTGGACTCTATGATTCAAAACACTAGAAAAACACCAAAAATTGTAAATATATAAATGGCTTTTTGCTTACATTTCTTTCATTAAAATCGCCTTCTTCACTTGCGGAGCCTGCTACCGTAATTACATCTTTAGATCAGGAAGGTGTACTACTGCTGTAGCTCTGCATAGTTCCAATTTTGGCCACTATTATATCCTTCGGAAGTTCGTAGTCGTGGTGGCATTTTCCCTCTGTTTTAGTCCAAATCGCACACATAGAATGGAAGTCAATTTTTGAACTTTCATTCGATTTCTTTGCTATGTTTTCACCGATTAAACTTGGCTAAACACTCTCCCTAAATCTGCATTAGGGTGAGGGAGAGAAAGTACATAAACTGCCTTCACTTAAAACTGGGAAATCCCCTGGGAGCACTTGCACTGAGCCATGCATGTTGAGCTTACTTAGCACTTATGCACAAGAATGAGAATTTCAGGGACTTCCCCTGCTGGAGTGTTGACCTTGACACGTGTAAGGCTGAACATTGCCTATCTTAATTGATTAACTTTTTTAAAACTATTACATGGCTTCCAGGATTTACTTATTTGTCATTTCATGGAAAAAACCGTTAAGCACCAGATTTGGCACTGGGTTTCTTGAAATAACACCAGTATTCTGCTATGGCGCTATTAGAACATTTCTGGCACCAGACGAACTTCAGATACACAAGGTCTGGTGCTTAAAACACCAAATTGGCAACACTCCATAAACCTCATTGTTGCCACGATTCGAACGAAAATCAAATGCTGGAATGGGGTATTTCATAGGAAGTATAGTTTATTTTTAAACCTTAATACCAATAAAGAAATACTCACACAACCTGTCAGACAAGTACCAAGTTCATACGAGTAATGATTAGTGCATTTATTGCCAAGGGCAGGCGAGCAATGAGCCCCAGCTGAACTCGGCAATCTTTCTTGTCGACCTCCCTTGTACAACTCTGGTTCTCTTTCGACACTGATAGTATTTGAATGTATGAGGCTTAGGGTGTCTTTCATTATACCAAGGTCGCGGGTTAGACTCCTTCTGAATGAATTGAAACCAGTAGACCTGATCTCAAGGCAGATCATGTTACGCCAGATCTTAGCATATGAATGGATATAAAATTTGGAACACTCATGGTCGATGATGTTTCGTCTGATTAGCATAGAGTTGAAATGAAGAATACTCATGATTGATTATGTTGCGCCTGAACAAAGCATTTGCATGGAGTTGAAATGGGCAACACCCATGTTTGATCCAAGGTCATGACCTGCAGTCAGCATGCATGACGCGACCGCTTGTCTGCCAAGATGCAGCTCGACGCTGCTTGGCGCCAATCAATGGACCACCGCCGCAGACTCCGACACTAAATATAGAACACATTTGGTTGGTTGGTTCCTTAGTTTAGGGGCTGCGACAACGCGGTCATGTAGCCCCGTGTACTTTGGGTGTGTGTAGAATCTGTTTGATAACCGGTGTTAATTGTGATGGCTGTATTAGTGTGTGTATCAGTTTTTAATTCAAGTAAGGACGGCGGATAATAATTTCAAGTAGTTCCTACTTTCGCTACCAAATACTACCGTCCACGACACCTAGCTGTGAACTTCGTTACTAATAGATGCCATCGCAACTAGCACCCGGTGACGAACATTGGAACTTAAGAGCAATAATCAAACCTACTGTCGACCAAAGTATTATGTGCACTCTAGTTTGAAGGTTGTTTGTGAAGTAACCGATAGACCTACATAAAATCCAAAAACATCATAATTTTCATCGTTCTATTTTACGTTAGTTCATGTAGGTTTGGAATTTTTAATTTATATTTTAATATTTTTATCGCAGTTGAAACACAAAAAGTGCCCGTTTTTAAGTGTGTTATAACCATGCGTCACATTTAAGAAGTATTATCTCACAAACCCGTCATCAGATCGAATCCAAATTTTAACACAATATACATTGGAATGTTGTATAACTGGTTTATTAATTTCAAATTTTGTGTTTTTAAGAACGAAAGTTGTTATCATTTTTGTAAGGTAACTTTTTCTCGGCTCAGGGTCGTTGGAAAATGTAGTTCTTGGTTGCGTTGTAATCCTCATACATCAAAGGGTTATGCTGTATGACTGTGAAATGCGTACATTAATTCACTTATTTCATATGGGTTTGTATTTGTACGGGGAATTAAGACATGATTCACTAGCTAGCCGCTCCGGGAAATGCTGTACAGCGTTGCTGATATGGAGCCCATCACTTCCGAGCGAGGCGCGCCATGATGCGTATTGGAGCTCATCTTGGCAACGTTGTGAACCATGTCTTAATTCCCCGTACAAATACAAACCGATATAAAATAAGTGAATTAATTTACGTATTTCACATACAGTATACCTTTTTGATGTATAAGGATTACAACGCAACCAAGAACTACATTTTCCAACCAACCCGAGCCGAGAAAACGTTACCTTACAAAAATAATAACTTTGTTTCTTGGACACACAAAAGGTTGATATTAATAAACCAGTTATATAACATTCCAATGTAAATTGTGTTAAACTTTGGATTCGATCTGATGACGGGTTTGTGAGATAATAATTCTTAAATGGGACGCATGGTTGAAACACGCTTAAAAACGGGCACCTTTTGTGTTCCAACTGCGATAACAAACATTAAAATATAAATTAAAAATTTCAAACCTACATGAACTAACGTAAAATAGAACGACGAAATTGTTGATGTTATAGGATTTTATGTAGGTCTATTGGTTACTTCACAAACAACCTTCAAACTCGAGTACACATAATATTTTAGACGACAGTAACCTACAAATTTTGGCTTCACACAAGAGTAATTAGTGGAAGGTTCTTTTTCATGCCATAAATCTATGGCATGGGACTGCCAGCTTTACTTCCCCTCCGAAAGAAGGCATACTGAGGGATTTTAACGCTCTTAAAAAATCCGACGACTTCGGCCGCGTTTGAACCCGCAACCTTTGGCATAGAAGCTACGCCAGCGAAGCCGCCAGAACAATTGTGCTAAATATGTGTAGGAAGTAAACGAAGGTCCAACCCACAACAATTATAGCGGTGTTTTCTTCTGTGTGCCAACAGAGCTCAGTAGGCAGCTATCCACACCTTCTATCACTAAATATCGCAACAGTCCATTTCATGCCGTCGTGACCAGCATTTCTGGCTGTTAAACCCAAGACCAGTCTTCAATTTCCTGCTCTGCCAAGACATTTAATTCTTGTCTGAATGCTGGAAAGGGGTACACACAGCCTCGGGAGGCAAAACTGAGAAGAGACGGGTTCGACTTTCGACCTCAGCTGCTCTAGAAGTGGTTTTCCGTTGTTTCCCCATTTCAACTCCAGAAATATGGTGGGATGGTACCTAACTTAATGCCACAACCGCTTCCTTCCCAACCATTGCTTCCCTTAAGAAGGAAGCAAGATCTACTAAGGGAAGCTAAGAAAATCTTTGCATCACCCTCTTTGCCATTGCACCAAGAATTCTGCCATCCATCACAGCAACGACTGCAATCTAGAAGACCAGTAAGTGTCACTGCGGGACAACTCATTGCTGCTGGATTTGACCTAAATAAAAGCTGGAAGCATGAGTGGTCAACTAATACATTGGGAACAAGTGCCCACCATCTTGATCCCACAAAGAAACCAAACGGCTTCGACTTACCGAGGAACTTCTGGTGCCACATCAACAGGCTGAGAACTGGACATGGTTGCTGCAATTATTTCAGGTACGAGTGGGTGCTGGATCAGCTCACCAATGTGTGAGTGTCACCTGGAAGAACAGACGATCGAACATCTGGTCCAACGCTGTCCTCTTTATTCGTACCCTGGCATTCCTGACGATTTGTTCACTCTCACACCCGATTTAACCGAATGGTTGAGAAGGATGGACTTAAAAGTTTGATATTACCTTGTTATGTATAATTGTATATTGTATAAATTACCAAACGATTAAATAAATAAATTACAAATACACACACTACTACAGACAGCACAATGATACAGGTTATCAGACTAATTTCACACACGTACAAGGAGCTACATTACCAACATGTCGCAAAGCCCTCAAGGAATCAACAACAATAACATTTACCGGGACCGCCACTTGCACTCTCCTACATACATGCATACATATCCCACGTCGTTCCATCTATTAGATGGGTCGGCGAATGTAGCTCCTCCAACAATTTCTGTCTCTGTACTTCTCCTCTTCTTCAATGCTGTCCAAGTCCTGGCTCAATCGTTGGATGTCATCTCTCACCATGTCTGCATATCTCCTCCTTGGCCGTCCGCTTGGTCATCGGTCATGAAGCTCCAGTTCATAAATTTGTTTTGGAATTCTTCGCATATGAGCCTTTTCAAGGTTATTTTATCCTGTAGTTTGTCGATCTGAACCAATTCTCTGATATGCTCATTGCGAATTCTGTCTTTTCTTACCTTACCAACCATGGCTCTGGCAAATATCATCTCTGCTGCCTGAATCCTTCTCTCATCTTTCTTCCTCATGGTCCAAGTTTCACAGCCATAGGTCAAAATTGGCACATAATAAGTCTGATAGATCGATCGTTTACATTGCAGAGGCACTTTCTGGTTCCATATGAGGTCTTGGACAGCTCTATAAAATGTACCTCCAGCCCGAAATCCTGTTGGTGATTTCCTCATCAATGGTACCTGTTGCTGATATCACACTTCCCAGATATTTAAATTTTTGAAAAAATCTAAGCTGTCTGCCATCAATTTCAATGCAGGATATAGTATGTTCGCCATTCTACTAATACAGTGTATAGCCATCATGTGAAGCCAAGTTATTTTGCATTGTAGGGGTGCCCGTTAAGTCAGGATCACAGATTCAAATCCCAGCGCTAATGGCTTCGGTGGCGTAGTCGGTAGCATGCTGAGCTGCTAGGCTATGCCCAAGAAGGCGGCCGAAGTCGTCGGATTTTTAAGAGCGGAGGAGAAGTAAAGCCGGTGGGCCCATGTTACAGATTTGTTGTTGTTTGAGTCTTCAATCTTTTGACTGGTTTGATGAAGCTCTCCATGCCTCTCTGTCCTGAGCTAATCGTTTTATCTCTATATAGCTACCACACCCTACGTCCGAGGCAATCTGTTTAAGATATTCTAACCTAGGTCTACCACTACAGTTCTTGTCCTCGACCCTTCCCTCCATAACTAAGCTTGCTATTCCTGGGTGCCTTAGTATGTGTCCTACCAACTTATCTCTTCTCTTCATTATCAGTCGCCAGAAACATCTCTACTCTCCCACTCGTCTTAATACCTCTTCAATTGTAACCCTACCTACCCATCTGATCTTCATCATTATCCTGTAACACCACATTTCAAACACTTCAATTCTCATCTTTCCTGCTGCGCCAACAGTCCAAGTTTCACTTCCATAGAGCACCACGCTGCAGACAAAGGCTTTCAAAAATGACTTCCTAATACACTAATCTATATTCGATGTCAACAGATTCCGTTTTGGTACAAATGCTTTCCTTGCCGGAGCCAACCTACTTTTATATCCTCTTTTTTTCGTCCATCACTGGTCATTTTGCTTCGTAAATAACATAAGTCTCCTACTTCCTTTAGTTTTTCACCTGCCATATATTTATAGCATGTAAAAGAGCCTACCACTACAATTGGAAGTATGTAGATAAATTTGTAGGTTATTTGGTTAGAAACGCTCTATCAAGTTCCAACGTTTTACAAGTAGTTATTTCAATGACCAACAGAGTTCACTGCGCTCCCGGCAGACACATAGCCTTCACGATGGTATCCTCATCTTGACGTCATGTGGGGGCTTGAGAGTTCAAATGATCCTGCGAGCTATGCCGGCGGGAGCGTAAGCTCCTGGTAGGGCCACCCATGCCGGACAAGTCAAAGGTGATGGGCCAGACTAAGAGGGATACCCTGGTCCTCCAGGTTGGGGGTTGGGCGTAGGGTTAACAACACTACACAGTAAAAAATCTCAATGTTACGGATAGCTTACAAGTGCCTCGGAATGCTGATCACCCGATGACGAACCGGCAAAGGAAACGGTTAATGAGAAGGAAAGCGGATATTATGTTAGCGACATGGAATGGTGGTCAAAATTAAGCAGGGGAGGATAAGATGGGCAGGACACGTTCAGAGAATGCCAGAATCACGGAGTGTCAAAAAGGTGTTTACGCAAAGACCGGATGGAAGGAGGAGAAGAGGAAGACCCAGGAGACGGTGGATAGATGATGTGGAAGACGACCTTAGGAGTCTGGGAATCAGGAACTGGAGAAGGAAGGCGGAAGATAGTGATGAATGGAGGCAGGTGATAAAGGAGGCCAAGGTTCTTCAGGGACTGTTGCGCCGACCAGTAAGTAAGTAAGTAAGAAAGTAAGGCAGACACATAGTAGGATAACATGTCACATGTTACACATCATATTCTACTAATGTAAGGCTCTGAATATTTTCACAACAAAGAACGACTACTTGAAGATGATTTATTGTAGGAATATATTTAATAGAACCTCCAAACCTTGAAGTAAACCGTATGCGATATACATTCCACATAGGGCTGTATGTTGGTCGACAGTACCTCGAATGCTTACATTAAATAAGAATACAGCAAAAGTATGAAGATTTAATAAATCATAATTGTTTTCAGCAAATATGATATAATTAATATTTTCACACCAAAGAACGACAACTTGAAGATGACTTATTGTAGGAATGTATTTAATGGGGCCTCCAAACCTTGAAGTAAACCGTATGCGATATACATTCCACATAGCCACATGGCCGACAGTACGTCGTGGTATCAATCCCCGCAACCAAGCGCGCTCATTGTATCCGTCCAATTTCGGTCCCTTTTCAAAAAACACTCCCACAAAAATATCCAGCTACCGAGTGGAAAGATGTTACATATCAACAAACAAACAAACAAACAAACAAACAAACCGCAAACCAATCAACCAAACATTCAAGCAAGCAACCAAGCAACCAACAAATCAAACAGCCAACCAACCAAACAGCCAAACAACCAACCAGCCAACGAGTTAATTATCCAGCTACCCAACAGACAACCATCTAACCAACCAAATAGCCAAACAACCGAACAGCCAACATCCGAAACATTAAACCTGCATAACAACCAACCAAGCAACCAACCAACTCCATTAAAAACCAAGCCTCCAACGTTGCAGATTTTGTTCTACAAATTGCCACTCAACAGCTCCAAGCTAATATTATATTTCTATGAACGAGGTTATGTGCTTCTAGGATCATATAGCCACACAAAATAATGTCTTGACGATGCTGAGTACGTCCCTTTCCAGTCCTTACATCAGTTCTAAAATCCCCGATGGAGCCGGTAATCCAAACCGGGGCCTCGTAGGGAAGAGATAAGCATGTTATTGCTACACCACGAGGACACCACCGACAGTAGTGGCTACGCGCGCTAAAGCGCAGCGTTAGGTCATGGGGCCAAGCTCTCTGCTGACTCGGTAGACGCGTGGGTTCGAGCCCCACCGTCGGCCGTCCTTGAAATGGTTTTCCGTGGTTTCCCATTTTCAACACCAGGCAAATGCTGGGACGGTACCTACTGACAGGCCACGGCCGCTTCCTTCCACATCCTTGCCCAGTTTCATTCGCCTTCATCAATTCCATCTCTCATCCCGACGCGCAGGTCGCCCACGGGCGTCACTTAGAAAGACCTGCACTCGGCCTCTCTGGAGGCCACACGAAAAAAGAAAAAAAAACACGAGGCCGCAACCTACCCTGTCTCCTGCTGGTTGTTCTTTGATTCTTCAGTCTTTTGCCTGGTTTGATGCAGCTCTCCATGCTTCTCTGTCCTGAGCTAATCGTTTCATATCTACATACATACCACACCCTACATCCGAGGCAAACTGTTTAACACATTTTAACCTTGGTCTACCCCTACAAAACTTATCCTCGACCCTTCCTTCCATAACTAACCATCTCTTCTCTTCATTATTAGCCGCCACAAACATCTCTCCTCGTCTTAATACCTCTTCATTTGTAACCCTATCTACCCACCTAATCTTCATCATTCTCCTGTAAGACCACATTTCAAACACTTCAATTCTCCTCTTTTCTGCTGATCCACAGTCCAAGTTTCACTTCCATAGAGGGCCGCGCTCCAGACAAATGCTTTCAAAAATGTCATCCTAATACCTATATCTATATTCGATGTCAACATATTATTTGGGTGTTTCAAAAATATATTGATTTGTATATTTTTATGAGAGTACTCTATTTATTTCATTTGTCACAAATAACATAGCAAATAAATGTTGATGTTCTTGTAAATGATCTTCGAAAGGACTAGGCTAATCTGATGTTATTGAGTACAGCGGTAGACCGCTGGTCTTGAACATTCTAACATATAAATTGTCTATATGTCTGAGAAAGCGAGACTCAGTCGTGCGTGCATGAGTTGTGAGCAGTGATTTCCTTGCTGGGAGAATACAGAATGCTCACTATTCAAATGACGTATGCATTATAGTTAGCAAGTAGTAATGGCTGAGAATAATAGTTATACATCATTGTATTTTTTTTGTTAGTAGAATATTGGTATTTAATTGTTAGTACGGTAGAAGGTTAGTATTTTTGTTAGTAGAATTGCTCTTTACTTATTCTGAAAGGGAGTAGCAGCCTTTCAGAATAAATCAATTATTTACTACTCTTATAGACGATTAAGATATTGATAATATAAGCCAAATAATGGCTACACTGCATCCTGCTGCACGGCTGAAAGCAACGGGAAACTACAGTCGTATGCTATTCCCGAGGATATGCACCTCTCTATGCATAATTACATGTGATGATGGCCTCCTCCCTTGTAAAATTTCAATCCGGAGGTAAACTAGTCCCCCGTTCGGATCTCCGGGTGGGGACTACTCGAGAGGGGGTTAACATCACAGAAGTGACAAAGAGGAAATCTGACATTCTACGGATCGGAGCGTGGAATGTTAGAAGTCTGCTAGGAAGTGGAAGGTTAGAAAACTTAGAAAGGGTAATGGATAGGTTGAGGTTGGATTTGGTTGGGATTAGTGAAATGCGCTGGCAGGAAGGACAGGACTTTTGGTCAGGAGACTATAAGGTCATTAGCACTAAATCAAACAATGGCCAAGCAGGGGTTGGCCTCATATTGAGTAGGAAACTTGGACAGCGGGTGGAATATTATGAGCAATATAGTGAACGGATTATTGTAGCAAAAATCAATACTAAACCTACCTGCACCACAGTGGTACAAGTCTATATGCCTACCAGTCAAGCTGATGATGAGGATGTTGAAAAGGTCTACGAAGAAATAGACGAAATTCTGAGGTATATCAAGGGTGATGAAAATGTTATAGTAATGGGAGATTGGAACGCTGTGGTAGGAAAAGGGAGAGAAGGGAAGATAGTAGGAGATTTCGGATTAGGTGAAAGGAATGATCGAGGAAGCAGGCTGGTAGAATTCTGCACTGAGGATGAGTTGGTCATAGCTAACACCTTATTCAATAACCACAATAGAAGAATATACACATGGATGAGACCAGGAGATACAGGGCGTTACCAAATCGACTAGAGTATGGTCAAGCAGAGGTTTCGAAACCAGATATTGGATTGTAAAACATATCCTGGTGCTGACATAAACTCTGACCACAATCTGGTTGTAATGAATTGCAGATTAAAGTTAAAGAAACTGAAGAAGAGTCAAAAGCCAAAAAGGTGAGTAATAGACAGACTGAAAGAGAAGGATGTAAACGAAAGATTCAAGAAGAGTATAGAAAATTGCCTGAAATTAGGAAAAGTAGACACAGCTTATCGAAGGATTAAGAATACTTTTGGGGAAAAGAAGACTAAGTGCTGTAATATTAAGGACACAAATGGAAAGCCTCTAACAGATAGGGAAGAAAAGGTTGAGAGATGGAAACATTACATCGAGAGTTTGTATAAGGGAAAGGAGATTGAGAATCATGTAATGGAAAGGGAGGAGGAAATTGATGAGGATGCGAAAGGAGATTTAATATTGAGATCAGAATTTGATAGAGCTTTGGAAGACTTAAGCAGGAACAAAGCACCAGGCATAGATGATATACCGATTGAGTTGCTACGCTGCATAGGAGATGAAGGTCTGATCAGGTTATTTCACTTGGTGTGTACGATTTATGCGACAGGTGAGGTACCCCCTGATTTCAAGAAGAATGTAA
The DNA here is from genome assembly GCA_946902985.2 of Meconema thalassinum. Classification (NCBI taxonomy): domain Eukaryota; kingdom Metazoa; phylum Arthropoda; class Insecta; order Orthoptera; family Tettigoniidae; genus Meconema; species Meconema thalassinum. The sequence continues at coordinate 173,474,718 of OX336391.1, forward strand.
TCATCCCTATACCAAAGAAAGTGGGAGATGACAGATGTGAAGATTACCGTACAATCAGCTTGATTACTCATGCTTCAAAGATCCTGTCTAGAATAATTTACAGGATTGATAGCCAGATAGAAACGGAGTTGGGTGAAGACCAGTTTGGTTTCAGGAGAAATGTAGGGACAAGGGAAGCTGTACTAAGTCTTAGGCTGATTTTGGAAGGTAGAATAAGGAAAGATAAGAGAACGTTCATGGCTTTTGTAGACTTAGAAAATGCTTTTGATAATGTTGATTGGACTAAATTGTTTGACATTTTGAAATCGATTGGAATAAAGTACTGGGATAGGAGGGTGATATACAATCTGTACAGAAACCAGACAGCAGTCATTCGAGTTGAAGGACATGAGAGAGAAGCTGGTATTCAGAAAGGTGTAAGGCAAGGCTGCAACTTATCACTCATACTTTTCAATCTTTACATTGAACAAGCAATAAAGGAAATTAGAGAAAAATTTAAAGTGGGAGTGAAGATTCAAGGAGAAATAATTTCAACTCTGAGATTTGCTGATGACATCGTCCTTGGCCGACAAGCCTAAGGATTTGAATGAGTTTTTGAATGGTATGGACTCCGTCTTACGGAAAGAATTCATGATGAAAATTAATAAATGTAAAACAAAAATACTGGAATGCAGCCGAAATAAATCAGAAACCTCTATGGAGATCAAATTGGCAGGTGAAAAGCTGAAGGAAGTAGGAGACTTCTGTTACTTAGGAAGCAGAATAACCAGTGATGGACGAAGCAAAGAGGATATAAAAAGTAGGTTGGCTCAGGCAAAGAAAGCATTTCTACAAAAAAGGAATCTGCTGACATCGAATATAGATTTAGGTATTAGGAAGTCATTTTTGAAAGCCTTTGTCTGGAGCGTGGCGCTCTATGGAAGTGAAACTTGGACTATTGGTGCAGCAGAAAAGAGGAGAATTGAAGCATTTGAAATGTGGTGTTACAGGAGAATGATGAAGATCAGATGGGTAGATAGGGTTACAAACAAAGAGGTATTAAGACGAGTGGGAGAGGAGAGATGTTTCTGGAGACTGTTAATGAAGAGAAGAGATAGGTTGGTAGGACACATACTAAGGCACCCAGGAATAGCAAGCTTAGTTATGGAAGGAAGGGTCGAGGACAAAAACTGTAGGGGTAGACCAAGGTTAGAATATGTTAAACAGATTGCCTCGGATGTAGGGTGTCGGAGCTATGTAGAGATGAAACGATTAGCTCAGGACAGGGAGGCATGGAGGGCTGCATCAAACCAGTCAAAAGACTGAAGACTCAAACAACAACAGATTCCTTTTCTGTAGAGATGCTTTCCTTACCTGTGCTAACCTACTTTTTATATCTTCTTTGCTTCGTCCATCACTGGTTATTTTGCTTCCTAAGCAAAAGAAGTATCCTACTTCCTACTACTTTATTAAATACAACTGTACACACTACCACAGTCACTATAGAAACTCAGGTTATCACACAGCGAAGTAAACAGGGCTGATGACCGATATGCCTCTAGCCCCGAATATTAATCAATAATAAGAACTAGAAGCATATTGATGACCTCTGTGCTCTCTGTTCCTCAGGGAACGGGGTATTCTGCTTGCACAGTGGCGTGCTGCAGCAGTCTCTAGTGTCGGGCAATAAACTAGCAGAAGATACTGCCTGCGCTCTGAGTTGCAGGAAGGAGGTAAATGGTGTGTACATTCTCGTACAAACAATCCATGTGTCAAATCACTTTTCGTAGCTTGCCACGGTGGGTGAGTGGTTATCGTGTCAGACTACCCACCCCAATCTTGCAGGTTCGCTTCTGGCAATGGTAAGTGATTTTTGATAGGCAAAATAAAAATACGAGCCTTACAGTAGTCGCATATGATGTGTAACATCTGACATGTCATTCGAATAATTCCATATTACTTACTCGCATTTTTTAAAGAATGAACTCATAGTGCTACCTTGTGCCAGCAAACATGAAAGGATTCTCCAATGCATCTGCAGTAGTGACATATACCTGCAACTGTTTGCGGGAGCAATCCACTGCCTACTTGATGCGAGCTGTGCTTGATACCGGCCAGTTAGTGAACCCATGCCAGCGGTGTTATTGAAAATGGCCTCTCATTGACGATATAGCGCACTGCCAAGTATAGGCGCGAATTAAAAATTAGGTGTGCAGTAGGTATATTAAATGCGTTTTCCCAGTGATACGTTTAGACCAACGAAGTTTCAATTATTGTTAGTAGTCGGTGTTAATATACTGAATTCCTACGTTGTGTGGAGTGTTGGTTGATGCGATATAGCACTCGAGGTATCGAGTGCTTATATTTAATAAGAATACAGCAAAAGTATGAAGATTTAATAAATGGTAATTGTTTTCAGCAAATATGATATAATGAATATTTTCACACGAAAGAACGACAACTTGAAGATGATTTATTGTAGGAATTTCTTTAATGGGGCCTCCAAACCTTGAGGTAAACCGTATGCGATTTACATTCCACATAGTCACATGACTTACAGTACGTCGTTGTACCGATCTCTGCCACCGCGCGCGCTCATTGTTACCGTCTCATGCACTTCCGTCTCATCCACATCCGTCTCTTTCCCAAAATCACTCCCACAAAAATGTCCAGCTACCGAGTGCCACAAAAATATCCAGATACCGAGCGGGAAGATGTTACACATCAAAAACCACGGCACGCATGTCATACGTTGTTGGCATGTCCAAGAACCCTTTTGAATTCAGTAGGCCGCGTTCATAATGACAAAATTAATCTCGGGATTTTCCGCCAACACAAAGTTCCTCCTTTCTCTACTAAAAAGCGCTATAGTGTCAAGAAGCTTATATATCTAACCTCCATGACTTTCATAACATTCCAACATGCAAGCTGCCCTCTGGGCGTCAAATATTTTCATTTTATGAAAAAATAGGCTTATGAGATCACCTTTAGTCCGCATGTCTGTGTGTGTGTGTGTCCCCTAATAACATCTAAACGGCTGGAGCGATTTCAATGAAACTCAGTAAGAACATAGCACCATTCTGACCGACCCCGACCGTGCCCTTCAAATTTTATTGTCTCTCACCAATCCAACATGGCGGCTGTGCGAAGTATTTCACCAGCAGTATCTCCGAAACTATTATCAATATCACCCTGAAATTTTGTTCGGTGATAAAGGGCAGTACTAAAACTTCACCTAAGAGACTTTCAAAAACCTCGTAGATACAAAACTAACATGGCATCCAAGCGGAGTTGCGAATTTTAAATATGCTTTTCTCGCGATTTAACCATCCAAACGTAATGAAACTTGGTACAGCAAATGTTTATACACATTGTAATGCACTGGCTTCTAATTTAGTTCAATTGTTTACATTACCTCAAAATGGCGGCTGTGCGAAATATGTCACTGGCATTCTATATCTCCGAAACTATTACAGATATCTTCATTGTTTTCATAACCACAAGATGGCAGCTGTGCGAAATTTTAAAATCTCGTTTTTACTTCTTGTGTCCTAATCATCTGATTGCAGTTTGAATACCACACGTACACAATAATCTTCATGTCATAGTACATACATAAAATCCAACCTGGCGACCATTTGAAAGATTTAGACGGTTCTCAATATCTACGAATCTATCATAACAATCAAACTGAAATTTTGTATGTTGATAAAGGCAATTAACATGAGTTGGATATATGAAAATAGTCTGTATAGTTCTTCACAGAACTACTTGTTATACTTGTGGTCACACTGTCCTTATCCAAGGTTTCGACACTGATGTGTAACTATCTAACAGTCTGTTACTTCTTCACGAAAGATTTTATATCCCGCAGAGATGTTGGTTGGTTCCTCAGTTTAGGGGCTGCGACAACGTGGTCATATAACCCCGTGAACTTTGGGTGCGTGTAGAATCTGTCTAATATACGGTGTTAATTGTGATGGCTGTATTAGTCTGTAATTCAGGTAAGGACTGCAGACGGTCAATTTCAAGTAGTAGTTCCTAATTTTGGTACCATTTACTACCGTCAACGACACCTAGCTGTGACATTGGCAACTATATGCCACCGCAACCAGCAACTTGCAACGAACGTTTGAACTTCCCCTCAGAAGGAAAGAATACTGAGGTATTTTTAACGCTCTTAGAAAATCCGACGACTTCGGCCGGCTTTGAACCCGCGACCTTGGGCATAGAAGTTCAGCATGCTACCAGCTAGGCTACGTCACCGAATCCGCTTCCCACATAGCCAGATGGAAAAACTGTATGTGATCTCGTTGTCATGGCAACCTCTGATAGCTCATCCCTCATCAATTTAGAAGCGTTGCCATGGTAACCTCTGATGGCTCTTTGCATTTTCTTATAATTTCGAAATGGTTTTTCTAATCCCCTGGCGTAATGGTGGGTCATATCAAAAATTCTTTCATACAAAAGTTTTAGTTAATTATTAGGGGAATATTGTCCATTTTTTACGGTTTTGATATTGTGCCTATTAACATGATTAATGTTTCCCGAAAAAAACACTTTTTCCCACCCCTTTGGTCAATGGTTGGTGCTATCAAAAAACCTTATTTTACATAAATTTTCGACACTTATCCGACACATAGTATGAACTTTGAATGGATTCGATATTTCACATATTAAGAGAGTTGTAGAGATATTTCACTTTTCGAAAAATCCCCCCCCCCCCCCCCCTTTCGATCGATTTTGCCCATTAACGAACTCGACCGAGATTTTAAAGGGATACATATTATGTAAAAACTTCAACGTGATTGGTGCAAAATTACGGCAGTACCGTGTCCACAAGAAACTGTGATACATATATACATAAATTATATATTAACTATTGAACTGACGGTGGTTTTGGGTTCTAGGGGATGCGAAGCGCGAAGATATGTCGAAATGTTCGGGAATTTATACATGGTACCCATTGCAATAGTTAGCTTTCTAGTGAAATCTACCTAAAAGTGTGCAGTTCTCTGTCCAACACGGGTCTCGACTTCACCCTTCTCCGTATTGATCCTTCGCTTTTCTTACGCTGCAACACGATAGCGTTATGGAACGAAGCAAACATAAACTTTCCGCTTCCTGTATTAGGTCAATATTACTTGGAGACCTTACACTATACGCGAGGTTTCACAGATAATGATCATCACACCAACTTCGAAGGAACAGGCCCATATTGTTGTAGGTCCTACTTGTTAACTTTCGATTTTTTGTTTAGCTAGCAACCGACAGCGGTAGCTAACGCGCAGTGCTAGGCAATGGGGCCAAGCTATCTGCGGACTCAGTAGACGTGGGTTTGAGCCGCACCGTCAACCGTCCTTGAAATGGTTTTCCATGGTTTCCCAATTTTCACCTCCAGGCAAATGCTGGGACGGTACCTTCTGAAGCCCACGACTACTTCCTTCCATATCCTTGTCCAGTTTCATTCAACTCTCATTTCATCCCTCATTAACTCCTCTCATGAGGCTGACATCAGGTAGGGAATCCGGACGTAAAAATCGACCCCCACATGGACTTTCATCGCATCTCATTAGACATACTGTATATTTTTTTTGCTAAACCCCCGAGAAGTCCACGTTTGATTCCAGACCTTGCCATGATATTTAACTCTGATCTGACAATACTACAGACACCACAGTATCACAGGTTATCATACGAATTCCATACGCACCCAAGTATAAAGGGGCTGTACTATTGAGACAATTTGGAAGATTTTGGTACAAACCACACCTCCTAACTCCCTCTGGTTTAGGAGCTTGAGTTTTGTGAAACATACACCTTAGCGTATTATATAATAAGATTCTAATTCATTTGAATTCCTCGTGGTGGCACGGCTAGCAATCTTGGCTATCGCCCCGCATACAAGGGGCATTGCAGGATTAATTTAATTAATTGATAATTGAAGACATGTTGGGAAACGATGCCTTAAGTGATGGCAAACTTCAGTGTTGGTGCGTTTGGCATGAGGGCAGTAATGGCTTCGTGAGGCAGAACTAGAAAAAGAGTTGGGTTCGAATCCAACCTGATAAATTGTTTTGAGAGGTTTCCACCACTTCGGCTCTCGAAAAATGGTTCCTCTCTTAAGGCTACGGCTGCAACCTGAACAATCTTAGCCCCAGTTCCAAATAGAGACCTTAGGACAGCCATCAAAATAGCACAGCTTATCAGGCAGTACCCACTCCAATCCAAGTACATGGGAACCCATGAACACTATGCCACATACGCTCTAAATGAATCTATAATAAATAAATAAATAAATAAATAAATAAATAAATAAATAAGTAAATAAATAAATAAATAAATAAAATAATTAAATAATTAATTAATGAATAAATCAATTCTTGCTCAAATATCTACAGAGTAAAAAACAAACTCCCCGATTCTTGGATGTAACGGGTAATCTCGAAAAACTCAGGAAGGATTTTAATGCGATTTTCACCATTTTGTAAAGGATATCTCGAGTAAGGTGTCTGTAGAGAAACATTCATTTATAACCAAAGGAAGCTGAGCAGTAACGATTTCAGTGAATCGAGTCGAAGAAAAACCTGCCGACCGTGCACCTTTTTTACTTACGCTGGATAAAGCGTTAAAAATATCTATTTACTATGAGTGTAAGAATTGTTCAGCCAGCCCCGTGGTGTTAGGGTAGCTAGCCTGCCTCTCACCCGGAGGTCCCGGGTTCGATTCCCGGCTCCGTCAGGGATTTTAGAAACTGACGTGAGGGCTGGAACGGGGTGCATTCAGCCTCGTGAGGACAATTGAGTAGCTGTCTGACAGTAAGGCAGCACCCCGGTCACGAAAACCAAGATTAACGGCCGAGGGGACCCGATGCTCTGATCACGCGTCACCCCAATATCTGCAGGCCAAATGGCTGGGCAGTGGTCGCTTGCTGGCCTAGACCCCTCATGGGCTGTAGTGCCAGGGGTTATTTATTATTAAGAATTGTTCAAAATGGAAAGTTCTACAAAAAAAAGTCCGCGACAGCATATCATCATCATCATCTTGTACAGTTTCCAGCCCCAGGCTGGGTCTGTTTGGAACATAAGCCTCGCCACTTAGTCCTTTCTTCCCACCACCTCTCCGTTGTCACTCTGTTCCAGTCCTCGGCTCTCTTCTTGACACATTCCTCCACTCCTTTCAGCCATCTATCTCTTGGTCTTCCCCTTGGTCGTTTCTTCTGCATCGCATGTATCCTCTTGGGAATTTTCTTCTCATCCATTCTCTTTAAGTGTCCATACCACCTCAGTCTTGATGTTTCAATCCTACCTTGCAAGGGCTCCTTCTTCACTATTTCCTTGACCTTTTCATTCCTCACCCTGTCTCTTCTTGTTACTCCGATCCTACTTCACAGGAACTTAATTTCACTTGCCTGTATTCTGCTTATGTCTCTTTTCTTCATTATCCACGTTTCTGATGCATAGGTCAGTATCGGAATATAGTAGCTTCTGATTAACATTTCCTTGCTTTTTGTGGGACATCTTTATTCCATACTAAGCTCCTAAGACTTCTCAGAAAAGCTTCTGCCTGTCTGCCACGTTCCGTAATCTCTTTGTCATTTCTCGCATTTTCCTCCACTGTATTCCCCCAAGTACTTGAGACTTTCCACCTTCTTCAGCTGTCCACCTCCAAGTGTTATCCCACTCATTGGTCTGCCTTTTTTCCTGGTCGTTAACAGGATCTCACACTTACTGACGTTGAACTTCCATACGTACTCTCCCACTGTTTCTTCCCAAGCCTTCAGTTGCTCCTGAATTTCCTCCTCCTTGTTTCCCCAGACCATGAGATCCTCTGCAAACACCATTGCTTTCATCTTATCTTCTCCTATCTTTCCTGCTACCCGTGTCATTACCTCGTCCATAACCACAATAAAGAGAAGGGGTGACAGCGCACTACCCTGTTTCAGGCCACTCATTTGTCTGAACCAGTCTGTTCTCCTCCATCTTTCACACTACTCACACTTCCACAATACATCTCTTTCACTCTGCCTACAGTCACTTTTTCCACTCTCATGTTTTCCATTGCTTCCCAAACCTACTCCCTACACATACTATCGTAGGCCTTTTCGATGTCCAGGAAGGCCATCAACAGATCCTCTCCAAATTCGTAGTGGTGTTCCTGGAGCTGTCTCACTGAAAATATGAGATCCACAGTTGATCTCCCAGGTCTGAATCCATACAGGTCCTCTTTCAATTCTCTCTCCACTTTGGCTCGTATTCTATATCTATGTTTAATACATCGCCCACTATAAGTGTTTTTATGTTTTCATTTCTTCCAACAATCTCTATTCAGTGGAAATTTAAAATACTAGCCTCGGAGTGAGTTTACGAGCTACTGAGCGAACCTAACACCAGCTTCGGCCAGCATGGAACTGTCGAGTCGTGTCGAGTTAAGACTTCAGATAAGAAAATGTGTTTGGAGTTTCGCTGTTCACCTCGGCTTTTCTGAATTGCGTCTGGGACCTGCAGTCCGTGCGCCTTTTAAGCTCCCGCTGGGTAAACCGTTAACGATACTGGGCGAAGCCGGGGTGGGTTGCTAGTTCATTATAAAATACACACATCTGTACAAGCTTCTCAATTTGGAAGCATTCCACACTCCAATGAGTCAACGGGGATGATCGCCTCTCTGTCCTAAGCTCCTACAGTAAGTAAACAAGAAAATCATGACAATTGAAACTGCCGAGAGATACAGAGTGCTGAAAGGAGAATCAAATTATGTCTGTATGATTAATAATGAGAAGAGTAAAGGTACTCTTAGAGTCATGGAATAGCTCTGTGAGAGTGGATTAATTTTGTAGCACTCTAATAAATCAGCCTGTGAGTGCCCCGGGTGGTTGTGTAAACCAGCGGGTGGTTTGTAACCACTTGAGCCCAGCTTGCCACTGCGATGGCATCCTTATAAATAATAGCTCAGAAAATTTAACAGAGACGTTTCATTGCTCAGGTTTTATCTCCATAGGTATGTAAAGCACCGTTTAGCATCCATTTGTGTAAATCTGGCTTTCCATAGATGTAGGTTAAGTCCACATGCATAACATCAGTCTGTTACTAAGTCATGCGCTGTGCATTATAAAGTGTCTTTGTTTGCCACTGAAAACAAAATGTTGTTCAAAGATTAATTTCAGGTAATAATTAATTGATAGCCGCCAATGACCATTTAACTTTTAAAAAAATGACTGAATAAATAAATTACGGAATGACTCTATCTCTCTATATATAAAAATGAAAGTTTGTCTGGTTTTTCTGAATTTCCACGGAAATTTGCGATATTTGCGCGTTTCAGACTGTTTTATGACGGATGCGCGCAAAAATAAATGTTTTCTCTGTCTGTCTGTGAACAATTTTTGTGTCCTTATAACTCGAGAACGGCTGGGTGGATGAACGTAAAATTTGATACAGAGATCCATCAGAGGCACGACTCTAATCATTGATGTAACTCTTCTCCGTACCTCTCAAAAAAGTGGGCCTACCCCCTTAAAATACATGCTGAAATAGGCATAGAAGGGTGAGACAAAGCTCATTTTCAGCCCCTCATTGTGAGAAACGAAACTCGGGGGCCCTAAAACTACATTTTAAGGCCCTAAAACCAACTGTTTTTGAGATATTCCCAGAAAACTAATTTCATTTAATAAACTAATGAAATAACGCAAGCCGGTAACCATGGCAACACAATCTCAGGAGTCCATCTGTTTCTGTAAGACGCAATGCCATTCCATTTATTACATTACTGTGAACGTTCGCAAACGGCGATGAAGTTATCACAGAACCAAGTAAAGCTGTACAATTGATCAATACGTATATAATGCGCTTAAGGGGGTCAGGGGGTACTCTAGAATTTTTTCACGCGATTTACACGTGCGGATATAGTACGGAAGGTCTATTATATCCCTATCTTTATATTGTTATATTATTATTATTATTATTATCATCATTATTATGGCGTACAACGACTAGACAAAGCTCATTTTCAACCCCTTGGTGTCAGAAACAAAACTCGGGGCCCCAAAAGAGCCGTAAAGGGTCTCCGAAAACTACAATTTAAGGATCTAAAACCAACAGTTCCTTAGCTATTCCCAGAAAACTAATTTCATTTAATAAACTAATGAAGGAATGCAAGTCAGTAACCATGACAACGTCATCTCAAGAGGTGACACCCAACTTTCAATCTATTTCTGCAAGAAGTAATGCCACTCCATTTATTACATTTCTGTGAAAGTTTGCAAATGGCTATAAGATTATCACGGAACCAACTAAAACTGTAAAATTCATCAATGCACTTAACGGGTTCAAGGAGTACCCTAGATTTTTTTCACACAACTTACACGTGCGATATGTCGTACAGAAGGTCTATTATATCCCCAAACATCAACATTATTTTCAAAAATTCCTGATTTTAAATAGTAGATTATCTTTCATTGCTTTTAGGAATTTAGGCCACTGGAGGCTAAAAAACCTGAATTTTCATGCACCACAAGCCTTTATAATTTATAAAAGGGATCTTCCTGTGGTTGGGCACTTAACACAACGGTTAGGGTCAGTTTGTATGTGACGTGTATTGCGATTCGTCTACGAGGTTTTCAATTTTATTTTCACGTCAGGAAGAACACGTTAGGTAAATTTAGTTTGAGAGCACATTTTAACTAATCATTTTTCTTTTTTCGACAAACAGATTTCAAGCCCCTAACCATAGCATCAGTAGCTCAATTGATAATGATTGGTTATTAATACCGAAGACCTTTCGAAGATGGGTACTTCTGCTAGTTGATTTAATAAAAATTAAAATAAAAAATGAAAAAATCTCTACTTAGTATTGTACCCGTTCGTCCGAGGGATGCGATGACCCATCTGCTATTACATCGCATTCCTGGATTTCCAGGACAGAGTGGAGTTAAATGATCATGGATTCAAATAAGGAATGTGTCGGAAATTCAGTTGAAAGTTCACAAAAGCAGAGGGTAACACGAGATAAAGTACCTCCAGGGTCGTTACTGCTTAAATTTAATTTAAAAAAATACAATTAGAAATGGGCGCCACCAACTGAATCCCTAGCAAACCACATCCTTCCTGGTTAAGCCTTAATTAAGACAAGGAAAGGATTAGGAAAACCACATCATCATCAGATCACAACTAAGATAAATAAACAAATTTATTCAAACTTTGATAGTCAGACAGAAATATTAAACACACATCCTACCTAAGAGTATGGTCGAATGCCAACGTTAGATTGTCATTGTCCTGAAAATCGAACCATCTCTTTGCTATTCAAAGTGTACTTCATCCACAAAAAAATATGAAAATTTTCTAAAGTTCGCTTGGGTTCTCAGGTTCACAGTAGCACTATGTCTATGCGTCACTGACATTTGTGATTCCTGAGACCTAACTTCTCTTTAAGTTAACATCATGAATGTGATTGTCAAAAAAATATGAATCTGTCTAAACAAATTATTCTAATAACACATATTTAAATATCAACTTATTTTTACGGCTTGAATGGCATTATTCACATGCTGAAAATCTCAATAAATGCTCCTAGAAATCTAACATTTAATTTACATTATATTTACACTGTCACTGCTTATTGCTTGTTTGTGAATCAAACAAACTTCACTAATCATTGGTTATCATCATCATCATATCAAAATTAAATATTTCTCACATTAGTTCTCATCTCAATATTCATTATATTCAAGTCAGAATAATTAATTTATTACCATCAAATCATTTAAATGAATATTATAATCATCAATTCATTATATTCTTCAATTATCCACACACTCTCATCTCAATATCTCATTCAGATTAAATCATCTCAATTCATCCATTTAAATTGTTTAATTCATTATTTCAAGTTGCAATTCATCAAATTATTTAAATCATATTTCTTATTTAAATTTATTTAAATCCATTTAAATTTCATTAATCATCAGCTTCTTTAATTAATTATCACCTTTTAATTCAGTTATTCATCAGCTGTTTAGTCACCTATTAATTTATTCAATTTATTCAAATTATAATTCATCTGGTTATTTAGATTTTTATTTCATCGAGTCATTTAGATTTTTATTTCATTGGGTCAGATCATTAATATGCTTAAACTTCAGATTATTATTTTATAAATTATTATTATCAGAAAATCTTGTATTATCAAAATTATGTATTTATTTAATTTCCTAAAAAATTGTTTAATATGGGTTATAGAACGTTGTCTTACAGTTTTATCATTTCCAAGTTATATCTCGTATTTTTTTATCATGCCAAAAATTATTATTGCCTTCACAAAATCACGTTGGATCTCACTATCCAAAACTCTCACTTCATCGAATACCATATTTGAATACCATAATTATTTCACATAACACCATAATTATTCCACATAACACCATAACTATTCAGCGCACAGCATGAATCTCAAAAATATGCTAGACTGGGTTCGACAACCTCATGTCTGCCTCAAAATACTCATTAGCAATATTGCAACTTCCACTTGGCAACTTCCAAAATTATCTATCACAAACTTCACCTAATCACGTTGCATGATCTACAAAAATATATAACTGGCTTCAAATTATTAATGCACACAATCTCCAAGAACTGTAATTAATCTGATCATATCTAGACAACTTCTTAAACAATTAGGAAAAATATGTTACCTTAGTAATCGAAATCCAATTCAAGATCTGCTTTCAAATAGAGCATAAATTCTCTTAAAATTCTCAAAATTCACTTCAAAGAAAAACACCAGTGTGTCATAATATCTCACATCAAAAATATGTAATACTGATCTGCCTCAAAATAAATCTGACCATAAATGATTCATCTTACAAGATTCAATTACTTGAAATCCTTCTCAAAGGTATCAAACTACTCACAAAAGAGTATCAAAAGTATCAAAGTATCAGCTGTTAAATGAATGTACTCTCAAAAGAGTATAGCAACAAAATATTGGATTGGCAAAACAAGAATTACAAAATGTAACCTTGCTGACATTTATTTTTAATTTATTTAACAAAATTCGACTGATGTGTGACTAGTAGTTTCTTGTTTAATCCTCTTACGATCTTAAGTACACTCGGATGATAAAAATGAGGCCCTCGACTGGCAGGTAAGGTGTGTGCCACCACGCAATCGCCTAAAGCGAAAGGCCCTGCCCCGTAGACTACCATGATAATGCCCTAGACGATGGGTCAGGTGAGTGCCAGCACGCAATCGCATAAAGCGACAGGCTCCATCTCGTAGACTGATGAGTGAGTGTACCAGATTGGAATCAACAAGTCTCTAGTTTTCACATAAAAGCGATATTCATTCACTTGAGAGAATAAATTCTTAATATCACCAAACAATCCAATAAAAAATCCCTACTGATGAATTATACATACTCGCTAGTATGCAATGAACTGACGAAATAATTTATATTATCCAATTGCAGATCATGAGTTCGAAACACTCGCCACAAAAAAAATATCTATCCAAGAAATACTATCCTTACTGAAAAATATCAAAAGACCAAACTTCTGCCTAATAAAGCCAACCAATGGTGAGAACGTCGTATTACGGTGCCTGCCATATCATATGGTAACACCATATTCTAGCAAATGGAGCAAAATATATCTAAGCCATGTCAAAAATAATCGTAGAACTCCTACTAGAAATGTATACAAGTATGCCCAGTGTTCATGAAAAATCATATCAGGAAAGTCATAACTCTTACAATACCTTCTTATTTCAGCTGTTAATATAATTCAAAGATCGCCGATAATCCTCGTGTGTGTCACAAATTTCTCGATAGATCGACGAAAACATTGTATCACCCACTGAACTAACGATTAACTTCATATTCCAAGTGAATCTGATGTTGGATATCCTCTTCTTCAGGAACCGAATCCATCGCTCTGTGGTGCCATCACGTCTCCGTATTCGCCTAGCCCGACATGATGAATTCAATATTATCCATCACGGATATTGTCCAAATTCTTCCATGAAAGTTCAAAATTGTAGAGTACCCCATACTCTTCCAATATGTCACGCCACTGTCCCATACAATGTTCGGTTTGCATATGACAAAAAGTTAATCTCCACAGCGGCTGAATTTCACTAGTAGAAAATAAATTATTTAGAAAAGTGTATCGATTTCTTAAACACCCTGTATCTGTGTTCGTAACTGATATTTCATAATTGTTCATGAAAAGCAACTATAATGCTGCACGTGCAAGTGCAAATTCTTGTAACTGTTCACTTGCCAAAAAGCATTAATGTTGGACCGACCCCATGGTCGCCTTAAATATTCCGGTCTAAAATGCATCATCTAATAAGCCGTAATTCAGTTGAAATATGTCCAAGTCCATTTAAAGGTTCACAATAGCAGTGTATAATTGCTATCTGCTTGCACAATTGGATTGTCTAAACACAAGTCCAAACTTATTAAGTTTGACAAAATGTCGAAATAATGTTCAGCTGCTTGCATATCGCCTGCTTGTAAAATGTCGGCCCCAGCACGACCTGTTCCGCCTTACTGTTCTCGTATAATGCCACACTGAAAACTGGCCTCATTATATCACTTCGCTGTGCCGTTCTGTATTAAGAATGTAGCTCGAAATAATGTTCTCAATTCTATCACAATGCTGCGTATTACTTTAATGAACTGTAACATTGGAAAAGCATTGCTGTTTCACATAACTGTAGCCACGATGTTGAAAATACATCTGCCCGAACACCGGCTCTCTTTCACTCTCACGGCTTGTGTAACCTGCCTTACTAACTGATTCTCGCACTGCACGCCGTGCTCCGCTCAGCATGACTGACTGACCTACTTTCGTTCTCCTGGCGCACGTTGCTATCAGCTTGACTTGCTGGACTAATAAAGTCGTTTTCCTAGCGCACCATGTGCTCTGCTCAGCTTGACTGGCTGGACTCGTAATACTGTCTTCGTAGCGTACGTTGTGCTCCGTTCAGCTCGACTTGCTGGAATCATACTGCTGTTCTCAGACGGTGTGATGAGCTCCGCTCGGCTATATCACGTGACTTTCCACTTCCTTCTGCGGTCATACGTCACAACTATAATCTCGAGCACAATTATATCGGCAAATAAGTTATAATATAACTTAAGGAGTTATCTGCCTTTCTTCACGTTATCACCATAGATTTCTTGATATTTCCTTTTCTTCTGAGATTATATAATATTTCATTCCATATTGATCTTTATAATACTCCAATATTCCTCCCATAATTCCATCTGCTTGACTGGTAGTGCCTCCTTCATTCTTGGCCTCCTACGTCACTTCCTACCATTCTTCTCGACTCGATCTGAGCCGTATCTTTTCTTCTTTTCCCATAAATCTCAACTATCGCTCGATCACAACTGGCGTAGCCGATAGCCTCAACTAGGTATCGGGTACAGTATAAAACAAAGTCCCCGATTCTTGGATGTTACGGGTAAACTCGAGAACCACTGGATGTATTTTGATGCGGTATTCACCTTTCTATAAAAGATATCTCGAGGATGATTTCTTTAGAAAATAATTTATTTATGATCAAAGGAAGCTGAGCAGTAACTTTTTCAGTGGAAAAGTCGAAAAATACCTGGCGTCCGAGCGCTTTGTAAGCTTACGCTGGGCAAACCGTTAAAAATATCTATATACTATGAGTTTAAGAATTGTTCAGCATGAAAAGTTCTACAAAAATAAGCCCGGGAGAGCATATCTCTATCTTCAATACATCGCTTACTATATGTGTTTTTACGTTTTCGTTTCTTCCAACAATTTCCATTCAGTTACTGAGGCGACAGTTTACGAGCTAGCTAAGGGCGAGTCTATCATCCCTGTTACGGCCTAGCTAGCTGCCCAACCTATTGCCCCAGATGCAGCCAGCAGCAAATCGTGTTGAGTTCAGACTTCTGAGAAAGGTGGTTGTGTTTGGAGTTTCGCTGGAAATACAACGCGGCTTTTCTTCATTTCGCCTGTTAACCTTTCGTTCCGCAAAATACACAGTCAAGTTAAGATTGGACGGAAGGGGGATTTGTGTTTCATGCACGTCGCCATTCTTAAATTACGTCCGACAAGAATTTGTAACTGACTAATGTAACTAATAGTTCAGTCAGTGATTTTAACCCATCATGCCGAGACGTAAAACGGATATTGGTCGTTGTTCATTGACATTGAAAAAAAAAAGCGCTTATCACGTAATGCATTCATAACTGTTCCCGGGCGAAACGGGTCGGGTTGTTAGTAAATAAATAAATAAATGAATAGATAAGTAAATGAATTCGTGAATGACTGGATGATTAAATATATAAATAAATAATTGAATAAATAAATAAATAAATAAATACATAAATAAATGAGTGAATGACTGAATCATTAAATCAATAAATAAATAGTTAAATGAACAAATAAATAAATAAATTGTAATAAACTATTAACTAAAGTCAGTAGTGGCTACGCGGGCTAAAGCGCTGCGTTAAGGTCAAGGGGCCAAGCTCTCTGCTGACTCGGTAGACGCGTGGGTTCGAGCCCCACCGTCGGCTGTCCTTGAAATGGTTTTCCGTGGTTTCCCATTTTCAACATCAGGCAAATGCTGGGACAGTACCTTCGGACAGGCCACGGCCGCTTCCTTCCACATCCTTGCCCAGTTTCATTCATCTTCATCCATTCCATCTCTCATCCCGACGCGCAGGTCGCCCACGGGCGTCGACTAGAAAGACCTGCACTCGGCCTCTCAGGAGGCTACACGACAAAAAAAAACTTAAGTCAATATTTATTACATTGAACCTGTACCGGTTTCGGTTACATTGTTACAATAATTTTGTCAAGCATAAAAAAAAAGCCTTTAAAACAGCGCAGAATTTAAGAGATGTGTAAGTTATGTGAAAATAGGTACTTTATGTTGAATAAGGTACAAATACACATCAAGCATCCCCCCTATTATTATTCTGCTAAGGTACCATTCTGGTTTTGTACCGAAAATAAGGTCCTGTTAACTCCAACCTACACATATGGGGTACCTACAGGTTCCGCATAACGCCATGTGTGCCCGAAACGCACTCACTACCTTTAAATGCCTCACAATGAAATAAATACCTTAAGAAATGTACATTTACAATGGGAGCACCGTAACCTGGTGAGCCTGCCGCTAGAGCGCAAGGCAGCGTGGTGGCGGCAGCCATCTGGCGGGAGTGCGGCGTACTGCTAGGCGATCCTGCCGCTAGAGCGCAGTGCAGCCATCTGGCGGAAGCGCAGCGTACTGCTAGCTGAGGAGAATCTCAGCAGATGGCTCCGGTGTGGTCTCGCCAAGACTTTCTCTAGGGTTCAATCCTTTGCAAATGTAAATTGCTGTAGAAGAAATTCCCGAGCAAACAATAACCGATGAATTCGTTGTAACATCGAATATTGTCTACAAAGAGGTGCTGTGACTAGTACAAAACATGTACGTATGCCGTTTAACAACAATAAATACATTTCTTCAATATGTAAAACTTCGTTCTCCCACATTCTTCCCTACTACCCCATAAACCTACATTCACGTTGAGAAACGTCGCACGGGCCCACTAGTAGTTTTACAACCTAGCTTATTCAACATACATAATTTCTCCTACACATCTCTTCAATTCTACGCTGTTTTTAAAGACTTTTTATGCTTTATTAACTAAATTATTGTCATAGATAGTTTTTTTAATTTTAATCTGTGAACTTTTGGTAAAAATATTTATAGTATCCTCTATTAAGGAAAAAAATTAAGCTGTATTATAAGTTACTGCACAGTTACTTATCCTATACCGCGCTGAGGAAGATCGTGATGTGAGCGAAACCGGTGCTAAATATTGACTTAAGGTAATAAATAGTTTATTATAATTAATACGTCAATAAGGGATCGAGCTATCGTGGTCATTTTTATGTAAATCTATTTTTTTTATTTAGTCAATTTACCCTCTAGGTTGGTGGTTCCCACGGTCTCAGCGAGGGAACTCACCACTACCGCCTCTATGGGCAGTGTCCTGGTGCTTGGAACATCAGGTCGTGATGGATACAACTGGGGAGGTGTGATCGGCACTTCGCCCAGGTGGCCTCACCTGCAAAGCGGATAGGGGCCTCATGAGGGATGGGAAGGGATGGAAGATTGGGATGGATAGGCTAGGAAGAGGGAAGGAGGTGGCTGTGGTCCGGCAGTAGGTACCATCCCGGCATTTGCCCGAAGACGAAGTGGGAAACCACGGAAATCCACTTCGAGGATGGCTGAGGTGGAAATCGAACCCTCCTCAACTCATTTGGACCACCCGAGGCTGAGTAGACCCCGTTCCAGTCCTCATACCACTTTTCAAATTTCGCGGCAGAGCCGGGAATCTAACCCAGGACCTCCGGGGCGGCAGCTAACAATGCTGACCGCTACGCTACGGAGGCGACTCATGTAATTCTAAAGTAAATAATTACTGTCGTTGACGTATTATGAAAAGTTTTATGCTGAACAATAATATTGATATACAATTTATATATGTTTAACAGTTTAGCCATCGTAGAGCAATATCCATTTCAGTTATGAAAATGAGCAAGTCAGCTAGTGAGCGAGCCTTTCCCAAATTGAGACGGTCGTGGCCAGGGAAATCATTCACCTAAAGACGTCCGTGTAGAGTAGAATTGTTGCTTCTGTAAGTGGTTTAAGTTACACTTTCTAAAAAATGGTTATTAATTCTAACCTAAAAGCACTTTTTTATGTCCTAGTCCTATGATGCCGAGAAGGAAACCACGTTCAGTTTGTAGTGTATCGGACTCTCTAAAAAGCGTTTATTCCATAAACTGCTTTCTTGCGAAGCCAAGACATGTATCTACTGTAGTTACGTAACATGTATTTATTTAATCTATGGCTACTGGCTGCAATTATTTAATCATTAAATGAAATTAATAATTAACCAGGATTTTGTTTACATAACTTACTAACAGACTGATGTTATGCTTGTGGAGTCTACCTACACACTAAGGAAAGGCAATTGATGTAGACAAACGGCTGCTAAAATGTGATTTACAATCCTAAGGTCATGACCCGTAAACTTGAATCTTGAAACGTCTTTGTTAAATTTTCTGGGCTGTAATTTACAAGGATGCCATCGCAGTGGCAAATTCGGCCCAAGTGGTTACTACCTACATTTCTCTTACACATATTGCGCCTCTTGGCAACTCCGGGCAGCGTATTTAGAAACCCTTCCCGAGTTGAGCCCACCGACTCTTTTTCTTTTTCCATCAACTCTGATTGGTCCGCGCTTAGTGGACGCACTAGCAGGGTGCTGCAGTACATACCGTACTATAGTATACAGTATAACAAAGTCCCCGATTCTTGGACGTAACGGGTAATCTCGAGAACCAATGGATGGGTTTTGATGCGGTTTTTACAATTCTGTGAAGGATTTCTCGAGGGAGGTTTCTCTAGAAAAACATTCATTTATGACCAATGGAAGCTGAGTAGTAATGATTTCAGTGAATTAAGTAGAAGAAAACCTGCCTTCCGTGAGCCTATTAAGCTTACGCTGGGTAAACCGTTAAATATATCTATATACTATAGTAGTGTGGTAAGGAGAGAGCTGCACCACTTCTTTTTGAACCCTCCTCGTATCGGCCCCGAACCTGATATCTCGCTAACCAAACATGGGATTAGAACCTACAGGGTGTCCTAGCACTCGTAGTGACGTCCCCTACTTTCCTATAGCCTCTTTATTTGATTAAAAGACCAAAACTAAAAGGTCATTCGCGAGTAGTGGGGTAGTGTTGGTCTCGTCAAGTCGCGCTCGTGCTTGAATATGTATGGCTATGTTGGGAAAGGGTTAGGTGGTGGGAAAGGAGTAGGGTTGAGTGAGGGGTCGTTTAGATGGTATTTTTTCCGCTCTAGGTGATGGTGAGGTTATTTTTAAAAAATGGATGGAATTGGGAAACGCCATTTGGGGTAAACATGTTGTTTTTTGACATTATGGCGATGAATGTTTTTTTTTGTACGCCAGTGCACTTGAGGAGTTTTGTAAGAGGGCGGGCTTTTTAAATGATGATTTATCAATGAGTGTTTTTTTAATATGTATTGAAATAAACCCCAAAAACTAATAGGTCATCGGCTTTTTACTATCTCGCTAACCAATAATCGGATTTAAACATATGGGGTGTCGTAGGACTCTGGTGAACTCCCCTTTTCTATGGATGGGGTATATTCACTCCAAAATAAAAACTACCCTTACCCGGGGGATGAAATAGTAATTTATTTTTTGTACGCCTGCGCATTTGTGGATTTTGTAAAAGAGCGGGCTTTTTAAATGATGATTTATAAATGAGTGTTTTAATATGTATTGAAATAAACCATAAAAACTAATAGGTCATCGGCTTTTTAGTATCTCGCTAACCAATAATCGGATTTAAACCTATGAGGTGTCGTAGGACTCGTGGTGAACTCCCCTTTTCTATGGACGGGGCATATCCACCCCAAAATAAAAACTACCCTTACCCGGGGGGTGAAATAGTATTTTTTGTATGTGCGCACACGGACGGCTTTTGTCAAAAAGACCTAATTATACGTTTGTTAATATTTTCCGAACCGCTGATGGGATTTTGCCATAGGCAGTATCCTAACCCTGGGGGTGATGCCCCGTTTTTTAATGTATGATTCGTTTTTGTCAAAAGGGCCTAACTACACTTTTGTTCATATCTCGCGAACCAATCATGCTAGGGACTTGTATGAGGGGTCCTAGCACTTGGGGCGACGTCCACCTTTGCGGGGTGAAACTACCCCCCAAAATTGAAAAATCCATATCTTGGAAACGAAGAATCCTAAAATTAGGTGTGATAGCTTAAAAAATAGGGGATGATATAGGCTTTTACCTCGATTGATCATTTCACCCCTAAAACAGTAAATAGTCATGTTATGGGGAAAAAACGTGTTAAACACCTAAAAATGATAAATGAACCTAAGATATTTTGTTTTTGATGAAAAATAGCAGGGGGGTGAAACTACCCCCCAAAATTGAAAAATCCATATCTTGGAAACGAAGAATCCTAAAATTAGGTGTGATAGCTTAAAAAATAGGGGATGATATAGGCTTTTACCTCGATTGATCATTTCACCCCTAAAACAGTAAATAGTCATGTTATGGGAAAAAAACGTGTTAAACACCTAAAAATGATAAATGAACCTAAGATCTTTCGTTTTTGATGAAAAATAGCAGGGGGTGGAAACCACCCCCAAAATTGAAAAATCCATATCTCGGAAACGAAGAAGCCTAAAATTAAGTGTGATAGCTTAAAAAATAGGGGATGATATAGGCTTTTACCTCGATTGGTCATTTCACCCCTAAAACAGTAAATAGTCATGTTATGAGGAAAAAAATGTGTTATACACCTAAAAGCATAAGCATCTTTGTGAAACCATGCTTTAATGGACATGTGTATGGAGAATGATGGTTATTATTATTATTATTAGGTAATTATGGATTAATGTGTGTATAGATAACTAACCTGTGGGGAGCGTGATGGCGCAGGTGCTTAGCTGCTTGTCTTTACCCGGACGGCTGGGGTTCAAATCCCGGTGACAGCGGAGGTTGGAATTTTCACCTGAAAAATCACGTGGCGTCAGGAAGGGCATTCGGCCTTAAATCCCCGGCCAAAACCAAAATGAGCCTGGTTGGCTCCGGCGACTCAAACTAATAGGGAAAACCCGAAGAAAGAAAGGTAACTCACCAGTAATAGTAAACATTGGGTGGAGGTGTTGAAGAAGTCAGGATGGCCAACCCTTGCCATGGTTCACCAATTCCCCCTAAAAAGTTTTACCTGTCAAGACTCAGTCTACCCTGTTGCAGCCTTTAGAAAAAAAAATCGAACCGGGGCCTCTGTGGTCACAGTGGACTTTTATTCATGATGCTTTTTAAACAAACGTAGGCTTGCATACTACCGCTGGCTTGAATCTGCACAGAGACACTGGCTTTGGTTTGCGTAGTGTGCCTTGCTGATAACAGCACAGCGATCTTGTCAGGAAGTTTCATATTACTCATTTGCTTGATAGCGGACGTGCTCTGCACATGACTAGATCGTTGTTAGGTTTGACAAAGGCTTAGTGAAGCTTATGGCAACCTTGAAATGAATGTCATGGTATAGTCGGGGTTGGAAGCCAAGACCTTAGGGTTGACAACCAAGTAGGTTAACCACTACACGGTGATATGGTCAAATAATAATGTAACAGAACATATAGAAACGTTTTCTATAGTTTAACGAATTGGCATACCATGAGAGGTGTAGGTAATGGAAATTGAATCCTTAGCTGATGATTATACTACTTTCCATGCGCACGTATAAGCTATCATGTTAGAAAAAGAATGGTATGGCTTGTTTTAAACGGAGAATAATAATTGTGTTTACTGTGAAACACAAATCTGAATTTAAAATAATTAATTTAAAATAATTAATTTAAAATTAACTAATTTAAAATTAGTTTAGTACGCTGAAGTTAAAATGAATAATGATCGCGTTACAGACAGCCAGTTTCAAAGCCATGAGAACTAAGTGAACAAAGTATAAAATTCATGAGCCAGTGAGGAATTCAACATGCTGTCCTTTGGACAAGAGAGAAGCGTTCTACAGCGACCCTCAATGGTTTGGGTCATCGTAAAAATGAAAATTAAATCTAAGCTATATGCTAGAAGAAGAAATGGAAAACAATTGGTCAAATAAAGGACAGAAGGAATAAAAATGGCCCTCAACCCTCAAGCATAAGGATTGAGGGAGTTGGAAGGAAGGAGAGCCATGAAAGGCAGATAAAAAGTATACTAGGAGTGGCTTTGCCCCAGAGGTAATGGATAAAGAGGAGGAAAACTGGACTCAGCTCAGAAATCCCTTGGGGTCGCCAACTTCCAAACTGATCAGCCCTTGAGGGTGTAGCCATATGCAGAGTGCACCGCAAGTGGTGGGGCTTCTTGAGGGGGCTTGGGCAAAAGACAGGGAATAACATGAAAATAAAAAAAAGCAAGGCTGCCTCCTCAGGATATCAGAAAAAAAAAATAAACCAGGGCCAATGAAGTTGCAAAAGGAAGAGACTCCCTAGGGCTCGGATACCCTAATCATGTTGAGGTCGGTAGAGAACAAGAGTTGAGCAAGTGTGGTCGACAGGAAATAAGACAGAGAGGAGCCTAGCACAAGTTAGTGGAAGCAATGACGGTCTCAGCTGGGACTCCGTGATCGTCAACCTACATGACACTAGATATAACGCCCAAGGGGGGAATTAAAGACCTCTATTGTTTTATATCACATGGCATGCCTTATAATGCAATACTGGCCCTAGGGTGTGCAAAATTGTATTAGAAACTCAGCTAATAATAGTGTGCTTGCCCATGATTATTTTCCCAAGGACTGATAACCATGATTTCCAAGCCCCTAAGTAAGACAAAAAACAAATGATTTTCATTTTCCAATGAGTTGGGGTGAGGTGAGGTGAGTTATCTATACACCAAACTGATGTGGTTTCCCACTTCTACTCCAGGCAAATGCACATTTGATGTTAAGAATAGTCAAATGGTTTGCAACTGCCCAATGCTAGGACCTTATTAGTGGCTTTTAAAAAATGGAATGGAGTACACTTCCCCCAAAACCAACAAGAGGAGTGTTCGATCCCCCACAACAACCATCCATAAAGTCAATATAAATGACTATGCTCTTCAGCTCATGACGGTCTCCTCTCTCCAATCCTACCCCTTGCTGGTGAAAGACACACTCTAATACAACCATCATAGTGACAGGTTATCTGTTAAATACCTAACTATCCCCAGATTTACCTTAAATTTTCCTAAAATCCACTACATTTTCCGAAAATTGACCAAATGACACAACATTCCAGCAAAATTCAACAAATGACTACCAGATTTATTGAAATTCCATTGATTTACCTAAGCATGGTTTAAACTACCTCAAATTCATATAAAATTAGACGAATATAGATGAAAATTCACTAAAATTTACCGAATTTAGCCAAGTGGTGTACAAACCATGAAATTTATCCAATTTTTTTAATTAAAATTGACTACATGTACTCGAAAATTTCATAATATTCCCTTTACATGTATGCTTTTTGTTGTTGTTGTTGTTGTTGTTGTTTCGTTTACCATACTCTCTGAAGACAAATACCTCAACATGAATTTCTCTTAGACTAGGAGCTCTACATTCGATATGATAGCTGAGTTTCATTTCCCATAAACTTGTCACTGAGGCGGGTGTCAGGAAAAGGCATTCAGCTGTAAAAACCACACTCTCACATAGACTTTCATAACCTCTTACGTTGAGGTTCCTAACGCTAACGACATTGAATGATTGAACGGTTTCCTTTTCACTATTCCTGTCTATACTTTCCTCTTTAAGGTTGCGAGATGTTTGCAAGATTCCTAAAATGCAATTAAATGTAATAAATACCTTAAGATGGTTTCATTGGTTTAATGATAATGGTGTTGATGATTGTTATATATACGTGAAGACTAATTTTTTAGATCTTGACTGGCCTTGCAATAAGAATTGACTAACCACACATGAGTTACCTATGAGGGAAACATTTTAGCCCACTATGTTGGTTATTGACCAGTGAGTACAGTTGTAGAAAGTTGTTTATTATTATTTTTTTGAAATCATATACAACAGAGGCTTAAACCTATAGAAAAAAAACCGTGTGACCATGTTTGTTAAACATGACATTATACCAGAGACAATTAGGAAACTTGTGTAGAGC
Organism: Meconema thalassinum; assembly: GCA_946902985.2. Classification (NCBI taxonomy): domain Eukaryota; kingdom Metazoa; phylum Arthropoda; class Insecta; order Orthoptera; family Tettigoniidae; genus Meconema; species Meconema thalassinum. The sequence continues at coordinate 173,499,455 of OX336391.1, forward strand.
TTACCAAAAATAATGTTGTGTAACAGTAAATGCTAGTCAACAAACAGTTATGCCATACTAAAAAAATCATCATACAATACCTGAGAGAGCTCTTCTAAAAGTATTAATGCGTAACATGTTTCCACTCGCTTGCTATATATTTTTCGGCGTGGGAATGATTCTCAAGAAATGAAATGCAAATGGAACTGAAATGCAACACAAACGAATAATGAGCGCGCGCGGTGATTGAGATTGATAACATGACGTACTGTCGGTTATGTAGCTATGTGGAATGTTTATCACATATGGTTTACTTCAAGGTTTGGAGATCCCATTAAAGATATTCCTACAATAAATGATTTTCAAGTTGTCGTTCTATGGCGTGAAATTATTTAATATATGATATTTGCTAAAAGGATTTACCACTGGAATTATTTTACAAGTAGTTATTTTAATGACCAACAGAGTTCACTGTTAAGAAGGTAGATCCCTATGTGGAATGTAGGATAACATGTTATACATGATACGTGACAACTGTAAGGCTTGTGATTTTTAAGATGCCTTTATCCCTATATTAATCACCCAGTTTGCAATACTGATAACTGTAATGTTACTGAAAAAAAATTGAAACAAAACAAAAACCGGCATTGAAAAACCAAAAAGTGGTTGAGCATATATATAGTGGGGAAAAGAAAAGTTTTGTAAACACTAATGTCCAACAAGACTAATTAAATCAGTAACTGTCAGGGTGGCCGAGTGGTTAAGGCGTTTGACTTAAGATCAAATTTCCAAATATATAAGGAAGCAAGGGTTCGAATCCCTTCCCTGACATAACTATTGCTTGAACATGCAAGAAAACAAGAAATATACACAAACTATGTTTATCAATTTAATCATTTTTTTTACAAGAGATAGACACACACAATACAGCTCTTTTGGTTTATCATTTCTTTTAAACATAACACTTGTTGAAAATTATTTTTTTAGGGGATGGGAGTGTTGCTACGTTGACCCATCACACGATAATAGCAGCTTTACGAAGTTCATTTTCTATATTTAATAGCTCTTTCTCATAACCAATATGACCAAGCTGTTTACAGGCATGCAAGAGCTGTAGACGTTCGACTAATATATTAGGATCGTTCCATTTACTATTTTTTATGAATGGTTTCAGAATCTCGGGAAGCAGTTCATCATTATCACCATTAATATGATTATCATCATCATTATTATAATCATTTTCATAATGATGATCATTATCATCGTTATCATTACCATGATAATTTCCACCTGTGTCCACAGTCTGTTCAATGGTTTGAGTTGTCTTTGATAGTGTTGAAAGCTTCTTTTTAGATGTGCTAGAATGCTTTAACATTGTTATGTTATTATTACCACTATTACCTTTCCCCACTAACTTTCTGATGGGGTATATTGTCTCTGATAGGGTTGAGGGCTTTTGAGATGTGGGTGCATGTCTGAACATGGGTTTCACAGGAGGTGTTAAAGTTTTCTCATTAAACAACTCGCTAACAGCATGAGTGCGTTGTAGTGTATTAAACTTGAGGTTAATATTATCTTGAGTAGTACTATCTTTCTCTTGGACTTGGTTTCTTGCTTTGGTTTGGGTTTTCCTTACATTTAGACTAGCATGATTATTAAGTTTACATTCATGATTGTTTGAAGAAAGTACGTCCAATTCTTTTGTTTTAAGCATTCCTCGACACTGTTTCGATCGTTGCTTTGAACAGCGCCAAATAACAGTTCCATTTTTATTGCTTCGTTTCACAATATATGAATATCCTTTATAGTATGCATAAGGCTTACCATACCTAGTCACTGATACTTCCATATCAACTGTCAAGCACAAACTAATCTCTAGTAAAGACAACTTGGTAATAACAACAATAGTTTAATGTGGGAGCATATATACATGCAAAAAGTGGGAGCAAAGGTGGGGGGTAAAAAGTGGGAGCAAAAAGTGAGAGCAAATGTGGGAGATAAACATAACTGTGAGCAAAAAGTGGGAGAAAATATGGGATCAAATGTGGGAGCAAAGCAAATATATAAAAAAAGTGGGAGCAAATATGCTAACAAATATGTCAACAAATATACCAGCAAAAGTAAATACACAAGTCAATATAGATTCAAGTGCAAAGAAAATATGTAAGCAAATATGAGAGCAAAAATATTGTTTTTCTAAAACAACTAGACATAACAAACTTAGTCATAACCTAACCTAACCTAACCTAACCTCACCTAACCTCACCTAACCTCACCTAACCTAACCTAACCTAACCTAACCTAACCTCACCTCACCTAACCTCACCTCACCTAACTTCACCTAACCTAACCTAACCTAACCTAACTTAACTTCACCTAATCTAACTTGACTGAACTTTACCTAACCTAACCCATCATAACTTCACCTAACCTAACCCATCATAACTTCACCTAACCTAACTTTACCTAATCTAACTTCACCTAACCTAACTTTCAACTCACAGATCAAAATTAAATTCTAGGCATAGTTGAGTTGGAACCCAAGACTTCAGGGATAACACACAAGTATACTAGCCAATACACCGCAAAATGGGCAAATTATCATGCAACACAACATAAAGTAAAAGTTTCCTGTAGTGTAACTCATTGGCTGTCAACCATAGTTTGGGAATTCAAACCCAAGACCTCAGGACTTTTGTTTTGAACATTATCAGAAATATTATTCCATTTACATTTTGCTGCTGCTGCTTATAGTTATAAGAGTTGGCATTAATATGGAAAGCAAAAAAAAATGTGGGAGCAAAAAGTGGGTGGAAAACGTGTAAGCAGAAGTGGGAGCAAACAAGTGTGAGCAAATATGGGAGCAGAGAGTGGGAGCAAATGTGAAAGCAAAAGTGGGAGCAAAAAGAGCGAGCAAAAGTGAGTGTACAAAGTAGGAGCAAAATGTGTGAGTAAAAAGTGGGGGCAAATGTGGTGTTTTACTAAAACAATCTCCCCTAACCTAACCTAAACTAACTTCACCCAACCTAATTTCACCTAACCTAACTTTACTTAACCTAACCTTCCAACTCTCAGATCAAAAATTAAATTCTGGCCATAGTCGAGTTGGAACCCAAAACCTCTGAGATAACACCCAAGTATACTAGCCACTACATCGCGAAATGGGCAAATTATCATGCAACACAACACAAAAATAAAAAGTTTTCTGTAGTGTAACTCATTGGCTGACATTCATAGTTGAGAATTCAAACCCAAGACCTCAGGACTTTTGTTTTAAACATTATCAGAAATATTATTCCATTTACATTTTGCTGTTGCTTATAGTTATAAGAGTTGGCATTAATATGGGAGCAAAAGTGAAAGCAAAAAGTGGGTGCAAGCATGGCTGGTTGTAGAGACTTTCATATCAACAAATACACATAAACTAAATTTTAGTAAAGTGACTTGGCTAATAATAATAATAATATTAACAGTTTAAAAATTTTTTCAAGGGGATTGATATTTTTCAGGGTGTAATTTCCAAAGTACTGTCAAGAATAATAATTACATGAACAGATTCCAAGAACTCTAGAGTGCTTTTAAGGTTAATGATTGGCTAGGAGTGAGATAGAGCTAGCTAACCTAAGTTAACCTCAGCTCAGTAAACCTAACCTTGTCACATGGCATGTTCTACAAGTATAGACTTGCTTTGAGACTGGCTATGACGTCACAGATGAATGGCGGTGGGAGGCTGGCAAAAAGGAAAATGTTTTTGAGTAATAAAAACGTCATGTCCAGCCTCCCACCGCCATTCATCTGTGACGTCATAGCCAGTCTCAAAGCAAGTCTATACTTGTAGAACATGCCATGTGACAAGGTTAGGTTTACTGAGCTGAGGTTAACTTAGGTTAGCTAGCTCTATCTCACTCCTAGCCAATCATTAACCTTAAAAGCACTCTAGAGTTCTTGGAATCTGTTCATGTAATTATTATTCTTGACAGTACTTTGGAAATTACACCCTGAAAAATATCAATCCCCTTGAAAAAATTTTTAAACTGTTAATATTATTATTATTATTAGCCAAGTCACTTTACTAAAATTTAGTTTATGTGTATTTGTTGATATGAAAGTCTCTACAACCAGCCATGCTTGCACCCACTTTTTGCTTTCACTTTTGCTCCCATATTAATGCCAACTCTTATAACTATAAGCAACAGCAAAATGTAAATGGAATAATATTTCTGATAATGTTTAAAACAAAAGTCCTGAGGTCTTGGGTTTGAATTCTCAACTATGAATGTCAGCCAATGAGTTACACTACAGAAAACTTTTTATTTTTGTGTTGTGTTGCATGATAATTTGCCCATTTCGCGATGTAGTGGCTAGTATACTTGGGTGTTATCTCAGAGGTTTTGGGTTCCAACTCGACTATGGCCAGAATTTAATTTTTGATCTGAGAGTTGGAAGGTTAGGTTAAGTAAAGTTAGGTTAGGTGAAATTAGGTTGGGTGAAGTTAGTTTAGGTTAGGTTAGGGGAGATTGTTTTAGTAAAACACCACATTTGCCCCCACTTTTTACTCACACATTTTGCTCCTACTTTGTACACTCACTTTTGCTCGCTCTTTTTGCTCCCACTTTTGCTTTCACATTTGCTCCCACTCTCTGCTCCCATATTTGCTCACACTTGTTTGCTCCCACTTCTGCTTACACGTTTTCCACCCACTTTTTGCTCCCACATTTTTTTTTGCTTTCCATATTAATGCCAACTCTTATAACTATAAGCAGCAGCAGCAAAATGTAAATGGAATAATATTTCTGATAATGTTCAAAACAAAAGTCCTGAGGTCTTGGGTTTGAATTCCCAAACTATGGTTGACAGCCAATGAGTTACACTACAGGAAACTTTTACTTTATGTTGTGTTGCATGATAATTTGCCCATTTTGCGGTGTATTGGCTAGTATACTTGTGTGTTATCCCTGAAGTCTTGGGTTCCAACTCAACTATGCCTAGAATTTAATTTTGATCTGTGAGTTGAAAGTTAGGTTAGGTGAAGTTAGATTAGGTAAAGTTAGGTTAGGTGAAGTTATGATGGGTTAGGTTAGGTGAAGTTATGATGGGTTAGGTTAGGTAAAGTTCAGTCAAGTTAGATTAGGTGAAGTTAAGTTAGGTTAGGTTAGGTTAGGTTAGGTGAAGTTAGGTGAGGTGAGGTTAGGTGAGGTGAGGTTAGGTTAGGTTAGGTTAGGTTAGGTTAGGTGAGGTTAGGTGAGGTTAGGTGAGGTTAGGTTAGGTTAGGTTAGGTTATGACTAAGTTTGTTATGTCTAGTTGTTTTAGAAAAACAATATTTTTGCTCTCATATTTGCTTACATATTTTCTTTGCACTTGAATCTATATTGACTTGTGTATTTACTTTTGCTGGTATATTTGTTGACATATTTGTTAGCATATTTGCTCCCACTTTTTTTATATATTTGCTTTGCTCCCACATTTGATCCCATATTTTCTCCCACTTTTTGCTCACAGTTATGTTTATCTCCCACATTTGCTCTCACTTTTTGCTCCCACTTTTTACCCCCCACCTTTGCTCCCACTTTTTGCATGTATATATGCTCCCACATTAAACTATTGTTGTTATTACCAAGTTGTCTTTACTAGAGATTAGTTTGTGCTTGACAGTTGATATGGAAGTATCAGTGACTAGGTATGGTAAGCCTTATGCATACTATAAAGGATATTCATATATTGTGAAACGAAGCAATAAAAATGGAACTGTTATTTGGCGCTGTTCAAAGCAACGATCGAAACAGTGTCGAGGAATGCTTAAAACAAAAGAATTGGACGTACTTTCTTCAAACAATCATGAATGTAAACTTAATAATCATGCTAGTCTAAATGTAAGGAAAACCCAAACCAAAGCAAGAAACCAAGTCCAAGAGAAAGATAGTACTACTCAAGATAATATTAACCTCAAGTTTAATACACTACAACGCACTCATGCTGTTAGCGAGTTGTTTAATGAGAAAACTTTAACACCTCCTGTGAAACCCATGTTCAGACATGCACCCACATCTCAAAAGCCCTCAACCCTATCAGAGACAATATACCCCATCAGAAAGTTAGTGGGGAAAGGTAATAGTGGTAATAATAACATAACAATGTTAAAGCATTCTAGCACATCTAAAAAGAAGCTTTCAACACTATCAAAGACAACTCAAACCATTGAACAGACTGTGGACACAGGTGGAAATTATCATGGTAATGATAACGATGATAATGATCATCATTATGAAAATGATTATAATAATGATGATGATAATCATATTAATGGTGATAATGATGAACTGCTTCCCGAGATTCTGAAACCATTCATAAAAAATAGTAAATGGAACGATCCTAATATATTAGTCGAACGTCTACAGCTCTTGCATGCCTGTAAACAGCTTGGTCATATTGGTTATGAGAAAGAGCTATTAAATATAGAAAATGAACTTCGTAAAGCTGCTATTATCGTGTGATGGGTCAACGTAGCAACACTCCCATCCCCTAAAAAAATAATTTTCAACAAGTGTTATGTTTAAAAGAAATGATAAACCAAAAGAGCTGTATTGTGTGTGTCTATCTCTTGTAAAAAAAATGATTAAATTGATAAACATAGTTTGTGTATATTTCTTGTTTTCTTGCATGTTCAAGCAATAGTTATGTCAGGGAAGGGATTCGAACCCTTGCTTCCTTATATATTTGGAAATTTGATCTTAAGTCAAACGCCTTAACCACTCGGCCACCCTGACAGTTACTGATTTAATTAGTCTTGTTGGACATTAGTGTTTACAAAACTTTTCTTTTCCCCACTATATATATGCTCAACCACTTTTTGGTTTTTCAATGCCGGTTTTTGTTTTGTTTCAATTTTTTTTCAGTAACATTACAGTTATCAGTATTGCAAACTGGGTGATTAATATAGGGATAAAGGCATCTTAAAAATCACAAGCCTTACAGTTGTCACGTATCATGTATAACATGTTATCCTACATTCCACATAGGGATCTACCTTCTTAACAGTGAACTCTGTTGGTCATTAAAATAACTACTTGTAAAATAATTCCAGTGGTAAATCCTTTTAGCAAATATCATATATTAAATAATTTCACGCCATAGAACGACAACTTGAAAATCATTTATTGTAGGAATATCTTTAATGGGATCTCCAAACCTTGAAGTAAACCATATGTGATAAACATTCCACATAGCTACATAACCGACAGTACGTCATGTTATCAATCTCAATCACCGCGCGCGCTCATTATTCGTTTGTGTTGCATTTCAGTTCCATTTGCATTTCATTTCTTGAGAATCATTCCCACGCCGAAAAATATATAGCAAGCGAGTGGAAACATGTTACGCATTAATACTTTTAGAAGAGCTCTCTCAGGTATTGTATGATGATTTTTTTAGTATGGCATAACTGTTTGTTGACTAGCATTTACTGTTACACAACATTATTTTTGGTAAGCTCTACACAAGTTTCCTAATTGTCTCTGGTATAATGTCATGTTTAACAAACATGGTCACACGGTTTTTTTTCTATAGGTTTAAGCCTCTGTTGTATATGATTTCAAAAAAATAATAATAAACAACTTTCTACAACTGTACTCACTGGTCAATAACCAACATAGTGGGCTAAAATGTTTCCCTCATAGGTAACTCATGTGTGGTTAGTCAATTCTTATTGCAAGGCCAGTCAAGATCTAAAAAATTAGTCTTCACGTATATATAACAATCATCAACACCATTATCATTAAACCAATGAAACCATCTTAAGGTATTTATTACATTTAATTGCATTTTAGGAATCTTGCAAACATCTCGCAACCTTAAAGAGGAAAGTATAGACAGGAATAGTGAAAAGGAAACCGTTCAATCATTCAATGTCGTTAGCGTTAGGAACCTCAACGTAAGAGGTTATGAAAGTCTATGTGAGAGTGTGGTTTTTACAGCTGAATGCCTTTTCCTGACACCCGCCTCAGTGACAAGTTTATGGGAAATGAAACTCAGCTATCATATCGAATGTAGAGCTCCTAGTCTAAGAGAAATTCATGTTGAGGTATTTGTCTTCAGAGAGTATGGTAAACGAAACAACAACAACAACAACAACAACAAAAAGCATACATGTAAAGGGAATATTATGAAATTTTCGAGTACATGTAGTCAATTTTAATTAAAAAAATTGGATAAATTTCATGGTTTGTACACCACTTGGCTAAATTCGGTAAATTTTAGTGAATTTTCATCTATATTCGTCTAATTTTATATGAATTTGAGGTAGTTTAAACCATGCTTAGGTAAATCAATGGAATTTCAATAAATCTGGTAGTCATTTGTTGAATTTTGCTGGAATGTTGTGTCATTTGGTCAATTTTCGGAAAATGTAGTGGATTTTAGGAAAATTTAAGGTAAATCTGGGGATAGTTAGGTATTTAACAGATAACCTGTCACTATGATGGTTGTATTAGAGTGTGTCTTTCACCAGCAAGGGGTAGGATTGGAGAGAGGAGACCGTCATGAGCTGAAGAGCATAGTCATTTATATTGACTTTATGGATGGTTGTTGTGGGGGATCGAACACTCCTCTTGTTGGTTTTGGGGGAAGTGTACTCCATTCCATTTTTTAAAAGCCACTAATAAGGTCCTAGCATTGGGCAGTTGCAAACCATTTGACTATTCTTAACATCAAATGTGCATTTGCCTGGAGTAGAAGTGGGAAACCACATCAGTTTGGTGTATAGATAACTCACCTCACCTCACCCCAACTCATTGGAAAATGAAAATCATTTGTTTTTTGTCTTACTTAGGGGCTTGGAAATCATGGTTATCAGTCCTTGGGAAAATAATCATGGGCAAGCACACTATTATTAGCTGAGTTTCTAATACAATTTTGCACACCCTAGGGCCAGTATTGCATTATAAGGCATGCCATGTGATATAAAACAATAGAGGTCTTTAATTCCCCCCTTGGGCGTTATATCTAGTGTCATGTAGGTTGACGATCACGGAGTCCCAGCTGAGACCGTCATTGCTTCCACTAACTTGTGCTAGGCTCCTCTCTGTCTTATTTCCTGTCGACCACACTTGCTCAACTCTTGTTCTCTACCGACCTCAACATGATTAGGGTATCCGAGCCCTAGGGAGTCTCTTCCTTTTGCAACTTCATTGGCCCTGGTTTATTTTTTTTTTCTGATATCCTGAGGAGGCAGCCTTGCTTTTTTTTATTTTCATGTTATTCCCTGTCTTTTGCCCAAGCCCCCTCAAGAAGCCCCACCACTTGCGGTGCACTCTGCATATGGCTACACCCTCAAGGGCTGATCAGTTTGGAAGTTGGCGACCCCAAGGGATTTCTGAGCTGAGTCCAGTTTTCCTCCTCTTTATCCATTACCTCTGGGGCAAAGCCACTCCTAGTATACTTTTTATCTGCCTTTCATGGCTCTCCTTCCTTCCAACTCCCTCAATCCTTATGCTTGAGGGTTGAGGGCCATTTTTATTCCTTCTGTCCTTTATTTGACCAATTGTTTTCCATTTCTTCTTCTAGCATATAGCTTAGATTTAATTTTCATTTTTACGATGACCCAAACCATTGAGGGTCGCTGTAGAACGCTTCTCTCTTGTCCAAAGGACAGCATGTTGAATTCCTCACTGGCTCATGAATTTTATACTTTGTTCACTTAGTTCTCATGGCTTTGAAACTGGCTGTCTGTAACGCGATCATTATTCATTTTAACTTCAGCGTACTAAACTAATTTTAAATTAGTTAATTTTAAATTAATTATTTTAAATTAATTATTTTAAATTCAGATTTGTGTTTCACAGTAAACACAATTATTATTCTCCGTTTAAAACAAGCCATACCATTCTTTTTCTAACATGATAGCTTATACGTGCGCATGGAAAGTAGTATAATCATCAGCTAAGGATTCAATTTCCATTACCTACACCTCTCATGGTATGCCAATTCGTTAAACTATAGAAAACGTTTCTATATGTTCTGTTACATTATTATTTGACCATATCACCGTGTAGTGGTTAACCTACTTGGTTGTCAACCCTAAGGTCTTGGCTTCCAACCCCGACTATACCATGACATTCATTTCAAGGTTGCCATAAGCTTCACTAAGCCTTTGTCAAACCTAACAACGATCTAGTCATGTGCAGAGCACGTCCGCTATCAAGCAAATGAGTAATATGAAACTTCCTGACAAGATCGCTGTGCTGTTATCAGCAAGGCACACTACGCAAACCAAAGCCAGTGTCTCTGTGCAGATTCAAGCCAGCGGTAGTATGCAAGCCTACGTTTGTTTAAAAAGCATCATGAATAAAAGTCCACTGTGACCACAGAGGCCCCGGTTCGATTATTTTTTCTAAAGGCTGCAACAGGGTAGACTGAGTCTTGACAGGTAAAACTTTTTAGGGGGAATTGGTGAACCATGGCAAGGGTTGGCCATCCTGACTTCTTCAACACCTCCACCCAATGTTTACTATTACTGGTGAGTTACCTTTCTTTCTTCGGGTTTTCCCTATTAGTTTGAATCGCCGGAGCCAACCAGGCTCATTTTGGTTTTGGCCGGGGATTTAAGGCCGAATGCCCTTCCTGACGCCACGTGATTTTTCAGGTGAAAATTCCAACCTCAGCTGTCACCGGGATTTGAACCCCAGCCGTCCGGGTAAAGACAAGCAGCTAAGCACCTGCGCCATCACGCTCCCCACAGGTTAGTTATCTATACACACATTAATCCATAATTACCTAATAATAATAATAATAACCATCATTCTCCATACACATGTCCATTAAAGCATGGTTTCACAAAGATGCTTATGCTTTTAGGTGTATAACACATTTTTTTCCTCATAACATGACTATTTACTGTTTTAGGGGTGAAATGACCAATCGAGGTAAAAGCCTATATCATCCCCTATTTTTTAAGCTATCACACTTAATTTTAGGCTTCTTCGTTTCCGAGATATGGATTTTTCAATTTTGGGGGTGGTTTCCACCCCCTGCTATTTTTCATCAAAAACGAAAGATCTTAGGTTCATTTATCATTTTTAGGTGTTTAACACGTTTTTTCCCCATAACATGACTATTTACTGTTTTAGGGGTGAAATGATCAATCGAGGTAAAAGCCTATATCATCCCCTATTTTTTAAGCTATCACACCTAATTTTAGGATTCTTCGTTTCCAAGATATGGATTTTTCAATTTTGGGGGGTAGTTTCACCCCCCTGCTATTTTTCATCAAAAACAAAATATCTTAGGTTCATTTATCATTTTTAGGTGTTTAACACGTTTTTTCCCCATAACATGACTATTTACTGTTTTAGGGGTGAAATGATCAATCGAGGTAAAAGCCCATATCATCCCCTATTTTTTAAGCTATCACACCTAATTTTAGGATTCTTCGTTTCCGAGATAGGGATTTTTCAATTTTGGGGGGGTAGTTTCACCCCCCTGCTATTTTTCATCAAAAACAAAAGATCTTAGGTTCATTTATCATTTTTAGGTGTTTAACACGTTTCTTCCCCCATAACATAACTATTTACTGTTTTAGGGGTGAAATGATCAATCGAGGTAAAAGCCTATATCATCCCCTATTTTTTAAGCTATCACACCTAATTTTAGGCTTCTTCGTTACCAAGATATGGATATTTCAATTTTGGGGGGTAGTTTCACCCCGCAAAGGGGGACGTCGCCCCAAGTGCTAGGACCCCTCATACAAGTCCCTAGCATGATTGGTTCGCGAGATATGAACAAAAGTGTAGTTAGGCCCTTTTGACAAAAACGAATCATACATTCAAAAACGGGGCATCACCCCCAGGGTTAGGATACTGCCTATGGCAAAATCCCATCAGCGGTTCGGAAAATATTAACAAACGTATAGTTAGGTCTTTTTGACAAAAAGCCGTCCGTGTGCGCACATACAAAAAATACTATTTCACCCCCCGGGTAAGGGTAGTTTTTATTTTGGGGTGGATATGCCCCGTCCATAGAAAAGGGGAGTTCACCACGAGTCCTACGACACCTCATAGGTTTAAATCCGATTATTGGTTAGCGAGATACTAAAAAGCCGATGACCTATTAGTTTTTATGGTTTATTTCAATACATATTAAAACACTCATTTATAAATCATCATTTAAAAAGCCCGCTCTTTTACAAAATCCTCAAATGCGCAGGCGTACAAAAAATAAATTACTATTTCATCCCCCGGGTAAGGGTAGTTTTTATTTTGGGGTGAATATACCCCATCCATAGAAAAGGGGAGTTCACCACGAGTCCTACGACACCCCATAGGTTTAAATCCGATTATTGGTTAGCGAGATAGTAAAAAGCCCATGACCTATTAGTTTTTGGGGTTTATTTCAATACATATTAAAAAAACTCTCATTTATAAATCATCATTTAAAAAGCCCGCCCTCTTACAAAACTCCTCAAGTGCACTGGCGTACAAAAAAAAAACATTCATCGCCATAATGTCAAAAAACAACATGTTTACCCCAAATGGCGTTTCCCAATTCCATCCATTTAAAAAAATAACCTCACCATCACCTAGAGCGGAAAAAATACCATCCAAACGACCCCTCACTCGACCCTACTCCTTTCCCACCACCTAACCCTTTCCCAACATAGGCATACATATTCAAGCACGAGCGCGACTTGAGGAAACCAACACTACCCCACTACTCGCGAATGACCTTTTAGTTTTGGTCTTTTATTTAAATTAAGAGGCTATAGGAAAGTAGGGGACGTCACTACGAGTGCTAGGACACCCTGTAGGTTCTAATCCCATGTTTGGTTAGCGAGATATCAGGTTCGGGGCCGATACGAGGAGGGTTCAAAAAGAAGTGGTGCAGCTCTCTCCTTACCACACTACTTACTATGAGTGTAAGAATTGTTCAGCATGAAAAGTTCTAAACCCCGAGTTAAGACTTCAGAGATGTGTATATATGTTTGGAGCATCACTGTTCACCTCGGCTTTTCTGAATTGCGTCTGGGACCTGCCGTCCGTGTGCCTTTTAAGCTTACGCTGGGTAAACCGTTAAAGATACCGGGCGAAGCCGGGGTGGGTTGCTAGTAATCTAATAAACAGAATGAGGTGACAAATTGAGGAGTACATCCAAGGTCAAGCATACAACACAGTAACTGTTATTCCTCGGTTATTTTCGTATTAAGAACCTCATATCCACTCTGCACCGCCATCAAACTCTGCATCAACTTAAATAATTATACTTGATATTTTTGTGATATATTTCAAAACACAAACAAGAAATAAGTCATAGGATGCAAATACCATGCTTTTAATTCTTGTTGCTTTTCCATTTCTAATCGGCGGAGAGGAATCCTCTCCCCTGCTAATATTCCATATCGAATATGAATATAGCCTACATTATTAATTGATCACGTAATAGGCTAAAATATATTAATAGGGAATACAATAACCGTGGAAGACCTCAAGAAACCAAACATCTCTACAGAAGACATCGCAGACAGGACCACATATAGAGAAAAACTTAGACAACAGAAATTTGAGCATAGGCTACTCCCCAAGAGAGACAACCACGAAAGAAGTGCACAGAAGAGCGAAAGAGGAAGCATAGTGTGTACATGAGAGGGTTTTGGGAAAAAAGAAGAAGGGGCCAGAATAACACATGAAAATTGATTGTGGTGTATCGCTCTCCTTACGGCGAATTATCGAATAAATACATAATAATAGGGAATGGCATAAGGAGATAGGCAAAGAAGTGTTAGAAAATGGGCTGAAGGAGCTTGGACCTGACAATTGACTGCCTAGCTTTCGCAGATGATCTAGCAATCTTTTCTGATTCCCTAGACACAGCCGCAAAACAAGTCAACCAACTCAGAATACAAGCGACAAAAGCAGGCTTACAGATTTCTCATGAGAAGACCGAGTTTATAACTAATATTAACCCTGCAGTCAAAGAATTACATGTTGAACATGGAAAGATCCGTCAGGTAAAAAAGTTTAAGTACCTAGGGGAGTGGATCGAGCCCAACATATCAGAGAAGGAAGCCTTCACATCAAGAATGAACAAGATGGTAGTGACCTACCAGCTAATGAAAGGAGTGTACAACAAGCGAACAGTGTCCCGCAATGCCAAACTAAGACACTATCGTGTAGTTAACCGACCGGAGGTACTGTACGCAGCAGAATGCCTGGCAATGAATAGGAAGGGTCTGGATGAGAAATTGGAAGCCAAGGAAAGGAAGATCCTGAGGAAGATCTTAGGGCCGTTGAGAGACAATGGTGAATACAGGACACGGCATAACAATGAGCTGTACCATCATTTGTAGAAAGGATATCTCAAGTAATTCGGAAGAGAAGAATATCTTTCTATGGCCACTTAACTCGTATAAAACCTGAGAGAATCGCCAATCGGATATTTACCTATTTTCTTAACAAGAAAACTAAGGGCCCCTGGTTTTGTGAGGTTGACAAGGATTTGCACGAAGTAGGGATCATCCACGCAGACATTATGGAACGTGATCTTTTGAAGGAAGAGCTTGGAGCACACCACCAATTCCAAGAAAAAGCGAAATTAAAAGGCAGCAAGAAGTGGTCTGATGAAAGAAGGGAGTTTTACAGGCATTTACAGGCAGCGAATGCGTGAACACTGGGCTAACAAGGGGAGGATAGGACGCATGGGTCCCGATACGAACCATCTTTAGTACACGTGTAGGGCATGACCAGGCGTATATCAGGTGCAAGTAGTAAGGTGTGCTTCTCAGCCGTTTCCCAGAAATTAATTAATTGCAATTTCAGAGCGGCGTCTTTGTGCGTTGTATGCTACCAAGAAGCCAAGGAGCGCGAGGTACAGCGATAAGAGCCCTGCCTCCTAAGCTTGGGATCGCTGGGTCGAATCCCACCGGTGAGCTTTTGCAGTGTGGTGTTTTTCCTTTATTTTTATTTTTTTTTGTTTGTTTTTTTGTAAACTTTGGCAATTTGTACAAATGTAGGTGTCTTGAATAATGTTTAGTTTGCAAGTAATTGTAATAACATGTTATGTGAGCGGGAAAAGAGATTCTGAAATCATCGTATGTGGTCAACGTTTATGACATTACATAATGTACAGTGTCGGCATTGCAAATACATTGGTATTATACACGGTCAGGTGTATTGTATTACATGCATACATTTATACATTGAAGGCCCAGTCTGTTCCGTTCATTGCACGTCTGTAAACCATCAGAGCACCCCGTACCTGGCAAGCAGTGACTCATGCTATGGGTATTGGTTGGAAATTGCCAATGGTTACAAAAAAAAAGAACACACTGCTAAAGATCACCGGTGGGATTCGATCCAGTGATCCCGCGCTTAGGAAGCAGGTCTCTTACCGCTGTACCACGCGCTCGTTAGCTTTCTGCTAGCGTACAACGCACATAGACGCCGCACTGTAATTGCAATTAATTAATTTCTGGGAAACGGCTGAGAAGCGCACCTTACTATTTGCACCTGATATACGCCTGGTCATGCCCCACACGTGTACTAATGATGGTTCGAATCGGTGACCCACGCATCGTATCCTCCCCTTGTAAGATCAAGGCCCAAAGACGGAAGCAGTTGAAATGACGTGGTCCATAGCTGGCCTAAACGATGAAAGAAGAATAGGGAATAAAATATATTCATTACGGCACTGATCACTTGGGCCATACACATTTCTGCAAGCGAAAAAGCTGAACCAATCAACGTCGCTATCGCACACAAAACCTGGATCAATCAAAATTGGCCTAGTAGGCTAGCAGACGGAGTGGACTGACTCTCTGAGAAATGAGGAAGGCTTTCTAAATATGCCGCCGAGTATAATATCTAGAACACGACAATTTAAAGGTTGGTGTTAAAAATTTCTTCCAGTTTATTCGAGAAGTAGTCACTTTAAATGCAACTCCCACTCCTCCAGAGAAACACTCGTTACGTTGCCTACAAGTAGGATATTATGTGATGATATTAGCAGGGAGCTGCTATGCCTAACACCGTTGGTTTCAACTTTCAGAGGTTGTTGTTTCTGAAATGAGAAGGTATCCTGTTAACTGAGCCGCTGATATACAGTATCTGTTGTAGCTCGTGCCAGGTCAAACCGTGGGCGGGCTCACTGCTCCAAAAGGTCGCAGGTTCACGTCCACAATATGTATTGCGCTAGTAACATCGCTTAGCAGCTTGAGGTCAAATGTGGGGGGTTTAATATTCTGTGGAATGGAGAGTTGAAAGTATTATAAGTAGCCCATCCCCTGTTAATGATCCCACTTTAGGGGCTCACATCTAGTGGTATGTAGGTTAGCGACCAATGGGACACTTGCTGAGTCCCTCATTGCATACCTTTACTTGTGCCAACCTACTCTCTTCCATATTTCATGCTGACCTCTGTTGGTCAACTCCTGTTCTCTTTTAACCCCTCCCCCAGGTGCTCACGACTAGTGGGATGTAGATTGGCGACCACGGGTCCTTATCTGAGTTCGGCATTGCTTCCACTTACTAGTGCCAGGCTACTCGTGTGTGCGTGTGTGTGTTTACGTTCTCGGACATAAGTGTTTCTGAACAATTACTCTCAAAACCAATCAGATTCACTCTTTCCTCTTTGCAGCTCTTCTTTGTCTCTTGCAGGCCCTTGGATGTTGCACCACTTTTGTATTAGGCTGGCTGCATGGCCCATGTATCTTCAGTCTTTTGACTGGTTTGATGCAGCTCTCCACTCCTCCCTGTCCTGAGCTAATCGTTTCATCTCTGCATAGCTAACACATCCTACATCCCAGGCGATCTCTTTAACATATTCTAACCTTAGTCTACCCCTACAGTTCTTGCAGTAGCGGATCCAGGCCTTGCGGGGCCTTGGGCGATATGATAAGGTGGGCCCCACAACAATAGGAAATTAAATAAATATCAAATCAACTAGGAAATAGTTTGGTAATAATAATTGGTTGGTTGGTTCCTTAATTCAGGGGCTGCGAAAACGCGGTCATGTAGCCCGGTGTACTTTGGGAGTGTGTAGAATCTGTCTGAAAACCGGAGTTAATTGTGATGCCTGTATTAGTGTGTGTATCTGTTTTTTAAATTCAAGTATGGACTGCAACTTTGAATTTTTCAAATAGTTCCTACTTTTGCCGCCTAACGCCACCGTCAAAGACTACTAGGCCTAGCTCAGAACTTAGCTACTAGACGCCCCGCAGTCGGCTCTTGCCAACGAACGTAGCGTTGTTTACATTCTTACATTCTTAACCTATACAATTTAGTTTCACACAGGTGTAATTAGTGGGAAGTTCTTTAACAATAAAATAAAGAATAGTTACAATATTTTGAATACACTACAGTACATTTTTTATAATATGAAAGAAACCTTTAAGTCCCCTTAAAGAGGAAGATGCTAGACATGCAAATACAGGTAGTGAGAATGCGAGGCAGACCTAAACGAAGATGGATGGATTGTGTACGGGAGGACCTCAGAGAAAAACAGTTGTCAGATGAGGATGTGCATGATCGGGTTAAATGGAGGAGAGCTGTCAGAAACATCGACCCCACATAGGACTGGGAATTATGTAAAGAGAAAGAAGAAAGAAGAAGATTATGTAAACTATGAAATATTAAAATATTACTTTGCGACTTTGTTTCCCGGCTGAAGTCTTCTATTATTTCACTGAAATCTAAACTTGCTAAACGGCCACGGGAGGTCATAGCTACACTGGAAAAAGGAATATGAATTATAAATTAGTTTGAAATGTATAATTAATTAATTAATTCAATTTTAAAAAATCCATGGCGTGGGGCTCCCCGGACCGCGGGGCCCTCGTCGGTCGCCCTCCTCGTCCTCCCCTAGATTCGTCCCTGTGTTCTTGTCCTCGACCCTTCCTTCCATAACTAAGATTGCTATTCCTTAGTGTCTTAGTATAAGCACTACCAACCTATCTCTTCTCTTCATTAGCAGTCGCCAGAAACATCTCTCCTCTCCCACTCGTCTTAATACCTCTTCATTTGTTACTCTATCTACGCACCTGATCTTCAACATTCTCCTGTAACACCACATTTCAATTGCTACAATTCTTCTATTTTCTGCTGCTCCAACAGTCCAAGTTTCACTTCCATAGAGCGCCACGCTCCAGACGAAAGCTTCCAAAAATAACTTTATAATACTGAAATATATATTCGATGTCAACAGATTTAGTTTCTGTAGAAATGATTTCCTTGCCTGTGCTAGCCTACTTTTTTATATCCTCGTTGCTTCGTCCATCACTGGTTAGTTTGCTTATTAACTAACAGAAGTCTCCAACTTCTGTTATCCTTTCACCTGACAATTTGACGTCCATAAGTGTTTCAGATTTTTTCGGTTGCATTCCAATATATATGTTTTACATTAATTTGTTTGGCAAGAAGGTCTCCTATTGAAATTCGTGAGTGTTATCCCATGTCGTAAACTTAAGGCCTTACTTAACAATATGCTAAACAATAGATACTTTCAGATCTACTCTGACAATTACAGAAGCAGAGTGTTTAAACTAAATGTTGGTTTACCTCAAGGTTCTGTCTTGGCTCCCCTCCTTTTCAGTCTGTACTTACACGACTTACCTGAAACATCTTCAAGAAAATTCATGTATGCTGATGACATTTGTTTGGTGACTCAGAGCTCTGACTTTTCTGATGCTGAAACTAATTTATCCAGTGATCTGGAAGCCTTGGATGCACAGTATACTTCAAGAAATGGTGCCTCCACCTAAACTCTCAGAAAACAGTTGTATCTGCATTCCACCTAAGCAACAGGCTATCAAATTACAAACCAGAAGTCAGATTCAGGGGACAACTGTTACCGTTCTGCAGTATGCCAAAATACTTGGGAATAACACTAGATAGGACTCTGACTTTCAAGCAGCATCTGTCAAATACGACTTCAAAAATCAAAACCAAAAATAATATTCCTCAGAAACTTGCTGGTACATCATGGGGAGCTATTACTCAAGTTCTAAGATCCACTGCCTTAGCTTTACCATATTCTGTTGCTGAATATTGCTGTCCAACCTGGATCAATAGTGTTCACACTAAGAAGATAGATGTGCAACTCAATCAAGCAATGCGAATAATCACGGGATGTATTCGGAGCACGAACACACTTTGGCTGCCTGTTCTCAGCAATATTCCACCTCCAGTCCTAAGAAGATAAGAAGCTCTCCTAAAGGTATGGAAAAACATTCGGCAGAATCCCCAGCTACCCATTCACCAAGATCTTGCACGAGCAGAACACCAACGCTTGAAATCAAGGAAACCACCATGGCGTACAGCAAGCAAACTTGAAAGATGCTCCTTCCAAGTTAACAACTCATGGAAAATCCAAGTTCTAAGATCCACTGCCTTAGCTTTACCATATTCTGTTGCTGAATATTGCTGTCCAACCTGGATCAATAGTGTTCACACTAAGAAGATAGATGTGCAACTCATCAAGCAATGCGAATAATCACGGGATGTATTCGGAGCACGAACACACTTTGGCTGCCTGTTCTCAGCAATATTCCACCTCCAGTCCTAAGAAGATAAGAAGCTCTCCTAACGGTATGGAAAAACATTCGGCAGAATCCCCAGCTACCCATTCACCAAGATCTTGCACGAGCAGAACACCAACGCTTGAAATCAAGGAAACCACCATGGCGTACAGCAAGCAAACTTGAAAGATGCTCCTTCCAAGTTAACAACTCATGGAAAATCCAATGGGAGCAGTCTTCAGTGGTAAATAAACATCTAGTTGACAACCCTTCCAACCGGATACGAGGATTCCATCTCCCCAGGCGCCAGTGGAGGATCATCAACCGGATTCGAACTGGACAAGGCAGATGTAGCTATCTACTGCACAAATGGGGATGGGCTAGCTCTGCAAATTGCGACTGCAGTGCATTATCACAGTCAATCCATCATATTGTTGCTGACTGTCCTCTTCGATCTTTCAAAGGAACAATAATGGACATTCATCTTACATCGGATGAAGCAGTTGAATGGGTCAAAGAACTAAACCTAGAGTTGTAAGATCGTTCGAATTTGTGACTAAGCACATTTGTCCATAAATTATATATATTGTACATAAGTACATACATTCATCATACGTTAAATAAATAAATTATTTGATTTTCATCATGAATTCTTTCCTCAAGACGGACTCCATACCATTTAAAAACTAATGCAAATCCTCTGGTAAAACGGCTAAGATGACGATGTCGTCAGCAAATCTCAGAGTTGAAATCATTCCTCCTTAAATCTTTACTCCTACTTTATATTTCTCTCTAACTTCTTTCATTGCTTGTTCAATGTACAGATTGAAAAATATGGGTGATACGTTGAAGCCTTGCCTTACACCTTTCTGAATGCCAACTTCTCTCTAGTTATAAAAGTTATTTGGCTGAAAGACAGTAGATTGTAGATATTCAATAGTATTTATAATAATTGATAAGGGGAGCGTGAGGGCACAGTGCCTTACCTGTTCTTCTTTCACCGGGACGGCTGAGGTTCGAATCCCGGTGACAGCGGGGTGGAACTTTCGCCTGAAAAATCACGTGGCGTCAGGAAGGGCATCCGGCATTAATTCCCCGGCCAAAACTAAAATGATCGTGGTTGGCTCCGGCGATCCCAATTGATTGGGAGAAGGCGAAGAAAGAAAAAAGAAAATCAAGAATAATTGATCGCAAGCAGAGGGCCGGTACACGACTTGTAATTTCTGCTCAATGACACTGAAATGTTGTTTATAACGGCAATCAAGGTGCCAAATTCCATAACGTACATAATTCCCTTACATCTTTTAGGCAAGTTGTCTGCCTGATTCATGAGTTGAATACTTTAGCTATATTCGAGAAATGGTTTGGCGTAAAGACCTCAAACCCGAGATGCAGCTATTTACATACTCACATGAATTAAAGCTTTAATATTCGCCTTCAGTAAGAATTATCAGCTCTTTAATTGAAACTTGGCGTGCTTGTGTAATGCTTACACTGCGATATAAATCTCGCGTAAATCCACCCTAGTTTGCATAAAAGCAATCTTACTTGACAATGAAGATGGGCTGGCCCCTGGCTGAAACAAATCATAGCTGAAACCCAAATTTGAATGAGATTACCTACCATCTGGCCGCTGTCGACGTCGCCTCGCTATTGATCTGAAGGAATGCCAAATCTAACTTACTTCGTACACAGTGACGCGTCTAGACCACGACTAGGTGGTATTCTGTTCTACACTAAGGGAGGAAGAGCTTTCGTTGGCCAGCGGGAAAACGAAACTAACACGCGGAACTATCAAAAATACGTAGATTTTTGTGAGTTGAGAGAAAAGCTAATATGGCCCTTGTCGGTTCAGAGAGATTAGTCTCTGTATGTTTCTGGCTTTAACACGTTTTCTGATAACTCTTTCATTTATATTGACTGACTTATCTTAGCGTGTTATTGAGAAATTCAATTTCCGGACTCTAGAGACAAGTGGATTCGTGCTGTCATCCTTCCTTGAAGCATGGCTTCTTAACACACTAACCGTGACAGTACCTTCAAATAAACAACGACCTCCTTCAAAATTCTAAAATGTATCATTCATTTCATCCGTCATTATGTCTTTTGATGAGGTTGGAATAAGAAACGGCAACCGGCCGAAAAATCTTGTCATGCAAAGATTCATCTCTGAGATTTGCTGATGACATAGTCATCTTGGCCGACACGCCGAAGGATTTGAATGAGGTTTTGAATGGTATGGACTCCGTCTTGAGGAAATAATTCATGATGAAAATTAATAAATGTAAAAAAAATATTAGAATGCAGCCGAAATCAATCAGAAACCTCTATGGACATCGAATTGGTAGGTGAAAATCTAAATGAAGTACGAGACTTCTGTTACTTTGGAAGCAAAATAACCAGTGCTGGACGCAGCAAAGAGGATATAAAAAGTAGGTTGGCTAAGGCAAGGAAAGCATTTCTACAGAAAAGGAATCCGTTGACATCGAATATAAATTTAGGTATTAGGAAGTGAAAAATGATTTAACTGGATCAGAGCGCACTTGTCTAATCGTAATGTAAAACTTTAAACTTACTTTGCTTAATAACTCAAATTGTGATTTTTACAGGTTCAAACATCAATAAGCCAAGTTCTAACTCACCTATCAACCTCAACAAGGTTCCAAATTAAAGGTCACTACATTAGCTATGCCCTGTGCTAAAACTGAGAGAAATATATCCCCACTTAAAAACTGAATATGATGAAAGGGGAAAATATATTTTATATTTTTCATTTTTGCAAGCTTATGTTATACAGGGCGATTATTTTGCTGGAGCGGGACGGGCAACCGGCTGTCGGTTGCGCGCGCCTTCCGCCAGCCAACCGAGCTCGCACCGCGGATTGTGCACAGGTGGAAACCGTAACAAAGTACATTAATTAATGGTAAATTCACCAGCAAATCATGACTAAAGAACATCGAAGATGCTGACAGCCAGGTGGGTTGTACCGTGTAAATAAATTAGCGTTTACACGTAGTAATTCCCCCTCCTGTTGTCAGGGATATCTGCTGCCGTATATTGTTCTCCAGCTCCACTAGATTACAGGTAATTGATCTGTACACTTTGAATGTCAAATTAACCCACAATTGAACAACAAACGTGCGTAGGTCCATGCTTCGATTAATTACAGTAAACACGTGGGAGGGAGTGGGCAGGGGGAGGGGGAGTAGCGACATAATGAAACGGTGACTGTCAGTCAGCTGAAGGAGGACAACTTTTGGTATCTTCTGTGAAAAGATAAGTTCTAACCTTTAACTGGTGACGTGAGGACATCCAGATTCCCAAGAAATGAAAGAATATATGTGCTTCTTTAATTAAATCATGCAGCTGTTGTTTATGCTAACTTCTGCACACACTCGTTGATGAACGTTTAGTGACTTAATGGACTTTAATGATCCTGGTTAGCCCGCCTCCGCTTCTCTCAAACCTGTGGCCCGAGCTCGGTTGGCTGGCGGAAGGCGCGCGTCCCGCTCCAGCAAACGAATCTCGCTGTAGTTTGCTTGCTCTCAGAAAAATAAGCGAGTCGTAAATTCGCAGCATATACGAGTATACTATGTTTTACATCAGGGGCCGGGCGCGCTGGCGTGCTTATAGCGCGGATGGCCTTGCAGCGGTAGTGCGGGAAGACTATATGTCTGTCTCTCTCGCTCGCTTTCCCATCTCACTCCCTCCCGTACTACCTTCGCCGAGTTATTGTTGATCGGTCAATCGTCAAACGGGAATCAGTATATTGCAAATATGGATTCAAATTGAAACAAAACGGAACCTAAGACGGATTTCTACCCAAAATTCATGGCTGTAAAATATTTTGTTAAATAAAATATCTTTCTTACAACGCACGCTTAGTTACATTTCTTATGTACTATAAATAAATCAAGATATGTATTCTCTTTGGTTTGTAAATGAATTCCTCTGAACTATTCTCATTCAATATCTAAGTAATAAATTTACGGGAGCGTGATGGTGCAGTGGCTTAGCTGCTCGTGTTTCACCCGGACGGCTGGGGTTTTAATCCCGGTGACATCGGGGTGCAATTTCACCTGAAAAATCACTTGGCATCAGGAAGGACATCCGGCCTGAAATACCTTGCCAAAACCAAAATGAGCCAGGTTGGCTTCGACGAACCCAATTAATTGGGAAAAGCCGAAGAAAGTTATTTTTATCTATGTAATAAACTGCATTTTCTGCACGTAAGGGATTGTAATAAATTACGGGGTTGGCCCCACCTTCCAGACAGTGTGTTAGGTGCAGAATGGAATTTTACTGTATTTCATTCTAAACGTGAGGCTTACATATTTAAAATGTCCTTCAATTAGCGCTGCACTCTCACGTCTCTCCACTATACCCCGTGACGTAGTCATGCTCGCTAAATCAAGTGTACCACAAGTTGTGCACAACTTTCCATTGATTCGGTTCTAATAATTTCGCCAGAGATATAAATTCATTAGTGGGGAAGATCCTGGTAAGTGTGGTACGCCACTGTGTGGAATCGACTCATAAACCTCCAGCAGAATCTCTACCATATGAGACCAGCTGCAGCAAAATTATTCAGAATCAATTCTACGCTGTTAACTTAAACATTCGCTTACCGCCTATAGTTTTGTCAACTCCTCTTATCTCTGCACGTCTTCTCGGCTGATCATGCTTGGAATTCTACAGGGACAGTCCAACCAGACATTTGTCACTGCTCTCGGCAATTGAGGAGGAGCAGATGGAAGCTATCATTAATCTTAGCAACAAAACACGAGCACGGTTTGTCTCTGCCAGAAGCAGGCGTGTACCATTTCATCAGCCATACCTACAGTAGTTGTTATGAGCACTCAGTGATTTACTCATCGCACCAAACATCCTCTGTGCCCCAGACCATGAAACCTTGCGCTCCGCCCCTGACAAGAGAATTCCCCTATCTTGGGGAAATTTTACACTTGTAATTCAGACCAGAATAATTATGTCTCGTCCCCAAATTCATATATTCTCTAGAGCAGTGGTTACCAACCTTTGCCAGCTGACGCACCCCTTTTCAGATACGGGTGGTCATCGTGCCATCCTCCCTGTCGCGTCTATAACCTCTTCGATAAACTTACGTGGAGGATATACACCTAGCCTAATAACACTACATAATGGAATAATTATAAAATTATAAAACCTTGTGTGTAACAATAATACTGGAAAATGGAAGCAACTACTACATCGTTAATGAGTTGAAACTGTCGCGTATGGTCATAGTTTACTTTCACGCAAGTCGGTCTACAAAGTGTGCAATTAAACGTGGTCTTGTTCGCACATCGGCTCTCAGGATTGATTTTGCTCCTTACAACACAGCAAATTCCTTATTTCACCTCCAACCTCGCGACTCCGCACGGGTTTGTGCCGACAGTTGGCAATTTCCAGTGCCTTTGAACGATTGACTTGCCGTGACAATCACTTGGAGAGATTCGAAAAAAATTTATTATACAAAATTGTAATACTCGAGTTTAAAAACATGGAAATCACTTCACGCACCCCTTGATAAATCCCCATGCTCCCCTAGGGGGGCGTGCCCCCAGGTTGGGAACCCCTTCTCTAGTGAGAGGTTAGTCAGAATATCGGGACCACCTCGTGATGTAGTGACCAACGTTTTTGGCTCTCACCTCCAGAGGTCCGGGTTAGTTTCCCTCAAGGCTTCATAACTTAACATAACGAAAATGGTTGTTTGGGTAGATTATGTAACAAAATGGGTCTTGGTCACATTGTGGTCGTTACGTTTCATATCCGGAAGTCATTTGTATCGCATGGTAACGTTATTGGTCCTTATAACGTTATTCTGATATTGGTTATCGTAGAAACCAAATAGTATTGTCCGACAGAAATAACGTTATTTGAATAAGTCTCTCGAAAAATATCCCCTAATACCGTTATTCGGACTAATAACGTTCTTCGGATATCGGTTCTCGTAGAAACGAAATACTAGTGCCCACCTGAAATAACGTTATCGGAATACATATCTCGAAAATAATCTCCTAATATCGTTATTTGGACTGATAACGTTATTCGAATATCAGTTAACCAAGGAACGAAATGGTAGTGCCCGCCTGAAATAACGTTATAGGAATACATATCTCGAAAAATATTCCCCCAATACCGTTATTAGGATTAATAACGTTATTCGGATATTGGTTATCTCAGGAACGAAATGGTAGTGTTCACTAGAAATAACGTTATTTGAATAGATCTATCCAAAAAATCCCCCAATACCGTTATTCGGACTAATAACGTTATTCGGATATCGGTTATCGCGGGAACGAAATGGTAGTGCTCACTATAAATAACGTTATTTGAATACATCTCTCGTACATTATTCCCCCAATACCGTTATTCGGACTAATCGGTTATCGCAGGAACGAAATGGTAGTGCTCACTAGAAATAACGTTATTTGAATATATCTATCGAAAAATATTCCCTCAGTACCGTTATTCGGACTAATAACGTTATTCGCATATCGTTTATATATTACAAACGGCATCATGGATTGAAAATGGCACCATTTTGATACATTTTGCGTTGGAGAACTCCATCGAGTAGAAAGAGTGGAAGTGTCACTTTGCGACCTACGTCGTGTTAGGTTCTGAGTTTAGCCGCGAGGTTAATAAATACTCGGAAGTGCTTACCGTGATAGGGTATTGTATTTTTAGCCTACTTTTCACATTTTGCAAAAATGAGGAAAAAGTAGACTTATGAGATCGATCTGGGCAAATGTCTGTCTGTCTGTCTGTGCATGTCCCCCCCTCCCTTATCAACTCCTAAACGGCTGAAGCAATCAAAACCAAATTTGGTATGAGTAAAGATCTATATCTGAATATCTCAAGGCCATGAAAATGAAGTCAGTGCTACCAACTGCTGAAAAACTGCAATTGAAATTTGAGCTCCATGTTGGATATCTTGGAAGGTATGCATGGGAGCTATTCCAAAATTGGCACATAATTATATAGATAATAATATTTCAGTTTAATTTCCAGAAGGCCATACATGACAGTGTTGGCAAAATGGTTCTAAGCATGCTGATAGGTCAAATTTTTAAATTAATAGAACTTCTACACTATCAATTGGATTTCAACCAAATTTCGTATCTACTCTACTATGTGTACATAACCAGATATCACTATGCGTATTCTTAAGAGCAAGCAGCTGGTGATTACTGTTGATAATTGCTGTCTCTACTTTTTTACCCTTATATTAATATATCAGAATGCATGCAAACCAACAACTCTAAACTTTGCACACGTATAGTACCTGACATTCTAGATTAATTTGGAGTAACTAATATTATGTCAATGCCGCTAACATGATTCTAAGCCTGATGATTGGTTCAATTCTAAAATGCATGTAACTTCTATACATACAAATTGATTTCGTCCAAAATTGGCACAACAATAGATCATAATATGTCAGATTATTTCTGGCCAAGATATGCATGACATTGCTGCCAACATGATTTTACGCGCACTGATAGATCCAATATCTAACTGCATGTAACGTCCACGTTATCCATTGAACTTCAATCAAATTTTGTATTCTGTACCTTAAGAGATGGAACTAAGAATATATTAAGTCACCAGGGCTTCCAACTGTAGTGCAGGTATATTTCGAATTAATTAGAAATTTTGATATTACCAACTTAATTTCGTCATTAACTTAGATAGTCCCATATAGATTAAACATTGGCATGAATCTTTGAGTTTAAGAAAAATAGGCTCCTTAGTTTGTCACGGAACTGCTTGTTGAACTTGCGAAAGTGGCGAATGTCCGAAAAAACACTCTTAAATGCGCTTTTGAAGAAAGGAACAACAGACCGACACCACTTGAAATACATAGGCCTAGGTGGATAGCAAACGACCTGAAGCTTAATAGAGATCAAGTACTAGCGAATCAACTAGACAACGGGGAAAATTCAGTGTACATTAAATTAGTGTACACCTTACTTTATGAAAACATATTATCTCGACATGAAGGTGTGAAATCCTTCCGGCTAGCTAGCGGTAACACCACAAAGATAACTATCACTGCTTCAGACTCTTTAACAAATCGTGTGCCTGTGTTTAATCTCCTCCCGAAGTCAAAAATGAAAGGCTCTCCCGCGTGCTTTCTACGCATGGAGTTCTCAAGGACATACGGAACGAGTGCTGTAATTAAGTATACGAATTTTCTGCTGTAAGTAATGGCATACTTATTGTAACAATTGAACTTAAATACCCCATTCCATCATTTTTGACGGCCAATGATTGTGAAGTTCTGTTAACATATGAAGGACAAGCTAAGTATTGCTTTTATTGTAAAGAAACCTCCCACTTACAAATAGACTGTCCGAACAGAAGGAATCGCCCGGTACTTCATGTCAGACAACAAACCTACAGCACGGTGCTGGGCGAGTCAGATGGGAGTAGTAAGCTAAGCGACACTACCGACACGGAAACTGCAGTACCTTCCCCTGAATATCCAGCCATATCAGAGGCCTTTCATAACAGGCCCCATTCTACAAACACATAGGTCTATAGCATTGCGGAAGTAACTCAACCATCAGATAACGTAGCTGAAACATCCCTGACTACTTTACATAGCAATGAAGAGGGAACTGTGACGTCACGATCGGACAGCACGGGGAAGGGACACACCAGGAGGCAACACAGCAGTCTGTGCAGCAGCCAGATACTAGGACTAAATGTCCCGATTTTTAGTTTGTAATTCTGACACCACGTAGCAGCACCAAAGTGAGGCAATTTCTCTTGAATGGAAGCTCGTATTTGCGATGGCAAAACCACTATGTATACTAGAGTGCAATAAAATTGATATCAATTCAATGCATTTTCCAAAATGTGAAAAACAAAGACGTTACTAGCAGCTGTTTATATTTCTGCTTAAAATATGAAAAAACTGGTAATACGAAAACGGAGATTTATTTCCTGATTCCAATGCATTTTTCATAAATAAAATCGGGTGAATGGAATCGTCGGCATTAGTTTAGGAATTGTTTTGAAAAGGGTGGTAGGAGTAGCGGCGCGGCTATACAAGATCTCTAGCGCAAGGAAAATGATGAACACGCCGAGTTGACGAATATTGTAGTTCGGCGAGTTACATGTACAAGTGCGTGGAACAATATCTGAGCAATAAAATTATAGTAATGTCACGCTTATGTAATGTTGACACAATGTGTTTATACAGATACTTTCTTACTTCCTCAAACATTCTTGTTCTTGTTCTTGTTGATAATAATACATTGTAGGGGCTTGGGACATCTTGGTCATCAGTCCCATGTAGTTGACTATGTGTGTTACTGTATTGGAGCCAGGGATGGGGCAGGTGCCCTGAGTCTTCAAGTAAGGTACTATCTCGGCATTTACCTGGAGGGAGTGTGGAAAACCCTGCGAAACACAAGACACAACTGAACTTCAGGTGCAACCACATTGGTAGATTGATTGACAGGTGAACTAGTCAATGAGAGATGTTGGACTGATGACAGTTTCCTAGGAAAAAAATATAAAATAAGAAGGAATTTCTGAATGGCAATAAACATCTGCTGTAAGAAACATTGTTTCAGTTCCTTACCTTTTATTTCGTTCAATACGCCAATACACAAGCTCTGCTGGGACTTTCCTTCGTTTTCTGTGAGCGTACAAAGGAAGTGGATATTTATGCAGGACGCTTGCACCTAGAGAACATGCGCTTGACTGTCGTCAGTATCTATGGAGACCAATTTTCCATTTTCACAATGGCTGCGTCTTACTTTTCCACACAACGCATTGTTTACGTTTGAATTCGAACTCTCTTCTCTGAAAAAAGTTGTCACTGAATAGTTCGTGGTCTTGTACTCATACACTTATATATTAGAAGTTCAAAAAAAGACTAAACCCGTGGCGCGACAGCCGTTGAAGTCCCTAGTTCTACCAAGCAACCGCTGTTCAGCCATGTAGCTTGCAGATTGTGGGGTGACGTTTAGTCATCCAACTTGTACTAATAAATTTAAAGTGAAATCAAAACTGCTCAGTACTTTAAACATTCTCTAATGCAAGCGTAATTTCAAATATAAACTAGGGAAAAAATCTTATGTATGTGTAGAGGTTTTTCTTAGGGCCTGGCTTCCTTTTCTTGGTACAGTACTTACTGTCGACCAAAATATTATGTGCACTCGAGTTTGAAGGTTGTTTGTGAAGTAACCAATAGACCTATATAAAATCCACTAACATAATCATTTTCTTCGATCTATTTTACGTTAGTTCATGTAGATTTGGAATTTTTTATTTATATTTTAATTCTTTTATCGCAGTTGAAACACAAAAGGGGACCGTTTTTAACCATGCGTCACATTTAATAATTATTATCTCACAAACCCGTCATCAGATCGAATCCAAATTTTTGCACAATATACATTGGAATGTTGTATAACAGGTTTATTAATTTCAACATTTTGTGTGTTCAAGAACGAATTTTGTTATCATTTTTGTAACGTAACTATTTCTCGGCTCGGGGACGTTGTAAAATGTAGTTCTTGGTTGCGTTGTAATCCTTATACATCAAAAAGTTATGTTGTATGACAGTGAAATACGTAAAATAATTCACTTATTTTATATCGGTTTGTATTTATACGGGGAATTAAGACAAGGTTCACCAGCTAGACGCTCCGGGATATTCTGTACAGCATTGCTGATATGGAGCCCATTACATCCGAGCGAAGCGCGCCTTGACGCGTGATGGAGCCCATCTTGGCAACGCTGTACAGCTTTTACAGGAGCGGCCAACTGGTGAACCATGTCTTAATTCCCCATACAAATACAAACCGATATAAAATAAGTGAGAAGAGCCTCCGTGGCTTAGGCGGCAGCACGCCGGCCTCTCACCGCTGGGTCCGTGGTTCAAATCTCGGTCACTCCATGTGAGATCTGTGCTGGACAAAACGGAGGCAGACAGGTCTTTCTCCGGGTACTCCGGTTTTCCCTGTCAAAATTTCATTCCAGCAACACTCTCCACTATCATTTCATTTCATCTGTCATTCATTTAATCATTGCCCCAGAGGAGTGCATCAGGCCTCGGCAGCCGGCACAGTTCATATCCTCGCCGCTAGATGGGGGCTTCATTCATTCCATTCCTGACCCGGTCGGAGACTGGAAGCAGGCTGTGGATTTTCATTTTTCATAAAATAAGTGAATTAATTTACGTATTTCACAATCATACAGCATACCTTTTTGATGTATAAGGATTACAACGCGACCAAGAACTACATTTTCAAATCAACCCGAGCCGAGAAAAAGTTACCTTACCAAAATGATAACAACTTTGTTTCTTGGCCGTACAAAATTTTAAAATTAATGAACCAGTTATACAACATTCCAATGTATATTGTGTTAAAATTTGGATTCGATCTGTTGACGGGTTTGTGAGATAATAATTCTTAAATGTGACGCATGGTTGAAACACGCTTAAAAACGGGCACTTTTTGTATTCCAACTGCGATAAGAAATATTAAAAAATATTTAAAAGAATCCAAACCAACATGAACTAACGTAAAACTGAACGACGAAAATGATGATGTTATTGGATTTTTTGTAGGTCTATTGGTTACTTCACAAACAACCTTCAAACTCGAGTACACATAATATTTTGGTCAATGGTAGTAGCAATTCCCCCTGGGATTTAGTGGTATGCCCTTGAATCAGGGCTGGCATGCGAAACGAAATGTATGGCTGTGGGGGCGAATATATTTGAATTTCGCCGTGAGCGCGATACTCGATAGCGAATTGACAATGATTGTCGGCGGGAAATTAAATCGAGGCGAAACTTAATTCGAAGCGAAATGACATAGCGAAATCAACGCGAAACTTAATAGCAACGCGAAATTACATTGTACAATTGAATAAAATTTCACTCACGGCGCGAAAAAAAATCGTTACAATCTTTTAATTTCGCTCCCGACGCGAAATACAGACTTTTAATTTCACTCGCGGCGCAAAATTAAATTCGATACAGACTTTTAATTTCGCTTCCGGTGCGAAATAAAATTCGTTGCAGTCTTTTAATTTCACTCCCGGCACGAAATACAATTCATTACAGACTTTTAATTTTACTCGCGGCGCAAAATAAAATTCAATACAGACTTTTAATTTCGCTTCCGGTGCGAAATAAAATTCGTTACAGACTTTTAATTTCGCTCCCGGCGCGAAATAAAACTCGGTTACAGACTTTTAATTTCGTTCCCTGCGCGAAATAAAATTCGTTACAGACTTTTAATTTCGCACCTGGCGTGAAATAAAATTCCCAAACGGCATTTAGTTTCGCCCTCCGATGTGAATTTAAAAAAATGAATGGAACATTTCATTTCGTTGTTGAAATTAAAATGTATTCGTTTCGAGAGTGAAATTATGTTCGGAGCGATGTTCAAAGTCCTGACGTTGGCAGCAGTAGCAGTCTTATGACCGTTCACCGCCTGCGCAATCTGCAGGGCTGCAACAGCAACGTGAGTCATTCAATGGTCATCACTTCAGTAGAGGAGAAAGTCAGTGCTATGACATCAACATCACCATCGTCGTTGACTGCACCTCGGACTCGTGGCTGGCCCTCCCTGACGTTCATAACGCAATGGGGCAACAAGTACCTTTACTTGTTCTATAGCGAACAAGAAGACGAATGTGCTGTGTGGACAGACATTCAAGATAAGTGACGAACTCCAATTACAATACAAATTGTCAGTTGTAACTCTTCAGTCAGTCAACACTAATTTGCCCAATAACTGGGAGGGGTACAAGGTATATACAGTAATATGTAAATAACATTATATGTATTAGTTTATGGTCACGATTATAATGCAGCAATTTTAGTGATCTTAAATCTAATACCTGTATTTTTTTTCAGGAGTGTTACTTACTTCTTATATACGTTGTACCCCACCCAGTTATCGGGTAAATTAATGTTGACTGACTGAAGAGTTACAAATAACAGAAAATCGTCTGTGGTAGTACCGCGGCGCATATGGCGTTCTGTTTCGGAGGCGGGTTACTCGAACAACAGGGTTGAGGGGTCATTCCTCTCATTTCTACATTCTTTATTCTTAAACTTCCGGAAATTTCGTGGGGGGGCTTGGCATTCCTTACTACTTCCTTCTTACCCTCAGCGCATTTATACTGACCATGGCACGAAAGCAAACCCCTGTGCCACGTACAGTATTTCGTTTCGCACTGAATTAGTTTTGCGTCGCCTTTCACTATGTTATTGTGCTTAGAATTACATTTTGCTTCCATTTTAATTTTCGCGCTTACAATCAATATCATTTCGCACCCGAATATCACGCTCATGGCGAAATTAAAATGTTAATGCGTCCACAACCATTTTGTTTCGCATGCCAGACCAGATTTAATTTCAGACATGAAATGATATGTTCCATGCATTTTAAATTCACGCCGGGGGCGAAACTAAATGCTGTTTGGGAATTTTGTGTCATTAAAATAAACCGTGGCACTACATCCCATGAAAGGCCTAGGCCTACCAAGCGACCGCTGCCCAGGCATCTGCAGATATTGGTCAGCGCATCGGGTTCCCTCGGCCGTTAATCTTGGTTTTCGTGAATTTCAGACAGCTACTCTCGAGGCTGAGTGCACCCCGTTCCAACCCACACGTCCGTTTCTAAAATCACTAACGGAGCCGGGAATCGAACCCGGGGCCTCCAGGTGAGAAGCAGGCACGCTATCCCCAACACCATGGGGCCAGCAATTTTTGTCATCCAGGAGCAAAATTAACAGTCGTTAAATATGTTATTTCGCGCCGGGAGCAAAATTAAGAGACTGTAGCGGTTTTCATTTCGTGCCAGGAGCGAAATGAAAAGTCTTGTATCGAATTTTATTTCAGGCCAGGAGCAAAATTAAAAGTCTGTAAGGAATTTTATTTTGAGCCGGGAGCGAAATTGAAAGTCTGTAACGAATTTTGTTTCGTGCCCGGAGTGAAATTCAAAGTCTGTAATTTTTTTTATTTCGCGTCGTAAGCGAATTTAAAAGACTAACGGTTTTTATTTCACGCCAAGAGCGAAATGAAAAGTCTTTAATGAATTTTATTTCACGCCAGGAGCAAAGTTAAAAGTCTGTTAAGAATTCTGTTTGTAGCCGGGAGCGAAATTAAAAGTCTGTAACGGATTTTATTTCACGCTGGGAGCGAAATTTAAAGTCTGGTACGAATTTTATTTCGCACCGGGAGCGAAATTAAAAGTCAGTAATGCATTTTATTTCGCGCCGGAAGCGAAATTAAAAGACTAATGAATTTATTTCGCCTCTGCAGCGAAATTAAAATTCTGTTACTAATTTTATTTTGCGCCTGGAGTGAAATTTTATTCCTTTGAACAATTTAATTTCGCGACGCTAATTTAAATTGATGATACATTTCGTTTTGCATGCCAGTCCTGCCTTGAATCGGTTTTGGTGGTGGCTCCATTTTTCACCTACAATGTAAAACTAACTGCACTTGATGACCGTAATGCTCTCCATCATTCGTACCTATATGTACATCGTACATGTATATGATCTACCAGAGATACTGTCCAAAAATAAATTGCCGAAAATAGAACACCTAACAAACACTAAAAATAATGGTGTTGCAGGTAAAATAAACTAAGTAAAAAGTAATTAAAGGGATCGATGAACTAAAAACAGGAAAAACAACATGAAAAATTATAAGTCGTAAGTACAAACTGGTAAAATTTCAAAGGATCACTCAGAAATATCCAGAACTGAACAATAATTCAGAACTAGCCATCACAGTCACAGTCAATCTCAACATCGGACTAGATGCTCAGGAATCCCATACCGTCAGGTAAGGGGTATGGTCATCACTCTCTCACTTGACTTTCGCTCCCCTTTCCTGCTGCTGCGGTGGCCTTGATCGAGCTTGTGGCGCGCCGTGGCCGCCTGCTTTAAGCGTGTGTACAATCCTGTATGAAATATTACCTTATAAAAGATGCTGGAAGTGTCGTCCTTCCTGGGTTATACAGGCATTGTATCCGGTAACCACATTTTGGCTCACGCGAGTGAGTTCTGCCACTGTAATGTTTCTGATTTTGTATTTTATGTTCTTTATTGA
This sequence comes from Meconema thalassinum, assembly GCA_946902985.2. Taxonomy (NCBI): domain Eukaryota; kingdom Metazoa; phylum Arthropoda; class Insecta; order Orthoptera; family Tettigoniidae; genus Meconema; species Meconema thalassinum. The sequence continues at coordinate 173,534,057 of OX336391.1, forward strand.
GCACTGAGTCAGTAGGCCTAGTGGCAAACTTATTTACAATTGCGTGAATCTGTGCTAGTGAAGGTGACACTTCATCTGGAAATTGCTGAACTTACCCACCGGGCCGACTCGTACTTAAAATAAGTTTTACATACAAAAATACTGTAAGATGTTGCAATGATAACTGTCTGAACATGTTACCATCTGAGGTTCAGACTGGCGACTGACAACACCTGAAAGCGCGCGCATAGTACAAACTTGACCTTGCATTAGTGCAAAGTCAAGTTTGTACTACGCGCGCGCTTTCAATACTACAGCAGGGGGCCGTGGGACGCCAGAAACTCGGCCAAGCCCGCTGCAGTAGCGAATAACAAAACCGCCGCTCGTCGTTCTTACTTAATATGAAAGACCCTATATGTAGACCATAGAGTTATGTACTATTAGATGACTAGTATTGCGTAGGTTCATTATTCAAACGTTGACTTCTATCACATGATTGGGACACAAGAAATAAAACAATAATTTTAAAATTTTGCACAACTGCCATCTTGAGAGTATGTAAACAATTTAACAAAATTAGAGATCAGTTCATTACAATTTAGATAAACAATTGCTGTACCAAATTTCACTGCGTTCGGATGGTTACATCGCCAGAAAAGTCTATTTAAATGTTCAAATTCACTTGGCCGCCATGTTCGTTTTGTAGTTAACAGGTATATGAAAGTCACTTAAGTGACTTTTATCACCGTACAAAATTTCAGAGTGATATCGGTGACAGTTTCGGAGATATAGAATGCCAGTGAGATATTTCGCACAGCCACCATGTTGAATTGGTGAAACTTAATAAGCTTTGAAAGTCACGATCGGGGTCGGCCAAAATAGTAGGCCTACTATGACCTTACCGAATTTCATTGAAATCGCTCCAGCCGCTTAGATTTTATTAGGTGGGGTGTGGGGGAAGAGGGGGGAGGGGTGGGGATGCACACCAAGGCCCGGCGTAGGTGCGTGACGTCATGTCGTGTCAGTAGGTAATCTGTGTCCTTGACTCTCCCCGCCTGCCGCTAGCTACGTGTGCGAGTGAGCTGTGTAGAGTATGTCGTGGTACCCTGCAAGCCAGACAAGTGCTTTTAGGGCCATATGACCCAGGCGCACACTGTCAGCACTGTCTACGCTGGAACTCTCAGTTCAGGGGCGCGTGGCCAGCCTGTCGCGGCTGGATTTCTCGAAGTCGTTCTTCTCTTCTCTTCATATTATTATTATTATTAGTATTATTAGACTATTATTATTGGCAATAAAATGTTATTGGATACCAATAGACTACGTCTCATACTGTTCCCGAGTACATTGATGATCAATTCTCTATTATTGAATAGATTCATTTGATAGCAAAATTATGCCATTTACACTTAAGTTAGGCATACCCAAACACGATAAGTTATTAAAAAATGTTGATGTTGTTTCTTGCCCTTATTCGAAACGTACCACAAGCTTTCAATTCTCTTTGAAGCCTATCGTTAGCTCTAAACGACCAGTCTTGTTATGCCGATGGTTACTTCACATCTGATGGTGGGGTCCAGCATAAATCTTGTATCCTTCTTACGGCCAATAACAATTATTATTCTATTGTACTTTTCCTTCTAACACGAGGAAGACACGAAAACATGGATCGCGTAACATTTCTGAAATGTTACAGATGCATCTTAGATCTATGTCGGTGATTCCCTTCTTAATTTTGGTGTTTGAACGGAGCTAGGTTATCAGACACTCCACAGTGGTTGCAGCATACAGTCTCACACAAGAGCAACCTTTGCCTCCACCTATTTGTGCTTGACTACTCCCTTTCATGTGTACTTCTGGATAAGTTGTTATCCATAAAATATGGTGATTAGACACTTTCGCAATCAACCAGCAAGTTCATTTTGTTTTTTCCATACATCCGCTTCAGGCTTAATTCTCAAGTATTCCTTTGGTTCCTAACTAGTAAATCACCGTCTTCATCGTTACCACCATCTTCATCATCATCACCGTAATGAAAACCTCATTCGTTGTACAAACACAAATTACGCACCATGTCACCTTGCCTTCAAGCAATTCTTGCACTCTCTGTATATATGTGGCACGGTGTCCCTACATGAAGATACTATACTTTGGATGTTCATTCACTGAAAATTGCGAAATTAGCTTCGAGGTTTTCCTATGCCCAGAACATAGAATGCTATGAAAATCAAATGTTCTTAAATACGATGTGTGGATTACATATAAATATGCAATTGGATTAACTCACGACTGCTACTTGTAGCATTGGCCTTTGAGAATATTTTACGGAAGCTATTCTAACAACTCTACGAGGTGAGTTTCTCTCCGAGTTCCCATATGAATGTTCGAATTGCAGAATAAGAATGTAGAAAAAAAAGGAAAACTTGTGCTCACTGACCTGGTGCAAGTCCTCAAAATGAACACCCCTTTGATGACTTAGGTATCATCGATACCATTTCAGTACCTCAAACCGAAATTAAATTTCTTGGCAGGCCAGAGAATCACACCCGGACCACCGGGGGGGCGACAGACAAGAATGTTAGCCGCTACACCACAAGGTGATCTCTTTCATTGTCAGCGCAATCTATTGCACGATGCCATGTAATTTCAGCACGAACTATAATAGTACACATTTCTTCTTATTTTTGGCATTACATTGCCCCTGGTAAGTTAGAGAGATGGTTCGCATACCATAACCAAAGAGCCGAATAGTTCCAAAAACCAATAAACAACCGAAAGAAATACCGACAAGCTGGTAGAAAGACAGACAACATATTTTGTAATTTTCAGAGCAAAATTGTTTTACAATGAAGAGCACTCTTGGTCTCCATACTGTTGAAATAATGAAAGCTCTTTAATCCTTGAACAAGTGCCTATGGAACAAGCTGGATTTCGACCAAATCGCAGTTGTGTCGATCAAGTACTATCACTGACCACCCACATAGAAGCCGGATTCCAGAAAGGGCTTAAGACATCAGTTTCATTCATTGATCTGACATCTGCTTATGACACTGTGTGGAGACATGGCATGATCTACAAACTCCTACGCACAATAACTTGCGGAAGAATTGCCAGACTTGTGGATAACATGTTAATGAATCGCAGATTTCAAGTAATTCTGGGAAAAACCATCAGTAAGGAGAAGAAACTTGACAATGGATTGCCTCAGGGATCCGTCTTGGCCCCACTTCTTTTCAGCCTCTACATCTCCGATATGCCTGCAACCAGTTCAAGAAAGTTTGGATACGCCGATGATTGGGCAATTGCTACCCAGGAGAGACAAATCGAAAATACAGAACACACCCTAACTATTGATCTACGCATTCTTGATGAATACTTCCGAAAATGGAGGCTGAAGCCGAACCCAAGCAAAACTACAGTGACATGTTTCCACTTATGCAATAATCTAGCTAATCGTGAACTAGAAGTGTACCTAGGTAAAAATCGCTTGACCCACACCAATGAATCCAATTACCTGGGGGTCATCTTAGACAGAACTCTCTCCTTCAAGAAACACCTGAAGAAAACGGCAGAAAAACTGAAGTCTAGAAACAACATACTTCAAAAACTATGTGGCACTACATGGGGTTCGTCAGCCGACATTTTACGCACCACCACCCTCAGTCTGGTCTTCTCAACAGCTGAGTATTGTTCTCCAGTGTGGCTAAATAGCAGTTATACCAAACTTGTCGATGCCCAATTGAATCAGGCAATGAGAATGATATCTGGCACAGTAAAATCAACACCAACATTTTGGTTATCAGCACTGAGTCATATTCCACCAGCGGAACTCAGACGCAAACATGCCTTACTCCGGGATTATAAGAAGATAAATGCCAACGACCAGCTACCAATACACCAGGACATCACTGCTGCTGAAGTGAGACGTCTACGCTCGCGAAACCCCTCCATCCGGACAGCGAGACACCTAGTGAACCAAAACTTCAACCTGCTGCAAAACTGGAAAGAAGAATTGGTGGAAAACATTCCAAGTCAGCTGCAAGATATCACAAACTCCACAACACCACCAAGTGGCTTCCATCTACCCCGGAAAACATGGTCAACGCTAAACAGAATAAGAACAAACCATGGTAGATGTGCAGATCTTCTCTACAAATGGGGATATATATTTTCACCAGAATGCAGTTGTGGTGATCCCAGGCAGACCATACGGCATATAGTGAATGACTGCCCGACGCATTCCTACAGTGGCAACTTCAGTGACTTTGTGGAAGCAGGCCCAGCTGTGATAGACTTTATTAACAACTTGAAAGTGAAACTGTAAATAATGTAAATACACATCTATTTTTGACTAATGTTGATATGTACAGCCAAACGCTAAATAAATAAATAAATGAAAATTGTCCTAAAACTTCAAAAGTTAGAAGGATTTCATGTCAACTTGCTTATTTTGCCGTATATCTTATGTGTAGGTAAATTCCATGAGTTATTGTTTCAGGCGATGTTGAAAATACGAATAAAAGACATAAATTACCTCAGATTGCGACGGAATATTGTTCAGTTTAAAAACCTGATAAATTTACTAACGCACGTTTCTCGAATTCACATATCCCTGAACAGCTCCAATCTAATCAGTTGGTGAATTCAGAATCTTGTTATTGAAATACTGTAGACTATAGCTTTATAGTCCTAATGTAGTTTTTTTGTTCTACCCGTAATTATTTAGGTTGCTATGAGGAAGGGGATATGGTGAGACAGTTTCCTTGTGGGAATGATATTACGGATAGATGCCCTTCATGACGTCAATTTAATGAGAGGATTTAATGACAAATGAAATTAATGAGGCGAGGTATGAAATGGTTGTGTGTGGTATTTCGAGTTCGGTGTAGTCTGACCATGCACGTTAGCGTGTGTAGCTACGTCGGCTGGTTTGTGACATTATGTCAACAAATTTAAAAAATATATTTTAACACTCCTGATTCCATACCGGCCCTGTTACTGTCACATGCATGATTACCAATATGCTTGATTCCATTTTTAGGATTATTATATCTCGCTGCACCTGCTACATCACCCTAAAAGTAGGGGCAGATGACCTCGTAGTTCCGCCCCTTAAAAAAACAATAACTAACCCAGCAAGTAGTTCCGTGAAGAATTATACAGCCTATTTTCATATATCCTACTTATGTTAATTGCCTCTATCAACATACAAAAGTTCAGTTTGATTGCTGTAATAGATTCGCAGATATTGAGAACCGGCTAAATATTGCGCATGGTCGCCATGTTGGATTTTATATCTGTAGGTCTTAGAGTTATGTACTGTTACGTGAAGTGTATTGTGTACGTGTAGTATTCAAACTTCAATCGCATGATTAGGACACAAGAAGTAAAAACGAGATTTTAAAATTTCGCACAGCTGCCATCTTGTGGTTATGGAAACAAATGAAAAAATTAGATGCCAGTGGATTAACATTTGTAGAAGGATTTACTGTACCAAGTGTCACTGCACTCGGATGGTTAAATTGCGAGAAACGACCATGTGCATATTTATACTTCGCGTCGCCGCCATGTTGGATTTGTGATCACCAGGTTATTGAAAGTCCTATAGGTGAACTTATGTTCATAGCCCCAATGAAGATTAAAAAATTTAGTTTGATTGCTGTAATAGATTCGTAGATATTGAGATCCATCTAAATATTTCGGATGGTCTCCATGTTGGATTGTTATATGTATAGGCCATAGAGTCACGTACCATTAAAGGAAAATTATTGCAAGGGTTCATTACCCAAACTCTCACTTCGATCGCATGATTACGACACAAGAAATAAAAACTTAAGTTTAAAATTCGCACATTCGCCATCTTGAGATTATGTAAACAATTGAACTAATATAGATACCAGTGCATTACAATGTGTATAAACATTTCCTGTACCAAGTTTCATTGCGTTTGGATCATTAAATCGCGAGAAAGGTCTATTTAAAATTTTCAAATTCGCTTGGCTGCCATATTCGTTTTTTAGTTAACCGGTTTTTGAAAGTCTTATAGATGAAATTCTAGTAGTGCCCTTTATCTCCGTACAAAATTTCAGGGTGATATCGCTAATAGTTTCTGAGATATAGAATGCCGGTATAATATTTCGCACAGCCGCCTTCTTGAGGTTATGTAAACAATTGAATGAAGTTAGATGTCGGTACATTACGATGTGTATAAACATATACTGTACCAAGTTGCATTGCGTTTGGTTGGTTAAATCGTGAGAAACGTCTATTTAAAAGTCGCATCTTTGCTTGGCAGCCATGTTGGTTCTGTAGTTATCAGGTTTTCAAAAATCACATTGGTGAACTTCTAGTAGTTCCCTTTATCACCGTAAAACATTCCAGGGTGATATCGGTAACAGTTTCGTAGATATCGAATGCTGGTGAAATATTTCGCACAGCCGCCATGTTGGATTGGTGGGATATAAGTAAATTTGAAGGGCACGGTCGGGGTGGTGTGGAATAGTGCTATGAACTTACCGAGTTTCATTGCAATCGCTCCAGCGGTTTACAAGTTATTAGGGGGGGGGGCACAAACCATATCACACACACGCGCACACAGAGACAGACACACTGATAAAAAGTGATCTCATAAGCTTATTTTTTCATAAATGAAAATAGGCTAAAAAGTATGCAACTTCTTGTATCCTTGTTGCAGATCTGGTTCATGTACGTCCAAATATCATGTTTTATACGTCTTCGGTGTGTTTCTTTAAAGTGTGACTTTCCCACTATGGTATGTTTGTGCTCCCCAGGCCCAAAAGACGTTATGAGCATGGCAGACCACAAGCATATGACAAAATGTTGGCTCCAGTGCGCCTAGTGTCCAGGCTCTGCGCTCAGTACTAAACGTACTGCAGCACCCCGTCAAATGGACAGTGCTTGTGCGACTAAGCGCTGCAGTGCAAGTGTGATGTCGTGCTGCACTGCTCAGAAATAGGCAGAATAGGGCTGCGCTTCACCTGCTAACACTGCTTCACCTTGCCCATTGCACGGCCATGGTGCACACACACGGACAAAAGGTGATCTCATAAGCCTATTTTTTTCATAAATGGAAATAGGCTAAATACGAGATTTTAAATTTTCGCACATGCGCCATCTTGTGGTTATGAAAACAATTCAGTTTGATTGCTGTCATTGATTAGTTGACATTGTGAATCGTCTAAATATTTCTGAATATGTGTAGACCATTGAGCTATGTACTATTAGATGACGATTATTGCGTACGGTAGGTTCATTGTTCAAACGTTGGCTACGATCGCATGATTAGGACACAAGAAATTAAAACTTAATTTTTAAATTTCACACAGGCACCATCTTGCGGTTATGTAAACAATTGAGCTGAATAAGATATCAGTGCATTACAAGGTGTATAACATTTGCTATACCATTTGACGGCGCTCGAATGGTTTAATCGCGAAAAAAAAGATCTATTTTAATGTATCAATTTCGCTTGGCCCCCATGTTCGTTTGTTACTTAACAGGAATTTTGAGAGTCCCATCTAGTAGTTCATTTTATCACCGTACAAAATGTCAGGGTGATATCTGTAATAGTTTCGGAGATATGGAATGCCAGTGAAATATTTCGCACAGTCGCCATGTTGGATTGGTGAGCTGTAATAAAATTTGAAGAACACGGTCAGGGTCGGACAAAATAGTACTATGACTTTACCGAGTTTCATTGAAATCGCTCCAGCCGTTTATGTTTTATTAGATGGGGGGACACACACACACATACGCACACACACGGACTAAATGTGATGTCATAAGCCTATTCTTTCATAAATGAAAATAATAAAGAAAGCTTTTCATTCGGTCTACGCGAATTTCGTGTTGACCGACTGAATAGCTTTCTTCATTAGAAATAACCATCACTGAAAAATGGCTTCTATCACTACTAAATGAAAATAGGATACCAAGTATACGAAAAGCAAGAACGGGAGGTTTCATTTAGGAAAGAAATACTCTTATTGGTCACAAAGGAGTGAAAGTTTGGTGTGTAGGTTACACTCTGCCTTATATGGCAACACTGCGAGAAGGTGAGTTCGATTCCCATCTTAGCTATCTTAGAGTGTTTTTTCTGGGGTTTCCCACTTCCACTCCAGGAAAATGAGTGGATAGTTCCTAAGTCAAGGCCATTGCCTACTCCAAAAATAACAAAGTTTATCAGACTTCAACTACATGGGACTGATGAACAATAGGTTATGTTCCAAACCTCTATGTGAAGCAACAAGAATTATTTCGAATCAATGGGATCCATCGTATTGATTTTAGGAAACATGTTTCTAACGTAGGCTACAATATGACCGCGATCGAAACGAGCAAGGTGCCTTGCCCTGTCTGATGGGGCACGCGCTCAGATTGAAATCATTATGTTGATTATTATTGATATTTCAAGAAGTAATTATCCTATGTTTGAATAAATAATTGGCCTGGAATTACATATGGCCCAGCATCGTCAGTTCACGGTCACCTTCCATGCTTGTCCGGGAAGCGGGCCAATAGACACTTCCATAACGTTATTGACGAGATTCTTTTCTGAAATAACGGAATCAATTTCTCCGCTTAGAATAATGTTACTGGTAACGCACAGCTGGTAAAAATCGCCTGTATACCGTTATTAGACTTATAACGTTGTTGGTGGGTTCGCATTTCAAAATATCTGAATTAATTTTTCTGCCCTGAATAACGTTATTGATAGCGTATGGCTGGTAAAATTCGCTCGTATACCGTTACTAGACTTATAACGTTATTGGTGGGTTCGCATTTCTAAATCACGGAATTATTTTTCTGCCATGAATAACGTTATTGACAGCGCAAAGCTCGTAAATATCGCCCGTATACCGTTACAAAGCTTATAACGTTATTGGTGGGTTCGCATTTCTAATTAACGGAATTATTTTTCTGCCATGAATAACGTTATTGACAGCGCAAAGCTCGTAAATATCACTCGTATACCGTTACAAAGCTTATAACGTTATTGGTGGGTTCACATTTCTAAATAACGGAATTAATTTTTCTGCCCTGAATAACGTTATTGATAGCGTATAACTGGTTAAAATCTCTCGTATACCGTTACTAGGCTTATAACGTTATTAGTAGGTTTGCATTTTGAAATAACCGAATCGATCACTCTGCCTGAATAACGTTATTGATGGCGCGCAGCGGGTCAAAATCGCTGTCATACCGTTACTAGACTTATAACGTTAATAACGGGAGCGCATTTTAAAATAACGGAATCTTTTCCTCTGCTGGTTATAACGTTAATAGCACAAACCAGGGAAAATTATAACCCCTTATTTCGTTGCCGCACTAAAAACGTTATTCATATACCATTTGTTTTGGGTACGGAAGCAGTAACGTAACAAAAATTAATTCGTTATTTCTGACAATTCTGTTACGTTATGAAGCCTTGGTTTCCCTGCTCTGCCAAGAAATTTTAATTGTGGTCTGAGCTTTGGAACGGGGCACACTCAGCCTCACTGTAATTCATCCCCACTGATATTTCGTTCTGGAGAGCCTCCAGAATACGCGGATTGTTTCTGTATATATTTTAATTAGATTCCCCCACAAGTAAAATTCACACCACGCTGAAACGTACGAACACAAATTGGAAGACTTCTTCTTGAGAAGATAAGTTTCCACTAGGGAAATTCGATGTTTTGTTCAATGCCTAACCATGTTCACGGGATACGAGACAGGCTACAGTACTTCCCAACTCTCTGCACGAAGGTATCTTGCCAGCTGGGAATGTAAATAATGCGGTGATTCACTACCCACTTTTGTGTAACGGTAGAGGCTAGTCAACTGGCGCTGACTAATTACTCTCCGCCCGCCACACGGTCCGGCAAAGCTCCGTTCTATAGGGAATGCTCTCACTGTAGAAGAGGAGGGATCGATACCCATTTCAGCCGTCGTGGAAGTGGTTTACCACATCTACTCCAGGCAAATGCCGGGATGGTTCCTAACATAAGGCGATGACTGCCTCCTTCCCAATCCTCACCAGGATTATAAATACACACACTGATACAGTCACCACAATAACACAGTTTATTATACAAATTCCACAAAAGCCCAAGTCCACGAGGCTGAATGACCACTAGTGCGTGTGTTATGCTGCCAGTGAAACAAGTGATCTCAACTGAGTGTTGCACTGTCTATATTAAAGCGTTTTAAATGAAGTCTCGGAACAACGAGGAAGGAAACTTGAAGAGATACATGAGTGACAAGTCCAATTTCCGCTCCATCTCACTGACTGATGTGTCCAAGCTAGCCGTCGAACTGCGAGTGAGGTAGAAACATGACTGCATTTCTCGCTTGCTTTAGGGCAGGGAGTCTATCTGTGATTAGGGGCAGATGACCGCGTTGTTCCGCCTCTTAAAACATCAATTACTAGCTAACTAACTAACTAACTAAATATCTGAGATGTACGTGTTTCCTCAAGTGAACACAACCTGCAAGGCACCAGGCCTACCTCAAGGCCAAGAATAATACTGTAGATTCCCCGACTCATTGCAACCCTTGTGCATTCCACTGAACTCATTGACAGTAGGCTACATAAATCTGAAGTCAGTTCCCATGGCAGTTTTTTCATGAATCGCATGATGATGATGATGAATTGAGTGTTGAACATTTTATTCAGTAAAGACCCATTCCCCGAGCCTGAGGAAGTGACACAACGAAGTTGAAATCCTTTGGATTAAAGGAAATCAACCTGTCCAGTTAGACACGATGCTAGATAAGTACAAATTAATTTAAAAATGTAAATATATAATACGGAAAGTCGCCAACATGTTATAACATGAACAGACATGTAGGGAGTATGGTCTAAAGATCAGCATTTCAAAGACGAAGGTTATGTCGGTAGGGAAGAAAGGCAAGAAAGTAGAATGTCTTGCAGGTTCGTATCCTGGCCCAGTCAGCTGGCATTTGAGGGTGCACAAATGCGAGGGAGCCATGTCAATAGACTTACAGGCACGTTAAAGATCCCCTTCGAGGCAAAATTCCGGCACCCCGGCGTCTCTAAAAGCCACAGTAGTTAAAAGGGACGCAAAACCAATAACATTATTATTATTATTATTATTAAAGTGGAATGTCATGTAGGAGAAACTAAATTGGGGCAGGTGGAACATTTTAAATACGAGTACTTAGATTCTACTCCTGTGGGGTCCGGACGCTGATGAGCCAGCTTTGTGCCCTAGGTGAAACCCCACACAAGACATGGCATGAACCTAGACAAATTGCTGAGTTTTAATTCACCATCCTTTTGGAAGACTTTATAGGGAGGAGAAAGGCTGCTTGAGCTTTTGGCTTTCAAAGTTAAGAAACGCACGTGCGTTTCATAAGAAGGGAGGTAGTGCACAGCTCGCTACTCCTGTGGCGTTGACACCTAGAGCCCGCTGATGAGCCAGCTTGGTGGAAGGACCAACATCAAACAAATTGGGAAGGGTTTCGAAAAACGAAATCTATGTGTTTTGCGCAAAGATTTTGAATTCTTATTCAATGTTTAAAATTTAGGACTGGAACATTTTTGTTTTACTTTGGTTTTGCCTAGCTTTTACAAAGAAGGTACATTATTTAAAAATATTTGGTTGGTTGGTTCCTCAGTTTAGGGGCTGCGACAACGCGGTCATGTAGCCCCGTGTACTTTGTGTGTGTGTGTAGAATCTATCTGATAACCGGTGTTAATTGTGATGACTGTATTATTGTGTGTATCTGTTTTCAATTCAAGTAAGGACTACAGACATTTAATTTTTTCAAGTAGTTCCTACTTGTTCCGCCAAACGCCACCGTCAGAGACTACTAGTTCAGAACCTGGTTAACAGACGCCACTGCAGTCGGCTTCCGGCGACGAACGTCGGACCCTAAGAGCGTTTGCCAAATGTTTAATCTAACCTAATTTAGCTACACACAGGTGTAATTAGTGAAAGGTTCTTTAACCTGTCATAAATCTATGACATGGGACGGCCGACTTTACTTCCCCTCCGAAGGAAGGCATACTGAGGGATTTTTAACATAAAAATATATGACAGAACGTATTTTAATTAATTAAATATCTGTTTTCCTTCTTTGAAAGCTTAGTGAATGGAGCGAAGTTCATCTACAGTATTAAACCACCAATTGATTAATCGATTAAAAATTCAATAGATTAATCGTTATTTGAGGAAATTAATCGACTTTTCTGCTTCGATTATTCGATAAATTAAATTTATCGATGAAAGGTACCAGCCCTAATAGATGATACATTCGTAAATATAAATGTGTTTTCTAATAACGTGTTCACTTCTGTACCTTTCAGTGCCATCCGACTGTAACTGGATTCGATCCCCAGGCGAGGTCCTCATCATTTGAGTCACACACCAGCTCGAGGGAAGGGGTGCGGTGATCACAATGTTTGGAAAGCGCTGCAGAACAGTCAATGTCAGTGATGATAACTTCCTGCCTCCACTGTGACAGACGACGAGTGTAATCAATCAGCAATATGAATGTGTGCTGCTTCGCTGAGGAGAATGGCGCCGGAGGCGGTCAGTCAGACCCGTTCGGAACCATTGTTTCGTCTGAATAACGAGCTCAGCCAGTCCACAGAAGTTTGTAATGAACCTTTGTTCAATATTACATTATATAGTGGACTTCATGGCTTGTTTACTCTCTACATGAGGAGCATGGGTAATCCAATGTTGAGGCTTCCAACCAACGATCGTGACCCACATAAGGACAAAGAGTATGTACAATAAGCAGGACCAGTACAAACCTTTGTACATAAGGCAATTGAATACTGTACATGCTCCTAAAGACCGACTGAGAAAGAAGACTAAAAAAAAACAAGTAGTTCCGTGAAGAACTATACAGCCTATTTTCATATATCCTACTTATGTTAATTGCCACCATCAACATACACAATTTCAGTTTGATTGCTGTAATAGATTCGTAGATATTGAGAACCGACTAAATATTTCGGATGGTCGCCATGTTGGATTTTATATATGTAGGTCCTAGAGTTATGTACTGTTACATGCAGATTATTGTGAACGTGTAGTATTCAAACTTCAATCGCATAATTAGGACACAAGAAAAAACAAGGAGATTTAAAAAATTTTCACAGCTGCCATCTTGAGGTTATGGAAACAATTGAAATAAATTAGATGCCAGTGGATTAACATTCGGATAAAGATTTACTGTACCAAGTTTCACTGCACGCGGATGGTTAAATTGCGAGAAACGTCCATGTGAATATTTATAATTCGCGTCACCGCCATGTTGGATTTGTGATCACCAGGTTATTTAAAGTCCTATAGGTGAACTTAAGTTCATAGCCCATATGAACATTAAAAAATTTAGTTTGATTGCTAAAATAGATTCGTAGATATTCAGTATCGTTTAAATATTTCGGATGGTCGCCATGTTGGATTGTTAAATGTATAGGCCATAGAGTCATGTACCATTAAAGGAAAATTATTGCGTAGGTTCATTATTCAAACTTTCACTTCGATCACATGACTACATCACAAGAAATAAAAACTTAATTTTAAAATTCGCACTGCCGCCATCTTGAGGTTATGTAAACAATTGAACTAAATTAGATACCAGTGGATTACAATGTGTATAAATATTTCCTGTACCAGGTTTCAGTGCGCTTGGAACATTAAATCGCGAGAAAGGTCTATTTAAAATGTAGAAATTCGCTTGGCCGCCATGTTCGTTTTGTAGTTAACCGGTTTTTGAAAATCTTATAGATGGACTTCCAGTAGTGCCCTTTATCTCCGTACAAAATTTTAGGGAGATACCGCTAATAGTTTCAGAGATATAGAATGCCGGTGAAATATTTCGCACATCCGCCATCTTGTGATTATGTAAACAATTGAACGAAGTTAGATGTCGGTGCATTACAATGTATATAAACATAAACTGTACCAAGTTTCATTGCGTTTGGTTGGTCAAATCGCGAGAAACGTCTATTTAAAAGTCGCAAATTCGCTTGGCCGCCATGTTGGTTTTGTAGTTACCAGGTTTTCAAAAGTCACATAAGTGAACTTATAGTAGTTCCCTCTACCACCATAGAAAATATCAGGGTAATATCGGTAATAGTTTCGGAGATATTGAATGCTGGTGAAATATTTCGCACAGCCGCCATGTTGGATTGGTGAGTCGTAACAAAATTTGAAGGGCACGGTCGAGGCCGCCGGGAATAGTGCTATGAACTTTCCGAGTTTCATTGAAATCGCTCCTGCCGTTTAGATTTTATTAGGGGGGGACACACACACGAATCACACACACACACACACACACACGCACACACACACGGACAAAAGGTGATCTCATAAGCCTATTTTTTCAAAATTGAAAATAGGCTAATAAGAATTACTTAATTCGCTTTACAAAGCTAAATCATTTTTGTCACCTTTGAACATTCGATCAAATAGAGCGTCCAACATTTTTTTTCTCGAGCATGACTTCAATTCCTTCTGAGACTGAAACAATCTAGGGCAGCTTGCCACGGTGGGTGAGTGGTTATCGTGTCGGACTGCCAACCCCAAGCTTGCAGGTTCGCTCTTGGCCGTGGTAAGGGATTTTTAAAAGGCGACAAAAATCACGATACGCATGGCATACGATGTTGGCATGTCAAAGAACCCTTTTGAATTCAGTAGGCCGGGTTCATAATGGCAAAATTAGTCTCGGGATTTTCCGCCAACACAAAGTTCCTCATTTCTCTACTAGAAAGCGCTATAGTGTCAAGGAGCTTAGATATCTAATCTCCTTGACTTTCATAGCGCTTCAAGAGCGATAAAATTCGACATGAAAGTTGCCCTCTGGGTGTCAATTAACCATGCTTGCACCCCGCACCCCCTATTAATCTAGGGCAATGGTGTGCATACAGAACGCCAGGCGCACCGGAACGCTGCCTGCACGCCGGCGTTCTTCTGGCGATGACGGCCTTGCGGCGATGTTGGGGGAGACCATAATGTGTGTCCGTCTCACACCCTCTCGTACTGATGTCGCTGTGTCGTGGTTGATCGGTCAAACATCAAACGGTGTTCAGTATATTATAAATATGAAACAAATTGTAACAAAACAAAAACAAGTGGAATTGGTGGTAATAATGTGACCGAAATTGCAATATATTTGAGTTCTACGATACATCATCACTTTTTCTGACTTATTAATGCTATGCACGTGATCTTCATGTACCGATACACAGATAAAGGCGTGAAACACATGTAGACGCATTGGACGAACTGTTTGTTTGTTTACATCACATTCGGTGCCCTTGAGATCCCAACTTGACTCTGTCAGACGCGGCGAAGTGCTGTCACAGCGCCGGCAGTGAAGATAGGCAGCCCAGCTAAGAGAGGCAGGGGCCAGCCTGCCGGCGTGCGGTGCAGCATAGCTAGCACGCCGAGCGTGCAAAGGCTGGACGTCGCTGATCTAGGGCTTTGCAAACAATGGAACATCGCTGGAGTTTCGCCTACGTATTAATCAGATCATAAGGAAAACATATATGATGTTATTCCATACTAAAATTGACTTGGAACAAGGAGATGAACAACACATTCGAACACACACTGATCAGCCCCGGTTTGTGGCCTTACCGTGCCCGAATTCTAGCGAGGATAGTTGGATCAATAGAACCATTTCAAAACTAAATGAGCAATACAGCATTTTTACATTTAAAAAAAATGTCTCCAGCCAGCTCCAATTTATGATCTTTATTTTAAAATATTGCGTTTGTACTCGTACAACTTACAATTAATAACACCACAGTTGCCCATGTCTAATGCCAGCCTTGAACCAGCGGCGAGTGCGTCAGTTAGTTTCTATCATGGCCTCGCACGCTACACTTACCGCGGTTTCAAGATATTGACACTTAAATATATATCATCCATTTGTGCGGCCCAGGTCTAATTCAAAGCGCGCACCATTTACAAACTTCACGCAATAATTTTCAGAATAGTAACGGCAGACCAGGACTGTTTGTAAATAATTAATACTGGCTATTTAGCATAAAACTAACTAACAGCATATATTAACTAATAAGTAATCCCGGACCTGAAAATACAAGGTGCGTTCAAAAAGTAACGAGCCGGAGGCTGTAATGCGCAAACCGGTGACGGCATGGGCTCATCGTGGCGTGTGTAACGAGGTGTGGTTCCTACCAGAGCCTGGAAGGTCACATCCTGTCGATAGAGGGCACGCGTCGACGTCACGTGACGATAAATAGCGAGCAGCAGCATGCATCAATCGTCCAACCAAGACCAAGACAGTAGGCCATTCGACATGCTTCCTGGTGTGGTTTAAGACTGTGGGGCACCTATTGGGCACACACTTTGCGCAAGTGCAGTCGTTCCTTCATGATGGTGTGCACACTTCCGACTCTCAATCCGACCACGACGGCTATGGCGTTCACTGTCACTCGGCGGTCCTGGGTAATGAGTGCATCAACCAGCTGGACGTTGTCATCGGAAATGCAGGGAGGTGCCCCAGACCAGGCATCATCGGTTAACGACACCCGTCCTTCTCTGAAGCGCTTGTGCCACGCCTTGACCCTTGCAAGGGACAAGCAGTGTTCGCCATACACTTGTGACATTCGACGATGAATGTCCGTTTCCCCTACTCCTTCCGCTGTCAGAAACCGAAAAACACCTCTTTGCTCTTCGTTTGACGCCTCCATGTCACTGTTTGCAATGCGACTGGCAGCGTTGGACGATTGATGCATGCTGGTGCTCGCTTTGTATCGTCACGTGATGTGCACGCGTGCCTTCTAGCGACGGGCTGTGATCTTCCGCACTCTGGTCGGAACCACACCTCGTTACACAAGCCACGATTAGCCGATGTCGTCTCCGGTTTGCGCATTCCAGCCTCCGGCTCGTTACGTTTTGAACGCACCTTATATTCACGTGGCAAAAGAAACATACCATCCCCTAATTATGTTTATTTACTGAAGTGTACAGTGTATTTCAGATATAATAATAGAGTACATTAACATAAACCACACTATTTGATTGGGCTTCCTTATACGCATTGACCAACTGAAGAAACATTTCACATGCATTCTCACTGAGTTCTCATTTCCCTGTCAACCAATCCCTCAGCAGATCATGTACGGTGAGAGCGTCTATGAAACATAGACGCTAATGAGTCTATTGCGATACCAATGGGCAAATAAAAATTCTCTCCGTTATTATAAATTGTATGGAATGAATGTGCTAGCATGAAAGATGAAACAGGTCTCTTTTTACAGAATTTGTTGTACAAAGTTTGACGATTAGATTAATATGATCGAAAATACCTAACGCGATACCTCGTGCCTTGTTAGTATCGGGAGAGCGTGGGATTGAGCCCCACCGCGGCTGTCCTGAAAATAACTTTCTGTGGTTTCCCATTTTTACCACCAGGCAATTGCCGGGACAGATCCTTTCAACATGCCCACGGCCGAATTCCTTCCCACTCCCTTCCCTGACCTTACCTTCAGCACACCCAAATTAGCGGTCGCCTGGGCGATTGACCTAACACCATCCGCAGTTGTATCTGCTGTCAAAGTGTATCCAGCTCCAAGAAACTGTCCTTATGGTGGTAGAGGAATGATCACTCGCATAGTCCGTGGGTGAAACTGAGCTTGGAGAATAAGCCATTTAAAAAAAAAAAATCAATTACTGAATCCTCTGATCTTCCTTCAAAATCTCCTACCCGGTTACGAAATCAATTTGGAGGTATGATTCCAGCATTCTTTTCATTACTATGATTATTATTATCACATTTTCCTGATGCCACATCTGTTTTATTTCTTCTGCCAACGCATTGTATTTGCTGATAATTTGACTGTACACGTGTTGCATGTTGCGTGTTGTGTGTACTTGGCACAAGGTCGATAAAATGCGTGTGTTTTTGGATTTGACCACAAGAATGATATCCGGTCTATTTGCTGGAATGGTTTTATCTGTGATGAGAGATCTGTCCCAATAGATTTTGTAGATGTCACTTCCAAGAACTGTGCATGGAGAATACTCATGGCTTCCAACCCAATAACGTTGAATACCCACCCTGCTTTTTGTTGATAAAGTGTAATAATAAGTGTAGCCTATATAATTAATTAATGTAATATTCCTATGAGGTAAAGGTGGTAAAATATTTGTCCTCCCCGGCAAATCTAATTCGACACTCTCGTATTGACCGACTGAAGAGCAATTATGTTAAGAGACTACACAAAGAAATTCACCTTGTTCAAATTCTGTTCATTACACTACCAATGTAGCACTGATACTCATGTTGAACCTTTCACTTGCAACAATTAGCATTGTAGTGTCCCATCATCATCATAGATTCTCCACTTCAGCAGGCTGGTTGTGAATGAACAAACAACAGAACAAGCCCCTTCCATAGCTGTCTCTCTGCCACCCTTCTTCTTGCACCACTATCCACCATTCTACACTCCTCTTAGTCAAAGCTCTGTGGACCTGCTTGATCCACCCTTCTCGAGGTCTAACTCTTGGTCTCTTGCCAATTATCTCCCTTTCAAAATAGGCTTTAGGTGTTCTACAAGAGGGCATCCTCATCAGATGACCGAACCACTTCCATCTCGACTCCTCAAGAATATCAAGCACACTTCTTTTCAGCCCTAGCAAAATTATATCTCCCGCAGAGATGTTGGTTGGTTCCTCAGTTTAGGGGCTGCAACAACGCGGTCATGTAACCCCGTGTACTTTGGGTGAGTGTAGAATCTGTCTGATAAACGGTGTGAATTGTGATGGCTGTATTAGTCTGTAATTCAGGTAAGGACTGCAGACGGTCAGTTTCAAGCAGTAGTTCCTAATGTTGCTACCAGATAGTACCGTAAACGACACCTAGCTGTGAACTTGGCTTCTAGATGCCACCGCAACTCGCAACGAACGTTGGAACTTCCCCTTCAAAGGAAAGCATACTGAGGGATTTTTAGCGCTCTTAGAAAACGGCTGGCTTTGAACCCGCGACCTTGGGCATAGAAGTTCAGCATGCTACCAGTTACGTCACCGAAGCCGCTTCACACTTAGATGGAAATTTGAATGTGATCTCTAGCAAGTGCGTTGTCATGGCAACGTCTGATAGCTCATCCCTCATCAATTTAGTAGTGTTGACATGGCAACCACTGATAGCTCTTGGCATTTTCTTACAATTCCGAAATCATTTTTCTCATCCCTTGGCGTAATGGTGGGTCATATCAAAAATTCTTTCAGATAAATGTTTTAGGTAATTATTAGGGGAATATTGTCCATTTTGTACGGTTTTGATATTGTGCCTATTAAGAGAGATATGATTAATGTTTCCCGAAAAACCTACTTTTTCCCACCCCTTTGGTCAATGGTTGGTGCAATAAAAAAACTCTTCAAACATAAATTTTTGGGCTTTATCCGACACATAGTATGAACTTTGAACGGATTCGATATTTCACATATTAAGAGAGTTATAGCAATATTTCACGTTTTCGAAAAAAGACCCCTATTTTCACCCCCTGCGACCGATTTAGCCCAGTAACGAACTCGACCGAGATTTTATGGGTATACATATTCGGTAAAAAATTAAAAGTGATTGGTGCAAAAATACGGCAGTTATCGTAGTAGGTAATCTGTGGAAAATGGGGTGAAAAAAGCAGAGGAAGCCATCAGCTGTTCCCGCCAGAAGGTCTTTTTCAATACTCCCAACCTACTTATTCTATAGCCACATTTTGTTAATCGATGTACTATCAAAATTATAATTTTTATGCCGTCAAAATAAGGACATGATTATTGTGATGCCTAGTTCATAAATTTCACTATAGCAAAATAACATGTGATTTTGCATTACGGCGTTGCTGGTTTCATTTTAATGCTTTTGGTAATACTGAGTAGTACTGTTTTTGCGCGGTCAGACCGAGTGTTTCCGAGTTCGTGAATATTTTGTAATTGCAGATGTTATTGTGTGAAGTACTTAATTAATTTTGTATGAGGAATGAGTATAATGTGTTGTGTTTGTTTGCGTGTTTGTGCAATATGGAAAACTCAGTGGAGAGCCTCTTGAAAACTCCATTTTCAACCAGAACTCTTGAAGAAAAAACTAAGGTAGTTAGGTAGACCTACCCCGGACTTAGATATTGCTCAGAAAGCCACTTCTAACAAATATGCATACACTAGAAAATTTAATAGAAAAGTGTATGAAAACGATTGGGTGTGCGTGTGTGAAATTAGAAATGCCCTTTTCTGTTTCCCTTGTTTGTGTTTTGGCAATAGTGATTCTTGGGGAACAGTGGGTGTTAGAGATCTTGGACATCTAAACGCTTTAATGAGGAAGCATAATGACAGCGAGAAACACATCAATAATTCTTTAAATTTAAGTGCTTTAGGAACAGTTAATATTGCAACACTATTAAGCCGTGCTTATCATGAAGAAAAAGAAAAGCACAATCAACAAGTGGAGAAGAACAGGTATGTGCTATCCAGAATTATAGACTGCATTAAGTTTTGTGGTGCGTTTGAATTAGCTTTAAGAGGGCACGACGAAAGTGATAATTCAGACAATCCTGGCGTTTTCTTGGGCCTAGTAGATTTAATTTCCAGTATAGACAGTGCAGTAAAGGAGCACATTGAATCTAATAGAGTTTTCAAAGGGACCTCAAAAACCATCCAGAACGAGCAGTTGGACTGCATGCTAGAAACCTGCAGAGAAGTGATAGCAGAAGAAATGCAGCAAGCATATTTTGTTAGTGTGATGGCGGATGAAACTACAGATGTTTCAGAGCAGACACAGTTAGTGTTGGTATTTCGGTATGAGAAAGATGGTATTCCATACGAACGATTTTGGGGCTTCTTTAAACCAGAAGGTCAGAATGCGGATTCCCTTGCATCATGTATTTTAAGTGTAATGGACAACATGTTTAACGCTACACCACACAAAGTTATTGCGCAGACCTACGACGGGACATCAGTAATGAGTGATGGTAAAGGTGGAGTGCAAGCAAAGATAAAAGCCTGCTATCCCAACGCGCATTACATCCACTGCTATGCACACCAACTGAATTTAACAATGGAACATGCAGCTTCGCAGAATCAGTCGGCTAGGATATTCTTCACTCACCTGTCAGCGTTCCCTGCTTTCTTCTCAAGGTCGCCGCAACGGACGTCTGCTTTAGAAGCAGTGGCAGCTCGAAGAATTCCAACTGGACCAGCGACTAGATGGAATTTCAGGTCGCGCACCGTAAATGTGGTGTACGAGCAAAGGGTATCCATAAGGGAGTGTTTATTAATGCTGGAGAAAACCCCATCCTATAAAACTTGCCTGCAGGCAAACGGGCTTCATCGCAGCTTAGAAGACGAGGAATTCATATTTTGGCTACATTTCTTTCATAAATTGATGCCACATGTGGACATTATGTACAATCAGTTGCAGTCAAGAACAGCTGATGCCGTGAAGATAAAATCCGCTGTGTCACACTTCATGCAAGTGATCAACAACATCAGGGAATCGGTAGAAGACATTGCTAGTAACGGTACTTCTGAAGAAACGTGTGCTTCAGAAAACAAGCGCAGAAAGTTATCATGTCGGCGTACTGATGCCAAGGAAGTATGTGATAGAATAACACGAGAAGCCCGCGATCGCTTCCAAACCTTGTATCACCTGGAAGCAGCAAACTGTTAGATTCCACCAACTTTGAACGATTTTCCAAAACGTTTCCAGATAAAGAACTAGGTGTAACTGTTCAGGCCTATAGCATGCTGGAAAAGAAAAGGCTCAGAACAGAACTGTCGGTTCTGTACTGTAGGCCAGATTTTAGGAATATTGGTGGGGCAGTCCCTCTTCTGCATTTCATAATATCCAGTAATCTGCAAGGTACGTTCTGCCAAACAAGCAAGCTTCTGAGGATATTAGTAACAACACCCGTGACTACTTCAGAGCCTGAGAGGTGTTTTTCATCGCTGAAGAGGATCAAGACCTTTCTGCGGAACACCATGGCACAAGAAAGACTAAGTGCCCTCGCTATGCTCTCCATTGAGAAGAAGATGGTCTCCAGTATGGAGGGGTTCAATGCCAGGGTGATCGACAAGTTCTGCAGCAAGAAGGAGCGACGTAAGGACTTCATTTTTCGTCACTGAGTGAGTGTTTCTATATGTTTATATATATAAAAAAATGGAAGGAGGGTTAGGCCTACAGCACACAACTAATTTTCTACACCAGCCGCCACTGAGTTTAATGTCATCCATATACATCAAAGGAGAAATGTTGTATTTCACTATACCATGGTGCTTAATTGGAAAGCCACACTTTGCATTGTTCAGCAATAATGATAGCGGATTGAGCGCCAAACAGAACCATAGAGTTCTCAAGCTGTCACCCTGAAAGATACCTCTTTTGATTTGAATAAATCCCGATTCCATACATGTGTCTCCATTAGACATTAATAAATTGGTCCCCCAATGGGACATCATATGTTGCAGACTTATAATGATGGCAGGATCAACTTTATATATCTTCAGGGTTTGGATTAACCAGGAATGTGGCACTGAATCAAAAGCTTTCTTGTAATCAATAAAGGTCATTTAGAGGTTACACATCACCTTTCCTGCTTGTTCCACAGTAACTGCATCGATTACAAGTTGCTCTTTGCTACCTTGAGACTTCTTCATGCACCCCTTCTGCTCCTCAGCCAGGATGTTATGAAGAGTTATGTGTTCATAAATCTTACGTGCAATGCAAGATGTAAATATCTTACACAGGGTGCACAGACAGGTGATAGGTCGATATTTGGAAGGATCATTGGTTCTATCACCTTTTGGCAGAAGGTATGTTTTACCTCGCATTATTATTATTATTATTATTATTATTATTATTATTATTATTGTTATTATTATTATTATTATTATTGGGGCTAAATTTGGACACTTAGATACTGTTCTCAGACCTGAATGTCTGCATGCAACAGAAACACTAGACATGATTGGGAAGTGTGGTCTCAAATACATCCGGGAGAGAGAAAGGAAAATGCTCCGAAAAATCCTAGGTCCAAATATCAAGGATGGAGAGAGGAGACTCAAACCTAACAAAGAACTATACCTGAAGACAGAAGGAGTCGTAGCCCTAATGAGAAAAAGGAGAATCCAGTTTTATGGACACTTGGTGAGGATGAACAGTGCCAGATTGACGAAGAGGATTTTTGAATTCTTCAGGAAGAGGAAGACGGAGGCGAAATGGTTTCGGGAAGTGAGATTGGACTTGGATCGGATGGGGGTGAAAGAAAGAAGACATAATGGACAGAGAGCGATTTAGACGGCTGGTTAAGGAGTTTACAGGTTTCCAGGAGACAGGGGAGTTGTCAGAGAGGAAACGAAGATCGTACATAGAGGAACAGAAGAAGGAAGTGGGAGAGAGGATGAAGAGATATTGGCAGAGAGAAGACAAAACATAAAGCAAACACTGTCAAACGTGGTCCATAGCTGGCTGTAACGAATAAATAGCCTACATTATTGATTTAAACCCGCTAAGTTATGCCTATTTCTTTGTTGCTCTCTTCCGTTCCCAATATACTGTATCTTGAACCCGGCGGCTAGTTTTTCCTTTCTCTCCTGTGAGAGGGGTTTCCTACACTTAGACACTTGGGGAGGTGGGGACCAATAGTTAACCATATCACCAAATTTCGAGCTATGTTGGATATCAAGATCGAAAATCCCAGCGGATTTCAAGTCATTTTGTACTCATTGAGTCACAAGCTTTCCAGTCGTGTGGCTATCAAGGAGAAGATCCTCTTGGTAAGCCTGCCGTTGTCCATTCGCCGCCTACGTCGCATGCTGTTATTGACCGTTTCTAACCATCTATAATCAGTCGTTCGACCTTCTTCAGGTCATCAATGGTGCCTTTCCTGTTCATCAGGAGAGTCTTGTGACGTTCAAAAAACGGTGGCCTGACAACAATTTTGTAATTACATATCTTGGAATTCTTCGAAACGCACTTCTTGTTATAACGGTTGCAAAACTTATGCAGGGTCTTTATATTTGCTTGGCAAGGACATTCTCGGTCACGCGCTCCACCAGTGACGGCTCAGTTGCCGGCTACCGCGCGTGCATATGTACGGCAGAATACGGTGCTTAAAATCAATATCATGCATTTTTACTCACCATGTTTACAGTAGATGCTGAAAATGTTCCCCATCCGCTGCCAAACATAATCGTCATCTCCTTATTAAGTTTCCGGTAACTCCGGTTAATTTAGCTTCAGTAAGGAAATAATGACGTCTATTTTTATTGTTTAGTGAACCTTTAGGTTTAAATCTCTTAGCCAGTTGTTTTATTGTCTAGTTTATAGCAATGAGTCTGCCTGTAAATTTCACTCGAAACTTTTGTCTTGTTCTAGTGCACGATTCCCTGCACTTTGTGTAAATATTGTGCAGGTATACACGTTCACGTAACGAATATTTCAAATAAGGCATTGCAGCATTATACACAATCACAATAAAACCCTATACAATACGATATACAGTACACAGTAGCTATATAAAACACCCAATTAGCTCGGAGCTCACACGTCTAAGGCAGCAAGAGCGTGGGAATACGGCCGCAGACCGCGCGCGCCAACCTGTAGCAGCCACCGAAGGTCGAGCGGAACCGCCTAGCCAAGCAAAAAAAAAAAGACTCTATACTTCTGTCTTCAAATAAATTTTCGCATTAATATTTGGACCGTACAATTTAAAATAAAAAGTATAAACTATAGGTAAATCCTTGCGTGGATGCGGATTTCCACGGATAAACCCGCGTATTTCCACAAAATATTTCGCCACGTGGATATACCTAGGTTAGTTTGCATGGCTGTGCGGATGCAGATAACTTTTTTTGTATCCGCGCAGGGCTCTACGTATAGGAGCAGGTGGAGCATTTCAAGTAGCCAACTTTGGCTACGTATTCTCTCCATGGGGAAAGAAATTGACTCGAAGAGCAGAAAAGCCAATGCAGTGAGCTCTCAGTTGCGATCTACAGTATTCTGCAAGAACGAAGTTAGTGTAGTGACGAAACTCTCTCAGTATTTAGACCAACTTTGCTGTATGGAAGTGGGCGGCTTCGGTGGCGTAGTTGGTAGCATTCTGAGCTTCTATGCCCAAGATTGGGGGTTCGAAACCTGCCGAAGTCGTCTGAATGTTTAAGAACGTTAAAAATCCCTCAGTATGTTTCCTTCGGAGGGGAAGTAAAGCCAGCGGTCCCATGTCATAGATATATTGCATGTTAAAGAACCTTCCACTAATTACACCGGTGTGAAGCTAAATTAATATAGGTTAAACATTTGACTAACGTTCTTAGGTTCCTACGTTCGTCGTCAAGAGCCAATTGCGGTGGCATCTGGTGACTAATTTCCGAACTAGTTGGTCGTTGACGGTGGCGTTTGGCGGCAAAAGTAGGAACTACTCCAAAATTGATCGTCTGTAGTCCTTACTTGAATTAAAACAGATACACACATTCATACAGTCATCACAATTAACACCGGTTATCAGACAGATTCTACACACACCCAAAGTACACGGGGTTACATAGCCGCGTTGTCGCATCCCCTAAACTGAGGAACCCACCAACCTGTATGGAAGTGAGAGCTGGGTAGATTAGGAATATCTGATACATAAGCTAGAGGTAACTGATTTGAGGGTAGCACGACTGACTGCTGGGACAAATAGATGGGAGCAATGGTAGGAGGGTACTCGTAATGAAGAGATAATGACTAAGTTAGAAATGAACTGGTTATATGCAGCTATTCGTATGAGCCGACTCAGATGGTGGGGTCATGTGTAGAGAATTGAAGAGGTGAGATTACCTAAGCGATTAATGAATTCGGCTGTAGAGGGTAAGAGAAGCATAGGTAGGCGCAGGAGGCGATGGTTAGAATCAGTGTTGAACGATTTCAAAGTGAGAACTATAGAAGCTGAGTAGGCCACAGTGCCAACTGCTAATAGGGGATCATGGAGGTGACTTGTTCACAAACATAGGCTTGCAGACTGGACTGGACTCTGAAAGACAAAACAGTCTCAAATAAAAATGTATGAATGAGTATAACGCTATAACTTATATCGCAACATGTTCTCCTTACTGTAGATAATTGATGAATATTGTGACTTCATGAAGACAATGCATACTATCTCGTAAGACTATGTTGTGATTTGTGAGACACTTGATTGTGGCATCTCTAGATGGCCTACTGTTAGTCTATGTTTTTACAGCGTGAGCTTACAATAGTCGCGAAGAAAATACTCGCATTTATGTTGGCAGCATTATCAAAGCTGACATGTTTGCTTGCTGATGATTATTGTTACATGACTTGCACTATAGAATCTATACCAATGCAAGGTAATTAACCTAGATACTGCACGAAGCCTACGGCCAGATGGTTGCGAGCAAACAGAGAAACACAAAGAGCTACTGATAGTTGAGAAGTAATGCGTAATTCGGGGCGCAACACCAGGAAGGCTTCCTTCACTGTCCCGTTCACTTTCAGTCACGAAGTGTCCTTGAATAAATCAAATCTGAGTTGCTATATCATGTTCCGCTCGCATTATATCCATAGTGCTTCCGGGGAAAACATTAATGACCTGTCTGTCTGCCTGTTCGCTCAGTGGTACACAATCGGAAGATGAAATGAAGTTTTCCCTAAACAGATCCTCTATTTGACAATATACCGAACTGTTTATAAACCAGGAGAAACATTCACCGAAGACTCCAATGTATTTTTATCAAGTTCATGAACATCAGGAGGAGAAAGTTCTGATATCAATAGTCAGTAAGCCAACCAGAAAGTGTTGGCTCTTGTCCGCTTACGGGTTCGTGGCATCGTAGTCATTTTGCCCCGTGTACCTGGGTGTGTGAAGGATTTATTTGATAACCTGTTATATTGTAATGTCTGCAGTAATGTGTGTATTTGTCATTTAGACAAGGATTTAGAAGGAGACGCAAGTTATGAACATTGCTGGCAATTGCCTAAAGTAGAACTGGGAAACCAAGGAAAACCAATTTTAGGATAGGTGAGGTGGGAATCGACCCAATCCCTTCCCAGTTCTGTATCAAGAGGCTAGCTATAGTACGGCGCGTTCTAACTTCATTATACACGTACTAAGACCCCACAGCCTAGTTATCATCATCGTCCTCCTCTCCCGAAACCCCTTTGTGTCACGGTGGTTGGAAAGTTGGAAGATGAGATTCATCATCTCGAAAAGCAGGTGGGCTTCACATGAGAACTTTAACGAACTGTTCCGGGAAATTATTATCCGGATAAAGCTATTATTATGAACTATGCCTGCTGGAGCGTAGCAAAACGTATAAACGAATGAAGATAGATTATCTTTTCACTCCTATTGTTGTTATCTCCTCTGTTGCCCATGACTTTTCATATATTCTCTATGTTTTTCTATGATATCACTGACCTGCATTAGAAAGTTGTTCACATCATTTCTGACACGAGGGACGCTGTGATGACCATGCACACAGGATAAGGAAGCTCTAAATGCAGTGTCAGTGGTCTCACTAGTCTTGCCTCGGAATCAACTCTCATTTATGTTGTTGTTGTTGATTCATTTTGGGGCATTGCGACCTAATGGTCATGTAGCCCCGTGCACATAAATGAATGTGAGCTATTTTTTTCTGCTTGCCACGGTGGGTGAGTGGTTAACGTATCAGACTACCAACCCCAAGCTTTCAAGTTCGCTCCTGGTCATGGTAAGTAATTTTTGAAAGGCGACAAAAATCACGACACGCATGTCATACGCTGTTGGCATGTTAAAGAACCCATTTGAATTCAGTAGGCCGTGTTCATTAATCTCGGGATTTTCCGCCAACACTAAAGTTCCTCCTTTCTCTACTAGAAAGCGCTATAGTGTCAAGGAGCTTAGATATCTAACCTCCTTGACTTTCACAGTGTTCCAAGGAACAACAAAAGATTCGACATGCAAGCTGCCCTCTGGGTGGCAAATAACAAAGCATGCACCCGGCACCCGAGGCTATACGATATTATTATTATAATTTGCTGATAACCAATGTTATTGCGATGGCTGCCTCTAACTCAACACGCATCTAAATTACAAATACACACACTAATACAAGACACCACAATAACATAGATTATCAGAAAAATTCTTCGAATGAACACAAGGATCAAGTCCCTCAAAAGAAACAACTGTTTGTCATAATACCCTAAAGAAACTATATGCACGTCACTAACAGCTATTTGTATAGGTTATGAAGGCATTTTTAATTAACAATCCCATTTGAGGATTATTCTCACGCGATGTAAGCCAGGAAAAATAAATAACTCTATGACATAGGCAGGACGACGTGCATGTTATTGCTGAAATCCATTTGAACGAGGTTTCACATACTGTCCGTATTTTCTCTACCATGCATTAATGTGACTTTATTGCCAAATTACGATGGATGTTATCTCTATTGGCCTACTGCTAGATCATGACAGCATGGATTTACTGCCAATGTAAATATCAATGTTGGCAGCACTGCAGGCTCGATATATTTACTCTCAAGGGGTTAGTGTTAAATAAACTGCGCTTAACAACGAAAATGAATTGGCATGGATGGGATGAAGGTTATCTTGTGCAGAAATATCGCTACCGGGGAGTAGCTACAATTATTATCATTAATAATAATCATAATAATAATGTTATTAATATTATGTTTATCATTATGAGTTAGTGTTATTAGTAATAATAGTACTACTGTCAGTATGTTTATAATTATTATTTATGATTATTATTAACATTAAATTTATAGTTATTATCATATACGGGTGAATTAACTGTCCCTAATAATATTGTTTTATGCAGCCCAAATAGCGTTGATGTCAGGAAGGTCGATATTTCTCTGCTTGAAAGTACTAATGGACTACAAGCATATCCTGCAAACGATACTGAACACTATTATTTTCCCCTCGATGTGGCTACAGACCAAAACGGATGGACAGCAAGTCACGCACACAAACAGAAGGACAGACAGACGGTCAGACATCTACCCGGGTGATCTCATAAGACTACTTATTCGTCATTTTTGCAAAATATGAAAAGTAGGCTAAAAATGTCTTCACTATATCGCATGTGGTGCAGCGGTTAGCAATCTTGGCTGTCACCTCGGAGATGCAGGATCGATTCCTGGCTCTGCCAAACAACGTATTTCTGATCTGAGGGTTGGAATTTTGCTTTGCGTTTTTGGTTTTGTGTTTGTTTTCTGCCCCTTTTTTTCTTTTTTTCTTTTTACTTTGGGTATTTATGGTTTTGGTTTTGTGTATATTTCTGCATTTACTTTTGGCTTTTTTCTTTGTGCTTTTTTTGTTTGTTTTGGTTTTGTTTTATTTCTGATATTGCTTCTTGCTTTGTATTTTCTTTTTGGTTTTGGTTTTGTGTTTATGTCTGTCTTTTCTTTTGAATCTTGCTTTTTGCTTTTTGTTTTTAGTCTTGTGTTTGTTTTCTGCTTATGCTTTTATTTTCGTTTTTTCTTTTGGTCCTGTGTTTGATTTTACTTTATGCTCTGTGCGGGGGCCAAAATCAATTAAACCAAACCTTCACGTTATCATATTTTATCTCGATAAAATTTGAAAAGTTTTATTTGCTCCTCTCAATGCGCAAAAGCTCGAAAATGAACAGTTTTGGTAGGACTAGTTCTTCTTTTTTTTCTTTCAAAATTACAATTACGTGTTTTTTCTATTATTTGCCTCGGGGTGGGGATTGATACCTGTAATCATCCCCGTGGTTACTCCACTGAATTCCACTACTACTACTCTACTACAAAGAATTATAATAAAATTGCAACACAATAATAATAAAAAGTGACAGTCAGTCTGAAGGACTAGACTTTGTATCATTTTAAATGCTACAAATGCTGAAAATTGCTAGAAAGGCTGGACTCTTGACATGTTAGAAAATTATCTGCATAATACTTATCTTGCTTTATAATACTTTACCTTGTTTCAAATTACGGCAAGTGCAAACCAAGGGCAAAACAAGGTCAAGCGCGCGGGATGCTGTCACGCTCACCAGAACGCACGGGGACGTGCCCCTTCCATCCTGTCTAAAAACACTTATAGTAGGCGATGTTTTGAAGTTTTGTAGAACATTTCATGCTGACCAATTTTTATGCTCATAGTATATTGATATGTTTAACGGTTTGCCCAACGTAAGCTTAAGAAGCGCATGGACGCCAAGTTTGTTTTCGACTTTTTCACTGAAATCGTTACTGCTTGGTTTCCTTTGATCACACATAAATTATTTTCTACAGAATCTTTCCTCGAGATATCCTTTACAGAATGGTGAAAACCGCATCAAAATCCATTCAGTGGTTCTCGAGATTAACCGTGACATCCAAGAATCGGGGATTTTTGTCTTATACTAACGAAGTAGAGATTGTCGGAGAACACATGCACCAAGCGGTACTATGACGTCACACACCTCAGTGCATCAAGTTACATTTCGTCCCGTCACCGTAACGTAACGCCAGACCCCAGCGTAACGACGAAGTCGACAAGATCATTTAAAATGATAAAATAACTATAAAACACTAGTTCAGTAATTGCATTAGTGGAAAAGGAGAGTTGAGGATTCTTCCTTCTGTTACTTGGCTTGCAGTATACCAACCAGCGGCTTTGGTGCTGTAGTTGGTAGCGTGCTGAGCTTCTATGCTCGTCGGATTCTTTTAGAGCGTTAAAAATCCCTCAGTATGCCTTCCTTCGGAGGGGAAGCAAAGCCGTCGGGCCCATGTCATAGATCTATGGCATGTAAAAGAACCCTAACTACATTGTGTGAAGCTAAATGTGTAGGTCAGATTTGATGAACGCTCTATTAAGTTCCATCGTTCGCCAAGAGGTGCCAGTTGCGATGGCATCTTGTAGCCAAGTTCACAGCTAAGTGTCGTTGATGGTAGCACTTGGAAGCAAAAGTAGGAGCTACTTGTAATTGATCGTCTGCAGTCCTTACCTGAATTACAGATAACACGCACTACTTTAATTAAAACAGATGCACAAACTAATACAGCCATCACAATTAACACCGGTTATCAAACAGATTCTACACACACCCAAAGTACACGGTGCTACATGTCCACGTTGTCGCAGCCCCTAAACCGAGGAACCAACCAATCAAACTTAGAGGTTAGTGGGTGAAATATGTGGGTCGAGTTAAGACGCATGAATCTGTAACTTAATATTCTATCATTGGCGCCAAATCACCGATCGCTATTCTTTGTAAAAAGCACGAGACGAGCTAGCACCATTCTCAAGTTTCTTGAGCCTTTGAATAGAAAGCCAAGGAGGCGTGACATGCTTTATCTAGCTGTCAGGCTTCAATAGGGGGGTGTTAATGGTCGTAACCCAAGAGCTTTAACACCGCGGTGCCACGAGACAATAAACACCCACAACCGGTGGGGCTTCACAAACCATTCCCATCTGTGGTCTCAGAATACGTATTGAGACTCTGGTTCCAAGAGTACTGGGTTCGATTCAGGGCTCTGCCAGGTAATTTGGTATAGGTCTATCAGCATTGAAGTTGATTGGGTTCTCAAAATTCACCGCCATAAGTTATGAGAGTCGAAACCCACGAAAACCCATGAAAGTACTGTACTGAGGCGTACTAGACAAGGTGAGGTAGTTTATCGATGCTTTCCTCACAGAGACAGTACAGCAGTACCGTTACTTTTTACACTAACGGGAGGGAAACGCCATTAATTTCAAAATAACTATAACACCTTAATTAGAAACATTTACATTTTATGGTGTCGAAAATTTAAAGACGTTACTTTGAAACGAACTATAACACTGTTACTAGAAATATTTACATTTAACGGTGACGAGAGGTCAGAGACGTTACTTTTAAAATAACTGCAACACCGTTACTAGAAACAGTTATATATGTTGTGGTATAGCGTGGCAAGTTAGACCTGGCCTGTCATGGCGGAGTCTCGTCTAGGAGGGGAAGTAGTGGGATCACTAGACGCAAATGCGATTTCCCCTCTTTGGTGCAACAACTGTTTGGGGCTGCTCGCTGCTCGTCGTGGTTACATTATGCAAGCATAAAGTATCGAATAGGAGCATTCTCAGTGACATAGCATTGGTATTGGTGGTGATGAACTGAGAGCGCGCCCACTTCACACACTCCTGACAGGAAGCTTGTTGCCGTGCTTGTCAAAGTACAGAGCCACTCAGTCTTGCTTCGCATGCCTCGGCAGCATCTGTACCCCGCCAAGGTGTTGGGAATAATGACTATTTGGCAACATCTAACTAGCGCGTGATGAAGTATGTGCTCACTGGTTGACAAAGAATCCAGGCGGGGGGATGACGTAATGCAACTGGACGCACATGCGCATCGGAAGGTTCAGATCTAACTTGTTCCGTTATAACGAGAGGTTAAATACGTTTATTTTTTTTATTTTTTAAGAAATTGCATCGCCGTTACTTTTAAGAGGGACGAAGTAACGAAAATTGCCGTTACTTTTTAAAGATGAAGCAATGAGTTGTCAACCAATAAATATAGTTTTCACGGCCAAGGAGTTTTAACCAATATACCATTTTTTGGAAGCCTTTATAGGGAGGTATCCGTATAAGAAGGGGTAAAAGTATTATGCATCAAAAGAGCACAAGGAGTGTCAAAGATTACACGTTCCAGACTCGTCTACCTCCTCGCAAGAGAAACATTCCTTATCGAGGACCTAAGGACACTTTTGACTCTTCCCAGCACTCAAGCCTCGGAAAATCTTTTATCAATATTAAAAGTAAGAAAAGAAGAAATACCCACAGAATTTTATGGAATGGGGGCCATGATAGATCGGACATGGACCACATCCAGCTTTGAGATGAGGCACGTGTTTACTAGAATGGCGGTACACGGATTCCATCATCTCATCTGTGTGAACACATCATACCATGAGCCAGCTGAGACGTGTGAGTGCAACGTATGCGGACAAACATGTGAACGCTATCACATAGAATTGTGAAAAAAAAGAACCCAAACAATTACAGAATATGCAAACCAAGGCACCAGAACGCAAACTTGATTAGTTGAATCATTTGTATTGCAATTACATTTTCCTTTTAGGTAGATTTCATTAGAAAGCTAACTATTGCAATGGGTCCCATGTTTCGACATCCGGAAAATTTCGACATATCTTCGCGTTTCACGTCCCCCAGACCCCAAAACCCCCGTCAGTTCAAAAGTTTATATATAATTTATGTATATATATATATATATATCAGTTTCTTGTGGTCACGATAACTGCCGTAATTTTGCACCAATCAGTTTGATTTTTTTACCGAATATGTATACCTATAAAATCTCGGTCGAGTTCGTTACTGGGCTAAATCGGTCGAAGGGGGTGAAAATGGGGGGCTTTTTTTTGAAAAAGTGAAATATTGCTATAACACTCTTAATATATGAAATATCGAATCCGTTCAACGTTCATACAACGTATCGGATAAAGCCCAAAAATTTATGTTTGAGGAGTTTTTTTATAGCACCAACCATTGACCAAAGGGGTGGGAAAAAGTGAGTTTTTTGGGAAACATTAATCATATCTCTCTTAATAGGCACAATATCAAAACCGTACAAAATGGACAATATTCCCCTAATAATTACCTAAAACTTTTGTCTGAAAGAATTTTTGATATGACCCACCATTACGCCAAGGGATGAGAAAAATGATTTCGGAATTATCAGAAAATGCCAAGAGCTATCAGAGGTTGCCATGGCAACACTACTAAATTGATGAGGGATGAACCATCAGACGTTGCCATGACAACGCACTTGCACGAGATCAGATTCAGTATTTCCGTCTGACTAAGTGGGAAGCGGCTTCGGTGACGTAACTGGTAGCATGCTGAATGTCTATGCCCAAGGTCGCGGTTTCAAAGCCGGCCGAAGTCGTCGGATTTTCTAAGAGCGCTAAAATCCCTCAGTATGCTTTCCTTTGGAGGGGAAGTTCCAACGTTCGTTGCGAGTTGCTGGTTGGGGTGGCATCTAGTAGCCAAGTTCACAGCTAGGTGTCGTTGACGGTAGTACCTGGCAGCAACATTAGGAACTACTGCTTTAAATTGACCGTCTGCAGTCCTTACCTGAATTAAGACTAATACAGCCATTACAATTCACACCGTTTATCAGACAGATTCTACACTCACCCAAAGTACACGGGGTTAGATGACCGAATTGTCGCAGCCCCTAAACTGAGGAACCAACCAGAGGTAGATTTCATTAGAAAGCTAACTATTGCAATGGGTACCATGTTTCGACTTCCGGAAAATTTCGCCATATCTTCGCGTTTCACATCCCCCAGACCCCAAAACCACCGTCAGTTCAAAAGTTTATATATAATTTATGTATGTATATGTATATGTATATCGGTTTCTTGTGGACACGATAACTGCCGTAATTTTACACCAATCACTTTTAATTTTTTACCGAATATGTATACCCATAAAATCTCCGTCGAGTTCGTTACTGGGCTAAATCGGTCGCAGGGGGTGAAAATGGGGGGCATTTTTCGAAAAAGTGAAATATTGCTATAACTCTCTTAATATATGAAATATCGAATCCGTTCATCGTTCATACTATGTGTCGGATAAAGCCCAAATATTTATGCTTGAAGAGTTTTTTATAGCACCAACCATTGACCAAAGGGGTGGGAAAAAGTGGGTTTTTCGGGAAACATTAATCATATCTCTCTTAATAGGCACAATATCAAAACCGTACAAAATGGACAATATTCCCCTAATAATTACCTAAAACTTGTGTCTGAAAGAATTTTTGATATAACCCACCATTATGCCAAGGGATGAGAAAAATGATTTCGGAATTATAAGAAAATGCCAAGAGCTATCAGTGGTTGCCATGGCAACACTACTTAATTGATGAGGGATGAGCCATCAGACGTTGCCAAGATTACGCACTTGCACGAGATCAGATTCAGATTTCCATCTGACTAAGCGTGAAGCGGCTTCGGTGACGTAACTGGTAGCATGCTGACTATCTATGCCCAAGGTCGCGAGTTCAAAGCCGGCCGAAGTCGTCGGAATTTCTAAGAGCGCTAAAAATCCCACAGTATGCTTTCCTTCGGAGGGGAAGATCCAACGTTCGTTGCGAGTTGCTGGTTGCTATGGCAGCTAGTAGCCAAGTTCACAGCTAGGTGTCGTTGACGGTAGTACCTGGTAGCAACATTAGGAACTACTGCTTGAAATTGACCGTCTGCAGTCCTTACCTGAATTACAGACTAATACAGCCATCCCTAAGTACACGGGGTTACATGACCGCGTTGTCGCAGCCCCTAAACTGAGGAACCAACCTTGCATAAGGACAGTGTGACCACAAGTTTAAAAATGG
Source organism: Meconema thalassinum (assembly GCA_946902985.2). NCBI lineage: Eukaryota > Metazoa > Arthropoda > Insecta > Orthoptera > Tettigoniidae > Meconema > Meconema thalassinum. The sequence goes on from OX336391.1 coordinate 173,569,392, forward strand.
ACCCCAAATGACAAGAAGGTTACCGTTCCCATAAGACAATAAAATGTTTAAAATAAGCATAAAATGACGAAAAACAAAGTTAATAAAGCTCCAATTATAAAATACCTTCTCGCAATAAATGAGGTCTGATTCTTCTACGAAAACCTGCATATTCTGCCTATTTTCGCCTATCCCCAAGTTTGTCCGGTGAAATCTACCTCCGCCTTCCGGTGTGCCGAGAGGACTTTTATTTTGTATGGCCATTGGCTACAATAAAAGTATTATTATTTATAGGGAGGTGAGAAGCTGCTTGAGCACTTAGCTCTCGCAGTAAAGAAGCGCAGGTGTGCTTCATAAGAAGGGAGGTAGTGCACAGTTCGCTACTCCTGTGGGGGTCCGGGCACGGACACCATGAGCCCACTGATGAGCCAATTTGGTGTTCCTAGGCAAAACCCCACACAAAACACGCCATTAACCTAGAAAAAATGCTGAGTTTTAATTCCTTGGCCGTGAAAACCAATACAAATATAATTCTGTTCGATCTTGATCCTCAGTCATTTTTGACCTCTCACCAATTTCCTGGCCCCGCGTGACTTAACCCGTTGTTCCTTTCACTATGGAATCATGAGGTTAATGATACAGTACCAGGTAATTGCTGATCTTACATCACACCAGGTTACCAACAAAATAGAACTAAATGCAGCTCAGTTCAGGGTCTATAGTCTACCTGGTTTGCACTGGTGCTCAGAAATACAATTCATTCAATTTACTTATTGAGAATTGATATTGTAAATGTTTTCAGTCGGTCAACACAATATAATCCCAATTACTGAACACGCAAAACAAGTAGTTCCGTAAAGTACCAAAGAGCGTATTTTCGTATATCCTACTTAAGTTAATTGCCTCTATCAAAATACACATTTTCAGTTTGATTGCTGTAATATATTCGTAGATATTGAGAACCATCTAAATATTTCGGACGGTCACCATGTTGGATTTTAATATATGCACTATTAGTTATGTACTATTAGATGAGGATTATCGTGTACGTTCATTATTCAAACGTTGATTTCAATCTCATGATTCGACCACAAGAAATAAAGAAATATTTTAAAATTTTGCACAGCCGCCATCTTGAGGTTATGTAAACAATTGAACTAAATTAGCTGTCAGTGCATTGCAATTTGTATAGTCATTTGCTCTACCAAGTTTCACTGCGTCCGGATGGTTAAATCGCGAGAAAAGTCTATATAAATGTTTCAAATTCGTTTGACCGCCATGATCGTTTTGTAGTTAACAGGTTTTTGAAAGACACATAGGTGAACGTTTAGTAGTGCCCTTTATCGCCGTTCAGAATGTAAGGGTGATATCGGTAATAAATTCGGAGATATAGAATGACGGTGAAATATTTCGCACAGCCGCCATGTTGGATTGGTGAAATGTTATATAATTTAAAGGGCACGGTCGGGGTTGGCCAAAATAGTACTATGAACTTACCGAGTTTCATTGAAATCACTCCAGCCGTTTGGACGTTATTAGGGGGGGAACACACACACGGACAAAAGGTGATCTCATAAGCCTATTTTAGCCTACTTTCGATTTTTGCAAAAAATGAAAGTAGACTTATGAGATCAACACAGGGCGAAACATTGTGTGTCTGTCTGTGCGTGTGTGTGTCTGTGTGTGTGTGTGTGTGTGTGTGAGTGTGTGTACTCTGAATGTCTGTCCCCCCTATCAATTCGAACACGGTGAACCCGAATTGATCGAAATTTGGTACAAAGGTAGCACTAGCAAAGGATACCCCAGTGTCATGTTTTATATCGCCACCATCTTGACGGAAACGTAATGGCGGCCACACAAATGTTCAAAGCTTAAATCAAATTACGACTAACCTAATCATCCGATCTCTACCAAATTTTGCAACAACATACCTACATGGGGGGAGCATACTTTGACCAAACTAATATGTCGTCAGCCTAATAGTTTGCGGATGGCGGCCATCTTTGTGTGAAAATCGATTCCCCCTATTAATTCGAACACGGTGAAACCGAATGGAACGAAATTTGGTACAGAGGTAGCACTAGCAAAGGGCTCCTCAGTGTCATGTTTTAATTGCCACCATCTTGAGGGAAACGTAATGGCGGCCTCACAAATGTTCAAAGCTTAAATCAAATAACGACTAACATAATCATCCGATCTCTACCAAATTTTGCAACAACATACCTTTATGGAGGGAGCATTCTTTGACCAAACTAATTGGTCATTAGCCTTATAGTTTGCGGATGGCAGCCATCTTTGTGTCAAAATATATTCCCCCTATTAATTCGAACACGGTGAAACCGAATGGAACGAAATTTGGTACAGTGGTAGCACTAGCAAAGGACACCTCAGTGTCATGTTTTATATCGCCGCCATCTTGACGGAAACGTAATGGCGGCCACACAAATGTTCAAAGCTTAAATCAAATTACGACTAACATAATCATCCGATCTCTATCAAATTTTGCAACAACATATGGAGGAAGCATCCTTTGACCAAACTAATTGGTCATTAGCCTAATAGTTTGCGGATGGCGGCCATCCTTGTGTGAAAATCGATTCCCCCTATTAATTCGAACACGGTGAAAGCGAATGGAACGAAAATTGGTACAGAGGTAGCACTAGCAAAGGGCACCTCAGTGTCATGTTTTATATCACCGCCATATTGACAGAAACGTAATCGCAGCCACCCAAATGTTCAAAGCTTAAATCCAATTACGACCAACGTAATAATCTAGTCTCTGATGTACCCGATACTTAGTTGAGGCTATCGGCTACGCCAGCAGACATTAAGCCGTAGTTGAGATTTTGGGAAGCGTTAAGAAAAGATAGCGCTCAGATCGAGTCAAGAGGAATGTCAAGATGACGTAGGAGGTCTAGGATTAAGAAGGCACTGACAACTGTAAGCAGATGGAATTATGGATGGAATTATGAAGCTTTATTAAGATCTATATGGAACATGGTATTTAAACATCTCAGAAGAGGAGATATAACAAGCATTATATGTGGTAATAATTTTAAGGAAGTCAGATAACCCTTAAGTTATTTTATAACTTAATAGCCGAGATGATGGGGGTTCGAGATTATATTTGTGACGCAAGAGCACTGAGGTGGGGAGAACGTCACGTGACTGCGCCAGGGAGGTACGGGTCATTGCAGTCCAGAGACAGTCAGTCGAGCTCAGTGAGCCAAGCAGTCGAGCTATCTAAGCAGAGGAGTCCAGTACAGCGAGCAACGCAGTCGAATTCAGGGAGCTGAGTAGGACATGCCGAGCGCATGGTAAAGGTCGCGCAGCGAACAGCTTTTGTCACGGAAAGTGAAAGCGACAAGTTGAACTTCACCAAGCAGCGAACGAAAGGTAGGTCATTGAGCCGGGCGGACATCCGCAGTAGGTAGCGTGGAGACCGGTTATAGAACCAGCTGTGCGGCCGAGCAAGCATAGAAGGCCGGTGTTTTAGAACAGCATTGCGATAGTGGTTGGAGAACTTATTCCAAGCTGCATTTTAACGCAAAACAGCATAGTAGAGCGACATGGCGAGGCCAGCTTTATGTGGAGATTGTTCTAGAGCATAGCAGTAGGGGCGAGCGGGTTATTACCAATCTTATACGCAAGCATTATGACAGAAGCTGAACTTCATTATAACATCGAATTGGAACATTTATTCTGTAACCAAATTGTACAAGCAGATAGTTACGAGATACTGCAACTGTGAACTTCGAATGAACATAGTTTTTCAATGACATTACGACTATGCATTTCATAGCGCATTCCAAGTAACATTAACGAGTTTAAGCAAATAAAATGTTCAAGCATATGCACTGATGAACTTTAGCTCGTGCATTAATGCAATTCTTTCTTATGAAGTGTTATGAATTACCGAGTATGAACACAGCTACAGGGTGTTTCATAAACTTAGACACTCTCATATAAAATTTTATTTTATGAAAGTGAGACTTAGCAGTTATTGGAGATTGAACTTTCATCACTCAAACTGAACATTGTATGGAACAGTGGCGTAACGTAGAAGAGGAATAGGGGGTCCGCTGTTTCTATGAACTTTTTCGAGAGGATTTGGACAGTATCCGCTATGGATAACCAGAAGTTCATCATGTCGGAGTAAACGCAGACAGAGGCGCGATGGCACCACAGAGCGATGGATTCGATTCCTGACGAGAAGGAGGTCCACCAGCTGATTCACTTGGGATTTTGAAGGCAATCGTCATTGCATGGTTGGAATAATATTCACGCCGATCTTTCGAGAAATTCATTACATAGGGAAAATCGACGATCTTTGAAATTTAATAACAGCTGATTATGAAAAGGTACTGTAAGAGTTATAACTTCCTGATACGATTATTTTCATGAATACTGGGCACACATGTATATTTTTCTAATAGGAGTGATACGATTAGTTAGACATGGTTTGACTTTATATGCTTCGAATTTTTGCTAGAATATGGCGTGACCATATGATATGGCAGGCATCATTATACGAAATTCTCACCATTCGTTGGCTTTATTAAGCCGATGTTAGGTCTTATAGACATTTTTCCAGCAAGGATAGTTTTCATGAATAGTTTTTTTGTGTGACGAATATTTCGAACTCGTGATCTGCAATTGATTATCTAAATTACTTCGTCAGTTCATTGCATACTAGCGAGTGTGTATTATTCATCAGTAGGGATTTTTTCCATTGGATTGGTTGGAGATATTAAGATGTTATTCACTTTAGTGAATGAATATCGCTTTTATATGACAACTAGAGACTTGTAGATTCCTATCTGGTACATTCACTCATTTAATCTTCGAGATGGGGTCTTTCGTATTTATACGATTGTATGGTGGTTACTCATCTTACCCATCGCTCAGGGCACTATCATGTTAGTCGACGGGGCGAGGTCTTTCGTATTTATACGATTGTACGGTGGTTACTCATCTTACTTGCCATTGAGGGACTCATTTTTATCATCCGAGTGTACATGAGATTGTAAGTGAATCACACAAGGAACTACTAGTCACATATCAGTCGAAATTTTTGTTAAATAAAGTAAAGATAAATGTTAGCAGGGTTACATTTGTAATTCTTGTTTGCCAATCCAATATGTTGTTGCTATACTCTTTTGAGAGTACTTTCAGTTTAACAGCTGGTACAGCTGATGCTTTTGATGATTTTTATAATTGTGTTGGATACCTTTGAGAAGGACTTAAAGTAATTGAATCTTGTAAGATGAATCATTAATGGTCAGATTTATTTTAAGGCAGATCAGTATTGCAGATTTTGATATGAGATTATAGCACATTGGTGTTTTTCTGTGATGTGAATTATGAGAATTGTAAGAGAATTTATGCTATTTGAAAGCAGATCTTGAATTACCAAGGTAATATTTTTCTAATTGTTTAAGAAGTTGTCTAGATGTGATCAGAGTAATTACAGTTATTGGAGATTGTGTGCGTTGATAATTTGAAGCCAGTTATATATTTTTTTTGTAGATCATGCAACGTGGTTAAGTGAAGTTTGTGATAGGCATTTTGTGGAAGTTGCCAAGTGGAAGTTGCAATATTGCTAATGTATTTTGAGGCAGACATGAGGTTGTCGAACCCAGTCTAGCGTAATTGTTGAGATTCATGCTGTGTATGCTGAATATTTATGGAGTTTTGTGGAATAATTGTGGTATTCAAATGTGATATTTGAAGAATTGAGGATATATAATGTTGTTGTGGATAGTCAGATCCAACGTAATGTCGTGAAGGCAATAATATTTTTTGGCATGATAATTAAATAAGAAATATAACTTGGAAGTGATAAAACTGTAAGACAACGTTCTATAACCCATATTAAACAATTTGTTAGGAAATTAAACAAATAAATAAAGTTGATAATACAAGATTTTCTGAGAATAATAATTAATGAAATAATAATCTGAAAATTAAGCATATTAACGATATGACCTAATAAAATAAAAATCAGAATGACTAGATGAAATAATGAAAATCTAAATAACCAGAAGAATAAAATTTAAATAAATTAATAAATTGAATTTTGGAATAAATCAATGAATTAAATAAATGGATGAATTAAAGAGTGGATAAATAAACTGATTTAAATAAATTAATAGACGATTGGATAGATGATGAATAACTGAATTAGAAGGTGATAATTAACTAAAGAAGCTGATGATTAATGAGTTTATATGGAATTAAATAAATTTAATTGAGATATAATGTGAGGAATTGCAACTTGAGTTGAGGAATTAAACAATTTGTATTGATGATTTAAGATGATTTAATCTGAAGGAGATAATGAAATAAGATTGTGTGAATAATTAGAAAGTATAATGAAGTAATGATAATAATTTTCATTTAAATGATTTAATGGTGATGAGTTAATGATTCTGACAGGAATATGTAGAATTTTGAGATGAGAATTAATGAGAGAAATATTTAACTTTGATGATGATGATGATGATGATGATGATGATGATGACCAATGATCAGTGGATTTTCTGTAATTCACAAACAAGCAATTATCAATGATAATGTAAATAGTGTAAATTAATTATTCGATGTTTAGGAGCATTTTACTAACGTATTTAACATTTGAATTATGCCATGCAAGCCATAAATTGCGTGATGTTTAAAATATGTGATTATAATGTGTATGTTTAGACAGATTAATAATTTTTTCAAATCCACATTTATGATGTTAAATTAAAGAGAAATTAGGTCTCAGGTATCACAAATGTCAGTGACGAAAGACATAGTGCTACAGTGATCCTGAGAACCCAAGAGAACTTTAGAGATTTTTCCTGTTTTATGTGGATGAAATATTTTTGATTAGAAAAGAGATGGTTCGATTTTTGGACAATGACAATTTAACGTTGGCATTCGACCATACTCTCAGGTAGGATGATTATTTAAAATGTCTGTCTGACTATCAAAGTGAAATAAATTTGTTTTTATCTTAGTTGTGATCTGATGATGGTGTGATTTTCCTTTTTCTTTCCTTGTCTTGATTAAGGCTAAACCGGAAAGGATGTGGTTTGCTAGGAATTCAGTTGATGGCGCCCATTTATATTTGCATTATTTTTATTAAACTTAAGCCCGTAACGACCCTAGAGATACTTTGTCTCGTGTTACCCACTGCTTTTTCGATAACTCAGCTGAATTTCCGACACATTTCTTATTTGACTAGAGGTTCATTTAACTCCGCTCTGTCCTGGAACTCCAGGAATGCGATGTAATAGCAGATGGGTCATCGCATCCCCAGGACGAACGGGTACACTACCAAATTTTGCAACAACATACCTTTCTGTGGGAAGCATATTCTGACCAAACTGCAAGATCATCAGCCCAATAGTTTGCAGATGGTGGCCAAGTATGTGTGAAAATAGATTCCCCCTATCAATTCAAACACGGTGAAACCGAATTGAACGAAATTTGGTACAGAGGTAGCACTAGCAAAGGGCACCTCAGTGACATGTTTTATATCGCCGCCATCTTGATGGAAACGGAATGACGGCCACCCAAATGTTAGAAGCTTAAATCAAATTACTACCATCCTAATCATTTGATCTCTACCAGATTTTGCAACAACATACCTTTTTGTGGAAAGCATCTTATGACTGGCTACAAAGTCATCAGCCGAATAGTTTACAAATAGCGGCCACGTATGTGTGCAAATCCTTTCCCCATATCAATTCAAACACGGTGAACCAGAATTTCAACAAGCTACTTCAACCAATATTCAATTATACTCCTTGAAAAGGACAAAGAGTTATAACAATACCCATGCATTTAGGAGAATGTAGGCTATATGTTCTTTACTGAACATCTTGTTTTTTATAAATGAAAATAGGCTAAAAATAACCTGAAGAAAATTACATATGATTAAAAATATATTTATTATGTTGACCGACTGAAATGTTACAATATCAATTGTCAATGTGGCAACAGTGAGAAATGGCTTACAGAATAGTATAACTTTGTAGTTGTTGTTGTTAAATTTTAGGAACTTGGGACATCTTGGTCATCAGTTTTATGTACTTAGACGTTTGTTCATTTGTCTGATAACAAGTGTTTCTGTGGTAAGTATAGAAATGTGTGTAGCTGTATCAGAGACAGGACTGGGGCAGGTGTCACTGTATCTCTACTTAGTATAAAGCAAAGTCCCCGATTCCCGGATGTAACGGATAATCTCGAGAACCACTGGAAGGATTTTGATGCGGTTATCACCATTCTGAAAAATGATTTCTCGAGGAAGGTTACTGTAGAAAAACATTCATTTGTGACCAAAGGAAGTCGAGCAGTAACAATTTCAGTGAATCGAGTCGAAGAAAAACCTGCCGTCCGTGCTCCTCTCAAGCTTACGCTGGGTAAACCGTTAACAATATCTATATACTGAACCCTTTACCCTCTGATGGATAAATGATTCGATATTTTATTTCTTCAATTAATAAATATTTCCACCAGCATCATGAAAATAGCCAGACGGAGATGAGGAAATTTCAAGCATTTGTTGGAGGCAATGGGGACATACCTGCAGCAGTTTGACAAAAGGCTAAATACTTAGGATTGTGAAAAGAAAGACCATAGCAATGTTTCAGAAGGACAGGTGGTGGCTACCTCAAAATAGAAGGGACGCGCAGTGAGACACGCTTCTGGTATGTTCATTGTAATATTCGCGCCTAAAAAAAAATATGATGCAGTAACGTGAGTGGCTGATGAAAATACTAGACACTCCTACGAGGCCAAGGTCTGATAAAAACCGCCAAGTTACTGAAAATGTGGAACCAATGGGAGATGAATGCTTACCTGCGCGGCAAGTCTAGCTTGGGCACGCGATGGCTAGCATTAACGCGGGAGATCGGCTAGACAACATCTCTACGATCGATTCTAGGATTAATGGGCATATTCTTGACCTGCGCAATTTTACGAGTTCAGTGATATTTATTTCATTCCTGTACCACTATTATTTTGAGAAATTTTTATATAATTTCCCCCTTTATCAATACCTAGGGCCGGTTCATTTATAAGTGGCATGAAGAGCCAAGACATTGCTTATTACATTTTGTGTGTCAGTGGACACAGGCTATTATACTTTTGTGTGTCAAGGACACAGGTTACTTTACATTTTGCGCGTCTAAGGACGTTGGCACTTAAACTTTTGCGTGTCATGAGGACACAGAAATTATTAATAAATGTGTTAAATTCAGTGATAGATAGTCACAGTACTATATTTTGTAGGGACAGTATCTTCGACAATTCGCCAACAGACTGTTCCGGGGAAAGTAGTACCTGAAACGGCGAATTTAATAGTCAGATATCGAGTGTGTAATAATCTAACTTTTTGAATCAGCACAGAGATGACATCGCTTACCGTGGAAGAAGTTTGGAACTATCAACACTCCGTCCAGATGGCTGAGATGAGCTAAGAAGCATTCAGTTGGGAGATGGCAGTTGATGTCCTTTGACGGGTGACTGGCCGAGGATGAGTACAAAATAATATTCTTATTATCTGATAAATTAACTTATGGTATATGGGACATATTTTTGTAAATATTTTGCTTGTGTGATTAACGTAGTATATTTAGTTTTGGTCTGACACACCTTTTGCATGGAAACAGCTCGCATAAATGTTATTAGTAGAAGGTTCTTGTTTTTGTTTTGTTTAAACTAACGTAGCTATGTGGACGACCGTGTTTGCATATGTTACGCAATGCGGTTAAAAACGTCTCTCGGAGATATGTTGTGTTTCAGAAGTAGGACTGAATTAATATAATTATACAGTAGATTGGAGGGGAATTAATCTTTTTTAAGGTTTATTATTGATCAGATTCAGTGAGATTATTGCCTTTGGAGCAATGTGATTTGTGACGAAAAGCAGTCAGCTCTATCGTAGGTTTTAATATTTTTAAATAGTTTGTGAGCATCTATTCAGCCGACCTGTGTGAAAAACGTCATGTCATTTCCAGCAGTGTGAGTGTGTGTATTTTGTGGTCATTACAAGCGGGAATTTCAGCGTAGACTGATTTCTGTCAGCTTGGTGCCAAGTCCATATTGTTACCTTGCGAGGGCAATTGTGGCTATTTTGATTAATGTCTGACCATATGTTCAGGTGGTTGAGATTTGTTGCTGTTGATTCTTTGAGATAACGGCACAGCTGGTCAGTTATTTTTACACACTGAAGTTGGGGCAATGACAAGTATTGAGGAAGGGGGAGCTGTTTCACAAGGCGGACTGAAGGTTGCAAGCGAGGTCATTAGTGGGGAGTGCTTTGGCTCCGTAATTACTTGAAATACAGAATTTAGAACTGATCAATGGTAAAAAAAATTTAAATAAATGGGAGTTGCCTACGTACCACGATAATCTCCGAAGCGTTAGCTTAACATGCAGTTTTGTTCATATAAAATAATCTCAGCCGGTCAGGCTTTTGTTGTTGTTGGTTTTGGTCCATGTTTATATTCCATATCAGTGACCCGTGAAGTCACGTGCGATGCTGTCTTTTCCTTGTTTGTGTATTGAGCAATTGGCCGGAGTTGGCAGCTCATTTTGTCAAGTGCGTCATCGCGCTAATGGAGGGTCTCGAGGGAGATTCCTGTAAATAGTATATTTTTAGTGTGTGTGTCAGCATTAAATTTTTAAGGGTTTTTATTAGTGTCATGTCCCATATCCGTAAACGTTGATTTACGAGATGATTGTTCGTAAGCATCGTGACTGTTAACCCGCTGTAAACGAACAGTCATCCAAGTACTCATTCCTCGTAGTTAGTCATTACGCGTACATAAAATCCAAATGCAAGTTAGTGGAACCAGGATCCACATTTTTATAAAGGGGAGATCCGTCTGACTCCTCAACATTGATAGATATTCCTGTCATGGGAAAAATTCAGGGAGGATATTTTTTATTATTGTTGTTTATATTCTTTTTATGCACTATTAGTCATTAAATCATGTTATTATTTTACGTCTTGTCACCTTTCTTTCTTAATTATAGTTTTAATCCTATGACCCTTACCTCAGTAGAGCATGTTGTTTGGCGAACGTAAACATCACACTAAGAACTGAGCGCGACCCCTTGATCAAGATTCTTGCATATAAACGCTGCTATTCTGAAGGGTTCAATACTATGAGTGTAAGAATATTGTTCAGCATGAAACGTTCTACAAAAAAAGTCCACGACAGAATATCTTTATCTTAAAGAATCGCCCACTGTAAGTGTTTTTACGTTTGAATTTCTTCCAACAATATCCATTCAGTGTAAATTTAAATTGCTAGTTTCGGAGCAAGTTTACGAGCTAGCAGGCGAACCTATTATCCCAGCTTCGGCCAGCATCAAACTGTCGAGTCGTGTCGAGTTAAGACTTGAGAGAAAAGTACAGTATATGTGTTTGAAGTTTCGCTGTACACCTCGGCTTTTCTGAGTTGCGTCAGGGACCTGTCGTCCGTGGCCTTCTAAGCTTACAGTGGGTAAACCGTTTAAGATACCAGGCGAAGCCGGAGCGAGTTGCTAGTTTGAAATAAAGCAAGCTTGCATTTGAACCTCCGATTTCCGGGCATGCTGCAGCTCCCCATAACTGTCGTGGTGCACGATTTATGTACCTATCAGCGCACAGTCTAGATTTGGCGGTTTCTGTGGCGTGGTTGGTAGGAAGCTGATCTTCTATGCCCAAGGTTGCGGGTTCAAAACCGGCCGAAGTCGTCGGATTTTTTAAGAGCGTTAAATATCCCTCAGTATGCTTTCCTTTGGAGGGGAAGTACAGCCGGCGGTCCCATGTCATAGATGTATGGCATTTAAGAGAACCTTCCATTAATTACACATGTGTGAAGCTTAATGATAGATTATATTTGACTAACGCTCTTAGGTTCCAACGTTCGTCGCCAGGAGCCGACTGCGGTGGAATCTAATAGCCAAGGTCACAGCTAGGTGTCGTTGGCGGTAGCATTTGGTAGCAAAAGTAGTAACTACTTGAAATTAATCGTATGCAGTCCTTACCTGAATTACAGATAACACACGGTAATACAGCCATCACAATTAACACCGGTTATCAGACACATTCTACACACACCCAAAGTACACGGGGCTACATGACCGCGTTGTCGCAGCTCCTAAACAGGGGAGCCAACCAACATTCATGATTGCAAGCTTATGTGAGGGAGAATGAGGTGCCTCAATGATCTCTGGTTCTGACCAGATTTGTCATCACGGTTGTCACTCCCTGTGGCCTCGATTGTCTGTAAAACAGTGCTCGTGCCTCACTGGCGTCGGGAGAGCGTGGGTTTGAATCCCACCTCTGGCATCCTGAAAATGGTTTTCGTGGTTTCCCATTTTCACCACTTGGCAAATACTGGGATGATTCCTTTGAACTGGTCCACGGCCGACTACCTTGCACAATTTATTTATTTATCCGAGTCCAAAACACATACATATATACATATAAATTACACTAAATTTCATTTCTCCAGTGTTCAACTGTTAGAATGGCACAGTCATTGGCTTCTATCAAGTCCTGCATAGCACATGGTCTTGATAACATGCTGCAATGCAGAAGGTGCTCGAGGTCTTGTCTTTCACCACATCTACAAAGTTCTTCAGCACTGTATCCCCACTTCATTAAATTGCTTTTGCACCGACTCACACCAGTTCTCAGTCGGTTTAGCGACTTCCAGTATTCGTATTGTAGGTGGTAGCCAGCTGCCGGCTTCTCCTTCATTTCCCACGATCCTCCAGGTGATTTTGCTTTCCAAAGTTCAATTCGGCGAGCTTCAGCTGTGGAATGAATTGATATTGTTGTTTGGAGGAAGCTCTTTCTTGATTTTAGCCTAGGTGGATGGAGATCAAGTCCATACATTGGATGTCTTGGATCTGTTTCTTGCTTTTTCTTCTCTACTTCTGCCGCTACTTGTCTTCTAACTTCTGGAGGTGCTCCTCCCATAAGTGGAAAGATCTTATCGACAGAAGTTGGACGTAGACAGCCTGTCACAATGCGGCCTGTCTCATGGAGGGCAACATCTACTTGGTTGGCATGAGCAGAGTTCCTCCAGACTGGGGCAGCATATTCTGCAGCAGAGAAACTCAGAGCAAGGGCAGTTGTACGCAGGACACTACGCTGAGCTCCCCATCTGGTGTTTGTGAGCTTCCGAACGATGTTGTTCCTGGTGCATACCTTAAGTTTGGTGTCCATGCAATGCTGTTTATAGGTTAGCGCGCGATCCAGCTTTACTCCTAAGTATTTAGGATGAACACAGTGTTTCAGATTGTGACCTTGAGACGTTGAGCTGCCTTCTCGCCTCCCTATTGCGCAGGTGAAACGCGCATATTTGGGTTTTCTCTGGGTTGGGTTTCAAGTAGTTATCATTGTAGTAGATGGCTAAGTCTTCAAGAGCAGATGTCAACTTTAACTCTACTTCTTCAAACGTTGATCCTTGAGCAGCAACAGCAGTGTCATCTGCGTAGATGAATGCTCCGGTCATAGTGTTAAGTGGCTGGTCGTTAGTGTAGATATTATATAATAATCGAGCTAGCACGCTTCCCTGTGGGAGGCCATTCTTTTGGTTCCTCCATCGGCTTTTCTTATCCTTGAGGGTGACAAAAAATCGTCGATTCTGCAACAAACACTGAATAAACTGTGTTAGTCGAAAGTCTCTAGTTGTTGAGTACAGCTTCTTTGTCAATCGCTTGTGGTTTACAGTATCATAAGCAGCTGTGAGGTCCACAAAAGCAACTCCAGTAATCTGTTTCCTTTCATATCCATCCTCAATATACTGGGTTAAGTTCATTATTTGACCAGTACACGATTTCCCTGGTCTGAAACCTGATTGCTCCTTAATGATCTCTCTGTCAACAAAATCGGAAATTCGGTTCAAAATCATTCTCTCGAGGGCCTTACAGAGATGACAGAGAAGCGATACAGGTCTGAAATTCTTGGGTTCATTTGGTTCTTTACCTGGTTTGAGCAAGGCCACAACTTTTGCTTTACGCCATAACTTCGGGATTATCATTTTAGTCACACAGGTGTTCATCAGTTGTAGGATCCATTCGATAGTTAAGGGGCCAAAATGTTTTATTTGCTTAGGTCTTATATCATCCAACCCTGCAGCTTTGTTGTGTTTCATCTGTTGAATAAAAGTTCTTAAATCTTCCGTTGTGAATCGTGTACCAAGATGGTTGTTCTCCTGTTCATATCGTTGGATTTTTATTTCTTTGGACCTTTTTGAGGCTTTACTGTTCAGCAGTAGTTGATTGGCTATTTGGTCAGCGGTAACTTTATCCGATTCCTGGGTTGGAACTGTAGGATCACCAATGAGATTCTTCAATAATTTCCAAGCTTGACGACTTGTGCGCTTCATGTCCAAACTTTCGAGAAGATTACGCCATTTGTCTGTTCTTGATTTTGATATGGCTTGGAGAAGGTGTTCTCCAGTTAGTATTGTTTCCTCTGCGAATGGGTCTTTTCCATATAGTTGTTCATATTTGTTAAGGAGGGATTTTAAGTCCTTATCGAGTCCAGGAATATACATTGTTCTGCAGCCCCTTGGGATGTGTTTACGGGAGATAGACTTTACTAATTCAACAAAATCCATGTATTTCTCTGGGTAAGGCTTGATCTTCGTCACCTCATCATCTAGGTTTTGAGAAAAGCTATCCCACTGAGCTTTCTTAAAGTTGAACTGTCTTTTAAACGGGACTTGTTCAGGTTTGACAATTGCTTGTACTACACATATAAGAGCTCGGTGTTGTGTTCTTGGGAAAGGTTCTGCAATGTGCTTCTTGGTTTGATAATCTGTATGATCGGTGACAAAAATGTTGACCGGATTGTAGCCTCTCTTCCACCGACCACTATTAAAGGACTGGGGTAGCTTTGGGTCATGTATCAATTTAAGACCCAAGCATTCGGCCTATTCTTCTAGTTTTTGACCATTTAAGTCCGTCTCTTTGTATCCCCATGATATACTTTGGCAATTGAAGTCGCCTATGACTAGTTTTGTAGCTTGGGAATGGAAGTTACAGGTTTCTGTGAATTTGTATTCCTTATTTGGAGGTTTGTAGACAGATGTAATAGTACAGGATTGTATTTCAACTGTCAGAATTTCTATATGATCTACACAGGTCATATTCGCAGAGAGAATGTTTGTTCCCAGTTAAGTGAAAACTGCACTCCCATATTGCTCATCAGGTCTCTCCAAAACGAGTTTCATTCTATTCATCCTTGGTCGGCGATCATTTGATCCCCAATGGGTTTCTTGGACCAGTAAGAAATCACAGTCATGTTTCCTGCAGATGTTAGATAATAAGGCTTCCTTTTCTGATGTTAATGGAGATTATCACTAGTGCTGGCATTGAAAAATGCCTTTTTAAAAGGATCGACATTATAGTAGTGTTTTGGTGTTGAAAGAATCAGCCGGTAAATTTTACAATATTTTTTACCGTTGCCCAGGGGACGCCCGAGTGCATGTAATTAGTGCATTCTTCTGGGTGGCTTCTTTCGTGACAATGAACTAGCTCGTTGGCAATCTCGGCCACCGTGGCTCGTTACATTAGATTCATGAACAGATAATGTCGGTATTTATTTATTTTCCGTCTTGAGGAAAGAATTCATGATGAAAATTAATAAATGTAAAATGAAAATATTGGAATAAAGCCGAAAAAAATCAGAAACCACTATGGGCATCAAATTGGCAGGTGAAAAGCTATAGGAAGTAGGAAACTTCTGTTACTTAGGAAGCAAAATAACCAGTGATGGACGAATCAAAGAGGATATAAAATGTAGGTTGGCTCAGACAAGGAAAGCATTTCTACAAAAAAGAAATCGAATATAGATATAGGTATTAGGAAGTCATTTTTGAAAGCCTTTGTCTGGAGCGTGGCGCTCTATGGAAGTGAAACTTGGACTATTGGTGCAGCAGAAAAAAAGGAGAATTGAAGCGTTTGAAATGTGGTGTTACAGGAGAATGATGAATATCAGATGGGTAGATAGGGTAACAAATGAAGAGGTATTAAGACGAGTGGGAGAGGAGATATGTTTCTGGCGACTGCTAATGAAGATAGGAGATAGGTTGGTAGGACACGTATTAAGACACCCTGGAATTGCACGCATTTTCATCACCTAAATCACTCCATACATTCATTCATTCGGAGAGAAAATCAATCACTCATACAGATGTTTATTTATACAATGTACCTTTTTATGTACGGCCTCAATTTTCGAAGAGGCAAAATCTTGGCATCCCCTGGCAGCGTGTTCCATAACCGCGCAAAGCAGCCATAAACACCTGTCAGGTAGGCATTGCTACGAGTGAAGGGTTGAACGAGAGTTGCACCTCGTCCTCTCCGAACTGAGCGATATGCCAATGACAGTCGGTTAAAGGGGTCAATATTAATGGAACCAGTGAGGGATTCACGCTACCCTCATGTGAGTTACCTCTATGCCTATACCCTGAATCCACCTATCTGTCATTTACATGGTCGAAATAGTTAATTCTCTGAGTAGACAATTATGAGAAACCATCGGGGCTTTGATTCTTGAATATGGAGACAATAATGTCTCATGCAATTTACTTATAAAACAAAGCCACGCCACATTCTTTCTGAATGTCTCTTGTTGTCCAAACTGTTGTTAAGACAAGCACATCTAATCTCATCCAGCTTGTTGGGTCAGCCACTTCCAGTTTCTTCCTTCCTTGCATGGCCCCGGTTAATATTAAGGTTGGCGCATCTGACGCGGGCTCATTTACCCACCTATAAGCTCAAAATAGTGGGGGAAGTTTGTGCCAGCAGCCTCGATCCGGCTCTGGAGAGCACTTAGAGCATACAGCCCTGCAAGCGTAATGAGTGTGCTCGAGAACTTGGCGAGCTTCTTACACTGATGTTAATCATTTAAATCAGATCTTACAGGCTTGGAACTCCTTGATCATCAGTCCCGTGTAATGCTTGATTATTGTTTTAAGGCTTGGTATATCGAGGTCATCTGCGACTTGTAACGCAGATTAAAAACAAATTTTGATTATTTAAAAAGATGAGGTACTGCCTGAATGAGGAAATACATCTTAATATGTAGTACAGTCATTAAGTTCTGAGACTTGACGCCTGGATGATAGGCCACCACACGAACCGGTATGTTGTAGACCCTGCCGCATTACCCGGCGTACACCTTCACAGAACCGCATCCACCCACAAAATAGTCGCCGTTGGCCGTTATGCACTTTTGGCAAAGTTGGTATAGCTGCTGGAAGCACCGCTGAAAGCAGTTGGCAGGAAGGACCCGTATGGCTTCTCTTGTGGCCGTCATGATCACTTCGGACGACCGAAATGCGCGCTCACGTAGGAGTGCTTTCAGGTGAGGAAAAAGAAAAAATTGCATGGTGCGAGATCAGGTGAGTACGGAGGGTGGGGCAAAACTGTCACCTGTTACCTTGAATGTTTCTCTTGTACAAGGACAGAGCGATGTGCATGGGCGTTGTCGTGTAGCAACAGCCAATTCTTTCTACGCCAAAGCCCACGTCGCTTACGGCGAATTGCATCGCGTAAACGGCCAAGGATCTCCTTGTAGCGGGTTTTGTTTATCGTCGCACCATCTGATAGGAATTCCATGTGAACGATTCCATTTGAATCAAAAAACAGTTCCAGCATCACCTTTGCCATTTGACCTGTCTTGTCGTGGATTTTTCTGCCGTGGTGATGATGGTGTTTTCCAGGTGGCTGATTGTCGTTTCAGTTACGGATCGTAAAGGAAACACTAATGTTCCCTCTCCCGTTATTATCCGGTTGAGAAACGTCGAATCATTGTGAGGTCCGACTGGCCCAATCAAATAACCGTCACATCAACGACCGTACGTCTGCTGCCAGTGCATGCACTCAACTGTATCTTGCAGGGACGAGAGACTAACTGACATGGTACCATACCACGGCGCCACCTATACGCTATAGTGTTCTACAACGCTGTCATGCGGTCAGTCTCAGAACTTAATGACTCTACCACGTATTAAAATATAACAAGTAGTTCCGTGACGAAATAAAGAGCGTACTTTTCTTAAGATTCATGCCAATGATTAATCTACATAGACCTATCTAGAATAATGACGAATTTAAGTTGGTAAAACTGACATTTTTAATTAGTTCGAAATACACCTGAAATAGTATAGCCTAATAGAGCACTACAGTTGGCAGCCCTGGTGACTGAATATATTCCTAGTTCCATCTCTTAAGGTACAGAATGCACATACAAAATTTGGATGAAGTCCAATTGATAGGATTTACGTTATATGCAGTTAGACATTGGATCTATCAGTGCGCGTAAAATCACGATGGCAACAATGTAATGTATGTGTTGCTCAGAATTAATCTGAAATATGATTATCTATCATTCTGCCAATTTTGGATGAAATCCATTTGTTAGTATAGAAGTTATATGTATTTACAAATTGGACCTATCAGCCGGCTTAGAATCATGTTAGCAGCACCAACGTATATTAGTTATACTACTCCAAATTAATCTAAAATATCAGATACTGTACGTGTGCAAAGTTTAGAGCTATTGGCTTGCGTACTTTCTGATATATTTATATTAGGGTAATAAAATACAGACAGCATTTATTAGCAGTTGGCAGCCCTAGTTGCTCTGAAGATTACGCGTGGTCATATCTGTTGTGGTGCACATAGCACATACGAAATTCGTTTGAAATCCAATTGATAGTATAGAAGTTACATGCATTTGAATATTGGACCAATCAACATGCCCAAAGTCATTTTGGCAAAACTGTTATGCAAGTGCTCATGAAAATTAATCTGGAATGTTATTATCTATGTGCGTGTTTAGTTTGGGACAGTTTGCATGCATAACGTCTGTGATATCCAAATTTCAATTTTGATTTTTTAACAGTCGGTAGCACTGACGTCATTTTAATGTATCGGCGTGAGATATCCAGGTATAGATATTTACTCGTACTAAATTTGGTTTTGATAGCTGCAGCCGTTTTGGAGTAGATAGGGGGGGGGGACACGCAGACAGACAGACAGACAGAAGGACAGACAGACACACATTTGCCCGGATCGATCTCATAAGCACTTTTTCCCCATTTTTGTAAAATGTGAAAATTAGGCTAAACATTAAAAATAAAATCATTAATTATCCATATGTTTGGGATTATGCCGTGTGAAATAATAAGAGTGCAACAACCTGACAAAATTATTCACCAACCGCCACTGGAAAATACGCTGCGACGTAGCCATGTGCAATAAATCGCTCATCACCGACTGTGATGGAAAGCTGTACTAAGTCCAGAGATTGGAGCTTCGAATACCGACGCTGACAGTGGCTAGATTGTGTGAGGATGTTCCGCAGGATTTTCAACTCTCTATCCAAGCAAATGCCTGGATAGTACTCTCTTTCAAGTCTCGGGGAGTCTACCCTGTTCTTGACCCTAATAATTACAGTTACACGAACTACTACTGCCACTTAATAATCACAGGTTCTCAGACAAATTGAACACATATCCAAGTACCCAGGGTTTATGACCAAGATGTCCCAAACGTTTATATTGAATTAACAACCTACTGTAATTATTCATTTTTAGCCTACTTTTCACATTTTTCAAAAATGAGGAAAAAATAGACTTATGAGATCGGACAAATGTGTGTCTGTCTGTCTGTCTGTCTGCCTGGCTGTGTGTGTGTCCCCCCCCCTATCAACTCCTAAACGGCTGGAGCAATCGAAACAAAATTTGGTAGGAGTAAAGATCTATACCTGAATATCTCACGGCCATATTTGAAAATGATGTCAGTGCTACCAACTGCTAAAAAATCGCAATTGAAATTTGAGCTCCATGTTGGATATCGGTATGAATGGGAGCTATTTCAAAATTGGCACACGTATAGATAATAATATTGCAGTTTAATTTCCAGGAGGCCATACATGGCAGTGTTGCCAAAATGATTATAAGCCTGCTGATAGGTCCAATTTTTAAATGCATATAACTTCTACACTATCAATTGGAAGTCAACCAAATTTCGTATGTTGTGTGTGTATATGCCCAGATATGACTGAGCGTATTCTTAAGACCCACCAGGGCTGCCAACTGTTAATAAATGCTCTTAATTTATTTTATCCAAATACCATTATATCAGAAAGTATGCAAGCCTACAGCTTTAAACTATGCACACGTATAGTACCTGACATTCTATATTAATTTGGAAAAACTTATATACGTCAGTGCTACCAACATGATTCAAAGCCTGCTGAGAGGTCCAAACTTAAATACATGTAACTTCCATACTATCATTTGGATTTCAACCAAATTTCGTGTGTGCTATGTGTACCATAACAGATATGACTATGCGTATTCTTAAGAGCAACCAGGGCTGCTAACTGTTAATATGTGCTGTCTCTATTTTTTTACCCTAATATCAATATAGCATAAAGTATGCAAGCCAGTAGCTCTAAACTTTGCACACGTATAGTACCTGGCATTCTAGATGAATTTGGAGTAACTAATATACGTCAGTGCTGCCAACATGATTCTAAGCCTGCTGATAGGTCCAATTTTAAAATGCATGTAACTTCTATACTGAACACATGTGCCATTGGTTCAAGGGGTCTAATCCATCCTTTATTGGTAAAAGAAGGAAAGAAAGATACAGTCTTCAGTGGAACATAGAAAGATTTTATACAAGAGGACTGGTTTAATGTTGTGCAATAGTAAGAGCCCAGGTGGCTCCAGGAAATGATATCACGCGTGACGCACCGATAAGGAGCGATCATGGCTATAATTAGAACGAGAGGAACTTTCCGTTCGGAGTGAGCGAGAGAAGGTTTCGGAAATTGAGCTTACGTTGCAGTAAAATGGCATCCTCGCAGTTGTGCAAGAGGAAGAATAATTAGATTTAAGCCATTTGCGAGCATATAATTAACAAAAGAAATACATCATTGTGAATCATTTTTGAATAGAGATTTTTGTGTGGGAAAAGATGTTATAATAATTGCCCAGGAAAAAAGTGCAAATGCGGCATTACGTAATTAAAAGTTCCCCGAGACCCGAGGAGGTGGGGATTAAAAATCAACTGTAACACCCACGTATCTGAAGAGCAAAAATCATTTAATATCTCAGAATTGTACGATCGATTTTCATGTGCAAAGAAGTCAGTTTACGTTTAGAAAACGAGCTTTCCAGAGATATAATTTTCAATAGTGTGCGACTATTGCTTCAAAAGTTAGTTATGAAAAAGACGAGGATTTTATCTTTTTTTTTAGACAAAAAGTATAAAAGTCCTGGCAGAGCCAGACCAATCATGCAGTAACAGTCAGCCCAGGGGGGCGTGACGTTGGAGCATCGTATATGCAGTTTACAGCAGACCTTGTGGGGAGGTGCTGCATCACAGTGTCCAAATCAGAGTACGAGAAGTATCATCATAGTATCGCCGTGTGAAGACTTAGGAAAATCCTCGTACAGGAGTTAGTTCAGCAAGCGTCAGTCTTTATAGTGAAAAGTTCAGTATTACAGTCAAGTTAGCCTGCGAACTTAAAGAACAGGCGATAGGTCTTCAAATAACAGTTCTGTTAAACGACTGAAAGTATCGTAACGTTTTGAAGTACCAAAGATCGTGAAACAAACATTTCTAGCAAAGTTAAGGAACCCGATCAGGGTCGGACGAAATAAGTAACGCCTAGTGTACTGAAAAAATAGGAGCTAGCGCGCCGAATAATAAGAAGGGAAAAGTTAATCCTAGACGTTGTCTAACAGGAGACAAACAAACAGTAAAAGCATTAAGCTACGAAACTAAGGAATAGCAGTAAATGCTAGAGAAGCATAGGTCACCGATAAAGTATTCAAGGTGCCGTTAACAATATAGACTTTATCTAGACAAATTAAATAGTGTCTAGAAAGAAACGACTTCGAGCTGGTAAAAATAGGAGCCGAATAGTCAGGAAACCAGATTGGAAGAATAGCCGTTCCAGGGAGGGGTAGATTGATTGAGACTTTCATCATCTTGCCAGATAGGGAGCCAACGTCTAAGAGTGTCACCCTTGGAGACGGGAGAAAGAAGGAATCACGTGTGTAAGGCAAAAAGCAAAGCCTTAGTGTTTAAAATCAGTGTAATGTAAATATAGTAAAATTTGTGTTAGTAAAATAATTTTTAGTGAATTTATTTTTGTATGATAAAAGAATACAAAATTGTATTCAATATGTTACCAGTGTTTAAATTAAATAATGTGTATGTGTATCAAGAAGTGTCATTGTGTGAAATGGAACTTATCAAGATGGCTTAAACACATTGAGTGGGCGAAAATGAAACATCGCTGGAAATTTCGGTCGGTGACCGACATATCATGTGAGTAAACATTTCATTATGTTATGTGTTGGGGAATATTTGTGTACAATCCACCTGAGAATGAGAGAATATGGATATTTTTGAATAACAAATAACAGAATAATAGCGCGATCTGAACGATAAAATTGAAAAGTATAAGATAATCCTGTGAAATGAATAAATCCCTTAGGGGAAATGTATGAAATAAAATATCAGTGTATTTGATAAATGATTTAATTATGTGAAAGGAAGCGTAATAATAATAATAATAATAATAATAATAACAAGTATATAAATGAAGATTATGATGAATTATATGAAAATAGTAGCTTTTGAGCTCCTTTAAAAGAATAAATACATGTTGTGAACACATGTTCTTAAGATAAAGCGATTATTGCTCGGGAGAGGATTAATATAAAATTGAGAGATGTAGATCAAATGGTGATTTTTGAATTTATCAGTTCTTTGGAAGGCAACTTGGCAGAAAATGTATAGCACAATGTAGCGCATTAAAGAATTTTGTCACGCTGGGAATGCGTTGAACCTAAATGTACTTGGTAAAATTTAATTATGAGGGGCAGTTGGTCGTGGTAATTGAGCTATAGTAAGTCCTCCAAATAGTGATGTGATCACGAGGCCGTTGTGTGTATTGTATTATAAAAGGGTGCGAAATAATTGTATTATGAGCGCGAGTGTAAGGCAAAGGCCTGCTATAAGTCGCTAATGTATAAGTCCTCCAGTATGGGATATGGTTCCCAAGGCAGTTGAAAGAAACGAACCCAGATTCGTTTATGTGAAGCCCCTAAGTATTTGTTGTTGTATTGAATTATTCTTACCCACCAATGAGGACACTTCATAATTAATAAATGCCAAGGTTACGAGAATGGTCTAATGAACCTAAATAAGTTGTTAAAATAAGTGAATGAAAAGCCTTGCTTCTTCAAAGAACTACATTTAAGAAACAGCTGTATGAAGCTAGGAGTCGCTTGTCCCGTGTGGGCGTAGACCGTGAAGTCTCCCTCCCCGCAATAAATCACGGTAATTGGCCAGGCCAGACCCCTTGCTATTGATGTTGTGGTAGGTTTGAATAGCCGTCTGTTTTGAAGTTATAATGCACAGAGTGTTTAGAGTTGGTTTTAACGACCCGGTCTTCGAACCTAGGTTCTTGTAGATGAGGATTACCGCTTGCAAGTTCATATCGTTGCTTTCTATTGATATAATGGTCTTTTAAGACAAATAATGATAAATCCCTAATGTATTGTTATATAATGTAGTGATTCACGAGTTTAGTGGAGACAATTAGATTTCGGGAGTGATCTTAATTTTTGACATGTTCAAGTAGTCTTCTCTAGCTCGGGAGTGCGCAAATGTTTTCCCAATCACTTTAGTGAATTGTTGATTTGAGAGAGGTGGTAACATGAGAACATTGTGAAAGCCCAAAGTTTAAGTAAATGAGTAACAGTACTTTAATAAGAATTATATATTGTTTTAATTATAAAATACTCATATAATAGATAGTGATGTGTTGTAAAAAAAAAAGGATAACACAGTTTATATTGAAAAGTATCGAGCCTATTGGAGCTCTTGATTGTATTGAATTTTAAAAGGACACTATATGGAAGTGAAAAGAAATATACTTTTGTTGGTTTATGAAAACCCTTTATTGTGATTTAACCTTTGTTTGATTATGTAGTCCTTGTTCACTCTGAACAAGTTAGAATTGGGTCAGTATTTTATTTGTTTAATTTGTTGTAGCGCCATATATTTGGTTAATTAAATGTTTTATAGTAGGAGTTGATTTTGTTTATTTATTTTGGAAGTGTATCCTCTATTTAATCCAAAATGTGTAAGTCACAGAGTGGGAGAACATACCATAACCCCGATAATCCCGATTTGAGCATTGCTGGCATACTGTGATTTGCATATTTCATGCTGAAAAGGGCACAATACTAACTAATGGATTTCACTCAAAATTGGCACAACAATAAATCATATTATTTCAGATTATTTCTGACCAATACATGCATGACATTGTCGCCAGAATGATTTTACGCGCGCTGTTAGATCCAATGTTTAACTGCATGTAATGTCCATGCTATTCATTGTACTTCAACCAAATTTTGTATTCTGTACCTTAAGAGATGGAACTAAGAATATATTCAGTCACCAGGGCTGCCAACTGTAGTGCTCTATTAGGCTACATTATGCCAAGTATACAGTATTTCGAACTAATTAGAAATTTCGATATTATCAACTTAATGTCGTCATTATTCTAGATAGATCCATATAGATTAATCATTGGCATGAATCTTAAATTTTAAGAAAAGTAGGCTCTTTAGTTCGTCACGGAACTTCTTGTTTTATTTAGCGTATGGCTTTTAGTGCCGGGAGTGTCCGAGGACATGTTCAGCTCGACAGAAGCTGTAGCTGCTTCAAACGGACACCCATGGGGTGAGCTACAAGTTCCGTTCAATTTCAAGTAGTTCCAACTTTCGCTACCAGATGTCACTGACACCTTGTGGTGTACGTTGGAACTTTGATAGAGCGTTTCAACAATATCTAACCTGCAAATTCAGCATCACACATGTTTAATTAGTGGAAGGTTCTTTTACATGCCAAAAATCTATAACATGGGACCACCGGTTTTACTTCCGCTCCGAAGGAAGGCATACTGAAGGATTTTGACGCTCTTAAGAAATCCGACGACTTCGGCCGAGTTTGAACCCGCGATCTTGGGCATAGTAGCTCAGCATGCTACCAACTACTCTGATGATGATGATGATGATAATTGTTGTTTTAAGGGGCCTAACATCGAGGTTATCGGCCCCACCAACTACTCTACCGAAGCCGCTAAAACCTAATGAGAATGAAGGAATGAATGTACCGCGGATCGCGCACTACTCTAGTAAACAATGCAATGTTACGCTACGAGCAGTTAGCCTATGCAAATTATGTACGAGGCTTATTCCATTCACCATTCTGACGCACTGAAGGACAAAGGTCAATTGCGTTAAATGAAGCTTATTTATTACGATATATAGCAATGATTATGCATAATTCAGAATTAGAAAGTTGGACGTGATGGAGCGTTCAGTATTCTGACGCAATTGTAAGATGTAATATACCAATAAATCTAGCAACTGGTTGTTAATTAGCGTCCCAATTTTATTAGGCCCGGAGTACAAATATTTAAACACCTTAACCTGAAGGAAGTAATATAATATAATATAATATAATATAATATAATATAATATAATATAATATAATATAATATAATATAATATAATATAATATAATATAATATAATATAATATAATATAATATAATATAATATAATATAATATAATATAATCAACATCACCATCATTTATTGCATGTGATAGGCCATTAAGACCCACAGCAGAAAAAGAAGGGTATACAATTCTTGATTACAATATAAATAGCAAGCATAACATAATATATAACATTGTACTTCATAACAGGAACAATGATTTCAGCTTCTCAAATAATTGTTGCATATATTAGACCAACGATTTCTATCCCTGGCATCTTCCATACTTGCAGCTGGATCCACCTGGTTTACTGCCAACATAACTCGATCTTTCCATCTTGTTCTTGGTCGACCTCTTGGACTTTTTTCCGTTGGCTGAAAATTGAACACACAGTTCGGGAGAGTACCTTCTGCTCTGATAATGTGTCCTAACCATTGTAATCGTCTTCTCTCTATCTCTCTACTGACGTCTGCCTTTTTATAACGTCGATATAACTCCTCTTTACTCCGTCTTTCCAAACTGTCAGTTTTTGGGCAGTATTTTGGGCCATAGATTTTCTGCAGCATTTTTCTTTCAAATGCACATATACGTTCTTCAAAAGTTCTTGGAGTCGCCCACGTTTCACAACAATACATTAAAACAGGTCGTACTAGGGTCATGTACAGGTGGATCTTGTTTTCCTGAGATATTAGACGTGACGTGAAAATTCTATTCATGCTATAGGAAACATGAGTAGCGTTGGTGATTCTTTGTCCTATTTCCTTTTCTATTTCACTTTTGTTTGACAATATTGATCCTAAATATTTGAATGATTCAACTCTCTCAAATTAGTGCATTCCAACGTCGATACCGATCGGAATATTCTGTCGACGTGATATAATCATGTATTTTGTTTTCGATTCATTAACCACCGACCCCATTTTCTTTGCTCCCAATAGGAATCGGTGGAGAAAGGAACTAAATCACATTTTTGCATTTCCCAGGAGAACGAAAAAACTATTTTCTCAGTAAATTACAACAGTCATGTTCTCCTATGTTTGCTTATGGCAACTACCGTCGTTTTGTAATATTATCAACAGTTTTCAATTATAATATAATGCAACACTTTTGAAACATAATGTTTTGAAAAAAATGGACTTAATTCTTTTCTCCACTCGCTGGCAGTTTCTGAGCAAGAGTTCAGTTTATTTATATACTAGCAGAAGTACCCGCACTTCGAACAGCCTTTGGTATTAATAACCAGACGTTATCATTTGAGCTACGGTTGCAATGGTTAGGGGCTTGTCATTCCTTCATAAGTTTATCAGAACGAAGTTAGTTTTCTGGGTATATCGCAGACACTGTTTATTTAAGGGCCTTAAAATGTGGCTTTCGGAGACCCTTTACAGGCTCCCTAGTTTTGTGTCACACATTGAGAAGCGCAACATATGCTTTGGTCGTCCTTCTAGGATATTGTTTATTTTTCGCCTATTTTAGCATGTATTTTGAAAAGTTGTTCCTTATACCCACCCTTCTATGAGAAGTACGTTGAAGAGTATTCTAAATGATTGGTGTATTGACGCATGGTTACAATACCTAATTTTACGATGCTCCAAGCACCCGAACATGAATTATAGGCGTACATAAACATAAATATATATCAACCCCACAGTATCAAACAAAATCATCTCTACAATGAACCCGTCGACAAAAATATGATTACTTAAAATGTGCTCTCAAACTAAATTCACCTAACGTGTACTTCCTGACGTGACAATAATATTGAAAACCTCGTAGACGAAACGCAATATATGTCAAATTAAAACTGACCCTCACCGTTATGGAAAGTCCCCATCCCCAGGACGACCCCTTTAATAAATTATAAAGGCTTGTGGTGCATGAAAATTCGGGATTTTTAGCCTCCAATGGCCCAAATTCCCAAAAGCTGCAAAAACACTATTGCAATACAGGAACTTTTTTAAATAATGTTGCTGTTTGGAGATTTAATAGACCTTCTGTACACATATCGCACGTGTAAGTCACGTTTAAAAATTCTAGGGTACCCCTTGACTCCCTTAATCGCATTGTTGAATTTTACATTCTAGGTTTGATTCCATGATAACCTTATAGCCATTTGCAAACTTTCACAAAAATGTAATAAATTGAGTTGCATTGCTTCTTACAGAAATAAATGGAAAGTTGGATGTCACCTCTTGTGATACGCCTACTGTTGTCATGGTTACCGGCTTGCATTACTTCATTAGTTTCTTTTTGTTCTTCTTCTTCTTCTCCTTTCGGATGGGCCAGCTAAGGACCACGACGTTCAACTTTTCAGTATGGCGAGGGACTTGATATTTGCCAAATATTCGCGCATTATCTGGCTATGTTTCTCCTTTCTCTCTTTTGTCCAGATGATGCCGGTTTTCTTACAGGGTGGTCTGTCCTGAAAACTCTTCTGTTTAAGTATCTTTCTGAGATGTGATCGGCTTCGAATATCACTTTTCATCTTCAGTTCGTGGATATCCTTGTTAACTACTGTTAGTGACGGTGTCAAGCTCTTTCTATTCCCCCAGTAGTTGAGAAGCCGGTTGGTTAATCTTGTTGGGTTCATCCATGAGACATGTCCGTAGAAAGCCAGACGTCTCTTCCTGGCCACATTGTGATTTTCTCAGTATATTTATATAGCTCCTGATTTGGTGTTCTTCTGTACTCGTCATCTATTTATTAGTTTATTAAATGAAATTAGTTTTCTGGGAATATCTCAGAAACGTAGTTTTAGAGCCTTACAAGGTAGTAGCCTCCGAGCCACCGAGGGGCTGAAAATGAATTTTGTCTCGTCCTTGTACGTCATAATATAATAATAATCATAATAATAATTTATTAATATAGGGATAGCGATATAATAGACCTTTAGTACCACACTTGCCCGTGTAAATCACGTGAAAAAATTCAAGAGTACCCCTTGACCCCCTTAAGCGCATTATATACGTATTGATGAATTTTACAGCTTAAATTGGTTCCGTGATAACCTTAAAGCCATTTGCGAACGTTCACAGTAATGTAATAAATGGAATGGCATTGCGTCTTACAGAAATAGATGGACTTCTGAGATTGCGTTGCCATGGTTACCGTCTTGCATTCTTTCAATAGCTTGTACGTCAATACGGAACCATCATGGAAACTAGTTTATGTTCGACCCTCACTATTACGTGTCAGATAACTGTATCATAATGATGGTCATTATAACACTGTTTTCCATTATGATACAGTTTCTCCAGCCAATCAGAGCTCGTTCATTGACCAATTAGGTAACGATAACTTCGCGCATGCGCTCAAAATCCAACATGTCGGACATAAACACAACATCGAACTATAATAAATCACCGACATGGAATACCCACCGTCCATATGTTCACGTAAATAAACTGGCGAATATGAGACAAGTAATAGCACTGTACCTTAAAATCACCAACACTAATTTCTACACAGCGCATTGTCTTCAACCGACACCGGTGACAATATTACTGAGGGACGACAGATGTAAACATATGGTTTGCATATGGCATTGAAAACACACAGAGCGCATGCGTCGGTCGTTCAAAGCTCTTGAAAGGCAGAGATATAACACCCAACGCTCGCTCTGCGATCACAAAATTCCAGTAGCTGACTCTCAACAGATATTTATGAATAGTTATGTTAAAACATACAATAAAGTTATAATTATCGTCGAACATAAACAGTCGTATGCAACTCGCCTATAATGGTAATTAAGACACTCGTATGGAAATTATAAAACTCGCATACGCTCGTTTTATAAAAAATACTCGTGTCTTAATTATAGCCATTATAGGCTCGTTGCATAATGTACTATTAAATAATAGATTCAATAGCTTAATAAATGAAATTAGTTTTCTGGATATATCTCAAAAACTGTTGGTTTTAGGACCTTAAAATGTGGTTTTCGGGGCTCCCGAGTTTTGTTTCTCACATTGAGACGCTGAAAATGAGCTTTGTCACGTTCTTCTACGCCCATTTCAGCATGCATTTTAAGGGGGTAGGCCCTCTTTTATGAGAGGTATGGAGAAGAGTTACATCAATGATTACTTTGGTGCCTCTGATGGACTTCTGTTCCAAATTTTACGTTGATCCACTCAGCCGTTCTCGAGTGATGCGCGTGCAAAGTTGTACACAGACAGACAAAAGTTTTGTTTTTGCGTGCAACCGTCATAAACTAGTCTGAAACGCGTCAATAACTCAAACTTCCGTGGAAATTCAGAAAAAACAGACAAACTTTCATTTTTATATATAGAGAGATGGCAGCTTCGGTGGCGTAGTTGATAGCATGCTGAGCTTCTACGCCCAAGGTCTCGGGCTCAAACCCGGCCGAAGTCATAGGATATATTAAGAGCGTTAAAATCCCTCATTATGCCTTCATTTGGAGGAGAAGTAAAGCCGGTGGGTCCATGCCATAGATTTATGGCATGAAAAAGAACCTTCCACTAACTACACTTGTGTGAAGCCAAAATTTGTAGGTTAGAATTAATAACGCTCTATTAGTTCCAACGTCAGGTGCTGACTGCGATGCCATCTAGTAGCCAAGTCCGCAAGCTAGGTATCGTGGACGGTACCATTTGTTAGCAAAAGCAGGAACTACTTGAAATTATTGTCTGCATTCCATACTTGAATTTAAATATTTAACGCCGGTTATCAGACAGATTCTACACACACCCAACGTACATGGAGCTACATGGCCGCGTTGTCTCAGCCCCTAAACTTAGGAACCAACCAACCAGTTTATTTATGTTTCAATACTACAAAAATATGTGAGTAAGTGACTGTTAATTTCAACATGAGTGTGTGTATTAACTAATTCTGATATATAGACTATGGCACAAAATAAACAGCATAAGTACACTAAGAGTTCATTTTCACAGGTTAGTATTGTAAGAGTTATCACTGAAAATGTCAGTAACTATTTCGGGAAAGAAAAAACAACATAACACAATTTAGCATATCAATAACCCTGCACTAATCAAACTGAGATACTGAAAAGGGAATGAAAATCCAACATAACATTCAAAGTTCACTCCAGCCATGGTAACACAGAGTTCCGTTCACCACAGTAGGGTGTGTCTTGCCCACCACCACAATACATACACAAGAAAAATTAAAAAGCTATTAAAAGGACCTACAGTAGTTCCTTTCTCCACCGTCCGATTCAATTACTTATCACTTAATTAGCACAGTTTTTTGAACAAAATATCTAATTAATCCAAATAAATACACCATCCTCTTCGTACAAAACGTGTATTAAATAAGTGATCACACAAGCCCCGGATTCTTAGGCTCTCTTTTATTTAATTCCTGACCTCTTACTCTCCAAATTTGAGTTAATTCTAACTGGATGTGTGGATCAGCGGTAACGTTCTCGCCTGCTGTACCCAAGGTTGCAGGATCGAATCCTGGTTCAGTCACCAGGGTGCGCGAATGCGAGGGAGCCGTGTCAGCAGATTTACTAATTACTTAAGAATCCCCTTCGGAGCAAACTTCAGGCACCCCGGCGTCTCTAAAAGCCACAGTAGTTAAATAGGCCGTAAAACTAATAACAATATTCTTCTTCTTTTTGCTTCCAAATTTGGCCAACTGTGGGCCACATATAACTTAATGATTTCTGGCCAGTCATGTTTTCTTTTCCAAGAACTTCTTCATTCGTTCACTCCTTTATTTTCTCTAATCCTCAGATATTACGAGTCTGGGCCTGTTCTTCAGTTGCTCTTCGTTAAATTTGTTATTATCTACTTGAGTTCTAAACTTCTTTCTGTAGAGGATCAATCAAATGTAATTTTAATTTCTTCTGTGTCCTTCTTAACCTCTTCCACCCATTTCGTAGTTCTTCTCAATCCAATTACGGTATATATTAAAATATACTTTTAGTCAATCGTTTGTCGTCTATTCTTACTAGATGATCGTAGAATTTCAGTCATCGTTTTTGCATTGTGTCCGTGATCTTTTCGGAATACTTGTAGAGATCCTCATTTCTCCTCTTTTTAGATGTACCGTCTGTCGTCTTCTGCTGTCCAAGAATTTTCCTCAAGAATTCCCTTTCCTTCTTCTCGATTTTTTGCGGTTTCCCTTTTTCATTTAGGATAAGGAATTGAGCCGTACAGTCCTTTTGGTTTTACATTATAATTATTATTATTATTATTATTATTATTATTTAATATATTCTAATGCTTTATGTACTAGCAAGAAATATATCATACTTCAATTTTATTGACCCTAAATTGACGTAATTTTACGTTAGCACCTAATAAGACCTATAATTCATGATAAAACATAAAATACCTCATTCGGTTCAAGAATCATTAGTCAAATATGGAACCTTAAGAAAATTGCCGAAATGAAGTTCCCACCTTTTACCTCTTGTGAAGTAGAACGCAGTTTCTCCGCTTTCATGCACATTTTAATGGAAGACAGAAGAGGGTTTACACATGAAAATCTTTCAAAGTACTTTATTGTTCAGTGTTGGACTAAAGCATGCAGTATTCGAAATTAATTTTGTGTTTTTCAGTGCCACACTAATACAAAATGAGTATACTGTGTACTTTTGCGCACGTAGTGCTTGAAATTAATTTTAATTATTCAGTGCCATACTAATCGTAGTTGTATTGAAGTTGGTTCTTTCAAATGAACAATAAATTTAGAGTTAATTTAACTTTATATCATTTAAAGTTACAGTGCCTTAAACACAATTGCATGCCCAGTAAGTTATACAAATATATATTCCCACAAAAATCCCACAAATTCATAAGTGAATCATATACGAGGGTGGAACCAAAAGCGACTGGACTAAGAGCGCACTGCCATTCGTGGACGTAGTAGAGAGTTCTACCGCTAGATGGGATTAACGAAGACCTTCACAAAACACCTGCCCAGACGGCGTCAGTTTCTATGTGACCGTTTGATCATGGTATTATTTTCCTCTTACTGTTCTCGTATTCCACCTGCGAAGTCGTTATGGCAGATTTTAAAGAACAAAAAGTGTGTTTAAAATTGTGATTCCTTCTTGAAAAATCGGCAACAGAAGCTTACCAAATGCTTCAACAGACTTTCAAGGAAGATGCTATGAGCCGTAGCCTACACAAGTTTTTGAGTGGTTTGGGCGCTTTAAACGTGGTGAGATGAGACGGTCCAATTTCAAAAGCCGTGATGATAGGCAACCACATCAACACTTGAGCAATTTGGCGATAAACACGCCTGCCATAATGTAGTCATTATGGCAGGCGTGTTAAAGCGGTTGCCTATCATCACGGCGTTCTTTTAAATCTGCCATAACGACTCCACAGACGGAAAACGAGAACAGTAAGAGAGAAACAACAACACGATCAAACGGTCACAGACAAACTGACGCCGTCTGAGCAGTTGTTTCGTGAATGTCTCTATTAAGCCCATCTAGCGGGAGAACTCCCTACTATGTCCACGAATGGCAGCGTGCTCTTAGTCCGTTTTGTCTGGGGGGGGGGGGCACTCTCGTAAGATAATATCCTAATATACTGATATAAACTAATGTTCCTGACCCAGTAGGAGACTGGAAGCAGGCTGTGGATTTTCATTTTCACTGATATAAACTAATGCTAACTTCCTGGAACCTAAGAATTCAGGGCTTGGTAATAAATAATTAATGTGGCCTAATATTCTTTCAGGTGTTTAAATATTTGTACACCCCGTCTAATCTAATTGGGCACAATGGCATTGACCGACTAAAAAGCATTATATGATAGATTACTACACAACACAGACAAATTGCTTCGAATACTTCTATATGAAACAGGCTCAAAATACCAAATGTTTCCCGCCCGTCAATAAATAGACCTAAGCTTATTTTCCTTTTACGTTTTAAGAGACATACTCAATCATACGAATGAAGTTGATCGAGCACTGAACTGATGAAAGACCTCAACACGTTGAAAATCGTGTTAACCCAACATTTCCTTATTCTGTTTCTAGAATCCAATAATTCTCCCAGCATTCCCACTGCAGCACAAATCCTCCCGTGCGGCAGGTTCGCACGCCTTGCGCGACGATCACTGCCTCTGCCCTACTTCCACAGCTCAAAGTAATCTCGTTTCAGAACAGCGCGTGAATATATTGCAGGTTATCTTTGCGTTTTGTATATAGAAAACTTGTGAGCAACTTATTCAGCGTTACCTTTTAGAATTTAAGTTAAATGTTTGGCTGGTACTTTAAACCGACAAGTTCCGTTATCAAATAATAGATTAATCGTTGTTGTTTGTGCCTTCAATCCTTTTACTGGTTTGATGCAGCCCTCCATGTGTGTCCCTGTCATCAGCTAATCGTTTTATCTCTACATAGCTACCACACCCTACATACGAGGCAATCTGTTTAACATATTCTAACCTTGGTCTACCTCGACAGTTCCTATCCTCGACCCTTCCTTCCATAGCTAAGCTTGCTATTCCTGGATGTCTTAGTATGTGTCCTTCCAACCTATCTCTTCTCTTCATTAGCAGTCGCCAGAAACATCTCTCCTCTCCCACTCGTCTTATTACCTCTTCGTTTGTAAACCTATCTACCCATCTGATCTTCATCATTATCCTGTAACACAACATTTCAAACGCTTAAATTCTCCTCTTTTCTGCTGCACTAATAGTCCAATTTTCACTTCCATAGAGCACCACGCTCCAGACAGAGGCTTTCAAAAATGACTTCATAATACCTAAATCTATATTAGATGTCAACAGATTCCTTTTTTGTAGAAATGCTTTCCTTGCCTGAGCCAACCTACTTTTTATATCCTCTTTGCTTCGTCCATCACTGGTTATTTTCCTTCCTAAGTAACAGAAGTCTCCTACTTCCTTTAGCTTTTCATATGCCAATTCGATGTCCATGCAGGTTTCTGAATTATTTCGGCTGCATTCCAATATTTTTGTTTTTCATATATTAATTTTCTACATGAATTCTTTCCTCAAGATGGAGTCCATACCAATGAAAAACTCATTCAAATCCTCTGGCGTGTCGGCCTAGATGATTTAATCGATTTATCAAAGCAGGGAATCGATTAATTGTTACATATAACGGTTAATCTATTGAGTGTTGAATTGAGCGTCGTTTAATCGGTTGGTCGAATATTTAATTTATTAATCGCAGTTCTTCGCTCCTTTCACTACGCTCTCACAGGAGCAAAACAGAAGAACCAGCTAACCCTCAAAATATCAAAAATGGGGATTTGAACAGCCTCTGGTAGTCCTCTTGAGGTTCTACAATATATCCGATACAAAACGAGAAAAACAAACCAATCCACTTAGTTAGCGCCGTTTCAAGAAACAGTGTTCAATTGAAAAATCAGGTAACCCAAACTTTAAAATGGATCTCCTGAAAAGTTACATTCTATTGGGTTAGCAAGTTTTTGCTTTTTAAATAATAATTTTAAATGATGTACCTTCATTATGAAAACTAGACCACAACAAATTAAAACAAAAAAGTGTCCGTCCTAAATTTTAAACATTGAACAAGAATTCAAAATCATTGCTGCATACTCTCCGTTTTCATTTTTCAAAGCCCTTCCCAATTATTTGGTTAATGTTTGTCCTTCCACTGTCACTGACTCTTATTTGGTTATAGTTAACATAAACAAAGGAGGACACTTTGTAGACTATATTTAGGCAAAATGTAACTTTTATAAATTTCTATACATCAATCCGAAAATGGTTGGTTCTAAGAGTTTAGGGGCTGCGACAACGCAGTCATGTAGCTACGTGAACTTTGGGTGAGTACAGAATCTGTCTGATAACCGGTGTTAATTGTGTGTGTGTTATCTGTTTTTTAATTCAAGTAAGGACTGCAGACCTATGAATTTTTCAAATAGTTCCTACTTTTTCCGCCAAACGCCACCGTTGACGACTACTAGTTCAGAACTTAGCTACCAGACGCCACCGCAGTCGGCTCTTGGCAACGAACGTAGGAACCTAAGAGCGTTGTTTACATTCTTAACCTATACAATATATCTTTCACACAGGTGTAATTAGTGGAAGGTTCTTTAACATGCCTTAAATCGATGACATGGGACCGCCGACTTTACTTCCTCTCCGAAGGAAGGCATACTGAGGGATAATCGTAACTAAACTTAAGCAATGACTTCTCATTTCAACTTCTTTTCATATCTCGTATCTACTAATCAATTAATCGATCATTTGGTAAGTCGTTCGATCTATTATTCCGTTAGTCAATTAATCAATAGAATAGCTTTCGATAAATTTCAAATTATTTGTTTAATCGATTATAATTAATCGAATAACTGAATGTCGCTTATTGCCAGCTCTTGTTTCGGTCATCACGTAATAAGGAATACGCCTAAAATAAGCTTTGGTCATGTGATCAATTCGTGATTTCAAATCGGACATTGAAATGTGACAGAAGCTGGACGAGAAACAGCATCACATCTCCCAAATAATCAGCTAGGTACTGTACTTTAAACCCTCCCCTAAGTCAAAACACCAACCTGGCCATTTACTAACCATTACAATCTAATTGAATACCAATTTGGTATTAAACAAATTTGTTACAGCTTAGTACTGATAATAATTTTATGTTCGACCCTCACTATTATGTGTTAGAAAACTGTATCATAATGATGGTCATTATAACACTCTTTTTCATTATGATACAGTTTCTCCAGCCAATCAGAGCTCGTTCATTGACCAATTAGGTAACGATACCTTCCCGCGTGCGCTCAAAATCCAACATGTCGGACAGAAACACAACATCGAACTATAATAAATTACCGACATGGAATACGCACCGTCCATATGTTCGCGTAAATAAACTGGCGAATATGAGACAACAAATAGCACTGTACCTTAATATAATTTCTACACAGCGCATTCATTGTCTTCAAACAACTCCAGTGACAATATTACTGAGGGACGGCAGATGTCAACATATGGCCTGCATATGGCATTGCAAGCACAC
Organism: Meconema thalassinum; assembly: GCA_946902985.2. Lineage (NCBI taxonomy): Eukaryota > Metazoa > Arthropoda > Insecta > Orthoptera > Tettigoniidae > Meconema > Meconema thalassinum. Next base: position 173,605,949 of record OX336391.1, read on the forward strand.
AGAGCGCATGCGTCGGTCGTCCTGAGATCTTGAAAGACAGAGATATAACACCCAACGCTCGCTCTGCGATCACAAAATTCTTGTGGCTGACTCTCAACAGATATTTATGAATATTTATGTTAAAACATATAATAAAGTTATAATTATCGTCGAACATAAACAGTCGTATGCAACTCGCCTATAATGGTAATTAAGACACTCGTATGGAAATTATAAAACTCGCATACGCTCGTTTTATAAAAATACTCGTGTCTTAATTATAGCCATTATAGGCTCGTTGCATAATGTACTATAATATAATATAATAGTACATTATGCATCAAGCCTATAATGGCAATAATTAGATACGAGTATGAGTATTTCCATACAAGTGTATTTCCATACCATTATAGGCGAGTTGTATACGACTCTTTATGTTCGACGATAATTATAACTATTCTATGCTCGAACATAAACATTCATAAATATCTGTCGAGATTTCACATGTTCTATGTACTGAACAGACCGCATGGGGCGCAGAGAAAACCTTGTTTTCGACCATGGCCTCCTCCAATACCCCACTATGACACTAAACACGCAGTGAAATTCAAAATAGGAGGTCGTGGAAGTCAGCGCTGGTGCGATGCTATCCTTACCTAATTGGTCACACCACTGTATCTTGAGCTCTGATTTGTGGGAGAAACAGTATCATACTGAAAACTTGTACTAACATGAGTCAGTACAGTTTTCTGACATATAATATTTATATTTCGCCATGGTCGATCATGCATTTTAGGACATTCTATGACCTCCTTCAGCAATGTTGTCATAAAGACACTAAACTAATTACGAGCAAAGCTTTGTTGTTAATATTTAACTTGGGTTCTCTATGAAAAATCTTATAAAATACCGGTTAAAAATAGATCTGTAACAAATTTGGACTTTAATTTACTCACTCACTTAAGTTATAGGGGCAGATTACCTAGCTGTTCCGCCCCTTAAACAAGAATAACCAGGCAACACTCACTTAGAAGGCTTCTATGGGACACGAAATTCCCGAAGCGATCTCACAAAATGCCTCCACTGAACTACGTTCTGGGCAAGTTCTTGCCAGTTGCCCACATTCAGATGTCTACAAAGTTTGGATATTTCATTTTTCCAGGAACTTCGTGGTCTTCCCACTGGTATTTTTTCTCTTTACTCTTTTTTAAAGATTTGTAAGACCATCCTATCATCTCCCATCCGTAAAATGACCAGCCCATTGAAGTCTTCTGGGGTTAATGATGTTGAGTATTGGTGCTTGCTGTGATAGTGAGTGTATGTCTTTATTTGATCTTTTCTTCCAGCTTTGAGATTCGGAGTCAAGAAACGGTCCAAACATTTTCCTATACACCTTATTTTCAAAAACCTGCAAGTGGTGTTTTTCTGTTTTGTCAAACTCCATGATTTTGCACCATAAGTTAGAACTGGCCTAGTTATGTATGGTATTGTATATTTTCAGTTTTGTATTTCTCGTCAATAATTTGGATCCCAATAAAAACTGCAGAGAGTAGTACACTTTGTTGGCATTCTAACTTTAATTTGATGATCGTAAAAATTACACGTAACACTCACCTCGTGCTCCTTCTCCCGCGCCACCTCGGTCAGATTGCGACACCGGTCGGCGCCCACCTTGAACACGGACGGGTTCACGTTCAGGTACTTGCCGTTTCCACAGCCTGGAACAAGAAAAGAAACAGAGTTTTCAAATAATGTGTACCTAATGAATGGGGACTGCTTACCTTAATTAGTAGGAAGAAAGCTTGTAGTTTTACGTGACCGTTAATCGTTTGATCATGAGTCACGGTACCTCCTTTCTACGTGGAATCCGAACCACACGACATGGCATTTCACTTCGAAAATCTCTCACGCATTGATCGGGAATCGAACCCAGTCCATCTGGGTGAGAGGCAAATAGTGTGACCGCTGCGCCACTTCCCCCAGGCGTGGGTTCTCTTCCCACTCATGTGGTGGATTTTAGAAACAATACTACTGTATAAACCCCGTGGCCTCACAGCCCATGAAGGACCTTGGTCTACCAAGCAATCGCTGCCCAGCGATTCGGCCTACAGATTGTGGGGTGAAGTATGGTCAGCGCGTCGTGTCCCCTCGGCCGATAATCTTGGATTTAGTGATTTGAGTAACATACTCTCACTTCCAGAATGTCATATGGCCTTCGACCTGGTGTCACAAAATTGTGGAGATCTCTACCTTCCTCTACGTCATAGAGTGTGAGTTGTTGATTCATTGAGGGGCATTGTGACAACGCAGTCATGTAGCTCCGTGTACTTTGGGTGTGCGTAGATTCCGTCCGATAACCGGTGTTAATTGTGATGGCTGTATTAGTATGTGTTATCTGCAATTCAGGTAAGGACAGCAGAAGATCAATTACAAGTAGTTCCTACTTAAGCTACCAAATGCTACCGTCAACGACACCTAGCTGTGAACTTGGCTATTAGATTTCACCACATTCGGCACCTGGGGACGAAGGTTGGGACTTTATTAGAGCGTTAATCAAATCTAAACTGCAAATTTAGCTTCACACAATTGTAGTTAGTGGAAGGTTATTTTACATGCCATAAATCTATTACATGGGCCCGCCGGCTGTACTTCCCCCCCCCCCCAAGGCAGGCATACTGAAGGTTTTTTTTAACGCACCTAAAAATCCGACGACTTCGGCCGGGTTTGAACCCGCGATCTTCGTCATAGAAGCTCAGCATGCTAGCAACTACGCCACCGAAGCCGATACAAACGGTCTAATTGAGAGACAGAAATCTAGTTTCCAGTTTACACGACGTGCATCGTTGTAAATACCGCAATGCCTCCATACAGGTAAATTATTATGTGATATGGTCATTAATATAATAGTCTAATTGTGTACAGCGTGTTCCCATTCAATACGGAACTGTAAAATGGGTTGCCTACCCACCCGCAATCAGCTTGAAATCTGCTCGCAGCGCGCTAGAGACGGGGCTGAGTTCGATTTCACTGATTGCCGCCTTCTTGTGCAGCATTGCAAAGTATTTTGCTCTTTCAAGATATATTCACACAGGCTTCACATACGTTTGCACGATTTCTATTTCAGAACTTGTTATTTTACGCTATTGTTAATGGCATTTGAAGAGCATTTCTATCAAATAAAATGTTATTTTACAACATAGTTTATTACAACACAATGTATTTTTGTGTTGTATTTTATTTACAACACAATTTATTGCTTTTTACCAATATCACAAAACGAGATACAATTTGGAAATGATCTGTTGAAAAAATTGTAATCAGTCTTCGATGCGACTAAAAAAGGTAATTTATCACAGACGTTAAATCTACTTCAAATGGACATTTACATAAGGTGCTCGAAGTGGCGTCCATCATTTTCCAAGCAGAGGGCCACTCGTCGTATGAAGTTCTCTCTTGCGTTCGACAACATCTGAGAAGTTATTTCCGCAAAGACTTCGGTAATGACGAGCTCCATTTCTTCGGGTGTTTGTGGTGATCTTAAAAATGCTCTTGACCTGACCCCAAATGAAGAAATCCAGGACGGTCAGATCAGGTGAACGTGGTGGGAATTCTATAAAGCCGCCAATTCCTATCCACCGGCCAGGAAATAAACGGTTTATAACGTCTCCCGCCAGTCTGGAGGAGTGCGCTGGATGACCATCTTGTTGAAAAAGCAAGTTGTAATAAACTATTGAACCCGAGGAGGTTATGCTGACTGGAATTGAACGTGGTTCTCAGAGACTGTGATCTCAGTGTAAAGGTTCCACCAGGGAACGAACCAGAGATCTGTAGAGGCAGTTTCATGGTAAAAACCCCTCGAAAGAAGCGTATATTTAATCACTGGCGTGATTTTGGTGCAATGACATTATTTATTAAAATAATGCAGGGAATAATGAGCAGATTACAGCATTATTAGACTACTTGGTGTAGGCTATACGAGGCTTGAAGCACGGAGAGGACAGAGTTGACATTTTACAAATTAGCCCAGAATTGTGGGTGGGGCCCAGTGGAGCCATGTCCATCTCTGTGACCCCATTCTGTCGTCTGGAGCAGGGGGAGGCCTGAATAATGACCCAGTTATTCCCCGACGGAGAATAGATTTGAGGAGTGGGAGGAGAGATGCCCAGGAAAATCATTGATTACTCGTGATTGGAGCAACGAATTGAGATGAGAGTTGCTCACAGATGAATCTTTTGGCAGGAGGCTAATTGTAGAGCCTTTTACCTGCGAAATTGGGGCATATTTAACGAAGTGCGGAAGGACTGTAAAGCTACCATTGTGCGCGGATAGATTTGAGAATGTTGCCGGGGAATACCCGTAAGATAGCGTCCCACGCTATGGAGAAAGGAATTAATATTAATTAATTGGACGAGCGATTCCTTTGCACGCAGATAGTTTTGGAATCTGTGAAGAAAGAGGAACCCAATGATCATGGTTTGGAGACCAGATTCACGCTGTGAGAGGAGCCAAGATTTCGCAGGAAGATTTCGCCCTACTTTCCGTGGGAATACGATATAAGGGGGTAGACCCTTGGAGGAGCGCTCAGTTGAAACCCAGTCTCACTCAGTTGAAGCTCAGTCTACGCGCAGTTCACGTGCAGTGTGCACCCAGTTACAGCCCAAGTTGCAGTCTTACGCAGTCTTCACGACGTTAGAAGTTACCCAGTTGCAGCACAGTTGCAGTAAGTTGCAATCAGTATGCAACAAGTATGCAACAAGTACGAGGGCAGTACGAGACAGTATGTAAGCAGTATACAGCAGTTTTCAAGTAAGGTATGAGCAGTCTTCAAGTGAATCTTCAGTCAGGTACAGCCACTTTGAAGCAAGTTCGTCAAGGCAGAACGCATGGCGGTTCTACTAATAATAGACGCCGAACAAAGACTGGTACATGTAAATGAAGCATTTAATAAGCTTATATGAATAATAGTCGTGCTATAGGCATAATCAGCAGTATGAACTATGCCGTGTTCAGTTACGAAGCACCGTGTAGGCTGATGGCAGAACTATTGTAAATAATTATTTGTGTAAAGTATTGACTGATCGTATATGTGTAATTACGATGGAATGCGCTAAATGAAGCTCTATGACGTGTTTGGTAATATCATGAGAGTACCAGATGATAAAACGCAGGACGCTTACCGTAGGAGTAAGAATAATATAAAAACTGTTGGCGAATTCCGAAAGCAGGTAAACCAGACTTTCAATCAGGAATTGATAGGAGCACGGGAGATGCTGTCGACGCCTGCAATTTCGATCTTTGCTAGGAAATTTAAGCAGTGAAAAGTGTATAAAGTGACGTGTGTTAAGTGTACAACATATGTAAAATATCCTTTAAAATAGTGATTAGATAAGTGTTTCACATGTTTGGGAGCGATAGCTTCCTGAGAGTTATGCAACGTGTCGTGTTGTTGATGAAAATTATGTGTTATAAAATGTGTGTTTGCAAGATGAATATGTCGCGTTAAACCTGCTAATGGCGGGCGACATGGAGAAATATGATTGGTTGGAGCCACCATAGACGCCTATAGAAATGTAAGTACCCCACAAGTTATGATTATGTAGAAATATGGGCCACTGCATGTTGTGATTCCGTAAAGATGCCAGTAAAAATCAGTTTAGGAGGCAGATCCTCCATGTTTGATCATTAATTGTGTTGATTTTTATAGAGTTGAGATGTTAATTTGCATCATTAAGTGGAGTAATTATTCCCACTATGAATTAAGAATGGCAATCAGTTATGTAAATGTGACGAACGCGATTGTTCGGATTTTAAGACGTTTAGCTATGTCGGATTTTTGGTTAAGTTATGTGAGAATAATAATAAAGTAATGATTTTGGTCATTTATGTCAGTGAGATTAATAAGAATAATAAGGTAATGATTTTGGTCATTTATGTCAGTGAGATTAATGGTAATAATAATAATGAATATTAAAAGTATGAATGAACACATCAGGAAACAAATAAATGTTATAAGCGAGAGATTTACGCTAATTGCAAGACTTATCAATCCAAGCAGTAAGATGATACAGTAAGATTACATTACAGTAATTAAGGAAAGAAGTTTGATACCAGAATATTGCATATATTCAATAATGATGCCAGGCATGAAAGAGCTTTTAGTGAATTGAATTTGCAGCTTATATGAGAAGCTTATAGAGTAAATTGATAGATTTCTCTTAATAATATAGGTCGGAGGTCGTAGCAATGAGTAAGGGGCCAGATGGTCTATTCTACGTATGAAATCTCCTATGTCATGGGCATAAGTGGAGATATAATTTTATGCCAGAGTTGTAGTGTGTACCCTAGCTCTGAGGAAGGATATGAAAGTGTTCCGGGTTGGGATCCTGTGATAGAGACGAGGGAAACGAGGACACCTCGAAACTCTATGGTCTCCCGAGAACTTAGTGATGAGTTATTTCCGCTCGTGGTAGCGAAACTCATGGCGACAGCTGCAGTAAGCGCCTATATTTTACTTGAGACATCGGTCACCCGTTAGACTAATGCATTACGAACCCCGAACCTTCATGTTGAATGGACCCGTGTGAGGCCAGTAATTATTATATCCTCTGTGAAGGAGTAATTATAAAAGCTCATTCAATACCTGTTTGCATAATAGTCAATTAAGATCCTTTGGGATATGTGTGTCGGTCAGACGACAGCATTTGTCTTGTAAATCTTTACTGCTTAGAAAGGAAAGCATTCAAAACCTTTAAGGAGGGTCGAGGTAATTGGTGGAACACCCATCCCACTTTCTATTGTGTGCTGACTCCTCTAGCCGAGGGTCTGCAGGGGCACTCGAGCCGTCAAGGCAAGTTGAAAGGGACAGATTTTAGACCCTGGTAAATGACATATAATGAAAGATTGTTATGTTGAGTAATGTAGCCATGTGGTTTAGGAACACATGGATAATTATAGATTATCCTGATGGTTCATTATTTTAGCTATCTGACGAATAGTTAGATGATGTATTTGTACTGTCACTGAAACCAAGTTTTGAAGTTAGTTACCAGATGCCAATCGCCACGAGAGCAAGGTAATATAATTATACCATCCGACACAAGCTATAACGTAACGTTTTATCTAGGAATCACATACAGCATGCAGTGGAACCATATAAATAGAGGAAGTGGAGGGGTAGCTTACATAATTACGGAGTTGCACGTTGATTGCGGTGCAACGTCCGAATAGGTAATGCATGAAAGCATTTGTTTGGTGAGAAGAGAAAAATCAAAACACGCACGGCACACATAATTGTTAAAACCAAGAGGTTTAAGGAATAATTAATTTGTGATATTAAAGAAGTCACATTGTATGACTGTGATGTTAATGTACAGTTTGTATTGAAGTCGTAGGTGCATCAGCGCACCAGAATATCTTTATGTAGTTCACATAAGGGTACAGCTTTATGGTTTAATATGATTTTATTATGATTTCATTTTTGTTTGTTTGTGGATTGTGGAAGTAAGTTTTGTTTGCTTTGTTCTTTTATGGTTTTGGGATTGTTTTTGTGTTTGAAGCCATGATTTTTATTTGCTGAATTAAAGTTTTAGAATAGAGTTGTGCCTTGTTATTGTAGAGTTGTTACCTTATAGCCTCAAATCCACAATATGCACTGCTCATTTGGGGGAACGGCACGCGCCTGAGACCTGATGCTAGCTGGAGGCAGCTGCATATTTACCAACGAGATTACTCACATGGGTACACTATGTTGTAAAATATAATTTTATTTCCTAGAAATACTCGGCAAAAGCCATTAACAGAAGCGTAAAATAACAAGTTCTGAAACAGAAATCGTTCAAACTTATTGTGAAGCCTGTGTAAATATATTTTGAAAGAGCAAAATACTTTGCAATGCTGCATAAGAAGGCGGCAACCAGTGAAATCGAACTCAGCCCCGTCGCTAGCACGCTTCGGGCAGATTTCAAGCCAATTGCGGGTTGGTATGCAACCCATTTTACAGTTCCGTGTTGAATTGGAACAGGCTGTACATTTTAAAGGGGCAGATGACCTTGCTGCTCCGCTCCTTAAAACGACAGTCATCATTATAATTAAAATTATATTTCGATTAATATTCTTAAAAAACGATTATGAAATAACAGTTCTCTTTGCATGAAAACTATTTTAGGCCTCATTTTATTTTCGACACAATAAAAAAAATGAAAAGAGAATTATGGAAAATAAGGAAAACAGAACATCATCATCGTTTCTTCGCTCCAGCAATCCGGGTGCGGTTATAAATGAGCCTTCTCCAATTTATCCTGTCCATCCATAACTGTTGTTCTTGTATTTGATGCCAGTTCTTATCCCTAGCTTCAAGGTCCTTATAAAAAAATCTCCCACACATCGCGAGGTATTCCTCTTGGTCTCTTCCCGGGGGCACTCTGGCCAAAGTACACTCGAGGTATCCTGTGGGGAGCCATCCTCTTCATGTGACCATACCATCTCAATCTCTTGAGTTCGAGTGTCTCCAGCAGGCTCCTTTCCAATCCCAGCTGTTTTCGGATATCCTCATTCCTTATTTGGTCCATTTTCGTCTTTTGAAGGCAAGAACGGAGGAACTTCATTTCTACTTCCTGGAGACGACTGTTTGTTGGTTCAGTAAGGGTTGCTGCTTCCAGTTACAAATTATTAAAACCGAAACGATGCAGTGGTATCATCATGACCATAGTCACGTGGTTGCTTAAAATATTGATAATATGTGAGAGAAAAATAATGCTTTGCTCTCCGTGTTCCCACTGCCATTACTATTGATTCTCGAAATGTGCCCTTCTTGATGATTTTATCTGTTTAATTAATTCGAATAAATTGCAGAAACTCCTCATGTACTGAACGGACACACAATTAAACCAACCCGAAACGATGTGAAAAAGATTACCGATCGCACACTTTGACAGCAAAACTGGTAGCTCCAACACTGAAGGAGGAGTCTCGCTGTGAGTAGAGTGCAGGAAATTTACCATGCGAGGAATGTGATTACATTAAAAATATATACAGGAGTAAGAAGCCTCAATAGCCTTAGCGTAAAACAGGTGATGGGACAATATAATGATTCATGTAAAGAAATGTCTCGGGAGGGGGGAGGGGGGTAAACTTTAAACCCCCACCCCGTCGGTACGCCACTGTGTATAGTAAATGTGGTATCACGCAAGAAGAAAGTATCTACGCACAGCCCTTTCCCTTTATCTTGTTCCCCTTAGACTTTGTGTAGCTCGAAGTTAGCCTTAACGAGGAGAAATGACGGCGTGTGCTCTCTAAAGCGCTATTTGCGAGGGAAATGAAAATTGATATACAACGCCACGGTTGCGCATTATGTTCTAAAGTGCACAGTTTCCTTAAGTGCCGTTCCAACGTGAGGTCTAAGTTAGAGCAGAGACGCCGATTAGCGTAGTATAACACTCATTTGACAAGGCAGCATTACAACTTATCACCTTGAGACGGAGCTTAACATTTCATTCAAATAGGTGAAAACAATGCTTAGGAACGCAGAGGCTGAATAGAGCAGAATGTCTGAAGACGGGAGACAGGCGAGAGATCTTGATTATTGCACGCATTTGCTGACTGGTAAGTTTGAGTTCGTATTAAACCCAAATTTAAATATAGGCAAGTTTGCAGCAAATACAAATAATTCTATGAAGAATTTCCTAACATATTCACTAAATCGGTAAATTGAATTGATTATACATTATTAAAAACCCTATTTCAATCCTACAAGGACTAAGTAAGATTTACAACATTTAGCATCATATTATTATTTGTTATTTCTCTTATACAGGCCATTGAGGCTACAAAGCCTCTTTATGCAGCTCTCTTCATTCAGAGAGCGGTTAAATACAATAAAATAAATTAAGAAAGAAAAGAAAATACTTAACCTAAACATACAGTTGACAATAGAAGTTCTTGTTATTACATCTGCTCACCTTGATCATGATAATTGTATAGCTGATAGATTGCCATGACGGGAGTGTATTATCGCTTTGATGGGAAGTCCTGAATTCTGGTGCAATTTATATTTATTCCAGAGAATACTAGCTGAAATACGGAGTGAACCTTTGCATTTTTCGGTTCTATGATGAGGTATCTGGAGCATTTGTGCAGTGTGTCTATTCACACGGTTATGCACTGACTGCATGGGAGTAAGTGTGCAGTAAATATAAGACGGAATTTTGAATTTTAGAATTTTCATCACCGTCAGAACCATGGCATACTATCTTCGTTCTTTTAATTTTAGCCATCCAATCTCGATGTGAAATGGAGTTATATGAGATTCTCTTGGTACATTGAGAGCAAACCGCAAGGAAGCATTTTGCATTCTTTGCAATTTTGTATTGAGGACCTATCCTAGATCATGGTAAATAATAGACCCATAGCCAAAAATTGGTAATGTCAAACTCTGTATCAGTCTCTTCCGTATATTTTGCGGCAAATAGAAGCAAGTTCGCCTAATATGATATAACGACTATGCAACCCTTTTCACAATCATGTTTGTGTGATCCTACCACGATAATCGAGAGTCAAAAATAACTCCCAGATTTCTTACTGCTGACTGGTACGGAACGGTTTGGGATGCAAGTTTTAAAGGTGGTACTGGGTCGTGTAGAGACCTGAGTAATTTGGTGTAGCCGATGATGATGGGTTGTGATTTTTTGATGTTAAGTATTAGATTATGATCGAGTACGTGTTGAGGTAGGCTTTGAATGTCACTGTTAATTAGGGCTACGTTCAAATAAATGCATTTCAGATCCGTATGTAGATATAGCTGTAGGTCACCTGCGTACATATGATGTTGAGAGAATTTAAGGACAGATGGAAGGTCATTTATATACACGGAGAACAGGACTGGACCAAGGACCGAACCCTGCGGCATACCTGTTGTTACTTCACACCATTCTGAAACATTCTCATTGCTAGGACTACTCTCTGACATCTGCCTGTTAGGTAAGACCTAAACCAGTTCGTTACTAAATCTAAACTGAGAGACTAAAACTTCAAAACTATGTTATCATAATTGATACGTAATCAAAGTATGCCACTTGCCAAATATTGATAATATCTTCATTGCATTATTGTATCGATAAAAAACGGATATAACTGACGATTAAAGTCTCCAAACTAATATTCCTTCTCTGGTAACTAATATTCTTGTATCGATATCTAAGCTTCATTACTTATGTTCAAACATGCACTATCAATTTCCATTGAGTGAACATACTTGAATACTTGTTAATATAACCACTCCAACAGTAAATTCAGTTGACAACACATTGTTGAAACCCTTCGTTTGATCTTCCTAAGCCTAAGTTAGATCTGTAACACTTAACATCCTTGCATTAAAGTGAATGGCTAATGCTTCAAAACTAAGATATCACACGTAATCAAAATTTCTGTCTCACATTACAAATTTTCCACAGTCCACCTCCTGGTGTAGCGGCTAGCATTCTTGGCGGACGCCCCGGAGGTCCGGGTTCGATTCCCGGCTCTTCCAGGGAATGTAATCGTAATTTGAGGGCTGGAATGGCTTACACTCAGCTTTGTGAGGCAAAACTGAGAAGAAGTGGGTTCTATTCACATCTCAGCCGTACTGGAAGTGGTTTTCCGTGGTTTCCTACGTCAACTACAAATAAATGCCACGATGGTTCCAAACCATTTTCAATTCCAGGCAAAGGCCTTCTGATAGGCCAAAGTCTTTTCCTTCCACATCCTTGCCCAGTTTCTGTCACCATCATTCATTTCATCTCTCATTAATTCCTCTCATGAGGGTGGCGTCGGGAAGGGAATCCGGCCGTAGAAACCATCCACCACAATGACATTCTGTATGGGAGAGATAGGAGTTCTAACGCACCGCCTACTTTCTCGCGAACTTTGCCGATATCTCGCGAACGCATGGTCGGGCTTTGATGTGTGATGTGTTGTATGACTTGGAGCGACGCCTCCTTTCATATGGAGAACTTATTTTTAGCCCATAATAAAAACTACCCCTATTAGGGGATGAAATAGTAATATTAACTAATTTTTGTGTCCTAGAGCCTTGAAACTTATTTTGGGGGTAGAGGGGGTAAAGACCTTTTATTTATGTCAGACAAACTTTTCTTGTTAAATGGTTAGTTTTGAAACTATAGCCAATTTCAAAATTGGACCTTTTTGGGTGAAAAAATAAAAAAATATAAACTTTAGTTCTAACGATAAAGGATTTAGAGACCTTTTATTTGAACCATTGCACGACATTCAATCATGTTTGGTTATTAAAATATCCCCTCCTTTCAAAATTGAAACTTTTTGGTTTTTGTCCTAGAGACTTGAAACTTGGTTTGTGGGTAGAGGGGGTAAGGACCTTTCATTTGCGTTAAACAATCTTTTTTGTAAAATCCTAATTTTGGAAATATAACCCATTATAAAATATTTATGGAAAAAGAATGAAAAATACACTATTTTTGAACTGAGAGTGGGATAGAGATAGGTGTAGGAGTTAACCTATGACTTTATATGATTTTTAATTTAAACCTAACGCGTACTTTCTAACTATTTTTTGGAAAAATCAAAATTAAAATACAATCCGGCCACGGTGGCCATGCCCCGAAAAAATCAATGGATATTTCGACAGGATGGCGGGACGTGATACGACGGTTGGTTTTTGAATATTTTGAGTAACGACACCGGTGGTGTGTAGGTGTTTAAACAACAAGCATATGGCTGGCCAGGGTGGTCATGCTTGCAAATGCATTCATCGATATTTCATTAACCATGGATCGCAGAGGCTTATGCGATGGTTTGTTTAAGGTGTGTGTAGGCTTCTTAAGAAAAAAAACTATGGTGAAGGCATGATTGAAAATGAAAATCCACAGCCTGCTTTCAGTTGACCGACTGGGTTAGGGAATGGAATGAAAGCAAAGGAAAGGAAGCTTGTAGTTTAACGTGACCGTTAATCTTGAGATCATGAGCCACGGGACCTCCTTTTTACGTGGAATCCGAACCACAGGACATGGCATTTCACTTCGAAAATCTCACATGCATTGACCGGGAATCGAACCCGGACCGCCTTGGTGAGAGGCAGGAATGGAATGAATGAAGACCCCAATCTAGCGGCGAGGATATAAACTGTGCCAGCTTCTGAAGCCTGTCGCATTCCCCTGGGACAATGATTAAATGAATGACAGATGAAATAAAATGATAGTGGAAAGTGTTGCTAGAATGAAATTGTGACAGTGAAAACCGGAGTACCTGGAGAAAAACATGTCTGCCTCCACGTTGTCTAGCATAAATCTCACATGGAGTGACTGGGATTTGAACCATGGATTCAGTGGTGAGATACTGACGGGCTGCCACCTAAGCCATGGAGGCTTCAAGGCATGACTGAGATGATTGAAAAAACAAGTGTATGGATGGTCGCCGAGCCACAGGACATGCCATTGACAGGGTGTGGGTGGGAAATTGGAAATGTGGAATGCCAATCACAGGACATGCATTGAACCTGGATTACACTTAAAACTTATTTGCTGAGCTTCAAAAAGAATAAATGTTGAAACATTTATGTACATTATTTGTGTGTGTCTACGATATTCAGTCTCGTCTCACAACTATAAATGACTAACTTAATTTACTTTGTATTAACGGAAAAGTGCAGAGTGTATAATAAGCATTAGATTACACTTCCGGCATAACAACAAACAGCCTGCTGGATAGCAAGTGAATGTATAGCATGCATGGAATAAAGTTAGCGACTTGAGGCTGAGGGGAACTATTCCAACATTTGCCCAAATACAAAGTGTGGAATCTACAGAAAACCACTTCAAGAATGGCTGAGGTGGGAATCAAACCACCCGAGGCTGACTAGACCCTGTTCCAGTCTTAAAACCAGAAATTAAATTTTGTGGCAGAGCCTGGAATCAAACCTGGGGAAGAGGGATGGGAAACGTAAGAGGGCTTAGCAAATAAGTGGGAAGGAGGCGGCCGTGACCTTACGGGAGGTATCATTCCAACATTTGTCAAAAGACAAAGTGGAAAACCACTTGTAGGATGGTTGAAGTGGGAACAAAATCCATTTTACTTATTCAAACGGCTTGAGGCTAAGTAGATACCGTTTTAATCTTTATAATATTTTTAGCCTATTTTCAATTTTGAAAAAATAGGCTTATGAGATCACCTTTTGTCCGTGTGTGTGTGTGTGTGTGTGTGTGTGTGTGAGGAGTGTGTGTGTGTGTGTCCCTAATAAATTCTAAACGGCTGGAGCGATTTCAATGAAACTCGGTAAGTTCATAGCACTATTCCGGTCGAACCCGACCGTGCCCTTCAAATTTTGTTACGTCTCACCAATTCAACATGGCGGCTGTGCGAAATATTTTACCAGCACTCAATATCTCCGAAACTATTCCCGATATCACCCTGGAATGTTTTCGGTGATAAAGGGAACTACTTGATGTTCACCTATGTGACTTTTGAAAAACTGGTAACTACAAAACCAACATGGCAGCCACGCGAATTTGCGAGTTTTAAATATACGTTTCTCGCGATTTAACCAACCAAACGCAATAAAACTTGTTACAGTATATGTTTATACACATTGTAACGCACCGATATCTAACTTCGTTCAATTATTTACATAACCACAAGATGGCGGATGTGCGAAATATTTCACCGGCATTCTATATCTCCGAAACTATTAGCGGTATAACCCTGAAATTTTGTACGGAGATAAAGGGCACTACTGGAAGTTCATCTATAGGACTTTCAAAAACCGGTTAACTACAAAACGAACATGGCGGCCAAGCGAATTTCAAAATTTTAAATACATCTTTCTCGCGATTTAATGTTCCAACCGCAATGTAATCTGGTACAGGAAATGTTTATACACATTGTAATACACTGGTATCCAATTTAGTTAAATTGTTTACATAACCTCAAGATGGCAGCTTTGCGAATTTTAAAATTAAGTTTTTTTATTTCTTATGCCGTAATCATGCGATCGAAGTGAATGTTTGAATAATGAACCTACGCAATACTTTTCCTTTAATGGTACATGACTCTATGGCCTATACATTCAACAATCCAACATGGCGACCATCCGAAGTATTTAGACGGCTCTGAATATCTACGAATCTATTATAGCAATCAAACTGAATTTTTTCATGTTCATAGGGGCTAAGAACTTAATTTCACCTATAGGACTTTAAATAACCTGGTGATCACAAATCCAACATGGCAGTGACGCGAATTATAAATATTCACATGGACATTTCTCGCAATTTAACCATCCGACTGCTGTGAAAAGTGGTACAGTAAATCCTTATACGAATGTAAATCCACTGACATGTAATTTATTTCAATTGTTTCCATAACCACAAGATGGCAGCTGTGCGAAATTTTAAAATCTCCTTGTTACTTCTTGTGTCCTAATCATGCGATTGAAGTTTGAATGCTACACGTACACAATAATCTTCATCTAACTGTACATAACTCTAGGACCTACATATATAAAATCCAACATGGCGACCATCTGAAATATTTAGTCGGTTCTCAATATCTACGAATCTATTACAGCAATCAAACTGAAATTTTGTATGTAGAGAGGATATATGAAAATAGGCTGTTCTTCACGGAACTACTTGTTTAAATTGTGTGACAAACCCTAGAATCAAACGTAGAAGCATTGGGGCGATATTTAAACATGCTGACTGCTACGCTACAGGAGTGATTTTATGACACACTTAATGATTAATAATCATGATTATGGTGTGGCCTCTGGAGAGGATGAGCGCAGGTCTTTGTAGTTCAGTGGGAGACCTGTGTGTTGTAATGTGGATAAAGTGATGATAATGATGTGACATACACCCAGTCTCCGAGCCACCAGAATGAATCCCAGGAGATGAAAATTTCCAATGGCTCAGCCGGGGATCGAACCCCGGGCACTTTAGGTCAAAGCCTGCCACGCTAACCAGTTTTATTATCAGCTACTTGCTTGCCAACAGCTGGATGCTTGGAGTACAACATTGTTATAACAAAACTGTAACTCTCGCATTAAGCATGTGTTAAATTACACTCTCTCCAAACACGCATCCTGCTGGATAGTATACTGTATGTATGAAAAAGAACTAGCGATTTGAAGCTGAGAGAACGTATATATACTGGCTATGTTACTCTACAGCAATTTTGATTTTACCCTCTAAGATTAGCTTTTTCCCCATGAAACTAAGCAAGGGATCCTACCTCTACCGCCATTGAAGTAGGGGGAATGACCTGTAGTTCCGCTCTCTTAAAACAACAACAACTAACAGGTGTTATGAAGCTTGAGACCATGTGTGGGGGATACAGCTGGGGTGTATGACTAGTACAATGCTCAGGAAGCCTCGCTGGCAAAGCGAACTGGGACTGGATGAAAGGATGTGAAGAGTGGAAGGGTAAGACAACAAAGTGTGAAGGAGGCGGTCAAGGTCTCACAGTAGGTGTTATTCAGACATTTTACTTGAAGACAAAGTGGGATAACCTCAAAAAACTATGTTTAGGATGGTTGAGGTGAGAATTAAACTGCTTAAGGCTAAGTAGATCCTGTTCTAATCCTAATACTACTTTATTGTTTTTGTAGCAGAGCTGGGGATGAAACCTTGAAGCGGCCGATAACCTAGATGTTAGGCCCCTTAAAACAACAACAACAACAACAAACCTTGAAGCTTTGGGGTGATAGCTAAACAAGCTGACTGCTACACTATAGAGATGACTCTACGTTACTTTTCATGATTAATAATGATAATGGTGATGGTGTGGCCTTTGGAGAGGCTGAGCGCAGATCTTCGTAGTTGACGCTTGTGGTCGACCTATGTGTTGTAACGAGGATGAAGTGATGATGAAGACTTGTCATACACCCAGTCCTCAAGCCACAGGAATGAATCCCAGGAGATGAAAATTCCTCATGCCCTAACAGAGAATCAAACCCGGGATACTTTAGGCTAAAGCCTAGCACGCTAACCAGTTATCTATGGAGCTGGACGATGAATAATAATAATAAGAAGAATAAATATTAGATTTTGTAAAGGATGAACAAGATGACACTGATTTTATTCCATTACCTAGCAACTGCTAGCCAGCAGTCGAGGTCTTGAAGCAGGATACAGTTGATGTCTTGTAATAAGAGGTGACATGTGTGAAAGTATTATGGGTTGCTGGTAATTGAAAACTGATCCTGAACAAGGAAGCAAGAGTTCGAACACCTTACCTGACTTAACTATTGCTTTAACATTGCTTGGCGATACTGTATTATTTTGATACTCGATACACAAACCATAGATAGAGTGTATTGTTTAAGTCCACTCTCTCTTTCTAAAATTAGCTAGAGACTGTTGATGGTTAACAATTGCCTTAATAGTGGGGGAGTAGTGATGGTAATTAATAAAAACAGTCAATAACCATAAAATATTTTCATTAATTTCATTTTATAGTAGATACACACTGAATACAACTCTCTATCTATTTACCATTGCTTGATATAGATTTTTAAACACAATGCTTGTTGTAGATCCTTTTATAACTTTCTCCATTTACTTTTGTTCTTAATAACTGGGAAAGCCGCAATGGTTTTAAAGACGTCATCATCATCATAATCATCATGAATAATATCATCATAATTATTATAGTCATTGTCACCATCATTATCATCATCATCATCCTCAACATCACTAGATCTATCCAATTCCTCTTGTTCCTTTTCCACGGGGACTTCCTGTTGAGCCTGCGTTGCCTTTGATAGTGTTAAGGATGTTTTGAACGTTGACACAACTATCCTATCATGAATTTTTGAGGAGATGATAAATGCTTTTCAACAAACAATGCACTATCTTGAGCAGCAATATATTTTTCTTTGACTTGCTTTTTTACCTTGGTTAGAGTATTTTGTGCATTTAAATGTGTATTCATTTGAGATTCACAATGATGTTCGTTTGAAGTAAGTACGTTGGATTTTTTTGTTTTGATCATTCCTTGACACTATTTGGATCGTTGTTTTGAACATCGCCAAATAACAGTTCCATCTTTATTGCTTGTTTTTACAATATATGTATATCCTTTATAGTAACACATGGCTTGCAATGGCTGGTTGTTGAGACTTCCATATCAACTAATACACATGAATTAAATTTTAGTATAGTCACTTGAGTAATAATAACAGTAAAAAGGAATAATTCAAGTGGATTAATATTTTTTTAAGGTGGAATTGCCAAAGTACTGTCAAAAGTAATAATTACATGAACAATTTTTAGACTACAAGCGATTTACACACACACACTTTCCTCAATGTCAAGATTTATACTGAATATAATTTATAGTGATTATAATTTTTAATAACTGTGATTGACAGTAACTATGATTAGTAGTCTCGAAGAAAAGTTTTTCCACGCTCTTTGCACATATAGCTTGGAATAGTTTCTTTCATTATGGATGTTGTTTTGTTGCCAACAGCTGCTTACTGCGTATGACAAGGCTGTAGACTGGTGGGTGAGTCATTTTTTCACAATGTAATCACTGTAAGAGGTAACAGTCAACTGACAATAATCTTATACCCTAGTCAAAGCTAGCAGATGCATAATGTATATTACAAGGCTGTACACTGGTGGGTTAGACAGTCTTTTTTGCTGAGGGTCCCCTATATACCCTAGACAAGACATGTCAAACACTTAGTGGTTAATTGTATATTGAGTTTATATACAGAGATTATACAAGCACGTTTTGCACTAGGTCAAACTTCGTGAGATAGTCACATGGAGCACGCAAAGTAAGTTTCCGCTACCTAGCAGTGGGTATGAGCACTCACTCAACTACTAGCATGCTACCTACCGGTGGATATGAGCACTCACTGAACTACTAGCATGCTTTCCAATAATGGGGCGCAATTTTTCATAGCACTAACAATACACACAGCGGATTTGCTTTATCGTATAATAAAAATATATCTTGTTTAAATGAAAATCCACAGCCTGCTTCCAGTCTCCGACCGGGTCAGGAATGGAATGAATGAAGCCCCCATCTAGTGGCGAGGATATGAACTGTGCCGGCTGCCGAGGCCTGACGCACTCCTCTGGGACAATGATTAAATGAATGACAGATGAATAGAAATGATAGTGGAGAGTGTTGCTGGAATGAAATTTTTACAGGGAAGACCGGAGTACCCGGAGAAAAACCTGTCTGCCTCCGTTTTGTCCAGCACAGATCTCACATGGAGTGACCGGGATTTGAACCACGGACCCAGCGGTGAGAGGCCGGCGTGCTGCCGCCTAAGCCACGGAGGCTTATCTTGTTTAAATAATGTAACAAAAAGTTAAATGGCGTAATTGAATGGGAATATTGCATTACCTAAAACGTAATACTATGCAAGTGTTTTAACATTTTACAATTGCATTAGCAAACAGGTTGTAACTTGTAAAAGTGTATGGGCATTGAATAAACCAAGGCGTAAAAATTGTTAAGCAAGCTATTTAAGCCTAGGTCATGAAATACTAATGTAAATGAACAATATCATTACTTGTATAACTTACCGAACCAAACCAAACTATACCGAACCAAAGCCAAACCAAAACTGAACCAAAACATAATCGCGCCCATGTCAAATCGCGCCTACTATCAATTTCGCCTACTATCAATTGCACCAACTATAAATCGTGCCTACTATCAATCGCACCTGCTATTAATCGCGCCTACTATAAATCGCGCCTACTATCCATCGTGCCTACTATGAATCGTACATACTATTATTCGCGCCTATTATAAATCGCGCCCACTATCAATTGCGCCTACTATTAATCGCGCCGTGACGTTAAATACGTGTAGGCGAGCGTTATCATGGAGCAGAATCACTCCTTTCGTGAGCAGTCCAGGTCGCTTGTTCTTGATGGACTTGCGAAGGCTACGGAGTATCGCACAATACACGTCACTGTTAACGGTTCATCTCAAGGGAAAACATTTCCAATCGGACGACGAACTAAAGGACACCGTACAGGAATGGCTCCTGTCACAACCACAAGACTTCTGGGGACAGGGAATCCTGCGGCTAGTGAAGCAATGGGACACCTGTGCATAGGCCTGTGGTGATTACTTTTGAATAACGAATAAATTGTACCCACAGTATCGTTTCATACCTTTCCATTTGAAAATCCCTTCTATTTTTTTAAGGATTAGGGAATGACCCATCTCATTTGGGTACAATCGTGTTGACCGACTGAAAAGCATCAAACTTTCGTTTAGCAAGGCAACACTGAAAATGTCTTCAAACACCATAAATGCATGTAAATATATTAGGTCATATTGTACAATTTTTGGATCAGATATCAGTATTTTTAGGGCATATTTCTCGTTTATTTCGGTCGAAAACATCGGAAGCTTAGTGATGAGTGACTTGATGTGCCTTGCTATGCTGCGGGTTGCATGATGCGTTGGGAAGGGGTGTGATATAAAATACTCACCCACGTCGCAGACGAGCGAGCCGGGCTCCAACTCGGACAGGAACTGCTTGACTTTGGGCCAGGCTCGCCCCCGCTGCCCGTCTCCAGGAAACTGAGTGGCTGAGATCTGCTCATACACCTCGTGGACGTAGGCTTTCTCCAGCGCGACCGAGCGGGCCTCGCGCTCTTCCGCCACCGACATCCTCACCCGCACATCTTCGCCTGTAACACAAACACACACCTCTCAGTTCCCTATCTTCGCCTGCAACACAAACACACCTCTTAGTTCCCTATCTTCGCCTGCAACACAAACACACACCTCTCAGTTCCCTAACTTCGCCTGCAACACAAACACACACCTCTCAGTTCCCTATCTTCGCCTGTAACACAAACACACCTCTTAGTTCCCCATCTTCGCCTGCAACACAAGCACACCTCTTAGTTCCCTATCTTCGTCTGCAACACAAGCACACCCCTCTTAGTTCCCTATCTTTGCCTGCAACACAAGCACACCCCTCTTAGTTCCCTATCTTCGCCTGCAACACAAACACACCTCTTAGTTCCCTATCTTCGCCTGCAACACAAACACACACCTCTCAGTTCCCTAACTTCGCCTGCAACACAAACACACACCTCTCAGTTCCCTATCTTCGCCTGCAACACAAGCACACACCTCTTAGTTCCCTATCTTCGCCTGCAACACAAATACACAACTCTTAGTTCCCTATCTTCGCCTGCAAAACAAACACACACCTCTCAGTTCCCTATCTTCGCCTGCAACACAAACACACACCTCTTAGTTCTCTATCTTCGCCTGCAACACAAACACACACCTCTTAGTTCCCTATCTTCGCTTGCAACACAAGCACACACCTCTTAGTTCCCTATATTCGCCTGCAACACAAACACACACCTCTTAGTTCTCTATCTTCGCCTGCAACACAATCACACACCTCTTAGTTCCCTATCTTCGCCTGCAACACAAGCACACACCTCTTAGTTCCCTATCTTCGCCTGCAACACAAACACACACCTCTTAGTTCTCTATCTTCGCCTGCAACACAAACACACACCTCTTAGTTCCCTATCTTCGCCTGCAACACAAGCACACACCTCTTAGTTCCCTATCTTCACCTGCAACACAAGCACACACCTCTTAGTTCCCTATCTTCGCCTGCAACACAAACACACACCTCTTAGTTCTCTATCTTCGCCTGCAACACAAACACACACCTCTTAGTTCCCTATCTTCGCCTGCAACACAAACACACACCTCTTAGTTCCCTATCTTCGCCTGCAACACAAGCACACACCTCTTAGTTCCCTATCTTCACCTGCAACACAAACACAACTCTTAGTTCCCTATCTTCGCCTGCAACACAAACACACACCCCTTAGTTCCCTATCTTCGCCTGAAACAGAAACACACCCCTCTTAGTTCCCTATCTTCGCCTGCAACACAAACACACACCCCTTAGTTCCCTATCTTCGCCTGCAACACAAACACACACCGCTTGGTTCCCTATCTTTCCCTGCAACACAAACACACACCTCTTAGTTCCTTATCTTCGCCTGCAACACAAACACACACCTCTCAGTTCCCTATCTTCGCCTGCAACACAAGCACACACCTCTTAGTTCCCTATCTTCGCCTGCAAAACA
This sequence comes from Meconema thalassinum, assembly GCA_946902985.2. Classification (NCBI taxonomy): domain Eukaryota; kingdom Metazoa; phylum Arthropoda; class Insecta; order Orthoptera; family Tettigoniidae; genus Meconema; species Meconema thalassinum. The sequence goes on from OX336391.1 coordinate 173,628,043, forward strand.
AACACACACTTCTTAGTTCCCTATCTTCGCCTGCAACACAAACATACACCTCTTAGTTCCCTGTCTTCGCCTGCAATACAAACACACACCTCATAGTTCCCTATCTTCGCCTGCAACACAAACGCACACCTCTCAGTTCCTTATCTTCGCCTGCAACGCAAACACACACCTCTTAGTTCACTATCTTCGCCTGGAACACAAGCACACACCTCTTAGTTCCCTATCTTTGCCTGCAACACAAACACTCACCCCTTAGTTCCCTATCTTCGCCTGCAACACAAACACACATCTCTTAGTTCCCTATCTTCGCCTGCAACACAAACACACACCTCTTAGTTCCCTATCGTCGCCTGCAACACAAACACACAACTCTTAGTTCCCTATCTTCGCCTGCAACACAAACACACACCTCTTAGTTCCCTATCATCGCCTGCAATACAAACACACGACTCTCAGTTTCCTATCTTCGCCTGCAACACAAATACACACCTCTTAGTTCCCTATCTTCGCCTGCAAAACAAACACACACCTCTTAGTTCCCTATCCTCGCCTGCAACAGTAACACACACCTCTTAGTTCCCTATCTTCGCCTGCAACACCAACACACCTCTTAGTTCCCTATCTTCGCCTGCAACACAAACACACATTCCTTAGTTCCCTATCTTCGCCTGCCACACAAACACACACCTCTTAGTTCCCTATCTTTGCCTGCAACACAAACACACACCGCATAGTTCCCTATCTTCGCCTGCAACACAAACACACACCTCTTAGTTCCCTATCTTCGCCTGCAACACAAACACACACCTCTTAGATCCTATATTGTTAAGGTCGGTTCCTCAGTTTAGGGGCTGCGACACCGTGGTCATGTAGCCCCGTGTACTTTGGGTGTGTGTAGAATCTGTCTGATAACCGGTAATAATTGTGATGGATGAATCATTCAGCCATAAAGTGTGTTAATGGCGGCTTCGGTGGCGTATTTGGTAGCATGCTGAGCTTCTATGCCAACGGTCACCGGTTTAAACCCGACCAAAGCCGTCGGATTTTTAAGAGCGTTAAAATCACTCAGAATGCCTTCCTTCGGAGGGGAAGTACTGATATCGCGCCAAGAGATGGCAGTCGGGTTTGAACTGCAGATGTCTTCCCGCTCACTGCGTAACGCGCATTCTGAAAACATTCAGTTGGTCAATACTTGCTTCACTCACTCAACACATTCCTTCTTTCACTGGCTGGTGTCGCCTGCTACAATGACAACCATTGGCATGCGGGAAGCCGATATGTTTAAGTTTGGAATAGGCGGACCGCGCATGCGTACTGCAAGACCCCACCGCATCCCGTCACAGCGTGTTCAACTGCCATCTGCTGCTGGAATGACAGTAAAACCTGCGGTCCCAAGTCATAGATTTATGGCATGTAAAAGAACCTTCCACTAATTACACTTGTGTGAAGCTAAATTATAGGTTCGAATTGACCAATACTCTTAGCTGCCAACGTTCGTCACCAGGAGCCGACTGCGGTGGACTCTAGTAACCAAGTTCACAACTAGTTGTCGTCGACGGTGGCGTCTGGTGGCAAAAGTAGGAACTACTTGAAAATTGAATGTCTGCAGTCCTTACTTAAATTAAAAACAGATAACATACACTAATACGGTCATCACAATGAACACCGATTATCAGACAGATTCTACACACACCCAAAGTACACGGGGCTACATGACCGCGTTGTCGCAGACTCTCAACACAGGAATCAGCCACCAACCAACCAGTGCGTGTTATCTGTAATTCAGTTAAGGAATGCAGACGATCAATTTCAAGTAGTTCCTACCTTTGCTACCAAATGCTACCGTCAACGACATCTAGCCTTGAACTTGGCTACTAGATGCCACCGCAACCGGCACCTGGCGGAGAACGCTGGAGCTAATCGAGCGTTAATCCCATCTAACCTACAAATGTTTGCTTCACAGAATTGTAGTTAATGGAAGGTTAATTTTACATGCCATAAATCTGACATGGGCCCACCTCCTCTCCGAAGGAAGGCATACTGTGGGATATTTTACGCTCTTAAAAAATCTGACGACTTCGGCCGCGTTTGAACCCACAATCTTGGGCATAGAAGCTCAGTACGCTAGCGACTCCGCCACCGAAGCCACCTATATTATCAAGGACATTTTAACGACACAAATTGGCAAAAGCGACTTTGATCGCGATCAAATCACTTTAACGGCACTCGGTACAAAGTGAAAATAAGACCTCGAACCTGCATGTATCTTACATTATTTCAACAATAAAACTCATCAAATCTAGGTATTTGCCTTGTCTTTCACCTAGATGCATCAAGGCAGACTCATCAGCGGATTCTTGGTGACCGTGCCTTGACCGCCACATGGATTGGTGAATCTTGTACTATATCCCCTTATATGAAGATCATTTGCGCAAGACACCGGCTAACGCCACACTCTTTCAGTCCTCGCTTAACGTCTTATCGGACTGGTGCCGCACATGGAAGTTGCAATCTAATCCATATAAATGCAGTTTACTAACAATTACCCAAAGCAATTTCCCATTACCTACAACATATTTCGTACTTGACAGGCCCATTACCGCAGTAACGCATCAGCGAGATCTTGGGGTCATATTCGAAATGAAAAAAAAAGAGCTACGATTTAGAGTCCACACACAAAACTCTTTATCCAAAGCCAAGGCATACTCTAGCGCTTGTCAGAAATATCAAATCCCACAGCTCTTCGCATTTATTACCACTCGATAATCCAGCCCATTGCAAACTACTGCTCTCCTATTTGGACAATTTCTTGCCCGTCAAACATAGCTAAATTAAAGAGAATTCAATCCTTGTTAGCTGCCAATACCAAGCTTTAGACACTTCACCAATAAGCAGGTACTTTCAGCCATAAATATTCCTTCCCTCAGCATGACACGACAGGTAACTGACCTGTCCTTCCTACACTCTATTTAGAATGGCCATTACCGTTCGAACAACCTGCTGTCACAATTCAAACTAAGAGCCCCTTCCCATTCTACCCGTCTCTAGTGGCAAAGCTGTAGGGGAATCTTTGAGCCTAAGAATACCCATTTCATTCTCAAGGAATATGCACATTTAAGGGGGCACATACAGCTTAAGGAGCCACAACAATAACGATATTAATATTATAACTGTGCCTGTCATAAATCTTGTAGAACAATGATATACGTTTCCAAGGAAACACACATACCTTGCTATTAGAAGCAAAGTTAAAAATCTTCAAAATTCAAATGGTAATTATTTTTATCAATTTTTTTCAAAATTTGGTTCTTGTTTTGTGCTGACCTTCACCGTGTCCCTGATATCTCCCGTGTTTATAGGATTTTTTGGAGTACTGTATTCTTTTTTTTATGTGTGTGTTAAACCTTCTGCTACAAAATGAATCTCCCTCAAAACCGTTGTGGCTTTAATTAGTCTTTCTATGAAACGTTAATATTTTTTTTAGTTTGCTCAGAATAAAAATGGAAATAGTCACGCTTAATTAATTAATTAATTAATTAATAATGTGAAAATATGCGAGATTCATTTTGTAGCAGAAGGTTTAACACCCACATTAAAAAAGAAAACTCCAAAAATTCCTATAAACACGGGAGATATCAGGGAAATGGTGAAGGTCAGCACAAAACAAGAACCGAATTTTGAAAAAATTGATAAAAATAATTACCATTTGAATTTTGATTTTTTTTAACTTTGCTTCTAATAGCAAGGTGTGTGTGTGTGTTTCCTTGAAAATGTATATCATTGTTGTACAAGATTTATGACAGGCACAGTTATTATATTAATATCGTTATTGTTGTGGCTCCTTAAGCTGTATGTGCCCCCTTAAATTTTCCTATTTTTCATTAGCAATTATTCGGAATTATTCTCTGTAACCACTGTGGGATTGATGCCAGCTTCTCAGCGCGGGACTGAGCAGCCAGTGAGTCTCCTTTGGGTAGAGAGGGCAATTGCGCATGCGCAAAGCGGAAGGTTGATAGCTGAATGCGTCAGAAGAGAGCCTACTGTCGACCAAAGTATTATGTGCACTCGAGTTTGAAGGTTGTTTGTGAAGTAACCAATAGACCTACATACAATCCAATAACATCATCATTTTCTTCGTTCTATCTTACGTTAGTTCATGTAGGTTTGGAATTTTTAATTTATATTTTAATATTTTTTATCGCAGTTGGAACACAAAATGTGCCCGTTTTTAAGCGTGTTTCAACCATGCGCCACATTTAAGAATTATTATCTCAAAAACCCGTCATCAGATCGAATGCAAATTTTAACACAATATACATTGGAATGTTGTATAACTGGTTTATTAATTTCAAAATTTTGTGTTTCCAAGAAACAAAGTTGTTATCATTTTTGTAAGGCAACTTTTTCTCGGCTCGGGGTGGTTGGAAAATATAGTTCTTGGTCGCGTTGTAATCCTTATTCATCAAGAAGTTATGCTGTATGACTGTGAAAGACGTAAATTAATTCACTTCTTTTATATCGGTTTCTATTTGTTAGTGGAAATAAGGCATGATTCACCAGCTAACCGCTCCGGGGTACCTGTACAGCGTTGCTGAGATGGAGCCCATCACTGCCGAGCGAGGCGAGGTCTTATTTCCCTGTTCAAATACAAACCGATGCCCACACTAAACATCGATAATCAAACGATTCTTTCAAAACCGGATATCATCCCTCTACAATAGCCTAACAGGGAAATGTGTGCTGGACATTCATTCATTCATTCATTCATTCATTTATTTGCAATTGGGGGTGTGTCCCCCCTTGGCGAATTGATATAACTTACATCACAAATCAATAATTATACATAACAATTCAATAACAATTTTACACAAATAGTCAGTCTTTTCTTAAACACACCTATAACTTTTGGGAAAAGGCTCTAAGGCTGCGGCAGGTAGAGAGTTCCAGTTATCAATGGCACGGTTTACAAAAGAATATTTACCATAATTTGTTCGCTGTGGTCGGCCCTTAACTTTGAAAGGATGATCGCTCCTACCCATGTAAGTGGGCTTTCCCATACTTTTGCTAAGCTGACCCCATGCTGGTTGATTTGTATACGAGTTGTACATAGCGCAGAGTCTAGATTTCATCCTTCTAGCCTCAAGTGATTCCACCCAAGTTTCTTTAACATACGGCTCACACTGTTCCTGGGATTAAAGTCACTGAGCAAAAATCTAGCGGCCTTTCTTTGTACCATTTCCAACTCATTTATGATCCCTACTTGATATGGATCCCAAACCACCGAGGCATATTCCTGAATAGGTCTTACAAGTGACAAATATCCTAATTCTTTAGCAGTGGTACTACTTCCTTTTAATACCCCCATTGCAAAGTGTTGGGATTTGTAAGCTTTCGAAACAATACATCCTGCACAACCAAGAGAACGTTCTTGAAGCAAGTGCACAATAACCTAAACTGTATTTAGACCTATCATCTTGGCCACGGCTACGAACAAGTACATTCTTGACTCGTGGTCTGGACTCGTTTTGTTATGAGATTTGTTTCATTTTGATATATCTTTACCTATGTTATTTAGCTGTTATTTGTACAAGCATGAAGGGCTCACAAATCTGTAGTTTGTGCTTTGATTAATAAATAATAAATCTTTACTGCGAGAGCTGAGAGCTCCTACAGCTTTTCTCCGCCCTATAGATGTTTCCACAAAGACGGCAGATTGACTTTCACAGTAATTAAAGCTGTAAGAGTTCTCAGCTCTCACAGAATGGGATGTAGTGCCTGGTTCACTACCCCTGAAGTGGTCCAGGCACGGTCACCAAGACCCCGCTGATCAGTCTGATTGGTGGATCTGGGTGAAACCTTGCAAAATACATGGGAAAAACTTACAATATTTGCAGAGTTTTAATTACTTGGTCGTGAAAGCCATTTTGTCATATTTTAACAATAGTTTATGACAATACAAGAAGGTTGTTGTTTTCCAAGCCACAAAGTCATCTGCTACTTACTCTTAATATGGCAACAGTGCGTATTACATAATCATTATAATACATCACTCATGTTTGCGTAGTCTGTCATAAACTGGCTAACAGAAAGTTTCCTGTTATGGATTCTCGTTGCATAAGTCACACCTGCATCACATTAAGAACTACGTCTTCTTTATTGATCGGTACTCTAATTTATACAACAAAATATAAAGATTGACTCTAATAATATTAAGCCTGGCACTGATTGGCTATTCCCCTAATATATACCAAGTTCCACATTAGCAACGATGTTGTACTTCACGCCACATTCCTGCTGTCGGCAGAGAGTTGTCAATTACCTTCACCCACAGTGATACAGCCGAACCTGGTCGCGGATTGCAAATGATGATCGTATATGTTAGTAGGTTACATCAGTACCGACACAGTATTTCTTCAAATACGTACTAGGACAAAGCACAGTTATGAGTGTTCCGGCGTAACAACCAAACTCATGCACGCAGCACTTCACAAATACAGATAACAGTTAATAGTTAAGTACCCCGGCCTAAAAGACATGCCGGTACTCACATGAAGAATTAAGATACTCAATAATTCAATTCTCTGGTTGAACAGTCACTCGCACCACAGAAAACAATTCAGGAAATAAGTCCTCTGACCTAACAGTCATACAAACACGAAGCACATCCTATGCTCACAAATTAAGTCCCGGCAAGATAACAAACACATAAGTAGCACTCGGATACTCAATAATTAAGTCATCCGGCCTAACTGCCATTTACACAAGTAGCACTTCCAAGTACTCAGTAATCAAGTCCCTGAGTTATGCCTCACACCGTCATATAGCCGAATAACTATTTCCTTCCGCTACAGTCCAAAACATAGTTTCTGCGCCGAAGTCAACCAATCAAGCAGTCACATATAGCCGAATAACTATTTCCTTCCGCTACAGTCCAAAACATAGTTTCTGCGCTGAAGTCAACCAATCAAGCAGTCACTACCCCGTCCATCAATCATATAGTTCTTCTTCACTCGAGACTCAGAATGATGTCCTCCAATCACAGAGAGATGCGTACGCTAGGCGGAATCCAGTTCAAGACAGCGTAGTCATATCGCTAAAGTGATGAGTCATGGGACAGGCCTATGCGTCATTCAGAATAACCCACAGCTGTAAATGTCCCATTGAGGAATAACACTCTTGTTCAAGTCATATCCTTCCAGGCGCAATACACACTTTAACATAGAGTATGAAATCAGTACAAATTAATATAAGATACACTGAATTAAACTAAGTTTCTAAATCTCGTAAAACACAACTATACATTAGCTCGGAATAAAATAAGACCTTAAATAAATATTTGTCTGAAAACCTGGATTTCAGAGGTGCGTTTAACTAATTATCAGGGTTCAGTGTTGAGATAGGTGTCCCTGGACATGAAATGAAGTACCCACCTGGCATTTGGCTGGAGGGAATGTGGATACATATAATAATAGTGATAATCATAATACTAATATCGTTATTATTAATAGTAGCAATAATAATAGTGATAATAATAATAATAATAATAATAATAATAATAATAGAGATAATAGTGATGCTGTTTCTACTACGAACAGACCAATGCAGTTGGACACGTTGCCAGCACAATAAAATATTGGTATAACATTTATAAACAGAAATTAATAATAACAATAGCCTAAATCAAACTGTCATGGGGGACTTATAAAAATATTGGTTTCAATTTACAGAGGTATATTATTTCTGTTTCGGTGAGGCTGCTTAATCTTGTAAGGGGCATGGTCTTTTTGACTCTGAGAGTCGCATGGTGGCGCTGTTGACCTCTCATCAAGGTGGACCGGATTCGATTCCCGGTCAATGCATGTGGGATTTTCAAAGTGAATTGCCGTGTCCCGTGCTTCGGATTCCACATAAATAGGATGCTCATGATCACGAGATTAACGGTCATGTAAAACTACAAACTTCATTTCTTTATTTTAATCTTATAAATCTTATTTATACTCGTAATTATCTGAAGGATTGAATTAAGAGTTCTTAACAATCTTATCGTTCTTGTACGAGAATTCTACTGCCTATTCGTTATTCTCTAGGGCTGCTCTGTGAGAAGAATCATGTGAGATGCTCAACATGCAGTCTGAGTCTGTAAAGCGCCTTGAAGGGGGAACAAATTGAGCTCACGACTTCCGCACTGCACTAGTCGAGCCATGGATCATTTCGGAGTTGTATCACGCGGTGCGGTAGTCAGGCCTGACTCATATTTCAACTCGCCTTCCTGTCATTCAGGGAAAGCTGTCGGCACGATATGGGGCTGCCACACGTGTACGTCCGAAAATGATACTGGAAAAATCAGAAATTAAGTCGGCGTTGAACAGCAGGTTGATAAATAAGTGTTCGATCCTAGTCTACTAATGACCAGAACTAGGGCTTCTTAGCACGGGAATTTGAAACAATTTTGAAGTAACCCTTGTTTTGTTGATTCTTTTAGGGGCTTTGCGACATCGTGGTCATATACCCCGTGCACTAGGGTGTGTGTGGAATTTGTCAAATAACACAGGTCAACAGCATTTGTGTTACCATGCTGAGCTTCTATACCCAAGATCGCGGGTTCAAACCCGGCCAAAGTTGTCGGATTATTTACGAACGTTAAAATTCCCTCAGTATGCCTTCCTTCGGAGGGGAAGTAGACGTCATAGATTTATGGCATGTAAAAGAACCTTCCACTAACTAATATTGTGTGAAGCTAAATTTGCAGGTTAGGTTTGATTAACTCTCTATTAAGTTCCAACGTTCGCCACAAGGTGCTGGTTGCGGTGGTATCTAGCAGCCAAGTTCACTGCTAGTTGTCGTTGACAGTAGCATTTGGTAGCAAAAGTAGGAACGATTTTAAATTGATTGTCTGCAGTTTTTACCCTAATTACAATTAACACACACTAATACAACCATCACAATTAACATCGGTAAACAGACAGATTCTACACACATCCAAAGTACACGGGGCTACATGACCGAGTAGTCGCAGCCCCTAAACTGAGCAACCAACCAACCAACATTTTTGTAACAAAGAAGGTGAATGGAGTTATTAGCTAAGTCTTGGGTGTTGAATTCGAAAATGAAATCCGTTTTCGTGTATCGGGCTCCGTTTTCGAAATATGGTTACCCTCTATCTACTGTATTTAACACATTGAAATTGCTGAATTTTTGGATGTGTTGGTATTGCTTAATTAATTTGCTTTCAGTTTTCTTTTGCAGGAGTAATTGTTGGAAAACATTAGAAATACTGTATATACAGATTACAAGGACGTCCTTTCAATATCCTCAGTTCCGAAATCCTCTGCTAGAGTACTAATGTGTCACATTGCAGCACGTTGGTGATTGTTGAATTGTTTATTATTTATTCACTGTTCTTTGCTCTAATGTGGCTCATTTGTTTGATTAATTTGTGTACTAACATAGATTTTTAGCCTACTTTAGATTTTTGCAGAAAATGAAAGTATACTTATGAGATCAACACAAGGCGAAAAATTGTGTGTCTGTGTGTGTCTGTGTGTGTCTGTGTGTGTCTGTGTGTGAGTGTGTGTACTCAATATCTGTCTCTACCCCCCCCCCCTATCAATTCTAACACGGCGAAACCGAATTGAACGAAATTTGGTACAGAGGTAGCACGAGCAGAGGGCACCTCAGTGTCATGTTTTATATCGCCGCCATATTTACGGAAACGTGATGGCGGCCTCCCAAACGATCAAAGCTTAAATCAAATTACGACAAAACTAGTCTCCGATCTCTACCAAATTTTGCAACAACATATATTTATACGGCGAGCGTCTTTTGACGAAACTACAAGGTCATCTGCCCTATAGTTTGCAGATGGTGGCCATGTATGTGTGCAAATCGATTCCCCCTATCAATTCAAACATAGTGAAACCGAATTGAACGAAGTTTGGTACAGAAGTAGCACTAGCACAGGGCACTTCAGTGGCATGTTTTATATCGCGCCATCTTGAAGAAAACGTAATGGCCACCCAAATGTTTAAGCTTAAATCAAAATACTACCAACCTAATCATCTGATCTCCTACAATTTTTGCAACCTTATATCTTTATGTATGAGGAATCTTTTGATCAATCTACGAGGTCATCAGCCTATTAATTCGCGGATGGTAGCCATTTATGTGTGAAAATCGATTCCCCCTATCTTTTCATACACGGTGAAACCGAATTGAACAAACTTTGGTACAGAAGTAGCACTAGCATAGGGCACCTCAGTGTCATATTTTATATCGCTGCCATCTTGACGAAAACGTAATGGCGGCCACCCAAATATAAAAAGCTTAAATCAAATTACGACCAACCTAATCATCTGATCTCTATCAAACTTTGCAACAACATACCTTTATGCGAGACGCGTCCTTTGGCCAAGCTACAAGGTCATCAGCCCAATAGTTTGCATATAGCGGCCATGTATGTGTGCAAATCGATTCCGCCTATGAATTCAAACACGGTAAAACAGAATTGAACGAAATTTGGTACAAAGGTAGCACTATAAAAGGGCACCTCTGGGTCATGTTTTATATCGCCATCATCTTGACGGAAACGAAAAGGCGGCCACTCAAATTTTAAAAGCTTAAATCAAATTACGACCAACCTAATTATTTGATCTCTACCAAATTTTGCAACCACATACCGTTTTGTGGGAAGCATCTTTTGACTGAACTACAAGGTCATCAGCCCAATAGTTTGCAGATAGCGACCATGTATGTGTGCAAATCGATTCCCCATATCAATTCAAACACGGCGTAACCGAATTGAATGAAATTTTGTACAGAGGTAGCACTAGCAAAGTGCACCACATATTCATGATTAATATCCGTATAACACGTTGTATTTCAACAAATTACTACAACCAACATTCAATTCTACTTCTTGAAAAGGACAAAGAGTTATTACTATTCCCATGCATTTAGTAGAAAGTTGGCTATATGTTCTTTACTGAACATCTTGTTTTGTTCTTCATTTGCCAGATGCATGTAATATAAAAGCTGACGCAAGCATTTACAAAATCCATAATAACATGGAAACTGAGGCTGATACATACATTCAGAGATTAGATCTGTATTCAGGGACAAATTATCTTCTAGAAACGGCTTGTATTGTTTTCGTAACTGCAAACTGCCCAATAATAACAATAATAATAATAATAATAATAATAGACTAATGAAAATGAAAATCCACAGCCTGCTTCCAGTCTTCGACCGGGTCAGGAATGGAATGAATGAAGCCCCCAACTAGCGGCGAGGATATGGAATGTGCCGGCTGCCGAGGCCTGACGCACTCCTCTGGGGCAATGATTAAATGAATGACAGGTGAAATGAAATGATAGCGGAGAGTGTTGCTGGAATGAAATTTTGACAGGGAAAACCGGAGTACCCGGAGAAAAACCTGTCTGCCTCCGTTTTGTCCAGCACAGATCTCACATGGAGTGACCGGGATTTGAACCACGGACCCAGCGGTGAGAGGCCGGCGTGCTGCCGCCTAAGCCACGGAGGCTTCAATAGACTAATAATAATGATAATAACAATAATAATATCGTATGGCCTCGAGTGCCGGTTGCAAGCTTTGTTATTTGCGCCCAGAGGGCAGCTTGCATGTCAAATTTTGTTGTTACTTGCAGCGCTATGAAAGTCAAGGAGGTTAGATATCTAAGTTCCTTGACACTATAACGCTTTCTGGTAGACAAAGGAGGAACTTATGTGTTGGCGGAAAATACCGAGATTAATTTTGCCATTATGAACACGGCCTACTGAATTCAAATGGGTTCTTTAACATCCCAACAACGTATGACATGCGTATCGGGAATTTTGTCGCCTTTCGAAAATCATTTACCATGGCCAGGAGCGAACCTGCAAGCTTGGGGTTGGTAGTCCGACACGATAACCACTCCCCCACCGTGGCAAGTATAACCTTGGGCACTGTGATGTATGTACTCGTACTTGTGATTGAGGTAAGATTGGGAAAGAAAACGGCCGTGGCTTTAAGTTAGGTACCAGCCAGGCATTTGCCGGCGTTTGGAAGTACGAAAACACGGAAAACCACTTCCTAGATGGCTGAGGGGGGATTCAAAACTTATGAGGCTGAGTATGCCCTGTTCCAGCCCTCAGATCATAATTAATTTACTTGGCAGAGCCGGGAATCGAACCCGGACAGCCATGAATGCTAGCCCCTACACCAGGAAATGGACCAGTTGTATCTGACAAAGTGTGTTCAGCTTCCAGACACCGTCCTTGCGAAGGTTGAGGAATAATCCCTCGCAGTGTCCATGGGTAAAGCCGAGGTGGGTGGATAAGTGATTTAAATAATAATAATACTCGTAATAAATATAAAATCAACAGAACAGTATCCAAACATCGAAATTGATGTTAAGAAAAGACGAATGAAATTGTTTTGTCATCTCACTAGACTATTAGAAAATCCATTCACTTAAAGGTTAGTAGATTATGTAACCTTACTCAAGAACTCAACATATTGGCTAGAATAACTTCGAAAAGATCGCAAAATTGCAAATATAAGTTCAACAGACATTTCAGAAAGGGACACCTTCGGACACAAAGTAAACACATGGGAAGTTACATCAGAGCAACCGAAACAAAACCAGTACAGACCAAAGTGGTCGTAAACAAGCCTTCTTGGAAAGAATGGAAGCCTATTGGAACAACAAGAAGTACAAAAAATTAATGATTGAGTTATTTGCTTACCGTCTCTCCATTTATTGGGTGAATTCGCTTAAAATACATAGTTAAATAAATAATAATAAACATGATCTTTTCCACAGAGATCATACCGAAGTCGCTGAAGGCCAACCTCGATAAACTGGGGCTCCACCATATCAGCAGGCAGAAGACAGTCATTTTAGAGGCCTGCTTCTTAGTTACTTCGTTCCTCAACCTACCAGTATAGAGAACACCACTCCATCTTGCAACAAATGCCGATGAAATGGTGAATTGTACCCAATGACATGGTGGACATATGGATAATAACTTATAAATTTATAAAGATTAAAAAGTGGATATCAGTATTATAATGATAACAAAAAGAATAATATCGTAGGGCCTATGTCCTCGGGTGCTGAGTGCAAGATTTGTTGTGACGCCCAAAGGGCAGCTTGCATGTAGAATTGTATCACTCCTTGGAGCGCTATGAAAGTCAAGGAAATTAGATATCTAAGCTCCTTGACACTATAGCGCTTTCTAGAAGTTCCGTGACGAACTAAAGAGCCTACTTTTCTTAAAATTTAACATTCATGCCAATGATTAATCTATATGGATCTATCCAGAATAATGACGAAATTAAGTTGGTAATATCGAAATTTCTAATTAGTTCGAAATACTGAATACCTGGCATTATGTAGCATAATAGAGAACTACAGTTGGCAGCCCTGGTGGCTGAATATATTCTTAGTTCCATCTCTTAAGTTACACAATACAAAATTTGGTTGATGCCCAATGGATAGCATGGACCTTACATGCAGTTAAACATTGGATCTAACAGCGCGCGTAAAATCATGTTGGCAACAATGACATACATGCATTGGTCATAAATAATCTGAAATAATATGATCTATTGTTGTGCCAATTTTGAATTAAATCCATTAGTTAGTATAGAAGTTACATGGATTTTAAAATTGGACCTATCAGCAGGCTTAGAATCATGCTGGCAGCACTGGCGTAGGCCTATATTAGTTACTCCAAATTAATCTAGAATGCCAGGTACTATACGTGTGCAAAGTTTAGAGCTATTGGCTTGCATACTTTCTGATATATTGATAATAGGGTAACAAAAATAGAGACAGTATTTATTAACAGTTGGCAGCTCTGGTTACTCTTAAAAATCGGCATAGTAATATCTGTTATGGTACACATAGCACACACAAAATTTGGTTGAAATCCAAATGATAGTATAGAAGTTACATGTATTTAAATTTGGACCTCTCAGCAGGCTTAGAATCATGTTGGTAGCACTGACGTATATAAGTTACTCCAAATTAATATAGAATGTCAGGTACTATACGTGTGCATAGTTTAAAGCTGTCGGCTTGCATACTTTCTGATATATGGGTATTTGGATTTAAAAAAATTGAGAGCATTTATTAACAGTTGGCAGCCCTGGTGGCTCTTAAGAATACGCTCAGTCATATATGTTTATGTACACATAGCACATACGAAATTTGGTTGAAATCCAAATGATAGCATAGAAGTTACATGCATTTAAAATTTTGACCTATCAGCAGGCTTATAATCATTTGGGCAACACTGCCATGTATGGCCTCCTGGAAATTAAACTGCAATATGTGTGCCAATTTTGAAATAGCTCCCATTCATACCTTCCAAGATATCCAACATGGAGCTGAAATTTCAATTGCGATTTTTCAGCAGTTGGTAGCACTGACATCATTTTCAAATATGGCCGTGAGATATGCAGGTATAGATCTTTACTCCTACCAAATTTTGTGAGTTGATAGGGGGGGGGACACACACACACACACACACAGCCAGCCAGACAGACAGACAGACAGAAGGACAGACAGACAGACACACATTTGCCCGATCTCATAAGTCTACTTTTTCCTCATTTTTGCAAAATGTGAAAAGTAGGCTAAAATTACGAGCCTTACAGCAGTCGCAAATGATGTGTAACATGTGACATGTTATCCTACTATGTGTCTGCCGGGAGTGCTATTCCCTTGTTAACAGTGAACTCTGTTGGCCATTGAAATAACTATTTGTAAAACTCCTGTGCCAAACCCTTTCAGCAAATATGATATAATGAATATTTTCACACCAAAGAACGACAATTTGAAGTTGATTTACTGTAGGAATATCTTTAATGGGGCCTCCAAACCTTGAAGTATACCGTATGCGATATACATTTCACATAGCCACATGGCCAACAGTACATCGTTATACCAATCTCCGCCACTGCGTGCGATCATTGTTTCCGTCCCTTTTCCAAAATCACCCCCACTAAAGATATACAGCAACCGAGTGGAAAGATGCTACACATCAGAAAGGAGGAACTTTTGTGTTGGCGGAAAATCCCGAGATCAGTTTTGCCATTATAAACACGGCCTACTGAATTCAAATGGGTTCTTTAACATGCCAACGTCGTACGACATGCGTGCCATGATTGCTGTCACCTTTCAAAACTCACTTACCACGGCCAGGAGCAAACCCGCAATCTTGTGGTTGGTAGTCCGATACGATAACCACTCACCCACCGTGGCAAACATCAACAATATGATATGGGGATGATGTGTGCGTAGTTGGAGAAAATGCATGCTTAATTACAGAAATGTAAACCCTTATTGCCAGAGTTCCTTAAGACGATACAACCTCTCTCGCTAATGACTGTTAGAAGTCGAAACCGCGACTAAATGGTTAATGCAACACAGCCCAGCGTGCAGATCATTGAACTCAGGTATCTTTACGACTCAAGGTTATTCGAGGTGCGGGTTGCGGGCTCCATAATACCGTGACGTAATGATTACACACAGTCTGCGGGATCAGCATGATATGAAATAACAATACTATTTATCCTGTCTCTTGAGTAAGACTTAAGGGGCTCCTGAATACTCTAAATCTTTAACATTTTCAATATGTTCGTAATTTCGCTCTAAGGATTTCTCGAGCATACCGCACTACATCTACCACTATTTTTAAGAGGAATAGGGAAAGCTGAGCTGACATTACTGAAGAAGAAAAAAGCAACTCCTATGCCTATTTTCGACATTATCGTGGAGCAAAAGTGCCATTTCTTGGAATCTTCTCATCCTACTCAATTCTATAAACTTCTGCATACCAATTGTTTCAGCACCCATGACTGTTTCATCTATACTGATGCCTCCCGTACACCAAGCTCTGATGGAAATGACAGTGTTGGCTGTGCCTTTGTCGTTTGTGAGAATGATACTGAAATATTTGCAGCTCAGTATAAGCTCTCTCCCAGTTGTTCAATTTTCCAGGCAGAACATTGGCCCTTAAAGTGCACAATAGAATGGGTTAAAGCTAACAATAAAAGAGTGAGGATTTTCAGTGATTCCCAATCCGCATTGAATTCTATAAATGACAAATATAATTCTAACCCAGCGGTTCCCAAAATGTGCGCCGCGGCGCCCCGGTGCGCCGCGAGCTAGTGCCAGGTGCGCCGTCGTTGTCTACCAAAAAGGCCTACTACGAAACTTTGCGTCTCGGTACTTTTTTGTCGTTGTAAGCTTTTGCGTTTGGGGAAAGCGCCGTGAACGATGCCCGGCGGCCTCTATGTGTACGCGTCCATGTACGTTATCTACTCTAGCACACTACATTCAGCGCAGCCTGCAATCGCGGCCAGCACGTCATTCTATTCTTGGAACTCGTTGCTAGGCAACGGAACTACCTTCGTGTATTTTCGGAAATCGTCGTACGTCCTTGGCAGACAGTCCACTGCTTGCGTTCCAGTTTCTGCTATTGTTTTGTTTTCAGTTGTCTGTTGTTATTGGCAGTGTTCAGGTGTTCTGCGCGTCACGCACAAGTGAAGTAAATAATCAAAGTAGTGAAGTTGTTGTTTTGTTCTGTTTTTTCAATTGTTAGTTATTAAATTTTTCGATAAAATGAAAAGATTCTTATCGTCAAATAAAACTGAACAAGGAAGTAAGCAAAGTAGTGCGTCCGCATCAACTTCTGCGAAGAGCGATGCCGATACTGCTGAGGCAGCTGAGGGAAGCCGTAATCCAAAATACAGAAAATATGACGATAAGTATTTAGATTTTGGTTTTTCTTGTATTGAAATTAATAATGAAGAGCGCCCACGATGTGTTGTTTGCATGAAGGTTTTATCTGTTGAATCTATGCTGCCTAGCAAACTAAAACGACATGTAGAAACTGTCCACCCAAACATGGTTGGGAGACCAAGAGAGTTTTTTCAATGAAAGCAAACTGATGCAGTAAAACAAAAGGCTTCTTTTTCTAAACATTCCAAAGCCAACAGCGATGCTCTTTTAGCTTCATACAAAGTGGCATATCGCATTGCAAAATGCAAAAAAACTCACACAATTGCGGAAAAGCTGATTTTACCTGCTGCTGTTGACATGGCTAAGATAATGATCGGTGAGGAAGCAGGGAAACAGCTTCTTATAATTCCTCTGTCAAACAATACAATAAGCAGGAGGATTGATGACATATCTGAGGATATTAGCAACCAACTTATAAATAGTTTGAGAGGTAATGAGTTCGGAATTCAATTAGATGAGGCTACTGACAGTCAAAAGGACGCTCATTTAATTTGCTACGTTAGGTATGTGAATGAAAAACAGTTCATAGAAGACTTGTTGCTTTGTAAAGAAATTGAAGGAGGCACCTCTGGTAAATAATTGTTTGATATTGTTGACGGTTTTATGGCAGAGAATGATATTAACTGGGAAAACTGTGTTGGGGTGTGTACTGATGGAGGCCGGTCAATGTCAGTCCACTACAAAGGACTGCAATCTCGCATTCGAGCAAAAGCCCCAAATGCTGTTTGGACACACTGTATTATACACCGAGAAGCACTGGCAGCAGAAAAGTTCAGTTCAGAGTTAAGTGCAGCTTTAAAAACCGTGATACAAGTAATAAACTTAATCAAAACAAGACCAATGAAGGCCCGGTTTTTTTCTAAACTATGTGATGACACAGGCGCTCAACACTCATCGCTTTTGTGCTATAGCAGTGCGCGATGGCTATCTCTGGGCAATTCTCTGCTCAGAGTCTTTGAACTGAGACAAGAAATCCACATGTTTCTGAGTGAAGAAAATAATGTTCTTGCTGATATTTTTATTGATGAAAATTTTCTCCTTAAACTGGCGTTCCTGACAGACATTTTTGAACGTTTGAACATTCTTAACAAGTCTTAGCAGGGGAACAATACAGATATTTTTCAAATGACTAGTAAAGTTGAAGCATTCAAGAAGAAACTTATGCTTTGGGAAAAAAGTTTGAAGAATGGAGATTGTTCGATGTTTTCATCTTTGAACCAGTTTCTACAAGAAAACGATTTTACTCTGAAAGAAGAAATGAAAAAAATGTTGACTCAGCACTTGTCTCAATTACAGAGTTATTTTGAAGACTACCTGCCAAAAGATGAAATCAAAGCGCAGCAGTGGATAAACGACCCTTTTCAAACTGAAATACCTCAACACTTCAGTAATGAAGAAGCAGAACAGCTGATTGACATTTCAACGGACTTGTCATTGAAATCACAATTTCAGTCCCAATCCCTGTTTGAGTTTTGGAGTGGTATTGAAAACGAATTTCCAGTGTTGAGCAAGAAGGCTTTGCGTGCTGTTATTCCGTTTGCCAGTTCTTACCTTTGCGAGTGTGGTTTTTCTGCTGTTGCAGTGATGAAATCCAAGTTTAGAGCAAAGCTTGAAATCGAAAAAGAAATTCGGGTTGCTCTATCAAAATTTACTCCCAGGTACAATGAACTTATAAAAGACAAACAAGCGCATATCTCCCATTGAAAAGAAAATTATGGACTTTGTTAATTTATGTATAATTTTTTTTTCAAGTTGGCACTTAATTTATGTTCATTTATGTTTTAGAATTTTTTAGTTTGTGTTTTTTAGAGTTGTGTTTTTCTAATGTTTGTTTCAAGTTGATTTTTGCAATATACATGTATTATTACAACTCTTGTATGTTAAATGTTATTTCTTGACCTCTGTAAGAACAAGATAAACCTGGTAAACTTTGTCAGCAACTGACCAATCTGTGAGAAATGTTTAAAATCCTGAATTGTGTGTTGTTATAAAAATAGTAACAATTTTATTTACAATTTTATGTAAAAATATATTTACAATTAACTATTCAAAAGAGAAATTTAAAATGTAATGCAATGCAAAATGGGTAAATTATACTAAGTGCGCCGCTAAGCCATGTTTGTACTGAAAGGGAGCCGTGGGTTAAAAAAGTTTGGGAACCTCTGTTCTAACCCAATAGCTGTCTACATCAGGGCAACAGATCAGG
The DNA here is from genome assembly GCA_946902985.2 of Meconema thalassinum. Taxonomy (NCBI): domain Eukaryota; kingdom Metazoa; phylum Arthropoda; class Insecta; order Orthoptera; family Tettigoniidae; genus Meconema; species Meconema thalassinum. Next base: position 173,647,060 of record OX336391.1, read on the forward strand.
AGTGTTCACATATGCACATCATGGATAAGGGAACACACTGGATTGGCTGGTAATGAAAGAGCAGACCAATTAGCAAAATCAGCAGCTACGACACATCTTGAAATAACATACAGTAAGTCTCCAATATGTTACGTTAAAAGGCAGATAAGGAAATACATATTACACGAATGGAATATCGCATAGACATTTAGCCTGAAGGGATCGGTAACAAGAGAAATATTCTTCCCGGAAATACAAAATCGACTGTTATTAAAATTATTAGTGCCAGACTTTGTCCTCACACAATTTTTTACTGGTCATGGAAACTTATTTTGTACGTTTTAAAATAGCAACAGACGACTATTCATGTTTTAGTGGATTGCCTCAATCGGTGTGTCACCTTATATTTGAGTGACCTGTTTTTGAAGAGGAAAGATACTATTTACAAATCCACCTTAATAAATGTAATCTGGAACTTTCAAAACCGCTCTACCATATTTTTAAGAGGCAGTGCTGTTTAGGACAATTTCTCACTTTCATCAACAAAATATTTTGTAAACTATGTTAGTAATATTTGTATTTGCTTTGTTTTTAATCTACAATTCTAATGTACCTCTGGTAAAATAGGATACCTATATTGTTTTTTTTTTTTGGGATATTTAATAATCATCATCATCTTTAGCAGTTTCCGACCGTTTCCAGTCCATCCACCATCTCTCTTCTTTCACTGTGTCCTAGGACACTCCTGTTTCCTCCACACTCTTCTTAACTCATTTTGTCCATCTGTCCCTTGGTCTTCCCCTTGGCCTCCTTCCCTTCATTTCCATTCCAAACATCTTCTTCGGCATCCTCTCCTCTTCCATCCTCCTCACATGTCCATACCATTGTAGCCTAGACCGCTCTATTCTATTTTGCAATGGTTCCTCTCTTACCATCACTTTGACTCTCTCATTCCTTACTCTGTCCATTCTTGTTACTCCTACCCTCCTCCTCTGGAACTTCATCTCTACTGCTCGTATTTTACTCTTGTCCCTTTCCTTCATCACCCATGTTTCTGAACCATACATCAAAATTGACACAAAGTAAGTCTTATAGATGATTCCTTTACATTTTTGTGGTACATCTTTAATCCATATCATCCCCCTAACACTATTGAAAAATCCATCTGCGCACCTTCCCCTTTCATTTATTTCCATCCTATTGCCTCCCTTTTCTTCAATTATACATCCCAAATACTTGAAGCATTCTAGTTTCTGCAACTATTATTCAATAATAATAATTTTTATCTAGACATATCAAGAAGCGTGCAGCACTGATCGTTGTTTGCGATGCTTCCTTGAGATTTTATGGAACATAATTATAAAGCTGATGATGATAATAATAGTTGTTTCAAGGGGCCTAACATCTGGGTTATCAGCCCCAAATGGTTTGGGTGTTTGTGAAAATGTAAATGGAATGAAACTAAACATAAAACTAACTACAAACTAGAAGAGGAAATGGAAAACTAAAATAAGAATAAGGGAAACAAAAGACAGGAGGAAAGGAAATGCCCTCAACCCTTGAAGAATGAGAACTAAGAAACTTGGAAGAAAGGAGAGCCAGTAAAGGCAGACAGGAAAGTTAGAGAGGAGAGGGTCCGCCCCAAAGGCAATGGAAAAAGGAGAAAAACCGGATCCAACTCAGGAAGCCCTCGGGATCGCCAACGCCCGAACTCACCAGCTGTGAGCCCTTGAGGGTGTAGCACAATCCAGGGTGGGGCTACACACACCCTGCCTCCTTGAGGGCCTTGAGCAGAAGGCAGGAGATACAATGAAAAGAAAACAAGAGGTCTGACCCCTCGAAGAATGAGGGATCAGGAAAGATGAGAGTAGGGCCAATTAAGGCGGGAAAGGAAGAGACTGCCTAGGCCTCGGATACCCTAATACCATAGGGTCGGAAGAGAACAAGAGTTGACCAAGAGAGGTCGACAGGAAAGAAGACGTAGAGGAGCCCGGCACAAGTAAGTGGAAGCATTGCCGGACTCAGCTTGGGTCCTGTGGTCACCAACCTACGTCCCACAAATTGTGAGCCCCTGGAAGGAACACAATTATAAAGGAAGGGAAATACAGAAGACTTTATTCATGCCAAAAGCTTAAAATGATATGAACAAAGTATTTAGGAGAACTGGCAGTTGTATGTGTATACATTGTTTACTTAGCTAAATAGGACACGCTCCCCCCGTTGTCTTCATTGCGTAAGCGGCTGCGTTCTTCTGACTTTATTTTACAGAGCTGGAAGGAGTTTGAATCCCACTTCCGATTATTAGCCTATTTTCAATTTTGAAAAAATAGGCTTATGAGATCACCTTTTGTCCGTGTGTGTGTGCGTGTGTGTGTGTGTGTGTGTGATTCGTGTGTGTGTCCCCCCCCCCCCCTAATAAAATCTAGACGGCAGGAGCTATTTCAATGAAACTCGGAAAGTTTATAGCACTATTCCCGGCGACCTCGACCGTGCCCTTCAAATTTTGTTACGACTCACCAATCCAACATGGCGGCTGTGCGAAATATTTCACTAGCATTCAATATCTCCGAAACTATTACCGATATTACCCTGACAATTTCTATGGTGATAGAGGGAACAACTATAAGTTCACTTATGTGACTTTTGAAAACCTGGTAACTACAAAACCAACATGGCGGCCAAGCGAATTTGCGACTTTTAAATAGACGTTTCTCGCGATTTGACCAACCAAACGCAATGAAACTTGGTACAGTATATGTTTATATACATTGTAATGCACCGACATCTAACTTTGTTCAATTGTTTACATAATCACAAGATGGCGGATGTGCGAAATATTTCACAGGCATTCTATATCTCTGAAACTATTAGCGGTATCTCCCTAAAATTTTGTACGGAGATAAAGGGCACTATTGGACGTCCATCTATAAGATTTTCAAAAACCGGTTAACTACAAAACGAACATGGCGGCCAAGCGAATTTGAACATTTTAAATAGACCTTTCTCGCGATTTAATGTTCCAAGCGCACTGAAACCTGGTACAGGAAATATTTATACACATTGTAATCCACTGGTATCTAATTTAGTTCAATTGTTTACATAACCTCAAGATGGCGGCAGTGCGAATTTTAAAATTAAGTTTTTATTTCTTGTGATGTAGTCATGCGATCGAAGTGAAAGTTTGAATAATGAACCTACGCAATAATTTTCCTTTAATGGTACATGACTCTATGGCCTATACATTTAACAATCCAACATGGCGACCATCCGAAATATTTAGACCATACTGAATATCTTCGAATCTATTTTAGCAATCAAACTGCATTTTTAATGTTCATAGGGGCTATGAACTTAAGTTCACCTATAGGACTTTAAATAACCTGGTGATCACAAATCCAACATGCCGGTGACGCGAATTATAAATATTCACATGGACGTTTCTCGCAATTTAACTATCCGCGTGCAGTGAAACTTGGTACAGTAAATCTTTATCCGAATGTTAATCCACTGGCATCTAATTTATTTCAATTGTTTCCATAACCTCAAGATGGCAGCTGTGAATAATTTTTAAATCTCCTTGTTTTTTCTTGTGTCCTAATTATGCGGTTAAGTTTGAATACTACACGTTCACAATAATCTGCATGTAGCAATACATAACTCTAGGACCTACATATATAAAATCCAACATGGCGACCATCCGAAATATTTAGTCGGTTCTCAATATCTACGAATCTATTACAGCAATCAAACTGAAATTGTGTATGTTGATAGTGGCAATTAACATAAGTAGGATATATGAAAATAGGCTGTATAGTTCTTCACGGAACTACTTGTTTTTTTAATTTCCGTATTCTTCTTTCCTGGTATTAAATTTCATTGTCATAAACATATTTTATATTCTATTATTTAAATTACATTCCATGATGGTTCCGTATTGACGTACTAAATAGTTTTTAATAATAATTTTACAACCGCTTTAGTCAATACATAACCTGAAGTAAGCTTATCAAATATTATTAAGTTTATACTCATTCAATGTTATTTTAAATTAATTTTTATAGTATTTCGTAATTATTTCAATCTATAAATTTTCCCTCGGTCCCTTTTATTATGGTATTTGTTTTACCATTGCTTCTTTCTAGGTTATGCATCGAGCTAACCTCATTGCTATATGAAGTTCTTCCTTCCACGTTCGTTTCGTTTGCATGCAGGCATTTGATTTGGCTTATGGACCTGTTAAGCATAAGTCTTCTTCATTGGTTGTGTACATAAGGTGAAGTATTGTGATCCCACTTATGCCATTTCAAGCTTTGACTTGTGCTTGGAGCGGATATGTGAATGAACTGTCCACTGGTTCTCTTCGTATATCTTCACTTGTGTTTGATGGCAGAATATCAACACCGTCTCATTCCTTTTAGTTTTGCTGTATGCTTTGAAATATTTTTCTGTAACCTACTTATATGGTGCATCATATTAAGTCTAATAGCCATTTGTTTTTGAGTGCTACGCTACTTAATAATTTTCTTCAGGATTTAATATTGGCTGATGAAGGGGATAAAATCAATTAATCCCTGAAACATGTTCCAGGATCAACTCTAATAATAATATTTTATATTCATATGGATGAACGTTCGCGTGCAACTCGGAAATAAACTGCCATTGCGGTATGCGTGCGGTAGAGTTCAACTGTTTCCCTCCACTTTAACGATGTTCTAGGGTCTAGAGAGTTGAGTGGTCAGATTTGGCCATTTAACGTAAGTCCTTGTTAGTGCTAAGATAACGAGCGTTTCTGTTTGATGAAATGCTCGTGCAGAGTTAAATAACCTTTAATGATGAATTACTCTCAAGCATACAAAAGCGGTCAATTTGAATCCAGATAATTAACACAAAATCCCGCGAAAGCTGAGAGAGACCTGGGACTTATAAACTTCACGCCTGCCTTACAGCATGAACTAATTGAGATATCATCATGAAATAAGTTGATTTTGATAAAGCAATATAGTGGCCTATAAATGAGCCAATAAAAAGATTCGGATACGTTTTTTTTACGCCCTCCTAACGTCTACACATCTGTGTCAGCAGTCCCAGTAAAATCAATTGCCTCGCTCTTTGCTTTATACAGATAGTAAAGCCCGGATAAAATGAATGAATGCCGGTAGTGTTGAATAATCCTTGTGAAGTCCGTGCAAGTACTAACGTACAACATTGTTTACATACTCTAATAATAATTTTAAAGAACCTAGCTAATCTGTCGTTAAAAGTTTAAAGTTACAATGGCGTAGGCAGTTTTCCTAGTTTTAGCCTGGCTCATGGTAGGAAATTCTTGTTATGCTATTTCTGCGATGGATAAGAAAGAAATAATTGGCGTTAGTGAATACGGCCCTTAGCTGTTTGGAAATCTGAATCAGTTAGTTATTAAAAACTAACGTTAATTTTAATTAGTTCAAATCGTGAACTTATTTAAAGGTTCAACTTTAACGTTAATCAGTTGATACTGTATGTCAGTTGACTTTCCCAACAGGAACATGTGCATGTGATGATGAATTATCCAGTGAAATATATCGGCATTACAGCCACGATGCAATATAACATCCAGCTTGCTGATAATGTAATTATTGGCAATAAATTATATCCATTAATGTGACGGAAATCCTATCGATATGGAAGTGTTAATAATGGCATCGATAATTCAGTAAGTGTAATACGGCTAGATTTTATCTGGCTAATAGCTTAAATAAACACCGTACTTGCGTGGGGTTAAATATTCCTTTCTTATTATGAGGACACCTCCTCCATCCCACCAGATTGTTTTCAATTTAATGAAAAATAGTATCCCTATTGCAAGCAGGAGTGATCGTATATTGCTGTTGTTGTTGTTTCATTTAAGGGACTTGGGCATCGTTGTCATTTAACCCCGTGAACTTGGGTATATACCAGGTAAATCAGCTGCCCCTAATAATATTGATTTATGCAGCCCAACTAACGCGTGTTGTCAAGAAGGTCGATATTTCTCTGCCACTTTGCCCGATATAATTTGGAAGACAAATTGAAACACGTTGCAAAGAGCATAAAATACTATTAAACACAGCAAACATTCCGCTATATGCGAACACATATATGACACATTGAAAAAGACTTGAAAATTCTACAGCTCAAAACAAAAGGAAAAGCTCTCGACATTAAAGAATCCACAGAAATACTGTAGCCTATATATAGCTTAGAAAGATATAATCTAGCGAATCTGAATGAACACATGTTTTAAGAAAAGCCACCACTTTTCGCGCTGCTAAACAAAATAAATCCACACTCTTAAAAATGAGGCAATGAATGCATACGGGAAGAGAGAGTTGGGAAATATGTTATAGGAGAAGGATGCATCAAGTGCTAATCCTCAATAAACCAAGACCTGAATCTAGGAAATATTGCAGGGTCCTATAACCGCCTAATAGACCAGTCAGCAGCTAGATGGGCAGGAGCCTAAGCTGTGGAAGATGGCTTAATTGACCTGCAATAGTAATTAAATCAGTTCCAGAATCTATAACATACACTATTTATAATAAACTATTTATTACCTTAAGTCAATATTGTTTACTTTGAAACCGTACCGGTTTCAGTCACATTATGACCTTCTTCAGCGTGGTATAGAAGATACAACTTAATACAACTTTGACATAATAGAGGATACTATACATTTTTTTGTTCTAAAAGCTCACAGAGTAAAATTTCAAATACCAGATTTGTTACAAAAATTTTGCTAATAAAGCATAAAAAAGTCTTGATAAAGCAGCGTTGAATTGAAGAGATGTGTATGTGAAAATAGGCTATATATGCTGAATAAGTTAGGTTATAGATTATGGCTGATGTGTTCGTGGCTCATTATACCAACGTACACTTCTATTCACCACAGCCATCATTTCTAATTTCTCATAGAAATTGCATTAAATTAGACGCCAATATACTGAGCCTTGTATTAAAATTTTCCCTGCTAAGTTTCACTGCGCTCGTTTAATTTAGTAGCGAGAAAAATCCTTATAAATATTTGAATTTCGCATCGCCACCATGTTGAATTTGTTTTCATCATGTGAAGTTATGTTAGTAACCTCTATCAACATACAAAATTTCAGTATGATTGCTGTAACAGATGCGCAGGTATTGAGAACCGTCGAAATATTTCCGATGATCGCCATGTTGAATTGTTCTATATGTAGGCCATAGAGTTATGTATCATTACATGAAAATTACTGCTTAGGTTCACTATTTAAACGTTCAGTTCGATGGCATGAATAACACACAAAAAATAAAAACGTTATTTAAAAATTCGTACAACCGCCATCTTGGTTCCATGAGAACAATTGAATTGAATTAGATGCCGGTAGATTAAATCCTATTTAGACATGTAAGGTCTTATGTTTCACATTTCACTCGGTTGATTAAATTTTGGGAAAATGCCAATTAAATAGTTTAACTTCGCTTGGCCGCCATGTTGGTTTTGTAATTAATATGTTTTAACGTCACATGGCTGGACTTACCATAGTATTCTTTTTCACATGGACATAAGGTCATCTCATTAGCCCATTTTTATATGAAGAAAATAGGCTAAAATATTTATTTTAAAACAGGAAAACATTAGTAAACCCTGCAAAGTTATAAATTACATAAAAAGAGACGTTATGCAGTAAATAATTTCTATGGATGTATTCTATACAATTTGACATTTAGTATGCTCTTCAGTACCTGCACCGGAACTTCAAAGCAACATCTTTAAAAAACTCTGTACCATTCACCTTTTCTTTGATATGATGGACTTTATAGTGTGCCCTTGCAGCAAGAAGTATGCAAATCACAGTATGCCAGCATTGCTCAATTCGGGATTTTTCGGGGCTGCGGTAAGTTCTCCCACTCTGTGACTTACATATTTTGGATTAAATAGAGGATACACTTGCAAAAATAACAACAAAATCAACTCCTATTTTAACACATTTTATTAATCAAAAATTATGGCGCTACAAACAAACACATAAACTACTGACCAATATCATTCTACTTGTCCAAAGTGAACAAGGAATAGCATAAAAATAAAACAAATATTAGATTAAAACACATGGTTTTCTTTAAAACCAACAATTCACGATTATTTTCACTTCCATAAAGTACTTATCTTAAAGTTCCAAATAACTACGAGCTTCTTTGGCTCGATACTTTCCCATAATAATGGTGTCATATTTTTGTACACCTCAAGAATTATTTTTATCTTTTCTTATCATCAAAACAAATATATAATTACATTTAAAATTACATGTTAATTATTCACTTCAATATTTGGGCATATCACATGTTCTCCGTATTTACTATCTCTCTCAAGTTTTGCAAATTCACTACGGTGATCGGGAAAACTATTTGTGTACTCCAGAGTTATAAAGATTACTTGACAAAGTCAAAAACTATGATCACTCCCGAAACCTAGTTATCTTCACAAAACTCGTGGATTCCTTCTTTTCCATACAATATTACAATAGGGATTTTATTTAATTCATTTGTCTTATAAGACCATTATCACATAAGAAAACTACGATCTGAATTGGCAAGCGATAATATCAATCTACAAGGACCTCGGTTCAACGCCCGGGTCATTAACAACTTTAAACACTCACGGTGTATTTAACACATCTTACAAGACGGTTTTTACCCACCCTCGCTCTATGAGGGTCAGGCCATTATACTCGGGCGTGATTTATGACAAGGAAAGCGACTCTCTGCCTAACCTACGGTGGCAGCTCTCTTCAATGCTTTAAAACAAACCTTCACATTATTCTCAGTTCTGTGGAGAGACCTGGCTTTTACTCGCTTATTTTCATTCAACAATATTCTTTGGCTCATAAACCACTTTCGTAACCTTGGCATTTATTAATTATGAGAGGGTCCTCATTGATTGGGAAGATTAATACACATTCTACGACGAATAATTAGGGGCTTTAACAACAAGAGGATTCTAGGTTCGAATCTCTTAACATGCCTCGGGAACATTTCCACATTTGGAGGACTTATACAAGACGCGATTTAAAGTCGGCTGTGGCCTACATGACATACGCTCAATAATACCATACATTAGCTCCCTTTTAAATAATACACAAATGGCCTCGTGATCTACGTCACAATTAGAGGACTTACAACATATCTCAATTCACTGCAATCAACTACCCTCCATAAGTAATTTACCAAGTACTTTAACTTTTACGCGTTCCTAGCGTAACTTTTTATTTAATTGCGTTCCATTATGCTACACATTACTTTACGGCCGAATGTCTTCCAAAGAACTGATAAATTTCATAGTAACAATTGATACATATCTTAATTCTTATATTAATCTTTTCCGTTGACAATAAATCGCTCCCTTTTTAAGAACACGCATTCACATCATGTCTTATACATTTGTTAAGGCTTCAACGCTCTATATTTTTATATCATTCAATTTAATCTTTATTTAGATTTCTTTACCTTGTTATTCACATCATGTTTTCATTCCCTACAAAAGCTCAAAAGCTATTTCTTTCATATAATTCAAATTTACCTTTATGTAAATATCTTTGTTATAATTATTATTATCACGCTTGCTTTTATAACATTCATTAAATACTGACATTTTATTCCATGCATTTCCTCTACAGGATTTATTATTTCACATAATTATTTATTATTTCTTAAAACTTTATTTTCGTTCAGATCGCGTTCTTATTTAGTTATTATTCATTTAAAAACATCCCTTCTACTCAAAACTCCGGTGGAATTGTACACAAAATTTTTCCCGACACCAAAACATAATGAAAATCTTTACTTACATGTTTAAGGTCGCTTTCTGACCTTTATTCTCGTTTGATGTGACATTTTGGCCCACCTTCTTGACCTACTCCATATTATACAATCTCATCTTATGTACAGAAATTTCTTGACACATATTCACTATATTTAACACTGACAACATTTTTTTTAATACACTGGTGTATCCGTTTTGAACACACATTAAAACACTAAAAAATATTACTCTGGTACATATTATAACACATATCACTGTGCATAAAACGCTTTCACTTTACCTAAATCACTTAAAATGATACTCTTATTTCTTTTCTTACAATATTTACACTTCACTCCTATCACACGGGTGTATCTCAACGATTTTTACAATTTCTGTCGGCTGTTGATGATCCCTGATGTGAATCCTATCGACCTGCATTGGACGTGTGATTTTACTCGTTCAAAGTTTCTCTCTCCTACAATGGAAACTACTGGTTTCAGTCTCTCAAAACCGCTTCTATTGTCTATTACTCGGCTTTACTTTATCTGCTTTAACTAGGCGATAAATGTATTTTCTTTGCCGTCACTTCTATTTATATGTGGTGGTCTATCGCACCCTATAGTTTCTATATCTTGGCCTCCCTTCGAGGACCGTATACTGTCTATCGTACCGTTTAGTTTATATATCTTGGCCTCCCTTCGAGGACCGTATACTGTCTATCGTATATTTTTGACGTTTTCTCACTAGAGTACGTTTCCCTCTGGTTTCGAAGCTAAGTTCCTAAGTTCCTTTCGCTTGAACTTCTATCTTTCGCGATCGTAATTACTGTTTATTCTTGTCCTTTACAGGACTTAATGTCTTTAACAATGTCTTTACTAGACGTAACGCCGTTTATTTGTTGGAGTTCTTATAACTTCATAACTGTATTGAACTAGTATTCTTCTGGAACTCGAAGTTCCCTACTGATCGCTGTGTCTTACTTTGGCGATATTGCTTTAAAGTCCGTATATTTAATGTTCTTTATAATTTAGGACTCTTCAAAGTCTCGAACTGCTAACCCTCAGCGTAGCGTACTTATATCGTAACTGGTCTACACTCGGTGAACTTGTAGCCTAGCCTCCCACAGGCTCTGGATCGATGTCTGATACAGCTTAACGTCCCCCTCACGGGCTCTTGAATACTGCGTATACGATGTGGTGCAGCACTTCCGCTCACGGAATGCTCGTAGACTGAATGATTATGATGCTCCAGCGTAACGCCCCCCTTGACGGACTAATACTGCATGTACTGATACAGCGTGACGTTCCCCTCACGGGCTCTCGTAGACTGCATGATTGGCTTGGTGAGGCCAGGAGTTTTATACCTTTCAGTCACAAAAAGATAAAATCCTAGTCCTTTTCGTGACCAACTTCTGAACTAATTGTCGCACAATTATAAAAATCGTATCTCCAGACAGCTCGTCTTCCAAACGTAAAATAATCTTCCTGTGCATGGAAATCGATCGTGCATTTCCGAGATATTAATTAATTTCTCGTCCTCAACTGTGTGGGTGGTGCTGTTCTTTTTTTATTCTTCCACTCCTTGGGTCTCGGTGAACCCCCAATGACGTCTACTTGCGTTTGCAGTTTTCTCCTGTGCAATTTTTACAAGGTTTTTTTTTTTACACAAAAATCTCTAATCCAAATTGATTCACCGTACTGTATCTGTTTACTTATTTTTATACTCGTAAACGGGTTAAATTTAATTATTCCTGTTCTGACTCAGCAGCGAGGTTGCCATATTCCTGCAACGTAAGAGCAATTTCCGAGTCCAGCTTCTTCGTCTTACAGTCAAAACTTTCCACTCGTTCTAATAATATCCATGACTGGCTCCTTATAAATGTCAAGAGGCATGAGCTCATCTAAGGAACACCTGGCCCTAGCGCTTGCACCATGTTAGGCTATAATCCGGGCTTGAAATCTCTCTCCGTTCCCTTAGAGACTGTATGATTCTTTCATTCCTTTCTCAAAGTACATGGATTCGACCCTCTTTGAGGCCATGGTACATGGGTTCAATAGTAAGTGATATTGAGAAGGTATTAAAATATTTCCATTGGCTAATGTCTTGTGTTTCTGGCCACTATATTTTGTTGGAAGTGCAGGATCAGTAATAAGTCGGGAATGTGAAGGACACCCTGATCTCGGATACTCTATTACTGACGTGGTTGGAGAAGAACAACAGTTGACCAAGGGAGGTCGACAGGAAATATGAAAGGCAGGAGCCCGCACTTGTAAGTGGAAGCAATGCAGGACTCATCTGGTAATGAGTCATTGTGAACATACCAAGGTTGATGACAATGGTCATGAAAATAAATAAAACAGTATAACTTGATGGGGACGAGGGTCATTTTGTTAAGCGAACATTCGGACAAACCAGAAGACTTCTATTTCTGCGATATAAAGAGCATGCACCTACGATAGTGCGCTCATTTATCGTCTATAAATCAATCTTAAAAAGAAGGTTTTGAAAGAGTAAATTACCGTATTTTATGACTTTTGTGTGTTAAGTACAGACCCTGAAATGAAATAATAACAACAACAACAACAAAGGACTTTACTTTTTCGATTTTAGATTCAGTTAAACCAAACGTTTTGTTAATCAGGTTTTGGATAATCGAGACTTGAGTGTATATTAGTAATTTCGTTTTTCTTCTTCACAAGGAACACACCTGTATAAGAGAATTTTCTCACAACATGTAAAACTTTATATAAACAGTAGATCTGGCAACAGCGCACACTCTTTCATCATTTCAAATGATCTTGTCGACTTCATCGTTATGCTTTGATCTACCGTTATGCGTTACGGTTACGGCGTGTATGACGTCATCATGTTGTTCAGTGCATATGCACCGAGTCTGAGTTTAATCTGGGGTCTGGAGTTATGCGATACGGAGACGGCGAGTGCGTGACGTCATGCAGCAGTGTGCACCTCCCACTCTCCGTTCCCCGCGCGGGAAGCCTAAGTTAAAGGGTAATGGAGTCTGTTGAGTCTGAGTTTACTCATGGGGTCTGGCGTTATGCGATACGGAGACGGCGAGTGCGTGACGCCATGCAGCAGAGTGCACCTCCCGCTCTCCGTTCCCCGTGCGGGAAGCATAAGTTAATGGGTAATGGAGTATTTTGAAAGAGTCCTGGGGCTTCGAGCGATGCGAGAAGCCCTCCTGAGCCTTTCTAACATGTGTAGCATTTGTAGCATGCGTCATTTGAAATGATATTAAGTCTAGTCTCTCAGACTGACTGTATCTTTCAGTTCGAATGGACAACATCGTGTCAGTACATTCCAGCCTCTCATCATCACTAAATACTACAGCTTTGTCATTATACCCATATCATAGCCTCGCAATATGTAATGCATTATGCATCCTATTTTCATTTTATGCAATTCACAGATGGCTTTCATAAACGTGAACATAAAATGGAAGTCAAAGTAAATGTCATCATGTAAATGAATACGATAATGAAATTTCACATGATGATAAAGGTGAGTGTTGACGAATTCATTAGTGTTGTTAACGAGGAGTTAGTACGCTATAATATCATTGTCTTCAGCCGCTTGAGTAACTACTGTACGCATTAAAACACATTGCCTTTCACATTCGTAATCTTCTGTGGTCTTTGAGTACTGGGCTTCACTCATAGACTCTCGAGGGATTATTCCTTTACCGTCTCCCCCCAGGGGCTCACATCTAGTGGGACGTGGGTTGGCGAGCACGCGTCCCCAGCTGAGTCCGGCATTGCTTCCACTTACTTGTCCCCGGCTCCCCTCCGTCTTCTTTCCTGTCGACCTCACTTGGTCAACTCTTGTTTTCTTCCAACCCCGACGGTATTAGGGTATCCGAGGCCTAGGGAGTCTCTTCCTTTCCCGCCTTAATTGGCCCTTGTCTCATCTTTTCTGATACCCTCCTTCTGCGAGGGCTCAGCCTTCTTTTTCTTTCATGTTATCTCCTGCCTTCTGCTCAAGGCCCTCAAGGAGGCAGGGTGTATGTAGCCCCACCACTTCTGGTGCACCCTGGATAATGCAACACCCTCAGGGGCTCACGGCTGGTGAGTTCGGGAGTTGGCGACCCCAAGGGATTCCTGAGCTGGGTCCGGTTTCCCCCCTTTTATCCATTACCTCTGGGGCGGACACTCTCCTCTTTCCCTTCCTTATCTGCCTTTCATGGCTCTTCTTCCTTTCAAGTCCCTCAATCCGCATTATTCGAGGGTTGAGGGCATTTCTTTTCCTCCTGTCCTTTATTTGCCTTATTCGTTTTTTTGTTTTCCATTTCTTCTTCTAGAATATAAGTTAGAAGTTAGTTTTAGTTATAGTTTACATTTCATTTTCATCTTCACGATCAGCCAAACCATTAGGGGCCGATAACCTAGATGTTAGGCCGCTTAAAACAACAATCATCATCATCATCTTCCTTTACCGTCACAAGGGCGGTGTCTTGTAGTTGAACACACTTTGTCAGCAGATACAACTGGGGATGGTGAAAGGCCACTAACTTGTGTCAAATTAAGGAAGGATCAGGGAAGGAAGTCAGTCGTGGACCTGTTGAAAGGATGGTTGGTAGGTTGGTTCTTAAGTTTAGGGGCCGCGACAACGCGATCATGTAGGCCCGTGTACTTTGGGTGTGTGTAGAATCTGTCTGATAACCGGTGTTAATTGTGATGACTGTATTAGTGTGTGTTATCTGTTTTCTTAATTGAAGTACTGCAACTTAGAATTTTTCAAATAGCTCCTACTTTTGCCGCCAAGCGGCACCGTCAACGACTTCTAGGCCAAGTTCAGAACTTAGCTACTAGACGCCACCGCAGTCGGCTGTTGGCAACGAACGTAGAAACCAAAGAGCGTTGTTTACATTCTTAAACTATCCAATTTAGCTTCACACAGGTGCAATTAGTGGAAGGTTCTTTAACATGCCATAAATCTATGACATGGGACCGCCGGCTTTACTTCCCCTCCAAAGGAAGGCATACTGAGGGATTTTTAACGCTCTTAAAAAATCTGATGGCTTCGGCCGGATTTAAACCCGCTATCTTGGGCATAAGTTGAAAGGATGGAACCGTACTAGCATATGCCTGATGGTGAAAATAGTAAACCACGAAAGTCATTTTCACGAATGCCGGTGGGTTTCAAACCCACGCACTCCTGATACCAGGAGGAAAATAATTATCTCACCAAGTGCGTCTTTGAGGTGAAATTCTAAGTCCTGTGGTTCGGATTCCCCGTAAGAATGAGGTCCCGTGTCTAATGATCGAGAGATTAGAGGTCACGTAAAACAATAAGCTTCCTTCCGGCGGCTTCGGTGGCGTAGTTGGTAGCATGCTGAGCTTCTATGCCCAAGGTTACGGGTTCAACCCCGGCCGAAGTCGTCGGATTTTTTAATAGCGTTAAAATCCCCCAGTATGCCTTCTTTCGGAGGAGAAATAAAGCCGGTGGCCCCATGTCACAGATTTATGGCATGTTATAGAACCTTCCACTAATTACATTTGTGTGAAGCCAAAATTTGTAGGTTATAATTGATAACGTTCTATTAGTTCCATCGTTCGCCGCCAGGTGCTGACTGCGATGCAACCTAGTAGCCAAGTCCGCAAGCTAGGTGTCGAGGACGGTAGCATTTGGTAGCAAAAGTAGGAACTACTTGAAATTACTGTCTGCAGTCCTTACTTGAATTAAAACAGATAACACACACTAATACAGCCATCACAATTAACACCGGTTAGCAGACAGATTCTACACACACCCAAAGTACACGGGGCTACATGACCGCGTTGTCGCAGCCCCTAAACTAAGGAACCAACCGACCAAACTTCCTTTTACAATTACAAATACAGAGATTACTACAGACTCCATATTAACTCTATCAGATACATTCTGTACACACCTCAGTACACTGGGCTGATGACTGCGATGTTGCAATCTCCTAAATGAAGAACCAACAGAACATTCCGATTCTAATGCATGTGTACTCTACTTTACCAATTCGTGAAACATGAGCAGTTCTGCTGGTAGCTGCGGGTTCGCGAAATGATAAGAGCGACAGCTCCAGTAATAACAAGGACAATATTGCATCACCGAGATTATAAGTGGTTATAGCCTATTTTATGTATAAACAAGCTGTACCCGGCATGCGTTGCAATGCCAATCAAAGAAAGTGTTGGCGTTGAAATTCTGTTTTTTGAAGTGCTTTTGGATACACAACATGTTTTTCAATTTCCGTTAACTGCCCCTATGCTATCGTAAAATGGATTTTCTAATTTAGAATCAATCGTGGGAGCGTGCACAACAACTTTCAAAAGTTTCATCGCAATCGGATGAATGGTACATGAACGTATACGGGATTTTGTTTGAACGATTCGTGCGCTGTCACTCATTTGTTGATTCTACTCGTACGCTACCTATTGAGAAATGAATTTGCTAAGTCGAAACCCTACCCTGGCGTGTACACAATAACTCATCAAGGTTTCATCACAATCGAAGAAGGTTATATGAACCCAATATGGGATTTTGTTGAAACGCTTCGCGCGTCGGCACCCATTTGTTGCATCTACTCTTGCGCTACTTATTGTGAAATGGATTTACTAAGTCGAAACCCTTCCCTGGCGTGTACACAATAACTGATCAATGTTTCATCGCAATCGGATGAATAGTATATGAACGCATACCGGATTTTGTTTAAACGATTCACGCTCCGTCACTCATGTGTTGAATCTACTCGTGCGCTACCTGCTGTAAAATGTATTTACCAAGTTAGAAACCGTCACGTAAGTGTCCACAACATCTCACCCAAGTTTCATCGCTATCGGACTAATGGGATATGAAGACATAGGGGAGTGTATTGAAACGCTCCGCGTGTCGTCGTTCATTTGTCGAATTTACTCGTGTGCTACCTACTGTGAAATATATTTACTAAGCCAGAAACCTTCCTTGGAGTGTCCACCATATTTCACCCAAGTTTCACCGCTAACGGCAGAATGGTATATGACCTTATACGGGACTTTGTTGAAACGCTTCGCGCGTCGTCCCTCATTTGTTGAATCTACTTGTGCGCTGCCTGTTGTATAGTGGATTTACTAAGCCAGAAACCTTCCATGAAGTGTACACAACATCTCAGCCAAGTTTCATAGCTATCGGACGAATGGTATATGAATGCAGACGGGACATGATTGAAACGCTTCGCGTGTCGTCGCTCATTTGTTGATTCTACTTGCGCTACTTATTGTAATATGGATGTACTCAGCCAGAAACCTTCCCTGGAGTGTACACAACATCTCACCCAAGTTTCATCGCAATCGGATGAATGGTATGTGAACGTATACGGGACGTTGTCGAAACGCTTCGCGCGTAGTCACTCATTTGTTGAATCTAAACGTGCGCTTCGTATTGTAAAATGGATTAACTAAGCCAGAAACCTTTCCTGTAGTGTACACAACAATTCACCAAACATTTATCACTGTCAGACGAATAGTATATGACCTTATAGGGGACTTTGTTGAAACGCTTCGCGTGTCATCGCTCATTTGTTGAATCTACTGCTGCGCTACCTATTGTAAAATGGATGTACTAAGTCAGAAACCTTCCCTGGAGTGTACACAACAGCTCACCCAAGTTTCATCGCTATCGGATGAATGGTATATGACCTTATATGGGACTTTGATGAAAAACTTCGCGCGTCGTCGCTCATTTGTTGATTCTGCTCCTGCTCTTCCTATTTTTAAAGGGATTTACTAAGCCAGAAACCTTCCCTGGAGTGCACACATCTCAGCCTAGTTTCATCGCTATCGGACGAATGGTATATGAACGCATACGTGACTTTGTTGAAATGCTTCACGCGTCGTAGCTCATTTGTTGAATCTACTCGTGCGCTGCCTATTGTAAAGTGGATTTAATAAGCCAGAAAATTTCCCTGAAGTGTACACAACATTTTACGCAAGTTTCATAGCTATCGGACGAATGGTATATGAATGCATACGGGACTTTTTTGAAACTGACTTTGTTGAAATGCTTCGCGCGTCGTAGCTCATTTGTTGAATCTACTCGTGCGCTGCCTATTATAAAGTGGATTTACTAAGCCAGAAAATTTCCCTGAAGTGTATACAACATTTTACGCAAGTTTCATAGCTATCGGACGAATGGTATATGAATGCATACGGGACATTTTTGAAACACTTTGCGTGTCGTCGCTCATTTGTTGAATCTACTCGTGCGCTATCGACTGTGAAATGTACTCACTAATTTGGAAACCTTCACGTAAGTGTATGCAACATCTCACCCAAGTTTCATCGCTATCTGACGAATGGTATATGAACACATACGGGACTTGTTTGAAACGCTTCGCGCATCGTCACTCATTTGTTGAATCTACGCGTGCGCTACCTATTGTAAAATGGATTTACTAAGTCAGAAACCTTCCTTAGAGTGTACTCAACATCTCACCCAAGTTTCATCGCAATCGGTTGAGTGGTATATGAATGCATAGGAGACATACACACACACCCACAGACAAACTATCACGTAAGATTGATTTATATATATATAGATTTGAAAGTGATTGGCGCAAAACGTCGGTAATTATCCTGTGCAGAAGAAAGTAATCTCTATTTAGTATAAAACCAAGTCCCCGATTCTCGGATGTTACGGGTAATCTTGAGAACTACTGGATGGATTTTGATGCGGTTTTCACCATTCTGTAAAGGATATCTCGAGGAAGGTCACTGTAAAAAAAATATCAAAGGAAGCCGAGCAGTAACTATTTCAGTTAAAAGGTCGCAAAATACTGCTGTCCGTGCGCGTTTTAAGCTTACGCTGGGCAAACCGTTGAAAAAGTTAATATACTATGAGTGTAAGAATTGTTCAGCATGAAGAGTTCTACAAAAAGTCCACGAGAGCATATCTCTATCTTCAATTCATCGCCCACTATAAGTGTTTTTACGTTTTCATTTCTCCATTCAATTACTGAGGCGACAGTTTACCAGCTAACTAGGGGCGAGCCTATCACCCCAGTTACAGCCTATCTAGCGGGCGAGCCTATTACCCCAATTACAGCCAGCAGCAAACTGTCGAGTCTTGCTGAGGTAAGACTTCAGAGAAGAGTGGTTGTGTTTTAAGTTTACCCAGAAGTGCAACTCTGCTTTTCTTCATTTCGCCTGTGAACGTTTCGTTCCGCAAAATATACTGTTAAGTTAAGATTGGACGGAAGGGCGATTTGTGTTTCATGCACCTCGCCATTCTTAAATTATGTCTGACAAGAATTCGTTGCACATGCATGTCCATGATAGTATAATGAATAGTCCTGTGAGTGAAATTAACCCATCATGCCGAGACGTAAAACGGATATAGGTCGTAGTTCATTGATATCGAATAAAAAGCGCTTATCACGTAATGCATTCAAAACTGTTCCCGTATCAATGGATATGTGATACAGTATACAGTATAAGCTTTTGACTGACGGTCGTTTTGGGGTCTGGGAGATGTTAAACGCGAAGATACGTTAAAATTTCACAGAAGTCGTAACATGGTGCTCATTGCAACAGGCAGCTTTCTCCTAAAAGCGTGCTACCCTTACATCACGGTCCCAGCGACTCTTCCCTAAAGGTATTTAATTTCCTGCCTCAAGAAGAAAATCCTGGAAGACAACAGATTTAGTGTCTACAATTATTCTCTAAGCAGAACAGCAGCTACTGAACAAGGACAGAGACTTCCTGTAATTCTTGGTCGTAAGGTACGAGTATCATCTTCCTGCGACACGAAATTGCGTCATAAGTTTGAAGAAGTTGCCCAGGATGATTTGAATATGTGTAAGGTCGTACAGCTCAGTTAGTCTTCCAGGCGAAACTGCTAATTCCTTGTAGATCCTGTGTATACAGGTATTAATAGTGTGAGGCCAGCTTGCCACGGTGGGTGAGTGGTTAACCTGTCGGACTACCAACCTCAATCTTGCAGGTTCACTCCTGGATGTAGTAAGTGATTTTTGAAAGGCGGCAAAAATTACGACACGCATCTCATACGATGTTGGCATGTCAAAAACCCATTTGAATTAAGTAGGCCGTGTTCATAATGGCAAAATTAATCTCGGGATTTTCCGCCAACACAAAAGTTATCCTATCTCTACTAGAAAGCGCTATAGTGTCAATGAGCTTAGATAATAATAATATCGTATGGCCTCGGGTGCCGGGTGCAAGCTTTGTTATTTGACACCCAGAGGGTAGTTTGCATGTCGAATTTCGTCGTTCTTTTGAACGCTATGAAAGCCAAGGAGGTTAGATATCTAAACTCCTTGACACTACAGCGCTTTCAAGTAGAGAATGGAGGAACTTTGTGTTGGCGGAAAATCCCGAGATTAATTTTGCCATTGAACACGGCCTACTGAATTCAAATGGGTTCTTTAACATGCCAACAACGTATGACATGAGTGTCGTGATTTTTGTGGCCTTCAAAAATAACTTACCATGGCCAGGAGCGAACCTGCAGTCTTGGGGTTGGTAGTCCGACAAAATAACCACTCACCCACAATAACCGTGGCAAGCAGAAGCTTAGATATCTAACATCCTTGAATTACATAGTGCTTCAAGGAACAGATTGCACTATAATAATAATAATAATTATGATTTTTCAAAGGATTTTCTTACATCTATATTCATATTGAACCCTTATTAATCTATCGATGAATAAGTATTCATGATTTTATTATTATTATTACTGATGCCCAGGCAGTACATATTGAAATTGACAAAGGGGGAGCCAAGGTAGTGTGTTGCAATGATTACAACAGAAGCAAGCTTGGTAGTTATTCCTGAAGACGACCGGTTAAGCCGAGTTCAAGGACAAATTTTGTAACAGCGCGCACCTAAATTAGAGTCATTGAGGGAGTGTATTGAGTAAAGTTTCAACCGACCCAGGATTGAATCACCCAATCAGAAGAGACGACGCCAAAAGCCACGCGGTAAGTTGCGTACCCTGGAAAAAACGCGCGAAAACGTGTATCTAAAGATCTGCCGATCCGAATTAATTCCGCAATAGTTCACTGAGACGTTTGGATAAAATGATGAAGATTGATACTAGTCCCAAGTTTGTGTGATGAAAACTCCAGATTATTTTTTCAAATTCTCCCCACTCTAACTCAGTCAGTTTTCAATAAATTGATCGATGAGAAGCTGTTTGGAGGACACCTTTATTGAGCTCTGGTGAGCAAGGTTCACGTCACTCTGCGTCACGATTTTCAAACGCTAATGAGCGTACTTGACTAACATTTTACTTTGTGCACAAGTGAGCAAGGTTCACGTATAGCAGTGGAGATCTCTAGGCGAGATAAGGACTGCAAGATAGACATGTTTAAGACTTGTTTTCAAGCCAGTGGCGATGAGTTTGAAGTGTGTAATTTTATGTAAATTTGTGTATATTATTTTTGAGTGATATTTGTGCGTGTGTTAAGCAGATGCTAAGATAGGGCAAGTCTACGTTCAGTAATCGCATTAGGACTTATTCGTGAGTGAAAGTAGTAGCTCACAGCGATTATAGCTAGGCAATATTATTAACATTGAACATTTCTGTCCAAGAAACTTCGCCAAGATGTCCGACGTTTGGTCAGGTGATGGATTGATGTGCATCGCTTCTACAACGACGTCGACGATGGAGAGCTAAATTTCCCGTAGGGAAATGCACCGGGACGGAGGTTAATGTTCTGCAAGCTGAAGCGGTGATGTGCAAAAATTGATTTACTCAATATGTAGTTAGATAAGGCGCGGGAACATTGTAAATAGTTCATTCATTCTTTTTCTTGTGTTTAGATTTTTTTTGTGCTGACACTATCATCTTTAAATGTACGTTGGCGCGTGGCCAAATTTGTTTGTTGTATATTTTTCTTTGGAGTCATATTTAGTGTACACGGCGCGTGTATTTGATTTTATCCATGCGAATGCGAATCTCGTTACATTCGATAAGTGGTGCTTTATTAAAGTTCATTTTGTTATAGGAAAGGGAGGTAAATATTGTAAGATGTTGTTTTATGAACAGGTTATTACTCATACTAGGGTTGCCGAGCGCAACAAATTAAGATGTAACTGTAGAACACCTTAGTTCTAATTTTTAGCATATTTTTGAGTCCTTTTCAGGTTTGTTAGTCACGGACTAGAACGGAAGCGCAAACTGTGGTAAAATATCTATGTCATTTATTTCAGGTTTCTTTCAAACCCATACGTGTGATTCTGTGTGTGTTCATGTGTCAGGTGTGTGTATTGATTCTTCGTGATGAGGGGTAGGTGGTGCTACCACCCTCATATTGTTGTTGTTGTGGTATCCTTTTTGATGGAAAGGCAGAGCGCTCCGTGGAGGCTACTGTACCTTGTCCAGTGTTGATTTTCTTGGATTTCCTAGGGGAAATGCTGAGATATTTTATTCTGACACACACACGTATATTGTGCTTTGGGAGCACGGTTCTTCGAGACTCGATCCCGTGCCATGGGAGGTCGAGGTTATTGACACGTGGGTTGACAGATGTGCAGATTTCCACTTAGCGCCCGTCTAGGTTCGGTGACTCATTGTTAGGCAGTCCTGTTGACCGACTGACCCCTATAAGCTATCATTAGCAAACCTGTTCTTTTGTGATGGTCATTGGACCGTAATTAATTGGGGAGTTCGCCATGTCTGTTACGAATTATCGCATATCGTATGAATGGAATATTGTTTTAATGATGTAAATGTTGGCTTTGAGCCTAGTGATTTTCTATGACTCACGTCATGTTAGTTTGTCTGTTGTGACACCCGTGTTGTGTAGTTGTATTTACTTGTAAAAATGACAGGCGGTCATATGTGTTTCTTTTGTTGGTCACGTGTTAATTTACTTGTGCTGATTTTGAAAAGTCCTAATTTTAGGCATTAATGTTTTTGCTACAGCAGTTCTTGATTCCTATTTCAAGCGGAAATTATTTGTTGTTTATTTAGTGTAGGAAGTGTCAGATTAATTTAAGTAGTGTATAGTTGGTTCCCCGCGTCTGTCTAGCTCTAAACAATGCAGATTCGTCCTTTGAAGGTTTACCGGATGATGACGAATCTCGCATTTATTTGTACTCATCGTTAAGCCGCGCACGTACACAATGACGTTGAAGTCATTTGGGACATTTGGTCCAATATATAATCTCTCCTGAGATTAAGCCTAGTTATGGCGAGTAATTTATTCAGTTGGGAGTCATTTGGGAGATTTGTTTTGTTTATTTTTTACTTGTAAATAGTTGATCTGTTATTAAATTAATTTGTTATAACCCTGGTATTCACTTCTTCCTGCATGTTATTTTGTTATGTGTTACCCTGCATGTTAATGAAGCGCTTTAACAACAACTTACGAAATGGACTGTTACACCCCCCGAAACTGAGTCTCATAAGCTTCTTTGCAAGGGTTCATATATTAAAAAGTGGCTGCCTAAGTGGGACTGTTGTTGTTGTTGCTTTGCTGATCTCATACTTATTTCGCTGAGAAATAATGCCAGGTCAAGTGGGCAAGTGTAAATTCAGTAAATTGAGGCGATATTGTACCGCCATGTGCATTAGTAAAATCACTGAGTTCTTAAAATTAGAAATATTGAACAAGGTTAGAATTTGATATTTCATTTGTTGTTAACTTGTTCTGGCGCCGTCATAAAATTAGAAAATTTGCATATTATTGAACTCAGTCAAAGCAGGAAGGTGTTGCCTTATTTTTACATTTAATTAACTTCGGTTAATTGGTGTTGTTCGTAAATTCTCTTGGTTAGGAATTTAAAAGCAGATCACAAGGGAGTTATTTTATTGTTTGGAAATAAGAGTCTTTATTCAGTAAAATTTTGATTACTGAAAAGTTTATTAAATTAGAATCAGTAGTATTTAAATATCAAGACATGTGTGCGTGTGTATGACTGAAATCCCAGTGCATGACCCTGTTTTTCTCTGAGTATATATTTGTGTGTTGTGCGATGGCTAGCATCGAAGAGATCAAAGTGTTGTTAGAGCAGATGTCTATGCAAATGTCTGCGAAAACGGAAGAACAGTTAAAAATTCAGAGTGAACAAAGTAATAAACAATTACAGGACATGAACAGTAACATTACGGTGCAATTACAAACCCAGAAGTTAGACAGTGATAAACAATTAAATGACATAACTACGCAATTGCAAGCTCAGAAATTAGACAGTGAAAAACAATTACAGGACGTGAACAGTAGTATTACGGTCCAATTGCAGGTCCAGAAATTGGATACCGATAAACAATTAAATGAATTAAACCTTAAACTATCAGAGCAGGCAACAGTACAAACAGTGCAGTTAGAAAAGATCACCCATGACATAAACCAGAGTACTAGGGTAGAATTAGAGAAACTGGCAGGTGAGGTAGCGGAAAATAACTCAAAGCAATTAGGAGAAATTAAGAAGTTGGAATCTAAATTCGACAATAAACTTGTACAATTAGATGAAATGGTAGCCGAAAAATTAAAACAGATTGAGACAGCATGCGTAAACAACACGGCTGGAATAAAAAGCACGCAGGACGAACTACAGGGGAAATTTGAGAGACTAGAGGCCAAGAACGAAAACATACAGGAGCAGATTAATTCAGTAGATAATAATGTACTCGAATTAATAAAGGAACTCGACAAGCTTGAAATCAAAACGGAGAAGGAACGGATGCACTTGCGCGAAAACCTGGAAGACCAGCTAAATAAAAATCAGGAAAACTTGGAAGGCCAATTAACTAAAAACCAACTAAAAACGAGTGATAGGAGAACAATTAACTAAGACCCAAGAGCAAATACGTGAAGAGGTAGGGGAACAATTAATTAAAACCCAGCAGGTGATACAAGAGCAAATACGAGAAGAGCTGGAGAAGAATCAGGAAAGGAGTGAAGAAAAAATTAGTAGCTTGAAGAACAGGATCCGGAAAGATTGGGAACAGCAGTTGAATGAAACTAAAGGAGATAGGCTGACGATCTTAAAGCGGCTAGGCGAGTACAATTCTAGGATGCAGGCTTTGGAGGAAAATATGAAGTCCAAACTCCAAGAACACACAGATCTCATAATTAAGAACGAGTTAAGGTCCTTAGAAAACGCTACTTTATTCTCTGCAGAAAACACAGTAGGCAAACAGGGAAGTATTTGAAGTCCGGTGGGCTCGAAGCTGGCTGAGGATACAAACCGAGGTCAGAGTCCAAAGATAACGTGCGACACATTCCAACACTACAGAGGGGAGACATCAACTCCACAACCCGGCTTGGCACCTGCCCAAGTGATACAAGTAATTAGGGGGAACGACTTTAAACCCGACAAATTCAGGGAGAACTCAGGATCCACTCCTAAAGCATTTTTACGTCAGCTGGATGACTACTTTAATGATCAACACGTCAGTCCCGCAAAACAGCTGCGGATGGTTGAGAAATTTTTGGAGGGCCCAAGTTTAATTTGGTTCCAGAGTTTCAAATACACATTTAATGACATGGCCCAGTTTAGAGAGGCATTCTTGAGAAAGTTCTGGAGTCCTTCTTTGCAGCAGGGGTTGAGGATGGATTTATACACCAGGAAATATCACAGTACACATCCCACAAGGTTTTCCGAGTTCTTTAGCCAACAGCTGGTTAAATTCCGTGATTTTGACGACCCACCTACAGAGGAAAACATGGTTTTAACCATCAGTAAGCAGCTTCCAATGAATATTCAGCAGTTTTTAGTGGCCGGTAATATCAAGACTGCAGTTCAGGCCGAGGAGATACTCCGCCATTTGGATGAGACGAGTATGGTCAGTCCGCACACAGGGAGACGGAACATGGAGTGTGTAAACACAGCTGAAGTTGTTCAAGGGCATCAAACTAATCACAATCAAAATAATCAAACCAAGACACAGTCTACCGGAACGCAATTTACGCCCAGACGGCCGGAGTTCGATGGCCGAAACCAATACCATAACAACAATAGGAACTTCCAGAATCGCCGTGATTATTATAATAATAATAATCAGGACAATCACAATCAGTGGAAGTACCAGCGAGAGTATACCAACTGGAGGGGAAATCCAAGGCAGGGTAGACCTTACCAAAGGAACGGAGAAGGCAGGTGGAACAATACAAGGAATTATCGGCAAGATAATCAAGGGGACTATCGCAATGATTGGAACGAGCGGTACGCTGAATCACAGAAATATTTGGACGAGTTAAATGCCGAAGAAACAGAGAAAGAGAAGTGGGGGCGTGCGATGGCGAATAGGCAAAGCCCAGATAATCACCAAGGAGCGGGGGCGGAAAGCTTATTACGGCAGCACGAGAGACACGATGACAACCGGCGGAACTCAATGAATGGGTCCCAGGATTTTAAAAAAAAATACGATTGAACCAAAATCAGATAGCCTGAGAACGGAGGACACCAGGGAACGGGAAGAGTTGATTGTTGCAAACATAGAAGAGTGGGTAGCATTCCCGGACGATTGCCTGGAGGAAGTGGTGAAGGACCGAGACAATGTAATCAGACATTTACCGATTATTTATGCACGTATTGGAGGTATTAGAGTGAGGTGTCTGATTGACACGGGTAGCTAGGCGAGCTTAGTCACGGAAGTATTGTTGAAAGAAATTGGAAATAAACAAACCGTTCCAATTATGCCTGTACCATTAATGAAAGTCCGAGGGGTCATTCCTGACAAGACAATAGTTTGCAAGCACCAAGCATATTTAGACCTGGAGATATTAAACCACACATTTTCGCAAACTTTCATCGTGATACCAAAGATGAATTATAATGTCATTCTGGGAGCCAACTTCATCTGTGATTTTCATGCTTGACTTACATAATAACACTGTGAGTTTCAAACAAGTCAAGGGGTTGAGTCATGTGGGTCTGAACATGGAAGAGAGTCCACTAGAGAGAGAGGTGAATACTTGGGTCATTGAAGAATGCACTAATGAGGCGATCGAAGATAAGAACTTGACGGAGGGACGAGTAAGCCAGACAGCAGTGGTTGAAATTGACAGTCGAGATATTTCGCAGGAACTTTGGGTACATTTGGCGGAAGAAGAAATTAGCGGGTCCAAATTTGAAATTTTACTTCAGGAGCGAATTAAGGAGGCAATAGTAGGGGAACCTGACAGAAGAAAATTAGAAGAAATTTTGAGACATCATAAGGGAGCTTTCGACACGATTCCTGGAAAAGTTTTAAATTTCCAGTATGCCATGCAAGTTACCGACTGGACCCCATTTAAGAGTAAATTGTACCCGATCCCTGAGAAACATTTTGCTCAGGTGAAGGACATTATTAGTAACTTATTAGATTCCGGCATGATAAGAAAAGCAGCAACCCCATACTTAAATGCAATATTGGCTGTGACCAAGCCAAATGGATCAATTAGATTATGCCTAGACGCTCGGGTTTTAAACAGTAAATTGCTAGTTGAGCATGACCAAGCACCAAGGATCAAGGATGTATTGAAGGGCTTCCGTGGGAAGACGATATATTCTAGCGTCGACCTAACGAATAGTTTCCACCATCTTGAACTTGAGGAAAAATCCCAACTATTGACGGTGTTTTTATTTGATAACCAAAGCTATATCTGGTCTCGCATGCCCTTTGGTGTAAAAATAGCTGGATGTGCAATGATAAGAGCACTAGACAGGAATCTGACTGAGGAGGTCAAGAGCTTCACTACGAGATATGTTGACAAAATACTTATTGCATCAGAAACAATGGAGGAACACTTGGTAAACCAAAACAAACTTTTGGATAACTTGAGAACCATGAATTTCAAAATTAATTTGAAGAAATCGCACTTTTGCCAGAGCGAGATTCTGTATTTGGGTCACATAATTAATGTTGAAGGCGTGAGACCTAATCCGGCGAAAATTGACGCAATCAAGAAATTTCTCACACCAACTAAAGTAAAACACGTGAGAGCATTTTTGGGAGTGACAGGTTTCTTTAAGGAGAATTGTCCTGGATACACGGAAACAGTAGCACCGATGCAAGAGATGCTAAAGAAATCAAATCAATGGTCATGGAATGAGGAGTGCGACAGGTCCTTTAGAGCCACGAAAGGCCTACTGGAGAATTGTGTGAAGCTAGGGTATCCAGACTTCAAGAAGAAATTTATAATTCAGGCAGACGCTTCATTGATTGGAATCGGTGCCATGCTGTACCAAGAGGACGCTGATGAACCCAGGAAACGATCATATTTGGCATTTACGAGTCGTAAATTAAGGAAGCACGAGAGGAACTATACGATGACAGAGCTTGAGTTGCTAGCGATTTTGTACTCACTTCAACAATGGCGCAAGATGATCTTCGGATATTCCATTGTTGTCAAAACTGACCACCATGCACTGACGTTCTTATTCAAGACGACGATGGTAAGTGAAAGAGTTACGCGTTGGTCCATTTACATACAGCAGTTCGATATTACCATAGAACATTGCCCTGGAAGGTTGAACATTATACCAGATGCTCTAAGCAGAAATCCAGAAGATGAGAACGAGATAGCAGCGGATGTTCACCACATAGCACTAACACCTAAGGATCGTGGATTTTTGGACAAGCTGAAAGAAATTCAGAAGGAACAAGAAAAGGACCCATGGATGCTGATGATGATCAAGTTTTACAAGAAGGAACTACAACCAGATTCACATGAATATCGAGAAGCCCACGCCAAGGAAGCGAAATTTCACTACTTGAATAACCTTTTGCACGAGAACGTGGATGAGGATCACACCAAACTGCGAATTCTAGTTCCAACATCATTACAGATAGGATTGACGTGGCATGTCCACGAAAGCCTAGCACATATCGGCACGGACAAAACAGAAGCGACAATAGGGGAAACTTTTACTTGGCCTAAGATGCGATACACCATTGTGGAAGTAATCATAACTTGTGACGCGTGTCAGCGCACTAAACCAAATAACTTCATGTTTAAACAACCTCCAAAACCATTATTACCTCAAAAACCATGCGAGCTGGTCGCTATTGACTGTTTTGGCCCTCTAGTTAAGGGAAAACGAGGATGCCGACACCTTCTTGTATGTGTCGATGTGTTTTCCAAGATGGTTGTATAATGTCCAATCCAGAAGACGACATCAAAGCAAGTCCTCAGCAGAATTCAGAACAAAGTCATTCCGATGCTTGGGAAGCCGGAATTCATCTTATCGGACCATGGTACTTATTTTACGAGCAATGTTTTTAGGCAAGGTCTAGAGAGCCTAGGGATAAAGCATGTTCTGTCGAGCATTCGGCATCCTTGTGGAAATCCGAGCGAGAGAACGATTCGCTGTGTTGCCAAGTATTACCGAGTCATGATTCCTAATGATCATAATAAGTGGGTTGACAAAGTAGGAGATATTGAGATGTGCATGAACACTACAAAGCACGAGTCGACAGGTCAAATCCCACTAGTTGTACACCACAACAGGTTGCCTGAGAGAACTTGGGACAAGATTATTCCATGCCCAAGGGATCCGTTATTAGCACATGAGCTGCGAATTCAGCGAACAAGAGAGCACATGAGGAACCAAGCGGGCCGAAGACTGAGGAGATACAGAGGAAAGAAATTTCATCGTGAATTACAGGAACAGGAACTAGTGCTTGTTCGAAGACCACCGATATCTGATCCTAAAAACAAAGTATTTGCCAAGTTCTGTCCAAAATTTATTGGCCCGTTCCGTATCATTAAGAATTTGGGTAACAATGCTTACAGACTTGAAGAATTGAGCACTGGCGCTAAATCTGTCTTCAATAGCGCTAATCTCAAGCCGTATTACAGAAGGGAACCATTTGACGAATAATCAGGACTATGGATGCAGAACATTATTGCAGAATTTTATTGAGAGCCAACACTCAAATATACGTGGCCATGTAGTACCTGGGTAGAGCGAGCTTTTTTTGTAAACAAGACAGCTGGTCCGGCAGGAGTTGTAATCGTGCGAGAGAGAGAGGAGGTCTGGCGAGACGTGTGAATGACATTGCAGCGTGGAGAACGCACACTAATTGGGTCAGTGGAATGTACACACAGGCAGACGAGTGAGGTACTTAAGAGATGTTACCTTTTATACTGTGGATATTGTTTTTAAAATCCAAATCAATCACTTGCGTCGAATTTCAAAACATTGCTGAGGATAAATGAACCCTTATTAATCTATCGATGAATAAGTATTCATGATTTTATTATTATTATTACTGATGCCCAGGCAGTACATGTTGAAATTGACAAAGGGGGAGCCAAGGTAGTGTGTTGCAATGATTACAACAAAAGCAAGCTTGGTAGTTATTCCTGAAGACGACCGGTTAAGCCGAGTTCAAGGACAAATTTTGTAACAGCACGCACCTAAATTAGAGTCATTGAGGGAGTGTATTGAGTAAAGTTTCAACCGACCCAGGATTGAATCACCCAATCAGAAGAGACGACGCCAAAAGCCACGCGGTAAGTTGCGTACCCTGGAAAAAATGCGCGAAAACGTGTATCTAAAGATCTGCCGATCCGAATTGATTCCGCAATAGTGCACTGAGACGTTTGGATAAAATGATGAAGATTGATACTAGTCCCAAGTTTGTGTGATGAAAACTCCAGATTATTTTTTCAAATTCTCCCCACTCTAACTCAGTCAGTTTCCAATAAATTGATCGGTGAGAAGCTGTTTGGAGGGCAACTTTATTGAGGTCTGGTGAGCAAGGTTCACGTCACTCTGCGTCACGATTTTCAAACGCTAATGAGCGTACTTTACTAACATTTTACTTTGTGCACAAGTGAGCAAGGTTCACGTATAGCAGTGGAGATCTCTAGGCGAGATAAGGACTGCAAGATAGACATGTTTAAGACTTGTTTTCAAGCCAGTGGCGATGAGTTTGAAGTGTGTAATTTTATGTAAATTTGTGTATATTATTTTTGAGTGATATTTGTGCGTGTGTTAAGCAGATGCTAAGATAGGGCAAGTCTACGTTCAGTAATCGCATTAGGACTTATTCGTGAGTGAAAGTAGTAGCTCACAGCGATTATAGCTAGGCAATATTATTAACATTGAACATTTCTGTCCAAGAAACTTCGCCAAGATGTCCGACGTTTGGTCAGGTGATGGATTGATGTGCATCGCTTCTACAACGACGTCGACGATGGAGAGCTAAATTTCCCGTAGGGAAATGCACCGGGACGGAGGTTAATGTTCTGCAAACTGAAGCGGTGATGTACAAAAATTGATTTACTCAATATGTAGTTAGATAAGGCGCGGGAACATTGTAAATAGTTCATTCATTCTTTTTCTTGTGTTTAGATTTTTTTTGTGCTGACACTATCATCTTTAAATGTACGTTGGCGCGTGGCCAAATTTGTTTGTTGTATATTTTTCTTTGGAGTCATATTTAGTGTACACGGCGCGTGTATTTGATTTTATCCATGCGAATGCGAATCTCGTTACATTCGATAAGTGGTGCTTTATTAAAGTTCATTTTGTTATAGGAAAGGGAGGTAAATATTGTAAGATGTTGTTTTATGAACAGGTTATTACTCATACTAGGGTTGCCGAGCGCAACAAATTAAGATGTAACTGTAGAACACCTTAGTTCTAATTTTTAGCATATTTTTGAGTCCTTTTCAGGTTTGTTAGTCACGGACTAGAACGGAAGCGCAAACTGTGGAAAAATATCTATGTCATTTATTTCAGGTTTCTTTCAAACCCATACGTGTGATTCTGTGTGTGTTCATGTGTCAGGTGTGTGTATTGATTCTTCGTGATGAGGGGTAGGTGGTGCTACCACCCTCATATTGTTGTTGTTGTGGTATCCTTTTTGATGGAAAGGCAGAGCGCTCCGTGGAGGCTACTGTACCTTGTCCAGTGTTGATTTTCTTGGATTTCCTAGGGGAAATGCTGAGATATTTTATTCTGACACACACACGTATATTGTGCTTTGGGAGCACGGTTCTTCGAGACTCGATCCCGTGCCATGGGAGGTCGAGGTTATTGACACGTGGGTTGACAGATGTGCAGATTTCCACTTAGCGCCCGTCTAGGTTCGGTGACTCATTGTTAGGCAGTCCTGTTGACCGACTGACCCCTATAAGCTATCATTAGCAAACCTGTTCTTTTGTGATGGTCATTGGACCGTAATTAATTGGGGAGTTCGCCATGTCTGTTACGAATTATCGCATATCGTATGAATGGAATATTGTTTTAATGATGTAAATGTTGGCTTTGAGCCTAGTGATTTTCTATGACTCACGTCATGTTAGTTTGTCTGTTGTGACACCCGTGTGGTGTAGTTGTATTTACTTGTAAAAATGACAGGCGGTCATATATGTTTCTTTTGTTGGTCACGTGTTAATTTACTTGTGTTGATTTTAAAACGTCCTAATTTTAGGCATTAATGTTTTTGCTACGGCAGTTCTTGATTCCAATTTCAAGCGGAAATTATTTGTTGTTTATTTAGTGTAGGAAGTGTCAGATTAATTTAAGTAGTGTATAGTTGGTTCCCCGCGTCTGTCTAGCTCTGAACAATGCAGATTCGTCCTTTGAAGGTTTACCGTATAATGACGAATCTCGCATTTATTTGTACTCATCGTTAAGCATGTAGAACAGCCGCACACGTACACAATGTCGTTGAAGTCATTTGGGACATTTGGTCCAATATATAATCTCTCCTGAGATTAAGCTTAGTTATGGCAAGTAATTTATTCAGTTGGGAGTCATTTGGGAGATTTGTTTTGTTTATTTTTTTACTTGTAAATAGTTGATCTGTTATTAAATTCATTTGTTATAACCCTGGTATTCACTTCTTCCTGCATGCTATTTTGTTATGTGTTACCCTGCATGTTAATGAAGCGCTTTAACAACAACTTACGAAATGGACTGTTACACCCCCCGAAACTGAGTCTCATAAGCTTCTTTGCAAGGGTTCAATATGTTTGCTGGATAAAATGTTTCTCTTAGTCATAAATGCCTGTTTTGCCAATGCAATCCTTCTCTTCACCTCTATTAAGCATCTATTGTCTTCTGTGATGATACTACCGGAATAAAAAAATTGTTTCACTTGTTCAATTCTCAAGTCATCAATTTTTATATTAGTTTTAATTCCTTCCATATTTTTTCGAACTACCATTACTTTCGTTTTTCGTTTGTTCACTTTCGATGTCCATAGTTTAAGTGTGTCTGATAGGACTTGCAGCATTTTATTCATTTCTTTGTCGGAGTCTACAACTATTACGATGTCATCAGGAAATCTGATACAATGTATCCTTTCCCCATTTGCTTTTATTCCCTTTGTCTTCTCCGTCATTATATGAATAGCTTCTTCAATGAACAAATTAAATAGATACGGAGATAGGGGACATTTGAATTCAGTAGGTCCTGTTCAATGGCAAAATTAATCTCGGGATTTTCCGCCAACACGAAGTTCCCCCATTCTCTACTAGTAAGCGCTGTAATGTCAAGGAGCTTAGATATCTAACCTCCTAGACTTTCATAGCGTTCAAAGAAACGACGAAATTCCACATGCAAGCTGCCCTCTGGGTGTCAATATTAACAAAATTTGCACCCGGCACCGAGGCCATACGATATTATTATTATTATTATTATCATTAATTCAAATGTTAAGCAAGGCATTCCTCCCTGGTATGATAACATTTGCCGCTACAACCCGGCACGGGCACCGCCAGAGTGCACATGTTCTCTTGACTTGCGGCGTAACTGTATGAATGGAGGATGCCCAACACGGGGCTTGAGCAATTTCAGTGCGAATGAGTCCTGCATCGTGGCTAATTATTGGTTAACACGCAAGGCTTTGGTACGAAGGGTCCCGGCTTCGATTCCCGGCTGGGTCATGTGGCTTTTAATCTCCTGTCGTTAATTCCCCTGCCTTGGGGACTGGATGTTCGTGGTGAATTGATTAAAAAAAAGAATGAAATGCTGAATATAAAGTAAAACAGATAATGTAAGACGAGAAAAGAAACGTAAAATTAGCTTTTACAATAACTTAGGGAAACAAAGATTATGTATCTTCGACTGTATGCCTCAAAATATCAAATGCTTACAGTTCCGACACAACTTCTGTGAATAAAAGGTTGTCATTGACTTAAAAATCAATCCTCGTTATATCAATAATAATAATAATATTTAATCTACAACAAAAAAGTTATGTCAAAACATCAGAGCAACCAAAACAAAATCAGTACAGACCAAAGTAGTCGGAAGAACATAAACAAGCCTTCTCGGAAAGAAAGAAAGTCTATTGGAACAACGAGAAGAACCAAAAAGAGTTGATTGAGCTATTTCTTTAACGTCTTCCATTTACTGGAAGAATTCACTTAAAATATATAAGTAATAATAGCAACAAGAATGTTAGTTACACCATTTCCGTATTTATAACTCAAAACGATTCTCCTACGTTAAGGAACAGAAGGAGTTTTGATTAGCTCTCGGGGAGGCCTGATGAGTGGTGGTGACGGTGACGAGATGGCCTTTCATCAGGCATCGCTATATTCAGTCCCCTGTGATTGCGAACAGTTCTCAATCGTGACAGCGCGACGCGACGTCTAGCTCGCAAATTACTCTGCTTGGAAATGAGGATTGAAAATGTCATACGATCAATCATTAACTTGACTTATACAGGAAGCATTGGGTGTAACTAGGCAGTTGGGAGGAACATACGATTTCCCAGGTCAGGAAGAGCCAAAGGATGTAAAAAACGTATTGTAGAAGGTGCGTGGTTTTGGATGGTATAGATATTTTAGAAGACTTTTCTTCAGTTTTGCCTTCGTAATCTAGTAAAATAATAGTTTTCAGTCCGTCAACACGTTAATAAGCGCAATTAAATTGGATGGGGATTACTACTTATCTACTCCAGGCAAATGCTGGGATGGTTCCTAAGGTAAGGCCACAGCGCCTCCTGCCCAAACATATCCCCCAATTTACAAATAGACACACTAATACAGCCAGCACAATAATATAGGTTATATTGTGAGGTTTGAAGCCATTTTTCAGTGTTGCCTAAGTAAACAAAAGTTTGGTGCTTTTCAGTCGGTCAACACGAATGTACCCAAAAGAGCTGGGTTACACCCTAATCCTGAAATAAATTACATGAGATTAATAAATACACTAGGATGACCAGTTTCGATCGTCAAGCGATCATCATCAGATCCATTGCACTTAGGCTATAACATCTATGTTAGAGAATACAGGTGAATAATATTTACAATATGTACAATTATTTAGTTGCAGTATTGGTAATGCAACTGTCGGTGTAAGCTAATTGTTGTATATCTAATGTTAGGTGAAATGCTAAAATGGTGATAAAAATCCGGAGTTTGTCTGTTGGGGTGATTATATGGTTATACAAAATAAATTATGGTTATACTGTAATAATACAGGCTGATACTTATCCGGTTTGTCTTCCTTACTGGGACTTCGAGCAGTTTCGTGTTCAATCTGGCACCAGTTTTGGTCGACTAACCCGGGTGTTAACTGGACGAAACTGGTTGCACTGACCTCAGAAACCACACAGGAAGAAAAGGGGGGAGACAGGGACTAAGAAGAAGAAGAAGAAGATAACATAGCACCAAATTCTCGGGATATTCTTTTGTTTTTGTGTTTTTCTATTTTGTGTTCCAAAAAAATAATTTATACTTTGTTTGGTGTGTATAGAATCGATTTACAGTGAAACCTCTATTAAGAGACCAGTGACGGTTCCATGGAAAACTGGTCTTTTAGAGGGGTGGTCTCTTAATAGGGGTAGGCATTAAAAATGATTTTATACTGCATATTAATAAAGTACAGTTGGAACACACAGGCCTACTTGATTACAATTTATCTGCATTGGTTCACATTTAGTACACATTAATTGTTGTTGTTGTTGTTGTTTGAGTCTTCAGTCTTTTGACTGGTTTGATGCAGCTCTCCATGCCTCCCTGTCCTGAGCTAATCGTTTCATCTCTACATAGCTACCACACCCTACATCCGAGGCAATCTGTTTAACATATTCTAACCTTGGTCTACCCCTACAGTTCTTGTCCTCGACCCTTCCTTCCATAACTAAGCTTGCTATTCCTGGGTGTCTTAGTATGTGTCCTACCAACCTATCTCTTCTCTTCATTAGCAGTCGCCAGAAACATCTCTCCTCTCCCACTCGTCTTAATACCTCTTTGTTTGTAACCCTATCTACCCATCTGATCTTCATCATTCTCCTGTAGCACCACATTTCAAATGCTTCAATTCTCCTCTTTTCTGCTGCACCAATAGTCCAAGTTTCACTTCCATAGAGCGCCACGCTCCAGACAAAGGCTTTCAAAAATGACTTCCTAATACCTAAATCTATATTCGATGTCAGCAGATTCCTTTTTTGTAGAAATGCTTTTCTTGCCTGAGCCAACCTACTTTTTATATCCTCTTTGCTTCGTCCATCACTGGTTATTCTGCTTCCTAAGTAACAGAAATCTCCTACTTCCTTCAGCTTTTCACCTGCCAATTTGATCTCCATAGAGGTTTGTGATTTATTTCGGCTGCATTCCAGTATTTTTGTTTTACATTTATTAATTTTCATCATGAATTCTTTCCGTAAGACGGAGTCCATACCATTCAAAAACTCATTCAAATCCTCAGGCTTGTTGGCCAAGATGACGATGTCATCAGCAAATCTCAGAGTTGAAATTATTTCTCCTTGAATCTTCACTCCCACTTTAAATTTTTCTCTAATTTCCTTCATTGCTTGTTCAATGTAAAGATTGAAAAGTATGGGTGATAAGTTGCAGCCTTGCCTTACACCTTTCTGAATACCAGCTTCTCTCTCATGTCCTTCAACTCGAATGACTGCTGTCTGGTTTCTGTATAGATTGTATATCACCCTCCTATCCCTGTACTTTATTCCAATCGATTTCAAAATGTCAAACAATTTAGTCCAATCAACGTTATCAAAGGCCTTTTCTAAGTCTACAAAAGCCATGAACGTTCTCTTATCTTTCCTTATTCTACCTTCCAAAATCAGCCTAAGACTTAGTACAGCTTCCCTTGTTCCTACATTTCTCCTGAAACCAAACTGGTCTTCACCCAACTCCGTTTCTATCTGGCTCTCAATCCTCTTGTAAATTATTCTAGACAGGATCTTTGAAGCATGAGTAATCAAGCTGATTGTACGATAATCTTCACATCTGTCAGCTCCCACTTTCTTTGGTATAGGGATGATTTCATTCTTCTTGAAATCAGGGGGTACCTCACCTGTCTCATAAATCCTACACACCAAGTGAAATAACCTGATCAGACCTTCCTCTCCTATGCAGCGTAGCAACTCAATCGGTATATCATCTATGCCTGGTGCTTTGTTCCTGCTTAAGTCTTCCAAAGCTCTATCAAATTCTGATCTCAATATTAAATCTCCTTTCGCATCCTCATCAATTTCCTCCTCCCTTTCCATTACATGATTCTCAATCTCCTTTCCCTTATACAAACTCTCTATGTAAGCTTTCCATCTCTCAACCTTTTCTTCCCTATCTGTTAGAGGCTTTCCATTTGTGTCCTTAATATTACAGCACTTAGTCTTCTTTTCCCCAAAAATATTCTTAATCCTTCGATAAGCTGTGTCTACTTTTCCTAATTTCAGACAATTTTCTATACCAGCACATTTCTCTTTCAACCATTCTTCTTTCGCTTCCTTGCACTTCTTGTTAACCTCATTTC
This sequence comes from Meconema thalassinum, assembly GCA_946902985.2. Lineage (NCBI taxonomy): Eukaryota > Metazoa > Arthropoda > Insecta > Orthoptera > Tettigoniidae > Meconema > Meconema thalassinum. Next base: position 173,684,500 of record OX336391.1, read on the forward strand.
TCAGACGTCTGTATTCTGCTTTCCCCTTTTCATCTCTTACATTCTTGTGCTTCCGCCTTTCATCCATCAATTCGAGTATATCCTGAGTGATCCACGGTTTTCTACCTATTCTCTCTTTCCTACCAATGTTTTCTTCTGCGGATTTTGTTATTTCATTCCTCAAAAGTGCCCATTCGTCTGAAATTGAAGCTTGTTTAGGGTTTTTCATTAGTCCTTCCTTTATACTCTTCTTGAATCTTTCGTTTACATCCTTCTCTTTCAGTCTGTCTATTGCCCACCTTTTTGGCTTTTGACTTTTCTTCAGTTTCTTCAACTTTAATCTGCATTTCATTACAACCAGATTGTGGTCAGAGTTTATGTCAGCACCAGGATATGTTTTACAATCCAAAATCTGGTTTCGAAACCTCTGCTTGACCATAATGAAGTCGATTTGGTAACGCCCTGTATCTCCTGGTCTCATCCATGTGTATATTCTTCTATTGTGGTTATTGAATAAGGTGTTAGCTATGACCAACTCATGCTCAGTGCAGAATTCTACCAGCCTGCTTCCTCGATCATTCCTTTCACCTAATCCGAAATCTCCTACTATCTTCCCTTCTCTCCCTTTTCCTACCACAGCATTCCAATCTCCCATTACTATAACATTTTCATCACCCTTGATATACCTCAGAATTTCGTCTATTTCTTCGTAGACCTTTTCAACATCCTCATCATCAGCTTGACTGGTAGGCATATAGACTTGTACCACTGTGGTGCAGGTAGGTTTAGTATTTATTTTTGCTACAATAATCCGTTCACTATATTGCTCATAATATTCCACCCGCTGTCCAAGTTTCCTACTCAATATGAGGCCAACCCCTGCTTGGCCATTGTTTGATTTAGTGCTAATGACCCTATAGTCTCCTGACCAAAAGTCCTGTTCTTCCTGCCAGCGCATTTCACTAATCCCAACCAAATCCAACCTCAACCTATCCATTTCCCTTTCTAAGTTTTCTAACCTTCCATTTCCTAGCAGACTTCTAACATTCCACGCTCCGATCCGTAGAATGTCAGAGTTCCTCTTTGTCACTTCTGTGATGTTAATTACAATTACTTATTTTCTGAGCTATGTCATTTAAAATAGTCAACGAATTGATCTCTGTTTCAGATTAGCACATTTTTTTTTAAACAATTTCACTTTCTAGAATATCTCTGAGCGAGTTCGATAGTCCATTAATTTGTTCTGGGTTCGAACAATCTTCTAGGAGAGCCGTTTTTTGTATTTATATAAGTTACATAAAACTTTTTCTGATGACATTGCATGCTGATGCTGTTCTGTGCCAACAGAACCATTGTTTACATCATAACCCTCAGCACCATCTCCAATGGGAAGGCAGACGAGAAGTGGTCTTTTGAAAGAGGTCAGGCTGAGAAAATACCTGGTCTTTGGTCGGGGAGAGGGGTGGTGGTCCTTAAATAGAGGTAACAAATACATTAACCTTATGAGGTTTTAAATCGGTTCCAAGAAAAATCGGTCTTTAAAAGGGGTGATCTTTTAATAAGGGTGGTCTTTTAGAGAGGTTTCACTGTATATCAAACATTTTAAGAGAAAATAGGACGACATTTATGACTTTATATTTGGTAGTCTCAATTCGATCTGTCTGTTTCACAATCCATCACGGCTCCAATAACAAGTTTAAAAAGGCATCTTCAGAGTGTTTTGGAAGTTATTTTCAGATATTTAGAACCTTTATTTAATCAATTTATTTATAAGGATCCATTTTATTTCATTTCAAATTGATTCTATTATTTTACATATAACAATAATACTTATCCTATAGATTTTATATTTTTATCGTTCATATTCATTGTTTTTCCAGTTTCTTAATTGCATCCTGTATAAAATTTACGTAATTTCGTTTCTCAATAGTGTTAATAAATTAATTTCTTAAAGATTAATTCTAAATTGCTAATGAAGGTCCCATTGGTGGACCGAAAAATGTACTAATTTGAATATAATGTGTATTGATTGGCGGAGCATTATAATTAATTGAAAATCCACAGCCTGCTTCCAGTCGACCGACCAGGTCAGGGAATGGAATGAATGAAGTCCCCATCTAGCTGCGAGGATATGAACTGAGCCGACTGCCGAAGCCTGTCGCACTCCCCTGGGGCAATGATTAAATGAATGGCAGATGAAATGAAATGATAGTGGAGAGTGTTGCTGGAATGAAATTGTGTCAGGCAAATCCGGAGTACCCGGAGAAAAACCCTTTCTGCCTCCGCTTCGTCCAGCACAAATCTCACATGGAGATTATTTGAACCATGGACCCAGCGGTGAGAGGCCGGCGTGCTGCCGCCTAAGCCACGGAGGCTCTCATTTTAATTAATTATTAGATAAAATTAAACAGAAAGTTTGATAGACCTATGACCACTTGGTTATTCATGTGGATCTAATCCACTGCGCTTGTGTGTGGTCTTGGTAGATTTGCTGAGTTTTAACGCTAATTATTATTCTATTTGTAAGAAGTATTTTACCTAACCCTGTTATTAACTGGTGTGCTGACTTAAGAACTCAGTATGTTTAAATAAACATATTTGCTTTCGATATCTCAGTGATAAATGATGTAACGAAATAACTTTATCTGTTGTTCCTGAGCCCGTTATTACCAATGGCCAGGATGAAAACAGAATAAGATATCATCAAAGGATCATAAGATATCTTAGGGGCACTACTTAGATGATTAGCCTTGTATATTTCTCTTTGACAAAAGTGGATTTTAATGAACTCCAAGGTAACTGACAACGTCTAAGGAGCTAATAAGGTAATTAAACATAAAAGAGTGCGCCCTGCTCCGGGTTATAACTTCAAAGGGATATGGCGGTGAGGTGTTAATTGATTCATAAAGTGGTAGCAGACTCTCTGGAGGTTGCAGAAACCTTCCACTTCGCAAGCAAGATGTGGAGAATATTATTTAACAGGATAACACTTTGTATGTCCACCTCGTGGTGCTGTGGATAGCATTTCTACTTCAGGCAAATGTAGCGATGGTGCCTAACATAAGGCAACGACTGGCTTCTTCCCAATTCTCACTTCAATTACAAATAAACACTCTACTGCAGTCACCACAACAACACAGGTTATTAGACAATTGTTATTTATTTATTTATTTATTTATTTATTTACTAGCTGTACCCGGCATGCGTTGCAATGTCAATCAAAGAAAGTGTTGGCGTTATAACTTTCTTTGTTGAAGTGATTTTGGATACACAATATGTTTTTCTTCTTTTTCCGTTAACTGCCCCTAAACTATTGTAAAAATGGATTTACTATCTCAGAAACATTTGTGGGAGCGTGCTCAACAACTCACCAAAGTTTCATCGCAATCGGATGGATGGTATATGGACGCATAAAAGACGAACAAACAAACAAACATTCAATTTTATGTGTATAAAATAGATATTTTTAATTTAATTTTCAAGACACGGTGATTTAGTGGTGGTGAGTGTATATTCCCTACCCTCTAGCCATTTACATATAAATTCATTTTCATAAAATAGCGCTTAATTTTAATAATGCCCAAGTAGCCTACATCACAATCGCAAGAGGAAATGGAACACACGACACAACAAAGTGAACTCTATTTACGATATTCGGAGCGAAGTGTCGACTCATGACGCACGGTAAGAGAATAAACAGAGCCAAGTGCGTCATCAGGCTGTCAGCCATAATAACAACCTCATCCTTTATAATTCCTTTTGTTTTCATATCCATTAATATCACCAAAAAGAAAATTCTTGCGTACGAATGCTTTCTAACATTGTGTGAAAATATGCCCTCGTTAAAATAGGTATCAAAATATATTCCCTTTATAAATAGGATAAACCTTTCGTTTGTAGGAAAATAAACGTTCATTATCAATACGGAATAGAAATCAGGTTTCAACAAACAACCATTAATCACCAACTATGAGAATATCACTCAAGTAGACAAATTTAAATATTTAGTTCAAATTATTGAACCAGCAATGTTAAATTAGCAAGAGAAAGGACTACAAAATACAAAGAGCATACAAAATTACATTGAGCAAGCAATGAAGGAAATTCGAGAAAAGTTTAAAGTGGGAGTGAGATTCAAGGAGAAATAATTTCAACTCTGAGATTTGCCGATGACATAGTCATCTTGGCCGACACGCCTGGGGATTTGAATGAGTTTTTGAATGGTATGGACTCTGTCTTGAGGAAAGAATTCATGATGAAAATTAATAAATATAAAACAAAAATATTGGAATGTAGCCGAAATAAATCAGAAACCTCTATGGACATCAAATTGGCAGGTGAAATGCTAAAGAAAGTAGGAGACTTCTGTTACTTAGGAAGCAAAATAACCAGTGATGGACGAAGCAAAGAGGATATAAAAGTAGGTTAGGGTCAGGGAAGGAAAGTACTCCTACAGAAAAGGAATCTGTTGACATCGAATATAGATTTAGGTATTAGGAAGTCATTTTTGAAAGCCTTTGTCTGGAGCGTGGCGCTCTATGGAAGTGAAACTTGGACTATTGGTGCAGCAGAAACGAGGAGAATTCAAGCATTTGAAATGTGGTGTTACAGGAGAATGATGAAGTAGATAGGGTAGATAGGGTTACAAACGAAGAGGTATTAAGACTAGTGGGAGAAGAGAGATGTTTCTGGCGACTGCTAATGAAGAGAAGAGATAGGTTGGTAGGACACATACTAAGACACCCAGGAATAGCAAGCTTGGTTATGGAAGGAAGGGTCGAGGGCAAGAACTGTAGGGTTAGACCAAGGTTAGAAAATATGTTAAACAGATTGCCTTAGATGTAGGGTGTGGTAGCTATGTAGAGATGAAACGATTAGCTCATGACAGGGCGGCGTGGAGGGCTGCATCAAACCAGTCAAAAGACTGGAGACTTAAGAAACAACAACATCATCAAAGGCAAAATTAAGACATTATAACATAGTTGTTAAAACAGAAGCTCTATATGCATCTGAAACTATTATAATTGGTGGAAAATCTCGAATAAAAACAAGATGTTCAGTAAAGAACATATAGCCTACTTTCTCCTAAATGCATGGGTATTGTTATAACTCTTTGTCCTTTTCAAGGAGTATAATTGAATGTTGGTTGAAGTAGCTTGTTGAAATACAACGTGCTATAGGGATATTAAACATGAATATGAGGTGCCCTTTGCTAGTGCTACCTCTGTAAAAAAATTCATTCAATACGGTTTCACCGTGTTTGAATTGATCTGGGGAATGGATTTGCACACATACATGGTCGCTATTTGCAAACTATTGGGCTGATGACCTTGTAGTCAGTCATAAGATGCGTTCCACAAAAAGGCATGTTGTTGCAAAATCCGGTAGAGATCAAATTATTAGGATGATCGAAATTTGATTTAAGCTTTTAACATTTGGGTGGCCGTCATTCCGTTTCCGTCAAGATGGCGGCGATATAAAACATGACACTGAGGTGCCTTTTGCTAGTGCTACCTCTGTGCCAAATTTCGTTCAATTCGGTTTCACCTTGTTTGAATTGATAGGGGGAATCGATTTGCACACATACTTGGCCACCATCTGCAAACTATTGGGCTGATGATCTAGCCGTTTGGTCAGAATATGCTTCCCACAAAAAGATTTGTTGTTGCAAAATTTGGTAGAGACGAGATTATTAGGTTGGTCGTAATTACATTTTAGCCTTTAAAATTTGGGTGGCCGCGATTACGTTTCCGTCAAGATGGCGGTGATATAAAACATGACACTGAGGTGGCCTTTTCTAGTGCTACCTCTGTACCAAATTTCGTTCCATTCGGTTTCACCGTGTTCGAATTAATAGGGGGAATCGATTTTCACACAAAGATGGCCGCAATCCGCAAAATATTAGGCTAATGACCTATTAGTTTGGTCAAAGGATGCTCCCTCCATAATGGTATGTTGATGCAAAATTTGGTAGAGATCGGATGATTAGGTTAATCGTAATTTGATTTAAGCTTTGAATATTTGTGTGGCCGCCATTACGTTTCCGTCAAGATGGCGGCGATATAAAACATGACACTGAGGTGCCCTTTGCTAGTGCTACCTCTGTACCAAATTTCATTCCATTCGGTTTCACCGTGTTCGAATTAATAGGGGTAATCGATTTTGACACAAAGATGGCCGCCATCCGCAAACTATTAGGCTAATGACCTATTAGATTTGTCAAAGGATGCTTCCTCCATAAAGGTATGTTGTTGCAAAATTTGGTAGAGATCGGATGATTAGGTTAGTCGTAATTTGATTTAAGCTTTGAACATTTGCATTGCCGCCATTACGTTTCAGTCAAGATGGTGGTGATATAAAACAAGACACTGAGGTGCCCTTTGCTAGTGCTACCTCTGTACCGAATTTCATTCCATTCGGTTTCACCGTGTTCGAATTAATAGGGGTAATCGATTTTGACACAAAGATGGCCGCCATCTGCAAACTATTAGGCTAATGACCTACTAGATTTGTCAAAGGATGCTCCCTTCATAAAGGTATGTTGTTGCAAAATTTGGTAGAGATCGGATGATTAAGTTAGTCGTAATTTGATTTAAGCTTTGAACATTTGGGTGGCCGCCATTACGTTTCCGTCAAGATGGCGGCGATATAAAACATGACACTGGGGTGCCCTTTGCTAGTGCTACCTCTGTACCAAATTTCATTCCATTTGGTTTCACCGTGTTCGAATTAATAGGGGTAATCGATTTTGACACAAAGATGGCCGCCATCCGCAAACTATTAGGCAAATGACCTATTAGATTTGTCAAAGGATGCTCCCTCCATAAAGGTATGTTGTTGCAAAATTTGGTAGAGATCGGATGATTAGGTTAGTCGGAATTTGATATAAGCTTTGAACATTTGTGTGGCCGCCATTACGTTTACGTCAAGATGGCGGCGATATAAAACATGACAATGGGGTGCCCTTTGCTAGTACTACCTCTGTACCAAATTTCGTTCCATTCGGTTTCACCGTGTTCGAATTAATAGGGGCAATCGATTTTCACACAAAGATGGCCGCCATCCGCAAACTATTAGGCTAATGACCTATTAGATTTGTCAAAGGATGCTCCCTCCATGGAGGTATGTTGTTGCAAAATTTGGTAGAGATCGGATGATTAGGTTAGTCGTAATTTGATATAAGCTTTGAACATTTGTGTGGCCGCCATTACGTTTCCGTCAAGATGGCGGCGATATAAAATATGACACTGGGGTGCCCTTTGCTAGTACTACCTCTGTACCAAATTTCGTTCCATTCGGTTTCACCGTGTTCGAATAAATAAGGGCAATCGATTTTCACACAAAGATGGCCGCCATCCGCATAGTATTAGTCTGATGACCTATTAGTTTGGTCAAAGGATGCTGCCCCCGTAAGGGTATGTTGTTGCAAAATTTGGTAGAGATCGGATGATTAGGTTAGTCGTAATTTGATTTAAGCTTTGAACATTTGTGTGGCCGCCATTTCGTTTCCGTCAAGATGGCTGCGATATAAAACATGACACTGAGGTGTCCTTTGCTAGTGCTACCTTTGTACCAAATTTCGTTCAATTTGCGCTCACCGTGTTCGAATTGATAGGGGGGGACAAACATTCAGAGTACACACACTCACACACACCCACACACACACACACACAGACTCACACACATACACACACACAGACAGACACAATTTTTTCGCCCTGTAGTGATCTCAGAAGTCTAGGCCTACTTTCATTTTTTGCAAAAATCGAAAGTAGGCTAATGATCGAAACACAAGAAAGGAAAATCGTCAGAAAAATCTTAGGACCAAAGTGTGAAAATGGAATTTGGATGAATAGGACATCACATGAAATGTATTAAGTTACAGAAAGAATCACAGACACCAAAAAGAAACGGCGGTTACAGTTTTGCGGATACCTACATAGAATGGATAATAACAGGTTCACAAAGAAACTTTTCAACCGAGTCTTATCAATGAACAATCAAAACAACTGGCTAAAAGTGAAGACATAAATGAAATCGGCTCTCAAGAAGAAACCATTCGAGACAGAACAAACTTCACAACTTTCTTTCACAAGCACAAATTTTCTGAGAAGTCCACCTGACAAAATACAGGATGGACAGAACAGCGTAAAAGGGAACACAGCGAGAGGATGAAGATATATTGAGAGGGGAGAAGAAATAGTGCTAATAAGTTCAATCGCGCTCCTTAGTTGGGTGCAACGAATCGGATGAAGAGATATTGGGAGGGGAGAAGAAATAGTGCTAATAAGTTCAGATGCGCTCCTTAGTTGGGTGCAATGAATAAGAATAAGAGATATTGGAAGGGGAGAAGAAATAGTGCTAATAAGTTCAGATGCGCTCCTTAGTTGAGTGCAACGAATCGGATGAAGAGATATTGGAAGGGGAGAAGAAATAGTGCTAATAAGTTCAAACACGCTCCTTAGTTGGGCGCAACGAATAAGAATAAGAGATATTGGGAAGGGGAGAAGAAATAGTGCTAATAAGTTCAAACGCGCTCCTTAGTTGGGTGCAACGAATAAGAATAAGAGATATTGGGAAGGGGAGAAGAAATAGTGCTAATAAGTTCAAACGCGCTCCTTAGTTGGGTGCAACGAATCGGATGAAGAGATATTGGGAGGGGAGAAGAAATAGTGCTAATAAGTTCAGACGCGTTCCTTAGTTGGGTGCAACGAATCGGAAGAAGAGATATTGGTAGGGGAGAAGAAATAGTGCTAATAAGTTCAAACGCGCTCCTTAGTTGGGCGGAACGAATCGGATGAAGAGATATTGGGAGGGGAGAAGAAATAGTGCTAATAAGTTCAAACGCGCTCCTTAGTTGGGCGCAACGAATCGGATGAAGAGATATTGGGAGGGGAGAAGAAATAGTGCTAATAAGTTCAGATGCGCTCCTTAGTTGGGCGCAACGAATCGGATGAAGAGATATTGGGAGGGGAGAAGAAATAGTGCTAATAAGTTCAGATGCGCTCCTTAGTTGGGTGCAATGAATAAGAATAAGAGATATTGGGAAGGGGAGAAGAAATAGTGCTAATAAGTTCAAACGCGCTCCTTAGTTGGGTGCAACGAATCGGATGAAGAGATATTGGGAGGGGAGAAGAAATAGTGCTAATAAGTTCAGATGCGCTCCTTAGTTGGGTGCAATGAATAAGAATAAGAGATATTGGAAGGGGAGAAGAAATAGTGCTAATAAGTTCAGATGCGCTCCTTAGTTGAGTGCAACGAATCGGATGAAGAGATATTGGAAGGGGAGAAGAAATAGTGCTAATAAGTTCAAACACGCTCCTTAGTTGGGCGCAACGAATAAGAATAAGAGATATTGGGAAGGGGAGAAGAAATAGTGCTAATAAGTTCAAACGCGCTCCTTAGTTGGGTGCAACGAATAAGAATAAGAGATATTGGAAGGGGAGAAGAAATAGTGCTAATAAATTCAAACGCGCTCCTTAGTTGGGCGCAACGAATCGGATGAAGAGATATTGGGAGGGGAGAAGAAATAGTGCTAATAAGTTCAAACGCGCTCCTTAGTTGGGCGCAACGAATAAGAATAAGAGATATTGGGAAGGGGAGAAGAAATAGTGCTAATAAGTTCAAACGCGCTCCTTAGTTGGGTGCAACGAATCGGATGAAGAGATATTGAGAGGGGAGAAGAAATAGTGCTAATAAGTTCAGACGCGTTCCTTAGTTGGGCGCAACGAATCAGATGAAGAGATATTGGGAGGGGAGAAGAAATAGTGCTAATAAGTTCAAACGCGCTCCTTAGTTGGGCGCAACGAATCGGATGAAGAGATATTGGAAGGGGAGAAGAAATAGTGCTAATAAGTTCAGATGCGCTCCTTAGTTGGGCGCAACGAATCGGATGAAGAGATATTGGGAGGGGAGAAGAAATGGTGCTAATAAGTTCAGACGCGCTCCTTAGTTGGGCGCAACGAATCGGATGAAGAGATATTGGAAGGGGAGAAGAAATAGTGCTAATAAGTTCAGATGCGCTCCTTAGTTGGGCGCAACGAATCGGATGAAGAGATATTGGGAGGGGAGAAGAAATGGTGCTAATAAGTTCAGACGCGCTCCTTAGTTGGGCGGAACGAATCGGATGAAGAGATATTGGAAGGGGAGAAGAAATAGTGCTAATAAGTTCAAACGCGCTCCTTAGTTGGGTGCAACGAATCGGATGAAGAGATATTGAGAGGGGAAAAGAAATAGTGCTAATAAGTTCAGACGCGTTCCTTAGTTGGGCGCAACGAATCAGATGAAGAGATATTGGGAGGGGAGAAGAAATAGTGCTAATAAGTTCAAACGCGCTCCTTAGTTGGGCGCAACGAATCGGATGAAGAGATATTGGAAGGGGAGAAGAAATAGTGCTAATAAGTTCAGATGCGCTCCTTAGTTGGGCGCAACGAATCGGATGAAGAGATATTGGGAGGGGAGAAGAAATGGTGCTAATAAGTTCAGACGCGCTCCTTAGTTGGGCGCAACGAATCGGATGAAGAGATATTGGAAGGGGAGAAGAAATAGTGCTAATAAGTTCAGATGCGCTCCTTAGTTGGGCGCAACGAATCGGATGAAGAGATATTGGGAGGGGAGAAGAAATAGTGCTAATAAGTTCAGATGCGCTCCTTAGTTGGGTGCAACGAATCGGATGAAGAGATATTGGGAGGGGAGAAGAAATGGTGCTAATAAGTTCAAACGCGCTCCTTAGTTGGGCGCAACGAATCAAAGAAAAATACGGAATGGTAGTTCTTGCTCAAGAATTTATTTATTTAATCGTGGTAGGAATAAAAAAGCCTCCGTGGCTCAGGCGGCAGCACGCCGGCCTCTCACCACTGGGTCTGTGGTTCAAATCCCGGTCACTCCATGTGAGATCTGTGCTGGACAAAACGGATGCAGACAGGTTTTTCTCCGGGTACTCCGGTTTTCCCTGTCAAAATTTCATTCCAGCAACACTCTCCACTATCATTTCATTTCATCTGTCATTCATTTAATCATTGCCCCAGAGGAGTGCGTCAGGCCTCGGCAGCCGGCACAGTTCATATCCTCGCCGCTAGATAGGGGCTTCATTCATTCCATTCCTGACCCGGTCGGAGACTGGAAGCAGGCTGTGGATTTTTCAATCGTGGTAGGAATAACAAATTATATTGGGTATACAGAATGGGCTTAAAAATGACAAATTGGAACATTCAGAGGTGATCTAACTAGATAATACATGACAAAAATTTAGCTGTGTCATGCTAAATTGTAGGTTAGATTTCTTTGAAATGCTCTATCAAAGTTCCAACGTTCGCCACTAGGTGTCAGTGACATCTGGTAGTGAAAGTTGGAACTACTTGAAATTGAACTGAACTTGCAGCTCACCCCATGGGTGTCCGCATTGAAGCAGCTACAGCCTCTGAAGTCTGGCAAGCCGAATATTTCCTCGGACACTCCCGGCACTAAAAGCAATACGCTAAATAAATAAATAAATAAATAAATAAATAAATAAATAAATAAATAAATAAATAAATAAATAAATAAATAAATAAATAAATAAATAAATAAATAAATAAATAAACTCCGCCAACCTGGGCCCCACATGGGGAAGCCAGGCTCTGCCTGTCACAAGCCAGGACAAAGGAGGAGTGATTGAGGAATAACCCCTCACAAAAAAACCTTGGTTCACCTGGCTCCGGGTGATAGTACCTTGTGAGGGCCCCTTACCAGGGTTACGGTGAAGACCTCAACGGCAATGATGGCGGAGATGATGATCATCAGTACGGCGGAATTGGCGGAAGAGGCAATCCCTCCAAAGTGGGGTTGATCAGTTGGAACCACTGCCTTGTGGGTAGAGAAGGGATTCTCAAAGGCTTGGGGACCCACCCCGAGAGAAAAGGGCTCTGGGGCTTACAACCTCAGTTCTATTTCCGAAAACAGGATTTCCTGTTTTCTCAATGACTTCAACAATTGACATGATGGAAACGTCTTCAATGACAATTACTCCAGGGGGCAGCCGGAAACGGAAATCCCCCACCACCATGAGTGGTGCAACCAGGCCTTTGGAATCTGGAGAGCTTGGATCGTCATGTAAGGAAGAGTCGGAGCTTCCTGGAACCCCATCACAGAAAATAAGATCTAAACAAAAACATCTGCTTGGAACACTGAACATTAACACACTCCGTCAAACAGGAAAACTGAGACAATTGACTACAGTGTTGAAAGAAAGAAACATATCCATTTTAGCGTTGCAAGAAACGAGATTTTTGGATGAAGACACAATGGAGTCGGATGGCTTTAGAATATACAAGGGCAAACCCGGGTATACAATCTCAAATGGGAGACTGCCAATTATAGGAACAGCTTTCGTGGTCAAGAAAAGCCTAATGAATTCATTCACAAAATTTAGCTCACCGTCGGAGAGAATCTCATTCCTATCATTCAGATCAGGGAACAAATCCTACACAATCATCAATGCCCACGCTCCCATTAACCAAGACAATGAAAGGAACAAGGAGAAAGTGGAAGACTTTTGGGAAACACTCGAAGATGAGACATCAAAAATTCCCCTTGGAAATGTAAAAATCCTGGTTGGTGATTTCAATGCCCAGATAGGAAAAGAAAGAAAATACAAAAGGATTGTTGGAGAATATCCTGCACATAACAGAACAAATCGAAACGGCGAGAGATTAATCAACTTTTGTAAGCAGTTCAACCTAAAACTTATGTCTACGCACTTCAAAGCCCTCCCAAAGAAGAAGAAAACATGGATTTCGCCCAATCCAATATTAGGCGAATTTTAAATTGACCACGTTGCAATTACAACAAAAACAGATGCGAGATCTTGAACGTAAAAGTGAGAAAAAGTTTGAAAATCGACACAGACCACTTTCTGTCAGAAATTAAAGTAAAATTTCAACCGAATAGGCATCAAAAGAGAGGAAAAAGGAAACCAAGGATCGACACAAAACAAAACAAAAATATCTATCAAGAAAACCTGTCAAAGTTGGAAATGAATAACTGGGGAGAAATTAGAGAATCGTTAACTAAAGCGGTCGAAAACGTGGGGCAGCGAAAAAGAAAAAAGAAACACTGGTGGTGGAACATACGATGTGACAACGCTGTTGATGAGAGGCTGAAGACATGGAAGAGGTGGTATTCCAACCCAACGAAGGAAAATTGGAATGATTTCAGTCAACAAAGGAAAGCCACTGCCAAGATCATCAGAGGAGAAAAGAGACAATATGATAAAGACCGGTTAGAAAGTAAAGAAGAAGACTTCAAGAAAAATAACACCAGAAAGTTCTACAGAACTTTTAAGGAAGAATTACAACAATACCAACCTCCAAGTCTATGTTTTAAAAGGAAGGATGGTACACTCGCATTGAGTAACAACGAAAATTGCCACCTGTTGGCCAAGTATTTCGAAAGCCTGTTAAACTGCAAGGAACCACTGGAAAAACTGAAGTTCGAGAAGCCACCAAAGATGAATCCACAGTCTAAACCACCAAGCCTCATAGAAATACAGAAAATCATTAAAGAACTAAAAAACGACAAAGCACCAGGAGAAGATGGTATAGTAGCTGAAATGTGGAAAATTGGAGGAGATAAGCTAGCGGAGAACTTACACCGTCTAATCTGTGATATTTGGGAAAATTAACAAATACCCAAAGACTGGAAAGGCCCACTTATACATCCGCTCCATAAGAAGGGATATCGGACTGACCCCAACAACTACCGGGGAGTTTCGCTACTATCTATTGCTTACAAAGTACTTTCCAAGGCGTTGCTAAACATCGTAGAAGAACAGGTGGATCATCAAATAGGTGAATATCAAGGGGGCTTTAGAAAGGGAAGATCCTGTGTGGAACAGATCTTTGGTCTGAAAAGTATTCTGAGAGTAAGAGCTCTACGACGCAAAAACACCGTAGTTGTGTTCATTGATTTCAGAAAAGCATATGATTCCATCGACCGGCAGACACTCTTCAATGTTTTGGAGGAATTTCGAATAGATGACAAAACGCGGGCAATTATAAAACAGACACTAACAGAAACCGTCTCCAAAGTAAAATTTCAAGGAGAAATCTCAGAGGCTTTTGAGATTAAGACAGGAGTCAGACAAGGAGACGGACTATCACCAATTTTGTTTAACATCGCCCTGGAAAAAATAATGAGAGTATGGAGGAAAGCAATAAAAGAAGAAGGTATAAAAGGAATCTGTTTAGGAACAAAACAGCAAGGTGTAAAGGTGGATTGCTTAGCGTTTGCTGATGACATGGCATTGCTAGCCAAAGGAAAAGACGAAGCTCGAATAATGCTTGAAAAATTACATGAAATAGCTGAGAAGACTGGACTCAGGATCTCATACGAAAAACAAGATGTTCAGTAAAGAACATATGGCCTACTTTCTCCTAAATGCATGGGTATTGTTATAACTCTTTGTCCTTTTCAAGGAGTATGATTGAATGTTGGTTGTAGGAGCTTGTTGAAATACAACGTGCTATAGGGATATTAAACATGAATATGAGGTGCCCTTTGCTAGTGCTACCTCTGTACCAAATTTCGTTCAATTCGGTTTCACCGTGTTTGAATTGATAGGGGGAATCGATTTGCACACATACTTGGCCACCATCTGCAAACTATTGGGCTGATGTTCTTGCAGTTTGGTCAGAATATGTTCCCACATAAAGATATGGTGTTGCAAAATTAGGTAGACTAGATTATTAGGTTGGTCGTAATTACATTTTAACTTTTAACATTTGGGTGGCCGCGATTACGTTTCCATCAAGATAGCGGTGATATAAAACATGACACTGAGGTGCCCTTTGCTAGTGCTACCTCTATACCAAATTTCGTTCCATTTGGTTTCAGCGTGTTTGAATTAATAGGGGGAATCGATTCTTACACAAAGATGGCCGCCATCCGCAAACTATTAGGCGAATGACCTATTAGATTGGTCAAAGGATGCTCCCTCCATAAAGGTATGTAGTTGCAAAATTTGGTAGAGATCGGATGATTAGGTTAATCGTAATTTGATTTAAGCTTTGAACATTCGTGTGGCCGCCATTACGTTTCAGTCAAGATGGCGGCGATATAAAACATGACACTGAGGTGCTCTTTGCTAGTACTACCTCTGTACCAAATTTCGTTCCATTCGGTTCCACCGTGTTCGAATTAATAGGGGGAATCAATTTTGACATAAAGATGGCCTCCATCCGCTAACTATTAGGTGAATGACCTATTAGATTGGTCAAAGGATGCTCCCTCCATAAAGGTATGTAGTTGCAAAATTTGATACAGATCGGATGATTAGGTTAATCGTTATTTGATTTAAGCTTTGAACATTCGTGTGGCCGCCATTACGTTTCAGTCAAGATGGCGGCGATATAAAACATGACACTGAGGTGCCCTTTGCTAGTGCTACCTCTGTACCCAATTTCGTTCCATTCGGTTGCACCGTGTTCGAATTAATAGGGGGAATCGATTTTCACACAAAGATGGCTGCCATCCGCAAACTATTACGCTGATGACCTATTGGTTTGGTCAAAGGATGCTCCCCCATAAAGGTATGTTGTTGCAAAATTTGGTAGAGATCGGATGATTAGGTTAATCGTAATTTGATTTAAGCTTTGAACATTTGTGTGGCCGCCATTACGTTTCCGTCAAGATGGCGGCGATATAAAACATGACACTGAGGTGCCTTTTGTTAGTACTACCTCTGTACCAAATTTCGTTCCATTCGGTTGCACCGTGTTCGAATTAATAGGGGGAATCTATTTTCACACAAAGATGTCCGCCATCCGCAAACTATTACGCTGATGACCTATTGGATTGGTCAAAGGATGCTCCCCCCATAAAGGTATATCGTTGCAAAATTTGGTAGAGATCGGATGATTAGGTTAGTCGTAATTTGATTTATGCTTTGAACATTTGTGTGGCCGCCATTACGTTTCCGTCAAGATGGCGGCGATATAAAACATGACACTGAGGTGTCCTTTGCTAGTGCTACCTTTGTACCAAATTTCGTTCAATTCGCATTCACCGTGTTCGAATTGATAGGGGGGACAGACATTCAGAGTACACACACTCACACACACACACACACACACACAGACACACACACACACAGACTCACACACACACATACACACACACAGACAGACACACTTTTTTCGCCCTGTGTTGATCTCATAAGTCTACTTTCATTTTTTGCAAAAATCGAAAGTAGGCTAAAAACAGAGTACATGGAGTACAAACACAATAAAGAAAAGCATCTGGAAACAAGATATGGGAAAATCAAGAGAGCTGATAAATTTAAATATCTTGGAGAATGGATCCAGCCGAATGGACTTGAAAAAAAAGCAAATAGAGGAAGAGCTAGAAAGATGGAGCTAGCCTATAAATTAGTACAAAATAGATACAACAAGGGAACTATATCCTACAGGGCAAAGATAAGACACTATACCACGGTTGTCAAGCCAGAGGGACTCTATAGCTCAGAATGCTTGATATTGAATAAGAAAGGGGAAATCAAGGATTTAGAGAAGAAGGAAAGGAAAATCTTGAGAAAGATCCTTGGACCTGAAAATCAAAAAGATGGTACATGGAGGAAGAGGAGAAATGAAGATCTCTACAGACAGGTAGAGAAAATCACAGACACCATCCGTAAGAGGAGATTGAAGTTTTATGGACACCTCATGAGAATGAGCGAGAGTCGACTAACGAAGAGAATCTTTAACTACATCACCAAGATCAAGGCAACTACATTATGGATAGAGGAAACGAGAAAAGACATGGAGGAAGTGGGGATAAATCCAGAAGACATTTGGAATAGAGATGTGTTTCGAGCTAAGATTGATAAATTCAAGGGGTTCCAGGAAAAGCAATGTAAAAGGGCCAAAAACACCTGGTCAGATGAGAGGAGGAGGAACCACAGCGAAAGGATGAAGAAATTTTGGGAGAAAAAAAAAGACTAACCAACAAATCAGTTGTTTTCCGTGGTCCACAGTAGGCCAAAATCGAAGGAAGAAGAAGAAATAAATAAATAAATAAATAAATAAATAAATAAGCTGTGTCACGACTATTTGGAGTTGCCTTCAGCAGATCCTCCATAGTGCATTGTAGAACACACTAACTAAACTTTAACAAATGGTCCATTGATTGTTCTTCACCACATTCACAAAGCACAGAATCGCAACGAAAGCCCTACTTCTGAATAATAGTCTACGATCTCCCAACTCCAGATCGTAGTCTGTTGAGAGACTTCCATGTTGTCCAAGCCTCTGTATGACCCACTGGGAGCCTTTCAGATGGAGTCATCCATTGGGCAAGGCGAGAGCTTCTGGACTTACAAGAAGTAATATTTGATAACTGTGGTGTATCTGTTAAGCATTGAGTTGTATGAAGGAAGCTACTCCTGGACTTCGGGCGTGGGTGGGGTGGTTGATAGTTACACAGTGGGTGTGTTGGAGACGTAACTACCCTAGATCTTTCATATTTGATGATGATGATGATGATAATTGTTGTTTTAAAGTGCCTAATATCTAGGTAATCGGCCCCTAATGGTCTGAGTGATAGCGAAAATGTCAATTAAGTGGTAACCAGAACACAAATTAAGTGAGAAGGAAAATACAAAAAAGGAACTCAGATTGAAACTACTCACAAAATGGAGAGTGGTAATACTTACAAAAGGGAATTCAGAAAGAAAAAACTCACAAAAGGAATAGATTGAAAAATACGTACAAAATGCAATTAAAATTCAAAATACTTACAAAATGCAAATTAAATCGAAAATACGTAAAAAATGCAATTGAGGTTCAAAACACTTTCAAAATTCAATTGAAATTGAAAATACACAATGCAATTTATATTGAAAACCGCCCATTTCAGATTCTAAATACTCACAAAGTGCAATTGAAATTCAAAATACTTACAAAATGCAATTTAGATTGAAAATACGAACAAAATGTTATTTAGATTTAAAATACCAACGAAATGCAATTGAGAATCAAAATACTTGCACAATGCCCACCATAGAAAATGCAATTTAGATTTAAAATTCTTGCGAAATGTGGTTTAGGTTGAAAATACTTACAAAATGCAATTGAAATTCAAAATACTCTCTAAAATGCCCTGCTCCTTCATTGAAAGACTTACTAAAAGGCAATTTAGATTGTCAATCTTTACAAAATGCAATTGAGGTTGAAAACACTCGCGAAATGCAATTAGATTGAAAAATCTTACAAAATGCAACGTAGCTTAAAAATACCTACGAAATGTAGTGTAGCTTAAAAATAAAAACCACTAAAGGGAATTTAGAGACACGGGGAGCCAATTAACAAAACCAGGGCGGGAATCTTAAAGAGAAAAGGAAATATAATGAATAGAAAACAAGAGGTCTGACCCCTCGAAGAAGGAGGGATCAGGAAAGATGAGACAAGGGCCAATTAAGGCGGGAAAGTGAAAGACTCCCTAGGCCTCGGATACCCTAATACCGTCGGGGTCGGAAAAGAACAAGAGTTGACCAAGGTAGGTCGACAGGAAAGGAGACAGAGAGGAGCCCAGCTCAAGTAAGTGGAGGCCATGCCGGACTCAGCTGGGGCCCCGTGGTCGCCAACCTACGTCCCACGAGATGTGAGCCCCTGGGGGGCTTTCATATTTGGCTGCCACATCTCGCCTAATAACTGGGGGTGAAATACCTGCCAAACATTAGTTTTTATAACGTGGAGTGGGTCTTAGCCAGTGATGAGTCTGTATGCTTCATTGAATGCAATATCAACCTGCTTGGCGTGGCATGATCTATACCATGCAGGACAGGAATTTGACACCATCGCTCTTGCAGCTAGTGGAAAATAGTAATCGTCCTAGGACTGTTGAACTAGATGACTTGACATTTTGAGGCATTTCACAGTTCTTGGAAGTAATGTTGCATATCCTTAGTTAACACATAATTCTAAGCAGAACGCCTCAAATATCGTAAATAGTGAACTACATTTTAATGTGTCGCGTGTTTCCTTTCCTCTGTAAACCAAAACTGTTGTACTTGGGCAATCATACAATTAAGGACAACCTAATGAAAATTAGTATGTGCGAATGCGTGGAGGGTACGAAATATTGATTCATCACTAAATTACCTTGTCATCAAAGTGTAGTGGCGTAGTTGGTAGCATGCTGAACTGCTGTGCCCAAGATAGCGAGTTCAAACCCGACCGAAGTCGTTGGATTTTTTAAGAGCGTTAAGAATCCTTCAGTATGCCTTCCTTCGGAGGGGAAGTAAAGTCGGGAGTCCCATGTCATAGATTTATTGCATGTAAAAGATCCTTCCACAGACTAAACTTCTGTGGAGCTAAATCTCTAGGTTAGATTCCGTTGGAACGCTCTATCAAAGTTCCAACCTTCACCACTAGGTATCATTGACATCTGGTAGTGAAAGTTGGAACTACTTGAAATCGAACGGAACGTGTAGCTCACCCTCTGGGTGTCCGTTGGAAGCAGCTACAGACTCTGGCGAGCCGAACATGTCCTCGGACACTCCCGGAACTAAAAGCCATACGATAAATAAATAAATAAATAATAAATCTAAAATTGTATATTATATTTTTTTATTAATGCAGCCATTGGCCATGTATTTTTCCTTTCAGGACGGGTCAGGGAAGGGATTTTGAAAGGAAATCGGCCTTGGACCTATTGAAGGTACCGTCCCGGCATTTGCCTGGTAGTGAAAATGGGAAACCACGAAAACCATTTTCAGGACAGTCGAGGTGTGATTCGAACCCACGCTCTCCCGATGCCAGCGAGACACGAGGTGCGCGTTAGCGCTTTCGGCCACCGCGGACGGTTGAATGTGAATATTGCTCCCTTGGTTACAAGGTTGTCATTACTGACAAAGTTTACCGAACTTCTTTTAAACAATTTAAACAATAATTTGTCAAAACAAAAAATGTAGGCTATTGCTTTATGTTAAACATTCACAGAGAAGATGGACCCACAATACTGGCCATAAATATGGTATTTTATTCAAGCATTCGAAGTGATATTTTTCGTATAATGAACCATCATATAACTAACTGGTATTGAATTATCTGGCTTTCTTTTCATCAATCATAGAAGGTGTTCCTTAAAAAGAGTTCCTGTGACTCAAAACAGAAGTATGGCATATCTTCTGGAGGATTCATAAATAATAAACCTATGTATATTGAAATTTATATATTCCAGTATATTTTTATTGTATTGGTAGTAGTGGTAACCACTTAAATTGGTCATCTGTTCCAACCTTCTAGTGTTAGTATCGTAAATATTATAGATACCACGGATATAAATATCTGAAAAATAATATCTTTTATTGATTTTATCATTTCAAATGATCCTGTCGACTTAATCGTAATGCTTTAGTCAAAAGTTATGCGTTACGGAGACGGAGACGGCGACGTCATGCAGCCACGCGGGAAGCCTAAGTTAATGGGTAATGGACGGCGAGTGCGTGATGTCATGCAGCCACGCGGGAAGCCTAAGTTAATGGTTAATGGAGTCTGTTGAAAGAGTCCTGGGGCATCGAGCGACCTGGGGCTTTGAGCGAAGCGAAAAGAATACAGGGTGACTCCTAAAGAGGTGTACAAGATACCAGATAAGAATACAGGGTAACTCCTAAAGAGATATACACGATGCCAGATAAGAATACAAGTTGACTCTTAAAGGGGTGTACAAGATGGCAGAGACGAATACAGGGTGACTCCTAAAGAGGTGCACAAGATGTCAGACAAGAATACATGGTGACTCCTAAAGAGGTGTACAAGATGTCACACAAGAATACAGGGTGACTTCTAAAGAGATATACAAGATGCCAGATAAGAATACAGGGTTCCTTCTAAAGAGGTGTGCAGGATGTCAGAGCAAAATACATGGTGACACTTAACGAGGTGTACAGTATGTTAGATTCAATCAAATACAGGGTGACCCTTAAAGTGGTTTGCAAGATATCAGATTCAAATAATGGGTGACCCTTAAAGACTTGTAACAGATGTCAGACTCAAATACTGGGTGACCCTTAAAGAGGTGCCCGCGCGGGAAGCCTAAGTTAATGGGTAATGGAGTCTGTTGAAAGAGTCCTGGGGCTTCGAGCTAGGCGAGAAGCCCTCTTAAGCCTTTCTAACATGTGTAGCATTTGTAGCATGAGTCATTTGAAATGATATAACGTCTAGTCTTTCTGACTGGCTGTCATTTTTTAAATTGAATTGGTCTTTGAAAAAAGTGGTAAACCAATATTCTGTTACATAATTCTTTAGTGTTGTATGTATTTATTGAAGAGAGTGCCTCATTATGTAGCTGTGGATACATGTTTTCACAGTGCTGTGAGTTATCTTGATCAACGATAAAATCTTTGGTTGGAGACAGGACAAACACTAGTTCCATACGATTTTGCTATCATAAAATATAGCTTTTAAGTTTATTGTCTAAACTAATTAATGTTTGGATATTGTGTTTTGAGTTTGAATTCTTGCCCTGTACTTTGTCACAATGTTAGTCATAATCGGAAAGCTATTTAGTCCATCATTATGGAAAATGTATTTAACTGACGGGAGAGTTTTGAGATGAAAAACACAGTACCAAGGTAAATGTGACAAATAAAGCCCACTCGTTGAAAGATTTTTTTGTATTTTCACTAGAAAGGGAAAAAATCTGAACATTGTCCTGGATTTAACTTGAAGGCAAGCAATAATGAAAGCATGGGTTGATAATTATAATCACTGGAAAATATTTCACTAATAACAAAATATTAAAAATGTGAGTAACGGGCCTTATTAGGAACACCCATTCTAAATAAGGCCCCACTACTTGTTCCAAATAAGCCCAAATGTAAATGAAAAGAGGTAAAGAAATGCACATTAAGCGCAAAATATCAATACAGTCTAAAAATCACATTCTTTGAAATTATATACACTAGGTTTATGAATGTTACATTTTAAAAACATGAAGAAGGTTTATTAAAATACCTAAAAATAGTAACAAAAAGAGCTTCGAACGCCGTTTACTACTCAACTGAAGCAAACATGGTGGAATCGTTCGCTTCAAGAGTTGTAGTTTCTAGTCTAGGCGTTAAAGGCTGGTAGCTATCATAAACGCTAAATATCGTGTAGAATTTCGGATATTCTGGTTAAAAAAATCACAGATGGGCCTTATTTGGCTAAAGTACCTTAGTAGAATATATGAAAAGAAGCTATAATTGTTCTTCACGGAGCTACTTGTTTCTTCGTTCTTTTTATTCTCTCTGAATTTCTTTTCACCTTTCTTCCTTTTCATCCATCCTAGCCTCTTTTTTCTTTGTTTTCTCATTGTCCCACTTACTTCCAGTCTCCCAAGTACCAAACACAGAAATCTTTATTTTCTCTGCAGCTCCATAAAATGAAGTTACGAGTTAATGAAGCGGGTTTAGAGTTTGTTTGTAGATATCGCGGCTCATATGTGCGCGTCCCTCACTATTTCTCCGTAACATTGTTTCTCTGAGGTATAAATCAATTTATCATGTTGACAGTTCCTATTAGGTGGTGAATTGTCTGCTCCGCTAGCTGGCAAGTTAAGAGAACTGGCCCGAAGAAACGCAAGGAAAGCCCTTTAAAGTTAAGAGACGGGACATGGCCAATACCTTGTTTACGCTGGTTGAGCCTGCAGTGCGTGCCCGACCACTCTATGGTTCGTCAGAAACTTATTTCTTTTCTTTTGAAATGAAAATCCACAGCCTGCTTCCAGTCTCGGACCGGGTCGGGAATGGAATGAATGAAGCCCCCATCTAGCGGCGAGGATATGAACTGTGCCGGCTGCCGAGGCCTGACGCACTCCTCTGGGGCAATGATTAAATGAATGACAGATGAAATGAAATGATAGTGGAGAGTGTTGCTGGAATGAAATATTGACAGGGAAAACCGGAGTATCCGGAGAAAAACCTGTCTGCCTCCGTTTTGTCCAGCACAGATCTCACATGGAGTGACCGGGACTTGAACCACGGACCCAGCGGTGAGAGGCTGGCGTGCTGCCGCCTAAACCACGGAGACTTGTTTTCTTTTCTTTTACTTTTAGTAAAAGACAATGCAGTTATACTTGGGTATGTGTGAAATAGGTATGAAGCTTGCGTAATTACTTAATTGTTAGTGTGTGTATTGTGACCGTACACGACTCTAGCTGAGGACTGAACTAAGAACTTTGAGGCAGCGTGAGTACAGAATCAGCGACTGAGATATCTGCGTGGATATTTGTTTTTGACTGTTCGCCGAGTCGAGATAGTGGAAGTAAACACAGTTGTACACGTGACTGCAGGGGCAAGGGGTGCATAGAGCTGTGCCTGTTGAATGTACGCCAACTTCAGTGCTGTGTATAGCCTAGATGTGAAGTGGGCTGACTTATCGGTTACATGCTACAGCGCGGTTTATTTTTGATGTGTAACATCTTTCAACTCAGTAGTTGGACATTTTTGTGGGAGTGATTTTGGAAAAGGGACGGAAATGGATGGGACGGAAGTGCATGGGACGGAAACAATAAGCGCGCGTGATGGCGGAGATCGGTACAACGACGTACTGTAGGCCATGTGGCTATGGCGAATGTATATTGCATACAGTTTAGTTCAAGGTTTCGAGACCCCATTTAAGATATTCCTACAATAAATCATCTTCAAGTTGTCGTTCTTTGGTGTGAAAATATTCATTTTATCATATTTGCTGAAAACAATTACGATTTATTAAATCTTCATACTATTGCTTTATTCTTATTTAATGTAAGCACTCGATGTACTGTCGGCCATGTGGCTATGTGGAATCTATATCGCATCAACAAACACTCCAAACGACGTAGGAATTCAGTATATTAACGCCGACTACTAACAATAATTGAAACTTCGTTGGTCTATACATATCACTGGGAGAAACACATTTAATGTACCTTTCGCACACCTAATTTTTAATCGCGCCTAGACTTGGCAGTGCGCTGATCGGCAAAACGAGGCCATTTTCAATAACATCGCTGGCATGGGTTCACTAACTGGCCGGTATAGAGCGCAGCTCGCATCAAGTAGGCAGTGGAATGCTTCCGCCACGGCAAATAACAATTATGATTCATTACGGTCAGGATTTGGCGGTGGAGTTTTACAAGTAGTTATTTCAATGACCAACAGAGTTCACTGCCAATAAGGGGTTTGGGCTCCCGAAACAAATAGCAGGATAACATATCACACGTTGCACATCGTATGCGACTACTGTAAGGCTCGTATAACTTTTTGTTCGTTTACGTATTTATTTAATTCATTAATTAAGTAGTTCTTAACTGCTTATGATAAGTAACAGTATACACTGCAACACTGCACTAAGTGCAGCAAGTCTTGTATTTTCTAGGGCTACGGCATGACTAATGATCTATGACCTGAACTGGGCGTGTTTCCCTGTTCAGCCAGTCAAGTGACCACGTGCAAGTATTTACTTTTTGATCGCCCCTTATACATAATCACCCTAGCGATGAATTCACTCTCAAAATGTGGCCCGTATGTTGACACCGTGATTTTAGAATGGATCCCTTTGACAAATCCAGTCTGAATTATGTGTGCACTGCATCAACCGATCCAAAATGGTTGGAGAAAAAATGAAAACTCGACCGCGGTAGGTCAGGATTTTATGGACGAGCAAGAGCATTAAAACCATGACTTTGAATTAGACGAGCTGTCATTGCTCTGGGTGCAGACGAGCGTTGTCTTGCAGGAGGATAGACAGCTACATAAATGGATGAACATGGCGATTCCATTCTTTTAGTCCTCTTTGGGGTTTCACAGTACACCTACCTTGCCTTTTGACATGAATTGTAATTATAACCCACTTTGAATATCCCGTGGCCGTCCACTTTGTCCTTTGTCACACAAGTTGAGGGCTTCACCAGGTTCGTAACATGCACGAACACAACTACTTTAGCCTAAGTAACATAGTACCGGTACTGATGTTGTCACAATGATCACCATAAACAGCATTCATACTCCATTGAATGCCCATTGGGGCACATTTTCTGCCGTTAGAAACTCCATTAGAGCACAGTGCTTCTGACGCACCGACATAGAGCTGTTACACGTCATCGTGTTTCCGTTTACAAGCGGACCCATGCGAAAACTCTCACATGTGTATAAACCACCCGCCCGGCTTTACTGTTAAGCGGGCTTCTATAAATATGTTTATTTGTTTAAACGCACTTTTTAAACAAATTGTCGATATTTATTAAATGAGAGAGCAATTCATCACTGCTGCTGGTTGTGTGCGCCCCATGTGGACAGACTACCCGCCTGGCCCTAGTGTTATGCGGCTGTATGCGACAGACTTCTCTCAGGGGCTATCGTCTTGTTTATTTGTTTAAAATCACTTTATAAACAAATAAATGTATTTCCGTTGACTTTTCAAGAAATGCAAGATTTTTCCTGTACTATTGAGACGATTTGGAAGATTTTGGTAAAAAACCACACCTTCTAACTCCCTCTGGTTTAGGAGCTTGAGTTTTGTGAAACCTAAACCAGCCTTAGCGTATTATATAATCAGATAGATGTTCTCTAGCGGCCGAGGTACAGAACTTGCGTAAGTGAAGCGGGAAACGTAACAGAGCAGAATGTAAATTATTACTATTGCTCCGAATCATATTCTCAACAATACAAAATATAGTAATGCGTTACTTTTTATTGTTGCATAAAGGAGCATGATCAATATAAACAGACTGGCTGCGTGGCTCAGCAGTAACATTCTGGCCTGCTGTGCCCTAGGTTGCAGGATCAAATCATGGCGCAGTTGCATGAGCTTTAAGTTCTCGCAGTCAAGTGGTGCAGTTGCACCTTATATAAAGGGAGGTGGCGCGCAGTTTGTCACTCCTGTGGGGGTCCGGGCGGGGACACCAAGAGCCCGCCGATGAGCCAGCTTGGTGTCTTAGGCGAAACCCCACACAAGACACGGCAGAAACCTAGAAGAATGCTGAGTTTTAATTCACCGGCCGTGAAAGCCAATATACCATCTTTTTGGAAGCCTTCATAGGGAGGTTAAGGCTGCTTGAGCTTTAAGTTCTCGCAGTCAAGTGGTGCAGTTGCACCTAATATAAAGGGAGGTGGCGCGCAGTTTGTCACTCCTGTGGGGGTCCGGGCGGGGACACGAAGAGCCCGCCGATGAGCCAGCTTGGTGTCCTAGGCGAAACCCCACACAAGACACGGCAGAAACCTAGAAGAATGCTGAGTTTTAATTCACCGGCCGTGAAAGCCAATATACCATCTTTTTGGAAGCCTTCATAGGGAGGTTAAGGCTGCTTGAGCTTTAAGTTCTCGCAGTCAAGTGGTGCAGTTGCACCTAATATAAAGGGAGGTGGCGCGCAGTTTGTCACTCCTGTGGGGGTCCGGGCGGGGACACGAAGAGCCCGCCGATGAGCCAGCTTGGTGTCCTAGGCGAAACCCCACACAAGACACGGCACAAACCTAGAAGAATGCTGAGTTTTAATTCACCGGCCGTGAAAGCCAATATACCATCTTTATGGCGCAGTCAGTTGGCATTTGAGGGTGCGCAAATGCGAGGGAGCCGTGTCAGTAGATTTACCGACACGTTAGAGGTCCCCTTTGGGGCAAAATTCCGGCTCCCCGGCGTCTCTAAAAGCCAGAGTAATTAAAAGGGACGTAAAACGAACAACATTATTAGACTACTATTCAACATAAACAAATCTTTCTGATATATGAATTGCAGCCAAGGACCATAAGCTGGGCATTTTGTATTGAACGCCCGAGGGCTCCCAACAAGTTAAATTTCAAGTAGTTCCAACTTTGGCTACTAAATGCCACTGTCACTGACACCTAGCGGCGAACTTTGGAACACTTATGTCTTAACATTTTCAATATGTGATTATGATGATGATGATGATAATTGTTGTTTTAAGGGGCCTAACATCTAGGTTATCGGCCCCTAATGGTTTGAGTGATCGTGAAAAGTAATCTAAAACTAATACTAACTACTAACTTATATAGTAGAAGAAGAAATTGAGAACAAAAGGAGAATAAGTCAAATAAGGGACAGGAGGAAAGGAAATGCCCTCAACACTCGTAGGATGCGGCTTGAGGGACTTGGAAGGAAGGAGAGCCATGAAAGGCAGATAGGAAAGGGAAAGAGGAGAGGGACCGCCCCACAGGTAATGGCTAAAAGGGGGAAAACTGGATGCAGCTCTGGAATCCCTCGGAGTCGCCAACTCCCGAACACACCAGGCGTGAGCCCCTGAGGGTGTAGCATTATCTAGGGTGCACCAGAATTGATGGGGCCACATACACCCTGCCTCCTTGAGGGCCTTGAGCAGAGGCAGGAGATAAGGAAAAGGAAAAGAAAAAGAAGGCTGACCCCTCGCAGAAGGAGGGTATCAGAAAAGATGTGAAAAGGGCCAATTAAGGCGGGAAAGGAAGAGACTCCCTAGGCCTCGGATGTCCTAATACCGTCTGGGTCGGAAGAGAACAAGAGTTGACCAAGTGAGGTCGACAGGAAAGAAGACGGAGAAGGAGCCCGGCACAAGTAAGTGGAAGCAATGCCGGACTCAGATGGGGCTCCGTGGTCGCCAGCCCACGTCCCACTAGATGTGAGCCCCTGCGGGAATATGTGATTAGATCGTGAATTTATCCCAGATGGGATAACCACATAGACCCTCCGATTAATGTTTATTTTTCGTTAGGTATTGTTTGGTGTCAAAACTGCAGGTCCGAATGGTACGAAAATTCGTTAATATTTCACCTAATGAATAGGTAAATAAATGATAATCCCCCTGAAAGCCAATAATGTATTGAAACTAATTATAATGTAATACCAGTTTCAGTTAATTTGTAACCTTCTTCAGTTATACTAAAACGAAAAATATTTAACTAAGACCATCAATCTTAACAATTCTATGCAAAAAAGTTGAAGACTAAAAATAAAATATTTACTTTTTTCTCAGTAATCGAAAATATAAAAATTCTGTTAAAAATATTGTTAATTATAATGGAAAATACAGTCTAATTAGAATAAATCGTTAAAATATGGAAAAATATATTTTGTAAGTTTCCTTTAAAAATCAGATCTGTTACAATTGAATTATTATTGAAATTCAATCTATATAACAAGATGTTCAGTAAAGAACATATAGCCTACTTTCTCCTAAATGCATGGGTATTGTTATAACTCTTTGTCCTTTTCAAGGAGTATGATTGAATGTTGGTTGTAGTAGCTTGTTGAAATACAACGTGCTATAGGGATATTAAACATGAATATGAGGTGCCCTTTGCTAGTGCTACCTCTGTACCAAATTTCGTTCAATTCGGTTTCACCGTGTTTGAATTGATAGGGGGAATCGATTTGCACACATACTTGGCCACCATCTGCAAACTATTGGGTTGATGTTCTTGCAGTTTGGTCTGAATATGTTTCCCACATAAAGATATGGTGTTGCAAAATTTGGTAGAGACTAGATTATTAGGTTGGTCGTAATTACATTTTAGCTTTTAACATTTCGGTGGCCGCGATTACGTTTCCGTCAAGATAGCGGTGATATAAAACATGACACTGAGGTGCCCTTTGCTAGTGCTACCTCTGTACCAAATTTCGTTCCATTCGGTTTCACCGTGTTCGAATTGATAAGGGGAATCGATTTTCACACATAGATGGCCGCCATCCGCAAAATATTAGGCTGATGACCTATTACTTTGGTCAAAGGATGCTCCCTCCATAAAGGTATGTTGTTGCTAAATTTGCTAGAGATCGGATGATTAGGCTAATCGTAACTTGATTTAAGCTTTGAACATTTGTGTGGCCGCCATTACGTTTCTGTCAATATGGCGGCGATATAAATCATGACACTGAGATGCCCTTTGCTAGTGCTATCTCTGTACCAAATTTCGTTCCATTCGGTTTCACCGTGTTTGAATTAATAGGGAGAATCGATTTTGACACAAAGATGGCCGCCATCCGCAAACTATTAGGCGAATGACCTATTAGATTGGTCAAAGGATGCTCCCTCCATAAAGGTATGTAGTTGCAAAATTTGGTAGAGATCGGATTATTAGGTTAATCGTAATTTGATTTAAGCTTTGAACATTCGTGTGGCCGCCATTACGTTTCAGTCAAGATGGTGGCGATATAAAACATGACACTGAGGTGCCCTTTGCTAGTGCTACCTCTGTACCAAGTTTCGTTCCATTCGGTTCCACCGTGTTCGAATTAACAGGGGGAATCAATTTTGACATAAAGATGGCCGCCACCCGCAAACTATTAGGCTAATAACCTATTAGATTGGTCAAAGGATGCTCCCTCCATAAAGGTATGTAGTTGCAAAATTTGGTAGAGATCGGATGATTAGGTTAATCGTAATTTGATTTAAGCTTTGAACATTCGTGTGGCCGCCATTACGTTTCTGTCAAGATGGCGGCGATATAAAACATGACACTGAGGTGCCCTTTGCTAGTGCTACCTCTGTACCAAATTTCGTTCCATTTGGTTTCACCGTGTTTGAATTAATAGGGGGAATTGATTTTCACACAAAGATGGCCGCCATCCGCAAACTATTAGGCTAATGACCTAGTTATTTGGTCAAAGGATGCTTCCTCTATAAAGGTATGTTGTTGCAAAATTTGGTAGAGATCGGATGATTAGGTTAATCGTAATTTGATTTAAGCTTTGAACATTTGTGTGGCCGCCATTACGTTTCCGTCAAGATGGCGGCGATATAAAACATGACACTGAGGTGCCTTTTGTTAGTACTACCTCTGTACCAAATTTCGTTCCATTCGGTTGCACCGTGTTCGAATTAATAGGGGGAATCGATTTTCACACAAAGATGGCCGCCATCCGCAAACTATTACGCTGATGACTTATTAGTTAGGTCAAAGGATGCTCCCCCCATAAAGGTATGTTGTTGCAAAATTTGGTAGAGATCGGATGATTAGGTTAGTCGTAATTTGATTTAAGCTTTGAACATTTGTGTGGCCGCCATTACGTTTCCGTCAAGATGGCGGCGATATAAAACATGACACTGAGGTGTTCTTTGCTAGTGCTACCTTTGTACCAAATTTCGTTCAATTCGCATTCACCGTGTTCGAATTGATAGGGGGGGACAGACATTCAGAGTACACACACTCACACACACACAGACACACAGACACACACACACACAGACTCACACACACACATACACACACACAGACAGACACACTTTTTTCGCCCTGTGTTGATCTCATAAGTCTACTTTCATTTTTTGCAAAAATCGAAAGTAGGCTAAAAATATATAATATTGCGTATAAAATTTTTTATGAGGTTCTAAAATATAGAAATCTTCATCTATGGAGTATGAAACGGTATTGAATGATGTTCCTATGTTTTCAAAATGTTATTATCGTCAAATAAATTGGTTGTTAATTTCGACGATTTGTACCTTCTTTCAAAAATGGCCAAATTTATGTGGCGTGGATGTAGAATTTTATTGAAATGCACTCAATAATAAAATGGTTGGTTTGGTATTGATGATTTGTACCTTATTTTGAGAATCAAAATTGTGTGATTATGGATGTATAAATGTTTTTGAAACATCTTCTGTGTTTTCAAAGATTTATTGGGCATGTCATCAGACACAAAACTTTCATCGTTAACATTCTTTAAGGGGAAATTCTGGGAAAGAAAGGAAGAGGACGACCTTGGACGAAACATTTGGAAGACATCAGAATGGAATGTGACAATTACATGGAACTGAAACGAAACATCAACGACTGAAGAGTGTGGATGCATCAAACAGGCCTTTAGAATATGATGATGATGATGATGATGATGATGATGATGATGATGTATTTTACGTATATTTATCTGAATGAAAATTCATATTTAAAGGGAAGATACCCCTAAAATAAAACTAGTCAATACATTGTTTATGAAATACAAAGAGTGTTCAGGATTAGGAGGGAGCTTCAGATCCCGTCAGTATGGCAACTGCATAATCCACATCCATCTCTTGACTTGACTAGGTCTTGGTGACTCACTTGCTTCCGCTCACTTGCTGAAAATATCGCGAGGTGAGATGGATACCTTCCTGACGTGGACATGTCACTACACAGTTCTAATGCGAGTGTCCCAAGCAAGCATATAGGAATTCACAAGATAACTAGCATTCACTTCACACGGACCGTGGAGCGTGTCTATACGCACATTACGTTAACACTGTGTTAGGCCTAGAATAGGGATAATTGATTCTCTTCAGAGATATTTTATGTTTTTTGCTTTTTCAACATCAATCAACTGTTTTATTTAGACGATGTGCCAACATTTATTTTTTCTTGCTATATACTCAAATGTTATTAAACAGTAATTCATTCTTCAAGAAACATTGGGTTAATGTCGGTATTTGAAAGTGCGCAAATGCGAGGGAGCCGTGTCAGTAGATTTACTAGCACGTTAAAGATCCTCTTTGGCGCAACGGACAACGGCCTGGCCATGATGTAAACACCGGATACCATGAGAACTCCGCAGTTAGGCAGCATTGGGCATGGTCAGAACTTGGATGGTATGCTGGTTCTAGGTACTGTGCGCTGTTGGCCAGCATAAGGAGGAACGGAGAGTACTTGGCCACCCTACCGCACGTAAACTCCGGCTGAGGATAGCCTCTTCGGAGGCTTGGACCTGCCTTCGCGCAGAATACCAATTAAATTTAATTTTACTCCTCCCTAAGGAATTTAGAGGGCAAGGCTGTCCGTCATATTCCTATCATTTGATTTGTCTTTTTGTTCTTTGGTTATGGGGAGATGACCTAGAAGTTATCCTCATAAACTGCTTTCTTTTACTCTATGATCCGTCAACGAGGAGTGTTCTCAGCTAGTTCTTCTTAGGACGACGTCTCCCTCCGAAGGTCCGATCGAATTGATTATGCTCATGCGCGAGGCAGCGGGTTGACATATTTATATAGATGTTCGTTCATACCATCTGCACAGGTCTTGGAGCCAGGAATATTCACGTCTCCAAACAAATCTTCGTCCCACAGCGTAGCCGTGCTCGTTAATTCGTGCACAATGGTCGTGATGGCAGCTGCATGAAGTCCGGAGATTACAGGTTCGATCCCGGTGCTAACAGTGGCTATCCTGAGCGGGGGTTTCCCCGCGCTTTTCAACACTCCTTCCAGGCAAATGCCAGCATAGTACCTTACATTAAATACCGGGGAACCTACCTCGTTCATATTCCAAATACAGTTATACACGTTACTCCATTCATCACATAGATACAGGTTATCAGACAAGTTCAATTCACACCCAACTACACGGGCCTGATGACCAAGATGTCCCGAGCCCCTAAAATGAAACTACAACACAAATCACAGGTTTTCGTTCTCGGAGTTTTTCTTCAAGGAGGAGTTTGAAAAGTTCGTATCGTTCACCTCTTATGCTGTGCCAGATATGAAAATGAAAATCCACAGCCTGCTTCCAGTCTCCGACCGGGTCAGGAATGGAATGAATGAAGCCCCCATCTAGCGGCGAGGATATGAAATGTGCCGGCTGCCGAGGCCTGACGCACTCCTCTGGGGCAATGATTATATGAATGACAGATGAAATGAAATGATAGTGGAGAGTGTTGCTGGAATGAAATTATGACAGGGAAAACCGGAGTACCCGGAGAAAAACCTGTCTGCCTCCGTTTTGTCCAGCACAGATCTCACATGGAGTGACCGGGATTTGAACCACGGACCCAGCGGTGAGAGGCCGGCGTGCTGCCGCCGAAGCCACGGAGGCTTTGTGCCAGATATACGAGAGCTATTTTTTAAGTAAGGGCCTTTTTTTTAAGCCCGCAGTTAGTGCGCACGCCGCAACAAGAGTGCGCGCTACCTCCCGGCATCCTTTGCGAACAAGCAGGCGTCAGTTGCAGCTGTGTAGCTAACCTGTACGCTGAACTGTGACGAGTTGGTTCATGCGGTTGACGACAAAATTCGTGAAGATCGACGATTCACTATTTCAGGGACAACGACCAATAAAGCCGCCTACTGCGCTACCCTGACTAAACTTCGACGTGCAATCCAGAATAAGCGACGTGGTCTTCTATCGTCTGGAGTGTTGTTGCATGACAATGCCAGACCCCATACTGCGAATGACACGCAAACTCTAATCCAGAAATTTGTATGGGAACAGATGAACCACCCACCGTACAGTCCGGACTTGGCGCCACGTGATTTCCACCTGTTCCGCTACCTAAAGGAGTTTCTTGGCGGCAAGCGCTTCGACACAAATGATGAAGTGAATGAAGCTGTTAAAGACTGGTTAGCTTCGCAGGCGGCCGAGTTCTACGACTTAGGCATTCAAAAGCTTGTGGAACGATGTGACAAATGTGTAAATAAGTATAGAAATTATGTAGAAAAATATAGAAAGACCTAAGGAATGTCAATAAAACAATTGTTTTGGAAACCATTTTGATTTTGGATGTTTTTTTTTTAACTGGACATTAGTTTTGTAATAGCCCTCGTATTTATATGATGAAACCCTTTCAATTCTTTCATTACCATGTGTAAGAATGCCATGAATTTCATCTTTGTTTCTACTAACAACCATCCACTTAGTTTTTTGTACATTTAAATGTAATCCCATGGCATTACTTTCTTCAGAAATAGAATCCAGTAGTGTTTGTAGATCATCCATACTTGTTGCAAGGATGACAGTGTCATCAAAAGCTAAATAAATAAATAAATTGAAGATGTATGCCATATTTAGGGACACCCGTTGTAAGAAGACTTCGGAGATGATATGTGAGCTGCGTCATCTTATACGAAAGTACCATAACTGCCATGTGATGCCAGTTTTGAATAAAACAGTCTAAAATGTCACTGAATTCACATTAACCGATCATAAATAGAGAGAGAAAGAGAATATATATGACTTCTATTGCCCAAAGTAATAGCCCCATTCATCTTGACAGGCAACACTATAACAAAATAAATGTCGCGTGTAACTTATCCTTTGACCAAACGAAACTCGGAGCGCTAAGTTTATCTGTGAGAGTTGCGGCACTTTTCTGCTTCTTTCTACTCCAAAAGCCAATGTTATTAATCCTTTTGAACACTCTCCAGCCGCATTTATACCCTCTCCTTCCCCTCTCCGCAATGCTCCGCCTTCACAGAGCCGAGTTGAGCCAAGCGAATTTAAACATTGATTTTCTACCTTGGAAATGGACCTCTTTCCTTCTCTTTTCCTCCTCTAGCGCTCCTTACTTCGGATTAAATGAATAAAAAGAGAAAGGGGGATTAAAGTCACTACCTTTGTCTAAAAGAATTAAACGGGTTATAAAATAGAGTTTTAATTCGTTGCAATCCATCTCGCTACCAGAAGAGCGCTGTGCAGCGCTGAGGCAGTGGACTGTAATCCCAGAACGCAGGATTTTATCCCAGTGTACACAGAGAATGTAAATGAGTTGCTTCATATGCTGCGAGTTCTCTACTGTCACGAACAGCACACAAAATAAATAACAGAGATATGTTCCTACTCACTGGAATTAATTATTTATGTTCCTGCAACAGTGCAATACCCTTGTCTCGATTTCATTGCTGGAGAAAATAGGGCGATGCTGAGCTTCTATGCCCAAGATCGCGGGTTCAAACCCGACCGAAGTCATCGGATTTTTTAAGAACTTTAAAAATCCCTCAGTATGCCTTCCTTCGGAGGGGAAGTAAAGCCGGCGGTCCCATGTCCTAGATTTATGGCATGTTAAAGAACCTTCAACAAATTACACCTGTGTAAACCTAAATTATATATAGGTTAAACATTTGACTAACGTTCTTAGGTTCCTACGTTCGTCGTCAAGAGCCGACTGCGGTGGCATCTGGTAACTAAGTTCTGAACTAGTTGATCGTTGACGGTTGCGTTTGGCGGCAAAAGTAGGAACTACTTGATAAAATTAAATTCCTGCAGTCCTTGCTTTAATTAAAACAGATACACAAACTAATACAGTCATCACAATTAACACCGGTTATCAGATTCTACACACACCCAAAGTACACGGGGCTACTTGACCACGTTGTCGCAGCCCCTAAACTGAGGAACCAACCAACGAAAGACACAATAGGCCTACGGGAACTGTTTGGGTTACTAAGCCGCGTTCAAAAATAATACTGTATAGGGCTATTGCCGATGTTTCGCCATGCTTAACAGTCAAGCACGAATCCTACCCAGTTGTATACGAAATTAACGCTGGGTACGGTGGCATACAGATGTGAGGTGGGTTCGAATCCCACCACCGCTAAATATTTGTATGCACATTTTGAGCTTTGGGGATCATATACAAGATAATGATGATGGTGACAATTGCTGTTGTAAGGGACCTAACATCTAGGTTATTGGACCCTATTGGTTTGGGTGTTCATGGAAAATGTAGATGAAAATTTAAGTAAATCTAAGTACAAACGTACACAATTGGAAAAGAAAAGAAAAACAAAAGAAGGGTAAGGGAAATAAAAGACAGGGGGATAAGGAGGGAGTTAACATGTGGTTTGATCTGTTTATTATTATATAATGAATTGCAGCCAATGGCCATATCAGAGTATTTTAATTGATCGCTCGTGGGCTCCCAGCAAGTTCAATTTCAAGCAGTTCCAACTTTGGTTACCAGAGATGCCATGCCACTGACACCAAGCGGAGAACGTTGGAACTTGTTAGAGCGTTTCTAACCAACCAAATATAACCTACAAATTTGGGAGCACACTACCAATTGCAGTGGTAGGTTCATTTACATGCCATAAATCTATGGCATGGGACCGCCGGCTTTACTTCCCCTCCGAAGGAAGGCTCTTAAAAATCCGATGACTTCGGCCGGGGTTGCACCCCCGACATTCGTCATAGAAGCACAGAATGCAACCAACTACGCCGCCGTACTCTTGAATTTAACCAAATTATAATTTAAAAGGACAACTCTGGCAACTTTGCCAATTCCCCGGAATAAAAACCGAAAACACAATGATTATGTGTAAAATTAATTGCAAGTTATTTTTGTCATGTTTCGGATACTACTCACTGGCTGTATTTACATCGAACAGAGTCAAATCAGAAAAGTGCATATATTTTTTTTTGCATTAAACGAATTAAAGTTGTCCTGAAGCCCCGGGGCTTGTCCCTGTCTCTGGTCGGGCCTGGTAACATGCAATGGGGCCATGAGCGATCAGCCTCCCCATGTTACTGCGCCTGACACACCACTTGTTCCCCAGTGAGCTGTCAGCGCGCCAACGGGACGTGACGTCTTGTATTTTGTTCTTTATAATTATCTCTTCAGCGCGACAGCTGAGTTTGTCGTTTGTCAAGCCCTGTTCATTTCGACACAACTACCATTGCATTGTCTGTCGTTTGGAAACGGTTTTAGCCCACAAACATTCCGAAATACTTGTTTCAGATCCATGGCAGTGGGGATATGGCGTAGTCTGCGACATCTCATGATTGCTGTGCATTCCCCGATGATGTTCACACTCTGGAGCCGGCTATATTTTAATGCTGAAATCAGTTATCGCGTGATATCTTAACGTAAGGCCCATAACACTCTCTTATGTTGAGCCATGTCTGAATTGAATGCACCCCTTTTGTAATTATTAACTCCTTGGAAGGCACTCTTGATAACGTCAGACGCCAAGTGACCAGCTATTGTCTCGAATGTGTAGAGAGGAACTGCAGAACAAAAAGTGACAGTCAGTCTGAAAGACTAGACTTTGTATCATTTTAAATGCTACAAATGCTGAAAAATGCTACAAAGGCTGGAGGCTTCTCGCTTCGCTCGAAGCCAAACACTCTTCACATGTTAGAAAATTATCTGCATAATACTTATCTTGTTTCAAATTACTCGCGAACGGCAAGTGCAAACCAAGGGCAAAGCAAGGTCAAGTGCGCGGGATGCCGTCACGCTCACCAGAGCGCGCGGGGACGTGCCCCTTCCATCCAGTCTAAAACACTTATAGTGGGCGATGTATTGAAGATAGAGATGTGCTCTCCAGGACTTTTTTGTAGAACGTTTCATGCTGACCAATTCTTACGCTCATAGTATATTGATATTTTTAACGGTTTGCCCAGCGTAAGCTTAAGAAGCGCACGGACGCCAAGTATGTTTTAGACTTTTTCACTGATCATACATAAATTATTTTCTACAGAATCTTTCCTCGAGATATCCTTTACAGAATGGTGAAAACCACATCAAAATCCATTCAGTGGTTCTCGAGATTACCCGTGACATCCAAGAATCGGGGATTTTTGTCTTATACTAACGAAGTAGATATTGTCGGGGAACACATGCACCAAGCAGTACTATGACGTCGCACACCTCAGTGCATCTGGGTGCATTTCGTCCCGTCATCGTAACGTAACGCCAGACCCCAGCGTAACGACGAAGTCGACAAGATCATTTAGAATGATAAAATACAGTACACTGCTCAACAAATGTTTGGACTACCGTCATCAATTGTATGCTGACGCCGCCATAGAGGGGTGCGACCTCTTACCCCAAGATGGTCTCATTCAGAGCATGGCTCCTCGTTTGCGGGGAGGACTACTATGGACTGATACTGATCATCATGAGATTCATATTTTCATTGTTTTTGTTTTCAACAGGGACTCTTAGAAGCTTTGTTTTTATACCGTTTCATTGTTATCTAACCACGATTGTTATTGTTTTCAGAAGGACTGATGTTTAGTTTGTTAATAAGTTATTGTACAGTATAAACCTCATTGGGTTTACTATAAGAAGTCATTGTAGTAAAATCTATTTTTTTTATTTTTATTGAGTCAATTTACCCTCTAGGTTGGTGGTTCCCACGGACTCAGCGAGGGAACTCTCCACTACCGCCTCGATGGGCAGTGTCCTGGAGCTTGGAACATCTGGTCGGGATGGATACAACTGGGGAGGTTGATCAGCACCTCGCCCAGGCGGCCTCACCTGCAAAGCCTCATGAGGGATGGTAAGGGATGGAAGATGGGGATGGGTAGGCTAGGAAGAGGGAAGGAGGCAGCCGTGGCTTAACAGTAGGTACCATCCCGGCATTTGCCCGAAGACGAAGTGGGAAACCACGGAAAACCACTTCGAGGATGGCGGAGGTGGGAATAGTAAAATCTATGCTAGTCCAAAGTTTGGTTGAGCAGTGTATTTTCAAATTTCCTTTAAGGTGATGAAGATGATAATTGTTGTTTTAAGGGACCTAACATCTAGGTTATCGGCCCCTAATGGTCTGGGTGATAGCGAAAATGACAATGACATGGACACCATTCCGAACATTAAGTTAGACTGAAAATACTGACAAAAAAGAACTCAGATTGAAACGACTCACAAAATGTAGTTTAGGTTCAAAATACTTACAAGATGCAATGTAGATTCTAAATACTCACTAAATGCGGTTGAAATTGAAAATACACAATGCAATTTAGATTGAAAATGTCATACCAGATTCAAAACACTCACAAAATGCAATTGAAATTGAAATTACTTACAATATGTAATTGAGATTCAAAATACTCATTTGGATTGACAATATTTACAAAATGCTATTTAAACTGAAAATACTTACAAAATTTAATTTTGATTCAAAATACTCACAAAATGCAATTGAGAATTAAAATACTTACAAAATGCCCGGCTGAAGTCGTCGGATTTTCTAAGAGCGTTAAAATCCCTCAGTATGTCTTCTTTCGGAGGGGAAGTAAATCCTGCGTTCCCATGTCATAGATTTGTGGCATGTAAAAAAAAAACTTCCACTAAATACACTTGCGTGAAGCTAAATTATAGGTTAGGTTGGACTAACGCTCTAAGGGTCCAATGTTCGTAGCCAGGAGCCGAATGCGGTGGCATCTACTAACCAAGATCAGAACTAGTTGTCGTTGACAGTGGCGATTGGTAGCAAAAGACGGAACTACTTGAAAATAGAATGTCTGCAGATCTTACTTGAATTAAAAACAGATAACACACACTAATACAGCCATCACAATTAACACCGGTTATCAGACAGATCCTACACACACCCAAAGTACACGGGGCTACATGATTGTGTTGTCGCAGCCCCTAAACTAAGGAACCAACCAACCTTCCCACGTGCCTATTTGATGCCTAGTCTAGCGTCTCACTTCACACTTTTCCCGTGTCCGTCAACCAGACATGACGCTTGCTATGTAAAGTCCTCGTTTGAGATTCCTGAGAAGTATGGTCCAGAAAACGAGGACAGACTGAGTGAGAAATGAAGATATACGGAAAGAACCGGGAGTACAGAAACTAAATTACAAACTGGAGCAAAACAGATTGAGATGGTTTGGACATGTCAAACAGATGAATGAAGTAAGGCTACCAAGACGGGCACTGGAACGACGGATGACAGGGAAGAGAGGACGAGGAAGACCAAGAATGTCTTGGATGGACTCGGTGAAGAATAGCATTAGTAAACGGAACCTGGATTGGAACACAGTGTCGGAAGAGGAATGGTGGAACGACAGCACAAAGTGGAGAGGAACCATATTTGCCCCCTCCCAGTGTCAGCTGGGAAAAGGGAAATGAAGATGATGATGACTTTTTAGCCAATTTTCAATTTTGAAAAAATAGGCTTATGAGATCACCTTTTGGCCGTGTGTGTGTGTGTGTGTGTGTGTGTGAGGAATGTGTGTGTGTGTGTGTGTGTGTCCCCTAATAACTTCTAAACGGCAGGAGCGATTTCAATGAAACTCGGTAAGTTCATAGCACTATTCCGGATGACCCCGACCGAGCCCTTCAAATTTGGTTACCTCTCACCAATCCAATATGGCGGCTGTGCGAAATATTTCACCAGCATTCAATATCTCCGAAACTATTCCCGATATCACCCTGCATTTTTTTACGGTGATAGAGGGAACTACTAGAAGTTCTCCTATGTGATTTTTTAAAAACTGGTGACTACAAAACCAACATGGCGGCAACGCGAATTTGCGACTTTCAAATAGATGTTTCTCGCGATTTAACCAACCAAACGCAATAAAACATGGTACAGTATATATTTATATACATTGTAATGCACCGACATCTGGTGACTGTTAATGAAGAGACACGATACTTAGACACCCAGGAATAGCAAACTTAGTTATCGAAAGAAGGGTCGAAAACAAGAACTGTAGGGGTAGACCATGGTTAGAATATGTTAAACAGATTCCCTGGGATGTAGGGTGTGGTAGCTATGTAGCTATGTACGATTACCTCAGGACAGGGAGGCATGGACGGCTTCATCAAACCAGTTGAAAGACTGAAGTCTTAAATTACATCGGACAAATCTTACACATACCCAAGTGACGGGTTCATTGGTTGGTTGCTTAGTTTAGAGACTGCAACAACGCGGTCAAGTAGCCCCGTGTACTTTGGGTGTGTGTAGAATCAGTCTGATAACCGGTGTTAATTGTGATGGCTGTATTAATGTGTGTTATCTGTGATTCAGGTAAGGACTACATACGATCAATTTTTCAAGTAGTTCCTACTTTTGCTACAAAATGATACCGTCCACGACACCTAGCTGTGGACTTGGCCACTAGATGCCATCGCAGTCAGCACCTGGCGGCGAACGTTGGAACTAATATAGCGTTATCAAACCCACCTACTAATTTTAGCTTCCACAAGTGTCATTATTGGCAGGTTCTTCTTCATGCCATAAATCTATGACGCCAGCTTTACTTCCCCTCCGAAAGAAGATATACTGAGGGATTTTTAACGCTCTTAAAAATCCGACGGTTTCGGCCGGGTTTTAACCCGTGATCTTGGGCATAGAAACTCAGCTTGCTACCAACTATGCCACCGAAGCTGCCCTAGTGACGGGGATTAATGACGACGATGTCGCAAGCCCCAAGAATGATTCATTAAAACTAGCATAATCATGAGATTTGCAAGTGAACCAGGTGTTCAGCCCTGCCACTGGTCACACCTCATTAAAATTGTGAGATGCAGAACTGTGTTCATTATTTCTAAAGCCATATAATGCTCTATAATTCACTTTTCATTGTTATCCGACCTCATTATAATAACAGTCTTCTAGTGCATCGCCTTAATTAGATATAAATCTGTAATTGAACAGGAAACCATTTTAATGTTCAGCTCTCAAATTATGTTCTTACGTGACCTGTTACAGGGAATTGTTATTTAGCCTCGGGCGGAGAACTCTTGGTGGACCTCGTTCTAGCCAGAAGGACATCTTGAATGAACTTGACAATCTACAAGGAAATAATTAGACAGAGATAAGTGTCAGATATATTTAATACTGCTTATTGTATGTACACTGCTACCAACAGTTGGTTGGCTGGTTGGTTCCTCAGTTTAGAGGCTGCGACAATGCGGTCATGTAGCCCCGTGTACTTTGGGTGTGTGTAGAATCTGTCTGATAA
This sequence comes from Meconema thalassinum, assembly GCA_946902985.2. Taxonomy (NCBI): domain Eukaryota; kingdom Metazoa; phylum Arthropoda; class Insecta; order Orthoptera; family Tettigoniidae; genus Meconema; species Meconema thalassinum. The sequence goes on from OX336391.1 coordinate 173,725,844, forward strand.
CCGGTGTTAATTGTGATGGCTGTATTAGTGTGTGTTGTCTGTAATTCAGGTAAAAACTGCAGACGATTAATTTCTAGAAGTTCCTACTTTTGCTACCAAATGCTACCGTCAACGACATCTAGTGGTGAAATTCGTTACTATATGCCACTGCAACCGGCACCTACCGGCGAACGTTGGAACTTAATAGAGCGTTGATCAAATCTAACCGACAAATTTAGCTTCACACAATTGTGGATAGTGGGAGGTTCTTTAGCATGCCATAAATCTATGACAATGGCCTACTGGCTTTACAACCCCTCCGAAGGAAGGCATACTGAGTGATTTAGAACGCTCTTAAAAATCCGACGACTTTAGCTGGCTTCTTCATAACTATAATCAGCTAGTAATTACTCCTCACAGTATCCAACTTGTTAGTTGTTGTTGTTGTTGTTGTTGATTCTTCAAAGGGGCTTTGCGACATCCTGGTCATGTAGCCCCGTGTACTTGGGTGTGTGCAGAATTTGTCTGATAAATGAGTTACTGCGATGCCTGTAGACTACTATTGTACGTATTCTTTTAATCCAGGTAACATTTTGGCAGGAAGCGGTCGTAGCCTAACGTTAGGCACCATTCCGGCATTTTCCTGGAATAGAAGTGGGAAACCACACGGAAAACCACGTCCAGGATGATAGAGGTAGGATTCGAACCCACATCTTCTTAATTTTGTCTTACGAGGCTGAGTGTACCCCGTTTCAGCCCTCAGAACAGAATTAAATTTCTTGGCAGAGCCGGGAATTGAACCCGGGCGTTCACGGTAACAGCCAAGAATGTAAGCCACTATAAAATTGCGGCGGACGGTTGGTTAGTTGGTATCATTCTTGGCAGTCTATTTCCGGCTCTGCCATGAAATTAAATTCTGATCTGAGGGCTGGAACGGGGATTGCTCAGGATCTTGAGGCAGAACTCCGATATGTCGGTTCGATTCCCTCCTCATCCGTACTTTCCCACTTCTGCTCCAGGGAAATACCCGACTGTTGCCTACATTGAAGCCACGGCGATCTTACCCACAACCTAGCTCCAAATACAGATACTCACACCAATACAGTCAACACAGTTTATCAGATAGATTGTTCACACACACCCAAGTACATGGGGATACATGACATCCTGGTTGCAAAGCCCCTGAAAAAAAAAGATACAGTCAGTCAGAGAGACTAGATTTTATATCATTTCAAATGACGCATGCTACAAAAGCTACACATGTTAGAAAGCCTCGGGAGGGATTCTCGCTTCGCTCGAAGACCCAGGACTCTTTCAACAGACTCTATTACCCATTAACTTAGGCTTCCCGCGCGGGCACCTCTTTAAGGGTCGCCCTGTATTTGAGTCTGACATCTATAAAATCTTTAAGGGTCACCCATTATTTGAATCTGATATCTTGCAAACCTCTTTAAGGGTCACCCTTTATTTGAATTGAATCTAACATACTGTACACCTCGTTAAGTGTCACCCTGTATTTTGGTCTGACATCCTGCATACCTCTTTAGGAGACACGCTGTATTCTTATCTGGCATCATGTATATCAATTTAGAAGTCACCCTATATTCTTGTGTGACATCTTGTATACCTCTTTAGGAGTCACCGTGTATTCTTGTCTGACATTTTGTACACCTCTTTAGGAGTCACCCTGTATTCTCGTCTGACATATTGTACACCTCTTTAGGAGTCACCCTGTATTCTTCTCTGCCATCTTGTACACCTCTTTATGAGTCACCTTGTATTCTTATCTGGCATCTTGTATATCTCTTTAGGAGTCACCCTGTATTCTTATCTGACGTCTTGTATATCTATTTAGGCGTCACCCTGTATTATTGTGTGACATCTTGTACACCTCTTTGGGAGTCACCCTGTATTCCTGTCTGACATCTTGCACACCTCTTTAGGAGTCACCCTGTTTTCCTGTCTGACATCTTGTACACCTCTTTGGGAGTCACCCTGTATTCCTGTCTGACATCTTGCACACCTCTTTAGGAGTCACCCTGTTTTCCTGTCTAACGTCACGCACTTGCTGTCTGCCAGGGGTAAACTCAGACTCGGTGCATATGCACTGAACAACATGATGACGTCATACACGCCGTAACCGTAACCGTAACGCATAACGTTAGACCCAAGCATAACGACGAAGTCGACAAGATCATTTGAAATGACGACAACAATTCTTAGTACTCAGTGTTTAAAAGTGTATGACGTAATGCTTTGTAGAAACGTCATTGTAGGTCAAGGTCATAGCTGCAATGAAACCCCAAGCCTGTGGGAACCGTTCTCTACCTCACAAAGGTTAATCACAGTGCTAAAGCTGTAAATAATTATTTCGAGTCAGCTCGAGGAAGACGAATGCGTTGCAATTAACATCAAGAAACTCAAACCCGTGGCTTCAGATTACGCTAAGAGTATGAGTTAATACCGCATGGACATAATCCATTTCGGCGAGTGTTGGGATATGCCATGCAGATAATTTCTTACACAATAAAGTCTTTTCAAGTATGTTAAAATATAAACAATACAATACCCTTTGTAATGAAATACCACATTTCATAATCTGATTCCCTTAGGAGATGTGGAGATTCCACCAACACTTAAAAGGACTATGATGTTTCACCTCACGGTACCGACAGCAGTGGCTACGCTGGCTAAAGCGCAGCGTTAGGTCATGGGGCCAAGCTCTCTGCTGACTCGGTAGACGCGTGGGTTCGAGCCCCACCGTCGGCCGTCGTTGAAATGGTTTTCCGTGGCTTCCCATTTTCAACACCAGGAAAATGCTGGGACGGTACCTCCTGACAAGCCCCGGCCGCTTCCTTCCACGTCCTTGATCAGTTTCATTCATCTTCATCCATTCCAGCTCTCATCCCGCCGCGCAGGTCACCCACGGACGTCGACTAGAAAGACCTGCACTCGGCCTCTCAGGAAGCCACACGACAAAAAGAAACTCCAGGTAATCCTTCCATCGTCACTTCATCGTGAATCCAGCTTGTTTGCAGTTAGCAAAACGAGGAAAGTAATGAACTTAATTATAATTGTATTAAGGCAGCCAATGGCCATGTACTTTTCTTTTCAGGACGGGTCAGGGAAGGGATATTGGAAGGAAATCGGCCGTGGACCTATTGAAAGTAACCGTCCCTGCATTTTCATGGTGGTGAAAATGGGAAACCACGAAAACCAATGTCAGGACGGCCGTGGTAGGATTCGATCCCACGCTCTTGCGATGCCAGCGAGGCACGAGGTCGCGCGTTAGAGCTCCCGGCCACCGCAGATCATTGAGAATGTCCAAGAACCATTACCATACACTCTTTTAAAGCTAGTGTTCATGGAGCAACAGCACATAGCGCCGATGGCACTAATATTGATGGCCACGTACGGGGTGGTTTCGAGTCAGTCCGCGATGCACAGTGACGAACAGTGCATGCGGGTTTTAGATTGTTTCCAGCAACCAGACGTTTCACATTCCATACATTCAATGTTCTATTGATTTTTACCTAGGCGTTTGCATATCTTAACAACATAACTAACAGTACTTACAAAAGCCATCAGTTAGACAAGAAGACCGACGTGTCTCGGAAACTAACAAACCGCCAGAGGCTCACTAAAGTATCAGACAACGGTATCAAGGTGTTACCATAACACTAGTACAAACAACACAATCGCAGCATATACATAGTACTATAAACTAACGGAACACAATAGAAATTTGACCGAAGTTTTATAATATATTTATACAAATAACATACTTGACAAGTTGCGCTGGTTTACAATGAACTTCTGTAACTAAATAAATTCAAAAGAATTTAGAATAGTTGAATATTACACCAACATATTGTTGTACATAAGTGTTATATATCCACCAAATCTAAAAAAAAAGTAAATCAACATGACTTGATGATGATTTCATGACAAACGAAACATTTCATTAAATTACTCCCCCCCCCCCCCACCCCTCTTTTCGAGAAGTACATAAAAAGTGGATAATTAATAATCATCTAAAACATTTTCAGGTTAGTGATAGCAGCTGCACAAGAACACGAATACAATATCGCTCTAATAACCAGATATGTTCTTTAACCCATTCCAAGTTACAAACACCAGCCTTAGCATTAACTATCCAACACATACACACATCAAAAAAAGTTTTGCATCACCTCGGTTCCCAGATCTCCGGCATATAGACGTTGACTGTGTATATTGTATCCAAGATACAGTCCCTTTGACTGTTCATAGATGTCACTAAAACTGCTCAAAGATGTAAACTACCATGCATGAGCAGGGCCTATTAGACGGAGGGGGTACGACAGCCGATCAGTTCCAGTCATTCCACCAGGACGAAGGTACGCTGCTCATGTTGTCTGTAGTTCTACCATGCCTAGAAGGTCAATACCGCAGTTCGATCGCGTCCGCATTGTTACTTTGTGTCAAGAAGGGCTCTCAACAAGGGAAGTTTCCAGGCGTCTCAGAGTGAACCAAAGCGATGTTGTTCGGACATGGAGGAGGTACAGAGATACAGGAACTGTCGATGACAGACCTCGCTCAGGCCGCCCAAGGGCTACTACTGTAGTGGATGACCGCTACTTACGGATTGCCGCTCGGAGGAACCCTGACAGCAATGCCACCATGTTGAATAATGCGTTTCGTTCAGCCACAGGACGTCGTGTTTCAACTCAAACTGTGCGCAATAGGCTGCATGATGCGCAACTTCACTCCCGACGTCCATGGCGAGGTCCAGCTTTGCAACCCCGACACCATGCAGCGCGGTACAGATGGGCCCAACAACATGCTGAATGGACCCCACGGAATTGGCATCACGTTCTCTTCACCGATGAGTGTCGCATATGCCTTCAACCAGACAATCGTCGGAGACGTGTTTGGAGGCACCCTGGTCAGGCTGAACGTCTTAGACACACTGTCCAGCGAGTGCAGCAAGGTGGTGGTTCCCTGATGTTTTGGGGTGGCATTATGTGGGGCCGACGTACGCCACTGGTGGTCATGGAAGGCTCCGAAACGGCTTTACGATACCTGAATGACATCCTCCGACCCATAGTGCAACCATATCGGCAGAATATTGGAGAGGCATTTGTCTTCATGGACGACAATTCTCGACCTCATCGTGCACATCTTGTGAATGCGTTCCTTCAAGATAACGACATCGCTCGACTACAGTGGCCAGCATGTTCGCCAGACATGAACCCTATCGAACATGCCTGGGATATGTTGAAAAGGGCTGTTTATGGACGTCTTGACCCACCAACCACTCTGAGAGATTTACGCCGAATTGTCGTTGAGGAGTGGGACAATTTGGACCAACAGTGTCTTGATGAACTTGTGGATAGTATGCCACGACGAATACAGGCATGCATCAATGCAAGGGGACGTGCTACTGGGTATTAGAGGTAGTGGTGTGTACTGCAATCTGGACCACAAATGCTGAAAGTCTAGCTGTATGATGGTACAACATGCAATGTGTGGGTCTCATGAGCAATAAAACGAGCTGAAATGTTGTTTGTGTTGATCTCTATTCCCTTTGTATTTAACGGTTCCGGAACTCTTGGAACCGAGGTGATGCAAAACTTTTTTTGATGTGTGTATTATCACACTTAATAAGCAAACTTGAAGGTCAATAGCCGCCAATATTATCATAACACAAATCACTTACAACTAACATTCTTGACAATAAACTTCTGTAACTAAATAAGTTCAAAACGATTTAGAATAGTAGAATATTACAATGCAACAAATTACAAATAGAGAAGACAAAAAGATTCTGAAGAACAAACATATTATAAGACTTACTCTAAAAACTAAGGAACGTAAACCATATGTCATACCTGATGAAGAATGGGCAGCGGGAATGAAGAGGTTTCGGGAGAGGAGGAAGATGATGACACCTAAGTTACCTGTTAATTCTTAGATTACTTAAATGTATTTGGTTTAATTTAAGTGCTCTAATGTGGGCGTACACTAACTAACTAACTAACTAACTAAATAAATAAATAAATAAATAAATAAATAAATAAATAAAAATAAATAAATAGATAAATAAATAAATAAATAAATAAATAAATAAATAAATAGCAAACAGATCACTCTTCAGAGAAGCTATTCAAAAGGCAAAATTTCAAGAAAGGAAGAAACAAACAACTCGCAGAAAGTGGACTCATGAGGAGAAAGATCGTCACTCTAGAAGGATGAAAGAAATTTGGAAATAACGGAAATTGAATACAATGGACAATAGCCAACGTTGATTCACCGTACCCTCCAAATGGGTTATTGGAAAGAAGATGAATAATTAAATAAGTAAATAGGTAAATAAATAAATAAATAAATAAATAAATAAATATGGTTGGTTCCCCAGTTTAGGGGCTGCGTTAACGCGGTCATGTAGCTCCGTGTACTTTGGGTGTGTGTAGAATCTGTCCGATAACCTGTGTTAGTGTGTGTTATATGTAATTCAGGTAAGGACTTCAGACGATCACTTTCAAGAACTTCCTACTTTTGCTACCAAATTATACCGTCAACGACCCCTAGCTGTGAACTTGGCAACTAGATGCCACTGAATCCGGCACCTGGTGGTGAACGTTGGAACAAATAGAGCGTTAATCAAATCTAACCTACAAATTTAGCATCATACAATTGTAGTTGGTAGAAGGTTCGTTTACATGCCATATAAATCTATGACATGGGTTTTACTTCCCCTCCGAAGGAAGATACTGAGGGATCTTTAATGCTCTTAAAAATTCCGACAACTTCGGCTGAGTTTGAACCGCGATCTTGTGCATACAAAAACTCAGCATGCTACCAACTGCGCACCGAAGCCACCAAAGACAGAGATTTAATAGCCTGAGTGCAAAGGGCACATCGAGTTGGCTGACTGAAAAGCAATTACTTTACTCAATCATTATTGCCTCGCTTGAACATTCCTGTGCATGATCATGGTGAAGGATGTATTATTTCTTGCCTTACTTGCCCTTACTGGCGGCTATCAACTGTATTGTCATTCTAAAAGGAGATTTTAGCTTATGTTCGTATTATAGAAATGTTTATGTTCGACAATGTCGAAATGTAAATATTATATGTCAGAAAACTGTACTACAATGAGGCTCATTATAGTACAAGTTTTCATTATGGGACAGTTTGTCCCAATAATCAGAGCTCAAGAAACAGTTGTGTGACCAATTAGGTAAGGATAGCATCGCACCTGCGCTGAGTTACAAGGCCTTCTAATTTAAATTTCACTGCGTGGCCTAGTGTCATAGTGGGGTAATCGAGGAGGCCATGGTCAAATACAAGTTATTCTCTGCGTCCCATACGCTCTGTTCAGTACATAAAACCGGCGAAATTTCGTCAGATATTGATGAATATTTATGTTCGAACATAAAATAGTTATAATAATTATCGTCGAACTTGTTGTTGTTGTTGTTTGAGTCTTCAGTCTTTTGACTGGTTTGATGCAGCTCTCCATGCCTCCCTGTCCTGAGCTAATCGTTTCAACTCTACATAGCTCCGACACCCTACATCCGAGGCAATCTGTTTAACATATTCTAACCTTGGTCTACCCCTACAGTTTTTGTCCTCGACCCTTCCTTCCATAACTAAGCTTGCTATTCCTGGGTGTCTTAGTATGTGTCCTACCAACCTATCTCTTCTCTTCATTAGCAGTCGCCAGAAGCATCTCTCCTCTCCCACTCGTCTTAATACCTCTTTGTTTGTAACCCTATCTACCCATCTGATCTTCATCATTCTCCTGTAACACCACATTTCAAATGCTTCAATTCTCCTCTTTTCTGCTGCACCAATAGTCCAAGTTTCACTTCCATAGAGCGCCACGCTCCAGACAAAGGCTTTCAAAAATGACTTCCTAATACCTAAATCTATATTCGATGTCAGCAGATTCCTTTTTTGTAGAAATGCTTTCTTTGCCTGAGCCAACCTACTTTTAATATCCTCTTTGCTTCGTCCATCACTGGTTATTCTGCTTCCTAAGTAACAGAAGTCTCCTACTTCCTTCAGCTTTTCACCTGTCAATTTGATCTCCATAGAGGTTTCTGATTTATTTCGGCTGCATTCCAGTATTTTTGTTTTACATTTATTTATTTTCATCATGAATTCTTTCCGTAAGACGGAGTCCATACCATTCAAAAACTCATTCAAATCCTCAGGCTTGTCGGCCAAGATGACGATGTCATCAGCAAATCTCAGAGTTGAAATTATTTCTCCTTGAATCTTCACTCCCACTTTAAATTTTTCTCTAATTTCCTTCATTGCTTGTTCAATGTAAAGATTGAAAAGTATGGGTGATAAGTTGCAGCCTTGCCTTACACCTTTCTGAATACCAGCTTCTCTCTCATGTCCTTCAACTCGAATGACTGCTGTCTGGTTTCTGTACAGATTGTATATCACCCTCCTATCCCTGTACTTTATTCCAATCGATTTCAAAATGTCAAACAATTTAGTCCAATCAACGTTATCAAAAGCCTTTTCTAAGTCTGCAAATGCCATGAACGTTCTCTTATCTTTCCTTATTCTACCTTCCAAAATCAGCCTAAGACTTAGTACAGCTTCCCTTGTTCCTACATTTCTCCTGAAACCAAACTGGTCTTCACCCAACTCCGTTTCTATCTGGCTTTCAATCCTCTTGTAAATTATTCTAGACAGGATCTTTGAAGCATGAGTAATCAAGCTGATTGTACGGTAATCTTCACATCTGTCAGCTCCCACTTTCTTTGGTATAGGGATGATTACATTCTTCTTGAAATCAGGGTGTACCTCACCTGTCTCATAAATCCTACACACCAAGTGAAATAACCTGATCAGACCTTCATCTCCTATGCAGCGTAGCAACTCAATCGGTATATCATCTATGCCTGGTGCTTTGTTCCTGCTTAAGTCTTCCAAAGCTCTATCAAATTCTGATCTCAATATTAAATCTCCTTTCGCATCCTCATCAATTTCCTCCTCCCTTTCCATTACATGATTCTCAATCTCCTTTCCCTTATACAAACTCTCTATGTAAGCTTTCCATCTCTCAACCTTTTCTTCCCTATCTGTTAGAGGCTTTCCATTTGTGTCCTTAATATTACAGCACTTAGTCTTCTTTTCCCCAAAAGTATTCTTAATCCTTCGATAAGCTGTGTCTACTTTTCCTAATTTCAGACAATTTTCTATACCTGCACATTTCTCTTTCAACCATTCTTCTTTTGCTTCCTTGCACTTCTTGTTAACCTCATTTCTCAGACGTCTGTATTCTGCTTTCCCCTTTTCATCTCTTAGATTCTTGTGTTTCCGCCTTTCATCCATCAATTCTAGTATATCCTGAGTGATCCACGGTTTTCTACCTATTCTTTCTTTCCTACCAATGTTTTCTTCTGCGGATTTTGTTATTTCATTCTTCAAAAGTGCCCATTCGTCTGTAATTGAAGTTTGTTTAGGGTTTTTCATTAGTCCTTCCTTTATACTCTTCTTGAATCTTTCGTTTACATCCTTCTCTTTCAGTCTGTCTATTGCCCACCTTTTTGGATTTTGACTTTTCTTCAGTTTCTTCAACTTTAATCTGCATTTCATTACAACCAGATTGTGATCAGAGTTTATGTCAGCACCAGGATATGTTTTACAATCCAAAATCTGGTTTCGAAACCTCTGCTTGACCATAATGAAGTCGATTTGGTAACGCCCTGTATCTCCTGGTCTCATCCATGTGTATATTCTTCTATTGTGGTTATTGAATAAGGTGTTAGCTATGACCAACTCATGTTCGGTGCAGAATTCTACCAGCCTGCTTCCTCGATCATTCCTTTCACCTAATCCAAAATCTCCTACTATCTTCCCTTCCCTCCCTTTTCCTACCACAGCATTCCAATCTCCCATTACTATAACATTTTCATCACCCTTGATATACCTCAGAATTTCGTCTATTTCATCGTAGACCTTTTCAACATCCTCATCATCAGCTTGACTGGTAGGCATATAGACTTGTACCACTGTGGTGCACGTAGGTTTAGTATTGATTTTTGCTACAATAATCCGTTCACTATATTGCTCATAATATTCCACCCGCTGTCCAAGTTTCCTACTCAATATGAGGCCAACCCCTGCTTGGCCATTCGTCGAACTTAAACAGTCGTATGCAACTCGCCTATAATGCTAATTAAGACACTCGTATGAAATTATAAAACTCGCACATGCTCGTTTTATAAACATACTCGTGTCTTAATTATTGCCATGATAGGCTCGTTGCATAATATACTATTGCCTGTCAGTTTACCCCGTGCATACCTGGTGGCTAGCATATTACTGGATGATATATTAAAACTCCTCAGCACCTCCGCCATGGCGATTTCTAATTCGTGGACAGGGAAGCGCTCCATAAAATATGTACTACTTCGCCCGCGTGTTGAAGCTCGTCTGTTAATAATGCAGCCATTGCGAGATGGATCCCATTGTGACTGTCAAATTAGTGAGGAGCTCTCCACTTCTCTCAGCAGGTTAGCTCCCCAGTAGGATATTTTACTTTGGCTTTCATCCGTTTCAGAGGTCACAGTTGTTTAAAATAAATGTAGTTTATGAATTAACATTTGAATAATACATTTCGAAATCAGTTCATAAGCAAAAACAAGTAATTCCGTGACGAACTCAAGAGCTTATATTTCTTAAAACTTAAGATCCATGCCAATGATTAATCTATATAGACCTAACTAGAATAATGACGAAATGAAGTTGGTTATACTGACATTTTTAATTACAGTCGTTTGAAATATACCTGAAATAGTGTAGCCTAATAGAGCACTACAGTTGGCATCCATGGTGACTCTGAATATATTCTTAGTTCCATCTCTTAAGGTACAGAATGCACTTACAAAATTTGGTTCAAGTCCAATGTATATAATGGACATTACATGCAGTTAGACATTGAATCTATCAGCGCATGTAAAATCATGTTGGCAACAATTTCATGTATGTGTTGCTCAGAATTAATCTGAAATATGACCTATTATTTTGCCAATTTTGGATGAAATCCATTTATTAGAATAGAAGTTGCATGTATTTTAAAATTGGACCTGTCAGCAGACTTAGAATCATGTTGACAGCACTGGCGTACAGTATATTAGATATTCCAAATTAATATATAATGTCAGGACCTACATGTGTGCAAAGTTTCGAGCTGTGGGTTGCATACTTTCTGATCTATTGGTATTAGGATAAAATAATAGAAGGAGCATTTATTAACAGTTGGCAGCCCTGGTGGATCTTAAGAATACGCTCAGTCATATATGTTTAAGTACACATAGTAGGCCTATATACGTAATTTGGTTGAAATCCAACCGATAGTATAGAAGTAACATGCATTTAAAAATTGGACCTCCCGGCAGGCCTAGAATCAGGTTGGCAACACTGTCATGTGGGGCCTCCTGGAAATTAATTTGAAATGTTATTATCTCTGTGTGTGCCAATTTTGGAATAGTTTGCATTCATAACTTCTGAGATATCCAGCATACTGTAGAGCTCAAATTTCAATTGTGATTTTTCAGCCGTTGGTAGCACTGAGATCATTTTAAAATATGGTCGTGAGATATTCAGGTATAGTTCTTTACTCATATCAAATTTGGGTACGGTACCTGCAGCCGTTTAGGAGTTGATAGGGGAAGACACACCCACAGACAGACAGACAGACAGACAGAAGGACAGACAAACACATTTTCCTGGATCGGTCTCATGTGTCAAATGTGAAAAGTAGGCTAAAAAGGAAATAACGGCATATCACACTCCATAGTGTGAACAAATGGGCCGTACTCTAACATTAAACACTAGTTGCCAAGTTGCCGTCCACCACAAAATGGGTTGAAGAAGCAAGAAAGGATCTCCATAAAGTTAGAATTAATCCAGATGATATTCAAAACAGAGCAGGGTTCCGAGGGAAGGTTGATCATCTGGTCTGAAGACAGAAGCAATCGTATGAAGAAATACTGGAATTAGAGAAAGCTATTGGCAAGTCAGTCGATTGTTTACCGCGGTACACAGTAGGCGAAAATCGTCGGAGGAAAATGATTCAGGCGGAACTGTTAACCAGTTTAGACTAATCAGTTTATCAATACGGAACCAGAATGGACCTTTTAAGTTCTAAAATGAAGGGAAGGGGACATTAACTGTTAAGTGATTAATCGTTTCCTTCACTGGCAATTTAACTTTATATCAATCTGTTCAAAAGTTACTGAAAGACAAGGTCCTGTAGAAAATGAAATATCAATGAAATGAAGAAGTAATTACGTAGGTGAAATATGTGCCCCACAGGCCTTCCTGTGGTTGATCATCGTTCCCAAACCGTGCCGTAATACGGATTTAATCCTTTCTAAATTACTTTTGCATAACATTTCTGTTCTAGGTCATGGATCGGATTTCCTCTTTCCTGCCTCACTTGAACATTATTCTACAGTAGCTTGATCATGGCTAGCAAGCCAAACAGTGAAATGAGCCTAATCAGCCCCGTGCTTGATCATACTTAGCAGACCGAGCCGTAATATGGATTCAATCCTGCCTTGAACCTAACATTCCTGTTATTGATCATGGATCTCCTCCTTTATGCCTAATTTGAATGTGATTCTAGCTTGATAATGGTTAGTAAGCTGACTTGTGTGACGAATCTTATATTTCCTTGTTGTTGTTGTTTGAGTCTTCAGTCTCTTGACTGGTTAAATGCAACGCTCCGTGCCTCCCCGTCCTGAGCTAATCGTTTCATCTCTAAATAGTTACCGCACCCAACATCCGAGGCAATCTGTTCAACATATTCTAACCATGGTCTACCCCTACATTTCTTGCCCTCGACCCTTCCTTCCATAACTAAGCTTGCTATTCCTGGGTGTCTTAGTATGTGTCCTACCAACCTCTCTCTTCTCTTCATTAACGTTCGCCAGAAACATCTCTCCTCTCCCACTCGTCTTAATACCTCTTCGTTTGTAATCCTATCAACCCATCGGATCTCCATCATTCTCCTGTAACACCACATTTCAAACGCTTCAATTCTCCTCTTTTCAGCTGCACCAATATTACACTATTTCCTACCTCACTTGAATAAATCACTTCTGTTATTCTGGCTTGATCATTGTTAGTTAACTGATCCGTTTGAAGGATGAAATGCTTCCTCCCTCACTCGAAAATAACATTTACGTGCTTCTATCTTGAACACAGTCAACAAACCGAGGTGTATAATGAATGAAATCCCTCCCGCCTCACATGAACTTAACAGTCCTGTGGTTGTCTTGATCATGGTTAGCAAACCGAGGTATATGGCGGATCTAATCCTCCTCGCCTCAGTTGAATATAAGACTCCTTGGCTTGATCATCGTTAACAAGCTAGGCCGTGAGATGGATCAATAAAACTCAAAATTAAAAGAGGTGTCCTCTTGTTGACCTGCTGCGGTGCCTGCAGCCTCTTCAAGTAACGGCTGAGTGCGGCAGTAGCTACACTTGACGGCACAAGAGCCCTCAGGCGCTCTTCTTGCCTCTCCATGTTTATTTTAGCTACTCACTAGAGTGTTGGAAAACTGCTCCTTGAGGAAAAAATATCCAACGGAGTAGATTGATAACTGAAGGTACGTTTCTAGGGATTACTTCTTCGGATATTATTTTCTTTTCAGAAGAGATGGGCACGATCAATTGATTTTATAGGCTATATGATTGTTGGTTTTATAAATTAGCCTACTCTCATCATACGAAAGACAGGCTTATTAGATCAGTTATTGTCCGTGTGCCTTTGCGATAATCCATCCGTCTGTGTATGAGAGTAAACTCTCACTAATTCGGACTAATGGGGGATTTTTTGACCTTCGGTCCGAGCCTCGTAACTACGGCGTGGCAGTCGTTATAGATTGAAAAACCTGACTAATTTCCGTTTTTGTGTAAACCTATTTTGAGTTGGTATTAGCAGGGCCTCCGAGGGGGAGGGGTAAGAGCATAGGGGCCCGTTAGTGTCACGCGTTCTAGCTACTTTTGTATAATGTAAAATGTTGTCTATAACTTCCAACCAGTCCGAGGCTTTGCTGAGTAAGGATGTGGATTTGTCTACAGCCCTGCAGAAGTTATCTCATGTTACCATAATTTAACTGACAGGAGAAAAGAGGCAGAACACACTTCACAGGCATTTTATGACAGCGCGAAAGTATTGGCAGAAACCATTCATTTGGTAAAAGAATTCCTCGATTCTGAAAATTACGAAAAAAAAAACAGTTTTAATGTACATTATTCCACCCCAGAAGAGTATTACATTCTATATATGACTATGAGTTAATAGTTACAACTGTTTAGGAATAATCTACAACAATTTAGTGTTGAATCTGTTATCAAACTAATGCGGAGTTTTAAAACGCCCCTTTTTTCAATTAATTACCGGTACTGGTAATTACTGGGTGGCTCAAGCCCACTTCGCTGGACAAGCTGTACACCCTTGCTGGTATCGCAACCCCTGACATCCGTCGAGAGGTAGCGGCAAAAAATGAGAAAAAAAAGGGGCAGAAACTTCTGAAGCCCATCCTCTGTTTGGACATCGACCTGAAAAACCCCGACTAAAATATAGGAAAAGCTTCCTCAGAACAACAGAAGCTCTTGTCGGGACTTCACAACAATCCCGAACCAATTTGTGCCGTGCAAGGTTCCACAGCCCTGGACAATGGTTTCCATCCTCTGAAAAATTATCAGCCGGTTTCACAGAGAATTGGAGTACATGGAGATCACTCAACAGACTTCGGTCGGGTGTCACAAGATGCAAAAACAACTTAATGAAATGGGGTTTCCAAGTGGAGTCACAGTTTTGTGAATGTGGAACAACGCAGACCTCCTACCATCTGCTTCAGTGCAGTCAGTGCCCAACAACATGTACGCTAGAAGACCGGTTACATGCAACACCTAATGCCATAGAGGTCGCCAACTTCTGGGCGGCTATAGTTTGAACAAATTAAAATTTAAAATTGTGTATATAATATTATGTATTTATTGTATACTAGCTGAAGTACCCGTGCTTCGCTACGCGTAATAAATAAATTAAAATGTGAAGGTGACAGTTAAAACAGGGGATAGGCGAGGTGCTGCGCAGAGGGAGATTAAGGATGAAACATTTTGTCCAACTACAACGCTCGGCGTTGACCGTGTTTTATAGCACAAATTTAGATTTTACTCGCTAACCGTTGGAGATACCTTTCGGATAGAAAATGTAATTTTAAACCTCGTATATGCCATCAAAAGTTTGCTATTTCTTAGCGTTCTCTTTTTATTTCAAATGGAAATATGAGTTTTAAACCAAAGGGTGTCGTGACGTCACTAAAATGGTCGCCATCTTTAAATAGTGCAAAGTATTGTAATCAAAAGTAACCTATATGTTAACCAGGTAAATCAGCTACTTCCATGTAAAATTCACGTATATCGGACCAGTGGTACTTGCGTGATTGAGTAATACACAGACACACACCATCTCATTTTTAGCCTTGCTTCGCTCGCGTCATTACTTACATTACTTACATGGGTAGGAGCGATCATCCTTTCAAAGTTAAGGGCCGACCACAGCGAACAAATTATGGTAAATATTCTTTTGTAAACCGTGCCATTGATAACTGGAACTCTCTACCTGCCGCAGTCTTAGAGCCTTTTCCCAAACATATAGGTGTGTTTAAGAAAAGACTGACTATTTGTGTAAATACTCCAGTTTAATTGTTGTATAATTGTTAATGAATTGTTATGTGTAATTATTTATTTGTTATGTATACCCAATTTGCCTCCGGGGGCCACACCCTCCATTGCAAATAAATGAATGAATGAACGAATGAGTGTCATATTGTTATATAATGAAATGCAGTTTTAACCCCGTTAACACCCCTTCAGAACCTGAATATCCAAAAATCCCTCCTTAGTAGACGTTTTCGACACACAACGAACATATCCCCAAAATGTAATTCTTCTAACTTTAATAGTTTTGGTTGGTCGATGAGAGTGAACATCCAAAAATCATTCCTTAGTGGACGTTTTTCTTCCAAAATTTCACCCCTCCCCATAGGCCCCTTAAATTGCATTTATGAAAAAACGGTCGAACACCTATTTATTTTATTTATTTATTTATTTATTTATTTATTTATTTTTAAGCTGATTGATTTCCTCCGAGTTTCAAACTCCTCGCCTATGTCTTTTAAGAGATACACGCTCCGGTAGGAATCTTTCAACCCCCACTTTTCATTCCTTTAACCTCATAACATACACTACATGGAAAAACCATTAGACATGTGTCAGCTTATTTTTAATGATTAGTATTGTACCCGATACCTATTTTAGGCTATCGGCTACGCCAGCTGACTTTAAGCTGTAGTTGAGGTTTTGGAAAGCAAGCAGACAAGATAGCGCATCGATCGCGTCAAGAAGAAAGCCAAGATGACGTAGGAGGTCAAGAATCAAGGAGGCATTGAAATCTGTAAGAAGATAGAATTATTAATAAAGATGTGAAACTTTATTGAAATATATATGGGATTATAATAAGTTAAAACGACTTAGAAGAATATATATAACATGCATTATATGTGGAAATAATTTTATGGAAATAAGTTATTGTATAACAGAACAGCCGAGAGGAGTCGGGTTCGAGACTATCTTCGTGACGTGGGAGCACTGTAGTGGGGAGAATTAGCCACGTGCCGCACGGAGCTCATAAGCTGGAACACAGCGCTGAGCAGTTCAGTTGGGCTCAATGAGGCGAGCAGTACAGAGCAGTTCTATAGCACAGCGAGACGGGCATTGAAGGTCACGCAACGCACGCAAACCGTCACGGCAAGAGTAGGCGACATTTCTCGTATCACCGAGCAGAGCAGGCCGAGCGGGTCGTTGATACAGGCGACCTAGCCGAGAAGACAATTGTAGATAGCCGGGGTATTTCAAAACCACACTGATCGCATATGAAGACTTTGTTTCAAGCTTCATTTCGACGTTGTTCGAACACAGGCTTTCACAAATAACCTTATAACCATGCTGTTATATAATACATTCAAAGCGACTTTTTACTATTCCAAGTAGACTGAATGTTTAGCATAGGCTCTGATGAACATTACAGCGTGCATTTATAAGATTTTTATCTTATACAATTTTCATGGATTACATATTATAGACAGATACAGGGTGTATCGTAATCTTGAACACTACCTAGTAAAATTTTTATTTTACTCAAGTCGAACTTTGCAGTAAGTTGAGAGTGGACTTACAATTCTCAAACTGAACATTTATCGGAACAGTGGCGTATATTAGAAGAAGAGTAGGGGGTCCGCTGTTTCCATGAACTTTTCGAGAAGGAGTTGGACGATATCCGCTATGGGTAATTCGAGGTTCAACATGATCGAGTAAACGTGAATAGAGACAAGATGGCACCACAAAGCGATGGATTCGGTTCCTGACGAGAGGAGTCCAACAGCTGATTCGCTTGGGAATTCGAAGGAAATCGTCATTTCATGGATGAAATGATATTCACGCCGATCTTACGAGAAATCTTTAGGTAGGGAAAAACGACGATCTTGGAAATTATATTACAACTGATAATGAAAGGTATTGTAAGAGTTCTATCTACCTGATACGATTATTTTCATGAATACTGGGCACACATGTATATTTTTCTAATAGGAGTGATTTGATTATTAAGACATGGTTTGAATATATATAATTCGAATTTGCTAGAATATGGAGTGACCATATGATATGGCAGGCATCATTATTCGATATTCTCACCGTTGTTTGACTTTATTAAGAAGATGTTTGGTCTTATAGACATTTTTCCAGCTAGGATATTTTTCATGGATAGTTTTTTTTGAGTAGCGAGTATTTCGAACTCGTGATCTGCAATTGATTATCAGAAACTACTTCGTCAGTTCATTGCATACTAGCGAGTGTGTATTATTCATCAGTAGGGATTTTTTTTCCATTGGATTGTTTGGAGATATTAAGAAGTTATTCACTTTAGTGAATGAACGTCGCTTTTATATGACAACTAGAAACTTGTTGATTCCTTTCTAGTACATTCATTCATATAGTCCACGAGGTGGGGTCCTTCGTATTTATACGATTGTATGGTGGCTACTCACCTTACCCACCGTTTAGGGAACTATCATCCAAGTCGACGGGGCGAGGTCCTTCGTATTTATACGATTGCACGGTGGTTACACATCTTACTCGCCATTGAGGTACTCATTTTATCATCCGAATGTACACGAGATGTAAGTGAATTAAACAAGGAACTACTAGTCACATATCAGTCGAGATTTTGTTAAATAAAGTAACGATAAATGTCAACAGGATTGCATTTAGTAATTCTTGTTTGCCAATCCAATATTTTGTTGCTATACTCTTTTGAGAGTAATTTCAGTTTAACAGCTATCACAGCGGATGCTTTGATGATTTTTATAATTGTGTTTGATACCTTTGAGAAGGATTTAAAGTAATTTAATCTTGTAAGATTAATCATTAATGGTCATAATTATTTTAAGGCAGATCAGTATTGCAGATTTTGATGTGAGAGATTATAGCACATTGGTGTTTTTCTACGATGTGAATTATGAAACTTGTGAAAGAGAATTTATGTTATTTGAAAGCAGATCATAAATTACTGAAGTAATGTTTTTCCAATTGTTTAAGAAGTTGTCTAGATATGATCAGAGTAATTACAGTCATTGGAGATTATGTGCGTTAATAATTTGAAGCCATTTATATATTTTTGTAGATCATGCAACGTGGTTAAGAGAAGTTTGTGATAGGCATTTTGTGGAATTTGCCATTTGATAGTTGCAACGTTGATAATGTATTTTGAAGCGGACATGAGGTTGTTGTACCCAGTCTAGCGTATTTGTTGAGATTCATGCTGTATGTGCTGAATATTTATGGAGTTTTTGTAGCAATTCTTATATTCAAATGTGATATTTGGGATATTGAAGAAATATAATGTCGTTGTGGATAGTTAGATCCAACGTGATGTCGTGGAGACAATAATATTTTTGGCATGATAATTAAAAACGAGATATAACTTGGAAGTAATAAAACTGTAAGACAACGTTCTATAAACCTTATTAAACAATTTGTTAGGAAATTAAACAAATAAATGAAGTTTATAATACAAGATTTTCTGAAAATAATAATTAATGAAATAATAATCTGAGATATAAGCATATTAACGATCTGACCTAATGAAATAAAAATCAGAATGACTAGATGAAATAATAAAACTAAATAACCAGATGATTGAAATTTAAATAAGTTGGTAAATTAAATTTTGAAATAAATCGATGAATTAAATAAGTGGATGAATTAAAGATTGAATTAATTAAACTGATTGAAATGAATTATTAGACGATTGTAATGATGATGAATAACTGAATTAGAAGGTGATGATTAATTAAAGAAGCTGATGATTAATGAATTTTTATGAAATTAAATAAATTTAATTGAGAGATAATTCGAAGGAATTGCAACTTGAAATGTGAATTTAAATGAGGTAATGGTGATGAATTAACGATTCTGACAGGAATATTTGGAATTTTGAAGTGAGAATTAATGTGAGAAATATTTAATTTTGATAATAATGATGAGGATGACCAATGAGAATTTGAATTTTCTGTAATTCACAGATAAGAGATTAATGACGATGTAAATAATGTAAATTAGTTAGTAAATGTTTAGGAACATTAGATTAACATGTTCTACGTTCAAATTATACCATGCAAACCATAATTTATGTGATATTTAACATGAGTGATTATTATATGTGTATGTTTAGGCAGATTAGTAACTTAATTAAATCCACATTGATGTTAAATTAAAGAGAATTAGGTCTCAGGTTTCACAAATGTCAGTGACGAAAGACATAGTGATACAGTGATCCTGAGAACCCAAGAGAACTTTATACATTTTTCTTGATAAGTGGATTGAAATAATTTTGCATTAGAAAGGAGATGGTTCGATTTTTTGGACAATGACAATTTAACTTTGCATTCGACCATACTCTTAGGTAGGAATTATATTTAAAATGTCTGTCTGACTATCAAAGTAAAATAAATTTGTTTTTATCTTAGTTGTGATCTGATGATGGTGTGATCTTCCTTTTTCTTTCCTTGTCTTGAGTAAGGCTTATCCGGAAAGAAAGTGGTTTTGCTAGGAATTCAGTTGATGGCGCCCATTTATATTTGAATTATTTTTATTAACTTAAGCCCGTAACGACCCTAGAGATACTTTGTCTCGTGAAACCCACTGCTTTTTCACGAACTCAGCTGAATTTCCGACACATTCCTTATTTGACTAGAGGTTCATTTAACTCCGCTCTGTCCTGGAACTCCAGGGATGTGATGTTATAGCAGATGGGTCATCGCATCCCCAGGACGAACGGGTACAGTATATATGCCAAGTATCACATCCCCAAATGAAACCACTCGTCAGATATTGTTATTCAATGAAATGCACGTTTACCCCCTTAACTCCTCTTTAGAACCTGAATATCCAAACCTCTTTCCTTAGTGGACGTTTTCGACATACAATGAACATATCCCCAACATTTCATGTTTCTAATTTTAATAATTTTGGCTGGGCGATGATGAGTGAGTCAGTCAGGACATTTTTTCATTTATTTTTGATAATTTCACCCCTCCCCATGAACCCCTTAAATTGGATTTATGAAACAAACGGTCGAACGCCTATTTACTTATTTAAAGCTGTTTTCCCCCTGAGTTTGATGAGTGACTAAGTGAGTCAATCATTTAGGACACTTTCTTTCCTGTTTTCCCCCCCAGAATTTCTCCCCTCTCCAAGGGCTCCTGAAATTGGATTTATGAAAAAACGGTCGAACACTTATTTACTTGTATTTTAAGCTGTTTTTCCCGCCAAATTTAAATTTTTTCGCCTATGTCGTTCAGAGATACACGCTCCGTTAAGAATCCCTCAACCCCCAATTTTCACCCCTTTCACCTCATAATATACATCACATCGACAAACCCTTAGACATATGTCTGATTATTTTTAATGATTAGTTTCTATACCGAATATCACATCCCCAAAGAAACAAATCATGTGATATCGTTATTCAATGAAATGCACCTTTACCCCCTTAACACCTCTTTAAATCCCGAATAAACAAAAATCATTCCTTAGTTGACGTTTTCGACATACAACGAACATATTCCCAAAATTTCATGTTTCCAACATTAATAGTTTTCGCTGGGCGTGATGAGTGAGTGAGTCAGACAGGACATTTTCTTTCAATTATTTTTACCAGAATTTCACCCTTCCCCATGGGCCCCTTAAATTGGATTGATGAAAAAACTCTTGAACACCTATTAACTTATTTTTTAAGCTGTCTTTTTCCCCTGAGTATGATGAGTGAGTGAGTCAGTCAGTCAGTTAGGACAATTTCTCTCCTTTTTTCCCCCAGAATTTCACCCCACCCCATTGGCCCCTTAAATTAATTTATGAAAAAAAAAACGGTCGAACACCGATTTACTTATTTATTTAGCTGATTTTCTTTCTCTGAGTTTCAAATTTCTCACCTATGTCGTTTAAGAGATAGGCCTTCACGCTCCATTAGGAATCCTTCAACCCCCATTTTTCACCCCTTGCACCTCATAATAATACACCATATCGAAAAACCCTTAGACACCTGTCTGCTTATTTTTAATGATTAGTTTATATGCCGAGTATCACATCCACAAATGAAACCACTCTTGAGATATTGTTATTCAATGAAATGCAGGTTTAACCCCCTTAAGACCCCTTTAGAGCCTGAATATCCAAAAATCCTCCCTTAGTGTACGGTTTTGACATACAACGAACATATCTCCAAAATGCCATGTTTCCAACTTCAAAATTTTTGGCTGGGCGATGATGAGTGAGTGAATGAGTCAGGACATTTTCTTTCATTTGTTTTTCTTCAGAATTTCACCCCTCCCGATGAACCCCTTCAATTTGATTTATCCAAAAAAAAAACTGTCGAACAGCTATTTACTTACTTTAAAGCAGTTTTTCCCCCTGAGTTTGATGAGTGAGTCAGTCAGTCAATCGGTTAGGACACTTTCTTTCCAGTTTTTTTCCCCCTGAATTTCACCCCTCCCCATGGGCTCCTTAAATTGGATTTATGAAAAAACGGTCAAACAAATATTTACTTATTTTGTATGCTGATTTCTTTCCGCTGAGTTTCAAACTCCTCGCCTATGTCGTTTAAGAGATACACGCTCCGTTAGGAATCTTTCAATCCCTACTTTTCACCCCTTTCACCTCATAATATACACCACATCGAAAAACCATCAGACACGTGTCTTCTTACTTTTTAATGATGAGTTTATATGCCGTGAATCACATCCCCCAATGAAACCATTCGAGAGATATTGTTATTCAATGAAATGCAGGTTTAACCCCCTTAAGACCCCTTTGAACCTGAATATCCGAAAATCCTCCCTTAGTAGACTGTTTTGACATACAATGAACATATCCCAAAACGGTCATGTTTCTAACTTCAATAATTTTGGCAGGGTGATGATGATGAGTGAGTGAGTGAGTGAGTGAGTGAGTCAGGACATTTTCTTTCAATTTTCTTTTTTCAGAATTTCGCCCCTCCCCATGAACCCCTTAAATTCGATTTATGAAAAAAAAACTGTCGAACAGCTATTTACTTACTTTAAAGCAGTTTTCCCCCCTGAGTTTGATGAGTGAGTCAGTCAGTCAATCAGTTAGGACACTTTCTTTCCTGTCCCCCCCCCCCCCCAGAATTTCATCCTTCCCCATGGGCCCCTTAAATTGGATTTATAAAAAAAACGGTCAAACACATATTTACTTATTTTTTATGCTGATTTTTTTTCGCTGAGTTTCAAACTCCTCGCCTTTGTCGTTTAAGAGATACACGCTCATTTAGGAATATTTCAATCCCCACTTTTCACCCCTTTCACCTCATAATATACACCACATCGAAAAACCCTGAGACTCGTGTCTTCTTATTTTTAATGATGGGTTTATGTGCCGAGTATCACATCCCCCAATGAAACCAATCGGGAGATATTGCTAGTCAATGAAATGCAGGTCTACCCCCTTAACACCCCTTTAGAACCTGAATATACAAAAATCCTTCCTTAGTGGGCATTTGCGGTCCTTGGGGAAGCTGCATACCAAATTTCATTCCAATCCGTTCGGTGGTTTCTGAGATTTCGTGATGAATGAATGAGTGAGTGAGTGGTATTTGACAAATATATAGTAGAAGATAGTGTCAAGTCTTTGTTATGCTAAACTCGGTTGACAATGCTGTGTGAGTAGGTGAGTAACTAACGGGATTTCAAGTAAAGATGCTCATTTTCTATACCAGTAGTGCAGAGCGCAACTGGCATCCAGACGGCCGTGTCTCGACTTGAGCTATGTTGCCATGGAAACTATCTGCCTTGCCATTCCTTCATGAGTATATTTTATGATTTGATTAGCCTGTGCTTGAGTCCAAAAGGGCCTAAATCAAAAGAATGAGAAAGACTATCGAAAATTCATGTAGCCAGCGGTTCCTTCCGGGTCCTAAACAATGTGTATGCAAAATTTGGTTGAGATTGGTGGAACGGTGCGGATTTGTATACGGAACATACCCACATACCCACATACCCACATACAGACTTTCACTTTTATATATTAGATGTCGCCTCCGTAGCGTAGCGATCAGCATGGTTAGCTGCCGCCCCGGAGGTCCTGGGTTCGATTCCCGGCTCTGCCACGAAATTTGAAAAGTGGTACGAGGACTGGAACGGGTAGAGGGGGTTTGATTCCCCCTCAGCCATCCTCGAAGTGGTTTTCCGTGGTTTCCCACTTCGTCTTCGGGCAAATGCCGGGATGGTACCTTCTTCAAGGCCACGGCCGCCTCCTTCCCTCTTCCTTGCCTATCCAACCTACTCATCCCTTACCTTCCCTCATGAGGCCCCTGTTCGCTTTGCATGTGAGGCCACCTGGGCGAGATGCCAATCACACCTCACCAGTTGTATCCCTTCCGATTCGATGTTCCCAGCTCTAGGACACTGCCCGTAGAGGCGGTAGTGGTGAGTTCCCTCGCTGAGTCCGTGGGTTCCACCAACCTGGAACGTAAACGACTAAAAAAAAATAAAAAAAATGTATATTCAATTTCGCACTGTAAGTGTTTCTGACGCGAATGAATTAATGAATGAACTGGTAATTAAAGTGAAAAATTACAGAAATGCAAAATATTTCCCAAAAACTGTAGTTGTGTGCACTTTGCAAAATATATTTCATTAAATACTGTAAATACTAAAATGTTTGCTATGAGAATTTGTGTGTATTTTTAGCCTACTTTCGATTTTTGCAAAAAATGAAAGTAGACTTATGAGATCAACACAGGGCGAAAAAAGTGTGTCTGTCTGTGTGTGTGTGTATGTGTGTGTGTGTCTGTGTGTGTGTGTGTGTGTGAGTGTGTGTACTCTGAATGTTTGTCCCCCCCTATCAATTCGAACACGGTGAATGCGAATTGAACGAAATTTGGTACAAAGGTAGCACTAGCAAAGGACACCTCAGTGTCATGTTTTATATCGCCGCCATCTTGACGGAAACGTAATGGCGGCCACACAAATGTTCAAAGCTTAAATCAAATTACGACTAACCTAATCATCCGATCTCTACCAAATTTTGCAACAACATACCTTTATGGTGGGAGCATCCTTTGACCACACTAATAAGTCATCAGCGTAATAGTTTGCGGATGGCGGCCATCCTTGTGTGAAAATCGATTCCCCCTATTAATTCGAACACGGTGCAACCGAATGGAACGAAATTTGGTACAGAGGTAGTACTAACAAAAGGCACCTCAGTGTCATGTTTTATATCGCCGCCATCTTGACGGAAACGTAATGGCGGCCACACAAATGTTCAAAGCTTAAATCAAATTACGATTAACCTAATCATCCGATCTCTACCAAATTTTGCAACAACATACCTTTATAGAGGAAGCATCCTTTGACCAAATAACTAGGTCATTAGCCTAATAGTTTGCGGATGGCGGCCATCTTTGTGTGAAAATCAATTCCCCCTTTTAATTCAAACATGGTGAAACCAAATGGAACGAAATTTGGTACAGAGGTAGCACTAGCAAAGGGCACCTCAGTGTCATGTTTTATATCGCCGCCAACTTGACAGAAACGTAATGGCGGCCACACGAATGTTCAAAGCTTAAATCTAATTACGATTAACCTAATCATCCGATCTCTACCAAATTTTGCAACTACATACCTTTATGGAGGGAGCATCCTTTGACCAATCTAATAGGTCATTCACCTAATAGTTTGCGGATGGCGGCCATCTTTGTGTCAAAATCGGTTCTCCCTATTAATTCAAACACGGTGAAACCGAATGGAACGAAATTTGGTACAGAGATAGCACTAGCAAAGGGCATCTCAGTGTCATGATTTATATCGCCGCCATATTGACAGAAACGTAATGGCGGCCACACAAATGTTCAAAGCTTAAATCAAATTACGATTAACCTAATCATCCGATCACTACCAAATTTTGCAACTACATACCTTTATGGAGGGAGCATCCTTTGACCAATCTAATAGGTCATTCACCTAATAGTTTGCGGATGGCGGCCATCTTTGTGTCAAAATCGGTTCTCCCTATTAATTCAAACACGGTGAAACCGAATGGAACGAAATTTGGTACAGAGATAGCACTAGCAAAGGGCATCTCAGTGTCATGATTTATATCGCCGCCATATTGACAGAAACGTAATGGCGGCCACACAAATGTTCAAAGCTTAAATCAAATTACGATTAGCCTAATCATCCGATCTCTAGCAAATTTAGCAACAACATACCTTTATGGAGGGAGCATCTTTTGACCAAACTAATAGGTCATCAGCCTAATATTTTGCGGATGGCGGCCATCTTTGTGTGAAAATCGATTCCCCTTATCAATTCGAACACGGTGAAACCGAATGGAACGAAATTTGGTACAGAGGTAGCACTAGCAAAGGGCACCTCATATTCATGTTTAATATCCCTATAGCACGTTGTATTTCAACAAGCTACTACAACCAACATTCAATCATACTCCTTGAAAAGGACAAAGAGTTATAACAATACCCATGCATTTAGGAGAAAGTAGGCTATATGTTCTTTACTGAACATCTTGTTTGTTTAAATGATGACTGTGCATCAGATGCTTTTCTCAAAATTACATTGTCTTTCCGGAGTAGCGAGTAGTGGATAGGAATAATTAAAAGTATGTCAAAAGGGGTCCGAGAATAAATTGCATAGGGGCCCTTAAATCCTCTCGGTGGGTATTAGGATGTTGTATGGGTACAACAATATGGATGTAATAACTCTCGCCACAGTTGAAACACCTGCAAATCATTCTGAATTAATCATATGCATGGAAACGGATATGGGTTGTCCTAATCTCCTGGCAGTAAATGGAACAAGAACGACTTCTGTTGGATACCTTCCAATAATCCTCTTATCCGATATCCAGTCTGTATCAATGCAACAGAAGCCCGCTGTGAATGGAATTCGAGCTCCCTTGGTAAATCCATTCATGAGATGACACACTTCAACTACTGCGCCAAAACATCATCCATTTCAGTCGTGAAACCGAAAAGAAGGACTGGAGGTAGAGCTTTGATATCCGGTGCCAATGGATACACAGGGTATTCTTGTTGTTGCTATAATAAAAATAATATCGTATGGCCTCGGGTGGCGGGTGCAAGCTTTGTTAATTGACGCCCAGAGGGCAACTTGCATGTCGAATTTTATCGCTCCTTGAAACACTATGAAAGTCAAGGAAGTTAGATATCTAAGCTCCTTGACATTATAGCGCTGTCGCCTTTCAAAAACCACTTACCACGGCCAGGAGGGGATCCTGCAAAGCTTGGGGTTGGCAGTCCGAAACGATAACCATTCACCCACCTTGGCAAGCGTTGTTGTTGCTGTTGTTTCTGATTTACTTTCCGTGGTCTTATTCACTTGGGCGTGTGTGGAACCAGCCTGATAATGTGTCATTGTGAGTTAATACTTTCCAACACTCTTTTTACCCAATGTGATTAGGCGGGGTTGCACTGTACATGCTGGCCCAAGAAAAATACATGTGTTACTAATTCTCTCAAATGAAGGGGGAATTTAAGATTGCGCGTTTTAACCGTCACTCGGTCATCATCACAAATATATACGAATATTTATAAATTTTAGCGCGAAAAAAAATCAAAATTATAAATATTCGTAAATAAATTTAAACTTCATCCCTAGTGATCAGGATCTCATGATGACCACATGACGGTTAAAATGAGTTACATTAAATCCGCCCCTTTCTTAGCAGTGAATAATACGTATTAATAAATGTAAAAATATGGTATACTGGCTTTCACGGCGAGTGAATTAAAACCCAGTAATTCTTCTAGGTTTATGCCGTGTCTTGGGTGGGGTTTCCCCTAGGAACACCAACACTGAGTTAAAGCTGAGTATTAATTCACTGGCCGTGAACGCCAATATACGAGGGCTATTCCAAAACTAAGGTCCGTTTATTTTTTTTTAATTAACTGAACATTTTATTTTGAAACCACATTTATTTTTAGGTTTTACACACCTTCCTCTATTTTTCTACATAGTTGCCTTGTTTATTTAGGCACTTGTCATACCTTAAAACTAAGTTCTGATATCCCTCTGCATAAAAGTTTGTCGCCTGCTCTGACAACCAAGAATTCACACTCGAGGAAAATCCATTGATAGAGAGGTTATCATGAATCTTCGGTCCTAGTGAATTTTCGTGTCAAATGCAGTCACCAAGTCATCTGTGATCACAGACCTGAGCGTTCTTCGTCATGAACATTTTCACGGCCACTTTTGAACTCGCGTACCCATTTTCTCACTTTACCTCCCGTCATTGCATTATCACCATACACCTCACAAAGCTGACGATGAATGTCTTCAGCCGACTTGTTTCTAGCACTCAAAAAGCGTATCACAGTTCGTACCTCACACGCGGCGGGCGAATCAATAATCTTGAACATTGTAAAGATGCACAGTTCAGCGTACAGGTTAGCTACACAGCTGCAACTGACGCCTGCTTGTTCGCAAAGGATGCCGGGAGGTAGCTCACACGCTTGTTGCGGCGTGCGCACTAACTACGGGCTTAAATTAAAAAAAAACGGACCTTAGTTTTGGAATAGCCCTCGTACCATCTTATTGATAGCCTTCATAAGGAGGCTGCTTGAGCTTTTAGTTTTCGCAGTATAGGGGCGCAGGTGCGTTTCATAAAAAGGGAGGTAGCGCGCAGTTCGCTACTCCTGTGGGGGTCCGTGCGGGGCACCAAGAGACCGCTGATGAGCCAGCTTGGTATCCTAGGCGAAACCCCACCCAAGACACGGCACACACCTAGAAATATTGCTGAGTTTTAATAAATGTAGTTTGTTTCAGGATCAGTGTTATATATACAGTGCAACCCCACTCAATCATATTGGGTAATAGGAATGTTGACCGACTGGAACCTATAAATTGACTGTATAAACAACGTTGAAAAATGGCTTCAATATTTGACAAGTGGTCAGACAATTATAAAAACAAATTATGGGAGCATCAGAGTCACTGACCGATTTAAATATCTTGGAGAAATAATTAGTAGCAATGGGACGGATAAATTGGCAATTGAGAACAAAGAAGGGAAATTGGAAAGATTAAATTTTTGTAAAAGAAATGTGTACAATAAAAAGAACCTGTTTATCAATGCAAAATTACGACATTTCAATACAGTTGTTAGACCAGTCATCTTGTACGGCATGGAAACTACAAATATAACCGGAATGGGGAATTTGCTTAAGATAGACAGAAGAATTTTAAGAAGGATTTATGGTCGTAGGAAAACACAGGAAGGTTATAGACTGAGATCCAATGCAGAAATTTATAGTAAAATCGACAACCTTGAAATGATGATCAGAAAACGGCGGCTTCTGTTCTACGGACATATGGTCCGCATGGATTGCTCATGGTTAAACAAACAAATTTTTGATAAAATCTGGAACTATAAAGGGCAAGGAGGCTATGTAAAACAAATGAAAGAAGAACTTCAAAAATTCAAAATTACTGAAGAAGATTGTCTAAATCGAATAGAGTACAGAAAAAAGAAAATTGGCCTTTAAATTCTTATCGGGGAGAAGAAGAATCTCAACAGAGGAGAAAGGACTGCTGAAAGAAGAGCTGCGCAGTCGACCAGGATGAAAGACTTCTGGAAGAGACAGAAGGAAACTAGACCTATAAAGAAGTGATATTTGCGTGGTCCTTGTTGGCCTGTCCGCGGTATATATATATATTTATTTGACAGGTGTAATTGTGATGGCTGTAGCAGTGTGTGTATTTGCAATTGATGGTAGGATTTAGAACGAGGTTTCCGTGGCCTTGAGTGAGAACCATCCCGGCATTTTCCTGCAGTAGAAGTGTGAAACCACGGAAAACCACTTCCAGGATAGCTGAGCTGGGAATCGAACCCACCTCTTATCATTTTTCTCTCACGAGGCTGATTGTACTCCGTTCCTGCCCTCGGAGCAGCATTAAATTTCTTGGCAGAGCCGGAAATCGAATCCCGACCTCCACGGTGACAGCAATGACGCGGACCATTTCGGAGGGAAAACTACTCTGTGTGAAACCAGTCTGATCTCCCAAAACTTGTTGTTAATTCCTTTTAGGGGCTTGGGACAGCTTGCTCATCAGCCCAGTATAATGTGTCTGAAAGCCTGTGTTTCTATGGTGACTGCAGTCATGTGTTTTACTGTAATTAATAGATTAGATACCCCGGGACTTGAAATAAGATACTATCCCAGTAATTTCCTGGGGGGAGTGTGGAAAAATCCGGGTTGAAGCACACTTAAGATAGCCGCTGTCAGCGCCGAGATCCCAATCTCCAATCTCCTGACTTGCTGCATCTCGCGTTCGTGGTGAGTGTTTTAATGTAATATGCAATAACTTCCTGCTCAGGATCATCACAGTGAATGGAACATGGGTGCACCATTTTGATTTATTGATTGATTGATTGATTGATTTATTGTTTTAGTTTTAGGGGACGAAACAGCGAGGTCATCTGGCTCTTGTATCAGTTTACCCCGAAGATGAAAGCAGCATCAATAACATGGAAATATCCGAGCTCACCCGCGAAAAACTAGATGGAAGAACTCACTTGTCTGCCTCCTGGTGTAGGAGTTAGCGTTCTTGGCTGTCGTCCAAGATATCCAGGTTTGAATCCTGGCTCTGACAAAAAAAATCCTGGTCTGAGTGCTGGAACGGGGTACACTCAGGCTCATAAGGCTAAACGGAAAAGAGGAGGGTTTGACTCCCATGTCAGTCATACTGGACGTTTTTCATTCCATGGTTTCCAACTTCTACTCCAGGCAAATGCCGAGATGGTTCCTAACTTAAGGCCATGGTCAATTCCTTCCCTGAATACACTCACTACTACAGACATTACAATGACACAGGTTATCATACAAGTTCTACATACACCCAAATTCACAGGGCTAAATGACCACGATGTCCAATTCTCTCAAATGAAATAATAACAGCAACAACAACAACAATTTACTTGAACCACTCGCCAAGGAATTTTACTAGACTAGTATACTATGCAATGTTTCTCTGCCCTTGGGTGATTCAGTAGCCAAAAAAACCTATTTAAGTAGCGTAGCTGCAAGTTGGTTTTGTGCTTCTCATGATTTTGATAGTCACATATAAGACGGATAGCACACACAAATTAACAAAAGGTTATCTCAAAAGCCTATATTTCATACAATAGCGGCTTCGGTGGCGCAGTTGGTAGCATGCTGAACTGCTGTGCCCAAGACAGCGGGTTCAAACCCGGCCGAAGTCGTCGTATATTTTTAAGAGCGTTAACATTCTTCAGTATGCCTTCCTTCGGAGGGGAAGTAAAGCCGGCGATCCCATGTCATAGATGTATGGCATGTAAAAGATCATTCCACAGACTAAACTTGTGTAAAGCTAAATTTCTAGGTTAGATTTCGTTGGAACGCTCTATCAAAGTTCCAACGTTCGCCATTAGGTATCATTGACATCTGGTAGCGAAAGTTGGAACTACTTGTAATTGAACTGAACTTGTAGCTCACCGTAGCGGTGTCCGCTTGAAGCAGCTACAGACACTGGCGAGCCGAACATGTCCTCGTACACTCCCGGCACTAAAAGCCATACGCTAAATAAATAAATAAATAAATAAATAAATAAATATGATGGAAAAGTGATAAAAAATATCGCAATGAAATTCAATTTTCCTACCTCAGGTATTCTAGAAGTGATTTTCCGAAGGTTACCCACTTCTACTGTACTTAAAGCCTTAGCCTTAGCCTTATATCA
The DNA here is from genome assembly GCA_946902985.2 of Meconema thalassinum. Lineage (NCBI taxonomy): Eukaryota > Metazoa > Arthropoda > Insecta > Orthoptera > Tettigoniidae > Meconema > Meconema thalassinum. The sequence goes on from OX336391.1 coordinate 173,757,229, forward strand.
TCATACAAAGTTTCAGGTTGTTTGCCATAATACCTATAGTTTCGGAGATATTGAGAACTGGTAAAATATTTCGCGCAATCGCCATGTTGGATGGGTGATATTCTTGAAATTTAAAACGGTCTTAACCAGACGGGCAAGGAGTAGATCCTTACCTACTTTCATTGAAATCATTCCAGCTAATCAGCGTAAATTATAGGGAGCTGCTCATACACACACACATATTACCAAGAGGTGATCTCATAAGCCTATATTTCATATCATGAGCTGGGAGAAGAAAGAGCGAATCTGAAATAAGATTACACACAATAGTCTCCCTTTCAGATGGGGAGAGAAAGGGCGATTCTGCAATAAGATTACATACAGTAGTCGCCCTTTCAGATGGGAAGAGTAAGGGCGATTCTGCAATAAGATTACATACAGTAGTCGCCCTTTCAGATGGGAAGAGAAAGGGCGATTCTGCAATAATATTACATACAATAGTCTCCCTTTCAGATGGGGAGAGAAAGGGCGATTCTGCAATAAGATTACATACAGTAGTCGCCCTTTCAGATGGGAAGAGTAAGGGCGATTCTGCAATAAGATTACATACAGTAGTCGCCCTTTCAGATGGGAAGAGAAAGGGCGATTCTGCAATAATATTACATACAATAGTCTCCCTTTCAGATGGGGAGAGAAAGGGCAATTCTGCAATAAGATTACATACAGTAGTCGCCCTTTCAGATGGGAAGAGTAAGGGCGATTCTGCAATAAGATTACATACAATAGTCTTCCTTTCAGATGGGAAGAGTAAGGGCGATTCTGCAACAAGATTACATACAGTAGTCGCCCTTTCAGATGGGAAGAGAAAGGGCGATTCTGCAATAAGATTACATACAATAGTCTCCCTTTCAGATGGGAAGAGTAAGGGCGATTCTACAACAAGATTACATACAGTAGTCGCCCTTTCAGATGGGAAGAGAAAGGGCGATTCTGCAATAATATTACATACAATAGTCTCCCTTTCAGATGGGGAGAGAAAGGGCGATTCTGCAATAAGATTACATACAATAGTCTCCCTTTCAGATGGGGAGAGAAAGGGCGATTCTGCAATAAGATTACATACAGTAGTCGCCCTTTCAGATGGGAAGAGAAAGGACGATTCTGCAATAAGATTACATACAATAGTCGCCCTTTCAGATGGGAAGAGTAAGGGCAATTCTGCAACAAGATTACATACAGTAGTCGCCCTTTCAGATGGGAAGAGAAAGGGCGATTCTGCAATAAGATTACATACAGTAGTCGCCCTTTCAGATGGGAAGAGAAAGGGCGATTCTGCAATAAGATTACATACAGTAGTCGCCCTTTCAGATGGGAAGAGAAAGGGCGATTCTGCAATAAGATTACATACAATAGACTCCCTTTCAGATGGAAAGAGAAAGGGCGATTCTGCAATAAGATTACATACAGTAGTCGCCCTTTCAGATGGGAAGAGAATGGGCGATTCTGCAATAAGATTACATGCAATAGTTGCCCTTTCAGATGGGAAGAGAATGGGCGATTCTGCAATAAGATTACATACAGTAGTCGCCCTTTCAGATGGAAAGAGAAAGGGTGATTCTGCAATAAGAATACATACAATAGTCGCCCTTTCAGCTGGGAGGAGACAGGGTGAATCTGCAATAAGATTACATACAATAGTCACCCTTTCAGATGGGAGGAGACAGGGCGAATCTGCAATAAGATTACATACAATAGTCGCCCTTTCAGCTGGGAGGAGAAAGGGCGAATCTGCAATAAGATTACATACACTATACGCACTTTCAGATGGGAGGAGAAAGGGCGAATCTGCAATAAGATTACATATAATAGTCGTCCTTTCTCCTCGGGTAAAAATATCGCACTACGTCGGGCATTCTAGAAGTGATTTTCGAAGTTTGCCCACTTCTTCTCTAAGCAAAAGCTTAGATGGTACTTACTATCACCTTTTATCCAATAACAGCCTCGATCACAACGACACCAATAGTACAGACACAGAAAGCGGCTTCGATGGCGTAGATGGTAGTATGCTGAGCTTCTATGCCCAAGATCGCGGGTTCAAACTCGGCCGAAGTCGTCAGATGTTTTAATAGCTTTAAACATCTCTTCGGAGGCGAGGTAAAGCTGGCAGGCCCATGTAATAGATTTATGGCATGTAAAAGAACCTTCCACTAACAACAATTGTGTGAGGCTAAACTTGTGAGGTTATATTTTATTAACGTTCTTTCAGTTCCAATGTTCGTCGCAGGGAGCCGCATGAGGTGGCATCTAGTAGCCAAGTTCACAGCTAGGTGTTGTTGACGGTAGCATTTGTTAGCAAAAGTAGGAACTACTTGAAATTGATCGTCTGCAGTCCTTACCTGAATTACACATACTAATACAGTCCTCACAATAAACACCGGTTATCAGACATATTCCACACACACCTAAAGTACACGGGGCTATATGGCCGCGTTGTTGCAGCCCATAAACTGAGGATCTAATGAACCAACAGACACAAAAATGATAACAAGATTATGAGAGATAATCCAAACAAAGCTATGTTCTATACATGTGTCTGATGACCGTGATGGCCAAGCCCTTGCTGAAACAATAAAAACAACATTGTTAGTGTCTCCAGCTCATTGAGAATAACAATGTTTTCTCCATTTCGTGTCTAAATTGGTTCATTAGTCACCTCGTTAGATAGAAAGTCAGCTTGGTTAACCTGTCAATCGCTCCTAAACACGCACAGCTTGAATAATGGACTTTACCCTACTCTTTCACCCGTAATCAACTTGACCTTGCGATGTGATTGGCTTGCCCTAGGACAGATATTCCCAGCCTTTAATTCGTATAAAGTACTCCGTTATCAACTAATACTGTATCTAGCCCAGGCATGTCCAGGGAAAACGCCACGGTTGCAGTCCTCTGTCACGGCCTTTCCTTAGTGAATTGGGGGTTGTGTGGGGAAGGTGGGAGTTAAGGCATGGCTGCAAGCAAGGAAGATGTTGCTGTAGCGGAGGCGGAGGTAGCGAGCTGGCAACGTGTGCGTGGCGTTGAATGGGACATTAGTAACCAATAATGATCAGTAGGGGAGCCTCCGTTGGTTAGGCGGCAGCTCGCCGGCCTCTCACCGCTGGGTCCGTGGTTCAAATCCCGCTCACTCCATGTGAGATCTGTGCTGGACAAAACGGAGGCAGACAGTTTTTTTCTCCGGTTTTCCCTGTCACAATTTCATTCCAGCAACACTCTCCAGTATAATTTTATTTCATCTGTCATTCATCTAATCATTGCCCCAGAGGAGTGCGACAGGCTTCGGCAGGCGGCACAGTTCATATCCTCGTCGCTAGATGGGGGCTTCATTCATACCATTCCTGACCCGGTCGGAGACTGGAAGCAGGCAGTGGATTTTCATTTTTCAATAATCAGTAGCTATAACAAATCCGTTGATCATACTGCCTGGTTTTTCTTTAAACACATCCACTTGCCGTCCGCGCTGGGGCGGGTACTAGTAAATAATTACATTCACAGGAAGGGTTGTTCCCGCCACCCACCTCTGATGTTGAACGTATTTTTGCCATTCGCAACGTTTCTACAACTGATGTACCGTTCTATTTAAGAAGAGGAAATCAGAATCTCCTTCTTGCCTTGCTTGACACTTGGCTTATGGTCCATTCCATTACAGCGCTGCGTCATTAGGACAGGAGTGTGGAGGCGGAAGGGTGGGAGGGGGTGGTGGGGGAGGGAGGCAAGTCCGTCTTCTCTAGTAAGAGAAGGTAGTGAGAGAGGAGACGCTTGCGGGAGTGGCGGTGAAGCGGGGAACAGCGGAGCTCAGTCTGCCACGGAGCTAGTCTCGTGGCAAGCCGTGGCGCCACAGCCACCAGTGGCATGGCTGGACAGGGCTGATCTAGCTGCATTTTGTGATCTCGGCATCTTAACATGAGACATCTTAATGGGGTGATTTTGAGTTGGGCCCACTGTCAGTGATGTCCACAAAAAAGGATGGTTGAGTTGATGATGATAATTGTTGTTTTAAGGGGCCTAACATCTAGGTTATCGGCACCAATGGTTGAGTTGGTTCCATGGTTAAGACACGGTCTGTGGATTACAGTCAACCCTAGGTTAGGTTAGGTGAGATTAGGTGATACTAGATGAGGAAAGGTGAGGCTATGTTAGTGAGGTTATGTCAGATTAATTGATATTGCAGCTTTTCAGTCAGTAATCACAATATACAGTAATCCCCATTACTAGAAAATGCTAAAATAAACCAGATAAAATTGCGACTATAATTATACAGGGTGTAACTAAATATGTGAGAACGCTCCGGGGATTATATAGAGCAGCGTTACCCAAACTGAGGTACGCGTACCACCTGTGGTGCGCTCATACTGCCGCAGTGGTAAGCGGTGATGTTACGAAAAATAAAAAATAAATATTAGATACGTTACGAAAAATAAAATAACTTAAAATATAAATATAAAATATAAAATTTAAAAATATAAAAACATTGATATGTTGCCGGAGGGCTTTAAGGCCAAGATAAGGAGCAGTTTTATGAATTGAATTGTGATTCAGAACTAAGGCAAACTTTTTCAAAATTGGCTCTTATGAACTTTTGGGTTGAGAGGCGTGCAGACTATGCACGCATAGCTGACAAAGCAGTTAGATATTTACTGCCTTTCACTACTTCGTACTTGTGTGAGACTGCATTTTCTTCACTTGTTTATCTCAAGAATAAATACCGGAATAGGCTCCTTACAGTGGAAAACGATCTTCGTTTGAGACTCAGCAATCTTAAACCAGACATTCCTAAGTTGACTTCCAATCTTCAACCTCACCCTTCGCATTGGAGTTGTTAGTTGAACTTTGATTTTTATGTTTAATTATTAAGATCTTTGTAATTAATGATGATGATGATAATTGTTGTTTTAAGGGGCCTAACATCGAGTTAATCGGCCCATGATGAAATGAAATGGCGCGAAATGAAAGGATGAAGATAAAAAACAGCTCTCTGCTATGGATGAAACGTAAATGGTTTGGATAAAATAGACAGTGAGCCCCAACAATTATGATTATGTAGCAGGAAAAATACTTACAAAAAGGAACTCAGATTGAAACTACTCAGATAATGGAGAGCGGTAATACGTACATAAGGGAATTTCGAACGAAAATACTCACAAAAGGAAAAGATTGAAAAATACGCACAAAATGTAGGTTAAGTCCAAAATACGTACAAAATGCAACGTACAGTCGAAATACTTACAAAATGCAAGTGAAATCAAAATACTTACAAAGTGCAAATGAGATAGAAAACACACACAAAATGTAATTTAGATTCAAAATACCCACAAAATGCAATTGAGAATTAACTACTTGAACAAAGTGGGGTAGGTTGAAAATACAAAATGCAATTGAAATTCATAAGACTCACGAAAAGATCCCCCTATATTGAAAGACTTACTAAAAAGCAATTTTGGTTGGCAATCCTGACAAAATGCAATTGAGGTTGAAAAACACTCACAAAATGCAATTTAGATCGAAAATACATACAAAATGCAACGTAGATTAAAAATACCTATAGAAAGGTGCGGGAATTTCAAAGAGAAAAGGAAATATAAGGAAAAGAGGAGAGGAGAGGGGAGAGAGGAGAGGGTCCGCCCCAAAGGTAAGGGACAAAAGGGGAAAACGGACCCAGCTCAGGAATCCCTCGGGGTCGCCAACTCCCGAACTCACCAGCCGTGAGTCCCTGAGGGTGTAGCATTATCTAGGGTGCACCAGAAGTGGTGGGGCTACATACACCCTGCCTCCCTAAGGGCCTTGAGCACAAGGCAGGAGGTAAAAGGAAAAGAAAAAGAAGGCTGACCCTCACAGAAGGAGGGTATCTGGAAAGATGAGACAAGGGCCAATTAGGGCGGGAAAGTGAAAGACTCCCTAGGCCTCGGATAAACTAATACCGTCGGGGTCGGAAGAGAACAAGAGGTGACCAAAGGAGGTCGACAAGAAAGAAGACAGAGAGGAGCCCGGCACAAGTAAGTGGAAGCAATGCCGGACTCAGCTGGGGTCCCGTGGTCACCAACCCACGTCCCACTAGATGTGAGCCCCTGGGGGACTTTGTAATTAATATTATTTGCACAGTGTCATTTCTGAATGTTTGAATTTAATATTTATTGAAATAAATAATAAAACAACTGGACACACTTTCTATTATTTGAACTTTACCTCTAACAAAAACAATTTACAATCCATGTTTTGGTCTGCTACGTAGTGGTGATGAGGGTTATAGTTACTATATCTCCCAATCATAAGGTGGTACGCGAGATATTCTCATCTCTTAAAGTGGTACTGAACCCGAGGGGGTCATGCTGACTGATATCGAACGTGGATCTCAGAGACTGTGATCTCATAATAAAGGTTCCACCAGGGAACGAACCCGAGGTCTGTTGAGGGAGTTTCATTGTAAAAACCCCTAGAGAAAAGTATATATTTAATCACTGGTGTGATTTCAGTTGATAATGACATTATTTATTAAAATAATGCAGGGAAATTGAGCGGAATACAGCATTATTGGACTACTTGGAGTAGGCTATGCTGGACGTGGAGCACATTAGTGCAGAGTTTGACGCTTTACTAATAGGCCCAGAATAGAAGGAGGAGACTCTGGGAGCCGTGTCAATCTTGCTGACCTAGTTATGTCGTCTGGAAGAGGTTGGGGGGTTGAATAATGACCCAGTTCTTCCCCGACTGAGAATAGGACGAAGAAGAGTGGGGAGAGATCCCAAGGAAAATCATTGATTACTCGTGATTGGAGTAACGCAATGACATTAGAGTTGCACACAGGTGAATCTTTAGCCAGGAGGCTAATTTTAGAGCCTTTAATCTGCGAAATTGACGCATATTTAATGGAGTGCGGAAGGACATAAGACTATGGAGGTTCGCGGCTGGGTTTGACGATGTCGACAGGGATTCCCACAGAAACAGCGTCCCCACGCTATGGAGAAAGGAATTAATATTAATTAATTGGCCAAGCGATCCTTCAGCACGCAGATAGTTCTGGCATCAGTGAAGAAAAAGGGACCCGATGAGCATGGTTTCGAGACCAGAATCATGCTGGGAGAAGAGTCGAGATAGCGCGGGAAAATTTAGCTCTACTTTTTGTGTGAAACCAATATAAGGGAGTCGACCCTTGGCAGAACACAGTTTTTGTCACACAGTCAGAACAGAGTTGTCAAGCAGTCGTTGAGCGCGGAACGTATGTCGGTCCGGCTCATGAAAGGACGCTCAAACAAAGACTGGAACATTTGAGTGAACCATTATATTCACCGCACATCGTAATGCACCAAGTGAGAAGATAATAATGTATAGTCAGAAATTAATAAGAAGTACGGTAATCAACGAACTTTATTGTGTGAAATGTGTATTACCGAAGGCAAGGAAGGAGGCCCGGACTTCAACTTGGGAAGCCGTGCAGTAAAACCTTTAGAAAGCTTTTATTAAAGACAGTCGTGCTGCATGTGTAAAGTCAGCAGTACGAACACTGGTTTGTGTACACTTAGGAAGCACCGTGTGAGATAAGTTGCAGAACTATTGAAAATAATAATCTGTGTAAAGTTATATACAGTGTTAAGCGCAATGTATAATATATTGAGTGATCATACATGTCTTATTACGCTGGAATGCGCTAGGAGAAACTTTACGAAGCATTTGGTAATGTCTTAAGAATACCAAATAGTACCGCTCAGGACGGAAGTAAGCATATTTATGCAAAGCAGGAAGCTTACCGTAGGATTATTGATAGACTGTTGGTGAATTCCGGGGGCAGATGAACCAGACTTTCAATCAGGAGTTGGTAGGAGCACGGAAGATGCCGTCGACACCTGCAATTTTGATATCTTTGCTAGGGAATTTCAACCAATGAAAAGTGTAAAAAGTGACGTGTGTTATGTATAAATCATATGTGAAATATCTTTTAAATTAATCGTTTAATAAGTGTTAAAAAGTGTCATGTGTTTTGGAAGCAATAGCGTCTTTATAGAAATGCAAAGTGTCGTGTGGTTAGCGGAAGATATGTATCATAAAATGTGTGTATTCAAGATGCAAATGTCGCACTAAATCTGCATATGGCAGGCGACCCGGAGGGATATGAGTGGTTGGAGCCACCATGAGGAGCCTATATATATGTGAGTACCCCAGAAATTATGTTGATGTAGAAGTATAGGCCACTGCATGTAATGTGATTTCAGAGTTATAAAGATGCCAGTAAGAATCAGTAGTAGGAGATAGACCCTCCAGGTTTAATCATTATTGTGTTGATTTTAATAGAGTTGAGATGTTATTTTGCATCAGTGAGTGGATTAATCGTTACCACTATTAATTAGAAATGGTAAATCAGTTATGTAAACGTAACGAACACGGTTGTTCGGTTTTTAAGATGATTAAGTTGTGTAGGATTTTGGTAATTTATGTCAGTGAGAATAATAATAATAATAATAATAATGAATAAATAAAGGTATGAATGAATGCATCAGGCAAAATGTTGTAAGCAAGAAATATTTACGCTTAAGGGCAAGACTTATCGATCTAAGCAGTAAGATTATACAGTAAGATTACATTAAGGGATTAAGGAAAGAGTTTTATATCAGAATATATTGTATTAATGGGAATTATTTATTTATTTGTTTATTTATTTATTTAATCGTATGGTGAATTACATAAAACAAATCACAAATCCAAGTTCAAGTTTTGGAGTCATTCCACAGTACATTCTCGAAGATGAAACAGATCACTAGGGCTCCCGGAGTAGGCGTGTAGAGGGCAGCGCTGGATGATATGGTCCATGGTCTGTTCCTCCTCATTGCATTGACACAATGGGGAATCTATCCAACCCCACTTATGGCATAGGTAATTGCAACGGCCGTGCCTGATTCTCAGTCTATTGAGGCGACACCATAATTTTCTAGGAAGGTCAAATCCTTGTATTTTTACCGTTGGGTTGATCTCCTGGGCACTAGTTCCAGACGTTGAGTTTGACCACTCGTCCTGCCAGCATTGGTTTAGGTTGAATCGATTTGCCATAAGTTGGTCGGCCAATAAACTGGTTGGTCTCCTCGAATGAAGTCGCTTCGGTGGTGGGTGGCAGAACTCCTGGTGTATTGGTAATGAGGGAGAAGCTGAACCGTTTTTATCTGGTTCATTATTTTTTTTGTCATATTATTATTATTATTATTATTATTATTATCATCATTTCCTTCATGTCGCATTATTGTGACATATGTTTCTCTGTCTTACCTACTGCGTTCAAACTTTTTAATTCTGCGTAAATGTTTCGTCAGATGGTGAAACTTTTCACCCCTACTGACACAGTTTTACCATTGGTTGAAGCATAACTTGTTGCTAAGCTTTGCTTCTCCCATTGGCCCCCTTTATGTTCTGGAGAGGGGATGTTTCTACGACTTATTTTTCTCGGGCGCGTTACTACTTTCCTTTAGAGAAGGTTGCCCCCTTCCAATTTGAGCCGTCAGATAGACGGACGTGTGTGCACGTGTCAGGCCTTTGCCCGCACCCAGAAAGCAACTAAGCGTAAGTACGATTCGATCACTTGACTTATCGGGCATGCTATCATTTTTGAATTTCAGTTTATCCATTTTTTATTTTATTTTTGTGTCTCCTTTGATTCACTTACAATTTCCCTTTCTTATGATGATGTGAATTCGATCCATGAACCCAAGTCCCTTCGCCTTTGTTTACGTTAGTTTAGCGAAGCCTCTGTGTTTATTTGTCATCCCTATCTTTCATGTAATCGGTTTTATTTTTACTCAAATCTCTCAGGTCTGAAATATATGCTATTTTTCTGCGAGGCTTAATTATGCTCTGTATTGCGTCACCACCTGGTTCGGCGTTCTTTTATGACGACCTCCGGTGGATTGTCGCATCAGAGCCTTGTTTTTATGGATGGAATCGGCGAAGTTACGGAGCTGAGTCTCACGTCTTCAGTCAGATCCTCCCTCTGTTTTATTGAAATGTATGTGAGCGATGGTCATCGTGCTAATCACTGTCCATGCGCCGCATTACTTTCTTTGTTTCATCGTATGTCGTTGTGATTCGGCATTTCTACCTCTGTGTAAGCCTACATCTTCCTACGAAGCATATTTCATAGCTGATTGATTTTTTTTATGTCCTGTCCCGGTAATGTCACGTAATTTAATGTAATTTTCATTTCCTTTATTTTTATGTGTTAATTTTGTGTTGCTTCCTCTGGCTTCGTTATATTACGTAACTCCGTGTCATCCCCCACCCCCGTTTCCTACATACGCACTCCTCCAATTCCCACCACTTTCACCCCCTACCCCATGATTTCACAACATCATGAGCGTCTTAGTTCTGGTTTTTTTTTTGGCGCGGGGATTCTAGTCCAGGTCATCCTCGTAAGTAGAGGTGTTCTCTTATTCGACTCGTCCATACTCTTTATCTTTTTTTTTTTTTTTATTTTAAATTTTGGTTATCGAGTCGCGCTTACGTTTTAGTTGCACATTGATTGTAAGTACATTTTAATTAATCTTGTTTCATCTTTGTTTGTGCTTAAGTCCATTTATACATTTTTCTCTTGATATTGTTTTTGTGTACCCCTTTCTTAGGTACCATCTTTAATTTTAATTTAATTTTGTTTGTTATTAAGAGATTTTAATACCTCTTCAAGTTTACCTTTCATTTTGTGTTTAGATTTAATCCTTACTCTTATGCGCACCTGTTTTAGTTTGCTTTAAATACATTAGTAAGTAGTTCACTTTGGTTTCGTCCTCTTTCATTTGTAATTTTAAGTTCCCTCATCTCTCGTTCGATTTCGTCGGTCTTGGCTTCGTACTGTAACGCAGTCACGACCTACACGCTTCTGGGTTCTTCGATCAATTAGATAAATTTAATTCCGCTTTTGATTTGTTTTAAACAATTCATTCGTTTCCTTTTTTGGAAAGTATCTTTCTTTCGATCCGGAATCTTGGGCCCAGCACGCATCGAAAGGGACATCCTTTCCTCGCTCCTTAGCGATCCTGTTTAAGTTAATGTTTTCGCTTCCGCTGTATTCCTCATGTCTCTGCTATTTTGTTTAACGTAATAGCACAAGCGGTGCAAATGGTAAATCAGAGCGTGGTTAAACGCGAAATCGTTCCCTTTAGGTTACCAAACTTATATTTTTTTCTTCAATTATTACAATGTTGTCTTTCTGAGTTTAAGATACCTGTACTGAATTGTTCCCCCATCCCCGAAGAAGGTGTGGAGTGTGAAAGCATTTCTCGAGTGAACAAGACATCTAAAGAATCTAGTTCCGAGGTGAAGAGTGCAACAAGTTAGTGAGTACTTCGCAACGCTGGAATAGGACACATTACGGTATTGTGACCTTTATTTTACTAAGTTAAAGTGTTTTACTTTTCTCCTTGTCTATTGTCATGTCTAAGTCAGAATTCCCACCCGTCAAAAAGGAGGTTAATTTTATGGGCTTTGAATCTTTAACAATGCCCACGCCACTATTGCAAGATACGACACAGGACCTGATAATGATAGACCCTCCCCTTTTAGATCGCTCCATCGCCCCTGTTGGCACTGTTAATAGTGCTCGCCACAACGAAAATGTTGCATCAGTAGTGAGTAGGTGGGGTTTGACTTTTTCCGGAGAAAACAATACCTCATCAGTTTTTTGTTTTATCCAACGTGTGGAGGAATTGTGTCATTGTCACGATATTAATCCCGACAGTATTGTACAATGCTTACCTATTCTTTTGTCTGGAAAAGCGCTGATGTGGCATCGCACTTCTCCAAATTTTTATAAGTCATGGGACGAATTTGTTGGGTGCATTAAGGACCGTTTCACGCCGCAAGATTTCGATTTCGCTCTCAAACAAGAAATATACTCCCGCACTCAGGCTCCTGGGGAGATGATCGACGATTATGTAACCTCAGTCCGTCTGTTAGCAGCGAACCTCCCCCAACCCTTTCATCCCAGGGATCTGTTGGAAATTATATACAGGAATTTAAATCCCACTTATAAATACTTCATTCGGCGTACATCCGTTTTTTCCATCGAGGACATCATATTGCAAGGCCGTGAGTATGAATTAAATGCACGAGCCTGTTCGAACTATACTCCACCTCCAAGAGCCGATAATACGATTTTCCCCGAGTTAGCCTACTCCCCCCAGACAACACTGTCTAGCCCAGCTGTCGACCGAACAAAAGACGACACCTTACGGTTTAAGCCGTCTGCTCGCCGTGCTGAGTCCCTTTCTAGGAATTTTAATCCAAGCCCTTCTGTGGCTCGTAATTCTTCTGCTGTTTCCCGTGAAAAGACTACACACAACCCAACAACAATCACACGCAATGTTTCTTCTGGTCGCATAACTTGTTGGAACTGTAATGAACTTGGACATCATTTTAAAATGTGTTCTTTAAAACGCCGAAAATTCTGTTTTGGCTGTGGGATGAATGAGGTCACGACTCGTTCCTGTCCGAATTGTAATTCCAACCAGGAAAACTCATAGGGAGGTGTTCTGAGTTCGACTCCCGGAGCAGTCCTCCATCCAAACTTGACAATGCATCTAATTTTGATGTTGTGTTACAACCAGGAGTCTCAGTAAATTTCGATAATGTCTCGGCACCTGCTATTTTGGATACAGGCGCCACCAGAAGTTTCATCCACCGTTCAGTGGCAGATAGCATTCGATCTTCGCAAAAACACCCCATACAGAATAAATGTCAGTTCCTGTCTGCGGGATCGTCAGTTATCGACGTTGCCGAAACTATTTTATGTCGCATTAAAATTCACGGATTTTCTTGGAAACATGTTTTTCATGTGGTTAACAATCTCTCCACTCAATGTATTCTAGGAATTGACTTTATGCATAAAACTGGCATGCAGTTAGATTTTATTAACGATTCATTTTGTTTCAAATTTCGCTCAGATAAAATGTTCCCCTTTGAAGAATGTACTTCTAACTACGTTGATGTGTCTCCTGTATTTTCCGTACATCTTCCATTAACTTTGATGTCCGAGCAACGTGATACTCTGAACGATTTAGTTGAGGAATTTCCTGATGTCCTCACAGAAGATTTAGGTTCTGCTGTATATCACGAATGCCACATTGACTTGAGCGACAATGTACCTGTTCGAAGTCCTCCATTTCCTTGTAATCCGCCCAAGCTCTTGGCCATGAAAAAGTATATCAATGATTTGCAAGATCGGGGAGTAGTGGTTCCTTCCAAATCAGCTTATGGGTCTCCTGCTTTCTTAATTCCCAAGAAAGGAGAGGGCGAGTACCGGCTAGTCGTAGACTACCGAAAATTGAACAAGAAGGTAGTCTTTGATAATTTCCCACTGCCTACTATTGAGAGTGCTTTTCAGCATTTCCACGGGGCCAATGTGTATTCGATGATTGATATAAATAGTGCATATTATCAGATTCCTTTGGATGCTGAGAGTCGCGACTTCACTGCTTTTAACACCCCTTTCGGGTTATATAATTTTAAACGTCTTCCGATGGGTATAGCTGTTGGTGCACAAGTCCTCAGTCGCGTGCTAGACGACATCTTGGGAGACCTGAAGTTCAATTTTGTATTTAATTATCTTGACGATTTAGTCGTATACAGCAGATCTTTTGAGGAGCATGTCGTTCATCTTAGGGAAGTTTTCTCCCGCCTCAGGAAGGCCGGTCTCACTATCAATCCCAAAAAGACCTCTTTGGGCTGCACTCAAATTAAATTTCTGGGTCACATTCTGTCAGCCGATGGTATCCGTGTCATACCCGAGCGCGCAGATTGCATTCAGCAGTTACCTGTACCCACCACAGTTAGGGCCTTGAGAAGAGTAATGGGTATGTTCACGTTCTATTCTCGTTTTATCAAAAACTTCTCTGACATTTCGGCACCTCTAAATGCTCTCAAAAAGAAGAATGTGAAATTTGTGTGGGGGCCAGAACAGGACAAAGCTTTCAATGTTTTGAAAGAAGCCCTTATGTCAGCACCAGTACTGCACACGCCTGATTTCGAATCAGCTCTCTTTTTACATTGTGACGCCAGTGATTTGGCCATTTCTAGTGTTTTGAGCCAGCGTGTGGATGGAAAATTTGCACCAGTGGCCTTCTCGAGTCGTATGTTAAATCAACATGAACGACGTTACTCAATTTTCGAGAAGGAAAGTCTTGCTGTGGTATTTGGATGTGAAAAATTCAGGACTTTTTTGGAACACCATCACTTTACTGTTTTTACCGACAATGAGGCTTTGAAATGGAGTCTTTCTCACGTGAAAAAGCTTGGACGCATCAACAGGTGGATTTTGAGGTTGTCATCTTTTAAGTTTGATATCATCCACGTAAAAGGGAGCGAGAACCCGGTAGCTGACTGCCTGTCACGCATGTTTGAAGAGACCCCTAGGACTCCAATCGAGAGCGTTTCTATCAGTACACCACTTCAAGAAAATCTTTTCCTATTGCAACATTGTCCTTGGTCTTTTGTGGATATCCGGAAATTCCAGTCTGAGGATCCATTTTGCACTGACCTCCGTGCAAAAATTGCAAACAAAGATCCGGCAGTAAGCAACTTTTGTGTTCGAAATGATGTTATTGGCTATGTTCTTCCTAACTCTTCTAAATTTAGAATTTTTGCTCCATTAGCAGTACGTGATATGCTTTTGACATATTATCATGATTCTGCACTGGGAACTCATGCAGGGATGCAGCGCACTTTCCGTAAGATATCCGGTGAATTTTATTGGCCCTCAATTAAAGTAGATGCTTTTGCTCATGTCAGAAGACGTTTAACCTGCCAGCGTTCTAAACCTGCCCAGAACACTCGTGTAGGCTTCCACCAAGCTGGTATCGTCACTCGTCCCGGCGAACGCCTTTTCATTGATTACTTTGGTCCAGACGTGAGATCAAAATCTGGCAATCAAGCCATTTTAACTGTCATTGATGGTTTTTCGAAGTTTGTTTGGTTATTCCCAGTAAAGAATATCACTTCTCAGACTACTATCCATTTCTTGTCTAGATATATATTTGGAGTTTTTGGTCCTCCCAAGTACCTTGTGTCAGATAACGCCTCTGTATTCCGTTCCAAAGCTTTTGAAACTATGGTATTTAACTGGGGCATCCAACATATTTTCTTGTCACCATATCGACCGCAGGGAAATCACGTAGAACGTTTTCACAAAAACTTGAAGGCTTGTATGTCCGCTTTTCACAATGCCGATCAAACCTCCTGGGATACGAACCTACAGTATTTCAGTCTCGGGTTCAATACCTCTTTCCATTCGTCCGTTCAAACTACTCCAGCTGAATTATTCCTTGGCCGAGCGCTCGTCGACCCCTTGCTGCTCAAATGGAATATTGAATATCTTTCCGAACCTTCTCGCACCACCTCTGTTGCTCAAAAATGGGCCATCGCTACCGGTCACCTCAAGAAGGCAAAAGCCAGAGTGGCAAAGCGCTACAACTTAGGCCGTGATGATGTTAAATTCCAAATTGGGGACAAAGTTTTGTTTCGTTTACATCCTTTGAGTGACGCTACCAAACAAATTTCCAGTAAGCTGTGCTTACGTTGGTCAACTCCCAAGACTATTTCACGCTTTTTAAATCCTGTCTCAGTTGAGTTAGTGGACGATCACGATAATTCAGTGACTTCGGCCCACGTCACGCAGTTGAAAAAAATTGTCAAATGATCTTGTGAATTTCGCCTCGCTATAATGTTGTATTTTTGTTTTCCTTTTATTCTAATTGTATGCCCGAGCTCCTTAATAGCCAACCTAGCATGTGAGCCTATTCTGATCTTAATTCGTGTGCTTCCTTTTCATTTTTTCCTGTGACAAGACAGGAGACACCCGTGGCCTTTTTCTCGTACGAGAGTGTGTCGTGAATACTTGACATCTCTGTCGAGCTATATCTTTGCCTGAGGCCATCAGCATATACCTGGTCGGTCACTGTTTGCAAACCACCCCTACTCCTCTTTTGTACTGTTCCCCGGCTTAACTCCTATTGTTCGGCGACAGACAAGGACCCTTCAACACTTCCTGTTTGACCTTGTAGGAACTTTGTATTTATTTTAAATTTATTGATGTAATTGACTTTTTGTGTCATGGTTTTGAGATAGCATGCACCTTTGTGTCATCTTGATTTTGATGTTTATTGTGAAGTCATGTATTTTGTTTGGTTTTAAATTGTCAAGTGTTCTTAGAAAGTCGTGTATTGTCTAGTAACCATCCTGACGGGCAGCCAGTAACAACAAGCAGCCTTTGTGTACCTGGGCTAACACAGCTGGGGGTGTTCTCGGAACTCGTTAACGGACCAGTCACCCCCCAATGGATCTATACATGGCATTATTTTCAGCTGCTGAAAAGGAGAGTACTTTCCCTTTCGAATTGTATTTTTTTTAAATGTGATCACGATTTAACTTTGTCTGTCTTTTCTCATCAGAGGCTGGAGAGATATGCAGTCTCGGGGTAACATCCATCTTGAAGATTTCGACATCCGCATCATCATGAACTAACAAGAACAATGATCACCATTTAATATATGAACTCACTGTATTTCTTTTTGAACGCAGCACTTTTGACGTTAGTGGCTAGTGTTGACGAGCAATGAAGGGGGTACCACCTTCATTTCACAGTCAGATTAGTTAACTGTTCATTTTTTTTGTATTCTCCTAGAGGTCCTTAGTACCCATTTTTTTTAGTATTCAATTTGTTCCCCCTTTACAATTTTTTTGCCTCTCCATTTGTACGAAAAAAGAAATTTCCATGGCCAGGAAAATTCCTTTTTTTTGGGAGAGCAGGGGAATTTTGAACCGTTTTTATCAGGTTCATTATTTTTTTTGTCATATTATTATTATTATTATCATCATTTCCTTCATGTCGCATTATTGTGACATATGTTTCTCTGTCTTACCTACTGCGTTCAAACTTTGTAATTCTGCGTAAATGTTTCGTCAGATGGTGAAACTTTTCACCCCTACTGACACAGTTTTACCATTGGTTGAAGCATAACTTGTTGCTAAGCTTTGCTTCTCCCTTTGGCCTCCTTTATGTTCTGGAGAGGGGATGTTTCTACGACTTATTTTTCTCGGGCGCGTTACTACTTTCCTTTAGAGAAGGTTGCCCCCTTCCAATTTGAGCCGTCAGATAGACGGACGTGTGTGCACGTGTCAGGCCTTTGCCCGCACCCAGAAAGCAACTAAGCGTAAGTACGATTCGATCACTTGACTTATCGGGCATGCTATCATTTTTGAATTTCAGTTTATCCATTTTTTATTTTATTTTTGTGTCTCCTTTGATTCACTTACAATTTCCCTTTCTTATGATGATGTGAATTCGATCCATGAACCCAAGTCCCTTCGCCTTTGTTTACGTTAGTTTAGCGAAGACTCTGTGTTTATTTGTCATCCCTACCTTTCATGTAATCGGTTTTATTTTTACTCAAATCTCTCAGGTCTGAAATATATGCTATTTTTCTGCGAGGCTTAATTATGCTCTGTATTGCGTCACCACCTGGTTCGGCGTTCTTTTATGACGACCTCCGGTGGATTGTCGCATCAGAGCCTTGTTTTTATGGATGGAATCGGCGAAGTTACGGAGCTGAGTCTCACGTCTTCAGTCAGATCCTCCCTCTGTTTTATTGAAATGTATGTGAGCGATGGTCATCGTGCTAATCACTGTCCATGCGCCGCATTACTTTCTTTGTTTCATCGTATGTCGTTGTGATTCGGCATTTCTACCTCTGTGTAAGCCTACATCTTCCTACGAAGCATATTTCTTAGCTGATTGATTTTTTTTATTTCCTGTCCCGGTAATGTCACGTAATTTAATGTAATTTTCATTTCCTTTATTTTTATGTGTTAATTTTGTGTTGCTTCCTCTGGCTTCGTTATATTACGTAACTCCGTGTCATCCCCCACCCCCGTTTCCTACATACGCACTCCTCCAATTCCCACCACTTTCACCCCCTACCCCATGATTTCACAACATCATGAGCGTCTTAGTTCTGTTTTTTTTTTTGGCGCGGGGATTCTAGTCCAGGTCATCCTCGTAAGTAGAGGTGTTCTCTTATTCGACTCGTCCATACTCTTTATCTTTTTTTTTTTTTTTTTTTTGTATTTTAAATTTTGGTTATCGAGTCGCGCTTACGTTTTAGTTGCACATTGATTGTAAGTACATTTTAATTAATCTTGTTTCATCTTTGTTTGTGCTTAAGTCCATTTATACATTTTTCTCTTGATATTGTTTTTGTGTACCCCTTTCTTAGGTACCATCTTTAATTTTAATTTAATTTTGTTTGTTATTAAGAGATTTTAATACCTCTTCAAGTTTACCTTTCATTTTGTGTTTAGATTTAATCCTTACTCTTATGCGCACCTGTTTTAGTTTGCTTTAAATACATTAGTAAGTAGTTCACTTTGGTTTCGTCCTCTTTCATTTGTAATTTTAAGTTCCCTCATCTCTCGTTCGATTTCGTCGGTCTTGGCTTCGTACTGTAACGCAGTCACGACCTACACGCTTCTGGGTTCTTCGATCAATTAGATAAATATAATTCCGCTTTTGATTTGTTTTAAACAATTCATTCGTTTCCTTTTTTGGAAAGTATCTTTCTTTCGATCCGGAATCTTGGGCCCAGCACGCATCGAAAGGGACATCCTTTCCTCGCTACTTAGCGATCCTGTTTAAGTTAATGTTTTCGCTTCCGCTGTATTCCTCATGTCTCTGCTATTTTGTTTAACGTAATAGCACAAGCGGTGCAAAGCATAGATCTTCTTTGCTTCTCTGACCAGAGCTTCCTTCCTCCTCAGGTGAGATGGTGGAATGTGGCTGAGTACTGGTAGCCAGTGGCGAGGGGTTGACTTTATGGTGCCGGTTATGCAACGCATAGTATCATTCAGCTTGGTATCCACTTTATGCACATGTGCACTTTCCAACCATACTGGAGCACAGTATTCCGCTGCAGAATAGACTAGACTGATACCCGTTAATCTTAAGCAGTCCGCCGTGGCTCCCCATGAACTACCGCAAAGCTTGTGCAGGATGTTATTTCTGGTGGAAATTTTGTGAGAGAGCTTGGTGAGGTGTTCTTTGTAGCTCAAAGTTCGGTCCAGGTTGACACCTAGGTATTTCGGGAATGGGTTGTACTTCAGTTTTTCTCCACGGAATACAACATTTGGCTTGTAGTTTGCTAGTCGGTTGGCAAGATGGAAGCATGAAACCTCTGTCTTAGACATACTTGGGATCAGTCGCCAGGACTTGAAGAACGTTGATATTTTCTCCAGATCGGTTGTAAGAGTGCCTTCTGCATCTTCAAAAGTTCTGCTTTGAGTTACCAGTGCAATGTCATCTGCGTAAATGAACTTAGTAGCTGTTGTTGGTGGCAAGTCATGAATGTACAGATTGAATAGAACTGGGGCCAAAACTGATCCTTGGGGTAGACCATTATTTAGTTTCCTTTTGCGACTTTTAGCATCACCTAGAAATACTACGAACTCTCTTTCACAAAGCATGTTGGAGATAAGATTTGCAATTTTCAAACAGGGGATAGCTTCCAGCACTTTGAGGATCAGTCCATGTCGCCAGACAGTATCATATGCGCTAGTCAGGTCGATCAAGACAGCTGTTGATTTTAGCTTCTTTTGAAACCCTGCTTCAATGTGAGTGGTGCGGGCCAAGACTTGATCAGTACAGCTTCGGTTTTTCCTGAATCCAGCTTGTTCTGGTGGGGTTACAGCTTCAATGAGTGGTGCTATCCTGGCAAGAAGGACTCGTTCAAAAAGTTTATAAATGCAGCTAAGAAGTGCTATTGGACGGTAGTTTTCAGGTCTCTGCTCCGACTTGCCAGGTTTAAGAAGGGCGATCACCTTTGACCGTTTAAACTGCTTTGGTAGGTTGTTAGTCTGAAGGGTGAAAGTAAAAAGTGAAGTAAGCCAGCTGATGCTATGTGGACCCATGTGTCTCAGGAATTCATTATAGATGCCATCTGGACCAGCAGCTTTACCAGTTTTCAACATCTTGATAGCGGTTTCAACTTCCTGAACAGAAAATGGCCTAGACAGTTTCTCATTCTTCTGAGTTCTACGTTTGAGTTCGGTGAGCTTTTGTTTCACTGTTTTCGTGTGACATTTATCTCTTTTGGATCGTGTAATGTCCACCATTCTATTTGCAATGGCATCTGGGCTCAAGTTAGTATACTGCTTTTTGGAGACATGTTTTCCAGTAAGACGATTTAAGGCTCTCCAAGCCTTTCTGCTCGATTTCGCGAAGTCCATGTTTTTCACTGTTTCTTCCCACTTTTGTTTCCTATTCTTCTCTAGTGATTGTAGAAGCTTCGAAACAACTTCATGATTGCCTGTTGTTAGATATTCTTCGTATAGCGCCTCGCTTTCAGGATTCTAGCCTGGCACATAGTCTTTTCTGAAACCTCTCGGGATGTTTAATTTAGCAGCTGAAATTACTAGGTTAACGAAGTCATCATAGTTATTGGCAATTGGCTCTAGTTTTGAATCAAATAGCTTCCGATCAAGATCTTCAGAGAATTTGTCCCAATTTGCACGGTTGAAATTCCACCTGGGTAGAGGTACTGAGTTCACCAGGGGTATCTTCGTGCCAGTTTCCAGAAGAACTGGTCGGTGTTGGCTGTTTGGGAAGTTAGACAGTATTTCACGTGCAGTGTTAAGAGGCTGATCAAGACAATCCTTGGACACAAATGTTAGGTCGGGATTGTAGTCTCTTCCCCAACGAGCAGAATGGAAGGAGCCTTTGTCTTTCGCGTCAAAAACTAGATGCAGATCGGATATTTCTGCCCATTGAGTTAGTACCTCGCCGTCATCATCTACTGTGTCATACCGCCATTTTGTGTGGTGGCTATTAAAATCCCCAGTATAAATGCAGGGATGGTTGAAGGTGGGCAAAACTTTCGAAGTCCATCTGATGCAAGGAGCCTTGTACACATTAACGACGATTAGGTCATTAATTTTTACTACTATAGAGAAGATAAGATCTTTGTCACTCGATTCAACAACTTGTACTCCAGTCAAGCCAGATTTGGCGTAAGTGGCAATTCCATACTGTTGGTGATGGATGGCTTCAACTAATGTATAGCCCGGTATTTGTCCTCTTCTAGCAAGGTCCTGTTCATCTTTTGTGTGTGTCTCCTGAATGTTGACTATATCAATGTTGAGGCTATTAAGCTGTTTGTGGAGGTAGTCACACTTGGCAGAACGTATGCCTTCGATATTTAGTTGGAGAATGCGGACGGAAGGTCCAATGTCTATGGCTTGGTGGTTCTGAAAAGAACCGTTATAACGAAGAGTTTGAGACATTGTAATCTGTTCAGTTTCACCGTATGTCGTTGTTGCTCGCTTAGCACCACCCAGGGGACACGTGCAGGGCAAATTATAGGTAACTCCTGCGGACGTGAGCAACGGTGGGAATATAATTATGCCAGGAAATGGAAGAGCTTTCTAGTGAATTGAATTTGCAGCTTATGTAAAAGCTTATAGAGTAATTGATAGATTTCTCTTAATAATTATAGGACGAAGGTCGTAACATAAGGTCAGGAACCAGGTGGTCTATTCGACGTATGAAATCTCGTATGCCGTGGGCATACTGAGAGATATGCTTTGTGCCAGAGTGTAATTAGTGATTGGACCCTAACTCTGATGATGGATATGGAATGTTCCGGGTTCGAATCCCGTGATAGGTGAGAGGAAAACGATGGACACCTCTGCACTCTATCTGATTCCCCGAGAACTTGTTATTGAGTGATTCGGCTCGTTGAAGCGAATCTTATGACGGCAGCATGTGGGCTGACCGCAGCATTTATTTGAGATACCGGTTATCCTACTAGACCAATGTTTTATGAACCTCTTGCCTTCATGTTGAAATGGGCCTATTTGGTGCCAGTTATTATTATCCTCAGGGTAGGAATAAATGTTAAAGTTCATCCAGTACCTATTTGCATAATATTCAGTTTAAGTCCATTGGGATATGTGTGTCACTGGGACCACGGTATTTGTCTTGTAGAATCTTATACTGCTTGAGGAAAAAGCCATGAGACAGGAAGCGAGGGTCGAGGTAATGTTGGAACCTCACTCCACTCCTATTGTATACAGGCCTCTCGGAAGAGGGTCTGGGGACGGTCAAGCGAACCGTGAAAGAAGGTTTAAAAAGGGCAGATTTAGACCCTAGTTGTAGTGTGGAATGAACTATTGTTATATTGAGTAATGAAGCCATGTGGTTTAAGAACACATTGATAATTATAGATCACCCTGATGGTTCATGATTTTAGCAATCTAACGAATGGTTAGACGTTGCATTTGTACTGCCACTGACAACTTTTTCAGAAGTTGGTTACTCGACGCCACAGGCTACGCGCGCAAGGGTAGTTTAATAGTACCATCTGACACAACGATAACTAACGTTTTTAAGATGAAATCACAAACGGCATGCAGTGGAACTATATAAATAGAGGAAGTGTAGGGGTAGCTTACATAATTATGGAGTTGCACGTAGACTGCTGTGCAACACCTGAATGGGCTAATGCATGTAAAGCATTGGTGGGAGGAGAAAGATCAAACACACACGGTACACATAATTGTCAAATTAAGACGGTTTAAGGAATAAGTAATTTTGTGAAATTAAAGAAGTCACATTGGATGACAGTAGAATCAAAGTACAGTTTGTTTATGAAGTTGTATGTGCATCAACGCACTAGAGTATATTGTGAAGTTGATATAAGGGTAAAGGTTTGTGTTATGATATGATTTTATTATAATAATATTATGTTCATATCAGTGGATTGTGGAAGTAATTTTTGTTTGATTTTGTTTTATGGTTGTGGGGATTGTTTTGTTTGTTTGAATCCATGATTTTATTACTGAATTAAAGTTTTAGAATAGAGTTGTGCCTTATAATTGTAGAGTTGATACCTTTTAGCCTCAAATCCAAAATATGCAACTGCTCAATGGGGGAACGGTACACGCCCGAGTCCTGACGCTAGCTGGAGGCGGAAGCATATTTTCCATCGAGATTACTCACATGGGTACAGTACACACAAAAAAAAGTTTGGGAAACACTGATATAGAGGACCTGACAACAAGCAAAACATGCCCCTTAAACACGTGGTGTATTTTCTTTCGTTACCGTGTTACAAGCATTGTTTGCGGTGTACATAACACAGACCGCTTCACTATGAAGGTTGGTATCCATGTATGATAAACAAATATCAAAGTGTTCGAGAGATTTGTCACCGCTCGTTTTCATAGTAATATCGATACTACTGTGACGTCACAACGAAGCGACCTAAAGGAGAAATATGATTATTAGTAAATCGTTGAACAAAAGGCACTATCGTCTCATGGCTCATACGCATGTTCAATTTGCATGTGAGTTTACACCAACCAAATATGTACCTCAAATGCACGTCACAATCAGCGAATATATAAGGTTTGATCAAAAAGTTTCAGTTTGAGGTTGTTGCTACCGGAAGGTCGTTGAATGCCGAACAAAAAGCACTCCTGATGGCTGTTTGCCTGCAGTACCTGATACGTTTCAATCTTGAGTACAACACCTTCCTGGAGCACAATATTGCCGGTGACGAAAGCTGGTGCCACCACTGAGAACTGGAATCGAAAGCGCAGACGATGCAGTGACGTCATCCATCGTCCCAAGAAGTTCAAGAGCCAACCATCCGCTGGAAAGGTGATGCTCACCCGTCACTTTGGTTACCGAGGCTCATTGCTTACTGATTTCAAGGAACCTGGTGTCTCCATCACTAGGGAACGGTACTGCGCACCACTGGAGAAATTACGGCGTGCAATTAAGGTGAAACTTACGGGAAAACTGCGACAAGTGGTGTTGGTTATTTATTTATTTATTTATTTAGCGTATGGCTTTTAGTTCCAGGAGTGTCCGAGGACATGTTCGGCTCGCCAGAAGCTGTAGCTGCTTCAAGAGGACACCCATGGGGTAGGCTACAAGTTCCGTTCAATTTCAAGTACTATAGTTCCAACTTTCGCTACCAGATGTCATTGACACCTAGTGGTGAAGGTAGGAGCTTTTATAGAGAGTTCCAACGAAATCTAACCTAGAAATTTAGCTTCACACAAGTTTAGTTAGTGGAACGATCTTTTGCTTGCCATACATCTATGACATGGGACTGCCGCCTTTACTTCCCGCCCGAAGGAATGCATGCTGAAGGATTTTGACGCTCTTAAAAGATCCGACGACTTCGGCCGGGTTTGATAAATAATGTTATTGGTTTAACGTCCTTTTTAACTACTCTGGCTTTTAGAGACACCGGGGTGCCGGAATTTCGCCCCGAAGGGGATCTTCAACGTGCCAGTAAATCTACTGATACGGCTCCCTCGCGTTTTCGCACCCTCAAATGCCAGCTGACTGTGCCAGGATACGAACCTGCAACCTTGAGCCCAGCAAGCGAGAACGTTACCACTAAGCCACGCAGTCAGTCAAAGGCCGGGTTTGAACCCTCGATCTTGGACACAGCAGTTCAGCATGCCACCAACTACGCCACCGAAGCCGATGGTGCTGGTGCTTCATGATAACGCACGTCCCCATACCGCAAATCTCGTAACGCAGAAGGTAGGCCTCTCGATTGGGAGACACTCGAGCATTCGTCCTATAGTCCTGATATCTCACCATGCCTTTTCCCGCCTTTTTTCCTTGAAGGGTCGACGATTGCTGTCGCACGAGGATGTGTAGCAGGCGGTTATGGACTTGTTAACGCATCAGGACACAGTGTTCTAACACACGGAAATCTTCAACCTGGAGCGTCGGTGGGAGAGCCCCAATGCCCACGGTGATTTCGCCTGATTGGCATTCCTGGACAGTTCGGCCGTCAAACGGAAACTTTTTGATCACGCCTTATATAGGGCTTTCATAAAGGATGAACCGATTTCGAAGCTTTATTATGCAGTACGCAAGCAACGTAGCAGAACGAGTCGCATACCATTTAGGCCGGTTGCACACACAGCGTATTGTCTACCGCTCCAGCTGCTAGCACACCGATTTGAACTTCACGTTGGCAGAGAAGTATATAGCGTGAACATCGTTTATATATCGTGAATATCGTATCATTTCGCAAACATGAGTGACGTGATTATCCCTCCATCTTGTATTATCCTATATTGTTTTAAACTTTATAAGTTATTTTCACTTACCTCAGTGTTATTGCCAACATTTCTACTGGTTGAATAGTTCCTCATTTTGGTGTATTTGCGCTGAATGGTATCTTTCAACCAGCCATGCAATTCGTCAAAAGAAGTCGTCGACATTCTGAAATAATTGAATAATTTCGTGTCATCCTGCCTCAGCTCTTCAAATAGCGCGTAGAAAGTGCCAACCTCATATCTCCTTTCATTAATTGGATGAACCCAAATCAGTCGATTTTTTCTTCTCCTTTTCATTCGACGACGGAATAACAATACCACTAGAAGCTGCTCTCTGTTCATTTGAAACTACAGTATATATAAGCAATCAATACTTTGAACATCTGAGGAAGTGAGTTGGTTTCAGAAACTACACTGCAACTACTCGTACGACGGCGACTGAGGATACGTACGTGTAGTTTAATGTGAAATAGAGCGGTGTATTTCTATACGAAAGACGTATCCTGCCCGTCGAGTCTCTGAAGGACAGTAATCCTAAAGCTCATATTGCGTCACTCCATTCAAAGCGAGTAGAAAGAGAAAAGCTGCGGACACGGGAAGAAGTCGCGTATAACGAGCAAGGAGGAGTGGGATGACAAGCGGCTATTATGACATAACGTTAGCCCGACCGACTCGGCTAAGCCCCCGCCTTAATGATATCATTACCCGGGTCACAATCAGATTGCGACTCCCATATGCTGCAGTGGGGATCTCACGTTCCTTACATGATGGTACACTAATGGTAATTTTTGATGTATTGATAATGCAAAAACAGATAACTGTGGTCCGATAAGTATCTTGTTTGAATTTTAATTTTGGCTTTGCGATTTGTTTCAATTTCGAGTTAAGTTTTGATTCCATTATCGTCATCGGTTTCGTCATAGTTTTCGTTTCTCGTTTTCGTTTCTGTTTCTAGTTTAGTTGCTGTTTTCTTTTCTTATCTGTTTCTTAAAACGTGTCTGTTTACGTTTTTGTTTAGGTTTCTAATTTTCTATCTGTTTTCTAAAAGATTCTGTTTCGGTTTTCGCTTCTGTTTCTGTTTTCGACCCTGTTTTCTTTCTTTTCTGTTTATGTTTCTGTTTTCGTATCTGTTTCTGTTTTCGTACCTGTTTCTATTTTCGTATCTGTTTCGTTTTCGTATCTATTTTCGTATATGTTTCTGTGTTTTCTGTTTCTGTTTATTTTTTGGACTTTGGTATTTGGTTTCCTTTTTGTAATTGTTTTTGATTTTAAATTTTTCTTGTTCTTGTTTTTACCCTGGATTGTTTCGTAAGCGGATGAAATCATATTTTCTTCGATATGCCGCATTTCTTGTTATAACTAATGTCGATTTCGCCAACGTGCTTCCCCGCCAACACAATTCATTTTGAGGTTAGTTGGAAAGCTAACCTGTTAGAATTTAAACACCCATAGGGAGTATGGTATGAAAACTAGCATCTTGAGGACTCCTACCGAAAATACGCAAGAATGTCAGGTAGGAGAAACGGGGCTGTGCTTTTACCCAAGAAGGGGAGTGCAGTGAATGAGACGGAATGAAGGTGTGGAAAAACCAATGGGAGTTCTCATCTGCCGTCTAATGAATTCTGAAAGGTGCTGGTAGTTATAAAAACTCGATTGTCAAAGGCATTTGCCTCTGACTGTATTTTACAAGGGCGTTTGTGATGGACAAAACTTAGCCTATATCACTGATTTCTCAGGCGAACTTGACTGTTTGAAAGTGAACACTGACTGAATTCAAAATATTTAGGAGCTTTGCGACATCATGGTTATGTAGCTCCATGTACTTGGGTGTATGTAGAATTTTTCCAAAAACCTGTGGCACTGTGGCGTCTGCACTAGCGTGTGTATTTGTAATTGAGGTGGGATTTGGGTAAGAAGCTGTTGTTTCTTTTAGGGACTTTGCGACAGCGTGGTCGTGTAACCACGTGTACTTGGGTGATTGTAAAATTTGTCGGATAATCTGTGTCACAGTTATGTATGTACTAGTAGACTACTACTTGTAATTGAGGTATGATTCTGGTAGGTAGCGGCCATGGCCTTAAGTTAGGTACTGAGCCAGTATTTTGCATTGTAGGCTATTGAAACCTTGACATGTTAGAAAAACACATTGGACATTTATATGGCAATATTTCAACTGCAGCTGAGAGCGATGACTCGTTGATGCGCGCTTAGGGGTTGTACTAACAACCTGCATCACGTGGGCCTAGCCAAGGTACAGTTACTTTGACAAGATGGACGCCATGAAATTATGACATTGATTCACTCAATTATAAAGCACTACTGAGATCACAGAGAGGATCGACAACTGGGAATTGCATCGTAATACAAGAAGGAATGGCTTGAGAACGTTTATGGGAATATATATATACGCATATTATTATATCAGATAGTTATCGCACTATGCTGTAACGACTTCGACCTTTATATCGACTGAACCCAAGGTATTCTGGGTAGAATCGGAAGTCCAGCTGTGGCTTGTAACTCGGTCGGGAGAGACACTACTACTTCTTCTTCAGAAACCGTAGTACAACTTGTTCGTTGGCGATGCCAAAGCAAGTGTTTTCGAGTTTCACTTTTAGTGAGTGCGTATTGTGAAAGTCCGATACGTGACGGTACGTCTTAGCTTATCATAGCTAGACACGGCCGATGTATACACATGGGACGGACGGTTAACCCAGTGTGTGAATTTACTGTTTCGAAAGTGATTACAGTGGACTTTGTGTGTTTCGCATAGGCTTGATATAATACAATTGCCATCGTGAAAGGACATAGAATATATACAGTGGTCATTTTATACTGCAATATGAACGTTGAAACTACAATGAGTGTATTTATAAACCAGTACACAGCAAGAAAGGCAATGAATTGCTAAATGCAGAACGAGGATGCAACATAATAGCAGGATTGAACATTTATAATGATCAAAGCAAAATTATGAGTTTCGCTAGCAGAAAGCTATACAAGAAGGCAGTTTTGACTAATTGACACTGTGATTAATACTTCTACAACGATGAATTTCCAAGAAGGAAGAAAGGTGGCATTTATATCTACGCTATCGAACTGACCTAGGACGTGGCTTGTTGAGGAACATTGCGGTGCGGACAGCTGTTCTCGAGCCGGAAGGAAGTGGGTTCGACTTCATGCAGTACGTGAACTACCCAGCGCAAAGGATGGGGGTTCGGTTCATACAAGGAATGTATGTTCTAACATTCTTTTCATACTCATCGAGATGACTTCAAACAAGGTAGCAGGAAACCTTTCTATATCAGTAGACAGTATGAATTAGTCATATTTTAGAATGTCCTTCTTTCACCAATTTTTATTCTGTAGCTAGAAAATGCATTCAAGGGCTAGATATGATATTTTTGTCATTTCTGTCCAAGGATGTATTTTATTCTGAGTTAACTTTAATGTGATGTTATTTTAGAGCATTACTTTTCTTTTTCTAAATTTTTGGAAATAAACCGAGCATTATAAATAGTTGTGAAGATGCATAATACGAGAAGAGATAGGACCAAGACGACGGTAATATTGTATAAGAGTAGTTGCTAGGAAGAAGATGCCCTACCTCGATACTTTTATTTATTTTTGAATAAATTTTGTGATACTCCGAGCAACGAAACAGATAATTTTTCGACATTCCATTCAACATTTTTCAGATTGAAAAGACAGTCTATTTTTCATCAAGTTTATTAATGATATGGAAAATTAGGAACTATTCGATGTGGACAATTTCGATTTTTGAATTAGGCATTTGCAGCCTACTTTCACATTATAGACATTATAGACATTTTTACTGTTTTGCATTTAGTTCAGTTTTCAACCTTTTTAATTCGTTTTGGAATACTCCTACTGGGATCCACGTATTCTTCTAACGGATTATTTGTAAGTTCTGAAGATAGGCTCTTTTTCATGGTGTAGTGTCATACGAACTTTCTTAGAGGTGGACTCCAATTTCGAATTTGTTTAGGCGAAACTGGATCGTTTCTTTAACAGTGATCGATTTATAATACATTGAAAGGAACATAAGAAACATATATTTGTGAAGTATAAGAATAGAATGAAGTGAAGCATAATTGTAATACAGAGCTTACATGTGTATAAAATATTTTCGTCAGAGAACAAAATGACAATATTTAAATTAATGAATGCAATTATTATTCAAGCATGTAATTACAACATTATTAGTAGAGTTTTGATAGAAGTAGACTACAACAATTCGACATTTTTATCCATTGTGAACCTTAGTATTTGACGATATTTGTGTAAAAGCTAATGCATTTGTGATAATGTGTGGTAAATAATGGATAGCTATTGAGAGCTATATACGTATTTGGTAATTTAATAATTACGTGAAGTGAAGTATTTTAAAGCAGTTATTTAACATCGGTGGATGATCAATTATGAATTAAGGTGAATTGTAGGAATCACTTGTGAAAGAATTACAGTATTTATTACGAATTGTCAGTATTAATTAAGCTGTTGAGCTAATGCTGATTATATTAATGAGGTGTTATTGAACGTGAATTACAGTCATGAATATATTTACTAGAAAGCTAGTAGTTTAAAGAACCCACATTTAAAAATATCATTCTAGCATTGTAACAATATATCTAAAATGAATTGCTAACAATGACATTCATGTTTCGGTGAATAGCTACATCCTGAAAGACTTGAAATAATTTACAAAGTGTTGAGATAACAAGTGAAAGATTTGTTGAATATTTTGAAAGCATTTATCTGAGAAATTTAAGTTGATTGAAACATTACCTGATTTGATAATACGTTCAATTATCTTCATTGATTGTTGAATATGACCGATTAAGTCCATAAGAAATACTTAAAATACTTGTCAATTGGAATTATGGATAACAGCGGCGTAATTCGATCCACGAATTAAATTGTAAATTTTGTAATTATGTATATAAATTTATCAGGGTTATCTTTACGTGTAATGACTTGTAAAATTATTGTTGATGCTAAGAACGTTCACCATTTGAACGACATTTAATGCTGCAAATGCGTACAGCACAATTCAGTCAAATTTGAGGCAATCTGCATATTCCATTAACATGTGCTTCGTTGGAAGAACATATATTTTTGCTTAGTGGATAGAGTTCCACAACACTTCAGTTTTTCAGTTAATAAACTGATGATTTAATTTTAAATTTTACAGATGACTTGGTGATTTATATTAGAACCAGGATGTGCTAGGAGGACCAGTGGGTTGTTATATGGAATGCTTAGCCTAACACCCGAGATTAATTTAAATTTTTAAGAGTCTTTTGAGTTCATTTTGAGCTAATTTTTATTTTGTTTCTTAAGGACACCAAGTACTCTTACACGATGAAAAAGTCTACTTTTGTGGCATCACTTTACTAAGTAATTTCTGGGTTTATGCTAAATGTACAGCTATGATTCTTATAGCATATAAGAAGCGGTATACTCTGAGCTGTTTCTGACCATGTAGTGATACTTTGCTTTTATAGGATGTGTGAAATGAATACAAATTTGGACAGATACATTTTCAAAAAATGTTGTATAAGTTGCTTCAGGTACACATTTCTCAGTTGTTTTTCAATCAAATATTCTCGAATTTTGTTCACATACTTGGAATGGATCACGGCAGATGAGTAGCCACTTTGTTTCATTATTATTGGGACAGAATGCAAGAAAAAATCCGAACTCTTTCTTTTTAAATTTATTCAAAAATATGTATCAATTTTTCTCTTCCCAATCCATGCCTACTATGTTTTGGAAGTGACAATAGGTTAACATTCAAGTACTCCAATAGGCAAGTTAATGTAAAAAATAGCCCTCTATCTTCAATGGTACCTAAACATAAAAAATGAGTATTAACGGAAAACAGCTGGCAAAGTTAAAAGTGTATTATTCAGAACATGGTACGATAATTTAAAAAAAACGAATTTAAGATAGTTGTAGACATCAAAACCCCAACAAACTATATATATTTGGATTCAGAAAATAATGAAAAATTTTATGGCGCCAAAATCAAAAAATCGATTTTTTTCATCATGCAAGAGTACGAGGTGTCCTTAAACCACTGGCATCTTTTTATCGCATTCTTTTATATTGAGGTATCCTTATCTCTGGATGATCCTAGTTGGTAGAATTTTGGAGGTTATTTCAGCCGGGTACTTCCAGATTCTACGATCCAGTTCTTCCATCGGATTTCAACAGGTAAGACCACGTGGATATGGGTACAATGCCATCCCAGCATTTGCCTAGAGTAGAAGTGGGGAAACCACGGAAAACCACTTCCAGGATGGCTGAGGTAGGAATCGAACCCGATAGGCTGAGTTTACTACGTTCAAGCTCTCAGACCGGAATTAATTTTTTGGCAGAGCCGGGAATCGAACCTGGGCATCCACGGTGACAGTCAAGAATTCCGGCCACTACCCAACGAGGCGGACTGAAGTGGGTACTTAGGGAAATAGATGGGAGTAATGGCAGGAGGGTAGTCGTAATGAAGATTTCAAGGGTAATTTATCAATGAATGTGATAGATGAGAATGTTCGGGTAAGCCGGTTTGGATTTTGGGGACATGGGATGAGAATGGAGGAGGGAAGATTGTTATAGTTGTTATTGTTTTGAGGGGCGTAAGAGCAAGGTCATCTACCCATATGGAGGGAAGCTTACCTAGGACACAAATAAACTCGGCTAAAGAGGATAAGAGACGCAGATGATATTGATGGTGGACAAATTTAACAATTACAGTATATTTGATGAAAGGTACTATCCCGACATTTGTCTGGAGGACGTGTGGAAGAACCCATGGTACACCACACTCCACTATCAGCACCAGGATTCGAACCTCCGATCTCCGGATTTGCTGCAATTTCCCATCGCGGTCGTAGTGAGCATTATAACGCACATGGCTACACCACGGGGTCATCATCACAGGGTGTTCTTTAAACATTGTGGGGTTTGAAGCCATTTTTCAGTGTTGCCTAAGTAAACAAAAGTTTGGTGCTTTTCAGTCGGTCAACACGAATGTACCCAAAAAGAGCTGGGTTATGCCATAATCCTGATTAGTTCGAATGTCTTTTTAGTCCACGCGTGGCGAAGACAGTTCCACCGTCTTTAATAGTTGTAGACCTTCCTGTATTCAATAACATACTCTTATCTAGATTTGGCAACGGCACACAAATACACATTGCACTGACCTCGGACAGCAAATAGGAACAAAGGGGGAGAGAAAGGAAAAACCAGTTTCGTCCAGTTAACACCCCAGTTCAGTCGACCACAACTGGTGGTAGAGTGAACACGAAACTGCTCGAAGCTCCAACCAGGAAGACAACTAGTTAAGTAGCAGCCTGTAATATTATTTACAACCATATAATCACCCCAAACAGACAAACTCCGGATCTCTATCAACATTTTAGCATTTCACCTAACATTAGATATACTACATTTAGCATACACCGACAGTTGCATTACCAATACTGCAACTAAATAATTGTACATATTGTAAATATGTTTCACCTGTATTCTCAAACATATATGTTATAGCCTAAGTGTAATGGATCTGATGATGATCGCTTGACGATCGAAACTGGTCATCCTTGTGTATTTATTAATCTCGTGTAATTTATTTCAGGATTAGGGCATTACCCAGCTCTTTTTGGGTACATTAGTGTTGACCGACTGAAAAGCACCAAACCTTTGTGTTCTTTAAAGTCAATACATCTAACCACGTATTTCCTAACTTGACCTTATGGGCTTGGAAGCAACAGTCTTAGAATTTTTTTTTTTTTTTTTTTTTTTTTTTGGAAGAGAAGAGAAATGATGAAGGGAAGCAATGACAGACGAACGTGGTTAGCTTCTTCACGCCAGGTTGATGGAAATTCGATCCGACTTGATCTCTCCATTATTGCACCTTGCCTCATATGATCCAGCCCATATATTCATCTGACCCTCATCTCCGACTGAAGGGCGACGGAGGAGAAGTGATGTATCTCCATTCAGATCAACACGGACAGAGAGAAAGACCCTCCAATATCAACATTTATAAGTATTCCTTAAGGGGAGTTCGAATGGATAAAATATGAAAACATATCAATTTTCTAATTTGTATACGATGTAAAAGCTGTCACTTTGACGTTTAAAATGATTTATAATACTTGATATTATTTTGTTATTTGCAAAACATGTCTAATATTTATCTAAATATTGAAGTGCGCGTTAGGGAACATTGATAATTAGAACATACAATTATATTTTCTCAGAACTTACTTTTTGCACATAAATGTTCCATATTTTTCAGTTGTTACTTATCACAGAAGTCTCAAATTTTTACCACCTGTAGCTTGGCTTGTAAATGAGATTTTAACACAGGATGTTGTTCTAGCTCAAATAAATTATGAAAAAAAATTATATATCTAGATTTTTTAAACGAAAAAATGAGATTAAAGAAAAAAAATAATGGTCACAATAGTAGAAACACCAAACGCCCATGTTAAAGTACTAAGAATTGATCACTAATTACGGAAATAAAATTTCATCTAAATCTACCCAGTAGGTTCTACGAAATAGGAACATGAATTTATTAAATATTAACATTAAGAAGATAGGCGATTGGAACTCCCCTTAAGCATTGGAAGTTGAACTTCTACCTCTGTTGCCTAAGTTGTCTATATATGGATGGATGTATGTAATTAATATTATAGCTTACAGTCGGTCAACACAAAATAATTCCAATTACTGGTTAGTTAGTTATTGTTGTTTGAAGGGGCGGAACTACGAGATGATCTGCCCCTCCAATTACTGGAATAAGTGAAAAAATTACATGATATAAATTACATGTGTTAATGTGTACGCATTCTATATATAATTATATACTGTATACAGGGTCTTTCATATAAAGTAAGAACGGTGAGCGGTGGCTTTGTTATCCGCTGCTGCAGTGGCCTTGGCCGAGCTTGTGGCGTGCCACGGCCCCCTGCTGTAGTATTGAAAGCGCACGTATAGTACAGTATACACTTGACCATGCAATAAGCGTGCAGGTGTTCAATCGCCAGTCTGAACCTCAGATGTTAACATGAGACAGTTATCATTACAACATCGTATTTTTATACGTAAATAGTACATTATTCAACGAGCCTATAATGGCAATAATTAAGACACGAGCATGTTTATAAAACGAGCGTATGCGAGTTTTATAATTTCCATACGAGTGTCTTAATTACCATTATAGGCGAGTTGCATACGACTGTTTATGTTCGACGATAATTATTATAACTATTTTATGTTCGAACATAAATATTCATAAATATCTGTCGAGATTTCGCCAGTTTTATGTACTGAACAGAGCGGATGGGACGCACAGAATACCTTGAATTTGACCATGGCCTCCTCGATTGCCCCACTATGACACTAGCCAGGCAAGAAGGCCCTGGAACTTAGCGCAGATGCGTTGCTATCCTCACCTAATTGGTCAAACAACTGTTTCTTGAGCTGTGATTGGTGGGAGAAACGGTTTTATAATGAAAAATAGTGTTATAATGACCATCATTATGATACAGTTTTCTGACATATAATAGTCAGGGTCGAACATAAACGTATTTTAAGTACGAGTCGGCTCGGCGGGTACGTGATGCGTTTGTGCAGCAATTTCCTGATGAAGTGCAACCTTCACTAGCATAGATTCACGTAATTGTAAATAAGTTTGACACTATTGACTCAGTGCTCAATAAAAAGCATAAAATTAAAAATCAGAAACATTACAGTGGCATAACTCACTAGCGTCAGCCAGAATGTGGTTACCAGATACAATGCCTGTATAACCCAGGAAGGACGACACTTCCAGCATCTTTTATAAGGTAATATTGCATATAGGATTGTACACACGCTTAAAGCAGGGGGCCGTGGCGCGCCACAAGCCCGGCCAAGGCCATCGCAGCAGCGGATAAAAAAAATGCCGCATGCCATTCTTGCTTTATAAGAAAGGCCCTGTATATACACTGACCGGCAAAATAAGACGATCACTTGAAAAATTCAACATTCCTTTCATTAAAATCATAAATATGAACGGTATAGGCCTAGTACACTACATACTGTAGTTATAGCAAGGAAGTAAGGTTAATTGGTTTCCTGGATGCATTACCATTCTTCATGTCATTTTTTCACTATAATAATAGCGATTCATTGACATGATGCAGTTTCCCGCGGAAAGATGTGCGCGCCATCGCTATCGTCAACAATGCAATGTTTTAATATCTTTTTCTTTTGCCACTTGTTGGCATAGGGAAAGATCAATACAGCCATATCCTCAGTTAATCTTGTGCAATTCAGAAACGAATATGCGCTTGAGGCCTGAAGATGTTGACAGGGCAGTCGCTCTGATTGAAAATGGTGGCGCGCACATCTTTCCGCGGGGAAACAGCATCATGTCAATGAATCGCTATTGTTAAGTGAAACAATGACATGAGGAATGATAATACATCCAGGAAAACAATTAACCTTACTTCCATGCTATAACTACAGTATGTACTACGCCCGGAGCGTTCATATGATTTAAATGAAAGTGATGTTGAATTTTTCAAGTGATCAATTATCTTTTTCGGTCAGTATATATATAAAATGTACTAGCAACCCGACCCGGCTTCGCCCGGGAACAGTTATGAATGCATTACGTGATGAGCGCTTTTTTTCCCAATGTCAATGAACTACGACCTATATCCGTTTTACATCTCGGCATGATGGGTTAAAATCACTGACTGGACTATTAATTATATTATCATGGAGATGCATGTGCAACAAATTCTTGTCAGACGTAATTTAAGAATGGCGAGGTGCATGAAACACAAATCCCCCTTCCTTCCAATCTTAACTTGTCAGTGAATTTTGCGGAACGAAAAGTTCACTGGCGAAATGAAAAAAAGCCGAGTTGCACTTCCAAGGAAACTCCAAACACAACCACTCTTCTCTAAAGTTTTTAACTCAACACGACTCGACAGTTTGCTGCTGGCTGTATCTGGGGCAATAGGTTCGCCCGCTAGCTAGGCGGTAACAGGGATCATAGATTCGCCCTTAGCTAGCTCGTAAACTGCCGCCTCAGTAGTTGAATGGACATGGTTGGGAGATATTAAAACGTAAAAACACTTACAGTGGGCGATGTATTGAAGATAGACATATGCTCTTCCGGACTTTTTTTTTTGTAGAACTTCTCATGCTGAACAATTCTTACACTCATAGTATTTAGATATTGGTCGGAATCACGCCAGGGCTGGAGATGATAATAGGAACTGTCCTGACTTGTGCCACGTGCCATTGCTTCCTTATCAGTTCTGAAAGCTCTGTGTATTTTGACAGCTTTTCAACATGTTTATTTAGCATGTTGCTACTGTTTGAGATTGCCACATCTATCATGCATTTGCCAACAACAACCAGATCAGATCTGTTGTGCCCGGCTAACTGGTCTGTCAATACAGTACGATCTCACTACATGGTAAAGCTGTCATTTTCTAGCACACTTTCTAGGGGATATTTATAGTACTGGACTTTCTCTTGGTTCAGCAGTTGAAGGCGTATAGCCATTTCTAGATGAATTATTATTATTTCGCGTGGCATCTGCTTATCGCACGGTCTCTGAAGAAGCAGTTCTTGTTATTGCTGGGATAATTCCATTTTTTTTTTCTAGCGAAAGAACGCAAGTACATTTACTGGAGGAAATCGGAAGTTGGTTTACAAAATGCAAGACGAACAGCAAGAGCACAAACCTTTCATAATTGGCAGATCAAATGGGAGCAAGGACACCGAAGCCAGTCGACCAGGAGAATGATACCCCAGGTGCAGGTTTGGACCGAGAGGAAACACGGTGAGGTTGGTTATTATCTCACTCAGTTCTTGACTGGCCATGGGTACTTCTGTTCTTATCTTAAGAAGATGGGGAAAGTGGATTCACCAGATTGTATCCACTGTGTTAATGAGGTAGATAGTGCTAATCACGCCTTCTTCTCTTGTGGACGGTGGGTCCAAAATAGGCAGTCACTTCAAGATCAAATTGATGTAGAGATATCTCCGGACAATATTGTTGCGGTAATGCTACAAAATGAAGAACATTGGAAAGTGTAGCAAGTATTGTTGTAGATATCCTCCGAACAAAGAAGACGGATCTGGATCGCAACTGAAGATAATTCACTAAGGAAGCGAATCCTACGGGCAAATATAAAATGACTCTAGCCTGAAGTAATGTGATAAACGGTTCCAGGCTAGCGTTCAGAAGTAACGGGGGAGTTTTATTCGGTAGTCTGCTACTCAGGAGCAGGAGCCCGACACTGTGCGTAAATGCATTTTTCCCCTAAAAAAATATTATTATTATTATTATTATTATTATTATTATTATTATTATTATTATTATTATTATTATTATTATTATTATTATTATGAACTACCACCTGTATTGTCGTACATGAACAGCAAACGACTAGCTATACGTCGCATTAAAAACTATTACCTAAATAAACATTAACTGATAACATA
The DNA here is from genome assembly GCA_946902985.2 of Meconema thalassinum. Taxonomy (NCBI): domain Eukaryota; kingdom Metazoa; phylum Arthropoda; class Insecta; order Orthoptera; family Tettigoniidae; genus Meconema; species Meconema thalassinum. The sequence continues at coordinate 173,794,906 of OX336391.1, forward strand.
AACTTATTATTATAACTACTATAGTGTAACTATTTGTGTCTCTAATAATTTACATTAATATATTTCTCATTATCACTTAACATGTTAAATCTACAGTATAACATTTTAAAAAAAGGAATAATTATACATTTTAAAAAATCACTAATTATGATTAAATATACAAATTTTAAAAAAAGTGAAAAGAACATATTTTTTGCATGCATTCTTGTATTGAAATACAATCTGAACATTTGGAGTCACTGTCGATAATCTGTTTATGGCCTTCCTTCTGCTTTCTGCAACAACATTTCATGAGAGAATAATAATTAATATTATGTCTCACAGATAATCTGTACTGGATTTACCGTCAGATTCGTGAGTCATATTACATTAATATAATATCAATAGTATTTAATATATAAATAAACAAGTAGTTCCGTGACGATCTAAAGAGCCTACTTTTCTTAAAATTTAAGATTCTTTCCAATCTATACAGACCTATTTAGAATAATGACGAAATCAAGTTGGTAATACGAACATTTCTAAGTACTGCAGTTTGAAATACACCTGAAATAGTGTAGCCTAATAGAGTAACTTACTACAGTTGGCAGCCTTGGTGACTCTGAATATATTCTTAGTTCCATCTCTTAAGGTATAGAATGCACATACAAAATTTGGTTGGAATCTAATGAATAGTATGGACGTTACATGCTGTTTGATATTGGATTTATCAGTGCGCGTAAAATCATGTTGGGAACAAGGTCATGTATTTGATGCTCAGAATTAATCTGAAATATTACGATCTATTATAGTGCCAATTTTGGATAAAATCCATTTGTTAGTATAGAAGTCTCATGTAATTAAAATTTGAAATTATCAGAAAGCTTAGAATCATGTTGGTAGCACTGAGGTATATTAGTTACTTCTAATTGATCTAGAATGCCAGATACTATACGTGTGCAAAGGTTAGAGCTGATGGCTTGTATACTTTCTGATATATTGCTATTAGGAAGAAACAAAGAGAGAGAGCATTTATTAACAGTTGGCAGCCTTGCTGGTTCTTACGAACACGCATAGTCATAATTGGTATGGTACACAAAGCACATACGATACTTGGTTGAAATCCATTTGTTAGTATAGAAGTTATATGCATTTAAAAACTGGACTTATCAGCAGGCTTAGAATCGTGTTAGCCACACTGGCATGTATGGACTTTTGAAAATTAATTTGGAATGTAATTACCTATATGTATGCCAATTTAGGAATAGTTCGCATGGATAACATCTGAGATATCGAGCATAGAGCTCAAATTTCAATTGCGATATTTCAGCAGTTGATAGCACTGACGTCAATTTCAAATTTGGCCGTGAGGTATTCAGGTATAGATGAGAAAAGTAGGCTAATCTCTACTTAGTATAAAACGAAGTCCCCGATTCTTGGATGTTACGGGTTAACTCGAGATCCACTGAATGGATTTTGATGTGATTTTCACCATTCTGTAAAGGATATCTCGAGGATGATCTCTGCTGAAAATTATTTATTTATGATCAAAGGAAGCCGAGCAGTAACGATTTCAGTGGAAAGGTCGA